>CP125973.1:131830289-134330289 GCA_030063025.1 Avena longiglumis
TTGACGTTGTTTGATGGTTCTGTGATGAGAAAGGGCGAATGTTATTTAAGATACGGATCCAGAATATAGAATCAGAATAGATGAATAGATTCATAATATAAGAAAAGATCTCGTTTTGGGTTGCCAGAATGAGATTAGGTGTTTCCATGGAATATTTCTAGAAGTTGGGTGTGGAAAGCCTCAAGGGAAGGTACGTTGTTATATCAGTTGGTATAGATTGCATCCATATATCTTCGCTGTCCAAAATGAGTTTATTCAGTCGGTGAAAATCAAGCAGTAGTTTGAAAGTCAACGTGAGTTTGGAAGGAGGTGGGAAGCAGAGTTGGAGGGTTTCCTCCTGCCGTATTTTACCCAACCGAGTTGAGACTCCTCCCTCATTTTGTGGCAGGCCCTCCACCTATATAAGGAGGAACACCTCATTCCAATTCTGCAAACCCTAACCATGCCTCCTGTGCCTTGCTCTGATGCCCAAATATCTTGGCTGTACCTCTGTTACAACCTGAGTATGAGATCTCATAATCCACCATGCAATTAAAATAGTAAAGCAAATCTCCTCCTTGTTTTTACGCGTTTATGCCGGAATCATGAAGAATTACCACAACCTCATTTACTTTTTGCTGAATAAGGAAGGTCTTTGTCCAGCGTCTGAGCATTATGACGTGGGAGAATCATCTAAGTCTTGAGATGATCAGGAAGAAATGCGACTACATCACTGAAGAATACATATAAACACTTTGGAATCTTGAGGTGGGTGTTCCATCATGTTCTTTCCAGTCTAATGAGTAGATCTTGGCTTCTTTATCATGTTAATTTTTGTTTTCCATATAAAACTCTGGTGGTATGAGCCGTGTCTATATAGATCATTGCAGTGAACTTAATGGTGCTTTATTATAGGTGCTTCTTGTGCTTTTTATATAGGATGAAATAATTGTATGGGTTCAAACATCAACGTTGTGGTTCTTACCATGGTGTTGTATTTAAACCATTAAAATATCAGAAAGTAATCTTTGTGTTTGGGGTGTGCGGTGATATTGATATGGCCATGAACACCAATTATGTTTTGATGTATCACGATGAATGCTGATTGGCAACATTGTCTTTAATTTATGTAGAACCGTGTCTATTAAAATGAGCTGGTGGGCGACAACCATGGAGAAGCGTCAATGTATACAATGGGAATGGGCTTACTGAAAGAAGAAAAGACCATATCATATCACATATTATGAATTGCATGTGATGTTTAATCATTTATCCCATATTTAACCAATGAGCGACGGTAGCATTATAATATGATTTCCTCTTTTTTATAATTTCCGTCATATAGTGTTCCTTTTAAGTTAGCACGATTGCCGGCTTGTTGTTTGAAAACGCCACATGATGATGCGGATTGTGTTAGATTCCGCAAAGTGTATTACAAGCATTGAGCAAGCCAGACCTGCTCATCAGGAAACTAAGTTTGATCTTCAGCAGGCCTAGCATGTCACGGTTACATGGTCTCGGAACACGGATCACCGAAGGTAAGCATGAATCATATGGTGAATATGATGGTGTAGCATATGGTGTTAGCCATTGAAACTATATATCAACTCTCGTGATGATCGATTGTTGATGTAGTGGATTTAGTTAAATGTGATCACTAAAACAATGTGAGGATGTTGTTTTGGTGGGGAGTTCACCTAGTTTAATTTAATTAATTTGAACTCAATTTGTCATAAACTTAGTCTAAACTATTGCAAATATATTTGTAGCTCAATGGCAGCCCTACCATCAATTTAATGCGTTCCTAGAGAAAAAAAGTTGAAAAACAATGGAAGCAACCGGCGGATTGGTTTCATAATTTGAGGATTGTCCTCCTGACGGTGGTAATTTGACCTATGTCTGGATGCACCGTTAGGTGACCACACTGCGGTGATGCTTCGGTAAGTAAAGAATGTTTACCTCGCTCGGAAGAATCAGTACTCCATAGTTCAGTGTGCTATCTTGTATGGGTTTAGAATGGGACTTGAGAGAAGGTTTGAAATTCAGACCCATATGATATTATCGAGGATCTCAAATTGATTTTGAGACTCATCATGACGAATTTAAGCTATGAGGCTTCTGAAAAGTTCTTCTTAGCGCAAAGATGGAAGAGAGAGGCAGGCTGTAGAGGTTCATGACATAGAAAACAAAAATTTCCTCTGATGTGAACTATATACCAAGATCTATTTATACTAGATACAAACAACGAGAGGATGTATATCCGTGAAAGAACATACCGCTATGAAGACCGAAGTGACCAAAGTTTAACGAGTCCAAACTGCGTAGTTGATGTAGAGCGATCTGCCGATCTCAAGATCGAGAGAGGAAGTCCCTAGCCCAGCGCCGCAAATCAACTGATAGCATCCATTACTCACTTTACCTACGTTAGCGAGAGCACTTGAGCAACCTCGCCTCCTCGCTCAGTGATGCAAGCGGAAGCTTACAACTCTTTCTTTCCGAATAGCCACGGGAACATGTATCTCGCTAGTCCAAGAGACCATGGGGATATAAATTCTAGAGGAGAGAGATCCTTCACGAGGAGGTGTGAGTGAGAAGTGAGAGGAGGCTCCTTTTGCAGGAGGGAGGAACCCCAAGGGGTGGCAGGCGCATGAAGGGGCTGCCTTGCCTCCCTCTTCATGTGGAGTGGACAACAGCTCCACTCCACAAAAACTCCTCCAAATTCCTCCGCTCGAGAAATCCCATCAAGATCCCATTAAATTTCCACAAATTTAATGCAAGCTCTCATTAAATAAAACTCTTTATTTTTATTCAGAAATTTGTCAATTACTTTAATGACAAACATTCACAAATAACCTTGCTAAATTCTATTTCACATACATAACCACTTTATGCAATTTCACCGAAAAAACCTGTTTGAGGTATCTAGTAGGAAATAAATTCCTGCGCTTATTTATTCTTTCGGCATGAAACATTTGCTCCAATTGGATGTCGGTGTCTCTTAAGTATGTCACCCTACGGTTAAGCCTGAATAATGCGAGGACATAGATCAGAGACCCTCTCGGATCAATAATCGAAGCGGATCAGAGACCCATACTAACTCCACACATTCAACGATGACTTTCTTGTGATCGTCGGAACCTTTTCGCTAAGTATCTTGACCAATCCACTTTGTCTCGCGATATATTACATGTCAGATTACGATCATCATTATCTCCATACCTAGTTTGATCTCGTTGCAGAGCATATGCACTCTTTTCTCGTTCACGTGATATAACATTCTAGTGATCGAAATCACTTGCTTTACCAAGCTAATCAATGTGATATCACCGAGAGGCGAATCCCTTATATCTGTCCGTCATCGGGATGAACAAATTCCACTCTTGATCCATGAGCCTCAACATAACACTTTATTAGTTACGAACCCATCTTTATAATCACCACATTACGTGTGACGTTTGATGTTATCAAGAAACTCTTCCGGTGTTAGTGATTGACATGATCTCATGGTCTAAGGATTAGGATCACTTGTAAGTTGTTATAGCAATATAAACTCAATGACTTTGATCGTAATGCTATACTTGGATGAATGTGTTGGGTACGTGGAGATAAAATAAAATTTTCCTCTAACATGGTGATCCCAAAGATCTAGGAGGTAGAAGGCCCGCGAGGTTTACCACTAGGCAGCGATTGCTGATTCTTGATGAAGCGCGTCGGTTGATCGTCGATCCTCGCGATCGATCGTCACGGTGCTGATATGCGGCACCTCTGCTTGGTATCCACCGCATTGAGGAGGGCGCGGCGCTAGGTTAAATTCATTCACGGTACAGACTCGTGGAGCTAGGGTTTCCAACATGGAATAACCTAACGAACAACGATTAACCCATACGATTCTTTGTGCTCCCACTATATAGGGAGTGAGCGTGGGCTCTGCTCATGCGACCCATTCACTAAAGCCCATATAAAACTAGTCATAGTGAGTCGACTCACTAACTCGGTCCTAATGCTGGTTTGGTCCAACCCAACCATATTATATGTTGGATCAATCCGAACTTGCTCGCTCTTAAGTGTGTGACCCGGGCTCATGGTTACTTGGACGATTAAGTCCAACTCACAATCGTCGATGCATCGGCTCCTAGCGAGCATCACCAGCTCCCAAGTACCAAAGAGTCATGACGACTTGCCTTTCCAATGCGACTTATATGCGAGTCCCTTTTGCCTCACGATATACCTTGTGGACTATAGGCGAATATATGTCATCCAAATAGTCAGGCTCTCTTCGATCCGAGATAAGTGATTCACCGACTAACTCTTAGTGATGCCTCGGTTAACATAGCAAGAATTAAGCGCCACTCATGCTTTCGAATCATATCTCACCGAGAGGGCCGGAGAATATCTCTCCGAGTGGAGGGCAAAATCCCATCTTGGTTATTCACATCCATGACTTGATTCTCGATCGACCCGAACTGCCTTTATAACGCCCGATTCACGGATCAGCGTTTAGTGAGAACCTAAGTCGGTGATCCTCAACTCGGACTATACAACAACCTCGGTCTAAGGATTACATTGATTGAGATATACAAATGACTTAGTTGGTTGTACCTCAATATGGGTCAATCCGACTCGCTAAACTCTTTAGCCTGAATGCATGCAAGTTGGAATAGCATCTCCATGCCCATGACAAGTGGGCAAGGTCATCAAGTAACTTTCACATTGGTCTAAGTTGTGTGTCAGCCTGACCTCAATGACCAAGGATATTTAGTACAAACAACATGAATGCATAGTTCTGGCTGATCACATATTCAATGATACACATCGGATGTTTATACAAGGACTTCTTAATAACTTTATGAATACAATGGGAAACATCATCACATGATTGCCTCTAGGGCATATTCCCAGCATCTCCCACCACTGAGTCGATCTTGGGCATCACATGTCTAAGCATCTAATGCCCATGGCTCTCGAATCGCCTCATGCTTGGTGGGGTAACGGCTTTGTCAGCGGATCCATAATATTTGCATCCGTGTGTACCTTCATAACTTGATATCACCACGATCCACGAATTGGCGAATCGGTGGTACATGAGTATGTGCTTGTTCTTACGGTGTTGTCTAGGTTCCTTGGCTTGTGCAGCTGCACCATTGTTGTCACAATACCGTCTAGCAGTTGGGCGAATACGAACCACACCAAGATCGCGAAATTCCTCATCCAAACAGACTTCGCTTTGCCTCAAGGCGGCAATATGCTTTCACCTACTGTTGGGCTGAACACGATCTTGCTTGGAACTTTTCAGCTCCACGGCACCTCCGTTTATAATAAACACGTATCCGGATTGCGAGCGAGAATCATCAGTCGGTTAGATATTTCGCATCCGTGTAACCCTTTAACGAGTTCATCTTCACCACCATAAACCAAGAACATATCCTTAGTCCTTCTCAGTACTTTAGGATATTTTTAGCGGTATCCGATTGGATCTCTCGAGATCGACTGGTATCACTCACAACACTTAGAGCATAGGAAACATCCGGCCTAGTACAAATCATGGCATACATGATGGATCCATTGCGAGAAGCATACGGAATCGCACTCATCAGGCTTCGCTCATCGGTTGTCGAAGGACCTTTGAGTCTTGCTAAGTTTTACACCATGGGACATCGGTAGAACCCTTCTTAGGCGATTCCATGTTGAACTTTTCAACACTTTGTCCAAATAAGTACTCTTACTCAATCAATGAGCCTCCTTGATCTATCTCTATAGATCCGAGTTCGAGGATGTATGTTGCCTCGCTTTAAGTCTTTCATTGAGAAACTCCTTTCAATGATTCCTTGGTTTCTTGCAACATCTGGACATCATTCAATCGATAATATGTCATCCACATATAAGATTAGAAAATTTACTTTGTTCCCACTAAACTTCTTGTACAAACAAGAATCATGATCACTTTCTTGATGAAGCCAAAGCGATTTGACTACCTCATCAGCGAATATTCCAACTCCGAGATGCTTGCTTCAACCCATAAATGGATTTACGAAGTTTGCATACCTTGTTAGCATTAAGCGGATCGACAAAACCCTCGGGCTGTATCATATACCGTCCTCGGTTAAATTTCCGTTAAGGAAAAGCCGTTTTGACATCCATCGCCATATCTCATAGTCGAAATAGGCGCTATAGCTAACATAATCCGAACTGATTTAAGCATCGCTACGAGGCGAAAGTCTCGTCGTAATCAACTCCTTGAACTTGCCGGAACGCCTTTGCGACAAGGCGTTCTTTATAGATTGAAACATTTCCATCCATATCAGTTTTCTTCTTAAAGACCCATTTGCACTTTCAGCCGGGTCTTGCACCGTCTGCGAATCAACCAAGTTCAAACTTGATTTTCATCCATGGACTTTATCTCGGATCTCATGGATCCAAGCCATGACTTCGGGTCGAATCCCACCGCCGGCTTAGAATAATTTGCCGGCTCATCAACATCTAACGGTAACACATCACGAACGCCGTAATCTAGCCGATCTTCGTAATGCAGTCTTCTTTGTCGGCTCGGGTGCCACGATCGGCTCAACCTCAAGGTTTTGCCGATTAAGCTATAACGATTCGCTATTAGCGATTCCTCTCGAATTTCTTGAGTTGCCGATGCTCCACTTACTCCCCAGTGAAACTCTTTCTCAAGGAAGACACCGTTCCGGCGACAAACACTTTGCCCTCTTCTCGGTTGTAGAAGTAGTAACCCAAGGTTTCCTCGGATACCCCGAAAATACATTTATCAGAGCTTGGCGTGGCTTGTCAGTGAGTAAAGCAACCAAGCTTCACAACCCCAAATCTTAAGAAAAGACAAACTCGGCTTTTGCTGTCCACATCTCATGCAGTGTCTTCTCTCCGATTTTGATGGTACTTTGTTTAGTGTGAGCCTTGTTTCTAGACAATAACCCCAAAATGATAAAGCGGAATCATCAGGCTCATCATTGATGATACCATGTCCAACAAGGTCCGATTCGCCTTTCGAAACACCATTCCTTTGTGGCGTTCTGGCAGATAAGTTGAGAACTATTCCACAACTTTTAGGATGGTCATCAAACTCATGGCTCATGTACTCGCCTCTCGGTCCGTGAAGAAACTTTATTTTCTTACTTGGAGTTGATTACTGTTCATTCTGGAATTCTTTGAACTTTTCAAAGGCTTCCGACTTATGTTTCATTAAGTAGACATATCCATACCTACTCAAATCATCAGTGAAGGTAATGAAGTACTCATAACCACCCCTGGCTATCGTGCTCATTGGTCCACATACATCACTATGTACTAGTCCCAACAAGTCGGACGCCCTTTCGCAACTCTTTGCCAAAGGTGTCTTGGTCATTTGCGAGTAGGCAGATTACGCATGTCTCGACGACTCTAAGTCGAGCGAAGTTAGGAGTCCATCATCATGGAGCTTCTTCATGCGTTTCCAACTTATATGACCAAGCCGGTGCCAAAAGTAAGTCATATTCGGATCATTTGGTTTCAACCTTTTAACATTTATGTTATAAACCGATTCACCATCAAGATTCAAAATAAATAACCCGTCGGGCGGTGCAAAGCCGTGAAACATATCATTCAAATACAAAGAACAACCATTATTCTTGATATTCGACTCATAGCCTTGCCTCGTGAACATGAAGCGAGAAATAATGTTTCGGTGAACGCTGGAACATAATAACAATTATTTAGTTCCATAATGAATCCGGAAGGTAAATGAAGTTGCATCGTGCCGACTTCAGCGCAACAACTCTTGCTTTGTTTGACTCGAATATCAACCTCGCCTCTTGCTTCGCTCCTAGTTCTTACAGTCCACAGCGAGTTGAGATGTGAATCTTGATCGGTATCATATACCCAAGAACTATTAGGTGCATCGACAAGATATATGTCTATAACATTGCAAACAAGTGCACAGTGGAAGTCATACCTCCGCTCTTGGCTTTGTCCAAGTACTTGCTAATTCCTCTTCAATGGCCATCCTTGCGGTAGAAGCAAGTGGATCCGGTGAAGAGATGGCTTAGTCCACGAGGCGCTTGGGACGGTCCACTGAGCACCTTTCCTCTGACTTAACCTTCTTCTTAGTCAGAACTCTTCTTGAACTTAGCCTTAATGCACCATCAACACTTGGTGGTGCCCTTCTTGAATCGCCTCACCTTGAGCATCCCATGCAATTGGTGAGCTTCTTATCCATACCATGCATGTGGTAGTTAATGAGCGCCCATATGCACTAGGAAGAGAGTTGATTATATCCGTGGCGAACTCTTAAACTTATGGGGTATGCCAAGCCTCTCCGGAGGCCGCGTAACCAACCATTTTGATCACATGCGGACTCGGTGGATCACCATCCTTAAGCTTGCAACTCAGCAAAGCTTTGAGAGACTTGATACCTCTCGGTCTTCGCTGAGCACGGAACATACTTTTGAGGCTTTCGATCATATCGTAGGCCTCAACATACTCAGCTTTTGCAAGTCCGGTTCCATGTGAGCAAGCATAAAGGCGGCTAATATCCGTGGACTCATCCTTAGCCCGACGGTAGGCATTGAGTGGCTGACGATCGCATTCTCATTGGCTCATCTGGAAGTGGGTTGTCTAGGACATGGTCCTTCTTTTCTTGTTGAGAACAATTCTCGATTCGATACCGGTTGGTAAAATTAGTGTCGTTAGGTTTATCTTTCTCAAGAATGGTTCTCAACATAAAACGGATATACGAGTGGCGCTACTTGGTGCCATGATCTACAACGGAAAATATGCAAAACACTTAAGACATGTATTCATAAAAGAGCAAGCATATTAAACATTTTAATATTTTATGCTCCCGCTAGAACCAACACCCCTCCGATGGTTACTTAGTGATTGGGATCCTAAATAAGCAAGTCGGCTAGTGAGCTTTAGCATCACCGCTGGCCGTCAAGTGATCTAGGTAGACAACTCCTTGTCAATCGCATCTCATCGACTCTGTTGGACGGTGGCATCACATGCCCGGCTCCCATCAAACCTTTCACCGGGTCCCCAACCGTTGTGATAGACCGTCTAGCTTACCAAGTGTTTACTGCGATGAGTCAGGCTCGAACCCACCTAGTCGAAAAGAATTGGCAGCACCTCAATTTTATGAGCCCACTACCAAAAATGTCCGACTTGTGATGAATGTGCAAACCTGGGGGAAAACCGACTGAACCTTCTTTGAGGATTAAATTTTACTGACTATCTAATAGAGGTAAAATGAGACATAACAATAACACAAAATAAAGCAATTATAATGTGAAATGGTATGGCTCTCTTCATAGCGATCTCCATCTCCACAAAGCACGTAATCCGACTCGTGCCAACTCTTGTCACTTGCAATCTTACTCCATGTAATGACATGTCTGGCATATGCATGCCTTAGGGTTCTCAACGGCTACACTAGCTTAGTAAAGTAAATTACATAGAGAATCAAACCCAGGTCGTTATACAATAAAAAACTGACACCTAGGCTCAGTGGTGACAAAAACGTGATTCGAGATCGCATTATGGATTTACACATACATCACATGCACATGAACCATACCATTCACAACTTCTGCAAAACAAGTTATGCATAGATACAATATCTACGGCGTTGTGAAACTTCATAGCGACATCTAAGGCGCTTCTGACGAGGGCGGCGGTCCCTTCAGCGGATAGCGGGGATCGAGAAGGCGGCGCCCTCGCAGATGTGAGCAGCTCGGCGATTTTCGGCGTGATCTCATCTACGATCAGAACATGGATTGAGCCATCGTTCGATTCGATCAAACTTTTGATCTTGATCACCGCGGATTTCGTGTCACGATCTACCCCGATGGCGGAAGCCGACGGTAGGGTATGTGGTTCCGACCTCGGCGGTATGATCACGAAATCGGATCTACCATTCGGTATAGTTGATCAATCAACTTCATACAAAACCGATCTATCTCATAGATCGACCACCAAAACAACACATAGATCTCATCTATAGCCTCGCATATCACATATCACGAGATCTCGACCTAAAACCGAAGCTATACGCTCGATACCCTTTGTTGGGCCGCGTGGAGATAAAATAAAATTTTCCTCTAACGTGGTGATCCCAAGATCTAGCGAGGTAGAAGGCCACGAGGTTTACCACTAGGCCTTGCGGTTGCGGATTCTGCGATGAAGCGTCGGTTGATGCGATGCAGTCCTCGCGATCCGATCGTCACGTGCGTCGCGCGGCACCTCTTTGGTATCCACTGCATTACAAGGAGGCCGGCGCTGCGCTAGGTTAGATTCTGAATTGGGCTGGCGTGGAGCTAGGGTTTCCAACACATGGAATAACCTAACGAACAACGATTAACCCATACGGGTTGGTGTGCTCCACTATATATAGGGGTGAGCGTGGGCTACGCTCGCGCGACCCATTCACTAAAGCCCATATAAAACTAGTCACCGTGAGTCCAACTCACTAACTCGATCCTAATCTGGTTTAGGTCCAGCAACGATTATATGTTCGAATCAATCGAACTTGCTCCGCTCTTAAGTGTGTGACCCCTTGAGCTCATGGTTACTTGGACACGATTAGAGTCCAACTCACAATCGATCAATCGGCATGGCTCCTAGCGAGCGTCTGAGCTCCCAAGTACCAAGAGTCATGAAGACTTGCCTTTCCAATGCGACTTATGTCGAGTCCTTTTGCCTCACGATATACCTTGTGGGACTATAGGCGAATATATGTCATCCCTTAAATAGTCCGACTCTTCTCGTCCGAGATAAGTGATTCACCGACTAACTCTTAGTCGATCGCCTCGGTTAACACTTAGCAAAGTCGCGCATGGCCATGCTTTCGAATCATATCTCACGAGAGGGCCGGAGAATATCTCTCCGGTGGAGGGCAAAATCCCATCTTGGTTATTCACATCACGCGACTTGATTCTCGATCGACCCGAACTACGCCTTTATAAGCGCCTGAATTCACGGATCAGCGTTGTGAGAACCTAAGTCGGTGATCCTCAACTCGGACTATGCAACAACCTCAGTCTAAGGATTACATTGATTGAGATATACAAATGACTTAGTTCGTTGTACCTCAATATGGGTCAATCCGACTACGCTAAACTCTTTAGCCTAGTGCATGCAAGTTGGAATAGCATCTCCATGCCCATGACAAGTGGAACCGAGTCATCAAGCCAACTTTCACATTGGTCTAAGTTGTGTGTCGGCTGACCTCAATGACCAAGGATATTTAGTACAAACAACATGAATGCATAGTTCCACAACTGAATCACATATTCAATGATACATCGGATGTTTATACAAGGACTACTTAATAACTTTATGAATACAATGGAAACATCATCATACATGATTGCCTCTAGGGCATATTCCCAGCAGATGTTCATCACATCATTACACTAATGTTGTGATCCGTTATTAACAACATCCAATGTCCATGATGGAAACCTTGATCATCTTGTTAATCAACGAGCTAGTTTATGAGAGAAGCAACTAGGAACTTTACATTTGTTTATTAAACACACATGTATTAACGTTTCGTATTAATACAATTATAGCATGCAAAATAAACATCTATCATATACTTGGAATACACATAATAAACACTTTATTATTGCCTCTCGGGGCATATTCCTTGATCTCCCTTGCACTAGAGACAATAATCTAGTTACATAGTGATATATCTAACACCCATTGAGTTACGGTGTTGATCATGTTTTGCTCTAGGAGAGTTTTAGTCAGCGGATCTGCTACATTGAGATCAGTATGTACTTCTAAATCTTTATATCTCCATCCTTGACATGCTCGCGGATGGGTGAAACCGGCGCTTATGCTTGGAATGCTTGTGAGACCTTGGCTCTTTGGCATTGGCAATGGCACCATTGTTGTCACAATAGATCACCATTGGGTCCATGCGTTTGCCACAACTCCTAGTTCGGATATGAACTCCTTCATCCAAAAGCTTGCTTCCGAGCAAAGGACAACATATTCGACCTCCGTTGTTGATCCGCTACCACAGGTTGTTTGGAGCTCCTCCAACTAACGCTCGCCATTCATGAGAAATCGTATCCGGATTGAGACTTAGAGTCATCGGATCGATTATCAACTAAGCGTCGACATAACACTTAGCGACGAGCTCTTCTTCACCTCATATACAGAAACATATCCTTAGTTCTTCTTAAGTACTTAAGGATATTCTTGACCATATCAATGTTAGAACACGGATCCGATTGGTACCTACTAGTCAAACTAATAGCGTGTGCCACATCAGGTCGTGTACATAGCATGGCGTACATTATAGAGCCTATGGGTGAAGCATAGGGACTTTGTCCATTATCTCTCTTTCTTCCATGAAGCGGGACTTTGAGTCTTACTCAATGTCTTGCCTTACATAGGTAGAACCCTTCTTACTTCGTCCATTTAAACTTCTTTAAAATCTTATCAAGGTATGTACTGCGATAGCCCTAGGCGCCTAGATCTATCTCTATAGATCTTTATGCCTAATATGTATGGCCTTCACCTAGGTCCTTCATTGAAAATTTCTTTGTTTAGATAACTTTTAACACTATTTAAAGTTCTATATCATTTCGATCAATAATATGTCATCCACATATAATATCGAAATGCCACATTCTCCACTCACTTTCTTGTAAATACAAGCTTCTCCATAAGTTTGGACAAATCCAAACTCTTTGATCACCTCATCAAGCGGAGATTCCAACCGTGATGCTTGCTTCAATCCATAGATGGATCGCTGAAGCTTGCACACCTTGTTAGCATCCTTAGGATCGACAAAACCCTTTGGTTGTATCATATACAACTCTTCTTCAATATTACCATTGAGAAGCGGTTTGACATCCATCGCCATATTTCATAATCGAAATATGCGGCAATTGCTAACATAATCCTAGCGACTTTAGCATCGCTACGGGAGAAAGTCTCATCGTAGTCGACTCCTTGAATTTGTGAAACCCCTTTGCGACAAGTCGAGCTTTATAGATGGTCACATTACCATCGACATCGTTTTCCTTTTGAAAATCCATTTGTTCTCCACGGTCTTTCGGTGCGTGAGGTAATTCCACCAAGTTCCAAACTTGATTTTCATACATGGATTCCATCTCGGTTCATGGCTTCTAACCATTTGTTGGAATCGGGCTCATCATCGCTTCTTCATCGTCGCGGGGTCATTATTTTCATCAACCATGAAATTTATGATAGGATTCCGTCTGACTCGGAGGCTGCGCGTCTGTTTGACCTGCGAGGTTGGTAGTACTCTCTTCGGAGTTTCATGATCATTATCATTAGTTCCCTCTTCAAGGTGGAGCCAACTCCGGAACAACTTAACTGCGCTACTCGCCATACTTTGAAGAGAAGGTTCCTAACCTCTTGAGTTCTACCTTGAGCTACTCACACCTTTCATGAGAAACTCTTTCTCTAGAAAGGATCCATTCTTAACAACAAAAACCTTGCCCTCGGATGCGTGATAGAAGGAATACCCAATAGTTTCTTTAGGGTATCCTATGAAGGCGCATTTTTCCGCTTTGGGTTCGAGTTTATCAGGTTGAAGTTTCTTCACATAAACATAACCCCAAACTTTAGAAATGACACTTAGGTTTGTTTCAAACCACAATTCATCTGGTGTCTTTTCAGCAGTTTAGATGGTGCCGATTTAAAGTGAATGCGGCGATTTCTAGTGCATAACCCCAAAAGACAACGGCAAGTCGTCGGAGACATCATAGATCGAACCATATCTAATAAAATGCGATTCGACGTTCAGCACACCATTTATTTGTGGTGTTCGGCGGTGTGAGTTGTGAAACAATTCCACACTCTTTCATGTGAGTGCTAAACTGCGTAACAGATACTCACCTCCACGGTCGAATAGAAGAAATTTGATCTTTCTATTACGATGATTTTCCACTTCATTACGAAATTCCTTGAACTTTTCAAAGGTTTCGGACTTGTGTTTCATCAAGTAGATATATCCATATCTACTCAAATCATCGATAAGTAACAAAATAATGATATCCACCTCGGCACACACTCATTGGACCACATACATCGAATGTATGATTTCCAATCGTATGGTTCCATTGAGCCGAAAGCGGCGTTCTAGTCATCTTGCCCATAAGGCATGGCTCACATGTATCAAATGATTCATAATCAAGTGTTTCCAAAGTCCATCGAATGGAGTTTCTTCATGCGTTTAATGCCAATATGACCTGAGCGATTACCACATATATCGGATATATCATCATTAAGTTTAATCCTTTTAGCATCAACATTATGAATATGTGTAACATTATAATCGAGATCCAACGAAATAAACCATTCATCATTGGTGCATGACCATAAAGATTTCATTCATATAAATGGAACAACCATTGTTCTCGATTTGAATGAATAACCACTTTACATCAAACATGATCCAGATACAATGTTCATGCTCGGTCGGGCACCGGATAACAGTTATTTAAGTTTATGACTAATCCCGACGGTAAGTGGAAGGTAGCGTTAAATGGCGATCACATCAACGTTTGATCCATTCTTGACCGCATCTTGACCTCACCCTTGCTAGCGGTCTTTATTCTGCGACCCATTCGAGTTACAAATATTATGGCAACCGTATCAAATACCGGTGCTCTGAGCACTAGTCAAGTACACATCAATAACATGTATATCATATATACCTTTGTTTGCCTTGCGGCCTTCTTATGCGCGAATACTTGGGGCGATTACGCTTCCGATGGCGATCCCTTACAATAGCCTTTTCGGTATCGAGACTTAGGTCCAACTCGGGGTTTCTTTTTCAGCGACAGCAGGCTTGCCGCCCTTACTTCCTTCCGTTTTCCTTCTTGTCTTTCTTGAAACCGTGTTCCTATTGATCATCAACACTTGATGTTCCTTTTTGATCTCCACTTGCGGTTTAAGCATTGTGAAGCTCGGGAAGACTTCTTCATGCCTTGCATATTATAGTTCATCACGACTCTTATAGCTAGGTGGCGAGCTGCGAGAACACGATGGATGCCTAAGTCAATGGGATTCGTTATTCCCAAGGACACAAGCTTATCGGCGTAACCCGACATCTTGAGTACATGCTCACTAACGGATGTGCTCTTCCATCATCTTGACTAAGAACTTTTACGAGCATTGTAGCTCTCTGATGACATGTGTGTAAAATCATTTTCAACTCACCCATTGTATCAAATGCATTGCCGTTTTGAAAGCAGCTTTGAAGTTCGGCTCTAGCCCATACAATATGCCATAATGAACTAAGTTGTGGTCCTCGTGAGTCGATAGACATTCTTCTCCTCGTCGGGGCATCATCAAAAGGTGGGGCCTATGGCGCTTCTAGCACATATTGCTTTTGTGCGTGAGAGGAGAATCCTCAAATTCATGGCCCATTCGTAAAGTTGCTACCGTTAGTTTGCTAGTTTCTCTTTCTCCATGAGCATTGAAATTAAAAGCGGTGGTGCCATCTGGCCAATTTGTAAAGTTTAGACTAAGTGTATGATAGATTGAGTTCAACTAATCTATATTACGAATGAACTCCCACTCAGCGACATCCCTCGTGTCCTTTTGGTGATTACATGAACCAAATCCACTACACCAAGTCCGATCATCACGTGAGTGGTATAGCTTCAAAGCGAGCATCAAATGGGCATCATATCAACTATATGACTCATGCTTAACCTTTGATTACGTGTTCAGGCCATGTCATGCATGCTAGGCTCAAGTTAGAACCTTAGTATTTGCGTGTAACTGTTTTACACCGAAGTATGGTCGTGGATCCAAGAACACCCGATCATCACGTGATGTCTTGGGCGGCGAAAACATAATCGGTGCATACTAAAGGAAGAACACATTCTTATCTTGATATTTAAATGAGGATCATCTTATTATGCTTAACAAAGCGCTAAACAAGCAATATAAGATGCAATCAAAACATCATATGTTTATTAGTGAAATTATATGGTTTCCTTGAGATGATCTCTATCATGTGCATCGTGGTATGATCACTATCATACCTATATGTAAATCCATAGTATATGGATTTTACCGCTATGTGTGTATGAGTATCATCTCATACACTTACAACACTACCATATCATAACACTAGCCAGCAACAATCTAAACTAGGCGCCTCTAATTTATCCATTGCAAGTTTTACGTGGCTTGGGGCTTTCGAGATAGAACCGTTCTTACCTCTGAACATGAACCTAGCGAGGATAATCAAATTGTTGACAACTAAACTTGCAAAATAGATATTGACTATAGTAGGAGAGCGAGACACCGCTAGCCACTTATGCAAACTAGTTGCATGTCAAGCGTGGAACATGTCTCATGCGAGGACATGTAAAGTTTGTCGGGCGCTTCATCCCACTATGCCACCAATATCCAAAATCACAAGAAAGGAGCAACAACATGATCATCATCGCCCACATACTCATATGTGTACTTGCAGGTGTAAAGTATCTGCATAGATCAAACTCGATACCCTTTGTAGGGTTGTGACATAGAAAACAAAAATTTTCCTCGATGTGAACTATATACCAAGATCTATTTATACTAGATACAAACAGCGGGCGGATGTATATCCGTAGAGAACATACCCTTGAAGACCGACAAAGTTTAGCGAGTCCAAACTCGTGGTTGATGTAAACGATCTCTTGCGATCTCAAGATCGAGAGGAAGTCCTAGCGCAAATCAGCGCATCCGTGCTTTCGCGACACCGAGCAACCTCCGCCTCCTCGCTCCAGCGATGCGGAGCACAACTCTTTCTTGCGAATAGCCAGGAACATGTATCTCGCTAGTCGAGACCATGGGGATAAATTCTAGAGGAGAGAGATCCTTCACGAGGTGTGAGTGAGAAGTGAGAGGAGGGCTCCTTTTATAGGAGGAGGGAACCCCAAGGGGTGGCGGCGCATGGGGGCTGCCCCTCCTCCTCTTCATGGTGGACACTCCACTCAAAACTCCTCCAAATTCCTCACTCAAAATCCCACTCAAAGATCCCATTAAATTTCCACCAAATTTAATGCAAACTCTCATTAAATAAAACTCTTTTATTTTATTCAGAATTTTGTCAATTACTTTAATGACAAACATTCACAAATAACCTTGCTAAATTCTATTTCACATGCATAACCACTTTATGCAATTTCACCGAAAACTTTGTTTGGTATCTAGTGAAATAAATTCCTGCGTTTTATTTATTCTTTGGCATGAAACATTTGCTCCAATTGGATATCGGTGTCTCTGTTGGAGATATGCCCTAGAGGCAATAATAAATGTAGTTATTATTATATCTTTGTGTTTATGATAAATGTTTGCATTCATGCTATAATAGTATTAACAAGGAAACATTGATACTTGTGTGATTTGTAAACTTAATTTGAAGTCCCTAGTATAGCCTCTATACTTCACTAGCTTGTTGGTTGATTAATGATTGTGGTTTCCCCATCATGAACATTGAGATATTATCAACAACAAGATCATATCGTTAGGAGAATGATATGGTGGACATACTCCTATAGATAGCGTAGCATAAAGATCAAGTCATTTCATTAGTTCAATTGCTATATGCTTTACGATACATAGTAACCTAATTCCTTGACCATGAGATCATGCATATCACCTTTACGGATGGATGCTTTGATGACATCAAACACCACACCGTAACAGGGTGGTTATAAAAGTGGCATTGAGTGTTGGAAAGTATTGGTTGAGACACATGGATCAAGAGTGGGATTTGTCCATCCACATGGCGGATAGATATACTGCAGGCCCTCTCGGTGGAATGTCATCCAATTAGCTTGCAAGCATGTGACTTGGTCACAAGGGATCACATATCAGGAGCGAGAAAAGAGTACTTATCGGTAACAAGGTTGAACTAGGTATGCGGAGATCTGGCGATCATAACCTTGGGTAAGTAATATGTCGTGAGACAAAGGGAAATTGGTATCGTATGTAAGTGGTTCATTCGATGTAAAGTAATCGTAGAAATATGTGGGAGCCATATGAATTTCAGATTCCTCTATTGGTTATTGTTAGGAGTGTCATCATGCGCATAATTCACGAACGTAGGAGACACACTTAAGATTGACGTTGTTTGAGTAGTTATGGTATTATGAAAGAGACCGAATGTTGTTGGTCTCGGATGGGATCCGGATATCACGGTGATCCGGAATGGTCAGGAGAATAAGATTCATATAAGGAAAGTCCGTTTGAGTTCGGGAATGATTAGGTGTTTTCATCGGGAATGTTCTAGAAGGTTCGGATTGTCCGGCACTCCAGGGGAAGGTACATGAATGTGTCATTGATCATTGAATGATTGCATCATGTACTAAGTGTTATTGCTGTCCCAAATAAAGGATTAATTTGAATCCTAAAGCAGAAAAGTCAAATGTCGGTTTGAAAGTCAAGCGCAAAACAAGCGTGGGAAACAAGCAAGAGGAGTTGGAACCAACTTTGGAGGAGGTAGGACTCCTCCAGCGGCCTAGCCAAGGCCGACTTGGGAGGACTCCTCCCCCTCCTGGCCTTGAGGACCTCCCTCATAAAAGGAGGCAGGGCTCCTCCATGGGCAGCTTTACTTCTCTAGATCTCGGTTTAGGCATTTTGGTTTAGAGCTTCTAATTGCTTTAGCCAACAGTTTAGAGCCTTCTAATTGGTTTAGAGCCCTCTAATTGGTGTGTCTAATTACTAGGCCACTAATCCTCTCTCTCATAAGCTCCACCATACTACTTAGGCTTAAAGCGAAGCCTGCGGGATCTCCCTCTACTTAGGTACCACGCCGTTGTCTTCTTAGGAATCGCTTGAGAGTGCTACAACCTCATTTTCTTTGGAACAAGGAGAGGAAGGTCTTCGTCGATCCGAGCGTGTGACCCGACTGCGGGGCGCTTCAGGAGCGATGGCTGGAAGGATCGTCCACGATCTTGAGATCGGGAAAATGCGACTACATCACCCACGAGAATCCGCTCTCGTTAACCACTTTGGAATCTTGAGGTGAGTTCCTCCATCGACTCGTTGCTACAATCTAGTAGATAGATCTTGGCTTGTTTGTTTGTATGCGATAGAAAATTTTTGTTTTCCATGCTACGAACCCCTCTGATGGTATCGAGCCGTGTCTATATGTAGATCTGTTGCGAGTAGAACACAATGGTCATTGTGGGCGTTGATGCTTTTATAGATTGCTTTTTGTGTACTTTGCATCTTGCGGTATGTTGGGATGAAGCGGCCGGGCTAACCTTACATGACATCGTTCATGAGACTTGCTCCACGCTTGACATGTAACTTGTATTGCATAAGTGGCTGCGGGTGCATGTTTCTCCTAGCATAGTTAGATCCAATTTACAATGGTGATCAACAATGCTAGTATCAATGTTGTGGTTCTTGTTAAGTAAGTTAGAGCGACACTTATTGAAAGCCCCAAACCACGTAAAATATGCAAAGAAAGTAGGCGTCTAACTTTGTTTTGCGAGGTGTCTGATGATGTGATATGGCCATGATTGTGATTATATTCGATGTATGCAATGTTCCTTATTGTAAGTCGACAACGGCGAGAACCATATGGTTGTCTTTAATTTATGTTAAGACCTGCGTGTCTATTCAAAGTAGTTGTAATAGTTGAAGCCGTGGGCGACAACCATGGAGAAGCGTCATTGACCTTGATGCAATGCGGTGATGATGGAGATCATGTTAGTGCTTGAAGATGGAGATCGAAGCACGAAGAAGAAAACCATATCATATCACATATATATTGAATTGCATGTGATGTTAATCCTTTATGCATCTTGTATTGCTTAGTAGGCGACGGTAGCATTATAAGATGATCCCTCATACAACAATTTCAAATCATAAAGTGTTCACCCTTAGTTAGCACCGTTGCTAAAGCTTGTTGTTTGAAGCACCGCGTGATGATCGGGTGTTCTAGATTACGCAAGTGTATACAAGCGTGAGCAAGCCAGTTGCTCATGCGAAACTAAGGTTTGATCTTGGCGAGCCTAGCATGTCTGGACATGGTCTCGGAACACGGATTACCGAAAGGTAAAGCATGAATCGTATAGTAGATATGATGAACATGATGATTGTTAGCCATTGAAACTATATCAACTCTCGTGATGATCGGTGTTGATGTGGTGGATTTGGTTCGTGTGATCACTAAAACAATGTGAGGGATATTGTTTTGGTGGGAGTTCACCTAGTTTAATTTCATTAATTAATTTGAACTCGATTTGTCATAAACTTAGTCTAAACTATTGCAAATATGTTGTAGATCAATGGCAGCCTACCATCAATTTTAATGCGTTCCTAGAGAAAGAAAAGTTGAAAAACAATGGAAGCAACCCGCGGATTGGTTCCGCAATTTGAGATTGTCCTCACGGTGGTAATTTGACCTATGTCTTTGGATGCACATTGGGTGACCCACCGTACCCTTCCGATGAAGTAAAGAATGTTTACCTCGCTCGGAAGAATCGTACTCCATAGTTCGGTGTGCTATCTTGTATGGTTTAGAATCGAGCTTGAAAAGGTTTGAAGAGTCGGACCCACATGATATTGTCGAGGATCTCAAATTAATTTTGAGACTCATGCGGCAATTGAAAGCTATGAGGCTTACGAAAAGTTCTTTAAGCGCAAGATGGAAGAAGGCAGCTCGTCGGTGAGCATGTGCTTAAGATGTGCAGGCATGAAATAAACTTCAAAGCTTGGGTATAGTGATTCCTAATGCTTTGAGGATTTCTGGTGTCCTCAATCACTACCACCAAGTTACAAGAACTTTGTGATGAACTACAACATCGAGAACATGAACAAGGCGTTGCGAACTCTTTGCCATGTTAAAATCTGCGAAGTGGAGATCAAGAAAGAGCACCAAGTGTTGTTGGTCAATAAGACCACCAAATTCAAGAAAGGCAAGTCTAAGCAAAGGGACACTTCAAGAAGGGTGGTAAGAAAGCTGCCAGACAAAAGAAGACCAAGGCTGGACCTAAGCACAGGCGAGTGCTTTCTTTGCAAGGGAGAGGTCCTTTGGGCGGAATTGCCCAAAGTACTTGGCGGATCTGAAGAGCAACATCAAGAAGAAAGGTATATCGATATACATGTTATTGATGTGTATCTCACTAGTACTAAGTAGTAGTGCACAGGTATTTGATCTTGGTTCGGTTGCTCATATTTGTAACTCGAAGCGGTCTTTGCGAATAAGCGGAAGCTAGCGAGGAGCGAGGTGACGATGCGGCGTGGGAAGCGGATCAAAGGTTGATGTGATCGCGGTCGGCACTACCTCTTCATCTACCATCGGGATTAGTTTATACTTAAATAATTGTTATTTAGTGCTGCGTTGAGCATGAACATTATCTCGGGATCTTGTTTATTGCGAGGCGGTTACTTATTTAAGTCGAGAGAATAATGGTTGTTCGATTTATATGAGTAATATGTTTTTACATGCACCTTTGATAGATGGTCTATTCTTATTGAATCTCGATGGTGGAAATACACATATCAACAACATTGAGGCTAAGCGTTTGAAATCAGCGATAATTAGACCTATATGTGGCATGTCGTCTTGGTCACATCGGGTGAAAGCGTGTGAAGAAACTCCATTCGATGGACTTCTTGAATCACTTGATTTTGAATCACTTGAAAGATCTGAAGCATGTCGATGGGAAAAATGACTAAGACTCCATTTTACGGTATGATGGGCGAGCTACGGACTTATTGGAAATCATACATACCGATGTGTGTGGTCAATGAGTGTAGCATCATGTGATGTTATCGTTATGTTCTTACCTTCACGGATGACTTGAGTAGATATGGGTATATCTATTTCATGAAACATAAGTCCGAAACTTTCGAGAAGTTTAAGGAGTTTCAAAGTGAGGTAGAAAATCAGCGTAACAAGAAGATTAAATTTCTACGTTACGATCGTGGAGGTGAATATCTAAGTTCTGAGTTTGGCGAGCATTTAAAGAAGTGCGGAATACTTTCACAATTGACACCGCGGGAACACCACAGCGTAATGGTGTATCCGAGCGTCGTGTCGAACTCTCTTAGATATGGTTAGTTCTATGATGTCACTTACAGATTTACGCTATCATTTTGGGGTTATGCATTAGAAACAGCGCATTCACTTTAAATAGGGCACCGTCTAAATCCGTTGAAACGACACATTATGAATTATGGTTTGGGAAGAAACCCAAATTGCGTTCCTTAAAGTTTGGGGATCTGAAGCCTATGTAAAAGAAGTTCTGACGGACAAGCTTGAACCCAAAGCGGAAAAATCGTCTTCATAGGATACCCAAGGAAACTATTGGGTATACCTTCTATCATAGATCCGAAGGCAAAACATTCGTTGCTAAGAATGGATCCTTTCTAGAAGAATTTCTCTCGAAAGAAGTATTTGGAAGGAAAGTAGAACTCGGCGAGGTTGTTGAACCTTCTCTCGAAATTGCGAGTAGCGCACCGGAAGAAGTTCTGTGGTGCCTGCACCAATAAGGAGGAAGCTAATGATGATGATCATGAAACTTGGTTGAAGTTGCTCTGAGCCTCGGAGATCAGCGAGAACTCGTACCACTCCAGTTGGTATGATTCCGTTATGAATGTCATGGTGGTGGACAACACCGATGACCCCGAGACATATGAGGAAGCGATGATGAGCCCGATTCAATAAATGGCAAGAAGCCATGAAATCGAGATTGGATCCATGTCGAAAACCAAGTATGGACTTTGGTGGACTTAGGATGGCGGAAGAACTGTCGAGAACAAATGGATTTTCAAGAAGAAAGCAGATCTTTGATGGTAATATTCTTGTCTATAAAGCTCGACTTATGCAAAGGGTTTCGACAAATTCAAGGAGTTGACTACGATGAGACATTCTCACCGATGTGAAGCTAAAATCTGTGAGGATTATGTTGTATGTTGCATATTATGATTATGAGATATGGCGGATGGATGTCAAAGCGGCATTCCTCAATGGAGACATTGATGAAGAGTTGTATATGATGCAACCCAAAGGTTTTGTCGATCCTAAAGATGCTAACAAGGTATGCAAACTTCAGCGGTCCATCTATGGATTGAAGCAAGCATCCGAAGTTGGAATCAACGTTTTGATAAGGTAATCAAAGTTTTGGTTTTATACAAACTTATGGAGAAGCTTGTATTTACAAGAAAGTGAGTGGGAGCTCTGGCATTCTTAATCTTGTATGTGGATGACATATTGTTGATTGGGAATGATGTAGACCTTCTTAATAGTGTCAAGGAATATTTGAATAATAGTTTTTCAATGAAGGATCTTGGCGAAGCAGCTTACATATTAGGCATAAAGATTTATAGAGATAGATCGAAGCGCCAAATATCATTGTCCTGTACATATTTGGACAAAGTTCTAAAGAGATTTGGAATGGAGGAAAGCAAGAAAGGGTTCTTGCCCATGTTGCTATCGACCTTGAGTAAAACTCAAAGTCCGACATCGAGAAGATAGAGAAAGGATGAGTAAGACTCCTATGCCTCGACCATAGGATCTCTAATGTATGCCATGCTATGTACTAGACCCGACATTGCATATCTTTGTTAGTTTAACTAGCAGATATCAAAGTGATCCGAGTGGATCATTGGACATGATCAAAAACATCCTTAAGTACTTGAGAAGAACTAAGGATATGGTTCTTTCTTATGGAGGTGATGAGCATTTCGTTGTTAATGGTTACAGATGCTAGTTGGAACACCGATCGGATGATTCTAAATCACAATCCGGATCGTATTTATTTTGAATGGTGCGGATTAGCTGGAGGAGTGCAAAGCAAGCGTTGTGGCGAGATCTTCAATGAATCGGAATACATGGCTGCCGGAGGCTTCACAAGCGATATGGATGAAGGAGTTCATTCTGGTGGGTGTGGTTCCAAGTCTGTTGGACCCAATGTCTATCTCTTTGTGATAACATGGGCGCCATAGCCAATGCGCAGAACCAAGGTCACACAAGAATTTGAAGCATATCAAGCTGCGTTTTCACGCTATTAGAGAACATATCCGGGATGGGGATATAAAGATTTGCAAAGTACACCTGAGATCTGAATGTGGCGGATCGTTGACTAAACCTCTCCCAGGGCAAAACATGACCAACACCAAACTGCCATGGGTGTTGGTATATTACCATGTAATCTAGATTAGATGACTCTAGTGCAAGTGGGAGGCTGTTGGAGATATGCCCTAGAGGCAATAATAAATGTAGTTATTATTATATCTTTGTGTTTATGATAAATGTTTGCATTCATGCTATAATAGTATTAACAAGGAAACATTGATACTTGTGTGATTTGTAAACTTAATTTGAAGTCCCTAGTATAGCCTCTATACTTCACTAGCTTGTTGGTTGATTAATGATTGTGGTTTCACTATCATGAACAGTGAGATATTATCAACAACAAGATCATATCGTTAGGAGAAGGATATGGTGGACATACTCCTATAGATAAGCGTAGCATAAAGATCAAGTCATTTCATTAGTTCAATTGCTATATGCTTTACGATACATAGTAACCTAATTCCTTGACCATGAGATCATGCATATCACCTTTCTGGGATGGATGCTTTGATGACATCAAACACCACACCGTAACGGGTGGTTATAAAAGTGGCATTGAGTGTTAGGAAAGTATTGGTTGAGACACATGGATCAAGAGTGGGATTTGTCCATCCACATGACGGATAGATATACTCTGGGCCCTCTCGGTGGAATGTCATCCAATTAGCTTGCAAGCATGTGACTTGGTCACAAGGGATCACATATCAGGAGCGAGAAAAAGTACTTATCGGTAACAAGGTTGAACTAGGTATGCGGAGATCTGGCGATCATAACCTTGGGTAAGTAATATCGTGAGACAAAGGGAAATTGGTATCGTATGTAAGTGGTTCATTCGATCGCAAAGTAATAAATGAAATATGTAGAACCATATGAATTTCAGATTCCTCTATTGGTTATTGTTAGAAGTGTCTCGATCATGTGCATAATTCACGAACCGTAGGAGACACATAAGGATTCGGCGTTGTTTGAGTAGTTATGGTATTATGAGAAAGACCGAATGTTGTTGGTCTCGGATGGGATCCGGGATATCACGAGGTGATCCGGAATGGTCAGGAGAATAAGATTCATATAAGGAAAGTCCCGTTTGAGTTAGGAATGATTAGGTGTTTTCATCGGAATGTTCTAGAAGGTTCGGATTGTCCGGCACTCCGGGGAAGGGTACATGAATGTGTCATTGATCATTGAATGATTGCATCATGTACTAAGTGTTATTGCTGTCCCAAATAAAGTTAATTTGAATCCTAAAGCAGAAAAGTCAAATGTCGGTTTGAAAGTCAAGCGCAAAACAAGCGTGGGAAACAAGCAAGAGGAGTTGGAACCAACACGGAGGAGAGTAGGACTCCTCCGGGCGGCCTTGACCAAGGCCGACTTGGGGAGGACTCCTCCCTCCCTGGCCTTGAGGACCTCCCTCCCATAAAAGGAGGCGGGGCTCCTCCATAGGCAGCTTTACTTTCTACTCTAGATCTCCGGTTTAGAGCTGTTTTGGTTTAGAGCTTCTAATTGCTTTAGCCAACAGTTTAGAGCCTTCTAATTGGTTTAGAGCCCTCTAATTGGTGTGTCTAATTACTAGGCCACTAATCCTCTCTCTCATAAGCTCCACCATACTTGGCTTAAAGGCGAAGCCTGCGGGATCTCCCTCTACTTAGGTACCACGGTTGTCTTTGCCGGAATCGCGAGAGAGTGCTACAACCTCCATTTTCTTTGGAACAAGGGAGAGGAAGGTCTTCGTCGAGTACCGAGCGATGTGACCCATTGCGGGGCTGCTGGGAGCGTGGCTGGAAGGATCGTCCACGATCTTGAGATCGGGAAAATGCGACTACATCACCACGAGAATCGCTCTCGTTAACCACTTTGGAATCTTGAGGTGAGTTCCTCCATCGACTCGTTGCTACAATCTAGTAGATAGATCTTGGCTTGTTTGTTTGTATGCGATAGAAAATTTTTGTTTTCCATGCTCTGAACCCCTCTGATCTCTTAAGTGTGTCACCCTACGGTTCGTGAATAATGCGGACATGATCGAGACCCTCTCGGATCAATAATCGAGCGGGATCTGGAGACCCATCTTGACTCCCACACATTCAACGATGACTTTCTTGTGATCGTCGGAACCTTTACGCTAGTATCTTAATCCCTTTGTCTCGCGATATATTACATGTCCGAGATTAGATCATCGTATCTCCATACCTAGTTTGATCTAGATTCTGAGCATGCACTCTTTTCTCGTTCGTGATATAACATTCTAGTGATCAAATCACTTGCTTGCAAGCTAATCAATGTGATATCACCGAGAGGGCCAGTATATCTATCCGTCATCGGGATGAACAAATTCCACTCTTGATCCATGAGCCTCAACATAACACTTTATTAGTTACGAACCCATCTTTATAATCACCTACATTACGGTGTGGCGTTTGATGTTATCAAGAAACTCTTAGGTGTTAGTGATTGACATGATCTCATGGTCTAAGGATTAGGATCACTTAAGTAAGTTGTTATAGCAATATAAACTCAATGACTTTGATCGTAATGCTATACTTGGATGAATGTTCATCACATCATTACACTAATGTTGTGATCCCGTTATTAACAACATCCAATGTCCATGATCGAAACCTTGATCATCTTGTTAATCAACGAGCTAGTTTATGAGAGAGTCTTAACTAGGAACTTTACATTTGTTTATTAAACACACATGTATTAACGTTCCGTATTAATACAATTATAGCATGCAAAATAAACATCTATCATATACTTGGAATACACATAATAAACACTTTATTATTGCCTCTCGGGGCATATTCCTTGACTCCGTCGGTGAGCATGTGCTTAAGATATGCACGCATAAACAAACTTCAAAGCTTGGGTATAGTGATTCTTAATGCTTTGAGGATTTCTGGTGTCCTCAATCACTTCCACCAAGTTGCAAGAACTTTGTGATGAACTACATGAGAACATGAACAAGCGGTTGCGAGGCTGTTTGCTATGTTAAAATGCAAAAGTGGAGATCAGAAAGAGCACCAAGTGTTGTTGGTCAATAAGACCACCAAATTCAAGAAAGGCAAGTCTAAGCGAAGGGACACTTCAAGAAGGGTGGTAAGAAAGTTACCGCAAGCGAAGAAGACCAAAGGCTGGACCTAAAGCACGATCTTGAGTGCTTTTCTTGCAAGGAGAAGGTCCTTTGGGCGGAATTGCCCAAAGTACTTAGCGGTTTGAAGAACAGCAACATCAAGAAGAAAGGTATATCGATATACATTATCTTGATGTTTATCTCACTAGTACTCATAGTAGTGCACAGGTATTTGATCTTGGTTAGGTTGCTCATATTTGTAACTCGAAGCAGTCTTTGCGAATAAGCGGAAGCTAGCGAAGAGCGAGGTGACAATGCGGCGTTGAAGCGGATCAAAGGTTGATGTGATCGGTGACACGCTACCCTTCATCTACCATCGGGATTAGTTTTATACTTAAATAATTGTTATTTGGTGCTGCGTTGAGCATGAACATTATATCGGGATCTTGTTTATTGCGAGGCGGTTACTTGTTTAAATCGAGAATAATGGTTGTTCGATTTATAAGAGTAATATGTTTTATGCACATGCACCTTTGATAGATGGTCTATTCTTGTTGAATCTCGATGGTGGAAATACACATATCAACAACATTGAGGCTAAGCGTTTGAAATCGAGGATAACTTGACCTATATGTAGCCTTGTCGTCTTGGTCACATTGGGTGAAGCGTATGAAGAAACTCCATTAGATGGACTTCTTGAATCACTTGATTTTGAATCACTTGATAGATGTGAAGCATGTATGATGGGTAAAATGACTAAGACTCCATTTTACGGTATGATGGAGGCGAGCTACGGACTTATTGGAAATCATACATACCGATGTGTGTGGTCTAATGAGTGTAGCATTCTTGGCAGTGGTTATCGTTATGTTCTTACCTTCACGGATGACTTGAGTAGATATGGGTATATCTATTTCATGAAACATAAGTCGAAACTTTCGAGAAGTTTAAGGAATTTCAGTGAGGTAGAGAATCAGCGTAACAAGAAGATTAAATTTCTACGTTTTGATCGTGGGTGAATATCTAAATTACGAGTTTTGGCGATCATTTGAAGAAATGGAATACTTTTGCGATTGACACCAAGAACACCACGGTAATGGTGTGTACGAGCGTCGTGTCGAACTCTCTTAGATATGGTTAGTTCTATGATGTCACTTACAGTTACCGCTATCATTTTGGGGTTATGCATTAGAAACGGCCAGTAGCATTCACTTTAAATAGGGCCCGTCTAAATCCGTTGAAGCGACACGTATGAATTATGGTTTGGGAAGAAACCTAGATTGTCGTTCCTTAAAGTTTGGGGATCTGAAGCCTATGTAAAGAAGTTCTGATAGGACAAGCTTGAACCCAAAGCGAAAAGCGTCTTCATAGGATGCGAAGGAAACTATTGGGTATACCTTCTATCATAGATCAGAAGGCAAAATCTTCGTTGCCAAGAATGGATCTTTTCTAGAGAAGAATTTCTCTCAAAAGAAGTATTGGAAGGAAAGTAGAACTTGGCGATGTTGTCGAACCTTCTCTCAAAATTGCAGTAGCATGACACGGAAGAAGTTCTGTGGTACTGCTCCAATTAGAAGGAAGCTAATGATGATGATCATGAAACTTGGTTGAAGTTGCTACTGAGCCTCATGAGTCAGCGAGAACTTCGTACCACTCCAGTTAGTATGATCCGTTATGAGTGTCATGTTGGTGGATAACACCGATGACCCGAGACATATGAGGAAGCAATGATGAGCCGATTCAATAAATGGCAAGAAGCCATGAAATCGAGATTGGATCCATATACGAAAACCAAGTGTGGACTTTGGTGGACTTCTGGGATGGCGGAAGATCGAGAACAAATGGATTTTCAAGAAGAAAGCGAATCTTGATGGTAATATTCTTGTCTATAAAGCTTGACTTATGCATAAAGGGTTTCGACAAATTCAAGGAGTTGACTACGATGAGACTTTCTCACCAGTAGCGAAGCTAAAATCTGTGAGGATTATGTTAGCAATCGCTGCATATTATGATTATGAGATATGGCAGATGGATGTCAAAACAACATTCCTTAATGGAGACATTGATGAAGAGTTGTATATGATGCAACCCAAAGGTTTTGTCGATCCTAAAGATGCTAACAAGGTATGCAAACTTCAACGGTACATCTATGGATTGAAGCAAGCATCCCGAAGTTGGAATCAACGTTTTGATAAGGTGATCAAAAGTTTTGGTTTTATACAAACTTATGGAGAAGCTTGTATTTACAATAAAGTGAGTGGGAGCTCTGTAGCATTCTTAATACTATATGTAGATGACATATTATTGATTGGGAATGATGTAGACCTTCTTAATAGTGTCAAAGAATATTTGAATAATAGTTTTTCAATGAAGGATCTTGGCGAAGCAGCTTACATATTAAGCATAAATATTTATAGAGATAGATCGAGACGCTTAATATCATTGTCACAAAGTACGTATTTGGACAAAGTTCTAAAGAGGTTTGGAATGGAAGATAGCAAGAAAGGGTTCTTGCCCATGTTGCCCAATACGACCTTGAGTAAAACTCAAAGTCCGACATCGGCAGAAGATAGAGAAAGGATGAGTAAGACTCCCTATGCCTCAGCCATAGGATCTCTAATGTATGCCATGCTATGTACTAGACCCGACATTGCATATGTTGTTAGTTTAACTAGCAGATATCAAAGTGATCCGAGTGGATCATTGGACGTGATCAAAAACATCCTTAAGTACTTGAGAAGAACTAAGGATATGGTTCTTTCTTATGGAGGTGATGAACAACTCGTTGTTAATGGTTACACCGATGCTAGTTGGAACAATCGGATGATTCTAAATCACAATGGATCGTATTTATTTTGAATAGTGCGTGATTAGCTGGAGGAGTGCAAAGCAAAGCGTTGTGGCGAGATCTTCAATGAATCGGAATACATGGCTGCTTGAGAGGCTTCACAAGAAGCGATATGGATGAAGAGTTCATTCTGAGCTGGTGTGGTTCCTAGTCTTATTTGGACCCAATGTCTATCTACTGTGATAACATGGGCGCCATAGCCAATGCGCAAGAACCAAGGTCACACAAGAAGCTGAAGCACATCAAGCTACGTTTTCACGCAATTCGAGTGTTGGAGATATGCCCAAGAGGAAATAATAAAGTGGTTATTATCATATCTTCACACTTATGATAAATGTTTACATACCATGCTATAATTGTATTAACCGGAAACATTAATACTTGTGTGATTTGTAAACTAAAATAAGAGTCCCTAGTAAAGCCTCTTGTTAAACTAGCTTGTTGGTTAATATATGATCATGGTTTCCTGATCATGAACATAGAGATGTTATTAACAACAGGGTCATATCATTAGGAGAATGATGTGATGGACATACTCCTATAGTTAAAGCGTAGCATAAAGATCAAGTCATTTAATATAGTTCATTTGCTATAAGCTTTCTGATACATAGTAACCTAATTCCTTCGACCATGAGATCATGCATATCACCTTTACCGGATGGATTCTTTGATGACATCAAACACCACACCGTAACTTGGTGGCTATAAAGGTGGCATTGAGTGTTCAGAAAGTATTGGTTGAAACGCATGGATCAAGAGTGGGATTTGCCCATCCATATGACGGATAGATATACTCTGGGCCCTCTCGGTGGAATGTCATCCAATTAGCTTGCAAGCATGTGGTAGCTCTGAGGATCACATATCACAGGAGCGAGAAAAGAGTACTTATCGATGTGAGGTTGAACTAGGTATGCGGAATACAAGCGATCATAACCTCGGATAAGTAAAATGTCGTGAGACAAAGGGAAATTGGTATCGTATGTAAGTGGTTCATTCGATCATAAAGTAATCGTAGAAATATGTAGAAGCCATATGAATTTCGATTCCTCTATTGGTTATTGATCGGAGAAGTGTCTCGATCATGTCGCATAATTCACGAACCGTGGGAGACACATAAGGATTGACGTTGTTTGAGTAGTTATGGTATTATGAGAAAGAGACGAATGTTGTTGGTCTCGGATGGGATCGGGATATCACGAGGTGATCCGGAATGGTCCGGATAATAAGATTCATATAAGGAAAGTCCGTTTGAGTTGGAAATGATTAGGTGTTTTCATCGGGAATGTTCTAGAAGGTTCGGAATGTCAGGCACTCGGGGGAAGGGTACATGAATGTGTCATTACATATTGGAATGATTGCATCATGTACTAAGTGTTCTTCTTTGTTCCAAATAAAGTTAAATTGAATCCTAAAAGCAGAAAAGTCAAATGGCGGTTTGAAAGTCAAGCGGCTAAAGCAAGCTATGGGAAACAAGCAAGAGGAGGTTGAAACCGACTTGGGGAGAGTCCTCCTCTCCAAGTCGGCCTACCTAAGGCCGACTTGGGAGGACTCCCTCCCTTGGCCGCCCTCCCCTATAAAAGGAGGCGGGGCCTCCTCCTCTAGACACACAAGTTCCTATCCTCTAATCTCCGGTTTAGAGCCGTTTTGGTTTAGAGCTTCTAATTGCACTAGCCTTGGTTTAGAGCCTTCTAATTGGTGTGTCTAATCCCTAGACCACTAATAGCTTTCTCATACTCCACCATACTCGCTCGGCTTAAGCGAAGCCTGCGGGATCTCCCTCTACTTAGGTACCACGCCGTTGTCTTTGCCGGAATCGCGAGGAAGTGCTACAACCTCCATTTTCTTTGGAACAAGGAGAGGAAGGTCTTCGTCAGTACCGAGCGTGTGACCCATTGCGGGGCTGCGGAGCACTTGGCCTTGGGAAGGATCGTCTCTGCGATCTTGAGATCGGAAAAATGCGACTACATCACCCACGAGAATCTGCTCTCGTTAACGCTTTGGAATCTTTGAGGGTAAGTTATTCCATCGACTCGTTGCTACAATCTAGTAGATAGATCTTGGCTTGTTTGTTTGTATGCGATAGAAAATTTTTGTTTTCCATACTCACGAACCCCTCTGATGTATCGAGCCGTGTCTATATGTAGATCTGTTGCCTGAGTAGAACACAATGGTCATTGTGGGCGTTGATGCTTTTATTGTCGATTGCTTATTGTGTACTTTGCATCTTGCGGTGTGTTGGGATGAAGCGGCCCGGGCTAACCTTACATGACATCGTTCATGAGACTTGCTCCACGCTTGACATGCAACTTGTATTGCATAAGTGGCTTTCTTGGTGCTGTTTCTCCTAGCATAGTTAAGATCCAATTTACAACGGGTCATTGACAATACTAGTATCAATGTTGTGGTTCTTGTTCGTAAGTTAGAACGACACTTATTGAAAGCCCCAAACCACGTAAAACATGCAAAGAAAATTAGAAGCGTCTAACTTTGTTTTGCAGGGGTGTGTTGTGATGTGATATGGCCATGATTATGATTATATATGATGTATGCAATGTTCCTTATTGTAAGTCGACAACGTGAGAATATATGGTTGTCTTTAATTTCTGTTAAGACCCGCGTGTCTATTCAAAGTAGTTGTAATAGTTGAAGCCGGTGGACGACAACCATGGAGAAGCATCATTGACCTTGATGCAATGTCGGTGATGATGGAGATCATGTTCGTGCTAAAAGATGGAGATCGAAAGCACAAAGAAGAAAGGCCATATCATATCACATATTATGAATTGCATGTGATGTTAATACTTTATGCATCTTGTATTGCTTAGTAGACGACGGTAGCATTATAAGATGATCCCTCATGCACATGAATTTAAAGTCATAAAGTGTTCACCCTTAGTTAGCACCGTTGCTAAAGCTTATTGTTTCGAAGCACCACGTGATGATCGGGTGTGTTAGATTCTACAAGTGTATACAACGTGAGCAAGCAGTTGCTCATGCGGAAACTAAGGTTTTATCTTGGCGAGCCTAGCATGTCTGGACATGGTCTCGGGAACACGGATTACGAAAGGTACAACATGAGTCATATAGTTGATATGATGAACATGTTGATTATTAGCCATTGAAGCTATATCAACTCTCGTGATGATCGGTTTTGATGTGGTGGATTTGGTTAGGTGTGATCACTAAAACAATGTGAGGGATATTGTTTTGGTGGGAGTTCACCTAGATTAATTTAATTATTAATTAGAACTCAATTTATCATAAACTAAATCAAAGTGAATTTGCATAGTTGTTGTAGTCATTGGCATCCGTTTACCACCTTGCTTAGTTATAATTGAGATGATAGAACTATAGAATTCTGGTTAGTTACTTTCTGACTGGTATCGTATTGTTTTGAAGTGTTAATCTAAAGTTTAAAAGTCCTATTGCAAACTTTCGATAAGTTCGGTTACTCCATGAAGTTTAATAATTAGTATTAAATCAAGAGTAACAATTCCAAGTGTTAGTATATAAGTATCATGTTTGTCTCCATGATTCTTGATATTCAAAGGATTCTCTTAATATCAAGGTTATCTAGGATCTGAAAGAGTTGTTTCAGAAACCATGATGTGTGGAAGATATTGTGATATCTGAAACGAAGTATTGGTTACAACATGATAGAGTATTTATGGCAAAAGTCATGTTCTCATATTTGATGAGAATTTGCAAAAGGTTGGAGACACTAGTTGTCCTAATCCTCCAAAAGGTTTTGGAGAGCAACATTATACTTGCGATTCACCGTTACAAGCTAAAAGTAGCTTGATCATGGATAAATCCATGATGAGGGTGAATATTAGATGTAGGTAAGATGTTTACTACACCAAGAGATTACTAAAGAAAGGAATTTTAAAGAACACCAAACATTTGATGATAGGTGATCTACTTCAAAGTGCAAGTCCAAAGACATTGGTATTTAATTATACACGCTTTGGATTATGTGTCATATGTATGACTCCACTATTGATATTGATAGATTCTTTCAAGCGAGAAAAGGAAATATTGAAGAGAATCTCATAAATATAGGGCAGAAAAGAAAAGACTAGAATTGTTCAGCTTGAGTATATAGACGATATACGTGTTATGGCTATATTCTTTGCTTATTAAACAAAGTGGTTCCTAAGTATTTGATACTGAATTTGTTGGTATGAATCGTCATACGAAACAACACAATTCATGAACTACAATGGCCTAAGTAACTAGCAAAAGAATATGTGATGATGTTCATCGAGAACAAATAAAGGGTTATTGTGTTGCTCGTTAAACATCAAAGCTTGCCTTCAGGATTTGTTTTATCAGGTATTATGAGAACAAAAGGGTTGTTCAAATAATTTCCGTAATCCATAAAAGATGGATGATTCACAAATCTCGTTGGAGAAATCACATCCATAAAACTAGTGCTAAAAAGGTCGAAAGACAAATTGATTAAAAGATCACTTAGGAAGTGACATCGCCGTTTAAATTATATTGAAAAGAAAACATGAAGAAACTCCATGTGGATGGAATTTTGGAGTCTTGTGAATTTTGATCACATGACGCTTGTGAAACTTTCCTAGAGATAATTAAAACTTAGTTAAGTAGGCCAAAAGGAGCGAATAACTAGCTTGTTGGAACTTGTACATATTGTTGTATTAAATCCATTATGTGTAGTGAAGCGATGGATTTCAACTTCATATGCTTCCTCGAAAATTTGAGTGAATATGAATATTTACTTAATAAGGATGAAGTGTGAAATATTTGAAAAGTTCAAAGTTTTTAAGATGAAGTGCAAAATCATTGTAACAAGAATATAAGCAGTTTATGATAAAGATCATAAAGGAAGATATTTGAGTTACAAAGTTTAGCATAATACCTAAGATTTAAGGAATGGTTAGTGGATTTGCATTTCCCGAAACACCATAAGGGTATGGGCGTTCGAGATATGTAATTAAACCTTGTTTGACATGGTAAGATCAAAGGTATAATTCATAAAAGCGCCATTATATTTTAAAGATTAAAAGCTTTAGAGATTACCGTTTTCCCTTTGAAAAGAGCTCCATCATAATCCGTTGAAATGACACCATATAAAGTTATGGTTTGGGATAAAACCCAAGTTGTCCTTTCTTAAACATTGGTTTGCTATGCATAAGAAAGATGTGTGCAACCAAAGTCGGATGAACATCTTTGTATAACTGTTGAGTATTCCTCCATAACACGAGAGACAAAAGTGTTTGTCGCTTAGAGCGTCAAGTTTCTTTGGGAAGGAATTTTTGTGAAAAGTTAAGTGGGAGGACAATAGAACTTTGATAAGGTTAAAGAACCTTAGCTATATGTGCAAAGTTAACTTGTGTAGAAAAGTGTTAGGGAGGCAACAATGCTCATGGCTCACGTGCCTCAAAGGTTGTGGTCACAGAGATCTAAGTTCCTATTGAAACAAGTAGATCGGGTAAACAATCAAATACCAAGATTTGAGGGTTGAATCATTATTTGAGAATAATGAACTGACTACATGCAAAGAAGCGATAATGGGCCCTGACTCCGTCAAATGGCTTGAAGCCATAAAATCCGTGATAGTTCCATACACGAGAAATCAAGTTTTGAACTTGAAGGACCCTCGAGAAAGGTGTAAGACCTTACAGTTGTGTTTGGATCTATAAATAAATAGACATGGATGTTGCACATCTATGAAATAGTCGAAATGTTTGGAAAGAGTTCACAACAATGTTCAAAGGTTGACTATGATAAGATTTGATCTTTCATAGCGATATTTAGTCTAGACGGATTAATGTAGCAACCACTACAGATAATTTTTTTATATGGTAGTTGAATAAACAAAAAAAGTTCTTCTAATAGAATTGTTACCTAGGACGTGTGCATGACACGGTCCATAGGGTTTTGTTAATTCAAAGGATGCTAAAAGCATATGCAAACTTCAATGGTTAAAGTGAGCATCGCGGAGTTGGAATCTTCACTGTGATGAAACTGTTAAAGGAGTTTAAAAGTTCATCAGAGACGATGAAGATGCTTGCATTTGCAAGAAATTAAGTGGGAGCGCTAAGACATGTTTCTGATACATTATGTGGAAGACATATTGTTGATTGGAAATAATGTATCTTTTATTAACACATATTAAGAATTTCATCCCGATGAAAGACTTAGGCAAAACCCAAATATTTGGCATCAATAGACGCTAATATGGTTGTGCCAGAAGTACATAGACAAAATACTGAATGAGTTCAATATAGAAACTACAAGAGAGGTTCTTGTCGCACAGAAAGGATTGAATGAGTTCAATGTTGATGATATATTCAAGTGTATTGACGTTTGTTAAAGTGAAACAAATAATCAAGTATAGATTGATACTTGATGTATGAAATCACAAAGAGTATTTATATCAATCATACTGTGATATGTACAAATCCAGATATGTTCTATGCTCTAAATGTTGTGAGCATATACCAGAATGATTCATAAGATGATCATTGGACAATAGTAAGGATATTCTTATGATCTTTTGGAAGAAACTAAGAGTATAATATTTGTAGAAGTGACAAATAGATGGTTAGTTCATTGTAAAAGTACTACATAGATACTAGCTTTGTCACAAAGTACAAATTAAGTTTATCTCAATCTAAACTAAGGGTGGCACAATATAATGGAAAGTGAGTTCCATAATGGATTTGGATGAGTTCCAAAGTTAAGAAATTGTGACAGATACTACAACAAAAGGCTAAGTATATGACTGCTATTTTAGCAGCAAAAGAGGGCATTTTGTCAAGTAGTTTGTTATCAAACTAGGTGTAGTTCACAGTGGGATAATACTATGAAGATATGTTATTGCGACAATATTATCAACATGTTTTAACCCCAAAGAGCTAAAGGTCACACCGAAAGACCAAATTTATACAAAGCCATCTCATTAGAGAATGAGTGATGCGTAGAGATGCAAAGACATGCAATTACACACGGACCTGGAAGTGTCAGATCCGGAGATCAGTTGACCACTAGCAATAGTGTACATACAACATCGGAAAACCATAGGTGTTGAATACACAAAGGTTTGAAACTAGATTATTGACTCTAGTGCAAGTGGGATACTGTTGGAGATATGCCCAAGAGGCAATAATAAAGTGGTTATTATCATATCTTCACACTTATGATAAATGTTTACATACCATTCTATAATTGTATTAACCGGAAACATTAATACTTGTGTGATTTGTAAACTAAAATAAGAGTCCCTAGTAAAGCCTCTTGTTAAACTAGCTTGTTGGTTAATATATGATCACGGTTTCCTGATCATGAACATAGAGATGTTATTAACAACAGGGTCATATCATTAGGAGAATGATGTGATGGACATACTCCTATAGTTAAAGCGTAGCATAAAGATCAAGTCATTTAATATAGTTCATTTTCTATAAGCTTTCTGATACATAGTAACCTAATTCCTTCGACCATGAGATCATGCATATCACCTTTACCGGATGGATGCTTTGATGACATCAAACATCACACCGTAACTGGGTGGCTATAAAGGTGGCATTGAGTGTTTGGAAAGTATTGGTTGAAACACATGGATCAAGAGTGGGATTTGTCCATCCATATGACGGATAGATATACTCTGGGCCCTCTCGGTGGAATGTCATCCAATTAGCTTGCAAGCATGTGACTGGCTCACAAGGGATCACATATCACGGGAACAAGAAAAGAGTACTTATCGATGAGGTTGAACTAGGTATGCGAGATACAAGCGATCATAACCTCGGATAAGTAAACTATCATGAGACAAAGGGAAATTGGTATCGTATGTAAGTGGTTCATTCGATCAAGTAATCGTAGAAATATGTAGAGCCATATGAATTTCCAGATTCCTCTATTGGTTATTGATCGAAGTGTCTCGATCATGTCGCATAATTCACGAACCGTAGGAGACACATAAGGATTGACGTTGTTTGAGTAGTTATGGTATTATGAGAAAGAGACCGAATGTTGTTGAGTCTCGGATGGGATCCGGATATCACGAGGTGATCCGGAATGGTCCGGAGAATAAGATTCATATAAGGAAAGTCCGTTTGAGTTGGAAATGATTAGGTGTTTTCATCGGAAATGTTCTAGAAAGGTTCCGGAATGTCGGCACTCCGGGGAAGGGTACATGAATGTGTCATTACATATTGGAATGATTGCATCATGTACTAAGTGTTCTTGCTGTTCCAAATAAAGGATTAAATTGAATCCTAAAGCAGAAAAGTCAAATGGCGTTTGAAAGTCAAGCGGCTAAAGCAAGCTGTGGGAAACAAGCAAGAGGAGGTTGAAACCGACTTGGGAGGAGTCCCTCCTCTCCAAGCCGGTAGCGCCACCAAGGCCGACTTGGGAGGGACTCCCTCCCTTGGCCGCCCTCCCACCTATAAAAGGAGGGCATGGCCTCCTCCTCTGAACACACAAGTTCCTATCCTCTAATCTCCGGTTTAGAGCCGTTTTGGTTTAGAGCTTCTAATTGCACTAGCCTTGGTTTAGAGCCTTATAATTGGTGTGTCTAATCCTAGACCACTAATAGCTTTCTCATACTCCACCATACTCGCTCGGCTTAAAGCGAAGCCTGCGGGATCTCCCTCTACTTAGGTACCACGCCGTTGTCTTTGCGGAATCGAGGAGAGTGCTACAACCTCCATTGCCTGCTGGAAAAAGGAGAGGAAGGTCTTCGTCAATCTGAGCGTGTGACCCATTGAGGCTTGGGAGCACTTGGCCGGGAAGGATCGTCTGCGATCTTGAGATCGGAAAGAGTACGACTACATCACCCACGAGAATCTTCTCTCGTTAACCGCTTTGGAATCTTCGAGGGTAAGTTATTCCATCGACTCGTTGCTACAATCTAGTAGATAGATCTTGGCTTGTTTGTTTGTATGCGATAGAAAATTTTTGTTTTCCATGCTACGAACCCCTACATCGAGAACATATCCAAGATGGGGATATAAAGATTTGCAAAGTACACACAGATCTGAATGTGGCAGATCCGTTGACTAAACCTCTCCCGAGGGCAAAACATGACCAGCACCAAACTGTCATGGGTGTTCGGTATATTACCATGTAATCTAGATTAGATGACTCTAGTGAAAGTGGGAGACTGTTGGAGATATGCCCTAGAGGCAATAATAAATGTAGTTATTATTATATCTTTGTGTTTATGATAAATATTTACATTCATGCTATAATAGTATTAACAAGGAAACATTAATAATTGTGTGATTTGTAAACTTAAATTGAAAGTCCCTGGTATAGCCTCTATACATCACTAGCTTGTTGGTTGATAAATGATTGTGGTTTCCCTATCATGAACATTGAGATGTTATCAACAACAAGATCATATTGTTAGGAGAATGATATGGTGGACATACTCCTATAGATAAGCGTAGCATAAAGATCAAGTAATTTCAATAGTTCAATTGCTATATGCTTTCTGATACATAGTAACCTAATTCCTTCGACCATGAGATCATGCATATCACCTTTACCGGATGGATGCTTTGATGACATAAAACACCACCGTGGCGGGTGGCTATAAAGGTGGCATTGAGTGTTGGGAAAGTATTGGTTGAGACATATGGATCAAGAGTGGGATTTGTCCATCCATATGACGGATAGATATACTGGGCCCTCTCGTGGAATGTCATCCAATTAGCTTGCAAGCATGTGACTGGCTCACAAGGGATCACATATCAGGAGCGAGAAAAGAGTACTTATCGTATGAGGTTGAACTAGGTATGCGGAGATCTGACGATCATAACCTCGGATAAGTAAAGTATCGTGAGACAAAGGAAATTGGTATCGTATGTAAGTGGTTCATTCGATCAAAGTAATCGTAGAAATATGTAGAGCCATATGAATTTCCAGTTCCTCTATTGGTTATTGTTAGGAGAAGTGTCTCGATCATGTCGCATAATTCACGAACCGTAGGAGACACATAAGGATTGACGTTGTTTGAGTAGTTATGGTATGATGAGAAAGAGGCCGAATGTTGTTGGTCTCGGATGGGATCAGGATATCACGAGGAGATCCGGAATGGTCAGGAGAATAAGATTCATATAAGGAAAGTATCGTTTGAGTTGGGGAATGATTAGGTGTTTTCATTGGGAATGTTCTAGAAGGTTCGGAATGTCGGCACTCTGGGGGAAGGGTACATGAATGTGTTATATCAAGTTGGTATGATTGCATCATGTACTAAGTGTCTTCGCTGTCCAAAATAAAGGGTTTATTCAAATCCTAGTTTGAAAAGTCAAGCGGCTAGTTTGAAAGTCAAGCGACAAGTTTTGGAAAGAGGAGGAGTGGGAAACCGAGTTGGGGAGGGTTTCCTCCTCAACCGTGCGCACCCAAGCCGAGTTGGGAGGACTCCTCCCTCCCTTGGCCGGCGGACCCTCCACCTATAAGGAGGCGGGGCTCCTCCTAGACACACAAGTTCCTGCCCGAACCCTAGCTTGGCGCCACCACCTCCTGCATTGTCGCGCCTCCTAGGGTTGCCCTAGCCGCCGACTTGGGCTGCCCCAAGCCCTAGCCAGCTCTAGCACCTCCTCCTTGGTGTGTCTAAACCCTAGATCGAGGAGCTCTCTCATAATCCACCATACTCGGTCGGCAAGGCGAAGCCTGCGAGATCTCCTCTACTTGGGTACCACGTTGTCTTTGGGAATCGCGAGAGTGCTACAACCTCCTTTCTGGAACAAGGGAGAGGAAGGTATTAAGTCAGTACCGAGCGATGTGACCCATTGCTGAGGCTGCTTGGAGCATTGCCGGAAGGATCGTCTACAGCGATCTTGAGATCAAGAAAATCGACTACATCACCCACGAGAATCTGCTCGTTAAACACTTTGGAATCTTCGAGGGTGAGTTATTCCATCGACTCGTTGCTACAATCTAGTAGATAGATCTTGGCTTGTTTGTTTGTATGCGATAGAATTTTTTTGTTTTCCATGCTACGAAACCCTACAGATGTAGTCGTACACTTCCGATCTCAAGATCGAAGCGATCCTTCGGTCTTGCGTTCGGCGGCGCTTCGCGTTGATCGATCTGTCACCGCGATGACTATGAAGGCCTTGGCGATCTAGTGTTTATAGGCACCAAGGGAGGAAGCTTGGCGGCTAGGGCTTGAGAGCCTAACTTCGCCCGAGTTGGAGGAAACCCTAGGCGGCCTGCTGCACTGGAGGTAGGCCAAAGCTAGGGTTTGAGGTGTAAGGTGAGGCGTCCTACCCTTCTTTATAGGTGGGAGGCGGCTGGTTGGAGAGTCCTCCTCCGGCTCCTCCTCCTTGGCCCGGCGGGTGGAGAGTGGGACTTCCTCCCCAAGTAGGTTTCTACTCTCCTCACCAAGCAAACTTCTTGGTTTGACTTTTCAAATTGGCATTTGACTTTCAAACAAGGATTTGATTTCTTCCTTTATTTTGCCCAGCCAGTGACCTAGTACATGATGCAACCATTCCACATTGTCATGACACATTCATGTACCCTTCCCTCAGTCTTGGGACCTTGGGACCCTTCTAGAACATTCCGATGAAAACAGGAATCATTCTCCAACTTGAAGGACTTTCTTTATATGAATCTTATTCTCGGACCATTCCGGATCTCGTCGTGATATCCGGATCCCATCCGAGACTCGAACAACATTCGGTATCTTACTCATCATTCCATAACAACATCGAATCCTTATATTAATGTTTACGGCTAATACAATTATAGCATGGTATGTAAACATTTATCATAAGCATGAAGATATGATAATAACCACTTTATTATTGCCTCTTGGGCATATATCCAACAAAATTCTGCTATGTTTACTTGTTGCAAACTAAATATGAGGCTTTAGACTACTTTAAAATCTATAAGGCCGAAGTTGAAAATCAACTAGACAGAAAGATCAAGCGTCTTAGGTCAAATCATGGTGGTGAGTATTTTCCCAAAATATTTGATGAATTCTATCAGGAACACGGAATTATTCATGAGAGGACGCCTCCCTACTCGCCCCAATAAAACGGGGTTGTCGAGAGGAAAAACCGCACGCTAACTGACTTGGTGAATTCCATGTTAGCCACTGCTGGTTTATCAAAGGCATGGTGGGGGGAGGCTTTGTTGACTTCTTGTCATGTCCTAAATAGAGTTCCTCACAAGAACAAGGAAAAGACCCCTTATGAGGAGTGGGTTGGGAGAAAACCATCACTTTCATATCTGCGCACTTGGGGGTGTTTGGCGAAGGTCAACATACCGATTCCCAAGAAACGCAAGCTTGGACCCAAGACAGTGGATTGTATCTTTCTAGGATATGCTCCACGGAGTGTAGGCTATATATTTATAGTGGTTAAATATGAGGTACATGATATGCATGTTGATACTATAATGGAATCTCGTGATGCAACATTCTTTGAGAATATATTTCCTATGAAAGATATGCATAGCATTGGTAGAATTTCTTCTGAAATACTTCCTGAATCTAGTGCATCTATTGAGAATTCTAAACAACCACATGAGGAAGTCCTTGAGAAGGATGACGATGAACCTCTCACGAGGAGTAACAGACAGAGGATTGCAAAATCCTTTGGTAATGATTTCATCGTGTACCTTGTGGACGATACTCCCACATCCATTGCAGGGGCATATGCATCTCATGATGCAGATGATTGGAAAGAAGCTGTCCAAAATAAGATGGACTCGATTATTTGTAATGGAACTTGGGAATTATCAGTACGAACCTATGGTTGCAAACTTGTGGGCTGTAAGTGGGTGTTTAAGAAGAAGCTAAGGCCTGATGATACTATTGAGAAGTACAAGGCGTGGCTTGTAGCTAAGGGCTACACATAGAAAGAAGGCGAAGATTACTTTGACACATATTCACCTGTCACTAGACTGACCACCATTCGAGTACTATTGTCCCTGGCTGCCTCTTATGGTCTTCTCGTTCATCAAATGGACGTAAAGACAACTTTCCTTAAAGGAGAGTTGGAAGAGGAGATCTACATGGATCGGCCGGATGGGTTTGTGGTAAAAGGTGAAGAGACAAAGGTGTGTAAGTTATTAAAACCTTTTTATGGCCTGAAACAAGCACCAATGGCATGAGAAGTTTGACATAACTCTACTTTCTGCTGGCTTTGTCATTAATGAGGTTGATAGGTGTGTTTACTATCGACATGATGGGGGCGATAGCGTTATATTATGTTTGTACGTGGATGACATTCTGATCTTTGGTACAAAACATGAAGGTGATAAATGAAGTCAAGTCTTTCCTATCAAAGAGTTTTGATATGAAAGATCTAGGAGAGGCTGATGTGATACTGAACATCAAGCTTATTAAGAATGAGAATGAGATTACTTTAATGCAATCTCATTATGTTGAGAAGGTCTTGAGACGATTTGGCTTTATTGATGGCAGGACTTCTCCAACACCTTATGATCCTAGTTTGACATTACGAAAGAATAAGAAGGAACTAACAGATCAGCTGAAATATTCACAAGTTGTTGGTTCTCTCATGTACTTAGCAAGTGCTACAAGACCTGATATCTCTTTTGCTGTGAGAAAGTTGAGTAGGTTCATGTCTAACCCAGGTATTGATCATTGGCATGCACTTGAAAGGTTCATGCGGCTATCTATGTGGTACAATGAGCTATGGGATTCACTATTCAGGGCGCCCTGCTTTGCTTGAAGGATATAGTGATTCGAACTGGATCTCTGACGTTGATGAACTCTACGCCACGAGCGGGTATGTGTTTACCCTTGGAGGTGGCGCAGTGTCATGGAGGTCTTGTAGACATACCATATTGACGAGGTCAACTATGGAAGCAGAACTTACTGCTTTAGACACAACCACTATTGAGTCAGAATGGCTGCGTGAGCTCTTGATGGACTTGCCTGTGGTTGAGAAACCTGTGCCGGCTATCCTTTTGAATTGTGAAAACCAAACAGTTATTGTCAAAGTGAACAATTCTAAGGATAACACGAAGTCATCAAGACACATAAAGAGACGTTTGAAGTCTGTCAGGAAATTGAGAAACTCCGGAGTAATAACTGTTACGTATATTCAAACAGACAAAAACCTGGCAGATCCCTTTACAAAGGGACTATCACGAAATGTGATAGAAAGTGCATCGAGGGAGATGGGGTTGAGACCCATGGATGTCACACCTAGTGGTAACCCAACCCATGTGACCGGAGATCCCGTGAATTAGGACCTGGGAAGAACAAGCTAGTGGGTGGACTGAGGAGAGTATTTTGTAATCCTCTCTATGTGAAGATGCATAACTCTCATAATTTGTAAGGCATATTGGCAACAATGCCTTAATGTGTTTATGTTGGCTTTAACTAGAAAATATATCGTCCTACAGGGCATTTTTGAAAGAACACACCTATATGAGCTCGACTGTAAATGTCGCGGTCTATGAGACTTGGGCGATCTCTAGTAAACTCATAAAGAGACTATGGAGTATGACGCATATGCTCCAACCCTCGGGATAGGCTACTGGAAGCCAGGTACTAGTTATGATTTTGAGTAAAATCTATTGGCACCAAACTTGCAATTCAAGGTTCGTCCATTGTTCAAGTTGTTGATAAACGTAGTTTAAGATTCTAGGAGGAAGTTCAACTTAACAGTCTCTGCTGAAACACTGGTATATAAACAAGTAGCGAGGGTTGTCAAATCTTCAAATAGGCATTAGAGATCTGATGGGGGATTGTTAGAAATAATGGGCTAAATAATTAGACCCATGTGTGATTTCAGATTTTTCCCTAAATCTCCAAGCCCATGTATGTGAAAGCCCATATGTGATTTGGCCCAAGTTGGTGGCAGCTCACATGTGTGTGGCAAGAGCAGTGGGAGCTAAAGTTTAGTCCCATGTGGAAATTTGAAGGAGAGTTGCACCATCTTATAAGGTGGAGTCGTGCACCACTTTATAAATGAGTGACAATAAGAAAGCTACACGCGCGCTCCTCCTCCGACGCCGCCGCTCGCTCGCACGCACGCTCGCTCGCACGCATGCACGCACGCACGCATGCACGCTCGCCTCATCACGTCATGTCACAACACGACTCGACAGGACAGGACAGGACATGCGCTGCGGGTTGCGGAAATCTCGCCGAGCCGAGCTTTATTTTGCTGCTCAGGAAAATGTGTGCGGTTAGACAGACGTGTCAACAGTTAGCGGATTCGAATCGCTCCCGGATCGTGGGCTATCTCTGTAATCGACCCGAACATGCGCGACGTGGGTTTGGTCCACTTCGTGTCCTGTACGGGATTTCCGAGCCGCTCTATATAAACGCATGTGCGGCTTCCATAACGCACGACACCAAACCAATCTAGCGTTTTGCCATCCTCTCTGCTTGCGCCGCCACCGTAGTCTACGAGAGAGGGCGAATAAGGTTTTTGGGAAGCGCTCCGCGCGACTGCTCAAGTTCGTCACCACGGCGCGTCTTTCCGGTCGTCAAGCCGGACCTCGTGCACGTCGTATTCAATGCCGACTTCTTCGACAGGCTACTGCACCAACGACGACTACATCGACAACCGATCGGTACGTGTACCGTCAACAGATCTGTTGTTTTACTATGGCTGTTAGTGCGTATAATCTGCTACTGTTCATGTTGATCGATACATCTAGTATGTTAGAGGTTCACGTGATTGTAGCTGTTGTTGTCATGATTTATATTCTGAAATTAATCGTGGAACTTATGCCTAATATTCCAACACTTGCTAGTTTTCTTTCAAAATGATTTTCCACTGGTTGCCACTCACCATTTTTCCAATCGAGGAAGTGAATATGGATTCCCAAATTTCTAAATAAAAATAATCCAATGTAATAACTTCAGAATTTCTCATTTTTTGATAGATTTTAATCTCCCTTCAGATTTCTTGAGGATTTCGTATTATCCTTATAAATGTTCACCTTGATGATCACAATGTGATTATCAAATTTTATAAGGATAGCGGGTATTAGTTTCTCAACCACATGTAAGTCCATCAAGAGCTGGCGAATCTACTCTGCTTCAACAGTGGTATGTCTAGTACCGCGAGTTATGCTTTCATTGTTGATCTTATTAATATGGCTTGTCTACAAGACATCTAAGAAACGGGATCACCTCCAAGTATAAACACATAAACACCCATGGCCTTATCAACATCAGATATCCAATGTGAATCACTATAGCCATAGTACCACACCCTCTGGCAGGCCAGAATACCGCTCTGACGCGTCTGGCTCGTGTGCCGCCTGAAGCAAACGAAACATTGGCCAACCCATTATGTCGGTGCTCCCTCACGAGACGAATGATTTTTCCAATCCGTTTTTTTGTTGCTGCATCTGCACTATCTTCGAATCGGTACGCTGCTTCCGATTTCATGTTTGTTTTCTCTAACATGGTTTTCAGCTTTTTCCTTTTTATTTTTGGTTTTCAAATACCAATAATTTCCATATTTGAACAAATTTAAATCTAAATCAAAAAAATCTTAATAAATTTTAAATCTAAATATTTTCCAAATCTTCACAATTTTCAAATAAAAAAAGAGAACCATAAAAGAAAAGTAAAATAAAATAGGAAAATAAGAAGGAAATATAAAACTAAAAAGAAAAGGGAGAAAACAAAAAAAAAAACTAGGCGACCTGGTGCGACGCAAAACGGAGTGTGTGGCATGCGCTCCGCGCCGCAGCAAGTGATGTTTTAGGTTTTTCCGATTAAAGTAAGGTGAAGTTATTCCTAGAACCCGGGTGAGTGTGGCCGGTGCAACGCCGAATCCATTCCACCGCAGAAGCCATAGGGGGTTCAGGTCTGCCAAAGGAGCCAAGGGGATGATTATTTGAGTTTTGTTTTCTTCCTCAGGCTTGAATTGTTTTTATTTGACAGCTTGTATTTGCGATATTTGGAGCTTTCTTCCGTATTAGTATCCTAGCCGTTCTTTTTTGGTTGACCTGTTTAATATCTAGCTACCTATTTTGTGCCAAAACTTTGCTATGATAGGATCCCGAACCCAAACGGTGAAAGGAGCTTTCCCCACTTTTCTCGTCTCTTCCACCAGCCCCCTTGAGAGTCGACTCTAGTCAATCGGCCCGATCTGAAGCTCCCGTCGATGGCGATGCCGGCCGGTGGAGGCGGAGGATAGGAGCCGGACTAAGTAGAGTAGATGGTAGGTGTAGATGTTGTAGTTTTTGTGCCGTAGTGCCGACTGGGAGTAGGTCGCCGGGCTCCATCGGCCGGGTCCGGTGCGTCCTCTGCTTCGTCTTCCTCAGCACGCTTCTCTAGTGGCAAGAGCGGCGGCACGGTGGAAGCTCGGAGCGTGGCATCTCCGCCAATAAGGCCGTCTTCTCCTCTTCTTGGAGGCCGTCCGTTCTGATGCCTTGATGCGGTGTCAGGCGGTCGCCGGAAATGCTCTGGGTCGCGCCATCGAGGTGGTGGCCAGGCGCAGGATGCGGATCTGGTGAAGCCCCCTTCAATAAGCGGTTCTACTCGGCGTGCCTTCCTCGCTACCATCTTCGCTTGCCTCTCCAAGCCCGTGGCAGGAGCTTTGGATCTGACGGTGAGCCTGTTTTCCTGATGCGATGTGGGTATGCCTTTGCTGCTCTGGTTCTTCTGCTGGATTCGCTTCCCTTCTTCTCTTCAAGCGCCAAGGCGGCGATGGATGAAGAAGCCGTCGAATTTGGCGATGTGCTGGAGCGATGCTGGAGTTTGAGAACCATCCTGATTCGGAGCATATCCTCTGCTTCTTGCAAGAAGCCGAAATTCTTGGCCAAGATGGCTTTTGTTACGCCGGTGAGCTCCGACAAGATTTCAACCTCCACCGAGAGGCCCTTTTCGGGCGCAGCTGTTGAGGGCGTCGCCGGGCCAGAGGCAAGTGGTTGCGTCCCCGCCCTGACCATGGCTGCAACATGCTGAGCTCGCTGCTCCACAGTGGAGAAGAGGAAGGACTAGATTGTAATTCTCAATCTCTTAGCAAGGTCCTTTCTACATATGCCAAGGACCTATGTGTTATTTTATATTTTATGAGGTCCTTTGTAATCTTTGTACCCCTCCACTGCTGTTTTAATATATGGTTCTAGCCCCTTCGGGGCACTCCACCGTTCAAAAAAAGATAGGATCCCGAACCCAGAGAAATGAGCATGACATCACATGCCCCATTGTAACCTGAGTATAGATAGTTGTGAATTTATAACCTCTACATTTCTTTACTCTAATTAATAAATCAAAGAAGTACAAGTTCAGATAAGCATGAAAAACACAACACATAAACAATGACCAAACGGCGTACAGGAACACCAGACTCGAGAGACCGCCACACCTGTTCTAAATGAAAATAATCCAATGTAATAACTTTCGAGTTTTTTATTTTTTTACATATTTTAATCATCCTTCACATGTCTTGAGCTGATGAAGCTGCTCTGCTTCAACATTAGTGTGTCTAGAGCCGTGAGTTATACTTCCATTGTTGACCTTGTTAATATGGTTTACCTATAAGAGTTCTAAGAAAGAGGATCACCTCCAAGTGTAAACACATTGTTGGAAATATAAGCAATAATCCATATGATTTAATCCAAATAATAAACTAATAAATCATGATCATACAAACGGTACTAAAACCAATTATGCAGATCAACAAAGTAGATGAACAGATTGCATCTATAGGAGATAAACCTATCACATCTACACCAAACGCTAGAACAAAGAACTCTAGCATTATCCGAAAGAGAGAAATCGAGATCACATACGATGTAGGCTGAATAGCAGCCGCAGCGGTTGCAGCAACGTCGCCCATGTTGAGGTTGTCGAAGGGGTCGCTGGCGTCTGGGAAGAAGTCGTCGTTCGGGAACTCGTCGTCGGACGACGTCGTGGTTGCCAGTAGTCGCGCTTTAGCGCTCCCCAAAAACCTGATCACCCCTCACCCGTACAGGTTCACGAGAGGCGGGGTTCCGGAGGCCTACTATCCCGATCTGCAGTGCACGCCGCAAGCCGGGATGGAGAAGACGAAAGCGGCGGCGCAAGGTTCTGGAGGTAGGCGCGTGTGTGGATTGATTCGGTGCCGATTAGGTTTAGCCCGGACGCTTATATAGTGCAGGTTAGGAAGATCGTGGACTCAGCCCACGTCCTAGTCGTTAACAACCACGTCCATAAAAACTGGAAAGGGCTGTAATTAACGCGTCCGTTAATGACTCATAATCAGTTTTCTCAACAAGTAAAATAAAGCTCGGCTCGACGAGATTCCCGCAACCCGCTGCGCGCGCGCCGTGACGAGGCGAGGCAAGGCGGGCGGCGTCGGAGGAGTGCGCGAGGGCTACTCTTCTTGTCACATCTTAGTGAGTGGTGCAACACTCTACTATATAAGGTGGTCCAACTCCCCTTCAACTAGCAATGTGGGACTAAACTTTAGCACCACTAGCACAACCATAAGCTGCCATACACAAGTGTGCCAAAGAGAATTTCAGAACTTGTCTAATGGGCCAACATCCCAAAACTCATCAAATTCCAACAATCCCCCACAAAGTCTCATTGGCACATCACATCATTTTCCTTCCAGAATATTGTTTTATATACCGGTGTGTAGTGGAGACTGTTAAGTTGAACTTCAACGTTAAACTTTATGCTACACTAGCTAGCAACTTGAATAGTGGACTATGCCTTGAACTACAAGTTTTTTGCGCGCTAGTTTCACATAAAATCTAGACCGGTACAGGGCTACCGTCGGCTTCCCCGCGGTTTGGAGCTTATGCGTCATACTCCAGGGCCTTTCATGAGTTTATTAGAGAGCACCCAACTCTCACGGACTGCGACGTTTGACAGTCAGACTCACATAGGTGTGTTCCTCAAGAGATGTTCTGCAGGACAACATCTCCGCTTATAAAAATCCACTTGGAACACATTAAGATAAATATCAATCTGCCATGCAGATTAAGAGAGTATTGCATCTTTATAGAGATGTAAATATAATATGGGGATACTCTCCTCTCAGCTGACTAACAGCTTGTCTCCTAGCTCTAATTCACGGGATCTCCGATCACATAGAGTGGGTTTCCACTGGGATCAACTCATAGCGTGGGTCTCAAACCCATCTCCCTCGATGCATTGTCTATCACATTGAGTGATAAACCCTTTGTGAAGGGATTTGCTAGGTTTTTAGATGTTTGGATATAATCCAACACAATAACTCCGGAGTTTCTCAATTTCCTGACAGATTTCAATCTCCTCTTCACATGCCTTGATGACTTCATATTATCCTTAGAACTATTTACTTTGACGATCACAGTTTGATTATCACAGTTCATCAGGATGGCGGGTATTGGTTTTTCAACCACAGGTAAGTCCATCAAGAGCTCACGAAGCCACTCTGCTTCAACAGTGGCCGTGTCTAATGCTGTGAGTTCTGCTTCCATTGTTGACCTCGTTAAGATGGTTTGCTTTCAAGACTTCCAGGAAACAGCGCCACCACCAAGTGTAAACAAATAACCACTTGTGGCCTTAATCTCATCAGCATTAGATATCCAGTTTGAATCACTATAACCCTCAAGTACCCGTGGATACCCAGTATAGTGAATACCTTAACTCGCAGTGCCATTCAAATAGCGCAAAACTCTTTTAAGAGCATGCCAATGATCATCTCCAGGATTTGACACAAATCGACTCAGTTTGCTTACAGCAGAGGAGATGTCAGGTCTAGTAGCGCTGGCTAAATACATGAGCGAGCCAATGATTTGAGAATATCTCAATTGATCTTTAGCATTCCTTCGATTCTTTTGAAGTAGCACACTCGGATCATAAGGCGTTGGAGAAGAATTGCAGTCGCTATACCCGAAACGACTCAATATCTTTTCCACATAGTGAGACTGAAGCAATGTAATCCCACCATTGTCATCCTTTAGTAGCTTGATGTTTAAGATTACATCAGCCACTCCCAAGTCCTTCATCTCAAAGCAGCGAGATAGGAACTCTTTAACCTCCTCAATAACAGCGAGGTTGGTCCCAAATATCAATATGTCATCAACGTAGAGACACATAATAACTCCCTCGCCCCCACCATGGCGATAGTACACATATTTGTCGGCTTCATTTACAGCAAAGCCTTCAGCAGTTAAAGTTCTTTCAAACTTCTCGTGCCACTGCTTAGGAGCTTGCTTAAGACCATATAGAGACTTCACTAACTTACACACATTTCCTTATTGACCATCTACTACAAATCCGTCAGGCTGCTCCATATAAATTTCCTCATCTAGCTCTCCATTTAGAAAAGCTGTCTTACCGTCCATTTGATGAACGAGAAGACCATGTGAGGCAGCCAAGGAAAGTAGTACTCGAATAGTGGTCAATCTGGCTACAAGTAAGTAGGTATCGAAGAAGTCTTCACTTTCCTTTTGGGTATAACCCTTAGCCACAAGACGTTCCTTCTACTTTTCAATAGTACCATCAGGTCTATGCTTTTTCTTGAACACCCATTTACATCCTACAGGTTTACACCCATAAGTAAGATCAGTGATTTCCTAAGTACCATTAGCTAAGATGGAGTCCATCTCGCTTCGGACAGCTTCCTTCCAGTAGTCAGCATCTTGAGATGCATAGGCTGCTGAAATAGAAGTGGGAGTATCATCCACAAGGTACACAATGAAATCATCACCAAATGACTTTGCAGTCCTTTGTCTCTTGCTCCTTTTGGGAGCTTCATTGTCATCCTCCACAGGATCATCAGAGTGTTCTATCGGCATAGTGGGTTCAGGAATTATAGAAAATTCCTGACTAGATGAACTAGTCATCTCCTGATTTGATGAGCTAGACATACCTTTCATAGGAAAGATGTCCTCAAAGAAAGTCGCATCATTCGACTCCATAATTGTACTAACATGCATGTCGGATACCTCAGATTTTACTATCAAAAATCTATAGCCAATGCTATGAAATGCATATCCCAGAAAAACACAATCAACGGTTTTTGGTCCAAGCTTTCGTTTCTTGGGTATTGGAATATTGACTTTCGCCAAATAACCCCAAGTTCGTAAGTAAGAGAGTTTAAGCCTTTTCTTTTCTCATTCCTCAAATGGAGTCATGGTTTTATCCTTTACGGGAACACAATTTAGGACATGACACGCAGTCATTAGCGCCTCCCCCCACCATTCCTTGGAAATACCCGATGCATCTAACATGGCGTTAACCAAATCAGTTAGAGTGCGGTTCTTTCTTTCGGCCACCCCATTTGACTAAGGTGAGTAGGGAGGCGTCCTCTCATGTATAATACCATGTTCCGTACAGAATAAATCAAATTCATTTGAAAAGTACTCTCCACCACGATCCGACCTTAGCCGCTTGATTTTAAGATCAAGTTGGTTTTCTGCCTCAGCTTTATAGATTTTGAAGTAGTTCGAAGCTTCATCTTTATATTTCAGAAGATAAACATAGCAGTATCTAGTGGAGTCATCAATCAACGTCATAAAGTATCTTTTTTCACCTTTTGTCAACACACCATTCATCTCACAAAGATTTGAATGTATAAGTTCTAGCGGTGCTAAGTTTCTCGGTTCCGCAGCCGTATGAGACTTGCGGGGTTGCTTTGCTTGCACACAAACTTGGCACTTAGAACCTTTTACAATGGTAAATTTCAGAATTAAACTCATATTGTCTAGCCGCGTCATGCAACCAAAGTAAATATGACAGAGTCGTGAATGCCAAACATTGGACTCATTATCATTGCAAACATGATTAATAATTTTAGTACATGAGTCTGACAAAGACAAGCGGAACAGACCTCCGCACTCATAACCCTTTCCAACAAATTGTACATATTTAGAAATTATAACTTTATTGGACTCAAAAACCAACTTAAAGCCATCTCGACATAAAAGCGATCCGCTGACGAGATTCTTATTGATGGAGGGAACATGATGCACGTTCTTTAGCTGTACGGTCTTCCTCGAAGTAAACTTCAGATCTACCGTACCAACACCATGAACATAAACACGTGTGCCGTTTCCCATCAGCACGGAAGAAGTTCTTGAGACCTGATAAGAGGAAAACATGGAAATATCAGAACATACATGTGTATTAGCACCCGTGTCTATCCACCAATCAGGATAATGACATACTGAAAGGATAGTAGGTAAAATACCGTACCTAATATCCTTCATCTCAGTATCGCTAATAACAACATTAGCGGCATTGCCGCTGTTTCCATGTTGACGCTTGTCAAAGCGATTAGGGCAGCTAGGAGCCCAATGACCAGGATCACCACAGACGTGGCAAGAGCCTTTCCTCTTATCATTTTTCTTCTTGAAGTTGGTTGAGTGCGTGGCCTTGTTCTTGCCACCAAACTTCCCCTTTTCCTTCAGTTTTGTTCTTATTCTTGAACTTGTGGGATTGGAAGTTTTTCCTCTGCACTAAATTGGCAATAGAACTTCCCTCAAGTCCTTGAGCAGTTTTGTCCATTGCTCTCGCCTTCTCTTCCACATGAAGAGACCCAATGAGATCCGTAACGGAAAACTCTTGTATCTTATGTTTCAGAGAAGTAGCAAAGTTCCTCCACGAAGGAGGAAGCTTGGCAATAATGCCACCAACCACAAATTTGTCCGGTAAGGAACACTTGAACTGCTCAAGTTCTTTGGCAAGTGACTGTATCTCATGAGCTTGCTCAACGACGGAGCGCTCATCAATCATCCTGTAGTCATAGAATTGCTCCATGACATACAGCTCAGTGCCAGCGTCCGAGACCCCAAACTTGGCCACGAGCGCTTCCCACGCGTCCTTGCCATTATCAAATGGCATATAAGGGTCAACAATGTTGTCCCCAATAACACTGAACAAAACCTCCATAAACATGGTATCGGATTTCTTAAAGTTCGCTTCCTGCTCAGCAGAAAGATCTCCTTCAGGCTTGCCAAGAGTGGCTCTATAGCAGTTTAGGTTTTCAAACCAGAGAACTGCTCTCTTGCGCCATCTCTTATAGTGCATGCCATCAAAAGGAGGCAGCCTAGTAGCCGCGACTATATCAGTGGAATCTAGTTGCCTACGATCAGGTTTTTGGATTGTTGGAAATATAAGCAATAATCCATATGATTTAATCCGAATAATAAACTGATAAATCATGATCATACAAACGGCACTAAAACTAATTATGCAGATCAACAAAGTAGATGGACATATTACATCTATATGAGATAAACCTATCACATCTACACCAAACGTTAGAACAAAGAACTCTAGCATTATCCGAAAGAGAGAAATCGAGATCACATACGATGTAGGATGAATAGCAGCCGCAACGTCGCCCATGTTGTGGTTGTCGAAGGGGTCGCTGACGTCCGGAAAGAAGTCGTTGTTTAAGAACTCGTCGTCGGACGACGTTGTGGTTGCCAGTAGTCGCGCTTGAGCACTTTCCAAAAACCTGATCGCCCCTCACCCGTACAGGTTCACGAGAGGCGGGGTTCCGGAGGCCTACTGTCCCGATTTATGGTGCACGCCGCAAGCCGGAATGGAGAAGACGAAACCGGCGGCGCAAGGTTCTGGAGGTAGGCGCGTATGTGGACGCTTATATAGTGAAACGGCTATAATTAACGCGTCCGTTAATGACTCATAATCAGTTTTCCCAACAAGCAAAATAAAGCTCGGCTCGGCGAGATTTCCGAAACCCGCGGCGCGCGCGTCGTGATGAGGCGAGGCTGGCGGCGTCGGAGGAGGAGTGCGCGAGGGCTACTCTTTTTGTCACACCTTAGTGAGTGGTGCAACACTCTACTATATAAGATGGTCCAACTCCCCTTTAACTAGTAATGTGTGACTAAACTTTAGCACCACTAGCACAGGCATAAGCTACCATACACAAGTGGTCAAAAAGAATTTCAGTATTTGTCTAATGGGCCAACAGCCCAAAACTCATCAGATTCCAACACACATAAATACTCATAACCGGATCAACATCACATTCAATTTGAATCACTATAACCATAGTCGCACACCCTTCGACAGATCGGACTACCTCTCTTACGCATCCAACTCGCTCCGCTTGACGCACACGAAACATTGACCAACCCATTATGCTAGTGCTCCCTCGCGCGACGAGGTTTCCCAATCTGTTTTCTTTGTTGTTGCATCTTCACTAACGTTCGACTCGGCACGTTGCTCCTGTTTTGTGCTGGTTTTCAGATTTTCCCTTTTTATTTTTGTTTTTCAAATACAAATAATTTCCAAATTTAAAACAAATTCAAATCTAAACAAACAATTTAAAATCTATTTTCAAATAAATAAAAAGGAAACCATAAAACAAAAAGGAAAGAAAATAGGAAAAGAAGAAGGAAAGAAAAATGGAAAAGAAAAAAGAGAAAACGAAAAAAAACTACGTGATCATCTGGGCTAAGCCCAATTGCCTGGTGCGGCGCAAAATAGAGTGCGTGGCATGAGCTCCTTGCCGCAGCAGGTGATGTATTAGGTTTCTAAGACAAAAATGAGGTGAAGTTACTACTACTCCCTCCGTTTTAGTATATAAGATGTTTTATTTTTTGTGAAACAAATATATCTAGACATCTTTTAGTGTGTAGGTTCAGAGTGAACCATACATTAAAATATATCTAGATGTATTCGTTTTAAAAAGCTAAAACATCAATAGGGGGAGTAGAACCGTGTGAGAATGGCCGCTGCAACGCCGAAGACATTCCACCACATAGGCCGGAGGGGGTTCAGACCTGCCAAAGTAGAGAAGGGGATGATTATTTGAGTTTTGTTTTCTTCCTCGGGCTTGTATTGTTCTTATTTGACAACTTGTATTTGCGATATTTGCAGCTTTCTTCTGCGTTTGTATCATTGTGGTTATTTTTTGTTGACCTGTTAAATATTTGGCTACCTATTTTTCTGCCAAAACTTTGCTGTGATAGGATCTTACCAAACATGGAAGGACAATTTTGGATAAACAAGTCTGAATCAAACCCCATTTGCAGAGGATTCGGGAACCTGCAGCTGGCTAGTTATCCAACTGAAATCTCACCTTTGGAAATAACGAACAAATAAACTATCCCCTTCAATCCATATTAATGATTTAACTTTGTCTAGATATAAATTCGTATATATCTAGTTAACTATTTATAAATGCATTTGTATCTGGACAAAGATCATTAATATGGACCAAAGAAAATAGGTGAAATACGACAAAAGTACTACTATCTTCATAGCGAAAATTCTGTGGAATCGTCCTAGATGCGCATCACATCATGTGCCCCATTGCAACATGAGTATAGTTGCGAATTTATAACCTTGACATTTCTTTACTCTGACTAACAATTCAAAGAAGTACAAGTTCAGATAACCATGAAAAACAGAACAGAGAAACAACGACCAAACGGCGTACAGAACAGGAACACCAGACTCGCGAGAGACCGCCACTCCTGTTCTGCACAATTGCACCTATAACCCGAGACTCCCAAGAGCCAGCCACCGGACACGAACACGTACGCATACAGCCACCGGACACGAACACGGTACGTCTCACTAATCAAGCCGTACTTGTAGACTTGTCGTTAACGTCCTCAGCGATCGTCTCCAGGTTCCTGGAGGCGGTCACGGTCATCGGCATTGTCCTGTTGTGGCCCCCGCCGGCCGGCTTCGCCGGCTGCTGCTCGGGCGACGCGTCCGCCGGTGCTGGCTTTCGCTGCTCACCGCCGACCGCTGGCACGTCGTCGAGGCTGGCGAAGTTCTCCGGCAGCGAGAAGACGCTCTGCGACGCCGTCCTCTGGTGCCTCCCCGCTCTCTGCGACATCTTCAAAGAGAAAACTGAAGTTGGAAGACCTACACGAGACTTGGCCAGTGGCAGAGAGACTCAAAGCAAAAGCTACCTTGTGAGTTGTGAGGGAGAGGTGGCAGACACAGCTATTTATAGCCTGCCCAACACACGCTCCCCTCCTGTCAAACAAAAAAAACGCTCCTCTAGATATCTTTCTTCTAATCTTTAGCCTTCCATTATTGCGTTTTATTTTCATTAATAGCAGTACTTTGTTTGGAAGAAATTAATAGTGGTACACTTTAAAAAATATCAGTCATACATTAGTGCGTTTTATTTCCAAAAATAGGAGTACTAGTACTTTCTCTGGAAGAAATTAATAAATGGAGTACTAACAAAGTGCCAAACAAATGGACATTAATGGAGTACCATTTTCTGGCGGGAGTAAAAGAGTGCCATGGCCAATAGATAGCGGATCTCGACAAGCCGGACTACGGTGAGGAGAAGTTATTCGAAGAACCTAGCAAGCATGGCCGCTGCTACGGGAAACAGGAAACAACTCAGTAACGCCCGAGCGTTTTTTACCATGGTTCCGCCTGCATTGGTCATTCTATGGGCCGGCCCATTATAGCTACGTGCATCTATTGGAACTTAATTGGATAAAACTACCATAATTGAAACTGTCGGGACGGGTCAGTCCATTTTCGATAATTTTGGCATGTCAGTATCAATTTTAGGATAGAAGCGTTATGAATCGGACTAATTCACGACTAAGACCACTTTGACACGTTTTCTGACGGCTCGGGCCCAGCTGTAAGTGTTGACTTGGCGCCACGTGCCTAGGAGAAGCTGAGGTGGAAGTGGGCCCACATGTCAGACATATCTTGTGTCATTTTTTTCTCTCTTCTATTTTACTATTTAATACCGGTGGGTCCCACCCGTCAGCCTCACTAATTTTCCCCACCCTCTTCTTCCTCCATCCTGTCAAGCCTGTGCCACCGCTTCCTGCTGCCGCTTACCGCCGGCCGCCTGCTGCAGCCCCGCACCCGCCGCTTGCCCTTTCCGCGTGCTGCCGTCCCGCGCCCGCGTGCTGATGCTCGCCGCCGGCCGCTCGCCCCGCACTCTGCCGCCGACCCCCACGCTCGGCCTCGCCCCGCACTCTGCCGCCGGCCCCGCCCCTTGCTGTGTCGCTGGCCCCCACGCTCGGACCCGCCCCGCGCCTGCCTGCGCGCCCTCCTCCCTCCCGCAGATGCCTTTGGGCAACCACGGCTCCTCCGGCAGCGTCGGTGTCACCTCAGGCTCGGGCAACAGGGGCAGCTCCGACTTGGGCATCCCCTCCGGCATGGGCAGCTCGGGCGTATGCAAATGCGCAAGCTGCAGAGCAGACACGAGTGGTGAGAGCAGACTGTGCAGTGATATATACCGGCGAGGACGACGAGCGTGGGGACAGCGTCGGTGAGCCGAGGGATCAGCAGCTGCGTTCAGATCTTCAGACGTCAGGGCTCCGCCTCCTGATTCCTGTCGCCGTGTCGCGCGGGCAGGCCGTAGCAGACTGCAGACCAGCAGAGTTGCACAGGGTGCGGGACGGCGGGGGAGTGGCCGAGTGGGAACGGCCGAAGACGGCCCCCCGTCCTAGACCAGGGACCGGTGGAGGAGCAGGGACCGGTGGAGGCAGAGGGCCCGGCAGGTCTCCTCGCTGACGTAAACGCGGCCGCTCTACCCCATCCCCACGGCGCCTATGGGGAATCGCGAGATCAGGGGCCGCGTGAGCCGCATCACTGAAGGGATCAGCAGGGGTAGCAGGTCCTCCACCGTCTCCACCCCGGCCACCGCGGTCGTGCGCTCCGCCTCCTTCGCGCTCATCACGAACCCTGGCTACTGTATCTAGAACCATCTGATTGGAGGAAGAAGGTGGGTGGGGAAATACTCGTGAGGCTGACGGGTGGGACCCACTGGTATTAAATAGTAAAATAGGAGGAAGAAAATAAAAAATCACACAAGATATGTCTGACATGTGGGCCCACTTCCACCTCAGCTTCTCCTAGGCACATGGCGTCAAGTCAGCACTTACAGCTGGGCCCGAGCCGTCAGAAAACGTGTCAAAGATCTTTTAGTCGTGAATTAGTCCGATTCACAACGCTTGTACCCCAAAATTGGTACTGACATGCCAAAATTACCGGAAATGGTACTGACCCGTACCGACAGCCATAATTGTGGTAGTTTTATCCAATTAACTCATCTAGAAAGGTTGCTCGTTTTCCTTCGCTGACATTTCTGTTCGGGTTTATTTTCCCTTTTTTTCTCCTGTGTGTTTTTTCTGTTTCTTTACTTTTCTTTGGTAATAACACAACCTTTATTAATTCAAAACCATAGATTTACAATCAGCTCTAAGACTGTGTTCAAGAAAAGCCGGAGGGTCGGCATCTCATGAGAACGATCCATCCTGTAAACTCGCAAACTTTGCGCGGGAATGGGCCGCTGATTAGCCTCCCGACGGGCATGAATAATGCGATAAGAAAATAAAACGCTCACTAGCTCACTAATCTTATGTAAAACTGGCCTGATCACAGATCGATCATCCAGTCTATCATGCCAACTACGAACGAGTTCAGCGCAGTCCACTTCGAACACCACTCTACTAAAATCTTTCTGGACATTTTCTCGTAGCGCGAGAGCTTCAGCTGTGAGGGGATCATAGATACCCTCATAAAACTTTCCAAGTGCTCCACGAAAAGACAGTGCATCCCGTGCTACAACTCCCGTCGCCGCAGAACTGTTTTCCACCCGAATAGCTCCATCAGAATTGATCTTGACAACATCCACCGGTGGTCTCTGCCATTTACAAGAAGGCCTAGCTGGCTTAGGCATATCCCTGTCAATAGGTAATTCAAGTGCTTGTAGTGTCTCCCTGACAAACTCCATAGTCTTCACTAGATTGAAACCAGCTTCACCGTGTGTCAGATTATTTCTCGAAGACCATATCGAGTACATCACTGTGATAATTACCACTCTTGCCCTTTGACTAATCGATGGCTCACATAAAATATCCCTCGACCATGTCAATGGGTGCAGTCTCGGTAACTTCACCAATAGCAGCTCCTTTGCCATATCCCAAAACAATTTTGCATGGTTGCACTCAATCAACGCATGCATCAAAGTTTCGGATTCCGACTTACAAATTCCACAGGTGTTGTTCTCCCTTGTATGTCGTCGTGACAGAGTCCTATAATCTGGTAAAATACCTCGAAGAACTCGCCACCAGAATACACACACCTTTGGTACCACTAGAAGCTTCCACAGACGCTTCCAAACAGCAGTGTCATTATCAGAAGAGGAAGGAGTGTCATCATGTCTCACGGCCTCCTCCGCCTGATTCTTATCAACAAGAGCTCTATAAGCTGATCGAACCGAGTAGACACCAGATTTCTCCTTGTCCCAAGCGGTCCAGTCCTATCCAGCTGATCGTCACAAAGGAATACTCAAGATCGCATCCACATCAAGAGCGAAAAACAGCTGGCGGATCAAAGGAACGTTCCACTGATGATCAACCATCAACTCATTTACAGTGGTCACGTTCGTGTCTCTCAAGCGGCCCATGGGTCGCATTGATGCTGAATTCGGGATCCAGCTATCCTCCCAGATCGAGATAGAATCACCCGAGCCCACTCTCTTAATCAAACCCAGTTTCAAAGCCTCTCTTCCCGCTAGCACTGCCCTCCAAGTCCTCGACGCTGCTTGTGGTGCAGTTGCAGACATCAGGTCCTGGTTATGCAGATATCTAGTGCTCAGTACCTGGGAACAAAGAGAAGTTGGATTTGTAAGAATCCTCCAAGCTTGTTTGCCCAACAATGCCACATTAAAAGCATGCATGTCTCGGAATCCCATGCCCCCTTGGCCCTTTGGGATAGCAAGTTTGTCCCACGCCACCCAATGCATAGATCTCTTATCTAAATTTCCACTCCACCAGAAGTTACTCATGAGGGATGTTAATTTCTTGCAGGACCCCTTAGATAATAGGAAACAACTCATGCTATGACAAGGTTTAGCCTGGATCACTGATTTGATTAATGCTTCCTTCCTCGGGTATGCAAGGTTTTTCTCTGCCCATCCATTAATTTCCCCCCTGGAACTTTCGACAATGTACTCGAACGCATCGCTAGTTAATCTACCAACAGCTGTCGGCAGACCTAAATATTTCTCACTGAAGGCCTCAGATTGAATATTCAACACTTGCTTCACCGCCTCTCTGTGATCATCAGGGGTACAAGGACTAAAGAAAATAGCACTCTTATCCTTGTTCACCTTCTGTCCCGACACTTCATTATAAATAGTTAAAATATCATTCAACCTTGTAGCGCTAGCAGCATTAGCATTGATGAAAATTAAACTATCATCAGCAAACAGCAAATGGGAAACCCACGGAGATCTATTACAGACCCGAACTCCTCTGTCAATAAACCCCATGTTATAGTGGTGCAGTAACGCCGTTAAACCTTCAGAACATAGAAGGAATAAATATGGCGACACCGGATCACCTTGTTTGATTCCACGTGAAGGAGAAAAAGGATCCAACAACACCCCATTCACCTTCACTGAAAATTTGACTGAAGAGATACACTTCATGATCACTCGAATTAACCTAGGTGGAAAGCCCAATTTGGTCATCATAGCTTGAACAGAAGGCCACTCCACCATGTCATACGCTTTTATCATATCTAACTTGACAGCGCACTGACCTTTTTCCCTCTCTTTTTCCTTTTCATTGAATGAATACATTCAAAAGCCACCAGAGCATTGTCAGAGATCAACCTCCCAGGCACAAATGCACTCTGCTCTTGACTAATAGTATACTCCAACACATGCCTCATTCTATTAGCTACTGTCTTCGTTGCAATTTTGTAAAGAACAGTACATAAAGAAATCGGCCTATACTGTTTAATGGATTGGGGCTGCCGTACCTTTGGGATCAAAGTAATGACTGTATCATTAATCGAAGCCAGCATTTCTCCACCATTCAGAAAACCCCGAATAGCAGCACACAAATCAGGACCTACCAAGTCCTAGTGTCGCTGGTAGAAACCCCCAATATAACCATAAACACCTGGTGCTTTTGAAGGATGCATCTGAAATAAAGCTCGCTTGACCTCGTCTTCGGTAAACAACTCATTCAACATGTCACGGTCCTCATGTGCAACCTTCTCTTGTACCAGGTTCAATAACCCACCCATATTTGGTGGTCCCTCCGATGTGTACAAGTTCTTATAGAAACTCTGTACTTCTTCCTTGACACTTTCGGGTTCATCACATCACGTACCATCCTCACGCCGGAGAGTCGTAATAGCATTCATCCTTCTCCGATGAGCAACGTGTGCATGAAAATAGGCTGTATTGCGATCACCTAATTTTAGCCAATTAATTCTAGACCGCTGCTTAACCCAAATCTCTTCCTGGAAAAGAACTTCATTTATTCTTTCCATCAGTCTTTTCTCCTCGAGGGATGGGACACAACCCATGGATCCTCGTCGGACACGATCCAGCTCCCTTCTAAGGTTATGCAACTTCTTTTTGAAATTTCCGAATTTTGTTGTACCCTAGCTCGATAAGCCCTTCTTGACACTAGTTAGGGATTTAGCGAAACCCTCCAAACCAGGTCCCTTCTCTGCATTATGCCACAACTCCGCTACAACCTTGTCATAATCTCCGTGGGTTTGCCAAACATTTTCATAATGAAAAGTGCGTCTCCTGGCAATCCTCTGCTGATTATCCTTCTGTAGTTCAGTCACGATCAAACAGTGATCAGACTCAACCATGCTCACATGCTTTACTTTCACAACTTGAAACAAATTCAGTAACGCCTCATTGCCAAAGGCCCGATCAATTCTGGCTTTGACATTGGCTAGTCCATCCTGCCTGTTGTTCCAAGTGTAAGGTAAGCCCGAGAACCCCAGATCCTGCAATTCACAGTCCTCAACAGCTTCTCGGAAAGCTCTCATTTGCCATTCCTCCCTTCCATGCTCACTGAAATGCTCCGTACTATACAATGTCTCATTGAAATCACCGCCGCATAGCCATGGGAGATCTCGGAGCTGATGTAATCTACGTAACAACGTCCACGTGAGGTGGCGGTTCTCTCTACGAGACTCGCCATAAATTCCCGTGAAACGCCAAGGTGGAACTGTTCCGTCTTTGCACTGCACCACTGCATCTATATGATGTAGACTGAAACTTTTAATGTCCACGGTAACAGCAGATGGCCAGAAAATTCCCACACCACCACTTAAGCCAACACTATCAACTGCAAATCCTCTAGCGAAACCGAAGGTGCTAGCGAGTTTCTCAACTCGTTTTCCCTCAATCTTTGTTTCCATAACAAAGAGCAAGGCGGGATCAAACTGCTTCACAAAACCGCGAAGCTCTCGAATTGACGGGGAGTTCCCTAGCCCCCGGCAGTTCGTACTGATACAATTCATTGATCCCGGCGTGGCTGCATCGCAGTCGACGCCGATGTGCTTGTGCTGTTGGCTACCCGCTTTTTCTTCGGGTGAGGCGTAACTCCACTCCTACTATTCTTCAGATCCACCTCTTCTCTCTTTGATCCTGATAACTGCGGCTCAACCATCACCAAATCCCTATCAGTATTTCGAGGGCTCCAAAGGTCCCGCCTCTGTTACCATCGGCGCGATCTCTAGTTTCCGATACACTTGATTCGGCTTGGTACCACGACCACCAAAGCCTCTACTCTTCCCCTTGCTTACATCTGATTAGATCGAAAAGGTCTAGACTCCGTTGCACCATCACTTGACATTTATTCCTTTCCATTATCCCAGTTCTCATTAGCAGCCCACTCATCATAGTCATCATATCCACCCTCTGCAAAAGGAGGGCCCTTATTTTTCCTCAGATCATTAGGATCTCTCAAAAACGAGCCCCACGGCAAAACACCATTAGCATTCCTCTCAGCTGGTGTTGGGCATCGGATGCCTGAGTGCCCAAGTAAACCACATGAAAAACAAAAGTATGGGAGGAACTCATATTGAATAGCATACCAAAAGGTCTTGTTCAGCTTTTTTGATTCCAGACCAACCCAATGCATGATTGGTTCCCCTACCTTGATATAAACCCTTGCACGTAAATACTGAGCACTGACAAGGCCATCTTTGTTCATATCCAACTTGACATACTCGCCCACCTTGCCTGCTATCTTCTTCCCCCAACCTTCATTCAGTTTGTTGTACGGGAGATCAATCACACGAATCCATATGAGCAGTTTATCAAACTGTAGCTGTGAAGGACGGCTACAGTTGTAAAAATTTTCCAAAATCACCTGAAACTTAGATACATTCCACGACGATCTTGTTGGATATATGCCCTAGAGGCAATAATAAATGTAGTTATTATTATATCTTTGTGTTTATGATAAATGTTTACAATCATGCTATAACAGTATTAACAAGGAAACATTAATACTTGTGTGATTTGTAAACTAAATAAGAGTCCCTAGTAAAGCCTCTTCATAATACTAGCTTGTTGGTTAATAGATGATTGTGGTTTCCCTATCATGAACATTGAGATGTTGTTAACAACAAGATCATATCATTAGGAGAATGGTATGATGGACATACTCCTATAGATAAGCGTAGCATAAAGATCAAGTCATTTTAATAGTTCAATTGCTATAAGCTTTCTGATACATAGTAACCTAATTCCTTCGACCATGAGATCATGCTTATCACCATCACCGGAAGGATGCTTTGATGACATCAAACACCACACGATGGGGTGGTTATAAAGGTGGCGTTGAGTGTTGGAAAGTATGGGTTGAGACACATGGATCAAGAGTGGGATTTGTCCATCCATATGACGGATATATATATATGGGCCCTCTCGGTGGAATGTCATCCAATTAGCTTGCAAGCATGCTTTGGATCACAAGGGATCACATACCACGGAACGAGAAAAGAGTACTTATCGATACGAGGTTGAACTAGGTATGCAGAGATACCGACGATCAAAACCTCGGATAAGTAAACTATCGTGAGACAAAGGGAAATTGATATCGTATGTAAGTGGTTCATTCAATCGCAAAGTAATCGTAGAAATATGTGGGAGCCATATGAATTTCCAGATTCCTCTATTGGTTTGTTTTCGGAGAAGTATCTCGATCATGTCCGCATAATTCACGAACCATAGGGAGACACACTTAAGGATTCGATGTTGTTGAGTAGTTATGGAATGATGAGTAAGAGACTGAATATTGTTCGGAGTCTCCAATGGGATCCGGGATATCACGAGGAGATCCGGAATGGTCCGGAGAATAAGATTCATATAAGGAAAGTCATGTTTCGGAGTTGGGGAATGATTCCGGTGTTTTCATCGGGAATGTTCTAGAAGGTTCCGGAAGGTCCGGCACTCCGGAGGGGAAGGGTGCATGAATGTGTCATGACAATGTGGAATGGTTGCATCATGTACTAGGTATCATGGATGAGCAAAATAAAGGGACAAATCAAATCCTAGTTTGAAAAGTCAAACGCCAATTTGAAAAGTCAAATGGCAGTTTTGCTTGGTGGAGGGAGAGTAGGAAACCTACTTGGGGAGGACTTCCTCTCCCTCCACCCGCCGGCCAAGGAGGCCGAATTGGGGGAGGACTCCCTCCCCTTGGTCGGCGCCCTCCCACCTATAAAAGAAGGGGTAGGGGTGCCCCCTCTAGCCTACACCTCTCACACCCAAAACCCTAACCCTAGCCGCCGGCCTCGTGCAGTCGCCGCCGCCCTAGGGTTTCCTCCTAGCCGTCGAGTTGGGGCTCTCCCCAAGCCCTAGCCGCCGGCCAAGCCTCCTCCCTTGGTGCCTCTAAACCCTAGATCGCCAAGGCCTCTCTCATAGTACACCATACTCGCTCCGGCTTAAGGCGAAGCCCTGCGAGATCTCCCCTCTACTTCCGGTACCACAACGTCGTGTTGCCGGAATCGCGAGGAGAGTGCTATAACCTCCGATGCCTGCTGGAATAAGGGAGAGGAGGGTCTTCATCAAGTACCGAACGTGTGATCGACTGTGGAAGCGCTGTCGGAACGCAGCGCCGGAAGGATCGTCTACACGATCTTGAGATCGGCAAGAGTACGACTACATCACCCACGAGAATCTGCTCTCGTGAAACACTTTGGAATCTTCGAGGGTGCGTTCCTCTATCAACTCGTTGCTACAATCTAGTAGATAGATCTTGGCTTGTTTGTTTGCATGCGGTAGAATTTTTTTGTTTTCCATGCTACGAACCCCTACAGTGGTATCAGAGCCGTGTCTATATGTAGATCTGTTGCACGAGTAGAACACAATGGTTATTATGGGCGGTGGTGCTTTTATTATCAATTGCTTATTGTGTACTTTGCATCTTGCGGTATGATGGGATGAAGCGGCCCGGGCTAACCTTACATGACATCGTTCATGAGACTTGCTCCACGCTCAACATGCAACTTGTATTGCATAAGTGGCTTTACGGGTGTCTGTCCCTCCCATTATAGTATAGATCCAATTTACAACGGGCACTTGATAGTTCAAACATCAACGTTGTGGTTCTTGTTCGTAAGTTAGATCGACACTTATTGAAAGCCCTAAACCACGGAAAATATGCAAAGAAAATTAGAGGCGTCTAACTTTGTTTTGCAGGGGTGTGCTGTGATGTGATATGGCCATGATTGTGATTATATTTGATGTATGCAATGATCCTTATTGTAAGTTGGCAACGGCGAATATATGGTTGTCTTTAAATTCTGTTAAGACCCGCGTGTATATTCAAAGTAGTTGTAATAGTTGAAGCTGGTGGACGACAACCATGGAGCGGCGTCATTGACCTTGATGCAATGCCGGTGATGATGGAGATCATGTTCATGCTTGAAGATGGAGATCGGAAGCACAAAGAACAAAGGCTATATCATATCACATATTATGAATTGCATGTGATGTTAATCCTTTATGCATATTGTATTGCTTAGTTAACGACGGTAGCATTATAAGATGATCCCTCAAGCACACAAATTTCAAGTTTTAAAGTGTTCATCCTTAGTAAGCACCGTTGCTAAAGCTTGTTGTTTCGAAGCACCATGTGATGATCGGGTGTGTTAGATTATGCAAGTGTATACAACGTGAGCAAGCCATATTTGCTCATGCGGAAGCTAAGGTTTGATCTTGACGAGCCTAGCATGTACAGACATGGTCTCGGAACACGGATCACCGAAAGGTAAAGCATGAATCATATAGTAGATATGATGAACATGTCGATTGTTCGCCATTAAAGCTACATCAACTCTCGTGATGATCGGTTTTGATGTGGTGGATTTGGTTCGTGTGATCACTAAAACAATGTGAGGGATATTGTTTTGACCTAGATTAATTTAACTATTAATTAGAACTCAATTTGTCATAAACTTAGTCTAAACTATTGCAAATATGTTGTAGATAAATGGAGGCCCCTACCATCAATTTTAATGCTTTTCTAGAGAAAGAAAAGTTGAAAAACAATGGAAGCAACTTCGCGAACTGGTTCCGCAATTTGAGGATTGTCCTCAATGCTGGTAATTTGACCTATGTCTTTGGATGCACATTGGGTGACCGCTTCGGTGATGCTACCGATGAAGTAAAGAACGTTTACCTCGCTCGGAAGAATCAGTACTCCACAGTTCAGTGTGCTATCTTGTATGGTTTGGAATCGGAGCTTCAGAAAAGGTTTGAGAACCATGACCCACATGATATTATCCGTGAACTCAAATTGATATTTGAAACTCACGCGACAGTTGAGAGTTATGAGGCTTCTGAAAAGTTCTTTAACTGCAAGATGGAAGAGGGCAACTCCGTCAGTGAGCATGTGCTTAAGATGTCTGAGCACGCAAACAAACTCCAAAGCTTGGGTATAGTGATTCCTAATGTTTTGGGGATTTACCGTGTCCTCCAATCACTGCCACCAAGTTACAAGAACCTTGTGATGAACTACAATATGCAAAGCATGAACAAGCAGTTGCCAGAACTCTTCTCCATGTTGAAATCTGCAGAAGTGGAGATCAAGAAAGAGCACCAAGTGTTTATGGTCAATAAGACCACCAAATTCAAGAAAGGCAAGTATAAGCAAAAGGGAAACTTCAAGAAGGGCGGTAAGAAAGTTGCCGCACCGGCGAAGAAGACCAAGGCTAGACCTAAGCACGATCGAGTGCTTTTCGCAAGGGAGAAGGTCCTTTGAGCGGAATTGCCCAAAGTACTTGGCGGATTTGAAGAACGGCAACATCAAGAAGAAAGGTATATCCGATATACATGTTATTGATGTGTATCTCACTAGTACTCGTTGTAGTGCACGGGTATTTGATCTTTGGTTCATTGCTCATATTTGTAACTCAAACAGTCTTTGCGGAATAAACGGAAGCTAGCGAAGAATGAGGTGACGATGCGCGTTGGAAATGGATCAAAGGTTGATGTGATCGCGTTCGGCACGCTACCTCTTCATCTACCATCAGGATTAGTTTTATACTTAAATAATTGTTATTTGGTGCCTGCGTTGAGCATGAACATTATATCTGGATCATGTTTGTTGCGAGACGGTTACTTGTTTATGTCCGAGAATAATGGTTGTTCGATTTATATGAGTAATATGTTTTATGCACATGCACCTTTGATAGATGGTATATTCTTATTGAATCTCGATAGTGGAAATACACACATTAATAACATTGAAGCTAAACGTTTGAAATTGAGCGATAACTCGACCTATATGTGGCACTGTCGTCTTGGTCATATCGGAGTAAAGCGTATGAAGAAACTCCATTCCGATGGACTTCTTGAATCACTTGATTTCGAATCACTTGAAAGATGCGAAGCATGTCTGATGGGTAAAATGACTAAGACTCCATTTTCTGGTATGATGGAGCGAGCTACGGACTTATTGGAAATCATACATACCGATGTGTGTGGTCCAATAAGTGTAGCATCGCGCGGTGGTTATCGTTATGTTCTTACCTTCACGGATGACTTGAGTAGATATGGGTATATCTATTTCATGAAACATAAGTCTGAAACTTTCGAGAAGTTTAAGGAATTTCAAAGTGAGGTAGAGAATCAATGTAACAAGGAGATTAAATTTCTACGTTCTCATCGTGGAGGTGAATATCTAAGTTACGAGTTTGGCGAGTGTCAACACCTGGATTTTTCAATCCTAGATGCCTGTTATGCCATACATCGCAATCCCAGGATTACCATTTTTGTGAGACATAACAGAATTGGATACCATAGTACACCATCCATTACAAACGATACATAAGTTCTTACACAAATAGGGATCTCATGATCCAGTTCTTAATACAACATTAAGCAGTGGAATACGTAATAATAACGGTAGCGTAGGCGAAGCTCCATCTTCGGGGTCACAGGCAATGCTGACGATGGGAGATGATCCTAGTTGTGTTGGGGTTCGTAGCATGGAAAACAAAATTTTCTATCGCATACAAACAAACAAGCCAAGATCTATCTACTAGATTGCAGCAACGAGTCGTTTGGAATAACTTACCCTCGAAGATTCCAAAGCGGTTAACGAGAGCAGATTCTCGTGGGTGATGTAGTCGTACACTTCCGATCTCAAGATCGCGTAGACAATCCTTCCGCCACGTTAAAGGCGCTCCATGATCGGTCACACGTTCGGACTCGCGAAGACCTTCCTCTCCCTTGTTCCAAAGGCAATGGAGGTTGTAGCACTCTCCTCGCGATTCCTAAGACAACGGCGTACCGAAGTAGAGGGAAATCCTTGAGCCTTAAGCCGGTGCGAGTATGGTGGAGCTTATGAGAGAGGCTATTAGTGGTCTAGTAATTAGACACACCAATTAGAAGGCTCTAAACCAATTAGAAGGCTCTAAACCGCAGGCTAAAGCAATTAGAAGCTCTAAACCAAAAACGACTCTAAACCGGAGGTAGAAGATAGGAACTTGTGTGTTCTAGGAGGAGCCCTGCCCCTCCTTTTATGGGTGGAGGGGCCTTGGCGCGCCAGGGAGGGAGGGAGTCCCTCCCCAACTCGGCCTAGGGCTTGGGCGCCGGCCTGGAGGAGTGGGACTCCTCCTCCAAGTTGGTTCCAACTCCTCTTGCTTGTTTCCCACAGTTTCCTGTTTTAGCCGTTTGACTTTCAAACTGGCAATTTGACTTTCATGTTTTTGGAACAGCAAGAACACTTAGTACATGATGCAATCATTTCAATATGTAATGACACATTCATGTACCCCTCCCCCGAGTCTGGACAATCCGAACCTTCTAGAACATTCCGATGAAAACACGGAATCATTCCCGAACTCAAAGCAGGACTTTCCTTATATGAATCTTATTCTCTGGACCATTCCGGATCACCTCGTGATATCCCGGATCCCATTCGAGACTCCGAACAACATTCGGTCTCTTTCTCATAATACCATAACTACTCAAACAACGTCGAATCTTTAAGTGTGTCTCCCTACGGTTTGTGAATTATGCGGACATGATCGAGACACTTCTCAACAATAACCAATAGAGGAATCTGGAAATTCATATGGCTCCCACATATTTCTACGATTACTTTGCGATCGAATGAACCACTTACATACGATACCAATTTCCCTTTGTCTCACGATATGTTACTTATCCGAGGTTATGATCGTCGGTATCTCTGCATACCTAGTTCAACCTCGTTCATGAAAAGTACTCTTTTCTCGTTCGTGATATGTGATCCCTTGTGACCAAGTCACATGCTTGCAAGCCAATTGGATGACATTCCACCGAGAGGGCCCAGAGTATATCTATCCGTCATGTGGATGGACAAATCCCACTCTTGATCCATGTGTTTCAACCAATACTTTCCGAACACTTAATGCCACCTTTATAGCCACCCAGTTACGGTGTGGTGTTTGATGTCATCAAAGCATCCATCCGGTAAAGGTGATATGCATGATCTCATGGTCGAAGGAATTAGGTTACTATGTATCAGAAAGCATATAGCAATTGATCTATTGAAATGACTTGATCTTTATGCTACGCTTATTTATAGGAGTATGTCCATCACATCATTCTCCTAATGATATGATCCTGTTGTTAATAACACCTCTATGTTCATGATCAGGAAACCATGATCATATATTAACCAACAAGCTAGTTTAACAAGAGGCTATACTAGGGACTCTTATTTTAGTTTACAAATCACACAAGTATTAATGTTTCCGGTTAATACAATTATAGCATGGTATGTAAACATTTATCATAAGTGTGAAGATATGATAATAACCACTTTATTATTGCCTCTTGGGCATATCTCCAATCTCCCACTTGCACTAGAGTCAATAATCTAGTTTCAAACCTTTGTGTATTCAACACCTATGGCTTTCCGGTGTTGTATGTACACGATTGCTAGTGGTCAACGATCTTGGATCTTGACACTTCCAGGTCCGTGTGTAATTGCATGTCTTTGCGTCTCTACGCATCACTCATTCTCCAATGAGATGGCTTTGTATGAATTTGGTCATTCGGTGTGACCTTTAGTTCTTTGGGGTTAAAACATGTTGATAATATTGTCGCACAATATATCTTCATAGTATTATCCCTCTGTGAAATACACCTAGTTTGATAACAAACTACTTGACACAAATGCCCTCTTTCTTTGCTATAATAGCAGTCATATACTTAGCCTTTTGTTGTAGTATCACAATGTCTTAACTTTGGAACTCATCCAAATCCATTATGGAACTCACATTCCATTATATTGTGCCACCCTTAGTTTAGATTGAGATAAACTTAATTTGTACTTTGTGACAAAGCTAGTATCAATGTAGTACTTTTACAATGAACTAACCATCTATTTGTCACTTCTACAAATATTATACTCTTAGTTCTTCCAAAAGATCATAAGAATATCCTTACTATTGTCCAATGATCATCTTACGAATCATTCTGGTATATGCTCACAACATTTAGAGCATAGGACATATCTGGATTTGTACATATCACAGTATGATTGATATAAATGCTCTTTGTGATTTCATACATCAAGTATCAATCTATACTTGATTATTTGTTTCACTTTACCAAATGTCAATACACTTGAATATATCATCAACATTGAACTTATTCAATCCTTTCTGTGTGACAAGAACCTCTCTTGTAGTTTCTATATTGAACTCATTCAATATCTTGTCTATTTACTTCTTGCACAACCATATTAGCTTCTATTGATGCCAAATATTTGGGTTTTGCCTAAGTCTTTCATCGGGATGAAATTCTTAATATGTGTTAATAAAGATACATCTTTTCTAATCAACAATATGTCCTCCACATAATGTATTAGAAATATGTCTTAGCGCTCCCACTTAATTTCTTGCAAATGCAAGCATCTTCATTGTCTCTAATGAACTTTTAAAACTCCTTTAACAGTTTCATCATAGTGAAGATTCCAACTCCGCTACGTTTACTTCAACCATTGAAGTTTGCATATGTTTTTAGCATCCCTTGAATTTAACAAAACCCTTTGGACCACGTCATGCACACGTCCTAGGTAACAATTCTATTAGAAGAACTTGTTTTGTTTATTCAACTACCATATAACAAAATTTATATGTAGTGGTTGCTACATTAATCCGTCTAGACTAAACATCGCTATGAAAGATCAAATCTTGTCATATACAACCTTTGAACATTGTTGTGAACTCTTTCCCAACATGTCGACTATTTCATAGATGTGAAACATCCATGTCTATTTCTTTATAGATCCAAACACAACTGTAAGGTCTTACACCTTTCTCGAGGGTCCTTCAAGTTCAAAACTTGATTTTTCGTGTATGGAACTATCACGGATTTTATGGCTTTCAAGCCATTAGACGGAGTCAGGGCCCATCATCGCTTCTTTGCATGTAGTCGGTTCATTATTCTCAAATAATGATTCAACCCTCAAATCTTGGTATTTGATTGTTTACCCGACCTACTTGTTTCAATAGGAACTTAGATCTCCGTGACCACAACCTTTTGAGGCACGTGAGCCATGAGCATTGTTGCTGCCTCCGAAACACTTTTCGGTGCTGCGCAACTCTGCACATATAGCTAAGGTTCTTTCAACCTTATCAAAGTTCTATTGTCCTCCCACTTAACTTTTCACGAAAAATTCCTTCTCAAAGAAACTTGACGTTTTAAGTGACAAACACTTTTGTCTCTAGTGTTATGGAGGAATACTTAACATTTATTCGAAATAACATACAAAGACAGGTTTATCCGACTTTGGTTGCAAAACATCTTTCTTATGCAAAGCATACCAATGTTTAAGAAAGGACAACTTGGGTTTAATCCCAAACCATAACTTTATATGGTGTCATTTCAACGGATTATGATGGAGCTCTTTTTAGTGGAAAAACGGTAATCTCTAAAGCTTTTAATCTTTAAAATATAATGGCAGTTTTATAAATTATACCTTTGATCTTACCATGTCAAACAAGGTTTAATTACGTATCTCGAACACTCCATACTCTTATGGTGTTTCGGGAAAATGCAAATCCATGAAACGATTCCTTAAATCTTAGGTATTATGCTAAACTCTGTAACTCAAATATCTTCCTTTATGATCTTTATCATAAACTGTTTATATTCTTGTTACAATGATTTTGCACTTCATCTTGAAAGTCTTTTGAACTCTTCAAATATTTCACACTTCATCCTTATTAAGTAAATATTCATATATTCACTCAAATTTTCGGAGAAAGCATATGAAGTTAAAATCCATCGCTCTTGACTACACATAATGGATTTCATACAACAATATGTACTAGTTCCAATAAGCTAGTCATTCGTTCCCTTTCGGCCTATGAACGAAGTTTTAATTATCTCTAGGAAAGTTTCACAAGCGTCATTTGATCAAAATCAAATAGACTCTAAAATTCCATCCATATGGAGTTTCTTCATGTTTTCTTTCCAATATAATTTAAATGGCGATGTCACTTCCTAAGTGATCTTTCAATCAATTTGTCTTTCGACATTTTTAGCACTAGTTTTATGGACGTGATTTCTTCAACGAGATTTTGTGAATCATCCATCTTTTATGGATTACGGCAATTATTTGAACAACCCTTTTGTTCTCATAATACCTGATAAAACAAATCTTGAAGGCAAGCTTTGATGTTTAACGAGCAACACAATAACCCTTTATTTGTTCTCGATGAACATCATCACATATTCTTTTGCTAGTTACTTAGGCCATTGTAGTTCATGAATTCTGTTGTTTCGTATGACGATTCACACCAACAAATTCAGTATCAAATACTTAAGAACCACATTGTTTAACAAGCAAAGAATACAGCCATAACACGTATATCATCTATATACTTAAATTGAATAATTCTAATCTTTTCTTTTCTGCCATATATTTATGAGATTCTCTTTCAGTATTTCCTTTTATGTTTGAAAGAATCTATCAATATCAATAGTGGAGTCATACATATGACACATAGTCCAAAGCGTGTATAGTTAAATACCAATGTCTTTGGACTTGCACCTTGAAGTAGATCACCATCATCAAATGTTTGGTGTTCTTTCAAATTCCTTTATTTAGTAATCTCTTGGTGTAGTAAACATTTTACCTACATCAAATATTCATCCTTATCATGGAATCGTCCATGATCAAACTACCTTTAGCTTATAACGATGAATTACGAGTATAATGTTGCTATCCAAAACCTTTTGGAGGATTAGGACAACAAGTGTCTACAACCTTTCGCAAATTCTCATCAAATATGAGAACATGACTTTAGCCATATTATACTCTATCATGTTGCAACCAAAACTTCGTTTCAGATATCACAATATCTTCCACACATCATGGTTTCTGAAACAACTCTTTCAGATCCTAGATAACCTTGATATTAAGACAATTCTTTGAATATCAAGAATCATGGATACAAACATGATACTTATATACTAACATTGGAATTGTTACTCTTGTTTTAATACAAATTATTAAACTTCATCGAGTAACCGGAACTTACTGAAAGTTTGCAATAGGACTTTTAAACTTTAGATTAACACTTCAAAAACAATACGATACCAGTTCGTAAAGTAACTTAACCAGAATTCTATAGTTCTATCATCTCAATTATAACTAAGCGCAAGGTGGTAAACAGATGCCAATGACTACAACAACTATGCAAATTCACTTTGATTTAGTTTATGATAAATTGAGTTCTAATTAATAATTAAATTAATCTAGGTGAACTCCCACTCAAAACAATATCCCTCACATTGTTTTAGTGATCACACGAACCAAATCCACCACATCAAAACCGATCATCACGAGAGTTGATATAGCTTCAATGGCGAACAATCAACATGTTCATCATATCTACTATATGACTCATGCTCTACCTTTCGGTAATCCGTGTTCCTGAGGCCATGTCTGCACATGCTAGGCTCGTCAAGATCAAACCTTAGTTTCTGCATGAGCAAATCTGGCTTGCTCACGTTGTATACACTTGCGTAATCTACACCCGATCATCACGTGGTGTTTGAAACAACAAGCCTTAGCGGTGCTAACTAAGGGTGAACACTTTATGATTTGAAATTCATGTGCATGAGGGATCATCTTATAATGCTACCGTCGTCTACTAAGCAATACAAGATGCATAAAGGATTAACATCACATGCAATTCATAATATGTGATATGATATGGCCTTTTCTTCTTTGTGCTTCCGATCTCCATCTTCTAGCACGAACATGATCTCCATCATCATCGGCATTGCATCAAGGTCAATGACGCTTCTCCATGGTTGTCGTCCACCGGCTTCAACTATTACAACTACTTTGAATAGACACGCGGGTCTTAACATAAATTAAAGACAACCATATGGCTCCTGCCGGTTGCCAACTTACAATAAGGAACATTGCATACATCAAATATAATCACAATCATGGCCATATCACATCATCACACCGCAAAACAAAGTTAGACGCCTCTAATTTCTTTGCATGTTTTACGTGGTTTGGGGCTTTCAATAAGTGTCGTTCTAACTTACGAACATGAACCAAAACATTGATACTAGCATTGTTGATTACCCGTTGTAAATTGGATCTTAACTATGCTAGGAAAGCAGCACCATAAAGCCACTTATGCAATACAAGTTGCATGTCAAGCGTGGAGCAAGTCTCATGAACGATGTCATGTAAGGTTAGCCCGGGCCGCTTCATCCCAACATACCGCAAGATACAAAGTACACAAGAAGCAATCGACAATAAAGCATCAACGCCCACAATGACCATTGTGTTCTACTCGTCTGTGAGATCTACATATAGACACGGCTCTGATACCACTGTTGGGGTTCGTAGCATGGAAAACAAAATTTTCTATCGCATACAAACAAACAAGCCAAGATCTATCTACTAGATTGTAGCAACGAGTCGTTTGGAATAACTTACCCTCGAAGATTCCAAAGCGGTTAACGAGCAGATTCGTGGGTGATGTAGTCGTACACTTCCGATCTCAAGATCGCGTAGACAATCCTTCCGGGCCACGTTAAGGCGCTCCTTGATCGGTCACACGTTCGGTACTGACGAAGACCTTCCTCTCCCTTGTTCCAAAGGGCAGCGGAGGTTGTAGCACTCCTCGCGATTCCTAAGGCAAACGGCGTGGTGCTAAGTAGAGGGAAATCCCTGAGGCTTCGCCTTAAGCCGTGCGGTATGGTGGAGCTTATGAGAGAGGCTATTAGTGGTCTAGTAATTAGACACACCAATTAGAAGGCTCTAAACCAATTAGAAGGCTCTAAACCGCAGGCTAAAGCAATTAGAAGCTCTAAACCAAAAACGGCTCTAAACCGGAGGTAGAAGATAGGAACTTGTGTGTTCTAGGAGGAGCCCTGCCCCTCCTTTTATGGGTGGAGGGGCCTTGGCGCCAGGAGGGAGGAGTCCCTCCCCAACTCGGCCTAGGGCTTGGGCGCCCGGAGGAGTGGGACTCCTCCTCCAAGTTGGTTCCAACTCCTCTTGCTTGTTTCCCACGTTTCTGTTTCCCACAGTTTCTGTTTTAGCCGTTTGACTTTCAAACGGCAATTTGACTTTCATGTTTTGGAACAGCAAGAACACTTAGTACATGATGCAATCATTTCAATATGTAATGACACATTCATGTACCCCCTCCCAGTCTTGGGACAATCCGAACCTTCTAGAACATTCGATGAAAACACCGGAATCATTCCCGAACTCCGAAACGGGACTTTCCTTATATGAATCTGATTCTCCGGACCATTCCGGATCACCTCGTGATATCCCGGATCCCATCCGAGACTCTGAACAACATTCGGTCTCTTTCTCATAATACCATAACTACTCAAACAACGTCGAATCCTTAAGTGTGTCTCCCTACGGTTCGTGAATTATGCGGACATGATCGAGACACTTCTCCGAACAATAACCAATAGAGGAATCTGAAAATTCATATGGCTCCCACATATTTCTACTATTACTTTGCGATCGAATGAACCACTTACATACGATACCAATTTCCCTTTGTCTCACGATATGTTACTTATCCGAGGTTATGATCGTCGGTATCTCTGCATACCTAGTTCAACCTCGTTACCGATAAGTACTCTTTTCTCGTTCCCGTGATATGTGATCCCTTGTGACCAAGTCACATGCTTGCAAGCCAATTGGATGACATTCCACCGAGAGGGTCCAGAGTATATCTATCCGTCATGTGGATGGACAAATCCCACTCTTGATCCATGTGTTTCAACCAATACTTTCCGAACACTTAATGCCACCTTTATAGCCACCCAGTTACGGTGTGGTGTTTGATGTCATCAAAGCATCCATCTGGTAAAGGTGATATGCATGATCTCATGGTCGAAGGAATTAGGTTACTATGTATCATAAAGCATATAGCAATTGAACTATTGAAATGACTTGATCTTTATGCTACGCTTATTTATAGGAGTATGTCCATCACATCATTCTCCTAATGATATGATCCTGTTGTTAATAACATCTCTAAGTTCATGATCAGGAAACCATGATCATATATTAACCAACAAGCTAGTTTAACAAGAGGCTATACTAGGGACTCTTATTTTAGTTTACAAATCACACAAGTATTAATGTTTCCGGTTAATACAATTATAGCATGGTATGTAAACATTTATCATAAGTGTGAAGATATGATAATAACCACTTTATTATTGCCTCTTGGGCATATCTCCAACAAGTTGTCGTAACCTTCCTGGGGTCCATCTTCCAGGTACTCCTCTTCATAGTCTGGCCATAGGAATAGCCAGGGACAAAGCCATGAGTACTCTTTAAGTACTCGTAAACTAATACTAACAGGTAAAGGGGATTTTGGATAATAGGACACTAGGCTCTAGGGTTATTTTGCAAAATCTAGATTTATCTCTACTAGGTTCCAAAGCTAGTCATAATTTTATAACTCCTACGTGGGAACTTGTATTTCATATCACAACTCTGTTGTGGTCAAGTCAAAGTCTCAATTCATTTCATAAGTCATTTTGAAAAGGTCTGACGGGGGAACAGTATGGCCACTCCAACTGTCCATAACTGCGGACGCGACTATTCGAATAGTTTGACACTCTGCAGAGATTGTACACTTTCACCACAACATTCGATACATCCGTCAGGAACAAATCCTGAATTCACCATACTCAATATGCGGATAATCAATCCTAACCTTTCAATTACACGCCCTAGTATAAGCACCCCTCCTGTGAGTTTGGCCTCCCAACCATGACCAACCGTCATCTTGGGTACTACACATGTGGACAATCTTCACAAGGTAGCCTCAGCTCAGACCTTGGCTGTGAGGGAACTAATACTAAGGTATATAAGTTTCCAGTCAAGCCCTACCCAATATTCGGGTATTATGGTTGTACGATAAAATTGTAATGGTATCGCATCCAGACAACCATCAATTTTTATAAAGGGCTAAGGCTCATGCCTCAACATTTTCATCACCAAGATCATCAGGTGTTCGGAAACACATGTCCAAAACATTTCAATAGAATGATCCATCATTCCAAGGTTTTCATAACCACTTTTCCACCAAGTATTCCCATCTAAAGTTGATCAAGTTTTATGCTTAGTACTAGCATCTACAGGTGGGGGTAAGCAATAATGAGGGATGGTAAACTAGTGGGGTTTCAACTAAGTCCAACCTTATATCTTAGGCTGATATCAAGGTTTCTAACTTAGGCCAAATTTTATGCTCTTTATGCAACCTTCAGCATCTTTCTAGTATCTACAAGTCACTTAAGTCAACTCTAAGTTAAAGATTTGATAAAGAAAAATAAAGTAAGAAGCTTGCAAATAAAACTAGGATTGGTTTATCAAGTGGGTATGATCACATATGCTTAAGGCATATAGTAGGCATAGTAACAAGTAGGGGTTTGTTGCATCAGTAGGGTATCTTGCATCAATGTCAATATAAGATTGCCTAAATTCTAAGTGTTAGCTTGCACATTCACTAGTAGTATTAGGCTTGCTAAAGTAGAGTGTATTGCAAGTTTTAGCTTGCATTGGTATAGTATCAGCTTGCATAGGTAAAGTATCTTGCAAGTGTTAGCTTTCCTTGTGCAGAGGAGTGGTTGAAGTTCTCCTCGGCTTCTTCTTCGTAGTATCCTCCTTCCTCCTCGTATCCTTGGTCGGTACTAGCGTCTATGAATAAATACGAGGTACACAATCACCAAACAATACTTAACTTCTTGCAATCATCACACACAAGGGTCCTATATATGATCTAGCATCATCTCTAACATTACAAGGTTAAGGATTGATTTAATTCCTTTTATTTTTAGAAAAGTAATTTCTACTCATTGAAAAACTATTTAAGATTTAATATTCTCCAAACCAAACATGGGATCATGTTGACACATGTCATCACCACATATTGTAGTCCATGGGAATGTGATTTAAAGTGGTGTCACAATTTAATAAGGTTTTACCCTTTTATTTTAATTAATTAAAGTGGCTAGTAATGCCTATGGGGCATTCTTTTATTACTTGAACATTATTTCTGCAAGTAAACCTGTATATTTTTATATATTCTGAAAGGTATGGTTAAATGTGATTTTTGAGAGTTGGAATCAACTCAAAAGCTATTAAGGTTTAAATTTGAAAAATGTTTGAATGCAGAAAAGCTTCTGCCTTGTTATTTTTACCATGGGCGATCTATAGATCCAAATGACTTGAATCCAATGGGCTTGGATTCAGCATTCACAGACCTTTCCAATAAAATTGGTTTCATTCAATTTGGTGCACTGAATCGATCTGGGTTGACTTTTGAATTTGGGTACAGAAGTGTGTTTGAATTGAAATGGAAAAAGTTTAATTTGAATAACTGGGCTGCGCGGGAAAAGGTAACGGGCCGGCCTGCTAAGCGCAGTGCCCCCGCAGGCTGCTTAAGTGGGTGTCCCCACTCGCCAGTGACACGGGGCTGGGCAAAGCGGTATGGGGCAACGTGGATCGTTTGATCTAGTTCTAATCCAACGGCTGGGAGTCATCGTCGACACGAGACAACGCCAGCGAGAACGAAACCTAGCGCGGCCAGTGAGGGGTGCTGGGGGATCACCGAGGTACATGCGAGGGTCAGCGAGGCGGGCGAACGACGAAGTCGACGACGGCGAACTCAGAGGTGGTCGCGGCAGCTCCTGGGGTGGACGAAATCGATGGCTCCCTTCTTCTCCAGAGGCGGCGGGCTCCGGTGAAATTCCGGCGGGGTGGTGCTCGCCTTGCTCTGAGAACGGTGTGGCACGATCAGTGGGGAGAGGGGAGTGAGATGGTGTGAAGAAATCGAGCGGGGGTGGCCTCTATTTATAGTCGAGCGAGGAGACCGTCGGGGCGCACGGTGAGCTTGTAGGGGGCGATGTTATAGGCGGCTAATGGCATGGGCAAGGGTAGGGGACGGTGCGGTGTCTCCTGGTGATGCTCACCGACATGGTTTCGAGGCATGGGGCGGTGCGGCTTGGTCTGGAACGGGTGTTGCTCTACGCGGCAGAGGCGGCGTCTTCGACGGCGGGAGGTGGATGTGCGGCACGGGGTGGCAAACGGGGATGTCTGGCGGTCTCCTGGGTCGGTGGCGATCGTGTGTGCACGCGGTGAGGGCAGCGCGCGGTCTGTGGGCGCTGGTCGAGGGTGGTGCTCTGGCGCACGCTCGGCATGGTCTCTAGCGGTCTGGGCGCGGTCTGTGCGTGTGGTCCAGTGGTTGGCAAGGTTCGAGCGGTGGACAAGGAGTGGCGATGGACGGTGGGCTGCCTCCCAGACATGCTGGCTAGGCTTGCTGAAGCTCCTAGCTTGCTGTCGACTATGGGGTGGCAAGGGTGTGCTCGGCTGTTCACCATTGATGGCAATGGCAAGCTCACAGATGATCTACTGACCTGGTTGTGAGCTAACTAGGGAACAAGTTAGGCAAGAATCACTGCTCACAATAGTGTTTGATGTTTGTTTGATTTGTGTCTGCAACCTGTTTGATGAAATGGCCTCATGAAATCAAGTTTTGAATTTTGAAAAGATTTTTGGTGGGTTTGCTAGATTGGTGCTGGTGAGTCTACAGATGCTTGGGTTTTGAAAGTTGAGCTTGTTTGAGTGGTTTTTGAAAAAGTGGGATCTTCCAATATGATAAAGATTCAATTTTGAATTGTCATTTAAACTATGCATTTGAAAGTTTCTGGATGATCACAAAGTGGGCCTTGATACTTTGTTATGAGTACATTCAAGGTGTGCAAAGATCCAGAAAAGTTTCTGTTAGGTTCTGAAAGTTTGAGACAGCCAAAGTAGGCATGAGAGTTAAATTGGTCAAAGTGACCATTCATTTAATATATGTGTTTTGATTTACTTGTCTTTAGGAAAAGTGTGGGAAATGTTTTAGATGATGTTTATTTAACCTAAGAAACATTTTACAAGCAATGAAACAAACAAACAAGGTGGTTTTAAAAGAATTAAAAAATCAATGCATACACATATGCATGCATTCATAAATTTATTTAGAAAAGTTTTTGTTAATCCTAAGTTTGATGATTAGAGTTTGATGATCCAAGCTTAGTATTTTTGGGATGTTACAAACCTTCCCCCCTTAACCAAAATCTCATCCCGAGATTTGAAAAAGGACGAAAAGATTACCTAGTATTTGAAGAGATCGGGAAACTCCGTCCTGATGTGATCTTCACGCTCCCAGGTAGCTTCCTCTTCTGTGTCGTGGTATTGCACAGCAGATGCTACTGGGGGTAGCTTACATAGAGGGAGAAAGGCGACGTAGGAGAATCCGGGAGCGAGATTGGCACACGATGTACCCAGGTTCACGTCCCCTCGGTGGAGGATCGCTACGTCCTGCCGTCAATCCAGTATATGATCATAGATTGGTTTACATGGGAGCCGTGGTGAGAACTAGATCTAATGAGAGATGGCCCCGTGGGGGTGCCCCTGGTGGCTTTATATATGCAGCCAGTTAGGGTTTATAGGTGCACTAATGGGCTTTGTATTGGAGTCGCTATCTTGGGCCTCCAGTCGGCGGCAGTCGCCTGGGTCCAGTATGCACCAGTCGTCGTATCCGGCGAGTCGACCCGCTCTGTGTTTGGCGATCCAGCTGGCGATTCCTCCTCATGGGTGTACCCCGATTGGTATTCCCCCATCAGTAGTCCCCGAGCGCGTTGTCCATTCGACGCAGGCTTGAGGCAGGGCACGGAGAGTCTTGACAAAGGGTCGTGGCGAATCGGCGACGAGCTCCTGAACAGAGAAAAGAACCGTGAAGCGGGAGGCGGTCGACATGAGCCAGTCGGTGATGGCCAGTTGGCGAAAGACGCAGGGTGTCGGTGAAGCTGCCAGTTGCGGCGAGTCCCCGAACGTGGAGTGTGGCGAGTCCCCAAGCGCGGTGAGTGGCGAGGTCGAGCGACTAGCGAGTCCGTGAGCATGTGGCGTACTCGAGGGCGAGTCCGCGGTGGCGAGTTCCCGAGCGTGTTGAGTACGCGTGGGCGAGTCCATGGTGGCGAGTCGACGAGCGTGTCCAGTACGTGAGGGCAAGTCCGCGGTGGCGAGTCCCCGAGCGTGTTGAGTACGCGAGGGAGAGTCCGTGGTGGCGAATTCCCGAGCGCGTTGAGTACGCGAGGGCGAGTCCGCGGTGGCGAGTCCCCGAGCGCGGAGAGTCCGCGGTGGCGAGTCCCCGAGCGCGTTGAGTACACGAGGGTGAGTGTCCGCGGCGGCGAGTCCCCGAGCATGGAAAGTACGCGAGTGGAGAGTATGTGGTGGCAAGTCGACGAGGGCGAGCCGTGGTCACGGAACCACGCGTACACACAACATGCCTAAGAGTAGTCCCCGAGGCTTGAGTTGGCTTGGATAGGCGACTTGAGGCTCTTTAGAAATGCATATTCTGAAAATAGTAGTGGTTGCTGCCGAGCATGGCGAGTGGTGAGGTCGAGCGAGTCCACGAGGGGAGAGTCCCCGGGCGTGGGGAGTCCGTGATGATTGCGAGTCCGCGAGGGGAGAGTCCTCGAGCGTGGCGAGTCCACGATGATTGCGAGTCCGCGAGGGGAGAGTCCCCGAGTGTGGCGAGTCCCCGAACGTGGCGAGTCCGCGATGGGAGAGTCCCCGAGCGTGGCGAGTCCGCGATGGCGTTCTTCTTGGACGATCCGAGGCTCGGTTTGCGAGTCCTCGTCCGCAGTACTTGGCCGTGCGAGTCGCACTATCTAAGGTTGAGGAGGACATGGTGCTGTTTGTGTAGCACAACCATTTGTCTTGGCCCGGAAGGCCAGTCGAGCAAGGCGACTCCAATGATGGATCTCGGTTAGCGTTTTTCGTGGACGATCCGAGGCTCGTTTTGCGAGTCCTCGTCCGCACTACTTGGCCATTGCGAGTCGGTCTATCAAAGGTTGACAAAGGCGAATTGATTTTTCCCGGAGGGAAGAGAAGCCCAGTGGTGAGTCCATGCAGCGTGGAATGCGACCCTCTCTGGCGACTCGGACGATAAAGGTCCCTTATCAGGCGCGGCGTACGCATTTGACGTAGCGGATGGGGTCGCACTATGGCGAAGTCGACGCGGCGGACACGGGGTCGACGCGGTGGACGGAGGTCGCGCTATGGCAAAGTCGACGCGGCGGATATGGGGTCGACGCGGCGGACAGGGGTCGCGCTATTGCGAAGTCGACGCGGTGGACATGGGGTCGACGCAGCGGACGGAGTTCGCGCTACGGCGACGTCGACGCGACGGACACGGGGTCGACGCCGCGGACGGAGGTCGCGCTACGACGATGTCGACGCAGCGGACACGGGGTCGAAGCCGTGGACGGAGGTCGCGCTATGGCGACGTCGATGACGGCGAGGCTGCGAGGGCGAGGGCGCGATGGCGATCCCACGGCAGGCGTGTCGGCACTGGGCGAGTCTCCGAGCCTAGCGAGTCCGCGTTTAAGCGTGTCCGCGTTTAGGCAAAGGTCCGGAGCTCTGGATGAGTCACCGGACGTGGCGAGTCCGCGATGGACGAGTCGCCGGACGTGGCGAGTCCGTGGAAGGAGGATCCACGAGCGTGATGATTCCACGAGGGGAAAATCGGGAGAGGCGAGGCGAGTCTCCCGAGCTGGTCGGGTAGGCGTCCCGCACACATCCGGGTCGCGAGAGTGCAATTTGCTTCTTCTCCGTACATATGCATCAACACACATTTAATAAAGAGATTATCAATATACAAATAAATATTTAAAATAAGATCGAGTGGGAGAAATTATCGGCCATAGCCGAGTCATCGTTGGCGAAGTTGTAGGAGCCACGGTGGCAGAAAGTCGAAGAAGCTGGCGGTAAAGTGGTTGTTCGATCCTTCGGTCAAGGTCACCACCGCACGTCCGATCAGCTCAGGGTGGAGTCGCAGCGGCAAGTCGTGTGCGCCACTTGAGTCGACTAGCCACAATTTCTGGTCGCCTCGTGCCGACGTGCAGCAATCGATTTGTTCCTCGAACATAGGCCAAATAAAATGAGAGATTAGTCTGCATGACTTATCATATAATCTCGTCTGATTTAATTGATAGTAAGACTAATAATCAAATAGTAGAAGATAGGTGTCACCGATGATGGATCAGACAAATTGCTCTTCCTTTCCTTGGACTGCCGTCGCTGTTGCTTGCGCATCGGAACTTATGCACTACATGTCCAGCTTGAAATCAGGTTTCCTTCGTTGTCCGTAAGTATCTCGTGCGACAGTATGTCGGTGTGCCGCTGTTTCTACGCGCCGTCTGGGTCAAGCCTGATTGCATACACGAGGCTTCCAAAACATCTCGACGGGAGTTGATTCGCTGAGAATCAATTTGTAGCCACATGAGTCATTGATTTTAAGGTCATGATCGAGGCCATCTTGCATCTATGAATTGATTCCAAGAATGTTGTGTACTAACAACATGAAAGCAACGTGAGACCAAATTAAATAATCGGAAAATAAAATAATCAATAATAGAGGTGAGATTAGATCGCAAAAAAAATAGAGGTGAGATTGGATTGAGAAAATCATGAGTCATCCAGGACAGATCGCATATGCCCATGGGCGTGTTCGTAGCGGCCGCGTTGGACTAGGCGGAGCAGATTGATCCGCTTCGAAACCATACATCCTGAACTGGACGTACTTAGACATCATGTCAGCTGCGATCTGGTCACCAACGAAGATGAGGGATCCCGCCCGGATTATCACCCTCCAAGCACCGCTTGCCCCACGGTGGGCGCCAACTGTCGTGGTATTGCACGGCAGATACTACTGGGGGTAGCTTACATAGAGGGATCAAGGCGACGTAGGAGAATGCAGGAGCGAGATTGGCACACGATGTACCCAGCTTCACGTCCCCTCGGTGGAGGATCGCTACGTCCTGCCGTCAATCCAGTATATGATCATAGATTGGTTTACATGGCAGCCGCCGTAGGCGGAGGGAGACTAGATCTAATGAGAGATGGCCCCGTGGGGGTGCCCCTGGTGGCTTTATATATGCAGCCAGTTAGGGTTTACAGGTGCACTAATGGTCTTTGTATTGGAGTCGCTATCTTGGGCCTCCAGTTGGCGGCAGTCGCCTGGGTCCAGTATGCACCAGTCGCCGTATCCGGCGAGTCAACCCGCTCTGTGTTTGGCGATCCAGCTGGCGATTCCTCCTCATGGGTGTACCCCGATTGGTATTCCCCCATCATTCTGTGTGGTTGCTCCACTGAATCTTGAGAAACTTGATGCTTCGGGTTCGGGTAGTTCGAAAAGCTTCTTCCAAAATGCGGATGTGTACTTCGGGATAGGTCAGGTCATCATTTATCTCTATGGTCAGATGGTCGATATTCTTGAACACTTCGGTCTTCTCGGGAACTGACACTTGCGAAGTAACGAGATATGGAACACATTGTGCACGGCTGACATCTCTTCAGGTAGTTCCAATTGATACGATACTTCTTCTCGACGGTTCAGAATTTTGAAAGGTCCGATATATCTGGGGGCTAACTTTCCTTTGAGTTGGAAATGCTGCATTCCCTTCAATGGCGACACTTTCAGATAAACAAAATCTCCTATATTGAAGGCGAGGTCTCTACGTCTCTTGTCGGCGTAACTCTTCTGTCGGGATTGGGCGGTCTTGAGGTGCTCACGAATCTTGTGAACCTTCTCTTCTGCTTCTCGTAGAATGTCGGGTCCGAAAATCTGTCTCTCTCCTACTTCCGACCAGTTCAAAGGGGTACGACACTTTCTTCCATACATGAATTCAAATGGGGCCATTTGCAAACTGGCTTGATAACTATTGTTGTAAGAAAATTCTGCGAACGGCAGACAGTCTTCCCACTTGGATCCATATTCTAACATGCATGCTCTCGGCATATCTTCGAGTATTTGATTTACTCGCTCCGTTTGTCCATCGGTCTGAGGGTGATACGCGGTAGAAATCAAGGCGGGTTCCTAAACCTTCTTGAACTTTCTTCCAGAATCTCGAGGTAAACTGAGTTCCTTGATCCGATACTATGTTCTTGGGGACTCCATGCAAACTGACGATTCTAGCGATGTACAACTCCGCTAGTTTCGAACTCTGATATGTGGTCTTGACGGGCAAGAAATGGGCGACTTTGGACAATCTGTCCACTATGACCCAGATAGAGTCATTTCCCCTACTAGAAGTAGGTAGTCCAGTGATAAAGTCCATTCCTACAGAATCCCATTTCCATTCTGGAATCTGCAAAGGTTGCAACAATCCAGCAGGTCTTTTGATGTCCTGCCTTGACTCGTTGACATATCTCACACTTGGCGATATAGCTTCCTATTTCTCTCTTCATCTTATGCCACCAAAATTGCTCTTTCAAATCTTGATACATCTTAGTTCCTCCGGGATGGATAGAATAAAGAGTATCACGAGTCTCCTTCAAAATAACTTCTTTCAACTTAGAATCAGCTGGTACACAAAGGCGTCCTTTGTACCACAACACTCCTTCTTCGTCCTCGGTGAATCCGGGTACTTTGCTTGTACCAATACGACGCTTGATTCCGTCGATACTAGAATTTTCCTTCTGCGCCTCCTTAATCTGACTGATCAAAGTGGGCTGGAGTTCTATGCTAGCCAAAAATCCTTTACTTACTAATTCCATTCGAAAATCTTTCATCTCCTTGTGAAAACTTGGTTGCTCCTTCAAAATCATGGAGTTCAAGCGGCACGGAAATCTGCTAAGGGCATCGGCTACCACGTTGGCTTTACCAGGGTGATAGTGAATGTCCAGGTCATAATCCTTGATTAGCTCAATCCATCTTCTCTGCCTCATTTTCAGCTCCTTCTGAGTGAATATATACTTTAGGCTCTTGTGATCCGAATAAATCTCACAACGATTTCCCATCAGGTAATGTCTCCATGTCTTCAGGGCTAGAACTACGGCTGCGAGTTCGAGGTCATGGGTTGGATAGTTTTGCTCATGTTGCTTCAATTGTCTAGATAGATAAGATATAACTTTGCCTTCTTGCATTAACACACATCCGAGACCAATCTTGGATGCGTCACAATACACATCGAAGGGCTTCGTGATATCCGGCATGATCAAGATTGGGGCTGAAATCAATCTCCTTTTGAGTTCCTGAAAACTCGCTTCACACTTGTCGGTCCATTCAAACTTCTTGTCCTTCTTCAGCAATTGGGTCATGGGTCTGGCGATACTCGAGAATCCTTCTAAGAATTTCCGGTAATATCCCGCCAATCCGAGAAAAGCACGGACTTGGGTTTGAGTGGCTGGGGCTTGCCAATCTTCTACATCTTTCACTTTGGCAGGGTCAACGGCAATTCCTCCGGCGGATACAATTTGACCGAGGAATCGTACCTCCTGTAACCAGAATTCACATTTACTAAACTTGGCATACAACTGATGCTCTCTAAGGGTTCCAAGAATGGTCCTTAGGTGTAGCTCATGTTCTTCTTCTGATTTGGAATAAATCAGAATGTCATCGATGAAAACAACGACAAACTTATCCAGGAAGTCCATAAAAATCTTACTCATGAGATTCATGAAATAAGCGGGGGCATTGGTTAATCAGAAAGACATGACCGTATAATCATACAATCCATATCTGGTGGTAAAGGCAGTCTTTGGAATATCCTCTGCACGAATTTTGAGTTGATGATAGCCAGTTCTAAGATCAATCTTAGAAAACACTTTGGCACCGGTCAACTGGTCAAACAAATCTTCTATCTTGGGCAAGGGGTACTTGTTCTTGATGGTGACGTCATTCAACTTCCGATAATCCGTACACAAACGGTTACCTCTATCCTTCTTGTCCACAAACAAGACAGGTGATCTCCATGGGGACGCACTTGGTTGAATCAATCCGATTTCCAACATGGAATCCAGGTGCTTCTTCAGTTCTGCGAGCTCTGACGGGTTCATACTATAGGGTCTCTGGGCTATGGGTCCGGTTCCGGGGATTAGTTCGATGATAAACTCGATATCCCGATCTGGGGGCATACCGGGCAAAACATCTGGAAATACATCGGGGTATTCACAGACTATCCGGACTTGGTCAATGGTAGGTTGGGCTATACTCTTGTTGCATTTAAATTGACGAGGTAAGGTTTGAGATATATGCTCGACTGATATTCCGGCTGTACTGGTCATGGTGATGGCTTTCTTGGCACAGTCAATCAATCCTTTATGTTTGGACATCCAATCCATTCCTAGTAATACTTCCAAACCTTTAGTTCCGAGTACTATCAGATTAGCATAAAAATCTATGCCATGGATTCGAATAGGGACGACTTTGCAAATTTTCCTAGCCTTGGTGGTTGATCCGGGAATTTGCACAATCATCACATGCTTCAATTTGGTGGGTTGAATTTTACTAGTGCATGCAAATTCTTCGGTGACAAATGAATGCGATGCACCAGAATCAAACAACACTCTTGCAAGTACTGAATTAACAGAAAACATACCCATCACGACGTCTGGCGCTTCCTGAGCTTCTTCAGCATGCATGAGAAAAAGAAGGCCATTGCGGTTGAGTGAATTCCCTGGGGCAAATCTTCTTCCGGGTTGAAAACGACATTGCTGTTGAGCTGGGGCATTGGCATTGGGGCCGTAGCATTCTTCTTGTTGGGGCACTCGTTAGAATAGTGGCCTTTATTTCCACAGTCATAACAAGTTACTTGCGACTTGTCCTTGGATGCTACAGGCACAGCATTGCTTACAGTCCTCGGGGCAGTGTTGGTGTTGGCGGTAGCATTGTTGGTGTTGAACTTGGGTGGGGCACGGGTGAAATTGCTAGAGTTGCCGGGGTTGTTGTGATTTCCTCCGGGTCTAGGGTTTCCACGGTTGGGATAGGTTGGACGGTTTATCGAGGGTCTGTTTGTTCTTGGGGCAAATCTTGGAGATGGGTTGGGGCGGTACTTTGGGATATGTTGGGTTCATGGCTGATGCATCATACGACGCTTGCGGTTCTCATTGGCTTGGTTGATCTTTCCTTCCATCTGGATGGTAGAGTCGACAAGGGCTTGAATATCTGCAAAGGGGATATTGACTAACACCGTCTGCATCTCGTCATGCAGACCATTCAGGAATCTTTCTTTCTTCTTAGCTTCGGTGTCTATCTCGTCCGGGGCATACCTAGCTAATGACAAAAATTTGTCACGGTATTCCACTACAGTCATTCTTCCTTGCTTCAGCTCTCTGAACTCGTCTCTCATTCTCTTGATCAAACCCGGTGGTACATGGGTTCTGCTAAACTTGACCTTGAATTCCTCCCAGGTCATCATCTGGCCTCTGGTCATTGCGCGAACACTGTTCCACCATGCCTTGGCATCTCCGGCTAGATAATGGGTGGCGAACATGACTTTCTTGTTGGCTTCCACTCCGGTGACTTCTAGGTTATTTTCCATGGTTTGCAGCCAATCATCGGCGTCTAGGGGCTCTTCGGACTTACTGAAAACAGGTAGGTTGGTGTTCTGGAAATTCTTGAGCTTAGATCCATGGTTATCCTGATTTCCGTGGCCTTGGTTGTTGTGGGCTAGCTGGGCTATTTGCTGAAGGGTGGCTAGGTTGGCCTGGCGTTCCGCTCTTTCAGCTTCGCGGTCAGAAGTCAACAGTTGCAGGATCTGCAACATCGGGTCCGGGGCTGAACCACTTCCTCCACATGATATTTGAAGATTTAGATAGATCATGAGAAAAGAGGGAAATTTCTAAGGTTTCGGGGACTTTGAAAAGTTTTAAAGGTTTGACTCGGATTTTTCTAGCACTTGCTTTTTCATTCATTCATTCATAGCACACAGTACAACACACACCACAACAAAGAAAAACAGATGGTTTTAAGAACCATTCTGGGAACTACGATACAGTGGGACCGAATACTACTCAGTACGCTGGTGCTCAAGTGCTACTACTCCTCGGAGTCTGTGGCTTCATCATCTTCATCATCATCGTTGAAGGCGAAATCATCCTCATCGGTGAAAAAGACCATGGCCTGATCCTCCAGAAAATCATCGTCATCGCTGAGATAGGAGTAAGGGTCTCCACGAAGATCCTCTCCGGCATTCTCCCTTTCCTCCAACTGCATTTCTCTCTCGTGGATGGTCTCCTCCAAAGATGAGATGCGGTGGCGAAGACGGGCAATAATGCGCTCCTTCTTGTCGAGCTAACAAAGGCAAGACTTGCGATCCCTTTCTAGCATGGCGATGGTCTGGTCCTTTGTCTTGATGATGACAGACTTGTGGTTGCAGTAGTCACGGCAGTTGTCCAACTCCTTCTGACGATCATACATCATGAAGCTAAGGTGGTCCAATTGAGTCTTCAGCTCGGGGTGGTATGGGGCTTCTAGTGGTTGTCCATTTGCATCACGCCTTGGGCAAAACTCAAAGCGAGTACCCTTGATCTGATTGATGCTCTGCCCACACAGACGGGAAAGAGCTTCCTGCATTCCTCTGGCAAGTCCATCGAGCCAGTTGTTTTCCCTCAAGGTAAACTGAATTCCCTCCGCAGTGGGAGGTTCAATCTTTCCTCGGAGACTTGCAACAATTAGCCACTACAGATCTTCTCCTCCTTGATCATTGAGCTGAGCTCCGAAGAACTCGAGTGCGACGCTCCGAAGTTCAAAGCTGGTCCAGATCCCTCTCAAAGATAAGGTCTCCTCCATTCCCAAGTTGGTAAAACTTGTTGTACTTCACGTCCATCTATAAAAATAGAGGATGAGTAGATTAGCAGGGTGATCAAGTGTGTCAAAATTTTATGTATTTTGCAAGAGTTTTTGAGGAACATGAATTTTTAGGAAAGAATTAAAGAGATAAGAATGAGAATAAGTTTTTGTAAATATTTATTTTCTTTGGTTTTGAAACTAAGTTTTTGGGTTCAAACGTCCAGTCTAACTAGGGTCTCCTATGGTCAGGATGGCTCTGATACCAACTTGTCAACACCCGGATTTTTCAATCCTAGATGCCTGTTATGCCATACATCGCAATCCCAGGATTATCATTTTTGCGAGACATAACATAATTGGATACCATAGTACATCATCCATTACAAACGATACATAAGTTCTTACACAAATAGGGATCTCATGATCCAGTTCTTAATACAACATCAAGCAGCGGAATACGTAATAATAACGGTAGCGTAGGCGAAGCTCTATCTTCGGGGTCACGGGCAATGCTGACGATGGGAGATGATCCTAGTTGTCGTAACCTTCCCGGGGTCCATCTTCCAGGTACTCCTCTTCATAGTCTGGCCATGGGAATAGCCAGGGACAAAGCCATGAGTACTCTTTAAGTACTCGCAAAATAATACTAACAGGTAAAGGTTTTTTTTGGATAATAGGACACTAGGCTCTAGGGTTGTTCTGCAAAAGCCAGATTTATCTCTACTAGGTTCCAAAGCTAGTCATAATTTTATAACTCCTACGTGGGAACTTGTATTTCATATCACAACTCTGTTGTGGTCAAGTCAAAGTCTCAATTCATTTCATAAGTCATTTTGAAAAGGTCTTACGGGGGAACAGTATGGCCACTCCAACTGTCCATAATCACGGACGCGGCTATTCGAATAGTTTGACACTCTGCAGAGATTGTACACTTTCACCACAACATTCGATACATTCGTCAGGAACAAATCCTGAATTCACCATACTCAGTATGCGGATAATCAATCCTAACCTTTCAATTACACGCCCTAGTATAAGCACCCCTCCTGTGAGTTTGGTCTCCCAACCATGACCAACTGTCATCTTGGGTACTGCACAGGTGTACAATCTTCACAAGGTAGCCTCAGCTCAGACCTTGGCCGTGAGGGAACTAATACTAAGGTATATAAGTTTCCAGTCAAGCCCTACCCAATATTCGGGTATTGTGGTTGTACGATAAAATTGGAATGGTATCGCATCCAGACAACCATCAGTTTTTATAAAGGGATAAGGCTCATGCCTCAACATTTTCATCACCAAGATCATCAGGTGTTCGGAAACACATGTCCAAAACATTTCAATAGAATGATCCATCATTCCAAGGTTTTCATAACCATTTTTCCACCAAGTATTCACATCTAAAGTTGATCAAGTTTTATGCTTAGCACTAGCATCTACAGGTGGGGGTAAGCAATAATGAGGGATGGTAAACTAGTGGGGTTTCAACTAAGTCCAACCTTATATCTTAGGCTGATATCAAGGTTTCTAACTTAGGCCAAATTTTATGCTCTTTATGCAACCTTCAACATCTTTCTAGTATCTACAAGTCACTTAAGTCAACTCTAAGTTAAAGCTTTGATAAAGAAAAATAAAGTAAGAAGCTTGCAAATAAAACTAGGATTGGTTTATCAAGTGGGTATGATCACATATGCTTAAGGCATATAGTAGGCATAGTAACAAGTAGGGGTTTGTTGCACCAGTAGGGTATCTTTCAAGTGTTAGCTTGCATCAATGTCAATATAAGCTTGCCTAAATTGCAAGTGTTAGCTTGCACATTCACTAGTAGTATTAGGCTTGCTAAAGTAGAGTGTCTTGCAAGTTTTAGCTTGCATTGTTATAGTATCAGCTTGCATAGGTAAAGTATCTTGCAAGTGTTAGCTTGCCTTGTGCAGAGCAGTGGTTGAAGTTTTCCTCGGATTCTTCTTCGTAGTATCCTCCTTCCTCCTCGTATCCTTGGTCGGTACTAGCGTCTATGAATAAATACGAGGTACACAATCACCAAACAATACTTAACTACTTGCAATCATCACACACAAGGGTCCTATAGATGATCTAGCATCATCTCTAACATTATAAGGTTAAGGCTTGATTTAATTCCTTTTATTTTTAGAAAAGTAATTTCTACTCATTGAAAAACTACTTAAGATTTAATATTCTCCAAACCAAACACGGGATCATGTTGACACATGTCATCACCACATATTGTAGTCCATGGGAATGTGATTTAAAGTGGTGTCACAATTTAATAAGGTTTTACCCTTTTATTTTAATTAATTAAAGTGGCTAGTAATGCCTATGGGGCATTCTTTTATTACTTGAACATTATTTCTGCCAGTAAACCTATATATTTTTATATATTCTTAAAGGTATGGTTAAATGTGATTTTTGAGAGTTGGAATCAAATCAAAAGCTATTAAGGTTTAAATTTGAAAAATGTTTGAATGCAGAAAAGCTTCTGCCTTGTTATTTTTACCATGGGTGATCTATAGATCCAAATGACTTGAATCCAATGGGCTTGGATTCAGCATTCACAGACCTTTCCAACAAAATTGGTTTCATTCAATTTGGTGCACTGAATCGATCTGGGTTGATTTTTGAAGTTGGGTACAGAAGTGTGTTTGAATTGAAATGGAAAAAGTTTAATTTGAATAACTGGGCTGCGCGGTAAAAGGTAACGGGACGGCCTGCTAAGCGCAGTGCTCCCGCGGGCTGCTTAAGTGGGTGTCCCCACTCATCAGTGACACGGGGCTGGGCGAAGCGGTATGGGGCAACGTGGATCGTTCGATCTAGTTCTAATCCAACGGCTGGGAGTCATCGTCGACACGAGACAACGCCGGCGAGAACGAAACCTAGCGCGGCCAGTGAGGGGTGCTGGGGGCTCACCGGGGTACGGGAGAGTGTCGGCGAGGCGGGCGAACGACGAAGTCGACGACGGCGAAGTCAGGGGTGGTCGCGGCAGCTCCTGGGGTGGTCGAAATCAATGGCTTCCTTCTTCTCCAGAGGCGGCGGGCTCCGGTGAAATTACGGCGGGGTGGTGCTCGCCTTGCTCTGAGAACGGTGTGGCACGATCAGTGAGGAGAGGGGAGTGAGATGGTGTGAAGAAATCGAGCGGGGGTGGCCTCTATTTATAGTTGAGCGAGGGGACCGTCGGGGCACACGGTGAGCTCGTCGGGGGCGATGTTACAGGAGGCTAATGGCATGGGCAAGGGTAGGGGACGGTGCGGTGTCTCCTGGCGATGCTCAACGACATGGTTTCGAGGAATGGGGCGGTGCGGCTTGGTCTGGAACAGGTGATGCTCTACGCGTCAGATACGGCGTCTTCGACGGCTGGCGATGGCTGTGCGACACGGGGCGGCAAACGGGGATGTCTGGCGGTCTCCTGGGTCGATGGCGATCGTGTGTGCACGCGGTGAGGGCGGCGCGCGGTCTGTGGGTGCTGGTCGAGGGTGGTGCTCTGGCACATGCTCGACATGGTCTCTGGCGGTCTGGGCGCGGTCTGTGCGTGTGGTCCAGTGGTTGACAAGGTTCGAGCGGTGGACCGGGAGTGGAGGTGGATGGTGGGATGCCTCCCAGACATGCTGGCTAGGCTTGCTGAAGCTCCTAGCTTGCTGTCGACTATGGGGTGGCAAGGGTGTGCTCGGCTGTTCACCATTGATGGCAATGGCAAGCTCACAGTGGTGCTAGTGCTTGGCTAATCTTCCTAGATGATCTACTGAGCTGGTTGTGAGCTAACTAGGGAACAAGTTAGGCAAGAATCACTACTCACAATAGTGTTATTGATGTTTGTTTGATTTGTGTCTGCAACCTATTTGATGAAATGGCCGCATGAAATCAAGTTTTGAATTTTGAAAAGATTTTTGGTGGTTTTTTTAGATTGGTGCTGGTGAGTCTACAGATGCTTGGGTTTTGAAAGTTGAGCTTGTTTGAGTGGTTTTTGAAAAAGTGGGATCTTCCCATATGATAAAGATTCAATTTTGAATTGTCATTTAAACTATGCATTTGAAAGTTTCTGGATGATCACAAAGTGGGCCTTGATACTTTGTTATGAGTACATTCAAGGGGTGCAAAGATCCAGAAAAGTTTCTGTTAGGTTATGAAAGTTTGAGACAACCAAAGTAGGCATGAGAGTTAAATTGGTCAAAGTGACCATTCATTTAATATATGTGTTTGATTTACTTGTCTTTAGGAAAAGTGTGGGAAATGTTTTAGATGATGTTTATTTCACCTAAGAAACATTTTACAAGCAATGAAACAAACAAACAAGGTGGTTTTAAAAGAATTAAAAAAATCAATGCATACACATATGCATGCATTCATAAATTTATTTAGAATTTTTTTGTTAACCCTAAGTTTGATGATTAGAGTTTGATGATCCAAGCTTAGTATTTTTGGGATGTTACAGCGAGCATTTGAAGAAATGCAGAATACTTTCACAATTGACACCGCCAGGAACACAACAGCGTAATGGTGTGTTCGAACGTCGTAATCGAACTCTCTTAGATATGGTTCGTTTTATGATGTCACTTACAGATTTACCGCTATCATTTTGGGGTTATGCATTAGAAACATCCGCATTCACTTTAAATAGGGCACCATCTAAATACGTTGAAATGACACCGTATGAATTATGGTTTGGGAAGAAACCTAAATTGTCGTTCCTTAAAGTTTGAGGTTGCGAAGCCTATGTAAAGAAGTTACAACCGGACAAGCTTGAACCCAAAGCGGAAAAATGCGTCTTCATAGGATAACCGAAGGAAACTATTGGGTATACCTTCTATCATAGATCCAAAGGCAAAATCTTCGTTGCCAAGAATGGATCCTTTCTAGAGAAGGAATTTCTCTCGAAAGAAGTGACTGGAAGGAAAGTAGAACTCGACGAGGTTGTTGAACCTTCTCTCGAACTTGCGAGTAGGGCATCACCGAAAGAAGTTCCTGTGGCACCTACACCAATAAGAGAGGAAGCTAATGATGATGAACATGAAACTTCGGTTGAAGTTGCTACAGAATCTCGCAGGTCAACGAGAACTCGTACCACTCCTGATTGGTATGATCCCGTTATGAGTATCATGTTGGTGGACAACACCGATGACCCTGCGACATATGAGGAAGCGATGATGAGCCCAGATTACAATAAATGGCAAGAGGCCATGAAATCCGAAATTGGATCCATGTACGAAAACCAAGTATGGACTTTGGTGGACTTACCGGATGGTAGGAAGGCTGTCGAGAACAAATGGATTTTCAAGAAGAAAACAGATGCTGATGGTAATGTTACTGTCTATAAAGATCGACTTGTCGCAAAAGGGTTTCGACAAATTCAAGGAGTTGACTACGATGAGACTTTCTCACCAGTAGCGAAGCTAAATTTTGTGAGGATTATGTTAGCAATCACTGCATATTATGATTATGAGATATGGCAGATGGATGTCAAAACAGCATTCCTCAATGGAGACATTGATGAAGAGTTGTATATGATGCAACCTAAAGGTTTTGTTGATCCTAAAGATGCTAACAAGGTGTGCAAACTTCAACGGTCCATATATGGGTTAAAGCAAGCATCCCGAAGTTGGAATCAACATTTTGATAAGGTAATCAAAAGTTTTGGTTTTATACAAACTTATGGAGAAGCTTGTATTTACAATAAAGTGAGTGGGAGCTCTGTAGCATTCTTAATACTATATGTAGATGACATATTGTTGATTGGGAATGATGTAGACCTTCTTAATAGTGTCAAAGAATATTTGAATAATAGTTTTTCAATGAAGGATCTTGGCGAAGCAGCTTACATATTAGGCATAAAGATTTATAGAGATAGATCGAGACGCTTAATATCATTGTCACAAGGTACGTATTTGGACAAAGTTCTAAAGAGGTTTGGAATGGAAGATAGCAAGAAAGGGTTCTTGCCCATGTTGCCCAATACGACCTTGAGTAAAACTCAAAGTCCAGCAACGGCAGAAGATAGAGAAAGGATGAGTAAGACTCCCTATTCCTCGGCCATAGGATCTCTAATGTATGCCATGCTATGTACTAGACCCGACATTGCATATGCTGTTAGTTTGACTAGCAGATATCAAAGTGATCCAGGAGTGGATCATTGGACAGCGGTCAAAAACATCCTTAAGTACTTGAGAAGAACTAAGGATATGGTTCTTTCTTATGGAGGTGATGAACAACTCGTTGTTAATGGTTACACCGATGCTAGTTGGAACACCGATCCGGATGATTCTAAATCACAATCTGGATACGTATTTATTTTGAATGGTGCAGCAGTTAGCTGGAGGAGTGCAAAGCAAAGCGTTGTGGCGAGATCTTCAACTGAATCGGAATACATAGGTGCTTCGGAAGCTTCACAAGAAGCGATATGGATGAAGGAGTTCATTACAGACCTCGGTGTGGTTCCAAGTGCGCTGGACCCAGTGTCTATCTATTGTGATAACATGGGCGCCATAGCCAATGCACAAGAACCAAGGTCACACAAGAAGCTGAAGCACATCAAGCTACGTTTTCACGCTATTCGAGAACATGTCCAAGATGGTGACATAAAGATTTGCAAAGTACACACATATCTGAATGTGGCAGATCCGTTGACTAAACCTCTCCCGAGGGCAAAACATGACCAACACCAAACTGCCATGGGTGTTCGGTATATTACCATGTAATCTAGATTAGTTGACTCTAGTGCAAGTGGGAGACTGTTGGAGATATGCGCTAGAGGCAATAATAAATGTAGTTATTATTATATCTTTGTGTTTATGATAAATGTTTACATTCATGCTATAACAGTATTAACAAGGAAACATTAATACTTGTGTGGTTTGTAAACTAAATAAGAGTCCCTAGTAAAGCCTCTTCATAATACTAGCTTGTTGGTTAATAGATGATTGTGGTTTCCCTATCATGAACATTGAGATGTTGTTAACAACAAGATCATACCATTAGGAGAATGGTATGATGGACATACTCCTATAGATAAGCGTAGCATAAAGATCAAGTCATTTTAATAGTTCAATTGCTATAAGCTTTCTGATACATAGTAACCTAATTCCTTCGACCATGAGATCATGCTTATCACCATCACCGGAAGGATGCTTTGATGACATCAAACACCACACCGTAACTGGGTGGCTATAAAGGTGGCATTGAGTGTTCGGAAAGTATGGGTTGAGACACATGGATCAAGAGTGGGATTTGTCCATCCATATGACGGATAGATATACTTTGGGCTCTCTCGGTGGAATGTCATCCAATTAGCTTGCAAGCATGTGAATGGCTCACAAGGGATCACATACCACGGGAACGAGAAAAGAGTACTTATCGGTAACGAGGTTGAACTAGGTATGCAGAGATACCGACGATCAAAACCTCGGATAAGTAAACTATCGTGAGACAAAGGGAAATTGGTATCGTATGTAAGTGGTTCATTCGATCGCAAAGTAATCATAGAAATATGTGGGAGCCATATGAATTTCTAGATTCCTCTATTGGTTATTGTTCGGAGAAGTGTCTCGATCATGTCCGCATAATTCACGAACCGTAGGGAGACACACTTAAGGATTCGATGTTGTTGAGTAGTTATGGAATGATGAGTAAGAGACTGAATGTTGTTTGGAGTCTCGAATGGGATCCAGGATATCACGAGGAGATCCGTAATGGTCCGGAGAATAAGATTCATATAAGGAAAGTCCTGTTTCGGAGTTGGGGAATGATTCCGGTGTTTTCATCGGGAATGTTCTAGAAGGTTCCGGAAGGTCCGACACTCCGGAGGGGAAGGGTGCATGAATGTGTCATGACAATGTGGAATGGTTGCATCATGTACTAGGTATCATGGCTGAGCAAAATAAAGGGATAAATCAAATCCTAGTTTGAAAAGTCAAACGCCAATTTAAAAAGTCAAACGGCAGTTTTGCTTGGTGGAGGGAGAGTAGGAAACCTACTTGGGGAGGAGTTACTCTCCCTCCACCCGCCGTCCAAGGAGTCTGACTTGGGGGAGGACTCCCTCCCCTTGGCTGGCGCCCTCCCACCTATAAAAGAAGGGGCAGGGGTGCCCCCTCTAGCCTACACCTCTCACACCCAAAACCATAACCCTAGCCGCCGACCTCTTGCAGTCACCGCCGCCCTAGGGTTTCCTCCTAGCCGCCGAGTTGGGGATCTCCCCAAGCCCTATCCGCCGGCCAAGCCTCCTCCCTTGGTGCCTCTAAACCCTAGATCGCCAAGGCCTCTCTCATAGTCCACCATACTCGCTCTGGCTTAAGGCGAAGCCCTGCGAGATCTCCCCTCTACTTCCGGTACCACACCGTCGTGCTACCGGAATCACGAGGAGAGTGCTACAACCTCTGCTGCCTGATGGAACAAGGGAGAGGAAGGTCTTCATCGAGTACCGAACCTGACCTGACCATGGAAGCGCTAGCTTAGAACGCATGGAAGGATCGTCTACACGATCTTGAGATCGGCAAGAGTACAACTACATCACCCACGAGAATCTGCTCTCGTTAAACACTTTGGAATATTCGAGGGTGAGTTCCTCTATCGAATCGTTGCTACAATCTAGTAGATAGATCTTGGCTTGTTTGTTTGCATGCGGTATAAATTTTTTGTTTTCCATGCTACGAACCCCTACAGATCTCTCCCAAATCCGGTCTCGATCCCGCTCTGATTTCAGTTCAGCAATAAACATGTTCCGACCACCATCTCGGAAAAATAACCCTTTAGGGTTTCCCCACGCAGGACGAAGAGCACCAGAGATCGTATTGATGTGAAACACTTTGGGCTCCGGGACCAGGATCTTCCCCGCGAGCGCCCAGATCGGATCTCCTTCACCTTCTTCCTCGTCATCAATCAGCCTATCCTCTTCAGCAGCAGTCAGCTTGAGATCTTCCATCATCTCCTCAACAGAAGATCTATCCTTGACTCCACTACCCTCCGCCGAAGCTACCCCCTGATGGAGATTCCCCTCATCTCCGGCCGCCGTCGGAACCTTACCAGTCGCACCCGGTATCTTCGCGGACGCCATGAGATCGACGCCCACTTTCTCTACCCAGGCTCACCCGAGAAAAACCCAGATACCTCTCTCGCACCGGCGATCGCCGACGGGCGCCGTCACTGTCACTCGAGAAATCCTAATCGCCTCAGGAGAGGCGAAGCGTTATTCTCGGGACCCTCGTGTGTCACCCTTCTTTCGCTGGTACCTTGAAAAATTGAACTTCTTTACTTTTTTTTGTGAATCAAAGAGTTTTATATATTACTCAGAGTCATTACAATCTCTTAGAAGGACGTCTAAAAGGAATGGTGGCTTATAATTATTAATTCACAAACATTTCCTTCTAACATCACTAGCTTTGGTAGCAGTTCTACCCACATAAGCAATGCTAAAACTAGTAAAGAAAACACTAAACTCCTTAACTTCATGGGTAATACTTTATATTGTTCTGTGCGATTTGATTTGTGTTTCATTAGTTATAGAATTTTATTCTAGTAGTTTCGTGATTTGTTCAATATGTGTTTAATTTTTTTCCATGGATCCATTTTTTTATTCTTCGTATACACTTTTTCATGAGTTTAATCTTCTTTTCCGCATTATTTACATTATTTTTTCTCTCAACCTCATGATTCGTTCCATGGATGCCTAACTTTTATTCCACTTAGACTTGTTCCCTTCGCACTCATGATTTGTTCCAAGGTTCCTATGTTTTGCTTTCCCATTTGTCTATGTTTTGTTTCACGTGTTTGTTCAATTTGTTCCTTCGCCTTACATTGTTTGCATCAACAGTTTTGGTCCACTTGTTGCAAACTGATTACTTAGTGTAATTTTTTTAGTCTCATACTACTTTTCTAATAGCATCTCTAATAGCCGCCCTAAACATCCCATGTGCCTAAAACTGATTTATAGGGCAGCTAGGGCCAAAAAAGGCCTCCAATGGCTACCCTATACCTATCTTGTGTTTCAATTGCCCCATATTTTGGCTCCTCCTGCTGCATATTTGCAGTGGCTGCACACTGCCGTAAAAATAATCCCTGACACGCAACTCAACTGCCATGTTCAGATATCTCCCTCTCCCACTGCTCTTCCACATCCCTTCCACGTGACCACCTGCAGCCGCCACTGAATCCGCCGCCCCATCGATGTCTCCACTAGATCCGGCTGCCTCCAAGCCGTTCCACCCCCAATCGGCCTTCACTCGCCGTTCCCCGTTCGCCATCCTACTGAATCAAGGGTCTCGAGCTACGCCGCCACGTCACCGCACGAAGAGCAGCACTGGCTTCCTCGGTGTGAGGTTGCGCCCCTTTGGCCGCTTCGCTGCCAAAATCATGGCTCACAAAATCTTATGTGGCTCGGTACCTTCGTCTCGGCCGATCTCGCCGCACGCGCGTGTCGTGTCTCGGAGGTTCAGCCGCCCAAGCGATGAGCGCAACTTCACTGAGATTCAAATGTAGGCCGAAGCGTACTTCCTCGCGCCCCCGCTGCAGTACATCGACTGAGGCCACGCTGCGATGAACCAGCAGGTCACTCAGATCGACAACATGAATATGGGAAGGATCCGCCATGACCACTCCGAGTTCGTGCAGGCGGAGGTGGAATTCTATGCGGCAAACAAGAAGAATGATGAAGCTGGCCCCTCCACTTCCGCGCCACCCTCCACCGCCGCCCTCCCGTCGGGTTCCTCCTTAGAGTTTGATTCTGACTTTTGGAACTCCTTGGACGATGACTTCAAGTAGGATTAAGTGTAGTTTTAGTGTTGGTTTAGTTCGAATTGTCGAAGCTTAGTTCGAATTGTCGAACTTTGGGTCGAATTGTCGTAGTTTACTGTCGAAATTGTTTTTCTAATGTTTAAATTTGGTCCATCGTAGTTTGCAACGTCTAGTTTTAAGAGATGTCGTGCCCTAAAATAGGGTTGTTGATGTAGCAGCCATGTCCTATTTTAGGGCATATGGAAAATCAAAAACATTATATGCCTTATAACACAAAAACCATTGCCCTATAACCAAAATGTGGTATCTTATTATAGGACAGTTGTTAGAGATGCTCTAAGAAGACTTTGACTTCTTTATATACCTTGTTCGGTTCCAATAAATATAGTGTGTGGTTTGAAAAAATTAAACAAAGATAATGGGAAACTTCATGAAAAATCGGCCTATTTTGTAGTTTAACTGGAACTAATGCATGTCTAGGCCCACCTATCACTCTGGCCAAATCGGGCAGAATAAGAGCAACACGACGCCCCAACACTAGGGAGGAGGACCCCAACACCTAGAGATGGTAGTTTGGAACCTTTACGACACCCTCTGTTTTAGTCTAGTTCAAATAAATGAACTAGCTAGTTTTCTCAAAAAGTGATGATTTATGAAAATATAGTTCATTTGTTTGTATTAGAGAGGGTAGAGGATATCCTAAAGGTTACCCATTGCCATCCTTACCAACACCGTCATTCCATGACAGGGGGCCGGGAGGGGGGTCTCACCTCTTAGGAGTGTCGCGGGAGTACTTGGTTTTGATTTTTCTTTTCTTTTTTTGAGGGTAAAACAGTAAGGTAAAACACCTCACTGCAATTTTTATAAATTATAAGGAGTTACAAAAAGTATTTACAATATCAGGCCACCTTAAAAGAGGGATAACATTCTAAGCAGCTATCTCCTGTCTAAATTATTCTTAATCCAATTTTTGAGGCCCTGCTAATTCTTTTTCTTAATTCTATACAGGACCCATCTTAATTCTTGGGCAACGATTTTTCTTTTCTTATTTGCCTATTTATATTTGCGATAGTTTTTTCTTTTTTCTTATGCATTTCTACCCTAGCCGTTCCTTTTGGTTGACATGTTCAATACTATCTGGCTGCCTGTTATGTGCCAAAACATTGCTGGCATAGTGTTTACAAAAAACTAAGGGTATTTTGAAAAAATAAGGCAAAAGATTTGCCTTTTTTGTTTGAATATAAGATTTGCCATTTTCATTAATTAAGAGGAGGTTTTAGAAACAACATCATGCCTAGGATAATTCCTAGGACTTTATAAAAGGTCTACTCTCCCGATATTATATTTCTCAAGAAATTTGCACCGCCTAAACACAACGCTCTCGCTTTATCTTTAATTGTAGCAATAACCACATTTATTCAGGAAGCATGATGTCAAAACACCCTTGCATTTCGTTCCTTTCATATCTCCCAAGAGACAAATATACGATAGTGGAGGCCATATCTTTCCTTGTCTTTCCTTGATCAAACACAAGCTCTGTCCACCAATCTTCAACGGAAGCCTCGTTAGCCCAAAGCCAAAACCAATAGCAGCGGATCCAAACAAGTCATAACCAAACCCAATTGCAGCGGATCCATAGAACCTGCAGAGTTTATCCAACTGAAATATCACCACGGTAAAACCAAACAGATAGACTTGGTAGTACGTAATAGTATATCGAAAATACTGCGAAATCATCCTACTTCTGATGATCCCGAAACCAAAGAGGTGTGCACCGGCGCACCAGATGTCTCGGGAATAACTGCAAATTTGTAACCTCGATATTTCTTTACTCTGATTAAGACATCAAAGAAGTACAAGTTCAGATAATAAGCAGGACAAAGACAGCACAGAAACAACGGCGTACAGAACAGGAACACCAGACTCGAGAGACCGCCACGCCTGTTCAGCACAAATGCACCTATAACCCGAAGAGCCACCACCGGAGACGAACACGTACAACGCATACGTACGGCACGCACCGGCATGGACCACGTACGCATCTCACTAATCAAGCACCGTACTTGTAGTTGCCGATGTCCTCCGCGATCATGTCCAGGTCCCTGGACGCGGTCACGGCCATAGACATTGTCCTGCGGTGGCGCCCGGCCGCCGGCCTCGCCGGCTGCTGCTCGGACGACGCGTCCGCCGCGGCGGGCTTCCGCTGCTCGCCGCCGTCCGCCGGCACGTCGTCGAGGCTGGCGAAGTTCTCCGGCAGCGAGAAGACGCTCTGGGACGCCCTCCTCTGGTGCCTCCCCGGCCTCTGCGACATCTTCAAAGAGAAAACTGGAGTTGAAGACCTACACGACTTGGCCCGTGGTGGCAGAGAGACTCAGAGCTAGGCTACCTTGTGAGTTGTGAGGGAGAGGGTGGCAGCCACGGCTATATATAGCCTGGCGAACGCGCACGCTCCTGTGGATTTTTTTTCCTAATCTTTAAGCCTTCCAGTATTGCGTATTATATTTCATTAATTGCAGTACTCCTTTCTTTGGAAGAAATTAATTGTGGCACCCTTTCTTTGGCAGAAATTAATAATAGCAGGAGTAACAAAAGTGCCAAAATATGGACAATGATGGAGGAGTACATGGAGTGTGTACCGGGACATTTATTGTAATTAACATGGAGTAATTAATTTCGGATTCTCCAATTTCTGAGCGTACGCCGGCTGCAGATCTGGCAGTTCCTAGCTCCAAAGGCCATTGACTTGTGCATGCATACATCCATGGTGCGCGGAGCTGCATGTGCATGCGCATGCTCATGGCTCCTAGCCGCGTTTTGCTAGGACTCGATGTGGCGACGTCTTTTGCTGCCGATGTGGTGGCGCTCTCATCTCATCCCCTGCCAAGCGTGTGACCTGTTCTGCCAGTACTGAATAAGTACTGATCATGCATCTTGGTTTCCAAAGTACGGCCAACTTGGCACGCACGAACTGCTGCTCCGATCGATGGTTGACATGGCTGGCGGGTAATACTGTAATCTTGTTTGTACGTTTCGGATGTCGCTACGAAGCTTCCTCCGAGCCTAAACAAATGGTCACTGATGAGAGGCGCATGTACGGGAATCTCAGGACCGGCCGGGCTCGCCATTTTTATTGGGTTAGTGCTTCACTCATGAGCCATCGTCCTGACATATAACACACAGGGCCACGTGCGAACCGAAGAGGGGAATCAACCATGCAACGATCACGTCGGGGCAATTATCATCGCACAACGACTTCTTTTCTTGCAAATTTGGTGGCGAGATTCGAGCTCGATCGTACGGATCATAGTTCTCTTGCTAACGGTTTTATAAGGGGGGGTCCTAAAGTCCTAATGATGATTCCATTTCCAGCAGAACATACATAGTAGTTGGTTCTTCATTATCAAAAAAACATAGTTCGTTCTTGAACAATGAACATCAAACCGGTTTATTCATCAGTATGACAGTGTTTGTATATTACAGGAAATGTACTTCCTTCGACCCATATTAGTTGACTCCAATTTGGATGTATCTATCATAAAAACATGTCTAGATACATCCAAATTAAAGTCAACTAATATGGGTCGAAGGGGTTGTTAGATATAGCCTGACCTTGGTAGATGCTCTGTAGTAATGGACAAGTAGATCTGAAAGGGAGAGAGAGAGACTACCTGCGCCCTGGCTTGATAGGCAGAAACCGGAGGGGATTCCGGAGCCAGAGCCGGAGCTAGATCCGCCGTCGTTGGCCATGGGAAAAGGGGCGACGGCGTGGGCGTGGGTGGTTGAGAGCGGTGGCGGCGGAGCTTCCCGTCGGCCTAGTGCGAACCCTAATCGGTGGGTGTGTTTGTGGGGGGCTGCGGCGCACGGTCAACCTCGTCAGCGTCCGCCCCCACCTATTTATATACGACCGGCGACAGGGCCCACAATCATGGATAGGGTTGGGCCCCGATTAGGCGCGATGAGGACTCCGTTCGGCGTTGGGCTGACGTGGGAGAGATCTATCCAACATTCTCCCCCTAGATCTCGACTTTACTTTTAACTTTGTACTTTACTTATTTCATCACAGAATGATACATAGAGCATGTTTCATCGTCTCAGCTCAATTGCCGATAGAATCAGACAGCCACCATATACCTTCATGTTCTGAAACAAATTCTGTTACTTTTGGGCCTCTATGGTCCAGGAATCATAGGCTTGCCGTTAAACCCATGCCGGCTATGTGTTCCTTGAACACATTGGGTGGTAAGCCTTTCGTTAGCGGATCCGCAAGCATATCCTTTGTCCTTATATGCTCGAGACTTATAGTTTGATCCTGGACTTTGTCCTTCACAACATAATACTTTATATCTATAGACTTTGAAGCATTACTCGACTTGTTGTTGTGAGCATAGAATACTGCGGGCTTGTTGTCACAATACATCTTTAGTGGCTGTCATGCGATCAACCACTTTCAAGTCGGGTAAGAATTTCCTTAACCATAACGCCTGTCCCATGGCCTCATAACATGCTATGAATTCTGAATACATCGTAGATGATGCAACTATCGACTGTTTGGCGCTTCTCCACGAAATAGCACCTCCTGCGAGAGTAAAGACATACCTGTCGTGGACTTTCGGTCGCCTTTATCTCCCATAAAATCTGCATCTGAATACCCTTTTATCTCTAGGGAATCGATCTTAGTATGTTAGCATGAGGCCTTTTGTGCCTTGCACATAGCGCAAAGCTTTCTTTACCATCTTCCAAAGGTCTATGCTGGATTCTCTTGATATCTACCGAGTACCCGGTGATAAAAGCTAAGTCGTGGAGAGTGCACACTTGTGCATACCTTGTAAGCTTCCAACAGTAAAGCATATGGTACTGACTTCATTTGATCGATCTCATATTGATTCTTTGGACATTGGGATTTCCCAAAACTATCGCCCTTGACTATGGGATCAGGTGTTGAATTACTCGCATGCATATTGTATTTCTTTAAAATCTTTTCACAATACGCTTTCTGTGACAGTCCTAACACTCCATTCTTTCTGTCTCGGTGAATTTCTATGCCCAAAACATAAGAGGCTTCACCAAGGTCTTTCATGTCAAAGTTTGATGACAAGAATTTCTTTGTTTCTAGTAGTAGACTAACATCACTGCTAGCAAGCAGAATGTCATCCACATATAGAATTAGGAAAATATATTTCCCACTTTTGAACTTTGCATAAATGCAATTGTCCTCAACATTTTCTTTGAATCCAAATCTTTTAATGGTATCATTAAACTTTAAATATCACTGCCTAGAGGCTTGCTTTAACCCATAAATGGATTTCTTTAGGCGGCATCCCATATGTTCCTTCCCCTCCATGAAAAAACCCTTGGGTTGTTTCATATAAACATTTTCCTCTAAATCTCCATTTAGAAATGCCGTCTTGACATCCATTTGATGTAACTCTAAATCAAAATGTGCAACTAGTGCCATAATGATTCTGAAGGAGTCCTTACACGAGACCAGAGAAAAAGTCTCATTGTAATCTACGCCTTCTCTTTGCGTAAAGCCTTTTGCCACGAGTCTAGCTTTGTACTTTTCTACATTCCCATTGGAGTCATACTTTTTTTTGTAGACCCACTTGCATCCTACTGTTTTGGCTCCTTTGGGAATTTCTTCTAAGTCCCAAACATTGTTGGAACTCATCGATTTCATTTCATCTTTCATTGCCTCCACCCACTTGGCTGAGTGAGGGCTACTCATGGCTTCTTCATATGAGGTAGGATCGCCCTCCATATGAACTACATTGTAAACTTTGTAGATGTCTTTGGAAATGGCTGGTCTTCGTTCTCTTTTAGACCGTCTGAGTTCATCAGACTCTTGCTCATTTCTTGCACAGGTTTCGAGCACATTTACAGTGAGGCTGGTTCGGCTCCTTCGTGCTCAACAGTGGGTTCAGGTGGCTCCTGATGGACAAGTTCCGAACTTTCGCCCATTGTTGTCACATGTGGAGTCACAACAGGTGCCGGCGCCACAACCTCAGGGGTTGTAGGTGGCACAACAGGTAGCGAGAAAAATGGCTCCTGAATCATCGGATTAGGTGGATGCACCCTCTTCTCCTCAAGATCAATTTGCCTAGCTACCGTGCTCCCCCTCATCAATTCGTCCTCCAAGAAGACTGCATGTCTTGTTTCTACAAACTTTGTGTATCTGTCGGGACAGTAGAAACGATAGCCTTTGGACTTATCTGGGTAGCCAATAAAATGGCAAGATACTGTTTTGGGGTCTAACTTTGCGATGTTTGGATTGAAATTTTTTGCCTCAGCTGGGCTCCCCCAGACCCTTAAGTAGTGCAGAGAGGGGACTCTGCCTGTCCACAATTCATACGGTGTTTTGGGCACCGACTTACTTGGTACTCTGTTGAGAATATGAATGGCGGTTTTAAGTGCCTCCATCCACAATCCCAATGGGAGGGTGGAATAGCTCATCATGCTGCGCACCATATCCATAAGGGTACGGTTGCGCCTTTCAGCTATCCCGTTTTGCTGAGGTTCGCCCGTCATAGAATACTGGGCGACTATTCCATTTTCTTGCAGGAACCGTGCAAAGGGTCCTGGTACTTGACCATATGGAGTATGCTGACCGTAGTATTCCCCCCCCCCCCCACGATCGGACTGAACTATTTTGATTCTTTTATCGTGCTGATTTTCTACTTCAGCTTTGAAAATTTTAAATTTATCCAACGCTTCAGATCTTTCTTTGATTGGATAAATATAACCATACCGAGAGTGATCATCCGTGAATGTTATGAATGAATTATAGCCATCCACACTTTTCACCGGAAACGGTCCACATATATCCGTGTGGATTATTTCTAGTGTAGCTATGCTTCGGTTTGCACCCTTTTTAATTTGTTTGACATACTTTCCTTTAATGCAATCTATGCATTGTTCTATGTCGGAGAACTCTAACGGAGGAAGAATGTCATTTTTAACGAGGTTTTCTATTCTTCCCCTCGAAATATGGCCTAGTCTACAGTGCCATAGTTTCGATGAGTCAAGAGTTCGCTTTCTTTTCTTTTGTTCTTTGTTCGACAAGGAAACTTTTTCATTCACATCACACACAGAAAAAACTTTCTCATGCAGGGATAGCAAATATAACTTATCAAATAATGTAGCAACACCCACACATTTGTCTTTCAACCAAATGGCACACTTGCCATTTCCGAAATAACATTCGTAAGAGTCTTTGTCCAAACAGGAAACACTTATTAAATTCCTATGTAATGAAGGAACGAAAAGCACATCTTTGAGCAAAAGCAAAGAGCCATCAGCCAGTTCCAGAGGGACTTCACCAATGGCCTCCACTTCTGCTTCTATTCCATTCGCCACTTCAATGTGTCTTTCTCTTCTTGGCGTGGTCCTTGTCGAATGGAACTCCTGTAAAGAGTTGGCAACATGAACAGTTGCTCCAGAATCAATCCACCAAGTGGATCTAGTAAACTTTTCATACAAAGATTCATTAACAAAAGAAACAATATCTTTACCATTTTTTGGCCATGATGTACTTTAGCCAAATCGGACAGTCTTTCTTGTAGTGGCCCGGCTTTTTACAGTGATGGCACTGATCCTTCTCCCCAGGGGTGGACTGGTGATCTTTGGTCTTGGTCTTGCATTGGACCCTTGCCATGGGGCTTGGAGGGTGAGCCACCATGGTTGCCGCCTGTGAAGCCTCTCTTCCTATTGTCCTTCACGAAGTTCAGAGAACCGCCGTGAAGGGCTTTCAACCTTTCCTCTTACTGGGAGCACATCCCAATGGTCTTTTCTATGTCCCACTTTTCAGGGGACATATTATAGTTTATCACAAAGTTTTCAAAAGGTTGTGGAAGTGAGGCCATCACAAGGTGCACCAAGAGTGCTGGCTTTAACTCGAGGTCCTCATCCATTGTCTTGAGCTTTGCTGCCATGTTTGACATCCTCAAGATGTGCTCTCTTATTCCGTGGGGTCCTCGCGTATACTTTTCAGTAACCAACTGCTTTAACAGCTGGGTCGCATACATCTTTGAAGTGGCTCTTTATCTTGGCGAGATACTCGCCCACGGTAGCACACTCTCCAATTGAGCCCACTATTGCGTTCTCAATTGTGTTCTTTACGAAGGCCAGACACTTCTTGTTGGCGTTCACCTATTTCTGGTTATCAATAGAGTAAGCCAGCTCCAATGGAGCATGGTCCCTCTTCCTTTTCTCAAAGTAAGCACTTTCCTCAGCGGCCCCCCTGACCGGGTCAGCGGGCTTGACTGGTTGCTTGGTGTCAACCACCCAATCCACTTCGGCGCATACGAACGCCAAGTCCACTTTCTTCCTCCATTCGGAGTAGTTGTCCCCCCTAAGAAGCGGGATGTCCTTCAAACATGCCATGAGGCTGAGACCTCCTGAAAATCACAAAAGATGTGAGATCACCAAGTAAAACAACTGTATGCGTTAATTCAACGTTGGTATAAATTAAGCATGCAATCGTTTCGTGCTATTTAAAATTACATCACCGTTGGGCAGAAATAAATTTAAATGCACCTTTAATACTTAATAGGAAAAAGATTATGGTCATGATTATTAATAACGTTGGTCAATTAATAGCATGAGGCATAATCACTTTAATCACATCTCTATGTCAAGATTCAATCAACTTTTATTGCATTTGGTGCAATTTTAAACCATACATTTGCAATGTAAAATAACTATTTGCAGCGGAAACTCTCATAAAAAACTCATACTTTGCAGAAAAATTCTGCCTTTGTAACGTTCTCTAGTCACAATATACTTAAAAGTAAAAGGACCAGAAAAACTATGCAGAATTTGCTTCAAACTAAGCAAAAAACATTAAAAAAACAACTCTATAAAATAAAAAACAGAAAACTTTAAAGGAAAAAAAACCCTGCTGGGCCGACTATGCACAGTGATGCAGTACTTGACAGCCCAATAGCCCTAGGCCCACCGGCCTGCCCGCGTCTTTGCCCTAGCTTGTCTTTGCCGCTGCGTGTAGCGGCCGGCCAACAAGCAGCCCGGCACATGCCTACCAGCGTGGCCCGTTATCGCCCACCAGCGCGATCCTGACCGTCCGTGATCTAGGGTTTTGATCCAAGGGTCCAGCGCGCCGTTCGGAGGAATAAAAACCACCCCCCAGCGCCCCCCTGGAACCCTAACTCCCACTTTCCCCCACCCCGCTCTCGCGTGGCCACCGCGGCGGCGCCGCGTCCTGCGCGCGGCCGCCCCGCGTGGTCACCGAGTGCCCCTGCTCGCCTCCATCCAGCGCGTGGCCACCGCGGCGGTGCCACGTCGGCAAGGCGGTGCCACGTCCATGCGCCGCCCAGCGTGGTCACAGCGCCCCTGCGCCCGTCGTCGTGGCGCCGCGTCCGGCTGCGTGGTTACGCGCCCCGCCGCTTCGCCCGGTAGCGTGGCCGCGGCGGCGCCCGCGTCAGCGGCAACCGCCCGTGGTCACCGCGGCTACCCGCGCAGACGCGTCCACCGCGCGGCGCGCGTCCTTCGGGCGGTTGCCCAGCGTGGTCGCCCGTGTCGTCGCCGGGCGGCGCCTGCGTCGAGTCATGGCGGACGGCGGTGAGCTCTGCTCTGGCTGCGTTGGGGAGGGGAGGCGGTCGTCCGTCCGGCAGTAGTGCCGGCGACGGTCCCCTCCTTTCTGCAGCGCCACCACCCCCCTTTTTTTTGTTCATCCTCTTCCAACACCCTTAGAGACGACGGCGCCCCCTTCGGTTCCTTGCCGGCGTGCGCATCCACCCGTGGGTGGGCGCGCCGCCGTCATGTGGTCGAAGTGGACGGTCCTTTTGCCGGCGATGGCCGGTGCAACTTTCAGATCGTAGATCTAGGGTTTGGTGTTTTGAGGCTGTTCTTTTCGTGGCTTTTCGCATGCCGGTGGGAAAAAGAGTCTTTCATCTTTGTTTTTCTTTGCTTTGGGCTGGGATCTGGGGACGGGATAGGGTTAGGTTTTGATTTTCTTTGCCCCCGAAGGGGTGTGTCCTTCTTCCCTATGCCTCGGCTTGCCGATGCGCATAGGGATCGAGGGGGACGGCGCGGCCAGAGGGGCAAGGCGCACTTTTGGCTCTAGTGTTTTCTTTCACTTTTACTTTTCTACCAAAAAAAAGCTAGCATCTAAATGCTCTGATACCATTGTTAGATATAGCCTGACCTTGGTATATGCATTGTAGTAATGGACAAGTAGATCTGAGAGGGAGAGAGAGAGAGAGACTACCTGCGCCCTGGCTTGACAGGCAGGAACCGGAGGGGATTCCGGAGCCAGAGCCGGAGCTAGATCCGCCGTTGTTGGCCATGGGAAAAGGGACGACGGCGTGGGCGTGGGTGGTTGAGAGCGGTGGCGGCGGAGCTTCCCGTCGGCCTAGTGCGAACCCTAATCGGTGGGTGTGTTTGTGGGGGGCTGCGGCGCACGGTCAACCTCGTACCGTGTGCGTCCGGCCCTCCCACCTATTTATATACGCACTGACGACAGGGGCCCACAACCATGGATAAGGTTGGGCGCCCCCGATTAGGGCGCGATGAGGACTCCGTTCGGGCCGTTGGGCCCGAACGTGGGAGAGATCTATCCAACAGGGGTAGCATTTTCGCTCATGATATGTTTGCCTTATCACAATGGAATCGTTTTGCGATGCGAATAAGAATCATTTTGCCCATTTTAGACGGAAGATATCCTCTTGGTTCTGTAGGTGCTACACCAGGTGTCCCTGATCGAGCTAGCTAGCTAGCTGGATGTTCTTGCTTGCCTACGGAAAAAGAAAAGAAGCTGGGCGGTGTTAACTGCAGCAGTGGCACCGGGCAATGCATGTTAGCAGATTCCGGGAGGCCCTAGCGCGTCCAGGCTCACATGCGTCGATCGACCGGGCCATGATACGCTCGCAACCCACACATGCACAAATTATTGGGTTCGGGGACGTGCGTACGTGTGCACCTCCTACAAGGCTACAACAACGTCGTTGCCGCTAATTCGCCAAATCGCACAATGGAGGCTTGGAGAGACTTGGTATGAGCGCAGAACGTTTTCTATTTTTTGAACCGAAGGCTTTACATCTGGCTTCAAAATATTTTATAAATTAATAAAACCACCTACAGCAACTGAAGATACACAGTGCTGAGAGATCTGTTAAACCATGTAATATATCGTATAATACTAGCATAGAGTAGTACTCTATCTAGTATAATACATCTGTTGTAAACACCACATGCAGGTTTTTCTACACATATATAAACATGCAACCCGGCCAAGGTAGAGGACACGGTTCAACCCTAGATTATTGATATGGTATCAGAGCCTCCTCCTCCTTTCTCATGAGGCAGATGCCGCTCCAACACCAAAACCCACCCGTCGGTGATCATCGGCGCAGGACCCAAGAACACAAAACAATCCGCCTCGGCTACCTCTTGCAGTCGCAAACCACGATCCAAGAACAAAAGAAATCTCTTTGATTGAGAACCCTCAAAACCCTAGAAAACCTAGACACCAAATAACACTGCCTGACCGCCATCTGCCCCGGGAGAACGATGAACAACGATCTTCTTCATCAAACATCAAGACCGGTCTCGACGGCTTCCTCATCCTCATCCGGAGCAGCATCGGCAGCAACTGCGAGTCTGACAGTTGCCCTTGGAGCTCCGCCTTCCGATAAGCTTATCCCGCGACAACCACCTCCTCTGGAAGACTCAAGTCCTTCCGGCCCTTCGAGGTGCTCAGGCTATGGGGCTGCTTGACAGTACGGACGTTGCTCCGCCCAAAACCGTTGAGATTGAAGACGCCGACAAGAAAAAGATTCAAGTACCCAATCATGAATATGCGATCTGGAACGCTCGCGATCAGACTCTAATGAGTTACCTGGTAAAGTCCCTAGATGCAGATCTGATAGCTCAGGTTATTGGGCTTTAACATGCACATGAGATATGGTCCACTATTCAAGATCTGTTTGCCTCTCAGTCTCGTGCTCGAGTGAATTTTCTTTGGGGTGCGTTAATCAATACCAAGAAGGATGACATGACTGCGAGACAGTACATTGCCACCATAAAAGGTTTTGTTTTCGAACTAGCTGCTGCAGGAAAAACGGTTAATCAAGATGAGCTCAAGGGATATATTCTTGGTGGTCTAGTTGACGGCCGCTACACACCGTTTATGACTTCGGTCAATGCCAACCCTGCCACCACCTGTGCGGATATGTGTTCCCAGCTTCAGGATTTTGATGATCGACAAGCCACCCTTCCTCAGAACAGCGATGTTTTTCAGAACTCCGCCAATGCTGCTACACGTGGTGGAGGTGGGCCGCCACGTCGTGATGACCGTGATACACCAGGAGACCAGTACCATGAAAGAAGGGATGATAGGTACCCTCCGCGCTGTGTTGATCAAGACGGAAGTGGTGGTGGTAGGTACTACCGCGACAGGCGATATTATCGATATAGTGGTGGTGGTGGCTACAATCGCCGTGATGACATGCAACAATAGTATCCGCGTGATGACCGTGGCTATCACCGAGATGGAAGGGACATGCAACGGTGTGATGGAGGTGGGCGTGGAGCGCCTAAGGGTGGCCTCGGTCGTGGACACACTCCCACCCTCTTTGTTGACACCACCAGCCAGATCTTCAAGAAATATGGGCACCCTGCGAGTGAGTGTTGGTGGCGCTATTCTGATCGAGATAATGATGATGAGGACTATACACGCAATGATAAGGGTGCATATGGAGTTGACACGGACTGGTATATGGACTCTGGTGCCACCAATCATGTCGTTGGTCAACTGAACAAACTCCAAGTCCAAGATGAATATCAGGGTCGTGATCAAGTTCACAATGCCAGTGGCACAGGTATGACAATATAGCATATTGTTCAATCAACATTGCATACTCCTCATGGTTCCTTACTCTTACGCAATGTTGTTCATGTTCCTAGTGCTAATAAAAATCTGTTGTTAGCTCATAAAATTGCCTTAGACAATAATGCCTTCATTGAAATTCACCCATTTTTCTTTTTGATTAAGGATAAGGCAACCAAGCAAATCCTCTTTAAGGGCCCCTGTCATGGCGGCTTGTATCCCCTTGTGCCCATCTCCACTGCCGCCAGCCCTCACAAGCATGCTCTCATCACTGTCAAGCCGTCTTCATCCATGTGGCATCATCGTCTAGGACATCCTTCATCTTTTATTGTTCAACAAGTAATTAGGAAAAACAATTTATCCTATTTCCCAGAAATAAAACCATATGTGTGTGATCCTTGTCAGCAGGCGAAAAGTCATTGGCTACCATACCCAATTTTCACTAGTGTATCCACTCTTCCTTTGGAACAAGTGTTTTCTGATATATGGGGCCCTGCTTCAGCCTCTGTTGGCAAAAACCAGTATTATATAAGCTTTATTGATGACTATAGCAAGTTTACCTAGATCTACTTGCTCAAAAAGAGATGTGATGTTTATCAAGTTTTTCTTAACTTTCAGCAACTTGTTGTGCGTAAATTTGGTTGGAAAATAGTAACCATGCAAACTGACTAGGGTGGTGAGTATGAAAAACTACATGGTTTCTTCCAAAAAGTAGGCATCACCCGTCATGTCTCATGTCCACATGCTCACCAACAAAATGGCTCAGCTGAGTGCAAACATAGGCACATTGTAGAAGTTGGTCTTGGCCTTCTCGCAAATGCATCTATGCCTCTCAAGTTTTGGGATGAAGCATTCCTCACTGCCACCTTCCTCATTAATCTTCTTCTCACGAAAGTCCTTAACTTGCGTCCCTAGTGGAAACACTACTCCATACCAAACCAAATTATGATGCTCTTCGTATTTTTGGTTGTGCATGCTGGCCAAATCTTCGACCATACAATCAAAGAAAACTTTCTTTCCGCTCCAAACAGTCCGTTTTCTTAGGCTATAGCCCCCTCCACAAAGGTGTCAAATACCTAAATGTCTCCACTGGTCGAGTTTATATCTCTCGGGATGTTGTGTTCTAAAAAAATGTGGTTCCCTTTAAATCTTTGCATCCTAATGCTAGGGCGCAACTCAGAAAGGACATCTTGTTACTCCCTGAATCTATGACCTCCCCATTATCATCCCATGAGAGTATACATGTTGATAATCATATGAAGATTGTTCCTAATGTTGATCCCTCACAGTTTCCTGGTGCAATTACCGCAGATCCTTATAACACTTCTGCAGATTCTGGAGAAAATTCGGTGCAAAATAATGTTAACACGGAGGAAACAAGAGGAGACAATGACACAGAACACAAAGTTGATTCTGATATGGAAGAACATTCCGATGGCGGTGTATCTGCCTCGGATCCGGAGCCAGACTCGCCCTCGGCCACTACGTCTGATCCCCGTCATGTTGTGCGCGACACATCCACCCAGCCACGCGACGTGGCCGATAGCGCTGGGTCTAGCGGGTCACGCCCACATGCAGACGCCACCTCGACCCCGGTGTCCTCTCCTGGATCTTCACATGGGGTCGCCACTGATCACTTGGCCCGAGAATCATCCTCGGATCACAAGCCTGCTAATGATAGCAGTGATGATAGCAGCGACGATGGATCCCCTGTGGCGAGCTCGCTTGTTGTTGTTCCTGTGCAGGAGACCTCGCACGCTCGAACGCGACTACAAAAAGGTATAAGGAAACCAAAACAATATACTGATGGGACAGTGCGCTATGGTATGTTTTCCTCTACAGGCGAACCTGAAAATCTTTCTGAAGCACTGGGTGATAGCCAGTGGAAACAGGCGATGAATGAAGAGTATGAAGCACTCATACACAACAAAACCTGGCACCTGGTACCACCTAGCTCCAACAAAAATTTAATTGATTGTAAATGGGTGTATAGAATCAAGAAGCGTGCAGATGGCATAGTTGAAAGGTACAAAGCCAGGCTTCTTGCAAAGGGGTTTAAACAGAGGTACGACATTGATTATGAGGATACTTTTAGTCCATTTGTTAAAGCTGCTACTGTTAGACTTGTTCTTTCTGTTTCTGTGTCTCAAGGATGGAGCCTTAGGTAGCTAGATGTCAAGAACGCATTTCTCCATGGCGTTCTGGAGGAGGAAATGTATATGAAACAACCCCTGGTTTTGAAGATCCTCGCTTTCCGCATCATGTCTGCAAGTTTGTTTACACCCTCCAAGGCCGACACATCATTGTTTCTCTTACACAAGCAAGGTATCACCATGCTTGTGCTAATATATGTGGATGACATTATTGTTGCTAGCTCGTCTGACATAGCAACATCAAGGTTATTTCAGGAATTGAGTGTTCACTTTGCTCTAAAGGATCTTGGTGAGTTGCATTACTTCCTTGGTACTGAAGTGAAGAAACATCACAATGAAATTGTGTTGAATCAAGAAAAATATGCTTCAAATTTGCTTTAAAAGGTGGGAATGATACATAGTACGAGCTGCCCCACACCACTTTCTACCACTCTCTGTCAACAAAGTATGTCAGTACCTTCATGCTCCTACTACCACTCACTGGACAACGGTAAAAAGAATACTCAGGTATATCAAAGGCACAATTATAATTGGTTTAACTTTTCAAAGGTCCTCATCTACACTCCTCAGTGCCTTCTCAGATGCAGACTAGGCAAGATGTATTGATGATAGACACTCCACTGGTGGTCTTGCTGTGTTCTTTGGTCCAAACCTAATATCATGGAGTGCAAGGAAACATGCAACTGTATCACGGTCCAGTACTGAAGCAGAATACAAGGCACTGGCTAATGCTATAGCTGAGTTAATATGGTTAGAAGCACTAGTGCGAGAGTTGGGAGTTTCCCTCCGTCAGCGCCCGTGTCTTTGGTGTGACAATCTTGGTGCCACATACCTGTCTGCAAATACCACATTTCATGCTCGAATAAAACACATCGAGATTGATTATCACTTTGTCAGAGAAAGAGTGGTTGATAAGTTACTTGATGTCATGTTCATTTCAACAAAAGATCAAGTTGCTGATGGATTCACTAAAGCATTAGCTGTCAAAGATTTAGATGAGTTTAAACGGAATCTAAACCTCTCCAGAGGTTCAGATTAAGGGAGAGCATTAAACCATCTAATACATCGTATAATACTAGCATAGAGTAGTACTCTACCTAGTATAATACATCTGTTGTAAACACCACGTGTAGGGTTTTTATACACATATATAAACATGCAACCCGGCCCAGGTAGAGGGCATGGTTGAACCCTAGATTATTGATAAGATCATCCTACATGCAACGCAAAGATTATAGAGAAACACAGCTTGAAGCAGGTCGAAGTCCTCGTCCATCTGATAATAAGAACATTGGAGAAGACACCTGCCTTCTTGTCCAGGTTCGAAGGGCCTGACACCGTCGTGAGGCACAATAGCTCACCCTAGAGCACGGAAGAACACACGTTACATGTTTCCAATGAAAGGATTACAACTACAATCATCTCATCATGCGAGCTACCCACAAACATCGTCGTCGACCTCAACACTGACCACTCCTCAAGACGCAAGCTTTAGGATGAGATCGCCAAAAGAAGACAGGGCAATAAGAATGGCAACCCAGCCACCAGGAAAGGTCTGGACACAAAAGTCATTGTCTCGTGCCAACCAGTGCGGGTATGCCATCATAGTGGGGATCCCTATCCCTTCTCGCCCAGACTCAAGGGCGTCGCACCACCGGAAAACACGGACCACCCTAGTTGCGGAGCACCGCAAGCATAGGACCATCGACCCAACACGGCACCACATCACCTCAACAGAAGGATGCCGCCACTAGCAGACCCATTGGCAACCGACTTGCTCACACACCTCCCCACCAAGGCGACACATCCAAGAAGGACACACCTCCAGCACACCTTCACCGCCCAGTCCAAAGGATTTGGGGTTTTCACCAGGGAGGACGAGAGGAGGGATGAGAGATGGACCTCGACGTCTCCTCCAAGAAGGGGAAAGGCGAAGACAACGCGTCGTCTTTGTGACAGCCACCGCCGGTCAAGGGTTTCTCCCGGACCAGAGCTCCCATCCCAGCACCCCAACTAGCCACAAGATTCGGCGAGACCGCGGGTCAAAGGCAACGAGGTGGGAATATCATAGATAGAGAGCCATCGTCTTCATAACTTGTGGCAGAGGTTGATGGGGCATCCCCTACACCGAAACCTGCAGCCTCCGCCCTCTCACCACCCGCGTGACCGAGGAGGACAGTCGAAAGCACTGGCAAGCGCCACTGCCTCCAGATCGGCGCCGCCCTCACCTCCCATGGCCACCGCCTCAGATGCCCAAACTCTCCCCGTAGATTGAAGGAGCAGGGCACGCGAGCTTGCCGACGCGATCCTCTGGCGGCAACGAGGAAGAAGGGGCAGGGGAAGGGATTGGCATAGCTAGGATTTGCCGCCGCCGTCCGAGTCATCCCGGAGCGAAGCGATGCGGGGGATCGTGAGACAATTCGACAATTGTGGAACGTTTTCTCTTTTTTATAATGAAATTGGCGGACTTTAACTTCCGTCTTAGGTAGTTCGAACCTATTTTAAAAGTTCAAAAGAAGTACTACGTATTTTCATAAACTTGCTTGTGTTTTTTTCTTGTTCAAAATTTGCAAATCATTTCAAATATAATATAAATTACATTGAGATTATTGTACCACCTAACGAGCACTACCGCTGCCAAAGAGATCCACCTAGTCCTGGTTGTTGCTACTCTACCGAACCGGTCTGACGTTATTAATGGCAGTCGGAAAGTCTTTACGCACGTGTCTCTCTGGACTAGAGTTGAAGTTGTTGTATTGAACTATTCAATTAATCTGAATATTCCTGCAGAAAAACTATAACACACTTAGACTGAGCGAGATCTACGACTCTATATGAGGAACGACTAAGAGATTTCTCGTCACCGGCAAGATCTCCACTAACAAGATGGACGAGGAGGCAGATATATATTATTCTTTTCTCGCATATTATCACCATAGTCACCACAGCATCGTCGTCGGTTGACCAAATTTTTAGCCTTAGGGACCTTGCTGTTGCAGCGAGTGCTAAGTCCAAAATCCCAACCCCATTTGGTTCCTAGAGAAAGATGGCAGAGGCGGGGCATATGGCAGCGGCAGATGGAACCCCAAATCGCCTTCTTCTTCTCCTCGTGAGAGAAGCGCTCTGTGTTGCTAGCTCAGGTGCACATGTTCCACATTCCGTGATATATTTCTTTTCTGCTTAAGCGCCTTTTTATAAGAAAAAGGCGTATTTATTAACATTAAGTTTAATGTTTACATCCAGCCTCTGCATAACTAAGATGCACATAGCGATACGAACGACAGAACTAGGAAAAAAGTAGACAAGCAATACAAAAAGGCACTATCAAAATAATTGTCTTCAATCTAAGATAGATCAATCCTCAAATCACGCGGCCATCCATGTCAGGAGAAAATATCCCTCACCGTGTGCTCCAATCGTGTACATCCCTCCACAAATAAGTCGCGAAACTCCATGTGTTGGAGAACAATCTATGATCGAAGGATAGCCGTGGCTCGATAAATAACCTGTAGAGAAGAAGACACCATATTATTAAAAATCTTGTCATTTCTACAAAGCCATAGCGACCATATAATGGCAAGCGCTCTCACCCTAAACAAAGTTATGTACTTATCAACAATTTCATGCAACCAATTACCAAAAACATTGGTTACAGACCGTGGAGGAGATAGACCAGAAGCTATTTGAGTGAATGACCATATAGAGCGAGCAAATTTGCAATAGAGAATAAATGACGAATTGTCTCATCTTGATGACAAAAAATGCATTGTGTACTTCCATATCAATTTCTCTTTGCAAGATTATTCTTTGTTAGAATTACCCCTTTTCGTAGGTACCATGCAAATATCTTCGTCTTAAGGGGTATTTTCATTTTCCATATTTTACTATTATCATCGACCGGGTTATAAGGTTGGACCAAAGCTCTATATAGTGAGCCAACAGAAAATTTACCACTTTCAAGTAATTTCCATTTGAACACGTCAATATCGTCCGACAATTGTATCGTGGATAATCGTAATAGTAGATTGTTCCAAGATACCAGTCGAGGCCCAATGAGACTTCTTCTGAAAGACACATTATGAGGCCCAATAATACTTCTTCTGAAAGATTCCTTTTGGTAATTGGACAAATGAGATCATATACAGTACCATGTTAGTAAGTACTGAATTTATGAGTACTAGTCTTCCACCAAGAGATAGCAATTTGCCTTTCCAACTATTAAGACATTTTTGTAGCCTTTCCTCAACAAGTTTCCATTCAGCTATTGTGAGACGCCGATAATAAATCGATATTCCCAAATAATTGATTGGAAACTGCCTCTGACCACAGCCAAAAAGTTCAGCATATAGGTGGGCCTCGTTTTGGGCCTCGCCAAGACAATACAAATCACTCTTATGGAAGTTTATTTTAAGCCCAAATAACTGCTCGAATGCTGATAAAATTAATTTCAGATTCTTAGCCTTCTCCAGATCATTTTTCATAAAAAGGATTATGTCATCAGCGTATTCAAGAATAGAGAGTCAACCATCAACAAGATATGAAACTAATCCTTCAATTTGACCATTAGCCTTAGCTCTCTCAATAAGGATAGCCAACATATCAGCCACTATATTAAATAGTAAAGGCGATAATGGATTCCCTTGTCTCGGTCCTTTCTTGGTCTGAAAGTATTTGCCAGTATCTTCATTTACTTTAATGGCAATACTACCCCCATACACAAATGACTGAATAAGAGCGCGCCACTCCTCAGAAAAACCTTTCATACAGAGTGTTTGCTGGAGAAAAGACCAATTAACTTTGTCGTATGCCTTCTAAGCGCCTATATAGGTGTTTAGCGTTGTATATGATTTTATACTTGATAAATTGGTTGAGTCTTGTGTGTATCAGGGTAACTCTCTTTGTCTAAGAATAAGTGGCTTAGATTTATCTAAATTCACACGTATATAAAAACAAAATGCAACTTGATATATGTGGATCTAGATAAATCCAAGTCACTTATTTTCGAATACAGGAGTATGTAGAGGGAGCACCGAAAATATTTAACTTCTCTATGGTCATGTCAGTTTATGCGATCATAAAAAGAAAATTTGATGTCGAATTTTTAAGACAAATGTTCTATTGTTTATAGATGGGTACAAAATACCAAGGTAAAGAAATGATTAACATGGATAAGAAACCGATAATGACACAAAAACCTTACCAGTGCCAAGGTCTCGGTCTCGCGATGGGGATTCTGCAGAAGCCATTTGAATTACCTTACAAACCCGTTTTATAGTATGACATTTGATCCGTTAGAGAAGATATTGATACTTTGATAGTTTATGAGTGTGGATTTAGTCTCCACCGGGGATGTTACCCACTAGCGTCTGGCCATAGAATGACCGTGCAAAGATTGTTGACCATCATAGATGGTTTACTATAGGCAGATTCCACACTTTTCCCCTTCCTCAGCCCTCCTCCCCACTGTCCTCCCTTGAGAGTCGATAAGGAACTCTCGGCTCGCTCCCCTCTCTTCTCCAGCAGCTTTGCTAGTCGGTGTGGATGAGATGCGCAGTGCGGGCTGTATAGAGTAGTAGTAGGACTAGTTTTAGGTTTCACGGGGTCCTTTTGGTGGCACTACATGAAATCTTTAAGCAGCAAACTAACGTCATACCAGGTAGTGTAAACTCGGTTCTACTTAGGCGTGACAAGTGGAACGAAAATCCTATACATAGACATACCCCAGTTATATTGTTTTGTAAAGAATAAAAAAGCCTTCTCAAGGCGAAGGAAATTGCACAAGATGATATCTACGAGCTTTTCAACTTGCCTTTGTCAATTATTGCAGTCGAGCAGCGCAGAAGACTAAATCAGCTAATTCTAGGACTAAATCCAGTTGCCTCATAGAATAAAGACAAATGGGAATTTCCTAGAAATAATCTCAAATACCTGACTAGAAATGTATACCTATCAATCATCAACCAACCTATGGCTCCTACTCCGTTCAAATGGATTTGGAAGTCTGCTTGTCTTCCCAAACAGAGGATTTTCTTTTGGCTACTAATTCAAGATAGGCTGGATACCAAAGAACTCATGGGAAAAAAGAACTTCTATATAGAGTTGAGCGACTGTGTTCTATGTGAGGATAATACTAAGAAATGCATTTTACATCTATTTTTTGCGTGTGAATTTAGCCAAACATTCTGGTGGAAACTAGGAGAGGAATGGAATGTTGATTTAAGCATGTTTGATATGTTGATGGAAGCCAAATACATATCTACAAATCGATTCTTTAAGGAGACTTTGATTACTGGATGTTGGAGTATATGGAATCAGAGAAACTAAATAAATTTTGATGGAGGGCAAAGACACTTGGATCAGTGCTATACCTTGTTTAAGTACAATGTGGGGCAGATCAGATATTGGGTTAAACCCATTCTGAAGGAGGGTATGCAAGATTGGTTAGATCTTTTGTAAATTTCTTTGGAACTTTTTTTCCATATGTAAATATCCCACCATTTTAAAAAATATATGAAAATCGACACCGTGGGGGTCTTCCCCACTGTTTTTGTAAAAAAAAGGTTTTAGGTATCCCCTAGTGCGGGCTGGCGCCTTGCCGAGTTTGAGCTCATCCTCGGTGCTTTCGAGCGACACCTTGGTGTTAGCTTCGTCCTCCTCCGGCTTCAAGTGCTCCAATGGTCGGAAATATGTGTGGGCGAAGGTTCCGGGGCTATTGCTCTCCCTAATAAGCTTGTTTTGTGGCTCGATCTATGGGATTTAGCCTTTACTTTTCACTCCTCTACACATCTTCATGGTGTAGAACGTGGGGTAGGTGAAGTGTAGATCGACACTGTGAGCTGGAGCTCATCATCGGTGTCCCTAGGCTGCTATTCTGTCGATTCAAATAACCGAAGGGTGTCTGCTCCAAGCTCTGGCGATGCCTTATCGGGGTCATCTGTACATCACCTCCTGGTCAGCGTTCCTACAAGGAGACCCGCCTATAGCTTCGATGTGGCACGCCTTGTTGAATCTGTCCCAAGTGGCCTAGTCCCCAGTGATGGAGAAGATGGTCGTGCTTCAAAGCTTAGATCCTTGCTCGATGGAGAAGGGCCTAATGGTGTTTCTCATTTTAGTTCTAGGGTCCTTTTTGCATTTTCAAAGGATTTGATTTTAATTTTTGTTATATTTGAGGTCCTCTATTTATTATGTAACCCCACCGAACAGGACATCACTGTAGCACTTCTCATCGTAAAAGTATGAGTAGCGAACCACACGAGAAAAAAGGGAAGCTATTTATTCACTCTAACTAGAGTATCACAACTCCGTTTTCTACACACTAAACAAAAGAAAGTAAAAAGGGGATTTAATGAAGGAAATATGCCCTAGAGGCAAATAATAAATGATTATTATTGTGATATCTCAGCAAGTTCTTAATAGTTTCATATTGTGCTATAACTATATCAAGTAGAAACATTGCTACATGTATGATATGAAACAAAAGTCCCACATATTTGTTTCAATGATTAATGATACGCCCAATTTGCATCACCATTCTATATCATAATTTACCTCTATTTATTGATATTTGTCTTATTATGAGGTATTACTTTTTCATCTCTTTATGCATGTTGGATGATTCTTGGAGGATGGACTGCCGGAGTCTGGATTCTGATGGAAAATAAGGCGTTTTAATGCAATTTCGCGAAGATCAGAAAAATACCAGAAAAATATGGGAAAATATTATTTTTCTAGAAGAATGAGGAAGCCAGAAGGAGGAGCAAAGAGGGGCCGCAGGGGGCCCACGCCCCTAGGTGCGGGCCCACCCTAGGCTGCGCCTAGGGCAGGTGTGGCCCACCTGCCCGGCTCCCGACTCTGCTCCTTCTCCTATATCTTCCCTACGAAATCCTAAGGCCGGGGGAGCGACCACAGATAGATTTCCGTCGCCTCTGGGGGGGCGAAGAACACCGAGAGAGAAAGATTTCTCCGGCAGACAGATTTCTGCCAGGGGAATTCCTTCCCGGAGAGGGAAGATCATCGCCATCAACACTGTCATCAAGCTAGGCTTCATCGGGATCATCATCATCATCATACACACCATCATCTCCACCAGCATCATCATCACCACTCCGTCCCGCTATAACAATTGTGTTGGATATTGCTTTTGTGCTCAGGGGAAACTTTCTCGGTGTTAATTACTATTGTAGTTGATGCTTGTGAGTAGAACCATTGGATTATTGTTTATGTTCAAATTGTTATCCATTATCATATCATCTTTGATCTTGATCCATATGATGTCTTGTGAGTAGTTCGTTTAGTTCTTGAGGACATGGGAGAAGTCATGTTGTTATTAGTGGATTTGTGTTGAGTTATTATCCAATGGTCTAGTATTTAAGTTGTGGTGTTATTCTTCTAGTGGTGTCATGTGAACATCGACTACATGATACTTCACCATTTATGGGCCTAGGGGAATGCATTGTGTATTTGGCTACTAATTGCGGGGTTGTCGGAGTGACAGAAACCTGAACCCCCGTTAGGACACCTTTGCACAAGGGAGTGTAGGATCTCAGAGTTTAAGGCTGTGGTTAGATTTATATCTTACCCTTGATTCCACTATGATTATTGATCAATAGTAGAATAATTCCTTTATAGAAATAGGAGACATAATTTAGATGGATATAGTAAGTCTCGCTTGGGCTGCTTTAATGGTAGTCTTTACATTATCTCTTTCACTAGTAGTATGGGGGAGGAGTGGACTCTAGGGATACTAATAATTGATTGAATAATCAAATTGTTGTATCAACTCTTTTCTTTAATTGATCGTTTTGCATTAATGTTTGTAGGGGGTTTAATCACAAGTATGTATTAGTCCAAGTAAGGTCGGTATGTTACCACAGGTTCACCCACACAACATTTACAACACCAAAGAAGAGTACTCAGCTATTTGAAGCGAAAGCATTTGACAGAATTCCCATGTGTCCTCCAGAACGTTTGGTCTTTATAAGTATTTCCACCGGCTTGTCCTTTTCTAAGAAAGGATTGGGCCACTTGCTGCGTTTGTTCTTTGTTACTTGCACTTTGTTTTGTTGCCTTATCAGAAAACCACTAAAAATCGGTTTGCTAAGTATTTGCAGAGAGTTCCTACTTCATACCACTGTTCAGCACCTTCTGATCCTCGTTGGATCGACACTCCTATTTATCGAAAGTACTACGATACACTCCCTATACTTGTGGGTCACCAAGACTATTTTCTGGCGCCGTTGCCGGGGAGTGAAGCACTATTGAAGAGTGGAACTGGTAAAGGAAACTTCTACTATGAGTATTGCTTTTGTTACTGCTTGTTACTTTGTTTCCAATATGGATAACCCACTTGGTTTTCTATTTGGGAAAACTACTACCACTGCTAGGGTAGCATATAAACCACCACCTGTTGAGATATATCCTTTTAAGATACCTACAAGTATTGTTGATCGTGTTATGGATAATTATTATTTTGGGGATGGAACTATCCATCATGGTGATCATTTGCTCTTTATCCATGAATTATGCGGGTTGTTTAAGTGTGCAGGTATCACAACTGAACAGGTGAAGAAGAAGTTACTCTCCATATCCTTGAAGGGGAGAGCTGAAGAATGGTATAAGTTTCTGAAGAATGGACAATCTATGGAATGGGAGGAGATGACATCTCTCTTTTATTCTAATTTTTATCCTCCCGGTGAGATTCGTAAGGATAGAAATCTGATATATAAATTTTGGCCTCATGATGGAGAGAGTACAGCTCAAGCTTGGGGGAGATTGAAGTTACTAATGCTTAAATGTCCTATTCATGAACTCCCTAACAATATTATTATCAATAACTTTTAGGCTAGGCTTTCTCTTCATGATAAAGATTTAGTAGATGCTTCTTGTGCTGGATCATTCACACGTATGAAGGAAGAAGCTAAATGGGATCTACTAGACCGTATTCAAGAAAATATTGAAGCTTGGGAGAAGACAAAGGAAGAAAGTCAGGTATAAACTATGATTATGAATGCATTAAATATTGTATGGGAACTGATGACTTCCGTGATATTATCAATGAGTTTGGTCTTGATCCTCAAGTTCTTGCAAAATGTTTTAATGCCTTTTCCTCTTATATTGAAATTCCCAAGAAAGAGTGGGACAAGTACCATGCTCCTTATAAAGACATTGTCACCCATGTTCCTGCTAGCACAGAGGTTTGTACTATCGATCCTATTTTGCCTGAACCTTATGTGGAGAAAATCCCTTTTCCTGCTAAGGTAAGGGAACATTTCATTATAGCTAATGTGGTTAGCAAAAGTGCAAAGAAAACTATGGAGCCTGATGAGCTCATTGATATTGAGCCAGTGGTAGCTATTGTGAAAGATTTTGTCACTAGAAATATAGAGGATGAGCATATTGTCTTTTGTGAAGACGCTACTAATATTGTTTCTCATCCTAAAAAGCTAGTGTTCATGTGCTTTCTGTTATAATTGGTAATCATAGCCATTATGGTTTATGTGATATTGGTGCTAGTTCTAGTGCTATTCCTTATAAGCTTTACAGGGAAATTATGCGTGAAATTGGTCCTTGTGAGCTTGAAGACATTGATGTGGTTATTCACCTTGCCAATAGAGAGCAAGTTTGCCCCATTGGCATTGTAAGAGATGTGGAGGTACTTTGTGGTAAGATTAAATATCCTGCTGATTTTCTGGTACTTGGTAAAGAAGCTAGTAAAACCTATCCTATTATCTTTGGTAGAGCCTTCCTGAATACTTGTGGGGCTATTATAGATTGTAGGAAGGAAAAGTTTTGACTAAGTTTGATGGAGAGTCTTATGAGTTTATTTTGCCAAATTTTCCAAAACTCCTTATGAAAATGAACTGCCTAATGATGATTTCAAGGTTGAACAACTTTCTGCTATTTCTCTTGCTCCTAACAATGCCTTGTAGAAGTTCATGGAAGATCATGAAAGTGATGTCTTTATGAAGGAAAGAAATGAGATTGACGAGGTTTTCCTTCGTCGACCAGAGTTACTTAAGCATAATCTACCTGTGGAAGATTTGGGTACCACACTACCACCTAAAGAGGACCCTATTTTTGAATTAAAACCTTTACCTGATGATCTTAAATATGCTTATCTTGACAATAAGAAAGTGTATCCTGTTATTATTAGTTATAAACTTTCAGGGAAGGAAGAAGAATGGTTATTGGAAGTATTGAAGAAACACCGAGGAGCTATGGGTTATACTCTTGATGATTTGAAAGGAATTTATCCTACTATATCTCAGCATGTTATTAGTATTGAGACTGATGCAAAACCAGTTGTTGAGCACCAACGCCGTCTAAATCCTAAGATGAAGGATGTGGTAAGAAATGAGGTATTAAAACTCCTTGATGCTGGTATTATTTATCCTATTGCTGATAGTCAATGGGTTAGTCCTATTCATTGCGTTCCCAATAAAGGGGGAATAACTGTTGTGCCTAATGAAGATAATGAGCTTATACCCCAAAGGGTAGTGGTTGGGTAGAGAATGTGCATTGATTTTAGAAATATCAATAAAGTTACTAAGAAAGATCATTACCCTTTGCCCTTTATTGATCAAATGCTTGAAAGGTTGTCCAAAAAGACTCACTTTTGCTTTCTTGATGGTTATTTTGGGTTTTCTCAAATTGTTGTGAAAGCACAAGATCACGAGAAAACTACTTTCACTTGCCCTTATGGTACTTATGCTTATAGGAGTATCCCTTTTGGTTTATGTAATGCTCCTGCTACCTTTCAAAGATGTATGTCTGCTATCTTTCATGGTTTTTGTGAAGAAATTGTGGAGGTTTTCATGGACGATTTCTCCATCTATGGGACTTCTTTTGATAACTATTTGCACAACCTTGATAAAGTTTTGCAGAGATGTGAAGAAACCAACCTTGTTCTTAATTAGGAGAAATGCCATTTCATGGTTAATGAAGGGATTGTTCTTGGACACAAGATCCCTGAAAGAGGCATTGAAGTTGACAGAGCCAAAATTGAAGCAATTGAGAAGATGCCTTGTCCTAGAGATATCAAAGGTATTCGTAGTATCCTTGGTCATGCTGGTTTCTATAGGAGGTTTATTAAAGATTTCTCCAAAATTTCAAAGCCCCTTACTAATATTCTTCAAAAAGATGTACCTTTTGTCTTTGATGATGATTGTAAGGAAGCTTTTGAAAATTTGAAGAAAGCTTTGACAAATGCTCCTATTGTTCAACCACCTGACTGGAGTTTACCCTTTGAAATTATGTGTGATGCTAGTGATTTTGCTGCGGGTGCTGTCCTTGGACAACGTGTTGATAAGAAGTTGAATGTTATTCATTATGCTAGCAATACTCTTGATACTGCTCAAAAGAATTATGCTACTACTGAAAAGATTTCTTAGCTGTAATCTTTGCTTGCGATAAGTTTAGACCTTATATTGTTGATTCAAAGGTTACTATTCATACTGATCATGCTGCTATTAAGTACCTTATGACAAAGAAGGGCGCCAAGCCTAGACTTATCAGGTGGGTTTTCCTTCTACAAGAGTTTGATCTGCATATCGTAGATAGTAAAGGTGCTGAAAATCCTGTTGGTGACAATTTATCTCATTTGGAAAACATTTCTTTTGACCCATTGCTTGTTAATGATAGTTTTCCAAATGAGCAGTTGGCTGCAATAAGGGTAAGTCCGCATGAAAGTCCTTGGTATGTTGATTATGCTAACTTTATTGTTTCCAAGTATTTGCGTCCAACCTTTACAGCTCAGCAGAGAAGGAAATTCTTTTATGATCTAAGGCATTACTTTTGGGATGACCCACACTTATATAAAGAAGGAGTAGATGGCATTATGCGAAGATGTGTTCCAGAATTTGAACAACAAGAGATATTGAGAAAATGTCATGGCAGTGCTTATGGAGGACATCGTGCAGGGGATATGACTGCACAAAAGGTTTTACAATCTGGATTTTATTGGCCTACCCTTTTTAGAGATGCAAGGAATTTTGTCTTATCATGTGATGAATGTCAACGAGTAGGTAACATTTCTAGACGCAATGAAATGCCTAAGAATTATTCTATTGCTATTGAACCTTTTGATTGTTGGGGATTTGACTTTATGGGACCTTTTCCCCCTTCAAAAGGGCACACTCATATTCTTGTTGCTATCGACTATGTTACAAAGTGGGTATAAGCCATTCCTACAAATAGTGTTGATGGTAAGACTGTTGGGCCACGTAGAGATAAAACAAAACTTTTTCCTCTAACATGGTGATCCCAAGATCTAGCCGAGGTAGAAGGCCACGAGGTTTACCACTAGACGCAGCTATGATTACCGATGAAGCGCCCGCTTGATGCAAGATCCTCATGATCCGATCGTCCTGGTGCTGATCGTACATCACCTCTGCTGGTATCCACACGTACAAGGAGGAGAACCGGCGGCGAACTACTAGGTTCGTTATGACGGCAGGACTACTGTGGAGCTAGGGTTTCCAACACATGGAATGACCTAACCGATCAACGATTAACCCATCTGGGTTACTGTGCTCCACTATATATAGGGATTGAACGTGGGCTCCACTCTCATGGCCCATTCACTAAAGCCCATATAATAGTAGTCACCGTGAGTCCGACTCACTGACTCAGTCCAAATCCGGCTCGGGTCCAACCCAACCAGATATTCGGTTCAGATCCTATCCGAACTTTCCCCCGCTCTTAAGTGTGACCCCGTAGGCTCTTGGCAACTTGGAAACGATTAGAGACGACTCTCAATCGATCAGTCGGTAGCGGCTCCTAGCAGAACGTGTCGACTCCCAAGTACCAAAGAGTCATGACGACTTGCCTTTCCAATGCGACTTGCGTCTGAGTCCCTTTTTCCTCACGATATACCTTGTCAGACTATAGGTGAATAATTGTCATCCCTTAAATAGTCCGAGTCTCTTCTCGATCCAAGATAAGTGATTCACCCGACTAACTCTTAGTCGATCGCCTAGGTTAACACTTAACTGAGTCGTGCATGGCCATGCTTTCCGAATCATATCATCCGAGAGGGCCTAGAGAATATCTCTCCAAGTGGAGGGGCAAAATCCTGTCTTGGTTATTCACATCACGCAGCTTGATTCTTAGTCGACCCGAACTCTGCCTTTATGACTGCCCAGTTACGGATCAGCGTTTGACAGAACCTAAGTCGGTGATCCTAAACTCGGACTATGCAACAACCTCGGGTCTAAGGATTACATTGATTGATATATACAAATGACAACTTGTTCGTTGTACCTCAATATGGGTCAATCCGACTCGATAGACTCTTTAGCCAAATCTGTGTAAGTCAGAATGGCATCTCCATGCCCATGAAAAGTGGAACCGAGTCATCAAGCCAACTTTCACATTGGTCTAAGTTGTGTGTCCAGCACAACCTCAATGACCAAGGACATTTAGTACAAACAACATGAATGTATAGTTCCACAACCAAATCACATATTCAATGATACACATCAGATGTTTATACAAGGACAACTTAATATCTTTATGAGTACAATGGGAAATATCATCATACATGATTGCCTCTAGGGCATATTCCCAACAAAGACCTCTTTGAAAATGCTTAAGGATGTTGTTTTTCCTAGGTTCGATGTGCCTAGATATCTCATGACTGATGGAGGCTCTCATTTTATTCATGGGGTTTTTATAAAAACTCTCGCTAAGTATGATGTAAACCATAGAATTGCTTCAGCTTACCACTCCAAACTAGTGGGCAAGTATAACTTTCCAATAGGGAAATTAAATCTATCTTGGAGAAGATTGTCAATAGATCTAGAAAAAATTGGGCTAAAAAGTTGAATGACGCTTTGTGGGCTTATAGAACTGCTTATAAAAATCCTATGGGGATGTCTCCTTACAAAATGGTCTATGGGAAAGCTTGTCACTTGCCTTTAGAATTAGAACACAAAGCTTACTAGGCAGTGAAAGAGTTGAATAGAGATTTTAGACTTGCAGGTGAGAAAAGACTGCTCGACTTAAGTAATCTAGATGAGTGGAGAGGAGAAGCTTATGAAAATGCCAGGCTTTTTAAGGAAAAAGTAAAAGGATGGCATGATAGGAGAATTCTCAAAAGGGAGTTCCATGTTGGTGAGAAAGTTCTTTTTTATAGGTTTTGTCTCAGATTTTTTGCAGGGAAACTACTCTAAAAATGGGAAGGACCTTTTGTTATCAAGGAAGTATACCATTCAGGTGCCATCAAAATCTCTTCTCTAAAGGCTGACACAACACAAGTGGTGAATGGTCAAAGACTAAAACATTATATTTCTAGAGATTCTTATAATGAAGATGTGGATGTTATTCAAATGATGACTCGAGAAGAATTTATCAGAAGCCAAACACCAGAAACTGCAGAGTTCGTCTTTGAATAGGTAAAAGTGGTGAAAACAGAAGGTTCGTGAAAATCCAATCATTTTATATTTTTGATGTTTTTAACACATAAGGAGGACTACGAGACGGAACAAAGGAGGAACCGGACTCCGGGGTGGACAAACCCACCCCAGGCGCGGGCCCAGCCTGGCCACGCCTGGAGGGGCGTGCCACCCTCGAACTCCGTATCCGCCTCGTTTCCGTGTCAGTACCTTCCTTATGCCTTGAAACTTCGTAATATATAACCCCCCGGATTCCCCGAGGTTCTTGCATCGAGTTCTTGTCGTGTTTTTGTTTCAATCTATTTCTGTCAGGCAAATTTCTTAGTTTTGGAGCTACAATGTCTTCCTCTGGATTACCCATGGACTAAGTCGGTGATCCTCAACTCGGACTATGCAACAACCTCGGGTCTAAGGATTACATTGATTGAGATATACAAATGACAACTTGTTCATTGTACCTCAATATGGGTCAATCCGACTCGCTAGACTCTTTAGCCGAATCTGTGTAAGTCAGAATGGCATCTCCATGCCCATGACAAGTGGAACCGAGTCATCAAGCCGACTTTCACATTGGTCTAAGTTGTGTGTCCAGCATAACCTCGATGACCAAGGACATTTAGTACAAACAACATGAATGTATAGTTACACAACCAAATCACATATTCCATGATACACATCAGATGTTTATACAAGGACAACTTAATATCTTTATGAATACAATGGGAAATATCATCATACATGATTGCCTCTAGGGCATATTCCCAACAGTCTCCCACTTGCACTAGAGTCAATCTTCCGACATCACATGTCTAAGCATCTAATGCCCATGACTTCGGGATCGCCTCATGCTTCGCTGTGGTAACGGCTTTGTCAACGGATCCGCAATATTTGCATCCGTGTGTACCTTGCATAACTTGATATCACCCGATCCACGAATCGGCTAATCGTGGTACCGCATGAGTATGTGCTTGTTCTTCTGGTGTTGTCTAGGTTCCTTGGCTTGTGCAATAGCACCATTGTTTTCACAATACACGTCTAACGGTTTGGACGAGCCCTGAACCACACCAAGATCCATGAGGAAATTCCTCATCCAAACAGCTTCCTTTGCTGCCTCCGAGGCGGCAATATACTCAGCCTCTGTTGTAGATGCAGACACAGTCTCTTGCTTGGAACTCTTCAGCTCACAACACCTCTATTTATAATAAACACATATCTGGATTGCGAACAAGAATCATCAGAGACGGTAAGATAACTTGCATTTGTGTAACCCTTTACACTGATTTCATCTTCACCATCATAAACCAAGAACATATCCTTAGTCCTTCTCAAGTACTTTAGGATATTTTTAACCGTTGTCCAGAGGATTTCTCCAGGATCAGTCTGGTATCTGCTCACAACACTTAGATCATATGAAACATCCGGCCTAGTACAAATCATGGCATACATGATGGATCCGACTGCAGAAGCATATGGAATCGCACTCATCCGACTTCGCTCATCAGTTGTCGAAGGACACTGAGTCTTACTAAGTTTTACACCATGGGACATCGGTAAGAACCCCTTCTTAGACGATTCCATGTTGAACTTCTTCAACACTTTGTCCAAATAAGTACTCTGACTCAATCCAATGAGCCGTCTTGATCTATCTCTATAAATCCGGATTCCGAGGATATATGTTGCCTCACCCAAGTCCTTCATTGAGAAACTCCTTTCCAATGATTCCTTGGTTTCTTGCAACATCTGGACATCATTTCCAATCAATAATATGTCATCCACATATAAGATTAAGAAGTTTACTTTGCTCTCACTAAACTTCTTGTATAAACAAGAATCATGATCACTCTTGATGAAGCCAAACAATTTGACTACCTCATCAAAGCAAATATTCCAACTCTGAGATGCTTGCTTCAACCCATAAATGGATTTCTAAAGTTTGCACACTTTGTCAGCATTAGCCGGATCAACAAAACCCTCGGGCTATATCATATACACGTCCTCGGTTAAATTTTCGTTAAGGAAAGCCGTTTTGACATCCATCTGCCATATCTCATAGTCAAAATAGGCTGCTATAGCTAACATGATCCGAACTGATTTAAGCATCGCTATAGGCGAGAAAGCCTCGCCGTAATTAACTCCTTGAACTTGTCGTAACCCCTTCGCGACAAGCCGTGCTTTATAGACGGAAACATTTCCATCCATGTCAGTTTTCTTCTTAAAGACCCATTTGCATTCGACGGGTCTTGCACCGTCTGGCAGATCAACCAAGTTCCAAACTTGATTTTCATCCATAGACTTTAACTCAGATATCATGGCTCCAAGCCATGACTCGGAATCAGATCCCACCATCGCTTCCGAATAATTTGCCGGCTCATCATTGTCTAATAGTAATACATCACGAACACTTCGTAATCTCACCGATCTTCGTAGTACATGTGCTGCCGCCGGCTCAGCTACCACGACCGGTTTAACCTCCAAGGTTTTTGCTGACTCGCCACTAGCCGGTTCCTCTCGAATTTCTTCGAGCTGCACCGTACTCCCACTGACTCCCTGACTGAGAAACTCTTTCTCAAGGAAGACACCGTTCCGAGTGACAAACACTTTGCCCTCTTCTCGGTTGTAGAAGTAGTAACCCAAGGTTTCCCTCGGATACCCCCATGAAAATACACTTATACGACTTGGCTGTAATCTTGTCCGACTAAAGTCGCTTGACAAATGATTCACGGCCCCAAATCTTAAGAAAAGACAAACTTGGCTTTTTGCCTGTCCACATCTCATGCGGTGTCATCTCTACCATTTTTGGTGGTACTCTGTTTAGTGTGAGTGCCGCTGTTTCCAAACAATAACCCCAAAATGATAAAGGCAGATCTGTCTGACTCATCATTGATCGTACCATGTCCAACAAGGTCTGATTCCGCCTTTCCGAAACACCGTTCCTTTGCGGCATTCTTGGCGGAGTAAGTTGAGGAACTATTCCACAACTTTTCAGATGGTCATCAAACTCATGGCTCATGTACTCGCCTCCTTGGTCCGACCGAAGAAACTTTATTTTCTTACCGAGTTGATTATGTGCTTCATTCTGGAATTGTATGAACTTTTCAAAGGCTTCCGACTTATGTTTCATCAAGTAGATTTATCCATACCTACTCAAATCATCAGTGAAGGTAATGAAGTACTCATAACCACCCCTGGCTATCGTTCTCATTGGTCCACATACATCACTATGTACTAGTCCCAACAAGTCGGACGCCCTCTCGCAACTCTTTGCAAAAGGTGTCTTGGTCATTTTGCCGAGTAGGTAAGATTCGCATGTCTCGAACGACTCCAAGTCGAACGAAGTTAGGAGTCCATCATCATGGATCTTCTTCATGTGTTTCAAACTTATATGACCAAGCCGACAATGCCAAAAGTAAGTCGTATTCAGATCATTTGGTTTTAACCTTTTAACATTTATGTTATAGACCGACTCACCATCAAGATTCAAAATAAATAACCCATCCTGGACGGGTGCAAATCCGTGAAACATATCATTCAAATACAAAGAACAACCATTATTCTTGATATTCTACTCATAGCCTTGCCTCATCAAACATGAAGCAGAAATAATGTTTCGACTGAGCACTGGAACATAATAACAATTATTTAGTTCCATAATGAATCCGGAAGGTAAATGAAGTTGCATCGTGTCGACTTCCAACGCATCAACTCTTGCTTTGTTGCCGACTCGAATATCAACCTCGCCTCTTGATACGCTCCTAAGTCGGTTATCACCGACTCGAACTCCGACTTCTTAGTTTTGACAGAACCTAAGTCGGTGATCCTCAACTCAAATATTGCGGATCCGTTGACAACTCTGACTTCTTACATTGTTGCATAGTCAGAGCTGAGGATCGCCTACTTAGGTTCCGTCAAAACTAAGAAGTCTAGTTTAAGATCACCGACTCAAACTACGTCACCGCCTCGTTTCCGTGTCAGTATCTTCCTTATGCCTTGAAACTTCGTAATATATAACCCCCTGGATTCCCCGAGGTTCTTGCATCGAGTTCTCATCGTGTTTTTGTTTCAATCTGTTTCTGTCAGGCAAATTTCTTAGTTTTGGAGCTACAATGTCTTCATCTGGATTACCCATGGAGGATTCCCCTACGGATGTCCTCAACCCATACATGTATGAGTTGAAGATCCATCCCAAGGAGCTGATTCTCAAAGATGGGAAGGTACAGATGAAAGAAGTTCAAGGCCCCAAGGGATAAGGAAGTCTGGAAGACGGGATGGAAGCATTGGATCAGGAGGTTTTCAGGTACAAGAAGATGGCGAAACGCGAAGTGGATGTTATTCACAAGATAAGTTTAGAACTTATCACCAAGCACGAGGAAGAGGTGGCTGAGCTCCGAGAAGAAATCTTCTCACTCCGTCGGACCACCAACCAATTACAAGCACAGCTCTATGACATACAAAATCAAAACTGTGAGTACGAGGCTAGGTTTGATCACATAAGCTCTGCTGCTAGTTTCAGGATTGCAGAGACAAGGACATACTTTTTGGATGGGGAATCATTGCCTTGGAAGTTTTATGATGACAAGATAACACCACCACCACCGAAGGAGTAATTCATCAACAGGTTTGGCATCCCCTTGGCTTGTTCCAAGCTTGGGGGAGTGTCGCGGTATCACCACCATTATCTTTTATCTTTTACCTTTTTCGTGGATTCATATCTTTGGTAGAGAGGGTTATCTTATAGTTTGGTTAGCATGTGGAAGTATCTCTCCTTTAGTTGATTATCTATGTATCCCTTGGTGTGAGTGCCTTTATTGGAATATTAATAAGAAACTTCATCTTTTACTTTTTGCACTTCTTATTTTTAGTTTGCAATCTCTATTATATGATGGATCTTGTTTATCAGTATTGGCACCACTTTGGGAGAATCAAGTGGATCTAAATTGGTTTTGGCAAACCGAGTTCTGGTCAGTAGCAATACTTTTTGAGGTTTGGAAGAAAAAGAGAAAAAGCTTACAAGTATTTTGTATCATTTATTTTTCTTTCTTGTTGGCTCATAAGCTTAGTATTCTTTATTTAAGATATTTTGTGTCTTCAAGGAAGATTCTATGTTTGGATTTATTACTTGTATGTTTGCTTGTTTCTTTCAACACTCTTGCTTGCTACCTATCCATGCTAGCCAAAAACCTGTTTTGAGAAGGCATACTTATCATGTTTCCAATCCTTTTGAACCAAAACCTTTGCCACTTGTGTCCACCATATCTACTTAGTAGCATGTTTGCTATTCCAAGCAAATTCTCAAGCTTCATCTACCTTTAAAATTAAAAAGTATTTTTTTATGTGAAAACTAGTTAGTAAAGCTCTCATGAACTTGATGGCACACTTTATTTTCTTGCCCCTAATAGACTTGAACCATTGTGCCATCGAAGTTGTATATGCTTGCATCTATACGTTGGAATTAGCAGATTCGTGCTATCACGGGGAACGTTTTCGGCATTGCATCTGTACTTTGTACTCAGTTGATATCATGCTCTTTTGTCTATGGATGTCAATGGTGTGAAATAAATAGGGAACTTGTAAGTCCATGGAGTGTGTATTTTGTCTTAGAGAAACTCCTGGGCCGCTAGCCTAAGCCATGCCTAATCATGGTGGAAACTTGCAGCATCACCATAGTGAGCTATCTATGAAGCATCCTCATAAAAAGCTATGCACATAGTAAATAAAAAGATCGCTGAGATGCTCACTGTCAGCTTGACTTGTCATTTTGGTTATGGGATATCTCCTGTACCATGTGCAAGGGGTACCCCGTTGGCGGTTCTCTATGATACGCATGTACTTACAATGACAAGAACTTACCGGTGACCAAAGTTGAGTAGCATGAGGAGTGGCCCTCATATTCAAGGGACATGAGATTGCCAACTTATATTTCGTCAAGCATATACTCCATCTTTGTGCAGTTTAACCTTAATCATCTCAAGTACCATAATATTTTGAAAGCTCTTTATGACTTGTAATCCCTGCTACCCTCTATGAAGGGACCTTTCTCCTAATTACTAGTTTGATTCAGTAAACCTACTTCCTCTTTATCTCTAGCAAGCATTTGAGTTGTTGTGTTTCAAGCATTCATATGGTGATTTATCCAATCATGTTCTTTATCTTCCTTGTTTGCACAAAACTCTTATTTATTGAGTATTACTTTGAAATACTTCACTTGTGAAAAACCTTTTTGAGCAAAGAGTGCTCTAGTTGTAAAACTTTTACAAAAAGACTTTTGAGAAACTGTTTGCCAGGTGTTCTCTGACCAAGAACAAGTTTGCCAATTCCAATTATGATTTATCTTTATGCATCTCTATTGTGACTGTTGTACTTGGTTGCAAGATAAGTTATATAATGGTGAGTTGCTTTCTTGTATGAGTTGTGTAATGGTAAGTGTGATGCTTCTTGTCCGTATTCTTTTATTAACACTTCACTCCATAAACCTGTGGACATGTTTACTGAGCTCAGTTTTCGCTTAGAGACAAACGAAGGTCTAATATTGAGGGAGTTGATACGCCCAATTTGCATCACCATTCTATATCATAATTTACCTCTAATCATTGATATTTGTCTTATTATGAGGTATTACTTATGGCTTTTCATCTGTTTATGCATGTTGGATGATTCTTGGAGGATGGGCTGCCGGAGTCTGAATTCTTATGGAAAAGAAGGCATTTTAATGCAATTTCGCAAAGGTCAGAAAAATACTATAAAAATATGGGAAAATATTATTTTTCCAGAAGAATGAGGAAGCCAGAAGGAGGAGCGAAGAGGGGGCGCATGAGGCCCACACACCCCTAGGTGCTGGCCCACCCTGGGCCGCGCCTAGGGAAGGTGTGGCCCACCTGCCCGGCTCCTGACTCTGCCCCTTCGCCTATATCTTCCCTATGAAACCCTAAGGACGGGGGAGTGACCATAGATAGATTTCCGCCGCCTCTGGAGGCAGAAAACACTGAGAGAGAAAGATCTCACCGGTAGATAGATTTCTGCCAGGGGAATTCCTTCCCGGAGAGGGAAGATCGTCGCCATCAACACCGTCATCAAGATAGTCTTCATCGGGATCATCATCATCATCCACACCATCATCTCCACTAGCACCATTATCACCACTCCATCCCGCTGTAACAATTGTGTTGGATATTGCTTTAGTTCTTAGGGGAAACTTTCCCGGTGTTAATTACTATTGTAGTTGATGCTTGTGAGTGAAACCATTGGATTATTGTTTATGTTTAGATTGTTTTACATTATCATATGATCTTTGATCTTGATCCATATGATGTCTTATGAATAGTTCGTTTAGTTCTTGAGGACATGGGAGAAGTCATGTTGTTATTAGTGGATTTGTGTTGAGTTATTATTCAATGGTATAGTATTTAAGTTGTGGTGTTATTCTTCTAGTGGTGTCATGTGAACGTCGACTACATGATACTTCACCATTTATGGGCCTAGGGGAATACATTGTGTATTTAGCTACTAATTGCGGGGTTGCCGGAGTGACAGAAACCTGAACCCCCGTTAGGACACCTTTGCACAAGGGAGTGTAGGATCTCAGAGTTTAAGGCTATGGTTAGATTTATATCTCAATTACTTTCATGTAGTTACGGATGTTTGCAGGGGGTTTAATCACAAGTATGTATTAGTCCAAGTAAGGTCGGTATGTTAGCACAGGTTCACCCACACAACACTTACAACACCAAAGAAGAGTACTCAGCTATTTGAAGCGAAAGCACTTGACAGAATTTCCATGTGTCCTCTAGAACGTTTGGTCTTTATAAGTATTTCCACCGGCTTGTCCTTTGCTACGAAAGGATTGGGCCACTTTGTCACATCCCAAGATTTGGAAAATTGGGACTAGATTTTTTTTTTCATTGCATGCCATTCATGATCATTGTATTGCATTTTGGCATCTTAAGATTTCTCAAATCGAAATAAAAAAACTAAAACCCCAAATAGTATGTGCCACTTTGTTTCTAAAGGGAATTAAATTGGCTTTATAAAACCCATTGTTTCTAAGACAGCGATTATTGCTAAATTATATCCTAAAAAGATCCAATGATTATTACAAAATTTTAGAAACAAAATTGAGCTTATTTGGAGCTATTATGGAAAAGTTATGGAATAAATACAAACAAATAAAGATATACATAAAATGAAATATACAAGGATTTATAAATCCACTACTTGCAAACTAGTAAAAAGATTACAAATATAATCCTACGATGATCTATTCGATTTTAGAAAAATTTAGAAACAAGAATCATATCATTTGAAGTTTGTATGCAAAAGATATAGAAGAACTACCAAAATAGAAAAAAGAAAAAGAAAAAAAAACTAAATGGGCCGGCCAAGCCAGCCGCCGGCCCACCCAGACCGACCCACCCGAACATCCATGCAACCATTGATCCCACCTGTGCCTTAAAAAGCGTGCAAATCAATTTTCTTCAAACATATCTCTATTCAAACTCTTATATCTTTTTTATATATAACTCCGAATCGACTTCTGTTTATTTATACTTGTTACCTACTCCAAGACCTATCTCTACACCATCCTAAACCTCCATATAAACCCGTAGAGCCATAGCTGTATGGGTTTTCCTTCTCGAAATCCTAAATCTACACATGCCTGAATCTTATTTCGTTTATTCACCCATCTAGACTTTGTCGTTTGCCTTCGACCAAAACACGAAAGTTGTAGATCTTGTCGAAATTTTTCAATCTCGATAAACCTCACCTATTTTCATCCACCACAGCCGAAGAATGTCGCATCATAATATTTCAGATATGACGGTGTAAATCTACTCGCGCTATTTTTTCAAATCCAAATTCCTTTCGTGAAAAGGTAGCACTAATTATTCTCTACAACTTTTATGTTGAAAGTTTTTCGATTTGATATACGGATTTATCTATCTAACACAGATCTCTTTCATATCTATTATGAACCAAAATCGAGCCGATCTTCTCTTCTAGCCATCGGATCCCAACCCGACGGCCAGGATTAGATCTAACCATGAAACGGTACCACCCAACCCGATCGCGCCACGTGGTCGTCGCCATGTCATATTCCAGGTCATCACAGCGCCCAGTCAGCGTAGAATATTACCAGAGAATATTCCCTGTAAATTTGAAATGGAATTTAATTTGCAGGAAATTGTATAAACTTGCAAAAATTATATAAAAAGATTCATAGATCCAAAAATATAAAATAATATATCAATGGATTCAGAAAAACATGTAGAATATTAATATGAAATTAGATCCAACCTTTATAGTATTCGTTTAATGCATTAATTTAATTAGTTTTAATGGCCTTTTAGGTTAATAAATTCATAGAAAATTATCTGTAACTCCGAAAAATATGAATAATATGTCAAAAGAAAGCTCATATAATGTAGATTAATAATGTATGGTTAGATCGAATCTTTGCAGTACATATTTACTGTAATGATTTAATTAGTTTTAAATGGCTTTTTAGATCATTAAATCTATAGTAAATTATTTCTCTATCACAAAAATATAAATAATATACTGATGGAAAGCTAGTTCCAGGTAGACCATCAATACACATTTGGTTTAGGCAAATACTGTAAGGTTATTCTGTAGATATTTAAACAAGCTAATACCCATTTTCGAGTAATAAATTCATAAGAAAATAAATACTATTCAAAAAATTGCAAATAATATGTTCCTGGAATCACAAGAAAGAGTATATCCAGTTTCTGAATTAAAATTATAGGTGTACAGTATGTTTAATGTTGGGAGCATTATAATACATTTTGTAGTATTTTAATTATTTAAAAAGATTTATTACTCCGATTAGGGTGAATCCAATGCACATTGGTTCGTATTAATGTCCTCTATCCAGTACACTTAAGATCCAAATTTAATTAGACAATTAGACGGGCGTTAAAACAGAACTATTAAAACCCCTATATTGGCAAGTAATTATTAATAACAAATACTCCATTGCACTAATTGGTCTCTTGCAAGCATCATATACTTCAGTATTGTTTAGAGAACTAAAATAACAATCATTGTGACGTATTAAATTGTCATGCATGCATTTGTTTGATCTCTATGTGCTATTGTTTATGTTGTATGCAATTGTTTGATCGATAGATTGCGAGGAGTGCAATGTGTGTGATTGCAACGAGTGCTTGAACGACTTCACCAACTACCAAGGCAAGTAGATGCTAATTTGTTCATGATTATTGTCCTACTATTTTTAATGCATTGTGGTGTATTTTTTAGTTGCATGATAGGAACTACTATCGCTATGCTATGTCCTATGTATTGTGGTAGGGAACACCTTTGTAGTTGAGCTTCCGTATGGTAGATGTGCTTAGCATTGATGTAGATACGAGAAAGGGTTCATGCTTTGGTAAAGTGAAGGTTTTGTTCTACTAAAACAACATAATGGCAATGAACCACCTGGGAGGAATGGCATTGATTGGGTCATCAGAGTGAAGAGTTATGGTGGGTAATGCCGCCCAGGGTACCGAAAAAGGATTGGTTTCTTTGTTTGGTAGCTTTCATGTGCAACCTTGTGCCAGTGAGAATGGGTGGATAGTTGGACTCAGTAGGTCGTGGTGACCCGAACCCAGCGTAGCCAGAGATGTAGTGAATGGTAGGTTGGGACTGGTGCGCAGTGGGGTTTGGGGATCTACTTCCCAAACGGTCTCTTCTTGGATTTCTCCCTATCATCACCCAATATGAGAGTGGTGGTACGAGCTGGGCTGACCAAGTCACATGGGTAAAATGTACTAACCCCTGCAGGGTGTCTAAACTAAGTACTTAGCCGTGTCCCCGGTTATGGACAATTAGAGCGACCTGATATTGATACTACGACATATTCTCGCTCATCCATATTTTTTGATTTCTAAAACTTGATTGGGTGAACTTAATGGGTTGTTGTGAATCAAATTGGTTTAATAAAGTAGGACAAAGTGTTTGGAAAATGCAAGCTAGCCATATCTCCACCAGCCAAATAAGCATGTAGTTGTTAGGTGTATTGTCTCTCTACTTAGCGCTACTTGCCATACATTCCATGTATTGACCCTTCGGGGCTGCTACCTTTTATGTTGCAGGTTATAGCGTATCTAAGTGGTCGTTCATAGGTCACGAGACTCCACTCAACAATTATTCGTCTGCGGCATATTTGAAGGATAGAGATCTACCTTGTAATTGCTTTCCTCTATAACATAATGTAAAATTCTAGATCATATTCATTGTATTTATGATGCACAGTTATATTTGGTATCATTTTGTACTGTGTGTGCCAGTGAACCGATCCAGGGATTGTCACTATACACATGAACTCAGCCTTATCAGGCGAGGGTGTTACAAGATGGTATCAGAGATATGTGTTAACTGTAGGGTCGTGACCTTAGAAATGGATTAGCAACAGGAGACCTATATTAGGAGTACTATCATATTTTCTACTTATTAGATGTTCTTATATTCCTTGTTTGTCTTTTCTATAACCTCTTCTTGTTCAAAATTTATAGTTGTCCATTATTTTGATACCTATATGGGAGTTAGATAAGTAAAAGAACAAATAAGATGATACATATGAATATCTCACCAAGTTTGAGTAGATGGACCACCATATTTAATCTCTATAGGAGATCATCGCCATCGTGTTAGCATATTAATCTTACCAACTGATGAGGTATGACAATATAGGTTGCTTGCTTGTTTGTAATGAACCATATTATGTGATGTCTTGTTTAGGATATGCTATTTTGAAACTCTAAAGTTGCTGGAGTTTTCATTATGTTTTAAAATCATTTTTATGGTGTGAATTGAGTGAAATTCGTGAGATTACTGCTGCACTTTTATGCGTAACCTGTTGTACCGCGTGATTTTTCATATTTTATTGGTAACTCAGAAAAATCTGAAAAAATAGGATCTGAAGCGTAATTACCTGTAGTACATGCAAAAAAAATTCTAAAATTCCTGATGGGACTAAGTCATCCAAAAAAAATCATGAAACCCGCTGTACCGTTTTGACAGATTTTGTTTATTGCTTATATGTTCCTCTATTTTACTCTAGTATTGTTCTCAATGCTTTCAAACTATTTTGTGGTTATATACTACCAAGATTAGATCTCTGTATTATTGTTATGCAAGTGTTTTATTGTGTGTTGATTGCTTATGATTTTTTGTTTGTTCGTGACAGTGATTGCTTCATATAGTTATGGTTAGGATTACTTCCTTAGTAGCTTCTTCTCCCTATAATCAATTCTTCTCTATCTCAACCCATGGAGATATAATGATGTGTTGAATACACGGAGAAGAATTAAGTGTAAAGTTTTACGACTTAATGCATCGATAAAGGAGAATAGTTCATCTAATGCAACAGAAGGATGTGGAAGTACGAAGTGTTGCAATAATGTTATGTAGTAGATTACGCAACCTGAAAGTTGAAGTATCGATAGTTTAGTTTTAGTAATAGCTTTGTTGATTGAATACATGGGAGTCTACATCGAGCATTAGTTCGTGCCCATGGAAACCTTCTTCAAGGCAAGTGAGGATGTTTGAGTGATAGAAAAACGTGATTCACCTATCCTCATATAGGGTAATGATTTGGGTGCAGGATGGATTGATCACTATTCCTACTAATCTTCTTATTTACCCTTGTACCGTTGGCTTTGCGAATCGTGAGTGCCTTTTAACGATAGCAGAGAGCCGGCGTTGAGCCTAAACCTTAGAATGGTATGATTTTGCACATTTATAAAATCATCCATTGCTAAGCCTATGAATGTCCGATAAGGATGAATCCCAACCATGATTAATGGGTATCGTGAAGCAAACGATCCCTATTTGCCCACCATGAGAGTTTCGCTATGTTTAAGAAGTGCTTTCTCAAAAACTATCAATCATGAAGGTTAGAATGTGCAAGAGATATTGTGCCAATAAAAGTTTAAAGGAGAACCGATCTAAGCTAACCTAGCCAGTTTTATTTTAAGGGTGGTAGCGCCCTAATGGATCCCGAACCTTTCTTTCTTTCTAGCCTTCCCAAATCTCGGGAAGAGATTTCTTTTAAGGGTGGTAGCGCCCTAGTGAATCCTTAGTCCATTTTTCTTGCTAGCCATTCCGAATCTCGGGACGAGATTCATCTTAAGGGGGTTAGTCTATCACATCCCAAGGGTTTGAAAATTGGGACTAGAATTTTTTTTTGCATTGCATGCCATTCATGATCATTGCATTGCATTTTGGCATCTTAAGATTTCTCAAATCGAAATAAAAAACTAAAACCCCAAATAGTATGTGCCACTTTGTTTCTAAAGGGAATTAAATTGGCTTTATAAAAAACCATTGTTGCTAAGGCAGCGATTATTGCTAAATTATAGCCTAAAAATATCCAATGATTATTACAAAATTTTAGAAACAAAATTGAGCTTATTTGGATCTATTATGAAAAAGTTATGGAATAAATACAAACAAATAAAGATATAAATAAAATTAAATATACAAGGATTTATAAATCCACTACTTGCAAACTAGTAAAAATATTACAAATATAATCCTACGATGATCTATTCGATTTTAGAAAAAATTAAAAACAAGAATCATATCATTTAAAGTTTGTATGCAAAAGATATAGAAGAAATACCAAAATAGAAAAAAGAAAAAGAAAAAAAACTAAATGGGCCGGCCAAGCCAGCCGGCGGCCCTGTAAGGTTCCCAACCTTTAATAAGGTAGAGATCCCTATGTTTACAATGCTAGTCCCTGGATCAATAGCTAGCATCCACAGTTAAGATGTAATATCAAGAAACAAAGGTCATAATACAACTTTATAACCAGGAATAAAATATTGTATTACATCTTACATAGCTCAATTGGCTATCTCATTACAATGCAGCAGAATATAACAATAGCATGGGGTCCTTCATCTTCAAAGTGCCACAGACAGACATGTTGGTTGTAGACTTGTAATCCTAAATCAATAAACTTCTCTAACATCAAACAAACCTGCAACATAACAAGTTACAGCCACAAGGGTCAATACATTTGAATTGTATTGGCATATGGTAGTATAGTGGAGTCTATCATCTATATGCATTTGGCTAAGTGGAGCTTAGGCTTGCTTTGCTCAAAATAGATTTTCCTTATCATTTGAAAACACTAAGTTTTTGCTTGGCAAAAACACCCAAGGCATCTCCCAATAGAAATTGGTGATCCTTCAACCCTTGTTAAACCACAAGTTTTTAACTTAGAAATTGGGATGAGGAGATTCTTGATAGCTTCCATGTCTTGATGCTCAAATTGTCCTTTACCAGGGACATGGCTAAGTACTTAGATTTTTCACTCTGCAGAGGTGGTGCACTTTCCCCACAAGACTTGGTTTCACCAAGACAAGATCTTTCAGAAGCCTTCCCTTAGACCAGAATGAACGCGCTCCAACCTATCAATCCCCTACCACCAACTGTCCATTTGGCTAAGTTATTGCAACCTATGTGATCCAGGCAGAGACCATAATGCCAAGTGGCTGCACTTGAAGCTTCTCAACATTTGACATCTCAAATCTCTTTGTTCCTGAGTGGCCATACACAAGTGAGATACACAAGGTAAACCATAGAAATGGGCCTTGTGAACCACTCAACATAAAACATCCTTCCATTCCACCCAGGTGATTTATTCACTTAGTTGTTTTATTAAACAAAACATAAGTCCACAGACTTAGAAATATTCCATAGCATGATTATATATTCCACCCTTGTTTTCTACTAGCTAAGCTAAGCATGATAGTAGTAGGAATCTTAACTTAGGAAATTATACTAAGGTTTCATCTACTAGGATTTCCCATAGCATAGGTTATACTTAGCAAAATTCCATGCAAGTCTTACTTTAGAAATATCACTAATGCATAGTGAAAATAATGGGACAAAAGTATGAAGCATCACTTGACTTTTTGGTAGAGAATATAAGTTCACTCCTTGTCTTTGCAATGATCACACTCTTCAAATCACTACAATTCAATCAAGCAGGGCACAATTTCAATCTACCATTCAAGCAAAACATCACATAAAATGATAGAAACAAAACAATGCATGCAAGCATGCCAAACTTTGTTTTATTTACAAAAGTGGTTTATAATAGTTTATAAACATTCTAAAACACTTTATTGGTCATTTCATAAAGTGGCAAAACTATTTGCAAAATATTTTACCCATAAACCATTTTTAAACCAAATCATTATTTTATATGGTTGAAAATGCCTTTATCAAGGTAGTAATCTTTATAGGGTTCACTAGATATATTTTTAAATCATAAAACTTGGTGCTTGGGGTCAGTGAGTTTAAATCAAAACATTTCCCAAAGGTTTTCCTCCAAAATCATTTTTACAATTAAACCATATTTTTATTTGACTAGAAATGCTTTAATTCAAGGTTTTATTCTTTTGCTTCACCAAATATGTTTTTGAAACCACAAATTGATTTCTATGGTCAGTAGGTTCAAAACAAACCATTTGCAAAAGATTTCATCTCCCAATTCATTTTAGAACAAATTTTATATTCTAAACATGCATACACAGGTTTCTGCAAAAACAATCAATTTAACAGAAGCAATTTACTAAACAAAGTGCATGGTCAGAAAGTACTTGTCTTGATGATTACATTGATATAAAATTTGCAAAAATTGGACGTGTGGTTTGAAAGTTATGAATTTTTCAAATTGGCACATCAATTAGACAAGTTTCTGTTTTTTATAAACAGGCAGGGCCACGTGGCGCTTTCCTACTGGTGCGTATTGTTTCGCGCAGATCAGCAAATACGGGCCGTTAGATTTAAGTTGCATCGCACGGCATAGAGGCACTACTTACCCTTTCGTTCACGTTCTATCACAACCCTTTGATCAAGATCCTACGGCTCACAATAGCTTGGTCACAGATGGGCGGCGTTGGGCGACAGTGAGCGGTGGCGCGGTCAGACGGCGGCGGAGCTGGCGATAGAGGAAGCAAGGAAGGTAGAGGGGTGGCTCACCGTGATCGCCGTGGCACGGGGATGCTCAACCTGCTCGCGTTGGTCGAAGGGGCGCACGAGGTTGATCGGAATCGCTCACCGGAGTTCTTGCTGTCGTCGGGTGCGCACGGTCGTGGTCGAAGACGAGCGCCTGGGATGCAAGCAAGCGAGGAAAAGTATCAGGAGGATGCGCACGGTCTCGGGGGTTGTAGAGGTACTCACCAGAACACGATGGGCGCACTGGTTTGGCGTCAGTAGCTCGCCGGAGAGGTAGTAGACGACGACAGCGGGCAGTGATCGTCCTTGTCGACGCTCTGAGGCGAGCGCGGTCGAGCTGAGGCCACTGGGAGGTGCGCCAGGGTCCGTGGAGCACACATTTCTGGTCGAGGGGGCAAGGGGCGGAGGAGGCTGGCCAGAATTTGTTTGCGAGCTCGTCGGAGCAGAGCGGGGTCTAGGCACAAATCAGGGCGGCCTAGGGGCATAGAGGGTCTGGCGAGAGAGGGGAAAGAGAGAGGACGTCGAGGCGTTTTAACGGGTGTGGTCGCAGAGGGTAAAGGCTGCATCAATGCTGCGAATTGAATCGAGCATTCAATGGTGGAAACAGCCGGCGAGGTGAGGGGAGAAGAAGTCGCGGCGGGTGAGGAAGAAAGCTAGGGGGTGGGACCTGGTTGTCTGTGAGAGAGAAAGAGGTGGGGTGGGTCCAGGTCGTCAGCGACGCCGTGGGTCAAAACTTGAGTGAAAACGTTTTGCTGCGGGTGGGGTGGAAAGATGGGCTTGTTGGGCCTTGTTGGGCTGGCCGCTTAGTTCATTTTTTTGTACTGCTTTGTTTTTCCTTTTCCATTTCTTTTATTCTGTTTTGATTTTGATTAAACAATTCAAACACTCATTTGAATTTAAACCTCAACCAAAATTGGTGTAGTTTTAAATACTGATTAGTAATATAATCTGAAGTTAATTTTGGAATAAAATTTTATTCTTTTGGGGGTCTTTTTAATTATTCAAAAAGGCCTTTACATTTAAATCTAATTAATATCAAATATAGTTTAAACCCTTATTAAATTTCAATTCTCACAAAAACCTTTTCAGTAAGTTTTATTTACTTAATAGGGTGTCAAAATATTCACCTAGAATTATTTGGAATACATTTAATATGATTCCTAAATCATTTGAATTGGGTATTTGTTTTAATTCCAATGGAATTAGTATAGTTTTATTTCCCTAAATTTTATTAGGAAGATTTATTTTATTTAAATTAATTAAACAACTTTTATTCCACTTGGGTAAATTTCAAAAATACTATTTTCTCATGAATTATATAATTATTCTTATTATAGATTTGTCTTTATTAAAATAGGGATAGAATGGTTAATGCCATTTTATTTATTTTGGAAATTTCTTTATTCCTTTATTTTATTTGGGTTTGAATTAAATTCATTCCATTTGCTTATGGTCTTGGCCAAGTTTTAATTTGGTCTTTAAATAATCCTTATTGAATATTTCTTTCTTCATCTTATAAAGTCTATATCTTTTTATTTATAGATCCGAACTTAGTGACTCCAATTTGTAAAATCTTATTTAATGTTTATTTATCCTTTTAAATATCTTTAGGATTATTTGCTCACCATTTGATATGGATTTATAGATAGATGCTTTATTAGCTTTGGGAATTAAATATCCTTATCCTATTAAATTTATAAGATTTTATCTATGGCTCCAAATTGAATGAAATCAATTTATATGGTCTTATAATATTTCCATTTGTTATTCTTGATCATTTTGAAATGTTTGTTTGACAAATTTCTATTTGGATCAAATCCATGGTCTTAGAGATAACTTGGAAATGATTTTTATTCCATTAGAGTTTAGGGTTTGGATTTATTTTCCAAGTGTTTAAATTTCTAGATGCATTTTATGATGAATGCATTGCACTTTGATTTGAATTTAGTTGTATTCAAACATTAACAAAAGTTTGTTCCAGATGGGATTTTAAGTTTCCATTTAGAAACAAAAGTTTCTTTTCACCCTAAATTTCAACAATTATTTATTGTGTTTATTTATTTTTCACATTACAAGATTTGGAAAATCTTGGGATGTGACAGGCTACCACCCTTAAAATAAATCTCGTCCCGAGATTTGGGGAGGCTAGGGGTTACAATTTGGCTCAAAGCAACTAGGGTACTACCACCCTTAAAATATTTTCCAACTAGATTACATCTTGGTTTGCTTGGGATCTTGTTGAAACTTCTCTGGGCAAACATCTGCATAGTGTCCTTTGTTTCCACACTTGAAACATGTGACAAGGCTGAGATCCTTCATAGGATTTATCTTGTGCTTCATCTTTTCTGGACAATTGCTTGCATAATGTCCTTGGTTACCACAATTGTAACATGTGATAAGGTCGAGTTCTTCACGTATCTTCTATGGACAAGTTGACACATAATGGCCTAGGTCTTTGCAGTTGTTGCACCATACTTGGCTAATTTCCTTATACTTATTCTTCTTGGGTTTCTCCAAATCTAGGAGTGCTTCTAGTTCATGTTCTTCATATGTTATCTCAAAGGTAGGAAAGTTTCCTGGTCTCCTTGTCCTTTTACTTGGATAATACATATGTCTCCTCTTTGGTCCTTTAAATTGAGTCATATTGCATGGAGGTGCAAGCTGAGATTTTCCTTTGTCTTCATCCTTCTTGGTAGACTTGGCTCTCTCATGGTAGTCTGCAATCAGTTGTTGCACTCCACCTTGTTTCCTTTGTTGAACTATGGAATAGATGGGGCATTGAATAGGGACATTATTATTTCCTTCACATAGGTAACAAGTAGCTTGAGATGTGGGGCATTGATTAGCTGGATGTTTCTCTTCACAATTGGGGCATTGATCTTCATGCTCTTTGGAAGTGTGATCCTTGTCTCCACAAATATTGCAAGCTTGGGTTCCCTCTAGAATATCATCCTTGACATCCTTGTTGTCACAAACTCCTTGGGAAGAGTTGTCTCCCATGTTGATCATTTGATCTGTCACCTTGTGCAACAATTGGGTTTGGGTTTCCAAAAACCTTTGCATGGTTGGATCTAACTCATTGGTGTTGGCTAAAAATTGAGCTGTCACTTGGTTCAACTGGGTTTGGTTTGCTAGTAGTTGTTCTTTCATGTTGATCTCTTGGTTGTTGTTGTCACCATCCTTGATGTTGGGGTTTCTTGGAGAAGTCATATGTTTGGGGTTGGATTGGGATTAGAGTAGGCAAAAGATTTCTAAGGAATCAATTCTAATCACTCACATCACAATTCACTCAAGTAATGTGCAAGCAATCACAAACAAACATTCCACTCAAACAACAAGTTTCAAGCATATTTTTAGGCAACCAAAAATATTTTTGTTACACCACTTAAGTTGGTGTGTTTGATTTAATCTAAATATGGTGGTCCATCTATATGGTTCACTTGAGATCTTTCCATCCTTCTTAGTTGATTCTTCTTGAACAAGATGTTTGTATCCTTAGAGAATTTCTTGCATCTTGGTCTCAAAACTTCAAGGTGATGATGGTTCCTTCTAAGTTGTGTTTCCTTAGTCCTCAAGTCTTGAGTAACAATTCTTGTCTCACTTGTAGTCCTTAGTGATAGCCAAGGTTGAAGTCTTTGTTGGGAATAAGGTTGAAATCACTTGAAGATGTTGAAGTCATTAGAGTTGATGAAGTCCTTTGCACATGGTGAAGTCTTTGGCCATGGGTTAGGCTTTGTCCATCAAGTTGAAAATAGAAGAGATGTAGAGTCAAAACCAAAATGGTTGAGGAAAGAGTTTACAAGATTGTTTGTAAATAAGTTTTGGAACAAATACAACTCCTATTTTTCTAAGGGTTTTGTCCAATCCTAGGGTTACAATCCTACAGGCAACACAATGCTCGGATACCATCTGTAAGGTTCCCAACCTTTAATAAGGTAGATATCCATGTGTTTACAATGCTAGTCCCTGGATCAATAGCTAGCATCCACAGTTAAGATGTAATATAAAGAAACAAAGGTCATAATACAACTTTATAACCAGGAATAAAATAATTTATTACATCTTACATAGCTCAATTGTCTATCTCATTACAATGCAGCAGAATATAACAATAGCATGGGGTCCTTCATCTTCAAAGTGCCATAGGCAGACATGTTGGTTGTAGACTTGTAATCCTAAATCAATAAACTTCTCTAACATCAAACAAACCTGCAACATAACAAGTTACAACCACAAGGGTCAATACATTTGAATTGTATTGGCAAATGATACTATGGTAGTATAGTGGAGTCTATCATCTATATGCATTTGGCTAAGTGGAGCTTAGGCTTGCTTTGTTCAAAATAGATTTTTCCTTATCATTTTAAAACACTAAGTTTTTGCTTGGAAAAAACACCCAAGGCATCTCCCAATAGAAATTGGTGATCCTTCAACCCTTGTTCAACCACAAGTTTTTAACTTAGAAATTGGGATGAGGAGATTCTTGATAGCTTCCATGTCTTGATGCTCAAATTGTCCTTTACCAGGGACATGGCTAAGTACTTAGATTTTTCACTCTACAGACGTGGTGCACTTTCCCACAAGACTTGGTTTCACCAAGACAAGATCTTTCAGAAGCCTTTCCTTAGACCAGAATGGACGCACTCCAACCTATCAATCCCCTACCACCAACTGTCCATTTGGATAAGTTATTGCAACCTATGTGATCCAGGCAGAGCCCATAATGCCAAGTGGCTGCACTTGAAGCTTCTCAACATTTTACATCTCAAATCTCTTTGTTCCTAGGTGGCCATCCACAAGTGAGATACACAAGGTAAACCATAGAAATGGGCCTTGTGAACCACTCAACATAAACCATCCTTCCATTCCATCCAGGTGATTCATTCACTTAGTTGTTTTATTAAACAAAACATAAGTCCATAGACTTAGAAATATTCCATAGCATGATTATATATTCCACCCTTGTTTTCTACTAGCTAAGCTAAGCATGACAGTAGTTGGAATCTTAACTTAGGAAATTCTACTAAGGTTTCATCTACTAGGATTTCCCATAGCATAGGTTATACTTAGCAAAATTCCATGCAAGTCTTACTTTAGAAATATCACTAATGCATAGTGAAAATAATGGGACAAAAGTATGAAGCATCACTTGACTTTTTGGTAGAGAATATAAGTTCACTCCTTGTCTTTCAAATGATCACACTCTTCAAATCACTACAATTCAATCAAGTAGGGCACAGTTTCAATCTACCATTCAAGCAAAACATCACATAAAATGATAGAAACAAAACAATGCATGCAAGCATGCCAAACTTTGTTTTATTTACAAAAGTGGTTTATAATAGGTTATAAACATTCTAAAACACTTTATTGGTCATTTCATAAAGTGGCAAAACTATTTGCAAAATATTTTACCCATAAACCATTTTTAAACCAAATCATTATTTTATATGGTTGAAAATGCCTTTATCAAGGTAGTAATCTTTATAGGGTTCACGAAATATATTTTTAAATCATAAAACTTGGTGCTTGGGGTCAGTGAGTTTAAATCAAAACATTTCCCAAAGGTTTTCCTCCAAAATCATTTTTACAATTAAACCATATTTTTATTTGACTAGAAATGCTTTAATTCAAGGTTTTAATCTTTTGCTTCACCAAATATGTTTTTGAAACCACAAATTGATTTCTATGGTCAGTAGGTTCAAAACAAACCATTTGCAAAGATTTCATCTCCAAATTCATTTTAGAACAAATTTTATATTCTAAACATGCATACACAAGTTTCTGCAAAAACAATCAATTTAACAGAAGCAATTTACTAAACAAAGTGCATGGTCAGAAAGTACTTGTCTTGCTGATTACATTGATATAAAATTTGCAAAATTTGTACGTGTGGTTTGAAAGTTATGAATTTTTCAAATTGGACATCAATTAGACAAGTTTCTGCTTTTTATAAACAGGCAGGGCCACGTGGCGCTTTCCTACTGGTGCGTACCGTTTCGCGCGGATCAGCAAATACGGGCCGTTAGATTTAAGTTGCATCGCACGGCACAGAGGCACTACTTACCCTTTCGTTCACGTTCTATCGCAACCCTTCGATCAAGATCATACGGCTCACAATAGCTTGGTCACAGATGGGCGGCGCTGGGCGACACTGAGCAGTGGCGCGGTCAGACGGCGGCGGAGCTGGCGATAGAGGAAGCAAGGAAGGTAGAGGGGTGGCTCTCCGTGATCGTCGTGGCACGTGGATGCTCAACCTGCTCGCGTTGGTCGAAGGGGTGCACGAGGTTGATCGGAATCGCTCACCGGAGTTCTTGCGGTCGTCGGGTGCGCACGGTCGTGGTCGAAGATGAGCGCCTGGGATGCAAGCAAGCGAGGAAAAGTATCAGGAGTATGCGCACGGTCTCGGGGGTTGTAGAGGTACTCACTAGAACACGAGGGGCGCACTGGTTTGGCATCAGTAGCTCGCCGGAGAGGTAGCAGACGACGACGGCGCGCAGTGATCGTCCTTGTCAACGCTCTGAGGCGAGCGCGGTCGAGCTGAGGCCACTGGGAGGTGCGCCAGGGTCCGTGGAGCACGCGTGTGTGGTCGAGGGGGCAAGGGGCGGAGGAGGCTGGCCAGAATTTGTTTGCGAGCTCGTCGGAGCAGAGCGGGGTCTAGGCGCAAATCAGGGCGGCCTGGCGGCGTAGAGGGTCTGGCGAGAGAGGGGAAAGAGAGAGGACGTCGAGGCATTTGAACGAGCGTGGTCGCAGAGGGTAAAGGCTACATCAATGCTGCGAATTGAATCGAGCATTCAATGGTGGAAACAGCCGGCGAGGTGAGGGGAGAAGAAGTCGCGGCGGGTGAGAAAGAAAGCTAGGGGGTGGGACCTGGTTGTCTGTGAGAGAGAAAGAGGTGGGGTGGGTCCAGGTCGTCAGCAACGCCGTGGGTCAAAACTTGAGTGAAAATGTTTCGCTGCGGGTGGGGTGGAAAGATGGGTTTGCTGGGCCTTGTTGGGCTGGCCGCTTAGTTCATTTTTTTTGTACTGCTTTGTTTTTCTTTTTCCATTTTTTTATTCTGTTTTGATTTTGATTAAACAATTCAAACACTCATTTGAATTCAAACCTCAACCAAAATTGGTGTAGGTTTAAATACTGATTAGTAATATAATCTGAAGTTAATTTTGGAATAAAATTTTATTCTTTTGGGGGTATTTTTAATTATTCAAAAAGGCCTTTACATTTAAATCTAATTAATATCAAATATATTTTAAACCCTTATTTAATTTCAATTCTCACAAAAACCTTTTCAGTAAGTTTTATTTACTTAATAGGGTGTCAAAATATTCACCTAGAATTATTTGGAATACATTTAATATGATTCCTAAATCATTTGAATTGGGTATTTTTTTTAATTCTAATGGAATTAGTATAGTTTTAATTCCCTAAATTTTATTTGGAAGATTTATTTTATTTAAATTAATTAAACAACTTTTATTCCACTTGGGTAAATTTCAAAAATACTATTTTCTCATGAATTATATAATTATTCTTATTAGAGATTTGTCTTTATTAAAATAGGGATAGAATGGTTAATGCCATTTTATTTATTTTGTAAATTTCTTTATTCCTTTATTTTATTTGGGCTTGAATTAAATTCATTCCATTTGCTTATGGTCTTGGCCAAGTTTTAATTTGGTCTTTAAATAATCCTTATTGAATATTTCTTTCTTCATCTTATAAAGTCTATATCTTTTTATTTATAGATCCAAACTTAGTGACTCCAATTTGTAAAATCTTATTTAATGTTTATTTATCCTTTTAAATATCTTTAGGATTATTTGCTCACCATTTGATATGGATTTATAGATAGATGCTTTATTAGCTTTGGGAATTAAATATCCTTATCCTATTAAATTTATAAGATTTTATCTATGGCTCCAAATTGAATGAAATCAATTTATATGGTTTTATAATATTTCCATTTGTCATTCTTGATCATTTTGAAATGTTTGTTTGACAAATTTCTATTTGGATCAAATCCATGGTCTTAGAGATAACTTGGAAATGATTTTTATTCCATTAGATTTTAGGGTTTGGATTTATTTCCCAAGTGTTTAAATTTCTAGATGCATTTTATGATGAATGCATTCCACTTTGATTTCAATTTAGTTGTATTCAAACATTAACCAAAGTTTGTTCCAGATGGGATTTTAAGTTTCCATTTAGAAACAAAAGTTTCTTTTCACCCTAAATTTCAACAATTATTTATTTTGTTTATTTATTTTTCACATTACAAGATTTGGAAAATCTTGGGATGTGACAGGCCCACCCGAATAGCCATGCAACCATCGATCCCACCTCTGCCTTAAAAAGCGTGCAAATCAATTTCCTTCAAACCTATCTCTATTCAAACTCTTATATCTTTTTATCTATAACTCCGAATCAACTTCCGTTTGTTTCTACTTGTTACCTACTCCAAGACCTATCTCTACACCATCCTAAACCTCCATATAAACCCATAGAGCCATAGCTGTATGAGTTTTCCTTCTCGAAATCCCGAATCTACACATACCCAAATCTTATTTCGTTTATTCACCCATCTAGACTTCGTCGTTTGCCTTTGGCCAACACACGAAAGTTGTAGATCTCGTCGAAATCTTTCAATCCCTATAAACCTCACCTATTTTCATCCACCACATCAGGAGAATTTCACATTGCAATATTTCAGATATGACGGTGTAAATCCAAGATCTACTCGCGCTCGTTTCTTCAAATCCAAATTCCTTTGGTGAAAAGGTAGCACTAATTATTCTCTAAAAATTTCATGTTGAAAGTTTTTTGATTTGATATACGGATTTATCTCTCTAACACAGATCTCTTTCATATCTATTATGAACAAAAATCGAGCCGGTCTTCTCTTCTAGCCATCGGATCCAAACCCGACAGCCAGGATTAGATCTAACCATGAAGCGGTATCGCCCAACCCGATCGCGCCACGTGGTCGTCGCCACATCATTTGCCAGATCAGCACAGCTCCTAGTCAGCGTAGAATATTCCCAGGGAATATTCCCTATAAATTTGAAATTGAAATTAATTTGCAGGAAATTGCATAAATTTGCAAAAATTATATAAAAAGATTTGTAGATCTAAAAATAGAAAATAATATATCAATGGATTCGTAAAAACGTGTAGAATATTAATATGACATTAGATACAACCTTTATAGTATTCATTTAATGCATTAATTTAATTAGTTTTAATGGTATTTTAGGTTAATAAATTCATAGAACATTATCTATAACTCCGAAAAATATGAATAATATGTCAAAAGAAAGCTAATCTAATTTAGATTAATAATGTCAGGTTAGATCGAACCTTTGCAGTACATATTTACTGTAATGATTTAATTAGTTTGAAATGGCATTTTAGATCATTAAATCTATAGTAAATTATTTGTCTATCACAAAAATATAAATAATATACCGATGGAAAGCTAGTTCCGGGTAGACCATCAATACGCATTTGGTTCAGGAAAATACTGTAAGGTTATTCTGTAGATATTTAAACAAGCTAATACCCATTTTCGAGTAATAAATTCATAAGAAAATAAATACTATTCAGAAAATTGCAAATAATATGTTCCTGGAATCACAAGAAAGAGTATAACCAGTTTTTGAATTAAAATTATAGGTGTATAGTACGTATAATGTTGGGAGCATTATAATACATTCTGTAGTATTTTAATTATTTAAAAATATCTATAACTTCGATTAGGGTGAATCCAATGCCTATTGGTTCGTATTAATGTCCTCTATCCAGTACACTTAAGATCCAAATTTAATTCAACAATTAGAACATGCGTTACAACAGAACTATTAAAACCCCTATATTGGCAAGTAATTATTAATAACAAATACTACATTGCACTAATTGGTCTCTTGCATGTATCATATACTTCAGTATTGTTTAGAGAACTAAAATAACAATCATTGTGACGTATTAAATTGTCATGCATGCATTTGTTGCATTTGTTTGATCTCTATGTGCTATTGTTTATGTTGTATGCAATTGTTTGATCGATAGATTGCGAGGAGTGCAACGTTTGTGGTTGCAACGAGTGCTTGAACGACTTCACCAACTACCAAGGCAAGTATATGCTAATTTGTTCATGATTATTGTCCTACTATTTTCAATGCATTGTGTTGTATTTTGTAGTTGCATGATAGGAACTACTATCGCTATGCTATGTCCTATGTATTGTGGTAGGGAACACCTTTGTAGTTGAACTCCCGTATGGTAGATGTGCTTAGCATTGATGTAGATACGAGGAAGGGATCATGCTTTGGTAAAGTGAAGGTTTTGTTCTACTAAAACAACATAATGTCAATGAACCACCTGGGCGGAATGGCATTGATTGGGTCATCAGAGTGAAGAGTTATGGTGGGGAATGCCGCCCAGGGTACCGAGAAAGGATTTGGTTTATTTGTTTGTTATCTTTCGTGTGCAACCATGTGCCAGTGAGAATGGGTGGATGGCTGGACTCAGTAGGTCGTGGTGACCCGAAACCAGCGTAGCCAGAGATGTAGTGAATGGTAGGTTGGGACCGGTGCGCAGTGGGGTTTGGGGATCTACTTCCCAAACGGTCTCTTCTTGGACTTCTCCCTATCATCACCCAATATGAGAGTGGTGGTACGAGCTGGGCTGGCCAATTCACATGGGTAAAGTGTACTAACCCCTACAGGGTGTCTAAACTAAGTACTTAGCCATGTCCCCGGTTATGGATAATTTGAGCGACCTGATATTGATACTATGACATATTCTCGCTCATCCATATTTCTTGATTTCTAAAACTTGATTGGGTGAACTTAATGGGTTGTTGTGAATCAAATTGGTTTAATAAAGTAGGACAAAGTGTTTGGAAAATGCAAGCTAGCCACAGCTCCCCCAGCCAAATAAGCATGTAGTTGCTAGGTGTATTGTCTCCCTACTTAGCGCTACTTGCCATACATTCCATGTATTGACCCTTCGGGGCTTCTACGTTTTATGTTGCAGGTTATATCGTATCTAAGTGATCATTCATAGGTCGCGAGACTCCACTCAACAATTGATCGCCTATGGCACATTTGAAGGATGGAGATCTACCTTGTAATTGCTTTCCGCTATAACATAAGGTAAAATTCTAGATCATATTCATTGTATTTATGATGCACAGTTATATTTGATATCATTTTGTACTGTGTGTGCCTGTGAACCGATCCAGGGATTGGCACTATACACATGAACTCGGGCTTATTAGGCGAGGGTGTTACACACTTGCTGCATTTGTTATTTGTTACTTGCACTTTGTTTTGTTGCCTTATCAAAAAACCACTAAAAATCTGTTTGCTAAGTATTTGCAGAGAGTTCCTGCTCCATACCACTGTTCAGCACCTTCTGCTCCTCGTTGGGATCGACACTCCTATTTATCGAAAGTACTACGATACACCCCCTATACTTGTGGGTCATCAATTAAAAACATCAAAAAGATTAAAACAAATATGTGAAACATAGTGGATAGAAACATTTCTACTGTATCATTGAGCAATTGAGTTTCCTGATTATTGGTGATAGTGCCCGTTGACAACGAGGTCATATCATTGGTGAATGATTGATGCATGCAAAATGCATACATAAACTTTGTAGTTCGTTAACATGTTTACCCACATATTTGCATCATATATAATGTTATATCCATGTTTTACATTGATTTTTGGGGATTTAACAATGATCCCCTTTATTTTGGCTATAACTCGGTAGGTCAGAAAACCCTATTTTTAATGTTTTTGATGTTTCAGGACCTATATGAAGTCAAATGGACCTAAACTTTTGGTAATGCCAATATTTATCCACGAGAAGCATATGGAGCACAAGAACCTCATCTGGAGGGTCAGGAGTCCCAAAAGAGCCTGTGTGGCGCGCCCAGCCCAGGTGGGTGCGCCACCCATGCTCTTTTCCTCCTTAGTCGTCTGATCGCCTTGATTCTTTGCCCACGGATTTCTGTTGACCTAAAAATCCCTATATACGGATCCCCTAGGGAGTCCTTGACACGGAGCACAGTAGAAACAAAAACACCACCAAACATAGTCAGATCCAGTGAAGATTGGAGGGGGAACTCCATCGGAGCCACCTCCGGGGAGATCTCCACCCTCTCCAGCATCTCCGGCATCATCACCATGATGAAGAGGGAGTAGTCCACGTCCAGACTATGGGTTTGTGGCAATAGCTTGATCTATTTATCACTTGTTCTTCATAGATCTAGTACCATATGAGTTGTCCTACATGATTATGGTCATATATGTAATTCCTATATGGTGGATCTTTGTTCTGTGATTTGATATTTGAGATTGGAATATATTTTGTGTAAGATGTATTGATATATGCATATCATGTACTCCATTCTTAATTGCTTGTTTTGATCCAACTTGTATGGGGAGAAGTGTGTATTAGATGGAGTAGCATGGTGGTAGTGATTGAATTGTGATAAACAATATTCAAGATCTACTTTGATTTTTATCTTTTCTTCTGCGGCCTCACTAGGGATAAAGTGAAATCATGTGCTATAGTTATCATGTGACAGTGTGATAATCTTGTTAGATCAAGGTAGCATATTTGTATTTTAAACATCATGTTATATTACTTAAAGCTATATTTTGATTTGTTCTTAATTCATGATTGCATGGAGTTTCCCTTTCTTGAGGAGTATATGAGAGATGTATTTTATCTCTATGTTAGAACGTGATGCCGTATTGATTTCTTATTAAACACATATAAAAGTTACATGAATATTTATCATCGATGAATTGTTTTGTGATCACTACAACTTAAAAAGGGAGTAGACAAGTGAACCCATGAACCCTGGTCCGATTTTAATCATAAGAAACACTTTTCCATTGAATCTCCTATCTTTTATATTTTATGCAATTTAATATTTCAAAATTACAAAAATACTTTCTCTACTTGTAGTCACTCATGAAAACACCAAAACAACTCTACTATCTTCCATATAATCTAGTTTGCATTAATTTAGTTTATTTAGTTTATTTATATTTTATTTCATATAACTAATATGAAACCTTGTGCTTGAAAACCACTTGGTGGAGTTGGGGACACAAGACAAATTATTTACTTTACATGTTGCTTGAAGAGGAGAAGACAAATAAACTTCCATAACCAATTCCCCGAGAGTTAGATATAAACCCTCGAGTCACCCTTGTGGGGAAAATAAGCTTGATACAACACTCTGCACTTGGAGTCCCAACAAAAAGTGGCACGATTGTTGCCATCAAGAATACTTTCTGGCGCCATTGCCGGGGAGTTGGTGAAGGAGCTTCATCAACTTGTGCAATAACCCAAGCTTGGGGAGGTTGCTCCACTATGAGTTTTTCTTCTCCTTTTAGATTTTTAAAGTATTTTATTTTGTCTTGTTTTTAGTCTTTTTTAGTTTTCCTTAAAACATGAAAACACATAAAAATGGAAAAGAGAGCTTATTGGCCCTTTAGTGTAAAGAACTCCCCAAAATAAGGTGAGATGCCATTTGAACCATTTGAAATAGACCTCGCAGTACTGAAGCTATTTATGAAAACCATTTTTATGGGAAGCCTAATGAAAACCCTATGAAGCATTTGAAAACTGTAAATGGAAGATGCAAACATTTGGACATGAGTAATAAACACAATAGTACGATTAAAGTTAAACTTTTCCATATTCACTTGCTAGTAAGGCATTAAATTGGATATTAAAATGGCCACCCAGAAATTTTAGCTCTTGGTTTAATGTTAAAGTTGCTTTTGTTGAAAGATTTGGAACCCCTTAAATAATAGGCCATCTTAGGGAAATGCTTATCATGTTTAAACAAAATAAAGATGAACCTCTTATAAGAGCTTGGGAAATATTTAGAGAACTAGCTTTTGGAATAGAACATGGTTTTAGAGACCGGATGTTAATGCATATCTTATATAGAGGGTTAACTAAAAGTTCAATGACCTATTTAGATAAAGAGAGTGGAGATTATTTCATGAATTTAACAGCCAACAACGCTTATATATTATTAGATGGCCTACTGTTAGAAGTAAAAGTCAAAGAAAGCCTTGAAAAGCTAAAGTGCCAGAAGATGTATTTGATGATAGACATGAAATCTTCAATTTATATAATAGAGACAAACAAGTAGAAGAAGTCAAGATGTTAAGTGAAACAAAAGAACCTCTACTTGATCTTGATAAATGTAGCTTGCATGAACTCATTAACTTATTGTAAAAGTTTGCCCAAGATCCATCCTTTAATGTTCATCAAGCAGGATTTGATTCCTATCTAGCAAATTATGTTATAAAAGAAAAGATTGAAAGATGTAATAATTAAGCTATGATACCACCTAAGCTTGGGGATTTATGGCTCCCCAAGATATTAATCACTATTGTAAACGAGACACATCATGTTATTCTAGATTTAGGATCTAGTGTGTCAGTTTTATATAAAGATCTATATGATTTACTTGATTTGAAACCTATGGAAAAATGCTCTATAGATCTTTTACTTGATGATGATTCAACTAAACATGCTTCAAGAAAATTTGAAGATATCATGGTTGAATTACATATGACATTTGTACTTGTTGATTATATTTTCATGGACATGGGGATCAATACTTCAAGTCCTATAATACTTGGTAGACCTTTCTGAGAACTACAGGTGCAGTCATTGATACAAAAGAAGGAAATGCGAAGTTTAAATTTCCTCACAAGAAATGTATGGAACTGATACGTTGGAAATGTATCTATAATTTTTGATGCTCCATGCTTGTTTAGTATCTACTTTGATTTACTTGTCCACACTTTGAGGTGCTTTTTACATGTTTTCTGGTACTAAACTACTAACAAGTTACAACAGTGCCAGATGCCTGTTTTCTGTTGTTTTTGGTTTCAGAAAAGTTAGTAAAGAAATATTCTCGGAATTGGGCGGGACAAAGGACAAAGTCAATTACTTTCCGTGGGGAACAAGAAGTCCAGAGGAGAGCCGAAGGGGCCGGCCAGAGGGGCCACCCCCCTCCCCCGGCGCGGCCACAGGTGGGCCCGTGCCTGGCTAGGGTTGGTGGCCCTGGCCGCCTCCTCGGTCTCCCCCTTCGCCTATAATAAGCCCCCAATGCAGAAACCCTAAGTACCCGATCAGAAATCCATGAAATCGTGTGTAGCCGCCGCCACCATCGTCCCTAGATCGGGGGGATCTGAAGTTCTTCCCGGCACCCTGCCGGAGGGGAGATCATCTCGGAGGCCTTCTCTCCGGTATGATGCGTGAGTAGTTCCACCTTAGACTATGGGTCCATGTAGTAACTAGATGGCTGTATCTCCTCCTTTGTGCTTTCATGTATAGATCTTGTGAGCTCCATTAATGATCAAGATCTAATCTATTTGTAATCATGCATGTTGTGTTTGCGGGGATCCGATGGATATTGAGATTATTATGTTGGTTTGATTAATGGTTTTGTCTTTATGATTCTATCATGTCTGTGTTGTTTCTGATCTTGCATGCTCTCCGTTGCTAGTGGTTATCTTTGCCAAGTAGTTGCTAGTGACTCCAAGAGGGGGTATTTATGCTTGATAGTGGGTTCATGCCTCTAGTTTCCAAGGGAAGTGACAGAAATCTCTTCGGTTGTAGATGTGTTGTTGCTACTAGGGAGAAAACAACGGTCTCTTGTCCATGGAACATGTGGACTATTTACCTTACACACTTTGCTTAAAGCAGTTGTCTGTTGTTTGCAACTTAATACTGGAGGGGGTTCGGATGATAACCTGAAGGTGGACTTCTAGTCATAGATGCAGTTGGATGGCGGTCTGTGTATCTTGTTGTATTGCCCAATCAACCTCATAGGATATTTCTGACTAGCAATTGCATTGTTATGCCTTGCTCAGTTCCTGTTAATTGCCCTGCTGTAATTTGTTTACCCTTCATGCCATGTTGTTTATCTAAGGAGAACACCTCTAGTGAACTATGGACCCCAGTCTAATATTTACCATTGATACATCTTCCACTGTTACTTGTTTACTCGCTGCAAACCTTTACCTTCCACACCATACGTTTAATACTTTGTTACAGCAAACCGGGGAGCTTGACAAGCTCACTGATTCTTTAGGGCAAAGTATTGAGTTTGTGTTGTGCAAGTCTCCGCGTTGCTAGCAACACATGTGTGATGTTTCCTTCCTCCTACTGGTTTGATAACCTTGGTTTCTTACTGAGGGAAACTTGATGTCGTGCTTCTTCATACCTTGCTCTTGGGGATTCCAACGAAGCGTCCCACGACAAGTATTGGGCGCCATCGAGCTATTTTCTAGCGCCGTTGCCAGGGAGGCTAAGGACGTCTTCACTAGGGGAGTCCTTCACTTCCTTTCTCTTTACTTTGTTTTTAGTTTGTTTTGTTTCTTTTGTTTGGTTTTGTTTGCCTCTTTCCAAAAAACACAAAAAAATTAGTCTAGTTTGGTTTGCTTGCTTTATTCAAAAACACAAAAAAATAGTTCCTGCTCTAGTTGCTGCCATGTTGGGGTTTGCCTTTATTTCCCCTGTGGTATAAATCTCCACTTTTAAGCAAAAAAGTGAAGAAAGTTTTACGGAAGCCTGGTCTAGAATCTCTGCTTTCCAGAGGGAAACTGAGCTTGAGGTAAGCCTCGGTTTGGTTATTGATAGTTTCTACCGCGGTATTGATCTTCGTTATAGATATGCTTTGGATGCTGTGGCTGAGAAAGATTTTTTGCTTTGTACTGAGGATGAAGCTTTTGATGCCATAAGGAAATTAATCATGATCTATGGTACACCTAGAAAGTCTGATTCCTCTTTCACAAATATTTTTGCTAGGTTGAACACTCTTAAGACTAGTATTGCTGCTATGAATAGTTGCTATCACACGCTTAGGGCTTACCATGATTATGTTCCAATAAATTCTGAGCCTTGAAAGTGGTTTCCCACAATCAAAGTCTCTATTAATACTACACTTTTTGATGCTCGTTGTGATATCATGTCCGAATTTTGTCTCATGCCTAAAGATATTTTTGATTCCTTGAGTCTTTGGAGGATTATTGAAGGAGGAGAGTAAATCTCTCTTACCAACAATGCCACTATATTGCCCATTGGAATAGCTGAAGGTGTGTTTACAAAAATCTCACGGAAAATGGTGTCTACTGATTATCTTGTTATTGAATGTGTAGGCAAAGGACAGATCACACTTGGAAGGTCTCTATTGAAACACCTTGGGGCAGTAATAGATGTGGGAAAAGGCATCATATCTTCCCTAAGGAGAAAAATAAAGGTAAGAAAAAAGGAACAAGAGGGGCAATGCTTCATTTGAAAATACTTGATTCTTCTTGCTTCTTGTGCCTAACTTAAAGGCGTTAAAGAAAAGTACTTGTTGGGAGATAACCCAAGAGTTTCCTTGAGTCTTTGAAGTTATTACTTCTGTAATGACCTCTCCTTATCCTTTTTGTTTGCTTTTTGTGCCAAGAATTACCTCTAATGAGAGGGAAGTAAGATTTCGGGAGTTGTTGTCCTGAAACAGATTTATGACCTCCACCAAAAAATTCGTGAGGAGGCTCTATAACACGGATTGAGCTCAAAATTTACAAATAAATCCCCCAGTATGTTAGCTAACTTTCGTTAGTTCAACACTTTTTGATTTGAGCAACATAAGATGTTCGAAAAAATCGGTTTCAGGTAAATTGAGCTTTTTGAAGGAGTTACTATAGGTAGATTGTGTTTTTAGTGAAAATCCTTGTTGATCCAAAGCTTTGTCATAGGTCTAATATCTTTTGAATAAGCTAATGTTGCTAATGAAGATTGTGTGAAGTTTTGTATGAAGGAAAAATTTCAGGTGTTAAGAGAGAATGATGCAATGAGATGAAGAATGGACAAAAGCGCAAGCTTGGGGATGCCACCATGGTGTCACCCCAAGAAATGTCCAAGAGGTACAAGCGTCAAAGCTTGGGGATGCCCAAGGCATCCCCTTCTTCATCAATAAAAAGCTCGGGTCTATCTAGACACTTTGTTTTTATTGTTTTATGCACATTTGTGTTGTTCTTGGAGCGTCTTAGTTTTCGTTTGCTTTGCTTAGGTTGTTTAGTTTGCTTGAATAAAGTAGTTTGGACCCCCATTCTCGCTGTGTTGTTTTGGAAATAAGGTTGCTTGGTGTTTTGAAAGGAGTAGTAAGTTATTGCTTGAAGTGCAAGAGGAGCTTGCATTGACTGTGACTTAGACTTTAGCATGACATGCTAGGTCTTGTTTTAGCATTATACTTAGTGATTATTGTTGTAGCATGTATTGTTCCAAACAATTGGGATTGCTTAGTGTGTCTTGAAGAAATTATGCGTTGTTTTAGCATGCAAAAGCATAGTATTGTGGTATTATCCTTTGATGCTTTGCTTGGGTTGACTTGGCACATGCTCACACCATGTTATGACTATGACAAGTCACCATTAGCCTCTATGATCATTTAGTCCTTGACTTGTAGTGAAGGGAATATGCCCTGAGAGGCAATAATAAAGTGTTTATTATGTGTATTCCAAGTATATGATAGATATTTATTTTGCATGCTATAATTGTATTAATACGGAAACATTAATACATGTGTGTTTAATAAACAAATAGAAAGTTCCTAGTTATGCCTCTCTCATAAACTAGCTCGTTGATTAACAAGATGATCAAAGTTTCCTGATCATAAACATTGGATGTTGTTAATAACGAGGTGACAACATTAGTGTAATGATGTGATGAACATTCATCCGAAGTATAGCATTACGATCAAAGTCATTGAGTTTATATTGCTATAACAACTTACGAAGTGATCCTAATCCTTAGACCATGAGATCATGTCAATCACTAACACCGGAAGATTTTCTTGATGACATCAAATGTCACACGAGTGGAGGGAATTGAAGAGAATTTTTGTGAGTGGAGTGTCCACCCACATGAATTAGGGGAGGGCAAGGGGGCAGCCCCATGCGCCGTCCACCCCCTTGGGCCCCCCCCTCTCCTATAAAAGGCACCCTCTCCTCACTTCTCACTCACACCTCCTCGTGAAGGATCTCTCTCCCCCTCTAGAATTTATCCCCCATGGTCTCGGACTAGGGAGATACATGTTCCCGGTGGCTATTCGACAAGAAAGGGTTATGCTTCCGCTGCATCGCTGGAGTGAGGAGGCGAAGATTGCTCGGTGTCTTGTACGTGTGTGCGAGCACGGATGCGCTGCTGTTTTGCGGCGCTAGGACTTCCTCTCGATCTTGAGATCGGCAAGAGATCGTCTACATCAACCACGAGTTTAACTCGTTAAGCTTTGTCGGTCTTCAAGGGTATGTTCTCTATGGATATACATCCGCCTGTTGTTTGTATCTAGTAGATAGATCTTGGTACCTAGTTCCCATTGTAGGATTTTTTTTTGTTTTCTATGTTGTGAACCCCTACAGTGGTATCAGAGCCGGATCTATGCGTAGATGTTTTGCACGGGTAGTACACATATGAGTATGTGGGCGATGATGATCATGTTGTTGCTTCTTAGTTGTAATTTTGGATATTGGTGGCATACTGGGATGAAGCAGCCCGAACAAACTTTACATGTCCTCGCACATGAGACCTGTTCCACGCTTGACATGCAACTAGTTTGCATAAGTGGTAGCGGGTGTCTGTCTCTCCTACTATAGTCAATATCTATTTTGCAATGACTTGTCAAAAATTTGGTTATCCTTGTTGTGGTTCATGTTCGTAGGTAAGAACGGTTCTATCTTCGAAAGCCCTAAGCCACGTAAAACTTGCAATGGATAAATTAGAGGCGTCTAGTTTAGATTGTTGCTGGGCTAGTGTTATGATATGGTGATGTTGTAAGTAGAAATATGAGATGCTACTCTTACAACATACATAACATGTAAGTTCCATAGACCTTGGCCTTACACATAAAGGTATGATAGTGATCATACCACGGTGCACATGATAGAGATCATATGCGGAAACCATATAATTTCACTAATAAACATGTGATGTTTGATAACATCGTATATTGATTGTTTGGCATTTTATTAGCATAATAAGATGATCCCTCATTTAAATATCAAGATAATAATGTGTTCTTCCTTTAGTATGTACCAATTATGTTTTCGTCGCTCCAAGACATCATGTGATGATCGGGTGTTCTTGGATCCACGACCATATTTCGGGTGTAAGACAGTTACACACACGAATATTAAGGTTCTAACTTGGCGAGCCTAGCATGTACAGACATGGCCTCGGAACACGGACCGAAAGGTTAAGCATGAGTCATATAGTAGATATGATGCCCATGTGATGCTCGCCTTTGAAGCTACACCGACTCACGTGATGACCGGACTTGGTGTAATGTATTTGGTTCATGTAATCACCAAAAGGCACGAGGGATGTCGTTTTTGAGCGGGAGTTCGTTCCAAATGTGAATTAGTTGAACTCAATCTAACATAAACTTAGTCTAAACTTTAAAAATTCTGTTGTAGATGGCACCACCTGCTTTTAATTTCAATGTGTTCATGGAGAAAGAGAAACTTGCAACGAACGGTAGCAACTTTACCGAATGGGCCATGAATTTGAGGATTCTCCTCTCTGCATGTAGCAATATGTGCTAGAAGCGCCGCTAGGCCCCCCACCTTTCGATGATGCCCCTGACGAGGAGAAGAATGTCTATCAGACTCGTCAGGAGGACCACAACTTAGTTCATTGCGGCATATTGTATGGGCTAGAGCCGGAACTTTGAAAGCGTTTCGAAAACGGCAATGCATTTGATACAATGGGTGAGTTGAAAATGATTTTCGACACACATGTTGCTGTAGAGAGATACAATGCTTCAGAAAAGTTCTTTAGCTGCATGATGGAAGAGCACAACTCCATAAGTGAGCATGTACTCAAGATGTCGGGTTACGCCGATAAGCTTGTGTCCTTGGGAATAACGATTCCCATTGACTTAGGCATCCATCGTGTTCTGCAGTCTCTGCCACCTAGCTATAAGAGCTTTGTGATGAACTATAATATGCAAGGCATGAAGAAGTCTCTCCCCGAGCTTCTGTCAATGCTTAAAACTACAGAAGTGGAGATCAAAAAGGAACATCAAGTGTTGATGATCAATAAGAACACTGGTTTCAAGAAAGACAAGAAGGGAAAATGGAAGGGAAGTAAGGGCGAAAAGTAGGTTGCCGTGCCTGAAAAGAAACCCCGAGTTGGACCTAAGTCTGATACCGAGTGCTACTATTGTAAGGGGATCCATCGAAGCGAATCGCCCAAGTATTTGGCAGACAAGAAGGCCGGCAAGGCAAACAAAGGTATATATGATATACATGTTATTGATGTGTACTTGACTAGTGCTTGCAGTAGCACTTGGGTATTTGATACCGGTTCAGTTGCTAATATTTGTAACTCGAATCAGGGGTTGCGGAACAAGCGACCGCTAGCAAGGGGTGAGGTCAAGATGCGTGTCGGCAATGGATCAAGCGTTGATGTGATCATCGTCGGAACGCTGCCTCTCCACTTGCCATCGGGATTAGTAATAAACTTGAATAATTGTTATCTGGTGCCAGCACTAAGCATGAACATTGTATCTGGATCGTGTTTGATGTGAAGTGGTTATTCATTTAAATTCGAGAACAATGGGTGTTATATTTATATGAATGAAATCTTTTATGGTCATGCACCGATGATGAATGGTTTATTTCTTTTGGATCTCGACAATAGTGTTACACATATTCATAATGTTGATGCTAAAAGGATTAAACTTAATGATGATATATCCGCATATATGTGGCACTGCCGTCTAGGTCATATTGGCGTTAAACGCATGAAGAAGCTCCATTCGGATGGACTTTTGGAATCACTTGATTTTGAATAATTTGCTACATGTGAGCCATGCCTTATGGGCAAGATGACTAGAACGCCGTTTTTCGGTTCAATGGAATGGGCGACAGATTTATTGGAAATCATACATTCTGATGTATGTGGTCCAATGAGTGTGTCGGCGCGAGGTGGATATCGTTATTTTGTTACTTTCATGGATGATTTGAGTAGATACGGTTATATATACTTGATGAAACACAAGTCTGAAACCTTTGAAAAGTTCAAGGAATTTTAGAATGAAGTGGAAAATCATCGTAATAGAAAGATCAAATTTCTACGGTTCGACCGTGGAGGTGAGTATCTAGGTTACGAGTTTAGCACTCACATGAAAGAGTGTGGAATTGTTTTATGACTCACACCTGCCAGAACACCACAACGAAATGGTGTGTCGGAATGTCGTAATCATACTTTATTAGATATGGTTCGATCTTTGATGTCTCTGACGGACTTGCCATTGTCATTTTGGGGTTATGCACTAGAAACTGCCGCATTCAATTTAAATTGGGCACCATCTAAATCCGTTGAAAAGACACCGTATGGATTGTGGTTTGGAAACAAACCTAAATTGTCATTTCTTAAAGTTTGCGGATGCGATGTTTATGTGAAGAAACTTCAACCGGATAAACTCGAACCCAAAGCGGAAAATGCGTCTTCATAGGATACCCTAAGGAAACAATTGGGTATTCCTTCTATCATAGATCCAAGGGCAAGTTTTTTGTTGCCAAGAATGGATCCTTTCTAGAGAAAGAGTTTCTCACGAAAGGCGTGAGTAGTCGGAAGGTAGAACTAGAAGAGGTTATTGAACCTTCTCTTCAAAGTATGGCGAGTAGCGCAGCACCGGAAGTCATTCCGGAGTTGGCTTCACCAGTTGAAGAAGGAACTAATGATAATGATCATGAAACTCCGAAAGAGAGTACTACCGAACCTCGCGGGTCTAGCAGGACGCGTGCAGCTCCAAGCTATACGAAAACCCTGCCATGAATTTCATGGTTGATGAAAATGATGACCTGCGACGTATGAAGAAGCGATGATGAGCCTGGATTCCAACAAATGGTTAGAATCCATGAAATCCGATATGGAATCCATGTATGAAAATCAAGTTTGGAGCTTGGTGGACTTACCTCACGACCGAAAGGTCGTGGAGAATAAATGGATTTTCAAAAGAAAAACTGATGCTGATGGTAATGTGACTGTCTATAAAGCTCGACTTGTCGCAAAGGGGTTTAGAAAAATTCAAGGAGTTGACTACGATGGGACATTCTCTCCCGTAGCGATGCTAAAATCAGTTACGATTATGTTAGCAATTGCCTCATATTTCGATTATGAGATATGGCAGATGGATGTCAAAATCGCGTTCCTCAATGGCAATATTGAAGAAGAGTTGTATATGATACAACCAAAGGGTTTTGTCGATCCTAAGGATGCTAACAAGGTGTGCAAGCTTCAGCGATCCATCTATGGATTGAAGCAAGCATCACGAAGTTGGAATCTCCGCTTTGATGAGGTGATCAAAGAGTTTGGATTTGTCCAAACTTATGGAGAAGCTTGTATTTACAAGAAAGTGAGTGGGAGCAATGTGGCATTTCTAATATTATATGTGGATGACATATTATTGATCGGAAATGATATAGATCTTTTAAACAGTGTTAAAAGTTATCTAAACAGCAAATTTTCAATGAAGGACCTAGGTGAAGCATCATACATATTAGGCATAAAGATCTATAGATATAGATCTAGGCGCCTAATAAGGCTATCGCAAAGTACATACCTTGATAAGATTTTAAAGAAGTTTAAAATGGACGAAAGTAAGAAGGGGTTCTTACCTATGTTGCAAGGCACGACATTGAGTAAGACTCAAAGTCCGGCTATGGCGGAAGATAGAGAGATAATGGACAAAGTCCCCTATGCTTCAGCCATAAGCTCTATAATGTACGCCATGCTATGTACAAGACCGGATGTGGCACATGCTATTAGTTTGACTAGTAGGTACCAATCAGATCCAGGTTCGGAACACTATAAAGCGGTCAAGAATATCCTTAAGTACTTGATAAGAACTAAGGATATGTTTCTTGTATACGGAGGTGAAGAAGAGCTCGTCGCTAAGTGTTATGTCGACACTAGCTTTGACACCAATCCGGATGAATCTAAGTCTCAATCCGGATACGTATTTCTCATGAATGGCGGAGCGGTTAGTTGGAGGAGCTCCAAACAACCTATGATGGCGGGATCAACAACGGAGGTCGAATATGTTGCTGCTTTGGAAGCGGCTCAGGAAGCAGTTTGGATGAAGGAGTTCATATCTGAACTAGGTGTGGTTGCAAGCGCATTGGACCCAATGGTGATCTATTGTGACAACAATGGTGCCATTGTCAATGCCAAAGAACCAAGGTCTCACAAGTATTCCAAGCATATTAAGCGCCGGTTTCACTCCATCCGTGAACATGTCAAGGATGGAGATATAAAGATTTGTAAAGTACATACAGATCTCAATGTAGCAGATCCGTTGACTAAAACTCTCCCTAGAGCAAAACATGATCAACACCAGGACTCCATGGGTGTTAGATACATCACTATGTAAGTAGATTATTGTCTCTAGTGCAAGTAGGAGACTGAAGGGAATATGCCCTGAGAGGCAATAATAAAGTGTTTATTATGTGTATTCCAAGTATATGATAGATGTTTATTTTGCATGCTATATTTGTATTAATACGGAAACGTTAATACATGTGTGTTTAATAAACAAACAGAAAGTTCCTAGTTATGCCTCTCTCATAAACTAGCTTGTTGATTAACAAGATGATCAAAGTTTCCTGATCATAGACATTGGATGTTGTTAATAACGAGGTCACAACATTAGTGTAATGATGCGATGAACATTCATCCGAAGTATAGCATCACGATCAAAGTCATTGATTTATATTGCTATAACAACTTACGAAGTGATCCTAATCCTTAGACCATGAGATCATCTCAGTCACTAACACTGGAAGAGTTTCTTGATGACATCAAACGTCACACCATAACTGGGTGATTATAAAGATGGCTTCAGAACTACTAAAGTGTTATGTTGAGGCTCATGGATCGAGAGTGGAATTTGTTCATCTCGATGACAGATATATATACTCTAGGCCCTCTCGGTGATATCACATTGATTAGCTTGCAAGCAAGTGATTTGATCACTAGAATGTTATATCACGGGAACAAGAAAATAGTGCATGTCAGTAACGAGATCAAACTAGGTATGGAGATACCGATGATCGAATCTTGGTCATGTAATATATCGTGAAACAAAGGGATTAAGATACTAGCGTAAAAGGTTCCGACGATCATAGGAAAGTCATTGTTGAATGTGTGGGAGTCAGTATGGATCTCTAGGTCCCGCTTCTGATTATTGATCAGAGAAGGGTCTCGATCATGTTCGCATTATTCGCAAACCGTAGGGTGGCACACTTAAGGGACACTGACATCCAATTGGAGCAAAAGTTTCATGCTGGAAATAATAACAAGCGCAGGAATTTATTTCACTAGATACCGAAGCAGGTTTTCGGGTGAAATTGCAGAAAGTGTTTTTGCATGTGAAATGAAATACTAGTAAGGGGTTATATGTGAATGTTTGTCATTAAAGTAATTGACAAAATTCTGAATAAATAAAAGGAGTTTTATTTAATGAGAGTTTGCATTAAATTTGGTGGAAATTTAATAGCAATTTTGAGTGGAGGGAATTGAAGAGATTTTTTGTGAGTGGAGTGTCCACCCACATGAATGAGGGGAGGGCAAGGAGGCAGCCCCATGCGCCGGCTACCCCCTTGGTGTTCCCCCCTCTCCTATAAAAGGCACCCCTCTCCTCACTTCTCACTCACACCTCCTCATGAAGGATCTCTCTCCCCCTCTAGAATTTATCCCCCATGGTCTCAGACTAGCGAGATACATGTTGGGCTATTAAGGGCAAGGTTGTGCTCGCTGCATCGCGGCGAGGCGGAGGCGAGGTCAGTGTGTCGTGTGTGCGAAAGCACGGATGCTTATTTTGCGATGCTAGGACTTCCTATCGATCTTGAGATCGGCAAGAGATCGTCTACATCAACCACGAGTTTAACTCATTAAGCTTTGTCGGTCTTCAAAGGTATGTTCTCTACGGATATACATCTGCCCGTTTGTGGCATCCCGCAAAACCACTACTAGAAAATCGCGTTGAATTTGTGCATTGCATCGTCGTCATCATGCATTGTTTGCCAAAACTATTTTCGCAACCCCGGTTTGCTTGCTAAAACGCCCCCTCTTGTTTCAAACATCAAAATCCGGGTCGCCGGAATATTTTATCTTGCCCGATATCGGTTTGCAAAAGCTTTGTTTGAAATAATAAAATATTTAATTTATTTTAGTAGGGGCAGTCGAACGGGCCAACCCGACCCGAACGACCGCCCCAGGAAATAAAATCGGTCCAACTTCACCCGCCCCTAAATCCTAAAGCTACCCACTATCCTACCCACACCCCCTGGCCACCTCACTCCCCCCAATCGGCTCTCGCCACCTCACCCCTCTCTCCCCTCTATCCTATCCCGCGTTGACACCTCACCAAACTCTCTCCCTCTCTCACCTCCCACCAACCAGCACCCACTCTCCCCACCAACCCCGGTCCCACCTGTAACACCCTCAGAATCGGACCTATGCAAGTTTTAGCAAAATTCGCCAAACCCGCATAGAAACGATTCAAAGGTGCCCACCAGGCACTTTCGTGCGGGTGGAAAACGAAGTAATAACATTACACAACAGTCCTCGATGGGACCCATGTAAGAGATATATTTAATAATGACTCAAAGAGTCAAGAATACGATATAATATACAAGATCCAAATCACCTTGAAAATAGAGAGCGTCCGACTACGGACAAGAAGCAAATGGGGCTAAGAGCCTCAAGAATAACCAATGGCGCCCATAACTGCCCAGGCCAAGCCGGAAGGGTAACCCGCTAACGGCCGATCTCAAACCTGCTTAACAAAAGGTGCCGAAAGGGCAAAGCGAAAAGAGAAGGAGTCAAGATCGAGGCCAAGACACGGCGAGGCTAGAATTCGGTCCTCGCCTACATAGGTATGGTGGATCGAGCGCAAAGATGCACTAAACAACCTATAGAGACTCGATACAACTGGCGGTAAAACAGAGAGGGATAAGAATGACCTAACCGGATCCAACCTGAAGCTATCACCAAACAAACCCATCCTGGTGTTCCCCCTCGAGACCAATCGAGGAAGTCAACCGAGGAACTCACACTGTTGGCAGTTTTATTTAATTAGTTATAGTTGCGGCACTTTACTAGTCAGGTTTAGATAATCGTCCTGGTAAAGTAAACAGTGGCACTTTTAGTTAAACATTCCGTGATAGTTGCAACAATTACTAATCAGATACAGATAGCATGAGATAATCCCAAAACCCAGCAGTTGTTGGTACTTTTATTCAGCCAATTCGTTGAAGTTGCAATACTTACTAGTCAGATACATTTGTCGCAAGCGACAAACAAACAAGCAATCGTGGGCAGTATTAATTAGCCATTCCATTATAGTGGAGCTGATTACTAGTCATTATAAGTCAAATTTATAGCAGTAAACTTTAGTTATGCTTGTCTATGATCGAGATACTGTGCTCCAAGTCGTCCATATCCGCGGACACGGCTTTCAGAAAGTTTTACCGGGTGCACCAATAGCAACACACGCCGATCAACCTCGAAAACCAAATCAAAACCCAACGAGGCTTTCACGATGAACAATCACAGATTCAGAAATATTTCAGGGGCCACCCTTTGAGTAGATCCCGCAACGGAGTAAGCAAGCTCCGAGGCCTCAAGGTTGCGCCAATGGTCAGAAGCGACCGAACCAAAGTGTGGCTGGGCTTGTCGATACCGCGTAATCACTCCGCATACCTAAGACAAAGTGTGCCCTCGCACAATTTAAATACGTAGTAGCATGGCATAAGTACAGATCGTAATAAAACCGCAAACTAGTTGTGGCCCCAAGAAATAAGATGAATCAAGCTCGCTCGGGGGTCCCATATACCTCCGGATGTGGATAGCGCAAAATCAATGAACAGGTATCAAGTACTCGGGGTCTTACGGGACACAAGTGGGCGTTCGGAAACCAAATATTTTCTATCACCCACCGATGCCTCTGCTTATTCAATTTTAGTTGTTAAACAGGAATTAAAGTGTGCGATAAGTAAACTAGAATCATCTCCAACATCAACATGCGGCAATACATCAGCAACTGTGGCATATGGCGACACACATCGGCACTTGAGCAAGCAACTACGACGCGCAAGTCCAACTATCTACCAAACAACAGGTAATAGGGTGTGTTCAAGGCAATATAGGGCTGCAAGGGATTTCACGGGTACGAAAACTAGAGCACCGCAACACAGATAGCAATAGACCAACAGGAAGGAGTAAATTACTATAAAGGTAAGATAGGTAGAAAGAGGGAGATGCTTGCCTGAAAACATTGTCGAAGGAACAACCGAAGATCGGGGCGAAGCTCACATCAACTCAACGGCCTTATCCGCGAAGAAGCAAAGCACTAGAAGGAACACCGGATGCAATATTTAATACAACGGCAGAAGATCGGCATGATGCATGCATGATGGATGACACGGCAAAGGTGCGATGCAATTAGGTCAAATTAAGTGGAACCGGGGTCCCGACAATTAATTAATAGGTTCAAGTTATTTAGAAACCCCGCAATTAAATGTTGTTTAAACAAGGCAAGATAAGGTACCGGTTCGCTACACGAGTTTAAATGAGGCCGATATGAGTCTAGATTTGCCCGCATATGGGCCCCATATTTAATTATTAGGTGAATCGGCATAAGGCCCCCAAACCAATGCTATGCATGCGGGAATGACAATTTAATATGCAACAAATTGATATGTTATAAAATAGGGTTCGAGGAAAAGGGGTCACACATTAGAGGGGGCTCGACGATCTTGGATTCCGGGGTTCGGGGTTCGACAGGGGTCAGATCTCGGGGTTCCGGGTTCGACGGTTCGGACTCGGCGGGATCGTTCTCGCGTTCTCGGTAACGGGGCAGATCTTGGCGCATCCGGGTGCGAGACTTGGGGTCATGTCGACGGTCATGGCGTTCAGGGGGAAGTTCTCGGTGTCCGGGTAGAAGGCTTGGTTCCGTGCCGGGGCGCATCGGTTTAACCCTGGACGGTGTCGTTCTTGTTGCATGCAGATCTTGTCGCATTCGCGGTGTCGATCTTGCCGTTGCGAGGGTCTTGTTGGGTCCGCGCCATCGCGTCGGTCTTGGCGTCCGGGGTGAAGTGCTTGTCGTATTCACATGAGCGACCTTGGCGTCCGGGTCCTCGGCATCCGACCTGGGGAGAAGTACTTGTCGTCCCTGCCGTCTTCGGGTCTGCTCCAATCGGGTACATGACGGAGTGCTTGTCGTACCCTGTGGAATCCTTGTCGATCTGTGGCGACGATCTCAGGTGCAGGTCTCCGGGGTTCGGGGTCTCGGCGTCCGTGACGAAGATCATGGCATGTTGAGTTCGGTCTTCGGGGTCCCGCGGGAGAGCTTGGCGTTCTGAGGTCTTCAGCTCCGCGTGGCAGAACTGGTGTGTCATCTCGTAACCCCTTGGACACCGGCGGTCTTGGGGGCACCGTGTTCGGTCCAATCTTCCTGTGGCCAGCAAAAGACCTTGGCAAAGGCACGCTCGAGCCTAGGTCCTCGCGCTTGGCGGCGGCCCGAGGGGATGGCGTCGAGAGAAACCACCATGCGGAGGCTCATGGACGAGGAGGCCAACGGCATGGCGACGAAGGAGGGCACTCCGGCGCGGGAGGGAGCTCGCGGGGCGGTCCGGTGAGGGCAGGGCGGCGCGTGGCGGAGGACGAGCAGGACGGCGCGGGCCGGGGGCGGCCAGGCTCGCGGGCGGAGCCGCTGGGAGCACGCTGCGGCAGGCGAGGCGGCACTCACGGAGGAGGCGGGCACCAGCGCGGAAAATCCCGAGCCGGGCGGCGCTGGTGGGGATTGAGGTGGAGGCCGGCAGCGACGGGCAGGGGTGGCAGGGCCGAGCCGACGGCCACGAGCACCGTGGCGCGGCGGGACGAGGCCCCCGGGAGGGCGGCGGCGTGCGCAGTTCGGAGGACGCGGGCGCCAGCGATCTCGGCTCGTGGCGAGCGAGCGGGCGCGACGGGACGTGGCGCGGAGGCGAGCCAAAGGGCGGGTGGCACAAGGCTCGGGCGAGTGAGCGGAGGCGGCTGAGGGAGCGGAGGCGCGGCGAGGCACGGAGGATGCGGAGGCGAGCGCGGAGGTGGGAGGTAGCAGGGGCGCGAGCGGGCCATGGCGGTTGCGTGGTGGGGGAGGCAGAGGAGGGGGGGTGCGCGCGTCGGTGTGGGGAAGGATAGAGGAAGAAGAGGAACAGGGGGAGAGAGGAGAGCTGACAGGTGGGGCCGCGGGGCCGGGTGGGGCAGAGGCCTGTGGCGCGTGGAGGCGTGTGCCTGCGTCTTCTGGCGGGGCGCGGTGTGAGGGGCTAGAGGCCTGAGTGGGTTTTGTGTGGTTGAGAGAGGGAGGAGTGGGTGAGGGGTGACGTGGCAGTTGATGATTGGGGGGAAAGAGGGAGAGAGGTGAGGTGGCAGAGTGTGAGTGGCCAGGGTGATGTGGAGGCAAGGGGTGGGTAGGATTCTGGGTAGGTTTAGGATTAGATGGGGCAGATAGGTGAACCGATTTAGTTTTTCTGGGGCGGTCGTTCGGGTCAATCGGCCCGTTCGACTGCCCCTATTAAAATAATTTAAATTTTTATTTATTCTAAACGGGCCGTTTGCAACCCGATAGCAACAAGCAAAATAACTCCGGAGACCCGGGTTTTCAGTGTTTGAATAAGATGGGGCGTTTGGAAAAAAATAAACCGGGGTTTGCGAAATAGTTTTGGCAAACAATGCATGATGATGACGATGCAATGCACAAATTCCACGCGATTTTCTAGTATTGGTTTTGCGGGATGCCACACCACCCCGCAGTGAACGACACGCACACGACGCACACTACACGCACATGACGCCGCGCCCCGCTCCCGACAAAAGAACCTCTCTCGGGATCCCTCCCGTGGACCCCGTGGACCCCGCCTGTCCCCCCATCCTCCCTCTCCCCACTCATCTTCTTCCTCCGAGCTCCCCCACGCGCGCGCTCCCCCGTCTGCCTCACCCCGCCTCCTCTCGCCTTCCCCCGCACCGGCGCGCGCGGCCACCCTCGACCCCGACGCCGCCCGCTCCTCCTCAGGCTCGTCCTCCGCCGCTCCACGTCCCCTTCCGCGGCGCCGCTGCGCCATCGGCGGCGCCAGCTCGCCGCCATGACGACCACCCCGAGCCGCCGGTCACGCTCCTCCAGAACCACCAGCCGCTTGGCGCCTCGCCTCCTCCCGCGACCTCCGCCCCCGAAGCCGTCCTTCCTCCGTCGCCGACCCGGGCCGCCCAAGGTCCTCCATCGCCCCGGCCATGGCGCGCCGCGTCCTTGTTTACACCTGCGCCATCGCCGTGCGTTCGTTCGTGCCGTGGCCTCCGCCCGCCCGCCACTCGCCTCTCCCGCCGCGGCGCTGTTTCGCTCTTCTTCAGCTAAGCGCCGCACCTCCGAAGCGTGCTGCCGCTCCGTGTCGACGACCCGGGGCGAGCTGCTTCCTTCCGTTTCCAGCCGGCTCCTATGCCTCCACCATCGGGCTCGCCTCGCCGTCGTCTCGTGACGTCCTCCGCTGACGCCTCGGCCATCGCTTTGAGCCGCTACAAGCTGCAGCACCCGTCGTCGCCGTTCCTCTGCCGCCGGTCCCTCTGTCGGCCAGACTCGCTGTAGGGGCTATGGTGTTTATGTTTCCATGTTGTGTTGATGCTGCTGTGGTAATATTGTCCTGCGTCTGCGTCGAGCCCTTCAAGTTCCGCCGTCTGAACCACGTCGACTAAGACCAAGCTCATCAAGATCTGCTAGGAAGCTATGTGCTTGAGGGGTGACAAGTTACCACAAGATCTTCTTGTCGGCCGGTACCGCGGAAGAATGAACATGGTGATGCTCGAGGAACCCGACAAGATCCTCGACCCTAGAACCGAAGAGCAGGCTCGAAGGCGAGCCCCGGACCTCCTGGATCGACAAGACCTCCTTCACGGGTCTGAAGACCGACCCCGAAGACCACAATGCGACAAGTACTTCTTCCCGGATCCGATGCCCGAGAACTTCTCCCCCCCGAACGCCAAGACCAACCGACACGCGGACCCGACAAGTTCTTCTCGACGACGAGATCATCGACAGAGAACCCGAAGAAAACCTGTGCGACAAGTACTCCCTCGAGAACGTCAAGTATTTCACCCCGGACACCGAGTCCGCCGATACCCCGATGCGACAAGTGCTTCAACCCGAACGGGAGGACCGACAACATGGACGACCATCGCGAATGCGACAAGAACTACTCCGTTGTCCGAGAACGACCCCGTCGAACCCTGGACCCTGAGACCGACCCCGAACCCCGGAATCCCAAGATCGTCGAGCCCCTATGTGTGAACCCCTTTTCCGAAACCCTATTTTATAACATAATATAACTTGTCGCATATTAAATTGTCATCTCGCATGCATCTCATTGGTCTGGGGGCCTTATGCCGATTCACCTAATAATGAAATATGGGGCCCATATGCGGGCAAATCTAGCCTTATATTGGCCTCATTTAAACATGTGTAGCGAACCGGTTCCATCTTTTGTCTTGCTAATGCAACACTTAAGTGCGGGGTAGCTAAATAACTTGAACCATCTAATTAATTGTCGGGACCCCGGTTCCGCTTAATCTTGACCTAATTGCATCGCACCTTGCCATGCCATGCATCATACATGCATCATGCCGATCTTCTGCCGTCGTATTAAATATTGCATCCGGTGTTTCTTCTAGTGTTTTGCTTCTTCGCGGATAAGGCCGTTGAGTTGATGTGAGCTTACCGATCTTGGTAAAACCTTCGACAATGTTTTCAAAGTAGCATCTCCTCTTCTACCTATCTTACTTTTATAGTATTTACTTCCTCCTGTTGATCTATTGCTATCGTGTTGCGATGCTTTAGTTTCCGTGAGTGATATTCCTGCAGCCCTATATTGCCTTGGACACATCCTATTACCATTGTTTGGTAGATAGTTGGACTTGGCGCGTCGTAGTCGCTTGCTCAAGTGTTGTTGCGTGTCGCAAGTGCCACAGCTTGCTGATGTATTGCCGCATGTTGATGTTGGAGATGATTCTAGTTTTACTTATCGTCACTTTAATTTCGTTTAACAAATAAAATTGAATAAGCGGAGGCATCGGTGGGTGATAGAAAATATTTGGTTTCCGAACGCCCACTTGTGTCCCGTAAGACCCCGAGTACTTGATACTGTTCCTTGATTTATCGCGCTATCCACATCCGGGAGGTATATGGGACCCCGAGCGAGCTTGATTCATCTTATTTCTTGGGGCCACAAACTAGTTTGAGGTTTTATTTACGATCCTGTACTTATGCCATGCTACTTCGTATTTAAATTGTGCGAGGAGCACCTTGTCATCGTTAGGATCGGGACACGTTTACGCTGTATCGACAAGCCCATCCACACTTTCGGGTTCCCGATCGTTCCATCGCCCACCCAAACCTTGAGGCCGTCTCGAGTCGCTAGCTCCGCTATGAATCTACTTAAGGGTGGCCCCTGAAATATTTCTGAATCTTGTGATTGTTCACCGTGAAAGCCTCGTTGGGTTTTGATTTGGTTTTTCCGAGGCTGATCGAAAGCGTGTTGCTATTGGTGCACCCCGGGTAAAACTTTCAAAGCCGTGTCCATGGATATGGACTTGGAGCACGATATCTCGATCATAGACAAGCATAACTAAAGTTTCTTGCTATAAATTTGACTTATAATGACTAGTAATCAGCTTCACTATAATGGAATGGCTAATTAATCGCCACAATTGCTTGTTTGGTTGTCGCTACATAATTGTATCTGACTAGTAAGTATTGCAACTACAACGAAATGGCTGAATAAAAGTACCAACAACTGCTGGGTTTTGGGGTTTATCTCATGCTATCTGTATCTGATTAGTAATTGCTGCAACTTTAACGGAATGGTCAACTAAAAGTGCCCACTGTTTACTTTATCAGGACGATTATCTAAACCTGACTAGTAAAGTGCCTCAACTAAAACTGAATAAATAAAACTGCCAACTGTATGAGTTCCTCGGTGGACTTCCTCGTTTGGTCTCGAGGGGGAGACACCAGGATGGGTTTGTTTGGTGTTAGCTTCAGGTTGGATCCGGATAGGTCATTCTTACCCCTCTCTGATTACCGCCAGTTGTATCGAGTCTCTATAGGTTGTCTAGTGCATGCTGCCGCTGCCGCACAGTCCACCATACCTATGTAGGCGAGGAACGCCGAATTCTAGCCTCGCCGTGTACTGGCCTCAGTACTGACGCTCCTCTTTTTCCTTTGCCCTTTGTCGGCACCCCTTTTGTTTAAGCAGGTCTGAGATCGACGTCGTTAGCAGGGTTACCCTTCCGGCTTGGCCTGGGCAGGGTTATGGACGCCATTGGTTATTCTTCAGGGCTCTTAGCCCCATTTGCATCTTGTCCGTAGCTGGACGCTCTATCGTTTTCAAGGTGATTTGGATCTTTGTATATTATATTTGTATTCTTGACTCATGGAGTCGCTGTTATATATATCTGTTCTGTGGGTCCCATCGAGGACTGTTGTGTAATGTTATTACTTCGTTTTCCACCCGCACGAAAGTGCCTGGTGGGCACCTTTGAATCGTTTCTATGCGGGTTTGGCGAATTTTGCTCAAACTTGCATAGGTCCGATTCTGAGGGTGTTACACCGTTGTTTGTACTTAGTAGATAGATCTTGGTACATAGTTCCCATTGTAGGAAATTTTTTGTTTTCTATACTGCGAACCCCTACATGTAGTACCACTCTTTGCTTTGATTAGTATGCTTTGTTGCACTGCATGATTATGGCCATTATTGCTCTCTTAGTTGGTTGTTGCCAGTCTTTTGCTAGCCTCCACTTGTATGAGTAAGTTCTACTCATGCCTCCAACTCCCAAGAGACCAAGTTATTCCAAAGTGTCTGAAAAGGATACAGATGCCACCTAGAGGGGGGTGAATAGGCGGTTTAAAACTTTTACGAGATGGGCTTAACAAAGGCGGAATAAAACTAGCGTTTACTTTGTCAAGCACAAAAACTATATAAACTACGGTTCACCTATGTGCACCAACAACTTATGCTAAGCAAAAGAGGCAACTATGTGATAGCTAGATATAAGAAATCAAGCACGAAGGCTATCACAAAGTAAAGTGCATAAGTAAATAGCTTGGGTATAGAGATAACCGAGGCACACAGAGACGATGATTTATTACCGAGTTCCTCCCATAAAGAGAGTACGTCTCGTTGGAGAGGGGGTGGTATCAAACCACCTACGCCACAAAAGGCCTCCCTTATTCTCCGGTGAATCTCACCCCAACGGGATCGATCCACACTTCCACTATCGGTGAACTTGTCGGTGGCAACCGGAACCTCTCACAAGGTTGGGGCACTTCTCCACAACTTAATCGGGGGCTCCCAACAAACGCCACCAAGGCCACAACCTGCAACACCAACAAACCGTCTAGGGTTCCAAGAACCCAAGAGTAAAAAGATTCTCAACTTTCACTCACCAAATCCTCCGAGGAGAACTCAAACCTATGCACCAAATGCAATGGCAAGAACACAGGAAGTGCTCAAGTCCTTCTCTCCCAATTTCCACAAAAGCTACAAAAGCTAGTGGGAGAATAAGAGAGGAATAACATACGAGGAAATCCACAAAAGAAACCCCAAGATCTAGATCCCAATATGTTCCCCTCACATAGAGGAGAGATGGATTGGTGGAGTTGTAGATCTAGATCTCCCCTTTCAAATCCCCCAAAAAGATTCAAGAAATATGGGAGGGATTGAGAGTATTTGCAAGCTCTTGAAGGTCAAAACAATGGAGGAGAGAGAGAATGCAAGCCACCGGCCTAAGGAGGAAGAAGGGGTCTAATTATACCCCTCCCCAACGAAATATGACGTTTGGGACCTTCCAGGCCGGATAATCCGCCCCTCTCCCGGATATTCCGGGTTCCCCGGACCAAAAAAATGGCTAAGGAATTCGCGGCGCGACCCTCAGTATAGGGGCGGATTTTTGGGGCGGATAATCCGCCCCCATGGCCGGATAATCCCCCCCCCTAAAAACGGGCAGGAACAACAAAACTGAAACCATCATAACTTTTTCATTCGGACTCCGATTTTGATGATCTTGGGCTCGTTTCGAAGATAGTAACGATCTCTACAAGATCATGCAGGGAACCATCATAGTCCAGTAATGGAGGATAAAACCAAATGATGAAAGGTTTAACCTATCTATAAAAGACAAACCGGTAAAACCTCCAATATCGAAAACACAATAGAGAATGCATAAGAAATCCGTTTTCGATGGACTTAAGCTTGTCATAGAGATTGACACAATATCTAAATCCTCTCATGGATAAGAACCAAACAAGAACCAAGAAATATGATGCCAAGTATGCGAAGGTTTGAGCTCTCACCGAGGGATATGATCAAGTTACTCACTTGAGAGCCCCTCTTGATAGTACGGTTATCTATCCTATAAACCGGTCTCTCCAACTAACACCACGAGACCAGTTAGAAAGAAACCCTATCAAAATAAAACCTTTGCCTTGTATATTCCACACCTTAGGATGGAGCACCTTTATTGATTGCACTAGCTTGGTGAAGATGCTCCCCCATACTCCACTATGGAAGAGCCTCTCTTTTAGGCATATCTTCACATATCCATGATCACCATAAGGATGGCACGATACACTTTAGATCATCTTAAGAAACCTTGATCAACACTTGATCTTCTTCACTTTATTCTTATTCCAACCTTGAAGCCACCATATGGTTCAAGCATTGTCTATGGACAAATCCTACAAGTAAAACTCAATGCAAACATAAGTCCATAAAACATTGTCACTAATTACCAAAACCACACATGGGAGCACACATGTTCTTTCAATCTCCCCCATTTTGGTAATTCATGACAATCCTTTGAGAGGGTTTATATAATCAACTTCACGTAAAAAATGGTTGCGCCAACATCAAATACCACACAAGTATGTGATGTTGGTACGCCCATAATATATAGAGCAAGCTCCCCACAATATATGCGTGTGTGATGAACCATTACCGTTGGTGGAGTTTCGTCTATATATTCAACATGCAAAGCAACAACAAAGATGCAAGAGCATGAGAGGCAAATGCTTAAGAAAAAACTTCCCTTAAACCCTCCAAAACATCTCCCCCATTGGCATCGATTGCCAAAATGGGTGAATAGTTCTAGAAACAATATAGTAATAATTCCTCCAAAGGTGTGTCTTCGCACATATACAATGGTGAATACTTGGGAGGGAGTAGAACTATATCGAGGATCCGAAGATTGCCAAAGGAATAATAAAAGACGCAAGCAATCACAAGATCCGACAAACCAATTTGAAAAAAACAAATGAGTCCAAATGGAAACTACAAGATATTATGATATGAGCAAAAGAGTGTTTTAAATAACAAATAGAGAAGCTCTCCAATATTTGTGCACAATTTTAAAATAAATACATTGGAATACATAGTGCACAAATATGGAATCCTTGTTCCCCCATAAGAATTTAAAACACAACACATGAAAGATCAAATAAATGTTTAAATAAAATTGAGAAGCTCCCCAAGATTTGCGCATACTTTAAAATCGGTGTATTTCAATACAAAAATGCACAAATATGGAATCCTCACTCCCCCATAAACATTTAAGGCACAATGAATGAGATAGAAGAGAAATGAGCATTATTAAATGAATTAGATGAGCTCCCCAAAGATAGTGCACCAATTATGATAATTGCATTTGGGAACAAGGTTCATAATCATGGAATCCTCACTCATCCAAGTTCATTGAACAATACAAGGCATGAGAGAACAAATATGAGTGCCCAAAGATGCAAACAATAGGAACAAGCACCCATAGGCAATTAAATTTGGAAGCCACCAAAGAATCAAAAGGAATAGAAAGGTGGTCTCCAAGGATTAAAAACCAACTGACATTATCTTCACATATGTGTGTATGTTTATAAATGGATAACATCACAAAGACATATGCCCATAACAAAGCAAGCACACACAAGGAAGATATACAATAAATCACATAAAAGGACAAAACCAACTCCCAAAAAGAGTAAGGTTCCAACAAGTAAACCAAACTCTCCAAACTTTTCATGATGGCACAAAATACCAAAATGAATAGATCAAACTTCCAAGCACATAAAACCCGATATGGATCAAACAAGGAAGCATAAAAATATTGTTCTAGATAATATAGGAGAGCTCACCCATAAGTAGTACATTATATAGAATTTTCTTTTGAATGCAAAATGCACACAAATGGGATCATCACTACTACCTACAATACGAAAAACACAAGAGGATATCAATAAAATAAGAATATCCAAAAGAAGCAAGGAAGGCTCCAGAGACAACACAAAACATTTTCTTAGCCAAAGATAGGATAAAATTAAACAAAGGCCAAAGTGAATATGATCAAAAAATTCTACCATAAATTGAGTACTCATTGTCCAAGGACAAGAAATATTGGGAATAATTTTCCCAAGGTAGCTTGCATGGATATCCAAGATCATAGTCACAACAAGAAGCATATAACAAAATATAAGAATTAAGCATGATACTTCGAACAAGATTCTTGGTAGCTTCCAATAGTCACACAATCACTAGTGATTAGATTAACTTGAAGCAAATGGTTTCCATGATGATATATAGATCTAAATATGAGGAAACACATACCAAGAAACACTCTCATATACAAGATCCAAAATATGATCAATAAATGCATTCAAGCAAATTGGAACTTGTATGAGCAAATGTGTCACATAGGCGCTAGATAATTATCCATATCAATTATAAGTGACACAACCTCGAATATTCACATTTTTTTTGATTGTAATATGCACTAAGCATATGACTCCCCCATAATGTGATACTACCATAAAACCAACACGAGGCAACAGATCCAAATAGATATAATTAATGGACATTATAGAACTTAAATTTCTCATGTACACACATTTTTATGATTGTGGAATGCCCAAGCATAACACTCCCCCAAAATGGGATAGTACATTAATCTATCACAAGAGCCAAATTAGATACCAAATATAACCAAGAAATGCTCAAACATAAGAAACACACATACATGGTGTGCCACCTAATCATACACAAAAATATGCTTGATTCCTCAAGATAATTAAGTGGAAATCACAACACGTACAAGAGCATGGGAGATACAAAACCAACACCCATGCACAAGGGGGCGAGTAACTTTCAATGTAAAGAGTTTAGCATATGTTACCGCAAGGAGGAACATTGATATATAATAGAATCATGATAATCCAAATGGTTTGGCTTGATAATAATAATTGATGAAGATCCCTCAATTCTTCATAATGTAGCCAAGTCTCCAATGCCCTTCACAACACACCTATTGATCAAGTTTCGGCTTGTTGGTACCCAATGAAGTTGGGTCCTAAGAAGTTAGTCACAATAGGCTTGGCAACCCAAACGGTTCTTTTCTTGAACCCACATTGAGCACCAACAAATTTGGCAAACACATTGCCAACCTCATCCTTACAAAGGGAATAAGCATCATCAATAATGATAGGGTTGGATGAGGATATACCAATAGTGCATGAGGAAGAAATGTGCCCCTTCTCATGGCATATGTAGCAAGTTCTTCTCTTGCCATCTTTCTTCTTAGGTGAAGCCACAACTCGAGGAAGAGGTCGATTAGTCCTCTTAGGAAGAGGCCCGTCAATGACTTGAGGTGGGGTTTGAGGCCGCTTCCCTTGTTGCTTCACACTAAGAGGTTTTTTCTTCAATGGGCAAGATCTAACATGGTGCCCTTCTTCCTTGCACTTGAAGCAAACAATGTTGGCCGGATTCTTGACTTGAACTTGGCCATTTTTCTTGTTTCCCTTATGCTTCAACTTGATAGTGGACTTGTTCTTGACATTAGAGTTGAATCCAAGCCCACTCTTGTCATTGGGGGATTTTTGCATACTCAAGATTTTGTTGAGTGCTGCCTTCCCTTGATGACCCTTTTTCAAGTCATTCTTCAAAGAAGTGACTTGATCCTTGAGCTCTTTGATTTCCTCTACATGGTTAGTTTCAACAAAAGTACTAGATGAAGTATATGCTACATTGTTAGAGCAACAAGGCACGGAATGTAATTCATCACGAGATATAGCATGGTTGTGAGAGGATGAATTACAAGGACTAGCACATGGCAATATAACATTTGGAGTAGATATAGTGCTAATGTCCACATGAGGTCCACTAGATGTTACCTTTGACATGATGGCCTCATGATCTAACTTTAGCCTACCATGGGAGACTAGAAGATCCTCATGCGAGCTCGAGAGCTTAACATGACTTTCTTCTAATTTACCATAGTTGCTAGTTAGCAACACAAGTTGATCCTTTAGCTCAACATTCTCCTTCAAAATAGATGCTTCACAAGAAATAGAGTTAGTAGCACAAGCATCATCACTATTAGCAAGAGGTGAGGGCAACTTGGCAAGCTCTTTTGAGTATGAAGCTTTAAGTTGCTCATGCGACTCGGTGAGTTTGATGAGCTCCCTCTTAACGACCCGAGAGCCATTTTTGAGGTGCTTAAAATCCTCAACAAGTTTAGCATAAGCAACGTCAAGTTCATCATTTTTAATCTTGAAGGAGTTTGCCACCGCAAGTTCTCTATCATGGTATTCCTTTACTCTAGATAATTCTAGAGTAAAAGTCTCCTCAAGAGATTCTTTGGTGGTTTGTTCTTCTTCAAGGGAGTCCTTTAGTTGAGAAATTTCATTAGCATACTCATGCTCAAGCGCAAACTTTTTATCAATTATGTTTTCTTGCTCCTCAATTTGTGCTTCTAACTTATCAATATGTTCTTTGCTCTTAATAGCAAAGTCCAGGATTTCAACAAAGTTAGAGCAAGCAATATTATTCTTAACAAGGGCACAATAAACAATCTCACCCTTTTCATATAAATCATCAATATCAAGCTCTTCTTCCACATTATCCACATCCTCCTCATCACAAGAGGTAATGGGTTCCAAAGTAGGAGTTATCTTTGAATCCCTAGCCATAAGGCATAGGTGGGTACCGGAAGAAGGTGAAGATGAGATTGCATTTGTGGCTTCATTCAAAACCTTGTCTTGGCCCATAGAATCTTCGGTTTCCTCTACATGGTTAGCAACACAAGCACTAGAGGAAATAGAAGGATTTTTATCATGGCAACAAGAAAACACAAGCATATCATCATGAGATTTATTCAAGTCATTTCTACATGATATGCAAGGACTATTAACACAAGCATGTAAGAAGTTTGTAGTGCTAGAAGTGTTAAAGTCCAAAGATATATCATTGCAACTAGATAGAGATGATGGATTATAAATAGTAAGCACACTATCCAAATTGTAATTTCTATCACCACTCACCATATCATTACCTTGTGAAAATTCACATGTTGGTGAAGTGGTAGAAGATGAGAACTCATATTGACCGGAAGTGGAAGCAACACAATCATCCTCAACAATATTGGACACAACATATTTATCTTGAAGTTTTGTCCATAACTCATGAGCGCTCCAAAAAGGAATGATTGAAGAGGTAACTACATAGCTTAAAGCATTAACAAGCACATTAGAAGCTTGAGCATCGAGATATAATTTTTTCTCATCCTCACAAGATAGATTTTTGAAATCCATAGGAGGAGAAAAACCTATATCTACAATACGCTCCAAATTTGGGTCCATGTCCCAAAAATGAATAAGCATACGAGTTTTCCATATATCATAATTTGTGCCATCGAATAAGAACATGTCATTGTGCACTAATCCCCTATCCGACATCTTCACTCTCAAGGCGGTGAATCCTAAAATGAGAGACCGGGCTCTGATACCAATTGAAAAGGATACAGATGCCGCCTAGAGGGGGGGTGAATAGGCGGTTTAAAACTTTTACGAGATGGGCTTAAAAAGGCGGAATAAAACTAGCATTTACTTTGTCAAGCACAAAACCTATATAAACTACGGTTCACCTATGTGCACCAACAACTTATGCTAAGCAAAACAGGCAACTATGTGATAGCTAGATATAAGAAATCAAGCACGAAGGCTATCACAAAGTAAAGTGCATAAGTAAATAGCTCAGGTATAGAGATAACCAAGGCACGCAGAGACGATGATTTATTACCGAGTTCCTCCCATAAAGAGAGTACGTCTCGTTGGAGAGGGGGTGGTATCAAACCACCTACGCCACAAAAGGCCTCCCTTATTCTCCGGTGAATCTCACCCCAACGGGATCGATCCACACTTCCACTATCGGTGCACTTGTCGGTGGCAACCGGAACCTCTCACAAGGTTGGGGCACTTCTCCACAACTTAATAGGAGGCTCCCAACAAACGCCACCAAGGCCACAACCTGCAACACCAACAAACCATCTAGGGTTCCAAGAACCCAAGAGTAAAAAGCTTCTCAACTTTCACTCACCAAATCCTCCGAGGAGAACTCAAACCTATGCACCAAATGCAATGGCAAGAACACAGGAAGTGCTCAAGTCCTTCTCTCCCAATTTCCACAAAAGCTACAAAAGCTAGTGGGAGAATAAGAGAGGAAGAACACACGAGGAAATCCACAAAATAAACCCCAAGATCTAGATCCCAATATGTTCCCCTAACATAGAGGAGAGATGGATTGGTGGAGTTGTAGATCTAGATCTCCCCTTTCAAATCCCCCAAAAAGATTCAAGAAATATGGGAGGGATTGAGAGTATTTGCAAGCTCTTGAAGGTCAAAACAATGGAGGAGAGAGAGAATGCAAGCCACTGGCCTAAGGAGGAAGAAGGGGTCTAATTATACCCCTCCCCAACGAAATATGACCGTTTGGGCCCTTCCAGGCCGGATAATCCGCCCCTCCCCCGGATATTCCGGGTTCCCCGGACCAAAAAAATGGCTAAGGACTTCGCGGCGCGACCCTCAGTATAGAGGCGGATTTTTGGGGCGGATAATCCGCCCCCCTAAAACCTGGCAGGAACAACAAAACTGAAACCATCATAACTTTTTCATTCGGACTCCGATTTTGATGATCTTGGGCTCGTTTCGAAGATAGTAACGATCTCTACAATATCATGCAGGGAACCATAATAGTCCAGCAATGGAGGATAAAACCAAATGATGAAAGGTTTAACCTATCTATAAAAGACAAACCGGTAAAACCTCCAATATCGAAAACACAATAGAGAATGCATAAGAAATCCGTTTTCGATGGACTTAAGCTTGTCATAGAGATTGACACAATATCTAAATCCTCTCATGGATAAGAACCAAACAAGAACCAAGAAATATGATGCCAAGTATGCAAAGGTTTGAGCTCTCACCGAGGGATATGATCAAGTTACTCACTTGAGAGCCCCTCTTGATAGTACGGTTATCTATCCTATAAACCGGTCTCTCCAACTAACACCACGAGACCAGTTATAAAGAAACCCTATCAAAATCAAACCTTTGCCTTGTATATTCGACACCTTAGGATGGAGCACCTTTCTTGATTGCACTAGCTTGGTGAAGATGCTCCCCCATAGTCCACTATGGAAGAGCCTCTCTTTTAGGCATATCTTCACATATCCATAATCACCATAAGTGTGACACCCTCAGAATCGGCCCTATGAAAGTTTCAGCGACTTCCGCCAAACCCGCATAGAAACGATTCAAAGGTGCACACCAGACACTTTCGTGCGGGTGGAAAACGAAGTAATATCATTACACAATAGTCCACGATGGAACCCACAGAACAGATATATACAACAATGACTCAAAGAGTCAAGAATACAAATATACAAAACAAAGATCCAAATCACCTTTAAAGCGATACAACGTCCGAGTACGGACAAGATGCAAATTGAGCTAAGAGCCCTGAAGAATAACCAATGGCGTCCATAACCCTGCCCAGGCCAAGCCGGAAGGTTAACCCTGCTAACGACGTCGATCTCAAAACGTGCTTAAACAAAAGGGGTGCCGACCAAGGGCAAAGGAAAAAGAGAGCGGTCAGTACTGAGGCCAGTACACGGCGAGACTAGAATTCGGCGGTCCTCGCCTACATAGGTATGGTGGACTGAAGAGGCAGCGCAACATGCACTAAACAACCTATGGAGAATCAATACAACTGGCGACTATCAGATAGGGATAAGAAAGGCCTGTTCGGATCCAACCTGAAACTATCACCAAGCATACCCATCCTGGTATTTCCCCCTCGAGACCAAACGAGGAAGTCAACCGAGGAACTCACACAGTTGGCAGTTTTATCCATTCCGTTATAGTTGCGGCAATTACTAGTCAGATATAGATAACATGAGTCATCCTGATATAATAAGAAGTGGGCAGTTTTAATTAACCATCCCGTTGTAGTTGTAGTACTTACTAGTCAGATACATATAGCATGAGGCATCCCAAAACCCAGCAGTTGTTGATACTTTTATTTAGCCATTCCGTTGTAGTTGCAATACTTACTAGTCAGATAAAATGGTAACAGGTGACAACCCAAACCAGCAATTGTTGGCACTTTTATTTAACCATTCCATTATAGTGAAGCTAATTACTAGTCATTATAAAGTCAAATTTATAGCACTACTTTAGTTATAGTTGTCTACGATCGAGATACTATGCTCAAAGTTGTCCATAACCGCGGACACGGCTTTCAGAAAGTTTTACCCTGCAGGGGGGCACAAATAGCAACACACGCATGATCAACCTCGAGAAAAACCAATAAAAACCCAACGAGGCATCACGACAGAGCAATTGCAAGATTCATATAAATTTCAGGGGGCCACCCCACCAAGCTACCCGCGACGAAGTTGGCCGGCTCCGAGACGGACCCAGAGGTTTGTGCCAATGGCTGTAAACGACCGGGAACCCGAAAGTGTGACTGAGCTTGTCGATACCGCGAAAACATTCCACATTTGTTCCTAAACAGTACAGGCGCTCCACGCGCAATCGTAAATAAAGTAGTAAAGCATGGCATAAGTACATGATAGTAATAAAGCCCCAAACTACTTTGTGGCCCCAAGAAATAAATATGACTCAAGCTCTGGCTAGGGGGATTCATGGTCCCACATGCGGATAGTGCGAATATTCAAAGAACAGGTATCAAGTACTCGGGGTCCTACGGGACACAAGTGGACGGTTAAAAACCAAATAACATCTATTGCCCACCTGTGCCTCTGCATTATTTACTTACTTCAATTTTAGTTATTAAATAGTAATTAAATTCATGAACATCTCCAACATAAAGCATATGGCAGTCTTCCAACAACTGTGGTACTTGACGGCACACAACAGCACTTGAGCAAGCGACTAAGACCCGCAAGTCCAACTATCTACCAAACAATAGGTAATAGGATGTGTCCAAGGCAATATAAGGCTGCAAGCAATATCACGGGTATGAAAACTAGAGCATCGCAACACAGATAGCAATAGATCAACAGGAGGAAATAAAGACTAGAAATGTAAAATAGGTAGAAAGGGGGAGAATGCTCGCCTGAAAAACATTGCCGAAGTTTCATAACCGAAGAACTTGTCGAATCTCACAACATCTCATCGTCCTATCCGGGAAGAAGCAAACACTAAAAGGAACAAGCGATGCAACAATTTTATAACTAATGCGGAAGAATCAGCATGATCATGATATGATGCATGACATGGCAAATTAATGATGCAAACTATGTTGAAAAGGTATAAGGGGCATTGCACATTGATGATATAGCATTTGTGAGGCATTATTAATAAGAAACAATTAGTTCCCAATTTTATTTATCATGTTTTCCTTGCATAAACAATACTGATTATAAAACTGCTCTTAATGCATGATGCAAATGATAACATGGATATCATGGTTGGAGAGGTCTTGTCGCGCTGATCGATTTGGACATATTATTTGTCGAATTCGGAGTTAAAGAATTAAAGTTATGCAATTATTAAGAAATGGCATTTATTAGCAATTAAATTATTTAGAAATTTTAAATTATTCAAATGGTATTATAAATATCATAAATAGATTCCTCACATTTTTCTAATTCAAAACATATATTATTCCATCTATTTGAATTTATAAATTTAAATTATTATTTAAGTCAAATTATTAAAGAGGGGTCAAAGTCAAAGGTTTGACTAGTTTGAATTAGTTCTGAAGGTAATTGAATTGACATTTGAATTCATATAAAAAAATAAAACATATTTCATGTTGGAAAAATATTCAAATTTGAATTCATTCGAAAGAGATGAGCAGTTTTGAATTTGAAACAGAATTGAATTTGAATTCTAGGAAAACTCATGGGCTTTTGTCACATGAGATAAACCTACCCCAGACAATGACTTGCGGGACCAGGGGCAGAGGGCCACCTTGCGTGCAACTCATCGGTTGAGGACACGTTGCCTGATCCAGGGAGTGCGGGTTCGAAAACCACAAAGCACAGGGGCCTATTTGCAAGAGCGACAAGGACAAGGTGACGGGACTGAATCTGATTTTCTGAAACACAGAAAAACAGCGCACATTCGAGCGACGATTGCGAGAGCTCTGGAGGTCAGTTTTGAGCGCGGTTTGAATCTAGAGTTAGATGATACATAGGGGTAAAATGTTTCTCAAGGAATCTTCTCCTAATATTGGTTTTTCTGATCGGTATATTGTTGATAAAAAGCCACATTCAGTCGGTGGCAAAATGACAAACGAGACTGGTAAAAATGGCGGACTTCGACGGAAGCTCATGAGAGGTACGATTGATTGTTTGGGGAGGGGTCTTCACCGGTGGCTAGCCTGAAGTACCTAGAGCACAAACTTTCAAGGGGTCACCACGGAAGAGGGACCAGGTGGTCGGGATCTGCGACGAACACACGTAAAAACATGACGATCGAACTCCGTCGGCTGCATCACGAGAAACTAGTGAGGTTGCGCAGATGATTACGAGAGCCTCGGAACTTCGTTTAGGCTGCGGTTTGCGGCGATGGATATAGGGAGTGCCTCACGCAGCCGTTGAGGGACGGTGCTGGAGTCGAAACAAGGAGGACACGGCATTAGAGAGAGCAGAGGCAATGCGGTAAAGCTAGGGCGCGTCTTCTTGCATGCTTGTCTTGAAAAGGCCAAGGGAAGCAAATCCGATCGATAGCAAGCTAATAGCAGGGAGAATGATGCTCGGTGAGGGGAAAGGAGAGAGGGAACTCACGCGATCAATTCCCACTAGAAGTGGTGCCGATGGTGGTCAAGCTTGGGAAGGAGTCCAGAAGTAGTCGGTGAGGTTCTCTTGACACGACAGAGATGACTTGGGAGGAGGATCCAGGAGCTGCGATCCTCTACTACTGTCGGAGGATCGGCCCAAGCGGCGACACGATCCCCGCCATCTAGTGGCCTCGACGTGGATCATGGCGACGACACTGTGAATATGCTCCGGTGATTCCTCTCGGCTCTCATAGCAAGCTACAGGAGAAGGAGGTGGCGGCGCGAGGGTGGAAGAGGGGAGGGGCTAGGGTTCAGAGGCCACTCAGGGGGGATAAGAAGGAGGTGCGTCTCGGTGGCGGTGGAGGGTGACGAGGACAACGGCGACGGAAAACAGAAGAGCAGGGACGACGCTGCGAACGGGACCTGGGTTGGGAAAAGGAATGTTTGCGCTGTTGGGCTGGGAAAAGGAATGTTTGCGTTGTTGGGCTAGGCTGCTGCCAGGTATGAACCTCTTTCTATATTATTTCCTGATATGATTTATTTTGTTTGTTTGTTTGTTTTTTCTGTTTCAAATTAAGCAAAGATTATTGCCTCAACCATTTGAAGCTTTAGCAGAAATTGAACACATATTTTTGGACAACATAAAAGGGCAAGGGGGAACAATAACAAAGGAGGAGAGATGATGCCCACATGTATACATGTCCATTTGGGCATTTACAAGAATATGAAGATTTAGGTTTTGCAAATTGAATAAAATCATTTGTAGAATTAGTGGACCTTCACATGGATCCAAAGCTTGTAGAAAACAAAATAGAGGGATATAAAAAGAGGGAAAGGGAGGTGATAGCAATAACACACAAGCAAGATACAAAATGCAATGCAAGGCAACATATCACATGCAGCATTTTAAAATATGGCCCATGCAATGTGTCATGATGACCATGAGGATGATGTCATGATGATGCAACAAATAACAAACATAAGATAGTGTTTTGATCGGTATTTCTTATGTAGCATTCCAATGTTAGACAATTGGGATGCTACAATAAGGATGGCACGATACACTTGAGATCATCTTAAGAAACCTTGATCAACACTTGATCTTCTTCACTTTATTATTATTCCAACCTTGAAGCCATCATATGGTTCAAGCATTGTCTATGGACAAATCCTACAAGTAAAACTCAATGCAAACATAAGTCCATAAAACATTGTCATTAATTACCAAAACCACACATGGGGGCACACATGTTCTTTCAGTGTCCACTATAAATTCTTATGCATGGTTTGTTACACCATTCCAAGTATATTCTTGTTTTCAACTATCTTCCAATTAAAACTATTTTGTTATGTGAAAACTTGGTGATTAAAGCCCTCACGAACTTGATGGCACACTTTATATTCTTTGCCCCTAATAAACTTGAACCATTGTGACAACTTTGTTGTATATGCTTGCACTTATAAGTTGGAATTAGCAGAACCGTGTTGTCACGGGGGACATTTTCAACATTGCACTTGTACCTTGTTGTACTCAGTTGATATCATGTTATTTTGTCTATGGATGTCACCGGTGTGAAATAAATAGGGGACTTGTAAGTCCATGGAGTTTGTAACCTGTGTTAGAGAAACGTCTGGGCCGCTAGCCTAAGCCATGCCTAATCATGGTGGAAACTTGCAGCATCACCATAATGAGCTATCTATGAAGCATCCTCAATAAAAAGCTATGCATACGGTAAATAAAAAGATTGCTGAGATGCTCATTGTCTGCTTGCCTTGTCATTTTGGTTATGGGAAAGCTCATGTACCATGTGCAAGGGGTACCCCGTTGGCGGTTCTCAATGATATGCAAATACTTACAGTGACAAGCACTTACTGTTGGAATTATGCCCTAGAGGCAATAATAAAGATGCTATTATTATAATTATTGTTCATGATAAAGTTTATATTCCATGCTAGAATTGTATTAAGCAGAAACTTTAATACTTGTGTGGTTTGTGAACAACACCGTGTCCCTAGTACGCCTCTGTGGACTATCTCATTGATCAATGATGGTTAAGGTTTCCTAACCATAGACATGAGTTGTCAATTGATAATGAGATCATATCATTGGAGAATGATATGATGGACAGACCCAAACTAAGCGAAGCAATTAGATCGTATCATCGTGTTCATCTTTGCGAAGCTTTTCCTATGTCAAATATTGTATTCCTTAGACCATGAGATAATACAACTCCCTGGTATCGGAAGAAAGCTTTGAGGTCATCAAACGTCATCCTATGAGAGGGTGATCATAAAGGTGTCTCTCAGGTGATCGGAAAGTATCTATTGGGTTGTATGTATCGAGATGGGATTTATCCCTCCCAAGTCCGAGAGATATACTTCGGGCCCACTCGGTAATCAATATCAACACCGCTTGCAAGCATGTGGTTAAGGAGTTAATCACAAAGTGATATCGGATTACGGAACGAGTAAAGTACTTGCTGTGAACGAGATTGAACTAGGTATGACTGTACCGACGATCGAATCTCGCAAGTAAAATATCGCGAGACGAAGGGAATATATATATGGGATTGATTGAATCGGCATCGTGGTTCATCCGATATGATCATCGATGAATGTGTGGGAGTCAATATGGGTGCCTGCACCACCGTTGATTATTGATAGAAGATCATGTCGCATATTCTCGAACCGCAGGTCACACACTTAACGTGTCTCGACGCTAGGATAGATTGGATAATTGGTTTATGAGTTTTTGTTGAGTCTCGGATGGGATCCGGGACATCACGAGAGGTTCCGAGTGGTCCAGAATAAGATTCATATAAGGCGGCAGTTTTGGAGTTCGAATTGTTCGGTCAATCGGTATTGTGCAAGCTTCTAGAACCTTCCGGAAGGGGACCAACGTGGCCCCACCTTCCGGGAGGGGCATGGGCCTATGAGGGAGTGTCCTGGCGCATTGGGACAGGGCACAAGGCCCCATAGGGCCCAGCCGCCTGTGAGGGTTTAAACCGGAGATAGGGTTTCTAGAAGGGAGAGTCCTCACCCCACTCCTCCTCCCTTGGCCGCCCAAGGCTTGGAGGAGGGCAAGGGCCCGCCTCTATATAAAGATGGCTGGGCGCCCCTCCCCTACACCTTGCCTCCAAACCCTAGTTGCCCTGCCGCCTTCCTCTCTCCTCCCGATTGTAGCCGAAGCCTGCCGCAAATTCTCCACCATATACACCACGCCGTGTTGTAGATCCAATCTATCTCTCCACCATACTTGCTGGTCCGAGGAAGGAGGAGACGTCGAGGTGCTGCAGGTGCATCTCGTGGAGGCACCGCCACTTGTGGTGCTAGATCGTGTCGGGTCGCGAGGAGAAGCGACTACATCACCCACGTTCCGACGAACGTTCATTGCGTAATCTTCAAGGGTATGAAGATCTAATCCAATCTCTCTCGTTGATTGCATCTCCTAGATTAGATCTTGGCTTTCCTCCGCTCGCATCCATAGAAAATTTTGATTTACTATGCCCAAACCCTTCAGGGTATCGAGCTAGATCTATGCGTAGATGTGTTTCACGAGTAGAACGCAACATGGTTGTTGCGGCGTTGATGTTTTCTGTTGCAAGCCTCTTGTTTGTGTTCTTCTTATGACACGGGATAGTGAGATTGAAGCGGTCCAGGCCAACCTTACGCGACGTCGTCATGAGACCGCTCCGCACTTGACGTGTGGCTTGTTCCACACATGCGGCTGGTGGATGTCGGTTCTCTCACTATAGTTGTCATGGGATTAACACCGAGTTTGGCAACCATAATATCACCGTTGTGGCTTTCCGTAGGTAAGAATCGTTCTTAGCATCTACTCCCATAAGCCACGTAAAACATGCAACAACAAAGTAGAGGCGTCTAACTTGTTTTTGCAGGAGTGTTTTCGTGATATGGTATGGCCCAAGATGTGATGTGTATATTGTATGCAATGATCATGTTTTGTAATGTTTCACGACTTGCATGTCGATGAGTACACAACCCAGGAGCCATATGGTTGTCTTTATAATTGTGTATGACCTGAGTCAACTTCTTATACGCCATGTAATAGCTTTACTTTATCGCTAAGTAGTTAGCAATAGTTGTAGTTGCTATTCGTGGTGGAGGCAATCATGGTGGAGTGATGGAGATCATGTCGAACGCACAAGATGGAGATCATTGCGAAGATTGGCTATACCATGTCACATAAAGTTATATGCATGTGATGTTTATCCTTTATGTATCTTATTATGCTTAGATCGTGACGGTAGCATTATAATATGATTCCTCACTTAAAGATCAAGATAAAATTGTGTTCTCCCCAAGTATGCACCGCTAGAAAGTTCGTAGTGTCCAAGCATCACGTGATGATCGGGTGCTATAGACTCTACGCTCACATACAACGGTGCAAGCCAGTTTGCACACGCGGAAATACTTGGGTCTAGCTTGACGAGCCTAGCATGTATGCACATGGCCTCGGAACACAAGAACCGAAAGGTTAAGCATGAGTCATATGAATGATATGATCGACACTTTGTTGTCCACCATTGAAACCACATCTCTTCTCGTGATGATCGGATTAGGTGTGGTGAATTTGGATCGTGTTCACTAAACAACTTGAGGGATGTTGAATTTAGTGGGAGTTCATCTAGTAATTTGATTAAGTTGAACTATTTATCATGAACATAGTCTAAATTGTACTTGCAAATCATAGATCACATGGCCAAGTCCAACTTCAACTTCAACGTTTTGCTGAGAAGGAAAAGCTTAGAAACAATGGGTCTAACTTCACCAATTGGTTCCACAATCTAAGAATCATTCTGTATGGGACAAAGGACTATGTCCTTGGGAAAGCGTTAGGTGACCCTGCCAATCGCTACCGATGAGAAAGCTGTCTATCAGTCGCGCAAAGATAATTATGGTGTGATTAAGAGCACCATGTTGTTTTCTATGGAACCGGAACTTCAAAATCGTTTTGAAGAGTATCCCGGGACCTTTGAGATTCTCGAGGAGTTGAAAACCATGTTTCAGACTCAGCCCGCTCGAGAGATATGAGATCTCCGAGAAGTTCTTTAACCGCAAGATGGAGGAAGGAGTTCCGTTAGTGAGCACGCCATAAAGATGACGGGCTACACTCAACGCTTGAGCAAGCTGGAATGCACGATTCCGAGGAGCTCAAGATTGACAGGTTCTACAATCACTCCTCCCAGCTACAAAAGTTTTGTAGTGACTCATAATCGATTGGCTCCATCGATACGATCACCGAGCTTTTCGAAAGTCAAGGCTGCGAGGTGGACATCAAGAAGGATAATCATGTGTTGATGGTCAACAAGCCCTCCTTTAAGAAAGGTAAGGAGCAAGAAGCCCTTCAAGAAGGGCGGCGACAAGCGCAATGCTCTGCCGAGAAGAAGCTCAAGTCTGGTCCTAAGCGGACCCGAGTGCTTCTATTGCAAGGACAAGGGTCAGAAGCGCAATCGTCCAAGTACTTAGCGGACAAGAAGGTGGCACCATCAAAGGTATATTTGATATACATGTTATTGATGTTTTCCTTACTAGCCCTCGTTGTAGTGCACAGGTATTTGATATCGGTTGATTGCTAATATTTGTAACTCAAACAGAGCTACGGAATAGACGGCGGCTGCGAGGGATGAGGTGACGATGCTGGCGTTAGCGGATCAAGAGTTGATGTGATGGCCGTCGACGCTCTCCTTAGTTTTACCTTCGGATTAGTTTTAAACCTTAATAAATGTTATTATGTGCCTGCGTTGAGCATGAACATTATTTCGGATCGTGTTTATTGCAAGACGGTTATTCATTTAAATCGGAGAATAATGGTTGTTCTATTTATATGAGTAACATCTTTTATGGTCATGCACCTCTTGTGAATGGTTTATTTCTTCTAAATCTCGAAAGGATGAAACACACATCCATAACATTGAGGCTAAGAGATGCAAAGTAGATAGTGATAATACTACTTATTTGTGGCAATCGCTGCCTAGGTCATATTGGAGTAAAGCGCATGAAGAAACTCCATTCGATGGACTTTTGGAGTCTCTTGATTTTGAATCATTTGACACATGCGAACCATGCCTCATGGGCAAGATGATCAAAACCCGTTCTCGGTATGATGGAGCGAGCAACGGACTTGTTGGAAATCATACATACCGATGTATGCGACCGATGAGTGTTTCGGCCGCGGTGGATATCGCTATTTCTCACTTTTACCGATGACTTAAGTAGATATGGGTATATCTATTTAATGAAACATAAATCTGAAACATTTGAAAAGTTCAAGGAATTTCAGAATGAAGTGGAGAACCATCGTAATGAAAGATTAAGTTTCTACGATCCGATCGTGGAGGTGAATATTTGAGTTATGATTTTCTCACGCATCTTAAAGCAAGTGGAATCGTTTCACAACTCACGCCACCCGAACACCACAAGCAATGGTGTGTCTGAGCATTAATCGAACCCTATTAGATATGGTCCGATCAATGATGTCTCTTACTGATTTGCCGTTATCATTTTGGGGTTATGCATTAGAAACCGTTGCATTCACTTTAAATAGGGCTCCATCTAAATCCGTTGAGACGACACCGTATGAATTGTGGTTTGGTGCTAAACCTAAGTTGTCGTTTCTTAAAGTTTGGGGATGCGAAGCTTACGTCAAGAAGTTGATGCCGGACAAGCTCGAACCCAAAGCGGAGAAATGCGTCTTCATAGGATACCCTAAGGAAACTATTGGGTATACCTTCTATCACAGAACCGAAGGCAAAGTGTTTGTCGCAAAGAACGGTTCATTTCTTGAGAAGGGGTTTCTCTCGAAAGAAGTGAGTGGGAGGAAAGTAGAGCTTGACGAGGTTATTGAACCTTCTCTTGAATTGGAGAGTAGCGCAGCACCTGAAATTGTTCCAGTGCCGCCTGCACCAACAATAGAGGAAGCTAATGACAAGGATCATGAAGCTTTGGACGATGTCTTGCTCGAACGTCAGAAGTCGACAAGGTCGCGTGCCCTCCCGAGTGGTACGCAAGAACCCTATCTTGACTGTCTTGTTAGTAGAAGACAGTGAACCTACGAACTATGAGGAAGCAATGATGAGCCCAGACTCTGAGAAATGGCTAGAAGCCATGAAATCCGAATTGGGATCCATGAGCGAAAACCAAGTATGGACTTTGGTGGACCCTCCTAGCGACCGAAAGGCCGTTGAGTGCAAATGGATATTCAAGAAGAAAACGGACGCGGATGGTAATGTTACCGTCTATAAAGCACGGCTTGTCGCAAAAGGTTTTCAACAAGTTCAAGGTTGACTACGATGAGACTTTCTCTCCGTAGCGATGTTTAAGTCCATTCGATTTTATTAGCAATTGCTGCGTTTCATGATTATGAAATATGGCGGATGGATGTCAAGATGCGTTCCTCAATGGCAACATTGATGAAGAGTTGTATATGATGCACCGAAGGTTTTGTCGATCCTAAGGATGCTGATAAAGTATGCAAACTTCAGCGTTCCATTTATGGACTGAAGCAAGCATCTCGGAGTTGGAACCTTCGTTTTGATCAAGTGATCAAGAGCTTTGGATTTGTTCCAAATTGCTACGAAGCTTGCATCTACAAGAAAGTGAGTGGGAGCTCGGTGACGTTTCTGGTACTATATGTGGATGACATATTGATTATTGGAAATGACATCAACATGCTTAACGATGTGAAGAGTTATTTGAACAAATGTTTTTCAATGAAAGACCTAGGTGAAGCTGCTTATATATTGGGTATCAAAATCTATAGAGATAGACAAAGACGCCTGATAGCTTTAAGCCAGAGTACATACCTAGACAAAGTTCTGAAAAAGGTTCAGAATGGATAAGGCAAATAAAGGTTCAATGCCTATGTTGTCAGGTAAGATATTGAGCAAGGCTCAGTGTCCAGCTACGGTAAATGATAGGGAAGCTATGAGCAAAGTGCCTTATGCCTCGGCCATAGGTTCCATCATGTATGCCATGCTGTGTACTAGACCGGATGTGTCCAATGCTCTTAGTTTGACGAGCAGATATCAAAGTGATCCAGAGTGGAACATCGACACCGTGAAGAACATCCTAAAGTACCGAATAGGACTAAAGAAATGTTCTTAGTCTATGGGGTGATGAACTTGTCGTAAAGGTTACGTCGACGCTAGTTTTGACACCGACAAGGATGATTCCAAATCTCGACGTGATACGTTTATATTTTGAATGGAGGAGCTGTGAGTCGAGAAGCCGCAAGCAAAGCGTGATCGCGGGATCTACAAAGAAGCGGAATACATGGCTGCCGCAGCGTCAAGTGAAGGAGTTTGGATCGAAACTTCATCATCGATATTGGCGTGGTTCCAAGTGCATTGGACCCACTGGAGATATTGTGTGACAACACTGGCGCCATAGCACTCGCTAAGGAACCAAGATATCATCCAAAGACCAAGCATATCAACCGCAAGTTTCATATAATCCGAGATTATATTGCAGATGGAGATCTGAAGATTAGCAAAGTACATACAGATCTGAATGTCGCAGATCCATTGACTAAACCTCTTCCACGTGCAAAACATGATCAGCACCTCAGTGCCATGGGTGTGAGATTGTTGCCAAATGTAAACTAGATTATTGACTCTAGTCCACTATAAATTCTTATGCATGGTGTGTTACACCATTCCAAGTATATTCTTGTTTTCAACTATCTTCCAATTAAAACTATTTTGTTATGTGAAAACTTGGTGATTAAAGCCCTCACGAACTTGATGGCACACTTTATATTCTTTGCCCCTAATAAACTTGAACCATTGTGACAACTTTGTTGTATATGCTTGCACTTATAAGTTGGAATTAGCAGAACCGTGATGTCACGGGGGACATTTTCAACATTGCACTTGTACCTTGTTGTACTCAGTTGATATCATGTTCTTTTGTCTATGGATGTCACCGGTGTGAAATAAATAGGGGACTTGTAAGTCCATGGAGTTTGTATCATGTGTTAGAGAAACGTCTGGGCCGCTAGCCTAAGCCATGCCTAATCATGGTGGAAACTTGCAGCATCACCATAATGAGCTATCTATGAAGCATCCTCAATAAAAAGCTATGCATACGGTAAATAAAAAGATTGCTGAGATGCTCATTGTCTGCTTGCCTTGTCATTTTGGTTATGGGAAAACTCATGTACCATGTGCAAGGGGTACCCCGTTGGCGGTTCTCAATGATATGCAAATACTTACAGTGACAAGAACTTACTGTTGGAATTATGCCCTAGAGTCAATAATAAAGATGTTATTATTATAATTCTTGTTCATGATAAAGTTTATATTCCATGCTAGAATTGTATTAAGCAGAAACTTTAATACTTGTGTGGTTTGTGAACAACACCGTGTCCCTAGTACGCCTCTATGGACTAGCTCATTGATCAATGATGGTTAAGGTTTCCTAACCATATACATGAGTTGTCAATTGATAATGAGATCATATCATTGGAGAATGATATGATGGACAGACCCAAACTAAGCGAAGCAATTAGATCGTATCATCGTGTTCATCTTTGCGAAGCTTTTCCTATGTCAAATATTGTATTCCTTAGACCATGATATAATACAACTCCCTGATATCAGAAGAAAGCTTTGAGGTCATCAAACGTCATCCTATGAGAGGGTGATCATAAAGGTGTCTCTCAGGTGATCGGAAAGTATCTGTTGGGTTGTATGTATCGAGATGGGATTTGTCCCTCCCAAGTCGGAGAGATATACTTCGGGCCCACTCGGTAGTCGATATCAACACCGCTTGCAAGCATGTGGTTAAGGAGTTAATCACAAAGTGATACCGGATTACGGAACGAGTAAAGTACTTGCTGTGAACGAGATTGAACTAGGTATGACGGTACCGACGATCGAATCTCGGGCAAGTAAAATATCGCGAGACGAAGGGAATATATATATGGGATTGATTGAATCCTGGCATCGTGGTTCATCCGATATGATCATCGATGAATGTGGAGTCAATATGGGTGCCTGCACTTACTGATTATTGATAGAAGATCATGTCCGCATATTCTCGAACCCGCAGGTCACACACTTAACGTGTCTCGGCGCTAGGATAGATTGGATAATTGGTTTATGAGTTTTTGTTCGAGTCTCGGATGGGATCCGGACATCACGAGAGGTTCCGAGTGGTCCGGAGAATAAGATTCATATAAGGCGGTGCAGTTTTGGAGTTCGAATTGTTTCGGTCAATCGGTATTGTGGAAGCTTCTAGAACCTTCCGGAAGGGGACCAACGTGGCCCCACCTTCCGGGAGGGGCATGGGCCTATGAGGAGTGTCCTGGCGCATTGGGCCAGGGAACACGGCCCCATAGGGCCCAGCCGCCTGTGAGGGTTTAAACTAGAGATAGGGTTTCTAGAAGGAGAGTCCTCACCCCTACTCCTCCCTCCCTTGGCCGCCGCCCAAGGCTTGGAGGAGGGTCAGGGCTGGCCGCCTCTATATAAAGAGGGCTGGGCGCCTCCCTCTACACCTTGCCTCCAAACCCTAGTTGCCTGCCGCCTTCCTCTCCCTCCCGATCGCTTGTAGGCGAAGCCTGCTGTAAATTCTCCACCATATACACCACACCGTCGTGTTGTAGATCCAATCTATCTCTCCACCATACTTGCTGGTCCGAGGAAGGAGGAGACGTCGAGGTGCTGCACGTGTGCATCTCACGGAGGCACCGCCACTTGTGGTGCTAGATTGGATCGGATCGCGAGGAGGAGAAGCGAGTACGACTACATCACCCACGCCCGATTTAACGTTCACTGTCTTGAATCTTCAAGGGTATGAAGATCTAATCCAATCTCTCTCGTTGATTGCATCTCCTAGATTAGATCTTGGCTTTCCCTCTGTTCGCATCCGTAGAAAATTTTGATTTACTATGTCGCGAAACCCTTCACTTACATGAACCCAAAGTTGAGTATGCATGAGGTGTGGCCCTCGTATTCAAGGGACTTGAGATTGCCAACTTATACTTTGTCAAGCATATACTCCAGCTTTGCCACTTTAACCTTAACCACTTCAAGATGCTTATGATAGGGGCAATGAGGGCTGAAAACTAACAAGTACCATAATTTTTGGAAGCTCTTTTTGAACCTTGTAATCCCTGCTTCATTTACAAAAAGGCCTTTCTTCCACCACTATTTAGTCTCCACCTTCTACCTTTAGGCACCATTAAGAGAGCATAGTTGTCATTCTGTCTGCAGTGTTCCAAAGCTTATTAATTGATGCATATTGTGTTATTACTTGCTCTTGTGCTACTTGTTTCTAGTCACCCTTGTGAACTTTGCAGGTGTCCTATGCATCTATATTGCTACTTTATGAGGGACAAGTTGAATGCCACTATGTCCCAGCTTGTCAATGCCACTATGCCTTGTGAACCTTTAGGCACTATATTGTTTTTGGTATGTGAAACAAACAAACGTTTTTCAATGCATGTTATTCATGATCTTTGTTTGTAGCTTGTCATGTTGCATGCATAGTTAATATGTCCTATTGTTAGAACTCCATCTTTCATGCACATGTTTAGAGTTCTTTGATCCCAGCTTTCAATGCTTGCAAATGGTTGGATCTTTATTGTGAGGGTGCATGTCACCTAAAAAATTATTCTGTTTATCACTACTCGAGGACAAGCAAGAGTTAAGCTTGGGGATGTTGATACGTTGAAAACGTATCTATAATTTTTGATGTTCCATGCCTGTTTAGTATCTACTTTTCTTTACTTGTCCACACTTTGAGGTGCTTTTTACATGTTTTCTGGTACCAACCTACTAACAAGTTGCAATAGTGCCAGATGCATCTTTTCTTCTGTTTTTGGTTTCAGAAAAGTTAGTAAAGAAATATTCTCGAAATTGAACGGGACAAAGGACAAAGTAAATTACTTTACATGGGGAACAAGAAGTCCAGAGGAGAGCCTGAGGGGCCGGCCAGAGGGGCCACCCCCTCCAGGCGCGACCACAGGTGGGCTCGCGCCTGGCTAGGGTTTGATGGCCCTGGCCGCCGCCTCGGTCTCCCCCTTCGCATATAAGAATCCCCCGATGCAGAAACCGTGAGTACCCAATCAGAAATCCATGAAACCGTCTGTAGACGCCGCCACCATCGTCCCTAGATCGGGGGATCTAAAGTTCTTCCCGACACCCTGCTGGAGGGGAGATCATCCCGGAGGCCTTCTCTTCGGTATGATGCGTGAGTAGTTCCACCTTGGACTATGGGTCCATGTAGTAGCTAGATGGTTATATCTCCTCCTTTGTGCTTTCATGTATAGATCTTGTGAGCTCCGTTCATGATCAAGATCTATTTGATGATAGACATGAAATCTTCAATTTATATAATAGAGACAAACAAGTAGAAGAAGTCAAGATGTTAAGTGAAACAAAAGAACGTCTACTTGATCTTGATAAATGTAGCTTGCATGAACTCATTAATTTATTGTAAAAGTTTGCCCAAGATCCATCCTTTAATGGTCATCAAGCAGGATTTGATTCCTATCTAGCAAATTATGTTATAAAAGAAAAGATTGAAAGATGTAATAATTAAGCTATGATACCACCTAAGCTTGGGGATTTATGGCTCCCCAAGATATTAATCACTATTGTAAACGAGACACATCATGTTATTCTAGATTTAGGATCTAGTGTGTCAATTTTATATAAAGATCTATATGATTTACTTGATTTGAAACCTATGGAAAAATGCTCTATAGATCTTTTACTTGATGATGATTCAACTAAACATGCTTCAAGAAAATTTGAAGATATCATGGTTGAATTACATATGACATTTGTACTTGTTGATTTTATTTTCATGGACATGGGGATCAATAATTCAAGTCCTATAATACTTGGTAGACCTTTTTGATAACTACAGGTGCAGTCATTGATACAAAAGAAGGAAATGCGAAGTTTAAATTTGCTCACAAGAAATGTAAGGAACTGATACGTTGGAAACGTATCTATAATTTTTGATGCTCCATGCTTGTTTAGTATCTACTTTGATTTACTTGTCCACACTTTGAGGTGCTTTTTACATGTTTTCTGGCACTAACCTACTAACAAGTTGCAATAGTGCCAGATGCCTGTTTTCTGCTGTTTTTGGTTTCAGAAAAGTTAGTAAAGAAATATTCTCGGAATTGGGCGGGACAAAGGACAAAGTCAATTACTTTCCGTGGGGAACAAGAAGTCCAGAGGAGAGCCGGAGGGGCCGGCCAGAGGGTCCAACCCCCTCCCCCTGTTCGGCCACAGGTGGGCCCGTGCCTGGCTAGGGTTTGGTGGCCCTGGCCGCCTCCTCGGTCTCCCCCTTCGTCTATAAGAAGCCCCCAATGCAGAAACCCTAAGTACCCGATCAGAAATCCACGAAACCGTGTGTAGCCGCTGCCACCATCGTCCCTAGATCGGGGGGGATCTGAAGTTCTTCCCGGCACCCTGCCGGAGGGGAGATCATCTCGAAGGCCTTCTCTCCGGTATGATGCGTGAGTAGTTCCACCTTGGACTATGGGTCCATGTAGTAACTAGATGGTTGTATCTCCTCCTTTGTGCTTTCATGTATAGATCTTGTGAGCTCCATTCATGATCAAGATCTAATCTATTTGTAATCATGCATATTGTGTTTGCGGGGATCCGATGGATATTGAGATTATTATGTTGGTTTGATTAATGATTTTGTCTTTATGATTCTATCATGTCTGTGTTGTTTCTGATCTTGCATGCTCTCCGTTGATAGTGGTTATCTTTGCCAAGTAGTTGCTAGTGACTCCAAGAGGGGGTATTTATGCTGGATAGTGGGTTCATGCCTCTAGTTTCTAAGGGAAGTTACAGAAATCTAGTTTACCCTTCATGCCATGTTGTTTATCTAAGAAGAGCACCTCTAGTAAACTATGGACCCCGGTCCAATCTTTACCATTGATACATCTTCCACTGTTACTTGTTTACTCGCTGCAAACCTTTATTTTCCACACCATACGTTTAATCCTTTGTTATAGCAAACCAGTGAGCTTGGCAACGTCACTAATTCGTTGGGGAAAAGTCTTGAGTTTGTGTTGTGCAGGTCTCCGTGTTGCTAGCAACACCTGTGTGACGTTTCTTTCCTCCTACTGGTTCGATAACCTCGGTTTCTTACTGAGGCAAACTTGCTGTTGTGCTGCTTCATACCTTGCTCTTGGGGTTTCCAACGAAGCGTCCCACGACAAGTACTTGGCGCCATCAGGAACACTTTACAAGGAAGGAGGTAGCAAATAATTGCAAGCTATGACATGAATTCCATATCACTTAAACCAAGTAAGGAAAGCCTAGCTACATGACTATAAAGAAAGCGCTTTGCTGGAGGCAACCCGGTTATTTTATTTTAGATTTTTGTATTGAACTCTTGCTATAGCAAGAGAGTTTTGTTTTGGTTTTATTTTTATATTTTTTAACAAAGTACCAAGTGGAACCCATTTTGGATGTTTTAAAAGTTGCTAAACATATGGAGTAGCAAATTTCTACAGAACAATTTTTAGTGCAAGAATTTTCTAACTTTTTTTGTAACTCCGATTGCACTAAAATTTATACATAATTAGCAATTTTTCATCCTATGAATGCACAAAAATTGGATAAAATTCCTGACATGTATAAGTGGGCAAAAAAAATCATTTTTCTGCTGCTGAAAATCTGGACATATTCTATCATGTTTTGTTTTAACCATTCCCAAGTTTCCTAAAATGATTGTTATGAGTGATATTATATGCTAGGGATATGTAGAAACATTATATGCTTGCTGGAAAATTTAGAAAGTATTTTTTTCTTTGATATATATGTATCAACTATTATGCTTTTATGCCACTAATGTCACCACTCAGAAAAGAGATGGAAGAAAAAGTTTTTGTGTTAAAGTTTTTTGATAGGGAACAGAGGAACATCACACCAAGAGAATCCAAGGATGGTGAAAACCATAAGCTTGGGGATTCCCAAGGAACCCCACTGGACCTATTAAACTCTCTGTTTTCAAACCTTTAAACTTTGTTTTTCAAGCAACATAAAACTATCGTCGAAACTTGGAGCGTCATTTTGTTTATTTTACTTTTGTTTGTATTAAAATAACCACCACCACTATTATTATGAATGTTTATGACCATGCTAATGAAAATAAACTTTGATATGATGAGATTAAAAATGAATAAGAATGCCTTGAAATAAAATAAAAATGGGATATAAAAGCAAAAGGCTAAAATTCATGTTGTGTATAGTTCTTAAGCTCAAGTACTTTATATGAAGTATGATTTGTTTTGTACCTATTAATTTGTATACTTTTCTTGTGTATATTTATGTTCAACATTAAGTAGCAAGATGATAAAATAAATGTTGGCGATATGAACTAGAGGGCACACTCTTTAGATCTCTTTTCGCTAAGCCTCCATAATACAAGCTAAGATTTGTTCCAAACCCCATAAACTAGACTATGCATATCCACCTATTTGTGGAAAATCTCATTTTAAGTATAGTATGTATGTTAATCTTCCAAACATTCTTAAAAACACCTTTTTCATGTATTTTAAAGCTCATAAGAAAGTAAGGTTTGGGGTGATACCACTATGGAATTTTTTGTGCTTTACATCTTATTAGTTGTTGGCAAAACCATGCTGTCATGGAACAAGCTTTCAATGTTGAATGTTGATAATTAATCATATTTAAGTTCTTCCTATGGATTGCATCGATGTGAAATAAAGTGTGCATACTGGAGTATGCATGTTAAGAGAAAATGCTCCTGAACCTGTAGTTAAATCCATGCGCCGTGCGACACTCGTGGTGGAAACTTACAATATGATGATCCTTGTTAATATGATTCATATGTCTGTTTTTCTTGTTCTTCTGGAGTAGAGATACCGCCCCCTACCACCATGAACATGACTAAGGAATTATATAAATTCTTAAGCTAAATAAATATAAAAGGGGGGCATATAGTTACACAGGGAGCAAGAGGTACTTCGGTGATGCGGTTTCAACAATGAACATGTGCATACAATGACAGGCCTAAGTTGAGTAGCATGAGGAGTGCAAGGTCATCGGTATGGTGCATGAAACAATCAACTTGTAAGATGTTTAACACATAAACCATATGAAGCTTTGAAATAAAAGATACTTGGAACCCCATCCTTATTAGTATTGTTGATATGAACTACATAGCTCAAAACTTTATTTTACATTGTTGATAGAGGATTAACATATGTATTCAATGCTTACTTTTGGTATGAGATGCAAAACATCTCAAGGGAAGACATAAAACTAAGAAGTGAGTCTTCTAGTCAGGCATAAAACTAAGAAGTAGCCCAAAAATAAAGGCATAAAACACCAATTCCAATCATGAAAAGAGTCTCTTATTCTATAGGTTCATCAAAGTGTGCTTGAAGGTTTGCTTTGTCCATCATTTGTTATATCACACCATTACTTATTGTTCAACATGTTTATAGATGGGTAAAAGATACAACTTGATAGTACACTTGCATCTTATGTTTCATTGAAAGGAATTAATCCTATGAAACTTACATGATAATGAAGGAAGCAAAGGTAACAAACTCCAAAGTTTATGTTTAGTTTTTATCACCTTCATGCTCGAGGATGATCATAGGTTAAGCTTGGGATGTTGATACAAGTAAAATGCATACATGAACTTTTTAGTTTGTTAACATGTTACCCATATATTTGCATCATATATAATGTTATATCCATGTTTTACATTGATTTTTGGGGATTTACCAATGATTCCCTTTATTTTGGCTATAACCCGCAGGGCAGAAACCCCCCTTTTCAATGTTTTTGATGTTTCATGACCTATGTGAAGTCAAATGGACCTAAACTTTTGGGAATACCAATATTTATCAACGAGAAGCATCTGGAGCACAAGAACCTCACCTAGAGGGCCAGGAGGGCGAAAAGAGCCTGTGTGGCGCACCTAGCCCAAGTGGGTGCGCACCCATGCTCTTTCCCTCCTCGGCCGCCTGATCGCCTTGATTCTTTCGCCCATGGAGTTCTCTTGACCTAAAAATCCCTATATAAGGATCCCTTGGGGAGTCCTCGACATGGAGCACACTGAAAACGAAATCACCACCAAACAAAGTCAGATCAGCAAAGATTGAAGGGGGAAACTCCCCCGAATCCACCTCCGGGGAGATCTCCACCCTCTCCAACATCTCCAACACCATCACCATGATGAACAGGGAGTAGTCCACCTCCGGGATATGGGTTTGTGGCAGTATCTTGATCTATTTCTCTCTTGTTCTTCATAGATCTAGTACTATATGAGCCGCCCTTCATGATTATGGTCATATATGTAATTCCTATGTGGTGGATATTTTTTCTATGATTTGATATTTGAGATCGGAATCTATTTTGTGTAAGATTTATTGATAGATGCATATCATATACCCCATTCTTAATTGCTATTTTATCCAACTTGTATGCAAGAACTTGTATGGGTAGAAGTGTGTATTAGATGGAGTATCATGGTGGTAGTGATTGAATTGTGACAAACAATATTCAAGATCACTTCGTTTTTTACCTTTCTTTTGCTGCCTCACTAGGGATAAAGTGTAATCATGTGCTATAGTTATCATGTGATAGTGTGATAATCTTGTTAGATCAAGGTAGCATATTTGTATTTCAAACATCATGTTATATTACTTAAATCTATACTCTGATTTGTTCTTAATTCAAGATTACATGGAGTTTCCCTTTCTTGAGGAGTATAAGAGAGATGTATTTCATCTCTATGTTAGAACATGATGCCCATATTGATTTCTCATCAAACACATATAGAAGTTCCATAAATATTTATCATTGATGAATTATTTTGTGATTACTACAACTTAAAAAAGGAGTAGACAAGTGAACCCATGAACCCCGGTCCGATTTTAATCATAAGAAACATTTTTCCATTGAATCTACTACCTTTTATATTTTCTGCAATTTATTATTTCGAACATACAAAAATACTTTCTCTACTTGCAATAACTCATAAAAAACCCAAAACAACTCTAATATCTTCCATATCATCTAGTTTGCATTAGTTTACTTTATTTAGTTTATTTATATTTTATTTGATATTACTAATACGAAACCTTGTGCTTGACAACCACTTGATGGAGCTAGGGACACAAGACAAATTATTTACTTTACAAGTCGCTCAAAGAGGAGAATACAAATAAACTTCCATAACCAATTCCCCGAGAGTTCGATATAAACCCTCGAGTCACCCTTGTGGGTAAAAGAGAAGCTTGCTATAAAACTCTACACTTGGAGTCCCAACGAAAAGTAGCTCGATTGTTGCCATCAATGATGTGATGGACATTATCCAAAGATTGCGACATGATCAAATCACGAAGTTCATCACTGCAATAGTTATAAATGTAGCCTCCTCCTCCTTAGACCATGAGATCATATTAATCAAACATCACTCGGTAAAACGGTGATTATAAAGGTGTACGTTGGGTATTCCGGAGGAACAAGTAGAGTATTATGAATCAATACTAAGATTTGTTTGCCTGCGTGATGGGTAAAATACTTAAGGACGACTTGGTGAGATTACATCTATAATGTTGTAACATGTGACTAGGTCACGGGGATGTAATATCATGGTAACAAGTGAAACAATACTTGTTGGTAACGAGATTGTACAAGGTATGTGATACCAAATGATCGGATCTCGGACAAGTCGTATCGAAGAAACAAATGGAATTGGACTCGACATTTACGGTTCAAAGGACATTGCCATTATGGAATGCACAGGGATCAATATGGACATCCCGACCCCGCTATTAATCATTGATGGAGATCATGTCTATGCTATTCCTGAGCCGTGGGGAAATACACTTAAGAGTACGATGATCTAGATATCGTATGTAAGTTGGAATCACGGTAGAATGTGCCAAACTTTCTAGAAAAAATGGCTCACGAGGGAAACCGCAAGAGGGAAGGGCCAAGGACCAGAGGGGCCAAGGCCCAGCTGCCACATGGGGCCCACCCGTCCAGCCTTGGGTTGTGCGCGGGGTGGGGAAGCCCCTGGCCGGCTGACCCATGGCACCCTAGGGCTCATGGCGCCACCTCCCCCTCTCTCCCTTGTTTAGTCCCATATGGGAAACCTAAAGGGGAGGGCAAACCTCCCTCCGCATATATAAACGGGTGCCCATGGGAGGAATAAACACACAATTATTTCATAATTCTCTAAGGCGTATCCTCACGATATTCTCTCCCTCTCTCTCCCTTATGTGTGGTTCCCATTGTTTGGAACTGCACACGGGGATTGAGATCTCTTTCTCGTCACTGCTGCGCTGGCGCAGTTCCCTTTGGAACCATACATGCAAGAGACGACATCTGCAGCACGCTGTTGCGCTGCAGGGATTCCAAGCAGGAGATCTACTTCCACACTCCCGGCATGGATCGGGGTGCCAGAGGTCATCATCGTACACCATATGTGTATGAAACCTCGAGGGACCACATTTGGGGCACCTTGGATGTCATGAGCCGAACTACTACAAGATGGAGCAAGATGTGACTTGCGAGGAGCTTCGCGACCTTGAGGTCGGCTACAAGCACGAATACATCCACCACGTTTCCCTCGGAACGTTAACCGTTCTCGGACTATAAGCGTATGTATCCGAAACCTCGACCGTTACTGCATTACTCCTAGATAGATCTTGGACAGTTAGGGCATTTCAACATAGGATTTTTTTATTTTCTGCTGCGAAACCCTTCATTTAACTTGGTGCTTGGAGGTGAAAAGAAACATTGAATGTGAAAGTATCCCAATCCTCTAATATGCAAGATGACAAGATGGAGGTTTACTCTTATAGGAACAGTGGACCTGGGTTCATGATTACTCAATCTCTCTCTTCAACAATGGTGGTGATCATGTTACTGATGATAAAATTTACACATAATTATCATGCTTTAATGATTAATATTTATATAGGATACATGTTCTAAAACACATAATTGAAAAAAGTACACATATAAGTATTGCCACGGCGTGCGATTACCACATCATACTCCTTCCCTTTTTACCCATTGATGAAGGATCTTGATGGTACCGTTTCTATCACCCAGCTAGACCTCTCATCTATTTACATTATACTCCTTTATATAAAAACACACTACAACATTATGGTAAAAGTTTTGTTTGTTGTGTCGATTCCGCATTTCTCTTATTTACCTACACTTAGTGTTGTTAGACACCTCGTGATGTGGACAGACAAGACATTGCCACTACTTTTATCCCGTTGGTTCCGTGATACATAGATATCATAACATACTTCCAAATTATGACAAGCCATAAAGTCCAAACACATACCACAGTTTTCACCATAGGAACAGGGCCGGCTCTATGTTTTGCAGGGCCCTTGGCGAAGTCGATCACATGGACCCTAAGCTAATGTATATATAAGCATATTTAAAAAAATAAAAATATATGTCCAATCTTTTCGTAACACCGTACTTATGTTCAAGTGCCATATCACCTAAAATTTTATATAATTTATGTAAAACAAGATAGAAGAGGCAAGGGACGAGCAATTTAAATATACCAAAGGCTCAGCGCGTTGGCAGCGGCGTCAAGTCGATCTGCCTGGCATCAGGTAAAACATTTATGGAAAACGTTCGTGGTTTAAAAAATGTTCAAGTTTTTCTAAAAGATGTTCATGAGTTTCAAAATTTGGTTCATAAATTTTGAAAATCAGTTAATGATTTTTTTTTAAAATGTTCAAGTTTTTCTAAGAATGTTCATGAATTTGAAATTTGGTTCATGAATTTCAAAAACCTGTTTAGGATTTTTTGGAAAATGTTCACGAACTCCGGTTAATTGATCATTGCCTTTTCATCTTGAATAGAACAAAACATAAACAAAAATATTAGACACATACTAGTAGTCTAGTATGCAGCTATAATTTTGGTACAAAGCGCACTAGCTCCGGTTAATGTAGCTGGCTCGTTTTATTCAACCCTGGTTAATATAGCTGGCTCTTCACGTGATATAGCTAGTTAGCTATGGCTTACTCGTTTTTTTTAGTTCTCCCAACAAAAAATACCTCGTTTTTTAGTTTGCTAAAAAAATCGTTTTTTCCTTTGTCAATACATGCAACGATTTTAGGACGCTCGTGATAGCTTTGATGTTACTGGACCGGCCCGTCTAACATTCGCTTCAGACAGTGTGAATCCCAGGTGCCGCTTGCTCCTCCTGATGTGTAGGTAGGTGTAGAGAGGAGTAAGTATTCGTGGGCCCCTCTGGCATAGGCTCTTGGCCGCCACACCAGGTCGCGATACGCCAAAACCGAGGTTGCATAGGAATTATATACTCCATCCGACCCATATTACTTGACTTGAATATGCCAAAATTTGGATAAACCTATATACTAAATAGTGTCTAGATTCATCTAAATCTAGACAAATTTGAGTCAAGTAACATGGGTCAGAGGGAGTAGATAGCATCATAAGTCTGTAACCATGTAGAGTAGATCATACAGGCTAGAGCAATGATCATATTTCAAAAATACTCAATTTTAAAATTTGTTTACATTCAAAAAATATTCAGTTTTGAAAATTACTGTAGATTTTTATTAAAAGTGAAAAAAGCAGTACCTGTAATCCGGCCCATGAAGATAACTAGCGTGACCCTACCGCAAATAGTGCACACTTCTTAATGGCAAATAGGAGCTCCCGAGATGGATTGATAAATGGTGAACCCGGTGAAAAACGATAAAGGGTCGGCCCGTCGAGCATAGGCTCTCTAACTTGGGCTCTAACGAGAGTGTCTTCTTAGGGCCCATACGTGAGCACCGGGGACGGGCGTCATTCTAGGGCAAACTGCCTTGAAGCGAACGGCCACCGTCAGATACAGATCCAACTGCAGGAACGCAATCCATCTGCCCCTTTTAATACCCCGTCCCCTCTCGAGAAACCCCTCCTGCGCCGTCGAATTCTTCCTCGCCTCGCTCGCTCCACAGCCGCCGCCGCTGCCGCTGCCGCCGCTGCCACGGCCAGAGCTCGACTAGCTCCCTAAAGGTACCAGTCCACCACCGCAAACACATGCGTCCGATCTCTCCCCCTTCCTCCTCTTCCTTAGATCTGCGCGTAGCTATTCCGCATCTCTAGTTTTCCGATCCGTTCGTGGCAAACTGCAAGCTGTTGTTCTTTCGTAGAGTGATAAATATCTTCATAGTATGCGGTGTTTTGGTTTGATCTGGGAGCGAGTTAGGATAAGTTCGTTTAGAGCTTTTGTTCATTATTGATATGCTGTTTTAAGTTTAGATAATCAGCGTATTCTGTTCGTGAGGTTGAATAGTTATTACAGGTTGTAGAGTTAACATGTATGCAGAAGGGCATGCTCACTGTTTTTTTGTTTTCTACCTGCTTACGATCTCTGTTGAAATGTGATCCATAAAATCTTTTCAAGATAATTGGGGTACCTACTTAAGTTAACATTAACCCCGAAATGAGCTGTTTCGGTGAACCCGCGAAATGTTTTTCGGTTTTTACTCCTATTTTTGTAAGGCTTCTAAATATATTTCGTGGTTCCCATGGACCTTGGTTGATCATAATGTTGATAAGATGCTGTTAGTAACCTTCTATGCTGTGTATGTCTGGTGTTAATTAATCACAATCTTTGGGTGACCTTTGGTTCTTTTACCAGTTTACTTGCTTATATGCCTAATACTGTGTCCATCGATATAGCTAGTTTCAATCACCATACCAGCCTTGATTACCATGGCAGTTGCTTTTGCTTAGCTTGAATATGTTTGTGCACTTGGCATCAATTAAAACAGCTTTTATATGCTTGTATATCTTAGCTACTAGCTGATGATAGTTGTTAGCATAGTTGTGATGTTTTACTGTGCCAAGTTGTCCTTTTGCTTGATTGAAATATTAGAAAGTCAAAATGTTCGAACTATGCTCTTTGTTCTCACAGGGCTGGCTGTCTTTTTTTCCAGTTCAGTTTTTTTCTGAAAGACTACCTCTCTAACCTATGTGTTATTGTTTGTACTTAAGCAGGTAAGTATGGTGAGAGTCAGCGTGCTGAATGACGCTCTTAAGAGCATGTACAACGCTGAGAAGCGTGGGAAGAGGCAGGTCATGATCAGACCTTCGTCCAAGGTCATCATCAAGTTCCTTATCGTCATGCAGAAGCATGGTTAGTTCTAAATTGCATATTATCTTTTGTTATTGCCCTTGGGAGTATCTGTACCTGACTGGGTTCTCTTATGTAGGCTACATTGGTGAGTTTGAGTATGTTGATGATCACAGGTCTGGCAAAATCGTTGTGGAGTTGAACGGCAGGCTGAACAAGTGTGGTGTCATCAGTCCTCGCTTCGATGTTGGTGTCAAGGAGATTGAGGGATGGACTGCCAGGCTCCTCCCGTCTCGACAGGTGAGTTGTGCTAGTTATATTGTGTATGGAACCTGCTGCTGTATTTGTTTTGCTTATTGGACATTTGGACCATTGATAACTGACTTGATCTTACCTGATGTGCAGTTTGGTTACATTGTGCTGACAACTTCTGCTGGGATCATGGACCATGAGGAGGCAAGGCGCAAGAATGTTGGTGGCAAAGTGCTGGGCTTTTTCTACTGAAATGGAAGTTCAAAAAGTACTTCAGATATGTTAGTAGGATATTATCCAGAGAACTCCTAAGTTGTGTTTTTTGTCTGACTAGCTACCCCTGCTTAAGTTATTCTGGAATCTGTTATGCACTTTTTGGATTGGGTACCTTTGTTTGGAACTATGAGCTGTGCCTTGGTTAATTCTGAAATCTATATGCTATCTTGTTGTTATTCCGTTGAGATCTTAAGTATGCCTTTCAGAATTCCGGAAGTACTGAGGCTGTATATCTCGTTACTTTGGCTTTTTTTAGTTGTAGGACAACTTAATTCAGCTTTGAGTTTATTTTCGACCAAAGCGTTATTGTAGTTATGTGCCTTTGTGATTTAAAAGGCATGCTATCATTGCTTATATTTGGCAAATCCTGGTAAGCCTATTTGCCAGCCCCTTCATACTCCTGAATAAGCTTGATTCAGTGAGGCGTCAAAATTCTGCAGTAAGCGTTTGTAGCCACTATGTTTGCTCCCTTGGAGCATCTTTTGTGTTTCGTCTACATGGTTTACTAAAGGAAATTTAAACATCGTGAGCTAAGAAATGGCATCTCTAGTAGCTCGTCTGCATTGTTCACTAAAAGAAATTTAAATGTCGTGACCCAAGAGATGCGCTCCACAGGCAGTGACGACGTCTATCCTCAAGAATTGACCAACTGCTCGCCGGGCATAGTCCCTGCCTACTTCGACGGTCACTGTGGGGAAGTGGAGGATACAGCCGGTGCTGGGAAGGGAAAGGGGAGGGATGCGGCTGTAATTGGAGATGGCCTGTGGGGAAGAAAAGGACAAGAGGAAACGGAGAAGATAGTCATACAGATGTGTTTTTCGCCTCTCAAAGTACAGAAGCAAATAGAAACGGAACGATATTTAACCAATTTGAAAGATCACCGGGAGGGCCACTCACCGGTGGTATTTGTCATGCGTGCCACTGGAGCTTCATCATCCCTATGGTCTAAACGGTTGATTTGTTCAGTTTCTAATTCAATTTTGATGATGTAACACACATTTTCATCGAGAAACATAGCTGCTGAATGGTAGTTATAAAATAATTCAAAATGTAGAAGCAAGAATATAGACCATGTGTGGCAGTGGAGGTTTTGCTTGCACTAGGCATGTATGTTCATCCCATATGAATGGGTGTTTCTGAACCACTGCACACTGCCGATGATGACCTGCCACTGCACACGGAACGTGCGAGTCTTGAAATATTGTAGCTCGGCTTATTGAAATTTGTTCATTATTTACACAAGAATATGCGTTTACTCGTAAGATCCATATTTCTGATAACCAATGTTCTTAAACTCTCATATAGCCGAGAGTTGCCCTTACTTCTACGTTCGAAAATATTTGAAATTCTATTATTTAGGTTAAATTATTTTAAGTTTGACCATGTTCTTTTAAACCTCGAGACAGACAATTTAATTAATTTAGTTTAGATCTATCACATATCTATTTTTGTAGTACTATAAAGATTTACGTTTTAGATAATTTTTTTTCCGAATTAGAGGGTGAAACATGCCTAGATATTGACATAAGAGAGAGCGCAAGCCACTGAACCCTGTTTACAAATTTCATCAAACTTAGATAATTTTGAGTTAGCACAACTCCAGAACTTCAATTATTTTGTGGCGATGAGTTACTATACTCCCAAGACATAAGAGAGAGCGCAAGCCACTCAACCATCTTTACAATACGACTTTCCAGTTACAAAGATCAACACCAAAAAGTTGTAATGACAAACATATATTTGATATAATACCAGCTCGCCACATATACAGGTATAAAGTAGCCTCCATAACAAGAGCAGCAGTCTTAGTTGTAGAAATGCAAGCTGGGGAATTTCTACTAAAGAGTACCCTGGGGATGCGGGCATAGTTCACACACTCCATTACAATCTTCATATAGAGGAAGAACCAATACATTGCCAAAGATGTATAGTTGCCCTACACGGCCTAACACCTGCCTAGATACCTCCTCGGCGCACCGTCGCGTCGCCCTTCATCGCCGCCGGCCGGTGAAGCTGGGAAGTAAAGGCGCAGCATGAGCTACATGCTGGCAGCAGCATCAGGCCATTGTTGGGGGTAGTATACTTGGGAGGAGCCGAGGTGAAAGGGTCCTCCATGGGAGGTGCTGGATTAGGCTCCATTTATAGAGGGCACGCACGAGGTTTCTTTCAGCGAGTGGGAGCTTAGGTGGCCTGGTGGCTGGTGACCTAAGTGAGGTATCTTCCTTGGCATATTCTTGAGCACCCCATGCTTTGAGGCCGCTTTGGAGTATTCAAAGTATATTCCATGCTTTTTCTCGTGTGACTTTAGGGCCCTCTTTGGTTATGAAATAATTTAGACGATTGGGAACGGTCTCTGTATGCGCTGGAGTAGCTCGACGAAGCATGAACTGGAAAGTTGCTTGTTTGGTGTGTGGTCATCTAGATCAATTCTTGCGTGGACCTACTAAACAGCTGACAACATTCTAGTATGCTTTGCGATGCCCGGCGCCAATACTCCATAGATATGAGAAAAAACGTGATAACTGAAAGATAATTGTTCTATGTTTTACGAAATCATTTTTGTGTTCATCGGTGCGATGGTTGCGGCAAGGCTGGCCCTATGTTTTGCAGGGCCCTTGGCGAAGTCGATCACATGGCCCTAAGGCTAATGGATATATATGCCTATCTAAAGGAATAGGCATATATGTATCACCTTTTCGCAACACCGGACTTATGTTTGGGTGCCATATCACCTAAAATTTTAAAGAAATTGACTACATTATGTAAGACATTAAAGATAGAAGAGACATGGACGGGCAATTTAAATATTCCAGGGCCTCGGGGTGTTGGCAGTGGCGTCGGGTCGATCTGCCTACCGTCCGGTAAAACATTTATGGAAAACGTTCATGATTCAAAAAATGTTCAAGTTTTTTCTAAAGGATGTTCATGAGTTTCGAAATTTGGTTCATGAATTTTGAAAATGAGTTCATGATTTTTTTTAAAAAAATGTTCAAGTTTTTCTAAGAATGTTCATGAATTTGAAATTTGGTTCATGGATTTCGAAAACTAGTTCAGGATTTTTTGGAAAATATTCACGAACTCCGGTTAATTGTTCATTTCCTTTTCATCTTGAATAGAAAAAAACATGAACACAAATATTAGACACATACTAGTAGTCTACTCCCTCCGTTTCAAAATATAAGATGTTTTAGATTTGTGAAAAAGATGAATCTAGACTTGTTTTAGTATTTAGGTTCACTCAATTTTGGGATGAATCTACACACTAAAAGAAGTCTAGATTCATTTTCTTCACAAACCTAAAACATCTTATATTTTGAAACGGAGGAAGTAGTATGCAGCTATAACTTTGGTAGAAGCGCACTAGCTCCGGTTAGTATAGCTGGCTCGTTTTATTCAACCCTGGTTAATAAAGCTGGTTCTCCACGTGACATAGCTAGTTAGCTACGGCTAACTCGTTTTTTAGTTTCCGCAAAAAAAAACTCGTTTTTTAGTTTTCCAGAAAAATCGATTTTTCTTTGTGAACGCATTGTTTTAGTAGATCCTTCGTGAAACGCACTCACATGTCATGGGCCCTCGGCCTGCCCGTCTACCATTCGCTTAAGTATTCGATGCCCCCCTCTGGCATGGGCCCTCGGCCGCCGCACGAGGTCGTGATGGGCCAGAGCCAGGGCTGAAGTCAAACGCACTCACATGTCATATACTCGGAAACATGAATGCTGATGGCTAATTGAGTCCACCGGACAACATTCATCTTCCTAGTTCATCACGAATCAGTACAAAATCATCTATGTAAATACAAATGCGCCGCATACACTAGGCAGATCATTCACAAACAAGAGCTTGCAAATTATTTATATCACCGAATCAGTCACACACCCAGTTGCTTAGCAGAGGAAAACTAAAAATAAAATCAAAGAAGTACAAAGTTTTTGGTGGAGGCTGATAGCAGCGAGCTCGGTGGTCACCTGGTGCAGGCTGGCAGCGGCGAGGTCCCAGGGGCCTGGTAGAGGATCGATCGACGACAACGCTCAAATTCTTGCGGCGGCAGGCTGAAAACGGGCCGGAACGGAGCAAAGACCTGAGTGGAGGAGGACGAAGGGGGACTAGGGAGGAGAAGAGGAGATCCTTGGTGGTCGCCGAGGCGGCTCTATAGGGGGAGGGTTCCGCTGGAGAACATGGAGGCGACGTGCCCTTCTCTCCTGCCATCAAGGGAGAGTACAATCGAGAGGAGTTTGGGTTAGGAAATAAGAAAATTGTTCGGTCTAGGCATTATGTGATGGTATTGGTGGGTTAATTCAGCCAAACTATAGGGATATGTTAGTATCAGAGGGGCGTGGAAGGTGAAGTGAAGCGGGTGAAGCACCTATTCCACCGCTCCTATGAAAAGAACTACCGGACGTCTCACACTTATTTTACCTCAGATAGATAACATTGGAGAAGTGGGCAACGTGCCACAGAGAAACCCTTATAGGAACCAAAAGTTAGTAGCTGACCGACAAAATCTAACGTCATGGGTGACGCCTAAAATTACCGACGGCATGGCGAGAACAGAAACACGGTAGGTACATGCTTAGTTGCAGTGTTATATTGTAGCCAATGCGTTGTCAGTTTGTGGGACCCATCAATCTGGCAGATCGAATACAACAGAAGCACGGAGGCCTTACCAAGATGAAGCTACTGACTTACGCACCATGGTGGCATTCACTTCAGGAAAACACCACCGTCGATCGTCGTGGCGTACCCTCTTACCTGCATACCAATGGTATGTAAATGTTGCTAGCGTGGCGCCAACCAAATACATGTCGCCATTAACCTCGCCTGGCATCTTACCTACATAAAGGTGGTATGTAAATGTTGCTAGCGTGTCGCCATTAAACCTCGCCTGGCATCGCCTGGATCGACTCGTGTAGAGCGTCAGCTTTATTCAATGACTCGCCTATTTGCGTGCCATTTTCAACGGAAGAAGCAGCCTTCGTTAATTCGATGCCATACCTCCCTATTTAATCCCCTCCACCGCCTAGAGGAGAGCATCACACCGACTCCTCCTCTTCTTCATCTGCTTTCGCCTTTTTCAAGTAGTCGTTGATAGGAATGCCTCGACCTACTTCTCTACCTCCTGATAAGGGGAAGCAGATGAGGATGTGGAGGGTATGGGAAACATGGAGCCCGAGGAGCTGTTGCTCGCTAGGCGACGACCTACAAGGCAGCTGCTGCAGCGAAGGAGTCGGCTACCTGCAGATGCCGGACTCGCCAAGCGACTGCCATGGAGGCGGCTATCTACTCGAACTTGTGGCCATTTTTGTTGATTTTTAAATTTTCTCAAGAATTTTTGTGTGGCATGGGTGGGTAAGAAACCAAAGGAGAATCTATGAGAAACCTAAGCTCTGATGCCACTTGAAGAGGACTAACCTCTAGGTTGGCCTGATCTTCACGGTTCTCGGTGTGGAAACAACCTAGGAAGGGGACATGTAGTAGAAGGAACACACACCACACCATGAACACAATGAACTCTACGTAAAACGCAACATGATACTTGACCAATTGTTGTCACTAGCGTCCACCAGTCCAATAGATTCCTCACAAGGAAAGATTTAGGGAATGTGCTCCCACTGATCCCAATCGGGAGGGAAGAACATCTTAGAGAGGGCCTTGACAAGTCATGATCATGCAATAGGATGCCTTGTACATCTCATAGATTCAATCCATAGAGGTATTGAGTGATAAGGTCTCCCGTAGGAAGCGAGATGAGACACAACTAGAGGATCAAATTTAGGATTCTAGTCTTATCATCTATGCCCAGGGTTTACAAGAGGGGATGGGGAATTTTTATAGTCAGTCACTTAAACATGGGTAATTTGGGAATAAAACTTTATTTTGGGTGTTACATGGGTCATGTCCCAAAAGGCTATAGTCGTATGACCTTCACTTAGGACGGAGACTCCGCCTTGTACGTGGCGAAGACTCCAGTTGAAGGGGTGGAGCCTCGTGGAAGCAACCAAGGACTTGCAGGGGATCTTCAAGGATGTATGGGCTGGAGACTTCCACCTGTGCATGGCGGAGACTCTAGTACTTGGAGCGGAGACTGGTTGAGCGACAGTAGTATGCCGCGCTGGGCGATGACAGTCGGTCCGAAGACTCTTGGGTTGTTCGGTCGCAGATTCTGGATTGGAGTCACTAACACTTCATCTTCATGTTTAGGTCCTTGTTCACTTGACGGGTCTACTTGCGGTAGTACTCGTAGCTCGCAGCTTAATATGCAGAGAGTATTGAAATGAAGAAGCAAGCCATCCAAGGAGGAATAGACACATGAGGATAGGAGCAGATTCACCTTATCTTGGAGGGCTCTAACCCGTGCTCGAGTCATGGGTCCACTTGAGAGATTTGGCGGTGTGGATGTAGAATCGTTCGAAGGGCGGGTTAGACCATACAAGGCCCGGGACCGTGTTCACCACCGTATGGCTGACCGACGATAATTTTTTAGTGGATGGTTGTCTAACTGCTGGTTTTAGTTACTAATTTGGGACATATATGTAGAATACATCTGTGCACTAATGACGTGGCTCAATAGTAGAGCTTCGTTGGGAGACCCCAAGAGGAAGGTATGATGAGCACGACAGTAAGTTTTCTCTCAGTTATAAAACCAGGGTTATCGAACTAGTAGGAGCAAGGAAACAACTCCAAGGTGTTGCTAGCAACTTGGAATCCTGCACAACACAAACTCAAGACTTTGCCCCCAACTTACAATGAGGTTGTCAATCTCACTGGTTTGCTGAAAACAAAGGATTAAACGTATGATGTGGAAGGTAATGGTTGCTTGTAGAAAGTAAACACTAACAGTGGATGATGTAACAATGGTAAAGATTTGACCGGGGCCCACAGTTCACTAGAGGTGTTCTCCTTAAAATAAATAACATAACATATTGGGTAAACAAATTACAGCGGGGCAATTGACAGGACTGATCAAGACATAATAATGCAAATACTAGACATTCATGATCCTATGAGATTTGATTGGGCATTACAACAATATATAGACCGCCATCCAACTGCATTTATGACTAGTAATCCACCTTCAGGTTATCATCCGAACCCCCTCCAGTATTAAGTTGCAAGCAACAGATAACTGCTTTAAGCAATGTGTGTAAAGTAAACAATACAATTGTTCAATGAACAAAAGATTTTTGTTTTCTCCCTAGTGGCAACAACACATCTACAACCTTAGAGATTCCTGTCACTTCCCTTAGATTAATAGAGGCATCAACCCACTATCGAGCATAAATACTCCCTCTTAGAGTCACTAGCATCTACTTGGCCAAGATAGCTACTAGAAATGGAGAGCATACAAGATCTCAAACAACACAGACATTATAGAATCAATAATCATAAGACATGATAGAATAAAAAATCTGACATAATATCTCAATATTCATCGGATTCCCGCAAACATAACATGCATGATTACAAATAGATGATCTTGATCATGAACGGAGCTCACAAGATCTAAACATGATAGCACAAAGGAGGAGAAACTACCATCTAGCTACTGTATGGACACATATTCCAAGACTAGAACTACTCACGCATGATACCGGAGGCTGGCATAGTGATGAAGAAGGCCTTCGGGATGATCTCTCCCCTCTGGCAGGGTGCCGGCAAGATCTTCAGACCCCCCGATCTAGGGACGATGGTGGTGGCGGCTGCAGACTGTTTCGTGGAGATCTGATCGGGTGCTTAGGGTTTTGGCATCTCGGGGTTTATATAGGCGAAAAGGCGAGGCAGGAGGGCGGCCAAGGGGCCCACACCCTGCCCAGGCGCGTCCCAGGGTGGGCCCGCGTGTGGGGTGGGGGTGGGGATTGATATGTTGGAAACATATCTATAATTTTTGATGATCCATGCTTGTTTAGTATCTACTTTGCTTTACTTGTCTACACTTTGAGGTGCTTTTTTACATGTTTTCTGGTACTAACCTATTAACAAGTTGCAACAGTGCCAGATGCCTGTTTTCTGCTGTTTTTGGTTTCAGAAAAGTTAGTAAAGAAATATTCTCGGAATTGGACGGGACGAATGCCAAAGTCAATAACTTTCCGTGGGGAACAAGAAGTCCAGAGTAGGCGGGAGCTGGCGAGGCGAGACCCAGCGCGGGGTCAGGTGGACCCGCGCCTGGGTAGGGTTTGGCGATCCTGGTCGCCTCCCGGACTCCCCTCTTCGCCTATAAGAAGCCCCCGATGCAGAAACTCTCGGTACCCGATCATAAATCCACAAAACCGTCTTTAGCCGCCGCCACCATCGTCCCTAGATCGGGGGGGGGGATCTGAAGTTCTTCCCGGCACCCTGCCGGAGGGGAGATCATCCCGGAGGCCTTCTCTCCAGTATGATTCGTGAGTAGTTCCACCTTGGACTATGGGTCCATGTAGTAGCTAGATGGTTGTATCTCCTCCTTTGTGCTTTCATGTATAGATCTTGTGAGCTCCGTTCATGATGAAGATCTAATCTATTTGTAATCATGCATGTTGTGTTTGCGGGGATCCAATGGATATAGAGATTATTATGTTGGTTTGATTAATGGTTCTATCTTTATAATTCTATCATGTCTGTGTTGTTTGTGATCTTGCATGCTCTCCGTTGCTAGTGGTTATCTTGGCCAAGTAGTTGCTAGTGACTCCAAGAGGGAGTATTTATGCTCGATAGTGGGTTCATGCCTCTAGTTTCCAAGGGAAGTGACAGAAATCTCTTCGGTTGTAGATGTGCTGTTGCTACTAGGGAGAAAACAACGGTCTCTTGTTCATGGAACATGTGGACTGTTTACCTTACACACTTTGCTTAAAGCAGTTGTCTGTTGCTTGCAACTTAATACTAGAGGGGGTTCGGATGATAACCTGAAGGTGGACTTCTAGTCATAGATGAAGTTGGATTACGGTCTATGTATATTGTTGTATTGCCCAATCAACTTCATAGGATCTTTCTAGCTAGTAATTGCATTGTTATGCCTTGCTCAGTTCCTGTCAATTGCCCCGCTGTAATTTGTTTACCCTTCATGCCATGTTTTTTCTAAGGAGAGCACCTCTAGTGAACTATGGACCCCGGTCAAATCTTTACCATTGATACATCTTCCACTATTACTTGTTTACATGCTACAAACCATTACCTTCCACACCATATGTTTAATCCTTTGTTAAAGCAAACTAGTGAGCTTGAAAACCTCACTGATTCGTTGGGACAGAGTGTTGAGTTTGTGTTGCGCAGGTCTCCACGTTGCTTCCAACACCCGTGTAACGTTTCCTTCCTCCTTCTGGTTCGATAACCTTGGTTTATACTGAGGGAAATCTTGTTGATGTGCTCTTCATACCTTGCTCTTGGGGTTTCCAACGAAGCACTCTTCCTCCCTGTTGAGTGTAGCATCAAGTAATTTCTAGCGCCGTTGCCGGGGAGGCTAAGGACGTCTTCACTAGGGGAGTCCTTCATTTCCTTTCTCTTTACTTTGTTTTTAGTTTGCTTAGTTTCTTTTGTTTGGTTTTGTTTGCCTCTTTTCAAAAAACCCTAAAAAGTTAGTCTAGTTTGGTTTGCTTGCTTTATTCAAAAACACAAAAAAATTAGTTCCTGCTCTAGCTGATGCTGCTGTTTTTGGCTTGCCCACCTTTGCCAAAATGAACTCTGCTGAGAACACTAAGTTGTGTGACTTCACTAGCACCAACAACAATGATTTACTAAGCACACCTATTGCTCCACCTGCTCCTGATGCTGACTTTTATGAAATTAAGCCTACTTTGTTGAATCTTGTGATGAGAGAGCAATTTTCTGGTGCTGGTTCTGATGATCCTGCTGCCCATCTTAATAGCTTTGTTGAACTTTGTGAGATGCAAAAGTATAAGGATGTAGATGGAGATATTATTAAGCTTAGGCTTTTTCCTTTCTCCTTGAGTGGAAAAGCTAAAGAATGGTTGCTATCTTTTCCTAAAATAGATTGATTCTTGGACTAAGTGCAAAGATGCTTTTATTGGAAAATATTACCCTCCTGCTAATATTATTGCTATGAGAAGTGATATTATGAATTTTAAACATCTTGATAGTGAACATGTTGCTCCTGCTTGGAAAATAATGAAATCTTTGGTTAAAAATGGCCCTACTCATGGACTCACTGCTTGGATGATTATCCAAACTTTTTATGCAGGTTTGAACTTTTCCTCAAGAAACCTGTTGGATTCTGCTGCTGGAGGTACTTTTATGGGACTCACCTTGGGTGCTGCAACAAGGCTCCTTGATAATATGATGGTTAACTACTCTGAATGGCATGTTGAGAGAGCTCCACATGGTAAGAAGGTAAATTCTGTTGAGGAAACTTCTTCTTTGAGTGAAAAGATTGATGTTATTATGGCTATGCTTGCTAATGGGAAAGCTCCTCTAGATCCTAATAGTGTTCCCTTAGCCTCTTTGGTTGCTCAAGAAGAGCAAGTTGATGTGAACTTCATTAGAAACAACAATTTCAACAACAATGCCTATAGGAATAATTTTGGCAGCAATAACAATTATAGGCCTTATCCTCCTAATAATGGCAATTCCTATGGAAGATCTTACAATAATGCTAGAAGTGCCCCCTCTGAACTTGAAGTAATGCTCAAGGACTTTATTAGTAAACAAACCACTTTCAATAAGACTACAGAGGAAAAACTTTTCACTGTTGAGAAAAATATATCCTCTTTGTCTGAAGCTCAAACTTCCTTGATTAATAAAATGGCTGCTAAACCTGAAACTATGGAAAACACCTTTGCTACTGCTCATGCCATACAAGTTACTATTGATGAAAATGTGAGGCTGTTAGCTCAACTTCATGCTAGGTGGGAAAGGGAAGCTGAATTTGATAGAAACAATAGTGTGTGCACTATCACCACTAAACCACAAGTAGCCCCTATTCCTCCTCCTACTATGCCTAAGCCTATTGATCCTACTACTAGTGATGCTAAGTTTGATTTTTATTTTGATGGTTGCAATATTTCTGAAGTAATTATGTTCCTACGAAAGCTTGCTAGAAGTCCTGATGCTAGTGATATGCATGTTGCCTTTACCAAACACATTACAGATGCTCTTGTTAAGATTAAGAAAGAGAAGCTAAAACACAAAGCTTCTATTACTAGGAAAGTAGAATATAGTTGGGAACCCATTATTAATATGCAAGTGAATTACTTTGATCTCAAAGCTTCATGTGATCTTGGTTCTAGTATCTCTATTATGCCTAGGAAGATTTATGAAATGCTTGATTTACCACCATTAGAAGATTGTTATTTGAATGTCTCACTCAATGATAATGCTAAGAAGAAACTCATGGGGAGTATTAATGATGTTCTCATTATGGTTAACAATGCTTATGTCCCTGTGGATTTCTATGTTTTGGATGTTGAATACAATTCTTCTTGTCCTATTACTTTGGGAAGACCTTTTCTTAGAACAGTTGGTGCCATCATTGATATGAAAGAACGCACCATTAAATATCATATTCCATTCAAGAAAGGTATTGAAAACTTCCCTATGAGGAGAGATAAGTTGCTTTTTTCTCCTCCTTTGAAAGCAAGATTCGATGTTAATGCTTCCTCATTTGAAAATACTTGATTCTTCTTGCTTCTTGTGCCTAACTTAAAGGCGTTAAAGAAAAGTACTTGTTGGGAGATACCCAAGAGTTTCCTTGAGTCTTGGAAGTTATTACTAATGTAATGACCTCTCCTTATCTTTTTTTTTGCTTTTTGTGCCAAGAATAACCTCTAATAAGAGGGAACTAAGATTTGATGAGTTGCTGTCCCGAAACAGATTTCTGTCCTCCACCAAAAAAAATCGTGAGGAGGCTCTGTAACTCGGATTGAGATCAAAATTTACGAATAAATCCTCTAGTGTGTTGGATAACTTTCTTTAGTTCAACACTTTTTTATTTGAGCAACAAAAGATGTTATAAAAAATTCGTTTCTACCTGCTGGTCTGTTTTGACAGATTTCTGCCATTATTTGCATTTGCTTCTTATTGATTCCCTTTTGAGCTCTCTTAAGGTAAATTGAGTTTCTTTGAAGGAGTTACTACAGTAGCTTGTGGTTTTAGTAAAAAGCCTTGCTGTTCCAAAGCTTTGCCGGTGGTCTAATATCTTTTGAATAAGCTAATGTTGCTAATGAAAATTGTGTGAAGTTTTGTATGAAGGAAAAATTTCAGGTGTAGAGAGAGAATGATGCAATGAGATGAAGAATGGACAAAAGATCAAGCTTGGGTATTTCACCATGGTGTCACCCCAAGAAATATCCAAGAGGTACAAGCGTCAAATGGGCATCCCCTTCTTCATCAATAAAAAGCTCAGGTCTGTCTAGACACTTCACTTTTATTGTTTCATGCACAGTTGTGTTGTTCTTGGAGCGTCTTAGTTTTTATTTGCTTTGCTTAGTTTGTTTAGTTTGATTTAGTAGTTTGGACCCCCTCTCTCGTTGTGTTGTTTTACAAATAAGTTTGCTTGGTGTTTGGAAAGGAGTAGTAAGTTCTTACTTGAAGTGCAAGAGGAGCTTGCATTGACTGTGACTAAGACTTTAGCATGATATGCTAGGTGTTGTTTTTGCATTATGCTTAGTGATTATTGCTGTAGCATGTATTGTTCCAAACAATTGGGATTGCTTAGTGTGCCTTGAATAAATTATGCGTTGTTTTAGCATGCAAAAGCATAGTATTGTGGTATTCTCCTTTGATGTTTTGCTTGGGTTGACTTGGCACATGCTCACACCATGTTATGACTATGACAAGTCACCATTAGCCTATATGATCATTTAGTCCTTGACTTGTAGTACCACTCTTTGCTTTTATTAGTTTGCTTTGTTGCATTGCATAATTATGACCATTATTGCTCTCTTAGTGTGTTGCTCCCAGTCTTTTGCTAGCCTCGACTTGTATGAGTAAGTTCTAATCATGCTTCCAACTCCCAAGAAACCAAGTTATTCCAAAGTGTCCACCATAAACTCCTATGCATGGTGTGTTACACCATTCTAAGTATATTCTTGTTTTCAACTATCTTCCAAGTAAAAACTATTTTGTTATGTGAAAACTTAGTGATTAAAGCCTCACGAACTTGATGGCACACTTTATATTCTTTGCCCCTAATAAACTTGAACCATTCAGGAAACTTTGTTGTATATGCTTGCACTTATAAGTTGGGATTAGTAGAACCGTGCTATCACGGGGAACGTTTTCAACATTGCACTTGTACTTTTTTGTACTCCGTTGATATCATGCTCTTTTGTCTATGGATGTTACCGGTGTGAAATGAAGTGGGAACTTTTAAGTCCATGGAGTTTGTATTATGTGTTAGAGAAACGCCTGGGCCGCTAGCCTAAGCCATGCCTAATCATGGTGGAAACTTGCAACATCACCATAGTGAGCTATCTATAAAGCATCCTCAATAAAAATCTATATATATGGTAAATAAAAAGATTACTGAGATGCTCATTGTCTGTTTGCCTTGTCATTTTGGTTATGGGAAAGCTCCTGTACCATCTGCAAGGGGTACCCCGTTGGCGGTTCTCAATGATATGCAAATACTTACAGTGACAAGAACTTGCCTGGGCCCTAAGTTGAGTATCCATGAGGTGTAGCACTCATAGTCAAGGGACTTGAGATTGCCAACTTATACTTTGTCAAGCATATACTCTAGCTTTGCCACTTTATCCTTAACCACTTCAAGATGCTTATGATAGGGGCAATGAGGGATGAAAGCTAATAAGTACCATAATTTTTAGAAGCTCTTTTTGAAACTTGTAATCCCTGCTTCCTTTACAAAAAGGCCTTTCTTTCACCCTTAATTGAGTCTCCACCTTCTACCTTTAGGCACCATTAAGAGAGCACAGTTGTCATTATGTGTGCAATGTTCGAAAGCTTACTAATTGATGCATATTATGTTGTTACTTGTTCATGTGCTATCTGTTTCTAGTCACCCTTGTGAACTTTGCAGGTGTCCTATGCATTATATTGCTACTCTATGAAGGACAAGATGATTGCCACTATGCTATGTTTTCTACATGTGAAACAAACAAACATTTTTCAATGCATATTATTCATGATCTTTGTTTGTAGCTGTCACATCCCAAGATTTTCCAAAGCTTGTAATGTGAAAAATAAATAAACAAAATAAATAATTGTTGAAATTTAGAGTGAAAAGAAACTTTCTAAATGGAAACTTAAAATCCCATCTGGAACAAACTTTGGTTAATGTTTGAATCCAACTAAATTCAAATCAAAGTGGAATGCATTCATCATAAAATGCATCTGGAAATTTAAACACTTGGAAAATAAATCCAAACCCTAAACCCTAATGGAATAAAGATCATTTCCAAGTTATCTCCAAGCCTATGGATTTGATCCATATAAAAATTTGTCAACAAACATTTACAAAAGATCAGGCATGACAAATAGAAATATTATAAAACCATAGAAATTGGTTTCACTTATTTTGGAGCCATAGATAAGATCCTATGAAAAATCCATACCAAATGGTGAGCAAATAATCCTAAAGATATTTAAAAGGATAAATAAACATTAAATAAGATATTACAAATTGGATTCACCAAGTTTGGATCTATAAATAAAAAGATATGGATTTTATAAGATGAAGAAAGAAATATTAAATAAGTATTATTTAAAGACCAAATTAAATCTTGGCCTAATCCATTAAGCAAATAGAGGGAATAGAATCCAAATCCAAATAAAATAAAAGGATAAAGAATTTCCAAAATAAAAATAAAATGGCATTAACCATTCTATCCCTATTTTAATAAAGACAAATCTCTAATAAGAATAATTATATAATTCATGAGAAAATAGTATTTTGGGAATTTAACCAAGTGGAATAAAAGTTGTTTAATTAATTTAAATAAAATAAATCTTCCAAATAAAATTTGGGGAATTAAAACTATATTTAATTCCATTGGAATTAAAACAAATACCCAATTCAAATGATTTATGAATCATATTAAATACTTTCCAAATAATTCAAGATGAATTATTTCACACCCTATTAAACAAATACAAACCTACTGAAAAGATTTGGAAGGTTTAAGAATTCAAATAGTGTTGGAATTAAAACAAAGGCCTAATTAAATAATTAAAGGACCCCCAAAAGAATAAAGTTTTATTCCAAAAATTGACTTTAGAATATACTATTAATCAGTATTTGAGTCTTCACAAAATTTGGCAAAGATTTGAATTCAAAGGAATGTTTAAATTGTTTAAACAAAATCAAAACAGAATATTAGAAACAGAAAAAGAAAAACAAAGCAGTACAAAAAAAATGGAAACGAACCCAGCCAGCCCAGCTAGCCCAACAAGGCCTAGCAAGACCATTCCCCACCCCACCCGCAGCGAATCGTTTTCACTCACGAATCGACCCGCTGAGTCTATGACGACCAGGCCCCACTCCTTCTCTCTCTCACTCGCTGACAACGCAGCCCCACTGCCCCGTCATCATCGTCAATTCCGCGACCCATTCATCCCCAAACCTCGCTGCTGTTTCTGCCGTGATTGCGCGCCTTCAATTCGCGTTAATGGCCGATTAATCCCTCGCTGCAACAACACACTCTTAATCGCCCATGTCCCCTCTCTCTTTTCCCCCTCAGACGCCACACACTCTCCGCCCCTAGGCTGCCCGAATTTCTCGTTGCAACCTTGCTGCCCCGACGACCTTCCTCAGACGATTCCGGCGAGCCCCGACCCTCTCCTACCTCCTAGCTCACACCAGCTTGATCCCCATCATCCCGCGCACCTGCCCATGGTCTTCGTTCGCCCATGCATACCCCACAACCTCGCTTCCGTCTTCGTCTGAGCGCCACCGAAGACCCCCGCAACTCCGGCGAGTCCTCCTGGTGATAATAGACCGCCCCTTTCCCTCTCTTGGATGCTCACATGATCGTGACTTCCATACGAACCTAACGGTGCCCTTTATTTGCCTTAGCATGCCGTATATCGTCGCCCCCGTCGACGAACAGACGAGCCCGAGGCGCAGCTCAACTCCGGCGAGCGATTGCCGTCACCACCGAGCGCCCCTTCGCCAGCAAGGACCGCCTCGAGCATCTCCACGCCACGGCGAACTCAGTGAGCATCTCCCTTCACTCTCTCGCTTACTGCATCGCCAGCAACGCCACCGTCTGACCGCTCCGCCGCCAGTCGCCGCCTCCAGCACCGCTAGCATATGGTCAGATCATCTCAGGCCGTTAAATGTTGATCTAAAGGATACGATACAATCACTTAAAGCGAAGGGGTATGCAATCTGATCCGTGAGATTTAGTTAGATCCAACGCACCACAGAGCTCAATCCGCAAGAACCGTTTTCGACGAATCAGAACAGCCCACGTGTCCAGTGATTTGTTTTAAAAACAGAAACTTGTCTATTAGATGTTACAATTTGAAAAATTCATAACTTTCAAACCACATGTCCAAATTTTGCAAATTTTATATCAATGGAATCGGCAAGACAAGTACTTTCTGACCAAGCCCTTTGATTAGTGAATTGCTTCTGGTAAAATGATTGTTTTTGCAGAAACTTGTGTAGGCATACTTGGAATATAAAAATTGTTCTAAAATGATTTTTGAGATAAAATCTTTGGAAAATGGTTTGTTTTGAACCTACTGACCATATAAATCAATTTGTGGTTTCAAAAACATATTTGGTGAAGCAAAATAATAAAACTTTGAATTAAAACATTTCTAGTCAAATAAAAATATGGTTTAATTGTTAAAAATGATTTTGGAGGAAAACCTTTGGGAAATGTTTTTATTTAAACTCTCTAATCCTAAACACCAAGTTTTATGGATTGAAAATGTATTTGGTGAACTCCATAAAGATTATTACTTTGCTAAAAGCATTTTCAACCACATAAAATAATGAGTTGGTTTAAAATTGATCTATAAGTGAAATCTTTTGCAAATGGTTTTGCCACTTTATAAAATGACCAATAAGTGTTTTAGAATGTTTTTAATCTATTATAAAACACTTTTGTAAATAAAACAAAGTTTGGCATGCTTGCATGAATTATTTTGTTACTATTATTTTTTGTGATGTTGCTTGAATGGTAGATTGAAATATTCCTTGCTTGATTGAATTGTAGTGATTTGAAGTGTGTGAACATTGCAAAGATCAAGGAGTGAACCTATATTCTCTACAAAAAAGGCAAGTGATGCTTCATACTTTTGTCCCAATATTTTCACTATGCATTAGTGATATTTCTAAGTAGGACTTGCATGGAATTTTATTAAGTATGCTATGCCATGGGAAATCCTAGTAGATGAAACCTTAGTAGAATTTCCTAAGTTAAGATTTCTAATACTATCATGCTTAGCTAGTAGAAAACAAGGGTGGAATATGTATTCATACTATGAAATATTTCCAAGTCATGGACTTGTGTTTTGTTTAATAAAACAACTAAGTGAATGAATCACCTGGGTGGAATGGAAGGAATGGTTTATGTTGAGTGGTTCACAAGGCCCATTTCTATGGTTTACCTTGTGTATCTCACTTGTGGATGGCCACCCAGGAACAAAGAGATTTGAGATGTCAAATGTTGAGAAGCTTCAAGTGCAGCCATTTGGCATTATGGGCTCTGCCTGGATCATATAGGCTGCAATAACTTAGCCAAATGGACAGTTGGTGGTAGGGGATGATAGGTTGGAACGCGTCCATTCTGGTCTAAGGGAAGGCTTCTGAAAGATCTTGTCTTGGTGAAACCAAGTCTTGTGGGGAAAGTGCACCACCTCCGTAGAGTGTAAAATCTAAGTACTTAGCCATGTCCCTGGCAAAGGACAATTTGAGCATCAATACATGGAAGCTATCAAGAATCTCCTCATCCCAATTTCTAAGTTAAAAATTTGTGGTTGAACAAGGGTTAAAGGATCACCAATTTCTATTGGGAGATGCCTTGGGTGTTTTTGTCAAACAAAAACTTAGTGTTTTCAAATGATAAGGAAAATCTATTTTGAGCAAAGCAAGCCTAAGCTCCACTTAGCCAAATGCATATAGATGATAGACTCCACTATACTACCATAGTATCACTTGCCAATACAATTCAAATGTGTTGACCCTTGTGGCTGTAACTTGTTATGTTGCAGGTTTGTTTGATGTTAGTGAAGTTTATTGATTAGGATTACAAGTCTACAACCAACATGTCTGCCTGTGGCACTTTGAAGATGAAGGACCCCATGCTATTATTATATTCTGTTGTATTGTAATGAGATAGCCAAATGAGCTATGTAAAAATGTAATAATTTATTTTATTCCTGGTTATAAAGTTGTATTATGACCTTTGTTTCTTGATATTACATCTCAACTGTGGATGCTAGCTATTGATCCAGGGACTAGCATTGTAAACACAGGGATCTCTACCTTATTAAAGGTTGGGAACCTTACAGATGGTATCAGAGCATTGTGTTGCCTGTAGGATTGTAACCCTAGGATTGGAGAAAACCCCTTAGAAAAATAGGAGCTGTATTTGTTCCAAAACTTATTTACAAACAATCTTGTAAACTCTTTCCTCAACCATTTTGGTTTTGATTCTACATCTCTTCTATTTCAAACTTGATGGACAAAGCCTACCCCATGGCCAAAGACTTCACCATGAGCAAAGTACTTCATCAACTCTAATGACTTCAACATCTTCAAGTGATTTCAACCTTATTCTCAACAAGGACTTCAACCTTGGATATCACTAAGGACTACAAGTGAGACAACAATATTATTCAAGACTTGAAGACTAAGGAAACACAACATAGGAGGAACCATCATCACCTTGAAGTTTTGAGACCAAGATGCAAGAAATTCTCTAAGGATACAAACATCTTGTTCAAGAAGAACCAACTAAGAAGGATGGAATGACCTCAAGTGAACCATGTAGATGGACCACCATATTTAGTTTAAGTCAAACCCACCAACCTATGTGGTGTAACAAAAATATTTTTTTTGGTTGCCTAAAAATATGCTTGAAACTTGATGCTTGAGTGGAATGTGATGTGTGTGATTAGAATTGATTCCTTAGAAAATATTTTGCCTATTTTAATCTCAACCCAACCCAAACAGATGACTACTCCAAGAAACTCCAACATCAAGGTTAGTGACAACAACAACAACAACAACCAAGAGATGCACATGAGAGAATAACTACTAGCAAACCAAACCCAGTTGAACCAAGTGACAACTCAGTTTTTAGCCAACAACAATGGATTAGACCCAACCATACAAAAGTTTTTGGTAATCCAATCCCAATTGCTGCAAGGGATGACCACTCAAATGATCAACATGGGAGACAACTCTTCAGGAGTTTATGACAACAAGGATGTCAAGGATGATATTCTAGAAGGAACTTAAGCTTGCAATGTTTGTGGAGACAAGGATCATACTTCCAAAGAGCATGAAGATCAATGCCCCAATTATGAAGAGAAACATCCAACTAATCAATGCCCCACATCTCAAGCTACTTGTTTCCTATGTGAAGGAAATAATCATGTCCCTATCCAATGCCCCATTTATTCCATGGTTCAACAAAGGAAACAAGGTGGAGTGCAACAACAGTTTGTAAACCCTCATGAAGGAACAACTTCTACCAAGAAGGATGATGGCAAAGTCAAAGCTATGCATCATAAGGCCAAAACCAAAGTAACCACAAAGTGTTGCTACTCTTGTGAAAAGAAGGTCATATCTCTAGTAAATGCCCCAATAAGAGAGAAATATTTCCCACCTATGTGGTGAAGTATGAAGAGCATGAACTAGAAGCACTCCTAGCTTTGGAGAGACCCAAAAAGAAGAAGAAGGACATAAGCCAGTTGCAATGTTACAATTGCAAAGAAATGGGACACTATGCCAATGATTACCCAGAAAAGAAGAAGAACCAAGGAAACAAACAAGAGGCAATGGTACCAAAGGAAAAGAAAGATATCAGCCAAGTGATGTGTTTCAAATGCAAAGAGCTAGTCCATTATGCAGACAAGTGTCCAGAGAAGCTTCATCAAAATCCCAAGCAAGCCAAGATGTAGTCTAGTTGGAAAAATTTTAAGGGTGGTAGTACCCTAGTTGCTTTGAGCCAACTTGTAACCCCTAGCCTTCCCAAATCTCGGGACGAGATTTATTTTAAGGGTGGTAGCCTGTCACATCCCAAGATTTTCCAAATCTTGTAATGTGAAAAATAAATAAACAAAATAAATAATTGTTGAAATTTAGAGTGAAAAGAAACTTTTTAAATGGAAACTTAAAATCCCATCTGGAACAAACTTTGGTTAATGTTTGAATCCAACTAAATTCAAATCAAAGTGGAATGCATTCATCATAAAATGCATCTAGAAATTTAAACACTTGGAAAATAAATCCAAACCCTAAACCCTAATGGAATAAAGATCATTTCCAAGTTATCTCCAAGCCTATGGATTTAATCCATATAAAAATTTGTCAACAAACATTTACAAAAGATCAAGCATGACAAATAGAAATATCATAAAACCATAGAAATTGGTTTCACTTATTTTGGATCCATAGATAAAATCCTATGAAAAATCCATACCAAATGGTGAGCAAATAATCCTAAAGATATTTAAAAGGATAAATAAACATTAAATAAGATTTTACAAATTGGAGTCACCAAGTTGGGATCTATAAATAAAAAGATATGGATTTTATAAGATGAAGAAAGAAATATTAAATAAGTATTATTTAAAGACCAAATTAAATCTTGGCCTAATCCATTAAGCACATAGAGTGAATAGAATCCAAATCCAAATAAAATAAAAGGAAAAAAGAATTTCCAAAATAAAAATAAAATGGCATTAACCATTCTATCCCTATTTTAATAAAGACAAATCTCTAATAAGAATAATTATATAATTCATGAGAAAATATTATTTTGGGAATTTAACCAAGTGGAATAAAAGTTGTTTAATTAATTTAAATAAAATAAATCTTCCAAATAAAATTTAGGGAATTAAAACTATATTTAATTCCATTGGAATTAAAACAAATACCCAATTCAAATGATTTATGAATCATATTAAATACTTTCCAAATAATTCAAGATGAATTATTTGACACCCTATTAAACAAATACAAACCTACTGAAAATATTTGGAAGGTTTAAGAATTCAAATGGTGTTGGAATTAAAACAAAGGCCTAATTAAATAATTAAAGGACCCCAAAAAGAATAAAGTTTTATTCCAAAAATTGACTTTAGAATATACTATTAATCAGTATTTGAGTCTTCACAAAATTTGGCAAAGATTTGAATTCAAAGGAATGTTTAAATTGTTTAAACAAAATCAAAACAGAATATTAGAAACAGAAAAAGAAAAACAAAGCGACAAAAAAATGGAACGAACCCGGCCAAATTAGCCCAACAAGGCCCAGCAAGCCCATTCCCCACCCCACCCGCAGCGAATCGTTTTCACTCACGAATCGACCCGCTGAGTCTATAACAACCAGGCCCCACTCCTTCTCTCTCTCACTCGCTGACAACGCAGCCCCACTGCCCTGTCATCGTCGTCAACCCCGTGACCCATTCATCCCCAAACCTCGCTGTTGTTTCTGCCGTGATTGCGCGCCTTCAATTCGCTCTAATGGCCGATTAGTCCCTCGCTGCAACGGCGCACTCTTAATCGCCCACGTCCCCTCTCTCTTTTCTCCTCAGACGCCACACACTCTCCGCCCCTAGGCTGCCCAAATTTCTCGTTGCAACCTTGCTGCCCCGACGACCTTCCTCAGACGATTCCGGCGAGCCCCGACCCTCTCCTACCTCCTAGCTCACACCAGCTTGATCCCCATCATCCCGCGCACCTGCCCATGGTCTTCGTTCGCCCACGCATACCCCACAACCTCGCCTCCGTCTTCGTCTGAGCGCCACCGACGACCCCCGCAACTCCGGCGAGTCCTCCTGGTGATAATAGACCACCCCTTTCCCTCTCTTGGATGCTCACATGATCGCGACTTCCATACGAACCTAACGGTGCCCTTTATTTGCCTTAGCATGCCGTATATCGTCGCCCCCGTCGACGAACATACGAGCCCGAGGCGCAGCTCAACTCCGGCGAGCGATTGCCGTCACCACCGAGCGCCCCTTCGCAAGCAAGGACCACCTCGAGCATCTCCACACCACGGCGAACTCGGTGAGCATATCCCTTCACTCTCTCGCTTCCTGCATCGCCAGCAACGCCACCGTTTGACCGCTCCGCCGCCAGTCGCCGCCGCCAGCACCGCTAGTATATGGTCAGATCATCTCAGGCCGTTAGATGTTGATCTAAAGGATACGATAGAATCACTTAAAGCGAAGGGGTATGCAATCTGATCCGTGCGATTTAGTTAGATCCAACGCACCACAGAGCTCAATCCGCACGAACCGTTTTCGACGAATCAGAACAGCCCACGTGTCCAGTGATTTGTTTTAAAAACAGAAACTTGTCTATTAGATGTTACAATTTAAAAAATTCATAACTTTCAAACCACACGTCCAAATTTTGCAAATTTTATATCAATGGAATCAGCAAGACAAGTAATTTCTGACCATGCACTTTGATTAGTGAATTGCTTCTGGTAAAATGATTGTTTTTTTAGAAACTTGTGTAGGCATACTTGGAATATAAAAATTGTTCTAAAATGAGTTTTGAGATAAAATCTTTGGCAAATGGTTTGTTTTGAACCTACTGACCATAGAAATCAATTTGTGGTTTAAAAAACATATTTGGTGAAGCAAAATAATAAAACTTTGAATTAAAACATTTCTAGTCAAATAAAAATATGGTTTAATTGTTAAAAATGATTTTGGAGGAAAACCTTTGGGAAATGTTTTGATTTAAACTCTCTGATCCTAAACACCAAGTTTTATGGATTGAAAATGTATTTGGTGAACTCCATAAAGATTATTACTTTGCTAAAAGCATTTTCAACCACATAAAATAATGATTTGGTTTAAAATTGATCTATAAGTAAAATATTTTGCAAATGGTTTTGCCACTTTATAAAATGACCAATAAGTGTTTTAGAATGTTTTTAACCTATTATAAAACACTTTTGTAAATAAAACAAAGTTTGGCATGCTTGCGTGCATTATTTTGTTACTATTATTTTTTGTGATGTTGCTTGAATGGTAGATTGAAATATTCCTTGCTTGATTGAATTGTAGTGATTTGAAGTGTGTGAACATTGCAAAGATCAAGGAGTGAACCTATATTCTCTACAAAAAAGGCAAGTGATGCTTCATACTTTTGTCCCAATATTTTCACTATGCATTAGTGATATTTCTAAGTAGGACTTGCATGGAATTTTATTAAGTATGCTATGCCATGGGAAATCCTAGTAGATGAAACCTTAGTAGAATTTCCTAAGTTAAGATTTCTAATACTATCATGCTTAGCTAGTAGAAAACAAGGGTGGAATATGTATTCATACTATGAAATATTTCCAAGTCATGGACTTGTGTTTTGTTTAATAAAACAACTAAGTGAATGAATCACCGGTGGAATGGAAGGAATGGTTTATGTTGAGTGGTTCACAAGGCCCATTTCTATGGTTTACCTTGTGTATCTCACTTGTGGATGGCCACCCAGGAACAAAGAGATTTGAGATGTCAAATGTTGAGAAGCTTCAAGTGCAGCCATTTGGCATTATGGGCTCTGCCTGGATCATATAGGCTGCAATAACTTAGCCAAATGGACAGTTGGTGGTAGGGATGATAGGTTGGAACGTCCATTCTGGTCTAAGGAAGGCTTCAAAGATCTTGTCTTGGTGAAACCAAGTCTTGTGGGAAAGTGCACCACCTCGTAGAGTGTAAAATCTAAGTACTTAGCCATGTCCCTGCAAAGGACAATTTGAGCATCAATACATGGAAGCTATCAAGAATCTCCTCATCCCAATTTCTAAGTTAAAAATTTGTGGTTGAACAAGGGTTAAAGGATCACCAATTTCTATTGGGAGATGCCTTGGGTGTTTTTGTCAAACAAAAACTTAGTGTTTTCAAATGATAAGGAAAATCTATTTTGAGCAAAGCAAGCCTAAGCTCCACTTAGCCAAATGCATATAGATGATAGACTCCACTATACTACCATAGTATCACTTGCCAATACAATTCAAATGTGTTGACCCTTGTGGCTGTAACTTGTTATGTTGCAGGTTTGTTTGATGTTAGTGAAGTTTATTGATTAGGATTACAAGTCTACAACCAACATGTCTGCCTGTGGCACTTTGAAGATGAAGGACCCCATGCTATTATTATATTCTGTTGTATTGTAATGAGATAGCCAAATGAGCTATGTAAAAATGTAATAATTTATTTTATTCCTGGTTATAAAGTTGTATTATGACCTTTGTTTCTTGATATTACATCTCAACTGTGGATGCTAGCTATTGATCCAGGGACTAGCATTGTAAACACAGGGATCTCTACCTTATTAAAGGTTGGGAACCTTACAGATGGTATCAGAGCATTGTTGTGTTGTAGGATTGTAACCCTAGGATTGGAGAAAACCCCTTAGAAAAATAGGAGCTGTATTTGTTCCAAAACTTATTTACAAACAATCTTGTAAACTCTTTCCTCAACCATTTTGGTTTTGATTCTACATCTCTTCTATTTTAAACTTGATGGACAAAGCCTACCCCATGGCCAAAGACTTCACCATGAGCAAAGTACTTCATCAACTCTAATGACTTCAACATCTTCAAGTGATTTCAACCTTATTCTCAACAAGGACTTCAACCTTTGGATATCACTAAGGACTACAAGTGATACAAGAATATTATTCAAGACTTGAAGACTAAGGAAACACAACATAGGAGGAACCATCATCACCTTGAAGTTTTGAGACCAAGATGCAAGAAATTCTCTAAGGATACAAACATCTTGTTCAAGAAGAACCAACTAAGAAGGATGGAATGACCTCAAGTGAACCATGTAGATGGACCACCATATTTAGTTTAAGTCAAACCCACCAACCTATGTGGTGTAACAAAAATATTTAGGGTTTAGGGTTTCCAACGAAGCACTCCTCCTCCCTGTTGAGTGTAGCATCAGGGGTGGGGGTGCGGCCACCCTGTGGCGCCCCTCTGGCCGCCCTTCGGTCTTTGTGTTTTTCTCGGTGAAATATTGACTTTTGCTTTTGCCCTATTCAATTCCGAGAATATTTCTTTACTAGCTTTTCTGAAATAAAAAACAGCAAAAAATTGGCAACTGGCACTGTGATATCTTGTTAATAGGTTAGTCCTAGAAAATGTATAAAAATACTTCAAAGTGTAGGCAAAACGTAGCAAAGTGGATACTAAATAAGCATGAAACATCAAAAATTATAGATACGTCTACGACGTATCAACTAACTTGTGGCAAAGAAAATAAAACAGATTATAAAAATAAGAGACTTGGGTCAAAGAAGAGAGGGGTTGGTCATATTGTGATGTTCTATATATGAAAATGAACGATATCAAGAAAATAACACGAGGGTATACTAGAAGCCATCTTCAGGATACAAGCGGAGTGTAATCTTAGTCAACCATTTGATGTCTAATTATATTTTTTATCAAGTTACATTTAAAGTAAGGTTGAATCTTACCATGTTTTAAATATTATGTAGCTATCGTTTTCTAATTTCTATACACATAAATTTCATGTATACTTTATTTACACATACCACTATCGGCCGTGCCAACACACGCGCATTTAGCTAGTTTATATAAAATAAAATAAATTGCATCAAAAATCTAATAAAACAAAATTTCTTTAAATTTGTTAAACTTAAAGTAGTTCGGCGTAGGGTATACATGCAGCGTTGAATTATCTGGAATAGAGCTTGATGATGGAGAAGTAAACAGTACTCCGCAGCTGAGAGAAACCGACTCAATCAACCAATAGCCGGTCATCCAAAGTGTTTGTAATGCAGGTATATATCAAATAAATTAATAGCCTGTTATCCAATAATAGCCAGTACATCAAATGCACGTTTTACTCAAGACGTTCCTACATAATAATTATATACTGAGCCTGTGTTGATCATGAGATTGCTAAACATGACAACGTGGATTTTATAGTTTCCAACATGTGTAGTATGTGGTATTAGGTGGGTGATTGTACATCAATCGTACCGAGATGGATGGTACGCCCCTAGCGCTTACAAAATGGCTGCACGCCTGTCTCGTGAGAATATATTGAATAAAGATGGATTCTAGAAAATATTCGATATCTTGTAACAACATTTAAAAAGCAGATCGAAGATTTCATTTCTATCTCTATAGAGAAAATTGCAACTAACACCATGTCTTTTGGCAATTGTTGCATAAAACCTAGAAACAAAATTAACATGAAAATAGAATCGGAGCGAACAGAACACAGAGTGCCCCCTCCCCCTACCCCCCCTCGCGTCGTATCCTCCACGAGACGGAGGGGGTGAAACCCTAACCCCCCGCCGCCACCCTCTCCCCCTGACCCCCTTCCCCGTCGCCCTCAGAGGATCGTCGGCCAAAGGCTCGTGGCGCCGATGAAGGGGGCCGCGGCCGGCGGGGATCTGGTCTCCTCCACCCTGCGCAGTAGCAGGAAGGGGGCTGCTGCTCGGGCCGGGGCCCGCTCGCCATCGCCGGCGCCTCCCCCTCTGTGTCCTTCCCAGGCCAGCCTCTCTAGCGTCCGACCCCTCCCTCGTGGTGGTGGGTGGCTCGGTTGGAGCTTGGTCCTGGTTGGTGGCCTCTAGTGGTGTGGTGCTGGCAATGATGGCGTAGGTGGGAGCCTTGGAAGCCGGGGTGGCGGCCCTAGGAGGTGGTAGGAGGCGCTGATCTTGGCGTCAGGAGGCGCACGCCGGTGCTATAGTTCGCCCTCCTCGGCCGCGCGGCTGGCGAGGGGGTGGTGTACGGTGGTCATCACGCAGGTAGCCCCGTCGGCCCCCGTTAGCTCTGAAGACGGCGTCCTCGTCCCGCGCTGTTCCCACCCTCCGGCCTGGTATCTCGGCTCGCCGGATCTGGCCTTGTTGGGTGGCGGTGTTGGGGGCACTGACCAGGAGAAATGCTTGACCGACGGTGGCGGTCTCGGCGTTGGTGACGTTTTAGGACATCGTCTTCCTTCTTGGAGGCGACGCCGAGGTTCATCCTCCTACCCACCTTCTCCTATGCCCGGGTGAAAACCTAAATCTTCGGATTAGGCGGCGGCGTCATGTCGTCGTTTCCTCCTTGGAAGAACCGTCTCGGGCTCGTGGGAAGTTGTAGTGCTGCGTGTGGTTCTTGGTCTTCTAGTGGCGGCTTTGTCGTGTATTCGGTTGGTGGCCTCGCCCTTAAAGCTTGCATCTTGCTAGGTGGTCAGTGCTTCGACCGATGTCCGTGGTTCGTGTTTATAGTTGTTCGTGCTTCTGCTCCTTGGCATTTCGTCCTTGTGTGCATCCGCACTCTTTGGGGAGCCACTATGCCTGCCGATGGTTCGGCGCCCTTCAAACCAGGGTGAGAAGGTTGGGGCCTTCTTCGGAGGTAGAGGAGGCTGGCACAACAAGACGAGACGTGACGAATGGGGTTTCTCTGGTGGTGGGCTTCTCGGCGTTTCCTCACCTAGGTTCCGCCTGTTCCAATGGATGAAGACCTCGATGCCCAAGCTGTTTTCTTGTTTTTTTCTCGGTTTGCTTGTTGTTTGTGTCCTATAAGATGATTCTTCAGCACCCTGTACTTGCTGTTTTGGCTTCGTACAAAGCCGGGCTCATTTCGAGCCTACCATCTAAAAAAGGATGGAAATAGAATCTTGTGATCCGCTGCATTGTCATTAAAGTAGGGGTAAGAACTCGAACCTAGGATCTGACCCTTATGTATTGTGCACATTTACCACTAACCCAAAGAGGGTTCTCGAGAGTGTAGGCATTTACAATGATGAGATCGGTTAAGGATTTGGTGCGTTTGACCTAATTGATTGGGCATAGCTACGCTTCTGGACCTTCTGGTTCGAGTCGTCGTGCTCTTTGAGGTCCACTCGTTATGTGTCCTCCAGTGGTTGGGATAGCGAGCCCACACACAGTGGGCCGTTGATGAGCCTTCCCCATCTGGCGAGGCTGAGTCCACTTCCTAGTCATCCTAGACATATCTCGGTTGACATATTCCCATCACTAGGTTTTATGCAATAATTGTCATAAAAGTTTGGTGTTAACGGTAATTTTCTTGTCTCTATATCTGGTGGCAAAGTCATCAGCCGCAGATTACTCATTTAGGAAGCAGCTTTGGACTGCATGCAGTTTGTACTTGGTAGAGATACCGAATATTTGACCGAAATAGCCCAGGCCCCCACGCCGCTCGTTAATTACTAGCACGTGGGCGGGTCTTGCTTCCATGGAGATGGAGCTGTGCTGCCTCCTCACCTCGTTGCCACCGCCGCCTCAGCATGGAGCACCCCGACCCAGGTCGCCGGATAAGCTAGGTCCGAGTGGCGAAGAGGACCGCATCACCGCCCTCCCGGACGACATGCTCCTCCTCGTCCTCGCCCGCCTAGGCTGCGCCAGCGCCGCTGCTCGCACCGGCGTCCTCTCCCGCCGGTGGCGAGGCCTATGGACCAGTCTCACCAAGGCCACCTTCCGCGACGTTGAGCTCGGCGCGCTCGAAGCGGCGCTCGCCTCTCTCGGCCCCGACCCCGAGGTGTCCCTCCTCGACATCTGCGTTGCCGGGGAAGCGGAAGACGACGTGGCCCCTCACCGCGTTTCCTCGGTGCTCCGTGCCGCCGCCAGGCTCTTGCCGGTGGAGCTCGTTTTTAAGCTCCGTCAGGACATGCACGTACTAGACGGAGGTGAGCACCCGCAGCTGCCCTATTTCCAACGCGCCACCTCCATCGAGCTGGACGCGCTGTACATGGCGTTGCCGCCCACCGCCGGCGGGTTCCCGGCGCTCGAGAGGTTGTTCATCTCGCGCTGCTACGGCCTCGACTTGGCCACCCTGATCCTCCGCTGCCCGCGTCTGCGCGTGCTCAGGGCCCGCTGTTTCGGGGACGTGCCAAGCTTAAAGATCCACTCAGCGTCACTCGAAGAGCTTGTCCTAGATAAGTTTGTGGTGCGGGAGCAAGACGACGCCGCGTATAGTATTGACATCATAGCTCCTGCGCTTAAGGAGCTGATGGTCTCCTTCACCACCAGGACCTTGCGCTACAGCGTGTCCATCTCCGCGCCAATGCTGCAGAAGCTCTCGTGGCACTGCTGGTACTCCCCAAAAGATTTGACGGTTGGTGCTTTCTGGTTCGTCATGAGGCTGTGGTTAGAGAGGCCAACTTCTTCCCAGCTTGGGGCCAGCTTGGCCAACAACAGGGAAGGCACATGTCTGTCCATGGAGATATACGTCCATGTGCGTCTACTACTGCATATGCCGCTTGCTTAATTTGTTACTATGCATATAAATCCATTTTACTAACTACGTCCTATTTTGCATTTTAATTTTCGTGCAGCGGGATCAACCCATGGATGATGCACATGGACACTTTGCTCAAGAGATAGAGAAACTCCCGGTTGGGGACTTCACTGTTCTAGTACTATATCTCAATCTCATGGATGTGACACATGTTTTTGGACCAATGGTTTTGCATCTCCTGGCCGCAACAAATCAATTTCGTACGGCTACAAGAAAGCTTAAGATTGTCCTAGAGAGGTGGCCTTCCAAGGTAACTCCTCACTCTCAAAAGTATACTCTCGTACTACTTATGGTTTGACAAAAACTATCTAGCTAGGTAATGCCTTGAGATTTGCATGCGTATTTTGGTTTAGGCGAAAGAAGCATGTCCACCAATTTGCCCTTGCCACGAGCCAACAAGCAACACGCGGAGAACAAAAACCATAACCTTGACCAGTCTTGAAGAAGTGGAAATCCAGGGGTTCCAAGGACTGGATGATGACTTTGATTTCTTGAAGCTAATCTTCCAATGCGCACCAATACTGAAAAGAATGACAGTGAAGCTGTTAGATAGTGTAGCACCAAGTAAAGATGGATGGACGGAAATCGACAACACGTTCAAGAAGTATCCTTCGGTAGAATGCTATGCTACTCCCGTTTCAGTTTGATGCTACAAGGTCAGTTGAATTACTCTCCTGCTATATGTTTGCTTTACTTTAGCAATTAATTGACATATATGTGGTGGGCAGGTAAAATGGTTCCAATATGCATCCTTTTTACTAGTCCGCTTAGACTTGTATCCTGAATTCCTGATTTGACTCTAAAATTTTGGAGCAGAATATACTAACATAAGAAACCCATGGAATTTACTACTAAGTAGCTATACGCTCTACTGGATAAGATCCTTCATTTTTATGTATGTAGTTTTCATCTTAAAGATATATATGTTGAACTTACCCAAAGACCACTATGTTGAAATTTTGCTAAAATCTAATTCTTAAGATATTTATGTGCGTCAAACAATTTCCATCTTGCAGGTCTGCAGAAAATTAGATGGTATATGTCCTGAACAGAAGGATGTAGGAGGGAAATAAAGTTTGTTGCACCTGGATGCTGGTCGGCTTGTATTTCGTTATCTTTGTCATAATGAAATTTGATCCTTGGGATCGCGTGGGAAAAAGGAGGGAAATAAAGTTTCTCTCATTGTCTCTTGGGAACTATATGTCACAATTCTCTAAATATAATCGCAAGCATTTCAATTATTGTGTAATGCTTAGTAGATAGACTACGGGAGGATACGGGGAGCTAAACCTTTATTTTTGTGAACAAATTTATGTAGAGATCTACTGCTCTATAAAAACTTCGAGTTTCTTACTACTTAGACCAAATTGGATCATTACCGGCTTCATTAGAGAAAAGTGGCCCGATCATAATTTTGTAACAAGCTGGAGCACTACAGAACAGTCTTGATGAGCTAATAATGAAAACTAGCCAAAAACCGCTACATCAGCGATAACACGCACACATCGGTTCCAGGGCTACACACACTTTTTCATGTGGCTCCCCCAAAAAGGGATCGAGCTCCACTATCTTTAAGATAACAAAACAATAGAGTTCATACAAACAAATAGTGGGAAAGAGAAATCGATGCCTACTGCTAGCGTTCTTTAGTTAGAGCATCTCAACCCACTACTAGGGAAACATCTTGTAACACCCCACTTCCAGTAACCTTGGTTATGTGTCCAAAGTACAAAAATTAAGTGGAACAAAAACTTTTTCTTGCTTACTATGCAATGGTTGTTTGTTGATTGCTTTGCCTTTGTTTGAGTCTTTGTTGTGATCAAGATACTTCTCCATCTTATCAAAGGTTTACCTAAGATATTTATCAAAAAGGAAATCTCTTGGCTTATTTTACATGTTCTTAAATGTGCTGAATTTTCAAACATGAGACAAGATGACTTTGTAAAACTAAAACATTTCCCCTTCTTTCTATTGACAAAACTAAGGATATCTATATGGTACCATCTCCATATCTTTTCAAGACAGAACTTCCAAATATCCTTACCTCTAGTCCTTCCAAAATCTTTTGTAAAGGTAATTACTTCTCACTCTTGGTAGAAATGCCAAGGGACCCTTATCTTCTTCAAAACTCAAACCCTTCAAAGCTTCTCTTCCTTAGACCCTAAGTAATGCTTAAGTATGTTTGTATCCTCTTTTGAGAGGTTTTTATATGAATTGCCTTGATCTTCTTGTTACGATGAATTGCCTTGATCTGCTTGTTAAGATGAATTGCTTTGATCTGCTGTTCTAAGCAGGATCTGTCTTTATTTGTTGGTTAGATGGTTGTCTAAGCTACCTTAGGATCTCAAACCCTAGTAATAAAATCAAACCAGCAACACACCCTCTAAATCTCTAGATGATAAATGGAAACCACTCTCTTCTCAACCCTTTAAGCTGGATGGATCCTAGCATATCTCTCTCAATAGATCACGTTAAAAGTCCCTTGCCAAGCAAGATAAGTATAGAAGATCCTACTCCTACATCTCACTAAGACTCTTGGGAGCAATTCCTCAAAATCCTAGTAAGAAGAACGCCTTCTTCCTTATCATCAGGTTCACTCTCTAGTACCCTAAACAAGACCCTTATCCCTTGATCTAAGGAAATGTGTGTCAACACCCGGAATTTTAATCCCAGATGCCTGTTATGCCATACATCGCAATCCCAGGATTACCATTTTTACGAGACATAACAGATTGGATATCACAGTACATCATCCATTACAAATCATACATAAGGTCTTACACAAATAAGGATCACATGATCCAGTCTTAATAAATTCAAGCAGCGGAATAACGCAATAATGATGATAGCGTAGGCGAGACGCCATCTTCATGGTCACATGCAATGCTGACGATGAGAGATGATCCTAGTTGTCATAACCTTCCTGTTGTCCGTCTTCCTGATACTCCTCTTCATAGTCTGGCCACGGGAATAGCCAGGGACAAAGCCATGAGTACTCTTTAAGTACTCGCAAACTAATACTAACAAGTGAAGTGGTTTTTGAGTAGGAAATACTAAGCTCTAGGGTTGTTTTGCAAAAAGCCAGGTTTACCTTAACTAAGTTCAGAAGCAAAGAAATCTAGTTGAAAGGTTTATAACACCTAAGTGGGAACTTGAATTTCATAACACAACCTTGTTGTGGTCAAGTCAAGTCACAAACCATTTCATAAATCATTTTGAAAACATCTGACGACGAAACAGTATGGCCACTCCAACTGTCCATAACCGCGGACGTGGCTATTCGAATAGTTTGACACTCTGCAGTGGTGGTACACTTTCACCACAATATTCGATACATCCGTCAGGAACAAATCCTGAATTCACCATACTCAGTATGCGGATAATCAATCATAACCTTGAAATTACACGCCCTAGTATAGGCCCCTCTCCTGTGAGTTTGGCCTCCCAACCATGACCAACTGTCATCTTGGGTACTTCACAGGTGGACAATCTTCACAAGGTAGCCTCAGCTCAAACCTTGGCCGCAAGGGAACCCATACTAAGGTATATAAATTTCCAGTCAAGCCCTACCCAAATTTCGGGTATTGTGGTTGTACGGTAAAATTGGAATGGTATCGCATCTAGAAAACATCTGTTTTATAAAAGGGATAAGGCTCATGCCTTAACATTTTCATCATCAAAATCATCTGGTGTTCAAGAACACATGTCAAAACATTTCAGTAGAATGACTCATCATTCTAAGGTTTTCATAACCATTTTTACCAAGTATTCCCATCTAAAGTGATCAAGTTTTATGCTTAGCACTAGCATCTACAGGTGGGGGTAAATACTAATGAGGGGTGATAAGCAAGTGTATCTTATCTAAGTTCAGTTGCATGCCTCAGGATGACATCAAGATTATCTAACTTAGGTCAAGTTTTATGCTCTTTATGCTACCTTCAATTATCCTTCTAATATCTAAAAATCACTAAGTAAACTCTAAGAGAAAGCTTTGATAAAGAAATAAAATACTAAGCTTGCAAGTAAAACTAGGATGGGGTATCAAGTGAGGTAAGCTTGCAAGTAGAACTTGCATAGTTTAGCTTAGCTTGCTAAAATAGTAGCTTGCTAAGGTATTAGTATAGGCTTGCCTTGTGCAGAGCAGTGGTTGAAGTTCTCCTCGGCTTCCTGTTCGTAGTATTCTCCTCCTCCTCCTCGTATCCTTGGTCGGTACTAGCGTCTATAAATAAATACGAGGTACGCAATCACCACATAATTCTTAACTACTCTATTTAGCACATAAAGGTTCACACTAGATGATCTAGCATCATCACTATTATCACAAAGATTAAAGCACTTGTCTTATTTATTTTATTTCAGAAAAGTAATTTCTACTCATTGAAAAACTACTTAAGATTTAATTTCTCCAACTCAAACATGGGATCATGTTGACATATGTCATCACCACATATTTCAGTACATGGAAATGTGATTTAAAGTGGTGTCATAATTTAATAAAGTTTAACCTTTTATTTTAATTAAATAAAATGACTAGAATGGCCTATGAGGCAATCTTTTATTACTTGATCATTATTTATGTAAGTAAACCTAGATATTTTTATATATTCTGAAAGGTATGGTTAAATGTGATTTTTGAGAGTTAGAATCAACTCAAAAGCTTTTATTGTTGAATTTTGAAAAATATTTGAATACAGAAAAGCTTCTGCCTTGTTATTTTTACCATGGGTGATCTACAAAACCAATTGGTTTGAATTCAACGGGCTTCGATTAAGCACTCCAGTACCTTTCTAACAAAATTGGTTTCATGCATTTTGGTTCAGTGAATCAAGCTGGGGTGATTTTTGAATCTGGGTACAGAACTAAGTTTAGAACTAAAAGAATAAATCTAAATTTGAATTACTGGGTCGCGCGGGAGGTTTAACTGGGCCGGTCCACTATGCATAACGCGCGCGGGGGCTGGTTAAGTGGTTGTCCCTACTCGTCAGTGAGACAGGGAGTGGCGAAGTGGTACAGGGTGATATAGGTCGTGCGATCTAGCTCTAATCCTACGATTGTGGTTCATCGTCCACGTCAGGCAACGCCGGCGGGGCAGAACCCTAGCGCGGACAGTGGGGGTCAACGAGGGCTCACCGGGGCTCAGGCGATGGTCGGAAAAGGGGGCGAACGACGAAGTCGACGATAGCGATCCTCCTGGTACCGACAACTTCTCCTGGGGCGACTCCAAACAACGGCGCATCTCCTCCTCTGCAGCGGAGAACTCCGGTGAAATTCTGGCCACCTGGTGATCGCCTTGCTCTGGGGATGAGTGGGTGTGATCTGTGAGAGGTGGGGAGTGAGATGGTGTGCTCAAATCGAACGGGGGTGTCCTCCTTTTATAGTGCCTAAAGGGGACCGACGGGCGCGGGTGGAGCTCGTCGTTGTCATCGGCACAACGCGCTATTGGCATGAGCGATAATAGGGGGTGGTGCGTTGCCTCCTGGCAAAGCTCAGCGGCTTGATGGCGAGGCGTGGGGCGGTGAGGAACGGTCGGAACGTCGTGACGCTCTAGGCGGGTCCGACGGTAATTTTAATGGTGCACATCGTCCATGGTTCGCGCGGCGGCGAACGGGGTTGTCTGGCGGGTTGCTGGGGTGCTGGCGATTACGTACGCAAGCGGCAAGGGCGGCGCTCGGTCTGGGGGCTGGTGTCGCGTGCGGCGCACTGGCGCGCTCTCGGCTCGCACACAGAAAAACTGGGCGCGAGATTGTCGTGTGTTCTAGTGGCTGGCAAGACTCGGGGCTTGGACAGGAGGTGGCGGTGAACGGTGCTGCGTGTCCCAGACAAGGTTGGCGAGGCTAGATCTTCTCCTGGCTCGCTGGCGACATGGGGGTGGCAAGGGTGCTCTCGGCATGGTCACCATTGATGGCTATGCATGCTCATAGTGGTGCTAAGGCTAGTTAGATTAGTTTGATCATCTACTTAGAGTGTATAGTGAGCTAGAAAGGGGACAAGGTTGGCCAAAATTACTGCTTCTAATAGTGTTTGATGTTTGTTTGTTTGCTGATTACAAGGTGTTTGATGAAATGGCGAAAGAAATTCAAATTTGAATTTTGGATTCAAACTTGGTGGGTTTGCTAGCTACATACTAGGGAGTCTCTGGTTAGTGGGATTGGTCAAGTGGAATTGGTTTGGTTGGGTTTTGAAAATGTGGGATCTTCACATATGATAAAGATTCAATTTTGAATTGTGATTTGAATCAAGTTGCAAAATGGTTCTGCAAGTTTGAAAGGTGGACTTTGATTCACTTTTACTTGGTCTAGCAAGGGGTGAAAAGAAATGGAAATGTTTCTGTTTGAAATCTTGGACTAGAAACACTCAAAGTGGCCTAGTGAGCAAGAATGGCAAAAATGACCATTTACCTTATTTGATTTGTTTTTGATTTTCTCTTGATTTGTTTCTGTTTGGAAATGTTTTAGATGATGTTATTTTTATCTTTAAACCATTCCTTGCTATTTAGATTAATCACACAAGTCCATTCATGCATTTATACAATCATCACATACACACATGCATTCATTTGATTTTTATTTAATAATTTTTTTTGTTAACCCTAATTTTGGTGATTAGAATTTGATAATCATGATCAATATTTTTGGGATGTTACAATGTGCCTACTCTATACTCATACTTGTGATGTGCTCCTCCATCACCAATACTTGTTCTTGATCAAGGAACCCATCTACCAAGATCCCCAAGCTAATCTTGATCTCTAGTCATTAACTTGACCATCTAATCATTATCAGGTTCAAATTTGAGCCACTTTCTTTCTATAGTTTCCAAATCAATGGAGACCAACCCAAATCATGTCACCCTTCCTCTCAACCTACTCTTCCACCTCATCCACTTGATGGTGAGTGTTTAACCTTGCCACCCATCAAATCTACTAGATCTTACTCTCTAATCAAAAACCCTAAAGTGGTCAAAATTTGACTACCTGAATCTGTTATCAAGATCCTATCTTTGAGCCTCTACATATATTAATCCATGGGAATTATTGAAAATGCACCTAAACCATGTTATACACCATCATGTGTATTTTCAAATCACACTCTTGCCCTTGACTATATCCCTTTTGGACCCACTTGTCTTTGATGGTTTTGTAGTCATGAAAATTAATATGTTCTGTTAACTATTTCAAGATGCCAACTTTGGTAGAAGCTCCCAACTCCATCTCACCCTCTCTTGGCCAATTCTTTGTATCGTTGTGATCTACTCAAACTGTTCTATCAACACATACTCTTTGTGTTCCAGTTGGATCCAGGAGTTCCTTAAACCAACATGGTTTTGGAGGCATGGTAATAATCTGTTTTGACATCCTTAACAATAACTAAGTTTGGAATTTTATATTGAAGCACTCAAACATGTTTCAGACCAAATCTTTGCAGCATTCTAATCTAAATCATGTGGTCTACGAATCCATCCACCCCATGATCCAAATGGAGCTGTGAGCTTCATATTCTAGCATAGTTTTGGTGGTATGACGATGTTTTGTCCCTAGATCACCAAAATCAATCAATTCTCAAAATTATCAAATGAAATTCTCGTCAAACCTCAACTAGTTATACTTACTCACCCACCACTCACTACTGATCATGCACTATATCATCACCCCACCCATGACCATTTGACCTTCGTGATTCTCCTTGGGACATTAGAAAAAAGTGGAAATGCAATTGTATTTGCATGATCATTTCCCCAACTTACAAAAAATCAAATCATCAAATGCAGTTGACCTAGAATGAAGTCTTGAGTTCGAATCCTAGGCATATGTATACGCTATATAGATTTCTTATTGATGCAATATTTATGTACAATAAAAGTTAATTAGCCAACAATCACGCATAACAAATTATCGAACATACTTGTATAAACTGACATCAGGGACCGGGCATTTAGACCATACACGACTGTCGCGTTGAGCAATGTAACCAAGGTCAAAACGTTCATCGCGATCGAGTCCAACATAGACACATTTCTTTGAACAAAGAGGTTGATATCTAGGGCCCAACTGTTAAACCATAAACGACTGATGCATTGAGCAATGTTGGCAAGGTAAAAACAAGGAGGTTCAAACGAAAAAAATCCATCATACACACGTTTCTTTTAAAAGAGAGTCTAACATCGGGTACCCAGCAGCCAGACCCTATACGTCTAATGCAACGAGCAAAGTTTCCAAGACCAAAACAGCGGATGCGACCAAAAAAATATGTCTATCATATACACGTTTATTTTAAAGAGAGGCTAGCATTCGAGACCCAACAACGAGAGTAAACGGCTACTATATCGAGCATCGTTATCAAGCTCTAAATAGGGAGACACGAGCGAAAAAAGTCTATCATACACATGTTTCTTTTAATGAGAGGGTGACATTTGGGACCCAGCTACGATAGTAAACGGCTAATACACCGAGCAACGTTATCAAGTTCTAAACAGGAATGCGCGAGCGAAATAAGAAAGTCCATCATGCACACGTTTATTCTAATAAGAGGTTGACATCTAGGACCCAGCCGTCTAACTAAAGGCGGATGCATCGAGCAACATTATCGAGTTCTAAACAGGAAGCCGCGAGCTAAGAAAAAAGTCCATCATACACACATTTCTTCTAGAGAGAGGCAGACATCAAGGACCCGAAATACTGACTAAACGGCTGATACATCGAGCAATATTATCAAGTTCAAACCTTAAGACACTCACATCATGTCCCCATGGGTTTCAAAAGACTTTGGTGGCATCTAACAGAGTAAAAAACACACGAGAAAAAAAACATCTACCACACCCCGGTCGAGGTTCTACCATGTTTCTAACGATTACGTGGAAGTAGAGAGCCGTAAAAAAGTATTTTCATCTACCACGGGAAAAAGAGCGAAATTGTGACATGATGTGTACCTTCTACCACACTTTTCAGACCAAACCATTACGGATGACGAATTTTCTTGTAGTGCTTGTCGCCTTCTTTCACCAATCCGCTGTTGGGCCACTGCCCTTGAAACTCTCGCCCTTGACCCTAGACACCCCACATCCGGCAGCCTCCGCCGGCAGAAGAGAGCCCCTGCCACCCTTCGGCAGCGGGCCTGCCGCCGCCGCGGCTTAGGACGGGGGCAGCGATGGCTGGCAGTGGCGCTAGGTTTTCCCCTAGCATCGCTTGGGGCACGGCACAAGGGGGTATAGATGTCAATTTAAACACTTCCCTAACGGAAGTTCCTTAGCTAGCCATCTGGGGGTCCTAGACCTTCTTTTCATGTATTGTTCCGTAATGTTTATGTTTGGTTTTATGTGTCAATGAGGAGAAGTTAATATGAAATGTCTTTGAAGTGCTGTAGATGTTGATGGAAATGATGTTTTCTTTTAAGTTCAATTTTCATCTCGAGTTTGGACTTGAAAATTCCATGTTGTCATGTTGCCAACGCAAGCAGATTGGGTTGACCGTGTTGTGTCATTTTTTACTTGGTTACGAATCCATTTTGAAATGTCTGTCCATTGACTTTGTTTCTGAAAATTGTTGGACTTTCTCATCCGTGGGAACAGAACGTTTTAAAAGTCTGCTTAGTTTCAAGATGAATACTATTATGGTAAGATGCCACCATTCCACGTTTTGTAACATGAAGTATATATGGTTCTGAGAAGGAAGACTATGTAGGGCCGTAATTAGTAAATTTGGTGAAGTATTATTTACAACAAGCAGGGAATACAAGAGAGTTCATGTTTTAATTTCTTTTTTCACCAGCCCTGTATGAACATCTACAAAATCTACAAAACGTAACGGGTTGAGGAAAAGGGGTCAAAAAATCAATAGAACAGTGTGTAGCAAGAAAATTAAACCAGCAGACACCACGATGCGAGGAACATCAGCGGCCCAGCTGTCGACACGCTCAGAGCGTGCAGTCCAACATGGCGAGCGCCTTATGCACGCCCTGCCCCGCGGCGGCGCCGAGACCCGCCCCCGCCACGCTCCTGCACTTGGCGCAGTTCTCCGACGGCGTGAGGTTGAGGTCCAGGCAGATCCCTCCGGCCTCGTCGCACAGCTGGGCCGCCCCGGGCGTTGTCGCCTTGTCGCCCAGCGCGGCGACCTCGGCCTCGGCGCGGTGGCGGCGCATGTGTCCGCCCAGCGCCTGGCCCACGGCGAACTCGAGCCCGCAGACGGGGCACTCGTGCGCCCTCGGCCTCACAGGCTGCGGCCGCGTCGGCGGGGGAAGCGGTGCCACCGTCCTGCGGCCGAGGCAGAGCGCCGCGCCGTCGTCGCCGTCGCCGTCGCCTTGCGCGTGCTGCTGCGGCTGTTGGAGGTGTAGCCGCGGGCGCTTGTGGCTGGCTCGGTGTCCCCCGAGCGCCTGGAACGTCGGGAACTGGCGGCTGCACGTCTTGCACTCGAACACGCGGGCGCTGATGGCGGTCGGCGCCGCGGCGTGTGTGCCGACGCCGAGGACGCCCCGCTGGTAGTGGTGGTGGTGCTGCGCCAGGAGCATGAGCACGCGGGCCGTGTCCATGCCGCCCATCATCTCCACGTCCCACACGCTCCTGCTCCTCTTGCTCATGGCTACTAGCTCCGGTGATGTCTCGAGTCTCGACTCGATCGCTGCCCCGCCGGCCGGCTGTCTAGTACCCCTGAAAGAAAGTCGCGGTGTACTACCCGTCCCCGATCGCGGATCACTTTTCAGGCGGCTTGAGGTGCACTGTGTAATGCGTATGTGGCTCTGGGTGATGGTGGATGGCTCTCATATATAGCGCGCGTCGTGTGGGGCTTGGGGTTTGGTGCGCGTAGGAAAAGGGGGGCGCACGACTACTACTAGCCTGTGTGTTGGTTGGTTTCGACGATCGAATAAACGTAGTACGGCTGGCTTGTGGACGTGGACGTGTGCGCATGTACTTTTCCAATCCAGGAGTTATTTTTTTGACCGAGCTGTATGCACTAGATCGAGGAGATTAGTTACTGATACGACTACGACGTACGTACGTTTTTGTAGTACTGACCGATCTGCGTTCAATCTTGTCAGGTGACCTCTAGGTTCTAGCTAGTCCAGTCAACATGTGTGCTAGCTGCTGGATGTTCTAGAGAGGTTGGCATGCATCTGGAGACAGTACCCCGACCGATGGCGGTGCGTGCGTAGTAGTCGCGAATGACGTTCGTACATGTCCGCGCGTGGCGGTCTTCTACGTACACTTCTCCGCGCCGTGCGCCCGACGATCTCGACCAAGTTTTTTTACGTACGGACCCTAGCGATCGACCGAGGGCCCGGCACGGGTTTCGGTGTTTTCCACACCTCGGTTGGTGTACGCGCGTCACTCTTTTTTCTCTTTTGGTCACGAAATTTATTGGGTAGACTACTATAGACACGACTCGAGACTCCATCATCCACGAGTGGCGATGATCGTGCGTGAGTACGTGCCCCGGCCCTATTCATGCATGCCACACATCCATAGCAGTCTGGGGTTAGTTAATAATAATGGTGTTAAAAAAAGCATCGAACACTGGGATAACCATCGGCTGCTACTCAGGTGCAGACATCTCTGACAGGAACTGGACCGATGGAGAGCTACTTTCAGGGGGTGTGTTGTGTGCTCAACACGTTTGTGGCTGCTGACTCTGCTAGCTAGCAGCAGTTCGGTACTTGGACGTTTGACCGGCCGGCGAGGTTCATGCTTTAGTACTTGGAATTCTTTGGATATACTTAATTGAACTCGGGTCCTAGTATTCTGCTGATCAATTACTAAAGCTAATTTCTAATGACGACGAGCTAGCTTCTGCGAACGAGCAGCTTAATTTAATTAACTGTCTAGTTTGCAGCCGATCGAGTCAAACGTCAATCGTAGGGTGCTAGCTTGCGTTCTGTGCTTTTGCCAGGGCCGGGGATTAACTAGGTCCCTAAGTACGATGGCGGCTTGGCCTTCTACCGCGTAGAGGACGGTGAATCTCGGCCGCAGCTTGAAGAAGGTCTTTAGGAGATGGGTTAGAGGAATTCCGGAGAGTGCGGCAGGAGGCAATCTCTCTAGTTTTGGCCGGTGATCCGACGATGGTTGTCGCCGGAGAACTAGGCCCCGTTTTGTCCCCTATCGTCAAGCTAGTTGGCGGTGCATTGCCATCTTGTTTGACGGTTCGGATCGTATGTCCGTTGCAAGTCTTTTGCCCGTCTTCGTTGAATAATAAATGAAATAAAGGCAGTATGTATCACTTCGGTACAGAGAGGCAGGGTGCTTACCTTTTTTGAAAAAAAAAATCTGAATTTTGAACCAAGTAAATTGACTAGTACGGACGATCAAGTACGTATAAAATCAGATTTGCTAATTCTCAAGTGCGTGATAATTTCTCATGTCTCGGTCATCTCTCACACCATTAGATTAACCCCGGGTCGTGTAATGGAGCAGTTACACATTAGTTATAACTGAGAATTTAATAAGTTGCAACTGTAATTTAGAATTAGCATAGATAGTAGAATAGCACCAGCCTACTAAAACATAAGAAGTTTGAGATCTAGGCGCGCCCGTATAAAATAGAGAGATGGATACTCAAACCGGTACATAGAAAAGAGAGAGGCGGCGGCTACAACCCATCTAGGGTTCCTTCCCTCCGATGGCGACGCCATCGGTCCGTCCGGTCTCTAGCGACCTTAGGGCCTTAAGGCGTGGCGGATCACGGCCACTCGTCGGTGGAAGGTCTAAGTATTTCGCCTAGATTGTTTTCAGTGTCTTCTTCAGGATGTTGAGGCGGCGGCTACGTTCTGAAGTCAGATAAGGTTTTTCCTGCCCTATTCTTGATGGGTTTCGCGGCATAGTAAATTAAAATTTTCTACGGATGCGAACAGAGGGAAAGCCAAGATCTAATCTAGGAGATGCAATCAACGAGAGAGATTGGATTAGATCTTCATACCCTTGAAGATTCAAGCAATGAACGCTCGTGGAACGTGGGTGATGTAGTCGCTTCTCCTCCTCGCGATCCGATCCGATCTAGCACCACAAGTGGCGGTGCCTCGTGAGATGCACACGCAGCACCTCGACGCCTCCTCCTTCCTCGGACCAGCAAGTATGGTGGAGAGATAGATTGGATCTACAACACGACGGCGTGGTGTATATGGTGGAGAATTTCACTGCAGGCTTCGCCTACAAACAATGGGAGGGAGAGGAAGGCGCAAGAGGGCTACTAGGGTTTGGAGGCAAGGTGTAGGGGGGAGGGGGCGCCCCAGCCCTCTTTATATAGAGGGGGGGGGGGCGGCCAGCCCTTGCCCCTCCTCCAAGCCTTGGGCCGGCGGCCAAGGGAGGGAGGAGTGGGGGGTGAGGACTCTCCCCCTTCTAGAAACCCTATCTCTAGTTTAAACGAATTAAAACTCTCTAGGATTGGCTGGGCCCTATGGGGCCTTGTGCCCCTGGCCCAATGCGGCCAGGACACTCCCTCATAGGCCCATGCCCCCTCCCGGAATGTGGGGCCACGTTGGTACCCTTCCGGAAGGTTCTAGAAGCTTCCGGTACAATACCGATTAACCCGGAACAATTCCGAACTCCAAAAACTGCACTGCCTTATGTGAATCTTATTCTCCGGACCACTCCGGAACCTCTCGTGATGTCCCGGATCCCATCCGAGACTCCGAACAAAAACTCATAAACCAATTATCCAATCTATCCTAGCGTCGAGACACGTTAAGTGTGTGACCCTGCGGTTCGAGAATATGCGTACATGATCTTCTATCAATAATCAACAGGGGTCTGGGCACCCATATTGACTCCACACATTCATCGATGATTATATCGGATGAACCACGATGCCAGATTCAATCAATCCCATATATATATTCCCTTCGTCTCGCGATATTTTACTTGCCCGAGATTTGATCGTCGATACCGCCATACCTAGTTCAATCTCGCTCACGAAGTACTTTACTCGTCCGTAATACGATATCACTTTGTGATTAACTCCTTAACCACATGCTTGCAAGCGTGTTGATATCGACACGAGTGGGCCCGAAGTATATCTCTCCGACTTGGGAGGGACAAATCCCATCTCGATACATACAACCCAACAGATACTTTCCGATCACCTGAGAGACACCTTTATGATCACCCTCTCATAGGATGACGTTTGATGACCTCAAAGCTTTCTTCTGATACCAGGGAGTTGTATTATCTCATGGTCTAAGGAATACAATGTTTGACATAGGAGAAGCTTCGCAAAGATGAACACGATGATACGATCTAATTGCTTCGCTTAGTTTGGGTCTGTCCATCATATCATTCTCCAATGTTATGATCTCATTATCAATTGACAACTCATGTCTATGGTTAGGAAACCTTAACCATCATTGATCAATGAGCTAGTCCATAGAGGCGTACTAGGGACACGGTGTTGTTCACAAACCACACAAGTATTAAAGTTTCCGCTTAATACAATTCTAGCATGGAATATAAACTTTATCATGAACAAGAATTATAATAATAACATCTTTATTATTGCCTCTAGGACATAATTCCAACAGTCTCCCACTTGCACTAGAGTCAATAATCTAGTTTACATTTGGCAACAATCTCACACCCATGGCACTGAGGTGCTGATCATGTTTTACACGTGGAAGAGGTTTAGTCAATGGATCTGCGACATTCAGATCTGTATGTACTTTGCTAATATTCAGATCTCCATCTGCAATATAATCTCGGATTATATGAAACTTGCGGTTGATATGCTTGGTCTTTGGATGATATCTTGGTTCCTTAGCAAGCGCTATGGCGCCAGTGTTGTCATACAATATCTCCAGTGGGTCCAATGCACTTGGAACCACGCCAAGCTCAGTGATGAAGTTTCTGATCCAAACTCCTTCACTTGACGCTTCTGCAGCAGCCATGTATTCGCCTTCAGTAGATCCTGCGATCACGCTTTGCTTGCTTCTCCACTCACAGCCTCCATTCAAAATATAAACGTATCCGTCGAGATTTAGAATCATCCTTGTCGGTGTCAAAACTAGCGTCGACGTAACCTTTTACGACAAGTTGTTCATCACCGCCATAGACTAAGAACATTTCTTTAGTCCTATTTAGGTACTTTAGGATGTTCTTCACGGCTGTCCAGTGTTCCACTCCTGGATCACTTTGATATCTGCTCGTCAAACTAAGAGCATTGGACACATACGGTCTAGTACACAGCATGGCATACATGATAGAACCTATGGCCGAGGCATAAGGCACTTTGCTCATAGCTTCTCTATCATTTATCAGAATGGACACTGAGCCTTGCTCAATATCTTACCTGACAACATAGGCACTGAACCTTTCTTTGCCTTATCCATTCTGAACCTTTTCAGAACTTTGTCTAGGTATGTACTCTGGCTTAAAGCTATCAGGTGTCTTTGTCTATCTCTATAGATTTTGATGCCCAATATATAAGCAGCTTCACTGTAACACCCTCAGAATCGGCCCTATGCAAGTTTGGGCAAAATTCACCAAACCCGCATAGAAACGATTCAAAGGTGCCCACCAGGCACTCGCGTGCGGGTGGAAAGCAAAGTAATAACATTACACAACAGTCCTCGATGGGACCCATGCAGATATATATACAACAGCGACTCAAAGAGTCAAGAATACAAATATACGGTACAAAGATCCAAATCACCTTGAAAACAATGGTGCGTCCGACTACGGACAAGATGCAAATGGGGCTAAGAGCCCTGAAGAATAATCAATGGCGTCCATAACCCTGCCCAGGCCAAGCCGGAAGGGTAACCCTGCTAACGGCGTCGATCTCAAAACCTGCTCAAACAAAAGGGGTGCCGACAAAGGGCAAAGGAAAAAGAGGAGCCAAGATCGAGGCCAAGACACGGCAAGGCTAGAATTCGGTCCTCGCCACATAGGTATGGTGGATCGAGCGGCAGCATGCACTAAACAACCTATAGAGACTCGATACAACTGGCGGCTATCAGAGAGGGGTAAGAAAGACCTATTCGGATCCAACCTAATACTAGCATCAAACAAACCCATCCTGGCGTTTCCCCCTCGAGACCAAACGAGGAAGTCAGCCGAGGAACTCACTCAGTGGGCAATTTTACTTATTCAGTGATAGTTGCGGCACTTTACTAGTCAAGTTTAGGTAATCATCCTGATAAAGTAAGCAGTGGGCACTTTTAGTTAACCATTCCGTTATAGTTGCAACAATTACTAATCAGGTACAGATAGCATGGTATAAACCCCAAAACCCAGCAGTTGTTGGTACTTTTTACTTAGCCATTCCGTTGTAGTGAAGCTGATTACTAATCATATCGGAAACAAGTCAATTTAAAACAATAAACTTTAGTTATAGTTGTCTATGATCAAGCACTGTGCTCCAAGTCGTCCATAACCGCGGACACGGCTTCTCGAAAAGATTTAACCCTGCAGGGGTGCACCAAAGTATCCACAGGCACTTCGACCCTTTTGCCGATCGCTTAACATACACCCATCGGTATGTCGGCGGGGCCTAAGTCACGACGCCCTGCACCAAAGCAAGCACGGGGCCACCCCACTAAGTACACCAAGCGAAGTCGGCCGGTCTCGAGACGGACTTAGGGTTTGCGACAATGGTCAGAACGATGAGGTCCCCAATCGGGACCGCGATACCGCAAAACATTCTCGCCTAACAAGATGCAGCAAGACTCGCAATCGTAAATAAAGCAGTAAACATGGCATAAGTACAGGATAGTAAAAACACCTCAAACTAGTTGTGGCCCCCAGTACAATACTTTGAAATCAGGTAATTATCAATGGGGGGCCCATATCTCCCCACCTGTGGTTAGCGCGCTCGATCTCGGAACAGGTGTCAAGAACTCGGGTCCTACGGGACACAAGTGGGCGGTCGGAAACCAAATCTTACCTATCACCCACCGATGCCTCTGCTTAATTCAATTTTAGTTGTTAAACAGGAATTAAAGTGAACAATAAGTAAAACCATGATCATCTCCAACGTCAACATGCGGCAATTCCTCCAACAATTGTGGTACTTGACGACAAGCGAAAACACTTGAGCAAGCGACTACGACACGCGGGTCCAACTATCTACCAAACAACAGGTAATAGGATGTGTCCAAGGCTATATATGGCTGCAAGGGATATCACGGGTACGAAACTAGAGCATCGCAACACAGATAGCAAGGATCAACAGGAGGGAATAAATACTAGAAAGTAAGATAGGTAGAAAGGGGGAGATGCTCGCCTGAAAACATTGCCGAAAGGTTCATCCGAAGATCGGGGCGAAGCTCACATCAACTCAACGGCCTTATCCGCGAAGAAGCAAAACACTAGAATAAACACCGGATGCAATATTTAATACACGGCAGAAGATCGGCATGATGCATGTATGATGTATGGCGTGGCAAGGTGCGATGCAATTAGGTCAAATTAAGCGGAACCGGGGTCCCGACAATTAATTAGATGGTTCCAGTTATTTAGAACCCCCGCAATTTAAATGTTGTTTAGCAAGACAATAGATGGCAACGGTTCGCTACACATGTTTAAATGAGGCCGATATGAGACTAGATTTGCCCGCATATGGGCCCCATATTTAATTCTTAGGTGAATCGGCATAAGGCCCCCAAACCACAGATATGCATGCGAGATGAATGATTAATATGCAACAGTTGTTATTATGTTATGAAATAGGGTTTCGGGGAGGTTCACACATTACGGTCTCGACGATCTTGGGGTTCCGGGGTTCGACAGGGTCCGGGGTCCAGGGTTCGACGGATTGGTCTCGGCGGGAACGTTCTCGGTAGCGGGGGGAGTTCTGGTCGCATCCGGGGTCTTCGGTCATGTTGTCGGTCATGGAATTCGGGGTGAAGCACTTGTCGTATCCGCATCGGCGTTCTTGGCGTTCGGGATAAAGAGCTTGGCGTTCGGCGTCGGTGTCCTCGGTTCTGCTTCAATCGGGTCCATGACGGAGTACTTGTCGCACATATGGTCTTCGGATCCAGCTCCGGGTTCGGTCTTCGGGGGTTCCGACTATCGGACAATGCTCCGTGTAGTAGATCTTGACGCTACGAGGGTGTCGAGTCCAAGGGCCTTGTGCAACTTGTCGGGGGCGTCCTTGGGGGTGGATCTTGGCGTGTCGAGGTTCGGTCTTCGAGTCCGTGAACGGGCATCGGATCCGCATCTATGTCGAAGATCTTGGCGAAAACCAGAGAGGGAAACCTGAGATGGTTCTGCGAGGGAGCACCGAGGAGGTCGAGGGCGAGGACATCGGGCTCGCGCAGGGCCGGTGGCGTCTGTGGCGAGGAGGTGCGGGGCCGGAGGAGCTGCGGCCGGGCGCGCTCGGCGGAGGGGCGCGGCAGCGGCGCGCAGCGGACGCTGGCGAGGACGGCCGGGCGGCGGCGGAGCAGAGCGGCTCGAAGCCGCGCAGCGGGCGCGCAGCGGACGCTGGCGAGGGACGTGGCGGCGGCGGCGGAGCGAAGCGCTCGGGCGAGCTGCGCAGCGGCGCGCAGCGGACGCTGGCGAGGACGTGGCGGCGGCGAGCGAAGCGGCCTCGGCGAAGCGGCGCAGCGGGCGCGCAGCGTGACGCCGGGCGGCGTGAAGAGTACGTCAAGGCGCGGAAACTCTGGGACGACGGGCGAGCGCGGGCTCGGGGCGACAGAGCGAGAGCGGCGGGCGAGGGCGGAGCTTGCGGCGCTTGGGGCGGAGGGGCGCGTCAGCGAGGAGAGGCGGCGGCGCGCAGGCAGCACGGCCGAGGTGGGCGGAGCACGGGCCGGGCGGGCAGGAGCGCCGCGGCTCGGGAGAGGATAGGCGGGTCGGGCAGCGGCGGAGAGGGCCGACGAGGCAGCAGGCGGCGGCGGGGCCAGTGACGCGAGGTGGCAGCTGGCCGGAGGCGGGTCGCAAGACGCTGGGGGGAGGCCCGAGGGAGGGTTGGCGACGCGGGTTGACGGAGGGGAGGGAGGTGGCCGGGCCGGAGCGGTTGGTGGGGGTGGGAGACGAGGGGGAGGAGGAAGAACCCGAGGAGGAAGACGAGCAGGGGGGGCACGCGTGCATGCTCGCGAGCGTGCGCGTGGGGCCCAGGGCGGTTCGGCGCGGGTCCAGGGGGAGGGATGGCGCGTGGGGCATGGCCCGGATGGCGGGCCCACAGGGCAGGGAAAGGGTACCGCGCGGGTGGAGGCTGGGTGGTGTGCGTGTGTGTCGCGATGCAGGCCGAGGGAGAGAGAGGAGAGAGATTAGGTGGGGAGGCCCACCTAGGTGGCAGCCTAGGAATGGGTGGAGGGAAGAGAGAGGAGGTGGTGCAGCTATTGGGGTGAGGTGGCCAGGGGGTGTGGGTAGACTAGCTGGTGCACTTAGGATTTAGAAGGCAGGTGTAGGGTGGACCGATTTAGTTTTCTGGGGCGGTCGTTCGGTCGGTTCGGACCGTTCGACTGCCCCACCAAAAATAATTATAATTTTTATTTGTTTAATAACTCCGTTTGCAAACCGATAGCGGCAAAACAAAATACTCCGGAGCCCCGGGTTTGGCGTTTGAATAAAGATGGGGCGTTTTAGAAAACAAAACGGGCTTTGCGAAAATAGTTTTTGACAAACAACATATGATGATGACGATGCAATGCACAAATTTAACGCGATTTTCTAGTAGTGGTTTTGCGGGATGCCACAATTCGACACCACTAACAAGGGATCTCGCCCTCGAGATCCGCCTCATGGTACCGGAAGGAAGGTCGGCGATCTGATCCTTCGCGCTTCGTGTAGATCTTCGCGACACCACTAACAAGAGGACGTTGTTCGTCACAAGAGAACACTCGAAAACAATGCAGGGTTAAAGGTAAGGCCACCTCTAACTTCCATGGAAGGAGTAAAATTGCATCGATCCACTATTCAATATACCGAGCGAATGATAAGAGTAGTGGTATGGTCGCGACTCCATCCCGCACTCAAAGCATTACTCGGTACACGAATAGACAGATTATGCAACCAACCCTCAGATTCAGACTGAACATCTCGACAAGCGAGGTTCGGAAACAAGGAGTGATGCAGACTCTGCATCGGATCTGACGTAGAGGATGTCGTCGCGGCGGAAAACACCGGAAGGCGCAACAAGGAACAAAGAATGGTACCACCGTAGACGGATTTCTCAAGCAGCGTGAACACCGGATGGAAGCGCACCGTTATCCAAGAAGGAAGCGAAACCCTGAAGGTACGACGGATCCCAACCACGAGAAATCCTAGACTCGAAGAAAAGATAAGAGAGCAGATTCAAAACACGTCGAGGTAAGAGGAGAACAGCAGAGGGGTAAGGAGTAAAATCAGACCTAACCAGAACTATCCAACCGGTTTTTGCAAAATAGTTTTGACACTCTACTTTGGCCGTTAGCTAGGTTATCCTACAGGCTGGACTTGTGGGGTATCGAACCACGAGCTCGATACCACTCAGAACACCTCGAGACGGCCCTATGCAAGTTTGGGCAAAATTCACCAAACCCGCATAGAAACGATTCAAAGGTGCCCACCAGGCACTCGCGTGCGGGTGGAAAGCAAAGTAATAACATTACACAACAGTCCTCGATGGGACCCACAGAACAGATATATATACAACAGCGACTCAAAGAGTCAAGAATACAAATATACGGTACAAAGATCCAAATCACCTTGAAAACAATGGTGCGTCCGACTACGGACAAGATGCAAATGGGGCTAAGAGCCCTGAAGAATAACCAATGGCGTCCATAACCCTGCCCAGGCCAAGCCGGAAGGGTAACCCTGCTAACGGCGTCGATCTCAAAACCTGCTCAAACAAAAGGGGTGCCGACAAAAGGCAAAGGAAAAAGAGGAGGCGTCGATCGAGGCCAAGACAGCGAGGCTAGAATTGGCGGTCCTCGCCTACATAGGTATGGTGGATCGAAGCGGCAAAGATGCACTAAACAACCTATAGAGACTCGATACAACTGGCGGCTATCAGAGAGGGGTAAGAAAGACCTATTCGGATCCAACCTAATACTAGCATCAAACAAACCCATCCTGGCGTTTCCCCCTCGAGACCAAACGAGGAAGTCAGCCGAGGAACTCACTCAGTGGGCAATTTTACTTATTCAGTGATAGTTGCGGCACTTTACTAGTCAAGTTTAGGTAATCATCCTGATAAAGTAAGCAGTGGGCACTTTTAGTTAACCATTCCGTTATAGTTGCAACAATTACTAATCAGGTACATGATAGCATGGTATAAACCCCAAAACCCAAAGCTTGTTGGTACTTTTACTTAGCCATTCCGTTGTAGTGAAGCTGATTACTAATCATATCGGAAACAAGTCAATTTAAAACAATAAACTTTAGTTATAGTTGTCTATGATCAAGCAATCGCTCCAAGTCGTCCATAACCGCGACACGGCTTCTCGAAAAGATTTAACCTAGGGTGCACCAAAGTATCCACGTGCACTTGACCCTTTTGCGATCGTTAACATACACCCATCGGTATGTCGGCGGGCCTAAGTCACGACGCCCTGCACCCAAAGCAAGCACGGGGCCACCCCACTAAGTACACCAAGAACGAAGTCGGCCGGTCTCGAGACGGACTTAGGGTTTGACAATGGTCTGTAACGGCGGGTCCCCAATCGGGACTGTCGATACCGCAAAACATTCCGCTTCCTAACAAGACAATGCAGTGACTCGCACAAACGTAAATAAAGCAGTAAACATGGCATAAGTACAGGATAGTAAAACACCTCAAACTAGTTGTGGCCCCCAGTACAATACTTTGAAATCGGGTAATTATCAATGGGGGGCCCATATCTCCCCACCTGTGGTTAGCGCGCTCGATCTCGGAACAGGTGTCGAGAACTCGGGTCCTACGGGACACAAGTGGGCGGTCGGAAACCAAATCTTACCTATCACCCACCGATGCCTCTGCTTAATTCAATTTTAGTTGTTAAACAGGAATTAAAGTGAACAATAAGTAAAACCATGATCATCTCCAACGTCAACATGCGGCAATTCCTCCAACAATTGTGGTACTTGACGACCGCAAAACACTTGAGCAAGCGACTACGACACGCGGGTCCAACTATCTACCAAACAACAGGTAATAGGATGTGTCCAAGGCTATATATGGCTGCAAGGGATATCACGGGTACGAAACTAGAGCATCGCAACACAGATAGCAAGGATCAACAGGAGGGAATAAATACTAGAAAGTAAGATAGGTAGAAAGGGGGAGATGCTCGCCTGAAAACATTGCCGAAAGGTTCATCCGAAGATCGGGGCGAAGCTCACATCAACTCAACGGCCTTATCCGCGAAGAAGCAAAACACTAGAATAAACACCGGATGCAATATTTAATACACGGCAGAAGATCGGCATGATGCATGTATGATGTATGGCGTGGCAAGGTGCGATGCAATTAGGTCAAATTAAGCGGAACCGGGGTCCCGACAATTAATTAGATGGTTCCAGTTATTTAGAACCCCCGCAATTTAAATGTTGTTTAGCAAGACAATAGATGGCAACGGTTCGCTACACATGTTTAAATGAGGCCGATATGAGACTAGATTTGCCCGCATATGGGCCCCATATTTAATTATTAGGTGAATCGGCATAAGGCCCCCAAACCACAGATATGCATGCGAGATGAATGATTAATATGCAACAGTTGTTATTATGTTATGAAATAGGGTTTCGGGGAGGTTCACACATTACGGTCTCGACGATCTTGGGGTTCCGGGGTTCGACAGGGTCCGGGGTCCAGGGTTCGACGGATTGGTCTCGGCGGGAACGTTCTCGGTAGCGGGGGGAGTTCTGGTCGCATCCGGGGTCTTCGGTCATGTTGTCGGTCATGGAATTCGGGGTGAAGCACTTGTCGTATCCGCATCGGCGTTCTTGGCGTTCGGGATAAAGAGCTTGGCGTTCAGCGTCGGTGTCCTCGGTTCTGCTTCAATCGGGTCCATGACGGAGTACTTGTCGCATATGGTCTTGGATCCAGCTCCGGTTCGGTCTTCGGGGGTTCCGACTATCGGACATTGCTCCGGGTAGTAGATCTTGACGCTACGAGGGTGTCGAGTCCAGGGGCCTTGTGCAACTTGTCGGGGCGTCCTTGGGGGGTGGATCTTGGCGTGTCGAGGTTCGGTCTTCGAGTCCGTGAACGGGCATCGGATCCGCAGCTATGTCAAGATCTTGGCGAAAACCGAGAGGAAACCTGAGATGGTTCTGCGAGGGAGCACCGAGGAGGTCGGCGAGACATCGGGCTCGCAGGGCCGTGGCGTCGTGGCGAGGAGGTGCGCGGAGGAGTTGCGGCGGGCGCTTCGCGGAGGGCCAGCCGCGCGGCAGCGGCGCGCGACGCCGGGCGAGGCGCGGGCGGCGAGCAGAAGCGGCGAAGCCGCGGCGCAGCGGGCGCGCAGCGGACGCCGGCGAGGCGTGGCGGCGGCGGAGCAGCGGCCTCGGGCGAGCTGCGACGCAGCGGGCGCGCAGCGGACGCTGGCGAGACGTGGCGGCGGCGGAGCGAGCGGCTCGGGGCGAAGGCGGCGGCAGCGGGCGCGAAAGTGACGCCGGGCGGCGGTGAAGAGCACGTCTGCGTCGCGGAAACTCTGACGACGGGCGAGCGGGCTCGGGGCGACAGAGAGCGAGAGCGGCCGGGCGAGGGGAGGAGGCGGGCGCTGGGGCGCGGGCAGGGGCGAGGAGAGGTCGAGGCGGCGAGCGGCGCGGCAGGCGCAGCACGGCCGAGGTGGGCGGAGCACGGCCGGGCGGCTGAGCGCCGCGGCCCGCGGGAGAGGATAGGCGGGTCGGGCAGCGGAGAGGGCCGACGAGGCAGCATGGCGGGCGGCCAGGACGCGCGAGGTGGCGCAGCGGGCCGAGGTGGTCGCAAGACGCTACCGGGGAGGCCCGAGGGAGGCCGACGCGGTTGACGGAGGGGAGGGAGGTGGCCGGGCCGGAGCGGTTGGTGGGGTGGGACGAGGGGAGAAGGAAGAACCCGAGGAGGAAGACGAGCAGGGGGGGCACGCGTGCATGCTCGCGAGCGTGCGCGTGGGGCCCAGGGCGGTTCGGCGCGGGTCCAGGGGGAGGGATGGCGCGTGGGGCATGGCCCGGATGGCGGGCCCACAGGGCAGGGAAAGGGTACCGCGCGGGTGGAGGCTGGGTGGTGTGCGTGTGTCTGCGACGTGTGCTGAGGATGGGAGAGAGAGAGGAGAGAGATTAGGTGGGGGGAGGCCCAGCCTAGGTGGCAGCCTAGGAATGGGTGGAGGGAAGAGAGAGGGTGAGGTGGCAAGCAGCTATTGGGTGGGGTGAGGTGGCCAGGGGGTGTGGGTAGACTAGCTGGTGCACTTAGGATTTAGAAGGGCAGGTGTAGGGTGGACCGATTTAGTTTTCTGGGGCGGTCGTTCGGTCGGTTCGGACCGTTCGACTGCCCCACCAAAAATAATTATAATTTTTATTTGTTTAATAACTCCGTTTGCAAACCGATAGCGGCAAAACAAAATACTCCGGAGCCCCGGGTTTGGCGTTTGAATAAAGATGGGGCGTTTTAGAAAACAAAACGGGCTTTGCGAAAATAGTTTTTGACAAACAACATATGATGATGACGATGCAATGCACAAATTTAACGCGATTTTCTAGTAGTGGTTTTGCGGGATGCCACATTCACCTAGGTCTTTCATTGAAAAACATTTGTTCAAATAACTCTTCACATCGTTAAGCATGTTGATGTCATTTCCAATAATCAATATGTCATCCACATATAGTACCAGAAACGTCACCGAGCTCCCACTCACTTTCTTGTAGATGCAAGCTTCGTAGCAATTTGGAACAAATCCAAAGCTCTTGATCACTTGATCAAAACGAAGGTTCCAACTCTGAGATGCTTGCTTCAGTCCATAAATGGAACGCTGAAGTTTGCATACTTTATCAGCATCCTTAGGATCGACAAAACCTTCGGGTTGCATCATATACAACTCTTCATCAATGTTGCCATTGAGGAACGCAGTCTTTACATCCATCTGCCATATTTCATAATCATGAAACGCAGCAATTGCTAATAAAATCCGAATGGACTTAAACATCGCTACGGGAGAGAAAGTCTCATCGTAGTCAACACCTTGAACTTGTCGAAAACCTTTCGCGACAACCCGTGCTTTCTAGATGATAACATTACCATCCGCGTCCGTTTTCTTCTTGAAGATCCATTTGCACTCAACGGCCTTTCGGTCGCTAGGAGGGTCCACCAAAGTCCATACTTGGTTTTCGCTCATGGATCCCAATTCGGATTTCATGGCTTCCAACCATTTCCCAGAGTCTGGGCTCATCATCGCTTCCTCATAGTTCGTAGGTTCACTGTCTTCTACTAACAAGACAGTCAAGACAGGGTTGCCGTACCACTCAAGAGGGGCACGCGACCTTGTCGACCTGCGACGTTCAGTAGCAGCATCGTCCGAAGCTTCATGATCCTTGTCATTAGCTTCCTCTATTGTTGGTGCAGCGACCGAACAATTTCAGGTGTTGCGCTACTCTCCAATTCAAGAGAAGGTTCAATAACCTCGTCAAGCTCTACTTTCCTCCCACTCACTTCTTTCGAGAGAAACTCCTTCTCAAGAAAGGAACCGTTCTTTGCGACAAACACTTTGCCTTCGGTTTTGTGATAGAAGGTATACCCAATAGTTTCCTTAGGGTATCCTATGAAGACACATTTCTCCGCTTTGGGTTCGAGCTTGTCCGGCATCAACTTCTTGACGTAAGCTTCGCATCCCCAAACTTTAAGAAACGGAAACTTAGGTTTAGCACCAAACCATAGTTCATACGGTGTCGTCTCAACGGATTTAGATGGAGCCCTATTTAAAGTGAATGCAGCGGTTTCTAATGCATAACCCCAAAATGATAACGGCAAATCAGTAAGAGACATCATTGATCGGACCATATCTAATAGGGTTCGATTCCGGCGCTCGACACACCATTATTGTGGTGTTCGGTGGCGTGAGTTGTGAAACGATTCCACTTGCTTTAAGATGCGTGAGAAAATCATAACTCAAATATTCACCTCCACGATCGATCGTAGAAACTTAATCTTTACATTACGATGGTTCTCCACTTCATTCTGAAATTCTTTGAACTTTTCAAATGTTTCAGATTTATGTTTCATTAAATAGATATACCCATATCTACTTAAGTCATCGGTAAAAGTGAGGAAATAGCGATATCCACCGAAACACTCATCGGTCCGCATACATCGGTATGTATGATTTCCAACAAGTCCGTTGCTCGCTCCATCATACCGGAGAACGGGTTTTGATCATCTTGCCCATGAGGCATGGTTCGCATGTGTCAAATGATTCAAAATCAAGAGACTCCAAAAGTCCATCGAATGGAGTTTCTTCATGCGCTTTACACCAATATGACCTAGACGACAATTGCCACAAATAAGTAGTATTATCACTATCTACTTTGCATCTCTTAGCCTCAATGTTATGGATGTGTGTTTCATCCCTTCGAGATTTAGAAGAAATAAACCAGTCACAAGAGGTGCATGACCATAAAATATGTTACTCATATATATAGAACAACCATTATTCTCCGATTTAAATGAATAACCGTCTTGCAATAAACACGATCCGTAAATAATGTTCATGCTCAACGCAGCACATAATAACATTTATTAAGGTTTAGAACTAATCCGAAGGTAAAACTAAGGAGCGTGCCGACGGCCATCACATCAACTCTTGATCCGTTAACGCCAGCATCGTCACCTCATCCCTCGTAAGTCGCCGTCTATTCCGTAGCTCTGCTTTGAGTTACAAATATTAGCAATCAACCGTATCAAATACCCGTGCACTACAACGAGGGCTAGTAAGGAAAACATCAATAACATGTATATCAAATATACCTTTGATGGTGCCAGCCTTCTTGTCCGCTAAGTACTTCGGACGATTCGCTTCCAGGACCCTTGTCCTTGCAATAGAAGCACTCGAGGTCCGGCTTAGGACCGACTTGAGCTTCTTCTCCAGGAGCATTGCGCTTGCCGCCGCCTTCTTGAAGGGCTTCTTTGCTCCTTACCTTTCTTAAAGGAGGGCTTGTTGAGCATCAACACATGATTATCCTTTTTGATGTCCACCTCCGCAGCCTTCAGCTTTGCGAAGAGCTCAGTGATCGTATTAGTGGAGCCAATCTGATTATGAGTCACTACAAAACTTTTGTAGCTGGGAGGGAGTGATTGCAGAACTCACAATCTTGAGCTCCTCGAATCGTGTATTCCAGCTTGCTCAAGGCGTTGAGTGTAGCCCGTCATCTTTATGGCGTGCTCACTAACGGAACTCCCTTCCTCCATCTTGCCGTTAAAGCACTTCTCGGAGATCTCATATCTCTCAGAACGGGCCGGATGCTGAAACATAGGTTTCAGCTCCTCGAGAATCTCAAAGGGCCCGGGATACTCTTCAAAACGATTTTGAAGCTCCGGTTCCATAGCAAACAACATGGTGCTCTTAATCACACCATAATCATCTTTGCGCGACTGATAGACAGCTTTCTCATCAGCCGGCGCAGTTGCAGCAGGAGCGGGGGGGGGGGGGGGCACCTAACGCTTTCCCAAGGACATAGTCCTTTTGTCCGCCAGAGAGAATGATTCTTAGATTGCGGTACCAATTGGTGAAGTTAGACCCATTGTTTCTAAGATTTTCCTTCTCAGCAAAAACGTTGAAGTTGAAGTTGGACTTGGCCATGTGATCTACAGTATTTGCAAGTACAATTTAGACTATGTTCATGATGAATAGTTCAACTTAATCAAATTACTAGATGAACTCCCACTAAATTCAACATCCCTCAAGTTGTTTAGTGAACACGATCCAAATTCACCACACCTAATCCGATCATCACGAGAAGAGATGTGGTTTCAATGGTGGACAACAAAGTGTCGATCATATCATTTATATGACTCATGCTTAACCTTTCGGTTCTTGTGTTCCGAGGCCATGTCTGTACATGCTAGGCTCGTCAAGCTAGACCCAAGTATTTCCGCGTGTGCAAAACTGGCTTGCACCCGTTGTATGTGAGCGTAGAGTCTATAGCACTAGATCATCACGTGATGCTTGGACACGACGAACTTTCGCAACTGTGCATACTTGGGGAGAACACAGTTTTTATCTTGATCTTTAAATGAGGAATCATCTTAGAATGCTACCATCGCGATCTAAGCATAATAAGACACATAAAAGGATAAACATCACATGCATATAACTTTATGTGACATGGTATAGCCAATCTTCGCGCAATGATCTCCATCTTGTGCGTTCCGGCATGATCTCCATCACTCCACCATGATTGCCTCCACCACGAATAGCAACTACAACTATTGCTAACTACTTAGCGATAAAGTAAAGCTATTACATGGCGTATAAGAAGTTGACTCGCAGGTCATACACAATTATAAAGACAACCATATGGCTCCTGCCGGTTGTGTACTCATCGACATGCAAGTCGTGAAACATTACAAAACATGATCATCGCATACAATATACACATCACATCTTGGGCCATACCATATCACAGAAAACACTCCCTGCAAAAACAAGTTAGACGCCTCTACTTTGTTGTTGCATGTTTTACATGGCTTATGGGAGTAGATGCTAAGAACGATTCTTACCTACGGAAAGCCACAACGGTGATATTATGGTTGCCAAACTCCGGTGTTAATCCCATGACAACTATAGTGAGAGAAACTGACATCCTCCAGCCGCATGTGTGGAACAAGCCACACGTCAAGTGCGGAGTCGGTCTCGTGAACGACGTCGCGTAAGGTTGGCCTGGACCGCTTCAATCTCACTATCCCGCGTCATAAGAAGAACACAAACAAGAGGCTTGCAACAGAAAACATCAACGTCCGCAACAACCATGTTGCGTTCTACTCGTGAAACACATCTACGCATAGATCCAGCTCTGATACCACTGATGGGTTTCGCGGCATAGTAAATCAAAATTTTCTACGGATGCGAACAGAGGGAAAGCCAAGATCTAATCTAGGAGATGCAATCAACGAGAGAGATTGGATTAGATCTTCATACCCTTGAAGATTCGCACAATGAACGCTTCGTAACGCGTGGGTGATGTAGTCGTACTCGCTTCTCCTCCTCGCGATCCGATCCGATCTAGCACCACAAGTGGCGGTGCCTCCGTGAGATGCACACGTGCAGCACCTCGACGTCTCCTCCTTCCTCGTACCAACAAGTATGGTGGAGAGATAGATTGGATCTACAACACGACGGCGTGGTGTATATGGTGGAGAATTTCTGCTGCAGGGCTTCGCCTACAAACAGTCGGGAGGGAGAGAGGAAGGGCAGCAGGGCTACTAGGGTTTGGAGGCAAGGTGTAGGGGGGAGGGGGCGCCCCAGCCCTCTTTATATAGAGGGGGGGCGGCCAGCCCTTGCCCCTCCTCCAAGCCTTGGGCCGGCGGCCAAGGGAGGGAGGAGTGGGGGGTGAGGACTCTCCCCCTTCTAGAAACCCTATCTCTAGTTTAAACGAATTTAAACTCTCTAGGATCGGCTGGGCCCTATGGGGCCTTGTGCCCCTGGCCCAATGCGGCCAGGACACTCCCTCATAGGCCCATGCCCCCTCCCGGAAGGTGGGGCCACGTTGGTCCCCTTCCGGAAGGTTCTAGAAGCTTCCGGTACAATACCGATTAACCCGGAACAATTCCGAACTCCAAAAACTGCACTGCCTTATATGAATCTTATTCTCCGGACCACTCCGGAACCTCTCGTGATGTTCCGGATCCCATCCGAGACTCCAAACAAAAACCCATAAACCAATTATCCAATCTATCCTAGCGTCGAGACACGTTAAGTGTGTGACCCTGCGGGTTCGAGAATATGCAGACATGATCTTCTATCAATAATCAACAGGGGTCCAGGCACCCATATTGACTCACACATTCATCGATGATTATATCGGATGAACCACGATGCCGGATTCAATCAATCCCATATATATATTCCTTCGTCTCGCGATATTTAATTGCCCGAGATTTGATCGCTTGCACCGCCATACCTAGTTCAATCTCGCTCACAAAAAGTACTTTACTCGTTCGTGTACGATATCACTTTGTGATTAACTCCTTAACCACATGCTTGCAAGCGGTGTTGATATCGACACGAGGGCCCAAGTATATCTCTCCGACTTGGGAGGGACAAATCCCATCTCGATACATACAACCCAACGGATACTTTCCGATCACCGAGAGACACCTTTATGATCACCCTCTCATAGGATAACGCTTGATGACCTCAAAGCTTTCTTCCGATACTGTGGAGTTGTATTATCTCATGGTCTAAGGAATACAATGTTTGACATAGGAGAAGCTTCGCAAAGATGAACACGATGATACGATCTAATTGCTTCGCTTAGTTTGGGTCTGTCCATCATATCATTCTCCAATGTTATGATCTCATTATCAATTGACAACTCATGTCTATGGTTAGGAAACCTTAACCATCATTGATCAATGAGCTAGTCCATAGAGGCGTACTAGGGACACGGTGTTGTTCACAAACCACACAAGTATTAAAGTTTCCGCTTAATACAATTCTAGCATGGAATATAAACTTTATCATAAACAAGAATTATAATAATAACATCTTTATTATTGCCTCTAGGGCATAATTCCAACAATTCTCGCTTCCGTGGTGCGTCTAGCATCGGTGGAGGGCGTGTGGAGTCGTGTTCCGATAGGGATCCGGTAGTTTTTCGTATTTGTTGGTGAATGTCAGTCTCTTCCGATTTACGGTTATCATCTTCGGCGATGAGTGTTGTTTTGGTGCGTTGTTCTTTTGGGGCCTTAGCATGACGACTTGTTGTCCGTTTACTGCAACAAGTTTTACTACAACAAGCTCTACTACGACAAGCTTTTCCTAACTTCGGTGATAGAGGGGCGAGGACGGCAGCGTGCCTTTGGCTTGTGCCAGTGTTTATAGTCGTCGCTAGGTGATCCAATGACCTATTTATAATTTTTTATTACTTTTGGAACACTTTGTACTGTTATTGATGATTATTAATACTTCCTCTGATTCAGTTTATTAGACATACACGCGGTTTAAGAACAACTTTGACTATTATTTGTGGTAAAATAATTTCACACAATATATTATAAAAATTATACTACCTCCATCCCAAGGCTTAAGGCCTATATTTTTTTTGAAAAGTCAAAGTATGTCAAGTTTGACCAAGTTTTTACCAAAAAATATTAATATGCAAAATACATAATCAATATCATTAGATAGATAATAAAATATATTTTCTTATGATGTCTACAAAATATCATGTTTATTGATAGTTTTTTCTAAAAGTTTGGTCAAAGTTCAGTTGGTTTGACTTTAAAAAAAAAATAGGCCTTAAGCCTTGAAATGGAGGGAGTACCATCGGATTTGTCTTCAAAACAAATTTTTAATGGTATATTTTTTATGACATATAATGAATATTTTGTTGATCAAAACTAATGGTCAATGGTTTTTTTTTAAACTACGTACGTGCTCTGTAGACTGAACCGGATGGAGTAGATCGGTGAAATTTCGGAAAAGAAAATAGAGAGATGGATAAGCTAAGGCTGCACGGTCAGGTGACGCAGTAGTGACAACTGAACCGATGCATATATCGTCGTTAGGTAGGGCGCAGTTCCTGGTCTTGACGGCAACACGATTTGACTATAGTACTGGTTAATCATATCGGAATGAAAAAGGACTCGACCATTGATCTTGCGAGAAACCAAGGTTCCTAAGTCCCACTCATGTATGTACACGCGATTTGTGTTGTTTGGCTGGATGGGTCCCACGCATCTACTAATTGCATGCCTTTGTTCACATAAATTAGACACGTTTTTTTTTTCTAATTATGTGAGCGCCACTAATCACATGTTTTAGTTGCCCTCGTTTCTAAAGTGCAGAACTAAACAAGGAAACTAATGGTCGGTAGGTCACACATATATCCAAAAAGAATGTCTTTTTTTCTTCAATTCGTACTTGTGAAAGTTGGCTACGATTTTCTTCTGTCAAGACCATGTGATCTTGAGGCAGAACCCAAAAATCTGAATTCTGTTAGTAGTATAGAACGACGCCTAGCTAGCTAGCTAGCATATGACGCATGACTCGTGCTTGCACGAGTCTTAGCTAGTGTCACCAACCATCGTCGTCCACGCACATTTTTTCTGCCTTTTCAACCGATCGGAGCGTCACACGAGTACAGCTTGACTAGTGAGTTCGACCATATAATGTTGTGGTTCCTCCTATAGTGGGAAACAGATCTTGCATTGGACTCGATCGGACTGATTAACAACTCGCACTGACGACCCAGCATTCGGCAGCTAGCACAAGCAACTTTCCGGCACGATTCACCAGACGTGTTCATCGTAGTACGTTGAACCTTATTACCAAAGCTTAGATTACGAGCTAGATCATCATGTCCTACGTACGTTGAACCGGAATTTTTTCACATTTGCCACACTTTTTATCTGAAATTTGCATATTTGCCACATGACCACCACATGTCAGTGACACAGAAAATGGCAAATATGCAAAGTGCAAAGAAAAGTGTGGCAAATGTACAAATCCCCCCGTTGAACCTTGCCAAATCTAGGACTGCACGATCTTCGCCGTGTATGTGCAGAAGTCAGCTCGGCCTATTTTATCGCGCGACTTTTGGATTATTGGTTAGTGGCTCAGGTGTCGGCGTTTCTTTTTTTTTTCATTCTGGTTCCTGTATAGCTAATTGCGGGTAATTAATGGAATTAGCAGCTTTCTTAAAAAATGTCTACGGAAGTTAGGTCGTCCATGTCAAATTCTGGATGCGTGATGCCCCAGTTATCCCATAATCTTCACAAGTAGTCAAGTCTCTTTACGTGCGGAAAAAATTAGGCCAGCTTGCCCGTGTGATGCAAACCAAGAAGACGATTATTGCAACAATTACGCGCTATCCGTAACTGCGTTCCGATTAGGTTTCCGTTTTTAGCTAGTAATATAATCGAATTGCTTTCTTGCCAATGTCGATCGACTGGTCCCGCGCGCACGGCGATCCAGTAGAACAAGATCTTAATTCGCACATGCTAGCTATAGCTAGCTAGTCATGCATGAATGAAGGACGCATGCACATGGAATGTACGTACGCGCCATCGACACGGGCTGAATAAAAGCATTTCGTATGGATGGGTCAAATGGCTACACTAGCTGGCTATTTTCGTCGCCGAGGTTATCTTCTGTTCTGGATTCTCCTAGCTAGCTCTTCGCCTTTTATCTTTCTAGCTAGCTAGGTGTGGCAGATGTGACCAAGTGATGAGGTCGAGATTGGTCATTGATAAGCTGAGCTACTCGATATGATGTGTACTGCTATCAAATTGAATGAAGGAATATGTCTGTTGTCAAGCTTCATGCACTAGTCAACATAACCAAAAGTTCGAACTGATGGAAAGGGCACACCCCCTCTTACGTGTGACGGGAAGAAGTTAGCATGTGCAACCGGAAAAGAGTGACGGCGCGCGAAACTCACGTACAAGATGCCTATACGTGGCCACAGAGGGGTCAACAGCAATTTTAGGATAAATTGCGAAAGTCAGGACTCAAACTCGAGACCTTAGACTCTGATACCATGTCAAACTTCATGTACTAGCCAACGCAACTAAAAGTCCAAACTGATGAAAAGGGCTGGTGCAATCCACTTATACACTTCAACATCTGTCACGGCAGCTAGGCCAACTAACTAGCTGTGATAGATTATCAGATGAAGGTATGTGTGCTAGTACGAGTTACATCATGACGTACGCACGTACGTGGCATCATCATCATCATCGCTACCACTGGTCATAGCTTAGTTAATGGCGAGGAGCACAACACCTAATGAAAAATTAGGTGGTAAGAACCACTGAGCAAATAATGCAGCAGAATAATCTTGGCTCAAACAATCAATAGTAAGCTCTGGCTGAGCAGGTTCCTGCCGCGCGCTGTCGTGGATGGCATGAAACCCGTCGCAGCGCAGCAGAACAAACCGAAAAGAGCCACGACCTCCCGTTTAACTTTCGCTGCACGACCTCCCCGGCCTTGAACATTGATCGAGGGCTGTGACCTGCACAAGTCGGAGCCTGACTAGTTGTTGCACGACTGTATGTATTTGCCGGTACGGCAGAGTACTGTATATGTTTCTGAAGATCGTGCTGTGTTACTTGTGTTACTAGCTAGTCAACAGAGAAACCTTTCTAGCTACTCTTTCCGTTTCAAAATATAAGATGTTTTAGATTTGTAAGAAAAAAAATGTATCTAGATTTGTTTTAGTGTGTACTCCCTCTGTTAGGGATTATAAGGCCTATGGACCACTTCGATAGGATTAAAAAATCAATAACTCATCATCTTAATTACTATATGCACCAATAGTTATACATGCATGAGAGCAGAGAAAGAAAAAAAAGACCATGCATTAAACGAAAGATGGTAATAAATGAGAAATAACTTGTAATTTTTAACATTTTAAAAAAGCTCTTAGGTCTTATAATCCTAACGGAGGGAATAGATTCACTTCAAACCTTAGTGAACCTAGATACTAAAAAAAAGTCTAGATACATTTATTTCACGAATCTAAAACATCTTACCGAGACAGTAGTTATGTCTAGTCCTGAGTGTAAACAAGGAAATCCGCCGGAAGATCAACATCACATGATCCGATCTGATCTGCGGCTGGAAGATTAACACGAGAAGATCCGATCTGATGTGGCTGTCGAGGTGAGTACGGACTAGTATTAGTACTACTGAGTGATGATGACTTGGCTAGACCACCGGTAGTAAGAAAGTCAGCACACAAGGAGGACTTCTGCGGTTAGTAGTGCTTCAGTCAGCTCACTTGTAGTACTACTAGCTCAGCTTCTTCGAAGCCCATCCTGGTTTACTTTCCTGCTAGTCGAGTTTATTCTTAATTTTGGGAAGCTATAGTCTTCCTTGGTTATTGCTGAAAAGCGAAAGCCCTGCTCCACGAGAAGAATCAGAGGGGAGTTTTTTTTGTCGCTAAATAAGCATATGCCCCATATGTCACCGCCGCATCACAAGCATGCTCGTGTGGTAGGTGTGCCTCGTTCGGGCCCGCTAGGATTAGCTGACTTTGTGGTGGCTGACTTTGAGTCATTGACATGTGAACCCTGCATATGATGGGGTTTACCTGTCAGTGGACTTTGAGTCCCATAAAGTCAGCCAATCTATGCCCCATTCGGACACGAACAGGAGGAGTTCAGAGCATCTCTAGCAGTACTCATAAAAGGGAACAAAACCAAAAATTTCTGGCGACAAACAGTTTTGGGCCGGTCTCGCGTGTAGATAAGAGCCCGTACTCGCTGTCCGACCTGTATATGCGTTAAGGTGGCCTATGACGAGGCCGCGATGAGGATGATCGGGAGACTGATATTGCGTAATGTAGTCGTGGGCGTCAATTTCTTTTGCTTTCTATGTCAAATTATGTAAATTATGCATGTTAAAACTCTGAATCGTACGGGTTCAACTCCGAATTTGTTGACGTTCTTCTCTGAATTTTGCCGCAAACACAATTACCGTTTGAGTTTCAGATACAGGTTCTATTCTTTGCCGGGGGTTTTGGACTGAAAAAAAGTGAGTGTAGTGCCCCTTCTACGCATTTTTCAGTCTGCCCTTTACGGATATTGCTAGAGATGCTCTTAGCTATCAAGGAGTGCGACAACCTGTATAAGCCTGCAAAAGTAAAATTTAGTTAAAACTTGATTAATTTTGCTGAAAATTTAGAACTGGACTGATCAATTTTGAAGGGATGGATCGGACGCCTAGGCACGGGCACACCTTTCCATACAACATGAACCTCAACACCTGTAGTAGTATTGACAAGGACTCAGGTGTGCCATGTCTAGTCTAGAGAAATACAACTTGCCAACATGTTATTTTCCTACTAGCGCATGTAAGAAATGCGCGGACACGTGTGTACGCATGCGGTTCTGTGAGAATATATCCAGTGTGTTTGCATATCTTTCTTATATTTTTCGTTAGGGAAATGCCTTTCCCCTCTAAGCTATTACTGGCTCATTTGTTCTTACCCTAGACTATAGATAGACTCACTGGGCAACTTAAATTATTATAGCTGGAGCATTTTAATTCTCATCGGTTTTCAGACGACAAAGCCGACATAGAAGTTTCAAAAAGAGAATATTCATACACACGACTGGTGGAGTGCACACGTGCAAATTAATAACAAGAGACTTCCACTATCTGAAATACAAGCAATATAAATTTAGTGAGAAAGACATAGCTCGCTAAGTTAGACTTGAACATATAGAAGAAAACATCAACAACTACAAAACTGAATAAATACACTATAAAACACACTTTGTGTTCGACCTACTGATATTAATTTTGGATTATATGTTTTTCTATAATTTTGATCGAACTTGTAAGACGTTGATGTTTGACTAAATTTATACATCGTATATTTTGTAAAGGAGAGAGTACTTATCCTAGAGGTCACAACATTTCATATTTCAGAATCCAACATTTTAGGGTATTTTCTAGATTTCTTTTAAAATGTTTGGTTCAATTTCTCTTCTAAAAAAGGGCAAGGTAGTCCAGTGATTGATTTGACCGGTTGCCAAAGGTAGCCCAGAAAGCCTAGCCTATTTTCTTTAGAGAGTAGGCCAAAATTGGCCCATGTTTATACGAAAGCTTGGAAAATAGAAACAAGGTTCAGATTTTGGTGGTGATCACACCACCAGCCACCAACTGAGGAGCAACCCTAAAAGATCAGAAGACTACAAATATAGATGATAACTACCCAGAACAAACATAAAGACCACTAGATCATCCAATGCATAGCAGGTTCAGATTTTGATGGTGATCACACCACTAGCCACCGACTGAGGAGAAACCCTAAAAGATCAGAAGACTACAAATATACTCCCTCCGTTTCAAATATAAGATGTTTTTAGGTTTGTGAAGATGATGAATCTAGACTTGTTTTAGTATATAGGTTCATGAATCTACACACTAAAAGAAGTCTAGATTCATTTTCTTCATAAACCTAAAACATCTTATATTTTGAAATGGAGGGAGTAGATGATAACTACCCAGAACAAACATAAAGACCACTAGATCATCCAATGCATAGCTGGAGGCTGCTGGGAAGGATTTGGAGTTCCCCTGCGCCCAACACTAGCATCTCCACCACTTCTCCACGGACATGCCCATGATTCTATGTACACAATACCCTCCATAGTGACAAGAGAGCAATAGAGTTAAACACATTATTATAAGCGGTGATGAACAGATCTTTATCTCAAAAAACTGGACAGTTCTGAGAAAGTCGGATTGCCCAGGCCAAGGCACCAAAGAACTCCCACCTAAAAATATTTATTTTTAGTCCCCCCCCACCCCCCTCCCAAGGGGCTGAGATAAGCTCACAAAAGGACCTAGGAAGAGTTTAAGACACAAATAGCGAGTAATACAACACCAATCTATATTAGCAACTAGGCATTGAAAAGAGGATGATCTGTCGTTTCCACACACACCCCACGGAACCAACAACCCAAATCCCTCGGGCAACCTTTGTTATGCAACTCTTAGGTTACTTGAATGTGTCCCAGACAACACATCCAAGCGAAGATTCTTTGTTTTAAAGGCATCTTCAATTTCCCACATATCATCCACGCGTTATTGTTCCCTAACCCCTCTAATGGATTAACTCAATACCTCATAAAGACACTTTGTTTAAAAAGATCCTTTTGTTTAAAACCCAAGAAAATTCATCATGGCCAGCCAACAAGTGACCCCTTGCACTTGTAGAACTAACTCAAGTCAGTCCTCATAATCCTCTAAGATATAGAAGGATTGGTTGAAGGAAAGTGTGATGCAAACCAAGACGATCGCAACAATTACGCGCTATGCGTGCCTGCGTTCCGATCAGGTTTCCTTTTTCAGCTAATCGAATTGCTTTCTTGCCAATGTCGACTGGGGTCCCGCACGGTGATCCAGTACAACAAGATCTTAATTCACACATGCTATAGCTAGTCATCATCAGTCGTGATGGAAGGAAGCAGATGGAATGTACGCGCCATCGACATGGACCAGCCGGACTGAAGAAAGGCATTTCATATATGGGTCAAATGGCTCAACTGCATTCTCCCGGCTCTTCGCCTCTATCTGTCTAGCTACGTATATGGCCAGTGGCGGAGGACGAAAATATTTTTTGGTGTGGCGAAATTAATAACATCACAATATTTTTTTTACTGAATATATGCTCATAAAATATACGACAATTCATAATCAAAATTGCATAGTAACTATAATATGCTTGTCCGTACATAACTAAGATAAAAATTACCTCTGTAATTAAACGGAACTTAAGACAATAGTTCACTACGAATTTATTAAACATATAGACTTGACCTGTCAAAGAAACATGAAAATATTGCTTCAAAATTAGTTTATGCAAGGCAAAATAGATAAAAAGAGAAGACATGAGGCAACCGAAACATACCACTTAAGAACTAATTGGATCTAGGAGACTAGGAGCACCAGAATCAAGGTATGGCGGGCGTCGTAGCTTGCCACACAAGGTCCTCCGCCCCTGCGTATGGCATATGTGACCAAGTGATGAGGTCGAGATTGGTCATTGCTAAGCTAAGCTACTCGATGTGATGCACTTACCAAGTTAAATCGAACGAGGGAATGTGTCTCTGTCTGGGCAACTAGCTACCTGCGATTGATTATCAAATGAAGACCTGTGTGCAATATACGAGTCACATCAGACGCTACGTGGCATCATCGCTATCTCAGGTTCAGAGCTTAGTTAATGGCGAAGGGGACAAACCACCTGATGCAAAATTAGATGGTAACTACTGACTACTGAGCAAATAATGCAGCAGAATAATCTTGGCTCAAACAATCAATAAGCTCTGGGTGAGCATGCAGGTTCCTGCCGGTGTCGCGGATGGCATGAAACCCGTCGCAGTGCAGCAGAACAAACCGAAAAAAGAGCCACCCATTTCTCGTTTATAATGATCTCCGACTATGACGTGCGTCCTCTCCCCGGCCTTGAACGGTAGTATTATGTAACGTGCGTATATATGGATCTCCGACTATGACGTGCGTGCGTGCGCAAGTCGTAGCTTGACTAGTTGTGGCACACGACTGTATTTGCCCCTGAAGGCTGGGGTGTGTTACTAGTCAAGAGAGAAACTTTTCTAGTGTTGACGGGTCCGGGTGTAAATAAGGAAATCCGGAAGATTAACATGAGAAGATCCGATTCCATGCGGCTGTTGAGGTGAGTACCGAGTGACTTGGCTAGTCCACCGGTAGTAAGAAAGTCAGCACACAAGGATGACTTCTGCGGTTAGTAGTGCCGCGGTCAGCTCACTTTGTTGTACTAGCTCAGCTTCTTCGATGCTCTCCTGGTTTACCTTTCTCTGAGTGGTCGAGTTTATCCTCTTGGTTGTAGCTAGTCTTCCTTGGTTGTTGCTGAAAAGCGAAAGCCCTCGCGACCTCAACCTGAACCTCCTGAACCTTAGAGGTAATACAACTTGCCAACGTGTTATTTTCCTACTAGCACCTGTAAGAAGTGCGTGCGGACACGAGTGTTTGCATGTCTTTCTTGTATATTTCGTTAGGGAAAATGCTTTTCCCCTTCAAGCTATTACTGGCTCTTAGACTATACGCAGACTCACTGGGCAACCTAAATTATCTTTGCTGGAGCTTTCTAGTTCCCATCGGTTTACAGACGACAAAGCCGCACACAGAAGTTCCAAAAAGAGAATATTCATACATGCATAGAATTTGTGGAGTGTACACGTGCAGTATACACTAGCGAAGTTTTGCTTAAAAGTATGATTGCCCGATATGTGTGAAACCACAATTTAATAACAAGATATTTCCGCTATCTCAAATGCAAGTCGTATAAATTTAGTCAAAAAGACATACTTACTCAAATTAATTGACTCGAATTTGTCTAGATTCGGATGTATCTAGACATGTTTTAGGACTAGATACATCCGAATCCAGATAAATACAAGTCAATTAATTTGGATCGGAGAGCTCTTCAAGCTAGACTTAATAAATATATAGAAGAAGACATCAACAACTACAAAACTGAATAGATACACTATAAAAAACATGCTTCATGTTGGACCTATAGACATTTATTTTTTCTTAAATGTTTTTCTATAATTTTGATCGAACTTGAAAGACGTTGATGTTTGGCTAAATTTATACATCATATATTTTGTAAATGAGAGAGTACTTGACATGGATATGCCCTACGGATAGCCAATATTAGCCTATCCGGTTTGGCCCAGCGGGAGCCCGTGTGATGATCTGCACCTGATGATGAAGACCGGGAAGGATTCAGGTGGCCTGGACCCATAAAGTATGCGATTCCTTAAAGGATACAACTAGCTTAATATAGAAACTTTGAAAGAGCAAACCCTAACTTGTAACCCACTCGTCCTTATCCCGAGACCTGGCCTCCCCGTATAAAGCCTAGGAGGGAAAGGCGAGGAGGATCATTGAAACCCTAGCACATACACCCGCCGAATTATATATGCGCATCATCTCCATCAAGGCACCCCCTTTAACTTTCGACTCCTCATCAATCAAGAGCAGACAAGCAGGAGTAGGGTTTTCCCTTCGGGGGTCTGAACCTGGGTAAACTTCGTGTCATGTGTTGCTTGTCTGTTAGCCGAACAAGATCTCTAATGCATCCCTCTTCCTCAAACCCAAGTCTATCAAGTGGGCATTGACGTGTTAACCCCACGTCAGTACTTATTCTAGAGGTCACAATATTTCATATTTTAGAATCCAAGATTTTAGGGTATTTTTTGAGATTTCTTTTAAAATGCTAGGTATAATTGTTCTCTTTGCAAAAATAGCCAAGGTAGCCTACTAAGTGATTTAAACGGTTGCCAAAGATAGCCCAATAAGCCTTGGGTATTTTCTTTAGAGAGAAAGGCCAAAATTGGCCCATGTTTATATGAAAGCTTAGAAAATAGAAACAAGGTTCAGGTTTTTTATGATGATCGCACCATCGTCCACCGACTGAGGTTAAAAACCCCAAAATATCAGAAGACTATAAATATAGATGATAACTACCCAAATCAAACATAAAGGCATCTAGATCACCTAATCCATCGCTAGAGGCTGCTTGGAAGGATTTGGAGTTCCCTGGCACTAAACACTAGCCTATCCACCACTTCTTCATGGACGTGCCCACGATTCTAAAGATGCAATACCCTCCACTTTCACACATACATAGCAGAGTTAACCACCTTATTATAAGCGGTGATGAACAAATCTTTATCTCAATAAACCGCATAATTTTGAGAAATCCCAATTGCACAGGTTGAGGCACAAAAGAACTCCCACCAAAAAGAATTCATTCCAGTGTCCCCCCCAAGGGGCACCTAGATAAGCTCACAAGAGTACCTAGGAACTAAGTTCAAGCCAAAAATAGAGACTAATACAACACCAATCTAGATTAGCAACTAGGCATTGAGAAGAGGATGATCCATCATTTCCACACACACCCGCGACCGGTAACCCAAATCCCTTGGGCAACCTTTTTTATGCAACTCTTTGGTTACTTGAATGTGTCCCCTACAACACATACAAGACAAGACTCTTTGTTTTAAAGGCATCTTCAATTCCCACATATCCACCATGTGTTGTTCCCTAATAAAAGGGTAATTGCCCCTATGTGTGGTTTTGGTGATTAATGACAATCCCTATGGAATAATATTTTAATTGAGTTTTATATGAAGGAATATTCCATAGGTCATGCTTGTGGTCCATGTGTCGGATTCAAGTATGGATTCGATAAAGATAAATATATACCTTGAGTATTGACATCAATATCATCGAGTTGAAGAGAAGAATATGACATGACCAAGATCTTGAGAGTGTGATCTCAATAGAATAATTCAAGATATGGCTCTAAGTCGGTGTCATGATAGTCTTATTAGTTGAGCTATGGTTGAATAAGATTTAGAGAATGTAATCAAATAAATAGTTCTTTATGTACCTCAAGATATTGAGATGGAGCCTGAGAAGATACATGGTTGACCAATATAAAGAGCGAAGAGTGAATTCAAGCCGGTCAACACATGAAGCATAAAGAATGTACCACATAGATCTTGTGGTATGGTAAGCCTTGTCAATTATGCATCATGAACTAACCCATTATATATGTGCCTTTGAGTTTTCTATATGGAATAGGTATCTTTTCATGGGCATGCATCAAAAGTGAAGATTCCATATAGCACATGAAAGGATGACATCAAGTGGTGATGGTCATCAAGGTTGAGAAGTGCAAGTTCAATATAAGAATCTTAAGAAGATCATATGGTTGAAGATTGCTATCCATATTGGTGATAACTGACATGTGAAGATGTGCCTTATTGAAGTTATCCCATAGTGGTGTATGGGGGAGCAAATTATGAGTCTTCACGAAGCAACAATGATCAAGTGAGGCATTCCGCCTTGAATGAAGCTTTAAGCATTATCATCAAGATCAAGCGGGATGTGCAAGTCAAAGGTATGGCCTTTCTAGGTTTTCCTTTTACCGGTATCAAGGTGGTTATTGGGAGACCAGGGTATAGGATAGATAGCAGCACTATCAAGAGGGGCTTTCGGTTGGGTAACTTGATCACATCGTCTTAGGAAGCTCAATACTTTGCATACTTTTCTTCTCCCTATTTTGATGCTTCTTGGTGTTTATTTGAGTGAGGTTCTTAAGCTTGTTTCTATCTCTTCAACAAGCCCAAGTTTATCGAAAATGGAATTCGTATGCATCTTCTATTGCGTTTTCGATTTTGGAGGTTTTACCGGTTCTTCTTTAGCGAGGTTTAATACCTCTCATTATTTGGTCCTTTACCTCTTGCTCTTTCTTCGGTTTTCTAGTCTCTAATAGATATATGTTGTTCTTAGCTTTTCAAAAGGCCGAAATTTGCTAAAATCCGAGTTCAGACACAAAAGTTATCGTCGTTTTCGTTTGTCCTGTTTTGGTTCCGGTGAAAATTTCGGTGGCACAGGAACTAGAGCTGGTATGCAGTTTTGGCGAAAACCAGAGATTTTTCGGTCAACCGGAAATTTCTGGCGCCGGATCCGGCAGAACCGTTTTCCAACCGAAACATGTCCGACCAGCTCGTTTTGACCCCAACGGTGACCCCCTTGAAGGGGTATAAAAGAGGGGCTTTTCTCCAAAGTTCTAGGGTTCTTGAGCACTTTTTTACCTCCATTGTTGACCCCTTTGATCTTGCTTCCTCTCCCTTCCCTCCTATGATTCTTGTATCTTTTTGAGGGTTTTGAAAGAGGAGATCAAGATCTACAATCCCCATCAATCAATTCCTCCTCTAAGTGAGGGGAACCCATTGGATCTAGTTCTTGGAGTCATTAATTGATTTCCACCATTGTTATTCCTCTCTAATTCCTCCCTAACACTTGTTTCTATGGTGAGATTTGAGAGTGAGGGATTTGAACACCCTTGGTGTTCTTGTTTTGTGTTCTTGCATAATCGTTGAGCTCTCAATTACGGTTGGTTTGAGTGAGAGATCGTGAGCTTGTTACTCTTGAAGGGTGACCTCCTAGTTGGCTTGGCGGTTGGTGCCACGGTGTTCTCTTCGTGGAAGATTGTAAAGAGATCCGAGCTTCTCCTTCGTGGAGCTTGTGAAGTGGTTGTGGAGCTTGCCATCTCCGGAGTGGAAGAAAAGATAGCCATAAGGAAAGGGCTTATTCCTTAGTGGGATAGACTCGGAGAAGAAGGCGAACCTTTGTGGAATTGGGAAATCCTTCATGGAATCCCACATCTCTCCAACGTGATGTACCATACTTATAAGGGAACACAAGAATACATCTTCGTCTATGCGTGCCTCAGTTATATTTATACCCAAGCTTACTTTCCTTGTGATAGCCATCGAGTTTGAAGTACTTATTTCTTTCTTATCACTTGTGCTATTTATCTTGTGCTATCTTGTTTAGCTTAAGTTTTTGCTAGTGCATTTAGTTAAGCCTAGTGTATTTAGGTTTTGTGCTTGTAAAATAAACGTTAGTTTAATTTCGTATTATATCAAGCCAAAACCGTAATAGTTTTGAAATTGACTATTCACCCCCTCTAGGCGACATCTCTATCCTTTCACTTAACCCCTCTATTAAGGATAAACTCAAGAACTCATAAAGAAATGTTGTAAAAAAAGATCAATTTTTCGTTTAAACCCTAATGAAATTCATCATGGCTAGCCGACAAGTGACCCCTTGCACTTGTAGAACCAACTCGAGCCAATCCTCATAATCCTCTATGTAGGGGTTCGTAGCATGGAAAACAAAAAATTTCTATCGCATACAAACAAACAAGCCAAGATCTATCTACTAGATTGTAGTAACGAGTCGATTGAATAACTTACCCTCGAAGATTCCAAAGCGGTTAACGAGAGCAGATTCTCGTGGGTGATGTAGTCGTACTCTTTCCGATCTCAAGATCGCGTAGACGATCCTTCTGGCGCTGCGTTCGGCGCTTCCAATCGGTCACACGTTCGGACTGACGAAGACCTTCCTCTCCCTTGTTCCAAAGAAACGGAGGTTGTAGCACTCTCCTCGCGATTCCAAAGACAACGGCGTGGTACCGGAAGTAGAGGGGAGATCCCGCAGGGCTTCGCCTTAAGCCGGAGCGAGTATGGTGGAGTATGAGAGAGAGCTATTAGTGGTCTAGGGTTTAGACTCACCAATTAGAAGGCTCTAAATCGAAGGCTAGGGCAATTAGAAGCTCTAAACCAAAACGGCTCTAAACCGGAGATTAGAGGATAGGAACTTGTGTGTCTAGAGGAGGAGGCCCTGCCCCTCCTTTTATAGGTGGGAGGGGCGGCCAAGGGGAGGGAGTCCCTTCCCAAGTCAGCCTTGGGTGGCGCGCCGGCTTGGAGAGGAGGGACTCCTCCCCCAAGTCGGTTTTGCCTCCTCTTGCTTGTTTCCCACAGTTTCCTGTTTTAGCCGTTTGACTTTCAAACTGGCCATTTGACTTTTCTGTTTTAGGATTCAATTTAATCCTTTATTTGGAACAGCAAGAACACTTAGTACATGATGCAATCATTCCAATATGTAATGACACATTCATGTACCCCTTCCCCCCCGGAGTGCCCGACATTCCGGAACTTTCTAGAACATTCCCGATGAAAACACCGGAATCATTCCCGAACTCAAACGGACTTTCCTTATATGAATCTTATTCTCCGACCATTCCGGATCACCTCGTGATATCCGGATCCCATCCGAGACTCCGAACAACATTCGGTCTCTTTCTCATAATACCATAACTACTCAAACAACGTCAATCCTTAAGTGTGTCTCCACGGTTCGTGAATTATGCGGACATGATCGAGACACTTCTCGAACAATAACCAATAGAGGAATCTGGAAATTCATATGGCTCCCACATATTTCTACGATTACTTTGCGATCGAATGAACCACTTACATACGATACCAATTTCCCTTTGTCTCACGATAGTTTACTTATCCGAGGTTATGATCGTCGGTATCTCCGCATACCTAGTTCAACCTCGTTCCGATAAGTACTCTTTTCTCGTTCGTGATATGTGATCCCTTGTGAGCCAGTCACATGCTTGCAAGCTAATTGGATGACATTCCACCGAGAGGGCCCAGAGTATATCTATCCGTCATATGGATGGACAAATCCCACTCTTGATCCATGTGTTTCAACTAATACTTTCCGAACACTCAATGCCACCTTTATAACCACCCAGTTACGGTGTGGTGTTTGATGTCATCAAAGCATCCATCCCAAAGGTGATATGCATGATCTCATGGTCGAAGGAATTAGGTTACTATGTATCAGAAAGCATATAGCAATTGAACTATTGAAATGACTTGATCTTTATGCTACGCTTATCTATAGGAGTATGTCCACCATATCATTCTCCTAACGATATGATCCTGTTGTTAATAACATCTCTATGTTCATGATCAGGAAACCATGATCATATATTAACCAACAAGCTAGTTTAACAAGAGGCTTTACCAGGGACTCTTATTTTAGTTTACAAATCACACAAGTATTAATGTTTCCGCTTAATACAATTATAGCATGGTATGTAAAAATTTATCATAAGTGTGAAGATATGATAATAACCACTTTATTATTGCCTCTTGGGCATATCTCCAACAGTCTCCCACTTGCACTAGAGTCAATAATCTAGTTTCAAACCTTTGTGTATATAACACCTATGGCTTTCCTGTGTTGTATGTACACGATTGCTAGTGGTCAACTGATCTCCGGATCTGACACTTCCAGGTCCGTGTGTAATTGCATGTCTTTGCGTCTCTACGCATCACTCATTCTCTAATGAGATGGCTTCATACAAATTTGGTCCTTTGGTGTGACCTTTAGCTCTTTGGGGTTAAAACATGTTGATAATATTGTCGTACAATATATCTTCATAGTATTATCCCACTGTGAACTACACCTAGTTTGATAACAAACTACTTGACACAAATGCCCTCTTTTGCTGCTAAAATAGCAGTCATATGCTTAGCCTTTTGTTGTAGTATCTGTCACAATGTCTTAACTTTGAAACTCATCCAAATCCATTATGGAACTCACTTTCCATTATATTGTGCCACCCTTGGTTTATATTGAGATAAACTTAATTTGTACTTTGTGACAAAACTAGTATCAATGTAGTACTTTTACAATGAACTAACCATCTATTTGTCACTTCTACAAATAATATACTCTTAGTTCTTCCAAAAGATCATAAGAATATCCTTACTATTGTCCAATGATCATCTTACGAATCATTCTGGTATATGCTCACAACATTTAGAGCATAGGACATATCTGGATTTGTACATATCACAGTATGATTGATATAAATACTCTTTGTGATTTCATACATCAAGTATCAATCTATACTTGATTATTTGTTTCACTTTACCAAATGTCAATACACTTGAATATATATCATCAACATTGAACTCATTTAATCCTTTCTCGTACATAAGAACCTCTCTTGTAGTTTCTATATTGAACTCATTCAATATCTTGTCTATGTACTTCGCACAACCATATTAGCGTCTATTGATGCCAAATATTTGGTTTTGCCTAAGTCTTTCATCGGGATGAAATTCTTAATATGTGTTAATAAAAGATACATTATTTCCAATCAACAATATGTCTTCCACATAATGTATTAGAAACATGTCTTAGCGCTCCCACTTAATTTCTTGCAAATGCAAGCATCTTCATCGTCTCTAATGAACTTTTAAACTCCTTTAACAGTTTCATCACAGTGAAGATTCCAACTCCGCGATGCTCACTTTAACCATTGAAGTTTGCATATGCTTTTAGCATCCTTTTGAATTAACAAAACCCTATGGACCGTGTCATGCACATGTCCTAGGTAACGATTCTATTAGAAGAACTTGTTTTGTTTATTCAACTACCATATAACAAATTATATGTAGTGGTTGCTACATTAATCCGTCTAGACTAAATATCACTATGAAAGATCAAATCTTGTCATAGTCAACCTTTGAACATTTTGTGAACTCTTTCCCAACATGTCGACTATTTCATAGATGTAAAACATCCATGTCTATTACTTTATAGATCCAGACACAACTGTAAGGTCTTACACCTTTCTCGAGGGTCCTTCAAGTTCAAAACTTGATTTCTCGTGTATGGAACTATCACGGATTTTATGGCTTCAAGCCATTTGACGGAGTCAGGGCCCATCATCGCTTCTTTGCATGTAGTCGGTTCATTATTCTCAAATAATGATTCAACCCTAAAATCTTGGTATTTGATTGTTTACCCGATCTACTTGTTTCAATAGGAACTTAGATCTCCGTGACCACAACCTTTGAGGCACGTGAGCCATGAGCATTGTTGCTGCCTCCGGAACACTTTTCGGCGCTGCGCAACTTTGCACATATATCTAAGGTTCTTTTAACCTTATCAAAGTTCTATTGTCCTCCCACTTATCTTTTCACGGAAAAATTCCTTCTCAAAGAAACTTGACGTTCTAAGCAACAAACACTTTTGTCTCCGGTGTTTATGGAGGAATACTTAACAGTTATACAAAGACAGGTTCATCCGACTTTGGTTGCAAACATCTTTCTTATGCATAGCAAACCATTGTTTAAGTAAGGACAACTTGGGTTTTATCCCAAACCATAACTTTATATGGTGTCATTTCAACGGATTATGATGGAGCTCTTTTCAGTGGAAAAACGGTAATCTCTAAAGCTTTTAATCTTTAAAATATAATGGCAATTTTATGAATTATACCTTTGATCTTACCATGTCAAACAAGGTTTAATTACATATCTCGAACGCTCCATACCCTTATGGTGTTTCGGGAAATGCAAATCCACGGAACGATTCCTTAAATCTTAGGTATTATGCTAAACTCTGTAACTCAAATATCTTCCTTTATGATCTTTATCATAAACTGTTTATATTCTTGTTACAATGATTTTACACTTCATCTTGAAAGTCTTTGAACTTTTCAAATGTTTCATACTTCATCCTTATTAAGTAAATATTCATATATTCACTCAAAATTTCGGAAAAAGCAAATGAAGTAAAAATCCATCGCTCTTGACTACACATAATGGACTTCGTACAACAATATGTACAAATTTCAATAAGCTAGTCTTTCGTTCCCTTTTGGCCTATGAACGAAGTTTCAATTATCTCTAGGAAAGTTTCACAAGTGTCATTTGATCAAAAATCAAAAGACTCCAAAATTCCATCCACATGGAGTTTCTTCATGTTTTCTTTTCAGTATAATTTAAACGATGTCACTTCCTAAGTGATCTTTCAATCAATTTGTCTTTCGACATCTTTAGCACTAGTTTTATGGATGTGATGTCTCCAACGAGATTTGCGAATCCATCTTTTATGGATTACGGCAATTATTTGAACAACCCTTTTGTTCTCAAGATACCTGATAAAACAAATCTTTGAAGGCAAGCTTTGATGTTTAACGAGCAACACAATAACCCTTTATTTGTTCTCGATGAACATCATCACATATTCTTTTGCTAGTTACTTAGGCCATTGTAGTTCATGAATTGTGTTGTTTCGTATGACGATTCACACCAATAAATTCAATATCAAATACTTGAGAACCACATTGTTTAATAAGCAAAGAATATAGCCATAACATGTATATCATCTATATACTTAAGCTGAACAATTCTAGTCTTTTCCTTTCTGCCATATATTTATGAGATTCTCTTCAAGATTTCCTTTTCGCTTGAAAGAATCTATCAACATCAATAGTGGAGTCATACATATGACATATAGTCCAAAGCGTGTATAATTAAATACCAATGTATTTGGACTTGCACTTTGAAGTAGATCACCATCATCAAATATTTGGTGTTCTTTCAAATTCCTTTCTTTAGTAATCTCTTGGTGTAGTAAACATTTTACCTACATCAAATATTCACCCTTATCATGGAATCGTCCATGATCAAGCTACTGTTAGCTTATAACGATGAATTATGAGTATAATGTTGCTATCCAAAACCTTTTGGAGGATTAGGACAACAAGTGTCTCCAACCTTTTGCAAATTCTCATCAAATATGAGAACATGACTTTTGCCATATTATACTCTATCATGTTGTAACCAAAACTTTGTTTCAGATATCACAATATCTTCCACACATCATGGTTTCTGAAACAACTCTTTCAGATCCTAGATAACCTTGATATTAAGAGAATCCTTTGAATATCAAGAATCATGGAGACAAACATGATACTAACACTTGGAATTGTTACTCTTGATTTAATACTAATTATTAAAATTCATGGAGTAACCGGAACTTACTGAAAGTTTGCAATAGGACTTTTAAACTTTAGATTAACACTTCAAAACAATATGATACCAGTTCGTAAAGTAACTAACCAGAATTCTATAGTTTTATTATCTCAATTATAACTAAGCGCAAGGTGGTAAACGGATGTCAATGACTACAACAACTATGCAATTTCACTTTGATTTAGTTTATGATAAATTGAGTTCTAATTAATAATTAAATTAATCTAGGTGAACTCCCACTCAAAACAATAACCCTCACATTGTTTTAGTGATCACACGAACCAAATCCACCACATCAAAACCGATCATCACGAGAGTTGATATAGCTTCAATGGCGAACAATCAACATGTTCATCATATCTACTATATGACTCATGCTCTACCTTTCAGTAATCCGTGTTCCTGAGGCCATGTCTGTACATGCTAGGCTCGTCAAGATCAAACCTTAGTTTCCGCATGAGCAAATCAGGCTTGCTCGCGTTGTATACACTTGTAGAATCTAACACACCCGATCATCACGTGGTGCTTCGAAACAACAAGCTTTAGCAACGGTGCTAACTAAGGGCTAACACTTTATGACTTGAAATTCATGTGCATGAGGGATCATCTTATAATGCTACCGTCGTCTACTAAGCAATACAAGATGCATGTGGCATCCCGCAAAACCACTACTAGAAAATCGCGTTGTTTTTGTGCATTGCACCATCATGACCGCATGCTCATGTCATCATGCCACCTTGCATTTGAGCATTGTCGTCATCTTGCATTTGCTTGCATAAAACTATTTGCAGAAAAACCTAGTTTTGTTTTCTAAACGCCCCGCCTTTGTTCAACACGCAAACCCGGGTCGCCGGAATATTTTGTTTGTCTGCTATCGGTTTGCAAACGGTGCATTTAAAATTAAATAAAATATTTTATTATTTTAGTGGGGGCAGTCGAACGGGCCGATTCGACCCGAACGACCACCCCCAGAAAATAAAACGGTCTACCAAAATCCTAGTCTATCCTGTCCTAGTCTACCCACCCAGCCTCCACCTCACCCCACCCAATGGCATGTAGCCACCTCACCCTCTTTCCTTCCCCTAACCAATCACAGCCCGCCACTTGTCCACAGCCTCTCCCTCACCTCTCTCTCTCCCTTCTCCCACTCAACGCCACACCCACCCAGTACACACCCCACACACTGCCACACGGGCCCACCAAGCCAGCCCCGCCCTGGGTCCCACCAACCGGCCCCACTCTGGCCGTCCCCACGCGTCCCACGCGGTGCGCCCGCGCCCTCCCTTCTTCCACCTCTCTTCCCCGCAGCTCGCACCCCCGCCTCCCCTCGCCTGGGCCCTCTCCCCAGCCCGTCTGCCATGCGCCTCCGCCGGGCGCCTCGACCGCTCTCCGCCTCCCACCGCCTCATGGACCTCACTCGCCGCCTCCTCCTCTCTCTCCTCAGACGCCCACCACCTTGACTGTCCCCAACCTCCCACCGCCTCAGCCTCCTTCCCAGGCTCCTCCGGCCCGACCTCCCTCCTCCCCCCAGGCTCCTCCTCGCCATGACAGGCCTCCCCTCGCCGCCTGCTTCTCCTCTCTGCCCAGCTCGCCTCCCTCTCCGCCACCGCCTCGGCTGGCCTCCCGCTCACCTCCTCCTCCTTCCTCCGTCTGACGCGACCCTCGAGCTCGCCTCCTCCCGAGCTGCGCCTCCTCCGGCTGCTCCCCAACCGCCACCGCCATGGCTAGCCCGAGCTCGGCTGAGCCGCCTGCGTCGGGCTCACCGTCAGGCCGCCACTGCCTCCCCACCTCCGGTCTCGCTCGCCTCGACCGCTGCCGGCCAAGCGCTCAACCTCCGAGCTCGTCGCCGCTCCGCCTTACAGCCGCCACTGGTCCTCCGCATGCGCCAAGTCGCTCATGAAGCTCGCTCCCGAGCCTCGCCTCCTTCCAGCGCAGCCGGCCTGAACTGGCTCTCTGCGGGCCCACCCGTCGCCCGGCAGCCGCGTCATCCCCTGCGGCGTGCTGCGTGTTCAGGCCAGCTCGATCTCGTGCTGTTTGGTCTCCCCGTGGCAAGTTGTGGTCGCTTCGAGGCGGCGAGCAAGATATCCTATGACGAGACCGACAAATAACGATTCAAGTTCTTCTCAACCGCTGCACGCCAAGATCTGCACCGTGTTGTAAGACCACCGACAAGATCTCCATCACGGACCCTAAGGACTCCTCACGGACATCGAGCGCCAAGATCGCCTCGGATTCCGTAGCTGTTCCCGGACCCAAAGACGTCGAGACCCCCGACCCGAAGATGCCCAGAACACAAGTTCGCCTTCTCGGACGCCAGGACCTCCTTCATGGACACCGAAGATCGAACCCCGGTGCGTCAAGCTCTCCTTCCCAGCCGTCAGGGTCCACGACATGGTATCGCCAAGATCTCCAATCGGAACGACAAGCACCTCACCCGGATGCCGAGACCGACTCGATGGCGCGGACCCGACAAGATCTGCACGACGACAAGAACGAAATGACTGTATGAATCCAATGCGCCCCCGACACCAAACCAGGGCCCCTTCCCGGATGCGACAAGATCCTCGAGCCCGTCGAACCCTGAACCCTGAGACCGACCCCGAACCCCGGAACCCCAAGATCGTCGAGCCCCCCCCCCCCAATGTGTGACCTCTTATCCGAGAACCCTATTTTATAATATAATAACAACTTGTTGCATATCGAATTGTCATACTCGCATGCATATTGTGTGGTTTGGGGGCCTTATGCCGATTCACCTCTAATTAAATATGGGGCCCATATGCGGGCAAATCTAGCCTTATATTGGCCTCACTTAAACTTGTGTAGCGAACCCGTATTATCTTTTGCCATGTAATACAACATTTAAATTGCGGGGGTTCTAAATAACTCGAACCACTTAATTAATTGTCGGACCCCGGTTCCGCTTAATATTGCCTAACTGCATCGCACCTTTGCCATGTCATGCATCATACCTGCATCACGCCGATCTTTTGCCGTAGTATTAAGTATTGCATCCGGTGTTTCTTCTAGCGTTTTGCTTCTTCGCGGATAAGGCCGATGAGTTGATGTGAGCTTCGCCCCGATCTTCGGTTGAACCCTTTGGCAATGTTTTCAGGCGAGCATCTCCCCCTTTCTACCTATCTTACTTTTCTAGTATTTATTCCCTCCTGTTGATCTATTGCTATGTGTGTTGCAATGCTTTAGTTTTCGTACCCGTGATATCCCTTGCAGCCTTATATTGCCTTGGACACATCCTATTGCCTGTTGTTTGGTAGATAGTTGGACTCGCGCGTCGTAGTCGCTTGCTCAAGTGCTGTTGCGTGTTGTCAAGTGCCACAGTTGTTGGAGTAATGCCGCATGTTTGATGTTGGAGATGTTCATGGTTTTACTTATCGTACACTTTAATTCCTGTTTAACAACTAAAATTGAAGTAAGCAGAGGCATCGGTGGGTGATAGATAACATTTGGTTTCCGAACGCCCACTTGTGTCCCATAGGACCCCGAGTACTTGATACATGTTCCTTGATTTATCGCGCTATCCACATCCGGGAGGTATATGGGACCCCGAGCGAGCTTGATTCATCTTATTTCTTGGGGCCACAAACTAGTTTGAGGTTTTATTTACGATCCTGTACTTATGCCATGCTTTATGCTTTATTTAAATTGTGCGAGATAGCACCTATACTGTTTAGGATCGGGACACGATTCATGGTGTCGACAAGCCTAGTTTTGGGTTCCCGATCGTTCACACCAGATACCCAAACCTTGAGTCCGCTTTGGTCACTAACTTTGTTATGGTAGCTTAATGGGTGGCCCTCGAAATAATTCTCAATCCTGTGATTGCTTTGTCGTGAAGGCCTCGTTGGGTTTTGATTTGGTTTTTCCGAGGTTGATCGGCGTGTGTTGCTATTGGTGCACCGCCGGGTAAAACTTTCAAAGCCGTGTCCATGTTATGGACGACTTGGAGCACAATATCTCGACCATAGACAAGCATAACTAAAGTAGTACTATAAATTTGACTTTATAATGACTAGTAATCGGCTTCACTATAATGGAATGGCTAAATAATACTGCCCACAATTGCTTGTTTGGAGTGTTGCTTGCGACCATTGTACCTGACTAGTAAGTATTGCAACTACAACGGAATGGCTAAATAAAAGTACCAACAACTGCTGGGTTTTGGGTTATCTCATGCCATCTGTATCTGATTAGTAATTGTTGCAACTATAACGGAATGGTTAACTAAAAGTGCCCATCGCTACTTTATCGTGATGATTATCTAAACCGACTAGTAAATGCCGCAACGATAATCGAATCAATAAAGCGCCAACCGTGTGAGTTCTCGGTTGACTTCCTCGTTTGGTCTCGAGGAAATACCGAGATGGGTTTGTTTGGTGGTAGTATCGGGTTGGTTCGAATAGGTCTTTCTTCCCCTCTCGATTGCCGCCATTGTATCGAGTCTCTATAGGTTGTTTAGTGCATCTTGCCGCCGCTTGATCCACCATACCTATGTAGGCGAGGACCGCCGAATTCTAGCCTCGCTGTCTTGGCCTCGATCGACGCTCTTTTTTTTCCTTTGCCCTTTGTCGGCACCCCTTTTGTTTAAGCAGGTTTTGGGATCGACGCCGTTAGCAGGGTTACCCTTCCAGCTTGGCCTAGGCAGGGTTATGGACGCCATTGGTTATTCTTCAGGGCTCTTAGCCCCATTTGCTTCTTGTCCGTAGCTGGACGCACTATCGTTTTCAAGGTGATTTGAATCTTTGTATCTTATATCTGTAATCTTGACTCATGGAGTCGTGTTTTATATATATATCTGTTCTGTGGGTCCCATCGAGGACTGTTGTGTAATGTTGTTACTTCATTTTCCACCCGCACGAAAGTGCCTGGTGGGCACCTTTGAATCGTTTCTATGCGGGTTTGGCGGGTTTCGCTATAACTTGCATAGGTCCGATTCTGAGGGTGTTACAGAGTGGTATCAGAGCTCAGCAGTTGCGATACCCCACAAGTCCAGCCTGTAGGATAACCTAGCTAACGGCCGAAGTAGTGTCAAAACTATTTTGAAAAACGGTTGGATAGTTCTGATTAGGTCTGATTTTACTCCTTACCCCTCTGCTGTTCTCCTCTTACCTCTACGTGTTTTGAACCCGCTCTCGTCCCTTTCTTCGAGTCCAGGAATTCTCGTGGTTGGGATCCGTCGTACCTTCAGGGTTTCGCTTCCTCCTTTGATAACGGCGTTCTACCATCCGGTGTTCATGCTATCTGAGTGATCCTTTATCTGTGGTACCATTCTTTGTTCCTTGTTCGCGCCTTCCGGTGTTTTCCGACATGACGACATCATCTACGCCAGATCCGATGCAGAGTCTGCATCACTCCTTTGTTTCCGAACCTCGCTTGTCGAGATCTTCAGTCTGATTCCGAGAGTTGGTTGCATAATCCGCCTATTCGTGTGCAGAGTAATGGTTTGAGTGCGGGATGGAGTAGCTACCATACCACTACTCTTATCATTCGCTCTTGTACATCGAATCAGGGGATCCAGCGATTTTACTCCGTCCACGGAAGTTAGGGGTGGCTTTAGTGGTTGATACCTCTACCTTCGCCCTTTTGTTCCCGGAGTGTTCTCTCGACGATCACGGACAACGACCTCTTGTTAGTGGTGTCGCAAGGATCTACACGAAGCGAGAAGATGCAGATCGCCGACCTTCCTTCCGGTACCATGAGGCGGATCTCGAGGGCGAGATCCATTGTTAGTGGTGTCGAATTGTGGCATCCCGCAAAACCACTACTAGAAAATCGCGTTGTTTTTGTGCATTGCATCATCATGACCGCATGCTCATGTCATCATGCCACCTTGCATTTGAGCATTGTCGTCATCTTGCATTTGCTTGCATAAAACTATTTGCAGAAAAACCTAGTTTTGTTTTCTAAACGCCCCGCCTTTGTTCAACACGCAAACCCGGGTCGCCGGAATATTTTGTTTGTCTGCTATCGGTTTGCAAACGGTGCATTTAAAATTAAATAAAATATTTCATTATTTTAGTGGGGGCAGTCGAACGGGCCGATTCGACCCGAACGACCACCCCCAGAAAATAAAACGGTCTACCAAAATCCTAGTCTACCCTGTCCTAGTCTACCCACCCAGCCTCCACCTCACCCCACCCAATGGCATGTAGCCACCTCACCCTCTTTCCTTCCCCTAACCAATCACAGCCCGCCACTTGTCCACAGCCTCTCCCTCACCTCTCTCTCTCTCCCTTCTCCCACTCAACGCCACACCCACCCAGTACACACCCCACACACTGCCACACGGGCCCACCAAGCCAGCCCCGCCCTGGGTCCCACCAACCGGCCCCACTCTGGCCGTCCCCACGCGTCCCACGCGGTGCGCCCGCGCCCTCCCTTCTTCCACCTCCTCTTCCCCATAACTCCCCGCCTCGCCTGGGCCTCTCCCCAGCCCGTCCGGCCGGCTCGTGCCGCCGACCGCTCTCCGCCTCCCGCCATGGGACCCTCAGCTCGCCGCCTCCTCCTCCTCTCCTCCGCCTCAAGACACCCACCACTCGCTCGTCTCCCCAACCTCCCACCGCCCCAGCCTCCTTCCCAGGCTCCTCCCCGCCCGACCTCCCTCCTCCCAGCTCCTCACGCCATGCCCAGCAGCCTCCCCTCGCCCGCCTGCTCTCCTCTCGCCCGAGCTCGCCCTCCTCCGCCACCGCCTCGCTGACGCCGCCCCGCCACCCGCCGCCTCCTCCTCCTCCGTCCGACGCGACCCTCGAGCTCGCCTCCTCCGAGCCGTCGCTCCTCCGTGGCTCCCCAACCGCCAACCGCCACTTAGCCCGAGCTCGCCCGTCGGCTGAGCCGCCTCCGCGTCGGCTCACTGCCGGGCCGCCACTGCCTCCCACCTCGGTCTCCCTCGCTGCCCTCGACCACGGCCGCCTTGCTCAACCTCCGAACTCAGCCGCCCGCCTTTAGCGCCAGTACACCGCCTGGTCCTCCGTGATGCGCTCGCGCCATGAAGCTCGCTCCCCGAGCCTCGCCTCCTTCCAGCGCAGCAGCTGCCCCGCCTGAACTGCCTCAAGGCCCACCCCGTCGCCCGGCAGCGCGGCCGCGTCATCCCCGTGCGTGCCTGCGTGTTCAGGGCCAGCTCGATCTCGTGCCTGTTTGGTCTCCCTGGTGGCAAGTTGTGGTCGTTCTGAGGCGAAGGAGCAAGATATCCTATGAGACGAGACCGACAAATAACGATTCAAGTTCTTCTCAACTGCTGGCACGCCAAGATCTGCACCGTGTTGTAAGACCACCGACAAGATCTCCATCCTGGACCCCAAGGACTCCCTCACGGACATCGAGCGCCAAGATCGCCTCTCGGATTCCGTAGCTGTTCCCGGACCCAAAGACGTCGAGACCCCCGACCCGAAGATGCCCAGAACACAAGTTCGCCTTCTCGGACGCCAGGACCTCCTTCATGGACACCGAAGATCGAACCCCGGTGCGTCAAGCTCTCCTTCCCAGCCGTCAGGGTCCACGACATGGTATCGCCAAGATCTCCAATCGGAACGACAAGCACCTCACCCGGATGCCGAGACCGACTCGATGGCGCGGACCCGACAAGATCTGCACGACGACAAGAACGACAGCGACCAGGGCGAATCCAATGCGCCCCCGACACCAAACCAGGGCCCCTTCCCGGATGCGACAAGATCCTCGAGCCGTGAACTCGAACCCCGAGACGACCCAACCCGGAACCCCAAGATCGTCGAGCCCCCCCCCCCCAATGTGTGACCTCTTATCCGAGAACCCTATTTTATAATATAATAACAACTTGTTGCATATCGAATTGTCATACTCGCATGCATATTGTGTGGTTTGGGGGCCTTATGCCGATTCACCTCTAATTAAATATGGGGCCCATATGCGGGCAAATCTAGCCTTATATTGGCCTCATTTAAACTTGTGTAGCGAACCCGTATTATCTTTTGCCATGTAATACAACATTTAAATTGCGGGGGTTTCTAAATAACTTGAACCGTTTAATAAATTGTCGGGACCCCGGTTCCGCTTAATATTGCCTAACTGCATCGCACCTTTGCCATGTCATGCATCATACCTGCATCACGCCGATCTTTTGTCGTAGTATTAAGTATTGCATCCGGTGTTTATTCTAGCGTTTTGCTTCTTCGCGGATAAGGCCGATGAGTTGATGTGAGCTTCGCCCCGATCTTCGGTTGAACCCTTTGGCAATGTTTTCAGGCGAGCATCTCCCCCTTTCTACCTATCTTACTTTTCTAGTATTTATTCCCTCATGTTGATCTATTGCTATGTGTGTTGCAATGCTTTAGTTTTCGTACCCGTGATATCCCTTGCAGCCTTATATTGCCTTGGACACATCCTATTGCCTGTTGTTTGGTAGATAGTTGGACTCGCGCGTCGTAGTCGCTTGCTCAAGTGCTGTTGCGTGTTGTCAAGTGCCACAGTTGTTGGAGTAATGCCGCATGTTTGATGTTGGAGATGTTCATGGTTTTACTTATCGTACACTTTAATTCCTGTTTAACAACTAAAATTGAAGTAAGCAGAGGCATCGGTGGGTGATAGATAACATTTGGTTTCCGAACGCCCACTTGTGTCCCGTAGGACCCCGAGTACTTGATACCTGTTCCTTGATTTATCGCGCTATCCACATCCGGGAGGTATATGGGACCCCCCTGAGCCAGAGCTTGATTCAGTCTTATTTCTTGGGGCCACAAACTAGTTTGAGGTTTTATTTACGATCTTGTACTTATGCCATGCTTTACTGCTTTATTTAAATTGTGCGACAGATAGCACCTGTACTGTTTAGGATCGGGACACGATTCCGCGGTGTCGACAAGCCCAGTTTTGGGTTCCCAGTCGTTCACAGCCGTATACCCAAACCTTGAGTCCGTTTCAGAGTCAGCTAACTTCGTTATGGTAGCTTAATGGGGTGGCCTCAAATAATTCTGAATCCTGTGATTGCTTTGTCGTGAAGGCCTCGTTGGGTTTTGATTTGGTTTTTCCGAGGTTGATCGAGCGTGTGTTGCTATTGGTGCACCCCGGCCGGGTAAAACTTTCTGAAAGCCGTGTTCGCGGTTTTGGACGACTTGGAGCACAGTATCTCGACCATAGACAAGCATAACTAAAGTAGTACTATAAATTTGACTTTATAATGACTAGTAATCGGCTTCACTATAATGGAATGGCTAAATAATACTGCCCACAATTGCTTGTTTGGAGTGTCGCTTGCGACCATTGTACCTGACTAGTAAGTATTGCAACTACAACGGAATGGCTAAATAAAAGTACCAACAACTGCTGGGTTTTGGGTTATCTCATGCCATCTGTATCTGATTAGTAATTGTTGCAACTATAACGGAATGGTTAACTAAAAGTGCCCACTGCTTACTTTATCAGGATGATTATCTAAACCTGACTAGTAAATGCTGCAACGATAACTGAATCAATAAAACTGCCAACTGTGTGAGTTCCTCGGTTGACTTCCTCGTTTGGTCTCGAGGGGAAATACCAGGATGGGTTTGTTTGGTGGTAGTATCAGGTTGGTTCCGAATAGGTCTTTCTTCCCCCTCTCTGATTGCCGCCAGTTGTATCGAGTCTCTATAGGTTGTTTAGTGCATGCTGTCGCTGCCGCTTCAGTCCACCATACCTATATAGGCGAGGACCGTCGAATTCTAGCCTCGTCGTGTACTGGCCTCAGTACTGACGCTCTTTTTTTTCCTTTGCCCTTTGTCGGCACCCTTTGTTTAAGCAGGTTTTGGGATCGACGCCGTTAGCGTGGTTACCTTCCTTGTCTGGCAGGGTTATGGACGCCATTGGTTATTCTTCAGGGCTCTTAGCCCCATTTGCTTCTTGTCCGTAGCTGGACGCACTATCGTTTTCAAGGTGATTTGAATCTTTGTATCTTATATCTGTAATATTGACTCATGGAGTCGTGTTGTATATATATCTGTTCTGTGGGTCCCATCGAGGACTGTTGTGTAATGTTGTTACTTCGTTTTCCACCCGCACGAAAGTGCCTGGTGGGCACCTTTGAATCGTTTCTATGCGGGTTTCGCGGGTTTCGCTATAACTTGCATAGGTCCGATTCTGAGGGTGTTACAATGCATAAAGGATTAACATCACATGCAATTCAATAATATGTGATATGATATGGCCTTTCTCATTTGTGCTTCCGATCTCCATCTTCAAGCACGAACATGATCTCCATCATCATCGGCATTGCATCAAGGTCAATGACGCTTCTCCATGGTTGTCGTCCACCGGCTTCAACTATTACAACTAATTTGAATAGACACGCGGGTCTTAACATAAATTTAAAGACAACCATATGGCTCCTACCGGTTGCCAACTTACAGTAAGGAACATTGCATACATCATATATAATCACAATCATGGCCATATCACATCACAGCACACCCCTGCAAAACAAAGTTAGACGCCTCTAATTTTCTTTGCATGTTTTACGTGGTTTGGGGCTTTCAATAAGTGTCGTTCTAACTTACGAACAAGAACCACAACATTGATACTAGTATTGTCAATCACCCGTTGTAAATTGAATCTTAACTATGCTAGGAGAAACAGGCACCCGCAAAGCCACTTATACAATACAAGTTGCATGTCAAGCGTGGAGCAAGTCTCATGAACGATGTCATGTAAGGTTAGCCCGGGCCGCTTCATCCCAACATACCGCTAGATGCAAAGTACACAAGAAGCAATCGACAATAAAAGCATCAACGCCCACAATGACCATTGTGTTCTACTCGTGCAACAGATCTACATATAGACACGGCTCTGATACCACTGTAGGGGTTCGTAGCATGGAAAACAAAAAAATTCTATCGCATACAAACAAACAAGCCAAGATCTATCTACTAGATTGTAGCAACGAGTCGATGGAATAACTTACCCTCGAAGATTCCAAAGCGGTTAACGAGAGCAGATTCTCGTGGGTGATGTAGTCGTACTCTTCCGATCTCAAGGTCACAGCCAGACGATCCTTCCGGCTGCGTTCGGCAGCGCTTCCATGATCGGTCACACGTTCGGATTTTCGAAGACCTTCCTCTCCTTGTTCCAAGGCGGCGGAGGTTGTAGCACTCTCCTCGCGATTCCGCAAGACAACGGCGTGGTACCAAGTAGAGGGAGATCCTGAGGCTTCGCCTTAAGCCGGAGCGAGTATGGTGGAGTATGAGAGAGAGCTATTAGTGGTCTAGGGTTTAGACTCACAAATTAGAAGGCTCTAAACCGAAGGCTAGGGCAATTAGAAGCTCTAAACCAAAACGGCTCTAAACCGGAGATTAGAGGATAGGAACTTGTGTGTCTAGAGGAGGAGGCCCTGCCCCTCCTTTTATAGGTGGGAGGGGCGGCCAAGGGGAGGGAGTCCCTCCCCAAGTCGGCCTTGGGTGGCGCACCGGCTTGGAGAGGAGGGACTCCTCCTCCAAGTCGGTTTTGCCTCCTCTTGCTTGTTTCCCACAGTTTCCTGTTTTAGCCGTTTGACTTTCAAACTGGCCATTTGACTTTTCTGTTTTAGGATTCAATTTAATCCTTTATTTGGAACAGCAAGAACACTTAGTACATGATGCAATCATTCCAATATGTAATGACACATTCATGTACCCCTTCCCCCCCGGAGTGCCCGACATTCCGGAACTTTCTAGAACATTCCCGATGAAAACACCGGAATCATTCCCGAACTCCGAAACGGGACTTTCCTTATATGAATCTTATTCTCCGGACCATTCCGGATCACCTCGTGATATCCCGGATCCCATCCGAGACTCCGAACAACATTCGGTCTCTTTCTCATAATACCATAACTACTCAAACAACGTCGAATCCTTAAGTGTGTCTCCCTACGGTTCGTGAATTATGCGGACATGATCGAGACACTTCTCCGAACACTAACCAATAGAGGAATCTGGAAATTCATATGGCTCCCACATATTTCTACGATTACTTTGCGATCGAATGAACCACTTACATACGATACCAATTTCCCTTTGTCTCACGATAGTTTACTTATCCGAGGTTATGATCGCCAGATCTCTGCATACCTAGTTCAACCTCGTTACCGATAAGTACTCTTTTCTCGCTCCGTGATATGTGATCCCTTGTGAGCCACCACATGCTTGCAAGCTAATTGGATGACATTCCACCGAGAGGGCCAGTATATCTATCCGTCATATGGATGGACAAATCCCACTCTTGATCCATGTGTTTCAACTAATACTTTCAACACTCAATGCCACCTTTATAACCACCCGCCACGGTGGTGTTTGATGTCATCAAAGCATCCATCCGGTAAAGGTGATATGCATGATCTCATGGTCGAAGGAATTAGGTTACTATGTATCAGAAAGCATATAGCAATTGAACTATTGAAATGACTTGATCTTTATGCTACGCTTATCTATAGGAGTATGTCCACCATATCATTCTCCTAACGATATGATCCTGTTGTTAATAACATCTCTATGTTCATGATCAGGAAACCATGATCATATATTAACCAACAAGCTAGTTTAACAAGAGGCTTTACCAGGGACTCTTATTTTAGTTTACAAATCACACAAGTATTAATGTTTCCGCTTAATACAATTATAGCATGGTATGTAAACATTTATCATAAGTGTGAATATATGATAATAACCACTTTATTATTACCTCTTGGGCATATCTCCAACACTCTACACAATGCTCTGTGGATGTTTACATCCCCAATTGTTGCATGTTCTTGTTCACAAGAAACACAAAGTTGATGAAAATTTACCCCGAAGAGGCACCTCACTAGCTTGTAATCATCCTAGAAACTATTTTGAGCGCCCATCACCCATAAAGTACTTGTTAACCCATTCTGAACCAACTTTTTTTATTACATGGAGGCCTTTCCAAAGTTGCGACCCCATGTTGCATTAGATTGAAAAAATAACATTCACCCAAATGTTTCTTCTGAAGTAAAGAGCAACACATACTTTGAGATCCCGATTCCAATTTCATCATCCATTTTGCTAAGAGACGGATATTTCAAGTATTGTTATCGACAAGGCCCATACTCTAAAGATCTTTTGGTCGATGGAGATCTTTGTAGGGTTCGCAGCATAGAAAACAAAAAATTTCCTACGATGGGAACAACTAAGTACCAAGACCTATCTACTAGATACAAGCAACAGGTGGATATACATCCATAGAATACATACCCTCAAAGACCGAATAGCGTTAACGAGGTTGTACTCGTGGATGATGTAGACGAACGCTTGCCGATCTCAAGATCGTGATGAAGTCCATCTGGTCCAGCCGGTCCAGCACGATCAAGTCCAGCACCTCAAAGCAGTGGTGCATCCATGGTCGCACACACGTGCATTCCCGACAACCTCCGCCCTCGCTCCAAATGAGCAGCGAAGCAACAAATCCTTCGAGAAAAAGCCACGGGAACATGTATCTCGTGATCCGAGACCATGGGGAAATTCTAAAGGGAGAGATCCTTCATGAGGAGGTGTAATTTGAGAGGAGGAGAGGGGCCTTTTATAGGGAGAGGGGCACCCAAGGGGCATGGCGCCCAACCATGGGGCTGCCCCACCTCTTCCACATTCATGTGGGTGGAGCTCCCACTCAAAATGAAAAGCCTCCACTCCCATTAAAAAGCCTCCACTCAAAATCCACTCACATGCATTAAATTTCCACCAAATTTAATGCAAGCTCTCATTTAAATAAAACTCTTTTATTTATTTATTCAGAATTTTGTTAATTACTTTAATTAACAAACATTCACATAAAACCCTTGCTAGTATTCCATTTCACATGCGTAACCAGTTCAGCAATTTCAACCAAAAGCTTTTGGTGTCTAGTGAAATAAATTCCTGCGCTTTCCTTTTTCTTTCTCCGCATATCATTTGCTCCGAATGGTGTCGGTATCCCTTAAGTGTGTCACCCTACGGTTCGAATAATGCAGACATGATCGAGACCCCTCTCCGATCAATAATCAGCAGCGGGACCTGGAGATCCGTACCGACTCCCACACATTCAACGATGACTTCTGTGATCGTGTGAACCTTTTACGCCAGTATCTTAATCCCTTTGTTTCACGATATATTACATGTCCGAGATTCGATCATCGGTATCTCCATACCTAGTTTGATCTCGTTACCGACATGCACTCTTTTCTCGTTCCCGTGATATAACATTCTAGTGATCAAATCACTTGCTTGCAAGCTAATCAATGTGATATCACCGAGAGGGCCTAGAGCATATCTATCCGTCATCGGGATGAACAAATTCCACTCTCGATCCATGGGTCTCAACATAACACTTTAGTAGTTCTGAAGTCATCTTTATAATCACCCAGTTACGGTGTGACGTTTGATGTCATCGAGAAACTCTTCCGGTGTTAGTGATTGGCATGATCTCATGGTCTAAGGATTAGGATCACTTCGTAAGTTGTTATAGCAATATAAACTCAATGACTTTGATCGTAATGCTATACTTCGGATGAATATTCATCACATCATTACACTAATGTTGTGACCTCGTTATTAACAACATCCAATGTCCATGATCAGGAAACTTTGATCATCATGTTAATCAACGAGCTAGTTTATAAGAGAGACATAACTAGGAACTTCCTTTTTGTTTATTAAACACACATGTATTAATGTTTCTGTATTAATACAATTATAGCATGCAAAATAAACATTTATCATAAATAAGGAATACGATAATAACCACTTTATTATTGCCTCTCGGGCATATTCCCTTCAATCTTCTCACTTTACCATGCGCCTCTTCTCTCCCACTCCCTCCCAGAAGAAGGGATCTCTCATAATATCCATCTTGTGATGAATTTCATCCAAGAGAAGATATAATCCCGCCATAGAGATTGGTAAGGAAAATCCACAAAAGATCTTTCTTCCTCCCTAGACATATGAGACCCTTCAAAATTATCAAGATGTTTCACGCCAATGCCAGTAAGAAATCAAACTCACAAGGATTATTTCCATGGATAATGAAACACCCCAAGTACTTAAGAGGAACCATTCCCAATGAACAGTACAAAATATTCGCAATCCATGGATTATCCTTATTATACACCTCAGATGGGTCGAATTTGGGGTCCACAAAGATCTAAGATGACGAATCCGTACATACCTCCATATCTGGCGGGCCAACTATCGAAGAAATTTCCCACAATAATGAATATAGGGGTGGCGTACGTATGGTGATCCAATGGTTTAGCACAAATAGAGTACTTAGACAGGTTCAGGCCCTGGAAGACACCGTTTGGAAAAAAACCTAATCATGTTGTATACGGGATTTATTATGTATGCTTTGGTTTTTATGGATGGTTTGGTGCATACGTGGTGTGCTATCCCTTCCAGGTGCTCCCTGCCTCCTTTATATACATGATCGGTTAGGGTGGTTCACTAATATAGAGTGACCCTAAGATGATACCATTATGGCAACGATAGCAATACAATCCACGACTAATAAAGTTGTGCATTGCACGCGACATCAGCAACAAGTAGAAATAAATATCCGTTTCCTTTATATAGGCAACAACTATTTTTATTTGACCGTGTGTGATGTATATCTTAATGGCCTTGGTGATACATGGGGAACCATTGTCAATGATAAATTATGTTCATAAATTATGTGCTTTTCCGTGTAAACGTGTTCAGAAATTATAGGTTAAATCTCACTCATCAAATGTTAACACGGTCTACTATAAAACTTCTTTCCAAATTATCGCACAATCATCCTCCATTCCAATGGCACTCATAGTAACTAACACCCGGTTTTACTACTTCAAAGTAGAAGGAATTTAGGCATGGGCTTCAAGCTGACGTTCACCCAGCGTGCGAACCGCGTGGACAAGTGGATCCACTCAGTCAAGAAAAAGTTCCTCTACAATGCGCCGGTCAAGGTTACTGGCATGGATTGTGAGTTCACCGACGCAAAGAAGAACGTTAGGCAGAAGGATATTTCATACGCGCTACCGTCCTGCAACTTTCGGTGGCATTCAAGTATCTCGTCTTCCATATTTTCCTTGCTTGATGGAGTCTCGGAGCTCCTCAGGCAGTTCTTGAGGGATGAAACCATCAGGTTCTGCGGCGACGCTATCTAGAATGATGTGTGTATGCTGCAATAATACGACCATCACCATTCCTTCTGCAATCAACCTCCAAGAGTTCACGGAGCAGAGATAAATCTTTCTGTACATTCAGCACCAACAAAGCATAGATAAATCTTTCTAAAATTTTCATCACCTGTTTGGTATATATATGTGATGACGAAAAGTTTTCAGATAAAAGACAACTCTAAAGTAGTATGATATATTTGTCTCAACAATCTAATCCGAAAATGAACGACGAATATATCAAACGAATATTAATAAGAACACATGTTCATATTAGCCACGACACAAACAAAGCATGAAAATTTATCTGTGAACTAATATTGGTTCACCGTGTCACATGTTCCTAATACTGGGTACTGTTGCTGTTGCTTCATACTAACCAATCATTGTGTACCATAAACTAGACAGTATCCCAAAACAATTTTCCAAGCCTGCTTCTAGCTCTCATTCTGCAGACCTGATTAGCTCTTCGCTGAATTCCCAGAGCTGTTTCGCCAAGTCGTCGCTCATGGCCTTCTTGCTCGGCTTCTCCTCGTTACAGTCTGCAAAGTATTTCCCAGTCACTCCCTTCACCTGAGGGTTGAGCCCGACATAGCAGGTAGTTGCTGCTCCCTGGAAAAAACACAAACCGTCTATGTTTGAAAAATTGTTCGGTTCAGAAGGAACTAAAATGGTAAAGATTCTTCGTGACTTGAATCTTGTGACAGTAAGTGATTTTTTTAGGAAAAAGAGTTTTATCAACAAAAAGAACATGGACAAACCTGGGGTACGTTCTTCCACAGTATGAAGGTGACGAGTCGAAAGGCCGCTGCAAGTGAAAACAAACAAGTTCAGCAAAAGTGGGTTGTGCATTGCTAAAAATTGATACCACCTCCGTTCCAAAATGTAAGCCTTTTTAGCTGTGCAATTTGAACTGCTAGAGAAGCTTATATTATGGAACTGAGGTAGTATTTCAGAAACAGTTTCACAAGAAAAAAATAAGAATGAGAGCATACTGGTGAGAGCAATGGAGTGCCTATTCAAATTGGTCCTTATCAATCCAGGATGAACACAATTAGCTGTGATGTTAGCTCCTTCCTCCTGTATCAGTAACCATAAGAATGGAACACTTAGCTGGGGGTTATAGAATTTAATATCTAAAAAGTATGTCTAAAAAATACAAATCAACGTCCAGTGGTTGAAATATACTAAATGCTGTACAATAATGATGATGACTGATAAAAATATCCTTGGCTTTACAAATCAAGAAAGCCAAGGATATTAGAGCCTAGGTAATCACTGGAAGTCGCAATAATATGAACGAGTTTCATAAACATCTGAAGCTATTTCTCAAAGTTCATCTTTTTTACTGGTTGTTGCTTTCTAATAATGGTCCATATAGAATGAACACAATTAACTGTGTTGTTAGCTCCTTCCTGTTTTAAGTCACACAAGAATGGAACACTTAGCTGTGTGGTTTGAGAATTTAATATCTAGAATTATGTCTACAAAATACAAAATAGTTTCCACTGGTTGAAAGCTGCTAACGCTGCAAAAAAATGATGATAACTGTTAACCGTTTTAGCAAGACAAATCAAGATAACCAAAGGATATTAGAGCCTAGGTAATCATTGGGAGTTAGCAATTGAGACTTTTTAAACGTTGAATAAAAGGCCGTGTGCATCAATTGATACAGAGGCCGGGGTATAATACCCCATTTCGAAAAAAAAATTGGGAGTCAGCAATGTTATGAACGAGTTTCATGAAGATCTAAAGCTATCATTTCTCGAAGTTTATCATTTACTGGTTGTTTCTTACTAATAATGGTCCACATTTCATAGTAGTGTAACAGGGAAAAAACATCATGACCATGATAGTCAATATGCACTACATCTCCAGGCTCCATTCTTCTGAATAAATGATACCTTGAGCATCCTAGAGAGCTCTTTTGCGTGCAATATGTTTGCAAGCTTAGATTGTCCATAGGCCATTTTATCATTGTATCTGCCAATTCAAAATCATATTAGCAACAGTTGAATTACTATACTTTCCTCAACAGAACGATAAGGAGCCATACGTTTTCTTGTCATTGAGTTCATCAAACTGAATCCCCTTTGGATATGTATGGAGGTGGGCGACTGAGGACAAGTTCACAATGCGACCCTCAATACCGGTTGACTTAGCAGTGGCTTTCATATTATCAAGGAGAAGGTTGGTCAGAAGAAAGTGACCTGATGGAGCATAAGGAGTAAAAAATATATAAGTATCAGGATATCCACCATTCACATCGTCTGTTTCAGTATTCTTGGCAATTATAGACAATACCGAGATGATTGGTGGCAAACTGCATCTCAACCCCATCTTCAGACAGTTGGAAAGGACAAAACATCACACCTGCATTATTTCTGCATAACAGAAATATTATGGACGGCTTTATTCACTCAAATGAACAGGTTGCTGCAATAAACTTTAGACATAAAAAAAGAAAGTATCGTAAGGGAAGGAGTTACATCAAGATATTCAAAGGAAGACTCATCGAGTTGAACTGGTCCACGAATGCCCTGACAGACTTGAGGGAACTAAGGTCAAGCTTCAGAACATCGACACGAGAAGTTGGGTTTGCCTCCACGATGTGCTTCCTTGCCTCTGATGCAGCCTCCATGTTTCTCGCGGCGATGATGACATGGGCTCCTCTCAGGGCAAATACTCTCGAGGTCTCTAGACCAATGCCACCAGATCCTCCTAAAAGATATCAGAATTGCGGATTTCAGTAAAACATGAATAGATCCTAAGTTGTAAAAAAACTTATAGGAAAATCTGTTAAAAAAAGTTCTAGGAAGATCTAGTGGTGTTGGTTCTTAATAAAAAATATTTCAGGGAAACAGCTCCTATCAACTTCATCAGAATTCTCAATAAATGCGGAAATTATTCTCACAGCCAACCAGGAAATGGACACAATTTACTTTTTCGTGAATTTGGATTTTTCAAATAAGCATTGAAGCTTCAAAAGAGTATAATGCAATGCAAAGGACAGAAGAATATTTTCATTTAACTGAAAGGATTTTGCCACTGTAGGATATGATTTATTTTGCAGTAAGCTTAGACTAATGCACATAGAAGGGAGAAAAACTAGCAAAAAAGTATATATGGTATTCCCTATTAAATTTTCAGAAGTATTTGTAATCACCTCACACCTTGTTCAATGAACATGCATCAAAAAAAGAATCCAGAGCTTCTAAAAGGGGTAATCTAGACGAATTTTCACTCGACATGGTAATTAGTGTCACGGGTAAAAAGTGGAATTCACTCTAGAAAAGAAATATATTTTTGTGCACTACAACTAGCTGCACTGCTACACTTACCAAAATTGTGTGATTATTATTGGTGAGAAACTTGCTGTATCTATCCAGGATATGGTTTACCGCCAGAAATAAATCGACCATGGTGTTATTTTAACACATAAGCGAAATATTCATCTCAACTAAAGCAGGTATGGAAATTTGATTGGTTTTTGCTAAGAGGACGACTAAAAGATTACGCTAAAAAAATTCAGAAATGATTCACAAAACTGTCCCTAAAGACTAGATCGTGGAAATCTAAGCTCCATGCTCTCTCATGCTCCATATAAAAAGCGAGCAGTTATCCAATTTTCTTACATCAAAATGTGAAAATAAAAATCCATTAGCCCACCGTGTCCATTAGAACAGCCAGTAAAACTTTCAAGTACTTGTAATTTTTCAGTAACAGATGAGACCATCATGACATCAAGTTCAGTACTGACCGTAGCATACACATCTCAGCAAGGACTAGTACTTCTGTACTGAAACCAGTTACCCATGTTTAGCAGTTCATTCAGTACAACAACACATTATTTTTTGAGCATAGCAGCATGAACAAAGTCAACTAGCTTTGACTCACTCAAGGCCTATTTGGTTAGTGAACCTAGTTACACCATCAGGCTCCATATGTTGAATCCTGATATCTGAAACAAAAAAGCCAATAGGAACATTGTACGCAGCGTAGTATAGTAGCACTGTCGCTGTGGCTGAACAAAGTCACTAGTTTAACACCAACTGGGCGGGCCAAGACAGGGAAGAAGAGACCATCATTACCTGAAAATTGGGTATGTTTGGATTGTGGGCAGAGTATACCCTATCAATATATTGGTCATGACCAAAAGTTTTACCCTAACAGATAACGCCAAAAAAATTCAGAATTGATTCACGAAACTGTCCCTAAAGACTAGACCGTGGAAACCCAAGCTCCACGGTCTCTCATGCTCCATATAAAAGCGAGGAGTTATCCAATTTCCTTACATCAAAATGTGAAAATAAAATCTATTAGCCCACCATGTCCATCAGAACAGCCAGTAAAACTTTCAAGTACTTGTAATTTTTCAGTAACAGATGAGACCATCATGACATCAAGTTCAGTACTGACCGTAGCATACACATCTCAGCAAGGACTAGTACTTCTGTAACGAAACCAGCTGCACATGTTTAGCAGTTCATTCAGTACAACAACACATTATTATTTTTTGAGCATGGCAGCATGAACAAAGTCAACTAGCTTTGATTCACTCAAGGCCTATTTGGTTAGTGAACCTAGTTACACCATCAGGCTCCATATGTTGAATCCTGATTCCTGAAACAACAAAGCCAATAGGAACATTGTACGCAGCGTAGTATAGTAGCACTGTCGCTGTCGCTGAACAAAGTCACTAGTTTAACACCAACTGGGCGGGCCAAGACAGGGAAGAAGAGACCATCATTACCTGACGATTGGGTATGTTTGGATTGTGGTATACCCTATCAATATATTGGTCATGACCAAAAGTTTGGCTCTTGTTTGCATTGTTACTAACTTTTTGGCATGTCAATGCTTCACTGTCAACTCTAGTTCAAATTTTTAGCCAATGATAGCCAACTTGTAGGCAAGCAAAGACTCAACTAAAATTTTGGCTAGCAAAATATTTAATAGAGTAATCTTGGACACAAACCAAACACACTCAACCCAAAAGATTTCTCCAGGGATGGTAACACAACCGAGAAATGTAGGCTGCCGGGAGTTGCAAGAGCAGAGGCCTAGAGGGGATCGAGTTAGTGTGTTTTGGAATGTTGGTTACCTGTGACGATGACGGTGAGAGCGGAGGCGTCGACGCCGTGGGTGACCTGCTCGGCGGTGGAGGCGGACCCGAACCCGCTGGCGCCCGGCTTGCCGGTGATGATCGACAGGATACCCATGTGAAAGGTCCTCCTAGGCTCCCAGTGAAGCTGTAACGGCGGCTGGCAGAGCAAGAACAGAATGGGAGTCCACAAGAAGGGGTAGCAGCAGTAGACGAAGATTCCAAGAAGATGTTCACAAGAGATTGGAGAAGACGATGGAAGGAGAAAAAAAATGTAGGCGGCGTGCACGGGCGGGGTTGCGCGAGGAGGTGGTTATTTATGCCCGCGGCGCAGTTCGGTTGGGGACAGGCAGACTGCCACCGGCCGGCCTCAACACAAACTCAGACGAGAATACGATACCCTTCTTGCACGCGCACGATTAGTCGTCGTCCCCACTGGACAAAATTCGCATCTTTTGTTATCTTCCTCCGCTGGGACAAGCAACAGTTATTTGTTTTGACATACTCACTCAGACTCATATTAATTGACTTGGATTTGTCAAAATTTAGATGAACCTATATACTCCCTCCATTCAAGAATAGATGTCTTAGATTTTTTAAATTTTGACTAAATCTCTATATATACTAAATAGTGTCTAGATTTATTCAATTTTTAATAAATTTGAGACATTTATTTTGGGACAGAGGCAGTACTAAATAGTGTCTAGATTTATTTAAATCTAAACAAGTGTGAGTCAATTAATATGGGTCGAAGGAAGTAGTAATAAAGAAACAAAGGCCATCGCATAGAAAAAAACGATGGAAAGATTGTGAACCTTCCCATCTTTATGGTCGCCACGTGACCTCAAATATTGTCCAGTATTCCGCTTTTGCTATAAAAGCATTTGAATTTGCTACAAAATGTATTCGCTCAAAAGATAGAAAAAAGACTATCTCAACAGAGATCTTGTCAGAAATTTTGTAACAAAAAAATTGCGCTAACGTAGCAAATCCGACTTCACCGGAGACTTTTGCTGAAAAACCTCGCCAAAGACCTTGTAGCAAAAACTTTACGCTGTTATAGCAAAACCATGAAACGGAGATACCAAACAATGTGCTAGTTTAGCAACGACCGACTTTCTCCATAGACCTCGCCAGAGACGTCACTAAAGACATCATAGAAAAAATGTGAATGTAGCAACAAGAGAACGATTGTAACGTAATATTTGTACTACCGTAGCAAATCAGTTGGCCATCGGTCATGCTGACACCGACCGTCGGTAGCAAAATTCTTCACCATACATGTAGTCGTTGCTAGTAGCACCAACGTACCCCTTGCAGCAGCGACATCGGCCATCAGTAGCAAATTTGCCGCCCTCCAATAGCAACGACGACTACCGAGACAGCCAGCATCTTCGGCGAGGACGGGCTAGGGCGCCAGGGAGGTAGAGCGGCGACATCCTATAGATCGTGCCACAATCCTCGTCGTCGTCACCGTGGCCTCGCTGGTTCGTCCTTGATGGCGGCCGGCAGGAGCATCTAGGGTTTTACGCGGGGCGGCTCGATTGGAGGCGCATGATGACAGGGTCGGAGACGAAAAAGGACCAAAAGGGGGAGGGGATGTGGGATGTTGGCGTTCGGCGAGCTGCAGAGCTAGGTTGTCGACGTCGTGGTGGCGTGAGCTCCTCCATGGTGTCGGGTGATAGGAAAAAGGAAAAGCGAAGGCAAGAAGATGATAAGGGACACGCGTGGTGGGGCCGTGCTCTTAGGATGATGGACGCGTGCGAGACTAGAATCATTTTCCAAGGCTGAAAGAGTCAGAGTTCACATAAATTGATCAATTGACATTAGTTGGAGTATAAGAGATGGAAGAGGTAATTAGTAAGAGTTTCTCGATGGTGCTTCATCTTGTCACTCTAGCTCGCCGTGCATTCGGCTTATTTCGCTCTAATTAAACATAAATTCCTCTTGTCTTTGCCTACACGATAGGAATAACATAATACCACCACTTTGGGACCGGAGATTTGGTGCACGGTGGGCACCACATATTCGTTTAAATAAAAAATTATATTTTAGAGTTTCAAATAAATTCTACCAAAAAATTCATGACCAATGATGTATCCTATAAACATGTAAAATATTAATTTTAAATACTTTTTATTATGAGCTACGGAAAATGATAAAATATGGATCTGAGTATCAGTAGTTTTAAATCTCCAAATTTTATCAAACTTTGTTATTTTTATGTAGGCCACAATATAGGTTGTCATTTTGCATGCTCGCTCAAAATTTATTTTCAGATTTTTTTACTTATAATATGATTTTTGAATTCTTTTTAAATGAAGGGAGCACTGGATCCTAGGAGTCAAAGACACTTTGCACACTTTTTGAGCCAAATTTACCGAATGACATCACTTTTGATTTTCAAGACAAAATCCTACCACATTTTTTAAAAACATTAAACACGAATTGATAGGGAGAGTATACATCTAGCAGCCGAGTGATCTAGCAGTATACATCTCACTTATTTGTATACTCTCCTTGTTCACCAAATGTAAGAGGCTTAGGACACAAATTCCTTGTTGTGCCCTGATCAAAATTAGCAGTGTACTTACTACCCGATCGCGTGCATTGTCCGTTAACACGCTATCCTAGGGGTAACTTAGATTTGAACGTTTGGTGCACGTAGGAAAAGGTGGCACGCAAGCTAGATTGTACGGATGGCTTGTACTAGGCGTGGACGTGTACTTCTCCGAGTCAAGAGTTTGACCGCGTGTTATGCATGGTGATGATGATAGGTTGATTAGTTTACTATGACGACGTAAGTACTTCCTCCGTTTCAAAATATAAGATGTTTTAGCTTTATGAAGAAAATAAATTTAGACTTTTTTTATGTCTGAAACGGAGGAGTACATTACTAGATTGCGTAAGTACATACGTACGTACGTACTTTCTGGTAGTAGTGATTTCAATCTGGTTTCCCGCAACAACAAAAAAATCTGGTAGTGTGTCTCGAGCTCTGACTTCCGACAACTCTTCTAGAGCGGCCGGCTGGCTGGCACCTGGCTAAGCAATAAAGCAAGTACTTGTCTTTCTTTTTGATTTCTTCCCGAATCCTGTTACTGCTAATATCGTTCAATCCTTCACAACATAGCTAGCCGCTCTGAAGATTTCCTAGGCCGTCAAGCCATCGAACAGAAAAAAAAAGACCAAAAGCCTAACACGTTTTTGCTGAATGACTAAAAACTGAATACAACTCGCCAGCTACTCCTTCGTCTGCAGATCATCTCTAGCGTGTCTCTAAATTATTTTTCTCGAAAAGAAACAAGAAACTTTGTCTTATCCATTAATTAAGAAGAAAATATTCAGGTAATTAGCAAAAAAGGGACAAAAATCATACAATAACATCAATACCACAAGGCCATGCCCACTCTCGCCACAAGGCCAGCAAACTCACTCAACCCGAGAAAACTAGGACCAATCTCGAACACAATAATGAAACAATCGGATGACAAACCCGCCCAGACAAGCTGACCTCCCACCCATGCTAGAGAGAAGACACCATGATTGCTATGGGAGGAACATGCACGGGACTCTCCAACATAGCGGAAGAAGACGAACCTCCAAGAGAACTGCGCCAAATCGGCCTTGCAGCCCACACGACACGACACGACACGAGGTAGATGTTCTCAACACTGCCGAACTCGGGGCCGCCGCCCCAACATCGAACTACTTCGCTACGCCCAGCGCAGACCGCCAAGACCATCTTCCGGCACCGCCATCCCGACGTACCACTGCAATGCCGCACGACCTAGCCGCCTGCAGCCCAAGCTGCACAAACAAGCCACCCGTAGACCACGGCCGTCGCACCAACATCCTGAGCCACCGCCCCGACATGAAGTCCACCCGTCTCAAATGAGACGCGTTGACCGAGCCAACTCCTTACCGCACTAGCGACTCAAAACTCTCCCTAAAAATCGTTACTCTAATTTTTTTTTTGCAGTAGACTGCAAAATTCTAAACTTTTCATTGAATTTTTATGGCTCTAGTGTAATAGATCTTACTGATATTTCTGCTTTTGTAGTACTTTTGAGGTTAGTATTTTCAGTGTACGAGCTTTTTTCTCTTGTTTCCCTTCTTCTTTCCCCCATCCCTCATGGACCATGTCGCACCACATACCCTCGCCTGGATGGTTCATGGTCGTGTTCTTCCTACCTACCGACTTTTTAAATGCATCGGATCGGATCGAATATTGCTATTGCCATATCCTTTACCATGTTTTTTTGGCGCATTCGGATCGGAGCAGATAATAGCCGGATACGGATTCGAATGCGGATTATGTCGAATTGCGGATATGGAGCGGATTTGGAGTGGACTCAGATCGGAAGAGGATAATCGAACAAATAGACATAGAAAAATAATAAAAATAGTTTATGCAAAAGAAATGACAAGAAAGCATGCAACACTAGATATCAGTAGTATAAAAGTGCAAGATTGATAATAATAATATAGTAAAACATGCATATGTAGCATGCCTAGCTAGCCGATACACTTACTACATTGTCTAGATATTGTGGTTGTGCTAAATTTATCGGATTATCCTATTTAAGTATCTTAGATAATCCTCATAAAATATCGAATTATCCTTATCCTTCGGATATCATTAATACCATATCCGCTACCATATTCGATGGATATCAGTTCGATAAATATCCGCATCCATATCCGTCGGATATCTAAAAATGTATACCATATTCTCAAAACGGATGCGGATGCGAATTCAGAGCGGAAATTATCCGTATCATTTACATCTGCCCCCACCCATTGGCCCGTACCCGGCCACTCGCCTGTCGTACCCGTGCGTGGTCGTCTGCTCGCATGTGTGCATGTGCACCCACCCATGCTACTTCGCATCCATAATGGCTTGCTAGCCCCAAACCCGTGTTGGAAATATGTTCTAGATGCAATAACAAAGTTGTTATTATTATAATTATAGTTTATGATAAATGTTTATGTTGTATGCTATTATAAATGTTTACGATAAATATATCCCATCAAACAGGCGCAGCCACAATCACAGCCAAACCGTAGTTTGGAAATAACCTATTTTATAAGTTACTAAAGTAACGATAACTTAGGAGAGGTTAGTGTAACTAGAAATAAGTAAATAAGAACAAAATAAACCAAAACTGAAATAGTACTCCCTCCGTCCAAGAATAGATGTCTTAGTTTTTTCAAATTTTAAATAAATCTATATACTAAATATTGTCTAGATTCATCCATATTTTGACAAATTTGAGATATCTATTTTGGGGTGATGGGAGTAAAAAGAATTTGTAATTGTAAGATTGAATAGAATTAGTACTCGGTACTTCCTGGTACAGTGGTACTGATTGATTGTGTTCAATCCGGTAATGTGTCTCGAGCTAGCTAGTCCAGTCAACATCTCTGTTCCGACTTCCGACAACTCTTCTAGAGCGCCCGGCTGGCTGGCGCCTGGCTAATTAATAAAGCAAGTACTCGTCTCTCTTTTTTATTTCTTCCCGAATCCTGTTAATAGAAAACAAAACTAATATCGTTCAAACCTTCACAACATAGCCGCTCTGAAGATTTCCCAGGCCGTCACGCCATCGAACAGAAAACAAGAGCAAAAAACTAACACATCACTGCTGAATGACTGAAAAAAGCATAGAACTCGCCGGCTAGTACTCCGTCTGCAGAGCATATCTGGTGTGTCCTAAAAAAAGGGTACTACAAAATTTATTTGCGACAGACTGAAATATTCTAAATTTTTCATTGAAATTTTATAGCTCTAGCACAATAGATCTTATTGCAGTTTCTGCTTTTCTGGTACTTTTGAGGTTAGTCTTTCCATTCTACGAGTTTTTTATCTTGTTTTTCCTTTTTTTTCTTCCATCTCTCCTGACCCATGTTGCACCGCATGCCCCCTCCTCGATAGTGGTGTTGTTCCCGCCCACCAGCGCTGCCCCCACCCATCGGCCCGCACCCAGCTGCTCATAGGTCGTACCGCGCCCGGTCGTCTGCATCTACCTGTGCACCTACCCATGCGTCTTCGACGTCATGATTGCTTGATAGCTTCAAATCTGTGTTGAAAATATGCGATAGAGGCAATAATAAAATTGTTATCATTATTATATTTTCAGTTTATGATAAATATTTATATTATATACTATAATTGTATTACCAGAAACATAGTACTTGTATATGGTTTTATACAGTGGCGGAGTTGCATGTATTACATGTGGTCAAGCGACATCACATGAAAACTGAAAACACTGAAAAAACCAGCTAAAATACACTTGTTCTGGCCCCAAAAAAATTGATTAATGACCACACTTTGTGATTTTGACATCGCTTGCTGCCGATCCCAGCTTCGCCACTGGTTTTATAGACAACAATGTCCCTAACAAACCTCTACTAAACTTGCTCTTGATTAATGATGATTTTGATTTTCTAACATGGACATGAGTTGTCAATTAATAACGGGATCGTATCATTAGAATAATGACATGATGAACATGCCCAAACTACTCAAACCATAGATTGTGTCACAATGTTTAAATTTCTTAGTTGTTGATTGCCAAGTATCCCGATTCTTAGACAATGAGATTATGTTAGTCCCTGGAACCAGAAGAATACTTAGAGAGCATCAAGCGTAATTTTCGTAATAGGATGATTGTAAAGCTGTATTTGAGGTATCTCAAAAAGTACTTGTTTAATTGCATGAATCAATTGTAAATTTTTTATACATATGATGGAGAGATATACTATGGCCCCACTCAATATTTTTGCACATTCTATATTGCTTGCAAGCACGTGATCAATGAGTTTGATTACAAGGAATGGTATATTAGGAAGCGAGTAAAATGTACTTGCCAAGGAACGAGATTTAATTATGTATGGAGATACCGACAATTTAATCTCGTGCAAGTAAAATATCACGCGACAAAGAAAATATAATACATGATTGTTTCAATCCTCAATATCATTCTTCAACAGATAAAGATCTTCCTTGAATATGTTAGAGTCATTATGGACATCCATGATCCCACTATTGATTATTGACCGCAAGGGTGCCTCGATCATGTCCACATGTCCTCAAACTCGTAGGCTGACACACTTAGCGTTTGATGACGCTAGGTTAGTTGTCGGAGTCTAGGATGGGATCCAGATATCACGAGGAGCTCCAGAATGATCCGAGATAAAGTTTTATATATATAGGAAAGTGGTTTTAGGGTTTCTAGAAAATTTTGAAATTTATTGGTACTATATCAGAAGGTTGTAGAAGTGTTCCATTGGCTCCTATTGTGGGGTCCACCTGCCCTGAAGGTCAAGTTCAACATAGACCAGAAGGGGGCACACCAACCCCTAGAGGTTTAGGCGCCACAGAACGAGGAAGTTTGGGCGCCATGAAACTGTTAGATGTATATATTTGTACATTGTAGTTTCCACATATGTTAGGGGGCTTCCTGCATATTTGCACCTGTACCTGTACTATATATTGTGGCCTTTGGCCCCCAGAGGAATATAAGTTGCCTATTCCTAACATGGTATCAGAGCCACGTTAGTCTCCTCCTACTCGCAACTTCGTCACTGCAGCCGCCACCGTCCCTGTCGTCGACGGACTTGCCGTCATCGCCGCTGCCGGTCTCCGCCTGTCTGGGTGTCCTCTAGATCGGTCTCCACTCCAGATCGGTCGCCGCCTGTTCAGTTCGTCACCAGATCGGTTTCCCAGATCGATATTCTTTCGATCCAGATCCCGTCCTCTCCAGATCGATCGACTCCTCCGCGCGCGGGCCACCTGACGAATCGATCCCGTCCACACGCAGGCCACCCATGCGCGGGACCTGCTTGTCTCCAGATCAGTCGCCACCCTCCGCCTCCACACGCGGGACACGAATCGATCGAGGCCTCGATCGACCACGCGCGGGACACCTCCACCTCCACGTGCGGCCTCGGTCCACGCGCGGGCCACCTCCACGCGCGGGACTCTCCTGCTTCCACGCGCCGACGACCTCTCCTGCTTCCACGCGCGGGACACCTGCCACCCGGCGCGATCTTCTCCACCCGCAGCCTCCCGCCCTCGGTCTGCCCCCGCCCTCGGTCCGTACTGCGTTGACCTCCCGGCCTCGGTCCACTCGCCGGCTCTCCAGACCGCCGAATTTCTGCCACCGGCCGTCACCGCTACCGGGAATCGATCCCCGGCGACCGGAATTGGCCTCCCCGGCCCTTAGGCATCGCCCCTCGTCCCGGTTTGCTGGAATTTGGCCGGATTTCGGCCGGCATCTGCCTGCAGCGGGGTTGACCAGATCTGTTCAAAAAAAAATGTGAGAGAGATGCCTTCTGCATCGGGCTATGTTGCAATTCCTCGCTACCCGGTGATCTTCGATGGCGCGAATTACCCTGATTTCGCGGCCTTTATGCGCGTTCACATGCGCGATCTCCGTCTTTGGGGCGTGCTCTCCGGCGAGGTCTCATGTCCGTCGTGCCCCCTGCTCCTATGCCTCCTCTTCCGCTGACGCCGATTGTTCTCGGTGCTGATGCTTCTCAGGAGGCCAAGGATGCTGATCAGAGTGCCGATGATAGTGTTGTTGCTGCTTATGACCCGAAGTTTAAGCAGTACTCTTCTGATCTCGAGTCCTATCGCCATGCTCTCACTGCCTACACTCAGTGGGTCGATGAGGATGCTCGTGCTGCTGTTGTTCTCACCTCCGGTTCTCGCCTCAAAGATGTCGCTAAGTTCATGAGTCTCCCTACGGTTGCCGCTCAGTGGGCACATCTTCGTCAGGGGTATCAGCCATATGGGGATGCTCTTTACCTGTTTGTGGTTCGCCAGGAGCATGCTCTTCAGCAGGGTGATTCCACTATTGATGAGTTCTATACTCAGTCGCTATCCGCATCGCTTGATTCTCTTCAGATCTGCTGTTTGTGGCACATGCTCGTCTTTGCCAGTTATGCCTTCGGATTTGGAGTTTCACGCATCTGTGAGTTTCTGTCTCGGCTCCGCCAGGAGTTTGAGTCCCGGCGTGCTCATCTGAATGATCATGGTCGTGTTCCGCTCTCTGAGGTGTTGTCTGAGCTTCGGGCTGAGGAGACCCGTCTTCGTGGTGCTGGTCTTCTTGCGGTTCCATCTGTGCTTGCTACTCGTGGTCCTCCTATGTCGTCTGCTCCCTCGACTCAGTCGCGATCCTCTGTGCCGTCGGCGATACTACCCACTCCTCTAGGTCAGGGTCAGAGTCAGCACCATCAGGCTCGTGGTCAGGGTCGCCGTGGTTCTCTTCGTCACTGCTCTTAATGTAACAAGGATGGCCACACTTGGGACACCTGTTATACACGGGATTCCAGTTTACGTCAGCAGCACCAGGCTCGTGGGCAGTCGGCTCCTTCCGGATCTTCAGCAGTTGCTCTCTCCGATCAGGACATTATCAAGATTCTTCGCGGTCTGCTTGCTGCTACAGGCTCTTCTTCGACAGGCACTGCTGGTTCTGTGACTAATTCTCCAGGAACTGCGCGACCACCACCTTCTACACAGTCAGGTACGTCCCCGTGGTATCTGGATTCTGGAGCTTCCTTTCATATGACCTCTGAGTCTTCTTTTCTGTCCGCTCTTCGTTCTCTCTGTAGGGTTTCGTAGCATGGAAAACAAAAAAATTCTACCTCATACAAACAAACAAGCCAAGATCTATCTACTAGATTGTAGCAACGAGTCGATAGAATAACTCACCCTTGAAGATTCCAAAGTGTTTAACGAGAGCGGATTCTCGTGGGTGATGTAGTCGTACTCTTCCCGATCTCAAGATCGCGTAGACGATCCTTCCGGCGCTGCGTTCCGGCAGCGCTCCCGCAGTCGGTCACACGTTCGGTACTCGACGAAGACCTTCCTCTCCCTTGTTTCAACAGGCAGCGGAGGTTGTATGTAGCATCCCAATTGTCTAACAATTGCAATGCCACTAGCCTAGTCTACCTAAATGCTACTTCCTATATATAATTGTTGCATCATAATTATATCATGCTCATGTCATCATGCCACCTTGCATTCGAGCATCATATAAAACCCTTTTTGTTTTGGTTCTTATCTCATATGCATTATTAATTGTATTTGCCTCTTGATATTGTATTTGGTTCTTGATATATTGTTTAATGCCCAAGTTGAGTTGGGGGCATATCTTTTATTGCACTCCACTACCCTTTCTTGTCACCACCTTATAATTCCACCATCCAACTAAAAATGAGCTTTGCACTTTATTGGGGTTTACCTCTAGCTCATGTGAGTTTGGATGGCTCCACTTACAATTCCACATGCTCCCATATATGCACCATGTTGTTTTCACATTATTGGTATATGAGAGCCACATGGCCACCTTTGCATGCTATGTGAGTGGAACCCCTTGTCAAGCTTTCATATGGTTTAAATATGAATATAAGCTCATGTAGGAATACCATCGGGGTTCATGTTGGCTAGTGGCACATACACACAAGCTTGGCCACCTTATATTCATGCGTGATCTTTTATTTAATCCATGTGGTAAACAAGCTCTCTTTTCTTTTGTTGGGCCTTATTCCAAAATTTGGTAAGCTTGCTTATACAAATGCCATGAGATAATCTAGTGGTTTTCACTACTAGAGGAGGCATTTACTATTTATGCATGGCCCATGCAAGAACCACCACATTCTAGTCTTTTGGTTTTGATTTGAATCTTTGAGTGGATCATCCCCATATCTCTACCCCTCTTCATGCTTGGTCTTGGTTGATGCATGCAAGCATATAAAACCCTAACCCTAACCTCTCTCTCTAAACCCTCACTACTTTTTATCCCATCCTCTCTTTTGACTAGATCTTGTTTGAGCTTGGCTTGATTTTGCTTGGTCTTGTCAAAAGAGAACACTCCACCTAATCTCTCTCTCTAAACCCTAAGACCTCATCTCTCCTCTCTCTAAACCGAGCCACCACCACCATGATCTCACCCCTCTATCACCACCTCCTACCCTAACCCTAGACCGAGCCCATGACATCTACCCCTTCCCTCTCGGTTACCCTCTCTTCTCCTCCCCCTCACCTTGGTCCACCAGCAGCCATCAACCAGCACCACCACGTCACACCCCTCCTCTGCCCCACTCTTTTCTTTGGCTTCAAGACAAAGAGAGAAAGGAGGGAGAAGGAAGCCCCACCCGAGCCCTTTTTGCACCACACCAAACCCCATGTGCAAGCCCTGACCCTCTCCTTTTCTACCCCTCCTCCACGCCATGACCAGATCAAGATCAACCAAAAGATCCCCTCCCTTCGTCCTCCTTTCCCCAAGAAAAAAACCACAGCCATGGCCTTCCCCATGCCGAACCTAAACCCTATACCCATCTACCTCCTTGCCTCGTCGTTCTGAAGCTCCCCAAGACGATCCAGGAGCACTAGGAGCTTTCTCTGCTTCCTCTTCGACGCCTAGGCCGCGGGGTAGTACCAGAAGCTCGCCGGAGAAGCCTCGCCGCCGTGTCCGTGAGCACCAGGAGTACTCCGGCCCCGCTGCTTCCTCGTCGATCTACGCCACCCCGAGCCTGCTAGCTGCACCTGAGGGTCGTAGGTGAGCCCACCGACCTCCTGGACATCATCTTCCTCCCCCTCTCACCTTGCATCGCTGCCGCCCGGCGTCGAACACCCCGCGTGCACGCGCGCCGCCGTATTCACCGACAGACGCGTCTGCAGCCAGCCTGCTGCCCTCGGTTTCCCCTAGTTTTTCCGCGCGCTGTAGCCCACCTCCGTGCTAGCTCTCTGAACGAAAGATGTAGCTCGTGGTGCCCTCTACGCTTTTTGTTTTTGGAGCGTCGTTCGCCAGCGGAGGCCGCCATCGTCGCCGGAAGACGGCCGCCCGGCTGACACCGCGTCTGGCGTCGGCCACCGGGCCGCTTTGCAGAACCCTCCCTTTTTCCCGCCTAAACTGCAGCCCCGGAAGCCCACCGCCCTCTCCGTTCGTTTTCGGATAAGCCCTTAGTTCTTCCAGCCTCAACCCGACGCCTGGATCGCCCACGTGTCACCTGCTGCCACTGGCCTTGGCCCCCGCGCTACCGAGGCCCACTGTCATCCGCTAGCGTGTGCTCATGGTGCAAAAGTCCGCCAGACCCCGCCGTGTCGGCTATTGCTGAGTCAGCATCGACCCCACCCGTCAGTGTCTAGGGCTAGGATGAGCCGAGTAAGAAAAGGGTTTCTGTATTCCTGTTTTAATTCAAACTTTTCCAAATTAATTTAAATTCAAATTTAAATCTGTTTTAATATATCTTTTAAAATATAAATTCAAATTAAACATATAATATATGTTTTGAAATCAGAAAAATGTGAGGAATTCAATTATGGCCTTCAAAATATATTTTGAACACTTTAAATTTCAATTTGATTAAAATTACAATAAAATGCCATTTTGCCTTAATTAATTAATAACTTTTGTTTTATAACTCCAAATTTGACAAATAATATGTCTAAAATGATTAGCTCGACGAGACCTTTCTGTTTATGCATTCCATGTTCTGTTTTGCAGCATGCATAATATAAATATAAAGTATACAGCAACTTTTTGGAGTATAAAATGTGACCAAAACTCAATAAAATGCTTATTTCTTGTATTCCACACCACACCCATGCCATGCTACTTTATTGCCATGCAAATTGTGCATCATTCATCATGGCATGATTGTTTGCTTGTCGCATTTTATTCATATGCTTGGGCACTTTATTTATGTTGGCCCTTGTTTGTTTGGTTCTTCTTCGAATAGGCGAGGGATATATCAAGAAACCGTGAGCACTACCAGATCCTTCTCTCGCTTTAATCGAGCTGTGCAAGCACTACCACATGCTTGCATACATATAGTACCTATTTCCTCTATCTTATTCTTGCATCATTGAGTCGCGATCGCATTAAACCCAATCTTGCATAGCCTTTACTTTTAAACCCCACCAAGCTTGTTCCTCCATCCCATGAGCCATTACTACAGGAGTTGTTTGAGCCATGCGGGTCGAGAACGACATGTGTAGGGTATGTGAGTGTCTCGATGGATAACGAGGTACCTATACAACTTAACCCGAGTAGTAATGGGATAACTAATGAAAGTGGCACCGGTGAGCAATATCTCGCTATTTGGTTTTTCATGCTCACTTGTGTCCCGAGGACCGAGTACTTGATTCATGTTCCTTGAATATTCGCTATCCACATCCGGGAGGCTTATGGACCCCCGAGCGAGCTTGATTCATTCTTATTTCTTGGGGCCACAAAGTAGTTTGGGGCTTTATTACTATCCTGTACTTATGCCATGCTTTATCGCTTTATTTACGATTGTGCGAGGAGCACTGTCTTGTTAGGATCGTGACGTTTTCATCAGACGACAAGCCCAGCCACAATTTCGGTTCCCATTCGCTTACGTACCGTCCACACAAACCTTGAGTCCGTCTCGAGCCAACCGTTCGCGGGTAGCTTAATGGGGTGGCCCTCAAATATTTCAATCGTGATCGCTTTGTCGTGAATGCCTCGTGGGTTTTGATTTGGTTTTTCCGAGGTTGATCGAGTGTGTTGCTATTTGTGCACCCTAGGTAAAACTTTCAAAGCCGTGTCCGGGTTATGGACGACTTGGAGCACGCTTTCGATCATAGACAAGTATAACTAAAGTACCGCTTTTAATTTGACTAAGTAATCGACTAGTAAATAGTGCAACACTCATGGAATGGATAATAAAACTGCCAACGGATGGGGGTGTTCGTCCGCTTACTCGCTTGTGTTTAGGAGGAGGATGGATCTGTTATATTATCGTTATAACTGTTGTTATTAATTCACGGACATCCGCTCATCTTTAGTTAGGCGGATGGTTAGCAGTATCTATAGAATTGTTAGGTATTATCTTTTGCTGCAATTGCGTCACCAGTTGTGTCCCTTTAGAGGCATAAAGACTTGCTAGTACCCTAGGGTCTCACACGATAAATTATTTGATTCAGATGAGCAGTACACTCACAAGATGGATACTGGGTGGAGGAAGCAGACGATGTGGGCAACGATCATTCGTGTAGAGATTCCGGAACGGGATCCGTGAGATCTGTGGGCGGATGTGTTTATTATGGGGCATCTTATGCCGATTTGCTTCTTATCCGTACTCGGATCTTGTTTGCCGCTTTAAATGCGATACTCGATGTTTGATGTATTAGGAGATATCCTAAACTATTATATCTATCTAGGACATTTGGATCTTGCCGTATGCTGCAATATTTCTATTTCTTTTAGATGGAATGGCTCGAGGATCTGTATGGTGGCTTGCATACATACTCATTTGTGTATGTAGTTGATCCTTCACCGACACGCCGCCTGCTCTTGTCCCGATGTTTGGAAATGGTTAGGATGGCCGAAAGGTTCACTGTGAGTGGCATTTGGGCCCCACCGTACTATTTTAACCATTTCCGCTCATCCAGGCTTGTAACTAGGAGCGTAATTCACCGAGGTAGTTACATTGTAGCACTCTCCTCATGACATTAAAGACAACCTGGCAGTACCGAAGTAGAGGGAGATCTCGCAGGCTTCGCCTTAAGCCGAGCGAGTATGGTGGAGTATGAGAGTCCTCGACGATCTAGGGTTTAGACACGCCGAGGAGGAAGCTTGGCGGCTAGGGTAGCTAGGCGGCGGCTTGACCCAGGTCGACGGCGGCAAGTGGAGGTGGCGGCCAGGCTAGGGTTTGAGGAGAGGATCTTCTTTCTAGGAGGAACCCCGCCTCCTTATATAGGTGGAGGGCCGGCCAAGGGAGGGAGGAGTCCCTCCCAACTCGGCTTGGGTGGTGGCCGGTTGGAGGAGGGAAACCCTCCCCAACTCGGTTTCCCACTCCTCCTCCTCTTTCCAAAACTTGCCGTTTGACTTTCAAACTAGCCGTTTGACTTTTCAAACTAGGATTTGAATAAACCCTTTATTTTGGACAGCGAAGACACTTAGTACATGATGCAATCATACCAACTTGATATAACACATTCATGTACCCTCCCCCCCCCCCCCGAAGCACCGGACATTCCGGAACCTTCTAGAACATTCCCGATGAAAACACCGGAACCATTCTCCAACTCCGAAATGGGACTTTCCTTATATGAATCTTATTCTCCGGACCATTCCGGATCTCCTCGTGATATCCCGAATCCCATTCGAGACTCCGAACAACATTCGGTCTCTTTCTCACCATTCCATAACTACTCAAACAACGTCGAATCCTTAAGTGTGTCTCCCTACGGTTCGTGAATTATGCGGACATGATCGAGACACTTCTCCGATCAATAACCAATAGAGGAATCTGGAAATTCATATGGCTCCCACATATTTCTACGATTACTTTGCGATCGAATGAACCACTTACATACGATATCAATTTCCCCTTGTATCACGATAGTTTACTTATCCGAGGTTATGATCGTCGGTATCTCTGCATACCTAGTTCAACCTCGTTACCGATAAGTACTCTTTTTTCTCGTTCCCGTGATATGTGATCCCTTGTGAGCCAGTCACATGCTTGCAAGCTAATTGGATGACATTTCACCGAGAGGGCCCAGAGTATATCTATCTGTCATATGGATGGACAAATCCCACTCTTGATCCATGTGTTTCAACCAATACTTTCCGAACACTCAATGCCACCTTTATAGACACCCGCACGGTGTGGTGTTTGATGTCATCAAAGCATCCATCCGGTAAAGGTGATATGCATGATCTCATGGTCGAAGGAATTAGATTACTATGTATCAGAAAGCATATAGCAATTGAACTATTAAAATGACTTGATCTTTATGCTACGCTTATCTATAGGAGTATGTCCACCATATCATTCTCCTAATGATATGATCTTGTTGTTGATAACATCTCAATGTTCATGATAGGGAAACCACAATCATTTATCAATCAACAAGCTAGTGATGTATAGAGGCTTTACTAGGGACTTCAATTTAAGTTTACAAATCACACAAGTATTAATGTTTCCTTGTTAATACTATTATGGCATGAATGTAAACATTTATCATAAACACAAATATATAATAATAACTACATTTATTATTGCCTCTAGGGCATATCTCCAACACTCTCCCTTCTCTTGTCCATGTTCTCACGGCTGATGGTACCTTTCTTCCTGTTTCTAGTCAGGGCACCCTTTCTACTTCTTCTTTTTTTGTTCCTCATATTTCTCATGTCCCTCTTATTAAGATGAATCTGTTCTCTGCTAGCCAGCTTAATGACTCTGGTTGTCGCGCCATTCTTGATGCTGATTCTTATGTTGTCGAGGACCGTCGCACACAGGCTCTGATTGGAGCTGGACCTCGCAGTCGTGGCTCTTCAGGACTTTGGGAGTTAGACTGGCTTCGTGTTCCTTCTGCTGCCACTTCATCTGCCAGTTCTTATCTGGTTGTCGCCTCTGCTACCAGCTCCTTTCAGCAGTGGCATCATCGTCTTGGTCACCTTTGTGACTCTCGCCTGTCGTCATTAGTTCATCGTGGTCTTCTGGGGTCTGTCTCAGGAGATGGGTCTTTACATTGTCGTAGTAGGTTGGGTAAATGATTCACTTCCCTATCCTACTAGCGGCCTCAGTATCTCAAAGAACCTTTTGATTTAGTTCATTCCGATGTTTGGGGTCCGACTCGAAAGGGGCCATCGCTACTATATTTTATTCATCGATGATTTTTCTCGGTACACTTGGTTGTATTTTATGCGCTCTCGCAGTGAAGTGCTCTCCATATATCAGCGTTTTGCGGCCATGGTCCGTACTCAATATTCTACACCCGTTCGTGTGTTTCATGCTGATTCTGCTGGTGAGTATATCTCCTAGATGTTGCGAGGTGTTCTTGCTGAGCAGGACACCCTTGCTCAGTTCTCCTGTCCTAGCGCACATGCCCAGAATGGCGTTTCTGAGCATAAGCATCGCCATCTTCTTGATACCACTCGTGCCATGATGATTGCTTCTTCTCTTCCGCCGCATTTCTGGGTTGAGGCTGTCACTACGTCGGCTTACCTCATCAATATTCAGCCTTCTGCCGCTCTGCAAGGTGGTATCCCTCTTGAGCGCCTATCTGGACAGTCTCCAGACTACTCCATGCTTCGCTTGTTTGGTTGTGTTTGCTATGTTCTCCTTGCTCCTCGCAAACGCACCAAACTGGTCGCTCAGTCTGTTGAGTGTGTCTTCCTTGGATATAGTGATGAGCATAAGGGCTATCGCTGTTGGAACCCCGTTGGTCGTCGGATGCGTATCTCTCGTGATGTTACTTTTGATGAGACGCGTCCTTTCTATCCTCGTCCCACCGCTGGTACCTACCCGGTGGAAGATATCTCTTTTCTTCTCTTTCCTGACACACTTCCTTCTACTCCTATTGTGTCTTCTTCAGGATCTCCTCCCCATGATGTCTCTTCTTCGACACCATCCTCCTTTTCTCCGTCTAGTTCTCCTAGTTCTCCTCGTTCTCCAGATTCTTCCTCTGCTATTCCTTCTTCTTCATCGTCGTCTCCTGAGTCGTCTTCCTCTGATGAGCTTCCCTCTACTCGTCATGTTCGTCAGCGTCGTGCCCCCAACCGTTACTCTCCTAGTCAGTATGGTCTTTCTGTTGCCTCCGAGCCAACTTCTTATCGGGATGCTAAGCATCATCCTGAATGGCAGCTGGCCATGGCTGAGGAGATTGTTGTGCTTGAGCGCACTGGCACCTAGGATCTTGTTTCTCCTTCTCCCGGTGTTCGTCCTATCATGTGTAAGTGGGTCTATAAGATTAATACCCGCTCTGATGGATCTCTTCAGCGCTATAAAGCGCGTCTTGTGGCTCGTGGTTTTCAGCAGGAGCATGGTCGTGACTATGATGAGACCTTTGCTCCTAATGATCATATGACCACTATGCGTACTCTTCTTGTTGTTGCTTATGTTCATCACTGGTTTGTGTCCCATCTTGATGTTTAGAACGTCTTTCTCAATGGTGAGTTGAGTGAGGAGGTTTATATGCAGCCTCCTCCTAGGTATACTATTCCCGAGGGGATGGTTTGTCGTCTTCGTCGTTCTCTCTATGGCCTCAAACAGGCCCCTCGTGCCTGGCTTAAGCACTTTGCTTCTGTAGTTACTGATGCTGGTTTCTCTCCTAGTGTTCATGATCCAGCGCTTTTTGTTCACACTTCTCCTCGTGGACACACTCTTCTTCTTCTCTATGTTGATGATATGATCATTACGGGTGATGATTCTGGGTATATCGCTTTTTTTAAGGCTCGTCTTCGTGATCAGTTTCTTATGACTGATCTTGGTCCTCTTCGATACTTTCTTGGGATTGAGGTTTCCTCCACTTCTGATGGCTTTTACATCTCCCAGGAAAAGTATATTCGGAATCTTCTTACTCGTGCTTCTCTTGGGGATGAGCGCACTGTTGAGACCCCTATGGAGCTTAATGTTAAGCTTCACCCTACTGATGGTGATCCTCTTCCTGATCCGACGCGTTATCGTCATCTTATTAGGAGTCTTGTTTATCTTGTTGTCACTCGTCCTAACATCTCTTATCATGTTCATATTCCGAGTCAGTTTGTTTCTGCTCCTACCACTGTTCACTATAGTCATCTTCTCCGTATTCTTCGTTATCTTCGTGGTACGATCACTCGTCGCGTTTTCTTTCCTCGTTCTAGCTCCCTCCAGCTCCAGTGCTATTCAGACGCTATGTGGGCGAGTGATCCTTCGGATCGCCGTTCACTTTTTGCTTAAGTGTGTTTCTTGGTGGTTCGCTCATTGCTTGGAAGACGAAGAAACAAACAGCGCTTTCCCGTTCGAGTGTTGAGGCTGAGTTGCGTGCTATGGCCTTTTTGACTGCCGAGGTGACCTGGTTACGGTGGTTACTTGCGGATTTTGGGGTTTCTATTACCATACCCACTATGGTTTTGTCTGACAGTACAGGTGCTATTAGTGTTACGCGTGATCCGGTCAAGCATGAGCTTACCAAGCATATTGGTGTTGATGCTTTATATACACGTGCTCAGGTGCAGACTCAGTTTGTTGCCTTCAGTATGTATCTTCAGATTTACAGTTGGCGGGTTTCTTTACGAAGGCACAGACAAGAGCGCAGCATGATTTTTTACTCTCCAAAATCAGTGTTGTGGATCCACCATGAGTTTGAGGGGGGGGGGGGGGGGGTTAGATGTATATATTTGTATATTGTAGTTTCTCCATATGTTAGGGGGCTTCCTGCATATTTGCACATGTACCTGTACTATATATTGTGACCTTTGGTGTCCAGAGAAATATAAATTGCCTATTTCTAACAGAAACAAGAAGGGGGCACACCAACCCTTAGGAGGCGAGATGTACTACGAGAAGCCAAATCTTTCATGAGGCATAGTGCATAGTCTATGGAGATGACGACGAAGCCACATAAAGCAAAAGCAGAAGTAGACATTAAACACAATAGATGAACCAAGTAGCGAAGAAAAATAAGTTGTTGAACTCTAATGGTACCGAGCTTAGTGATACTATTGATCTTCAAGATAGCTATTTAAAAAATTCGCCCGTGAATCCTTATTGGACCATAGAATATCAAGCTTTTGTACATCTCTGGTTAATAATAATGAACGTATAAAAATTTATAGATCCACGGTATTTTTTGTTGTACCACTATAAAAAAATATAAATATGCAGTAATATACGGGATTACATAGATGTAGAAGGCATAGCTATGACTGCTCAAAAAAAAAAAAAAAAAAGAAGGCATAGCTATGACAGTGACAGCTAAGGGTCACCTCCAGAAACAAATCACTGTGGTTGCCAAGAAAACCAGACAGGGTAGACCAATAAAGTGAACTGGCCGGTTGCCCAGGTAGCCCATTAGCCTCAGATATAGTTTGGGCCGGGTCCGGATATTACAGCCAACAAACGTTTACACGAGCGGAAGAAAAAAAAAACTCCACTCTCCCCTCCTTGTCATTTTGTACTTGATCTTCGTCTTGGTCGCCTTCCCTTCGCCCTGCGCTCGCATAGCAATCCGCCAATCCCTCAGGCAGGCCATCGCGCATCTCGTTCCCCACGCTCGGGAATCCGCCTGCCGGAGATGGTAATCCCCTCACCCACCCCCTTCTCTCGCATAATCTTATCCCACGCCTCTCTGGTTCTTCGATTTGCTTAGGGTTTATCGCCCTAGAAGAGATGGTAAAATCCATCATCTCTGCTGCAATCTTTTGCTGTATCTCGACGAAATTAGCCTTCCTGCAAGGTGTTATTTCTTGAATTTTGCTTGCTAGAAGTGATTTCTCAAAGGTGTTGGCTTCGATCTCTGCAGGGTTCCTGCCCTTCGGTCAAGAACATCCTTGTGCTGGACTCGGAAGGGAAGCGCGTGGCCGTGAAGTACTTCGGCGACGAGTGGCCCACTGCGTCCTCCAAGTTAGCTTTCGAGAAGTCGGTCTTCGTGAAAACCCAGAAAACGGGTGCTAAAGCCGAAGGTAAATTTCCGTTTAAAAGATGAGGAAAGTGTACTTTTCAGTATAACTGTGCACTGTGTGAGCAAATGCAAGTTTATGCTTTCTTCATGGAACTTACATAGTCTGTAGATGGTGGAAGAACAACCAACTTCCTGGGAACATTGATTAGCACCTCGCTGCCCACCAAATGGGCCTACTTGTTTTACACTGTTATTTGCTTGTTGCCTACAGTTTGTAAAGTTCCTGCAGTATATCCACCCTATTACTAAAATTCACCAATGGATTCGAAATTTTCGTAAAAGATATTATGCACCAATCAACTATTTGTAAGTGATGCTCGGTGCCATTATAAATTTTATTACTTTTTGTTGTTTGAACATTAGTTTTTTAGTAATTTAGTAACCACCATTGTTCTGCATATGTAAACAGAGTATGCACATTCATTAGTGTTTTTTGGTTCCAATCATCCAGATATGCACATTCATTAGTTCTTTTTTCTGTTTCATGTTTTGCAGCTGATGTGGTAATGTTCGATGGTCACATTGTTGTATACAAGTTCGACCAAGACCTACAATTTTTTGTAACTGGAGGAGAGGAGGAGAATGAGCTCATTTTAGCATCAGTTCTTCAGGGTTTTTCCGATGCTGTTGAGATTCTTCTCAGGTTCTGCAATTTTCTTCTATTGTGTTTTTTCCCCACTCTCTGTTGCAGGTTGTTATCTATGGCTTTACTAATCAAAGATAGTATGTTCTCTTGTTCCAGAAAAATCGTAAACAAAAGGACTGCCCTTGAAAATCTGGATCTCATCTTTTTATGCATTGACGAAGTTGTTGATGGAGGGTAATCATCTGCTTCGACGTGCTATTATGCAGAGCTTTGGCTCCTTTTGTTTCTGTGGAATGACAATGATTCTTTTCTAGCTCTTAGCATCATGAGAAACGAATTCATCTAGTAGTATTCCTTTGGCAGCATATCTAGAGTTGATACTTGATAGCATAGAGAAGTAATAGACTTAGGAGAGCTGGTATTTGTGGTACTTAGTATGATGGTTAGCTATTATCTGACGATGTCAAGAAATTGTCACGTCCAATTTGCACTCCGTTCAACCCTCTGTTTTCTAAGTTTACCTAAAAAGCGGTGTACTTATTAGGCTAGTGCAAGCAATCAGCTAAGGAAATAGTAGTTCAATATCAGGGGCGCTGGCAGTTCAAACTATGAGGTATTTCTTGAGCTGTTGAGATGAGCAACATGACATGAAGTTGACATTTGCATTTGCACTGTGCTAATACAGATAGTCTGTGATTAGGCGGCCTGTTATTTTTTATAAGTTGTGGACCTGTAACTTATTACTCGTTTTCTCACAAATGGCCGTGCAGGACTGTTCTGGAAACAGATGCTAACGTGATAGCAGAGAAGGTGTTAGGTCATGGACTAGAAGGAGCTGGATCATTCGCTGAGCAGGTATATATAACAGATTTGTGATAATAATTTCATCTGAAACTTATCTAGTTCCAGGTGACTTTTTATTTAATTCAAAAATTTGACACTATTCTCTTCTCTACTTGCAGTCGGTGAGCCAAGCCTTTGCGACAGCAAAACAGCACTTTATGAGGTCTCTCCTCAACTAGCGTGTAGGCATCTTTCGGGTTGACAATGAGCTAGCATCGGATTACTGTGTTTCCTCTTGTAGCACAGCGCACCTAGTTTTGCAAGAAAGTGATTCATATCTTGTGTGTGTGTGAGACTTGAGAGAGTTCTCCTATTGCTGTGGCCGTGTTGACATTTTGTCACAGAGATGTATGTGCAGCCTAGTGCTTAACTGGTGATCAGATTCCTTTTAAGTTTGCAAGAAACTTGTGACATGTGCAGTTATTGGTCAGGTTGTTTCACCTCTCTTTGGTGCATAAAAATCCAGCAACAACGTACGCTCTGAGCTCTGACCAAGTTTTGTGACCTGCAACTTTTTATTAGCTAGCCTGTTTATGCTCAGAATAGTCTTCTTTAGGATTTTTCTAGGACTGGGCTCTGTAAAAGATGTGCCTTCCCATTGAAACAGGAACGAGCTCTTGCGATTCCTATGATATGTCTTGGTTGATAGGATTTTTAAACAAATCTAACGTGAGGTTGGTTTCAACAGACATTTCTCTACCCCAATAGTTATGTACTTTTCCTCTCCGTAGATCTTTTTTTTTTCAAGAACACACAGAGCTGTGTGTCTTCATCATTAAGATAGAAACATACTTGTACAAGGCCATCAAATGGCAATCACTCCACGCACGCCCACTCAAGCCACAGCCCATGCCAGAGGCTTACAACACACTCCCGAACACACAACGAAGGCTCGCTTGACGGGACATAGAGCCTCAAAGCCGCGAGCCTCAAAGCCACGTCTCACCCAACACCAGGAGCCTCACACCACAACCCTAAACCAAGATGGCGCGGATCAACATACCAACCATCCAAAAGCACCTAGAAGAGTCGGCAAGTGACCGGCATAACCCAACCAACTTGGAGGAAAGCGCCGACGAGGAGATGCCGGTGCTGGTGTACATTGCGCCCTGGAGACCCACACTTAGAGCAATGAGTACCGGTGACTCTAGCTATCCCAAGGACACCACGAGCAGCCCACACAGCGCCTCCAATGAGGGAACAACACTGGTGCCGCCGCCGCCTGATCCAATCCAGATCTAGAGTTTTTCCCAACGCTCATGGTGGGTAGCGTGAAAGGGACCATGACAATGCCTCCAACGGACACCGTCATTGTCAGCAAAATGCAGAGCTTTCGCCCCAGCCCAGCCGCTAGCCCCATAGGTCCATAGGACAGCACCAAGCACACACAGACACCGCTCCGAGAGGCGAGCCATACCTCTCCGCAGATCATCAAAGACATTGAACAATTAACACGTCTCAGGCTTTATTTGGAATCATTTAGATATGCTGGGCTAATTCCCGTGTTCTTTGATTCCTGCATCCTTCTACTGAGCTCTGAAAACAAGGTGTGATTGTAACAACTTCTCGCCTGCTAATTTCATGCGAATAACGACCAAAGCAAGCAAACTATCTTCAAAGTAACCACAATTTAGGTTGAAATTCTACGACCTATTTCATGCCAATAACAATCTGCAGCAAACCATCTCCAAAGCAACCAAAATTCACATCACAATTCTATGACCTGTAAATATCATTTGTTTCATGTCGAGAAGAAAAAAAGGACACAACAAGAGGCTAGAGGGCGAATCACAGCGGCAATTTGCTGCCGAGCTTGCTGACATAGTTGCAAATCATGTCCCTCTGCGTGACCGCACCATCGTCCGCCACATCACTGAACTGCTGCGTGTATCCGACATCGTGGTTGTGCCCGGCCACTGTCCGGTCCTTCTCTGAGTCTTTGAGGTCGATCATGATGTTGGTGAGCAAGCAGCACGCGTAGATGATCCTCGGCAACCGGTGCTTGTCGGGCCTCCACAGCTCTCCCTTGAGTACCTGCCACCTTTCCTTCAGCCTGGCCATAGCACCGTGCACCACCATTCTTGAGGCCTTGTGTCGCCTGTTAAACTCCGCTTTCGCCGGAGATAGATCGCGCTCTTGGTATGGAGTCATCAGCCAGGGAAGGAGAGGGTAGCTTGTATCCCCGATAATGTACTCTCTGACCACTGACCCTGCTGCCTCCCCAGGGAGATCCATTTGCCCCTCCAGCCTCGTGCCTTTCTCGCACACCTTGTAGAAGCCTGAGGTACGGAGAATGCATGAGTCATCCAAGCTCCCAGGCCAGCCACTCACAACGTCTCTGAACCGCATGTCAGCGTCAACTATGGCCTGCAAGACCATGCTGTTCCTGTTCTCTCCATCAAGCCAGACATTGCTGTTAGGCTGAGCTGAAGAGCACATTAGAATGTGTGTTGTGTCGATTGCGCCACAGCAGTTGGGGAGGCCCTGGAGCTTTTCAAACTTCACTTTGATGGTTGCCATCTCCTCAGGGTCAGGCCACTTTAGGTGAATGATAGCGTGATCCTCCAAGGACTCGATAAACTTCCAAGTGATGTTTGAGATGGCTGAGTGATTCATCCCGAAGCGATTCCCTATGCTCAGAAGTGGCTCGCCAGTCGTCAGTCTCAACAGAGCAACAGCTACTTGATCCTCCAACCCTAGAATTGACTTGTCTCCAAACCTGAAATTTCTGAAACCCTGTGTCTTTCTTGAGAAATCTCTGCTAATAAGAGAGCAAATGTAGTCAAATGTCTTCCTCGACATCTTGAAGACCGACTCAAAGTTTTGGCTGTCTTTGGAGTAGTGTCCTGTGCAAACAACAGAATGTGTCATAATCTTGAATGTATCACAATTTATTGCAACACAAAAACATGTGGCAAACATGAATGGGAAATGAAGACATCTTAAAATCCAAGAGATTCAGTTCATTCTTCCCACGCTTTTGAGCAGAAAGTCTTATCCCTATCAACTATCATTTTTGCATACTCTTGGGCAACAAAGATACCTAAGTCTTTAAAACTAGAAGGTACAGGTGATAAAAATGTTATAGAGGATGGTCAGCAAGTCTCTAGAGTAAAGCAAAAAATCTGCAATACTGTGACATTGAAAAATTCCACCAACTAATAGACAAGTCTAGTGCATTACCATACCTGGTGCAAAATAAATAAAAATATGAAAATGCTTAAGATAAGAAAAAAAATTGCATGAATGAATGGAAAAGATAAGCCAAAGTTTATGAGCAAATCACTAATAAATTAGCTCATGGGTTCATCATTCATGTATCTGCTTAAATCACACATGATGCTAAAATTTGAACAGGTAACTCGAGTAGCACATCATTTTAGCAAAGATAAAAAAGCAGATTCTCGCTGTTAATAAAGGGACTTAATAGTGGCGTAGCTTTCAGTGCCGATGCTTCCAGTGATTGAGCTCATTTCAACAGTCTTGTAAATTTCAGACAGAAAACATTGCCTAGAACGCAAGGGATTCTAAAGTCCACTTCTACTTAAGGACTTACGAAAACATGTCTTCACGATAAGAGAGTATGATATCATGCTAAATGAGTATATTTGTCCAGGGAAACGTCTCTTGGACAACTGAGTCCAATGACCCTGCACTTCGTACGCGTATATCATATTGACAGAGCCTACTGAATCCAAATGTTACTTGAGTGGTCGACTATTGCATTGAGTACACAGCTAACTTTGAGAAAAGATCTACGAGGTACATATTAGAAGTTACAGTCTTGTCGATATCGTTACCATGTTTAGTGAAGTAACTACAGATTCAAACATTTTCCCTTTTAAATATCAAGTGCCAGAAGTTCTAGGAGGTTTCCCACAATTTTCTTTAAGATAATTGAGCTACTAGTACCACATCACTGTGATGATACCTTTGAGCCACAGTAATCTTCTTATAGATTAGTAGTCAGTTTACTGCTACCTAAAATGTAGCAGCAAATACTATGACTACCAATAGCACTGAATTAACAATCTTGTGCATTCTTCCCCAAATTAAAATAAAAAACTATGGAAGTGGGGTGACTATCTGTGAACAGATATGCCGCTTTTTCCGCTAACACATACTATGCAGCAATTTTCTTGACTGGGTTCTTCGAGAAGTTTAATTTATCCCTTAGAAAATAAGCTATGCTTAAAAAAGAGAGAATTATTTTAGTTCATTGAACATCAGAGTCATGAACAATCCAGCAACATATTCTGGATTAGGTTGACATATAATGGGCATAACCAAAACCACCTGCCGAGTTCACCACGCCCAAAACACCATTGCACACATGCTCATAGATCTGAAATGAAGACGACGAAGGAAGAAAACCACAAATGGTAAAAACTAATCGTTCTCCCCAACATCCTCTGTTCAGACGATACCAGCCAGAGCAGCGGCATTCGCCAGCCGTTATTGTTCACGCCCTTGCGCGAGCAAAACACCCATGGCGTCAATCTGGAACACCAACGCCCGAGATTGCCCACGCTTCCGCGCACCGTAACCACCACCAATAAGCGCACGGAAACGAAGCAGATTCGTTGCAGTAGCCACCCGGATTAAGAGGCGCCGCGGGAGCAGATTGAGCAACGCATCGAACGCGTGCGGGGGCACGGGCAGTGCAAATTCAATGGCGGGGTCTCCCTGATCCAACGCCGGCGGAATCCGCCCACGAACAATCCTAAAACGCCGAGAGGCTACCGCGCATTAACGGCAACCGTCGAGGGTCGCGAGGGAACGGCGGGCGGAGGGTCGCGGTTAAGGACGAGGAGCAACAGTGGCCGAAACAGGGCGACGGGAATAAAGAGAGGGAGATGAGCACGCAGAGGACGTATACCTGCTGCAAGCCTGCGGGAGAAGGCGTCCCACCAGTCGGTGGCGCCCGGCGGGGGCATCGGCGCCGTCACCCCCGCCGGGAGGGCTTTCTCGGGGTGCCGCTTCCGCCGCTTGGCCCCCCTGAGTGGTGCCATGACGAGGGAGGAGGAGATAGCTAATTGCGGAGGAGAGATCAACGAAAGAAGCGACCAAGGCTCTGCTGCGGCAGCAAGCCCACCTCCCCAATGACTTGAAAAGACCCAGCTGTTCAGTGCCTAAAAAGAGAAGAGAGATAGTATTGGATTTCCCGGCCGCTGTTATGGTTTTGTAGCGGTAATTTTTTGCTAGCGCCGCAGCCAGATAGATACAGCATGCACGAAGCCAAGTATACTAGCATGGTTTTGGTCATAGGTGTGTGATGAATATGAGATGTAACAAAAATACAATGCACAAGGTAGGTTGGATCTTGGCAAGATGGGCAGCTTGGAAAAGGGACCTCGTGGGTTTTGGTCAAACTAGAAGAATTGTCTTATGTTTTTTCGAGATCCTATAGAAATATCTTGGGAGCTTTGGTGTTCAGTTTTACCATTTTTATGGCTACTTGCATTGGTCGATACAGAGACAGATGATACTCCCCCTGTTCACTAATTAAAACTTAGTTTGTTTTCTTGTATATGAGGGGGAAAAGATTCACGTGTTCCGAACGACACGCTAAGATTATAACGTAAAAGGTTCACGAGATTGCGCCGCTACCTTCTATATTAATGTATTGAGCAAATCTTTTGTCTTGTTTAAGGAAAAGGTAAAACATTCAAGGAAATTCATATGTTGCCTACTTGACACATTAGTTACCTCAATTTGACCGGATGTGAAGGATGGCGATATATGTGGAAAATATGTTCAAAATTTTTAGGTGACATAGTGAAAAGATACATGTCCTCTAGATAGGGCTTCAGAGTTGTAACATAAGACATGGATTTACTTTGCTATCTTTATTAATACGATGGACAAAGTTTTTACCTTGTTCTAAAAGAAATAGAAGGTATGAAAAATTCATGTTTTACGGCATGGTACATACAGCGGAGGGAATAAGTGATGTTGGTCTTCTCTTAGTTAAGCCACATAGAATTTGAGATTTGGAAAACAGAGAGAAATGAGGTCCTCTGGCATCTTCACATCATATATTTTTGAACTAGTTTTAACCATCACATATGTTTAGATTTGCATGCGAGCATTAATTATAGGAGATGAACTAATAAATAATTTGGTGTCCTTATAACATATTTTTGTGGGATAACATGGTACACATAAGAGAGGACAATCTTACCGACTGTTGTACCAGCGGGCTCATTTTTAGAGCTTAGTACACAACTAAGCTTCCACTTTAAAATTCAAATTTCAATAGATCTTATCCTACTTTTATGAAAAATCTCATTTACTCCATCTGACCCAAATTAACTAAATCATCTTTTTCTACGCGCTACATGTTGGAATTTGGGGTATTTCGGTATTGGGTCTTTGACATATAACGAATACAAATTATGAAATTCTTTTTAAACCATTAGATGAGACAGCTCGTGAATATACTAGTGATGCTAAAGTTTAGTCTCACATTGCTAGTGGAAGATGTGTTGCACCACCTGTTGTTACCACTCACTAAAGTGTGAGAAAATGGGGCATCTTACGCGCACTCCTCCTCCGGCGCCACCAGTCTCGCCATGACGCGCGCGTGCCGCGGGAATGAGCTGAGCTCATGTGTTTAGTTTGCTGACCGGGAACACTCCAGAAAATATCTCTTGTCATTTCCGTCTGAATTTTTTCGGCTCTCCCTTCTCGCTTCGTGTCCGGACTTCCTCATTCTCCCAGTAGTTTTGTGTCCGGGTTTCCTCGGCTCTTATCCCAACGAAGCTTCCTTGGGAAGCAAGAGGCTCTTATCCTTTATAAACAGAGCCACATCGATACATATGATACGACACACATACACACTTCCAGTTTCCGTTCATTGAGTCGCCTCCTTCGTCTTGTCCACTCCAGCCTGCAGCGTGCACCGCAGATTGGGACAATAGTCCTCCTGAACCCCGCTTCTCAAGAACCTGTACGAGTGAGATAAGGTTTTTGGGGAGCGCTCAACGCGACTACTGGCAACCACAACGTCATCCAGCGATGAGTTCCCCGATGTTGACTTCTTCCCGGACATCAACAATATCTTCGACAACATGACCAACAACACGAACGATGTTGCTGCTCAGGCTGCCCCGTGTGTACCTGATGGCTCAAATGATGTAGAGCTCATTTTTTCTTTGCCAGGGATGTAGATCTCATTGGGGAACCCAAAGTGGAAGGTATGATGAGCATAGCAGCAAGTTTCCCTCAGTTATGAAACCAAGGTTATCGAACCAGTAGGAGAAAAAACCAGCTCCCAAGGTGTTGCTAGCAACTTGGAACCTGCACAACACAACCATAATATTTTGCCCCAACTTACAGTGAGGTTGTCACGCTCACTAGTTTTGCTGAAAACAAAGGATTAAACGTATAGTGTGGAAGAAAATAGTTGCTTTGTAGAAATTGCAGAAAGTAAACGGTAGGTATAGATTGAATATCAGTGGGACGAATGAATCGGGATTCACAATTCACTAGAGGTGTTTCTCCATAAGATAAATAGCATGTTGGGTGAACAAATTACAGTTGGGCAATTGACAGGATAGAAAAAGCATAACAATGCATATACATGTCATGATGATCGCTATGAGATTTGTTTGGACATTACAACATAATACATAGAGTGTAATCCAGCTGCATCTATGACCAATAATCCACCTTCAGGTTATCATCCGACCCCCCTCCAGTATTAAGTTGCAAGCAACAGATAATTTCATTAAGCAAAGTGTGTAAAGTAAACAATACAATTGCCCCATGGACAAAGGATTATTGTTTTCTCCCTAGTAGCAACAGCACATCTACGATCTTAGAAGTTTTTGTCACTCTCCCAGATTACTAGAGGCATAAACCTACTATCGAGCATAAATACTCCCTCTTGGAGTCACAAGAAAGTACTTGGCCAGAGTAGCTACTAGCAACGAATAGCATGCAAGATCACAAACAACATAGACATGATAGAATCAATAATCAATCTTGACATAGTACTCAATATCCATCGGATCCCAACAAACACAACATATAGGATTACAAATAGATGATCTTGATCATGATAGGTAGCTCATGAGATCTAAACATGATAGCACAAAGAGGAGAAACTACCATCTAGCTACTGCTATGGACCCATAGTCCAAGGATGAACTACTCATGCATCACTTTGGGGGCTGGCATGGTGATGAAGAAGGCCTCCAGGGTGATCTCCCCTCTCTGGCAGGGTACCGGGAAGAGCTTCGGATCCCTCCCGATCTAGGGACGATGGTGGCGGCGGCTATAGAATATTTCGTGGATTTATGATCAGGTCCTTAGGGTTTCTACTTCGAGGGGCTTATATAGACGAAGAGGCAAGGTCGGTTGCCGCCCGAGGGGCCCACACCATGCCTAGGCGCGGGCAGGGGTGGGCCCGAACCTAGGGGTGGTCTGGCCGCCTTGTGGCTCTCCTTCGTCTCTGCTTTGGACTATGTCTTGTGTCAGGAAAAATAGGAACTTCTTCTTTTGTTCTGACCAATTCCGAGAATATTTTTTCACTAGCTTTTCTGAAACCAAAAACAGCAGAAAACCGACAACTGGCACTATGGCAACTTGTTAATAGGTTAGTTCCAGAAAATATATAAAAACGCCTCAAAGTGTAGACAAAACATAAGATAGTTGATACAAAACAAGCATGGAGCATCAAAAATTATAGATACGTTTACGACGTATCAAGCATTCCCAAGCTTAAGTCCTGCTCGTCCTCAAGTAGTTAAGTGATAAAAAAATTGAGGTGACATGCACCATCACAATCTTGATCAAGATATTTGTAAAGAATTGATAGCTGGGATCAAAGTACTCTATCATAAGCATGAAAGTTATAGTTCTAACAATAATACAAAGCAACTAAGTTGCAACATAAAAAGGTACAAACAAAAGATCATGAATAACAATGCATTGAAAGACATTTGTTTGTTTCACATATAGAAAACATAGCAAGTGTGGTAATCAGCTTGTCCTTCATGGAATAGCAAAACATAAATGCAAAGGACACATTCAAAGTTCATAAGGGTGACTAGATACAAATAATTTAAGAACAAGCAATACCAAAATTATGAATCAATCAACAAGTTTTGGGACAATGCAAATTGAACTAAGAATGACAATTATTCTCTCTTAATTGGTGCATAAGGATAGAAGATGGAGACTCAACAAAAAGTAAAAAAGAAAGGCCCTTCACAGAGGGAAGTAGGGATTTCAAGTTTCATAAAGAGCTTCCAAAAATTATGGTACTTACTAGCTTTGAGCTCTCATTGCCCCTATCATAAGCATCTTGAAGTGACTAAGGTTAAAGTGACACAAATATGAGTATATGCTTGACAAGTCATAAGTTGAAAATCTCATGCCCCTTGCGTACGAGTACCGAACCTCATGCTACTCAACTTTGGTCACAAGCAAGTTCTTGTCATTGTAAGTATATGTGTATCATAGAGTACCGCCAATGGGGTACCCCTTGCCCCATGACATAGGAGTTATCCCATATCAAAATGACAAGGTGATACGTCGTAAACGTATCTATAATTTTTGATGTTCCATGCTTGTTTAGTATCTACTTTGCTTTGCTTTGTCTATACTTTGAGGTGTTTTTATATGTTTTCTATTACTAACCTATTAACAAGATGCCATAGTGTCAGTTGCCTATTTTCTTCTATTTTTGGTTCCAGAAAGGTAGAAAAACAATATTCTCGGAATTGGACGGGACAAAAGCCAAAGTCAATATTTTACCGTGAGGAACACGAAGCTAGAGTACGAGACGGAGGGGAGCTACCAGGGGGCCACACACCCTGGTCGCGTGGCTGGGCCCAGCCCGCGCCTAGGGGGTGCGGCCGCCCTGGCTGCCCCCTGCCTATAAAGATCCCCCGATACAGAAACCCTAAGTACCCGATCAATATTCCATGAAACCGTTTGTAGCCGCCGCCACCATTGTCCCTAGATATGGGGATTTGAAGCTCTTCTCGGCACCCTGCTAGAGGGGAGATCATCCCGGAGGCCTTCTTCTTCATCATGCCAGCCTCCGGTATGAAGTGTGAGTAGTTCCACATTGGACTACGGGTCTGAAGAGAATATGCCCTAAGAGGCAATAATAAAGTATTTATTGTAGGGGTTCGTAGCATGGAAAACAAAAAAATTCTACCGCATGCACACAAACAAGCCAAGATCTATCTACTAAATTGTAGCAACGAGTCGATGGAAGTACTCACCCTCGAAGATTCCAAAGCGGTTAACGAGAGCATATTCTCGTGGGTGATGTAGTCGTACACTTGTCGTTCTCAAGATCGCGTAGACGATCCTTCCGGCCTTGCTCCTAGCCGCTTTTCACATCGGTCACACGCTCGATGAAGACCTTCCTCTCCCTTGTTCCAAAGAAAATGGAGGTTGTAGCACTCTCCTCGTGATTCCCAAGCAGCTGCACGGCGTGGTGTCGGAGTAGAGGAAGATCCATGAGCCTGCCTAAGCGACTATGGTGGAGTAAGAGAGGGCCTTGGTGATCTACGGTTTAGAGGCACCAAGGGGAGGTGGTGTGGCCGGCGTCTAGGGTTTGGGGAAGCCCCAAGTCGGCGGCAAGGAGGAGCCCTAGGCGGCGGCAGCACTTGGGGTGGTGGCGCCAGGAGCTAGGGTTTTGGGTGTGAGGGGTAGGGGTGCGCCATACCCCTCCTTATATAGGTGGGGAGAGGCGGTTTGGGAGGAGGGAGTCCTCCTACAACTCCTCCTCCTTGGACGGCGGGTGGAGGGAGTGGGACTCCTACCCTAGGTAAGTTTCCTACTCTCCCTCCACCAAGCAATGTTCGGATTTGACTTTTCAAATTGGCGTTTGACTTTCAAACTTGAATTTGATTTATCTCTTCATATTGCCAAGCCAAGTGACCCAGTACATGATGCAACCATTCCACATTGTTATGACACATCCATGTACCCTTCCCCTTCCGGAGTGCTGGACCTTCCAGACCCTTCTAGAACATTCCCGGTGAAAACACCGAAATCATTTCCGAACTCTGAAACAGGACTTTCCTTATATGGATCTTATTCTCTGGACCATTACGGATCTCCTCGTGATATCCCGGATCCCATCCGAGACCCTGAACAACATTCATTATCTTACTCATCATTCCATAACTACACAACAACATCGAATCCTTAAGTGTGTCTCCCTACGGTTCGTGAATTATGCGGACATGACCGAGACACTTCTCCGATCAATAACCAACAGAGCAATCTAGAAATTCATATGGCTCCCACGTATTTCTACGATTACTTTTCGATCGAATGAACCACTTACATACGATACCAATTTCCCTTTGTCTCACAATAGTTTACTTATGCGAGGTTTTGATCGTCGGTATCTCTGTATACCTAGTTCAACCTCGTTACTAAGTACTCTTTTCTCGTTCCCATGATATGTGATACCTTGTGAGCCAGTCACATGCTTGCAAGCTAATTGGATGACATTCCACCGAGAGGGTCCAGAGTATATCTATCCGTCATATGGATGGACAAATCCCATTCTTGATCCATGTGTCTCAACCCATACTTTCCGAACACTCAATGCCACCTTTATAGCCACCCTATTACGGTGTGGTCTTTGATGTTATCAAAGCATCCTTCTGGTGATGGTGATTATCATGATCTCATGGTCGAAGGAATTAGGTTACTATGTATCAGAAAGCTTATAGCAAACGAACTATTAAAATGACTTGATCTTTATGCTACTCTTATCTATAGGAGTATGTCCATCATACCATTCTCCCAATGATATGATATTGTTATTAATAACATCTCAATGTTCATGATCGAGAAACCACAATCATCTATTAATCAACAAGCTAGTATTGTATAGAGGCTTTACTAGGGACTCTAATTTAGTTTATAAATCACACAAGTATTAATGTTTCCGGTTAATGCTATTATAGCATGAATGTAAACATTTATCATAAACACAAAGATATAATAATAACCACTTTTATTATTTCCTCTAGGGCATATCTCCAACAGTCCCCCACTTGCACTAGAGTCAACTAATCTAGATTACATGGTAATATACCGAACACCCATGGCGGTTTGGTGTTGGTCATGTTTTGCCCTCGGGAGAGGTTTAGTCAACGGATCCGCCACATTCAGATCTGTGTGTACTTTGCAAATATTTATGTCACCATCTTGGACATGCTCTCGAATAGCGTGAAAACGTAGCTTGATGTGCTTCAGCTTATTGTGTGACCTTGGTTCTTGCGCATTGGCTATGGCGCCCATGTTATCACAGTAGATAGACATTGGGTCCGGCGCACTTGGAACCACACCGAGCTCTATAATGAACTCCTTCATCCATATCGCCTCTTGTGAAGCCTCTGAAGCAGCTATGTATTCTGATTCACTTGAAGATCTCGCCACAACGCTTTGCTTTGCACTCCTCCAGCTAACTGTTGCACCATTCAAAGTAAATACGTATCCAGATTGAGATTTAGAATCATCCGGATCGGTGTTCCAACTAGAATGGGTGTAACCATTAACAACGAGTTGTTCATCACCTCCATAAGAAAGAACCATATCCTTAGTTCTTCTCAAGTACTTAAGGATATTTTTGATCGTTGTCCAATGATCCACTCCTGGATCACTTTGATATCTGCTAGTCAGACTAACATCATATGCAATGTCGGGTCTAGTAAATAGCATGGCATACATTAGAGATCCTATGGCTGATGCATAGGGAGTCTTACTCATCCTTTCTCTATCTTCTGCCGTTGCAGGACTTTGAGTTTTACTCAAGGTCGTATTGGGCAACATGGACAAGAACCCTTTCTTGCTATCTTCCATTCCAAACCTCTTTAGAACTTTTTCCAAATATGTACTCTGTGACAATGATATTAGGCATCTTGATCTATCTCTGTAAATCTTTATGACTAATATGGAAGCTGCTTCGCCAAGATCTTTCATTGAAAAACTATTATTCAAATAATCCTTGACACTATTAAGAAGGTCTACATCATTCCCAATCAACAATATGTCATCTACATATAGTATTAAGAATGCTCTGAGCTCCACTCACTTTCTTGTAAATACAAGCTTCTCCATAAGTTTGTATAAAACCAAAGCTTTTGATTACCTTATCAAAACGTTGATTCCAACTTCGGGATGCTTGCTTCAATCCATATATGGATCGTTGAAGTTTGCATATCTTGTTAGCATCTTTAGGATCGACAAAACCTTTGGGTTGCATCATATACAACTCTTCATCAATGTCTCCATTGAGGAACGCCGTTTTGACATCCATCTGCCATATCTCATAATCATAATATGCAACGATTGCTAACATAATCCTCACAGACTTTAGCTTCGCTACTGGTGAGAAAGTCTCATCGTAGTCAACTCCTTGAATTTTTCGAAACCCTTTTGCGACAAGTGGAGCTTTATAGACAGTAACATTACCATCAACATCTGTTTTCTTCTTGAAAATCCATTTGTTCTCGACAGCCTTTTGACCATCCGGTAAGTCCACCAAAGTCCATACTTGGTTTTCGTACATGGATCCAATCTCGGATTTCATGGCCTCTTTCCATTTATTGGAATCTGGGCTCATCATCGCTTCCTCATATGTCGACATGACACTCATAACGGGATAATACCAATCAGGAGTGGTACGAGTTCTCGTCGACCTGCGAGGTTCCGTAGCAACTTCAACCGAAGTTTCATGATCAACATCATTAGCTTCCTCTCTTATTGGTGTAGGCGCCACAGGAACTACTTCCAGTGTTGCGCTACTCGCAAGTTCGAGAGAAGGTTCAACAACCTCGTCGAGTTCTACTTTCCTTCCAGTCACTTCTTTCGAGAGAAACTCCTTCTCTAGAAAGGATCCATTCTTAGCAACAAAGATTTTTCCCTCGGATCTATGATAGAAGGTATACCCAATAGTTTCCTTCGGGCATCCTATGAAGACGCATTTTTCCGCTTTGGGTTCAAGCTTGTCCGGCTGTAACTTCTTTACATAGGCTTCGCAACCCCAAACTTTAAGGAACGACAATTTAGGTTTTTTCCCAACCATAATTCATACGATGTCGTTTCAACGGATTTAGATGATGCCCTATTTAAAGTGAATGCGGCTGTTTCTAATACATAACCCCAAAACAATAGAGGTAAATCTGTAAGTGTTGGAGATATGCCCTAGAGGCAATAATAAATGTAGTTATTATTATATCTTTGTGTTTATGATAAATGTTTACATTCATGCTATAATAGTATTAACAAGGAAACATTGATACTTGTGTGATTTGTAAACTTAATTTGAAATTCCCTAGTATAGCCTCTATACATCACTAGCTTGTTGGTTGATAAATGATTGTGGTTTCCCTATCATGAACATTGAGATGTTATCAACAACAAGATCATATCGTTAGGAGAATGATATGGTGGACATACTCCTATAGATAAGCGTAGCATAAAGATCAAGTCATTTCAATAGTTCAATTGCTATATGCTTTCTGATACATAGTAACCTAATTCCTTCGACCATGAGATCATGCATATCACCTTTACCGGATGGATGCTTTGATGACATCAAACACCACACCGTAACTGGGTGTCTATAAAGGTGGCATTGAGTGTTCGGAAAGTATTGGTTGAGACACATGGATCAAGAGTGGGATTTGTCCATCCATATGACGGATAGATATACTCTGGGCCCTCTCGGTGGAATGTCATCCAATTGGCTTGCAAGCATGTGACTGGCTCACAAGGGATCACATATCACGGGCAGAAAAGAGTACTTATCGATAACGAGGTTGAACTAGGTATGCGAGATACCACGATCATAACCTCGGATAAGTAAACTATCGTGAGACAAAGGGAAATTGGTATCGTATGTAAGTGGTTCATTCGATCGCAAAGTAATCGTAGAAATATGTGGGAGCCATATGAATTTCCAGATTCCTCTATTGGTTATTGTTAGAAGTGTCTCGATCATGTCCGCATAATTCACGAACCGTAGGGAGACACACTTAAGGATTCGACGTTGTTTGAGTAGTTATGGTATTATGAGAAAGAGACCGAATGTTGTTGAGTCTCGGATGGGATCCGGATATCACGAGGTGATCCGGAATGGTCCGGAGAATAATATTCATATAAGGAAAGTCCGTTTGAGTTCGGGAATGATTCTGTTTTCATCGGAATGTTCTAGAAGGTTCTAATGTCCCAAGACTCCGAGGAAGGTACATGAATGTTTCATTGCATATTGGAATGATTGCATCATGTACTAAGTGTCCTCTCTGTTCCAAATAAAGGATTAAATTGAATCCTAATTTGAAAAGTCAAATAGCTAGTTTGAAAATTCAAACGTCTAAAATTGGAAAGAGGAAAAGAGGAAGGAGAGGGAAACCGAGTTGGGAGAGAATCCTCCTCCTCCAAGGCGCCCCTCAAGCCGAGTTGGGAGGGACTCCTCCTCCCTTGGCCACGGCCCCTCCACCTATATAAGGAGGGCAAGGCTCCTCCTCTGACACACAAGTCCCTCACCTCAAACCCTAGAAAGCCTCCATAGCCGCCGCCACCACCTAGGGTTTTGCCCTATCCGCCGACTTGGGGTCCCCAACCCTAGTCGCGGCTCTATCCTCCTACTTGGTGTGTCTAAACCCTAGATCGCCGAGGCTCTCTCATACTCCACCATACTCGCTCCGGCGAAGCCTGGGATTTCCTCTACTTCCGGTACCACGCCGTTGTCTTCTGGAATCACGAGGAGAGTGCTACAACCTCATTTTCTTTGGAACAAGGAGAGGAAGGTCTTCGTCGAGTACCGAACGTGTGACCGATTGCGGGCGCTTAACGCAGCCGGAAGGATCGCTCTGCGATCTTGAGATCGGAAAGAGTACGACTACATCACCCACGAGAATCCGCTCTCGTTAAACACTTTGGAATCTTCGAGGGTAAGTTATTCCATCGACTCGTTGCTACAATCTAGTAGATAGATCTTGGCTTGTTTGTTTGTATGCGATAGAATTTTTTTGTTTTCCATGCTACGAAACCCTACAGTAAGTGACATCATAGAACGAACCATATCTAAGAGAGTTCGATTATGACGTTCGGACACACCATTACGCTGTGGTGTTTCCGGCGGTGTCAATTGTGAAAGTATTCCGCATTTCTTCAAATGCTCGCAAAACTCATAACTTAGATATTCACCTCCATGATTAGATCGTATAAATTTAATCTTCTTGTTACATTGATTCTCTACCTCACTTTGAAATTCCTTAAACTTCTCGAAAGTTTCGGACTTATGTTTCATGAAATAGATATACCCATATCTACTCAAGTCATCTGTGAAGTTGAGAACATAACGATAACCACCGCGCGATGCTACACTCATTGGGCCACACACATCGGTATGTATGATTTCCAATAAGTCCGTAGCTCGCTCCATCATACCAAAAAATGTAGTCTTAGTCATTTTACCCATCAGACATGCTTCGCATCTTTCAAGTGATTCGAAATCAAGTGATTCAAGAAGTCCATCGGAATGGAGTTTCTTCATATGGTTCACTCCAATGTGACCAAGACGACAGTGCCTCATGTAGGTCGAGTTATCGCTCAATTTCAAACGTTTAGCTTCAATGTTATTAATGTGTGTATTTCCACAATTGAGATTCAATAAGAATAGACTATCTATCAAAGGTGCATGTGCATAAAACATATTACTCATCTAAATCGAACAACCATTATTCTCGGACTTAAACAAGTAACCGTCTCGCAATAAACATGATCCAGATATAATGTTCATGCTCAACGCAGGCACCAAATAACAATTATTTAAGTATAAAACTAATCCCGATGGTAGATGAAGAGGTAGCGTGCCGACCGCGATCACATCAACCTTTGATCCATTTCCAACGCGCATCGTCACCTCGTTCTTCGCTAGCTTCCATTTATTCTGCATTACTGTTTGAGTTACAAATATGAGCAACCAACCGTAATCAAATACCCAGGCACTACTACGAGTACTAGTGAGATACACATCAATAACATGTATATCGGATATACCTTTCTTCTTGATGTTGCTGTTCTTCAAATCTGCCAAGTACTTTGGGCAATTCCGCTTCCAGTGACCTTCTCCCTTGCAGTAAAAGCACTCAGTATCAGGCTTAGGCCCAGCCTTGGTCTTCTTCGCCGGCGCGGCAACTTTCTTACCGCCCTTCTTGAAGTTTCCCTTTTTCTTAGACTTGCCTTGCTTCTTGAATTTGGTGGTCTTATTGACCAACAACACTTCGTGCTCTTTCTTGATCTCCACTTCTGTAGATTTCAACATGGAGAAGAGTTCTAGCAATGACTTGTCCATGTTTTGCATATTGTAGTTCATCACAAAGTTCTTGTAACTTGGTGGTAGTGATTGGAGGACACGGTGAATCCCCAAAGAATTAGGAATCACTATACCCAAGCTTTGGAGTTTGCTTGCGTGCCCAGACATCTTAAGCACGTGCTCACCGAGTGCCCTCTTCCATCTTGCAGTTAAAGAACTTTTTGAAGCCTCATAAATCTCAAGCTCGCGTGAGCCTCAAATATCATTTTGAGTTCACGGACAATATCATTTGGGTCATGGTTCTCAAACCTTTCAAGCTCGATTCCAAACCATACAAGATAGCACACTGAATCGTAGATCTTGAATCTTCCGAGCGAGGAAAACATTCTTTACCTCATCGGTAGAAGTAGCGGTGGTCACCCATGTGCATCCAAAGACATAGGTCAAATTACCAGCATTGAGGACAATCCTCAAATTGCGGAACCAATCCGCGAAGTTGCTACCATTGTTTTTCAACTTTTCTTTCTCTAGGAACGCATTAAAATTGATGGTAGGGGCCGCCATTGATCTACAACATATTTGCAATAGTTTAGAATAAGTTTATGATAAATTGAGTTCTAATTAATAGTTAAATTAATCTAGGTGAACTCCCACTCAAAACAATATCCCTCAAATTGTTTTAGTGATCACATGAACCAAATCCACCACATCAAAACCGATCATCACGAGAGTTGATGTAGCTTCAATGGCGAACAATCAACATGTTCATCATATCTACTATATGACTCATGCTTTACCTTTCGGTGATCCGTGTTCCGAGACCATGTTTGTACATGCTAGGCTCGTCAAGATCAAACCTTAGCTTCCACAAGAGCAAATCTGGCTTGCTCACGTTGTATACACTCGCAGAATCTAACACACCCGATCATCACGTGGTGCTTCGAAACAACGAGCTTTAGCAACGGTGCTTACTAAGGATGAACACTTTAAAAACTTGAAATTGTGTGCTTGAGGGATCATCTTATAATGCTACCGTCGCAAACTAAGCAATACAAGATGCCTAAAGGATTAACATCACATGCAATTCATAATATGTGATATGATATGGCCTTTCTTCTTGTGCTTCCGATCTCCATCTTCAAGCACGAACATGATCTCCATCATCACCGATATGGCGTCAAGGTCAATGGCGTCGTTTTATGGTTGTCGTCCACCAGCTTCAACTATTACAACTACTTTGAATAGACACGCAGGTCTTAACGGAATTTAAAAGAGAACCATATGGCTCCTGCCGGTTGCCAACTTACAATAAGGAACATTGCATACATCATATATAATCACAATCATGGCCATATCACATCACATCACACCCCTACAAAACAAAGTTAGACGCCTCTAATTTTCTTTGCATATTTTACGTGGTTTGGGGCTTTCAATAAGTGACGTTCTAACTTACAAACAAGAACCACAACGTTGATGTTTGAACTATCAGGTGCCCGTTGTAAATTGAATCTATACTATGATGGGAGAGACAGACACCCGCAAAGCCACTTATGCAATACAAGTTGCATGTTGAGCGTGGAGCAAGTCAAATGAATGATGTCATGTAAGGTTAGCCAGGGCCGCTTCATCCCATCATACCGCAAGATGCAAAGTACACAAAAAGCAATTGATATATAAAAGCACCACCGCCCACAATGACCATTGTGTTCTACTCGTGCAACAGATCTACATATAGACATGACTCTGATACCACTGCAGGGGTTCGTAGCATGGAAAACAAAAAATTTCTACCGCATGCACACAAACAAGCCAGGATCTATCTACTAGATTGTAGCAACGAGTCGATGGAAGTACTCACCCTCGAAGATTCCAAAGCGGTTAACGAGAGTAGATTCTCGTGAGTGATGTAGTCGTACACTTGCCGATCTCAAAATCGCGTAGATGATCCTTCCGGCGCTGCGTTCCGGCAGCGCTTCCGCAGTCGGTCACACATTCGGTACTCGATGAAGACCTTCCTCTCCCTTGTTCCAGCAGGCAGCGGAGGTTGTATCACTCTCCTCGTGATTCCGGCAGCACGGCGGCGTGGTGTCGGAAGTAGAGGGAAGATCCCGCAGGGCTTCGCCTAAGCCGGAGCGAGTATGGTGGAGTAAGAGAGGGCCTTGGCGATCTATGGTTTAGAGGCACCAAGGGGAGGTGGGGTGGCCGGCGGCTAGGGTTTGGGGAAGCCCCAAGTCGGCGGCAAGGAGGAGCCCTAGGCGGCGGCAACACTTGGGGTGGTGGCGCCAGGAGCTAGGGTTTTGGGTGTGAGGGGTAGGGGTACGCCCTACCCCTCCTTATATAGGTGGGGAGAGGCGGTTTGGGAGGAGGGAGTCCTCCTCCAACTCCTCCTCCTTGGACGGCGGGTGGAGGGAGTGGGACTCCTACCATAGGTAGGTTTCCTACTCTCGCTCCACCAAGCAATGTTCGGATTTGACTTTTCAAATTGGCGTTTGACTTTCAAACTTGAATTTGATTTCCCTCTTCATATTGCCCAGCCAAGTGACCTAGTACATGATGCAACCATTCCAAATTGTTATGACACATCCATGTACCCTTCCCCTTCCGGAGTGTCGGACCTTCCAGACCCTTCTAGAACATTCCCGATGAAAACACCGAAATCATTTCCGAACTCCGAAACAGGACTTTCCTTATATGGATCTTATTCTCTGGACCATTACGGATCTCCTCGTGATATCCTGGATCCCATCCGAGACCCTGAACAACATTCAGTCTTTTACTCATCATTCCATAACTACACAACAACATCGAATCCTTAAGTGTGTCTCCCTACGGTTCGTGAATTATGCGGACATGACCGAGACACTTCTCCGATCAATAACCAACAGAGGAATCTGGAAATTCATATGGCTCCCACATATTTATACGATTACTTTGTGATCAAATGAACCACTTACATATGATACCAATTTCCCTTTGTCTCACGATAGTTTACTTATCCGAGGTTTTGATCGTCGGTATCTCTACATACCTAGTTCAACCTCGTTACTAATAAGTACTCTTTTCTCGTTCCCGTGATATGTGATCCCTTGTGAGCCAGTCACATGCTTGCAAGCTAATTGTATGACATTCCACCGAGAGGGCCCAGAGTATATCTATCCGTCATATGGATGGACAAATCCCATTCTTGATCCATGTGTCTCAACCCATACTTTCCGAACACTCAATGCCACCTTTATAGCCACCCAGTTACGGTGTGGTGTTTGATGTCATCAAAGCATCCTTCCGGTGATGGTGATTAGCATGATCTCGTGGTCGAAGGAATTAGGTTACTATGTATCAGAAAGCTTATAGCAAACGAACTATTAAAATGACTTGATCTTTATGCTACGCTTATCTATAGGAGTATGTCCATCATACCATTCTCCTAATGATATGATCTTGTTATTAATAACATCTCAATGTTCATGATCGAGAAACCATGATCATCTATTAATCAACAAGCTAGTATTGTATAGAGGCTTTACTAGGGACTCTAATTTAGTTTACAAATCACACAAGTATTAATTTTTCCGGTTAATACTATTATAGCATGAATGTAAACATTTATCATAAACACAAAGATATAATAATAACCACTTTTATTATTGCCTCTAGGGCATATCTCCAACAGTCTCCCACTTGCACTAGAGTAAACTAATCTAGATTACATGGTAATATACCGAACACCCATGGCGGTTTGGTGTTGGTCATGTTTTGCCCTCGGGAGAGGTTTAGTCAACGGATCCGCCACATTCAGATCTGTGTGTACTTTGAAAATCTTTATGTCACCATCTTGGACATGCTCTCGAATAGCGTGAAAACGTAGCTTGATGTGCTTCAGCTTATTGTGTGACCTTGGTTCTTGCGCATTGGCTATGGCGCCCATGTTATCACAGTAGATAGACATTGGGTCCGGCGCACTTGGAACCACACCGAGCTCTATAATGAACTCCTTCATCCATATCGCCTCTTGTGAAGCCTCTGAAGCAGCTATGTATTCTGATTCAGTTGAAGATCTCGCAACAACGCTTTGCTTTGCACTCTTCCAGCTAACTGCTGCACCATTCAAAGTAAATACGTATCTATATTGAGATTTAGAATCATCCGGATCGGTGTTCCAACTAGCATCGGTGTAACCATTAACAACGAGTTGTTCATCACCTCCATAAGAAAGAACCATATCCTTAGTTCTTCTCAAGTAATTAAGGATGTTTTTGACCGCTGTCCAATGATCCACTCCTGGATCACTTTGATATCTGCTAGTCAGACTAACAACATATGCAATGTCGGGTCTAGTACATAGCATGGCATACATTAGAGATCCTATGGCTGAGGCATAGGGAGTCTTACTCGTCCTTTCTCTATCTTCTGCCATTGCAGGACTTTGAGTTTTAATCAAGGTCGTATTGGGCAACATGGGCAAGAACCCTTTCTTGCTATCTTCCATTCCAAACCTCTTTAGAACTTTGTCCAAATATGTACTCTGTGACAATGATATTAGGCGTCTTGATCTATCTCTATAAATCTTTATGCCTAATATGTAAGCTGCTTCGCCAAGATCTTTCATTGAAAAACTATTATTCAAATAATCCTTGACACTATTAAGAAGGTCTACATCATTCTCAATCAACAATATGTCATCTACATATAGTATTAAGAATGCTACAGAGCTCCCACTCACTTTCTTGTAAATACAAGCTTCTCCATAAGTTTGTTCTAAACAAAGCTTTTGATTACCTTATCAAAACGTTGATTCCAACTTCGGGATGCTTGCTTCAATCCATATATGGATCGTTGAAGTTTGCATACCTTGTTAGCATCTTTAGGATCGACAAAACCTTTGGGTTTCATCATATACAACTCTTCATCAATGTCTCTATTGAGGAACGCCATTTTGACATCCATCTGCCATATCTCATAATCATAATATGCAGCGGTTGCTAACATAATCCTCACAGACTTTAGCTTCGCTACTGGTGAGAAAGTCTCATCGTGGTCAACTCCTTGAATTTGTCGAAACCCTTTTGCGACAAGTCGAGCTTTATAGACAGTAACATTACCATTAACATCTGTTTTCTTCTTGAAAATCCATTTGTTCTCGACAACCTTTCGGCCATCCGGTAAGTCCACCAAAGTCCATACTTGGTTTTCGTACATGGTTCCAATCTCGGATTTCATAGCCTCTTGCCATTTATTGGAATCTGGGCTCATCATCGCTTCCTCATATGTCGCAGGATCATCGGTGTTGTCTACCAACATGACACTCATAACGGGATCATACCAATCAGGAGTGGTACGAGTTTTCGTCGACCTGCGAGGTTCCGTAGCAACTTCAACCAAAGTTTCATGATCAACATCATTAGCTTCCTCTCTTATTGGTGTAGGCGCCACAGGAACTAATTCTGGTGCTGCGCTACTCGCAAGTTCGAGAGAAGGTTCAACAACCTCGTCGAGTTCTACTTTCCTTCCAGACAGTTCTTTCGAGAGAAACTCCTTCTCTAGAAAGGACCCATTCTTAGCAACGAAGATTTTGCCCTCGGATCTATGATAGAATGTATACCCAATAGTTTCCTTCGGGTATCCTATGAAGACGCATTTTTCCGCTTTGGGTTCAAGCTTGTCCGGCTGTAACTTCTTTACACAGGCTTCACAATCCCAAACTTTAAGGAATGACAATTTAGGTTTCTTCCCAAACCATAATTCATACGGTGTCGTTTCAACGGATTTAGATGGTACCCTATTTAAAGTGAATGCGGATGTTTCTAATGCATAACCCCAAAACGATAGCGGTAAATCTGTAAGTGACATCATAGAATGAACCATATCTAAGAGAGTTCGATTACGACGTTCAGACACAAGATAGTTTACTTATCCGAGGTTTTGATCGTCGGTATCTCTACATACCTAGTTCAACCTCGTTACTGATAAGTAATCTTTTCTCGTTCCCGTGATATGTGATCCCTTGTGATCCAGTCACATGCTTGCAAGCTAATTGGATGATATTCCACCGAGAGGGCCCAAAGTATATCTATCTGTCATATGGATGGACAAATCCCATTCTTGATCCATGTGTCTCAACCCATACTTTCCGAACACTCAATGCCACCTTTATAGCCACCCAATTACGGTGTGGTGTTTGATGTCATCAAAGCATCCTTCCGATGATGGTGATTAGCATGATCTCATGGTCGAAGGAATTAGGTTACTATGTATCAGAAAGCTTATAGCAAACGAACTATTAAAATGACTTGATCTTTATGCTACGCTTATCTATAGGAGTATGTCCATCATACCATTCTCCTAATGATCTAATCTTGTTATTAATAACATCTCAATGTTCATGATCAAGAAACCACGATCATCTATTAATCAACAAACTAGTATTATACGGAGGCTTTACTAGGGACTCTAATTTAGTTTACAAATCACACAAGTATAAATGTTTCCGATTAATACTATTATAGCATGAATGTAAACATTTATCATAAACACAAAGATATAATAATAACCACTTTTATTATTGCCTCTAGGGCATATCTCCAACATTTATTATTTGTATTCCAAGTATATGATAGATGTTTATTTTACATGCTATAATTGTATTAATACGGAAACGTTAATACATGTGTGTTTAATAAACAAACAGAAAGTTCCTAGTTATGCCTCTATGATAAACTAGCTCGTTGATTAACAAGATGATCAAGGTTTACTGATCATAGACATTGGATGTTGTTAATAACGAGATCACAACATTAGTGTAATGGTGTGATGAACATTCATCTAAAGTATAGCATTACAATCAAAGTCATTGAGTTTATATTGCTATAACAACTTACAAAGTGATCCTAATCCTTAGACCATGAGATCATGTCAATCACTAACACCGGAAGAGTTTCTTGATAACATCAAACGTCACACAGTAATAGGGTGATTATAAAGATGGGTTCAGAACTAATAAAGTGTTATGTTGAGGCCCATGGATCGAGAGTGGAATTTCTTCATCCCGATGACGGATAGATATACTCTGGGCCCTCTGGGTGATATCACATTGGTTAGCTTGCAAGCAAGTGATTTGATCACTAGAATGTTATATCACGGGAACGAGAAAAGAGTGCATGGCAGTAACAAGATCAAACTAGGTATGGAGATACTGATGATCGAATCTCGTACATGTAATATATCGCGAAACAAAAGGATTAAGATACTAGCGTAAAAGGTTCCGACGATCACAAGAAATTCATCGTTGAATGTGTGGGAGTCTGTATGGGTCTCCAGATCCCGCTTCTGATTATTGATCCGAGAGGGGTCTCGATCATATCCACATTATTCGCGAACCATAGGGTGACACACTTAAGAGACACCGACATCCAATTGGAGCAAAAGTTTCATGCCGAAAAAAATAACAAGCGCAGGAATTTATTTCACTAGATACCAAAATAGGTTTTCGGGTGAAATTGCAGAAAGTGTTTGTAACACCCTCAGAATCGGCCCTATGCAAGTTTTAGCGGAACCCGCCAAACCCGCATAGAAACGATTCAAAGGTGCCCACCAGGCACTTTCGTGCGGGTGGAAAACGAAGTAATAACATTACACAACAGTCCTCGATGGGACCCAGGCAGATATATATACAACACGACTCCAGGAGTCAAGAATACAAATATACAGAACAAAGATCCAAATCACCTTGAAAATGATAGAGCGTCCGACTACGGACAAGATGCAAATGGGGCTAAGAGCCCTGAAGAATAACCAATGGCGTCCATAACCCTGCCCGTGCCAAGCGGAAGGGTAACCCGCTAACGACGCCGATCTCAAACCGCTTAAACAAAAGGGTGCCGACAAAAGGGCAAAGGAAAAGAGGAGCGTCGATCGAGGCCAGACACGGCGAGACTAGAATTCGCGGTCCTCGCCTACATAGGTATGGTGGATCAAGCGGCGGCAAAGATGCACTAAACAACCTATAGAGACTCGGTACGACTGGCGGCTATCAGAGGGGGTAAGAAAGAGCTATTCGGAACCAACCTGATACTACCACCAATCAAACCCATCCTGGCGTTTCCCCCTCGAGACCAAACGAGGAAGTCAACCGAGGAACTCACACCGTTGGCAGTTTTACTTATTCAGTTATCGTTGCAGTAATTACTAGTCAGGTTTAGATAATCATCCTGATAAAGTAAGCAGTGGGCACTTTTAGTTAACCATTCCGTTATAGTTACAACACTTACTAATCAGATACAGGTAGCATGAGATAACCCAAAACCCAGCAGTTGTTGGTACTTTTATTTAGCCATTCCGTTGTAGTTGCAATACTTACTAGTCAAATACAATTGTCGCAAGCGACAAACCAAACAAGCAATTGTGGGCAGTTTTAGTTAGCCATTCCATTATAGTGAAGCTGATTACTAGTCATATCGGATACAATTCAATTTATAACAATAAACTTTAGTTATAGTTGTCTATGATCAAGCACTGTGCTCCAAGTCGTCCATAACCGCGGACACGGCTTCTCGAAAAGATTTAACCCTGTAGGGGTGCACCAAAGTATCCACAAGCACTTCGACCCTTTTGCGGATCGCTTATACACCCATCGGTATGTCGGTGGCCTAAGTCATGACGTTCCCAGACCAAAAGCACGGGGCCACCCCACTAAGTACACCAATAGCGAAGTCGGCGGTCTCGAGACGGACTTAGGGTTTATGATGGTCAGAACGACAAATCCCAAACTGGACCGTCTGACAAAACACTCCGCTTCCTAAGCGAGACAGCGTGCTCCTCACACAATCGTAAATAAAGCAAAAAAGCATGGCATAAGTACAAGATAGTAAATAAAACCTCAAACTAGTTTGTGGCCCCAGACAATACTTTGAAATCAGGTAATAATCAATGGGGGCCCATATCTCCCCACCGTGGTTAGCGCCTCGATCTCGGAACAGTGTCAAGAACTCGGGTCCCACGGACACAAGTGGTGATCGAAAACCACCATTATCTATCACCCACCGATGCCTCTGCTACTTACTTCAATTTTAGTTGTTAAAAGAATTAAAGTGAACGAAAAGTAAAGCCATGATCATCTCCAACAACAAACATGCGGCACTTCTCCAACAACTGTGGTACTTGACGGCACGCAACAACATTTGAGCAAGCGACTATGACGCGCGGGTCCCGCTATCTACCAAACAACAGGTAATAGGATGTGTCCAAGGCTATATATGGCTGCAAGGGATATCACGGGTACGAAAACTAGAGCATCGCAACACAGATAGCAAAAGATCAACAGGAGGGAATAAATTCTAGAAAAGTAAGATAGGTAGAAAGGGGGAGATGCTCGCCTGAAAACATTGTCGAAGGGTTCAACCGAAGATCGGGTCGACACTCGCATCAACTCAACGGCCTTATCCGTGAAGAAGCAAAACACTAGAAGAAACACCGGATGCACTATTTAATACAACGGCAGAAGATCGGCATGATGCATGTATGATGTATGACATGGCAGAAGTGCGATGCAATTAGGTCAATATTAAGTGGAACCGTGGTCCCAACAATTAATTAGGTGGTTCATGTTATTTAGCTACCCCGCAATTTAATTGTTATTTGAACATGGCAAAATATAGCACCTATTCGCTACACAATTTAAATGAGGCCAATATAAGACTAGATTTGCCCGCATATGGGCCCCATATTTAATTATAAGGTGAATCGGCGTAAGGCCCCCAAACCACATGACAAGGATGCATGCATGAACAATTAATATGCGACAAGTTGTATTATATTATAAAATAGGGTTTCGGGAAGGGGTTCACACATTAGAGGGTCTCGACGAACTTGGGGTTCCGGGGTTCGGGGTTGGTCTCAGGGTTCAGGGTTCGACGGATCGTTCTCGGACTCCGGGATCGTTCTCGGATTACTGGGTAGATCTTGTCGCACGGCGCCCGCGTAGTAGATCTTGTTGTTCTGTGTCGGCGACCTCGGCATCCGGGAAGCAGGACTTGGTTCGGCGCCGGGGGCGCATCGGATTCTCCTGGTCGCTGTCGTTCTTGTCGCCGTGCAGATCTTGTCGGGTCCCACGGGGTCGATCTTGCCGTTGCGAGGGTCTTGTCGGGCCCGCGCCATCGAGTCGGTGTTAGCGCTCGGGAGCGTTCTCGTGGCCATCTTGGCGTCCTCTGCGTCGGGGTGGTCGATGTCGGGCTCGGATGGGTATCGGGGTTCATCGGATTCGGGTAGGAGGACTTGGCGTCCCATGTCGGCGTATTTGGGGTTTCGCGGTCTTCGGGTTCCATGAGGCAGATCTTGTCGTGGGCCTCCTGTCGGTCTTGGGCACCATGCACAATTGTCGGTCTTGTCCACGGACGAACTTGACTTGCCGGTTTGATGTCGTTGCCGCGCATGTCGTGGCAGCTCTTGGCGACGACTAAACCAGGGTACATGAGTCCTGGGAAGGTTGAAACACGCACGCGGTGCAGCGTGGCGTGAGCAGGCAGCTGGCGGCCGGAGGAGGCGAACGCAGTCGGCGAGGAGGGTGGAGAGGGCGGCGGCTGAGAAGGAGGAAGAGGCGGCGAGGGAGGAGGAGAGCGGCGACAGGGAGAGGAACGCGGGGAAGGGAGAGAGAGAGGAACGTGGGCATGTCGGGGTCGGGTGGGACCAGGCAGGGCCCGCGGGCAGGGGGGGTGGACCGGGGCGAGTGGCCTGGGGCGGTTCGTGTGTGCGTGCGGTGTTGGGGTGTGTGTGGCCAGGGAGTGTGCTGGGGGTGGGTCCCAGGGAGAGAGAGGGGGGGAGAGAGAGAGAGGAAGGGAAGAGGGGCTGGTGAGGAGGCAGCTGGGGATTGGGTGAGGGAGAGAGTTGGGGTGAGGTGGCGAGCCGCGAGTGGCTGGGGTGAGGTGGAGGGGGTGTGGGTAGATTAGGTTAGGGTAGAAAAGGGTCTAGGTTGGACCGTTTTAATTTCTGGGGGTGGTCGTTCGGGTCGAATCGGCCCGTTCGACTGCCCCCACTAAAATAATTTAATATTTTATTCATTTTAAACAGACCATTTGCAAACCGTGGTTAGTCAAAACAAAATATTCCGGGGACCCGGTTTTGGTTTTGAATTAAAGACGGGGCGTTTAGAAAACAAAACCAGGCTTTTCCAAAAATAGTTTTATGCGAACAAATGCAAGATGATGACGATGCTCAAATGCAATGTGGCATGATGACATGAGCATGCGGTCATGACGATGCAATGCACAAAAAAACGCAATTTTCTAGTAGTGGTTTTGCGGGATGCCACAGTGTTTTTGCATGTGAAATGGAATACTAGCAAGGGGTTATATGTGAATGTTTGTCATTAAAGTAATTGACAAAATTCTGAATAAATAAAAGGAGTTTTATTTAATGAGAGTTTGCATTAAATTTGGTGGAAATTTAATAGCAATTTTGAGTGGGATTTTGAGTGGAGGGAATTTAAAGGATTTTTGTGAGTGGAGTGTCCACCCACATGAATGAAGGAGGGGAGGGGGCAACCCCCATGGCCGGCGGCCACCCCCTTGGGTGCCCCCTCCTCCTATAAAAGGAGCCCCCTCTCCTCTCTCTCACTCACACCTCCTCGTGAAGGATCTCTCTCCCCCTCTAGAATTTATTCCCCATGGTCTCGGACTAGCGAGATACATATTCCCGGTGGATATTTGGAAAGAAATAGTTGTGCTTCCGCTGCATCGCTGGAGCGAGGAGGCGGAGGTTGCTCGGTGCCTCAGACGTGTGTGCGAGCACGGATGCGCCGCTAAGTTGTGGTGCTAAGGACTTCCTCTCGATCTTGAGATCGGCAAGAGATCGTCTACATCAACCACGAGTTCGGACTCGTTAAGCTTTGTCGATCTTCAAGGGTATGTTCTCTACGAATATGCATCCGCCCGTTGTTTGTATCTAGTAGATAGATCTTGATACATAGTTGTTCCCATCGTAGGAATTTTTTTGTTTTCTATGCTACGAACCCTACAGTGGTATCAGTGCCGGATCTATGCGTAGATGCTTTACACGGGTAGTACACATATGAGTATGTGGGCGATGATGCTCATGTTATTGCTTCTTAGTTGTATTTTGGATATTGGTGGCATAGTGGGATGAAGCGGCCCGGACAAACTTTACATGTCCTCGCACATGAGACCTGTTCCATGCTTGACATGCAACTAGTTTGCATAAGTGGCTAGCGGGTGTCTGTCTCTCCTACTATAGTCAATATCTAATTTGCAACGAGTTGTCAACAATTTGGTTATCCTCGTTGTGGTTCATGTTCGTAGGTAAGAACGGTTCTATCTTAGAAAGCCCTAAGCCACGTAAAACTTGCAATGGATAAATTAGAGGCGTCTAGTTTAGATTGTTGTTGGGCTAGTGTTATGATATGGTGATGTTGTAAGTAGAAGTATGAGATGATACTCTTACAACACACATAACGTGTAAGTTCCATAGACCTTGGCCTTACACATAGAGGTATGATAATGATCATACCACGATGCACATGATAGAGATCATATGCGGGAACCATATCATTTCACTTATAAACATGTGATGTTTGATAGCATCTTACATTGCTTGTTTGGCGTTTTATTAGCATAATAAGTTGATCCCTCATTTAAATATCAAGATAAGAATGTGTTCTTTCTTAAGTATGCACCGATTATGTTTTCATCGCTCCAAGACATCACGTGATGATCGGGTGTTATTAGATCCACGACCATATGTCAGGTGTAAGACAGTTACACACGCTAATACTAAGGTTCTTACTTGGCGAGCCTAGCATGTACATACATGGCCTCGGAACACGGACCGAAAGGTTAAGAATGAGTCATATAGTATATATGATGCCCATTTGATGCTTGCCTTTGAAGCTACACCGACTCACGTGATGATCGGACTTGGTGTAGTGGATTTGGTTCATGTAATCACCAAAAAGGCACGAGGGATGTCGTTTTTGAGTGGGAGTTCATTCTTAATGTGGATTAGTTGAACTCAATCTATCATAAACTTAGTCTAAACTTTACAAATTTTGTTGTAGATGGCACCACCTGCTTTTAATTTCAATATGTTCATGGAGAAAGAGAAACTTGCAATGAACGGTAGCAACTTTACCGAATGGGCCATGAATTTGAGGATTATCCTATTTGCTGCACAAAAGAAATATGTGCTAGAAGCGCCGCTAGGCCCCCCACCATTCGATGATGCCCCTGACGAGGAGAAGAATGTCTATCAGACTCGTCAGGAGGACCACAACTTAGTTCATTGCGGCATATTGTATGGGCTAGATCCAGAACTTCGAAAGTGTTTCGAAAACGGAAATGCATTTGATACAATGGGCGAGTTGAAAATGATTTTCGACACACATGCTGTTGTAGAGAGCTACAATGCTTCAGAAAAGTTCTTTAGATGCATGATGGAAGAGCACAACTCCGTAAGTGAGCATGTACTCGAGATGTTGGGTTACGCCGATAAGCTTGTGTCCTTCGGAATATCGATTCCCATTGACTTAGGCATCCATCGTGTTCTGCAGTCTCTGCCACCTAGCTATAAGAGCTTCGCGATGAACTATAATATGCAAGGCATGAAGAAGTCTCTTCCCGAGCTTCTGTCAATGCTTAAAACTGTAGAAGTGGAGATCAAGAAGGAACATCAAGTGTTGATGATCCATAAGAACACAGGTTTCAAGAAATACAAGAAGGGTAAACGGAAGGGAAGTAAGGGTGGCAAGCCGGTTGCCATGCCTGAAAAGAAATCCCGAGTTGGCCCTAAGTCTGATACCGAGTGCTATTATTGTAAGGGAACTGGCCATTGGAAGCGCAATTGTCCCAAGTATTTGGCAGACAAGAAGGCCGGCAAGGCGAACAAAGGTATATATGATATACATGTTATTGATGTGTACTTGACTAGTGCTCGAAGTAGCACCTGGGTATTTGATACCAGTTCAGTTGCTAATATTTGTAACTCGAATCAGGGGCCGCGGAACAAGCGATCGCTAGCAAGGGATGAGGTCAAGATGCGTGTCAGCAATGGATCAAGTGTTGATGTGATATCCATCGGAACGCTACCTCTCCACTTGCCATCGATATTAGTAATAAACTTGAATAATTGTTATCTGGTGCCAGCACTGAGCATGAACATTGTATCTAGATCGTGTTTGATGCGAAGTGGTTATTCATTTAAATCCGAGAACAATGGTTGTTCTATTTATATGAATGAAATATTTTATGGTTATGCACCAATGATGAATGGTTTATTTCTGTTAGATCTCGATAATAGTGTTACACATATTCATAATGTTGATGCTAAAAGGATTAAACTTAATGATGATATATCTACATATATGTGGCACTGCCGTCTAGGTCATATTAGCGTTAAACGTGAAGGGAATATGCCCGAGAGGCAATAATAAAGTGGTTATTATCGTATTCCTTATTTATGATAAATGTTTATTTTGCATGCTATAATTGTATTAATACGGAAACGTTAATACATGTGTGTTTAATAAACAAAAGGTAGTTCCTAGTTATGCCTCTCTTATAAACTAGCTCGTTGATTAACAAGATGATCAAGGTTTCCTGATCATGGACATTGGATGTTGTTAATAACGGGGTCACAACATTAGTGTAATGGTGTGATGAACATTCATCCGAAGTATAGCATTACGATCAAAGTCATTGAGTTTATATTGCTATAACAACTTACGAAGTGATCCTAATCCTTAGACCATGAGATCATGTCAATCACTAACACCGGAAGAGTTTCTTGATAACATCAAACGTCACACCGTAACAGGGTGATTATAAAGATGGGTTCAGAACTAATAAAGTGTTATGTTGAGGCCCATGGATCGAGAGTGGAATTTGTTCATCCCGATGACGGATAGATATAAACTGGGCCTCTCGGTGATATCACATTGGTTAGCTTGCAAGCAAGTGATTTGATCACTAGAATGTTATATCACTAACGAGAAAAGAGTGCATGTCGATAACGAGATCAAACTAGGTATGGAGATACCGATGATCGAATCTCGGACATGTAATATATCGCGAAACAAAAGGATTAAGATACTAGCGTAAAAGGTTCCGGCGATCACAAGAAAGTCATCGTTGAATGTGTGGGAGTCGATGGGTCTCAGATCCGCTTCGATTATTGATCCGAGAGAGGTCTCGATCATGTCCGCATTATTCACGAACCGTAGGGTGACACACTTAAGAGACACCGACATCCATTTGGAGCAAAAGTTTCATGCCGAAAAGAAAAGGAAAGCGCAGAATTTATTTCACTAGACACCTAAACTGCTTTGGTTGAAATTCAAACTGGTTACGCATGTGAAATGGAATACTAGCAAGGGTTTTATGTGAATGTTTGTTAATTAAAGTAATTAACAAAATTCTGAATAAATAAATAAAAGAGTTTTATTTAAATGAGAGCTTGCATTAAATTTGGTGGAAATTTAATGCATGTGAGTGATTTATGAGTGGAGGCTTTTTAATGGGAGTGGAGGCTTTTCATTTTGAGTGGGAGCTCCACCCACATGAATGTGGAAGAGGTGGGGCAGCCCCATGGCTGGGCGCCATGCCCTTGGGTGCCCCTCTCCCTATAAAGGCCCCCTCTCCTCCTCTCACCACACCTCCTCGTGAAGGATCTCTCCCCTCTAGAATTTATCCCCATGGTCTCGGACTAGCGAGATACATGTTCCCGGTGGCTTTTCGGCAAGAAAGAGTTGTGCTTCACTGCATCGCTGGAGCGAGGAGGCGGAGGTTGCTCGGTGCCTCGAGCGTGTGTGCGAGCACGGATGCTGTTGCTGTTTTGGCGCTAGGACTTCCTCTCGATCTTGAGATCGGCAAGAGATCGTCTACATCAACCACGAGTTTGGACTCGTTAAGCTGTCGGTCTTCAAGGGTATGTTCTCTCACGGATATACATCCTTGTTGTTTGTATCTAGTAGATAGATCTTGGTACATAGTTGTTCCCATCGTAGGAAATTTTTGTTTTCTATCTTGCGAACCCTTCAATGTATCGAGCGGATCTATGCGTAGATACTTTGCACGGTAGTACATATGAGTATGTGGGCGATGATGATCATTTATTGCTTCTTAGTTGTACTTTGGATATTGGTGGCATAGTGGGATGAAGCGGCGGACAAACTTTACATGTCCTCGCACATGAGACCTGTTCCACGCTTGACATGCAACTAGTTTTGCATAAGTGGCTAGCGGGTGTCTCTCTCCTACTATAGTCAATAGCTAATTTGCAACGAGTTGTCAACAATCTGGTTATCCTCGTTGTGGTTCATGTTCGTAGGTAAGAACGGTTCTATCTTCGAAAGCCCTAAGCCACGTAAAACTTGCAATGGATAAATTAGAGGTCTAGTTTAGATTGTTCTTTGGGCTAGTGTTATGATATGGTGATGTTGTAAGTAGAAGTATAAGATGATAATCTTACAACACACATAACGTGTAATCTCCATAGACCTTGGACTTACACATAAAGGTATGATAGTGATCATACCACGATGCACATGATAGAGATCATCTGCGGGAACCATATAATTTCACTAATAAACATATGATGTTTGATTACATCTTATATTGCTTGTTTAGCGCTTTGTTAAGCATAATAAGATGTTCCCTCATTTAAATATCAAGATAAGAATGTGTTCTTCCTTTAGTATGAACCGATTATGTTTTCGTCGCTCCAAGACATCACGTGATGATCGGGTGTTCTTGGATCCTCGACCATACTTCGGGTGTAAAACAGTTACACACGCAAAATACTAAGGTTCTTACTTGGCGAGCCTAGCATGTACATACATGGCCTCGGAACACGGACCGAAAGGTTAAGCATGAGTCATATAGTAGATATGATGCCCATTTGATGCTCGCCTTTGAAGCTACGCCGACTCACGTGATGATCGGACTTGGTGTAGTGGATTTGGTTCATGTAATCACCAAAAAGGCACGAGGGATGTCGTTTTTGAGTGGGAGTTCATTTCTAATTTGGATTAGTAGAACTCAATTTATCATAAATTAAATCAAAGTGAATTTGCATAAGTTGTTGTAGTCATTGGCATTCGTTCACCACCTTATGCATAGTTGTAATTGAGATAATAGAACTATAGAATTCTGGATATATACTTTCTGTTGGTATCGTATTGTGTTGAGTGTCAATCTAAAGTTTAAAGTCCTATTGCAAACTTTCAAAGAAAATTCTATTTACTCGTGAAATTTAATAATTGGTATTAAATCGAGAGTAACAATTCGATGTTAGTATCTTAAGTATCATGTTTGCCTCCATGATTCTTGATTTAAACATCAAGTTTATCTAGGAGCTGAAAGAATTGTTTGAAACCATCATGTGTGAGATATAACGATATCTGAAACAATGTTTTGGTTGCAATATGATAGAGTATAATATATGTTCTCATATTGGATGAGAATTTACGAAGGTTGGAGATGCTAGACATCCTAATCATCCAAAAGGGTTTTGGAAAGTAATGTTATACTCACGATTCGCCTTTATAAGCTAAAGTAGCTTGATCATGAAAGTCGTCATGATAAGGGTAAATAGAATATGTATGTAAAATGTTTACTACACTAAAAGATTACTAAAGAATGGTTTTTGAAAGAATACCGATCATTTGATGATGGTGATCTACTTCAAAGTGCAAGTCCAAAGGTATTATTATTTGAATATACACGCTTTGGACTAGGTGTCATGTATATGGCGCCACTTTTGATGTTGATAAATTCTTTTAAAAGGAAAAGGAAATGCTGAAAGAGAATCTATAAAATATATTTGGCAGAAAAGAAAAGATTGGAAATATCCAATTTAGGTATATATATGATATACATGTTATGGTTGTATTCTTTGCTTGTTAAACAATGTGGTTCTTGGGTATTGGATACCGAATTGGTTGGTATGAAATTTCATACGAACGCAATTCATGAACCACAATGACCTAAGTAACTAGCAAGAGAATATGTGATGATGTTCATCGAAAACAAACAAACCGTTGTTTGTATTTCGTTGACATCAAAGCTTGACTTCAAGATTTGTTTTAATAATTGTTATTTGAATCAGGTATTATAAGAACAAAGGTTGTTCAAATAATTACCGTATTCCATATAAGATGGATGATTTACAAATCTAGTTGAAGAAATCACATCCATAAATCCTAATGCTAAAATGTTGCAAGACAAATGATTGAAAGATCACTTATGAAGTGACATCGCTGTTTAAATTATATTGGAAAGAAAACATGAAGAATCTCCATATTCATGGATTTTTGGAGTCTTTGATTTGATCAAGTGACGCTTGTGAGACTTTCCTCGGGATAATTAAAACTTCGTTCAAAGGCCAAGAAGAACGAGCGACTAAAATATTGGAATTTATACATATCGATGTATGTAGTCCATTATGCGATCAGAAGCGATGGGTTTCAACTTCATATGCTTTCTCCAGTTTTTTGAGTGAATATTCACTTAATGAGAAAGAAGTATGAAATATTTGAAAAACGTTTTCAAAGACTTTCAAGATGAAGTGGAAAATCATTGTAACAAGAAAAATAAATGAATTATGATTTGATCATAAAGGGATTTATTTGAGTTACAAGTGTAACAAGTAAATAAATGAATTATGATTTTATCATAAAGGGATTTATTTGAGTTGCAAGTTTAGCAAAACACCTAGATTTACATCTCCCAAAACACCATAGGAGTATGGAGTGTTTGAGATTTGTAAGGAAACCTTGTTTGACATGGTTGGATCAAAGGTGTTATTTATAAAACTGCCATTATGTTTTAAAAGATTAAAGCTTTAGAGACTACCGCTTTTACACTGAAAAAGAGCTCCATCTAGATCCGTTGAAATGACACCATGGAAGTTATGGTTTGGGGTAAAACCCAAGTTGTCATTTCTTAAATTTTGGTATACTAAACATAAGTAAGATGTTTACAACCAAAGTCGGATGAGCATGTCTTTGTAGGTTATTTCGAATAACAATTGGTTATTCCTCCATAACACCGAGGACAAGAGGGTTTGTCGCTTGAAATGTAAAGTTTCTTGAAGAAGGAATTTTTCATAAATGTTAAGTGGGAGGACAATAGAACTTTGATAAGGTTAACGAACCTTAGCTATATGAGCTGAGTTGCTTGTGCGGAAATCGTTAGAAGGCTGCCATAATGCTCATAGCTTATGTGCCTCAAAGGTTGTGGTCACGGAGATCTAAGTTCTTATTGAACCAAGTCGGTCGGATAAACAATCAAATACTAAGATTTGAGAGTAAATCATCATTGTTTGACAATGATTAATCGACTATATGCAAAGAAGCGATGATGGGCCAGCTCAAGTCAAATGGCTTGAAGCCATAAAATCCGTGATAGTTCCATACACGAGAAATCAAGTTTTAAACTTGGAAGACCCTCCGGAAAGGTGTAAAAACCTATCGGTCGTATTTGGATCTATAAAGAAACAGACATAGGTGTCTCACATCTATGAAATATTCGACATGTTGTAAAGTATTTTATGACAATGTTCAAAGAGTTGACTATGACAAGATTTGATCTTTCATAGCGATATTTAGTCTGAACGGATTAAAGTAGCAACCACTACATATAATTTGGTATATGGTAGATGAATAAACAAAACAAAGTTCTTCTAATAGAATGGTTACCTAGGACGTGTACATGACACGGTCCAAAGGGTTTTGTTAAATTCAAAGGATGCTAAAAGGGCATGCAAACTTCAATGGTTGAAGTAAGCATCGCGGAGTTGGAATCTTCACCATGATGAAAAGGAGTTTTTCATCATGAGACGATGAAGATGCTTGCATTTGCAAGAAATTAAGTGGGAGCGCTAAGACATATTTCTAATACATTATGTGGAGGACATCTTGTGATTAGAAATGATGTATATTTTATTGACAATGGTTAAGAATTTCATTTCGATGAAAGACTTAGGCAAAACCCGAATATTTAGCGTGAATGTCTATAGTGGATGGTATCGTACGCCAATATGGTTGTGCCAAACGTACATATATGAGATATTGAAGGAGTTCAATATAGAATCAACAAGAAACGGTTCTTGTTGCATGGAAAGGAATTGAATCAAGATTCAAGTGTATCGACACTTGATAAGTGAAACAAGATTCAAGTGCTTTGACACTTGATGAGTGCAATCACAAGAATGTTTTGATCAATCATACCATGATATGTACACATCCAGATATGTCCTATGCTCTAAGTGTTATGAGCACACCAGAATGAATCATAAAATGATCATTGGACTATAGTAAGGATATTCTTATGATCTTTTGGAAGAACTAAGAATATATTTGTGTAGAGGTGACAAACAATTACAAATAGTTCATTGTAAAGCGTTACATTGATACTAGTTTTGTCACAAGATACAAATTAAGTTTATCTCAATTTAAACTATGGGTGGCACAATGTAATGGAAAGGAGATTCCATGATGGATTTGGAAGAGTTCCAAAGTTAAGACATTGTGACGAATACTACAACAAAAGGCTAAGTATATGACTGCTATAGTAGCGACAAAGGAGAATTTGTGTCAAGTAGTTTGTTATCAAACTAAGGTGTGGTTATAGCGGGCTAACACTAAAGATATATTGTATGACAATAGTATCGGCGTGTTTTAACCCCAAGGAACTAAAGGTCTCACCGAAAGACCAAATTTATACAATGCCATCTCATTGGAGAATGAGTGATGCGTGAAGACGCAAAGACATGCAAATACACGGACACAGCGTCGACTCCGTAGATTATGTTAACCACTTGCAATTGTGTATATGGAACACCGAAAGCCATAGGTGTTCAATACACAAAGTTCTCAAACTAGATTATTGTCTCTAGTGCAAGTGGGAGACTGAAGGAATATGCGAGAGGCAATAATAAAGTGGTTATTATATTCCTTATTTATGATAAATGTTTATTTTGCATGCTATAATTGTATTAATACGGAAGCGTTAATACATGTGTGTTTAATAAACAAAAGGTAGTTCCTAGTTATGCCTCTCTTATAAACTAGCTCGTTGATTAACAAGATGATCAAGGTTTCGATCATGGACATTGGATGTTGTTAATAACGGGTCACAACATTAGTGTAATGGTGTGATGAACATTCATCCAGTATAGCATTACGATCAAAGTCATTGAGTTTATATTGCTATAACAACTTACAGTGATCCTAATCCTTAGACCATGAGATCATGTCAATCACTAACACGGAAGAGTTTCTTGATAACATCAAACGTCACACCAATGTGAGGTGATTATAAAGATGGGTTCATGACTAATAAAGTGTTATGTTGAGGCCCATGGATCGAGAGTGGAATTTGTTCATCCCGATGACGGATAGATATACTCTGGGCCCTCTCGGTGATATCACATTGGTTAGCTTGCAAGCAAGTGATTTGATCACTAGAATGTTATATCACGGTAACGAGAAAAGAGTGCATGTCGGTAACGAGATCAAACTAGGTATGGAGATACCGATGATCGAATCTCGGACATGTAATATATCGCGAAACAAAAGGATTAAGATACTAGCGTAAAAGGTTAAACGATCACAAGAAAGTCATCGTTGAATGTGTGGGAGTCGAGATGGGTCTCAGATCCGCTTGATTATTGATCCGAGAGAGGTCTCGATCATGTCCGCATTATTCACGAACCGTAGGGTGACACACTTAAGAGACACCGACATCCATTTGGAGCAAAAGTTTCATGCCGAAAAAGAAAAGGAAAGCGCAGGAATTTATTTCACTAGACAATCAAAGCTGTTCGGTTGAAATTGTTGAAACTGGTTATGCATGTGAAATGGAATACTATCAAGGGATTTTATGTGAATGTTTGTTAATTAAAGTAATTAACAAAATTCTGAATAAATAAATAAAAGAGTTTTATTTAAATGAGAGCTTGCATTAAATTTGGTGGAAATTTAATGCATGTGAGTGGATTTATGAGTGGAGGCTTTTTAATGGGAGTGGAGGCTTTTCATTTTGAGTGGGAGCTCCACCCACATGAATGTGGAAGAGGTGGGGGCAGCCCCCATGGCTGGGCGCCATGCCCCTTGGGTGCCCCCCCTCTCCCCTATAAAAGGCCCCCCTCCTCTCACACCACACCTCCTCGTGAAGGATCTCTCTCCCCTCTAGAATTTATCCCCATGGTCTCGGACTAGCGAGATACATGTTCCCGGTGGCTTTTCGGCAAGAAAGAGTTGTGCTTCCGCTGCATCTCTGGAGCGAGGAGGCGGAGGTTGCTCGGTGCCTCGAACGTGTGTGCGAGCACGGATGCGCTGCTGTTTTGCGGCGCTAGGACTTCCTCTCGATCTTGAGATCGGCAAGAGATCGTCTACATCAACCACGAGTTTGGACTCGTTAAGCTTTGTCGGTCTTCAAGGGTATGTTCTCTACGGATATACATCCGCCCGTTGTTTGTATCTAGTAGATAGATCTTGGTACATAGTTGTTCCCATCGTAGGAAAATTTTTGTTTTCTATGCTGCGAACCCTTCAAAACGCATGAAGAAGCTCCATTCGTATGGAATTTTGGAATCACTTTATTTTGAATCATTTGATACATGTGAGCCATGCCTTATGGGCAAGATGACTAGAACACCGTTTTCTGGTTCAATGGAGCGGGCGACAGATTTATTGGAAATCATACATTCTGATGTATGTGGTCCAATGAGTGTGTCGGCGCGAGGTGGATATCGTTATTTTGTTACTTTCACGGATGATTTGAGTAGATATGGTTATATCTACTTGATGAAACACAAGTCTGAAACCTTTGAAAAGTTCAAGGAATTTCAGAGTGAAGTGGAAAATCATCATAATAGAAAGATCAAATTTCTACGGTCCGACCGTGGAGGAGAGTATCTAAGTTAAGAGTTTAGCACTCATATAAAAGAGTGTGGAATTTTTTCACAACTCACACCTGCCGGCACACTACAGCGAAATGGTGTGTCAGAACGTCGTAATCGTACTTTATTGGATATGGTTCGATCTATGATGTCTCTGATGGACTTGCCGTTGTCATTTTGGTGTTATGCACTAGAAACTACTGCATTCACTTTAAATCGGGCACCATCTAAATCCGTTGAAAAGACACTGTATGAATTGTGGTTTGGAAACAAACCTAAACTGTCATTTCTTAAAGTTTGGGGATGCGATGTTTATGTGAAGAAACTTCAACCGGATAAACTCGAACCCAAAGCGGAAAAATGCGTCTTCATAGGATACCCTAAGGAAACTATTGGGTATTCCTTCTATCACATATCCGAGGGCAAGGTTTTTGTTGCCAATAATGGATCCTTTCTAGAGAAAGAGTTTCTCACGAAAGGTGTGAGTAGTCGAAAGGTAGAACTCGAAGAGGTTATTGAACCTTCTCTTCAAAGTATGGCGAGTAGCGCAGCACCGAAAGTCGTTCCGGAGTTGGCTTTACCAGTTGAAGAGGGAGCCAATGATAATGATCATGAAACTCCATAAGAGAGTACTACCGAACCTCGCAGGTCTAGCAGGACGCATGCAGCTCCCGAGCTGTACGGAAACCCTGTTATGAATTTCATGGTTGATGGAATTGATGACCTTGTGACGTATGAAGAAGCGACGAAGAGCCCGGATTCCAACAAATGGTTAGAAGCCATGAAATCCGAGATGGAATGCATGTATGAAAATCAAGTTTGTTACTTGGTGGACTTACCTCATGACCGAAAGGCCGTGGATAATAAATGGATTTTCAAAAGGAAAACTGATGCTGATGGTAATGTAACCGTCTATAAATCTCGACTTATCGCAAAGGGGTTTCGACAAATTCAAGGAGTTGACTATGATGAGACATTCTCTCCTGTAGCAATGCTAAATTCAGTTAGGATTATGTTAGCGATTGCTGCATATTTCGATTATGAGATATGGCAATGGATGTCAAAACCACGTTCCTCAATGGTAATATTGAAGATGAGTTGTATATGATACAACCAAAGGGTTTTGTCGATCCTAAGGATGCTAACAAGGTGTGCAAGCTTCAGCGATCCATCTATGGACTGAAGCAAATATCACGAAGTTGGAATCTCCGCTTTGATGAGGTGATCAAAGAGTTTGGATTTGTCCAAACTTATGGAGAAGCCTGTATTTACAAGAAAGTGAGTGGGAGCAATGTGGCATTTCTGATATTATATGTGGATGACATATTATTGATCGAAAATGATATAGATATTTTAAACAGTGTTAAAAGTTATCTAAACAATAAATTTTCAATAAAGGACCTAGGTGAAGCGTCACACATATTAGGAATAAAGATCTATAGAGATAGATCTAGGCGCCTAATAGGGCTATTGCAAAGTACATACCTTGATAAGATTTTAAAGAAGTTTATAATGGACGGAAGTAAGAAGGGGTTCTTACCTATGTTGCAAGGCAAGACATTGAGTAAGACTCAATGTCCGACTACAGCGGAACAAAGAGAAATAATGGACAAAGTCCCCTATGCTTCAGCCATAGGCTCTATAATATACGCCATGCTATGTATAAGACCGGACGTGGCACATGCTATTAGTTTGACTAGTAGGTACCAATCGGATCCAGGTTCGGAACACTGGATAGCGGTCAAGAATATCCTTAAGTACTTGAGAAGAACTAAGGATATGTTTCTTGTGTACGGAGGTGAAGAAGAGCTCGTCGCTAAGTGTTATGTCGATGCTAGCTTTGACACCGATCCAGATGACTCTAAGTCTATATCCGGATACGTATTTCTCATGAATGGAGGAGCAGTTAGTTGGAGGAGTTCCAAACAACCTGTGGTGGCGGGATCAACAACGGAGGCCGAATATGTTGTTGCTTCGGAAGCGGCTCAGGAAGCAGTTTGGATGAAGGAGTTCATATCCGAACTAGGTGAGGTTGCGAGCACGTTGGACCCAATGGTGATCTATTGTGACAACAATGGAGCCATTGACAATGCCAAAGAACCAAGGTCTCACAAGAATTCCAAGCATATTAAGCGCCGGTTTCACTCCATCCACGAGCATGTCAAGGATGGAGATATAAAGATTTTTAAAGTACACATGGATCTCAATGTAGCAGATCCGTTGACTAAAACTCTCCCTAGAGAAAAACATGATCAACACCAGAACTCCATGGGTGTTAGATTCATCACTATGTAACTAGATTATTGTATCTAGTGCAAGTGGGAGACTGAAGGGAATATGCCTTGAGAGGCAATAATAAAGTGTTTATTATGTGTATTCCAAGTATATGATAGATGTTTATTTTGCATGCTATAGTTGTATTAATACGGAAACGTTAATACATGTGTGTTTAATAAATAAACAGAAAGTTCCTAGTTATGCCTCTCTAATAAACTAGCTCATTGATTAACAAGATGATCAAGGTTTCCTAATCATAGACATTGGATGTTATTAATAACGAGATCACAACATTAGTGTAATGGTGTGATGAACATTCATACGAAGTATAGCATTACGATCAAAGTCATTGAGTTTATATTGCTATAACAACTTACGAAGTGATCCTAATCCTTAGACCATGAGATCATGTCAATTACTAACATCGGAAGTGTTTCTTGATAACATCAAACGTCACACCATAACAGGGTGATTATAAAGATGGGTTTAGAACTAATAAAGTGTTATGTTGAGGCCCATGGATCGAGAGTGGAATTTGTTCATCCCGATGACGTATAGATATACTCTAGGCCCTCTCGGTGATTTCACATTGGTTAGCTTGCAAACAAGTGATTTGATCACTAGAATGTTATATCACGGGAACGAGAAAAGAGTGCATGTCAGTAACAAGATCAAACTAGGTATGTAGATACCGATGATCGAATCTCGGACATGTAATATATCGCGAAACAAAAGGATTAAGATACTAGCATAAAAGGTTCCGATGATCACAAGAAAATCATCGTTGAATGTGTGGGAGTCAGTATGGGTCTCCAGATCCCGCTACTGATTATCGATCCGAGAGGGGTATCGATCATATCCACATTATTCACGAACCTTAGGGTGACACAATTAAGATGCACCGACATGCAATTGGAACAAAAGTTTCATGCCGGAAAGAATAACAAGCGCAGGAATTTATTCACTAGATATCGAAACAGGTTTTCGGGTGAAATTGCAGAAAGTGTTTTTGCATGTGAAATGGAATACTAGCAAGGCGTTATATGTGAATTTTTGTCATTAAAGTAATTGGAAAAATTCTGAATAAATAAAAGGAGTTTTATTTAATGAGAATTTGCATTAAATTTGGTGGAAATTTAATAGCAATTTTGAGTGGAGGGAATTGAAAGGATTTTTGTGAGTGGAGTGTCCACCCACATGAATGAAGGAGGGGAGGGGCATCCCCCATGGCCGGCGGCCACCCCCTTGGGTGACCCCTCCTCCTATAAAAGGAGCCCTCTCTCCTCTCTCTCACTCACACCTCCTTGTGAAGGATCTCTCTCCCCCTCTAGAATTTATTCTCCATAGTCTCGGACTAGCGAGATACATGTTCTGGTGGCTATTCGGAAAGAAAGAGTTGTGTTTCCGCTGCATCGCTGGAGCAAGGAGGCAGAGGTTTCTCGGTGCCTCGGACGTGTGTGCGAGCACGGATGCGCCGCTAAGTTGAGGTGCTAAGGACTTCCTCTCGATCTTGAGATCAGCAAGAGATCATCTACATCAACCACGAGTTAGGACTCATTAAGCTTTGTCGATCTTCAAGGGTATGTTCTCTACGGATATACATCCGCCCGTTGTTTGTATCTAGTAGATAGATCTTGGTACATAGTTGTTCCCATCATAGGAATTTTTTCTTTTCTATGCTGCAAACCCTACACGGTCCATGTAGTAGCTAGATGGTTGTATCTCCTCCTTTGTGCTACCATGTTTAGATCTTGTGAGCTCTGTTCATGATCAAGATCATCTATTTGTAATCATGCATGTTGTGTTTGCGGGGATCCGATGGATATTGAGATTACTATGTCAGATTGATTAATGGTTTTGTCTTATTGATTCTATCATGTCTATGTTGTTTGTGATCTTGCATGCTCTTCGTTTCTAGTAGCTATCTTGGCCAAGTAGATGCTAGTGACTCCAAGAGGGGGTATTTATGCTCGATAGTGGGCTCATGCCTCTAGTTTCCAAGTGAAGTGACACAAATATCTTTGGTTGTAGATGTGCTGCCACTAGGGAGAAAACAACGGTCTCTTATTCATGGAATAAGTGGATTGTTTACCTTACACACTTTGCTTAAAGCAGTTATCCATTGCTTGCAACTTAATACTGGAGGGGGTTTGGATGATAACCTGAAGGTGGATTACAAGTCATAGATGTAGTTGGATAGCGGTCTATGTATCTTGTTGTATTGCCCAATCGAATCTCATAGGATCATGAATGTCTAGTATTGCATTGTTATGCCTTGCTCAGTCCTGTCAATTGCCCTGCTGTAATTTGTTTACCTAGCATGCCATGTTTGTTTATCTTAAGGAGAACACCTCTAGTGAACTATGGAGCCCGGTCCAATCTTTACGATTGATACATCTTCCACTGTTACTGTTTACTTTCTGCAAACCACTATTACCTTCCACACCATATAGTTAATCCTTTGTTTTCAGCAAACCGGTGAGATTGACAACCTCACTATTCGTTGGGGCAAAGTCTTGAGTTTGTGTTGTGCAGGTTTCCAAGTTGCTAGCAACATCTTTGAGTCGTTTCTTTCCTCCTACTGGTTCGATAACCTTGGTTTCTCACTGAGGGAAAACTTGCTGTTGTGCTCATCATACCTTCCTCTTGGGGTCTCCCATCGAAGCTTCCACGCACCATCAAGACTTTTCTGGCGCCGTTGCCGGGGAGGCTAAGGACGTCTTCACAAGGGGAGTCCTTCACAACCTTTCTCTTTACTTTGTTTTTGGTTCGCTTAATTTCTTTTTCTTGGTTTTGTTTTCCTCTTTTTATCAAAAACTCCAATTTTTTTAGTTTAGTTTGGTTTGCTTTCCCTTATCAAAAACACAAAAAATTAGTTCCTGCTCTAGTTGCTGCTAGTATTGGCTTGCTCCACTTTTGCCAAAATGAACTCTACTGAGAACACCAAGTTGTGTTACTTCACTAGCAAAAACAACAATGATTTCCTAAGTACTCCTATTGCTCCACCTGCTCCTGATGCTACCTTTTACGAAATTAAGCCTGCTTTGTTGAATCTTGTGATGAGAGAGCAATTTTCTGGTACTAGTTCTGATGATGATGCTTCCCACCTTAATAACTTTGTTAAACTTTGTGAGATGTAAAAATATAAGGATGTAGATGGAGATATTATTAAGCTCAAGTTGTTTCCTTTCTCCTTGAGAGGAAAAGTTAAAGAATAGTTGCTATCCTTTCCTATAAATAGTATTGTTCTTGGATTAAGTGCAAAGATGCTTTTATTGGAAAATACTATCCTCCTGCTAAGATCATATCTATGAGAAGTGAAATAATGAAATTTAAACAACTTGATAATGAACATGTTGCTCAAGCTTGGGAAAGAATGAAATCTTTGGTTAAGAATTGTCCCACTCATGGACTTACTGCTTGGATGATTATCTAGACTTTTTATGGAGGTTTAAACTTCTCTTCAAGAAATCTGTTGGATTTAGCTGCTAGAGGTACCTTTATGACCATTACCTTCGGTGCTGCAACAAAGCTCCTTGATAATATGATGGTCAACTATTCTGAATGACACACTGAGAGAGCTTCACATGGTAAGAAGGTAAATTCTGTTGAAGAAATCTCCTCTTTGAGTGACAAAATTGATGTTATCATGGCTATGCGTGTTAATGGAAAAGCTCATATATATATCCAAATAATGTTCCCTTAGCCTCTTTGGTTGCTCAACAAGAGCAAGCTGATGTGAATTTCATTAGAAACAACAATTTCAACAACAATGCCTATAGGAATAATTTTGGTAGTAACAACAATTATAGGCCTTATCCTCCTAATAATGGCAATACCTATGGAAACTCCTACTGCTAGAAGTGCTCCCTTTGAACTTGAAGTCATGCTCAAAGACTTTATTAGTAAAACAACCACCTTCAACAAGACTACGGAGGAAAAGCTTTTGAATGTTGAGAAAAATATTTCATCTTTGTCTGAAGCACAATCCTCTTTGATTAATAAAATGGCTGCTAAACCTGAAACCTTGAAAAGTACCTTTGTTGCTACTCATGCCATACAAGTTACTATTGATGAAAATGTTAGACTGTTAGCCCAACTACATGCTAAGTGGGAAAGAGAAGCTGAAATTGCTAGAAAAAATAGTGTGTGCACTATCACCACCACCAATATGGAAGCCACTAAACCACAAGAAGTACCTATTTCTCCTACCATAATGCCTAAACCCAATGATCCTACTACTAGTGATGGTAAGTTTAATTTTGATCTTGATGGTTCCAATATTTCTGAAGTGATTATGTTCCTACAAAAGCTTGCTAGAAGTCCTGATGCTAGTGATATGAATATGGCTTTCACCAAACACATTACATATGCTCTTATTAAAATTAAGGAAGAGAAGTTGAAACACAAAGCCTCTATTATAACACCCCTACTTCTACTAATAGTAATTAGGGTTTGTATGTGCATAGCATGAGCATCATATTCTAAAAATGAAACTAAGAAAAATTAAAGCACAACCCTAAACCCTACTTTATCTCTATGTGAGAAATCAATTTAAATTGGTTTTGAAATATTTTGAAAAGTTCAAAAGGTATGGACCCCAAATTGACTTAAAGGGGCCCCAATTATTTTACTGTACTCACTGGTATTTTTAGAATGTGCAAAACACAAAAAAAAATATTGAAAATACAAACAGAAAAAGAGAAAAAAAACATGACACGTGGGCCGCACATTGTCTTCTTCCTTAAGCAGCTGTGTGGCCAGTTCCTGCTCGTAGATCCACATCCTGCTTGCCGTTTCGTGGCCGAGGCAACCTCCTGGAGAGCCCCCTAGCCCAGCACGTCTCCTCTCACTTTCCCCAATTCCGATCACGCGACAGACCAAAATAGCAGCCCTTCAAAGAACCAATCCCCGAAGCCAATGCAACCACCTAGGCGAGAAACGGCCGGAAGAAGAATCCCAGGACCAGTCTCTAGAACATAAGAGGAGCAGAGAAAGTAGGACATCAGGGAGGCCAAGGAGAGAAGAAAAAGACCAACCCCATCTCTGATTTGTTGCTCTGCACTTCTTTGAGTACAGGTACCATTCAGATGTGAGGCCACAAATAATATTATTTCTTGTTAAGATCCGTTCTATATTTAGCTCTTCTAATTCATGTTAGGGATCGTTATGGAACAAGATTCCCATATCCCTTCTTCTCAGTTTACCTATCTATTTGAACTTGTTCTCTGAATATATTTTTCACAGAACCAGTTAAAAGTTTTAGTAAGAGAGAGAGCATCCTACAACAAAGAATTGCAATTTTAAGCGACAGAGACCAAGGGTAGCATCGCCTCTTTCAGTTTGCTAAACGTTTTGGTAAAGTAATCCTTCTAAATGTCGGAAGCTAGCTGGTACTTGAGTGATGTCCTATTCATTCATGTACATACACGATCTCTGAATCTTATTATAGCAGTGTACCAATCTGAGCGCTGATGCATCCACTGCTTGCATGTTTGTCTCTGCTAAAAATCCTTGTCTTGTTGTGCAACTATGCTGACAAATTGAACCATCAATTTTCGAATTCAACACAAGGAAAAATATGTTAGTGCTCAGAGTTCTATCTGTACTTTGGTGGCTACATGTTCAGATTCATACACGAAGAGATACAGCTCAATAAACTATCAGCTTTCCATGATGTTTAAAACAATTTGCCGTGTCTTCTCTAATGAAATGAATACACTTATTCATGATCTAATTCAATGCTTTCTAACAATGTTAGTGAGCCATTTTATAGGTATTTAAAAGACTAATTTCGTATCTGTCATTTTCTGTTTTTCAAGAAATAAATTGAACTTGTAAAAAAATCATAACTGTTTCATACTGTTTCAGAAAAATACAAATAATATATCAAAATGTTCAGAAAATTGAGATCTACTTATTTAAGCTATAATCATGCATTGTTAAACAATTTAAATTGCAAGTTAGCTAGAAGAACTAAATATACCCCTTTCATATACATCCGGGGTTTCCTCGAGTTAGGGTTTAGACCCCTCGGAACCCCGATTAAACTACCGAGCATGTTTAGGGTTTTAATTTCAATACAATTTAACTTGTCATATCATCATCCTTGATTGAGCATTGCACCGAAGCCATGTGTTGATTGTTTCCCCTTTATTTTCGGTGTTTGGTTCTTTCCGATAAAATACGATATCGAAATCGAGATCGAGTCCAAGACTGAAGATCAAGATCAATACCATCGAAGGTCATCTACGAACAATGGCAACAAGATGAACCCTGGAGAGCTATATCCTTGTGTTTGTCGAACAAGTCAAGCCAATGACTCCGAAGGTCTGTATTGGGTGTCAACAGGCAAAGGCAAACGAAACCCCACGCATGATATAATCATATGCTTTCAAGCATTTTAAATTCTTGCCATGTGCATACGATTCTTAAGTATTTTATCGATAGATAGAGTAATCCTATCTGATGCATGTTTCCTTTGAACCTATATTCCCTGATCTACTGCTCCTAGCATAACTAGGGTTTGGCTTTGTCATCGCTGTTAGAGTTACTTTATCTGTTGTGCTTAGCCATGCTTAGTTGTTCCGTGGATTCACCTGGTTGTTGGTTCCAAGCTTCGAATGAACCTAGTTGGACAAGAGAACGTGGTATGACAGGTGATGTGAGTTTAACATGCTAAGGCTTGTATGGGAGGTCACGCGGGTTGTGGTTTTTTGCAGTCCCATACTTGCCACCCTTAGGACCCAAGGTTCTTGCCTCTTGAACCAAGACGAGCGTACAGCCACACGGGGGTCTATGGGGACCCCCTTGACCCCAACTTGCCTAGTCTGATCCATGAGTCCGTAGTTTGAAGATTTATTCGGCACCCGCATGGAAAAAGGTTTTTGGAAAATGGTGCAAGCATATAGGACGTGGCCGGGTGAAGGATGCTCGGCATTGAACTAGATCCCGGTACACAAAGTCGAGGACCGCCTGGGAGTATGGCCAACTACCGCAGCCGGGAGCCCTTCTGGTGACTCATGGATTAGGCAAAAGTAAGAGAAAGGTTTCGGTCGACCACCCTCTGTCAGCACACCAAGGAAGTGTGTCAAGTGACGCTAAGAGTCGGTCGGCGCGTGTGGATAAAGTTGTACACCCCTGCAGGGTTTAATCTTTTCGAAAAGCCGTGTCCACAGTTATGGACAACTTGGGAATGGACGTGGGATCATAGAAAGAATAACCTAATCGTAAAACTTGGCAAACTAATGTGTGCTTAAGGATGCTTCCTCTTGGGTATGAGGGGGTGATCCTATATGAGGTTCGATGACGATGACTTGGTGGATATAAAAGATGAAGATCAATATTGTGGAGATGTCGCTCCCTTATCCCCTTTTAAAACACTCTGATTAGACGAGCTTCTTCTCCCTCCTATTTTATAAACAAAGATGGCTTTATGCAAAACAACTTCACCAGCCATAAGTCTTGCGAAGTACACCCTGTACTCACCCTTGCTTCGTTTATATTTTTGCAGCAGAGTACGTGTTACCATAGAATATGAGTTCTTGATGGCATCGACATTGACGAGTAGTTTGGAGATCCCGGCCGGCAGCCTGGAATCTCTGGAATGGGATGTCATCGTTATGCTTCAGGCCTTTTATGCCATTTGTTAAGTTTGCTAATTTAATAGCATAATTTTTCTTTTGTTGTTTGATGTTTGTGGTCAGTGACCTATGCTTGTAATATTTTGGTTCTTCGCTCAGATATGAGCTTGCTGTAATAATTTTGTGTCGTAGGGTCACTGATGTGTAACCGATTCTTCCCTGGATATTCTCGAGATCAAGGTTAAGCTTATTTCAGACGGTGCTCTGGGATTTGTTTAGCCCTGATCCCGGGGGTGTCACATCTATCCCTAGGAAAGTAGAAGATAGTTGGGAACCCATTATTAATATGCAAGTGAATGACTTTGATCTCAAAGGTTCATGTGACCTTGAATCTAGTGTCTCTATTATGCCTAGAAAAATTTATGAAATGCTTGATTTGCCATTTTTGGAAGATTGTTATTTGGATGTCCCACTTAATGATAATGCTAATAAGAAACTCATGGGAAGTGTTAATGATGTTCTTATTATGGTTAACAATGTTTATGTCCCTGTTGATTTCTATGTCTTGGATGTTGAATACAATGCTTCTTGTCCTATTACTTTGGGAAGACCTTGTCTTAGAACTGTTGGTGCCATCATTGATATGAAAGAATGCACCATTAAATATCAATTTTCATTCAAGGAAGGTATTGAACACTTCCCTATGAGAAAAGAGAAGTTGCTTTTTTCTCCTCCTTTGAAATCAAGGTTTGATGTTAATGCTTCTTCATTTGAAAATACTTGATTCTTGCTTCTTGTGCCTAACTTAAAGGCGTTAAAGAAAATTACTTATTGGGATATAACCCAAAAGTTTTCTTGAGTATTGGAAATTATTACTTCAGTACTGACCTCTCCTTATCCTTTTTTTGTTTGCTTTTTTGTGCCAAGAATAACCTTTAATGAGGGGAAAGTAAAATTTGGGGAGTTGCTGTCCCGAAACAGATTTTTGTGCTCCACCGTAAAAATTCGTGTAAAATATCTGAAGTCGGATTGAGCTTATATTTTCTAAATAAATCCCCCAGTATGTTAGCTAACTTTCATTAGTTCAACACTATTTGAGCAACAGAAGGTCTTCGAAAAAATTGGTTTCTACTTGCTGGTCTGTTTTGACAGATTTCTGTCATTATTTGTATTTGCTTCTTATTGATTCTTTTTTGGGTTCTTTTTGGGAAATTGAGATTTTTAAGGGAATTGATATAGTAGCTTGTGTTTTTAATGAAAGTTTTGTCGTTCTAAAGCTAAACCCAAAGGCCTATTATCTTTTGAATACACTAATGTTGCTAATGAAGATTGTGTGAAGTTTTGTATGAAGGAAAATTTTCAGTTGTAGAGAAAGAATGATGTAATAAGATGAAGAATGGACAAAAGCTCAAGCTTCTTCATCTCATCATATCATTCTTTCCCTACACTTGAAAATTTCTTTCATACAAAACTTCACACAATCTTCATTAGCAACATTAGTGTATTCAAGATAATAAGCCTTTGGGTTCAGTTTTAACTCAAGTAAAACTTCCATTAAAACATAAGCTACTGTAGCCACTTATTTTAAAATCTCAAGTGATCAAGAATAACTCAAAAGAAACCGATTAAGAGGCAAATGCACATAATGGCAGAAATATATCAAAACAGATCAGTAGGTAAATACTGATTTTTTTCGAAAATCTTCTGTTGCTCAAATCGAAAAGTGCAAAACTAAAGAAAGTTGGGTAAATAACAGGGGCATGCACACAAAACATTTCAGCTTAATCCGACGTACTGGGATTTTTCACGATTTTTTACGGTGAAGCACAAAAATCTGTTTCGGGACAACAACTTCCTCATATCTTACTTCTCTCTCATTAGAGGCTATTCTTGGCACAAAACCCAAACAAAAAGTATAAGAAGAGGTTATTACAGAGGCAATAACTTCCAATACTCAACAAAAGAAAAACTTACTGAAATAAAAATTGGGTTATCTCCCAAGCGTGCTTTTCTTTAACGCCTTTCAGCTAGGCACAGAAAGCAAGAATAAAGTATTTTCAAATGAAGAAGCATAAAGATCGATACCAGAAATTTCTTCAACAAGGCAAGGTATCTTATCCAAATAAGTTCTAGAGGATCCTCTCTCAATACTCTTGGGTTCACTATTTTCATGAAATGGGTTTTCAGGAATAATCCAATCAAAATTCTTTTCTAAGGCTTCATGCATTCCTACAAGTTTAAAAGGTATTAGTGTTTTAATTTCATCCCCATTTTTGGGTTTGGTTTTGTCCAACTTTTCTAGTGTACCAATAACATATACACATGAGCCTAGCATATTAAAACGATCAAAGACCTTTCTAGCTTCTATAACAACATCATTAAATTCTTTAAGCAAAGTTTCCAGGATAAAATCTCTCTTTTCAATGTCCTCAATATCATTAAGTTTAAGAAACATTATCTGAATTATGGGGTTAATGTTAACAAACCTAGCCTCCAACATGTGAAAAAAACAAGCTGCAGCAGTTTCATAGTTTGGAGCATGTTTTGCTAAGGATCTATCCTTAATATCGTTATGCTTACTAACATGATTAAAGAATTCTTCAATATTATCTTTCCCAATTATAGATCCACTACCTATTGAAAGGTCTTTCAGAGTGAACTTAGGGATCAACATGATGAGCTAAAAACAAGGTAACAAAATAACAACTAAAGAGGGAACTAATTTTTTGTGTTTTTGATAAAAAGAAGCAAACCAGTACAACTATTTTTGTGTGTTTTTGATAAAAATAAGCAAACAAAACAAAGCAAAATAAACTAAGAAAAATAAAAAAGTAAAGAGATTGGTTGTGAGAGACTCCCCTTGCAGAAGCTGTCCTGTATATCCCCAGCAACGGCGCTAGGAAATTGCTTGATGGCTCAAATGATATAGAGCTCGCTGGGGAACCCCAAATGGAAGGTATGATGAGCACAACAACAAGTTTCCCTCAGTTATGAAACCAAGGTTATCGAACCAGTAGGGGAAATAACCAGCTCCCAAGGTGTTGCTAGCAACTTGGAACCTGCACAACACAACCACAATACTTTGCCCCAACTTATAGTGACGTTGTCAAGCTCACTGGTTTTGTTGAAAAAAAGGATTAAATGTATAGTGTGGAAGAAAGTAGTTGCTTTGAAGGAATTGCAGAAAGTAAACAGTAGGCAGTAGATTGAATATCAGTGGAAAGAATGGACCGGGGTCCACATTTCACTAGAGGTGTTTCTCCATAAGATAAATAGCATATTGGGTGAACAAATTACAGTTGGGCAATTGACAGGATAGAGAAAGCATAACAATGCATATACATGTCATGATGATCGCTATGAGATTTGTTTGGGCATTACAACATAATACATAGATCGTAATCCAACTGCCTCTATGACTAATAATCCACCTTCAGGTTATAATTCGAAACCCCTCTAGTATTAAGTTGCAAGCAACAGATAATTCCATTAAGCAAAGTGTGTAAAGTAAACAATACAATTGCCCCATGAACAAAGAAATATTGTTTTCTCTCTAGTAGCAACAACACATCTACAATCTTAAAAGTTTTCGTCACTCTCCCAGATTACTAGAGGCATGAACCTACTATCGAGCATAAATACTTCCTCTTGGAGTCACAAGCAAGTACTTGGCCAAAGTAGCCACTAGCAACGGAGAGCATGCAAGATCACAAACAACATAGACATGATAAAATCAATAATCAATCTTGACGTAGTACTCAATATCCATCGGATCCCAACAAACACAACATATAGGATTACAAATAGATGATCTTGATCATGATAGGCAGCTCACGAGATCTAAACATTATAGCACACATAGGAGAAATTAGCATCTAGCTACTTCTATGGACCCATAGTCCAAGGATGAACTACTCACGCATCACTCCGGAGGCTGACATGGTGATGAAGAAGGCCTCCAGGGTGATCTCTCCTCTCCGGCAGGGTGCCGGGAAGAGCTTCGGATCCCTCCCGATCAAGGGACGATGGTGGCGGCGGCTACAAACTTTTTCGTGGATTTCGGATCGGGTCCTTAGGGTTTCTGCCTCGAGGGGCTTATATAGGCAAAGGGGCAAGGTCGGTGGCCGCCCGAGGGGCCCACACCATGCCTAGGCGCGTCCAGGGGTGGGCCCGCGCCTAGGGGTGGTCTGGTCGCCTCGTGGCTCTCCCTTGTCTCCGCTTTGGACTCCGTATTGTGTCGGGAGAAATAGGAACTTCTGCTTTTGTTCCGTCTAATTTCGAGAATATATCTTTACTAGCTTTTCTGAAACCAAAAACAACATAAAACATGCAACTGGCACTGTGGCAACTTGTTAATAGGTTAGTTCTAGAAAATGTATAAAAATGCTTTCAAGTGTAGACAAAACATAAGATAGTTGATACAAAAGAAGCATGGAGCATAAACAATTATAGATACGTTTACGACGTATCAGTACCCCTAAACTTCCTGTTTCAGATTATACTAGAATATCTTGTTCTAGCGTTTGGAGTAGATCTAGTCGGTTTATCTTGTATAAATGCAATTGGTTCATCTACTCTGTTGTTTTGCATGATTAGTTTAAGTACTCCTTTATTAATCATGTTTTAGCGATTATTTTGAATTAAATTTTATAAATTGTTGCTCATATTTTCAACAATCCAAAAACCTTATTATAGGCAACTAAATTCAACTAGCATAGTTGTGGCTACCAGGCCACCTCTGTTCGATGGTGTGCATTATAAGAATTATAAGAGATGGCGCATGAGAGCAGTTCTTTTATTTCAAAACCTAAACTGCTATGGCGCCACTCTTGGAAAACCCGAGGGAGAGTTTTCCGCTGCTCAGGAGGAGGCCTTTAAGAAAGGCGATACCATGTTTTTGGTGGCTCTTTTCAGTATTTTTGGGGACAACATTGTTGACACGTATATGTCATTTGATAATGGCAAGGACGCATGTGATGCGCTTGAGGCCAAGTTTGAGGTCTCGGGCGCTGGCACTGAGTTGTATGTCATGGAGCAATTCTATGACTACAAGATGACTGGTGAGAGATCCGTTGACAAGCAAACTCATGAGATACAGTCACTTGCCAAAATAACTCGAGCAGTTCAATTGTGTGTTACCATACAAGTTTGTTGCCAGAGCCATCATTGCTAAGATTCCTTCTACATAGGGAAATTTTGCTACTTCTCTGAAACATAAGAGATAGGAGTTTTCCGTTATGGGTCTCTTCATGTGGAAAAAAAGGCGAGAACAAAAACGTGCTTGAGGATCTGAGGGAGGTTTTAGTGCCAATTTGGTGCAGAAAAAGAACCATGAAAGTGGGGTGACTATCTGTGAACAGATATGCCGATTTTTCGCTAGCATATATGCAGCAATTTTCTTGACTGGGTTCTTCGAGAGGTTTAATTTATCCCTTAGAAAATAAGCTATGCTTCAAAATTGGACATCAAAGGCATGAACAATCCAGCAACCTATTCTGGATTAGGTTGACATACAATGGGCATAACCAAAAACCACCTACCAAGTTCACCACACCCAAAACACCATTGCACACATGCTCATAGATCTGAAATGAAGACGACAAACGAAGAAAACCACAAATGGTAATAACTAAACTTTATCCTCCAACATCCTCTACTCGAACGATACAAGCCAGAGCAGCGACATTCACCAGCTGTTATTGTTCATGCCCTGCGCGAGCAAAACATCCATGACGTCAATCTGGAACACCATGACCGAGATTGCCCATGCTTCTGCGCACCGTAACCACCACCAATAAGCGCATGTAAACGAAGAAGATTCGTTGCAGTGACCACCCGGATTAAGAGGCACCGTGGGAGCAGATTGAGCAATGCATCAAACGCGTGCGGGGCACGTGCAATGCAAATTTCAACGGCGGGGTCTCACTGATCCAACGCCAGTGAAGTCCGCCCACGAACAATCCTAAAACACCGTGAGGCTACCGCGCATTAACTGGAACCGTCGAGGGTCGCGAGGGTACGACGAGCGGAGGGAGGAGGAACAGGCGTGGAGCAATAGTGGCCAAAACAGGGTGACGGGAATAGGAGAGGGAGATGAGCACAGAGACGATGTATACCTGCTGCAAGGCTGTGGGAGAAGGCGTCCCACCAGTCGGTGGCTCCTGGCGGGGGCATCGGCGCCGTCAACCCCGCCGGGAGGGCTTTCTCGGGGTGTCGCTTCTGCCGCTTGGCCCCCCTGAGTGGTGCCATGACGAGGGAGGAGATGGCTAATTGCGGAGGAGAGATCAACGAAAGAAGCGACCATGGCTCTGCTGCGGCAGCAAGCCCCCCCCCCCCAATGACTTAAAAGACCTAGTTGTTCAGTGCCTAAAAAGAGAAGAGAGATATTGGATTTCACGGCTGCTGTTATGGTTTTGTAGCGGAATTTTTTGCTAGCGCCGCAGCCAGATAGATATAGCATGCAATAAGCCAAGTACTAGTATGTTTTGGTCATTGGTTTGTGATGAATATGAGATGGAACTAAAAATGCAATGCACAAGGTAGGGTGGATCTTGGCAAGATGGGCAGCTTGGAAAAGGACCTCGTGGGTTTTGGTCAAATTAGAAGAACCATCTTATGTTTTTTCAAGATCCTATAGAAATATCTAGGAAGATTTGGTGTTCAATTTTACGTTTTGGGGATACTTGCATCGATGGATGCAGAGACAAATGATACTCTCTATGTTTGACTTAGTTTAATTTTTTGTAATTAGGAAAAGATTCACGTGTTTCGAACGACATGCCAAACTTGTAACGTAAAAGGTTCACGAAACTGCGTCGCTACATGCTATATCAATGTGTTGAGCAAACCTTTTGTCTTGTTTAAGGGAAAATGTAAAACATTCAGAAAATTCATATGTTGCCTACTTGGCACATCAGTTACCTCAATTTGCTGACCGGATGCGAAGGCTGGTGATATATAACATAAAATATGTTTAATTTGTTCTGGTGACAATAGTGAAAAGATTCACGTTCTCTAGATACCGCTACAAAGTTGTAATGTAAGAAGATATGGATTTACTATGCTATCTGTTGTACTAATATGATGGACAAAGTTTTTGCCTTGTTCTAAAAGAAATAAAAGGTATAGAAAGTTCAGGTTTTCGGCATGGTAGATATAGTGGAGGGATTGAGTGATGTTGGTCTTCTCTTAGTGAAGCCACATAGAATTTGCAATTTGGAAAACAGAGAGAAATGTGATCCTCTGGCATCTTCACATCACATAATTTTGACCTAGTTTTAACCATCACATATGTTTAGATTTGCATGCGAGCATTTATTATAGAAGATATACTAATAAATAAGCTATTGTACTTATAACATTTTTGTGTTATTTTTTTTAGATTTTTTTTGTGTTATCTAAATAACGTGGTACACTTAAGAGAGGACTATCTTACCGACTGTAGTACCAGCAGGCCCATTTTAGAGCTTAGTACTGAACTAAGTTTTCACTTTAAAATTCGAATTTCAACTGATCTTATCGTACTTCTATAAAGAAAATCTCAGTTATTGAATTTGTATATGAACCTCAGTCATATGATTTGCCCGTACTAGATTTGCTTTGGCTCCGCCCTTGCAGCTGTACATGACACTGAGGGAAACAAGTGAAATCGCTAAAAGGACTTTACCAGACTTTACATGACTAGTATAGGTGAGTTGTCGTATCTAAGTGACTAGAGCAACTCTAGCAGACCCCTTAAAACCGCGAAATCAGAAAAATAACCGTTATTTTCTGGTTTTGTCTGGAAAAACTGGTCAGACTAGAAACCGTATAACCCCCGAACCAGGAATATTTTTAGAGGGGCCGAGAAAACTACCCCGCGGAACCAGATATTCTCAGATTTCGAGCTCGACCCGGAGGCGAACCATATCGCTAGGATTCGTTGGCGGGAGGGACATTTCAGCTCGTTCCCCTCCCCTTCTGCCGCCCTCGGCCCGCACCGCCACGCGTCGCCGTAGATTTAGGCTGCTCCGGCTCGATTCCTTCCGTGCATAGGCCGCCGGCGCCCGTCAAACCCGTCCCCTAGATGCAGTGGGCCGGAAAGTCCCTTTCGACGCAGATCCGCCGCCGTCGTCGCCATCTTCCTGCCGCTCGAAGGTAAAATCCTCCGCCACTCGAGTTTGAACTCGTAGATCTCCCCTCCGCAAGCTCTAAATATCGCCCGTGATTTGTAGATGGAGTTGGGTGTAACACCCTCAGAATCGGACCTATGCAAGTTTTAGCAAAATTCGCCAAACCCGCATAGAAACGATTCAAAGGTGCCCACCAGGCACTTTCGTGCGGGTGGAAAACGAAGTAATAACATTACACAACAGTCCTCGATGGGACCCACAGAACAGATATATATACAATGACTCAAAGAGTCAAGAATACGATATAATATACAAAGATCCAATCACCTTGAAAAAGCGATAGGCGTCACTTCTGGACAAGATGCAAATGGGGCTAAGAGCCACGGAGAATAACCAATGGCGTCCATAACCTGCCAAGCCGGAAGGGTAACCACGCTAACGACGTCGATCTCAAAACCTGCTTAAACAAAAGGGTGCCGACAAAGGGCAAGGAAAAAGAAGGAGCGTCGATCGAGGCCAAGACAGCGAGGCTAGAATTCGGCGGTCCTCGCCTACATAGGTATGGTGGACTGAGGCGGCAGCGGCAGCATGCACTAAACAACCTATAGAGACTCGATACAACTGACGGTTATTAGAGAGGGGTGAGAAAGACCTATCCGGATCCAACCTGAAACTAACACCAAACAAACCCATCCTGGTGTTTCCCCCTCGAGACCAAACGAGGAAGTCAACCGAGGAACTCACACAGTTGGCAGTTTTACTTATTTGGTCATCGTTGCAGCAATTACTAGTCAGGTATAGATAATTGTCCTGATAAAGTAAGCAGTGGGCCCTTTTAATTAATCATTCCGTTGTAGTTGCAGCAATTACTAATCAGATACAGATAGCATGAGGTAAACCCAAAACCCAGCAGTGGTTGGTACTTTTATTCAGCCATTTCGTTGTAGTTGCAATACTTACTAGTCAGATACAATTGTCGCAAGCGACAAACAAACAAGCAATTGTGGGCAGTATTAATTAGCCATTCCATTATAGTGAAGCTGATTACTAGTCATTATAAGTCAAATTTATAGCAGTAAACTTTAGTTATGCTTGTCTATGATCGAGATACTGTGCTCCAAGTCGTCCATATCCGCGGACACGGCTTTGAAAGTTTTACCCGGCCGGGTGCACCAATAGCAACACACGCCGATCAACCTCGGAAAAACCAAATCAAAACCCAACGAGGCTTTCACGATGAACAATCATAGGATTCAGAAATATTTGGGGCCACCCTTTGAGTAGAACCAACGGAGTAGGCAAGCTCCGAGACGGCCTCAAGGTTGCGCCAATGGTCAGAAGCGATCGGGAACCGAAAGTGTGGCTGGGCTTGTCGATACTGCGTAAACACTCCGCATACCTAACAAGACAGGTGCTCCTCGCACAATCGTAAATAAAGCAAGAAGCATGGCATAAGTACAGGATCGTAATAAAACCTCAAACTAGTTTGTGGCCCCAAGAAATAAGAATGAATCAAGCTCGGCTCGGGTCCCATATACCTCCCGGATGTGGATAGCGCGCAAAATCAAGGAACAGGTATCAAGTACTCGGGGTCTTACGGGACACAAGTGGGCGTTCGGAAACCAAATATTATCTATCACCCACCGATGCCTCTGCTTATTCAATTTTAGTTGTTAAACAGAATTTAAAGTGACGATAAGTAAAAACTAGAATCATCTCCAACATCAACATGCGGCAATACATCAGCAACTGTGGCATATGGCGACACACATCAGCACTTGAGCAAGCAACTACGACGCGCAAGTCCAACTATCTACCAAACAACAGGTAATAGGGTGTGTCCAAGGCAATATAGGGCTGCAAGGGATTTCACGGGTACGAAAACTAGAGCATCGCAACACAGATAGCAATAGATCAACAGGAAGGAGGAAATTATTATAAAAGTAAGATAGGTAGAAAGAGGGAGATGCTCGCCTGAAAACATTGTCGAAGGGTTCATCCGAAGATCGGGGCGAAGCTCACATCAACTCAACGGCCTTATCCGCGAAGAAGCAAAACACTAGAAGAACACCGGATGCACTATTTAATACTCGGCAGAAGATCGGCATGATGCATGTATGATTCATGACATGGCAAAGGTGCGATGCAATTAGGTCATATTAAGCGGAACCGGGGTCCCGACAATTATTTAGGTGGTGCATGTTGTTTAGCTACCCCGCAATTTACATGTTGTTATAACAAGGCAAGATAAGATACCGGTTCGCTACACAAGTTTAGATGAGGCCAATATGAGACTAGATTTGCCCGCATATTGGTCCCATATTTAATTATTAGGTGAATCGGCATAAGGCCCCCAAAACCACAGATATGCATGCGAGATGACAATTAAACATGCAACAAGTTGTTATGTTATAAAATAGGGTTCGAGGATAAGGGGTCACACACTGAGGGGTCTCGACGGACTTGGGGTTCCGGGGTTCGGGGTCGGTCTCAGGGTCCAGGGTTCGACGGCCTCGGCGAGACGTTCTCGGTCTCCGGGGTTAGGGTCTTCGGATCGGGGTAGATCTTATCGCATTCGCGGTCTTCGGGTCATGGCGACGGTCCTGGCGTCCTTGATGGAGAACTCAGGGTTCCGGGGTTCGTGGTTTCTTGTCGACGGTCTCGTGGGGCCACCTTAGTTGCCGGTGTCGAGCTCGGGCGCCGTTGATGACCTTGGGGTTTCAGCGGAACGGTCTTCGGGGTACTTGGCGTTCTATGAAGCAGAGCTCCGGACCTTCGGCTTCGGGGGGGGAAGTTCTCGGCGTTCTCGATGAAGACCTTGGCGAGGCGATCTTGGGGTGGTTCTAGGCGTGTCGAGGGTTCGGAAACGTCCGTGAAGGAGATCTTGGAGAAGTTCGGGTTCCACGGGTTCGGCTCGACAACTGGACTCCGGGAACGGTTCTTGGCGAACTTGGCGTGCCGGGGTCCAGCGGGGTTCAGGCGCACCGGGATCGGTCTTCGGGTTTTTGCACCGGAAGATCTTGTCGAGGCCCTCGGGTTCGTGTGGCACCGGTACGGGTTCGGGGTCTCGCTGATGCGTGGGTGCTTGGCAGAACCGAGCCGTGGTCAGCTCACGAGGAGAACCGGACCGACAGCGGCAGCGGCGTCGAGCTCCTGGGCCCGGGCAGAGGACGGCACGGCGGAGGCATGCTCGGCTGCTGCGGGGCACACAGGTGGCGGTGACGATGGCGGCGCGGCGGGGCGGGCCCGTGGACAGAGGTTTCGAGGCGAAGGCCACAGCGCGACGGGACATGGCACAAAGGGGAGGTGAGCGCGGCGCCTTGGGGAGGTCGAGAGAAGTTGACGGCGGCGGCGCGGCGAGCGGGCGGCGGCCGGAGTTGCGATGGAGCGCCGGGAGAAGGCGGCGGTAGGCGCTCATGGGCGAAGCACGACGGCGATGGCGGGACGGGTTTGGGACGCCTTGCAGCGACGGAGGCGGCGGAGACGCTGGCGGCGCTGCAGGGTCGGGCTGCGAGTGGGAGCGGCCGAGGGGAAGCAGCGGGCGGCCAGCGAGCGCGAGGCGAGGGAAGCGACCGCAGGCCAGGCGTGAGGGAGAGGGCGTGGCGTGTGTGTGTGCGAGGTAGGCTAGGCGCGACGGCGAACTTGAAGGGGACGGCATGAGGAGCCTCGCCGGGCGCGTGAGGCCGAGTGGAGAGAGAAGCACTGTGAGGCGCGGGAGGAGGCGCTGAGGAGGAAGACGACGGTGGGAGTGGCGGGCCCGGCTCGCGTGCGCGTGTGCGTGAGCGCGCGGTGGGGAGGGGTTGGGAAGAGGAACAGTGAGCGGTAGGTGGGGATATGGGTGGGGCCAGGCGTGTGGGGAGGGGTCCCACGGGACAGAGGGGGTGAGTTGAGTGGGCTGGGGCTGCGTGCGTGAGTGGCGCGTCAGGGGAAGGTTCGGCCTGGGGGGAGGGGTTTCTGGGGAGGGTTCCAGCTGCCAGGGGAGGTGGGTGGACCGCGTGGGGCCCACAGGCAGGGAGCCAGGGGGGGGCGCGGCTAGGCGTGTGCTGTGTGGCGCGTGCGGTGTGTGTGCGTTGTGGGTTTGTGTGGGGCAGGGAGTGGAAGTGAGGAGAGGGAGAGGTTTGAGGGGTTGGACAAGTGGCAAGATAGGATAGGTAGAGGGAGGGGGAAAAGGTGATGTGGCGTGCTGCCATTGGGTGGGGTGAGGTGGAGGGACGGGTTGGGTAGGATAGTTGGGTGGACTTAGGATTTAGGGGCCGGTTGGTGGACCGATTTTAAAATCTGGGGCGGTCGTTCGGATCGGGTTGGCCCGTTCGACTGCCCCTACTAAAATAATTATTAATTTTATTTATTCTTAATTATCTTTGTAACTAATTTTAGACAAACAAAAGATCCGGAACAACCGGGGTTTGGCGTTTGAATAATTGTCGGGGCGTTTTAGAAAACAAAAACGGGCTTTGCGAAAATAGTTTTGGCAAACAATGCATGATGATGACGATGCAATTCACGAATTCAACGCGATTTTCTAGTAGTGGTTTTGCGGGATGCCACATTGGGCCCCTATGAGCAATTTTTGTTGGACGATTCGTCCTCCTCCGACGACTCGGATGTGGAAATGCTGCTTGGGAACCACCGTCAACACATGATGGTGGCCGTTCTCTCCCTCAAGGAGGAGGACAACGGCAGGAGAAAGAGGCGTCACGGCTCCACGGTCGGCCGCCTTTGCATCCCTCGCAACCGCAAGTTGGGCAACGACATGCTCATGCGAGATTATTTTGCCGAGGTACCAACATACCCGCCTCACCTCTTTCGTAGACGCTATCGAATGCGTCGCTCGCTGTTCGTCAAGATAGTGAAGACTTGCCAGGCCAACTCTTGGTACTTCACCCGTAGGAGAAATGTTGCGGGGTTGCTTGGATTCAACCCGTACCAAAAAATCTCCGCGGCGATGAGGGTGCTCGCATATGGGATCCCGGCCAATTATGTCGACGAGTATCTCCGCATTGGTGAATACTACTATAGAGAGTGTTCGTAGATTCGCCAAGGTAATTATTCGCATTTTTTGGCCCGATGTATTTGCGAGCACTGATCGAGCATGATACAATTAGGTTGATGGCGATGAATGAGAAAAGAGTTTTGCTAGTCATGCTAGGAAGTATAAATTGTATACATTGTACTTGGAAAAACTGCCTGAAGGCATGATACGAACAATATTGTGGCAAAAGCCGAGATGCAACAATTGTGCTAGAAGCCGTTGCATCCGAGGACTTGTGGATTTGGCATTGTTTCTTTGGTTTATCTAGCACCCTAAATGATATCAATGTGCTCCATAAATCTCATCTATTTGCAAGTCTAGCTAGTGGTGAAGCACCCGCTTGCAACTACACTGTCAATGTTTTTAATTACGACAAGGGGTATTATCTAGCTGACGGTATTTATCCTCGTTGGGCTACATTTGTCAAGACCAACTCCAATCCTAAAACTAGGAAATAAATTGAATTTGAAAAGGCTCAAGAGGCTGCCCGAAAGGACATAGAGAGAGCCTTTGGTGTTTTGCAAGCTAGGTTTGCCATTGTGAGAGGTCCTGCTCGGTTTTGGGACAATAAAACCCTCAATGACATCATGAAATATTGTGTCATTCTTTACAACATGATTGTTGAGGATGAGAGGGATATGGACTTGGATATATTCTATGACAATGTTGGTAGCCGTGTGAATCCATCAAGAAATCCAAATGCCATCCAAGCCTTCCTTCAGACCTACCGAGACATTGAGAACATGATCACCCATGACCAGCTGTAGCATGACCTCATTGAGCACCATTGGCAGCTATTTGGGAAGAACTAGGCTACCATGTTCATTTTATTATTTATTCAATCATGTGTGTCAAACATTTCTTGTAATAATTCATTTGATTTGGATTCGGAACTATTCATTTGATTTGGACATTTGTTGTAATGATTGGATTATTGTTTATTTATTTGGTTTGGACAATTGTTGTAATATACAATTAATAATTTTTGGAATTTACTTTACGTTGATATCATATTTCTGTTTGAAAATGCGAGATATGTGGTGAAATTGACAGAAAATAGTTCAATTTACGTGTTCGGCCCTTGCTGTGATGGAACAGACCCCGTATGCGCGAAACTGAAAAACGGAAATATTCCCTTTTCTAGTTCGGGTTTGTGGTTTCTGTTCCGTCCCATCATGTGAGCCCTGAAAAAACTCACAAAACTCAACCTGGAAACGAGTTTTCTAGTTCACGATTTTAAGGGGTCTGCTAAATCTGCTCTTAGTGTTCTTTTGTTGTCTGCTGCTAATGTTGATAATATGATGTTCACATGTTGTGGTCCATGGCGCAAATCATTATTCGGATTGTATGTACCATCGTGAGTACATCACTATGCGAATGTATGACTATACGTGGCAACTTTTTGGTTGCATAACATAAAAGAAATAAAGAATTTTTAAGGGGCCATCGCAATAGACGACATCTCCGAGATGTGCACACATATGGCTCGGTGACGTCTCCTTCTTATTAATGCAGTAGGAGTAGAGGGGGAGGTATATGTGATCTAGGTCAGCAGAATGACGGGGTAGGGGATATGGTGGGGATATTGCGGGCAGGGCTTTGCTAGCGCGCCGAGGGATGACGATTCATAGCACTAGGAAAGGGGAAGAGACTATGGTTTGGTGTGTCTTCCCCCTGCGTCTTCCTGTAACACCCCGACATCTCGGGACCAGTGGTTATCACCCCTGACAGCTTTATAGGAACTCTAGACTGGTCTCACAGACTAACACTAGTTTTTTGTGCACTTTGTTCTCACTCTTGCGCACCCGGGAACAAATTTCCGGTCGATCACTAATGCATGTAAAATTCACACATGAACTTTGTAGTTTATTGACACATATTTGCATTATATTAGTAGTTATTATCAATATTCTCATTGATTTCGGGGATTTTCTAAACAATCCCCTTTCCTTTGGTTCTAACTTTGTCTAGCAGAATATACCTTCTGTTAATATTTTTGACATTACATGAGCTACGAGACTCAAAAAATGGCAAGGTCAAAGGCCAAGGTTCACAAATTTTGAGACACATGCAACAAGCCAAAGAAGGTCTAGGGGGGCCCAATGGGCTGGGAACTAGGGCCCATGGTGCGGGTACCTTACTAGGCACGCCACCAGTACTATTTCCCACCTCGGCCGTCCGATTTGCTTCAATATTGCACAAACCGACTTGTTTTAACCTAAAAAACTCTATGTATACCCCCTCTCGGCCATCCTCGACACACGCAGGGATGAAGATTAAAAACACCAAAACAGAGAGTCCGTAGGCCGCCATCGAAGGAAGATTGGAGGGGAAACCACTGTCGGAATCGCCTTTGGCCGCCTATCCTCCTTCATCAATTCCTCCTCATCACTCTCCATGATGAGAGGGGAGTAGTCCACCCCCTGGACTATGGGTTTGTGGTGGTAACTTGATCTAATCTCTCTATGTATGATCATTTTCAAGTCCATATGATGTGCCTTGCATGACTATGGATCTATCTATGTAATTCCTATGATGGATATTGTGGTATGAATACTTGTTATGTATTTACCTTGGTGTTGGATCTTTTATGGCTTATCATACTTTGGGAATATTCTATCGCGTGTAATGGTTTGATCTATGCAAAATGCCTTGTTTACCAATTCCATGAGGTGTTTGACACCACCAAGTGGTGGTAGATGAGAGAGATGTGGTAATACACTCAACAAATAAATCATTGCATTAGTGTTTAGAGTGTTTTCCATTAAGAAGTATGATGTATGTAGGTAATGGGTGGCCGAGTGACAACGACATATGTATTGAGTGATACAATGCAGCCAAACAACCTTTATCTAGGGGGAGGGAGAAGTATGATGTGTGTTGTGACAATAACCAACACTAGCCTTACGAGTGTGACCTAGTAGCACAAATGACTATTTCTTTTAACTATGTGTTTTAGGACATGTAACTTTCATAAAAGTTACCATTAAAACATGACAATTGTGTGTGCTTTTATCTATAACATCATCATCACCACAGATGGAGAGAGAGGATTGAGTGAACCCATGAACTCATGTCCATTGTTTTCATAAGAGAAAACCTTTGTCCTATCCTCTTGTGTTGAAGAGGATTGGTACACTTTACATTACTATTTTGTTGCACTTTACTTCCTTGTATTAAACCAATCTCCAGTGTTTCTTTAAATTGTTTAGTGCATAAACAACTAAAACTTGTGACACTTTAGTTCTAGATAATAAATAGCTTTTACTTATTGCTCCTACGTATCGATACCCTGCTTCCACATTGAGAGGTACTGCGGTTCCTTTAAATAGCTTTTCCTTATTGGTCACCCATCATCAAATTGCTACATGCTAGCATACTTAACCTGGAGTTCCTTTGAATATGAGCGCCGGAAAAGAAGTTGCAAATTGTTAGTATGAGTATCCTATCAATCCTATTAAGCCATACACCAGGATCTCACACTGCCCCTTTGTATATGCGTGGTAGGCTTGTGCCCTAAGACTATGGTTGGCGACCAAGGGGTAAACCCCCTCATGTTACCTTCAACTTGCCCCCGAAGAAAACCCTAGGGTTTTCCTTGCGTGCATAGGCCCAGTGGGGCTAGGCGCCTTGGCCCATCTAGGGCATGTGGCACCACCCACTAGTCCATGTGGACCCTTTATGGAAGGTGGACCCTACCATGGGACCCATCGGAATCTTCTATAAAATCATGGTACTCTACCAAAAAATTTAGAAATTTACTGAAACCCCAAATCCAACTTTATTTGTATGAAACATTGTCTCTGGACCATTTTGAAGCTTCTCGTCATGTCCTGGATCCTATCCGAGACTCTGAACCATAGCCAAATGTTAAGTGTGTGACCCTACAGTTTCAAGAACATACAAACATGATCGATACACCTCTCCAATCAAAAATCATTAGCAGGACCTAGATGTCCATAATGACTCCCACATTTTAATGAAGATCTTTATCATTTTGAACCACAATGTCGAGGATTGGATCAATATCGTTTACTATTCATTTTATCTCAAAATATTTTACTTGCCTGAGAGATAATCGTCGGTACTTCATAATCAACTCCATAGATTATTGTACCTAGTTCTATCTTGTCACTGGCAGGTAATGTTTTCTCGTACCGTAATACAACATACCACGTGTCAAAACTCATTGGTCATGTGTTTTGCAAGCGATATAGGATGTGTATTACTGAGTGGGCCTAGAGTATATCTCTCTGACACACGTGTAGAGAAAATCCTAGTCTTGATTGATGCAACTTAATAAGTACTTTCCAAAGTGCCTAAAAGTCACCGTTATAGTCACCTTGTTATGATGTGACGATTGATGCCCCAAAAGCATTCTTCCGGTACAAGTGGGTAACATAATTTCATGGTCTAAGGATTAAGATACTTGACATAAAACAACTTTGGTAATATAAACTTTGAGACATGAAATAATTTCTTTGCTTAGTTGGGTTTGTCTATCAGATCATCCTTCTGATGTCATGACGTTATTAATTGACAACACATGTCCATAGTCATGAAATCAAAACCATCATTAATAAACGAGCTAGTCTAGTAGAGGCTTGCCAGGGACTTAGTGTTACTTATGAAACCACAAAAGTATTATGTTTCGAATTAATATAGTTATAATATGGAGTATAAGCATTTATTATTAACATGCAATATGAAAATAATAATAATATTGCCTCTAGGACATATGAAAGGATAGAGATGTCGCTTAGAGGGGGTGAATAGACAATTTCAAAACTATTATGGCTTTGACTTGAAAGAATGCGGAATTAAACTAACATTTATTTTACAATCACAAAATCTAAATACACTAGGATCAACTAAGTGCACCAAAAACAAGTTAAGACAAGCAAGATAGCACAAGATATATGTAACAAGTGATAGTAAAGATATAAGTACTTCAAGATCAATGACTATCACAAGGAAAGTAAACTCGGGTATAGAGATAACCGAGGCACGTGGAGATTAAGAAGTATTTGCTTGTTCCCTTACAAGTATAGTATGTCACGTTTGGAGAGGTGTGAGATCCCACAAAGGATTTCCACAAGCCACGAAGGGCATCTTATCTTGCATATTTTTTAGGCTTTCTCCTTCAAGGATCTTGTGAAGTGGTTGTGGAGCTTGCCATCTTTGGAGTGGGGGAAAAGCTAGCCATAAGGAAAGTGACTTGTGGAAATCCTCAAAAATGTGCAAGAACCATATAAGGTATGGGAGAGGAAGCAAGCTCAAGAGGATTAACAATGGAGGTTAAAACATGCTAAAGAACCCTAGAAATCCGTTGGGGAAGAAGCCCTTTTATAGGAAAAAAATATGAGAGCATCTCTAACAGATGATCTAAAATAGGTGTGGTGATATAAAACCTAACTTTTACATCACCAGAGGGAAAAATGCTGCTCCAACAAATGATGTATCATGTTTTGGTGATCTAATTTTTTTATATCGTGATCTATATTTGGCCCCTGGTGATCTAAAATTTCACAGATGCACGCGTGACACCAACCGTCGTCCTGAACCTTCCCGCTGCCCTCTTACCGAGCGTGCCTTCCTGGACGTCGTCACCGGCCACCGCGCCCTCCATGGACGTCTCCAACCGCCAGGTTGCCATAAGAGGGAGGACAAAATAGGGAGATAGTTGACCATCTACAAGCATACAAACGTGTCCATAGTACTCCCTCCGTTCCCGAGCATAAGGCGTAAAAAGTCGGGCTCGTCGATTATGGGCAGTTTTCCCATCCCTGAATGTTTTCAAGATTGCCCCTAATTAAACACTTGACCCTTAAATCCCTCCCTTATTTCATTTTATTTTTTCCATTTTATCTCTCCCATTAGCTACATGCATGGATATCGTTCCTCGTACGCTCCGTTCGCAGTAACTCCTTTCTTCATCGTGGGGTGGTCAAGGAAGATGTGTTGGATGTGGAGATGGTCATGGAGATGCCGACGACGGATACATTGCAGAACATGCGAATGGTGCAGGTATTGTTTCACTGCCGATGATGGAGATGATGCATGACACATGAACAAAACGGTCACCAGCGGCGCCGGAACGCGACCACGCTCGCCAAGCACGGGAACGCCGCCAGCACCACTTCCTCGCATGGCATGCTCCTCCGCTTGCACTCCATGGAAACTACCGCAGGGAGGGATAAGAACATGCAGAGGGAACGAGATGGGTTGATGCTAAAGTAAGAAATCCTTATTCTCGGGACGAGGGAGGCAGAGTAATGGGGCCACTCGGAACTCGAAGGATCGGTGCCGCAAGGATTAACTGCATGGCAATATTTTTGTATGGGTTCGTAGCATGGAAAACAAAAAAATTCTACCGCATGAACATACACAATCCAGGATCTATCTACTAGATTGTAGCAACGAGTCGATAGAGTACTCACCCTCAAAGATTCCAAAGCGGTTAAAAGAGAGAAGATTCTCGTGGGTGATGTAGTAGTTCACTTGCCGATCTCAAGATAACGTAGACAATCCTTCTGGCGCCGCGTTTCGGCAGCGCTCCCGCAGTCGGTCACACGTTTGGTACTTGATGAAGACCTTCCTCTCCCTTGTTCCAGCAGAGAGCGGAGGTTGTAGCTCTTTCCTCGCGATTCCGTCGGCATGATGGCGTGGTGTCAGAGTTTAGAGGGGAGATCCCGCAGGGCTTCGCTTTAAGACGGAGCGGGTAGGTGGAGTAGAAGGGTTCCTTGGTGACTAGGGTTTAGAGGCCGAAGAGGAGGAGGTGGGGCCGGCGGCGGCGCTGGGCGACGACTGCTTGGGTGGGGCTAGGGTTTGTGGTGTGTTTTGAGGGGCAACCCCCCTCCCCTATATTTATGAGAGGGAGGGCGGATAGGGGAGGGGGAGGTCAAATCCTCCCTCCCAAACTCCCTATCCTCCATGTCCGCGGTGGAGGGAGAGGAGGTTTCTTCTCCTCCCTCCACCAGAAAACATGGTCCCGCTTTGACTTTTCAAACTTGACTTTTGACTTTCAATTTTGGAGTTTGATTTCTCCTCTTTTATTTGCCCAGCCTAGTGACCTAGGACATGATGCAACCATTCCACTTTGTCATGAAACATTCATGTACCCTTCCCCTTCCGGATCGGTGAACCTTCTAGACCCTTCTAGAACATTCCGGTGAAAACACCGGAATCATTCCCGAACTCCGGAATTGGACTTTTCTTATATGAATCTTATTCTCTAGACCATTTCAGATCTCCTCGTGATATCCCGGATCTCATCCAAAACTCCGAACAACATTCGGTCTTCTTACTCACATTCCATATCTACTAAACAACATCGAATCGTTAAGTGTGTCTCCCTACGGTTCATAAATTATGCAGACATGACCGGGACACTTCTCCAATCAATAACCAATAGAGGAATCTGGAAATTCATATGGATCTCATATATTTCTACTATTACTTCATGATCGAATGAACCATTTACATACGATACCAATTTCCCTTTGTCTCGCGATACTTTACTTATCCGAGGTCTGATCGTCGGTATCTCTGCATACCTAGTTTAACCTCGTTACCGATAAGTACTCTTTACTCGTTCCTGTGATATGTGATCCCTTGTGAGCCAGTCACATGCTTGCAAGCTAATTGGATGACATTCCACCGAGAGGGCCTAGAGTATATCTATATGTCATATGGATGGACAAATCCCACTCTTGATCCATGTGCCTCAACACATACTTTCCAAACACTCAATGCCACCTTTATAACCACCCAGTTACAAAGTGGTGTTTGATGTCATCAAAGCATCCATCCGGTGATGGTGATTAGCATGATTTCATGGTCGAAGGATTTAGGTTACTATGTATCTGAAAGCTTATAGCAAACGGACTATTTAAATGACTTGATCTTTATGCTACGCTTATCTATAGGAGTATGTCCATCACACCATTATCCTAATGATATGATCTTGTTGTTAATAACATCTCAATGTTCATGATCAGGAAACCATGATCATCTGTCAACCAACAAGCTAGTATTACAAATAGGCTTTACTAGGGACTCTAACAAGTTTACAAATCACACAAGTATTAATGTTTCCGGTTAATACAATTATAGCATGAATGTAAACATTTATCATAAACACAAAGATATAATAATAACTACTTTTATTATTGCCTCTAGGGCATATCTCCAACAATTTTAGGAGGAGTCGAGAGGGAGGAGGAGGGCAGTTTTGACAGAACAAGAATAAAAACGCATCTGATCGTCGTCTTGGCTTGTTCTTTGACGAGAAGTTAAAAAATATTTACGCCTTATGCTTAGGAACAGAGGGAGTACTAATCATTTATTAATAGATAATGTAGTATCAACATAAAATTAAACAACTATGAAGTAAAAAAGAACTAGCACTAAATAAGACACTTGCAAATTATAACTCATTAAAATAAATGAAGCAAATAATAAAGTGTGACAACATGCATAACTTGTAATGCAACTATTCTTTCCCTTTCCCCTTTATTTATTAGTGATGGTGCGTGAAAGCTTCGTTGGGAGACCCCAAGAGGAAGGTATGATGAGCATAGCAACAAGTTTTCCCTCAGTAAGAAACCAAGGTTATCGAACCAGTAGGAGGAAGGAAACGACTCAAATGTGTTGATAACAACTTGGAAACCTACGCAACACAAACTCAATACTTTGCCCCAACAAACAGTGAGGTTGTAGATCTCACCGGTTTGCGAAAAAAGGATTAACTGTATGGTGTGGAAGGTAATAGTGGTTTGCAGAAAGTAAACAGGAACAGTGGAAGATATATCAATGGTAAAGATTGGACCGGGGTCCATAGTTCACTAGAGGTGTTATCCTTAAGATAAACAAACATGGCATGCTGGGTAAACAAATTACAGCAGGGCAATTGATAGGACTGAGCAAGGCATAACAATGCAATACTAGACATTCATGATCCTATGAGATTCGATTGGGCAATACAACAAGATACATAGACCGCCATCCAAATGTATCTATGACTAGTAATCCACCTTCAGGTTATCATCCAAACCCCCTCCAGTATTAAGTTGCAAGCAACGGATAACTACTTTAAGCAAAGTGTGTAAGATAAACAATCCACTCTTTCCATGAACAAGAGACCATTGTTTTCTCCCTAGTGGCAACAACACATCTACAACCTTAGAGATTTATGTCACTTCCCTTATATTAAATAGAGGCATGAACCCACTATCAAGCATAAATACCCCCTCTTGGAGTCACTAGCATCTACTTGGCCAAGGTAGCTACTAGAAACAGATAGCATGCAAGATCTCAAACAACACAGACATGATAGAATCAATAAGACAAAACCATTAATCAATCTGACATTGTAACCTCAATATCCATTGGATCCCCGCAAACATAACATGCATGATTACAAATAGATGATCTTGATCATGAACGGAGCTCACAAGATCTAAACATGGTAGCACAAAGGAGGAGATACAACCATTTAGCTACTACATGGACCCGTAGTTCAAGGTGGAACTACTCACACTTTATACCGGAGGCTGGCATGATGAAGAAGAAGGCCTTCAGGGTGATCTCCCCTATGGCAGGGTGCCGGGAAGAGCTTCAGATCCCCCCGATCTAGGGACGATGGTGGCGGTGGCTATGGACTATTTCGTGGAATATTGATCAGGTGCTTAGGGTTTCTGTATCGGGGGGTCTTTATAGGCGAAGATGCGAGGCGGGGGGTAGCCAGGGCGGCCGCACCCCCCTAGGCGCGGGCGAGGGTTAGCTGCGCGAACAGGGGGTATGGCCCCCCGGTGTCTCCCCTCCATCTTGTACTCTGGTTTCGTGTTCCCCACGGTAAAATATTGACTTTAGCTTTTGTACCGTCCATTTTCGAGAATATTGATTTTTTGCTTGTCTAGAACCAAAAACAAAAGAAAACATGCAACTGGCACTGTGGCATCTTGTTAATAGGTTAGTACCAGAAAACATATAAAAACACCTCAAAGTGTAGATAAGGCAAAGCGAGGTAGATACTAAACAAGCATGGAACATAAAAAATTATAGATACATTTCTGACGTATCAAGCATCCCCAAGCTTAACTCCTGCTCGTCCTCGAGTAGGTAAGTGATAAAAGGAATAATTTTTGAGGTGACATGCACCATCAAAATCAAGATCAAACCATTTGCAAGCATTGAAAGCTGGGATCAAAGAACTCTAAACATGAGCATGAAAGATGGACTTCTAACAGTAATACGAAGTAACTATGCATGCAACATGAAAGGTTACAAACAAAGATCATGAATAACATGCATTGAAAAACGTTTGTTTGTTTCACATACAGAAAACATAGCATAGTGGCATTCATCTTGTCCCTCATGGAGTAGCAAATAGATGCATAGTACACCTTCAAAGTTCATAAGAGTTACTAGATACAAAAAGCACAAGAACAAGTAATATCAATAATATGCATCAATCAATAAGTTTTGGGACAATGCACATAGAACTAAGAATGACAACTATGCTCTCTTCACTGGTGCCTAAGGATAGAAGGTGGAGACTCGATATAATAGTGGAAGAAAGGCCCTTCATAAAGGGAAGCAGGGATTTCAAGTTTCAAAAAGAGCTTCCAAAGATTATGGTACTTGTTAGCTTTCAGTCCTCATTGCCCCTATCATAAGCATCTTGAAGTGATTAAGATTAAAGTGAACAAAGATAGAGTATATGCTTGACAAAGTATAAGTTGGCAATCTCATGTCCCTTTAATACGAGGGCCGCTCCTCATGCTACTCAACTTTAGTCACTTGTATGTTCTTGTCATAGTAAGTACATGTGTATCATAGAGAACAGCCAACGGGGTACCCCCTTGCACATGATACATGAGCTATCCCATAATCAAAATGACAAGGAAAGCAAACAATGAGCATCTCAGCAATCTTCTTATTTACCATGGGAAAAATGGTGCTCTTTTTTCTCTCTTTCCTCTTTTCAATATGTCTCTTTTTTTTTATAAGAAGAAAGCTTCATAGATGTCATTATGGTGATGCTGCAAGTTTCCACCATGATTAGGCATGGCTTAGGCTAGCGGCCTAGGTGTTTCTCTAACACACATACATAACTCGATGGACTTACAAGCTCCCCTTTCATTTCACACCAACGACATCCATAGACAAAAGAGCATGATATCAAATGTGTACAAAGTACAAGTGCAATGTTGAAAGTGTTCCCCATGACAACACCGTTCTTCTAATTCAAACGTATAAGTGCAAGCATATATAACATAGATGACACAATGGTTCAAGTTTATTAGGGGCAATAAAAATAAAGTGTGCCATCAAGTTCGTGAGAGCTTTAATCACTAAGTTTTCACATAACAAAGAGGATTTTTAATTGGAAGATAGATGAAAACAAGGATATACTTGGAATGGTGTAACACACCATGCATAGGAATTTATAGTGGACACTTTGGAATCACTTGGTTTCTTGGGAGTTGGTTATATGGATAGAACTTACTCATACAATTGGAGACTAGCAAAAGACTGGGAGCGACCAAATAAGAGAGCAATAATAGCCATAATCATGCAGAGCGACAAAACATTACTAATCAAAGCATAAAGTGGTACTACAAGTCAAGTACTAAATGATCATATAGGCTATGGTGACTTACTCATAGTCAAAACATGGTGTGAGCATGTGCCAATTCAACCCAAACAAAGCATCAAAGGAGAATACCACAATACTATGCCTTTGTATGCTAAAACAACGCATGATTCCTTCAAGGCACATTAAACAGTCACAATTGTTTGGAACAAGTCATGCTACAGCAATAATCACTAAGCATAAGGTCAAGACAACACCTAGCATGACATGCTAAAGTCTAAGTCATAGTCAAAGCAAGCTCCTCTTGTACTATTTAAGCAAGAACTTTCTACTCCTCTCCAACACCAATCAACTTATTTGAAACAACACAACGAGAATGGGGGCCCAAACTAATTTATTCAAGCAAACTAAGCAAACCAAATGAAAACTAAGACGCTCCAAGAACAACACAGCTGTGCATGAAACAATAAAAACGAAGTGTCTAAAAAGACCTGAGATTTTTATTGATGAAGAAGGGGATGCCTTGGGCATCCCCAAGCTTTGACGCTTGTACCTATTGAATATTTCTTGGGGTGACACGGGGTGGCATCCCCAATCTTGAGCTTTTGTCCATTCTTCATCTCATTGCATCATTCTTTCTCTACACCTAAATTTTTTCCTTCATACAAAACTTTACACAATCTTCATTAGCAATAATAGTGTATTCAAAAGATAATAGACCTTTGGGTTTGGCTTTAGAACAACAAAACTTTCACTGAAAACACAAGCTACTATAGCAATTCCCTTAAAAATCTCAATTTCCCAAAAAGAACCCAAAAAGGAATCAATAAGAAGCAAATGCAAATAATGGCAGAAATCTGTCAAAACAGACCAGCGGGTAGAAACCGATTTTTTATAAGACCTTTTGTTGCTGAAATAAAAAAGTGTTGAACTAAATAAAGTTATATAACATACTGGGGTATTTATTCAGAAAATATCAGGTCAATCCGACTTATAGAGATGTTACACGAATTTTTACGGTGGAGCACAAAAATCTGTTTCAGGACAACAACTCCTCAAATCTTACTTCCCTCTCATTAGAGGTTATTTTTGGCACAAAAAGCAAATAAAAAGGATAAGGAGAGGTCATTACTGAAGTAATAACTTCCAAGACTCAAGAAAACTTTTGGGTTATCTCCCAATAAGTACTTTTCTTTAACGCCTTTAAGTTAGGCACAAGAAGCAAGAATCAAGTATTTTCAAATGAAGAAGCATCAACATCAAACCTTGCTTTCAAAGGAGGGGCAAAAAGATTCCCTCTCCTCATAGGTAAGTGTTCAATACCTTTCTTGAATGGAAATTGATATTTAATGGTGCCTTCTTTCATATCAATAATGACACCAATGGTTCTAAGAAAAGGTCTTCCCAAAGTAATAGGACAAGAAGCATTGTATTCAACATCCAAAACATAGAAATCAACAGGGACATAAGCATTGTTAACCATAATAAGAACATCATTAACACTCCCCATGTATTTATTTTTAGCATTATCATTAAGTGGGACATCCGAATAACAATCTTCCAAAGGTGGCAAATCAAGCATTTCATAAATCTTTCTAGGCATAATAGAGACACTAGAACCAAGATCACATGAAGCTTTGAGATCAAAGTAATTCACTTGCATACTAATAATGGGTTCCCAACTATCTTCTACTTTCCTAGGAATAGAGGCTTTGTGTTTCAACTTCTCTTCCTTAATTTTAATAAGAGCATCTATAATGTGTTTGGTGAAAGCCACATTCATATCACTAGCATCAGGACTTCTAGCAAGCTTTTGTAGGAACATAATCACTTCAGAAATATTGCAACCATCAAGATCAAAATCAAACTTAGCATCACAGGTAGTAGACTTATTGTTTCCCATAGTTCAAAAAAAATTAGCAGTCTTAATTGGTTTAGGCATTGTGGTAGGAGAAATAGGGACTTCTTGTGGTTTAGTGACATCCATATTGGTGGTGGTGATGGTGATAGACTCAATAAGACAAAACCATTAAGCAATCTGACATAGTAATCTCAATATCCATCGGATACCCGCAAACACAACATGAATTCTTACAAATAGATGATCTTGATCATGAACGGAGATCGCAAGATATAAACATGGTAGCACAAAGGAGGATATACAACCATCTAGCTACTACATGGACCCGTAGTCCAAGGTGGAACTACTCACACTTTATACCGGAGGCTGTCATGATGAAGAAGAAGGCCTCCAGGATGATCTCCCCTCCGGCAGGGTGTTGGGAAGAGCTTTAGATCCCCCCGATCTAGGGATGATGGTGGCGGCGGCTACAGACTGTTTCGTGGAATATTGATCGGATGCTTAGGGTTTCTATATCGGGGGGTCTTTATAGGCGAAGAGGCGAGGCAGGAGGGCAGCCAGGCAACCGCACCCCCCATGCATGGGCTAGGGTTAGCCGCGCCACCAGGGTGTGTGGCCCCCCGGTGGCTCCCCTCCGTCTCGTACTCTGGCTTCGTGTTACCCACGGTAAAATATTGACTTTGGCTTTTGTCCCGTCCAATTCCGAGAATATTGATTTTCTGCCTTTCTGGAACCAAAAACAGAAGAAAACAGGCAACTGGCACTATGACATCTTGTTAATAGGTTATTACCAGAAAACATATAAAACACCTCAAAGTGTAGACAAAGCAAAGTGAAGTAGATACTAAACAAGCATGGAACTTCAAAAATTATAGATACATTTTCGACGTATCAATTAGCATCTAACTTTAACTTTTATTTTATTCTAGTAGATCTTTCATATCATTAAACACATATTCAAATGCTTGTCTATTTATTTTAAAAGGAAAAAAGTAAAGGTATACATAAAACTATATAGAGACACTCCAAGTTTATGCGATTGTCTTATGTTGCTCAAAATACAGAGTTTAGATGTGTGCAAACTGAGAGTATAATAGGTCCAGTGGGGTGACTTGGGCCTCATCTTATGGTTTTCAGCATCCTTAGATATCTCTTGGTGTGGTGTTCATCCATTTCCTATGAAAAAACTTCAACACAAATCATTCTCCCATTTTTTCTATGGGGTGAAATTAGTGGACATAAAGATAACAAGATAGCTGCCATAAAATATCCAAATAAAATATGGTTTGAAGTGTCCAAAGAGTATATTAATTTGCCAATTTTCATAAATATCAAAAGATTCAAAAAGAATAAAGTTGAAACTTACAACAATGGCTTAAGAAACTAAATACATAATTTGTCCTGAAAAACAACAACATGAATCTACAATAGAAATTTGAGTTCAATTAGAGTTACATAAAAAATCACAAAAATATTTTCATGAATAGTATCATGTAGGAATCTACAACTCCCAATAGTTCTATTAATTTTGATTCATCGGAACAGGTAAATCTCGATACTTTATTGAGAACTACATAAAGTAAACTAAAATAAAACTCTCTTACTACAAAAAGAGTGCACAAATAAAACAACTGGATTGCCTCCCGAAAAGCGCTTTCTTTATAGCCATATAGTTGGGCTTACTTATTTTTGTTTAAGATAAATAGAGATCATGCGGTAATTGTACCTTAGTGTCATATCCTATTTCCTTGGAAAATATTCCATGCACTTTTTTTGAGGAAACTGAAACTTAACATTTCCTTCCTTTGAGTCAATGATAACCCCTTTGGTTCTCAAAAAAGGTCTTACCAAAATTATAGGATTAGAAGTTTACTCTCCATATCCATAACAATAAAGTCAACAGGTACAAATTTCATGTGTATTTCAATCATAACATCATTAACTATACCTAAAGAATATTTAGTAGAATCATTAACAAGTAAAAGATCTATGGTGCATTTTCCCAAATTTTAAGTTCAAACAAGTCATATAATTCTTTTGACAAAACAGAAACACTATATCCTAGATCTAATATAGCACGTTGAGTTTCTTTGCCAATAGTAACTAGTATCTAGGGGATCCAAGCATCCCAAAGCTTAGGTGGTTTGCACTAGTTTTGGTGATGATGTAGCTATGATGTAGTTGCCTAATTCCCCAGCAACGATGCCATTTTTTTTATAATGGCAACAACTATATGTGTGCCAACTTGTCGGGACTCCAAGTGTAGAGTGTTATAGGAATCGTCTTTTCCCCACAAAGGTGACCAGAAGGTTTATATCGCACTCTCGGGGAATTAAGAGAACTCCTCTTTTGTCCTCTTCTAGCAAACCTCAAAACAATATTTTTTGTCTCGTGTCCCCAACTTCCACCGTGTGGTTGTCAAGCACAATATTTCATATTAGTAAAACTGAAATAAAATAGTAAAGTAAACTATATATAGAACAAGAAAGTAAAAACAATCAAGTAAAATTCCTTTTTGGTTTTTGTTTATGCTTCCAAAAAGTAAAAGTATTTTTGAATTTAACTCTTATAGAAAATATAAAAGATAGTAAGAACAAGTAAAAGTGTCTTCTTATAATAAAAAGTGGACCGAAGTTCATGGGTTCACTTGTCTACTCTCTCATAAAGTGTGTTGGACATAAAACTGCTCACAGATGATATAATATTACTTCGAACTTCATTATGTGTTTAATTAGAATTTATATGAGAATCACATCCTAATATAAATATGATGCAACACATCTTACTTATACTCATCTAGAAAAGGAAAACTCCATGCAATTTAGAATTAAGAATAAACAAAGTATAGCCTTAGGTACTTTGACATGATGCTTGAATAACAAATGTGCTACCTTGAGCAAACAAGAACATCTTTCTTGTCACAAGATGATTATAACATATGCATTCACTTTATTCCTAGTGAGGTAACAAAACAAAGGTAAAAACCATAGTGGATCTCAATTTTTTGTCACTATCCAATCACCACCACCATGTTACTCCATCTAATACACACGTTCCCACACACATGCTCTTGCATACAAGTATGATCAAAACAAGTACTTAAAAACGAGGTACATAATATGCATCTACCAATATATCTTACACATAATAGAATTCCAATATCAAATATCATCTCATAAAACAAAAATCCACCACATAGGACTACTCTCTCTTTATCATGTAGATGGTGTTAATGATGTTGGAGAAGGTGAGATCCAACCGGGAATGGCTCTGGCAGTGTTTCCCCCTCCAATCTTTGCTGGTTTTGACTCTGTTTCTTGGTTTCTATGTTTTATCTGAACCCTTTCTAAGATCGCGATGAGGGACCTTTTTATAGAGGTTTTTAGGTCAAGATTTTGATCTAGGGCTCAAGATGGATGGCTGGCGATGCTCCAGGAGGGAAAGAGACGTGGCGATGCTCCGCGCCACTAGGCCTCTTTCGGCCCTCCGGCCTTCGCTTGTGAGGTTCTAGTGCTCCAGATGCTTGTCTTGGCGAAAAAATGATCCTAAAAAATCTCAGATCCATTCGACTTTATTTAGGTCCTTGAAAGTTAAAAATACACAAAGCAAGATTTTCTTGTGTTGTAGAGTTATAAACAAATAAAGGATATCATTGGTAAATCCCCATAAATCAATGTAAACAATGGATATAACATTGTATATGATGCAAGCATATTGGAAGATGTGACAATAAACAACAAAGTTCATGTATGCATTTTTACATGCATCAGTGAGAGGCAACACAATTTGGCATCGTCTCCCTTCTTAAAGGCGTTGTCGGAGAGCTCATCTTCATCTTCACGTGTTTAGCTTGAGCTCTTCGGGTGAAAAACCAAACTTTGGTTGCCTAGAGTGGGGGACGGCGGCGTCTTCGTCGCTTCCCACTTGGGGCATCATCTTGGAGAGCTAGTTTGTGGATGTTTCGTTTCACTCCCCTTGAGTCATGGCTAGTGGATGTTGGGGAAGTGGCTCTGGAAGGTTTTTCTTGTGCGCCGAGGCGGCGGCCTCGGGATTCATCGCGGGTGGCGACCCTATGAGGCAGGGCCGCAACTCGTCATGGTCTGAGTGACAATGTCTGGTCTCTGATATGTAGTTGGCGAGAGTGGTGTGGCCCTGTTGTGATGTTGTTTGGTGGGCTTTGCCCTTTGTTGGTATCGATTTTCGTCCAATTTCTCCTAATTAACCGATGTGTTTTTCTTAATTAATGGATAAGATTAAACTTTTGTCTTTTGTTTCAATTTTTTGCGGCAGCTAGTTATCCAATTCAGCGTCTAGAACAGGCTAATTTTTTTTAATAATATATTTTTTTAATCATTTTCAGAAATAATACACAAAATTGATCATTTTCAATTCTAGCGGCCGGTCTTTAATTCAAAAGACGACCGACACGCGTCTTTAATTGAAAAGACGACAGTCAGTAATCATCTTTTGAAAAGACGACGACACTAATCATCTTTTCAAAAGACGACTAGCCCATGATCGACTATGCATGATCCATGCAACCTGTCTTTAATTCAAAAGTGGATCACGGGCTAGTCGTCTTTTAAAAAAACGATTTGTACCGTCGTCTTTTCAAAAGATGATTATTGTCTGTCGTCTTTTCAATTAAAGACCGGCCGCTAGAATTGAAAATGATCAATTTTGTGTATTATTTTTGAAAATAATTAAAAAATATATATTATTAAAAAAATTTAGCTCCAGAACATCCTTATCAGGGAAGTATAAAGCCTTGAGGACCCTGCAGAATTCTAAAGGTCGGCCTCTCGGTGGTTGTACCCTACTCGCGACCCATGTTCCAGCGTTTGCACTGATGTACAGAACCCAGAGAGCAAGAGGCCCATGTCCTGAGCGGATGAGAAAACAAAATGGGCTGCGTGTACAAGCCTGGGAAGAAAAAACAGCCCAAAATACCTTGTCTGGAGCCCTCACGAATTAAAATGTTGGAACTTGGAACACATCCACGTCAATTGTCACCTTTCACACGGAGCCGTCGGCTGTGAACTGTCAGTTTGTCACGCATGGTAAACGAGCAGAGTCCCCTAAAAAAAAAAAAGGTAAACGAGCAGAGCGAACTTCTTTCCCTTTTGCGCCAACGAGCGAGCGAAGGCGGCAGTGTGTACTCTAGCAAACCTCCTCCGTCACGCACTCCTTCCGGTCTCTCCATCATCCGGATCCTCTCTATCGATTTTCTAACACGTGGGAACACGTGCCGGAGCAATCTTTGAACTGAAACTTCGAGCACAGTTTGACGTTGGGCATTCCCTGTCTGGCAATTCACCCTTCCGGTGGTCTGGACGCGACTGCCCGTACTTGCAATCCAGCGAGCGATCCCTTCCTCGGTCGTGACTCGCGACAACGACGAATCATGCACGTACGTACGTACTACACGCCCAACCACCCACTCTATCAGCTAGAGTTAATTACGTACAGGGCAGTAGTAGTATCGTACGAGCCTGATTAATCTCCGTGCTTAGCCACTCACTCCATCAGATCCGCATCAGCGTGACCCGCCATCCACATCCACGTTACCGGATAGAGCCCCTACCATTTGACTTGTACCAGTGGGCTTCCCTATCATCCGCAAGCCTCTGACCAGAGCTCGCTCTACTCCATCTTCCACGCGTTTTTCCCCAGAGAAACACTCTTCGCGAACCGGCTCCCTCCCTCTGCTTTCCGCCCAAGAAAAGAAAAGGGAAGAGTACAAACGGAAAAGTCGAGGATTTTCCGTGGGAGATTGTGTATCCCGGGCCGCCCACACGTCACGAGGGCGAGCTGACGAGTGACCGGTTATTCCGTGCACCTTTTCCCCCGTTCGCGCGCGCATCCGTGCATCACGCCTTACGTCCGCCGGCCGCCGCCGCCGCCGCCGTCGCGCGGGTTCACGCCGGTCGACGACGACTCGACGTGGCGCGCAAGCCCGCCGCGCGCGCGTTCAGTTCGAACTAGCTAGGTTGCGTGATGAGCACCGGTAGGTTAAGATGTTCACTTCACACTAGCGCCGTCCTCTAGCGTGCATTTTTGATTGATTCGTCAAGATATATATGTACGTCGTCCACGCGCGCGCGCACGCACGGAATAAACTAGGCGGCCAAGATATGCACGTAGCTTGTGTGCGCTGGAATACGAAGACAAGTGGATGGATCAGGAAGAACAAGTAGTAGTCGACGAACTGATGGGCGGAGCAGGACAGCAGGTTACTTCCCAACTCGTCCATACACGCACACGGGGTCGCGTAGAGCGATGCCGGAAAAAAACGTGCCAGATCGCGATGAGTGGTGTACGTACGTACGTCACGCGAAGCTTTCCCTTTTCCACTTGTACGTGTACACTCAACTGAACCAGTCGAGAAACACGCGTACGTACTGCAAAAACTCTGGATCAATTAGCCTCGATCGATCGTCGACTTACGTGTACGCGTACGTGTTGCCGTGCGTAGGTGACTAGGTGGTAGATCTGATTGCGATGTGAGGTCGACGAGCTAAGCCTAAACATCTCGCCATCATTCTCTCGTGATCGATTATATCAGCTTCTGGAACGGCGAAAAAGCAAGCAAGCCAACGTCTCTTTGCCTAACCATGTGCTCCGAGGCGCCACGGCGGTATGGCCGTACGTGACTACGACGACGCTCGCTCGGCTCGTGAGTGCGACCGCGTCACGTTTCTTCGTGGCCAAGGCCAAGCCTCAAGTGGCTTTGGCTAGTTCGCGCACACGTTCGCCCGCCCGGCCTGCTTGACGTGAACAACTCTATCTCACCTTTCCCCGGGCGAGCGAGCTTAACTTGGCCAGCCGCAACCGGCTTTCCGCGGTCGTATATATGCACATGTACGTGTGCGCGTGCGACTGGAATTTTCAGTTCCTTGATAAGGTCAGCATATTGATTAAATTGATTACAAAAAGTTTTCGTGATCGATCGATGACGCTTACGAGGGAGGAAGCGCAGGAGAGCAAGGAGATGGAGAGCCTGCGGGTGCACGCCGACGCGCTGCTCTCCCTCTCCTCGCCGGCCGCATCGACGACGGCATCGGGCACCAACAGCAAGCCTTCTCCATCCACGACGACGCCGGCGGCCAGGAGGGCGCTGGCGGCGGAGGGCGTGTTCGAGTGCAAGACGTGCAGCAAGCGCTTCTCCTCCTTCCAGGCGCTGGGCGGCCACCGCACCAGCCACACCCGCCTGCAGGCGCGGATGCTGCTGCAGGAGCCCTCCGCAGACCATGCCGGCGCCGACAAAGACAGGGCCAGGGTGCACGAGTGCGCCGTCTGCGGCCTCGAGTTTTCCATGGGCCAGGCGCTCGGCGGCCACATGCGCCGCCACAGGGGCGAGACCACGTCGTCGGCTGCCGTGCACGGAGACTCCAGCTCCGGCGCCGCCACGCAGCCGGACGTCGTCATGCCGGACCTCAACTACCCGCCCTTGGAGGATTGCGGCGGCGATGGACAAGAATCAAAGGCGGCGGACCACCCGCTGCTCGATCTGCTTGTATAGACGATCATAGATCGACCTCACAAAGAACATATATATACTTAGTTCCGTAGATGTGCGTACATACATGATCGGTGTTATACATGATAATTTATTTGTTTATTATTGAGACATACCGGCGGTTCAATTGAATTGCTAACTGCATGACGATTGAGTAAATTTGGAAAGCGGTCATGACATGTACAGTATTTTTCGATTGTAATAACTTTGTTAGATTTGCAATACTACATGGTGTGTGACAGCGTCAATTTGTAGCTTAGTTTAAAATTTACGGCTTGATCTGGACATCCGGTACGTGGGCACTCACAAAACGTTGTCAGCCGGCATTCCTTCTTCTAGGTGGTTGTGGAATGTGCAGCTCCGCCATGGCTAAGAGCATCTCTAACCCAAGTATCAAATTCGGTTAGATGATAAAAAGATACTCATGTAGGCGGCTAAATCGCACCTAAACGAATCAGTATTGGTGTTACTCCCTCCGATCCATATCACTTGTCGCAGAAATGGATGTATCTAGCACTAAAACATGTCTAGATACATCCATTTCTAAGACAAGTAATATGAATCGGAGGGAGTAGCTGATTAAAAAAATTAGTAACCGGCCTTGGCGACTGGCAAAAATAGAAGGCCACGAACTCGGTGAGCAAAAGCAATTCCCCTCTTAGCCACGCTCACAGGCACCCCGCTGCACCGTCATTCCCGCCAAAGTTCACACCGATGATCACCTCTTGCCTCCATCGACAACCGAGACATTCTCTGCCCTACTCCTCCATATTCCGCCCTGCTTGCCGGCGGCTGCCGTCACCGGAATTGGGCCATAGAGCCCTCACATTCTGATGCCCATTCAAGGGCATTTTCGGTCGCGACGAGCTCAGTTCCTTAGAACACGCGGTCGTGGGAGCATAGGGAAGTCGTAGATCAACCGCCGCGGACCTAGGCTTGGCCAAAACAAAGAGCCACAACCTCTTTTTTGACGAGCGGCTCTGGCGGCGGAATCCATGTTTGCTCGACTGACGACCGGCGAGAGGGGTATTCCGCGACCACTACCTCGACGTCTGGTGGTCGCTCAGCCCCGATAGGTTTTTTATCATTTAAAGGATATGGGTTCTGTTAGAGATGCGCTAAGAAGCGCTTCTTGTATTTTTCTTTCTCTTTTTACCCTTTCATGTTTGTCCGTGTGTTGGTTGAGTGCATCCGACGCTTTGTCGTCCGTCTCATTGCGAAGATGGGGTTATGTTATTTGTATCAGCTTTATTATGCTTCAATAAACTATCTATTTCAAAATGAAGACGTTCACGTTATCGCGCGCGCATGCAACCTAATCTACATGCAAATTGTAACAGTATCAAGTAGAATTGTTAACATCCATATGATACCAATTCAGATAACTAAGAAACATTTTTTAGCTAAAATTATATGTAAGATTTGTCAATGTTTTTATCATTCGCTTCATATCAGCGAGGAGTTTTAATCTATATCTCACATAGGTAGGTATCAACAACAACAACAATAGCAGCAGCAACAGCAACAGCAGCAGCAGCAACAACAACAACAACAACAACAACAACAACAACAACAACAACAACAACAACATGACAAGAAGAAGCGGCGGAAAGCGGCGGCGGCGGTGACAGCGACAAGACGGCAGCAATAGCAACAGCAACAGCAACAGCAACAGCAACACCAACAACAACAACAACAACAACAACAACAACAACAACAACAACAACAACAACAACAACAACAACAACAACAACAACAACAACAACAACAACAACAACAACAACAACAACAACAACAACAACAACAACAACAACAACAACAACAACAACAACAACAACAACAACAACAACAACAACAACAAAAACAACAACGAAAACATTCTTTATTACAACGGTGTTTTTTAGAAGAAAATCCACAACGCACATGTTGAAAATGGTGATTCTATGATCGATGTGTGATGGTGTTGAATGTGTGGTTCCACCGTGGCTGAGAAGCACTGGGTGATGTTTTCTCTTCTTGTATTTCCCTTTTTATTTTTACCCTTTCGTTCTGTGTGTTGTGTTGCATATCCTTCTATGTGGGTTATTAGGAGATGACATTGATGAATCCTTTTATGGTCTAAGCAGATACCACAGTCCACCAAAATTTAGGGTTATGACCAAGAGTTGGATAATGCACATGAGGGAAGAGCGAGGATAAGCCTCCCATGCAGCCACACTAGGTGGAGTGAGAATATTCCAGGTTAGCGTCCGTTGGATAAGAAAAAAAACAAAAGAGAAGGAAAGAGGAAGAAGTTGAAGGAATATCTTGAGATCAAGCACCGACATTGCTAACAAGGTCGTGAATTCTAGATCCACTACCTTGACTCCTTAAAGCTATGGTTCCACCATATTCGTTGAGATTTTTTTAATCCTTAGCTCTTATGCCCCAAATCTTATTGTTGATATCCAAGATTCTCTTGTGCTTTTTAGAGAAGAACAAGCCATGTCCCCAGTTATCAGATAATAATGAAGAAAAATTGGATGGCTTCGTCTAGTGGTTTTTCATCTCAGGTTGAGATGTTTTCCATGTAAAAAGAATTTGTGTCACGTTATGTTGATTTGCTACTACAGCTCCTAGTTCTGAAATCCTAGGCGTTGCTTCAGACATTGGCTCTGTGAGCGTCTAGTAAGTGTTTAGACTATTTCTCCATATCTGTTGATGCATATGTCGACTCATGTGAAGAGAAATAATCCTTGAATTAGTATACAAGTGGTGCTAAAGTTTACATTGATTCAGTTGCATATTCTCATATCACGTTAAGAGTCACAAGGTTGGTCTAATCGGTCTCTATTTTGTTTTTTTCAACATGTTGGTTGATGATGCTTTGTCATTGTCCCATTGCGTAGATCGGGTTATTTTGTTTGTATCAACTGTATGCTTCCACAAAATATCCATTTTAGAATTTAGACATTCACGTTATAGTGCATCTGCAACTAGATCTACATGCAAATGATAACAGTATCAAGTTGAATTGTCAATGTCACATGGACAAGAGATGGAACTTATGATAAACATCCATATGGAACCAATTTAGATAATTAAAAGAATTTTATAACACAAATTATCAGCCTGATTTGTCAATGATTTTACCATTGCTTTCATATAGGAGAGGAGTTTTAATCTAGATCTCACATAAGTAAGTTTCAACCAAAAAAATATTTTCTTCCTTACAACTTGGGTGTTTTTAGAAGAAAAACCATAAGGCCATTGAATATGGTGACTTTATGATCGATGTGTGATGTTATCGAGCGGATACTTCGAACGTAATTAAGAGCACAAAACAAGAGTGTGGTAGAGTTAATTTTCATGGAAACATTGTTTATGATGAGCAATGAATGGACTATAGTTGTAGGTGGATTCATGTGAATCAAAGAAGTAGCAAGGGATCTCTTGATTAATGGTTCAAGTTCATATACACATACGTTCGTACATGGTGGCTTCAATATGGCGATGGATATACACATAAGTTCATATACACGCCAGTGGTAATGTTGTTGGTGGCATAGGCTTATTTTGTCATAGTTTTGTGCCACTAATGATGTATCGCCTATAAGGGTTTTCTACGAAGGACATTCCAACCATTGTCCATTAGCAAAGCACATGCCATCAACGAACTAATAAAAGCAAGCTATGTCAAATCAATACATGATAATGTAAACACTACCTTGAGTGTACCCTCTAAAAGTATCTAGATGTCACCTAAAAAGAGGGTGAATAAGGGTTTTAATCAAGGAAAAAATAGCGTCACCGAAGGGGTTGACGCTACGTTTAAACTATTTTAGGAGATACGCCGCTAATTTGAAAGCTAGCACGGTAAACCATGCTATTTAGCATAACGGTGTAGTTTTGTTATTTCCTAACATCGCAAAAACTACAGCATATTGGCCCGAAAGGACAAAAGTCCAAAGCCCTTCCTGAGTCCATATTGGCTACTTCCTATAACTCGCGATCGGCAAGGAGGCAATTATTCTGGTCCTCCCTCGTTCTCCATCATTCATGACGACCTAGCCAGATGTACCGCCTCAACCAATTTAGTTTTTATTTCCGGATTCTGTTTACGTGTTTGTGCATCATATCTATACTGTGATAGTGTGACTCCACTTTTATGCCCTGGATTGGTCTAGTAGACAATTAGATAACTAATTTTGTATTGTGCTTAATAGTTATGCATGTAATCGTTTTTTGACAAATTTAGATGCTAAAATTCTTTATGTTTAGACTATATCTATCATTATTTTTTTGCATACGCTAATTTAAATAGCGCACGATATTACAAGTTATAGCATGCTTAGCATCCTGAGAAGGCTGGCGCGAAATCTCATAGTGCCCTATTTTCTTCCTTGGTTTTAATACTATTACATGTTTTAAACACTATAGACAACATGATCAAGCTACTTGCCCAACAGCGTCTTTTCATAGTACCACTATCAAATCTATAATTCAGTTTCTCCTATAAAAATCCTAAACTACGAAAACCAAGAAAATGAATATATTTGCCTTGTGTTTTCTGGTTGAGCTTAGTGATAGCACTCATGATTGCCTTAGGTCGGAATCATTATCTTGTGATCACGATTGTGTGGTCAAGACTCACAATTGAGAGCATCTCCGGCAGAGGCGCCAAAATAGCGCAGCGCTAAAATAACTGTTTTTTACCGTGCGCGCTGCAAACCTGCTCCAGCAGATGCGCTAAAATCCCGCGCGCTGCATTTTACGCTATTCGGAGGGCAATATATCCAACTCCGGCTACAGCGTGCGCTATCGTTGGCGACGCGCGGGAAGAACCAACCGCTCGGAAAAATCCCGCGCGCGCGACCTCTCCCCTCTGCCTTCTCCTCCGCGCGGACGCCGGCGCAACTCCGACGATGGACGACTCCTCCAGCACCCCTCCCACCCCTACCTACTCTGTCCTGCCCGCCGTTGGCGCCGGTGTCAGCGCAATCCCGCCAGCGATGGGGCCAAACCCTAGCGGTGGCGCCGCCGCGGGGTCGGCCGCCACTCGCGCCCTCTTCGTGCCGCCGCGGACAAGAAACGGCGCAGCACTGCCGCCCATCGGGCCTCCACCGAGGGGAAAGAGCACCACGAAGCACGGCGCGGCGGGGGCAGGTAAACCGAAGGCACCACGGAATAGGGCCGCGGCTCGCCGCGCGCAGGCTGCAGCGGTCCCACAAGTGCAATCCCACCTCTGCTCCGCCTCCATCGGCTCCTCGACGGGCGCCAACCGCGGTCGCCATCGCCGTGCGCAATGTGCTCGATGAAATGGCAACTAGGTACAAATTCTTTTTTGTTGTTTTTTTAATACATGCGAGTGTCATAGTAGGATTGTGACATTTGCGTTAATTGTAGTGTCGATGACGATAGTTTCTTGGAGACTATGGAGGTTGCCAGTTCATCTTTTGCTCAAAGGCAAGATGAAGATGAAAATGTGATGGATGAAGAGGCGGTGGAGGAGGAGTACGAGGACGTGGATGAGGATGGGGAGGGCACGGTGGAAGCGTCGAGGGGTAGGAAGGCAAACTACACCGTAGATGAGGACGTGTTGATTTGCAAGACTTGGTTGAAGATTGGTATGGATCCTACGATTGGCACCGACCAAAGTAGAGACACATATTGTTTAAGGATGAAGGATTACTTTGATGCCAACAACAAAAGTGGAGTTCGTCGCACCAACCGCTCTCTTCGGTCCTGATAGTCGGTCATCAACCAAGATTGTTCAAGGTGGGCAAGTGTGCAAAAGACGGTTGATGATATCAACCCAAGTGGCATCAATGATGTTGATAGGGTAAGTTGTTGCATTGTGTTCTACTATTATGTTGACATGTGCATATGTTTTATGTGTTCTTTGCTCATTTATACTACAATGTAGAACACCATGGGTCAGGGCATGTACCGAGATGAGGGAATGAAGACCAAGAAGGGAAAGAAAATCCTCTCCAAGCCATTTACCTTTCACCATTGCTACGACGTGCTCGCGAATGAGGAGAAGTGGAAGAACCGTGGAAGAGTTGATGTGCCAACATTTTTGGCGCAACAAGCAACCGTGGAGGAAACCATCATTGACGATGATGATTCAAGTGGTGATGATAGAAAGAGAAGAAGCTCCACTCCCTCACTCGGTTACCAAAAGGCCGCCGCTTGTAAGGAAGGCCGCCAAAGAATTGAAGGGGAAGAAGGCCGGTGATGATGACATTGCGAAAGCTATGGATAAGATGGCCAAGGCAAGGGAGGAATACAACGAGGGCAAGAAGGAGGCCGAGGCGCGGCGCGTGGCATTGGAGGAGAGGTTGGCGGCTGTCGAGGAGAGGAGGATGGCAATGGAGGAGAAGAATATGGCCAATGAGGAGCATCAACGCTTATTGGGCGAAGAGAGGAAGCTCTTTTTCATGGACACCTCAAACATGGATGAGAGGCAAAAGGAGTACATCAACCTTGCTCGCGACGAAGTGTTGGACAAAAAAGGAAAGTTGGCAAACCTCATGAAGGCCCAAAATGAAGGAATGAGTGCACCGGGAGGCTATGGAGGCGTGAGAGGCTTCAGAAGCATGGGAGGTATGGGAGGCTTTGGAGCACTACCGGCGGGCTACGGAGGCATGGGTGGCTATGGAGGAATGGGAGCACAAGCGGGAGGCTTTGTAGGCATGGGAGCATCGCCAGGAGGATTTGGAGCCTATGGAGGCATGGGTCTTGGAAGCATGGGAGCACCAACGGGAGGCGCCATGGGTGGGATGAGTGGGCAAGGCGCCATGGGTGGCATGGGAGCACCACCGGGAGGATTCATGACCTCCTTGGTTGATCAATCTCCATCTACCAAAGAAGCATATGGAGATTCAACCGAAAACACTATCGTCCAAGACTCCGATGAAGATGTCCAACAAGTCTAAAATTTACGTTTGAACTATGTCCTTTGTGTTTGAACCATGTCATTTGTGGATGAACTATGTCATTTGTGCTTGAACTATGTCATTTAGGTGGTTGGGGGATTTTTAGAGCCATTTATGCATGAAATTTTTTATCTTCTTTGTGATGGTTGCAATTGTGTTTTTGGTTTGCGTCTGTAGCGCGCGCTGTATTTTGCAGCGCCTGACGGAGGCACAAAATTCGCCGAAACAGCGCGCTCTGCATTTTAGCGCCTCCGGTGAAGGTCGCGAGATTTTGCAGCGCTCAAACACGATGGCGCGCGCTCGATACGAGATTTCCAGCGCTGCAAATTTGGGCGCCCGCTGGAGATGCTCTTACTCCCTCATTTTTCAACACGGGAAGTCTTCACTAAAACACATGTTCATATGTTTACTATCAACAAAAGGGCGCCAAGATTTGAACATAAGTTCCCTCGTAATGCTTAGTTGCCCTTCTTAAGCTCGATCCCATCTCCATTAAATCTCATGCTCAAATGGGTTATGCAAAATATTTGTTTTTGACGCAAACCCATGAATGGGTCTAACCCACATTAAAATATCAAACATATCTTTCATGCGGTGATTCACAAATCAAATTTATAATTGTTTACCATACGATTTGATCGTGGTAATCCTCTAGATTGTGCTATGACTTCAACTTGATCAAACACGGTGATGTTGCATTCTTTTTATTCTTTTAGCAGAGAAAACTTTCAGGGCCGATTTGTTTTACTGCTGTTTTTTCAGAGCGACAGAGGACAGTGCGTCTTTTTCAGTGTTATTAGAGAGAGGACACTACGGACTGTGTAATTTGCGATTGTTTGTTTTCATGTAGGCTTTTTGTTTTTTGAGTGGTTGCGAATTGTTTGTTTTCATGTAGGCTGTGCGCTGGGGCTTGATAAGAGAGTAGTCCAACGATAGTCTAGTTGGGCCATTGGTAGGATGGACCGTTCGATTGTGCACTGCATGACATAACAAAGGCACTAAGAACCGTCTAAGACCATATGGGCCATGAGTGGCGCAACTAGACAAGGCTACTGTCTTCTGGCCAGAGGTACATGCATTTTGTACTTATGTTAATCAACTGGTTAATTCTTTTTTGTTAATTTATTTTAGAATGGATAAATCATTCGCATAATTTCAAAAGAAAAAAAAGATAGCCAGATGTTCCAAACTCGAGCTTCAGACGAACAAGGCCAGAGAATGCAAGCTACATAGGATATAAACAGAGGCTCAGTTCCAAAACCACAAGGAGTACTATACTACTAGCACACAACAAGCTCACGACATCAATCAGGTAGTAACACGAATTTCTTCACGGGGGAGCTCTGCGAGAAGATAAAGCAACAGAGCAAGTGTACTGCTCGCCAGCCCGCCGTGTTTATAATCATGATCGTACGGGTTGCGGATGATGAATGGTTGATGATGCCATGGTCCTCAGCCTCCTCCGGTCCGCTTGATGCTGCCATGGGCGCCGCAGGAGATGGCCTGGTAGCCGTCTTTCTTGGCCTTGGGCTTCCGCGGGATGCACCTGTCGTGCTGGTCCACCGCCTCCTCCGCCTTCAGCGCCCTGCCATTCATCAACCAATCGAGTAGCAAGTCGTGAGCAGCCATCATTTCTCATCACTGCCATGATGCCAATATGCCATATGCCATGCCATGCCCTCTCGTACCGAGCCCCATCATCATGGTTCTCGTACAGCACGATGCCGACTGGGATCGCGGAGTAAACAACACGGGATTTGCTCTTTCTTTGCAATCAAGTGCGCCCGGCCTGTACGAGTACGAGACGCAAAGGTAGCGCCGCTCGCTGTCCAAGGTCCAGGACCGCCGCCGAAACCGGCCGGAGTTCAATGCCTGACAGGGGCGCCTACTGACCATCACCAACGGAGATGTTTTCACGCGATTAATGGCGGACAGAGACTGTTATTACAAGCTCACGCTGCAGTCTGTACCGGATGAATTACTATTAAGTAAGTAGCTACTCTACTACGCACGTACGTCCGAGCTACGAGTCACGGGCTCATGGCGAGAGCTAAGAAGAAAACAAGCGTGTAGATCCAAATTAATTAAGCTTTCTGCGATCGGGTAAGAACGACAGTAGGAGTAGTTCCAAGATCAACGTACGGGCCCGTGCCAACCGGGGAATTGATTCAAGACCCGTCCCTGGCATTCTCTATGGATCGGGTCCGTGTCCGCTGGGCTTGTGTGCGCGACAGCTCCGCGAGACCTGCTCCTATTTATGAACGTAACAGACTAGTGAAGTACCCCCGCAGTGGGATTTTCGCAGTGGTTTAACTGCCGCTACGGTAGGACGATTCAATGGAACAGTGCTGATTCGGTAGACACCCTCTTCTAGTACGGCTCTGTTGAATTTATAACATAAAGTCGCCCCGTTGAAACTAATATGCCCATGCATGTTGATCAGTATCCATGTGTGACTGTTTCTATACTTGTCGTCGCATCTGCCCGTGCCCGATCTCTCGTCGTTGGCGACGACAAGGCGAGGAGGTTGAGCAGAAATTCTCTTGCAAAACTTTTAGTGTTCTTTGCAGCGCTGTTGATGATTTTTAATAGATTGGTATAATTTTGCAAAAAATAAAATAGGAACCACGTTCTCGAAAGTTCATTGTTGTCGGCGTCTGATCTTTAGAGATGATCGCTACTGGATTCACTGACAGGACACAGAGCTAGATAGGGCTAATTATTTGGTGTCCATCCTCTTCTCCTAGCTTATTACGAAACTAAAAGCACAAGAACGGACATCATTGGCCCATGAGTAATGCTAGGATTATTGGGAACATACCGGTTCATGATTCTAAAGTGTATCGGATAATCCTGGCCGTCCTTATGTTTTCAGTTTCAGAAGTTTAAGGCTAACAGAGAGCGGGTCAGCATATCAGACCGGAGATGGCATGGCCAGCGTCTGGCAAGCAAAGCTCCTGCTCCTCTCGCTTGAGGCAGACACGACACATTGTCCTCAGCGCTGCATATGCCGTTGTCGCCGTCGGCGGGGAGCCCACCTAGTCCAGCCAGAGTGAGACGACCATGGCGACGAGGAAGAGCACGTAGGACAAGACGTGCGCCTAGTTCCCCTCAACACGATGACGATGTCACAGGGATGAAAACTATGAACATGAAGGTGAGATACTTGTTGGCAAGCAAGGTCTTCACGGCCACGGCCACGGCCGCGTCGGTTTCGACCGTCGTCTCCACCAGTGGTGTCAGTATGGGCGGGGCACCGTCCTCGTCGTGTTGCCACAAGTACCAGGACGTGAAGCAGTTTATGAGTATGGTTGGAGCGAGAAGGTGGAGGCGACGACATCGTGTAGTCATAGGCGACACGGTTGACAAAGAGCTGGCCTAGCCAGGGAAAATCTCCATCGCCAAGGTAGAGTTGTCAAAGAAGGTCTGGGCTTGTGCGCAGCAACAAATGGTCAATTAGTAGAAATCAAAGCTACCCTTTCAAAACTAGTTCGCGGGGTCTACGGAAGCACACGACTCTTCAATCAAACAGTGCTCAACTGACTGACTGCTGGTGCATCCATCCGTACGTACCACCACCATTAGGGACGACCGAAAAGGCTTGGAATGATAATTAAGACTAGTTAGCGTTATTGGTTTGGTTTGGATGCCCGCATATTTGATACTACTACTACTTGCATTGATGTTTCACGAAGAGGCATGTCATTGATTTTTACCTGTCGGCGTTGTAGGAAGACGATCGCCGGAGAACAGCCAGGTCCTGGCACGCGTCGGAGGCCGAGCGCTGCGTCTCCACGAGGCTCCCGCTGAAGTACTCCTTGTCCTCGACCACCTTTTGCCGGTGGGCCGGCGTCACGACGCCCGCGTTTTCCGGTGGGCGCGGCGGGCGCGGGCGGTAGTGCACCCCGCGCGGCATCACCGGCGTGGCCAGCCCGCCCTTCACCGACACGGACCCGCAGGAGATGAGCTGCATGAGCACCGACGACGCCCTGGCCCTGCTCCCGGCGACGGCCGCCACGACGCGACCGTCCGCCTTGATCAGTGTCTCGAGCGTCTCGGGGCTCGTGGACGCCGTCGGCGGCGACGTCTCCTCCCGGCTCAGCTCCTCCTGCGAGCGCCTCTGGTGACCACCGCGGCTGCGGCTGCCGCGGGAGCTCTCCTCGGTCTGCGTCGCCGCGTCCGCGGCCGCCGCGGCGCGCTCCTCGGCCTTGTACACCCTGTACTCGCCGGCGGCGCCCTTCCTCTGGCCGTGGCCGTGGCCGTGCTCCCAGCCGGACGAGGAGGACGTGGCGGTCTCCTGGGAGCCGGATGAGCAGGAGGACGCCGCGGCCGCGTCGAGGAGCGGGAGCTGCATCGTCGGCGGCGGGTTCAGGCGCTCGGTGCCCTTGAGCACGTACTCCCGGCCGGCCACCGGGTGGACGTAGTCGTCGTCCGTCAGGTCGTGCCACACGAACCCGTTCCGGTAGCTCCTGCATTGCAACCACAGCAGAGAGAAAATGTCACGGCCGCAATGCCCTCTTAACCACACGTCGCCGACGAACAAACAGAGTGAACTTAAACCAGCACAGAACTAATAACCTCTTGGACGCCCAGGAGTACATGCGCGCCATCCCCTTGCCTCGCAGCGCGTCCAGCCGATCGATCACATCTGCGTGCGTAGAACACAGGACGACGCTCAGCGTAAAACGAAGCAAAAACTGCACGCACAATGAGTGAGCAGCGTAGGTACCTCGGAGGTAGAGGCCCTCGGGTGACGAGAGCGCGACCTCCATGAAGTGCGGGTGCTCGAGGTGCCCGTTCCGGGACAGGTAGTACACGACGGCCACCCTCGCCGGGCCGGCCGGGCGCGGGCGCGGCGGCCTTGGCACCGCCAAGTCGGGGCTCCTCTGCTCCTGCCAATGCGGCCTCGCCCGCTCCTCTCCCGCCCTGCCCCTGCCGCCGCCGCCGCCGCCATCAGCCACCACCACCGCCATCTCCGGCACCCGCGCGCGCTCCGGCCGGCGCGCTATGCTTCGATCGATATGTAACCCCCGAGAGCTATAATAAGCAGCAGAAGAGAACGCAGGCGACACGTCGTCAGCAGCAGCAAGCGTTTAAAGGGAGCGAGTGCGACACAAAGGAAGGTGCAGAAGGAGGACGCAGCGATGCAGTCATCGGGCACTCATAATATCGTCGTGCCAGGACCAGCAGTAGCTGCTGCAAGAGGCTAGCAGCAGCGCAGCAGCGCAGAGGAGTGTTCTGGTGCGGCTCAGTGAAATGAAGGCGACAATGACTGGATAGCACTAGCAGAGGAAGGAAAAAGGCTTGGGGGCTCTCCTCTCTGATTGTTTCTTCTTAAAGGTCAACTGACCAAGGAGGGGGGGACTCCATTCTCTAGGGAGGACTGTCGTGTTAGTTGTACTGCGGTTTAATTACGGGCGGTGTTGACTAATGTAGGGATTTGCAGTGTGGTTAAGGTGGCCGGGTGTTAATGTGGGAAGTGGACTAATTTCCTAGATGGTGGTGAAATGGCAGCTGCTTTGGCGCTGCGAACCAGGTTCTTTTAAGCGCGAGTGTTTGACTAACGATGCCCGCACGCACGTATGGGGCGGACACGGCGACACACCGACCAGTTCTTTTAAGCGGGCCGACCAAAATGGCAAGCACACTGTGCAAGCGTGCTGTGGTGTACCAGTGTACCACGTTTTCTGTATCAACGGAGCCAAGTGTAGTGTAGTGCAGTGCTTAACAAACTGAATTGTTTGTTTGTTTGTTTGATTAGTGTCACTTCATGTCTGACGATGTCCCCAACAAGATGTGCATGCATGTGAAGCCTTGGAGAGCACGGGTGTAGTAGAGATAGAGTACCTTTGCCTCCCAAAAAAACTAATCTTAGAGTACAACACTCCCGTTGGTATTGATGGCGCTAGTACTAGTAAATACAATTTGGAGGCATTGCATTTGCGTGGATGCGAAGGCTGCAATCCATGTCCTGTCCGGTGTCCATCAGCGCCTGCCTCCGAGTCCCAGCAGAGCAGCTACTCTCTGCTTGCTTGCAGACGAGACGAGTATACAAATCCGAACCACGTGAGAGGGACCATCATCGGTCATCCTTAAACAATTCTATCATGCGCATCATCCTAAACGTTGCCAATTCAGCGCCAGGCCCCAGCGCTCCACGAGCCAGCGCGCGAGGCCAGAAGCAACGGTACTACATCAGTGGCTGAGCTTGGCCGTGGTTAGTTTTACTTACCTGTGTGACGCAGGAGGCAGCTGGGGGCAGGAGAGGACAGAGCCACCGACTACGAGGAGGAGGCAGGGGTGCGGACTGCGAGACCGCACGTCGGGCACGCAAAGCCGGTTTGCCGGAGCCGAGAATGAGCGAGGCTGCGTTTGACTCACGGAGATGGACGGGACGGTGCGACACGGGCAGGCCATCCGCCATCTTGTTCGGGGCGTCGAGATCCGCGCCGGGGCCGGCCTCTTCCCCTCGCGTCGACCGAGCCCTTTGTCTGTTTCTTTGTTTTCTCCTTTTCAGGGCGTCTGCTGCCGTCTCGCTCCCTCTTTACCGCGCCCCGGTAACAGAGAAGCGTACTGACGCTGTCAGTCGCTGATGATCTGATCAAGGAACTGATTGCCGCGTGAACATGCGCAATCGATCGCTCACGCTCACGCGGCCGAGGCATCGGATTCCGCGCGTATTTTTCTTCTGCCTTTTCCCCCCCTTGGACTCGGGGTCGGAGTGGAGCGATGCATGGCGGGAACTACTGAAATACAGGAGCATGCGATTCACGGATGATCGTTGCTGTTTCCACGTCGACGTCGGTCCGTCTCGTCGGGTTCTCGCCGCGCGGGTTCTCACTAGCGAAGAAAAGAACACCGGCGTCTTCGGCGTAGTAGCCTACTAGTAGGATGGAACGGAAGCTTGTGGCGGTGCGGCACGTACCGCTGCAGTACTGTACGCAAGCTGCGAGGGTTGGTGCGCGGTGCGCAGTTGGCTGGAAAAAAGAACGTCCTGTGATGTCCAGACAGTCCTATTCAGCGTCGTAGCGAATGAACTTATGGACAGATTGCCTGGTTCACGGACCTGTAAGCATACGGAGAATGGCCTTTGGGAAAAACACAAGGAGGGAAAGTAGTCACTGTAGCATCTACCACAAATGGTGTAAAACAGAGCGTGGAAAAAACAGGATAAGACCCCATTTTTACTGTTTTATTAGTGCACGGATTATAGGGTGGCCGTCCAGATGATGTATAACAAGTAAGGGTGTGCAAAATCTGACACCGTCCAAACTGTTCAAACCTGCCAAAATTATGTAATACAAATTCATTCAGAAGCCCAATCTCAAGTTTGAAGATAGTACAAAATTTTATAATAGCCCCAACCGTTCAAACCGGTCAAACCGGGTTTGCACATGCTTAATAACAAGGCAAGGCAAAATTCCAAATGCCCTAGAACATGCACCATACACAGAAACATCTCATACTTTGCAAGATCACAAACATGTGACAGACATATGAATATTTATCTTACAAAATGATCACACACACATTACACATAAATTCAAGATCATAGCTTCATCATCGTCACACACATATCAAGTTCAAATGCACACCATAGTTCAAAGGCATATCAACGGTCACTACAAGCATACTTCATAAACACAAAAAAGTTCATGCAGCCACACCTCGAATCATAAACAATGCAAACGAACTCATGCCTCATCGTCACCTCCATTGCCATCTTCACTATGTGTGAGATTTTTTGGGCAGGGGAAAGATAGGGCATGTTTTGGCCTCCGGTGCTCTAAAAAACATTTTGGACACAAGCCCTACTTTATGTCACCGTTAGAGATGCTCCAATACACTTCCGCAAGTCATGTGCTACAAGAGTAATGCAGAAGAGTACGGCAACTAGCACTCCAATGATAACTCGATAGAGATGCTCTAATAAGACTAATAAGAGCATCTTCAGTCGCATCCCCCAAACGATGTACGACGAAAGCACCAGATTAGTTCTTTTGAGCATGTTGTCGAGCCATGACGTGTTTGGGGCATATCTCTTCCCAGGCACGTGCCCCAAACCGGCTGGCAAATATTAAAATCCGTGATGAATTTTAATCAAAATAATCATAAAGTTCAAAGGAAAACAGTTCAAAGTTCCCGCCACCTCTTCGCCATGATCGATCGCCGGCCAAGATAACATAATCTTTGTGTGAATGAACTAAAATAAAATATTATCGATCGTCGTTGCATGTGGCCTCGCCTATATATGTGGTATCCTCATGCACGCCGGCATCACTGTTGATGTCGCTGCAGTTTTTATTGTCGCCATCGTCGTCGTGCTCTCCGACGCCGCCTTTGGCGTGCCAATTTCTTGTAGGCTCATATCGTGGTGTGCACGTGTGCCACCAGCACCTGGGGTTCCATCCTGGACGTGTTGGCGGTCAAGATGAGGAAGTACTCCTTCCTTTTCTTCACGGTGACCCTCCCTTTCTTGGTATCGACCCTCTCCTTCTCGATCAGATCTTCTTGTCTTTCTTAGACAGCAAGGACTTCCACCTTTCATCGCTCTTCCCCAAGATGACCAAGTTCGACGAGAAATCGGCGAGGCACTTGTCAATCGGCGCATGCACCTTGTCAGATGATGCCACTTGAGTTGTGGCTTCCTTGGCCTTCTTGTTGCGGATTGGGCGCCCCGCTGAGGCAGACGACGCATCCATATAAATGATGATGTCGACTCCATTAGCCAAATGGAGGCATGTTTGCCTCCATTTATCGCATCCATTGAGCTTGATGTAGCAACTCGCGAAGGCGAACAGTTTGCCCTCGTTTTTGGCATGGTACATCTCTAGCGTCTTCACGCCCTTCGTACCGCCTATCTTCGGTGCCGCCCTAGGTGGCTTGGGCGCCATGGCTGCAAGGAGGGTTGAAGAGGAAGCGTGTGTGCGATGGTCGCGCGCTCGTGGCGGGAAAATAAATGACGAGCGAGGGAAAAAATGAATTTGGGGGCGGGGGTCATGTACTAGCCGCTGTATGGATGACATGGCACACCCTGTTGGAGATATACCCTAGAGGCAATAATAAAAGTGGTTATTATTATATCTTTGTGTTTATGATAAATGTTTACATTCATGCTATAACAGTATTAACCGAAAACATTAATATTTGTGTGATTTGTAAACTAAATTAGAGTCTCTGGTAAAGCCTCTTTATAATACTAGATTGTTGGTTGATAGATGATCGTGGTTTCTCGATCATGAACATTGAGATGTTATTAACAACAAGATCATATCATTAGGAGAATGGTATGATGGACATAATCCTATAGATAAGCGTAGCATAAAGATCAAGTCATTTCAATAGTTCGTTTGCTATAAGCTTTTTGATACATAGTAACCTAATTCCTTCGACCATGAGATCATGTTAATCAGCATCACCGGAAGGATGCTTTGATGACATCAAACACCACACCGCAACTGGGTGGCTATAAAGGTGAAATTGAGTGTTCGGAAAGTGTGGGTTGAGGCACATGGATCAAGAGTGGGATTTGTCCATCCATATGACGGATAGATATACTCTGGGCCCTCTCGGTGGAATGTCATCCAATTAGCTTGCAAGAATGTCACTGGATCACAAGGGATCACATATCACGGGGACGAGAAAAGAGTATTTATCGGTAACGAGGTTGAACTAGGTATGTAGAGATACCGATGATCAAAACCTCGGATAAGTAAACTATCGTGAAACAAAAGGAAATTGGTATCGTATGTAAGTGGTTCATTCGATCGCAAGGTAATCATAGAAATATGTGGGAGCCATATGAATTTCTAGATTCCTCTATTGGTTATTGATCGGAGAAGTGTCTCGGTCATGTCCGCATAATTCACGAACCGTAAGGAGACACACTTAAGGATTCGATGTTGTTGAGTAGATACGGGATGTTAGTAGGGATACCGAATGTTGTTCGGAGTCTCGGATGGGATTCGGGATATCACGAGGAGATTCGGAATAGTGCGAAGAATAAGATTCATATAAGGAAAGTCCGATTCTAGAGTTCGGGAAAGATTTCGATATTTCCAGCGGAGAGGTTCTAGAAGGTTCACCAGTCCGGAAGGGGAATGGTCCATGAATGTGTCATGGGTAAGTGGAATGATATGATCATATCCTAGGTCACTTGGTGTGGACATATGTGAGAGAGAATTAAAGCTCTATATTGAAAGTCAAACGGGAGGTTTGAAAAGTCAAACTGGAACAATGGTTTCCTAGTGGAAGAAGGAAAGAGTCCTTCCAACTTGGGTTTGAAAGTGGATTCAAACTCCCCTCTCTCTAGGCTTCCCCCCTCTCATAAATAGAGGGGGAGGGCTGCCCCAAACACACAAGCCCTAGCCCTCCCGGCGCCAAGCCGCCGCCGCCGCGCCAAGCCGCCGTCGCGCCGCCGCACTAGCCGCCGCTGACACCTCCTCCTCCTCCCGGTCTTATAAACCCTAGATCACCGGGAAACCCTAGATCCACCATAACTCGCACCGGCTTAGGCGAAGCCCTGCGGGATCTTCCCTCTACTTCCGACACCACGCCGTCGTGCTGCCGGTATCGCGAGGGGAGAACTACAACCTCCGCTGTCTGCTGGAACAAGGGAGATGAAGGTCTTCATCGAGTACCGAACGTGTGACCGACTGCGGAAGCGCTGCCGGAATGCAGCGCCGGACGGATCGTCTACACGATCTTGAGATCGGCAAGTGTACGACTACATCACCCATGAGAATCTGCTCTCGTTAACCGCTTTGGAATCTTTGAGGGCGAGTGCTTCTATCGACTCGTTGCTACAATCTAGTAGATAGATCTTGGCTTGTTTGTGTGCATGCGGTAGAATTTTTTTGTTTTCCATGCTACGAACCCCTACAGTGGTATCAGAGTCGTGTCTATATGTAGATCTGTTGCACGAGTAGAACACAATGGTCATTGTGGGCGGTGGTGCTTTTATTATCAATTGCTTTTTGTGTACTTTGCATCTTGCGGTATGATGGGATGAAGCGGCCCGGGCTAACCTTACATGACGTCGTTCATGATACTTGCTCCACGCTTAACATGCAACTTGTATTGCATAAGTGGATTTGCGGGTGTCTGTCTCTCCCATCATAGTATAGATTCAATTTACAATGGGCACTTGGTAGTTCAAGCATCAACGGTGTGTTTCTTGTTTGTAAGTTAGAACGACACTTATTAAAAGCCCCAAACCACGTAAAACATGCAAAGAAAATTAGAGGCGTCTAACTTTGTTTTGTAGTGGTGTGCAGTGATGTGATATGGCCATGATTGTGATTATATATGATGTATGCAATGTTCCTTATTGTAAGTTGGCAACCGGAAGGAGCCATATGGTTGTCTTTTAAATTCCGTTAAGGCATGCGTGTCTATTCAATGTAGTTGTAATACTTGATGTGTGTGGATGACAACCATGAAGCGGCGCCATTGACCTTGACGCCATACCGGTGATGATGGAGATCATGTTCGTGCTTGAAGATGGAGATCGGAAGCACAAGAAGAAAGGCCATATCATATCACATATTATGAATTGCATGTGATGTTAATCCTTTTATGCATCTTGTATTGCTTAGTTCGCGACGGTAGAATTATAAGATGATTCCTCAAGCACAAAATTTCAAGTTTTAAAGTGCTCATCCTTAGTAAGCATCGTTGCTAAAGCTCGTTGTTTCGAAGCACCACGTGATGATCGGGTGTGTTAGATTCTGCGAGTGTATACAACGTGAGCAAGCCAGATTTGTTCATGCGGAAGCTAGGGTTGATCTTGACGAGACTAGCATGTACAGACATGGTCTCGGAACACGGATCACCGAAAGGTAAAGCATCAGTCATATAGTAGATATGATGAACATGTTGATTGTTCGCCATTGAAGCTACATCAACTCTCGTGATGATCGGTTTTGATGTGGTGGATTTGGTTCGTGTGATCACTAAAACAATGTGAGGGATATTGTTTTGAGTGGGAGTTCACCTAGATTAATTTAACTATTAATTAGAACTCAATTTGTCATAAACTTAGTCTAAACTATTGCAAATATGTTGTAGATCAATGGCGGCCCCTACCATCAATTTTAATGTGTTTCTAGAGAAATAAAAGTTGAAAAACAATGGAAGCAACTTCACGGATTGGTTCCCCAATTTGAGGATTATCCTCAGTGCTGGTAATTTGACCTATGTGCTGGATGCACCACTGGGTGACCCGCCTGCAGCGGAAGAATCAGTACTCCACAGTTCAGTGTGCTATCTTGTATGGTTTAGAATCAGAGCTTCAGAAAAGGTTTGAGAACCATGACCCACATGATATTGTCCGTGAACTCAAAATGATATTTGAGGCTCACGCGGCAGTTGAGAGTTATGAGGCTTCTAAAGTTCTTTAACTTCAAGATGGAAGAGGGCAGCTTCGTCAGTGAGCACGTGCTTAAGATGTCTGGGAACGCAAGCAAACTTCAAAGCTTAGGTATAGTGATTCCTAATGCTTTGGGGATTCACCGTGTCCTCCAATCACTACCACCAAGTTACAAGAACTTTGTGATGAACTACAATATGCAAAACATGGACAAGTCGTTGCCAGAACTCTTCTCCATGTTGAAGTCTGCAGAAGTGGAGATCAAGAAAGAGCACCAAGTGTTGTTGGTCAATAAGACCACCAAATTCAAGAAGCAAGGCAAGTCTAAGAAAAAGGGAAACTTCAAGAAGGGCGGTAAGAAAGTTACCGCGCCAACGAAGAAGACCAAGGCTGGGCCTAAGGCTGATACTGAGTGCTTTTACTGCAAGGGAGAGGGTCACTGGAAGTGGAATTGCCCAAAGTACTTGGCGGATTTGAACAACGGCAACATCAAGAAGAAAGGTATATCCGATATACATGTTATTGATGTGTATCCCACTAGTACTCGTAGTAGTGCATGTGTATTTGATACTGGTTCGGTTGCCCATATTTGTAACTCAAAACAGGTGCTGCAGAATAAACGGAAGCTAGCGAAGAACGAGGTGACGATGCGCGTTGGAAATGGATCAAAGGTTGATGTGATCGCGGTCGGCACGCTACCTCTTCATCTACCATCGGGATTAGTTTTATACTTAAATAATTTTTATTTGGTGCCTGCGTTGAGCATGAACATTATATCAGGATCATGTTTATTACGAGATGGTTACTTGTTTAAGTCCGAGAATAATGGTTGTTCGATTTATATGAGTAATATGTTTTATGCACATGCACCTTTGATAGATGGTCTATTCTTATTGTATCTCGATTGTAGTAATACACACATTAATAACTAAACGTTTGAAATTGAGTGATAACTCGACCTATATGTGGCACTGTCGTCTTGGTCACATTGGAGTGAAGCGTATGAAGAAACTCCGTTCCGATGGACTTCTTGAATCACTTGATTTTGAATCACTTAAAAGATGTGAAGCATGTATGATGGGTAAAATGACTAAGACTCCATTTTCTGGTATGATGGAGCGAGCTAAGACTTATTGGAAATCATACATACTGATATGTGTGGTCCAATGAGTGTAGCATCGCGCGGTGGTTATCGCCATGTTCTTACCTTCACGGATGACTTGAGTAGATATGGGTATATCTATTTCATGAAACATAAGTCCGAAACTTTCGAGAAGTTTAAGGAATTTCAAAGTGAGGTAGAGAATCAACATAACAAGAAGATTAAATTTCTACGATCTGATCGTGGAGGTGAATATCTAAGTTACGAGTTTGGCGAGCATTTGAAGAAATGCGGAATACTTTCACAATTGACACCGCCAGGAACACCACAACGTAATGGTGTGTCCGAACGTCGTAATCGAACTCTCTTAGATATGGTTCATTCTATGATGTCACTTACAGATTTACCGCTATCATTTTGGGGTTATGCATTAGAAACAACCGCATTCACTTTAAATAGGGCACCATCTAAATCCGTTGAAACGACACCGTATGAATTATGGTTTGGGAAGAAACCTAAATTGTCGCTCCTTAAAGTTTGGGGTTGCGAAGCTTATGTAAAGAAGTTACAGCCCAACAAGCTTGAACCCAAAGCGGAAAAATGCGTCTCCATATGATACCCGAAGGAAACTATTGGGTATACCTGAAGGGTTTCGCGGCATAGTAAATCAAAATTTTCTACGGATGCGAACAGAGGAAAGCCAAGATATAATCTAAGAGATGCAAACAACGAGAGGGATTAGATGAGATCTTCATACCCTTGAAGATTCGCAATGAACGCTCGTTTAACGGGCGTGGGTGATGTAGTCGTACTCGCTTCTCCTCCTCGCGATCCGATTCGATCTAGCACCGCAAGTGGCGATGCCTCCGTGAGATGCACACGTGCAGCACCTCGACGTCTCCTCCTTCCTCGGTCCAGCAAGTATGGTGGAGAGACAGATTGGATCTACGACGCGACGGCGCGGTGCAAGTGGTGGAGAGTTTCTGCAGCAGGGCTTCGCCTACGCGCAGTTTGGAGGGAGAGAGAGGAGGGGCAGCAGGGCGGCTAGGGTTGAGGGAAAGGTGTGTGTGTGTGTGGGGGGGGGGGGGGCGCCCCAGCCCTCTATATATCGAGGGGTGGGCTCCAGCCCTAGCCCCTCCCCCAAGCCTAGTCCGGCGGCCAAAGGAGGGAGGAGTGGGGGCAAGTAAACCCCCCCTTCTAGAAGCTCCAAACTAGGGTTTCCCCTTGTTTGGCCGGCTGGGCCCTATGGGGCCTTGTGCCCCTGGCCCAATGCGGCCAGGGCACTCCCTCATAGGCCCATGCCCCCTCCCGACAAGTGGGACCACGTTGGTCCCCTTCTGGAAGGTTCTAGAAGCTTTCGGTACAATACCGATTAACCCGAAACAATTCTGAACTCCAAAAACTGCACTGCCTTATATGAATCTTATTATCCGGACCATTTCGGAACCTCTCGTGATATCCCGGATCCCATCCGAGACTCTGAACAAAAACTCATAAACCAATTATCCAATATATCCTAGCGTCGAGACACATTAAGTGTGTGACCCTTCGGGTTCGAGAACATGCAGACATGATCTTCTATCAATAATCAACAGAGGGGTCTGGAAACCCATATTGACTCCCACAGATTCATCGATAATCATATCGGATGAACCACGATGCCAGGATTCAATAAATCCCATATTTATATTCCCTTCGTCTCGCGATATTTTACTTGCCCGAGATTTGATCGTTGGTACCGTCATACCTAGTTCAATCTCGTTCACAACAAGTACTTTACTCGTTCCGTAATCCGATATCACTTTGTGATTAACTCCTTAACCACATGCTTGCAAGCGGTGTTGATATCGATTACCGAGTGGGCCCGAAGTATATCTCTCCGACTTGGGAGGGACAAATCCCATCTCGATACATACAACCCAACAAGTACTTTCCGATCACCTGAGAGACACCTTTATGATCACCCTCTCATAGGATGACGTTTGATGACCTCAAAGCTTTCTTCCGATACAAGGGAGTTGTATTATCTCATGGTCTAAGGAATAGAATATTTGACATAAGAAAATCTTCGCAAATATGAACACGATGACACGATCTAATTGCTCCGCTTAGTTTGGGTCTGTCCATCATATCATTCTCCCAATGATATGATCTCATTATTAATCGACAACTCATGTCTATGGTTAGGAAACCTTAACCATCATTAATCAATGAGCTAGTCCATAGAGGCATACTAGGGACACGGTGTTGTTCACAAACCACACAAGTATTAAAGTTTCCTCTTAATACAATTCTAGCATGGAATATAAACTTTATCATGAACAAGAATTATAATAATAACATCTTTATTATTGCCTCTAGGGCATAATTCCAACAGTCTCCCACTTGCACTAGAGTCAATAATCTAGTTTACATTTGGCAACAATCTCACACCCATGGCACTAAGGTGCTGATCATGTTTTGCATGTGGAAGAGGTTTAGTCAATGGATCTGCGACATTCAGATCTGTATGTACTTTGATAATCTTCAGATCTCCATCTGCTATATAATATCGGATTATATGAAACTTGCGGTTGATATGATTGGTATTTGGATGATATCTTGGTTCCTTAGCGAGTGCTATGGCGCCAGTGTTGTCACACAATATCTCCAGTGGGTCCAATGCACTTGGAACCACGCCAAGCTCAGTGATGAAGTTCCTGATCCAAACTCCTTCACTTGACGCTTCTGCAGCAGCCATGTATTCCGCTTCTACTGTAGATCCCATGATCACGCTTTGCTTGCATCTTCTCCAGCTCATAGCTCCTCCATTCAAAATATAAACGTATCATGTCTGAGATTTAGAATCATCCTTGTCGGTGTCGAAACTAGCATCGACGTAACCTTTTACGACGAGCTGTTCATCACCCCCATAGACTAAGAACATTTCTTTAGTCCTATTTAGGTACTTTAGGATGTTCTTCACGGCTGTCCAGTGTTCCACTCCTGGATCACTTTGATATCTTCTCGTCAAACTAAGAGCATTGGACACATCTGGTCTAGTACACAGCATGGAATACATGATAGAACCTATGGCCGAGGCATAAGGCACTTTGCTCATAGCTTCTCTATCATTTCATCAGAATGGACACTGAGCCTTGCTCAATATCTTACCTGACAACATAGGCACTGAACCTTTCTTTGCCTTATCCATTCTGAACCTTTTCAGAACTTTGTCTAGGTATGTACTCTGGCTTAAAGCTATCAGGCGTATTTATCTATCTCTATAGATTTTGATGCCCAATATATAAGCAGCTTCACCTAGGTCTTTCATTGAAAAACACTTGTTCAAATAACTCTTCACATCGTTAAGCATGTTAATGTCATTTCCAATAATCAATATGTCATCCACATATAGTACCAGAAATGTCACCGAGCTCCCACTCACTTTCTTGTAGATACAAGCTTCATAGCAATTGGGAAAAAATGCAAAGCTCTTGATCACTTGATCAAAATGAAGGTTCCAACTCAGAGATGCTTTCTTCAGTCCATAAATGGAACGCTGAAGTTTGCATACTTTATTAGCATCCTTAGGATCGACAAAACCTTCGGGTTGCATCATATACAACTCTTCGTCAATGTTGCCATTGAGGAACGCATTCTTGACATCCATCTGTAGGGTTTCGTAGCATGGAAAACAAAAAATTTCTATCGCATACAAACAAACAAGCCAAGATCTATCTACTAGATTGTAGCAACGAGTCGATGGAATAACTTACCCTCGAAGATTCCGAAGTGTTTAACGAGAGCGGATTCTCGTGGGCGATGTAGTCGTACTCTTCCCGATCTCAAGATCGCGTAGACGATCCTTCCGGCGCTACGTTCCGGCAGCGCTCCCGCAGTCGGTCACACGTTCGGTACTCGACGAAGACCTTCCTCTCCCTTGTTCCAGCAGGCAGCGGAGGTTGTAGGACTCTCCTCGCGATTCCGGCAGCACAACGGCGTGGTACCAGAAGTAGAGGGGAGATCTCGCAGGGCTTCGCCTTAAGCCGAAGCGAGTATGGTGGAGTATGAGAGAGCTCCTCGGCAATCTAGGGTTTAGACACACCAAGGAGGAGATGCTAGAGCCGGCGGATAGGGTTCCGGGGACCCCCAAGTCGGCGGCTAGGGCAAAACCCTAGGGGGCGGCGGCGGCTATGGTGGTAGGCGCCAAGCTAGGGTTTGAGGAGAGGTACTTGTGTGTGCTAGGAGGGAGCCCTGCCCCTCCTTATATAGGTGGAGGGCGGGCCAAGGGAGGGGAGTCCCTCCCCAACTCGGCTTGGGTGGTGCGCCGGCTTGGGGAGGAGGACTCCCTCCCCAACTCGGTTTCACCTCCTCCTCCTTTTTTCCACTTTCCAAATTTAGCCGTTTGACTTTTCAATTTAGCTATTTGACTTTTCAAACTAGGATTCGATTAATCCTTTATTTGGAACAGCGATGACACTTAGTACATGATGCAATCATACCAACTTGATACAACACATTCATGTACCCTTCCCCTCCGGAGTGCCGGACATTTCGGAACCTTCTAGAATATTCCCGATGAAAACACCGGAATCATTCCCCAACTCCGAAACGGGACTTTCCTTATATGAATCTTATTCTCCGGACCATTCCGGATCTCCTCGTGATATCCCGGATCCCATCCGAGACTCCGAACAACATTCGATTTCGTTCTCATTCATTCCATAACTACTCAAACAATGTCGAATCCTGAAGTGTGTCTCCCTACGGTTCGTGAATTATGCGGACATGATCGAGACACTTCTCCGAACAATAACCAATAGAGGAATCTGGAAATTCATATGGCTCCCACATATTTATACGATTACTTGCGATCGAATGAACCACTTACATACGATACCAATTTCCCTTTGTCTCACGATAGTTTACTTATCCGAGGTTATGATCGTCGGTATCTCTGCATACCTAGTTCAACCTCGTTACCGATAAGTGCTCTTTTCTCGTTCCCGTGATATGTGATCCCTTGTGAGCCAGTCACATGCTTGCAAGCTAATTGGATGACATTCCACCGAGAGGGCCCAGAGTATATCTATCCGCCATATGGATGGACAAATCCCACTCTTGATCCATGTGTTTCAACCAATACTTTCCGAACACTCAATGCCACCTTTATAGCCACCCAGTTACGGTGTGGTGTTTAATGTCATCAAAGCATCCATCCGACAAAGGTGATATGCATGATCTCATGGTCGAAGGAATTAGGTTACTATGTATCAGAAAGCATATAGCAATTGAACTATTGAAATGACTTGATCTTTATGCTACGCTTATCTATAGGAGTATGTCCACCATATCATTCTCCTAATGATATGATCTTGTTGTTGATAACATCTCAATGTTCATGATAGGGAAACCACAATCATTTATCAACCAACAAGCTAGTGATGTATAGAGGCTATACTAGGGACTTCAAATTAAGTTTACAAATCACACAAGTATCAATGTTTCCTTGTTAATACTATTATAGCATGAATGTAAACATTTATCATAAACACAAAGATATAATAATAACTACATTTATTATTGCCTCTATGGCATATCTCCAACAGTCTCCCACTTGCACTAGAGTCATCTAATCTAGATTACATGGTAATATACCGAACACCCATGGCAGTTTGGTGCTGGTCATGTTTTGCCCTGGAGAGGTTTAGTCAACGGATCCGCCACATTCGGATATGTGTGTACTTTGCAAATCTTTATATCCCCATCTTGGATATGTTCTCGAATAGCGTGAAAACGTAGCTTGATGTGCTTGACTTCTTGTGTGACCTTGGTTCTTGCGCATTGGCTATGGCGCCCATGTTATCACAAGAGATAGACATTGGGTCCAAGCACTAGGAACCACACCTAGCTCAGTAATGAACTCTTTCATCCATATCGCTTCTTGTGAAGCCTCCGAAGTAGCCATGTATTCCGATTCGGTTGAAGATCTCGCCACAACGCTTTGCTTTGCACTCCTCCAATCGCTGCACCATTCAAAATAAATACGATCCAGTTGTGATTTAGAATCATCCGGATCGGTGTTCCAACTAGCATCGGTGTAACCATTAACAACGAGATGTTCATCACCTCCATAAGAAAGAACCATATCCTTAGTTCTTCTCAAGTACTTAAGGATGTTTTTGATCATGTCCAATGATCCACTCCTGGATCACTTTGATATCTGCTAGTCAAACTAACAGCATATGCAATGTCGGGTCTAGTACATAGCATGGCATACATCAGAGATCCTATGGCTGAGGCATAGGGAGTCTTACTCATCCTTTCGCTATCTTCTGCCGATGTCGGACTTTGAGTTTTACTCAAGGTCGTATTGGGCAACATGGGCAAGAACCCTTTCTTGCTATCTTCCATTCCAAATCTCTTTAGAATTTTGTCCAAATATGTACTCTGTGACAATGATATTTGGCGTTTCGATCTATCTCTATAAATCTTTATGCCTAATATGTAAGCTGCTTCGCCAAGATCCTTCATTGAAAAACTATTATTCAAATATTCCTTGACACTATTAAGAAGGTCTACATCATTCCCAATCAACAATATGTCATCTACATATAGTATTAAGAATGCTACAGAGCTCCCACTCACTTTCTTGTAAATACAAGCTTATCCATAAGTTTGTATAAAACCAAAACTTTTGATCACCTTATCAAAACGTTGATTCCAACTTCGGGATGCTTGCTTCAATCCATAGATGGACCGTTGAAGTTTGCATACCTTGTTAGCATCTTTAGGATCGACAAAACCTTTGGGTTGCATCATATACAACTCTTCATCAATATCTCCATTGAGGAATGCTGTTTTGACATCCATCTGCCATATCTCATAATCATAATATGCAGCGATTGCTAACATAATCCTTACAGACTTTAGCTTCACTACTGGTGAGAAAGTCTCATCGTAGTCAACCCCTTGAATTTGTCGAAACCCTTTTGCGACAAGTCGAGCTTTATAGACAGTAACATTACCATCAGCATATGTTTTCTTCTTGAAGATCCATTTGTTCTCGACAGCCTTCCGGCCATCCGGTAAGTCCACCAAAGTCCATACTTGGTTTTCGTACATGGATCCAATCTCGGATTTCATGGCTTCTTGCCACTTATTGGAATCTGGGCTCATTATCGCTTCCTCATATGTCTCAGGGTCATCGGTGTTGTCCACCAACATGACACTCATAACGGGATCATACCAATGCTGGTGGTACGAGTTCTCGTTGACCTCCGAGGCTCAGAGCAACTTCAACGAAGTTTCATGATCATCATCATTAGCTTCCTCTCTAATTGGTGCAGCACCACAGAACTTCTTCCGGTCTTGCGCTACTTGCAATTTCGAGAGAAGGTTCGACAACCTTGTCGAGTTCTACTTTCCTTCCAGTCACTTCTTTCGAGAGAAATTCCTTCTCTAGAAAGGATCCATTTTTAGCAACGAAGATTTTGCCTTCGGATCTGTGATAGAAGGTATACCCAATAGTTTCCTTCGAGTATCCTATGAAGAGGCATTTTTCCGCTTTGGGTTCAAACTTGTCCGGCTGTAACTTCTTTACATAGGCTTCGCAACCCCAAACTTTAAGGAACGACAATTTAGGTTTCTTCCCAAACCATAATTCATACAAAGGTCGTTTCAACGGATTTAGACGGTGCCCTATTTAAAGTGAATGCGGCTGTTTCTAATGCATAACCCCAAAATGATAGTGGTAAACTGTAAGTGACATCATAGAACGAACCATATCTAAGAGAGTTCGACACGACGTTTGGACACACCATTACTGTGGTGTTCCCGGTGTCAATCAGGAAAGTATTCCGCATTTCTTCAAATGCTCGCCAAACTCGTAACTTAGATATTCACCTCCACGATCGTAACGTAGAAATTTAATCTTCTTGTTACGTTGATTCTCTACCTCACTTTGAAATTCCTTAAACTTCTCGAAAGTTTCGGACTTATGTTTCATGAAATAGATATACCCATATCTACTTAAGTCATCCGTGAAGGTAAGAACATAACGATAACCATCACGATGCTACACTCATTGGACCACACACATCGGTATGTATGATTTCCAATAAGTCCGTAGCTCGCTCCATCATACCAGAAAATGGAGTCTTAGTCATTTTACCCATCAGACATGCTTCGCATCTATCAAGTGATTCGAAATCAAGTGATTCAAGAAGTCCATCGGAATGGAGTTTCTTCATACGCTTCACTCCAATGTGACCAAGACGACAGTGCCACATATAGGTCGAGTTATCGCTCGATTTCAAACGTTTAGCCTCAATGTTGTTGATATGTGTATTTCCACTATCGAGATTCAATAAGAATAGACCATCTATGAAAGGTGCATGTGCATAAAACATATTACTCATATAAATCGAACAACCATTATTCTCGGACTTAAACAAGTAGCCGTCTCGCAATAAACAAGATCCCGATATAATGTTCATGCTCAACGTAGGCACCAAATAACAATTATTTAAGTATAAAACTAATCCCGATGGTAGATGAAGGGGTAGCGTGCCGACCGCGATCACATCAACCTTTGATCTGTTTCCCACGCGCATCGTCACCTCGTTATTCGCTAGCTTCCGTTTATTCTGCAAAGACTGCTTTGAGTTACAAATATGAGCAACCAACCAAGATTAAATACCCGTGCACTACTACGGTACTAGTGAGATACACATCAATAACATGTATATCGGATATACCTTTCTTCTTGATGTTGCTTCTTCAAATCCGCCAAGTACTTTGGGCAATTCCGCCCAAAGGACCTTCTCCTTGCAAGAAAAGCACTCAAGATCGCTTAGGTCCAGCCTTGGTCTTCTTCGCCGGCGTGGTAACTTTCTTACCACCCTTCTTGAAGTGTCCCTTCTGTTTAGACTTGCCTTTCTTGAATTTGGTGGTCTTATTGACCAACAACACTTGGTGCTCTTTCTTGATCTCCACTTCTGCAGACTTCAACATAGCAAACCGTTCTGGCAACTACTTGTTCATGTTCTGCATGTTGTAGTTCATCACAAAGTTCTTGTAACTTGGTGGTAGTGATTGGAGGACACGGTAAATCCCCAAAGCATTAGGAATCACTATACCCAAGCTTTGAAGTTTGTTTGCGTGCCTGCACATCTTAAGCACATGCTCACCGACGGAGCCCTCTTCCATCTTGCAGTTAAAGAACTTTTCAGAAGCCTCATAACTTTCAATTGCCTCATGAGTCTCAAAGATCAATTTGAGATCCTCGACAATATCATATGGGTCTGAATTCTCAAACCTTTTCTGAAGCTCCGATTCCAAACCATACAAGATAGCACACTGAACTATGGAGTACTGATTCTTCCGAGCGAGGTAAACATTCTTTACTTCATCGGAAGCATCACCGCAGTGGTCACCCAAGTGCATCCAGACATAGGTCAAATTACCAAATGTGAGGACAATCCTCAAATTGCGGAACCAATCCGCCAAGTTGCTTCCATTGTTTTCAACTTTTCTTTCTCTAGGAACGCATTAAAATTGATGGTAGGGGCTGCCATTGATCTACAACATATTTGCAATAGTTTAGACTAAGTTTATGACAAATTGAGTTCAAATTAATAATAAAGTTAATCTAGGTGAACTCCCACTCAAAACAACATCCCTCACATTGTTTTAGTGATCACACGAACCAAATCCACTACATCAACACCGATCATCACGAGAGTTGATATAGTTTCAATGGCGAACAATCGTCATGTTCATCATATCTACTATATGATTCATGCTTTACCTTTCGGTGATCCGTGTTCCGAGACCATGTCTGTACATGCTAGGCTCGTCAAGAACAAACCTTAATTTCCGCATGAGCAAATATGGCTTGCTCACGTTGTATACACTTGTAGAATCTAACACACCCGATCATCACGTGGTGCTTCGAAACAACAAGCTTTAGCAACGGTGCTAACTGAGGGTGAACACTTTATGACTTGAAATTCATGTGCATGAGGGATCATCTTATAATTCTACCGTCGTCTACTAAGCAATACAAGATGCATAAAGGATTAACATCACATGCAATTCATAATATGTGATATGATATGGCCTTTCTTCTTTGTGCTTCCGATCTCCATCTTCTAGCATGAACATGATCTCCATCATCACCGGCATTGCATCAAGGTCAATGACGCCTCTCCATGGTTGTCGTCCACCGGCTTCAACTATTACAACTACTTTGAATAGACACGCGGGTCTTAACATAAATTAAAGACAACAATATGGCTCTTGCCGGTTGCCAACTTACAATAAGGAACATTGCATACATCAAATATAATCACAATCATGGCCATATCACATCATCAAGACACCCCGCAAAACAAAGTTAGACGCCTCTACTTTCTTTGCATGTTTTACGTGGTTTGGGGCTTTCAATAAGTGTCGTTCTAACTTACGAACAAGAACCACAACATTGATACTAGTATTGTTAATCACCCGTTGTAAATTGGATCTTAACTATGCCAGGAGAAACAGGCACCCGCAAAGCCACTTATGCAATACAAGTTGCATGTCAAGCGTGGAGCAAGCCTCATGAACGATGTCATGTAAGGTTAGCCCGGGACGCTTCATCCCAACATACCACAAGATGCAAAGTACACAAGAAGCAATCGACAATAAAAGCATCAACGCCCACAATGACCATTGTGTTCTAGTCGTGCAACAGATCTACATATAGACACGGCTCTGATACCACTGTAGGGTTTCGTAGCATGGAAAACAAAAACTTTCTATCGCATACAAACAAACAAGCCAAGATCTATCTACTAGATTGTAGCAACGAGTCATGGAATAACTTACCCTCGAAGATTCCAAAGTGTTTAACGAGAGCGGATTCTCGTGGGCGATGTAGTCGTACTCTTCCCGATCTCAAGATTGCGTAGACGATCCTTCCGGCGCTGCGTTCCGGCAGCGCTCCCGCAGTCGGTCACACGTTCGGTAATCGACGAAGACCTTCCTCTCCCTTGTTCCAGCAGGCAGCGGAGGTTGTAGCACTCTCCTCGCGATTCCGGCAGCACAACGGCGTGGTACCGGAAGTAGAGGGGAGATCTCGCAGGGCTTCGCCTTAAGCCGGAGCGAGTATGGTGGAGTATGAGAGAGCTCCTCGGCAATCTAGGGTTTAGACACACCAAGGAGGAGATGCTAGAGCCAGCGGCTAGGGTTTCGGGGACCCCCAAGTCGGCGGCTAGGGCAAAACCCTAGGGGGCGGCGGCTATGGTGGTAGGCGCCAAGCTAGGGTTTGAAGAGAGGTACTTGTGTGTGCTAGGAGGGAGCCCTGCCCCTCCTTATATAGGTGGAGGGCTGCATGCAAGGGAGGAGGAGTCCTCCCCAACTCGGCTTGGTGGTGCGCTTGGGGAGGAGGACTCCTCCCAACTCGGTTTCACCTCCTCCTCCTTTTTTCCACTTTCCAAATTTAGCCGTTTGACTTTTCAATTTAGCTATTTGACTTTTCAAACTAGGATTCGATTAATCCTTTATTTGGAACAGCGATGACACTTAGTACATGATGCAATCATACCAACTTGATACAACACATTCATGTACCCTTCCCCTCCGGAGTGCCGGACATTTCGGAACCTTCTAGAACATTCCCGATGAAAACACCGGAATCATTCCCCAACTCCGAAACGGGACTTTCCTTATATGAATCTTATTCTACGGACCATTCCGGATCTCCTCGTGATATCCCGGATCCCATCCGAGACTCCGAACAACATTCGGTTTATTTCTCATTCATTCCATAACTACTCAAACAACGTCGAATCCTTAAGTGTGTCTCCCTACGGTTCGTGAATTATGCGGACATGATCGAGACACTTCTCCGAACAATAACCAATAGAGGAATCTGGAAATTCATATGGCTCCCACATATTTCTACGATTACTTGCGATCGAATGAACCACTTACATACGATACCAATTTCCCTTTGTCTCACGATAGTTTACTTATCCGAGGTTATGATCGTCGGTATCTCTTCATACCTAGTTCAACCTCGTTACCGATAAGTACTCTTTTCTCGTTCCCGTGATATGTGATCCCTTGTGAGCCAGTCACATGCTTGCAAGCTAATTGGATGACATTCCACCGAGAGGGCCCAGAGTTACGGTGTGGTGTTTAATGTCATCAAAGCATCCATCCGGCAAAGGTGATATGCATGATATCATGGTCGAAGGAATTAGGTTACTATGTATCAGAAAGCATATAGCAATTGAACTATTGAAATGACTTGATATTTATGCTACGCTTATCTATAGGAGTATGTCCACCATATCATTCTCCTAATGATATGATCTTGTTGTTGATAACATCTCAATGTTCATGATAGGGAAACCATAATCATTTATCAACCAACAAGCTAGTGATGTATAGAGGCTATACTAGGGACTTCAAATTAAGTTTACAAATCACACAAGTATCAATGTTTCCTTGTTAATACTATTATAGCATGAATGTAAACATTTATCATAAACACAAAGATATAATAATAACTACATTTATTATTGCCTCTAGGGCATATCTCCAACACCATCTGCCATATTTCATAATCATGAAATGCAGCAATTGCTAATAAAATCCTTATGGACTTAAACATCGCTACGGGAGAGAAAGTCTCATCTTAGTCAACACCTTGAACTTGTCGAAAACCTTTTGCGACAAGTCGTGCCTTATAGACGGTAACATAACCATCTGCGTCCATTTTCTTCTTGAAAATCCATTTGCACTCAACGGCCTTTCGGTCGTAGGAGGGTCCACCAAAGTCCATACTTGGTTTTCGCTCATGGATCCCAATTCGGATTTCATGGCCTCTAGCCATTTCTCAGAGTCTGGGCTCATCATCGCTTCCTCATAGTTCGGAGGTTCACTATCTTCTACCAACAAGACAGTCAAGACAGGGTGCGTACCACTCGGGAGGGCACGCGACCTTGTCGACCGCGACGCTCAAGAGCAAGATCGTCCAAGCTTCATGATCCTTGTCATTAGCTTCCTCTATTGTTGGTGCAAACCTTTGGAACAATTTCAGTCTTGCGCTACTCTCCAATTCAAGATAAGGTTCAACAACCTCGTCTAGCTCTACTTTCCTCCCACTCACTTCTTTCGAGAGAAACTCCTTCTCAAGAAAGGAACCGGTCTTTGAGACAAACACTTTGCCTTCGGTTCTGTGATAGAAGGTATACCCAATAGTTTCCTTAGGGTATCCTTTGAAGACGATTTCTCGCTTTGGGTTCGAGCTTGTCCGCATCAACTTCTTGACGAGGCTTCAGATCCCCAAACTTTAAGAAACGACAACTTAGGTTTAGCACCAAACCATAGTTCATACGGTGTCGTCTCAACGGATTTAGATGGTGCCCTATTTAAAGTGAATGCAGCGGTTTCTAATGCATAACCCCAAAATGATAACGGCAAATCAATAAGAGACATCATCGATCGGACCATATCTAATAGGGTTCGATTCCTGCTCGTAGACACACCATTGCGCTGGTGTTCCGTGGTATGGAGTTGCTAAACGATTCCGCTTCCTTTAAGATGCATGAGAAAATCATAACTCAAATATTCACCTCCACGATCGGATCGTAGAAACTTAATCTTTCTCATACGATGGTTCTCCACTTCATTCTGAAATTCCTTGAACTTTTCAAATGTTTCGATTTATGTTTCATCAAATAGATATACCCATATCTACTTAAGTCATCGGTAAAAGTGAGAAAATAGCGATATCCACCGCGTCGAATACTCATCGGTCGCATACATCGGTATGTATGATTTCCAACAAGTCCGTTGCTCGCTCCATCATACCGGAGAACGGAGTTTTGATCATCTTGCCCATGAGGCATGGTTCGCATGTGTCAAATGATTCAAAATCAAGAGACTCCAAAAGTCCATCAGAATGGAGTTTCTTCATGCGCTTTACTCCAATATGACCTAGACGACAGTGCCACAAATAAGTAGTATTATCACTATCTACTTTGCATCTCTTAGCCTCAATGTTATGGATGTGTGTTTCATCCCTTTCGAGATTTAGAAGAAATAAACCATTCACAATAGGTGCATGACCATAAAAGATGTTACTCATATAAATAGAAAAACCATTATTCTCCAATTTAAATGAATAACCGTCTTGCAATAAACATGATCCAGAAATGTTGTTCATGCTCAACGCAGGCACATAATAACATTTATTGAGGTTTAAAACTAATCCCGAAGTTAAAACTAAGGAGAGCGTGCCGACGGCCATCACATCAACTCTTGATCCGTTGCCAACACGCATCGTCACCTCATCCCTCGCAAGCCGCCGTCTATTCCGTAGCTCCTGTTTCGAGTTACAAATATTAGCAACTGAACCAGTATCAAATACCGTGCACTACAACGAGGGCTAGTAAGGAAAACATCAATAACATGTATATCAAATATACCTTTGATGGTGCCGCCTTCTTGTCCGCTAAGTACTTGGACAATGCGCTTCCAAAGGACCCTTGTCCTTGCAATAGAAGCACTCGGTCCGGCTTGGGTCCAGACTTGAGCTTCTTCTCAATAGGGCAACGCGCTTGCCGCCTTTCTTGAAGGGCTTCTTTGAACCCTTACCTTTCTTGAAGGTGGGGGCTTGTTGACCATCAACACATGATTATCCTTTTGATGTCCACCTCGCAGCCTTCACTTTGCGAAGAGCTCGGTGATCGATCGATGGAACCAATCATTGTGAGTCACTACAATACTTTTGTAGATGGGAGGAGTGATTGCGAACCTCACAATCTTGAGATCCTCTGAATCTTGCATCCGCTTGCTCAAGGCTTTGAGTGTAGCTCGACATCTTAATGGCGTGCTCACTAACGGAACTCCTTCCTCCATCTTGCGCTTAAAGAATTTCTCAGAGATCTCATATCTCTCGAACGGTCCCGAGTCCTCAAACATGGTTTTCAGCCCTAGAGAATCTCAAAGGGCAGGATAGTCTTCAAACGATTTTGAAGGTACGATTCCATAGCAAACAACATGGCGCTTAATCACACCATAATCATCTTTGCGATCGATAGATGCCTTTCTCATCACCAACGCATCTACGTTAGGGCGCCACCTAACGCATTCTCAAGGACATAGTCCTTTGACCTCCAGAGAGAATGATTCTCATCATGAACCAATTGGTGAAGTTAGACCCATTGTTTCTAAGCTTTTCCTTCTCAGCAAAAACGTTGAAGTTGAAGTTGGACTTAGACATTTAATCTACAATATTTGCAAGTACAAATTAGACTATGTCCATGATAACTAGTTCAACTTTTAATCAAATTACTAGATGAACTCCCACTAAATTCAACATCCCTCAAGTTGTTTAGTGAACATGATCCAAATTCACCACACCTAATCCGATCTTCACGAGAAGAGATGTGGCTTCAATGGTGGACAACGAAGTGTCGATCATATCATTCATATGACTCATGACTAACATTTTGGTTCATGTGTTCCGAGGCCATGTCTGTGCATGCTAGGCTCGTCAAGTTAAACCCAAGTATTTATGCGTGTGCAAAACTGGCTTGCACCCGTTGTATGTGAGCGTAGAGTCTATAGCACCCGATCATCACGTGATGCTTGGACACGACGAACTTTCGCAACGGTGCATACATGGGGAGAACATAGTTTTATCTTGATCTTTAAGTGAGGAATCATCTTATAATGCCACCGTCGCGATCTAAGCACAATAAGATACATAAAAGGGATAAACATCACATGCATATAACTTTTATGTGACATGGTATAGCCAATCTTCGCGCAATGATATCCATCTTGTGCGTGCCAGCATGATCTCCATCACTCCACCATGATTTCCTCCACCACGAATAGCAACTACAACTATTGCTAACTACTTAGCGATAAAGTGAAACTATTACATGGCGTATAAGAAGTTGACACACAGGTCATACACAATTATAAAGACAACCATATGGCTCATGCCGGTTGTGTACTCATCGACATGAAAGTCGTGAAACATTACAAAACATGATCATCGCATACAATATACACATCACATCTTGGGCCATACCATATCACAGAAAACACTCCCTGCAAAAACAAGTTAGACGCCTCTACTTTGTTGTTGCATGTTTTACGTGGCTTATGGGAGTAGCAAGCTAAGAACGATTCTTACGTACGGAAAGCCACAACGGTGATATTATGGTTGCCAAACTCCGGTGTAAATCCCATGACAACTATAGTGAGAGAAACTGGCATCCACCAGCCGCATGTGTGGAACAAGCCACACGTCAAGTGCGGAGCCGGTCTCGCGAACGACGTCGCGTAAGGTTGGCCTGGACCGCTTCAATCTCACTATCCCGTGTCATAAGAAGAACACAAACAAGAGGCTTGCAACATAAAACTTCAATGCCCGCAACAACCATGTTGCGTTCTACTCGTGAAACACATCTACGCATAGATCCAGCTCTGATACCACTGAAAGGGTTTCGCGGCATAGTAAATCAAAATTTTCTACGGATGCGAACAGAGGAAATCCAAGATCTAATCTAAGAGATGCAAACAACGAGAGGGATTAGATGAGATCTTCATACCCTTGAAGATTCGCACAGCGAAACGTTCATCGGAACGTGGGTGATGTAGTCGTACCCGCTTCTCCTCCTCGCGATCCGATTCAATCTAGCACCGCAAGTGGCGATGCCTCCGTGAGATGCACACGTGCAGCACCTCGACCTCTCCTCCTTCCTCGGTCCAGCAAGTATGGTGGAGAGACGGATTGGATCTGCAACACGACGGTGCGGTGCAAGTGGTGGAGAGTTTCTGCAGCAGGGCTTCGCCTACGCGCAGTTTGGAGGGAGAGAGAGAGAGAGGAGGGGCAGCAGGGCGGCTAGGCTTGAGGGGAAGGTGTGTGTGTGGGGGGGTGTGCGCCCCAGCCCTCTCTATATAGAGGGGTGGGCGCCAGCCCTAGCTCCTCCCCCAAGCCGGGCAAGGCCAAAGGAGGAGGAGTGGGGGCAAGTAACCCCCTTCTAGAAGCTCCAAACTAGGGTTTCCCTTGTTTGGCCCTATGGGCCTTTTGCCCCGGCCCAATGCGCCAGGCACTCCCTCATAGGCCCATGCCCTCCCGACAAGTGGGACCACGTTGGTCCCTTCCGAAGGTTCTAGAAGCTTCCAAAGACAATCTTGATTAACCCAAACAATTCAACTCCAAAACTGCATCCTTTATATGAATCTTATTCTCCGGACCATTCCGGAACCTCTCGTGATATCCTGGATCCCATCCGAGACTCCGAACAAAAACTCATAAACCAATTATCCAATCTATCCTAGTGTCGAGACACGTTAAGTGTGTGACCCTTCGGGTTCGAGAACATGTAGACATGATCTTCTATCAATAATCAACAACGGGGTCTGTCCATCATATCATTCTCCCAATGATATGATCTCATTATTAATCAACAACTCATGTCTATGGTTAGGAAACCTTAACCATCATTAATCAATGAGCTAGTACATAGAGGCATACTAGGGACACGGTGTTGTTCACAAACCACACAAGTATTAAAGTTTCCGCTTAATACAATTCTAGCATGGAATATAAACTTTATCATGAACAAGAATTATAATAATAACATCTTTATTATTGCCTCTAGGGCATAATTCCAACAATACCTTCTATCATAGATCCGAGGGCAAAGTCTTCGTTGCCAAGAATGGATCCTTTCTAGAGAAGGAGTTTCTCTCGAAAGAAGTGACTGGAAGGAAAGTAGAACTCGACGAGGTTGTTGAACCTTCTCTCGAACTTGCGAGTAGCGCAACACCGAAAGTAGTTCCTGTGGCGCCTAGACCAATAAGAGAGGAAGCTAATGATGTCGATCATGAAACTTCGGTTGAAGTTACTACGGAACCTTGCAGGTCAACGAGAACTCGTACCACTCCTGATTGGTATGATCCCGTTATGAGTGTCATGTTGGTGGACAACACCAATGACCCTGTGACATATGAGGAAGCGATGATGAGCCCAGATTCCAATAAATGGCAAGAAGCCATGAAATCCGAGATTGGATCCATGTACGAAAACCAAGTATGGACTTTGGTGGACTTACTGGATGGCCGGAAGGCTGTCGTGAACAAATGGATTTTCAAGAAGAAAACAGATGCTGATGGTAATGTTACTGTCTATAAAGCTCGACTTGTCGCAAAAGGGTTTCGACAAATTCAAGGAGTTGACTACGATGAGACTTTCTCACCGGTAGCGAAGCTAAAGTCTGTCAGGATTATGTTAGCAATCGCTGCATATTATGATTATGAGATATGGTAGATGGATGTCAAAACGGCGTTCCTCAATGAAGACATTGATGAAGAGTTGTATATGGTACAACCCAAAGGTTTTGTCGATCTAAAGATGCTAACAAGGTATGCAAACTTCAACGGTCCATTTATGGATTGAAGCAAGCATCTCGGAGTTGGAATCAACGTTTTGATAAGGTGATCAAAAGCTTTGGTTTTATACAAACTTATGGAGAAGCTTGTATTTACAAGAAAGTAAGTGGGAGCTCTGTAGAATTCCTAATACTATATGTAGATGACATATTGTTGATTGGGAATGATGTATACCTTCTTAATAGTGTCAAGGATTATTTGAATAATAGCTTTTCAATGAAAGATCTTGGCGAAGTAGCTTACATATTAGGCATAAAGATTTATAGAGATAGATCAAGACGCCTAATATCATTGTCATAGAGTACATATTTGGACAAAGTTCTAAAGAGGTTTGGAATTGAAGATAGCAAGAAAGGGTTCTTGCCCATGTTGCCCAATACGACCTTGAGTAAAACTCAAAGTCCAGCAATGGCAGAAGATAGAGAAAGGATGAGTAAGACTCCCTATGCCTCAGCCATAGGATCTCTTATGTATGCCATGCTATGTACTAGACCCGACATTGCATATGATGTTAGTTTGACTAGCAGATATCAAAGTGATCCAGGAGTGGATCATTGGACAGCGGTCAAAAACATCTTTAAGTACTTGAGAAGAACTAAGGATATGGTTCTTTCTTATGGAGGTGATGAACAACTCGTTGTTAATGGTTACACTGATGCTAGTAGGAACACCGATCTGGATGATTCTAAATCACATATGGATACATATTTACTTTGAATGGTGTAGTAGTAAGCTGGAAGAGTGCAAAGCAAAGCGTTGTGGCGAGATCTTCAACTGAATCGGAATACATAGCTGCTTTAGAGGCTTCACAAGAGGCGATATGGATGAATGAGTTCATTACAGAGCTCGGTGTGGTACCAAGTGCGCTGGACCCAATGTCTATCTACTGTGATAACATGGGCGCCATAGCCAATGCGCAAGAACCAAGGTCACACAAGAAGTTGAAGCATATCAAGCTACGTTTTCACGCTATTCGAGAGCATGTTCAAGATGGTGATATAAAGATTTGCAAAGTACACACAGATCTGAATGTGGCTGATCCGTTGACTAAACCTCTCCCGAGGGCAAAACATGAACAGTACCAAACCGCCATGGGTGTTCGGTATACTATCATGTAATCTAGATTAGTTGACTCTAGTGCAAGTGGGAGACTGTTGGAGATATGCCCTAGAGGCAATAATAAAAGTGGTTATTATTATATCTTTGTGTTTATGATAAATGTTTACATTCATGCTTTAAAAGTATTGTAACAACCCAAGCTTGTAAAATATGTAATTAGTATCAAAGCATTGCATGCATGTGTTAAACTCAATAAAATATTGCATGTGATCAAGTGTGTGAACCAAAGTACAGGTGCAAAACTCTAAACCCTAATTTCCTCCCCTCTTCTTGAAACCACACTCAAATGGTTTGAATTTTGAAAATGACAAAATATTTGGAGCCCAATTGGACTAAAGGGCCCTCACAGTATTTTGAATATTTGCCAAAACCCCTCTGGTATTTTTCAAATCATTCAAAATAGATTTGAAATGAAAATTTAAAACAGAAATCAAAAACAGAAAAAGGAAAAAGTTTTGGTTAAAAAAATGAGCAATAATTGAATCAGCCACGCCTTTCCTCTCTCTCAGAACCTTTCCTGCAGCCACCAGTGTCACCCAGGCCCAGGAGTAGGCCCGTACCCCTTCGCCCCTTCCTCCCTTTCTTCCTCCTCTCCAGTGGGACGCCGCCGCGGAAGCATCTCGCTGTCGCCGGCACGGCCTTCCCCGCTTCTTCGTGATGCTCGCCGCACCAAGATGAACGCTACCGATGCCAGCATCGTCTATAAGACCCCCTGCCGCCGGGTGAACCCTATCCCCTCCCTTTTCCCCAATTTCCCCTCTGGCCGAAACCTAAATCGCGGGAGCTCCGACTCACCGTCGATCCCCGCCTCCCCTCGTTGTTCCGAGATCATTGGCGTGACCGCCGAGGTCGACTCCGTCGATTGCCCCCAACTGTTCGAGCCGGCGTGCTCCCAGAAGGTCCAATCGAGATCTCGGTCTCTAACGAGCACTGCCGCCGTCCCCGACGATTCTGACCACCTCAACCCTCTCCGTCAAGCCCTGCCTTCTCCTGATGAGCCAGCGGTTCCTCTAGACCTCTCATCTGCCTCTCTCGCATGCCATAGACGCCGTTCGTCGTTGACCCGCAAGCTCCGCCGCCATGCTCCGTTGGGCTCGCCGCTCCGGTGACCATCTAGCAGCGGCGCCGCCCTAGTTAGGTTCGGGGTGAGGCCCTGGTTCATTTAGGCCTATCCGCGCGTCCCCGTTCGCCTCCTAGCGCCGCCTGTCGCCGCTGTCTGGCCGTGCCCCGGCGAGTTCTGTGTGGCTTGCCTGCGTGGCCCAGGCCCACCGGTCAACCTCTCTGGCTAGCTACAGCCTCGGTGAAAAATAACAACCGGGGCCCCCTGTCCCACTTTGTCTGCGTGGAGGCTGAGGTGGCCAGAGGCCCACCTGTCTGTGCCTGTGGCTAGCTCAGCCTCTGTGTAAAAAGTATTTCCAGCTTTATTTAATTAACAAAAAGGTTTAATATTTCAGAAAATGATTTAGATATTGAAAATTCAATAACTTATTATTTATAAGTCAGAAAAATACAAATAATATATCAAAATGTTCAGAAAAATGATTTCTACATATTTAATCTATAATCATGCATTGCTAATCAACTTTAATGACAAGTTTTTTTGAACAACATAGTAACCCCTCTCAGGTGATTTCGGAGATTCCCGAGTTAGGGTTTTCAACTCTCGGAACCCCGCTTCAGCTATCAAGCATTCCTTAGGGTTTCATTTCAATACAATTCAACTTATCATATCATCATCCTTGTTTGAGCATTGCATCGATGCCATGTCTTGATTGTCGCCTTTGTTTCCGGTATTTGGTTCTTCGCGATAGGATCCGAACCCGAAGCTGAAGTCAACAACACCGACGATCCGTACCTGTCTACTAACGGACAAGGCAAGCGTAGCCTCTCATTCTGAACCTACTTTTACAAAGTATATTACTTTCTCGCTACGATGCACACGATTCCAATGTGGTCTTTTTTCAGTAGCTAGTGTTACCTATTTGTTGCACTGTTTCCCTTTTGTAGCCTTATACTCCTGATCCACTGCTCCTAGAATACCTAGGTCTGGCATCTGAGCGTTGCTAGAGCTTCTGAGATCGATAGCTTAGCCATGCATAGTATCAACATATGATCTATCCGAACGATGAATCAGAGGTGCCGGAGAATCTAGAAAGGTAGGAGGTGGTGACATCATCGACGAAGTTAACTAATCATGCTAAGGCTTGTATGGGAGGCCATGTTGGGTGTGGTTTTTGTAGTCCCATGCTCGCCACCATTAGGACCCGAGTTCTTGCCTCTTGAACCAAGACGAGCGTACAACCACACGGGGCCTGGAAAACCCCACGAGCAACTAACTTGCCTAGTAAATTCCATGAGTCACATAGTTCGGCCTTTCCATCTGGCATACGCATTGAAAACCTTTTCAAAATGAGGAGGTGAAGGAGGTGCATCATAACCGGTAGGGAAGCGTGGTCGCGGTTGCTTGGGGTTGATGGAACCCCTGGTGAACCAACCTCGCCTCACATCTTTAAGTACCGGCTTCGGGACTTGACCCGTTACGGCAGAATCATACTTATTGCGTGACTCATGGTCTCGGCGAAAGCAAGGTAAAGGTCGTGGTCAACCACCCTCTGTTGGCCTTCCAAGGAAGAGGGCTAATAATTTGGCATTAAGAGTCGGTTGGTGCGTGTGGGTAAAGTTGTACACCCCTGCAGGGTATTAATCTTTTCAAAATTCCGTGTTCACAGTTATGAACGACTTGGGAACGGACGTGAAGATCATAGAGAACTATAACCTAAGTAAAACTTGCTGATCCACGTGTGCTTAAGGATGCTTCCTCTAGGTCGAGGGGTGATCCTAGATAGGAGGTTCTGATGAAGCTGGTGGTTACCAAAATGTGATGAACAAGATGAAGAAGTCGTTATCTTATCCTTTTTGAAAGATTTTGAGTAGACGAGCCTCTTCTCTCTCTTGTTTAAAAATACAGATTGCTTTCCACAAAAGAAAATCCAGAGAAAGCCTTTCTAGCCAGAGCATATAGATACTAGGTTATCTAAGTCTTGCTGAGTACATTCTCGTACTCAGCATTGCGCCATTGTTGTTTTTCTACAGAGGATCTGGTTGCAACTAAAGGTGGCTTCTACGTTGACATCGATGAGTAGATGGGGGTCCCAGGTAGCAGCCTGAGGACTATGGGATGGACGTCGCTTTTGTTTATGGCCTCTTAGGACTTTTGCTAAGTTGTTGTGTAGAACAACATAATTTGCTTTCACTGTGTGATGTAATGTTGGGTCTTTGACCTCTGGTTTGTAATAACTCTAATATCTCACTCTGTTATGAGTTTAAACTTATGCTGTTGAATCCCTGTGTTCTGTAATGTTACTGAATCATACTGTGATCTTCCGTGTTTGGAGTTGAACTTATCTTAAATCATGATCTGAGGTTCGTTTAACCCTAACCCCAGGGGTGCTACAAGTATTAACCGGAAACATTAATACTTGTGTGATTTGTAAACTAAATTAGAGTCCCTGGTAAAGCCTCTTTATAATACTAGCTCGTTGGTTGATAGATGATCGTGGTTTTCTCGATCATGAACATTGAGATGTTATTAACAACAAGATCATAGCATTAGGAGAATGGTATGATGGACATACTCCTATAGATAAGCGTAGCATAAAGATCAAGTCATTTCAATAGTTCGTTTGCTATAAGCTTTCTGATACGTAGTAACATAACTCCTTAGACCATGAGATCATGCTAATCACCATCACCAAAAGGACGCTTTGATGACATCAAACACCACACTGTAACTGGGTGGCTATAAAGGTGGCATTGAGTGTTCGAAAAGTGTGGGTTGAGGCACATGGATCAAGAGTGGGATTTGTCCATCCATATGACGGATAAATATACTATGGGCCCTCTCGGTGGAATGTCATCCAATTAGCTTGCAAGCATGTGACTGGCTCACAAGGGATCACATATCACAGGAACGAGAAAAGAGTACTTATCGGTAACAAGGTTGAACTAGGTATGCAGAGGTACCGACGATCAAAACCTCGGATAAGTAAACTATCGTGAGACAAAAGGAAATTGGTATCGTATGTAAGTGGTTCATTCGATCGCAAAGTAATCATAGAAATATGTGGGAGTCCTATGAATTTCTATATTCCTCTATTGGTTATTGATCGGAGAAGTGTCTCGGTCATGTTCGCATAATTCACGAACCTTTGGGAGACACACTTAAGGATTAGATGTTGTTTAGTAGATATGGAATGTTAGTAGGGATACCGAATGTTGTTCGAAGTCTCGGATGGGATCCAGGATATCACGAGGAGATCCGGAAGTCCGGAGAATAAGATTCATATAAGGAAAGTCCGATTCTGGAGTTCGAGAAAGATTCCGATGTTTCCATCGGAGAGGTTCTAGAAGGTTCACCGGTCCGGAAGGGGAATGGTCCATGAATGTGTCATGGGTAAGTGGAATGATTGGATCATATCCTAGGTCACTTGGTGTGGAAATATGTGAGAGAGAATTAAATCTCTAAATTGAGAGTCAAACTGGAACAATGGTTTCCTAGTGGAAGAAGGAAAGAGTCCTCCCAACTTGGGTTTGAAAGTGGATTCAAACTCCCCTCTCTCTAGGCTGCCCCCCTCTCATAAATAGAGGGGGATATCTTCCCCAAACACACAAGCCCTAGCCCTCCCTGCGCCGCGCCGCCGCTGCACGCCGCCGCACCGCCACCGCCGACACCTCCTCCTCCTCCCGGTCTTCTAAACCCTAGATCACTGGGAAACCCTAGATCCATCATAACTCGCACCGGCTTAGGTGAAGCCCTGCGGGATCTTCCCTCTACTTCCGACACCACGCCGTCGTGCTGCCGGAATTGCGAGGGGAGAACTACAACCTCCGCTGCCTGCTGGAACAAGGGAGAGGAAGGTATTCATCGAGTACCGAACGTGTGACCGACTGCGGAAGCGCTGTCCGAACGCAGCGCCGAAAGGATCGTCTAAACGATCTTGAGATCGACAAGTGTACGACTACATCACCCACGAGAATCTGCTCTCGTTAACCGCTTTGGAATCTTCGAGGGTGAGAGCTTCTATCGACTCGTTGCTACAATCTAGTAGATAGATCTTGGCTTGTTTGTGTGCATGCGGTAGAATTTTTTTGTTTTCCATGCTATGAACCCCTACACACCCACCACTCGCCTCGGCGCGCCCGCAGCATCCCCTGTATAGCCGGTATGGCCTCAACGTGTCAGATGAGCTATTGGGACCCATCAGACGAAAATGACCTTTAGGGCATGCGGCTAGGCGTGTGCCTTTGTCCGGCGTGCCCCAAGGCCTTTGGGGGATGGTTTGGGGGTGAGGTTGTAGATACTCTAACGAGGGCTAAAGAGATAGCTATTTTTCTTAAATTGTTATTCTAAAACACTAATAAAATTACACAATCGACAAGATATGAACCTTAACTATAACACTAAATTTAAAAAGTGAGTGCCTATATCTCTGTCAAGTGGGGAGGGGTGGGGAATACGTGTGTGCTTGCATGATCGACTTAGGACTCTAACCCCTTTGTCCCTCTTAAAGGTGACATGAGGGAACCATGCCTACCCCTGCTGGGAATAAGTCTTAAAGGCAAATATATGTTTATTACTATTCCTTTTATTCATAATTGTAGTTTTTATGTTATAATTGCTTTGTGTCTTGATTGTGAGAATCAAAGAAAGACTCATAAGCATGTGTAAAGATATAAACACCAAGTTTTCTTGGTCTTATGGGCATGACTAGCTCAATGCCAAAGATGATCAAGTTTTCTAGATCATGGTATAGTTATTGTAATGAGGATATCATTTGAGGATGAGGGCATATTGTTAGGCTTAACAAGGATGTTGAACTGGCCCAATTCAAATGATCTACTAAAAGATAAACGTCATCATTTAGTTGATGGTATATCATTGTTGTTGTCATATTACTTTGACCTTTGACCACGAGGATATCAATTATCCTTAATAGTGGAAGGCATGTCCCGATTGCATCCCAACTTCTGAAGGAGATATACCCTAGAGGCCAATAATAAAGATGTTTTTATTGAAATATCTCATTAGTTCCTAATAGTTTTGTATCATGTTATAACTATATTAAGTGGAAACATTAATACATGTATGGTATATAAACAAACCAGGTCCCTAGTATCCTCTAGACTAGTTTGTTGGGCAACTGATGATCGAGGTTTCCCGATCATGGACTTTACCACGTCAACTGACAACAAGGTCACTTATGAAGTGATGAACACCACCCAAACCCTATTATTGTGATGTGATCTAGTCATAAAGTTCAACATTGTGATATCTAGAAAGCATAGAGATTTAATCCTTCGACTGTGAGATCATATTAATTACTGTCTCCCGAGGCTACTTTGATCACATCAACCGTCATGTCTATAACTGGGTGGCCATAAAGGTGTGTATTGGGTATTTTAGAGGAATATTTTAGTCCTCTGTATCAAGACCGTGATTTTCCCATCCGAGTGACGGATAAATACCTTGGTTCCACTTGGTGAGATTACATCTACAAGTTTGCAAACATGTGATTAGGTGTAACATCCTAGATTTTAGATTAAGATGTTACTAGAAGCATGTATCCCTTGCATCTTTGCATCCTACAAAGTTAATTTTACATTAAAAAGCCTATCACCAAACCCTTACAAAACCCTAACAAAAATCCCTCAATATGAGCAAGAAAGATTAATCTTGCTTGACCTTCCTAAAACCTTGTACAAATAATATTCTCTGGTTCTAAGATGACCACCACATTTTTACAAAAAATTAGAAACTAGTTTCACTAAATTTGAGTTTGTTATGCAAAAGTTATTGAAGGTTTAGTAAAACAGAAAAATGGAAAAAAGATAAAGAATAATAATAAAAGAATCGCTTAACCTAGTCGGGCAACGCCGCAGCCGCCACATGAAAGGCCACCTAACTAACTAGGTCAGCTGCGCCAAAGACGCGAGACGCAGCCGCCAACCACTTGCCAGCTGTCAAGACCAAACCGGCTAGTAGCCGATGACAGCCCGGGCCCACACGTCATCCCCTTCCTCCCCGTATAAATTGCGCGCCGCCGTGTGCTGAGCGGATTCCGGCCGATTCGGAGAGGAGTCCGTGACCCCCTCACCAAGTTTAATCGAGCATATAAACCCCGCGCCCCCGGCGCTCTGAAACCCTAAAAATCCCTCGATCTCGCCGCCAGACCATCGTTTGCAAGCGCGTTTACGATCTCGCCGGAATACGCCTCGGTCGAGCTCGAGGCGGAGGATTCCGAGCCTCTCCTCCGCTTCTTTTCCTTTCCTCGAGACCCCCTCGTTCGACTCTCTCTTCTCACAAACTTTCGTCTTGCCTCTCGCAACACCGCAACCACAATTGCTCGTCGGAGCATCGCCGGAGACGAGGAGGAACGGTGGAGCTTTGCCGATGGAAGAGGAAGCGAGGAGCGCGGACAAGGACGCGAGCGTGACCGCGAGGACCAGCTGCACCCCGTCGACCACACCGCCACCTCGGGGAGCCACCAAATCACCGCTGACCGTCACCACCGCCGCCCATCGCCGCCGTCGCTGCTCTGTAAGTCACCGCTGCCTTTCCTGTCCGTCAGATCGAGATCGTACGGTTTAGAGTAGAATTTGTTACCGAAGGGGTATCCGCGAATCAGGTTGTGCCGCATGGCTTGCACGCGTCAGCGCCACGTCGTCTAGCTGGGGCCAGTCAGATCCTGCCACTTGTCGCGATCCTATTAGGGTTAGTTTAATTTTGGCAGATTGTTTTTAAATCTTGCGAAATTCATAGAAATTCAACCACTTGGCCAAAATTTGCGTATGATATACCGTTGGATTCACAAAATTGTGTAGAACCCAGATATGTAATAATTTTGCGAGTTTGTAGTAGTATTTTCTGTGTAGAAATTAATCTCTAGATTGGAGTATTTAATTCATATAAAAATATTTAGAATTCCGTTTTAGTTGATTCGTTTTTGCGTTGGCCTTGTTTTCACAATATCTACTGACTAAAATTATAATCTATTACTTAGTATCTTTAGATCGGATTCGGGGATAACTAGATGGTTGGATACCTTTATGAGCCTATAAATTAAAGTAATGATCCAAATTAATTGAAATCTGTGGGAAACTAATACTAACAACATCCACAACACATTAGCAATCCAATAAGGATACCCTAGCAAAAATAGAACACAACCTTACATAATCACCATGTTGCATGCATGCATATTATTTCTATGGCATTATTTTGTGCAAGTTGTGATTAGATCTCTGTTGTGTTCTCGTTAGATTGTTCGGAGTGCGCTGATGAGTACTATTGTGTAGAGTGCTGCTCGGATCAAGGAAAGTTATACCACTTGTTCATATTTTCGTCCTAGTTTTGTCTATGCATGTTTTGATCTAAATTCTGTAGAGTGCATGTGTAGGATGTTCTGGTAGAATTTTCCTTAGTATTATTTTGCAAGTGCGATGATTTTGTAGTATGCCATAAGTATCTCTATACTTAGGAATTTTTACCTCCTAGTAGGTTACCCCTATTTTTGATAAGTACTTGCTATGCTATACATATATATAAAGTATCGTTGGGGGGTTCGAAAGACAAGAAAATTTTCTAAGTATAAAGGCTCTCTTGAGCGCTCCTTTTCTTTGCAAAGCCCCCTTCAAAATAAAAACTAAGTTTTCTTCTGGGCGGAATGGTTGTTGGGTCAATGTGTGAGATTTGGTGGAGGATGGCCCGCCCAGGAATCAAAGAAGCCTGCCATGTTTCGGAATTCAAAAGCTTCTAGTGCAACCACAATACATATGGGCTCTGTCTTGGCCTAGTACTTAGTGGGAAACCTCACCTGGGTACCAACATTTGGAGGTTCTTGGCACGGTTGGATCTAGAAGGTAGAGGGGCTACTAAGGGAAAGCCTCGTCATGGTCTCATCTGTAAAAGGACTTGATCATGGATTGTGGGTAAAGTGCACAAACTCTCGAGAGTATTGCAATCTGATCGATCAGCCGTGTTCACGGAAACAGAACAACATTGAGCATCTGAAGGATGGAGCCTCTGAAGGATCTTCCTCTCTCTCTTTAAAAGCTAAAAGTTTTCTAAAAACCCAAGGCGTGAGTCATATAGCTATTGGGAGGGTTTTGGGAACTTGGTGAGTAATATCCAAGTGTTAGGTTGTTTGGACACTTGGTGAGTAATATCCTCGTGTGCCATTCGACCGTATATTACTTAATCAAATGTTTACAAAGTAGGGAAATTCTCTCTTCTTTTCCATACTTAAGAAAACTAGTTTCGAGCAAATAAACTCCACATCCTAAACTAGCCTTGCATGTAGAGTTAGTCCTTTCTTTTCCTTGGTGTAATTTGTCAATACATTCAAAGTATTGATCCAACTTGTTGGCTGCACGTCTTATGTGCAGAATCCGAAGATTGAAAGGTGCGTAGGGATCGTGAGTCTACACTCAACAAGACTGGGGCATTGATGGACTCAAGCTGCTTTATGTTTCCGCTGTTATTTGAGATAGCTTAATGCTAAGCAAATTTGTAATAAATTAATACTCTGGATTCTCCGTGTAATAATGTCTTTGTGTTTTACATGATATTCATCGACTGTGAGTGCTAGCTATTGATCCAGGGACTAGCATGTAAATCACGGGGACTTAGGATCTTTATTGTTCCAAGGTCACAACAGATGGTATCGGAGCACATCGTTTCCTATAGGACGTGACCCTAGGATTGGAACCACCTTTAACTTATGTGTCTAACTTGCTTTTCTTCTAAGTTATTTTCACACACTACTAGTACTTGCTTTTCCTCTACTTGATTAAGTATCTCATTTCCTTTCTTCTAACTTAAAAATGACAAGCTTCCTCTACGACACCGTCGCGGACATCGAGCCCCTTCGCTTTGGTGGATGTCTCGTGGATCTCCTCACACGTTTGGACCTTCCCCTGCCAACAATCCAGGGAAGCACAATGAAGAAACTCCACAAGGACGGCTGTTGGGGATTCAAAGTCATCTAGCCAGGATAAGAGCGAGGAAAGCACCCGGAGGAGGACATAGCAATCCACATCGTTAGCGACTCCAAGGAGAAGGCCCTTAGGATCAGCTTGTAGCAGCTCATTGGTCGCCTATGTGGACGCCATCATGAGGTTCTCCAAGGACACTGCGGCGGCCTTTTTGGAAGGCGAGATGAGGAAGGAATTCCCATGGAGTTAACCTTTGAGGAAAGGGCTTCTACCAAGCGCCTAAGGACCCAATATCAAGACTTGGAGTGCCACATCCATGATCTTGAAAAGGGTAGCTTCCTCAAGATGCTAAGGAACAATGAGCTATACGCTCTCATCAAGGAGAAGGAGGAAATAATCAAGCAGCAGTAGGAGGCAATGAAGGTCCAAGAGACGAAGTTCCAGGACCAGGAGAAGAAGTTCGCTAACCAAGAGAAGAGGGTGATAAATAAAAACAAGAGGATTAGGGAACTCAAGCAGGAAACCGAGGGAACTGAAGTACAGACCGAGGGCCTTTGCAAGATAATCAATGATGTGCATGCTTCCAAGAGGGACTTGGCAAAGCAACTTGAAGCCGCGAAGAAGTCAAGCCTAGTGGAGGAACTGCAAGGCGAGAAGGAGGGACTTCAGGAGGAGCTAGAAGCCACTACCAAGAAGCTGCATGATGAGATAAAGGACCTCCAAGAGAAGCTTGAAGCCACTACAAAGGATGTGGAGCTGTACAAGACAACCCTAGAGCAGGAGGGCTACTCGTTCGAGGATGAGGAAGAGGAAGGCATGGAAGATGTGTAGTAGTTGGACCACCTTTAAAATTCTATAGTTGAACGTTATTCGCGATTGTAATAAATACCAAGACATATTTGGTTTAGTTAAAACTTGGATGTTTCTGTGTTATACTTGTGCTACTTGTGTCTTGTGTGTCTTGCGTGCTTGATGTGTTTTCATAAGGGTAGGAGTTTACTACTTAGTCTTCCTGTCTATTCCTTAACTTGTTGCCCAAATCCCACAGATGCCGCCAAGACGTGCAAACACAGAAATTCCTCCAGAGATTGCACAACTTCTGGCCACTCAGAACCAGCTGATCCAACTGATCACCCAGAACATGCAAAACAACAACAACAACAACAACGCGCCACCCCCACCTCCACCACCACCTCAACAGGATCGCTTGACTCGGTTTTTGAGGTTGAACCCGCCTACATTCACTAGCAGTGTTGAACCAATCATTGCGGACGAGTGGCTCCGCGCAATTAACAAGAAGTTAGACACCGTGCAAGCTGTCGAAGCCGACAGGGTGCGTTATGCCGCACACCAGCTTGAAGGACCTGCTGCAGAATGGTGGGATAACTACCAAGTCACCCACCCGGATATTGATGTTATCACTTGGAATCATTTCGAGATAGCTTTCCGCACTCATCACGTGGCTGCTGGTGTCATGACTCTGAAAAGGCACGAGTTTCGCGACTTGCACCAGCTGCACCGTTCTATCACCGAGTATGGTGAGATTTTCAACAAGCTAGCCCGTTATGCACCCGATGATGTTTCCACTGATGCCAAGAGGCAGGAGGAATTCTTAAGAGGACTCAATGATGAGATATCAATTCAGCTTGTGGCTCATAGGTTTGACAACTTTTATGTGCTCTTGGACAGAGCTATTGTGGTTGAATCCAAAAGGAAGAGCATAGAGAACCGCAAGAGGAAGTCTAACCCTCACAAGCACTCTGTTCCATACCAGAAGCAGCGCACTTCATCACCACCACCTTATAACAATAATGGCCACAACCATAACAGTCATCACCATGGCGGTCACGAACACAATGGGCATAAACACCGCAATGGAAATGGCAGCAATGGAAAGGATCTCAGTGAGGTAACATGCTTTAAGTGCAACAAGACAGGGCACTGTGCAACCACTTGCCCCAAGAAGAAGAATGACAGTGGCAATGGGAATAACAACGGACACAACCATGGCAATGGAAACGGGAAGAAGCCAAATCCATTTGTCAAAGCCACGGTGAATCATGTCTCTATGGAGGATGCTTGTGATGCACCAGACTCCGTGATTGGTAAGTTCAAGCTCAATTCCATTTCCGCAGTTGTTCTTTTTGATACTGGTGCATCACATTCATTCATATCAAGGGTATTTATGGATAGAGGCAGGATACCCACAGAGACTATAAATTCTCCTCTAAGGGTAAGTTCTCCTGGAGGAGAAATAGTGGCAAACTCCGGTTGCCGGGGTTAAAACTAAGGATTGGGACACACATCTTTCCCACAAGTCTAGTATTTCTGGAGTCACAAGGATTAGACATAATCTTAGGCATGAATTGGATGACCGAATATGAGGGAGTCATAGATTGTGCCAAAAGGACTGTCACGCTCACAACACCGGAAGGGAAAAGAATTTGTGTCAAGTAAAACTTTGCTCTTAAGGAAGTTATGGTGAATTATCTTAAGGGGGTTAGCTTGGAAGATGTACCTGTTGTGAAGGAAAACCCGGATGTCTTTCCGAAAGAGTTACCCGGGATGCCTCCCGACCGTGATATCGAGTTTCTCATTGACTTGATGCCAGGCACAGGGCCGATAGCTAAGAGACCATACAAGATGGATGCAGACGAGTTGAAGGAACTCAAGAAACAGCTTAGGGAACAATTGGACAAGGGATTCATTCAACCCAGCAAGTCATCTTGGGGAGCACTGTCCTATTCGTGGAAAAGAATGATAAAACCAAGAGGCTAGTTGTGGATTACCGCTCGTTGAATGAAGTGACGATCAAGAACAAGTACCCTCTTCCTAACATCAATGACCTGTTTGATCAGTTAATGGGAGCCAGTGTGTTCTCAAAGATCGATCTGCGATCAGGCTACTTTTAGCTAAAGATTCGAGAACAGGATTTGCCCAAAACAACCTTCACCACAAGATATGGATTGTATGAGTACACCGTGATGTCGTTTGGACTAACCAATGCCCCGGCATACTTCATGACCATGATGAACAAGGTGTTCATGAAGTATTTGGACAAGTTTATCGTGGTATTCATAGATGATATACTTATATACTCCAAGGATGAGAAGGAACATGAGAAGCACATGCGCCTAACTATGGAGAAGCTAAGGGAACACAAGTTGTATGCCGAATTCAGCAAATGCGAGTTTTGGTTAAAGGAAGTGGGTTTCCTTGGTCATGTTGTGTCGGCAAAAGGAGTTGCCGCAGAGCCTAGTAAGGTATCTTCCGTAACGTAATGGGAGTCACCCAAGAATGTGGGAGATATTAGAAGTTTCTTGGGCCTCGCAGGATATTACCGGAGGTTCATTTAAAACTCTTCCAAAATAGCAAAACCCATGACAAAACTGTTGAAGAAAGAAAAGAAATTTCTATGGACCGAGGCATGTGAAGCAAGCTTTCAAGAGTTTAAGAAACGCCTCGTAACGGCACCAGTTTTGTCTCTACCTGATATCCAGAAGGATTTCCAAGTCTATTGTGACGCTTCTCGGCAAGGACTTGGGAGTGTATTGATGCAAGATGGAAAGATGGTATCCTATGCCTCTCGACAACTTAAGAACCACGAACACAACTACCCCACTCATGATTTGGAACTTGCGTTTGTGGTACATGCACTCAAGGTATGGAGACACTACCTCATGGGCAAACATTGTGATGTTTTCACGGATCATAAGAGTTTGAAGTACATCTTCACCCAAAAGGAGTTGAATATGAGGCAAAGAAGATGGCTTGAACTGATTAAGGATTATGACTTGGATTTACAGTACCACCCCGGAAAGGCGAATGTGGTAGCTGATGCCTTAAGTCATAAAGTTTATGTGAATGGACTTACCGCAGGGGAACTCCCAGAGGATTTATGCAAGCAGTTTAAAGATCTCAGGCTAGAAATAGTTCTGAAAGGACACGTAGCGACTATGGAAATAGTGCCTACTCTTCAAGAGAGAATCAAGGAAGCACAAAAGGGAGATAAGGACTTGGATGAAATAACAATCAAAATAGGTGAAGGGAAGGCAAAAGACTTCCATCTGGACGAACAAGGAACCTTTTGGTATGGAAAGCGATTGTGCGTTCCCAATGACTCCAATATCAGAAAGTTGATTTTGCAAGAGGCTCACGATTCACCATACTCGATTCATCCGGGTAACACAAAGATGTATATGGATGTGAAGGATAGATTCTGGTGGAATAATTTGAAAAGATAAATTGCCGAGTATATTTCCCAGTGTGATGTATGCAATAGAGTTAAGGCCGAGCATCAGAAACCGGCCGGATTGCTGCAACCACTACCCATACCCGACTGTAAGTGGGACAAGGTAGGCATGGATTTTATCACAGGATTGCCCCAGACTCGGTCAGGATTTGATTCTATCTGGGTAGTGGTGGACCACTTTACCAAGGTGGCTCACTTTATCCCCGTAAAGACCACATATACAAGTGCTAAGCTTGCCAAGATATACATGTCAAGGATTGTAAGTCTGCATGGTGTTCCCAAGGGAATTGTGTCAGATAGAGGCACCCAGTTCACTTCAAAGTTTGGGCGACAGCTACATGAGTCTCTTGGAACCCGACTAGAATTCAGTACTGCTTTCTACCCTCAGACAGATGGCAAAACGGAAAGGGTGAACCAGATTCTGGAGGATATGTTGAGAGCTTGCGCACTAGACTATGGGTCTAGTTGGGATGATAACTTGCCGTATGTTGAGTTCTCATAGAACAACAGCTACCAGACAAGTATCAAGATGGCTCCATTTGAAGTTCTGTATGGCAGGAAGTGTAGGACTCCGATGTTATGGAGTGGAGTTGGAGAACATAGTTTGTTTGGACCTAAATTGATCAAGGATGCAGAGGAAAAAGTACGGCAGATTCAAGATAGGCTAAAGGTAGCCCAATCCCGATAAAAGAGCTATGCTGATTCCAGGCACAGAGATGTGACTTATAAAATAGGGGACCGTGCATATCTCCGAGTTTCACCACTACGAGGAGTTAAGAGGTTTGGAATCAAGGGTAAGTTAGCCCCACGATTCATAGGACCATATAAAGTTCTGTCCCGTAGAGGAGAAGTTGCTTATCAGTTGGAGTTACCAGAAAGACTGACTGTTCATGATGTGTTTCATGTGTCGCAACTAAAGAAGTGCCACCCGAAAATGGCCGAAACACCACTAAGAGATACAGTTCCCCTAGATGAGGTCCAATTGGAGAATGACCTTACTTATGAGGAAAAGACCATCAAAATATTGGAAACAGCCGAAAGGATTACCCGTACCAAGACTATTAGATTCTGCAAAGTCCAATGGAACCACCATTCTGAGGAAGAAGCCACGTGGGAATGTGAAGAAGATTTGAAGGCGGAACACCTACACCTATTTGCTAGCCAACCCGAATCTCGGGGACGAGATTCTTCTTAAGGAGGTAGGTTTGTAACATCCCAGATTTTATATTAAGATGTTACTAGAAGCATGCATCATCCTTGCATCTTTGCATCCTACAAAGTTAAATTTACATTAAAAATCCTATCACCAAACCCTCACAAAACCCTAAAAAAAATCCCTCAATATGAGCAAGAAAGAGTAATCTTGCTTGACCTTCCTAAAACCTTGTACAAATAATATTCTTTGGTTCTAAGATGACCACCTCATTTTTACAAAAAATTAGAAACTAGTTTTACTAAATTTGAGTTTGTTATGCAAAAAAAAGAACCGCCTAACCTAGCAGACATGCAGCCTCTAGCCATGAAAGGCCACCTAACTAATCGGGCTGTATGCCACCATGAGTCAGAGCCGCCAATTGTCAGCACCCGAACCCGCCAATAGCCGCTGACAGCCCGGGCCCACATGTCATCCCCTTCCTCCCCGCAGAAATCTTGCGCCGCAGTGTGCTGAGCAGATTCCGGCCGATTCAGAGAGGAATCCGTGACCCCCTTGACAAGTTTCATCGAGCATATAAACCCCGTGACCCCGGCGCTCTGAAACCCTAAAAATCCCTCGATCTTGCCGCCAGGCCGCCGTTTGCAAGCACGTTTCCGATATCGCCGGAGTACGGCTCGATTGAGCTCGGGGCAGAGGATTCCGAGCCTCTCCTCCGCTTCTTTTCCTTTCCTCGAGACCCCCTCGTTCTACTCTCTCTTCTCACAAACTTTCGTCTTACTTCTCGCAGCATCGCGGCCACAATTGCTCGTCGGAGCGTCGCCGGAGACGAGGAGGAACGACGGAGCTTTGCCGACGGAAGAGGAAGCGAGGAGCGCGGCCGAGGACGCGAGTGTGACCGTGAGGACCAGCTGCACCCCGTCGACCACACCGTCGCCTCGGGGAGCCAACGAATCGCCGCCGACCGTCACCACCGACTCCACCGCCGCCCATCGCCGTCGTCGCTGCCTTGTAAGTCGCCGCTGCCTTTCCTATCCGTCAGATTGAGATCATACGGTTTAGATTTGAATTTGTTACCGAAGGGTTATCAGCAAATAACGCTGTGCCAAGTGGCTTGCACGCTTCAGCGTGCCGCGTCAGCGCCACGTCGTCTAGCTGGGGCCAGTCAGATCCTGCCACTTGTCGCGATCCTATTAGGGTTAGTTTAATTTTGGTAGATTGTTTTTAAATCTTGCGAAATTCATAGAAATTCAACCACTTGGCCAAAATTTGCGTATGATATACCGTTGGATTCACAAAATTGTGTAGAACCCATATCTGTAATAATTTTGCGAGTTTGTAGTAGTATTTTCTGTGTAGAAATTAATCTCTAGATTGGAGTATTTAATTCATAGAAAAATATTTAGAACTCCGTTTTAGTTGATTCTTGTTGCGTTGGCCTTGTTTTCACAATACCTACTGACTAAAATTATAATTTCTTGCTTAGGATCTTTATATCGGATTCAGGGATAACTAGATGGTTGGATCCCTTTATGAGTCTATAAATTAAAGTAATGATCCAAATTAATTAAAAGCTGTGGGAAACTAATACTAACAACATCCACAACACATTAGCAATACAATAAGGATACCCTGGCCAAAATTGAAAAAAACCTTGCATAATCACCATGTTGCATGCATGCATATTATTTCTATGGCATTATTTTGTGCAAGTTGTGATTAGATCTCTGTTGTGTTTTCGTTAGATTGTTCGGAGTGCGCTGAGGAGTACTATTGTGTAGAGTGCTGCTCGGATCAAGGCAAGTTATACCACTTGTTCATATTTTTTTCCCAGTTTTGTCTATGCATGTTTTGATCTAAATTCTGTAGAGTGCATGTGTAGGATGTTCTGGTAGAAGTTTCCTTAATATTATTTTGTAAGTGCGATGATTTTGTAGTATGCCATAAGTAGATCTATACTTAGGAATTTTTCCCTCCTAGTAGGTTACCCCTGTTTTTGCTAAGTACTTGCTATGCTATACATATATATAAAGTATCGTTGGGGGGTTCGAAAGACAAGAAAATTTTCTAAGTATAAAGTCTCTCTTGAGCGCTCCTTTTCTTAGCAAAGCCCCCTTCAAAATAAAAACTAAGTTTTTTTCTGGGCGGAATGGTTGTCGGGTCAACGTGTGAGATTTGGTGGAGGATGGCCGCCCAGGAATCAAAGAAGTCTGCCATGTTTCAGAATTCAGAAGCTTCTAGTGCAACCACAATACATATGGGCTCTGTCTTGGCCTAGTACTTAGTGGGAAACCTCACCTAGGTACCAACATTTGGAGGTTCTTGGCATGGCTGGGTCCAGAAGGTAGAGGGGCTAATAAGGGAAAGCCTCGTCATGGTCTCGTCTGTAAAAGGACTTGATCGTGGATTGTGGGTAAAGTGCACAAACTCTCGAGAGTATTGCAATCTGATCGATTAGTCGTGTTTACGAAAATAGAACAACATTGAGCATCTGAAGGATGGAGCCTCTGAAGGATCTCCCTCTCTCTCTTTCAAAACTAAAAGTTTTCTAAAAACCCAAGGCGTGAGTCATATCGCTATTGGGAGGGTTTTGGGAACTTGGTGAGTAATATCCAAGTGTTAGGTTGTTTGGACACTTGGTGAGTAATATCCCCGTGTGCCATTCGACCGTATATTACTTAATCAAATGTTTACAAAGTAGGGAAATTCTCTCTTCTTTTCCATACTTAAGAAAACTAGTTTTGAGCAAATGAACTCCATAGCCTAAACTAGCCTTGCATGTAGAGTTAGTCCTTTCTTTTCCTAGGTGTAATTTGCCAATACATTCAAAATATTGACCCAACTTGTTGGCTGCACGTCTTATGTGCAGAATCCGAAGATTGAAAGGTGTGTAGGGATCGCGAGTCTACACTCAACAAGCCTGGGGAATTGATGGACTCAAGCTACTTTATGTTTCCGTTGTCATTTGAGCTAGCTTAATGCTAAGCAAATTTGTAATAAATCAATACTCTGGATTCTCCGTGTAATAATGTCTTTGTGTTTAACATGATATTCATCGACTATGAGTGCTAGCTATTGATCCAGGGACTAGCATGTAAATCACAGGGACTTAGGATCTTTATTGGTCCATGGTCACAACATTAGGTCACGGAGATGTAATATCATGGTAACAAGTAAATATGTTTGTCGGGAACAAGATTTAACTAGGTATGTAGATACCAAAGATCAAATCTTGGATAAACTAAGTATCATAGAGAAAAGGGAATGAGACTCGACGTTCAAGGTTCAAGCGATCAAGTTAATCGTGGAATGCAAGGGGGCATGACATGGGTATGCCCAATAGGCACCCAACTACATGATACCTGGTTCGGCTCAACAGAAGGCCCACTCGACGACCTGACAAGGTCCATGAGACCATGATAGTTTGGCTAAAACGAAGCTCATATGGACACGGACTCCCAAACACGCAAGACAAAGAAATCTAATACTAGAGTTTGAATCAAACTTGTAACCTACTCGTATCGATACCAAATACGCCCAATTTGCATCACCTTTCTATATCACAATTTACCTCTATTCATTGATATTTGTCTTATTATGAGGTATTACTTATGGCTTTTCATCAGTTTATGCATGTTGGATGATTCTTGGAGGATGGACTGTCGGAGTCTCGATTCTGATGGAAAAGAAGGCGTTTCGGTGCAATTTCGCAAAGATCAGAAAAATACCAGAAAAATATGGAAACATATTATTTTACCAGAAGACGAAGGAAGCCATAAGGAGGGACGAAGAGGGGCCTCAGGGGGCCTGCACCCCCTAGGCGCGGACCCACCTAACCCCGCGCCTAGGGCAGGTGTGGCCCACCTGCCTGGCCTCCGACTCTGCCCCTTCGCCTATATCTTCCCTACGAAACCCTAAGGCTCGGGGAGCGACCACAGATAGATTTCCGCCGCCTCTGGGGGCGGAAAACACCGAGAGACAAAGATCTCTCTTGCAGACAGATTTCTGTCGGGGGAACTCCATCCCGGAGAGGGGAGACCATCGCCATCAACACCGTCATCAAGCTAGGCTTCATCGGGATCATCATCATCATCCACACCATCATCTCCACCAGCACCATAACCACCACTTCGTCCCGCTGTAACAATTGTGTTGGATTTTGCTTTAGTTCTTAGGGGAAACTTTCCCGGTGTTAATTACTATTGTAGTTGATGCTTGTGAGTGGAACCATTGGATTACTGTTTATGTTCAGATTGTTATCCATTATCATATCATCTCTGATCTTGATCCATATGATGTCTTGTGAGTAGTTCGTTTAGTTCTTGAGGACATGGGAGAAGTCATGTTGTTAGTAGTGAATCTGTGATGAGTTATTATTGAATGGTTTAGTATTTAAGTTGTGGTGCTATTCTTCTAGTGGTGTCATGTGAACATCGACTACATGATACTTCACCATTTATGGGCCTAGGGCAATGCATTGTGTATTTGGCTACTAATTATGGGGTTGCAGTAGTGACAGAAACCTGAACCCCCGTTAGGACACCTTTGCACAAGGGATCATAGGATCTCAGAGTTTAAGGCCGTGGTTAGATTTATATCTTAATTACTTTCCTGTAGTTATGAATGTTTGCAGGGAGTTTAATCACAAGTATGTATTAGTCCTAGGAAGTTACGGTATGTTTGAAGAGTACTTAACTATTTGAAGCGAAAGCACTTGACAGAATTCCCATGTGTCCTCGAGAACGTTTGGTCCTTATAAGTATTTCCACCGACTTGTCCTTTGCTAAGAAAGGAATGGGCCACTTGCTCCGTTTATTCGTTACTTTTGTTACTTGCTCTTTGTTTTGTTGCCTTGTCAGAAAACCACTAAAAATCCGTTTGCTAAGTATTCACAGGGATTTCCTGCTCCATACCACTATTCAACACCTTCTGCTCCTCGTTGGGATCGACACTCCTATTTGTCAAAAGTACTACGATACCCCCCCTATACTTGTGGGTCATCAAGACTATTTTCTGGCGCCGTTGCCAGGGATTGAAGCGCTATTGAAGAGTGGAACTGGTGAGGGAAATTTTTACTGTGAGTATTTCTTTTGTTACTGCTTGTTACTTTGTTTCCAGTATGGATAACCCACTTGGTTTTCTGTTTGGGGAAACTATTACCACTGCTAAGGTAGTAGATGAACCACCTCCTGTTGATATAAATCCTTTTAAGATACCTACAACTATTTTTAATCTTGTTATGGTTAATTATTATTTTGTGGATGGAACTGTCCATCCTGGTGATCACTTGCTTTTTATCCATGAATTATGCGGGTTGTTTAAGTGTACAGGTATCACAACTGAACAGGTGAAGAAGAAGTTACTTTCCATATCCTTGAAAGGGAGAGCTGAAGAATGGCATAAGCTGCTGAAGAATGGACAATCCATGGAATGGGAGGAGCTGGCATCTCTCTTTTACTCTAAATTTTATCCTCCCAGTGAGATTCATAAGGATAGAAATCTTATATATAACTTTTGGCCTCTTGATGGAGAGAGTACAACTCAAGCTTGGGGGAGATTGAAGTTACTAATGCTTAATTGTCCTATTCATGAACTCCCTAACAATATTATTCTCAATAACTTTTATGCTAGGCTTTCCCTTCATGATAAATATTCACTAGATGCTTCTTGTGATGGATCATTCACACATATGAAGGAAGAAGCTAAATGGGATCTTCTAGACCGTATTCAAGATAACACTGAAGCTTGGGAGAATGACAAAGGAAGAAAGTCAGTTATAAACTATGATTATGAATGCATTAAATCTTTTATGGGAACTGATAACTTTCATGATATTAGTAATGAGTTTGGTCTTGATTCCCAAAGTATTGCCAACTGTTTTAAGACCTTTGCCTCTTACATTGAAATTTCCAAAAAGAAGTGGAATAAGTACAATGCTCCGTATAAAGATGTTGTTAGTCATGTTCCTGTTTGAAGTACTGAAGTTTGTACTACTAATCATATTGTGCCTAAACCTCATGTTGAGAAAATGCCTTTCCCAGCTAAGGTAAAGGAGTATTCTATGATTATTAGTGCAAATAACAAAGGTACAATGAAAACTGTGGAGCTTGGTAAGCATTTGAGTGATGAACCTGTGGTAGCTATTATGAAAGACACTGTCACTAGAAATATAGAGGATGAGCACATTGTCTTCTGTGAAGACGCTTCTAATATTATCTCTCATCCTAGTAAGGCTAGAAAAGCTAGTGTCCCTGTGCTTTCTGTCAAAATTGGTGATCATTGCTACTATGGTTTATGTGATATTGGTGCTAGTTCTAGTGCTATTCCTTATGAGCTTTACAGGGAAATTATGCATGATATTATTCCTTGTGAGCTTGAGGACATTGATGTGGTTATTCATCTTGCTAACAAGGAGACCATTTGCCCCATTGGCATTAATAAGAGATGTGGAGGTTCTCTGTGGTAAGAAGTATCCTGCTGATTTTCTAGTGCTTAATTCAGCAGCTAGCAAAACTTGTCCTATCATTTTTGGTAGACCTTTCTTGAACACTTGTGGAGCCATTATTGATTGTAAGAAGGAAAAAGTTTTAACTATGTTTTATGGAGATTCTTATGAGTTTAACTTTTCCAAATTTTCTAAAGCTCCTTGTGAAAATAGCTTGCCTAATAAAGATTTCAGGATGGAACAGTTTGCTTCTATTGATCCAGTCTATGACCTTGGACCTCTTTTTTATGACTGTAAGTATGCTTATTATGATGATAAAGTTGTTTCAAGTGACAGTAATATTGTCAACTTTACTCAAAGTGCTACTAAAATTTATTTTGAGAGAGGGAAACATGGTTTTATGCATCTCAATGATGTTAAGTTTCCCCGTTTTATGTTGAAAGCTTTAAAGTTGCATCTGTTTTGTCTTCCTATGCTTGTGGCCTTTTGTTTCAACAATTCATTTTCTCATGATACCCCCATGCATAGGAAGTGGGTTAGACTCAAGTGTGTTGGTTATTTGCTTCTTGATTCTCTCTTTCACTTCAAATATATATCTCCTTTGTGAGCATCTTTGGAAGTTTCAAGTCTAACTTAAAGGCATTAAAGAAAAGTACTTGTTGGGAGATAACCCAAGAGTTTTGTCGAGTCTTGGAAGTTATTACCTCGGTAATAACCGCTACTTATCCTTTTTATTTTGGTTTTTGTGTCAAGTTCAACTACTTTTGTGAAGTAGAGGAGTTGTGAAAAGTGGCTGTCCTGGGACAGATTTTTGTGCTGCATTGTAAAAAATCGTGAGGAAGCTCAGTACTTCAGATGGAGCTGAATTTTTCTGAGCTTGTTCTACAAGTTGTTACCCAATTTTCATCAGTTCTGCACTTTTTGATTTGAGCAACAAAAGGGCTTCTAAAAATCAATCTTTACCTGCTGGTCTGTTTTGACAGATTTCTGCCATCATTTGCATTTGCCTCTTACAGAAGCTTTTGTTTTGATGGGTTTTCAGTAGAAGTGTTTACCAAAGGTTTATTGTTTTTGCTTACCTAATTTTGTCATTGAGTTTGTGCAAAAGTTTTGTATGAAGGAAATTCTCAGGAGAAAGAGAGAAGGAATCTGCAGAGTTCGTCTTTGAATATGTAAAAGTGGTGAAAACAGAAGGTTCGTGAAACCCCAAGATTTTTATATTTTTGATGTTTTTAATACATAAGGGAAGTTACGAGACGAAACTGAAGAGGAAACGAAGCCCAGGGTGGACAAACCCACCCCAGGCGCGGGCCCAGCTTAGCCGCGCCTGAGGGGGGTGTTCCCTCCTCGAATTCTGTCTCCGCGTCGTTTCCATGTCAAAACCTTCCTTATGCATTGAAACTTCGTAATATATAACCCCCAGATCCCCCGAGTTTCGTGCATAGTTTTCTCGTCGTGTTTTCATTTCAATATGTTTCTATCAGGAAATCTCCTCAAGTTTAGAGAACCATGGCCTCCGCCAACGACAAAGGCAATGAGCCCGAGAAAGAATAACCTCAAGTCCCCAAGTAGTAGGAGGAGGTTTCGGTAGGGTATGAAGGTGACATGGAGGAGGACAAGCAACCGGACACTCGCACTACCGTCACGAGCATTGGTTTGGTGGCACGACCTACCAATCTTAAGAGGACAACACGGATGTCTACAGGAGGGAAATCTCGACGTCATACTCTCTCTGCACGATCCTCTCCTCCACGTAACAAGAGACCCTTCCATGCACTTATACATGAATATCAATATAAACATGTGCCCAAAGGGAATTTGCCCTCGGTTTGGGATATACCTCGTTCTAACAATGCAGAGAAGGATCATGCTAAGGATGAAGAGTGGGGAAAGAATAACAAGAACTGGGATTCTCGGACTGACATGATCATGAACCGTATAGAGCAAAACTCGGAGCTAATCCGTACTTTTACTTTTGAGTTTGAGGAGTTGAGTAAACTTATTGAGGAGCTTGACAAAAGAACACCACCACCACCGAAGGAGTAATTCGTCATCAGGTTTGGCATCCCCTTGGCTTGTTCCAAGATTGGGGGAGTGTCGCAGTATCACCACCATTATCTTTTATATTTTACCTTTTTAGTGGATTCATATATGTGGTAGAGAGGTTATTTTATAGTTTGGGTTGCATTGGAAGTATCTCTCCTTTAGTTGATTATCTATGTATCCCTTGGTGTGAGTGCTTTTATTGGAATATTAATGAGAAGTCTCATATTTTACTTTTTGCACTTCTTATTTTAGTTTGCAATATCTATTATATGATGGATCTTGTTGATCAGTATTGGCCACTTTGGGATCATCAAGTGGATCTAAATTGGTTTTGGCAAACCGAGTTCTGGTTAGTAGCATTACTATGAAAGAGAAAAAGAAAGAAAGAAAAAGCTTACAGGTATTTGGTATCATTTGTTTTCTTTCTTGTTGGCTCATAAGCTTAGTATTATTTATTTAAGATTCTTTTGTGTCTTCAAGGAAGATTACATGTTTGGCTTTATTACTTGTATGTTTGCTTGTTTCTTTCAACTCTCTTGCTTCCTACCCAGCCTTGCTAGCTAAAAACCTGTTTTGAGAAGGCATACTTCTCATGTTTCCGAAACCCTTTGAACCAAAACTTTTGCCACTTATGTCCACCATATTTACCTAAGTAGCTTTTGCTATTTCAAGCAAATTCTCAAGCTTCATCTACCTTTCTAATTAAAAGGTATTTTGTTATGTGAAAACTAGTTAGTAAAGCTCTCACAAACTTGATGGCACACTTTATTTACTTGCCCCTAATAGACTTGAACCATTGTGAACATCGAAGTTGTATATGTTTGCATCTATACGTTGGAATTAGTAGAACCGTGCTGTCACGGGGAACGTTTTAAACATTGCACTTGTACTCTGTACACAGTTGATATCGTGCTCTTTTGTCTATGGATGTCAACGGTGTGAAATAAAGAGGGAACTTGTAAGTCCATGGAGTTTGTATCCTGTGTTAGAGAAATGCCTGGGCCGCTATCCTAAGCCATGCTTAATCATGGTGGAAACTTGCAGCATCACCATAGTGAGCTATCTATGAAGCATACTCAATAAAAAGCTATGCACATAGTAAATAAAAAGATCGTTGAGATGCTCATTGTCTGCTTGCCTTGTCATTTTGGTTATGGGAAAGCTCATGTACCTTGTGCAAGGCGTACCCCCTTGGCGGTTCTCAATGATATGCAAATACTTACAATGACAAGAACTTACCTAGGCCCAAAGTTGAGTATGCATGAGGAGTGGCCCTCATATTCAAGGGACATGAGATTGCCAACTTATATTTTGTCAAGCATATACTCCATCTTTGTTCACTTTAACCTTAATCATCTCAAGATGCTTATGATAGGGTCAATGAGGGCTCAAAGCTAGTAAGTACCATAATATTTTGGAAGCTCTTTATGACTTGTAATCCTTGCTACCCTCTAAGAAGGGACCTTCCTCCTAGTTACCAGTTGAGTCAGTAAACCTACTTCCTCTCTATCTCCAGCAGAATTTTGAGTTGTTGTGTTTCAAGCATGTTCTCTATCTTCCTTGTTTGCACAAAACTCTTATCTATTGATTATTACTTTGAAAGCCTTCACTTGTCAAAAACCTTTTTGAGCAAAGAGTGTTCCTGTTTTGAAACTTCTACAAAAATATTTTGTAAAACTGTTTGCCAGGTGTTCTCTGACCAAGAACAAGTTTGCCAATTCCAATTATGATTTATCTTTATGCATCTCTATTGTGACTGATGTACTTGGTTGCAAGCTAAGTTATATAATGGTTAGTTGCTCTCTTCTATGAGTTGTGCAATGGTAAGTGTGATGCTTCTTGTTCGTATTCTTTTATCGACACTTCACTCCATAAACATGTGGACATGTTTACCGAGCTCAGTTTTCGCTTGGTGAAAAGCGAAGTCTAAGCTTGGGGGAGTTGATACGCCCAATTTGCATCACCTTTCTATATCATAATTTACCTCTATTCATTGATATTTGTCTTATTATGAGGTATTACTTATGACTTTTCATCTGTTTATGCATGTTGTATGATTCTTGGAGGATGGACTGCCAGAGTCTGGATTCTGATGGAAAAGAAGGCGTTTCGGTGCAATTTGCAAAGATCAAAAAAATACCAGAAAAATATGGAAACATATTATTTTACCAGAAGACGAAGGAAGCCATAAGGAGGGACGAAGAGGGGCCTCAGGGGGCCCACACCCCCTAGGCGTGGCCCCACCTGACCCCGCGCCTAGGGCAGGTGTGGCCCACTTGCCCGGCCTCCGACTGCGCCCCTTCTCCTATATCTTCCCTACGAAACCCTAAGGATCGGGGAGCGACCACAAATAGATTTCCGCCGCCGCTGGGGGCGGAAACCACCGAGAGAGAAAGATCTTTTTAGCAGACAGATTTCTGCCCGGGGAATTCCTTCCCAGAGAGGGGAGACCGTCGCCATCAACACCGTCATCAAGCTAGGCTTCATCGGGATCATCATCATCCACACCATCATCTCCACCAGCACCATCACCACCACTCCGTCCCGATGTAACAATTGTGTTGGATATTGCTTTAGTTCTCAAGGGAAACTTTCCCGGTGTTAATTACTATTGTAGTTGATGCTTGTGAGTGGAACCATTGGATTATTGTTTATGTTCAGATTGTTATCCATTATCATATCATCTCTGATCTTGATCCATATGATGTCTTGTGAGTAGTTCGTTTAGTTCTTGAGGACATGGGAGAAGTCATGTTGTTAGTAGTGAATCTGTGATGAGTTATTATTCAATGGTTTAGTATTTAAGTTGTGGTGCTATTCTTATAGCGGTGTCATGTGAACTTCGACTACATGATACTTTACCATTTATGGGCCTAGGGGAATGCATTGTGTATTTGGCTACTAATTATGGGGTTGTCGGAGTGACAGAAACCTGAACCCCTGTTAGGACACCTTTGCACAAGGGAGCGTAGGATCTCAGAGTTTAAGGCTGTGGTTAGATTTATATCTTAATTACTTTCTTGTAATTACGGATGTTTGCAGGGGGTTTAATCACAAGTATGTATTAGTCCTAGGAAGGGCGGTATATTAGCATAGGTTTACTCACACAACACTTACAAACACCAGAAAAGAGTACTCAACTATTTGAAGCGAAAGCACTTGACAGAATTCCCATGTGTCCTCGAGAACCTTTGATCCTTATAAGTATTTCCACCAACTTGTCCTTTCCTAAAAAAGGATTGGGCCACTTGCTCCGTTTATTCGTTACTTCTGTTACTTGCTTTTTGTTTTGTTGCCTTGTCAGAAAACCATTAAAAATCTGTTTGCTAAGTATTTATAGGGATTTCCTGCTCCATACCACTGTTCAGCACCTTCTGCTCCTTGTTGGGATCGACACTCCTATTTATTGAAAGTACTACGATACACTCCCTATATTTGTGGGTCATCAGTACCTGAGACCTAGCCTCCCTATATATAAAGACTAGGAGGGTCCAACGAGGAGGCAATCCACTCCCACAATAGATCTACAGATCTAGACTCACCTCATATCCTATCATACACCACACCAGATCCAATTTGCGCACCCTATAACCTTCGGTTCCGCCATCAATCAAGAACAACCAAGCAGGAGAAGGGTTTTCCCTCCGGGGAGCTGAACCTGGGTAAACCTTGTGTCCCCGTGTTGCCTGTCTGTTAGCCGTTTCGCGATTTCCAGTGTCTTCTTCTTCTGCAAAACCCAAGTCCATAACAATGGGCACTGACGAGTCGAATCCTCATCAATTGGCGCCGTCTGTGGAAACTGGGGATGCTGATGTTGCGATCGTAATGGCTTCATCACCGATGATCTACGAATCATCCATGGGAAAAAAACTACGCTTGAAATCAAGATCCGGACAGGATCCCTCACCGCCGACTAGATCACATCTGGCTTAGAGCCTCTTCGGCGTCATTATCTACATCAACCCGATATTGTGATCAACACAGCCCTTGTACTGAGCTGATCGAGTCAAAGATTGATAATTTTTACCTTATCAAGCCTGTAGGCTCCCGCAATTCAAGTCACAGCAGGACGGACTCGACACGCGTTTTCCTCGTAAACGCTGACTCACCCAAGTCGGTTCCGATTGAACCAGGCACTTACCAAATATGGTGCCGAAATCATTGAAGTGTGAGACAAGCAATTAAGTGAACAGAAGCAAATACACGGTCAGTCCAAATCGCAAGTACTGTATAAGAAAAAGAGCTGTTTTGTAAGAATCGTGTACGGATCCTTTTCGGCAGGCTACTTCTCGTCAAAATCGAAGATGGGCCGCTAAAATTTTCATGTTCAGTTAAACCAGGTTGAATTGATCCGTGCTTTCTAGCCCGTGGCGCAATGTTCAAGAAACCAAGAAATCAATTACGCATGGCAATCTGATTAGATCACGAGAAGCCTGGTCGTGTAAAATTTATTATTACATGTTCGGATTCGGCAACAGGTCGAACAACACGTGAGCTGTTCATTTGTTTGGAAGAAATACAAGGAAAAAAGAAAAGGACAGTGATAGGCGTCTCCCGGGGATTTGTGGTTTTCATTTTCGGGTCTCAAGCCAATCACGTGTCCTCTTTTTGATTCAAAATCCCGTTTTTGTTACACTCAGACCCGTTTTTGCTACATTTGCCCTGTTTTTACTACACTGTAGCAAAGACGGTTCGTCCACGAGACAAATAAAAAAGACAGATCTCGTCGGAGACTTCACCGAAGACCTCGTCGGAGACTATGTAGCATAATATTTGTGCTAATGTAGCAAAACTGACTCCGTCTTAGACTCGCCGGAGAATTTCGCCGGAGATCTTGCCGGAGACCTCGTAGCAAGAAGTTTGCGCTATTGTAGCAAACTCAGAAAACATATATAGCAAAATAATTATACTAATATAGCAAAAGCCGACTTCGCTGGAGACATCGCCGGAGCAAAAACTTGTAAGAAAAAAATGCCATGTAGCAGCGCCGCTCGCCGCAGGTAGCAACACCAAAAGCTGTATGTAGCAGGGCCGGTCGCCTTGTGTAGCAGGGCCTCTCGCTGAATGTAGCAGCACTCCTACGCAGTAGCAACATCGAAGTCGAGGTAGCATCGACACGCATGTAGCAAACGCCGACACGGCTTGTAGCACCGCCGAGCGCACATAGCGTCGCCATTGGCCCCAAAGTGCCCCATGTAGTCGTTGACGCCATACGTAGCTGCGCTGGGTGGAGGCGGAGCAGCGCTCCTGGCGGCGTCCATGGCGGGTGGCCTCCATCAACGGGGGCAGGCGGGCTGCTGCGGGTTGGAGGCAGAACAGCGGGACAACCTAGGTGGCGGCCATGGCCGGTGGCCTCCATCTCCTCGACGGAGCGACGTCCATGGCGGGTGGCCTCCATCAACAGGGGCAGGCGGGGATGCTGTGGTTTAGAGGCGCAGAAGCAGGATGCCCTAGGCGGCGTCCATAGCCGCCATCTCCTGCGAGAGGAGCACGGCGGAGCGATGTCGCAAGCTGCAGCGGCGCGAGCGCACGCGAGATGCAGCGGCGGAAGGCGCAGGCGAGAAGTCGTACGGAAGAGGATAAGGATAGATAAAAACGAACAGAAGGTTGCGGTGGTTTCAACTCACGCACGCAAGCGAGAGAGAGAGAGACCCGGGGGATCGATCCCCCAGGGGAATCGTATCCATTTCCAAAAGAAAAGGGAACGTACTCGATCTGACTGCATCGAGCAAAGCAAAAGCAATCATAGTAGCTGGATGGATAGAGAAAATCAGCACAACATAATGGCGAGCTACCTGGCTACATCGATCTCTTCAGGACTGTCCTCGCCGCAGATAACTCCAAGTCCACCGTGCGATCTGTTGTGGTCTTTAGCTACGGCGACCCTCTATCACATCATGTCGACTATGTTCGTCGCGCGACTCCATCGATCTCGACTATATCCACCGCTTCGACTCCAGCGACCCGTTGTGGTCTTCGGCTCCGACAACCTGGGAGCTTCCTCGGCATCGGCGACCCACTGCGGCCTTCGGTTGCGGTGACCTGCGGATGTAGCAACCCGACGCGATCTTTGATTGCGGCGACCGGTCGCATCGGCTTCAGGATCACGAATGAGGGGCTCTTCGACTCCAGTGACCCGCGGTGGTCTTTGGCTCCGACGATTCGGGGGATCCTTCGACTTCGGCGACCCGTTGCGGTCTTCGGCTCCAGCGACCCGCTGCGGTCTTCGACTGCGGCAATCTTTAGATCCGGAACTCGCTACCACCATCGACTTCAACAACCCGTCGCCCATATGACTTTGGCCCGCCGCGTCGACTACGTCCGCCGCCGCATCAACTTTGCCACGATAGCCACCAATAAAGCTAAGTTTTTCTCTACTTAGAGTTGATTCCTTTTTAATTCGCACTCGAAACACTTGGGGGTTATGCCCTCTTCGAGTAACCTAATGTGACATCGGCTCTATGCTCTCGAGCACCTCATACGCGATAGCCCGAGTAGTTGATTCTGCCTGACTGTCGAATCCTTAAACTCTGAGTACATCGACAAAGTACTGAGACTAAGGGTAATCAGGCTAACGAAAAGGCCTAGCATACAGTGCAAAAGTGTCGACTTGATTGGCACCAGAATTTTACTTTATAAGCGACAGGTAAATATTCTTACAAGATACAAGTACTTCACAATTCTTTATGTTTTCTGCAGCTTACAAGGACGTCGACTGCGTCGAGATATTCTATTGGGTCCTCCAACAGGATTCGACAAAACAACTGGCTACGCCATACATCCAAAACCTGAGTCGAGTCACTCCTCAGATAGATGGTTGCATCTGTTGATGCTACAAAGACGCGATGCTGGCCACGCACCCGACAGACACGACGTTGGTCGCACATCCGACAGAAGCAACGACGTCGACTTCATCTGAAACGTCGAGTCCTTCCGGCTAAACGTCGTGCGACACCGCTATGTCTACTCTTGGATCCTTATGCGTGAGACACTGACTCGATGCACTTCTAGGTCAGTGGTTTCTCCTTGCATGAGTATCCACTCAAGTCTGCGACTCGACTAGACACTCAGAGGCTACTCCTATCAGGAGCACTGGACACGCACCCGATGTACTTCCGGGTCATGAGTACACCCACGAGATTATTTACTACAACTGCATGATACAAGACTCGAGTCTCTGCTCGAGTCTACGACTCCGTCAAACACTCAGGGGCTACTCAAAAGTAGAGTGTTGGTCGCACACATACAAGATATTCGAGTGGCACGCTCCGATTCCTCATTTGAATCTACGACTCGAACAAGGACTCGAGGGATACTCCCATAGGGCATGCAAGTCGACATTCAAAAAAGCGTCGGTGTTGACGACATTTGTAAGATCATCCGAAGAGCTTCCGAATCACCGTATTGAGCAAACGGTGACTATAAGTCTTTGCTCGAGTATATGAGTCGAACAGACACTCGGGGGATCCTCCCATAGGGAGCGATGGCCGTGTACCCTATAGTCCATCGTGCTGACTACGTCAGTAATGTTGACTCATTTACGACAACCAAACAAATTCATCTGACCCGATGAACTTCCGGGTGAAGTGCTTCACACTCGACACAACTTTTGACTCTGACATCCAAATGCAAGGTTCAAAGGCAACTAAGTCTCCACCCAAATCTACGATTCAGATGGACACTCAGGGGCTACTGACATGGGTATTCCCAATAGGCACCCAACTACAGTCTACCTGGTGCGGCTCAACAGAAGTCCCACTCGACGACCTGCCAAGGTCCGTGAGACCATGACGGTTTGGCTGATATGAAGCCCATATGGACAGGGACTCCCAAATGCACAAGACAAGGAAATCTCAAGACTAGAGTTTGAATCCAACTTGTAACCTACTCGTATCGGTACCTGATGCTGGTTGTGAAATACCACCTCTTTTAGCAATATAAAATGTGTCATTTATCTATCATATCATGTTTCTTCTAGCTATAACTATACCTTATATGCATGACTTCTAGTTCTCGTTTACTTTCATATGAGCTTTACACATTTAGTAGTTTAGGTAGAATTTTATCACTTTCCTTGTCTATGACATGCGTGTAGGTTATGAATATTATGGATAAAAAGGAACAAAGAGAGCATAGTATGGAGGAGCTGCAGGGACCAGACTTAGCCATTTGAGGGGTTGGAAAAGTGAAATTTTCTAACTTCTAAAAATAAATATCCAATATCATGGGGTTGCATCCCTCGACGAGATGAATCCAACAAGCCTAAGAACACCCAAAATGGTGTTTGTATGAAGAAATGACGGCCAAAACACTGCGGAGCCCGAAGGTTTGACGAGCAACTATACGGCGGGAAGCCTTTTTCCGGCCGTATAGTTTCCGTCGTATAGTTTCTAAAAAGGTCAGAAACAACGGGATTCCTCCCCAGAGAAGCTCCAGAACCTTTCCTAAGTTATATGACGGTATTGGGGGAACCCTAGGGCACCCCAAGGACTATATAAAGAGGGGAAGAGCCAAGAGAGAGCCACCAAGCCATACTCCCCACCACGGCAGAGCCCTGCCGCCATGCCCCCGCCATAGCCTCCTCCAATCAGATCTACACCATCACCATCACACAAGAGGAGAAGGGACTAGGATCTTGAAGGCCTCCACATCGATCTACATCGACATCTTCATCAACAACATCTCCATCACCAATACCCTTTGCTTACTTGTTGTAATTCTACATTGAATCTTGGATTTTCACTTGTTCTCAATTGTATCATCATACTTCATCCATATTCTATCCATGATGTTGATTGCCTTCATGTGTTAGTAGTTTCCTTTGTTCTTGAGGAGATGGGGAAACCCTAGTATGTGATTGAATTGAGATAAAGATTATTATGTGATATTTTCCATTATGTGTCTGTGTTAGATCTCCTTCATCTTGATGTTGGGTGAAGCGCGCCACTCAATATTTGCCTCAATGAGTACTAGATAGAGGGAACTACCTATTGGTATACAGAGGGGTTATAGCACTTACTGTGACTATAAAGTTGTTGTCATCCTTTACGTATCAACTTGGTAGCCGAGGAGAACTCACGAAATATTGTCCATGCCATGGGATACATCCTACAGGGTAAAGTCCCTTAATAGCGCAGTAATTCGATTGATGTCGATTGATGTCTGTTGTGGTTATGACAGATGATGTGAGCAATGGTTGTTGCCTATTTGTCCATATATGGAGCTCCTCCCACACATATCATAAATGGTCTTATTCATTATAATAATTTCGATCACTCTTTCTAGTTACTAGTGGTGGATCCACTACTCCCTAAGAACTCTTTCCACCATCTTACAGACTTTCGTAATCATACTTGCATGCTCTTGTTTATTTACAACTTTAGTTTACTTATTGTTCTCTTATTTAAAAAACCCAAAAATATCTTTTACATCAAACTCGTATTTATCTTGTTACTTAGAATGTTATTTAGCATTATTATTTCAGTATTTAGTTTAAGAGTTATTTAGACTTCAGACTTGTGTTCCCTGTGGGATCGATATCTTTATTTCGAAACTAGCTATAAATGATCTATGCACTTGCAGTCATCAAGTATTTTATGGCGCCGTTGCCGGGGAGCTAAGCGTTGTAGGTCTTTTAGATTTTGTTTATTTATTTTAGTTTTGATTTTGTTTAAAAAGCAAAAACCCATAAAATATTTGTTACTAATCATGTCGTCTGAGATGACTACCTTTGAACAGAAAAATCTCGCAAGGGAGGAGGATTATCTATTAAAGAAGCGAGAAATACTAAATCAATGGCTGATAGGGGTGAATGATTATTCATCCATACTATGTGCCTCATACAAGTTTGTTTCTATATTTTGCGGATCTAAATATCATATCGCTTACCAATCCCGCATGGAAAATCCTAGACTTTTGCAGTATCAAAAAGTTGAAGGGAAGACAACATCATATGAAGAACCTCCACCAAAACCGCCTAAACATATTGCTAATAAAGAGGTGACGCTTGACGTTTCACCCTCTCAACTAGTGGAAGGTAAGCCCGAAGGTAATACTATCGCTGAGCTACCCGCTAATTACCTTAGAAATAATTAAAAGGAGAGATTTGATCAAACAAATGAATCAGCTACTTGTGAAAATAAAATTCTACATACAAATAGTATTCTTGAAAATGAATATTTCTATGAATATTGTGATGCTATTAACATGGTACATGAATCCTCATTGGAAGAGGAGGATCAGAATTTTTGAAGAACAAATGAGAAATATGACGGAAATCCCATTGGAGAAGGATGAAGTTCCTTCCCAAAGAGAGGATGAACACGAAGAAGAACTGCTAATCCTTGAGGATAAGCAACTACTGGACATGTGGGAGCATGTGGATTACTGTTATGGTAATTTGTTAAGTTTATTCGAAGGGATGAGGCAATATAATGGTAAGCCTAACAAGCTTTATGATTATGAATGCATTCCTCTCTTTAAATAATTTTTATCAACCAATACTCACATAAACTGTAATAATGTAGAACTCTTGGAATACATAGTTTATGAAGGGTCTCACGAGCTACTTAGAAAAAATGGTATTATTATGAAGAGTAGCGATAATGAGGATTTAGCAAGGTATCATAATATTATGGATTATATTGTCAATTATTGTCAAGAACATTTTAGTGGGAATGCACTTGTCATAAAGAGTAAGGAGCTATGTAAAACAATAGTTCCCGAAACTAACATTTTGTAGGAACCACTGGATAACGAGGAGGAACACCAAAAAGGTGAGGTTGAAGACAAAAATTATTCTACTAATAATAAGTTTGTTTATGATGCCGCAGTCTCTAGTAATGATTTTTATTGTGTTGAAACTAAAGATAATTTATCCGTGGAGGCTTTATGCCTATATACTTATTTGGAGAACACTAATAATGATAAACTAGAGATAAATTCTTATAGTATTAATGAGAAAGTTTTGAGAGAGAACATATTTGATGAAATATGTGTTGATGATACTTCTTTTTGTGAGTGGATTAATAACTCTAGAAATGATGACTTGTTAGCAAGGGTGATGAACTAGAGAATAGAGACACTTGTGAATTTTTCTCTGCTGCTAAAGATGAGTATTATGAAGTGTTCCCTCGTGATAGTGCAGCCCAAGAAGAGTACTGTGAATTGTATCACGATGATGCTATTATAGGTAAAAGGTTTGAATTTACATGTAAATATCTAATCCTCTTGTTGAAGCTATCTAGGGAGGTATGCTCACCACACATGGCGCATCAATCGTCACTTGTGAGCAATAACACATTTATATACATAAGTCCGATGCACCGCAAGCGGGTGATACTTCGACCAGGATATAATAGTAAGTTTTCCAAACCTCTTTTGGCGGTAAGAATAAATAATTCTCTGGCTCCTATCTATTGAACTAATAATGGAGAAAATCCTGGCTACTTGGTTATAAGAAAGCGCTTCCTGGGAGGCAATCAGGAAGTCATTGGGTGTCTTTCCTAGTTTTGTGTCTTGAGTCTTGATGCATGCATGTTGCATTGGAATTTTTTATTATTTGCATGATTTGACATTAGAGCTATCTTGTTATAGTTTTCAAATGGTAGAATTTATTGTTACTGTGTGTTGCATAACCTGGTGGTACTAAAATTCATGTTTTATACATGCTGTTGTTGGTCGACAATTTAGATTGTCTTTTTTCTGTCAAAACATGGTGTTTCGCTAAGTTTCAGGTTAAGAAGAAATTCTCGAAGAAAAAGAATTTTTTTGACGACTTCAGTACCTTTAACAACCAACTATGCGACGGAAATAAAAATTTCGGCCGTATAGTTTTGACCGTATAGTTATCTATGCCTTCGACAAATTTCTTTTCAAAGGGTACAAAAGGTTTAGTGACCAACTATACGACATGAATAAAAATTTCGGCCATATAGTTACGGTCGTATAGATATCGATGCCTTGTAAAATTCTTTTTCTAGGATACCAAAGATTTAACAACCAACTATACAGCGGGAACTTTTTGGTCCAGACGTATAGTTGGGAAAAACCCTCAAACGCCAACTAGCATGTAACCATTGCTCAAAAAAAATTACGCTTTCTTCTTCCTTCTTCCTTCTTTTTCTTCTTCTTCTTCTTCTAAAAACCTTGAAACACCACCTGGGAGCTTCTCCCATGTTCTAGAGAAGCCGAGCATATGTAAGCAATAAAGTTCTACCTTGAAACCTCCTAGACTATAATTCTCTATAGAACTTTATGTTTTATGTTTACTTTCTTTTTGTCGGTTGGGTGAACGAACTTTGTTCGTACACCAAACTGATGTTTTTTATTTTGTGTGTTATTTTTGCAGGGACTTGAATCTAATGTGACGACGTGCACGGTAGTGCCAACCGTGCAAACACTCGCATGAGCCACTTAGTGCGTCAATTCAACATGTCTACCTATTAATGTTTGTTTCCAAGCAGGTTCTCAAGGAAGGCAGCCACCAGGCTATATCAAGAAATATATGTTAAAGCAAAGGTTCTTTGTCCATCAAAAGAGAGGTTACTTGTACCTCAACGGTAAAGTGTGTCACCCTTGTTTTCAACTAAGCTTGGGGAGATAACACTTATGACACTCTCTTTTGGAAACTATATTTTCCCTTTTCTTTTGGTGATATACTCAAGTTTGGTTCTTGCAAAGTTCTAAGCTTGGGGAGGTTACTTCTGCATGTGTAGTGTAACATCCCTAAAATCATGATTTCAAAGATTGCATATCATTCATGCATGTATATAGATTTGAGATCAATTTCAAACTCATTTCAAGAAAACAGAAGCACATAGTGCTATCATTTTATGTGAGCCAATTTAAATCAGATGCCCATCCTCACTTGAGAGCTTAGTGTTTTAAAAACCAAGTTTGGTTGCTTCTATATTGTTTGGCTTGAGTGTAGAGTTTGAACAAAATTTTACAAAATAGAAATGGTTTCAAAAACCATTTTCAAACATTTGCAAACCAAGTGCAATGTCCCTGTTATTTTGTTTTTCCAAAAATGACCAAGCCTTTTCAAAGTAACCACATGGTTTTATACCTAGATTTGAGTATGTTGCACACTGCAAAAATCCTAAATGGATTTGAATTCAAATGGAGTTTGAATTCATTTGAAAACCATTCCTGAAAATCAATTTAGAAAAAAGAAAAGAGAAAAGAATTGGAAGAGGGCCGGCGCCAGGAATTTAGCCCAGCAACAGACGCAGCCCAACTAGCCCACCCGGCTCGTCTCTCTATCTCGCACGCGCACACGCACCCACGCGGTAACTGATGATCGGACCCCACTCCCTCTCTGCTTATTTCGCTGACAAGCGGGCCTCGTCCACGTCATCGTCGTCTTCCCCAAAATCTCGCGCACGAACTCCGCCGCTGCCCGTTGCTGCTTTGATTCCGCGAAGTAAATGACATTGAATCACTGAGCGTTTCTTGTCGAGCCTCTGGCTACTTAATCCCCCTCTCTCTCGCGACCATCTCCCCTCAACCAATTCCCCCTTCACGCCCCCAGGCTGCTCGCAACTCGCTCGACGCCGCCGCTGTTCCGACGACCGCGTCGACGGATTTCGGTGAGCACCATGTCCCCCTCTATCCCTAACTCATGCTATCAAGCTCAGCAAGTCCTTGCGCACCTACTGACGCACCCTGTTTGTTCTCGCATGGTCTATAGCTTCGGCAACGACTTCGACCGAGCGTCACCGCTCTCTGCACGAACTCCGGCGACCTCCCCCCGTAAGTACCAGCCGCCCCTTGCCCTCTGCCTGATACGCCTAGGACCCCCATCGTCTTGCGCATATAACAGTGCCCTCCTTTTGACGTAGCGCGACGCAGAACCTCGCCAACGTCGACAGCAGCCGCACCCGACGCTTTCGCGAACTCCGGCGAGGAATCTCCGACGACCCCGTGCGCCCCTTGCCAAACCACCGCCACGTTGAGCTTCAGAACACCACCGCGGTTCTGGTAAGCCTCTTCCCCCACTCCCGCGCGACCTAGAACGCCGCCATCGACAGACGCGATCGCCACGCCATTAGCGCCGCTCATCTTTGGTCAAAGCGTTCAGGAACGTTAGATGTAGATCCTACGGCTGAAATTAGAACTTAAGCGAAGAGGTATGCGCGCATCTGAGCCGCCAGATTTGACTTAAATCCTATGGCTCACAGAGCTCGATCCGTCCGAACCGGTACGGGCCAATAGGAAACAGACGCGTGGCTAGGGTTTGAGTTTAAAAACAGATTTGAATCAGATTTAGATCCAAATTTGAAATAGCTATAACTTTTGATCCACACGTTAGAATTTGACAAATTTTATACCGTTGGAATCAGAGAGACAAGCCCTTTCTGTTTATGCAATGTGTTTAATGTTTAATTTCTGTTAAAATGATTTTATTTGAAGAAACTTGTTTAGGACTATTTTGAGTATAGAAATTGTTTAAGAAATTATGTTAGTGCCAAATAAATTTGGGTTAGCAAGTTCTTGACTTATGGTTCAGTACTATGCACTTGCTTGGTTGGGTTTTAAAAATCATTCCTTAGCATCTTGCATGCATGCATATATATTTTTGATTCTATATGTTTTGTATGTGATTGTGGCTATATTTTATGTGTAGATTTTGGTGCTAGTGATTGTGATTGTGAAGAGTGCTACTCTCCCCACTACCAAGGCAAGTGGTACTTCATGAATATTTCCATCCCTATATTTTGTACAAGCATTAGAAATATTTTGCTAAGTCTTGCATGTTACCATTTTGCCAATACCATGATGGGAAATCCTAAGTAGTTGTAGAATTGCTAGGGAATTTTCTAAGTTAAGTACTATCTATTCCATGCTTAGCCTAGCTAGTAGCAAACAAGGGTTGGTAAATATACATGCTATGATGAAAATATTTCTAAGTCTATGGACTTATGTTTTCCTAATAAAACAACTAAGTCAATGAATCACCTGGGTGGAATGGGACTTGATTGGTGGTTTTTGGTTGAGTGGTTACACAAGGCCCATGGCTATGGTTTACCTTGTGTATCTCACTTGTGGAAAGCCACCCAGGAACAAAGGGATTTTAGAGGCCAAGTGTTGAGAAGCTTATAGTGCAGCCACTTGGCAAAATGGGCTCTGCCTTGATCACATAGGTTGCTAGAACTTAGTCATTTGGACAGTTGGTGGTAGTGGGATGATAGGTTGGAACGCGTCCATTTGGCTAAGGGAAGGCTTCTGAAAGGTCCTGTCTTGGGAAACCAAGTCTGGTGGGGAAAGTGCACAACCTCTGCAGATGGAAAAATCTAAGTACTTAGCCAAGTCCATGGCAATGGACAACTTGAGCATCAAGACATGGAAGCTATCAAGAATCTCATCACTCCAACTTCTAAGTAAAACTTGTGGGTGAACAAGGGTGAAGGACCTCAATGTCTATTGATGGTTTCTTGGGAAAAGTTTTGACAAAGAAAAACTTAGTGTTTTCAACTAATAGGAAAAACCTATTTTGAGCAAAGCAAGCCAAGCTACACTTAGCCAAATTGCATATAGTAATATAGTCCACTTAAAATTTACTAAGGTATCACTTGCCAATACTATTCCAAAGTATTAACCCACTGTGGCTGTAACTTGTGATGTTGCAGGTTACTCTGATGAGGATTAGGTGTCATGAGTCTACACTCAACATGTTTGCCTGTGGCACATGAAGATGAAGACTTATATTTATTTACTTATTCCAAACTCTTGTATTAGGCCTGTGGCCTTGAGTTGTAAAGACTATGTTTTATCTCTGGAATGGATGTAATAAATGACCTTTGTATCTGTGTACTTCATCTTAAACTGTGGATAATAGCAATGATCCAGGGAATAGCATTGCAATCACAGGGATCCTTTTCCTTTACAAAGGAGGGATATTACAGATGGTATCAGAGCACTGTGTTGCCTGTAGGATTATGACCCTAGGATTGGAAACCACTAAGGAAAAAATTTCGACTACTTCTACACTTGTCTATTCTTCTCGTAAACTTTTCTAATCTTCTCTTTCTCATCTCTATTTGTAGATGAACTCCATCAACGAAGCCGTAAGGAAAGGACCACTCATGACCATGACCTTGGAGTGTGAGACAGAGTTCCCCAAAATTCTCAAGGACCTCATGGGGGCAATGGAAATACATGGTGCAGTTGTGTACAAAGGCTTTCCAGTGATGGATGAAGGAGTTGAGTACTGGTGGGTGCAACTTCACTTGTACAAAAACAAGGAAGACAACCACAAAGAAACAGGATTCTGCATGTACACCAACACTGTGGTGCACACCACATTCTTTGAGTCAGCAAGAGAAGCAGCTTGGAGTACTATCAAAGAACTTAGTGCTAGAGTCAAGTGCAGAATGCTCAACCTCCAAAAAGACTTGATGAAAGAGAAGGAACATACCCAAGAGTTGGAAGCTACCAACCAAACCTTAAGAGGAGATATTATAGACTTAGTGATGGAATCATGTGAGAAAGATAGGCTGATTGCTTCTAGGAACTTTGTGTTAGCCAACAAATCCAGTGAGATAGGATTGTAAACATACTTCGTTAGTTGGACCACCACCTATCACCCTATTTTCCAAAATGTTTCTTAAAATAAGTTTGAACCTTGGTTGATGTAATGGATTCATGTATGCATGACTTGTGATGTTTTGACTTTTGTTTTATCCTGATTTGTGTTGTTCTAACTTTTCTATCTTATAAATAGATGCATATTACCATCAGCACTGTTGAGGAGTTCCAGGTTACCCGCTTTGGTCCTCGTATCGTTGAGCTTACCACTTTGCTCAATCTCCCCCTTCCCACCATCATGGTGCATCCACTCACCAAGTTCGAGAGGAAGGACCTCTGGGCTTCAAGGTGAACCAGCCCGGACGCCAGACGGAGCCGACTACGGAGGCCATCGTCTTCAAGCTTATGCACGATGACAGGGAGAGAGGCATGGAGGTAGTTATGCAGGACCTGATAGGACGTCTGCTAGGTCGACACTCCCAACAGGTTAGAGGCACCCACTTCCACGTCTTCGGAAGACATGATGAGGATGGAGAGTCCATCGACTTCGAGGACGACTCGAGGGACACAGCAGAGCCGATACATCTGTATCTCCAGGACTTAGAGTCTCTCATTAGGCACGTGGACACGGACAGGACCAATGTCATGCTCAGTGATGACGAGCTCCAGGTGCAGCTTCGCGAGAAGGACAATATCTTCGCGCAGCAGGACGAGATAGTCAAGGAAATGGAGGCGAAGTTCGAGACCCAGGACAGGAAGTTCAAGAGTCAGGAGAAGCGTGTCCAGGATAGGAACAAGAAGATCTGGGATATGACTGAAGAACTGCAGTCCAAGGACTTCGAGCTAGAGCAGCAGCAGACGGTGATAGAGAGGCTCCGTTCCCAGAAGAGGGCTCTCAAGGCCAAGATAGAGTCCTTGACCACTACCATTGAGGAGAACAAGATCGCGATGGAGAACGCATGTCTTACCTTTGTCGAGGAGGAGATTGATGCTGATGAGTAGACTTGACTACTCGTTTATCTTTTATTATCGTACTTGTTATTTGAGAACTTGTTATTGGACCATCCGACATGTGGATGGCTTGCTACTTGTGTGTTTTACTTTGTGAACTTGTTATCTTGTTGCTGAACTATTATCTCTTTGTTGCATGCTTGTGATTGCTTATGTGATGTAATGTGCATGAAAGCATATATGGGTATCTCATTCTTATCTCTATTTGAACAAACCACAGATGCCTCCCCGTCGTGCAAACCCCAACCCCAACAACAACAACAACATCACTCTAGAAATGCAACAAATGATGACTGCTCAAACACAGCTGATGCAGATGATGACAACATTCATCCAGAACCAAAACAATAACAACAACAACCCCAATAACAACAACAATAACAACAACAACAACCCTCCGGGCTTTGATATGCTCACCAGATTCTTGAGATTGAGGCCAGCTAAGTTCTCAGGGACGACTGATCCCATGGTGGCCAATGATTGGCTACGTTCCGTGAACAAGGACTTAGTAACTGTGGGCTGCACGGATGCTGAAAAAGTCAGATTTGCAGCTCATCTGCTGGAAGGGCCAGCCGCCACTTGGTGGGACAACTTCCAGATCACCACTCCCATAGATGAAGTGACATGGGCTATCTTTGAAGATGGCTTTCGCACTGCTCATATCTCATCAGGAGTGATGAGTCTGAAAAAGAAAGAGTTCCACAATCTGAAACAGCGCCACCGCAGCGTGGCTGAATACATTGAAGAGTTCAACAATCTGGCGCATTATGCACCGGATGAAGTTGACACAGATGCCAAGAGAAAGGAAAATTTCTGGAAGTCTTGAATGACGAGCTGAATCTGCAATTGGCTGTGGCATATGTTCCCACTTATCAGTCGCTCTGTGACAAGGCTGCTATTTTGGAGAACAAAATGAAGTAAGTTGAGAGTAGAAAGAGGAAGCACTCCGACAAGCACAGCTCGGGATCGTCTCACAAACGATCTCACTATGATGACAGCGGAATCTCAGGATCCCACAAGAATGGGAAATTCAACAAGCACCACAACCACAACCGTCATGACAACAAGCATCATCGCAATCATGACAATGACAAGTACACGAACCACAAGAGTGGACATAAGAGCCACCACAGTGGTAATGGTAATGGAAGTGGAAGTCAGCCTGTTAAGAGAGACATCAGTAAGGTTGAATGCTTCAAATGCAAGAAGATGGGACACTATGCAAATGAGTGCCCTGAAAAGAAAGTTGAAGGACCTATCAAGCCCAATCCTTTCCAGAAAGGACAGGTGAACCACATCAATGTGGAGGAGGTCTATGAGGAGCCTGATGATGTTGCTGGTAAGTTCAGACTCAATTCCATTCCAGCATTTGTACTCTTTGATAATGGTGCATCTCATTCATTCATATCAAGAGCATTTGTTGAAAGAAATGAACTGCCAGTAGAAACTATTGGGTGTCCTATTAAAGTAAGTTCTCCTGGTGGAGAAATGATAGTGAATTCAGGATGTCATGATCTAGTCATAGAATTTGGGAAGTATAAGTTTCCCGTTAACTTGATAATTCTAAACTCCCAAGGATTGGATGTCATTCTGGGAATGGACTGGATGACTAAATACAAAGGAGTGATAGATTGTTCCAACCATACTGTCTCACTCACAACTCCAGAAAATAAAAGGATCAGATTCAAGACCAGCTTTGAAGCAAAAAGGAGTATGCTTAATTCTCTTAAGGGGGTTAGCATGGACATTGTGACAATTGTGAGTGAGTATCCGGATGTGTTTCCGGAAGAATTGCCGGGAATGCCACCCGATAGAGATGTGGAGTTTCTGATAGATTTGGTACCATGGTCTGGACCAATAGCAAAAAGACCGTATAAAATGTCAGTCGATGAACTGAAAGAGCTCAAGAAGCAACTTGGAGAACAGTTGCAGAAAGGATTTATTCAACCAAGTTCTTCATCTTGGGGAGCCCCAGTTTTGTTCGTGGAGAAGAAAGATAGAAGTCAAAGGTTATGCATAGATTACCGTTCACTCAACGAGGTAACTATCAAGAACAAATATCCTTTGCCTAGAATCAATGACTTGTTTGATCAGCTAGAAGGAGCATGTGTGTTCTCAAAGATTGATCTAAGGTCAGGCTATTTTCAACTCAAGATAAGAGAACAAGACATACCTAAGACATCATTCACTACAAGGTATGGATTGTATGAGTATACCGTAATGCCTTTTGGTTTAACCAATGCTCCAGCATACTTCATGAATATGATGAACAAAGTGTTCATGGAATTCCTGGACAAGTTCATTGTCGTTTTCACCGATGACATCTTAGTCTACTCCAAGAGCAAAGGAGAGCATGAAAGACATTTGCGTTTGATACTTGAGAAGTTAAGAGAGCATAAACTTTATGCCAAATTCAGCAAATGTGAGTTCTGGTTGGAGGAAGTTGGTTTTCTTGGTCATGTTATGACAACGGATGGTGTAGCAGTTGATCCTGCTAAGGTTTTAGCTGTGACTGAATGGGAATCTCCCAAGTCCGTGAAAGAAGTTCGTAGTTTCCTTGGCTTAGCAGGTTACTACAGAAGGTTCATTGAGAATTTCTCTAAGGTAGCTAAGCCCATGACTGAATTGTTAAAGAAAGACAAGAAATTTGCTTGGTCTGAAGGTTGTGAACTCAGCTTTCAGGAGTTGAAGAAGAGACTTGTGACAGCACCAGTTTTATGTCTGCCAGATTTGGAAAAGGATTTCCAAGTATATTGTGATGCATCTCATCAAGGTTTGGGTGCCGTACTTATGCAAGACGGTAAAGTTGTAGATTATGCCTCGAGACAACTCAAAACTCATGAAGTGAACTATCCTACTCATGATTTAGAGTTAGCCTCTGTCGTCCATGCACTCAAAACATGGAGACACTACCTTTTGGGAAAGCGTTGTGAAGTGTTCACTGATCACAAGAGTTTGAAGTATATCTTCACCCAGAAGGAAATCAATATGAGGAAAAGAAGATGGTTAGAGCTTATCAAGGACTATGACTTAAGTTTGCAATACCACCCCGGTAAAGCAAATGTTGTAGCAGATGCTCTAAGTCGTAAGGTATTTGTGAATGGCCTTACCAAAGGAGAATTGCCAGACGATTTGTGTACCCAATTCAGAAAACTCAGATTGGAGATTGTGCCTGGAGGACATCTCATGTCTTTGGATGTTCAACCCACTTTGTTGGACAAGATCAAAGAAGCCCAGAAGATTGATAAAGAAATCGAAGAGATTAAGGAAAAGATTGGCCAAGGAAAAGCCAAAGGGTTCCACGAAGACGAACATGGTACTTTATGGCATGGGAAACGTATTTGCGTTCCACAAGACCCAGATTTGCGGAAACTAATTTTGCAAGAAGCACACAACTCTCCGTATTCTATTCACCCGGGTAACACCAAAATGTACATGGACATGAAAGAAAGATTTTGGTGGAATAATCTCAAGAGGGACATCGCCGAACATATTGCTTTGTGTGATGTGTGTAGTAGAGTGAAAGCGAAGCATCAGAAACCAGCAGGTTTGCTTCAACCACTACCTATTCCTGATTGGAAGTGGGACAAAATTGGTATGGATTTCATTACCGGATTACCAAGGACTAGGTCAGGATATGATTCCATATGGGTAGTAGTGGATCGCCTAACTAAAGTGGCTCATTTCATACCCGTGAAGACAACCTATACAAGTGCTAAGTTAGCCAAAATCTACATGAGTAGAATTATATGTCTACATGGTGTGCCCAAGAGTATTGTGTCTGATAGGGGAACTCAATTCACTTTCCATTTTTGGAGACAGTTACATGAATCATTGGGAACGAGATTGGAATTCAGTACTGCTTTTCATCCTCAAACAGATGGACAAACAGAGAGAACTAATCAAATTCTTGAAGACATGTTGAGGGCATGTGCCCTAGACTATGGAGCAAGTTGGGATGAAAGTCTGCCCTACGCAGAATTTCCTTATAACAACAGCTATCAAGCCAGCATTGAGATGGCACCGTTTGAGTTTCTCTACGGAAGAAAGTGTACCACCCCATTGTTATGGAATGGTGTGGGAGAAAGAAGTTTATTCGGACCAGATCTTATCAAAGAAGCCGAAGAGAAGGTCAAATTGGTTAAGGACAGGTTGAAGATAGCACAGTCCCGACAAAAAAGCTACGCAGATCCTAAGCGTAGAGAAGTCACCTACGAAGTGGGTGATAGAGCCTATCTTAGAGTGTCACCACTTCGTGGAGTGAAAAGATTCGGAGTCAAAGGAAAATTGGCACCAAGATATGTTGGGCCATTCAAGATTTTGAGTCGCAAAGGAGAAGTTGCCTATGAAATTGAATTGCCAGAATCTCTATCAGCTGTCCATAATGTGTTTCATGTGAGTCAACTTAAGAAATGTCACCCAGAAATGGAAGAAACTTCTTTGAAGGATACTATACCTTTGGAGGAAGTGAAACTAGAAAGTGATCTCACTTATGAAGAGAAACCTATCAAAATTCTTGAGACTGCAGAAAGAGTCACAAGGACAAAGACTATCAAGTTTTGCAAAGTGCAGTGGAATCATCATTCCGAAGAGGAAGCAACATGGGAAAGAGAAGATGATTTTCGGAAAGACCACCCTCACCTATTTGCTATCCAATCCGAACCTCGAGGGCGAGATTCACCTTAAGGGGGTTAGATTTGTAACATCCCTAAAATCATGATTTCAAAGATTGCATATCATTCATGCATGCATATAGATTTGAGATCAATTTCAAACTCATTTCAAGAAAACAGAAGCACATAGTGCTATCATTTTATGTGAGCCAATTTAAATCAGATGCCCATCCTCACTTGAGAGCTTAGTGTTTTAAAAACCAAGTTTGGTTGCTTCTATATTGTTTGGCTTGAGTGTAGAGTTTGAACAAAATTTTACAAAATAGAAATGGTTTCAAAAACCATTTTCAAATATTTGCAAACCAAGTGCAATGTCCCTATTATTTTGTTTTTCCAAAAATGACCAAGCCTTTTCAAAGTAACCACATGGTTTTATACCTAGATTTGAGTATGATGCACACTGCAAAAATCCTAAATGGATTCGAATTCAAATGGAGTTTGAATTCATTTGAAAACCATTCTTGAAAATCAATTTAGAAAAAAGAAAAAGAAAATTGGAAGGGCGGCGCCAGAATTTGGCCCAAAGAATGCAGCCCAACTAGCCCACCCGCTCCTCTCTCTCTATCTCGCCTTGACGCACCTTGATCCGACGATCGGACCCTACTCCCTCTCGCTTATTTCACGACAAGCGGGCCCACGCCATCGCTATCTTCCCCAAAATCTCGCGCCACGAACTCACTTCGCTGCTGTCGCTTTGATTCCACGAGGTAAATGGCATTGAATCACTGAGCGTTTCTTGTCGAGCCTCTGGCTACTTAATCCCCTCTCTCTCGCGACCATTTCCCCTCAACCAATTCCCCCTTCACGCCCCCAGGCTGCTCGCAACTCGCTCGACGCCGCCGCTGTTCCGACGACCGCACCATGTCCCCCTCTGTCCCTAACTCATGCTATCAAGATCAGCAAGTCCTTGCGCACCTACTGACGCATCCTGTTTGTTCTCGCATGGTCTGTAGCTACGGAAACGACTTCGACCGAGCGCCACCGCTCTCTGCACGAACTCCGGCGACCTCTCCCCGTAAGTACCAGCCGCCCCTTGCCCTCTGCCTGATACGCCTAGGACCTCCATCGTCTTGCGCATCTAACAGTGCCCTCCTTTTGATGTAGCGCGACGCAGAACCTCGCCAACGTCGACAGCAGGCGCACCCGACGCTTTCGCGAACTCCGGCGAGGAATCTCCGACGACCCCGTGCGCCCCTTGCCAAACCACCGCCACGTTGAGCTTCACCACACCACCGCGGTTCTGGTAAGCCTCTTCCCCCACTCTCGCGCGACCTAGAACGCCAGCGCCGCCGCTGACAGACGCGCCGCCGCCGCTAGCGCCGCTCATCTTTGGTCAAAGCGTTCAGGAACGTTAGATGTAGATCCTACGGCTGAAATTAGAACTTAAGCGAAGAGGTATGCGCGCATCTGAGCCACCAGATCTGACTTAAATCCTACGGCTCACAGAGCTCGATCCGTCCGAACCGGTACGGCCCAATAGGAAACAGACGCGTGGCTAGGGTTTGAGTTTAAAAACAGATTTGAATCAGATTTAGATCCAAATTTGAAACAGCTATAACTTTTGATCCACACGTTAGAATTTGACAAATTTTATACCGTTGGAATCAGAGATACAAGCCCTTTCTGTTTATGCAATGTGTTTAATGTTTAGTTTCTGTTAAAATGATTTTATTTGAAGAAACTTGTTTAGGACTATTTTGAGTATAGAAATTGTTTAAGAAATTATGTTAGTGCCAAATAAATTTGGTTTAGCAAGTTCTTGACTTATGGTTCAGTACTATGCACTTGCTTGGTTGGGTTTTAAAAATCATTCCTTAGCATCTTGCATGCATGCATATTTTTTTTGATTGTATATGTTTTGTATGTGATTGTGGCTATATTTTATGTGTAGATTTTGGTGCTAGTGATTGTGATTGTGAAGAGTGCTACTCTCCCCACTACCAAGGCAAGTGGTACTTCATGAATATTTCCATCCCTATATTTTGTACAAGCATTAGAAATATTTTGCTAAGTCTTGCATGTTACTATTTTGCCAATGCCATGATGGGAAATCCTAAGTAGTTGTAGAATTGCTAGGGAATTTTCTAAGTTAAGTACTATCTATGCCATGCTTAGCCTAGCTAGTAGCAAACAAGGGTTGGTAAACATACATGCTATGATGAAAATATTTCTAAGTCTATGGACTTATGTTTTCCTAATAAAACAACTAAGTCAATGAATCACCTGGGTGGAATGGGACTTGACTGGTGGTTTTTGGTTGAGTGGTTACACAAGGCCCATGGCTATGGTTTACCTTGTGTATCTCACTTGTGGAAAGCCACCCAGGAACAAAGGGATTTTAGAGGCCAAGTGTTGAGAAGCTTATAGTGCAGCCACTTGGCAAAATGGGCTCTGCCTTGATCACATAGGTTGCTAGAACTTAGTCATTTGGACAGTTGGTGGTAGTGGGATGATAGGTTGGAAACGTCCATTTGGCTAAGGAAGGCTTCAAAGGTCCTGTCTTGGGAAACCAAGTCTGGTGGGGAAAGTGCACAACCTCTGCAGATGGAAAAATCTAAGTACTTAGCCAAGTCCATGGCAATGGACAACTTGAGCATCAAGACATGGAAGCTATCAAGAATCTCATCACTCCAACTTCTAAGTAAAAACTTGTGGGTGAACAAGGGTGAAGGACCTCAATGTCTATTGATGGTTTCTTGGGAAAAGTTTTGACAAAGAAAAACTTAGTGTTTTCAACTAATAGGAAAAACCTATTTTGAGCAAAGCAAGCCAAGCTACACTTAGCCAAATTGCATATAGTAATATAGTCCACTTAAAATTTACTAAGGTATCACTTGCCAATACTATTCCAAAGTATTAACCCACTGTGGCTGTAACTTGTGATGTTGCAGGTTACTCTGATGAGGATTAGGTGTCATGAGTCTACACTCAACATGTTTGCCTGTGGCACATGAAGATGAAGACTTATATTTATTTACTTATTCCAAACTCTTGTATTAGGCCTGTGGCCTTGAGTTGTAAAGACTATGTTTTATCTCGAATGGATGTAATAAATGACCTTTGTATCTCGGGTACTTCATCTTAAAGCGTGGATAATAGCAATGATCCGGGAATAGCATTGCAATCACAGGGATCCTTTTCCTTTACAAAGGAGGGATATTACAGATGGTATCGAGCACCTTTGTGTTGCCTGTGGGATTATGACCCTAGGATTGGAAACCACTAAGGAAAAATTTCGACTACTTCTACACTTGTCTATTCTTCTCGTAAACTTTTCTAATCTTCTCTTTCTCATCTCTATTTGTAGATGAACTCCATCAACGAAGCCGTAAGGAAAGGACCACTCATGACCATGACCTTGGAGTGTGAGACAGAGTTCCCCAAAATTCTCAAGGACCTCATGGGGGCAATGGAAATACATGGTGCAGTTGTGTACAAAGGCTTTCCAGTGATGGATGAAGGAGTTGAGTACTGGTGGGTGCAACTTCACTTGTACAAAAACAAGGAAGACAACCACAAAGAAACAGGATTCTGCATGTACACCAACACTGTGGTGCACACCACATTCTTTGAGTCATCAAGAGAAGCAGCTTGGAGTACTATCAAAGAACTTAGTGCTAGAGTCAACTGCAGAATGCTCAACCTCCAAAAATACTTGATGAAAGAGAAGGAACATACCCAAGAGTTGGAAGCTACCAACCAAACCTTAAGAGGAGATATTATAGACTTAGTGATGGAATCATGTGAGCAAGATAGGCTGATTGATTCTAGGAACTTTGTGTTAGCCAACAAATCCAGTGAGATAGGATTGTAAACGTACTTCGTTAGTTGGACCACCACCTATCACCCTATTTTCCAAAATGTTTCTTAAAATAAATTTGAACCTTGGTTGATGTAATGGATTCATGTATGCATGACTTGTGATGTTTTGACTTTTGTTTTATCCTGATTTGTGTTGTTCTAACTTTTCTATCTTATAAATAGATGCATATTACCATCAGCACTGTTGAGGAGTTCCAGGTTACCCGCTTTGGTCCTCGTATCGTCGAGCTTACCACTTTGCTCAATCTCCCTCTTCCCACCATCATGGTGCATCCACTCACCAAGTTCGAGAGGAAGGACCTCTGGGGCTTCAAGGTGAACCAGCCCGGACGCCAGACAGAGCCTACTACGGAGGCCATCGTCTTCAAGCTTATACCCTAGGATTGGACAAAACCCTTAGAAAAATAGGAGTTATATTTTGATCCAAAACTTATTTACAAAAACACTTGTAACCTCTTTCCTTAACCATTTTGGTTCCAACTCTACACCTCTTCTACTTCAACTTGATGGAAAAACCTACCCATGGCCAAGGACTACACCATGTGCAAAGGATGACTTCAACTCCTTCAACTTTAATGACTTCAACATCTTCAGCCTCTTCACCAAGGACTTCCAACTTGGATATCACTAAGGACCACAAGTGAAACAAGGAAAATCTTACTCAAGATTTAGAGACTGAGGGAATGCAAAATAAGAAGGAACCATCAACAACTTTGAAGTGTTGTAATCAAGAGTTTTTCTCAAGGAAACCATGATCTCATATGAGAAGAATCATAAAGGAAGGAAAGATCACAAGTGAACCATATAGATGGACCACCCTATTTAGATAAGTCAAAAACGCACCAACCTATGTGGTGTAGCAAAAATATTTTTTTTTGTTAACTAAGTATGTGCTTGAACCTTGTTTGAGTGAAAGGTTTGGTTTGTGATTGCATGCACATTGCTTGTGTAAATTGTGATGTGTGTGGTTAGAAATATTTCCTTAGAAATATCTTGCTTACTCTAATCTTCCTTCAACCCAAACAGATGACTACTCCAAAGGACTCCAACATCAAGGTTGATGACACCAACACCAACCAAGCTGACAGCATGAGAGAGCTCATAGCAACCCAACATCGGTTGAACCAACTGACAGCTCAGTTCCTAGCCAACAATAGTGATAAAGATCCAGCACTACAAAAGTTTTTGGAGGAACAATCCCTATTGATGCTTAAGGTGACTAATCAAATGATTAGCATGGAAGAAAGCTATCCTAGAAGAGTGTATGATGATAAGGATGACAAGAATGTTATTCTAGATGGAGCCCCAGCTTGCATTATTTGTGGAGACAAGGATCATACTTCCAAGGAGCATGAGGGACAATGCCCCAATTATGAAGAAGAACATCCTGTTGGACAATGCCCCACCTCTCAAGCTACTTGTTACCTTTGTGAAGGAAGTGATCATACTCTTGACCAATGTCCTATCTATGCCTGGTAGAACAAAGGAAACAAGAAGGATCCAAGTCTACCAAAGGAAAAGTACCACTCATACCTCCAAACAAGACAACCCAATTCAAAGGATCAAAGAAAACCAAGAAACCCAAGCAAGATATGAGACTTGCACAATGTCGTAAATGTAAGGAAATGGGACACTACTCCAGTGGATGCCCAGAGAACAAGAAGAATAAAGAGATTGACCAAGTGTGGTGCAACAACTGCAAAGAGATGGGCCACTATGTAGCAACTTATCCACAAGAGCCACGTAAAGAACTCAAGGACATTCATTGCTTCAACTGCAAGAATTCAGGACACTATGCAAGCAACTGTCCAGAAAAGATGAAGAACAAGTTGAACAAACCTATGGAAAAGCTCAATCTTGGCCCATGAGTCAAGTATGGAAACCAAGGAAACCATGCAAATGTTTGCCATAAGAAATTTTCCCCAGGATCCCAAGAAGGATAATATGTAATTTTGTTTGAAAATTTTAAGGGTGGTAGTACCCTAGTTGTTTTGAACTTGCTTGTAACCCCATACTCCCCAAATCTCGGGACGAGATTTATTTTAAGGTTGGTAGCCTGTCACATCCCAAGATTTTCCAAATCTTGTAATGTGAAAATAAATGAATAAAATAAAACTTTGTTTGATTTTCAGAGCCAGAAGAAACTTTTTGAATCCAATTGTAAACCTCCAAACCTTTCTGGTCAAACAAATCCTAAGGGTATTAGAAAAGTTATTAATAAAGAAAATATATTCAATATTTAAAATTACTATTTTGGATCTTTTTATAAAAGGCTTTGATTTTCAAATGAAAAAGAATGAATTCATAAAAAAAGATTATTTTGTAAGCCAAATTAAACCTTGGCCAAGCTTTGGGAATTAAAACAATTTATTTAAAATAAAATTAGCAAAGGTTTATTTAAATAAAATAATAAGGAATTTATATCCAAACTTTATTTAAGTAAAATATTTTACCAATTGAAACATGAAAACTTATTAAAATTATTTAAACAAGATTTCCAAATAATTGATATTCACAAATAAAACCTACTAAAGTATTCTGGTTTTATTTTAGTTTTCAAAATAAAGATTTCAATAAAACAAATCCTAGTTGAATTAAATGAATAAAAAATCTATTCATTTATTTGTTATTGGACCCTAAAATAAAATGTTATTTTATTTTAAACAAGTTTCCAAGTATTCCTTATTTCCAAATAAAATCTACTGATTTGGTTTTGAAATATATTTAGGTTTCAGATAAAGATTTTATTAATAAAATCAAACTCTATTTGATTTAAAAACTAAGGCCTATTTTATTTAATTATTAATGAATCATGGACCATTTTACATAATTAATAAATGGAACCTAAAAAGATTTAAAACATTATTTATTTTAATTTTGGATTTTGGTTCATGTTCTTTGAATGAACTAATTTCAATATTACAAAGTTTGGGTGTTGTTTGAATTGATTTGAACATTGTTTGATTTGTTTGGATGTTTGAATAATTGATTTGAATTTCAAAACAGAAATAGTTTTGGAAAATAGAAAAGTGTTTAGACAGAAAAAAAATAGTGCAACAGACCCAGCCCACTAAGGCCCAGCAAAACCAGCCCAGTCTTCTCCTCGAATAAAACAATTGGCACCAACTTTCTTACCCACTCGATCCAGACAACGGGCCCACTTCTCCTCTCACTCACTCGCGACAACAGACCCCACCTCCTCTTAATTTTCCCGAACTGTTTTCCTCACCGAATCAGCCCAGAGACACCGGTGGACCTCCTCCTCTCTCCTTTTCCCCTGTTGGTAGGCCCGCTATCACTGTTCATCGTCTCCTTCACCCATCCCGCGACCAGTTCTTCTCCCGTTCTGCGTTGATTTCTCCAAATTAAGCTTTAACGCGACCGACGTTACCAGCCTTGATCACGCAGATGGAAACGCCAGGCATCCTCTATATTTCCCTCGACACCTCGCTCGCCACGCCCAGACCGCCTCCAAGTTCTTCCCGAGCACCCTCTGCTCCGACGAGGTCCAGTACCGATTCCGACCAAGTCACACCGCCTCCTATCTCCCCGAACACACGATCTCGCTCACCGCATCCTAGCGCATCTTTCTGTGCCATTCATTCACCTGCGGGCACTCCAGAGCCTCGACAACAACGACCACAACATCACACCGCCATCTGCCGTTCTCCGGCGAACTTCCCAGGTGAACTCCGATCGCCCCAGCACCTCCTATTGATGCTCACATCACCCCCAGATCATCCTGCGTTTAACAGTGTACTTATTTTGCTTCGGCACGAATCGCAGCCTCGCCTACGACCGTGGACAGAGCCGTCCGACGCCAGCCCTAACTCCGGCGAGCAATCTAGGACAGCCCCGTGCACCCCTTCAACCTAAGCGAGCAGGTTGAGCATCCCCGTGCCTCGGCGATCACTATGAGCCACTCCTCCTTCTCTCTCGCTTCCTGTGTTAGCCGGAACTCCACCTTGAGCGCCGCCGTCTGCCGCATCTGCCCATCTCGTGACGAGCGGTAGTAACCGTTAGATCTGGATCGAACGAATCGGATAGATTACTTAAACACCGAAGGGGTATGTCCTCTGGACCACTCGATCTAACTAGATCCAACGCCCCACAGCCGCGATCCAACCGAACCGGTATGGACCAATAGGAACACGACGCGTGGCACTAGATCTGTTTAAAAGAAATTGAAAACAAATTTATTTGCAAACTTCAAACCCTTGTATCTTTTGATCCACACGTCCAAAAATTACAAATTTTATATCGTTGGATTCAGGAGAACAAGCCCTAGCCAACTGTGGAATTATTTTAGCCAAGAGTATCTGTTAGTTTGCTTAATTTTGCAGATTCTTTTGTGAGCTTGTTTAGAGTATAAAAAATATTTAAAATTGATTTTAGGGTTAAAACTTTTGCAAAATGGTTTGTTGTGACCTTACTGACCCTAGGAACCAACCCATGGTTTTGAAAATGAAATTAGAAAAATTTAGAATGGATTAATTGAATTAGTCTATTTCTAGCTAAATAAAGATAAGGGTTTTATTATGAAAAAGGATTTTGGAATAAAAACCTTGGGAAAATATTTTGATTCAAAGCTACTGAACCAAAACACCAAGACTTGAGAGTTAGAAACTTTTGGTGAGAAACTTAAAGATTTTTGATTTGATAAAACCATTTTCCCACCATATAAAATATTGAATGGAATTTTAAAATAGTTTTTGGGCAAAACCCTCTAACTAATGACTTTGCCATTTTGGTAAATGACCAATTTGGACCTTACAAAGTTTAGAAATCTAGTGGAGACCATCCTTGCAATAGAACCATCCTTTGCATACTTATGCATGACTTAGTTTCCTTCTTGTCTTGTGTGTGTGATTTTGTTTGAGTAATGGTGGTTTGGAATGTTAGTTGATTTGGTGTTTGCTTGATTGACTTGTAGTGAAATTAGCAAAGTATGAGACTAGCAAGATCAAGGAGTGAACCCTCATTCCCTACCAAAAAGGCAAGTTACACTATCATACAAATGCCCTACTATTTTCATTATACTTAGTGGATTATGAAAACATGCATGAAAAAGATTTCTTTATACTTATGCTATGCTAAATCCTAATAGGATTCCCTATACACTCCTTAGTGAAAATATTGTAGTTGTACATGCTTAGCCATACTGTATTTTGAAAAGAGATACATGTTGAGATTTTTCAAAGGTTGAGAAAAGAACTTATGTTTTACATAATAAAACAAGGACCCAATGAACCACCTTGGTGGTGGACACTTTAAGTTTTGGAGAGGGTGGCAACAAAAGGAACCATGTCTATGGGATTCACTTTGTGTTGTGCTCCAAAAGAAAACCACCTAGGAAACTTAGAGATTGAACATGTTTCTCCAATTGTGGCTTTCGTGTGCAACCATATGCTATTATGGCTCTGTCTTAGTCAACTACATTAGGAAGACCCTTACATTGTCTTTAGTTACCGGACATGGGGATCTGGAATGCTTCATGGGGGCTGAAGACAAGCTAGCAATGATGTATGGGAGGACCTTTTGGAAAGACTTCGTCACATTCTCGCCCAAGATTCCATCTTGGTGAGCACTAACCCAGTAGGCCACTGGTGGCAACAAGATGGGATTGTGTCATGTGGGTAAAGTGTACTCCTTCTGCAGAAGTTAATAAAATCTAAGTACTTAGCTGTGTCCCCGGTTATGGACAATACTGAGCAACTAAAGTTTGAACAATGGGAGATCTCGACATTCCAACTTCTAAAGTAAAATAAAACTTGATGCCCTTGTGTATCTACCAAGGAATTCAAAGAGATTTTGTTAAACTTGATGCACTTGGGGTTACCAAGGTGTTCAAGGGATTTTGTTTAAACACTTGATGTACTTGGAGTGACCAAGGAACTCATGAGATTTGATAAGACTTGTTGCACTTGGGGTTACCAAGGTGCTCAAGGAGTTTTGACAAAGACTTGAACACTTGAGTTTCTACCAAGGAGTTCAAGGAACTTGGAAAAGAAATTTGACAAAGGACTTAAAACCTTTTTTTGAAAAGATAGGATAAAATATTGCTTTATGCAAATAATCCTTAAACTCTACCTAGCCAAATATGCATATAATGATAGGATCCACTCTTATTATACATAGAAGTGAAGCTTGCCAATACAATTCAAAATGTATTGACCCTTGTGGCTGTAACTTGTAATGTTGCAGGTTGATTGTTTTTAAATGAAGATTGTTTGATTGACTAGGACTACAAAGTCTACAACCAACATCTGCCTGTGGCACTTTGAAGATGAAGGACCCATGACTATAGTTATTCCGCTGCAATGTAATGTAATAGCCAAATGAGCTATGTTTGATGTAATAAACTTATGTTATTCCTGGTTATAAATTTATATTATGACCTTTGTATCTTGATATTACATCTTAACTGTGGATTCTAGCTAATGATCCAGGGACTAGCATTGTAAACACAGGAGGAATCTACCTTATTGGGTTGAGACCTCTACATCAAGATATTTTGAAATTTGTTGGTTGTCACCTAATAGCTTTGTCTTAAATAAATAAGTTATGCTCGGCCCCATAGTGTCAAAACAATAGAATTGATAGTTTGCTTACGGAAGGAGTTGTCAATTGGAAATGATATTTCAAAGTTTTGAGTTATATGCTAAATAAGGTGTTGTTTAATTGTCTTAAGAGTTTATCCTTAAAGATACTCAACACCATAGATGTGATGATCGACTTGATAGTACTCTTTGAAAGGATTTGTTTGAAGAAACTAAGTTTAGCGGTAATTGGGATGCATGCCAAATCGTGACCTGATAATTAAAGTATGATATTGCTTTATGCGTGTCTGCACAACTATCACATAACATGGGATGCTAACAACTCCGCTGGCCTTTGAACAATCCAAAAAGAGGAAACTCTTGGAGTTTGGCTATGAGTTGACCAACATATGTAGCAGAAATGTTATATTTGGGTATGCATTGGTATTCTCATGGGCCTGTGTTCAAAGAAAAAGAGGGAACACTCCTCTAACCATTATGAGAAATCATTATACCAAAAAGGGAAACCTTGGTAATGGTCACGAGTATCCATTCTTAGCCTACAGTCTGATTAAACATACTAAGTTTTGTCATGATCTCATTACTGATGAACTGAAGTTTTAGAAAGACAAAGAATAGAAAATGAGTGTTTGATGGCCATGATTCATTGATGTGGATGAACAAATGAGACACTCTGATGCCATGCTTGTTTTGACATGTTATTGCATTTACTTTTGGCATAAATCTCGTTACTAAGAGATAAACTTTCTAAAAGTTCAATAACTGATGTTTGCACTTGGGAGCCTTAACTAGATGACATGATTGGGTAGAATTTATAAACTTTATTCCTATTTATGCTTGACATCTATTTGTGACTAAGTTTTGTCTAAGTTCTGATGAATATTTAATGGTCTTTATAACTGAGCTTGTTTTGCCTTGTATGAATACATGTTTTCTCTCTTCGAGCTTGTAGAAGAAATAAGGATGCAAGGCATTGATTTCCAATGATAAGCTATTTCACAACCATTAATTTATTATCGACCATTCCTGCTCGAGGACGAGCAAGGTCTATCTTGGGGAAGTTAATGGTCGTGAAATACCAGCTCTTTTAGCCATATAAAATGTGTCATTTATCTCTCATATCATGTTTCTTATAGCTATAGCTATGCCTTATATGCATGACTTCTAGTTCTCATTTACTTTCATATGATATTTGCACATTTGGTAGTTTAGGAAGAATTTTATCACTTTCCTTGTCTATGACATGTGTGTAGGTGTTGGTGAAGATTATGGATAAAAAGGAACAAAGAGAGCATAGTATGGAGGAGTTGTATGGACCAGACTTAGCCATTTAAGGGGTTGGAAAAGTGAAGTTTTCCAACTTCCAAAAATAAATATCCAAGACCATGGGATTGTATCCCTCGACGAGACGAATCCAACGAGCCTAAGAACACCCAAAACGGAGTTCGTATGAAGAAATGGCGGCCAAAACACTGAGGAGCCTGAAGGTTTGACGAGCAACTATACGGCGGAAAGCCTTTTTCTGGCTATATAGTACCCGTCGTATAGTTACTAAAAAGGCCGGAAACAACGGGATTTCGCCTCAAAGAAGCTCCAGAACCTTCCCTAAGTCATATGATGGTATTGGGGGAACCCTAGGGCACCCCCAAGGCCTATATAAAGAGGGGAGGAGCCAAGAGAGAGCCACCAAGCCATACTCTCCACCACGGCGGAGCCCTGACGCTGTGCCACCGCCATAGCCTCCTCTAATCAGATCTACACCATCACCATCACACAAGAAGAGAATGGACTAGGATCTTGAAGGCCTCCACCGATCTACATCGTCATCTTCATCAACAACGTCTCCATCACCAATCCCCTTTGGTTACTTGTTGTAATTCTAGATTGAATCTTGGATTTGCACTTGTTCTTAATTATATCATCATACTTCATCCATATTCTATCCATGATGTTGATTGCCTTCATGTGTGAGTAGTTTCCTTTGTTCTTGGGGAGATGGGGAAACCCTAGTATGTGATTGAATTGAGATAAAGATTATTATGTGATATTGTTCAGTATGTGTCTGTGTTAGATTTCCTTCATCTTGATGTTGGGTGAAGCGTGCCACTCAATATTTGCCTTAATGAGGACTAGATGGAGGGAACTACCTGTTGGTAGATGGAGGGGTGATAGCACTTACTGTGACTATAAATCTATTGTCATCCTTTACGTATCAACTTGGGAACCGAGGAGAACTCATGGAACATTGTCCATGCCATGGGATACATCCTACGGGGTAAAGTCCCTTAATAGCGCAATTATTCGATTGATGTCGATTGTTGTCTGCTATGGTTATGACGGATGATGTGAGCAGTGGTTGCTGCCTATTCGTTCATATATGGAGATCCTCCCACACATATCATAAATGGTATTATTCATTATAATAATTTTGATCACTCTTTCTAATTACTAGCGGTGGATCCACTACTCTTCCTAAGAACTCTTTCCACCATCTTGCATACTTTTGTACTCATACTTGCATGCTCTTGTTTACTTATAGATTTAGTTTACTTGTTGTTCTGTTATTTGAAAAACCCAAAAATATCTTTTACACAAAACTCGCATTTTATCTTATTACTTAGAATGTTATTTAGCATTACTATTTCAGTATTTAGTTCAAGAGTTATTTAGACTTCAGACTCCTTCTCCCTGTGGGATCGATATGTTTATTTAGAAACTAGCTACAAACGATCTGTGCACTTGCAGTCATCACCTGAGACCTAGCATCCCCATATATAAAGGCTAGGACGGTCCAACGAGGAGGCAATCCTCTCCCACAATAGATCTATAGATCTAGACTTACATCATACCCTAGCATACACCACGCCAGATCCAATCTAAGCACCCTTGTAACCTCTGGTTCCGCAATCAATCAAGAACAGACAAGCAGGAGTAGGGTTTTCCTCCGAGGGCATGAACCTGGGTAAACCTCGTGTCCCCGTGTTGCCTATCTGTTAGACGTTCCGCGATCTCCAGTGTCCCCTCCTTCTCCAAAACCCAAGTCCATAACAATGGGCATTGACGAGTCGAACCCTCGTCAGGTCCATTATGTGTTTCCATATACCACTATTGGTCATTGATCGAAAAGTGTGTCGATCATTTGTGTGTATTACCAAGCCTTAGGGTGTCACACTTAAGGGTATAGACGCTTAGGGATTGATTCGAGGTCGTAGGAGAAAAGAGAGAATACTTTGGAATTGTTCCGGGGTGATACCGGAATGGTTCCAGAGATATCTGATGATGATCGGAGGGGTCAGAAAGGTGTTTCGGAGTGATAGATATTAAATAATATGTATTTAATATTAACTAAATGTATTAATATTAAAAATATTATTTAAACTGGATTTTGGGGCAGCCCACCAAATTGGGCCTCATCGAAGGAGGCCCAAGAGGGGGCCGCGCCATAGGGAAGGCCAGAGGGGGGCCGCCGCCCACATGCGGGCTTCCCACCATGTGGGAGGGGGGTTGGCCACCGCCTCCTCCCACCTTTTCTCCCTTGATTAGTCTCACCCCGGGACATTGAGGGAGGTGGTGCCTCCCTTCCACCTATATAAAGAGGGGAACCCTCTTTCCAAATCCATCGAATGAATCGGCCTTTTCATATTCTCTCTCCCACTCTCTCTCCCTTATGTGTGGTTCCCAAAGTTTGTAACTGCATATGGGGATAGGGATTTCTCTACCATACGCACGTTGTCGTGCAGCTAGACTCGGTCTGGATCAATCTTCTTCCGCTGCTTTGCTGGACCGGAGCCCGGGAGATGTCTCTACACCATATGTGTGTAATGCCATGAGGAACTACCACTTGTGGTGATTTTTCTTTAAGCTTGGAGCTTGTACATCTATGCAACCATGAGGTCGAATACGTCGCACAAGGACTAGGGGTGACTTGCGAGGAGCTTCGCGACCTTGAGGTCGGGTGATTATGACTAAGTCATCCACGTTCCCCGTGAAATGTTAACCACATTCGGTCTTCAAAGGTATGAACACTGAATCCGCGCTTGTTACCTTACATCTACATATATATAGATCTTGGCTAGGTGTGTTAACCATAGGAATTTTTTGTTTTCTGACACGGAGCCTCTTTAGTGGTATCAGAGCCGATCTATGCGTAGATGTTTGGTATGAGTAGAACACATGTATATTGTGTGGGCATTGATTTTCTAATTGCTACCCTCCCACGTGTACTTGTTCATATCACGACAATGTCGGATAAAGCGGCCCAGACTGACCTTATGCGAGACTAGTTCCACGACTAACAAATGGCTTGCATGATATAAGCGGCCAGTGGGTGCCTGTCTCTATGACATTATTTGATATGGCACTTACAAAGGACGGTCCTAAAAGGGGACTTAAAGCGACAACTAGTCAATCCATGTTTTGGTTGATATTCGTGCGTAAGAAATGGTTCTTGTGCAAATGCCCAAACAACCGCGTAAAACTTAAAAAACATAAAGTAAAGGCGTCTAACTTTATTTTGCAGGGGCATGTGATATAACATGGTCCAGGTAAGTATTTGCGAAATAGGCCACCAGCATGAATGCACCATGTACCTGCTGCTGTGCTGGAAAGCGCTCGATGGAGATCAAGACGTGACAACCATGTCATGTCATATTACATATGATGTTGATTTCATATGTATCTTGATGTGATAGTATTAGACTTATGATGGTAGCATACAAGATGATCCCTCAAACATAATTCCAATGTTAGTGTTCTTCTATAAGTGTGCACCACCGAGAAAGTCCATCGTTGTGGAGCATGCCGTGATGAACGGGTGCAAACACATCGACGTTCGCATATGGTGGGTGTAAGGCATATATACACCGCAATACACTGTAGTTAAAATTGGCGATCCTAGAACGTACAAACATGGCCTCAGATGGTCAAAAGGTTAAGCATGAGTCGCATGGTTATGTGATCCATATGTTAATATCTACCTCGTTAGTTGTATCAAGGACCGTGACGATCGGGAATGATACGGTGTAAAGGGATCGTATAATCGCTAAACAAACGATTGGGGGATGTTCGTTTGAATGGGAGTTCTAGTAATAAACTCATATTATGAACTAAACAATCTAAATGAATTTGCATAGCTGTTATAGTTAGCATTCGTTGTAGACTACCTTATGTTTAAATTTTATTGAGATAATATAATCATAATAATCTAGATACTTTACAGACTAGTACTGTATTGTTTGAATGTCAAATTAAAGATAAAAGTACTGAAGCAGTCTTTCAAGTAAACCTCACTTACTCCATGAAGGGCTAATAAGTGAATTAATCCTAGAATAATTGATTCCAAAGTTAGTGTCAAAATGGATCATGCTTGCCTCCATGATACTTGATATTAGAAAGAAATTTCTTTGTATCAAGATTATCTCATAGCTGAAATATTCAGAAATCATCTTGTGTAAAAGATATTTTGATATCTAAAACATTATTTGATTGCAACATGAAAACGTATAATTTAGTTGGAAACTGATTTGGATGAGAATTTAACACCCAATAGGTTTGGTAACTAAAGTTATACAAACGTTCATCCTTATGAACTATAGTAAGTTTCAGCATGAAAGTTGCCATGATAGGATGAATAAAAGGTATAGGTAAAATGTTTACTATACTGAAAAATCGCTAAAAGATAAATCCAGAAGAACACGAATCATGTGATGATTGTGAACACACCGACATACTTTCCTCTTTCGGCTATAAATGTTTGTGTTCGCTGTCTCCCAAAGCACACTGCCTCTCACACCTCCATTCCCCAACCACCAAGCCCCCTGGCAACGACAAGAATAGTTTAGCGGCAATGATGGACGAGCGGCGAACGGCTTTGGTCGGTGCTCTCTGTAGCTATGGTAGGCACGCCTGCTCCACGATGTCGGCTACCCGGCGCCGCTGCACTTCCGGTGCCCCCAGACATGGAAGTTCAGCGCGGGCGGCGTGCCCGTGCTACCGGTGCCGGAGGGGAACGACCTCGTCGACGAGATCCAGGTGGCTATCACTGCCATGGAAGATCTAGAGCTTGCCGAGGACCCCGACAACCTCGCCTAGTTAGAGAATTTCTTCGTTGAGCAACACAACAAATAAATGGCCGCCCACGAAGGAGGAGGCCTGTCGCCGGCGAGGAACAACGCCGCATGACAGCGTCGGTGGTGGAGCACGCCAGGCCGCATGATCGTCACCATGCGGTGGCCAACTGGCTATCGAGACGGATGGTGGGGCATTTCGCCGTCGTCCTCTCCATCGGCGTTGCGCTCATCCGGCTCGGCGCCTGCGTAGTCGCCGCGCCCCACCACGCCACTCGGCCTGTTGAAGTGGGAGGTTGGGTCACCGGTGCGCTTGTCGCCGCGGTTGCGCTCTCATGGCCTTGTCATCAACGAGCGTCGTGCATTGTCGCCGACGAGTGGCCATCTTCGGTTGGTGGGGCCAAAGCTTCGCACGCCGAAGGTTGAGCCGGCGGATTGGGCGATCCCCGTCGATGAGGACGCCTTCGTCTTGAAGATGGCGATGGAGGAGTCTCTCAACGACGTGCCACCGATGCAGGCACCCGACGCCTGCGCCTAGTCCAAGGCGGTCTAGGAGCGCGAGGAGGCCGAATGCCTCCACCGTCTGCGCCAGTAGGCTGAGCGCCAAGCCGCGCGCGGCGTTCGCCCGCAGCGCGCCTATCAGGGTGCACCGCTCATCGTCCTCTACGTCGACGAAGAGGAGGCCGAGCCCTCATCGCAGCTGTGGCGACCTCGGCAAGGGTAGCTCCCGTCTACTGCAGCTGTCGAGCGACGATGACGGGACCCAGGATGTCGACTACACGTCATTCTATCGCCACTTCGTCATGTGAACGGTGCGTCTGTCAGCATCAGCATCTCTTAGTATTAGTTATTTCTATGTTTTTTGAAGTTTTTCTTAGCCACTTGCAGTCAAAATTCAGGTATATGTTCGAGTTTGACATAATACGTATGAACTTGCCTATATTTTAATAAAATCGTCTATATTCATATATTTTGCTCTGTTTTCTCAATTTTTTGTCAAATGCGGAAACTCTGTCTGAAAATACGGGTGGAAAACTGGCCGAATGTTACATCTGCCCGACTCTATATAACGCCGGAATTTAGGCCTGAGACGGCCAATTAGTGGAGGTGCTCTTAGAGGTGAGAGCAATCCCTGCTGCAACGCCTTATCCAAGCATGAGATGGACATGTCAAAACGATCATGGGATGGAAGCAAAGCCATGAGCCCATGACCAATTGACCATAACAAAAAGCTAGGTCAAGAAAGACACGTTTACCTGGTCGCAGTGGGAGCTTCTCCAATAGTACTATCAAAGCATTTTCATTTGCAAAAATTAAAAACAGAGGTCGCCACCTATCTCTAACTGAAAACTGTCAGGCATACATTTTCTATCTTTTCTTCATTCTGTGTGTGCTCCTTTCCTTTCCTATTCAGTTAATTTCATCTCGTTTCTTGGATGGTCGGCAGCTCGAGGTTTCCTCCCCATGCTCGCACCCTCTCTTCTGCCAGCATAGCCTGCATCACCCCAAGCAATATAGTTCAGAAATCCATAAGCCAGAAGGCAAATACGAGACGATTTTAATCTGTTGCTTAATTGCTGTTACCTCTTTCTCCCATTTGGTTCTGAAGAGGATCACTACTAGAATGATAGTCTGCAAAATCGTGCCGATCAGCATCCCCACCCAAATCCCCTGCACGTACGTACATGTTACACAAAATCAGCACGGTCTTCCTGAAGAAACTCATCGGAACGAATAGCAAATGTTAAACAGTCCAGGTTTCAGTTTCATTACTGTTGCGTTAAGCTTCAGTTTGAAGCCGAAGACAGCTGCAAGAGGCAGGCCGACGAGATAGTAGCAGCCGATGTTCACGAAGGCGACCAAGGATTGCCACCCAGCCCCGATCGCCACCCCTGATAACACCGGCTGGATGCTGTTGAGGGATATGGTGGCGGCCAGAAGATACCCCAGTTTCGCAGTCTCCCTGACGAGTAGATCGTCGCCGGTGAAAAGCCTCGGTAGCTGCTTCCTCGCCAGGAGGGTGACGAGCGTGAAGATGAGCCCGATGGCGGCCGACGTGACGACGGAGACGACGACCGAGAACTTGGCTGCTTTCGGGTGTTTGGCGCCAAGTTCGTTCGCCACGCGAACACTGTCAGAAGACGAGAGAGACAGGTGAGGGTAATTTCTTGGAGCGTCAGAAGATCGTCAATAAGCAACTGCGTACCTCACTGCGGCATTAAAACCAACAGATACCATCAGTGTCCACATGTTATAGTTCATGCTGTTGCAACAAAATCGAACTCTGTTAGGCAAAGTTAGAAAAGAAAAGATGTCAGAACAGGCACTGACATAACGCGGGAGCGGGAACTACTAACCATATTGAAACGGCCCCAACTTGAATCTCCGGGTTCGTCAGGCAACCCACGAGAATGAGCACTGCTGTGTAGTACCACATCTCCAGGCTGCAGTACCGAAATCGGTCACTCCCAAGTCAAAACAGCACAAACGACCCAGTGATGTAGAATTTCATCCATAAGAAAACTGAACTAGTACGAACCACAGCATGACGGCGGACGCGAGGGAGAGCCTGACGAAGCCGGCGAGGCTGGAGAAGGCCTTCCGGGAGAACCCCGTCCACGCCTCCGGGAAGGACCCGCCGACGACGTACGCGAACTGCGCCGCGTTGATGAGCCACCAGGAGACGTTGCCGACCATGGCGGCCCCCACGAGGCCGCGGCCGAGCCTGGCGACGACGAGCCAGTTGAGCAGCGCGTGCGCGGCGACCGCGGCGCCCGAGATGAGCGTCATGACCCACACCCGGCCCTGCGCCTGGTAGAACTTCTGCATGGGGAAGTTGACGGCGTAGGCGAAGAGCTGCGGCACGCACCACCGCGCGTACCGCCCCGCCACCGCCGAGATGGCCGGGGACTGCCGGAGCAGGCGGAGGATCGGGTCCGTGAACACGTAGAGCGGGAGCAGGGCGGCGGCCGTGGCGAGGCAGATGATCCAGGAACGCTGCATGTAGACGCCCAGCGTGTGGAGCTGCCCGGCCCCCACCGCCTGCCCGCACAGCGTCTCCAGCGCGCTCCCCATGCCAAGCTGCATGCGACGCAGCAACGGACAGCCGAATGAAATTATTCTAGCTTGTCGATCGTGCGATGGTGTTGAAAGTATCGAGGCGATTGGTTAGCTAGGTACTACTACGTACCAGGAGCCCGTAGGCGAGGCCCTCGATGACGCCGTTGACGATAGAGACGGCGGCGAGCTCGACCTCGCCGATGTGGCCGACGAAGGCCGCGGTGACGAATTCGATCAGGAACTGGAAGACCCCGGTCAGGATCACCGGCCCAGCGATCTGCCACAGGTTCTTGCACTCGTCCGCCCAGGTCTTGCGGCGACCCACCGTCCCCGCCTCCGGCGCCACCATCTGCTCGCCCCTGGTTGAAGCCCGTACATGCGTGCATGCGTGCGTCGTGCCGCCTTTTATACGTACCGGCCAGTCAAGGTTGGGGTCCAAGGTTTCAGCTGCAGACTCTGCATTGTAGTAGATGTGAGCTTGTCGAGCGCGCTGGAGGTCGCGCAACGTACGTACGTGGACGCCGCAGTAGGTAAGGTGTCCCGCAGCCATGGTGGTCCGATATGGATGGCGAAGCTCCAACACTGTCTGTCTATGCGTTCACTCCCGCGGCCACGTGCAATAAAGGCTAGCTGTCGCGGCCTCCGGTTGCAGCTAGCCGCTTTGCCAAGAGCGGCAGATCACGGTCCAGACTTCAGGCGTACCTTCGGTCCGCTTCAGTCCAAATGGCCGTCACGGTCAAGGTTTGCAGCTAGCCAGAAACGGCAAATGAGAAGAGATGCAGATGTTTGCTGCAAATATGCGTGCCCGCTCCCGTCCTGAGTTCTTGCAGCGAAAGATTTGTTCCGCTTCTCTGTCTAATGTAACTTTGCAAGGGCACGCTTTCCGAAACAGGATTTAGCCCCGATTTATAAATAAAACACAAACATTCCAATCTGATACAAGGTCCAAACAACAAAAAGAAAGAACAACACATAATAGTCCTTTGGGGCCACATCAACACAAAGCCCAAAGAAGAAAATAACAAGAAGATAGCTCCCACTACAAGAGCCTCGCGTCTTGTCGGTAAGATAGAAAATTCGGTTTGATACTAATGAAACTAATTTTTTCACACGGACAAGAGGTATCCACCAAGATGACCTCCAGTCACCCTACTTGTTCTTATTGTATGCAGAGGGTTTATTAGCAATGCTTAATCATGCAGAGTCAAATGTGTCATTGGTTAGGGTGAAGGTGTGTTGTGATGCACCAATGGTGTCTCAGTTGTTATTGTTGATGACTCGCTGATTTTGATGGAGACAATGCTAGGAAAGTTAAGAAAATTCTAGATGATTACCATGCTAGCTCTGGCCAGCTGGTGAGTGCGTCCAAGTGTAGTATCTATTTTAGTCCAAATATTTGTGTTGAAGCCAGGGTTGAAGTTTTTTTAAACTTTGGATATTTTTTACTGAATCTTTAAATGACAAGTATCTCGGACTGCTTGCCATATGGTAGGTGTCGAGTGAAATGATTGCTTCCAACACTTGGTGGAAATTAAGGGTACTAGCCCAAATTAGTGGATGGAAGAAAAATGCTCACAATGGGAGGGAAAGAAGTTCTAATAAAAGCGGTTGCTCAAGCCATTCTAGTGTTTGCGATGATAGTATTTAATATTCCGGAAAAATTGCAAAGGAATTTATGATGCTATTTCACAGCTTTGGTGTGTTGATGATGATGACCACAAAACAATTCTGCTTAGCATGGTGGAAATTATGTATTCCAAAAAGAGATAGGAGGCATGGGTTTTATGGATCTTCATACTTTTAATACTACAATGTTGGCAAAACACTGTTGGATACTTATGGAGCAACTTGATTCTTTATGTGCTAGAGTTTTGTGAGTTAGGTATTATCCTGATGGTAACATACTTGAAGCAAATTTGAAAAGTGGAAGCTCATATACTTGGCAAAGTATTATGTATGGTTTGAAAGCTTTTAAGAGAGGTTGTATTTGGAGAGTGGGAAAGGGGGACTGAAAGGGCATGTATGCCTCCATGTTTGGTTTTGGTATTTAATGACAATTTCTATGGACTAATGTGTAAATTGAGATTCACTTGTAGGTTTTGTTTATTGGCATTGCTTGGACCATGTGTTGGTTTTAAGGTAGTCAAAATGAAGAAGAATAAGATCAAGAGTCTCTTGAAGAATATGGAGTTTCACATGTGCATCTTCAAGACATCATCCTTATGGGGATAAAAGAAATGAAGTGCAAGCTCAAGATGCACCATCTCTAGAAGATCTCATGCTTGAAGCATGCCATCCTTGGTGATCATGGTTTGATGAAGAAAAGTTCAAGACAGAGGTCTCCCTATGGTGTATGGGGGAGAAATTTGCAAGTCTTCGTCAAGCAAGAGCGAGCAAGAGCAATCAAGAAAGGTGTTCCATCTTGAGAACGTCAAGACGGTCTATATCAAGCTTAAGTGGAATGCTCAAGGCAAAGGTATAATACTGATAGGGTTTATCTTTCTACCGGTAACATGTTGTTAGTTGGGAGACCGGGTTTAGGATAGATAACCGTACTATCAAGAGGGGCTCTCAAGTGAGTGACTCGATCACATCTTTCGGAGAGAGCTCAAACCTTTGCATTATTGCATCATATTTCTTGGTTGTTGTTGGTTTTGGATCTTTTCCATGTGAGGATCTAGAGCTTGTGGTTATCTTCATAACAAGCTCTAGTTCATCAAAAACAGATTTCCCTTGCATATCCTATTGCGGTTTTAATCTTGCGGGTTTTCCGGCTCCACGCTTGGGGAGGTATCTCACACATATATACTTGATATTTTCTCACTTGGTGGTACCCAATATTTCCAACAAAATTGGTTTCATCTCTTTTGGAGTTCGGGTGCGAAAGTTATTATAGTTTTAGTTCTAAACTTCCCATGGGCAGAAGTTTCAGCGCACCACCGGTAGTACCGCTAGGGCATGTTTGCCGTCGGTAGTACCGGTGGAAGTTCCTGCCTACTTCCGCCCAGGGATGGTTTTTGCTCAGTACATTGCATCTTATGAAATGGTTTTTTATCGGTAGTTGAGCGGAAGTTTGGCAGAAGTACCGGCACCACTCAGCGGAAGTACCAATGCACCGGCATTAGTAACGGCCTTGTTTGTTTTCTCTCTTTTGCGTCATAGTTTTTGACCATTGGTAGGGTCCAGCGGTAGTACCGCTCACTCACCAGTACTACCGGCAAGGCTCAGAAATGTCCTAAACGGCCAATTTCTGTGATCCCTTTAAAAGGTGCTCCTCTTCCCTTTTGTGGCGTTAGCTCTTTGGTTGGTCTTTCTCTCTCTCTCTCTCTCTCTCTCTCTCTCTCTATCTATCTCTCTCTCCCTCCCTCTCTCTCTCCTCCATTGTTGTCCTTGAAGAACTTGTCCTCTCCCCTTCCTCCTTCTATGATTCTTGCATCTTTTTGAGGGATTTGTGAGAGGAGATCTAGATCTACAACCCCATCAAAAAAAATCCCTTATTTGTGAAGGAATCCTTGGGATCTAGATCTTGGAGAGTTTTGTGTTCTTCTCTTGTGTTCTTCCTCTCTTATTCCCCAATAGATTTTGTAGCTTTGGAATTTAGTAGTGAAGGACTTGTCCTTGCATTTGGTGCATAGGTTTGAATTCTCCTCGAAGATTCGGTGAGTTCAAGCTTGTGGACTTGATACTCTTGGGTTCTTTGAATCCTATACGGTTGTGTGGTTATGGTGTGGTTCCCTTGGGGCCTCCAATTGATTTGTGGACATTCTTCAGGCTAGAGGCATTTGTGGTGATTGTTGGGAGCCTCCAATTGAGTTGTGGAGATAGCCCCTTCCTTGTATTGGCTCGGTGACTGCTCTCAAGTGTCCCATTTGTGGTGAGCTCATGGGTGAATAGGGTGAGCCTGTTGTGGCGTCGGTGAGTTGCATGCCTTCGCATCTTGGGGTGAGGCCTTGTGTGACGTTGGGTGAGCATCAAGACACCACACCTTAAGGTGAGCCATTTGTGGTATTCGGAGAGCACTGCGCCATCGCACCTCTCCAATGGAGACATAGCTTCTTTGGAAGTGAAATTTGGGATAAAAATCATCGTCTTTGTGTCCATCAGTTATCTCTCAACCGAGCCATTTACTTATGCAATTTATATTGTTAGCCACCGTGCTTTAAATATTATATCTTCCTGTCACCTTGTTGCTTATATTGCTTAGCATAGGTCGTTGGTGCACTTAGTTGAACCTAGTGGTTTTAGGTTTTGTGCTCAATAAATTAAATATTAGTATTTTTCCAAATTTATTAGAGTCTAAACCGTAATTATTTTAAAAGCCTATTTACCCCTCTAGGTAATAGGGACCAAATTAATATTTGGGATGATGCTTGGATCCCCACAAGTCCAACAAGGAAAAGCTATACCCCTTAGGGAGGTATTCTACCGAGTAAAGTATCAAATTAAATTAATCCATCTACATGCACTTGGGATGAAGAACTCATTTGTGAAAAATTCTAGAGTGTTGACGTGAACAAAATTCTTGAAATAACTATTGCTTCTTCGGACATGCAGGACCTTGTAGTGTGGCATTATACAAAGTTTGGTTTGTTTACAATAAGGTAGGCCTATCATCTAGAATGGGATTACCAATTTGGTCATCACCATCCTGATGTTATGAATTTAGGGACTTCACACGTTTGTAAAGTTTGGAAGAAACCATGGCATTTAAATATCCCATCAAAGATAAAGATTTTTAGTTGGCGTGTATTACATGGTATTATACCATGCCCAGGGGTTTTAGCTAACCGACACATTGGAAACATTAGTAAATGCCCCATATGTACTGTAGGATGTGAAGATATTATGCACATACTATTTTCCTGCCCAAGAGCTAAACATGTTTGGACTAATATTGGTATCTAGAACATGTTGTCGGAAGCGCTACAATACAATCGATCAGGTTCAGTTATTCTTAAGGACATAATTATAAACTTGAAGTCATGCTCACCGTTGGGAAACATTGTCTACCCAGAAATAAATCTTACGGGAGCATGGTACATTATGCTGGGAAAGGAATCAAAGAACTCATGGTGAAAATATTAAACCATCTCATAGTAGTGCCATGTCAATTGGTGTTCTGGTCACTAATTACTAGAGATCAAGAAAGAATCTAGTGGCTAAAAAGATTGAGTCTTGGAGATGCCCATATGAAAGTATGCTTAAAATTAATGTTGACGCGGCTTATGATGCTAACCTTGGTACATGAGGCATGGGTACTATTGCTAGAGATTTTCAGAAAAATTCATCGCTCCTAGCTGTAAAGAACTTCACTTCATTAAGGATGCGATGATGGCAAAAGCTTATGCTTTGATAGAAGGTCTCAGACTAGCACAACATGTGGGATGTAACAAGTTTATTATATAGTCAGATGATGCAGGTGGTTTCTCAACAACTTCGTCAACAGCTATTTTTGATGACTATAGGATCCTCTCGTCAAGGTTTAGAAAAATATTCATTGAGCATTGTAATAGGGAAGCGAATGGAGTGGCTCATGAGCTAGTTAGGCATAGTTTTTTAGAGTCATTTCGATTGTTTTTGGGACGATGATCCCCTTAAATTTTTATTATATGCACTCATGAACGATGTAACTACGTTAGGATCAATAAAGCTAGCAAGGGATGGAGTCCCATAGTTTTTCTCAAAAATAAAAAATAGCCCTGCGGCTAGCGAAGAGGTGAACTGGAAAGACGCCACCAGCAAAGGCCAAAGAGTACCGTGCAACTTCTCCTTGTCCTGCTGCCTAGTAAGCAGGTGCCACTCCTGTAGAAAAGTAAGAAATTTGAAGATGGATTCAGAAGCATGCCGTGGAAACACTTTCTCGGTAACCATCTTGTTATGGAATATTCGTTAGTGTTTGCCGCAATGTGCTTCTAGCTCCTCTACACCTCCATTCCCGAGGGTAACTAATCACGCAGAAATTGCCACACTAAGATCTTGATATTAAGCGGTAGTGGCAATTTCCACATATGGTTCTTCTAGGGGATCAAGGGCCCTCTCCGATAAGATGAACTAACGAATAAATTACCCGATGGGGACAATCGCCAGGAGACACTATCTAAGGCCTCCGAGAGGCAGTTAGGTATACACCCTCTCAAAGACTCGAAAGCCATGGTATGGGCCATGCTAAAGGTTCTCCGGAATAGGATGTTCCAGGTCCACTCCTAGAAGGCGTTGGCCACAAGGAGCATGGAGTCGGAGCAGATCATGAAGAGCAAGGGGAACTCAGTGCGCTGAGGTGATTCGGCGAGATAGGGGTCCAGCCAGAACAGGGTTCCTTCTCCATTGCCAATGGTGAAGGATCCTGAAGCGGATCTCCAGTTTGAAGTCTGATATCACTCTCCAAAACTGGGACTCTCCTCTGTGTTCACACACAAGGAGCGACGCCCTCGTAGGTACTTAGATTTTATGAGTTGAATCCATAGTCCACCGATGTCAGACAGGACGCGCCACACCCGTTTGAACATGAGTGCCACATTAAAGCGACACGAGGCCAAAATACCTATGCACGCATATATCCGCCAATTTCATCATATGGTACTTCTGGCGTCCATTCTTGCTAGCCAAAAGAATCATGACAACTCCTTGGCAAAGTCGGCATGAATTTCTTTGTGAAGAAGGTATAAACTCATCATGTACTGTAGGGGTTCGTAGCATGGAAAACAAAAAATTTCTATCGCATACAAACAAACAAGCCAAGATCTATCTACTAGATTGTAGCAACGAGTCGATGGAATAACTTACCCTCGAAGATTCCAAAGCGGTTAACGAGAGCAGATTCTCGTGGGTGATGTAGTCGTACTCTTTCCGATCTCAAGATTGCGTAGATGATCCTTCCGGCGCTGCGTTAAGAGCGGCGCTCCGCAATCGGTCACCGTTAAATTTCTGACGAAGACCTTCCTCTCCCTTGTTCCAAAGACGAGAGGTTGTAGCACTCTCCTCGCGATTCCGGCAGCACAACGGCGTGGTACCGGAAGTAGAGGGGAGATCTCGCAGGGCTTCGCCTTAAGCCGGAGCGAGTATGGTGGAGTATGAGAGAGGCTTTAGTGGTCTAGGGATTAGACACACTGTGGCATCCCGCAAAAACCACTACTAGAAAATCGCGTTGAATTTGTGCATTGCATCGTCATCATCATATGTTGTTTGTCAAAAACTATATTCGCAAAGCCCGTTTTGTTTTCTAAATGTCCCGTCTTTTATTCAAACGCCAAACCCCGGGTGCTGCCGGATATTTTTATTTGTCTAAAAACCACTTGCAAAAGTTCATCGCAAATTAAATAAAATATTTAATTGTTTTAGCGGCGATCGAGCGGGCGTTTCGACGACCACCCCAGTGTTTTACAAGCGGTCCACCTACACCGCCCTTCTAAATCCTAAGTTCACCCAACTAACCTACCCAGCCTCCACCTCACCACAGCAATCGCCATGCGCCACCTCACCCTCTCTCCTCCCACCCAATCAGTGTTGCCACCTCACCCCTCTCTCTCTCTCTCTCACAAACCCACCCAACACACCTGCCCTCCTCTCACTTGCGCCACGCGTCTGAGCCCCTGACGACCAGCGAGGCTCCCTCGGGATCCTCGCCTGGGCCACCCGGACCCAGCGCGACCACCAGCCCAGAACCGCCCCTTCCCCTCTGGCCCCTACCCTGCAGCCCGGCCCAGCGCGCCTGCGACCAGCGCCACCTGCCCGCCTACTTCTTCTTCCTCCTCCTCCTCTCTTCCAGCCACGCCCTCACCTCCGGTGCCCCTTCTTCCCGTCAGCGCCCGCCTCTCCGCCTCACTCCCTTGCGAGCTTCGCCCAGCTCCGCTCGTCGCCGACCCGCGTTGCCCTGCCCCGAGCCCCTACCGTCCCGGAGTCCGCCCCAGGTCCTTGGTCCCAGTCGCTCGCGCCTCGCCCGGCCGCCGACCTCCTCCCGGCCCCTCGCGCTGCTCGCCTCCTCTATCTTCCCGCCGCCTCGCGCCTCCTCCTTCCGTCTGCCTTGCACCCAGCCCTCCGCGCCGCCCGCCCGCCAAGATCTCTCGTCTCCCTCCTGCGCTCCCCTCCGGGCCGGCGCGTGCCATCCGCCCGCCGCCCTCTGCGGCCGCCTCGGCCTCCGCCTCGGCTCCTCCTCGCTTTGTCTCTGCGCCGCCAGCTGCTCCTCCCTCCTCCGCCCGGCTCGCCGTCGTCTTGCCTCGGCCTCCCTCCGCCGCCGGCAGCCGCCGCTCGCCCCGGCACCGTCTGTCGTCACCTCTCCGCCCGTGCTTGGCCAGTGCCGCCGCCCCGTGTCCTTCGAGCTCGCTGTAACACCCTCAGAATCGGACCTATGCAAGTTTGAGCAAAATTCGCCAAACCCGCATAGAAACGATTCAAAGGTGCCCACCAAGCACTTTCGTGCGGGTGGAAAACGAAGTAATAACATTACACAACAGTCCTCGATGGGACCCACGAGCAGATATATATAACGACTCAAAGAGTCAAGAATACAGATATAATATACAAAGATCCAAATCACCTTGAGAATGATAGGCGTCCGACTACGGACAAGATGCAAATGGGGCTAAGAGCCACGAAGAATAACCAATGGCGTCCATAACCTGCGAGCCAAGCGGAAGGGTAACCACGCTATGTCGAACTCAAAACCTGCTTAAACAAAAGGGGTGCCGACAAAGGGCAAAGGAAAAGAAGGAGCGTCGATCGAGGCCGATGCAGCGAGGCTAGAATTGGCGGTCCTCGCCTACATAGGTATGGTGGGTGGCGGCGGCAGCATGCACTAAACAACCTATAGAGACTCGATACAATGGCGGTTATCGAGAGGGGTGAGAATGACCTATCCGGATCCAACACAAGCTAACACCAAACAAACCCATCCTGGTGTTTCCCTCGAGACCAAACGAGAAGTCAACCGAGGAACTCACAGTTGGCGGTTTACTTATTCAGTTATAGTTGCGGCACTTTACTAGTCAGGTTTAGGTAATCATCCTGATAAAATAAGCAGTGGGCACTTTTAGTTAACCATTCCGTGGTAGTTGCAACAATTACTAATCAGATACCGATAGCATGAGATAAACCCAAAACCCAGCAGTTGTTGGTACTTTTATTCCGCCAATTCGTTGTAGTTGCAATACTTACTAGTCAGATACAATTGTCGCAAGCGACAACCAAACAAGCAGTTGTGGGCAGTATTAATTAGCATTCCATTATAGTGACGCTGATTACTAGTCACTATAAAGTCAAGTTTACAGCAATAAACTTTAGTTATGCTTGTCTATGATCGAGATACTGTGCTCCAAGTCGTCCATATCCGCGGACACGGCTTTCAGAAAGTTTTACCCGGCCGGGGTGCACCAATAGCAACACACGCTCGATCAACCTCGGAAAAAACCAAATCAAAACCCAACGAGGCTTTCACGACTGAACAATCACAGGATTCAGAAATATTTCAGGGGGCCACCCCTTAAGTAGAATCCGCAACGGAGTAAGCAAGCTCGAGACGGCCTCAAGGTTTGGGTAATACTGTGAACGATGGGAACCCGAAAGTGTGGCTGGGCTTGTCGACACAGCGGAATCGTGTCCCGATCCTAAGCGATGCAGTGTGCTCCTCGCACAAATTAAATCTGAAAGTAGCATGGCATAAGTACAGGATCGTAAATAAAACCTCAAACTAGTTTGTGGCCCCAAGAAATAAGAATATATCAAGCTCGGCTCGGGGTCCCATATACCTCCCGGATGTGGATAGCGATAAATCAAGGAACAGGTATCAAGTACTCGGGGTCTTACGGGACACAAGTGGGCGTTCGGAAACCAAATATTTTCTATCACCCACCGATGCCTCTGCTTATTTCAATTTTAGTTGTTAAACAGAAATTAAAGTGACGATAAGTAAAGCTAGAATCATCTCCATCATCAACATGCGGCAATACATCAGCAACTGTGACATATGACAACACACATCAGCACTTGAGCAAGCAACTACGACGCGCAAGTCCAACTATCTACCAAACAACAGGTAATAGGATGTGTCCAAGGCAATATAGGGCTGCACGGTATATCACAGTGCGAAACTAAAGCATCGCAACTCGAGATAGCAATAGATCAACAGAGGGAATAAAACACTATAAAAGTAAGATAGGTAGAAAGGGAAGATGCTGCTTTGAAAACATTGTCGAAGGTTCAACCAAGATCGGGCAAGCTCACATAAACTCAACGGCCTTATCCGCGAAGAAGCAAACCACTAGAATAAAGATCGGAGGCAATATTTAATACAACGGCAGAAGATCGGCATGATGCATGCATGATGGATGACATGGCAAGGATGCGATGCAATTAGGTCAGATTAGGCGGAACCGGGGTCCCGACAATTAATTAGGTGGTGCATGTTGTTTAGCTACCCCGCAATTTTAAATGTTGTTATATCAAGGCGAGATGAGATACCGGTTCGCTACACAAGCTTAAATGAGACCGATATGAGACTAGATTTGCTCGCATATGGGCCCCATATTTAATTATGAGGTGAATCGGCATAAGGCCCCCAAACCACAGAGATGCATGCGAGATGAATGATTTAATGCAACAAGTTGATATCATTTATAAAAATAGGGTATCGAGGAAAAGGGTCACACATTAGAGGGGGCTCGACGATCTTGGGGTTCCGGGGTTCGTGGTCGGTCTCGGGGTTCAGGGCTCGACGGCCTCGGCGGGATCGTTCTCGGATATCGGAGTAGTTCTTGTCGCATCCGGGTTCTCGGTGGACTCGGTGTCCGGGGTGAAATACTTGACGTTCTCGAGGGAGTACTGGTCGCACATGTGTCCTTCGGGTTCTCTGTCGAAGTACTTGATGTTCCGTGATGGAGCTCTTGTCGGGGATTATCCGGACACCTTCGGCTCGGTACGGTCTTGGAGTCTCGCACCCGAGGTCTTGCGCGATTCTTCGGGGTCTCGTATCGGTGAAGGGGTCTCGGCCTTCCACGGTCTTGAACGCCGGACGGAGAGCTTGGAGGTCGCGGTTCCAATGTCGGTGGCGATCTTGGCTTTCGGGTTCGACCTTGAGATCGACACGGTGGCAGTTCTCGTCGGTGGTCCTCCGGTTTCCCTGTCGCGGATCTTGTCGTGCCGTGTAGACGCCCTTGTTGTCACAGTGGTCGCGTTTGGGCCGGTACCGTGGTCTATGAAAGATCTTGCCGTACCCGTCGAAGAACTCGGATGCGGTTCAGGTGTCGGTGGAACACTTGATGTTCCCCGTGGAGGATCTTCGGTTCGACTGCGGGGCTTGCGAGCGGCGGACGGCGAAAGGGGCGAGGGACCCGGCGCCGGGCTGGCTCCGGGGCACGGGGTCGGACCCGAGGAGGGCGGCGGAGGGCGAAGGAAAGACCGCGACGGCAGGAAGCCACGGCCGGCCAGCGGCGGAGGCCTTGTTCTTGGTCGGCGATGAGGAGCCGGAGGAGGAAGGCGGGGCGCCGCGCCGGAGCTCGAGGCGGACCGCACGCGCGGCCGGAGGCGGTTCTGGGAGGCGGCGGATGAGCTTGAGGTGGGCGGCGGCACTGCGGGAAGGGGATGGCGTCTCCGACGCCGGCGGGGCGGCGATGGACTGGCGCTAGAAGCGGGCGGAGGTGGCGGAGCTCACGAGGCGGGCGGCCGCGAGGCGGTGAGGAGGAGCGGCGGTGGCGCTTAGCCCGGCCGAGGAGGCGAGGTGGCGGTCGCCGGGCGGAGAGAGAGCGGCGGGGCGGGGAGGCAGGGCTGCAGTGGCAGAGGAGGAGGAGAGCGTGGGGAGGCGCATGTGAGGTGGGCCCCGGGGTGGGGCAGGGGAGGCATTGGTGGGGCGGTTGGCACTGGGAGAAAATAAGCGGGAGGGCGGTGGTTTGGGGGCCTGCACGTGGGACCCGAGGACAAGAGGGGCCAGGTGGGGTGGGTGGGAGGTGGGCGTGCGTGGCGTCTGCGTGGCTGTGGGTTTGAGGGGTGGGGCCAGGGCGAGCTGTGAGGGAGAGAGAGGGTGGGCTAGGTGGCAAAGGGGTTGGTGGAAGCGGGGTGGGGTGATGTGGCGCATGGCAATTGGCCAGGGTGATGTGGAGGCCAGAGTGGGTAGGAATTTGGGTAGGAATAGGATTAGAAGGGCGGGTTCAGCTGGACCGTTTTAAAAACAGGGGTGGTCGTTCGGGTCGGGTTGGCCCGTTCGACTGCCCCTACTAAAAATAAATAAAAATTTTATTTGTTTAAATAACACCGTTTGCAAACCGATAGCGGGCAAAACAAATTAATCCGGTGACCCGGGGTTGGCGTTTGAATAAAGATGGGGCGTTTTAGAAAACAAAACGGGTGTTGCGAAAATAGTTTTGGCAAACAATGCATGATGATGACGATGCAATGCACAAATTCAACGCGATTTTCTAGTAGTGGTTTTGCGGGATGTCACAATTCGACACCACTAACAATGGATCTCGCCCTCGAGATCCGCCTCATGGTACCGGAAAGAAGGACGGCGATCTGATCCTTCGCGCTTCGTGTAGATCCTCGCGACACCACTAACAAAGGTTCTTTCTTCATCTTGAAATTGGCGACACCACCAACAAAGGATCGTTGTTCCTGATCGTCGAGAGAACACTCCGGAGAAACAAAGGACGAAGGTAGAGGTATCAAACAATAAGGCCACCTCTAACTTCCGTGGATGGAGTAAAATTGCTGGATCCACTGATTCGACGTACAAGAGTGAATGATAAGAGCAGTGGTAGGGTAGCTACTCCATCCCGCACTCAAACCATTACTCTGCACACGAATAAGCGGATTAAGCATCCAACTCTCGGAATTAGACTGAAGGTCTCGACAAGCGAGGTTCGGAAACAAGGGAGTGTTGCCAGCAGAAATCGTATGATAGACACACTGATTAGGTTTCGCGGTGGTTCCATTGGCATGAACAACACATGCTCAAGGTTAACCCCAACTTCACCAAAGCTCGTCCTTCTCATATGTTTTTCAACGACACTGATATCCAGCAAGGAACACACAGGGATAAAGAGCTCAAGAACAAGAGATTGGATGAAGGGCACAACAGACAAGTTGCAGATTGATGATCGTAACACCTCCATTACAAAAGGAAGAAAGCGAAACCCTGAAGGTGCGACGGAATCCCAACCACGAGAAATCCTGGACTCGAAGAGAGAGAAGAGAACGGATTCAAAACACGTAGAGGTAAGAGGAGAACAGCAGAGGGGTAAGGAGTAAAATCAGACCTAACCAAAACTATCCAACCGATTTTGCAAAATAGTTTTGACACTCTACTTCGGCCGTTAGCTAGGTTATCCTACAGGCTGGACTTGTGGGGTATCGCAACTGCTGAGCTCTGATACCACTCTGTAACACCCTCAGAATCGGACCTATGCAAGTTTGAGCAAAATTCGCCAAACCCGCATAGAAACGATTCAAAAGTGCCCACCAGGCACTTTCGTGCGGGTGGAAAGCAAAGTAATAACATTACACAACAGTCCTCGATGGGACCCAGGCAGATATATATAACAGACTCAAAGAGTCAAGAATACAATATAATATACAAAGATCCAAATCACCTTGAGAATGATAGGCGTCCGACTACGGACAAGATGCAAATGGGGCTAAGAGCCACGAAGAATAACCAATGGCGTCCATAACCCTGCCGAGCCAAGCGGAAGGGTAACCGCTAATGCGTCGAACTCAAAACCTGCTTAAACAAAGGGGTGCCGACAAAGGGCAAAGGAAAAAGAAGGAGCGTCGATCGAGGCCAGTGCAGCGAGGCTAGAATTCGCGGTCCTCGCCTACATAGGTATGGTGGATCGGCGGCGGCAAGATGCACTGAACAACCTATAGAGACTCGATACAACTGGCGGTTATCAGAGAGGGGTGAGAATGACCTATCCGGATCCAACCTGAAGCTAACACCAAACAAACCCATCCTGGTGTTTCCCCCTCGAGACCAAACGAGGAAGTCAACCGAGGAACTCACACAGTTGGCAGTTTTACTTATTCAGTTATAGTTGCGGCACTTTACTAGTCAGGTTTAGGTAATCATCCTGATAAAATAAGCAGTGGGCACTTTTAGTTAACCATTCCGTGGTAGTTGCAACAATTACTAATCAGATACCGATAGCATGAGATAAACCCAAAACCCAGCAGTTGTTGGTACTTTTATTCCGCCAATTCGTTGTAGTTGCAATACTTACTAGTCAGATACAATTGTCGCAAGCGACAACCAAACAAGCAGTTGTGGGCAGTATTAATTAGCATTCCATTATAGTGAAGCTGATTACTAGTCATTATAAAGTCAAGTTTACAGCAATAAACTTTAGTTATGCTTGTCTATGATCGAGATACTGTGCTCCAAGTCGTCCATATCCGCGGACACGGCTTTCAGAAAGTTTTACCCGGCCGGGGTGCACCAATAGCAACACACGCTCGATCAACCTCGGAAAAACCAAATCAAAACCCAACGAGGCTTTCACGACTGAATAATCACAGGATTCAGAAATATTTCAGGGGGCCACCCCTTAAGTAGAATCCATAGTAAGCAAGCTCGAGACGGCCTCAAGGTTTGGGTAATACGGCTGTGAGCAGGGAACCGAAAGTGTGGCTGGGCTTGTCGACACCGCGGAATCGTGTCCCGATCCTAAGCGATGCAGTGTGCTCCTCGCACAAATTAAATACTGAAAGTAGCATGGCATAAGTACAGGATCGTAAATAAAACCTCAAACTAGTTTGTGGCCCCAAGAAATAAGAATGAATCAAGCTCGCTCTCGGGGTCCCATATACCTCCGGATGTGGATAGCGCGATAAATCAAGGAACAGTATCAAGTACTCGGGTCTTACGGGACACAAGTGGGCTCGAAACCAAATATTTTCTATCACCCACCGATGCCTCGCTTATTTCTATTTTAGTTGTTAAACAGAAATTAAAGTGACGATAAGTAAAGCTAGAATCATCTCCATCATCAACATGCGGCAATACATCGAATCGTGACATATGACAACACACATCAGCACTTGAGCAAGCAACTACGACGCGCAAGTCCAACTATCTACCAAACAACAGGTAATAGGATGTGTCCAAGGCAATATAGGGCTGCACGGTATATCACAGGTACGGAAACTAAAGCATCGCAACTCAGATAGCAATAGATCAACAGGAGGGAATAAAACACTATAAAAGTAAGATAGGTAGAAAGGGGAAGATGCTCGCCTGAAAACATTGTCGAAGGGTTCAACCGAAGATCGGGGCGAAGCTCACATAAACTCAACGGCCTTATCCGCGAAGAAGCAAACCACTAGAATAAAGATCGGAGGCAATATTTAATACAACGGCAGAAGATCGGCATGATGCATGCATGATGGATGACATGGCAAGGATGCGATGCAATTAGGTCAGATTAGGCGGAACCGGGGTCCCGACAATTAATTAGGTGGTGCATGTTGTTTAGCTACCCCGCAATTTTAAATGTTGTTATATCAAGGCGAGATGAGATACCGGTTCGCTACACAAGCTTAAATGAGACCGATATGAGACTAGATTTGCTCGCATATGGGCCCCATATTTAATTATGAGGTGAATCGGCATAAGGCCCCAAACCACGAGATGCATGCGAGATGAATGATTTAATGCAACAAGTTGATATCATTTATAAAAATAGGGTATCGAGGAAAAGGGTCACACATTAGAGGGGCTCGGCGATCTTGGGGTTCCGGGTTCGTGGTCGGTCTCGGGGTTCGAGGCTCGACGGCCTCGGCGGGATCGTTCGGATATCGGAGTAGTTCTTGTCGCATCCGGGTTCTCGGTGGACTCGGTGTCCGGGGTGAAATACTTGACGTTCTCGAGGGAGTACTGGTCGCACATGTGTCCTTCGGGTTCTCTGTCGAAGTACTTGATGTTCCGTGATGGAGCTCTTGTCGGGGATTATCCGGACACCTTCGGCTCGGTACGGTCTTGGAGTCTCGCACCCGAGGTCTTGCGCGATTCTTCGGGGTCTCGTATCGGTGAAGGGGTCTCGACGCTTCACGGTCTTCGGACGCCGGGACGGAGAGCTTGGAGGGTCGCGGTTCCAATGTCGGTGGCGATCTTGGCTTTCGGCGGTTCGACCTTCGGTAGATCCTGACACGGTGACAGTTCTCGTCGGTGGTCCTCCGGTTTCCCTGTCGCGGATCTTGTCGTGCCGTGTAGACGCCCTTGTTGTCACAGTGGTCGCGTTTGGGCCGGTACCGTGGTCTATGAAAGATCTTGCCGTACCCGTCGAAGAACTCGGATGCGGTTCAGGTGTCGGTGGAACACTTGATGTTCCCCGTGGAGGATCTTCGGGTTCGGCCTGCGGGGCTTGCAGAGACGGCAGGCGGACGGCAGAACCGGGGCCAGGGGACCCGGCGACGGGCTGGCTCAGGGGCACGGGGTCGGACCCGAGGAGGGCGGCGGAGGAGCTGAAGGGAAAAGACCGCAGCGACGGCAGGAAGCCACGGCCGACGGCGACGGGAGGCGCGCTGTTGCTGGTCGGCGATGAGGAGCCGGAGGAGGAAGGCGGGGCGCCGCGCCGGAGCTCGAGGCGGACCGCACGCGCGGCCGGAGGCGGTTCTGGGAGGCGGCGGATGAGCTTGAGGTGGGCGGCGGCATCAGGAAGGGATGGCGTCCGACGCCGGGCGGGCGCGGCGATGGGCGCGAACGCGGAGGCGCGGAGGCTCTGCGAGGGAGGCGGGACGTGGGGCGCCAGCGGCCGGCTGGCGCAAGGGCGGGAGGGGCACCGGTGGCCGAGCTTGGCGGCGGGGACGGTGAAGGCGGCTGAGCGACGAGGCGGCGGCTGCTATGGGGCGAGGAGGAGGCGAGGTTGGGCAGCGGCTGGTGGCGGTGAGGGGCTGGGCGCGGAAGGGTGGAGGAGGCAGGGAGCGCTGGGCCGGAGGTGGCGGAGCTCACGAGGCGGAGGCGAGGTGAGGAGGCGCGGCTGCCGGGAGGAGGCGAGGTGGCGTGGCGCCGGCGGAGGGAGAGCCACTGGACGGGAGGCCGGGCTGCAGAGCAGGAGGAGGAGAGCGCGTGGGGGGAGAGGCGCGTGTGAGGTGGGCCCCGGGGTGGGGCCAGGGGGAGCGGTTGGTGGGGGGCGGTTGGCCTGGGGGAGGAAATAACTGGGGAGGGCGGCCAGGTGGTTTGGGGACTGGCACGTGGGACCAGGGACAAGAGGGGGCCCACGGGTCAGTGGGTGGGGTGTCCGGTGGCGTGCGTGGCGTGCGTGAGCTGTGGGTTTGAGTGGTGGGGCCAGGGCGAGCTGTGAGGGAGAGAGAGGGTGGGCTAGGTGGCAAAAGGGGGTTGGTGGAAAACTGGGGTGGGCTGATGTGGCGCATGGCAATTGGCCAGGGTGATGTGGAGGCCAGAGTGGGTAGGAATTTGGGTAGGAATAGGATTAGAAGGGCGGGTTCAGCTGGACCGTTTTAAAAACAGGGGTGGTCGTTCGGGTCGGGTTGGCCCGTTCGACTGCCCCTACTAAAAATAAATAAAAAATTTATTTGTTTAAATAACACCGTTTGCAAACCGATAGCGGGCAAAACAAATTAATCCGGTGACCCGGGGTTGGCGTTTGAATAAAGATGGGGCGTTTTAGAAAACAAAACGGGTGTTGCGAAAATAGTTTTGGCAAACAATGCATGATGATGACGATGCAATGCACAAATTCAACGCGATTTTCTAGTAGTGGTTTTGCGGGATGTCACACTCGCCCACCTCCGCTCGAGCACCGCCCAGCCCGGACTCGCCTCCCGTCTCCACCGTCTGCCGTCGCCGCCTTCTCCTTCTGCACGCAGGAACCTCGGTCCCCGGCCCAGCGCGTTTGGCTCGTGTCTGTTGTTGGTGCCCAGCCATCGGCCCATGTTGGATTGGAGTGGGACATGGCGATGGTGTAGATGTTCGCCTTCGATTGAGACGGGTTCGCCAAGTTCGCCACCGACCGCGACGCCAAGGTTTCCACCGCGGAGCACCAAGCTCTCCTTCCGGACCCGACGCCACGACAAGATCGGCAGTGAACCAGATAATCCCGATGTTCTGAGGCGATGATCCAAGTAGGCCGTCGATGGGAGGCGAGAACCCCAAGTTCGACACCGAAAAGATCCTCCTCGACCTTTGAACAGGCACTAAGATCTCCTTCCCGGAACCATCAAGCATTTCCCTCGGACGCCGAGACCCCCGAACCCGAAGACCGATCTCGTACCCGGTGCCGCGCCAAGATCTCCTTCTCGGACCCCGATGACGCTAAGTTCTTCGCCGTAGAGCAACAAGGCCTTCAACAAGACAAGGAACGCCAAGAACTTCACCCCGAATGCTAAGACCGACCCGATACGGCGTCCCGACAAGATCTGCATGCGACAAGAACAACCCCGACCCGGAAGAATCCGACGCGCCGACACCGACCCAAGTCCTGCCGCCCGGACGCGACAAGATCTACCCCCGATATCCGAGAACGACCCCGGAGTCCGAGAGCGTTTCCGTCGAGACCGATCCGTCGAACCCTGACCCCGAGACCGGACCCCGGACCCCGGAACCCCAAGTTCGGCCGAACCCTAATGTGTGATTCCTCTCTCGAGCCCTATTTTATAACATAATAACAACTGTTGCATATTAATCATTCATCTTGCATGCATGCTTGTCATGTGGTTTGGGGGCCTTATGCCGATTCACCTAATAATTAAATATGGGGCCCATATGCGGGCAAATCTAGTCTCATATCGGCCTCATCTAAACTTGTGTAGCGAACCGGTGCTATCTTTTACCATTCTAAAACAACATTTAAACTGCGGGGTAGCTAAACAACATGAACCACCTTATTAATTGTCGGGACCCCGGTTCCGCTCAATATTGACCTAATTGCATCGCACCTTTGCCATGTCATGCAACATACATGCATCATGCCGATCTTCTGCCGTTGTATTAAATATTGCATCTGTTGTTTCTTCTAGTGTTCTGCTTCTTCGCGGATAAGGCCGTTGAGTTGATGTGAGCTTCGACCCGATCTTCGGTTGAACCCTTCGACAATGTTTCCAGGCGAGCATCTCCCCCTTTCTACCTATCTTACTTTGCTAGTATTTATTCCCTCTTGTTGATCTTTGCTATCTGTGTTGCGATGCTCTAGATTTCGTACCCGTGATATCCCTTGCAGCCATATATAGCCTTGGACACACCCTATTACCTGTTGTTTGGTAGATAGTTGGACCCGCGTGTCGTAGTCTCTTGCTCAAGTGTTTTGCTTGTCGTCAAGTACCACAATTGTTGGAGGATTGCCGCATGTTGACGTTGGAGATGATCATGGCTTTAATTATTGTTTCACTTTAATTCCTGTTTAACAACTAAAATTGAATTAAGTAGAGGCATCGGTGGGTGATAGGTAAGATTTGGTTTCCGACCGCCCACTTGTGTCCGTGGGACCGAGTTCTTGACACTGTTCCGAGATCGGCGCTAACCACGGTGGAGATATGGGCCCCATTGATTAGTACGATTTCAAAGTATTGTCTTGGGGGCCACAACTAGTTTGAGGATTTATTTACTATCCTGTACCTATGCCATGCTTTATTGCTTTATTTACGATTGTGTGAGGAGCACGTTGTCGCTTAGGAAGCGGAATGTTTTCAGTATCGATCCCGATTGGGGATCTGCTTCGTTCTGACCATTGTCGCAAAACCCTAAGTCCGTCTCGGAGACCGGCCGACTTCTAAGTGTAGACTTAGTGGGTGGCCCCGCTTGCTTTGGGTCAGGAACGTCATGACTTAGGCCCGCCGACATACCGATGGGTGTATGTTAACGATCCGCAAAAGGGTCAAGTGCACTGTGGATACTTTGGTGCACCGCAGGTTAAATCTTTTCGAGAAGCCGTGTCCGGTTATGGACGACTTGGAGCACGATGCTTGATCATAGACAACTATAACTAAAGTTCTTGTTATAATTTGACTTGTATCCGATTTGACTAGTAATCAGCCTCACTACAACGGAATGGCTAAATAAAAGTACCAACAACTGCTGGGTTTTGGGTTTAACTCATGCTAATTGAATCTGACTAGTAAGTGCTGCAACTATCACGGAATGGTCAACTAAAAGTGCCCACTGCTTATTTTTATCAGGATGATTATCTAAACCTGACTAGTAAAGTGCCGCAACTATAACTGAATAAGTAAAACTGCCAACTGTGTGAGTTCCTCGGTTGCCTTCCTCGTTTGGTCTCGAGGGGGGAAACACCAGGATGGGTTTGTTTGGTGATAGCTTCAGGTTGGATCCGGTTAGGTCATTCTTATCCCTCTCTGATATCCGCCAGTTGTATCGAGTCTCTATAGGTTGTTTAGTGCATGCTGCCGCCACCGCCGATCCACCATACCTATGTAGGCGAGGACCGCCATTCTAGCCTCGTGCATCGGCCTCGATCTTGATGCTCCTCTTTCCTTTGCCTTGTCGGCACCTTTTGTTTAAGCAGGTTTTGAGATCGGCGTCGTTAGCAAGGTTACCCTTCCGGCTTGGCACAGGGTTATGGACGCCATTGGTTATTCTTCAGGGCTCTTAGCCCCATTTGCATCTTGTCCGTAGTCGGACGCTCGATCATTTTCAAGGTGATTTGGATCTTTGTATATTATATTTGTATTCTTGACTCTTTGAGTCGCTGTTGTATATATATCTGTTCTGTGGGTCCCATCGAGGACTGTTGTGTAATGTTATTACTTTGTTTTCCACCCGCACGAAAGTGCCTGGTGGGCACCTTCGAACCGTTTCTATGCGGGTTTGGCGAGTTTCGCTAAAACTTGCATAGGGACGATTCTGAGGGTGTTACACACACCAATTATAAGGCTCTAAACCGAAGGCTAGGGCAATTAGAAGCTCTAAACCAAAACGGCTCTAAACCGGAGGCTGTGGCTAGGGTTTAGAATTAGAGGATAGGAACTTGTGTGTCTAGAGGAGGAGGCCCTGCCCCTCCTTTTATAGGTGGGAGGGGTGGCCAAGGGGAGGGAGTCCCTCCCCAAGTCGGCCTTGGGTGGCGCGCCGGCTTGGAGAGGAGGGACTCCTCCCCCAAGTCGGTTTCAACCTCCTCTTGCTTGTTTCCCTCAGTTTCCTGTTTTAGCCGTTTGACTTTCAAACTGGCCATTTGACTTTTCAGTTTTAGGATTCAATTTAATCCTTTATTTGGAACAGCGAGAACACTTAGTACATGATGCAATCATTCCAATATGTAATGACACATTCATGTACCCTTCCCCGAGTGCCGGACATTCGAACCTTCTAGAACATTCCCGATGAAAACACCGGAATCATTCCCGAACTCAAACGGACTTTCCTTATATGAATCTTATTCTCCGGACCATTCCGGATCACCGTGATATCCGGATCCCATCCGAGACTCCGAACAACATTCGGTCTCTTTCTCATAATACCATAACTACTCAAACAACGTCGAATCCTTAAGTGTGTCTCCCTACGGTTCGTGAATTATGCGGACATGATCAAGACACTTCTCGAAACAATAACCAATAGAGGAATCTGTAAATTCATATGGCTCTCACATATTTCTACGATTAATTTGCGATCGAATGAACCACTTACATACGATACCAATTTCCCTTTGTCTCACGATAGTTTACTTATCCGAGGTTATGATCGTCGGTATCTCTGCATACCTAGTTCAACCTCGTTACCGATAAGTACTCTTTTCTCATTCCCGTGATATGTGATCCCTTGTGAGCCAGTCACATGCTTGCAAGCCAATTGGATGGCATTCCACCGAGAGGGCCCAGAGTATATCTATCCGTCATATGGATGGACAAATCCCACTCTTGATCCATGTGTTTCAACCAATACTTTATGAACACTCAATGCCACCTTTATAGCCACCCTGTTACGGTGTGGTGTTTGATGACATCAAAGCATCCATCCGGAAAAGGTGATATGCATGATCTCATGGTCGAAGGAATTAGGTTACTATGTATCAGAAAGCATATAGCAATTGAACTATTGAAATGACTTGATCTTTATGCTACGCTTATCTATAGGAGTATGTACATCACATCATTCTCCTAATGATATGATCCTGTTGTTAATAACATCTCTATGTTCATGATCAGGAAACCATGATCATATATTAACCAACAAGCTAGTTTAACAAGAGGCTTTACTAGGGACTCTTATTTTAGTTTACAAATAACACAAGTATTAATGTTGCCGGTTAATACAATTATAGCATGGTATGTAAACATTTATCATAAGTGTGAAGATATGATAATAACCACTTTATTATTGCCTCTTGGGCATATCTCCAACAGTCTCCCACTTGCACTAGAGTCAATAATCTAGTTTCAAACCTTTGTGTATTCAACACCTATGGCTTTCCGGTGTTTTATGTACACGATTGCTAGTGGTCAACTGATCTCCGGATCTGACACTTCCAGGTCCGTGTGTAATTGCATGTCTTTGCGTCTCTACGCATCACTCATTCTCTAATGAGATGGCTTTGTATAAATTTGGTCTTTCGGTGTGACCTTTAGCTCTTTGGGGTTAAAACATGTTGATAATATTGTCGCACAATATATCTTCATAGTATTATCCCACTGTGAACTACACCTAGTTTGATAACAAACTACTTGACACAAATGCCCTCTTTAGCTGCTATAATAGCAGTTATATACTTAGCCTTTTGTTGTAGTATCTATCACAATGTCTTAACTTTGGAACTCATCCAAATCCATTATGCAACTCACTTTCCATTATATTGTGCCACCCTTAGTTTAGATTGAGATAAACTTAATTTGTACATTGTGACAAAGCTAGTATCAATGTAGTACTTTTACAATGAACTAACCATCTATTTGTCACTTCTACAAATATTATACTCTTAGTTCTTCCAGAAGATCATAAGAATATCCTTACTATTGTCCAATGATCATCTTACGAATCATTCTGGTATATGCTCACAACATTTAGAGCATAGGACATATCTGGATTTGTACATGTCACAGTATGATTGATATAAATACTCTTTGTGATTTCATACATCAAGTATCAATCTATACTTGATTATTTGTTTCACTTTACCAAATGTCAATACACTTGAATATATCATCAACATTGAACTCATTCAATCCTTTCTGTGCGACAAGAACCTCTCTTGTAGTTTCTATATTGAACTCATTCAATATCTTGTCTATGTACTTCTGGCACAACCATATTAGCGTCTATTGATGCCAAATATTTGGGTTTTGCCTAAGTCTTTCATCGGGATGAAATTCTTAATATGTGTTAATAAAAGATACATCATTTCCAATCAACAATATGTACTCCACATAATGTATTAGAATATGTCTTAGTGCTCCCACTTAATTTCTTGCAAATGCAAGCATCTTCATTGTCTCCGATGAATTTAAACTCTTTTAACAGTTTCATCATAGTGAAGATTCCAACTCCGCTATGCTTACTTCAACCATTGAAGTTTGCATATGATTTTAGCATCCTTGAATTAACAAAACCCTTTGGACCGTGTCATGCACACGTCCTTGGTAACCATTCTATTAGAAGAACTTGTTTTGTTTATTCAACACATAACAAAATTATATGTCGTAGTTGCTACATTAATCCGTCTAGACTAAATATCGTTATGAAAGATCAAATCTTATCATAGTCAACCTTTGAACATTGTTGTGAACTCTTTCCCAACATGTCGACTATTTCATAGATGTGCAACATCCATGTCTATTTCTTTTATAGATCCAAACACAACTGTAAGGTCTTACACCTTTCTCGAGGGTCCTTCAAGTTCAAAACTTGATTTCTCGTGTATGGAACTATCACGGATTTTATGGCTTCAAGCCATTTGACGGAGTCAGGGCTCATCATCGCTTCTTTGCATGTAGTCGGATCATTATTGTCAAATAATGATTTAACTCTCAAATCTTGGTATTTGATTATTTACCCTACCTACTTGTTTTAATAGGAACTTAGATCTCCGTAACCACAATCTTTGAGGCACGTGAGCCATGAGCATTGTTGCTGCCTCCGGAACACTTTTCGGCGCTGCGCAACTTTGCACATATAGCTAAGGTTCTTTTAACCTTATCAAAGTTCTTTTGTCCTCCCACTTAACTTTTCACGAAAAATTCCTTCTCTAAGAAACTTGACGTTCTAAGCGACAAACATTTTTGTCTCCGATGTTATGGAGGAACAGTTATTCGAAATAATATACAAAGATAGGTTCATCTGACTTTGGTTGCAAACATCTTTCTTATGCATAGCATACCAATGTTTAAGAAAGGACAACTTGGGTTTTATCCCAAACCATAACTTTATATGGTGTCATTTCAACGGATTATGATGGAGCTCTTTTCAGTGGATAAACAGTAGTCTCTAAAGATTTTAATCTTTAAAATATAATGGCAGTTTTATGAATTATACCTTTGATCTTACCATGTCAAACAAGGTTTAATTACATATCTCGAATGCTCCATACTCTTATGGTGTTTCGGGAAAATGCAAATCCACGGAACGATTCCTTAAATCTTAGGTATTATGCTAAACTTGTAACTTAAATATCTTCCTTTATGATCTTATCATAAACTATATATATTCTTGTTACAATGATTTTGCACTTCATCTTGAAAGTCTTTGAACTTTTCAAATATTTCACACTTCATCCTTATTAAGTAAATATTCATATATTCACTCAAATTTTCGGAGAAAGCATATGAAGTTGAAATCCATCGCTCTTGACTACACATAATGGATTTCGTACAACAATATGTACAAGTTCCAATAAGCTAGTCATTCGTTCCCTTTTGGCCTATGAACGAAGTTTTAATTATCTCTAGGAAAGTTTCACAAGCGTCATTTGATCAAAAATCAAAAGACTCCAAAATTCCATCCACATGGAGTTTCTTCATGTTTTCTTTCCAATATAATTTAAACGGCGATGTCACTTCCTAAGTGATCTTTCAATCAATTTGTCTTTCGACATCTTTAGCACTAGTTTTATGGATGTGATGTCTCCAACGAGATTTGCGAATCCATCTTTTATGGATTATGGCAATTATTTGAACAACCCTTTTGCTCTCATAATACCTGATAAAACAAATCTTTGAAGGCAAGCTTTGATGTTTAACGAGCAACACAATAACCCTTTATTTGTTCTCGATGAACATCATCACATATTCTTTTGCTAGTTACTTAGGCCATTGTAGTTCATGAATTGTGTTGTTTCGTATGACGATTCACACCAACAAATTCAGTATCAAATACTTGAGAACCACATTGTTTAATAAGCAAAGAATATAGCCATAACATGTATATCATCTATATACTTAAGCTGAACAATTCTAGTCTTTTCCTTTATGCCATATACTTATGAGATTTTCTTTCAATATTTCCTTTTCTGAAAGAATCTATCAACATCAATAGTGGAGTCATACATATGACACATAGTCCAAAGCGTGTATAATTAAATACCAATGTCTTTGGACTTGCACTTTGAAGTAGATCACCATCATCAAATGTTTGGTGTTCTTCCAAATTCCTTTCTTTAGTAATCTATTGGTGTAGTAAATATTTTACCTACATCAAACTATTCACCTTTATCATGGAATTATCCATGATCAAGCTACTTTTAGCTTATAAAGATGAATCGTGAGTATAATGTTGCTATCCAAAACCTTTTGGTGGATTAGGACAACTAGTGTCTCCAACCCTTTGCAAATTCTCATCAAAATATGAGAACATGAACTTTGCCATATTATACTCTATCATGTTGTAACCAAAACTTTGTTTCAGATATCACAATATCTTCCACGCATCATGGTTTCTGAAACAACTCTTTCAGATCCTAGATAACCTTGATATTAAGAGAATCCTTTGAATATCAAGAATCATGGAGACAAACATGATACTTATATACTAACACTTGGAATTGTTACTCTTGATTTAATACTAATTATTAAACTTCATGGAGTAACCGGAACTTACTGAAAGTTTGCAATAGGACTTTTAAACTTTAGATTAACACTTCAAAATAATACGATACTAGTTCGTAAAGTAACTAACCAGAATTCTATAGTTCTATCATCTCAATTATAACTAAGCGCAAGGTGGTAAACGGATGCCAATGACTACAACAACTATGCAAATTCACTTTGATTTAGTTTATGATAAATTGAGTTCTAATTAATAATTAAATTAATCTAGGTGAACTCCCACTCAAAACAATATCCCTCACATTGTTTTAGTGATCACACGAACCAAATCCACCACATCAAAACCGATCATCACGAGAGTTGATATAGCTTCAATGGCGAACAATCAACATGTTCATCATATCTACTATATGACTCATGCTCTACCTTTCGGTAATCCGTGTTCCTGAGGCCATGTCTGTACATGCTAGGCTCGTCAAGATCAAACCTTAGCTTTCGCATAAGCAAATCTGGCTTGCTTACGTTGTATACACTTGCGGAATCTAACACACCCGATCATCACGTGGTGCTTCGAAACAACAAGCTTTAGCAACGGTGCATACTAAGGGTGAACACTTAAGAACTTGAAATTGTGTGCTTGAGGGATCATCTTATAATGCTACCGTCGTCTACTAAGCAATACAAGATGCATAAAGGATTAACATCACATGCAATTCATAATATGTGATATGATATGGCCTTTCTTCTTTGTGCTTCCGATCTCCATCTTCAAGCACGAACATGATCTCCATCATCACCGGCATTGCATCAAGGTCAATGACGCTTCTCCATGGTTGTCTTCCACCGGCTTCAACTATTACAACTACTTTGAATAGACACGCGGGTCTTAACAGAATTTAAAGACAACCATATGGCTCCTGCCGGTTGCTTAACTTACAATAAGGAACATTGCATACATCATATATAATCACAATCATGGCCATATCACATCACTACACACCCCTGCAAAACAAAGTTAGACGCCTCTACTTTCTTTGCATATTTTACGTGGTTTGGGGCTTATAATAAATGTCGTTCTAACTTACGAACAAGAACCACAAAATTGATACTAGTATTGTTAATCACCCGTTGTAAATTGGATCTTAACTATGCTAGGAGAAACAGCACCATAAAGCCACTTATGCAATACAAGTTGCATGTCAAGCGTGGAGCAAGTCTCATGAGCGATGTCATGTAAGGTTAGCCCGGCCGCTTCATCCCAACATACCGCAAGATGCAAAGTACACAAGAAGCAATCGACAATAAAGCATCAACGCCCACAATGACCATTGTGTTCTACTGCAACAGATCTACATATAGACACGGCTCGATACCACTTGTAGGGGTTCGTAGCATGGAAAACAAAAATTTTCTATCGCATACAAACAAACAAGCCAAGATCTATCTACTAGATTGTAGCAACGAGTCGATGGAATAACTTACCGAAGATTCCAAAGCGGTTAACGAGGCGATTCTCGTGGGTGATGTAGTCGTACTCTTCCGATCTCAAAATCGCGTAGACGATCCTTCCGGTTCTGCTAAAAGCGCTCCGTAATCGGTCACATCGTTCTCGGCTCGACGAAGACCTTCCTCTCCTTGTTCCTAGCGCTCCCGTAGTCGGTCACACGTTCGATTTTCGACGAAGACCTTCCTCTCCCTTGTTCCAAAGAAATGGAGGTTGTAGCACTCTCCTCGATTCCCAAGGCGGCGTGGTACCGAAGTAGAGGGAGATCTCGCAGGCTTCGCCTTGCCGAGCGAGTATGGTGGAGTATGAGAGAGGCTTTAGTGGTCTAGGGATTAGACACACCAATTAGAAGGATCTAAACCGAAGGCTAGGGCAATTAGAAGCTCTAAACCAAAACGGCTCTAAACCGGAGGCTATGGCTAGGGTTTAGAATTAGAGGATAGGAACTTGTGTGTCTAGAGGAGGAGGCCCTGCCCCTCCTTTTATAGGTGGGAGGGGCGGCCAAGGGAGGAGTCCCTCCCAAGTCGGCCTTGGTGGCGTCTTGGCTTGGAGAGGAGGACTCCTCCCCAAGTCGTTTCAACCTCCTCTTGCTTGTTTCCCTCGGTTTCTGTTTAGCCGTTTGACTTTCAAAGGCCATTTGACTTTTCAGTTTTAGGATTCAATTTAATCCTTTATTTGGAACAGCGAGAACACTTAGTACATGATGCAATCATTCCAATATGTAATGACACATTCATGTACCCCTTCCCCGAGTCTTGGGACATTCCGAACCTTCTAGAACATTCGATGAAAACACGGAATCATTCCCGAACTCCAAACGGACTTTCCTTATATGAATCTTATTCTCCGGACCATTCCGGATCACCTCGTGATATCCCGGATCCCATCCGAGACTCGAACAACATTCGGTCTCTTTCTCATAATACCATAACTACTCAAACAACGTCGAATCCTTATGTGTCTCCCTACGGTTCGTGAATTATGCGGACATGATCAAGACACTTCTCCAAACAATAACCAATAGAGGAATCAGAATTCATATGGCTCCCACATATTTCTACGATTACTTTGCGATCGAATGAACCACTTACATACGATACCAATTTCCCTTTGTCTCACGATAGTTTACTTATCCGAGGTTATGATCGTGGTATCTCTGCATACCTAGTTCAACCTCGTACGATAAGTACTCTTTTCTCGTTCCGTGATATGTGATCTCTTGTGAGCCACCACATGCTTGCAAGCCAATTGGATGACATTCCACCGAGAGGTCCCGAGTATATCTATCCGTCATATGGATGGACAAATCCCACTCTTGATCCATGTGTTTCAACCAATACTTTCAACACTCAATGCCACCTTTATAGCCACCTGTTACGGTGTGGTGTTTGATGACATCAAAGCATCCATCCGAAAAGGTGATATGCATGATCTCATGGTCGAAGGAATTAGGTTACTATGTATCAGAAAGCATATAGCAATTGAACTATTTAAATGACTTGATCTTTATGCTACGCTTATCTATAGGAGTATGTCCATCACATCATTCTCCTAATGATATGATCCTGTTGTTAATAACATCTCTATGTTCATGATCAGGAAATCATGATCATATATTAACCAACAAGCTAGTTTAACAAGAGGCTTTACTAGGGACTCTTATTTTAGTTTACAAATCACACAAGTATTAATGTTTCCGGTTAATACAATTATAGCATGGTATGTAAACATTTATCATAAGTGTGAATATATGATAATAACCACTTTATTATTGCCTCTTGGGCATATCTCTAACATGTACATGGAGAGATTGGATAAGAAAGAGTCTATTAGGAAAGTCTTGCTGCCCTTAGAGGTCGGGCGAGCTTGCTAGGGCTCAGCCTTGGGTCTCACTTGAGCCACTAGGGGGTAGGTCCTTAATAAGGACCCAGGTGTACCTTATAGGCATCTCTAGGCATGTGATTGGAAAGTCTGTTAGCTTGCAGTTGAGGTTGTCTGCAATCCACTGTATCCTCCTCGGAGTAGCCCAAGATCATCACCTCGCTCCTGTCGAAGTTTATATTGAGCCCCGACATAGATTCACAGATGAGAAGCAGGAATTTAAGGTTGATGATTTCCTAACCCAAGATCTGCACCATGATCATGGTGTCATCCGCGTACTGGAGGTGAGTCACTCCCCCGCCCGGTATAAAATGACCTACCACACCTAAATGTGGACGACGATTTTGGCTTGATCCCAAATCTCAACAAGGGCATCCACCGCAGAGTAAGGGCCCATTTCCCACTGCCTCGTACAGTCGCGTAATCAAGCGGCATTGTCGAGTGCTACTGATGACACGACAATGAAATATCATGACTGGCCCAATCTCTAGAAAGAAGAAGAACAATATCATTCTCCGACTTGCCGCCCTTTGTTGTTTGGCTTCAATAGTAAAATGTGTCGTGATAGACAGGATCTCGCTTGGATAGACAATAGGTTTAGAGTATGGGGATCCATGCCCCTCTCCGTGTGTGCAGGTTTGGCCATCCGGTCATGGCTTTCTTTATCAACGAGACGTGCAACATTAGTTGGATGATATATCCCTCTCTTTTGATGATATGGTGCGCGATAAAATGCTTTAGCCCCAATTTCTGAGATGAGTGCAGCGTAAAGAATGTTGGACATAAGGTTTACAGCTAGTCACTCACATCAAAAGAGCATTCAGTTCTCTTTTTGTTCGCTTGCGTAGTGATCCTGAATTGCCCACTCTCCAGATTTTGATTCTTGCATTGGAGGATTGACTTCTTCGTGAAGATTAAATATACAAAGAATTTCTATTATTACCGGCAAAGATAAAGATTGAGATAGGGGAAGAAATAAATGTAGAGTTATTATTCATGCTTTGTATAATATTGTAGGTATAAAAAATAACTTGTTTTAGATGGTTGCCTTTATGTGGAATTTAAGAGGTGTTGGTGACTCTGGTACTACGAACTTAGGCTAGCCATAATGCTAGTATCATAAGGGTATCATGTTTGCCATATTGATAAAATGCTGATGTGGCACGACATTTAATAAAGAGAGAGATGCTAGTGGCATCATAATATGATACTGAATTATAATACATGTAATAAAAAATAATGTCAAATACATCTTGTACATAGAATTGTATTGAGATTCTACGACTAATTAATTATCATAAGACTATAATACAACTACATGATACTACTCATTATAGGGATAGTATCATAGACTAGTGTCATATGCACGATACTAGTACATGATATTGCCAACTATGAACAGCCTTACAAATAGTGTTAGAGAAGCTGCATCGATCATGCTGTTCATTTTAATGGGCTTGCTGAACTTAAAAGGGCAACCATTCATTATCTTGGTTAAATTTTGTGTGGAAGAAAAAGTTTTACTTCTAATGTGGTAGGCTCTAGAGGTTTAGCCGATGGTTTGGTTATAGGAGTTGACAATGATAGATACGATATCTTAGAGTTAGAGTTTAGTGATGGTTTATATTATATTTGAATGCTAGTTCATATAAACTTTCTAAATTTACTTGGAATGTAGTTTTTGTTTAGGGAGTGCCTAGATCTCATGCGCCTGAGAACTTCTTAGATCTAAGTTGCTAACGCCATCCTAATATTTGTGCTCATTCTCAGTTGCAACTTAGTTGCAACTCATAAGATTTGTATTAATTCTCAGTTACAACCTAGTTGCAACTCATTAAATTCTCAGTTACACCCTAGTTGCAACTCATATAAAATTTCTACTTTGCACGAATCACGAGGTAAATCGAACGGTGAAACAGGCGACTGAGACCTAAGAAGTTATCAGGCGCCTGAGAACTAGCAAACCCGTTTTGTTTATGGTGCACCTCACAATAGAGATAAGGGTGCTTTCTTAATTGAATTGGTCCATGTCTTAAATTGTACTATTCCTCCGACTCATATTAGTTGACTTGGATTTGTTAAAATTTAGATAAACCTATATACTAAATGGTGTCTAGATTCATGAAAATCTAGACAACTTTGAGTCAACTAATATGGGTCGGAGGGAGTAGTAGATTCCATTTTCTTATTAGGGGCAATTTCAATTTTGTTAGGAAAGCTAGTGAAAGCAATAGAAATGAGAAACGGTCGTTTATGTTTAATTCTATTACTGAGCACTGAGATTTGAGAGAATTATATATTGCACGTACACATTTTACCGTCGAATAATCAACACGAGCCTTTATTTGAGAAATTAGATAGAATCATGTTCATTTTATTCAGGGGTACTGCTACAGGATTCTTACAAGCATAGCTCCCATCTCCCGCGCCCGCCAAACTTCCTAATTATAATTGATGCTCCAACAATGTTCCTTAACTCTAAACGAAATATTACTCCTTTCTTGAAACTAGCTATATATATTACTGCCCCATAGTATGATCACAAATATGTAACCACACGCACAAATATGTATTCAGTTCCTGGGTACGAGGCGCGGGCACAGAGGGTTGGCCATGACCGTGGTGAACTCGCGCTTCTCGGAGAAGTCCACCTCCTTGCCGGCCACCTCCTTCCACTCAAACTCCTTCACCATGTTGGCCACGAAGTACTCCAGGTGCAGCATGGCGATGCTGAGCCCGGCGCAGATCCTCCGGCCGACGCCGAACGGCATCATCTTGATCCCCTTGGTGCCATACATGTCCACCGTCGCCAGCTTGTTGTCGTCCTCCAGGAACCGCTCCGGCACGAACTCCATCGCCTTCTCCCACGTCTCCTCGTCCCTGCCCATCTCCGCCACCATGAAGTTCACCGTCGTGCCCTTGGGGATCAGGTACCCGCCAACTTCCATGTCCTGCGCCGCCTTGTGCGGCAGCACGAAGTGCCCCGGCGGGTGCTTCCGGAGGCCTTCCAGGATCACCGCCTTGAGGTACGGCATCCTGGAAGCCTCGATCTTCTCCTCCGAGACATCCTCGTCTTCCTCTCCGCACGTGGCTTTGATCTCGTCGTAGAGCTTCTTCTGGACCGCCGGGTTCTTGACCAGCTCGGCCATGATCCACTGCAGCCCAGTGGAGGTAGTGTCGGTGCCGGCGTTGAGGAACTCGGAGCAGAGCGACACGATCTCGTCGTCCGCGAGCGGGCGGTTGCCCTCCTCCGGAAGCGTGACGTCGAGCAGCGTGTCCACGTACGAGTACTGGAACGTGGTCTCCGACTCCTTGGTGGGCACAGCCTGGCCTTGCCTCTTCTTGTACTCCCGCCGCGCCTGGATGAGCGGCAGGAAAAGCTCCCTCTGCCGCATCCGCAGGCCGTGCGCGACGCGGAGGCGGTCGCGGAAGAGGTGCTTGGTGACGGAGGGGAGGAAGAAGAAGACGGTGAGCTTCCTGGAGATGTAGAGGAGCCAGGCGCGCTCCGCGTCCTCGATGGCGCGCACGGCGGGCTCGTCCAGGCGCTCGCCGAAGCACATGAGCACGAGGAGGCAGAACATGCTGTACTGGAACGCCTCCATGACGTTGGGCGTGTCCTCGTCCCGCAGCTTCTCCATGAGCACGCGGCGCACCCAGGCGCGCGCCGGCGCGAACAGCTTGACGCGGGACGGGTGGAGGGTCTCGGAGACGAGGTTGCGGCGCAGGAGGCGCCACACGGGCCCGTAGTTGGCGCGGGTGATGATGTTGTCGGTGACCCCGAGGAGGGAGCTCGTGGCCGCCCGGGGCCTGTCGGCCAGCGCCACGCCGGCGCCGATGAGGGCCTTGTGGGCGAGGTGCCTGTCGGCCACGAAGATGGACAGCCGCGATCCGATCCGGAGAGTCACGATGGGGCCGTACTTCTTGAAGAGACCCAGGAGGAGGGGCTCCACGTCGGCCGCGGAGTTACGCATCCACAGCAGGTTGCCAAACAGCGGCACGGAGGGCGGGCCAGGAGGGAGGCGGCGCTGCGTGGCGGCATTGCGGAGGAAGACGACGAGAGGGAGGAGGAGGAGGGCGCCAGCGATGAGGAGCGACGTCGTCTCCATAGATGCTAATCTATCTGGCCGATCGACCAGCTTTGGGTTTTCGATCTTCATGTCGGCTCAGCTTATATATGCCGAGAGTTGGATGTTCGTACAACTTATCCGTTATATTTCGTTGGATATATCCCGTTGGTTTTGATTTTGAAGGGAACTTATCAAACTGTTTAAACAGCAAACAAAACATGAGAAGGAGTGAGAAAACTGGTGGAATGGATCTAGAAGCTAAGCATTGGGGCGAATAGATTAGTGGTCCGCTGTGCGTCATCGTTCGTGGAAATAGCTGTTGTCGACGATTGAGGTGGCCTAAATAGCCAATGCCTGATCCAGTTATCTTTAGGCCTTAAGCGCCAAAACAGAATAATATTATTTGTTAGCGTTAGAATTACATGAGATATGCCCAGACATATGACCGTTGTGACACGGAAGACAAGTAGGTCCATAACGTGCTGACTTGGATATGTGATACGTCTAAAACGTATCTACTTTTTCGGACACTTTTGCTATTGTTTTTTTAACTTATGTGATTTGGATACAACTAACACAGACTGACGCTGTTTTCAGTAGAATTATCTTGTTGTCTAGTTTTTGTGCAGAAAATCAACTATCAGGAAAAATCCGCAAAAATATGCCAAAAATCCTATTTTATCAGAAGATCCACGGAGCCAGAGTACGAGACAAAGAAGAGGCATGGGGGGCCAGACCCACGCCAGGTGCGGGTGGGCCCTTCTCGCGCCTAGGGGGTGCGGCCATCCCAGGCACCCCATCGGGCTCCCTCTATGCCTATAAGTTACCCCTTGACCTAAAAACACAGGGGGGTCGATGTTTTCCAGAGAAGAGTTCTGCTACGCCGCCACCATCAAAGACAAGATTCAGAACCAAAAACTCCGTTCTGGCACCCTGCCGGGACGGGGAATTTGGGGAGGATCATCGTCGTTGTCATCACCAACGCCTCTCCATCAACCATCAATGTTTTCCTTATCCATGAGTGAGTAATCCCCCACTGTAGGCTATGGAGATGGTAGGGATTGGATGAGTTCTATCACGTAATCGAATAAGATTGTTAGGGCATAGTGTCTAGTATCTCTATTAGTGCTAGTTGACTTTGTTGCAACTTGTTGTGCTTAATGCTTGTCACTAGGGCCCGAGTGCCATGATCTCAGATCTGAATGTATTATTGAATCATTATGATAGTATTATTTGTAATCTTATCTGCAAGTTATGTACACATATCATTGTCCGGATCCAAAGGCCCCGAAGTGAAAATAATTGGGACAACCGGAGGGGATGGCTATGGTGTGACGATCACATGTGTTCACGGAGTGTTAATACTTTGCTCCGGTGCTCTATTAAAAAGAGCACCTTCATTGCCAGTAGTTCCCTAGAGGACTCGCTGCCACGGGCTGGCTGGACAGAAGATGTTATGCAAGTTCTCATTGCGAGGTGATACGCCCAATTTGCATCACCATTCTATATCATAATTTACCTCTATTCATTGATATATGTCTTATTATGAGGTATTACTTATGGCTTTTCATCTGTTTATGCATGTTGGATGATTCTTGGAGGATGAACTGCCGGAGTCTGGATTCTGATGGAAAAGAAGGCGTTTCGGTGCAATTTCACGAAGATCAGAAAAATACCAGAAAAATATGGGAAAATATTATTTTTCCAGAAGATTGAGGAAGCCAGAAGGAGGAGCAAAGAGGGGCCGCAGGAGGCCCACACCCCCTAGGCGCGGGTCCCCCCTAGGACGCGCCTAGGGCAGGTGTGGCCCACCTACCAGGCTCCCGACTCCCCCCCCCCCTTCGCCTATATCTTTCCTACGAAACCCTAAGGCCAGTGGCGACCACAGATAGATTTCCGCCGCCTTTGAGGGCGGAAAACACCGAGAGAGAAAGATCTCTCTGGCAGACAGATTTCTGCCAGGGGAATTCCTTCCCGGAGAGGGGATACCGTCGCCATCAACACCATCGTAAAGCTAGGCTTCATCGGGATCATCATCATCATCCACACCATCATCTCCACCAGCACCATCATCACCACTCCGTCCCGCTGTAACAATTGTATTGGATATTGCTTTACTTCTTAGGGGGGACTTTCCCAGTGTTGATTACTATTGTAGTTGATGCTTGTGAGTGGAACCATTGTATTATTGTTTATGTTTAGATTGTTATCCATTACCATATCATCTTTGATCTTGATCCATATGATGTCTTGTGAGTAGTTCGTTGTGTTCTTGAGGACATGGTAGAAGTCTTGATGTTAGTAGTGAATCTGTGTTGAGTTATTATTCCATGGTTTAGTATTTCAGTTGTGGTGTTATTATTCTAGTGGTGTCAAGTGAACGTCGACTACATGATACTTCACCATTTATGGGCCTAGGGGAATGCATTGTGTATTTGGATACTAATTGTGGGGTTGCCAGAGTGACAGAAACCTGAACCCCTGTTAGGACACCTTTACACAAGGGAGTGTAGGATCTCAGAGTTTAAGGTTGTGGTTAGATTTATATCTTAATTACTTCCCTGTAGTTACGGATGTTTGGAGGGGGTTTAATCACAATTATGTATTAGTCCAAGTAAGGTCGGTATGTTAGCACAGGTTCACCCACACAACACTTACAACACCAGAGAAGAGTACTCAACTATTTGAAGCGAAAGCACTTGACAGAATTCCCATGTGTCCTCGAGAGCGTTTGGTCCTTATAAGTATTTCCACCAGCTTGTCCTTTGCTAAGAAAGGATTGGGCCACTTGCTCCGTTTATTCGTTGTCTTTGTTACTTGCTCCTTATTTTGTTGTCTTACCAGAAAACCACTAAAAATCCGCTTGCTAAGTATTCACAGGGATTTCCTGCTCCATACCACTGTTCATCACCTTTCGCTCCTCGTTGGGATCGACACTCCTATTTATCGAAAGTACTATGATACACCCCCTATACTTGTGGGTCATCACGAGCACGTATTACTATTTATGGAGCACATGCCTAGGATTGTTTAGTACTTGGATGCTTGTTATTATTTATCTGCAATGCCCTAAATCTTAAAGTTACATGTTTAGACTTGTTCATGCAATGCCCGTTCATCCATCCCTATGCCTACCGCACTCGAATCCCACTGTTTACTATTACTATTACTATTGCTCCTGTTTCACTATTGCTGTTGCTTTGTTGTTGCTACTACAAACTGTTGCTACTGATAAACTTCTGTGAGCAAGAACTATTTCAGGTGCCGCTGAATTGACAACTCAGTTGTTAAGGCTTGCAAGTATTCTTTGGCTCCCCTTGTGTCGAATCAATAAATTGGGTAATACTACCCGCGAAGACTGTTACAATCCCCTACACTTGTGGTCATCAAGACTATTTTTTGGCGCCATTGCCGGGGAGCATAGCTTTATTTGTAGGTTCACTTGGATCTATTATTATTCGCTGTTATTCCTTTCATCATGGGGAAGTCTCATGATGGAAAGTTTCCTATTTTACCATCCACTACAAGAAGAGGTATAGTCCTAAATACCTTTGCTGCTCTTGATTCACCGCCTGTTATAAGTAAGCTTGTTACACCACCACCACATACTCATGCTACACACACTGCTACTACTGCTAAATCTGAAACTGCTTTTGATACTCATGATGTTACTTTTATTGTGCTTGATGCGAGTGGTTCATTAGGTCCTTTCCTAGATGCTACTATGTCTAGTCTAGGAAATACCGAAACTCCTAGTGAAGACACTGTTACACATGCTAGCTCACCTGAGTCTAGAGAGAGTTATGATATTAATGATGGTTACATTGAGTTCACTGATGAATTTGTTGAAGAATGCCAAAACACACATGTTACTAGTGCTATTAAGAGTCTCCTTGCTAGACGCACCATTATTCCTAAGCTGTCATCTGATCCTAAGTTTTCCACTTCTCCCATAGATATTAAAGATAAAGATTATGATTTCTCTCTTGATTTATCCTACTTGGACATTGTTGAGAAAGAACCTTTTTGTGGGACTGAAAATGAGAGTGATGTAGCTCATATGAATGAGCTTTCTACTATGAGTGCTTTATTCTCTGATGATTTTAAGATATGCAAGTATTTTGTTACTAAGATCTTCCCTTTTCCACTAAAAGGAGAAGCTAGGGCTTGGTTTAATAGATTACCTCCTGGTTTCATTGATAGCCTTGATTGTTTGATTACTTATTTCTTCCAGAAATATTTTCCTCCTAGTGCTAGACATGCTGCTTTGCAGAGACTTTTTGATTTTAAATAGGGAGAAGAAGAGAAATTGCCTGAGTCATGGACAAGGTTCTATGCCTCGATTCATGCACATCATGGATGCCTATTACCTAAAAATGAGCTTCTTGATATTTATTATAATGCACTAACTGATGATTCTAGTACATACCTAGATAGCTTTGTTGATTGTGTTTTCAGGAAAAGAACTCTTACAGATGTTGAAGAATTAATGGCTAAAATAAGCAATAATTATGATGATTGGACTTCAACTGAGCTAAATACACCTGAGCCTATTCCTCCTGAACCAGTTGTGCCTGAACCAGTTCCAACACCAACACCAAAGAAGAGGAGAGTTATTGCATAAAATGATGAAGTGATGAAGGAAGCTAAGAAATGTCTAAAGGAGAAAGGTATTAGGGCTGAAGATGTGAAGAATCTACCTCCTATAGAAGAATTATGTAAGCCAATTCCCCACTCATCTACTATTGAGGTACACTCTCTCCAACACTTTGATGAAGGTGATATTCCTTATGGTAAGCCTCCTGATCAATGTTTAGAGGAACTTGACATTTTTATTGTTAAGCAAGGTAACTTTAATAAAGAAGTTCAGAATCATTTACTGGAAAACTCTAGAGCTGTTAAAGAGTTGAAAGATATTGTGGAAAGAACTTCAAATGATATTAAAATGCTTTGTAAACACTTTCAAATGGTTCAAACCCAACTTGATCAACTTGCTAAGGTACAAAAGGATATGCTAGTTAATGCCTCGGGAGATAAACATGCTTATGGAATTAGAACTAGGAGTGGTATAGCTACTCAAGATCCTTTATATCCTGAAGGACACCCTAAAATAATTGAGCAGGACTCTTAGCAAGGTGAAGATAGTGGTAGTCCTCGTAAGAGAAAAAATAAACATAGAGTAGTTGAGGAACCACTTGAACCTTCTGTAGATCCTAATAGTATATCTGTCTCTGATGCTGAAACTGAGAGTGGTAATGATAAAAATGATGCTCCTGATAAGGAGGAAGTTGAGGAAGAACCTGAGAAGCACACTAAGAACACTAGGTACACAAAGAAAGATTTTATTGCTAATAAACATGGTAAAGAGAGAGAACATTGGGTGCAGAAACTTATGCCTTTTCTAGGAAAGCAACACAAGTCAAAGGAGGAAGAACACTACAACAAGTTTTGTGAGTGGATGAAGCCTTTATTTTTGCAAATTCCTTTGACTGATGCTATTAAGTTGCCTCCTTATCCGAAGTATATGAAGTATATTGTCTCTAATAAAAGGAAGATTCCTAATGAGGAGATTTCTACTTTGCTTGCTAATTATTCCTTCAATGGTAAGGTTTCAAAGAAACTTGGTGATCCAGGTATACCAACTATTCCTTGCTCTATTAAGAATAATTATGTTAGAACTGCTTTATGTGATTTGGGAGCTGGAGTTAGTGTTATGCCGTTTTCTCTTGACAAGAGACTCCAGCTAAAAAAGTTGATACCAACTGTTATATCTTTGCAAATGGCTGATAAGTCAACTACTATTCATGTTGGTATATGTGAGGATGTTCCTGTTCAAGTAGCTCATAATTGCTTGGTTTTAACTGATTTTGTTGTGCTTGAAATGCCTAAAGATGATAATATGTCTATTATTCTTGGGAGACCTTTTCTTAATACTGCAGGTGTTGTCATTAATTGTAATCAAGGAAAAGTAACATTCAATATTAATGACAAAGAGCATACTGTCTATTTCCCCAAGAAGGTTGCTAAGAGCTATTGCCTGAATTCCATTGAAAATATTGAGAGCATTAAGGTTGGAGAAATATATTGTCCCATTCCACAAGAAAATTTTGAAACTATTATGATTGGGACCATTGCTATCAAGTATGAGGTAACATAATAACCTTGTGGATTGCAAAGTTTTGTTTCATATAAGATTGTTTTGGTAACAAGACTTGATCAACCTTGTTAACAAAAGGATGTTTAATGAACAAAATAATGTTTCCACCATGGTTATACTTGCTTTCTTTTATTTTTCTCCTTCCTAGTCTTTGCTTTTGCTCTTGTTAGCTAGTTGTTTGCTTGTTAGAGTGTATTATAACTTTTGTAGTTTGGTTTTTGTTTGCTTTTGCTTCTTCTGAAAAAAACTGTTTCTGCGAGAAAATCAATTTTCATACCCTGAAAATTGGCCAAAAATAAAGTTTTTCGGAAAATCCCAGAAAATTCAAAATATTTTTTCCTCGAAAAAAGGGGCAAAAGGGACACCTGGAGTAACCCAGGGGTCCACCCCAGGTAGGCGCGGCCTGCCAATGGGTGGCGCCTGGGCCCCTCCTAGGTGTCTCCTCAAAGCCATCTTCTTTCTCTCTCCTGAAAAACACTGGAAAACTTGCTCAAGCTCGAGTTCTTGTTGTTCTTGCTCGTGATTTTCGATCTCTTTGCCCAGCCCATCTTTGCTGCTGATTTTTGGAGGGATTGCTCCTTGGTATGTGCCTCCTCCACTTGTCCAATTAGATTTGTGATTCGTAGATTGTATCTTGAGTATTTTGCTGCTATAGGTGCCAGGTTGTGTGAGCTTGCATGCTTGTTCTATGCTTATAAATTTCATTTTGATGCATGTGTAGCCATGCCCACTAGATCCAGCCTGGTGAACAGTAGTGTCCTTTATGGCGTCTGGCGATAACGCCATCTCTCCACCTAATCTCTCACCTCTCCATTCAATTCCCAAAATCTCCAACCATCCACGTTCTTATCTTCTCCCGATTCAGAACACTTTTCTCCTCTCCACTCATACATCTTCGCCAAAAATCCCCACCAAAATCTCTCTCCCAACCCAATACTTGATGGAAGAAGAACGGCAACCAGAAGGGCAAAAGGAGGAGGAGAGACATCTGTTGGTGCGTTACTCAGGAGGGATGTCAGATCTAGCAACAACCCTCCAGACCATGAATCTCTCAGATCCAGGGCTCTGTAAAGTTCAGGATCATCAAGTGATTCAGGAACAGCAGCTGGACTTCTCTCATTGTCTATTGATGAAAGTTGCTTGTACTGGAGGTACTCCAAGGAAAATCTCTCAGCAAGCTCTTGAGGAATCAATGGCAAAAGCTTGGAAGAGCAGCTTCCTTGAAATATCCCAGGTATCCAGTACTGTCTTTATGGCTCACTTTAGGAATCATGAAGACAAGTTTTCGGTCTACTCTAGGAAACCCTGGGTGGTGAACTCTGAAATCATGCTCTTAGATTGGTTTGACCCTCTTCACTCTGCTTCTTCCAAGGAGGATTATAAGTTTGAGCATATTTTAGTTGCAATCAGAGCTTATGGAATCCCTAGGAACAGGAGATCTCTGAGCTTGTTGGAAAGCATTTTAAATCAAGTAGGAACTGCTTCGGAATTTCATATTTTGCAAGATAGCAATCTCTATGCGAGACAGGACTCTAGGGAGTAGCTAAACTGAAAGTAGATTCTCCAATCAAGGATAGAGTTATTGTTAACTACTCAGATAAATCTAATGGACTGGTGTATTTGCATTATGAGAAGATAAGGAGAATCTGTTTATTTTGTGGCGTCATGTTCCACACATCTCAAAATTGCAATCTAAGGAACAATCTGATCTCAGAAAGATCGAGAAGCAACCAATCCGAGCTTCATATTCCTATGCAGAGATTTGGGCAATGGATAATAGATGAAGAATACATTCCTTCAGAAGTTTTCCAAGGCTCTACTTTTGGGCAATCAGAGAACAATCAATCTGGGGATATCATTCTGAGTAGACTCCAAAATTATTTGCTGAAGATCCAAAAGGAAAAGGAAGAGATTCTGCAGATCAGTATCAAGAAAACAGTAGACAAGCAAACTATGGTCTTCAAGGGCATTTTAGTCATTCTAGAAAATTGACCAGCAGTACTAAGCACTCTCCTAATCAGTGGGCACTTCCACACTCTTCCTCAGGTACTGTGCTTCAGTCCTTTCAGCATGAGCAGGCAACAGGTGTCACTGCCAGAAACTTCCAAGAAATTGCAAAAGGAAACAAAAAGGAAAGTACACATTCAGTTTATTCCCGGTCTGGAGAAAACAGGAGAATCCACACCCTTCCATAAAGTACAGTCTCAGAAGGATTCTCTGATTCGCCTGGGCCTTTTTTGGGCCAGCAACCCAGAACTGGCCTGCCCCAGCAACTTTCTGAATATTCTATTCCAAATCAGCAAGTGGGATAGCCTAACGTTTCGTCTTCAACCCCAGATACCTTTCGTAAGCAACAACACCCTTTCCCAACCTCCTCGACTGATTTCTTGCCATTGCCTCTGCAGAACCTGAGCTCCCATCACATCCAGCAGCCCTCTACCACCCTACCCCTACAACTCGCCATGGATCCCTGTGCACAGTCGCCTTTTCACACTACGCCTTCTCCAAATCCCCACTCCTCCTCTCCAACGTTGTATCCTACCCCCACTATTCCCCACCCCATATTCCCCCCAAATGCTCATCCACACCCTTAGCCCCTGAGCCTTAGTCTCCGACCAAGAGGGTCTCACCGCGGCGTGATGGATTCTCTAGAGATCCGCCGCCGTAGATCCCTCCCTCTCGGTGTGAATCCCCCTCTCACCAGCCCTCCTCATCAGCGCTGGCGCTCTGCTCCAGACACAAGGATCTCGGGAAGGGACACATCCACTCCCCCACACATCTGCATCTAGATGGAGCCGCTGGAAAGGGAATCCATGAAGAAGCCCCGAGAAGAGAAGAAGAAGCAGGAAGAAATCTTGAAGAAAGAGGGCATGAAGAATCAGGGGAATCAGGAGCTGAAAGAGAATTTGGTGCCTCATCTCCCATTGCAGAAATCCGGGCTTGCGATTGTCCTCGTGGAAGCGCCCAAGGTAGAGCTCACATCTCACCATCTCTGGGGACTGATTTCCATAAGCATGACAGTTCCACTACAAGAACTGGTCAAAGGAACATCAGGCTGGGGAGTGGCGGGCCTGACCGCAGAAGCAGGAGCACGGCTATGGAACGCATGGTGCACCCCTATGCTGCAGCACCTCGCAAATCGCCTCCAAGAATCAGCCTTGAAGATCCAGCTGACCACTACCCCTGGCCTCTCAGGCCTATCTCACCGGCTCAGTCAGATGGCTCAGAAGACTCTCGTTATGGGGCTTTCTCACCTCCTAGGATGGTTAGCGACTACTATGTGGCTCCGAATGTTGGTTTTAGCCATCATGGAGAAGGAGGCCAGGAAGAGGACGGAAGTGAAATACAATCTGGAACCAGTCTTAGTGAATCTCAGTCTATTTGCATGCAAGATCATGACAAAGAAGAACATAGCAGAGACATGGACTTGGATGAAGAGGCAATGGCGCCAGCCTCTAAGGCGCCACGGGCGCCATGAGGACCCTGGCCTGGAACTGCCAAGGCATGGGCAAGAGCCTAGGCAGTCCAAAAATGTGCCATCTTGCCAAAATGATCTATGCTACTAAATCCCAGGTAACTTTTGTTTCGGAAATTAAATCATCAAAAACTAATTCACATGATCTTGCTGCAAGTTTAATATGGATGATGCTATTGTAGTGCCTTCTCGAGGACGTTCGGGAGGCCTCTGGTTGATGTGGACTGATGAACTACAAGTTCTAGTCCACTACTATAATCAGCATATTATCTTAGCCACTACTATTATTAGAGGTAGCAACCACCGTTTTGGGCTTGTTTTTATATACGGTGACCCCTACCATAGAACTACTGAGCAAATCTGGGATCAGATTGCTTATTTTGTGTATGATAATGCTAATATTCCTATTATGCGCATTGGAGACATGAATGAGCTCTTGTATGATATTTTTTTTCCATACAATCCCCCAGAAAGAGGGATCGGGTTCCACTATCATCAGATAACGGAACAACAACCACAAACAAGATTCACAATACTGACCCACCTAGGGGGTCAAACTGGCAGAAGAAAATCACCTTACAAACCAACCAGACTAAAAGAGAATAAGGGAAGGTGGAGACGCAAGAACACCGCCCGCAGGCTAGTGAGAAACTATTCCAAAATATTACAGCCCCAAAAGAGCACAAGTACTGAGGACCACACCAGCGCCAGACAACTTAACTCTTTTTGCCAAGCCCTCAAACCCTTTTTGTTTATCTCCCAGTTCTCCTTCTTTTCTCCCTTCCTCTTTCCACATACGGAGCCTCACGACCACGATCTCCAGGAACTGCAGGTAGCCCCAAGAAAGGAACATGAGCCACATCCATAGCTGCCGCATCAGCCAACGCATTCTGCTGGAGGGTGTCTGCCCCAGCATGTAGCACCACACGATCATCCTCCCCATGCAAACCTGCCCAATAACGAATGAAAACACAAGCATATAAAATCAGATCAACAGGTGAGTTAATGAGCTTTTTATCAAAACAAGCTCTATTCCTAAGTTTCCACATAGCCCGACAAATAGCCGCCACCACCGTAATCTGACATTCCTACTAACCCCACGTCTTGAGAAGCCCACCAAAAATCTTGAGAGAAAGAACCAGGTCTATGAGCAACACCAACCGCCTGCAACCACCCCAAACATATCTAGCACCACACATGAAAAGAACAAATGTCCAATGCTCTCATCCTTCTGCAAAACCGACAGTGCAAAATCTCCAACCCACTTCTTTCTCCTCATATTGTCTTTGGTGAGGATTGCATTATGCCAAATAAGCCACAACCAAATCTTAATTTTAAAGGAATTTTGCCTTCCACAAATGCTTAAAACTTCTATCAATCCCCACATTCGACGAGATGATTATACATGGACTTGAGAAAACTTGCAGTTACTCCACATCCACACTGCATCCCTTTTCTGAGTCGACACACCCCATAACAAAATACATCGCTGTTCCTGATGATTTAACCCTTCACTATCCAACCATCTCCTAAAAGATAAACCCCAACTTTTTTTCGCCATGTCTGCCACTGTGACTTTCTGATTCTGACATACATCAAATAAATCAGGGAACTTATCTTTCAAAGGCACGTCCAGACACCAAGCATCCTGCCAAAAATCACCAATTCCCATTACCAACCTTCATTCTCCTCCCACCAAATAGAACCCCTAAGCTTAATCAAATCATGCCAACATGGAGAGTCATTTTGCTGTGTTTCACATTACTAATCCCACCTTTTTTCAAATATTTTCTCCTCACAAAATCTTGCCAAGGACCTTCCTCGATTCAAGACGCCACCACCATTTACACAGAAACAAATATTAAAAAGCTGATGTTCTTAATCCCGCACCACCTTTCTTCCTGGGCCTACACACATACTTCCATTTCACCAGATGATATTTTTTCTTACCCACTTTTCCATACCAGAAGAAGGCTCTAGTTTGTTTCTCAATTTCTTCCACATTGGACCTATGTAAGAGGAACATAGTCATAGGATAAACAGCCACACTAGAAACACAAGCAGTGATTTTAACATGTCTCCCTCCTAAAGACAAAGCTCCCCCCATCCAACCATCCAATTTCTTCTTCAACCTCTCACCAACAAAACCCATTTCAGCTACTGAGCATCTTCTGCTAGCAACAGGCAAACCCAAGTATTTAATAGGCCAAGTACCCTTCCGACGCTTAAACATCTCAGATAATGGACAATTTCTCCTCATCCTCCAAAACCATCAAGACCTCACTCTTCTCAAAATTAATCTTGAGACCGGACATGGATTCAAACAAATACAAAGCAATTTTAAATTTCTAGCCCCTCAGATCTTCCTTAATAAACAAAATGGTATCATCAAGATATCGCAAAATGGCAACACCTTTATCAAACAAGTTTCCAACCAAACCAAAGAAATGTACCACCAGCTGAGCATTAGATACCATCTTAGCCAAACATTCCCAGCCAAATTGAACAAGAAAGGAGAGAAGGATCCCCGCCTCACCCCCTTAAAACTGCCAAAGTAAGGACCGGTTTCCCATTGACTTTAACAATGAGAGTACCACGAGTCACAGACTCTTTAACCAAATCATCCAAATCATCACTAAAACCTTTCGCTTACAACAATAGAACAAAAGTCCCAATTAACTTTGTCATAAGCTTTCTCAAAGTCAATTTTAAAACCACTCGCCGCTTCCGACTTTTCGACTCTTTCAAAATCTCATGCAATAAAGTCACACCATCTGCAATAAACCTCCCTTTAATAAAAGCGGTTTGTAAGCAGCAATTAACTTCCCCATCACAGCTCGTTCTAACTGTGGTCTTGGTAAAAATTTTGAATAAAGACCGGAGCAGCAAATAGGCCTATATCAATCTCACAAGATCATCACCTTTTGGCAAAGTGATCACCCCATAGTTAATACTGCTTAGATCAATCTTATGAGCAAAAAATCAGCAAACACAGCCATAACATCTGATTTAATAACTTCCAAAAGTGTTGATAGAATTCAATAGGGATCCCATCGTGACCAAATTTGCCTTATTTTTCTCCATCCGATCAATCACCTCCTTAACCTCTTTTTCAAGAAAAGGGACTCCCATCTTCTCCCTATCATCATCATTAAGCTTTTCCCCATCTTGCCAATTATCATCGAAGCCTAATAGAAAACCCACCACCGGCCCAAATAAAGATTTATAAAACTAGTTGCATGCTTCAGAGATCATAGGTCCCCTAATTTCATTATCACCATCTTTCATTGAAAAAATCATCTTCTTTCTCCTCACCCCATTAGCTATCCTATGAAAGTACTCGATTATTGTCCCCCTAAGCAACCAATTATCCTCGACCTTTGCTGCCAAAATCTCTCCTCATTTTCATACACCTCCAGCTTCTTTCTGAATAACCGCTTTTCTTTGAAGTTGCTCACCAAAGTAAAATCAGTTCCTCAATACTTTCAAGTTCCATCAGTTCATCAACCAATCTCTTCTTCCTTTGCTTTTCCTCTCCTCTTAAGTGAGCCCCCAACCTTTCAAATCATTTCGACATTTTGATCTTTTTTGCAGACTATCCAAGCTGTTCTTGCCATTCACATGTTTTTTCCAAACTCTCTACCCCGGCCAAAAATTCATCACAATGTAACCAACTTTTCTCAAACTGAATTCCTTACACCTGTGTTCTTGCACTTCCATAGTATCCAGGATCAAAGGACTATGATCAGAAACCTCCCTAGACAACTTATGTACAGTAGTAAGAGGAAACAACTTCTCCCATTCTCTACAAACTAAGATTCTATCCAATTTCTCCAAAGTTGGATTCTTCTGATTGTTAGACCATGTAAATTGCCCACCAGACATACAAATCTCCCTTAGACCATACGCATTGATAATTGAATTAAACATATGCCCCCACTTGTTCAAAACATGACCTTTGTTCTTTTCAGAAACACATCTTATCATATTAAAATCACCCCCTACCAACAAAGGAATAGTTTGATCCTGACAAACCTCAGCCAATTCTATCAAAAAATCTTCTTTATTCTCTTCTTGGGCAGCCCATAAACAATCACGGATGCCAATGAATCATTTCAAAACGTCAAACACCTTCAACTTAACATGAAATTTACCCACAGACACTCCAACTGAGTCAATTTAGAGGAACGTAGGCCCCCAAAATGCCCCGGATCTCCCAATGTAAGGCAACCAACTCCGTGAAAATTGATTCATAGGATCAATTCTCACGAAAAAGCCTCAGAATAGTCCTTCTTAATAGTTTCCTGCAAACCAATAAAATCCACCCTCTCCTGTCTCAACAAATTATTCAAATAAGCACCTGCCCCTTTCTTCCCCACCCCCCTAATATTCAGAATAGCACCTATCATAAAACAGATTTTCTCTCCTTGTTCCAGCCACAATACCACTCATAGGGTGATAATTGTGAACCTTCACAGCAGCTTTCAACTTTCTCTCCCTCCTACCGTAACCAGCCTTCAACTTTTTTCTTTGTCTCCTAGAAACCACAGAGTAAAATCCTCATCATCATTACTAGCATCTTTCCAATCCGAAACAAAACCTTCTCATTCAAATCGAAACACATTCATCCACTACCGCACCCTATCCCGCAAACTATGCCTAGCAATCTCTAATTCTTTTAAAGAGTTAATATGTTCCAAAGAAATAGAAGAAGCATCTATCCCCATTTCCAACGCCGATGCATAATATCCTCATCATCCAAAACAAAGAAAAGAATTATGAAAGTTTAAATTTGTACCGAAAGGTCTCTAGGATTCTCACGAGCCAAGCGTCCTTCACCAAGTTTCTAGCACCACCGATCAATCACCCTCGAGCTTCTTCTAATATCCTGCTGCGCTTCCTCAACAACCACCGGATCGGTGTGAATCCACACTTTCTGAGTAGAACCATCAGCCGAGACAAACCAATAACCACGGTGTCCCGATCTTGATTGACAAAGATCCATGACCGATCGGTCCTCAAACCGAACCCTCAAGAACATCTTTCTTCTCACTGTCCCAGAGGACCCAAATGAAGCATCATTAGAAGTATCACTCCTCCCGAGCACCCTCCTCTTGTTCATTATCCTCTTCCAAAGATGCCCATATTGCTTCATGAGCTCATAATGCTTGTCACTCTTCCTATCTTTCAACAACCCTTTGATAAAATCATCAAACCTCGAGGGCCAGCAATAACCTCGAGAAACCCCTTTACTCCCCGGAAGGAAGATCTTGCTCCACCACCATGGGATTATCTCCCACCAGCCCCCCAACCACATTTTCACGAGTATCAACTTGCATTTCTCCAAAGACTGATTTCTTTTGAAAACCTGATCCTCCCTCATCACCAAGTACCACATTGCTAGATTTTCTCTAATCACTAAACCCCTCGAGCGACCACCACCTCCCTCATTAGCCCATATGTTAGCCATACGAGTCCCAAAGGAAACACCCCGAGTCTTCTTGCTCCACCATAACTTTGCTTACCTTTATCCACACCAGCTTCACCGATCAGTTCCACCATGTTGACGACCCCAAAGATCTCCAGAGTACTTGCACCAGAACAATTCTGTGCCCATTATCATCAGAGCCTCCCAAGCACATCAAGACCTTCACCTTCCTTATTCACCCCAACATCATCATCCTGTCCTTCAATCCCCACAGGAAGGCAAATTAGAGACAAAGATCTGGAGCAAAGATCTCCTGGTATATTTAAATTCATAGATTCCACCTGCATCTCCCTCTTCCGTATTAGGGACCAAAGATACATCTAAACAAGAGATTTTCACTCTCACATAAGCCAAATTCCTCAAACTATTCCTGTCCAGGCCACAGGTTTGCCAACTAAAGAAGCAACATAGAAGAGTTGATTTCTCCTGTACTTCATAGGAATACCCACAATTCGAAACCAGGCTTCTTCCAACCACTCAACAGGTTGCAAATCTCCATTCCACTTAGACAACTGAATCACAGCATCAGGAATTGTTTTCATAAAGACCTTCCCAAAATGGAAATCATCAATGGACCTGGCAGATGGAAACCTCATAAGAAATTCTACATCATTAATAGATCTGGCATTGAATCTCCAGCCAGACCCCAAAGCATCAGCCCAAATCTGAAACTCCTTCTCCAGATCCTTGCCAGTGACATCACCCCTCACCACACTTATATGAGCATAATGCAGCTGCTCCATGGACTGAACATTAGACTCAACTACAGGAATAGAGTGAAAACCCTGCTCAAAATCAGTACTGCCAAAGAACAGAGGAACATATTCCCATGGTTTCCTCTCTTGACAGACCAAAATGCTATGATCTTTACCACAATTATCACAAACAACCTCCTCCTCAATCACATCAAGTAACTGCAAATCTCCAGACCCACCAACCACACCATCATCTCGGCCTACTCACTACTGGTGGTGGTACAGAGGACCCCACCAGTAGTAGTAGCCAAGATCGATTGGGAAACCGATAAAATCGGAGACAAACTTACAGATTTATTCCTCCCACAGCACATTAACAGGTAGAAGCAAGTGTTTAGCCCAAGCGATCGAAGGTAGGAGCAGGCGCATTCAACACAGACTAGGAACATGGATTTGCTCAACAGTTCGTGCGAAAACCGGCTCCCTCTTCTAGGATTGGAATCAAATTACGATGCCAGAAGAAGGCGTCGCATCGATCCACCCTTGCTGCATCTCCGGCGATGACTCCACCGGCCCCGACACGAGCTGATGCCTCACGGCGAGCCTCCGACAACGCCCGCTCCCGTGCCAAAGTCTCCCTACGCTGATCCTCCAAACGGGCTTCGATTTCCGCCAGCCTCAACTCATCACGATGTCGCAACTCACGACGCCGAGCGTCCTGCTCCTCACGGCGCTCCGCTCATGGATCCACCCACTCTCCTAGAATCCCCCTCAAAACCTCTACGATCCACAGGAAAACGACCCTGACCATACCCAGACCCGAATCTGCTCGCATAGGGACCAGAACGGACTGGGGGTCGAGAAGGAGAACCACGCCCACCACGAAACCTCCGATCCATATCCAAATCTGCAGCTACCACCTGAGCAAACGATCTAGAGTCGCCTGACGCAACACCGCTCCACTTCACCGGAACAACAACCCGCGGCGACGATGGATGAACAGGAGGCGGCTCCCGAACGAAAACCACACCACACACACCGCGAGATCTAGAAATGGCGAAAGGGGAAACTGCTCTCGATTTAGGGTTAGGAAAGGCACAAGTAGAAGGCGAACCGACCATGCACGCCTCGCCAGATTAGTACTCCGTAGTCCCCGGCAGTGGTCCGCCCGAGCAACCCCACCACCGCGCCAAGACTGTACTCCCACAACCGCCAAGCAGATCACCCGACGCACGCACGTAGGGCGGCGATCGCGACACCGCCAGAACCCGCTCTGACCACCATCGACGGACCCACGAGAACGTGCCATCGCTCGTGAACCAAACGTGACCCGTACGAAAAATTCGCCACCGAGCACCAACTTGTAACGAACTGCCCCGCTGCATCCCACAGCGACACCTGTCCCGAGCTCGCCCTCGAGATCTGGCCCCGTCGGCAAGGACTAATCGAATCAGCAACCGCCTCACGGAATATGGCCCTCCAGCTTCCGATCAACTCCCGACGATCACCGGAGCTAACCACCGTAGCGGTAGAGAGAGGAGAAGGAGAAACGTGGAGAGCCATCCGTCCTTATCACTATCAGCTCCTGTATGATATGGACAAAAACTCCTCAAATATAAACCGTACTCGTATGAATGTCGTTCGCCTAATGATTAAAAACTGTGGACTGTTTGATTTGGGCTATAGTGGACCGGCATATACTTGGACAAATAATAGGTTTTCATCAAAGCCAACTTATGAGAGGCTGGATGGATGCCTAGTAAATGTTGAATGGTGTGCAAATTATCCAAATTCCAATGTTTATAATATGCCTCTCATTCACAGCCTAAGTGATCATGCTCCTATTCTCCTCTCTACGGAAGGCCAAGCTAGGAGATTTAAGAGATCCTTTAAATTTGAAAATTGGTGGCTAAAGGAAAAAGATTTTCAGCAACATGCAAAAGATGTATGGTCTTTCAGGACAAACTGCTCTTTCTCTATGAAGACTAACTATCTTGCAGGGGCTTTGAGAATCTGGAGTAGGAAAAAGAAGCCAATCCAGCAGGAGCTAAATGAGATTGAAGAAAAGATTAAGGAAATCCAGCAAAGGCCATTGTTGGATCAGGACCATGCATTAGAGGCAAATCTGGTAGAGAGATATGAACAAAATCTGATTAAATTAACAAATTTTTACATGCAGAGAGCTAAGAAGAATTGGATAAAGGATGGAGACAAGAATACCTCCTTCTTTCACAAGGCGATTGCAAAAAGGAGAAGAAGAAATACAATTGTGTCAATCAAGGATGAAAACAATCTCCTCCAATACATGCCTGACAAAATTGGTAATACCTTTGTTAAATACTTCAGAGATATCTTTGCCTCCTCCAACCCTAACAATGGCAGGCCCTATCTATGCACCAGTGTACCAGAGCAAAATAATGACTACACCTGCACTATACCAGACAAGAAGGAGCTCCTGGACACCCTCAAAGAAATGAAAAGAAATGCCTCTCCTGGCCCTGATGGTTTCAATGTGGAATTCTACTTAGCAACATGGGACTGGATAGGAAAAGACGTGTATGCTCTGGTTGAATCATTCTTCAAGACAGGTATTCTTCCCTCCCATGTCAATGATACTCACATAGCTTTGATACCCAAAAAGTTTGTCCCTCTAGTACCAACAGATTACAGACCTATAAGTTTATGCAATGTCATATATAAACTCATCGCAAAATCTCTAGCAAACAGACTCAAACTCCATCTTCCTGATTATATCCATCCCACCCAACAAGCTTTCATAGAAGGGAGACGTATAAGTAATAACATTATCATAGCACAGGAGATCACTCACTCCTTTAATCTATCCTCCTGGAAGAGCAAAGCTTTTATGTTAAAAATAGATCTGGCCAAGGCTTTTGACAGAGTGGAATGAAACTTTATTGTTCGTCCTCTCGCACGTAAAGGGCTGCATGGTCATTTCATTAATTTGATACACGCGTGTGTTTCTTCGCCGACATTCTCTGTCATCATTAATGGCCAGCCTTTTGCGAAGTTCAAAAGTAACAGAGGAATACGACAAGGATGTCCTCTCTCTCCGTACCTCTTTGTCCTGGCTATTAATGAATTATCTATTGAACTACAGGAAGCTATGACAAACCTTTCTTTGAGTGGCATCACTTTTGGATCAAATTGCCCGCCTATCCACTCTAATTTTTGCAGATGACCTCCTTATTTGTGGAAAAGCGGATATCAATGAAGCCTCCACAATAAAAAAAGTTTTGGACTCCTTTTGCAAGCAATCTGGTCAAACTCCAAGCTGGCCTAAATCAGGTATTATCTTCAGTAAGCTAGTGGATCAAAATACTGTTGAAGCAATTAAGCATATCTTCCTTGTTCCTGAAATGGACCCATCCTTCATCCATCTTGGGCACCCTCTTATCCTGCCAAGCAAAAATAGGTTTGTAGCCTATAATTTTGTTATTGGGAAATTCAAAAACAAACTCACAACTTACAAGGCTGACCATCTGTCTCATGCAGCTCGACTCACTCTTATTCAATATGTTTTTGCCACTATTCCTGTCTACTACATGTCAAATATCATCTTCCCAAAAAGCTTCATTTCAAAACTCAACACTATTGTTAGAACTTTCTGGTGGGCAGGAACCTCTCAAGATAAACGAAGCAAAGCTCTTTGTCTAAAATCTTGGAAATATGTTTGTGCCCCCCAAAAAGAAGGAGGCCTGGGCATTAGGAATTTCCAAGCCATCAATTATAGCTTGATCCTAATGGCTGCTTGGCGCATTGCTTCCAACCCTGATGACTTTCTCCACCAAATCCTCAAAGCCAAATATTTCCCTAACACTACAATCTGGTGTCCATCCCCTAATACCCCAAAATCTGCCTTCCGGTACTCCATTCTGAAAGTTCTACCTATCCTAAAAACACACTGTTGTTTCCAAATCACTCAAGGTAATATTTCTATATGGAACAACCCTTGGTGCAACCAATGGGAAAAGATCTATGAATGCTTAATTATTTAGGATAAGAACTATATCAACCCAGCAAGAGTAAAAGATCTGTGGTGTGAAAATGGAAAAGCTTGGAATACACATCTTATTGAATCCCTTTTTCAGCAACCCTTGGCAGATCAAATAATGCAAACTGCTATTATTCCTGCTTAGGAAAAAGATCTTCTCTGCTGCAAGCTACACCAACAGGGAAATGTAATTCTAAGAGTGCATACTATGCCTGCCTACACTATATGCAGGATAAAGGAGAACTTAAACCAAGGCAAGCTCCTGCAGCCATCATTAACCTTCTGAACCAGATTTGGAAATCTAAGGAGATTCTTCCTAGAGTACAAACTTTTGCTTGGAGACTCCTGCAAAAGGCAATCCCTACAGGACAAAGGGCAGGGGAATATTCTAAACATATAAGTAAGTTCTGTTGCAGATGTGGCATGGAAGAAAGTGATATGCACATCTTCTTCACCTGTCACTTTGCAAAAGCAGCCTGGTTTCATTCACCATGGCATATAAGGATGGAGAATATCACTCAGAATAACCAATCTCTGGCAGATGTCATTTTGTTCCTTCTAAACATGAAACACCCGCATGCCTCCATCCACAATGTTTTTACATTCCTTTGGTGCTTATGGAAAGCTAGAAACAGTTGTCTTTTTGGCAGAAATCCTGGAAAGCCTCACCAAATCATTATTAACTCCCAAGCTCTATTAAAATCCATGCAACTTATTGAGATCCCTAGCAAACTGACTGGGGGGGTTGACTGTCAACAAGGAATTGGAAATAAAGTAAAGCACTTCACACTAGAAAGCCAAATCATTCCAGACAAGAGCAAATATGGTGTTCACATCTACTCGGATGTAGCCTGGAAGAAAGAAGATGGGAGTAATGCATCAAGCACTGGAATCACTGGAATTGGCATCTTTATTCGAGCAAAGGAAGGAAGCTCCCCTTATCAGCTGAAAATTCATGCTTCCTCCTTATCTACTGCTATATCATCTCTCCAGGCAGAAGCCATGGCCCTGCTTCTAGCTGCACAAATTGCAAATACACTTGGAATAAAAGGAAATATTTTCTTTACTAATAACAACCTCTTGGCTAAGGCTGTTAACAGCAACAAGATTGACACAGAGTTCATCCACTGGAACTCTAGGATCACCCTAGCGAATATTTTGAATGTCATTAGAGAATCTAAGGCTAGAGTGATCCACATTAGTAGAGATCTTAATCAGGAAGCCCACCAATGTGCTCACAAGGTACAAAGAAACTTTTCTTCTGTACCTATCCTTAGATGCTCATCAGCAGCCCACTCTCCTTTTTCCTGCCCAATCACCTCAATGTTTAGAAATAATACTTGGCAGGACTTTGTAATTCATGATGTAAACTGTTGTTGAGCTTCAATGAAATATTGGTGCCTCTGGCACCATCAGTTTCAAAAAAAATGCATGTGCAGCGCTCTAGCAAGTTCCTATAGTAGTTGCTCATCATTTATCAACTTGAAAATCACTTGGTTTGATGTTTGTCTAAAAATTTCAGAAATAAAGAGGTCATGTACAATCACACATTTGGTGAACTATTTGAGAGTGATGCACCTAGAAGGGAAAGGCCTTTGAGATCATCCTCTCGTGCTAGGCCCTCATACAATGAGGATCTCATCACTCCGCGATTTGGCAACGAGGGAGATGAGGGGGATGCGCACCCCTCCACCTTTCCTCGCCAAACCTTCTTGCGGGCTGCTGGGATTCTTAGTGATTTTATGACCTTGGTTAGGAGGGCTAGACTAACAAGCCTTATGAAGGATGAAAGCGCGCAATACGCTACGCTCACTAAAACATTTGTGGAGAGATTCTCCTTTACTAACAGCATGTTCAATCCAAATGTTTCTTTCAAAATTTATGGCAGGTCTTACCATATGACATTGAAGAAATTTTGTGAGGCTCTGGGACTTGGTACAGCTGGGTTAGCAAACAAGATTCCAGCTCAACCCGCTGATTTTTTGGAGCTCTATCGTAGAATAACCAATGATGGTAACCGTAGATCTCAACGGGGAAAGATAAGAAACATTCAGCTTCCAACAATCAGGTACATCGCTTACTATCTTGCCACTAGTGTTCTTGGTAGGTAGAACACTAGTAATATTTCCAGCTATCATTTGGCATTCTTAGATGCTACACTCAACAATGAAACTAAGTACAATCTTGGTTCTCTCATTGCTCATCGCTTAACTGCTAAGGGACCCATTTATGGGGGAATTATTTCTACGCGTGTTGCTACTGCCTTGGACATTGCTGTTGATCCAAATGATACAGTTCTGGCTCCTCAGAGGCTTGATCTTGCTGCCATGAAGGAGCACCACTTTGTCACTAATGGCTCTATGTAGCACCCCGGATAGAATCCACTACTAGAAAATCGATGTTTATATTTTGTGCATCATCATGACATCATCATGCATACTTGCCTCAAAACTATTTTATAAAACCCTATATTGTTTTCTACATTACATCTATCTTCTATTCAAATTATATTTCTTGCTATTTCAATCGTGTAAAAGCTAGTTACAAAATGATTTAAACAATACAAAAATAATAAAACAAGATGTTTTAAATAAATAATAAAACCTAGACCTAATCCAGCCAAGCCCACTAGGCCCAGCCGGATGGAACCCTAACCCTAGTTTTCAATCCGTCTCATACCCCAACACGCTACTCCCTCTCCAGCCGCCACCCCCCCCCTGATCCAAACTCCCACACCGTTGCATGCTCACCACACGCAACACACGAACCTCGTTCCCACCCAGATCCCACGTTCGCTCAGCCCAGCACAGGAACGCCTCACCGGGCCCACCCTATCTGTTCCGTGTCGATCCCCACCTCTTTTCCCCACAACCCCCGTTGCCCTCTTCCTCTGGCCCGATGGAGAGCGCCGCTGGCCTCAGGCCCTCCCGCCGCCAGCGCGCCCCTGTGGCCTTCCGTCGTCGTCCTGCGTACCACCCCCAAGCGCCGCCATCGTTGGTTCCCCCTCCCCGACGCTCTCGCAACCATCCTCTGCTACCTTCGCCCGTGCCCCCCTCCACCTCGGCCCGTGGCCTCGCTTCTTCAACACCGCCGCCGCGCCTCGCTTGCAGCACCGCCATGGCCACCTCCCCGTCATCGAACCGATGAAGCGCGCCCTCCCAATCCCGAGCTCCTCCCTGCATAGTCCCCCCGCCAAGCTTCGGCCGGCTTCCAGGACGCCGCCTTTCACCATTGACCCTGCGTCCTCCCAGCGCCCCCGAGCGCCGTCGAGCTCACCCAGGCCGCCGCCGAGCTCCGTGCTTGCATCAGTCCCCTCAGACCGCTGCGCACATCGACCTCGCCTACACCACGTGTTACCTGCCTCCTCGCCGCATCCCGCCACTCCCTCCGCCGCCGCCGCTTACAGAGCATCGACGCCCTAGCGTTGTTCTGGACAAGGCCGCAGCGGGTACTGCCGGAGCACGTGCCTTCCATGCGGTTGTGAAGCTCTCCTCTCCATGCGTGTTTTGATATTGCTCTGTCCTCATGCCTGCAGTGTCGGAGAGCTGCTGCTGTCCCATTGTTGCGTTTAGGTGCCTGTCTTTAGTCTCGTGACCTGCAACAGTCTAGATCATCGGTGTTTGGTAGTGTGGCAGATGGCCCGATCTGTGGCACGGAATCGGAACTCCAAGTTCTCCTACTCGGACCCCTGAGGCTTTCAACATGGATCCGATGACCCCGATCCGTGGATATGAAGCCTCGTATCCGAAGAAGACCGAACCGAACCCTTGGAAACCCCAAGATCGCCAAACCTCCATGTGTGACCCCTTTTCTCGAAGCCCTATTTTATTAAATGATATATCTTGTTGCATAACTAAATTGTCATGCTTCCATACATATAATATGGTTTTGGGGCCTTATGACGATTCACCTCATAATTAAATATGGAGACAATATGCGGATGAATCTAGTCTAATATTGGCTCCATTTAAATTTGTGTAGCGAACCGGTGCCACTATTTGACTTGTTAAGACAACGTTTAAATTGCGTGGTATCTAAACAACATGAACCTATTAATTAATTGTCGGGGCCTCGGTTCCGCTTAATATGACCTAATTTCATCGCACCTTTGCCATGTCATACATCATGCATGCATCATGCCCGATCTTCTACCGTAGTACTAAATAGTGCATCCGGTGTTTCTTCTAGTGTTTTGCTTCTTCGCGGATAAGGTTGTTGAGTTGATGTGAGATTCTCCCTGATCTTCGGAGGAACCTTCGACAATGTTTTCCAGGCGAGCATTCTCCCTCTTTCTACCATTTTTACATTTCTAGTCTTTATTTCCTCCTGTTGATCTATTGCTATCTGTGTTGCGATGCTATAGATTCCGTACCCCGTTATACTTCCCTGCAACCCTTATATTGCCATGGACACATCCTATTACCTATTGTTTGGTTGATAGTCGGCCTTGCGAGTCGTAGTTCCTTGCGCAGGTGATATGTCGCTTCGTCGATCTTCCACAGTTGTTGGAGTAATGCCGCATGTTTAATGTTGGAGATGATCATGACTTTAATTACCGTTTAATAATTAAAAATTGAACTAGGTAAATAATGCAGAGGCACATGTGGGCAATAGATGTTATTTGGTTTTTAACCGTCCACTTGTGTCCCGTAGGACCCCGAGTACTTGATGCCTGTTCTTTGAATATTCGCACTATCCGCATGTGGGACCATGAATCCCCCTAGCCAGAGCTTGAGTCATATTTATTTCTTGGGGCCACAAAGTAGTTTGGGGCTTTATTACTATCCTGTACTTATGCCATGCTTTACTGCTTTATTTACGATTGCGCGTAGAGCTCCTGTACTGTTTAGGTAAGTGGAATGTTTCCGTGGTATCGACAAGCCCAGTCACACTTTCGGGTTCCCAATCGTTTACAGCCATTGACACAAACCTCTGGGTCCGTTTCGGAGCCGGCCAACTTCATCGCGGGTAGCTTGGTGGGGTGGCCCCCTGAAATTTATATGAATCTTGCAATTGCTCCGTCGTGATGCCTCGTTGGGTTTTTATTGGTTTTTCTCGAGGTTGATCGTGCGTGTGTTGCTATTTGTGCCCCCCTGCAGGGTAAAACTTTCTGAAAGCCGTGTCCGCGGTTATGGACGACTTGGATCACAGTATCTCGATCATAGACAACTATAACTAAAGTAGTGCTATAAATTTGACTTTATAATGACTAGTAATCAGCTTCACTGTAATGGAATGGCTAAATAAAAGTGCCAACAATTGCTGGTTTGGGTCGTCCCCTGTTACCATTGTATCTGACTAGTAAGTATTGCAACTACAACGGAATGGCTAAATAAAAGTACCAACAACTGCTGGGTTTTGGGATGCCTCATGCTATATGTATCTGACTAGTAAATACTACAACTACAACGGAATGGTTAACTAAAAATACCCACTGTTTATTATATCAGGATGACTCATGCTATCTATATCTGACTAGTAATTGCCGCAACTATAACTGAATGAATAAAACTGCAAACTGTGTGAGTTCCTCGGTTCACTTCCTCGTTTGGTCTTGAGGGGGAAATACCAGGATGGGTATGCTTGGCGATAGTTTCAGGTTGGATCCGAATATGTCTTTCTTATCCCTATCTGATAGCCGCCAGTCGTATTGAGTCTCTATAGGTTGTTTGGTGCATGCTGCGCTGCCGCTTTAGTCCACCATACCTATGTAGGCGAGGACCGCCGAATTATAGCCTCGCCGTGTACTGGCCTCAGTACTGACCGCTCTCTTTTTCCTTTGCCCTTCGTCGGCACCTCTTTTGTTTAAGCAGGTTTGAGATCGACGTCGTTAGCAGGGTTACCCTTCCGGCTTGGCCTGGGCAGGGTTATGGACGCCATTGGTTATTCTTCAGGGCTCTTAGCCCCATTTGCATCTTGTCCATAGTCAGACGTTGTATCGTTTTCAATGTGATTTGGATCTTTGTATTGTATACCTGTATTCTTGACTCTTTGAGTCATTGTTGTATATATCTGTTCTGCGGGTTCCATCGTGGACTATTGTGTAATGGTATTACTTCGTTTTCCACCCGCACGAAAGTGCCTGGTGGGCACCTTTGAATCGTTTCTATGCGGGTTTGGCGGGGATCGTTGAAACTTGCATAGGGCCAATTCTGAGGGTGTTACAGAGTGGTATCAGAGCTCAGCAGTTACGATACCCCACTGGTCCAGCCTGTAGGATAACCTAGCTAACGGACGTTGTAGAGTGTCAAAACTATTTTTTTTAAAAATCGGTTGGATAGATCTTATTAGGTCTTCTTTTACTCCTTACCCCTCTGCTATTCTCCTCTTACCTTTGCGTGTTTTGAATCTACTCCTTATTTTTCTTCGAGTCCAGGAATTCTTGTGGTTGGGATTCTGTTTTACCTTCAGGGTTTCGCTTCCTCTTATAACGGTGCTTTGACATTCGGTCTTCATGCTATCTGAGGGAACTCCCTCCGTGTACCTTCAATGGACCAAAAATTCACTAAAAATTTCTTTGTATCATACGGTGTTTTTCAACGCGACAACCTCATATACATCAGATCTGATAAAGACTCTACATCACTTCTTTGCTTCCGAACCTTGTTTGTCGAGATCTTCAGTCTGAATTCTGAGGGTGGTTGCATAATCTGTCTGTTCATGTACAAAGCAATGCTTTGAGTGCGGGATGGAGTCGCGACCATACCACTACTCTTACCATTTGCTTTTGTATATTGAATGGTGGATCGATGAAATTCTTACTCCTTCCATGTAAGTTAGAGGTGGCCTTACCTTTAACTTTGTCTGTTGTTTATCCGGAGCGTTCTCTCGACGAACATGGTGTCGCTGATTTCAAGATGGAGAAGGAATCTTTGTTAGTGGTGTCGCGAAGATCTACACGAAGCGAGGAGATCTAGACCATCAGCGTTCTTCCCCGTACCATGAGGCGGATCTCGAGGGCGAGATCCATTGTTAGTGGTGTCGAATTGTAGCACCCCGGATAGAATCCACTACTAGAAAACCGATGTTTATATTTTGTGCATCATCATGCATACTTGCCTCAAAACTATTTTATAAAACCCTATATTGTTTTCTACATTACATCTCTCTTCTATTCAAATTATATTTCTTGCTATTTCAATTGTGTAAAAGCTAGTTACAAAATGATTTAAACAATACAAAAATAATAAAACAAGATGTTTTAAATAAATAATAAAACCTAGACCTAATCCAGCCAGGCCCACTAGGCCTAGCCGGATGGAACCCTAACCCTAGTTTTCAATCCGTCTCATACCCCAACACGCTACTCCCTCTCCAGCCGCCACCCCCCTGATCCAAACTCCCACACCGTTGCACGCTCACCACACGCAACACACGAACACCGTTCCCACCCAGATCCCACGTTTGCTCAGCCCAGCACAGGAACGCCTCACTAGGCCCACCCTGTCTGTTCTGTGTCGATCCCCACCTCTTTGCCCCGCAACCCCCGTTGCCCTCTTCCTCTGGCCCGATGGAGAGCGTCATCGGCCTCAGGCCCTCCCGCTGCCAGCGTGCCCCTGTGGCCTTCCGTCGTCATCCCTCGTACCACCCCCAAGCGCCACCATCGCTGGTTCCCCCTCCCCGACGCTCTTGCGACCACCCTCTGCTGCCTTCGCCCGTGCCCCCTCCACCCCTGGCCCCGTGGCCCTCTGCTTCTTCCAACGCTGCCGCCGGCCGCGGCCTCCCCTGCCTGCAGAGCACCGCCTCGCCCTGGCCACCTCCCCGTCATCGAACCGATGAAGCGTGCCCGCCCCATACAGAGCTCCTCCCTGCAGAGTCCCCCTGCCAAGCTTCGGTCGGCTTCCAGGACGCCGCCTTTCACCGCCGACCCTGCGTCCTCCCAACGTCCCCGAGCGCCATCGAGCTCGCCCAGGCCGCTGCCGAGCTCCGTGCTTGCATCAGTCCCCTCAGACCGCCGCGCGCATCGACCTCGCCTACACCACGTGTTACCTGCCCCTGCGCCTCCCCGCTGCATCCTGCCACTCCCTCTCCGGTCGCCGGTCGTCGCCTTCTACAGAGCATCGACGCCCTAGCGTTGTTCTGGACAAGGCCGCAGCGGGTACTGCCGGAGCACGTGCCTTCCCTGCGGTTGCGAAGCTCTCCTCTCCATGCGTGTTTTCATATTGCTCTGTCCTCATGCCTGCAGTGTCGGAGAGCTGCTGTTGTCCCGTTGTTGCGTTCAGGTGCCTGTCTTCAGTCTCGTGACCTGCAACAGTCTAGATCATCGGTGTTTGGTAGTGTGGCAGATGGCCCGATCTATGACACGGAATCGGAACTCCAAGTTCTCCTCTCGGACCCCTGAGGCTTTCAACATGGATCCGATGACCCCGATCCGTGGATATGAAGCCTCGTATCCGAAGAAGACCGATCCCGGCGTCAAGACCGAACCGAAACCTTGGAAACCCCAAGATCGCCAAACCTCCATGTGTGACCCCTTTTCTCGAAGCCCTATTTTATTAAATGATATATCTTGTTGCATAACTAAATTGTCATGCTTGCATACATATAATATGGTTTGTGGGCCTTATGACGATTCACCTCATAATTAAATATGGAGACAATATGCGGATGAATCTTGTCTAATATTGGCTCCATTTAAATTTGTGTAGCGAATCGGTGCCACTATTTGACTTGTTAAGACAACGTTTAAATTGCGGGGTATCTAAACAACATGAACCTATTAATTAATTGTCGGGGCCTCGGTTCCACTTAATATGACCTAATTGCATCGCACCTTTGCCATGTCATACATCATGCATGCATCATGCCCGATCTTCTGCCGTAGTATTAAATAGTGCATCCAGTGTTTCTTCTAGTGTTTTGCTTCTTCGCGGATAAGGTCGTTGAGTTGATGTGAGCTTCGCCCCGATCTTCGGAGGAACCTTCGACAATGTTTTCTAGGCGAGCATTCTCCCCCTTTCTACCTATTTTACATTTTTAGTCTTTATTTCCTCCTGTTGATCTATTGCTATCTGTGTTGCGATGCTATAGATTCCGTACCCCGTTATACTTCCCTGCAACCCTTATATTGCCATGAACACATCCTATTACCTGTTGTTTGGTAGATAGTCAGCCTTGCGAGTCGTAGTTGCTTGCACAGGTGATGTGTCGCTTCGTCGATCTTCCACAATTGTTGGAGTAATGCCACATGTTTAATGTTGGAGATGATCATGACTTTAATTACCGTTTAATAATTAAAAATTTAAATAGGTAAATAATGCAGAGGCACAGGTGGGCAATAGATGTTATTTGGTTTTTAACCGTCCACTTGTGTCCCGTAGGACCCCGAGTACTTGATACCTGTTCTTTGAATATTCGCACTATCCGCATGTGGGACCATGAATCCCCCTAGCCAGAGCTTGAGTCATATTTATTTCTTGGGGCCACAAAGTAGTTTGGGGCTTTATTACTATCATGTACTCATGCCATGCTTTACTGCTTTATTTACGATTGCGCGTGGAGCGCTTGTACTGTTTAGGTAAGTGGAATGTTTCCGCGGTATCGACAAGCCCAGTCACACTTTCGGGTTCCCAATCGTTTACAGCCATTGACACAAACCTCTGGGTCCGTTTCGGAGCCGGCCAACTTCTTCGCGGGTATCTTGGTGGGGTGGCCCCCTGAAATTTATATGAATCTTGCAATTGCTCTGTCGTGATGCCTTGTTGGGTTTTTATTGGTTTTTCTCGAGGTTGATCGTGCGTGTGTTGCTATTTGTGACCCCCTGCAGGGTAAAACTTTCTGAAAGCCGTGTCCGCGGTTATGGACGACTTGGAGCACAGTATCTTGATCATAGAGAACTATAACTAAAGTAGTGCTATAAATTTGACTTTATAATGACTAGTAATCAGCTTCACTGTAATGGAATGGCTAAATAAAAGTGCCAACAATTGCTGGTTTGGGTCGTCCCCTGTTACCATTGTATCTTACTAGTAAGTATTGCAACTACAACGGAATGGCTAAATAAAAGTACCAACAACTGCTGGGTTTTGGGATGCCTCATGCTATATGTATCTGACTAGTAAGTACTGCAACTACAACGGAATGGTTAACTAAAACTGCCCACTATTTATTATATCAGGATGACTCATGCTATCTATATCTGACTAGTAATTGCTTCAACTATAATTTAATGAATAAAACTGCCAACTGTATGAGTTTCTCGGTTGACTTCCTCGTTTGGTCTTGAGGGGGAAATACCTGGATGGGTATGCTTGGCGATAGTTTCAGGTTGGATCCGAATATGTCTTTCTTACCCCTATCTGATAGCCGCTAGTCGTATTGAGTCTCTATAGGTTGTTTGGTGCATGCTGCGCTGCCGCTTCAGTCCACCATACCTATGTAGGCGAGGACCGCCGAATTCTAGCCTCGCTGCATCGGCCTCAAGATCTTGACCGCCTCTTTTCCTTTGCCCTTCGTCGGCACCTCTTTTGTTTAAGCAGGTTTGAGTCGACGTCGTTAGCAGGGTTACCCTTCCGGCTTGGCCTGGGCAGGGTTATGGACGCCATTGGTTATTCTACAGGGCTCTTAGCCCCGTTTGCATCTTGTCCATAGTCGGACGTTGTATCGTTTTCAAGGTGATTTGGATCTTTGTATTGTATACCTGTATTCTTGACTCTTTGAGTCATTGTTGTATATATCTGTTCTGTGGGTTCCATCGTGGACTATTGTGTAATGGTATTACTTCGTTTTTCACCCGCACGAAAGTGCCTGGTGGGCACCTTTGAATCGTTTCTATGCGGGTTTGGCGGGGATCGTTGAAACTTGCATAGGGCCGATTCCGAGGGTGTTACACTCTACCCTTGAGAACTTGGTTTATAAAATGTTGTTTATTGACGGGGATGAGAGAGAGATCCCTCTACCCCAAACCACTTTGTTCAGTATTTCACAGGGACCTTTTTCACGCTCCAAGGAGGAGATGGATGACAAGCTGCGCTCTCTTACCTTCCATGGACACTATCAGGAGGAAGCACCCTCATATGACCCTGTTGTACACTACACAGGGGAGTCCTCGAGCTCGTACCAGGACGAGGGAGCCTCCTCGTCATACTACGGAGGTGCACCTGCTTGAGCACCATGGGATTGAGCCCCGCTTAGGCCAAAATCCTAAACTTGGGGGGAGGTATACCAACATCACACTCATCTATATATCATGTTCGGTCGGTTCTTTGTATATCCATTGTTTCGCTTTATTTTTGGTTCTTGTTGCCGCTTTCTCAAAAACACAAAAATACCAAAAATATTTCTGTTGTTTCTCTTGGTTTATTTCTTTGCTTTTTGGTTTTGGTTTGCCTTAAAATAAAAATCCAAAAAGAATTTGCTTTGTTTGGTTTGCTTTTGTTTTGTTGTTTTTGCTTTGTTTGCTTTCTTTAAAAAAATTGAAAACACCAAAAATATTTGTTCTTCTTCTTTGGTTTTGTGAGTTCTTTGCAGGGTTCAGCCATCCTCAGTGGAGTTTCGTTTCATGTTATTATTCAAGTCACACAAGTGAAGGGCAATAATGAAGATTAAGACAACTTGAGGAGTGGTAAGAGGCTGGTAACAAACTCTATTTGTTTTCATTTTTGTACATATACTCATCATTGTGAGCATGCTTAGCATGTTCGTGTAAGGTGTATGTTATTATGGATGCTTAGTAGTTCTTGCTTTCTTGTGATTAGCTCCAGCTTGCTAATAGTTTGTAGCATGTCATATGAATGTTTTCTTGCATTGTTTTATTCATACTTTGGTATGATATTGTGGTATCCTCCTCTGAATGTTTCATGTGAATCGACTTGGCACATGCTCACGCATGCATATGACTAAACAATAGCTAGTAAGCCTCGATGATTTATTTTGCCTCAGAGTTCTTGTATCACTTTCATGCCTTAATTATTCCAGTTTTGTTGAAAGCATGATTATGACAATTATTGCTCTCTCGTTTGTCGTTCCCTCTCTATTGCTAGCCTTCACTTGCACTAAGTATGAGCTCTGCATGTGCTTCCAACTCCCAAAAACCAATATTGCCAACAGTGTCCACCATACCTACCTACTAGCATCATTTGCTATTTTAGTGCATATTCTATATGCCTTGTTTTCTTCCAAATAAAATGTTTGTCTATTTTGAGAAAGTTAGTTAGTAAAGCTCTCATGAACTTGATGACACACTTTTTTCCATGCACTTAATAATCCTGAACCATTGTGACTTGTCCATGAAAGTTATATGCTTGCAAATTATATGTTGGGAGTTAGCAGAACCGTGTTGTCACAGGGAACGCTTTCAACACTTTTTGGATACATATCCAGTTGATACCTTGCTCTTTGTTTGCGGATGTCGTCGGTGTGAAATAAAAAGGGAGATTGTGAGTCCATGGAGTCTATCATTGTGTTAGACAAACGCCTGGGCCGCTAGCCTAAGTCATGCCTAATCATGGTGGAAACTTGCAGCATCACCATAACGAGCATTTATGAAGCATCCTCAATAAAATGCTATGCACATAGTAAATAAAAAGATCGCTGAGATGCTCATTGTCTGCTTGCCTTGTCATTTTGATCACGGGATAGCTCCTGTATCATGTGCAAGGGGTACCTCGTTGGCGGTTCTCTATGATATGCATGTATTTACAATGACAAGAACTTACAGGTAACCAAAGTTGAGTAGCATGCGGTGCGGCCCTCGTACTCAAGGGACTGGGGATTTCCAGGTTATGGTCTGTCAAGTATATAACTCAGATTGGACCTCACTTTAAGCTTAATCATATGAATATGCATATGATAGGGGCAATGAGAGCTCAAAGCTAATGATGTAGGGTTCGCAGCATAGAAAACAAAAAAAATCCTACGATGGGAACAACTATGTACCAAGATCTATCTACTAGATACAAGAAACGGGTGGATATACATCCATAGAATACATACCCTTGAAGACCGAATAGTGTTACGAGGTTGTACTCGTGGATGATGTAGTCAAATGCTTGCCGATCTCAAGATCGAGAAGAAGTCCATCCGGTCCAGCACCATCCAGTCCAGCACCGCAAAGCAATGGTGCATCCGTAATCGCACACACGTCCGGGTACCCCGACAACCTTCGCACCCTCGCTCTAGCGAAGCAGCGGAAGCAACAAATCCTTCCAGAAAAATCCACCGGGAACGTGTATCTCGCTGATCCAAGACCATGGGGAAATTCTAAAGGGGGAGAGAGATCCTTAGTGATGAGGTGTGCTTTGAGAGGAGGAGAGGGGGCCTTTTATAGGGAGAGGGGGCACCCCCAAGGGGTATGGCGCCCAACCATGGTGGCTGCCCCCACCTATTCCACATTCATGTGGGTGGAGATCCCACTCAAAATGAAAAGCCTCCACTCCCATAAAAGAGCCTCCACTCAAAAATCCACTCACATGTATTAAATTTCCACCAAATTTAATGCAAGCTCTCATTTAAATAAAACTCTTTTATTTATTTATTCAGAATTTTGTTAATTACTTCAATTAACAAACATTCACATAAAACCCATTACTAGTATTAAATTTCACATGCAGAACCAGTTTCAGCAAATTCAACCGAGACAGTTTCGGTGTCTAGTGAAATAAATTCCTGCACTTTCCTTTTTCTTTCTCTGGCATATTATTTGCTCCAAATGGTGTCGGTATACCTTAAGTGTGTCACCCTACGGTTCGTGAATAATGTAGACATGATCGAGACCCCTCTCCGATCAATAATCAGCAACGGGACCTGGAGATCCGTACTGACTCCCACATATTCAACGATGACTTCTGTGATCGTGTGAACCTATACGCATGTAACTTAATCCCTTTGTCTCGCGATATATTACATGTCCGAGATTCGATCATCGGTATATCCATACCTAGTTTGATATCGTTACCGACATGTACTCTTTTCTCGTTCCCGTGATATAACATTCTAGTGATCAAATCACTTGCTTGCAATCTAATTAATGTGATATCACTGAGAGGGCCCAGAGTATATCTCTCTGTCATCGGGATGGACAAATTACACACTTGATCCATGAGCCTCAACATAACACCTTCATAGCACTGAACCCATGTTTATAGTCACCTTGTTACGGTGTGACGTTTGATGTTATCAAGATACTCTTCCGGTGTTAGTGATTGATATGATCTCATGGTCTAAGGACTAAGATAACTTTCTATGATGTTATAGCAATATAAACACAATGAACTTGATCATAATGTTATACTTTGGATGAATGTTCATCACACCATTCCAATAATGTTGTGACCTCGTTATTAACAACATCCAATGTCCATGATCAGGAACCCTTTGATCATCTTGTTAATCAACGAGCTAGTTTATAAGAGAGGCATAACTAGGAACTTCCTTTTTGTTTATTAAACACACATGTATTAACATTTCTGTATTAATAAAATTATAGCATGCAAAATAAACTTTTATCATAAATAAGGAATACGATAATAACCACTTTATTATTGCCTCTCGGGCATATTCCCTTCAAATGAGTACCTTTGTTTCAGCATTTGGAAGCCTTTCAAACTTTTCAAAACCTTTGCACAACCTTGTTGAGTCACCACTTATTCTATGAGCACCTTATTGAGAGCATATTTGTCATTCTTGTGTTTGTTCCAAAGCTTGGTTAATTATGTCATGACTTTGATGCTTGTATCTCTAATATCTTTATATCTAGTCTTCACTTGAACTTCAAAGGTGCCTTGGCATTTATATCGTGCTCTTCAAACAAAGGCAAGCGAGATACCACTGTATCATACCTTATTATGAGCATTGGAATGTTGCTTATGTTTATGTTTCTTGCTACTTATTATTATTGAGTTGGTTTCTCTTCATAGCTTACAATGACTATTGAGTAGACTTAGTTGCATACTTCTTATTATGAATGGTTTAAGTATCTACTCATGTGCTGAGAATATATACATCATATGAAGCAAATGTGTTCGTGAAAATTCTTTTATCGCACTCATTTTTCAACTGAATTGCGTGAGGACAAGCAATAAGCTAAGCTTGGGGAGTTGATACGTCCAAAACATATCTACTTTCTCGGACACTTTTTCTATTGTTTCTCCTCTAAACTTATGTGATTTTGATGCAACTAACATGGACTGACGTTGTTTTCAGCAGAATTACATTGGTGTCTATTTTGTGTGCAGAAAATCAACTATCAGGAAAATCCGGGAAAATATGCCAAAAATCCTATTTCACCAGAATATCCACGGAGCCAGAGTACGAGACGGAGAAGATGCCTGGGGGGCCCACAAGCATGCTAGGCGTGGGTGGGCCCTGCCCTCGCCTAGGGGGGTGTGGCCACCCCAGGCACCCCCTCAGGCTCCCTATGCGCCTATAAGTTACCCCTTGACCTAAAAACACAGGGGGTCGATGTTTTCTAGAGAAGAGTTCCATGGCGCCGCCACCACCAGAGACAAGATTCGGAACCAGAAACTCTGTTCTAGCAACCTACCGGGACAAGGAATTTGGGGAGGATCATCGTCATCACCAATATCTCTCCATCAACCATCAATGTTTCCCTCATTCATGAGTGAGTAATCCCCCGCTGTAGGCTATGGGGATGGTAGGGATTGGATGAGTTCCATCATGTAATCGAATAAGATTGTTAGGGCATAGTGCCTAGTATCTCTATTAGTGCTGCTTGACTTTGTTGCAACTTGTTGTGCTTAATTCCTGTCACTACGGCCCGAGTGCCATGATCTTAGATCTGAACGTATTATTGAATCATTATGATAGTATTGTTTGTGATCTTATCTGCAAGTTGTGTACACATATCATTGTCCGGATCCAAAGGCCCCGAAGTCACTGGCGGACCTTCTCGAGGGCCAACCTGGGCTATCCCCCCCCCCCCCCCCAGCAAAATGAGAAACTTCCTATTACTCACATGTGTTTTCAGTCAAAAAATCCTTACTGTATTGGTCTAATAGCATCGCGCATCGGTCATTCACTTTCCTGAGTAGCATGTGACTTGAAACAGTATACCACTACAGTGTGCTTGTGAGTAGTCGGCTAGTGGCTTCTTGTCAGGGCCTCACGTCAGCCATGGTTGGCATATTCTGCAGTGGTCTCTCTCTCAACTACCACCACGTTTGCACACCACTGAAGCAGCAACAAGTGCAATTTCGTCAGCGTTCCCTGCAGCGCTCATTCATTCCTATTTTCTCAGCTCCTCAATCCCCTTCAACCATTTACTTGCAACTTAACTAAGAAAGTTTTGCATGAATAGTTTTTGCATACAGATTTCTATGTTGCTATGTGGGTTAGCGTCAATTGTTAAGGGAAAACCAGTCTTGTTTTAAAGAAGAGGTGAATGTGAAGCTAATTAACAAATTATTGGATACCTTTTTACAAGTTAGTGATTAATCTAGTGCTCCTTCATGACTAACTCCATAGCTATGTTATATTTTGATACAAATATTTTCTATTTTAGAGTAAATTATACATATTTATTCAAGGAAAACATGTATTTTATAAGTGACTTTGGACAAGTTCAATCAAAGCTTCTCTAAGTGCTACAAATTCTAATTTATTTTAGCTGTATGATTAGTGACTCCAATATTTTGCATCTTGTTTGCTAATTTGCCCCCCCCCCCTAAGATTTCCTTCAAGGTCCGCCACTGCCCGAAGTGACAATAATTGGGACAACCGGAGGGGATGGCTGTGGTGTGAGGATCACATGTGTTCATGGAGTGTTAATGCTTTGCTCTGCTGCTCTATTAAAAGGAACACCTTAATTGCCAGTAGTTTCCTAGAGGCCCCGCTGCCACGGGTTGGCTGGACAAAAGATGTTGTGCAAGTTCTCATTGCAAGCACATATGAATATTTATAAAGCACATGCCTAGGATTATTTAGTACTTGGATGCTTGTTATTATTTATCTGCAATGCCCTAGATCTTGAAGTTACATGTTTAGACTTGTTCATGCAACGCCCGTCCATCCATCCCTATGTCTACCGCACTCGAATCCCACTGTTTACTGTTTACTATTACTATTACTATTGCTCTTGTTTTACTGTTGTTGTTGCTACTACAAATTGTTGCTACTGATAAACTTCTGTGAGCAAGAACTATTTCCAGGTGCAGCTGAATTAACAACTCGGTTGTCAAGGCTTGCAAGTATTCTTTGGCTCTCCTTGTGTCATAATCAGATGATTCACCTAAGAACATCAAAATAAGGGTCTTATAAAAAAAGATAGAAGTACTTGTAATATCACCGGGTTACGGGTTAATGCATACAAATCAGGTCCCTACAAACAAATGGACCGTGTCACTCACCCAGTCACTTTGATCAAATTTCTATACTTGGGGAAGTTATGATTTGTATTCAAGCAATCAAGGTTCCTAATGATATCAGTACATTGCCAAAACATAACTGAACCAAGTATGTCTATCAAGCAACATTCATAGGTTTTAGCTTTTGTACATAGACGTAACATATGAATTGCCAATCTTCCTATTGTTTATGACATGATCTTAATTTTCCTTACCTACTAAATTTGGATCATGATACTTATTGGCTACTGTGCTTTTGGCAAGAACCTGGAAGAGTAATGGGTCACACATGTGTTTTGGAATGATTACTATAGAGTCGGTGGAGGACCTTAGACAAAATCTCTTGGAGACGAAGCTATGAAATGTATTTTTTTGAATACCATATTGTATGAAAATAAAAAGATATAATTTATAGCATTTTCAAGAACTTCTATAATTAGATTGATCTTGTTCACAAAATACATTTTTAACATCAACATATGTATAAGCTACTCCAAAATAAAAGAAACCATATCTACTTATAACCAAGAAAAGCCAAATTGAACGCTGGCGAGTGTAGCATATCAAGTCTAAAATGAAACACCATCATATTTTGGTGATAACATTGTTTAAGAAAAAATAATTTAACCATCTAGATAGATAAGCGAACTGTTATATGTTTGGCACGTTTTCTTAAAATTCGCATATAGTTCTACTACTACCTTAGATTTGATCTAAATTTTGCATTAGGCAACATTTAGGATTGACGCAATTTGGCATCAAATATTAGTATGTTATATTTTTCTCTTGATTTTTGATTTAGCGAGTATTTATAATTAAACTGAAATAAACGAGAAGCTGTCTGTGGCACGCGGGCAACAAAGACCAGGGACTGCAACTGTATTGGCTGCTAACCGGCTCCGTGGATAAACGGTCGATCATGTCAAGCTTCATGCACTAGCCAACGGAACCAAAAGTCCGAATTTATGGAAAGGGCTATTACAATTCACTTATACACTTTAACACCCCCTCTCACGTGTGATGGGGAGAAGTCAGCACGTGCAACCAGAAGAGAGCGACGGCGCGCGAAACTCACGTATGAGTCAAGGGGCCTATACGTGGACACAGAGGGGTCTACAACAATTTTAGGATAAATTATAAAGCCGCGACTCAACCGAGACCTGTGCTCGATACCATGTCAGGCTTCATGCACTAGCCAACGCAACCAAAAGTCCAAACTTATGAATAGAGCTAGTACAATTCACTTATACACTTCAACAGATCAAAGCCATGGATGGCAGTTTGCGAACATGGACGATGGGCGGCAGAGGGAGTCACAAACTCTCAGGATCGATCGATTTCTTTTCCTCGACTAGCTCGACATTTTTTCCTTTCCTACAAGGTTGTGCTTCCTCCTGGGCCCAAGCTGCCCGCTGGGCTGGGCAAGGAAATCTGCGATCCTGGGCGCTATACATGAGAGAGGAGACGAGAAGAATGACTGAATGAGATGTATCTGTTCATCTCTTGTTCTCTAGTTCTTTCCTGTTTTCTTGGTTGGGCTTATGGGCAGGCCGGCATAGTATCAGGGGGTAGTAGTAGAATTGTCCTTTTGCTTCTCTATGTGTGGGTGGATGGGTGGGGAGGTCCCGTTGTATAGAGCACTCATTATTATATGGTCAACGTTGGTCATGTGCCTCTGTTGGTTATGTAGGACTAGTATTTACTATTTACTTGAGGCCATTCTTGTATCTTGTTCTATCTTGTCAGTCATCTCTTGTAACACCCGACTGGTATTCTTAATTCTTCTTGTTTATAATCCCTCCGTTTTAAAATATAAGATGTTTTAGCTTTGTGAAGCAAATGTATCTAGACTTTTTTTAATATGAAGGTTCACTCAGGTTTGGAATGAATCTACACACTAAAAGAAGTCTAGATTCATTTTCTTCACAAAACTAAAACATCTTATATTTTAAAACGGGGGAAGTACCTTCTATCCCTTTTGTGTATAGATTTTGAACTGTCGGATACACAATATAAACATGCATTGGCTATTGAGCGAATCGTACCAAGCTTGTCATATCTCAGGACCGAGCTTTGTTCTACCAACATGAGTGAAGCATGCTTTTGGAAGATCTACTTCGTGCTTCTTCACTCAAAACTCAACAAGCAAGATGCTGAACTTCTCTCAACGACACAAGTACACTCTCATCTCTTTTTCATATTAATTTGTCTGCAGAGATTCTTAGTTATTATGGATTATTATGTTATCTTGCTGCAATGCATACAAACCTACAAATAGATTTCTAAACAGAAACATGTGTAGGCACATTTGGTTATATATGTATCTGTTTCCAAATGAGACCACTCATTTTGAGATTTTTATTTATGAGGTCACTATCGGAGCTTTAGTTGTGGTTATAAGGTCTATTATCTGGAAACCTTCTTTTGATCAGTTTTAAGTCTACATTTCCCCGCAATATGTCAAATTTCGGAGTTGTTTGGTTCCCGTCCACACTTTGTCTTGGAAAAATTGTGACAGCCACAAAAGTGTGGCAAAAGCTGGCAAAAAATGCACTCTATGACTGATGGGCCATATGAATAATGGAAGTGTGGCAAGAACCAAACACCTGCCCTACCACCTAAGGTTAGGCATGGCAAAGTGTGGCTGAGAACCAAACAACATGAAAATAGTGTCATGTTCTCAAGAAAAAAGACAGCCATCTTTACTCTTATTAAGCATGCATGAAATATCGGAACAATTCGGTAACTGGTAACTGCTCGCTAGAGTATTGATTAGCGGCCATTTAAACGGATTAACCATTAATCAGCTGCACAGCACAATATATTGTCAACATGTATCTAGTTTTTCACGTACTGTAACACTCCAATGCTCCCAGCTATGTATTGTACTAAAATATGCTACTATAGGCACGTGTAGTCTTGATGCATCCAAACCGGACAGCAACACATGACAACTTGACAAGATAAAATAAAAATTCAAAATGAACACATGACAACTTGACAAGATAAAATAAAAATTCAAAATGACAGCCACGTGTGGCAATATGCACTTATGCAGCCACACATAAGTACGTAACAAGATTGTCGGGAGGATAACCCCCGGTAGGGTCATGAGAGGAAAAACATAGCGCAGCTGGGTTGGCTTCGAGTGAAAAATGAACCAGGCCGGGTAAGAACGGCTGGATAAGATAAGCAAGAAAGCCGAGATATAAACTATCTCGGCCCGTATAGGACAAAGTTGTAACCCTTGCAGGTACCAACGAGCCGAATCAATCGAGGAAGGGCCGAGTCAGGAAGGACGCGTGGCACCTTTCCGAGTAAGGTTCGGGAAGGACCATGGTAAAGCATGGTCAAAAGAGAAGGACGACGCCGGGTGACACAAAAGGAGCCGGGTGACGCCCAAAACAAGCGCTGACGTACAAAGTCACTGTGTGACGCCAAAAAGAACAAGAAGCAGCGTACCAGGAGACCGTTAGCTGTCAAGCTTTATGGACCGGGCCTATGGGCTTAGGGAAAGCCCATAAACCGGCCCATATTGTAGGGACCAAGACCCAAACAGTAAACCCTAGAACCCAAAAGGATATTAGCTAGCTAGCACTGCCTATATAAGGGAGGGCATAGCAGTAGTAGAAGGAGGTTGGACGAAGTAGAGAACAGGTACTGCGTACTCAAGCCAATACAGCTCAAGGAGCACTTGTAATCTTTGGGGTATCAATCAAATTGTCAAGTGTGGAGAGTTCTTCTTGTTCTTCGTGCATGGCTCGACCGTGCACTCCCTCCCCGATGACCACAAGCACCCATTCGGCCCCCAACTTAAGCCTACCCATGGCATCTGCCGTGCCACCACCACGACAGTTGGCGCCCACCATGGGGCAGAAGCAGGTGCTTGATGGAGTCTTCATCCGAACGGGCAACTTCATCGCCAAGACCGGCGAGCGCGTCTACTCCGGCCTCATCCAGAGGTTTGGAGCGCTCAACTTCGTCAGCGACAACGCGGGCTGCTTCGGGACCAGGCCGTTCCCTAGGGACGGGCGCTTCATCAAATTCGGCGAACACCAGGTATACATCGCGGTGCGCGTGGAGCGCGCATATCCTGAGCACGTCGTCCTGGCGCTGGATCCCCCAACGGCACCAGTAGCTGGGAAACCTCTCCAACTCGTCTCCATGAAGGTAATGATGACTGCCCCAAACCCCGTAGCTCCCACAGTAGTTCCAGTGGTAAATGAAAACACAGAAGGAGGAAATCATGAGAAAACGCCAAGGGCTGCAAGAACGTCAAAGGCGCCACTGGAGAAACCAGAGAACATAGCTAGGAGCAAAAGAACTAAGGAGCTACAGGAAGCGATAGACAAGTTGGCAGAGCCAGTGGCACAAGTGACTGACCCGGCGCGTGTGCAAGCCGAGTTGGAAGAAACCAGGATAAAAGTCCTGGAAAAAGCAAAGGAGCTAGCACAGTTACAGCAGGATGTGGATATCACTATCCGAGAGCTTAACTCGGCAAATCGAGTCAAGGGCGCAAAGACCCAGCTTGATGCAACGAGATTGAGAGGAAGGAACCTCGACGAAGAGCTGGCAGATGCGACATCAAAGATAACACCAGAGAACAACAATGAGACGGCATGCGCCCAACATACAACACATCGGCAGCTAATCTGTGAGCAGCAGAAGCAGCAATGGCAGAGTTACCCCACTTGGAGGGGGAAGCAAAGAAAAGGCAGCAAGAACGGGTCAATGAGTTAGTAAAAGTAGCTAGCATGCTGAATGAGGCATATTACAGAGCAAATCTGGGTATAGCAGGGAGATCACAGCTGGTTCACTCGGCAACTCCTGTTCCGGCAAGATCGGCTAGGCACACGGCATCCTCACCAGGAGCGGCACCCAGGCCGAGAAAAGAAAAAAGTGTGGATTCTGGAAGAAACAAGCAGATGGTCGCCTATGATCCGGTAGTAGTTCAAGGAAACCCAGCGCATGCGCAAGGGGCAAAAAGAAATAATCCCCGAGAAAATGAAAACCAGGAAAAAATTGGACAGAGAAATGACAACGAAGGGCAGAATTTTGCGCCTCATACTCGGCGCGCAACTCACTCAGCAGGAGGAGGAAATCTGTAACACCCTCAGAATCGGCCCTATGCAAGTTTTAGCGATTCTCGCCAAACCCGCATAGAAACGATTCAAAGGTGCCCACCAGGCACTTTCGTGCGGGTGGAAAACGAAGTAATAACATTACACAACAGTCCTCGATGGGACCCACGTAATGTATATATATACAACGCGACTCAATGAGTCAAGAATACGATATAATATACAAAGATCCAAATCACCTTGAAATTGATAGAGCGTCCAGCTACGGACAAGATGCAAATGGGGCTAAGAGCCACGAAGATTAACCAATGGCGCCCATAACCCCTGCGCCAGACAAGCCGGAAGGGTAACCCCGCTAACGACGCCGATCTCAAAACCGCTTAAACAAAAGGGTGCCGACAAAGGGCAAAGGAAAAAGAGGAGCGTCGATCGAGGCCAAGACACGCGAGACTAGAATTGCGGTCCTCGCCACATAGGTATGGTGGATCAAGCGCAGCGCAAAGATGCACTAAACAACCTATAGAGACTCGATACACTGACGGCTATCAGAGAGGGTAAGAAAGACCTATTCGGAACCAACCGGATGCTACCATCAGACAAACCCATCCTGGTGTTTCCCCCTCGAGACCAAACGAGGAAGTCAACCGAAGAACTCACACCGTTGGCAGTTTTATTTATTCAGTTATCGTTGCAACAATTACTAGTCAGGTATAGATAATCATCCTGATAAAATAAGCAGTGAGCACTTTTAGTTAACCATTCCGTTGTATTTGCGACACTTACTAGTCAAATACAATTAGCATGAGATATCCCGAAACCCAGCAGTTGTTGGTACTTTTATTTAGCCATTCCGTTGTAGTTGCAATACTTACTAGTCAGATACAATGGTCGCAAGCGACAAACCAAACAAGCAATTGTGGGCAGTTTTATGTAGCCATTCCGTTATAGTGAAGCTGACTACTAGTCATTATAAAGTCAAATTTATAGCACTACTTTAGTTATAGTTGTCTATGATCGAGATACTGTGCTCCAAGTCGTCCATAACCGCGGACACGGCTTTCAGAAAGTTTTACCCGGCCGGGGTGCACCAATAGCAACACACACTCGATCAACCTCGGAAAAACCAAATCAAAACCCAACGAGGCCTTCACGACAAAGCAATCACAGGATTCAGAATTATTTCAGGGGGCCACCCCATTGAGTAGACCAACGAAGCCACCGACTCGAGACGGACTCAAGATTTGCGACAATGGTCAGAACGATCGGGAACCCAAAACTGGGCTTGTCGATACCGCGAAAATATTCCGCTTACCTAAACAGTACAGTGTGCTCCTCGCACAATCGTAATAAAGCAGTAGCATGGCATAAGTACAGGATAGTAAATAAAACCTCAAACTAGTTTGTGGCCCCAAGAAATAAGACTGAATCAATCTCTGGCTCAGGGGGGTCCCATAATCCTCTCGGATGTGGATAGCGCGAAAAATCAAGGAACAGGTATCAAGCACTCGGGGTCCTACGGGACACAAGTGGACGGTTAACAACCAAATAACATCTATTGTCCACCTGTGCCTCTGCTTACCTACTTCAATTTTAGTTGTTAAACAGTAAATAAAGTGAACGATAAGTAAAACCATGTTCATCTCCAACATCAAACATGCGGCCATACTCCAACAACTGTGGTACTGGACGACACGCAACAGCACTTGAACAAGCGACTATGACGCGCAAGTCCAACTATCTACCAAACAACAGGTAATAGGGTGTGTCCACGGCAATATAGGGCTGCAAGGGATATCACGGGTACGAAAGCTAGAGCATCACAACACAGATAGCAATAGATCAACAGGAGGGAATAAATACTATAAAAGTAAGATAGGTAGAAAGGGGGAGATGCTCGCCTGAAAACATTGCCGAAGGTTCATCCGAAGATCGGGTCGACACTGATCAACTCAACGGCCTTATCCGCGAAGAAGCACCACGCTAGAATAAACACCGGATGCACTATTTAATACAACGGCAGAAGATCGGGCATGATGCATGTATGATGTATGGCATGGTAAAGGTGCGATGCAATTGGGCCATATTAAGCGGAACCGGGGTCCCGACAATTAATTAAACGGTTCAAGTTATTTAGCTACCCCAATTTAAATGTTGTTTAACAAGGCGTAATATATCATCGGTTCGCTACACAAATTTAAATGGAGTCCGAATAAGACAACGATATCCCGCAGATGGACTCCATATTTGATTATGAAGTGAATCACCCTAATGCCCCAAACCACGTATAAGTATGCATGCATGAACAATTTAATATGCAACAGGTTTTATAATTAGCATTTATAAAATAGGGCTCAGAAAAGGTTCACACATTAGGGGTCTCGACGAACTTGGGGTTCCGGTTCGGTCTCGTGATTCGTGGTTCGACGAAATTGTTCTCGGATGACGGAGTAGCTCTGGCGCATCCGTGGTCTTCGGGTCACGCCGACGGTCATGGCTCGGGATGAAGTACTTGTCGATCGTGGGCTTCGTCAAGAACTTGGCACGCCAGGTTCGGTCTTCCGACCGGAGGATCGGCCGTGGTCTCGACACCTTCGGTTCCATGGGCGATCTTGGCGTCGAGGGTTTTCTCCGCGCAGCGACTGTGGTAGATCTTGTTCGTCCCGCGCCGTGGTCTTCGGATGCACTTTACCGCCGTTGGGACATGTACATCGGTCGATCTTGGGGAGGCCGATATCTCTCATATGGCCTGGTATTGGGGATGGGACCGGAGCAGGTCGTCACCAGGGGAAGCAGGGTACAGGGCCGACGCGGTTTGAAGGACCAGAGCAGAGCATCTCCGAGGCAAGTCAGGGGTCATCGGGGCCGGTAGGATGCTGGGGACGCGTGGACGAGACGCAGGTAACGGCATGAGCCCGACGAGATGGGCATGGCGAGCTGCAGGGTGCTCGGCCGCAGCACAACAGAGGCGGAGGAGCCTGTCGCCGGAGGCGGACACGGTGATGGCGGGCTCGCCGGGGAGCTCGCGCAGGGGCGCCCGGCGGAGGGCGCGCCGGGTAGGCGGAGCGCACGGGCTGGACGGGGCGAGAGGCGGGACGGAGCCACACGGGAGACTCGAGCGCGCGTAACGTGGCGGAGAGGGGAGCTGGAGGCGCCGCGAGCGGCGGGAGGCGAGGACGGCCGGAGACGGCGCCGCTGTGGCGGTGCTCGCCAGGGCGAGGCCGCCAGGAGGCGAGGCCGCCGAGGGCGCGCCAGGAGCTCAGGGAGGCCGGGCGATAAGCGGCCGACGGGCGCAGAGGCGGCAGCGGGCGGCGCTGCCGAGGCGAGGAGGACGGGTGGAAGGCGGCCTGGGAGAGAGGAGGAAGATGGCTCGAGGAGCGTCACAGGCACCGAGGGAGAGGCGGCGGAGCTCGAGGAGGAGGAGACGAAGGAGGGTCGGGCGCTGGGCGGGCGAAGGCTGCCATGAGGGCGAGGGGAGGAAGAGGGAGGAGGCCAAGCGGTGAGGCGAGCGGGTGCGAGGAGGAGGAGGAGAAGTGGTGGGCGACGTGGGCGAGTGGGACCCATGGGAGAGGTGGGGTGGTGGGCCAGGATGGGAGAGGGAGTGGTGGGAGGCTGGGGTGGGCTGGGCCAAGGCGGGTGGGGTGGGGGAGGTCGGCCAGTGGTGGGGCCGGGTGTAAGGGAGAGGGAGAGAGAGGGGTAAGAAGGAGCTATGTGAGCGCATGGGGGAGGGAAAAAGGGAGTGGGGCCAGAGGGGGGAGTGGGGCTGCTGGATTGATGAGGTGGCGGGGGTGAGGTGAGGTGGAGGGGAAGGTGAGGTGGAGGGAGGGGATTGGTGGGTAGACTAGGATTGGGTGGGAATAGATTTAGGTGGACCGTTTTATTCTGGGGGTGGCCGACTGGGTCGAATCGGCCCGTTCGACTGCCCCCCTAAAAATAATTAAATATTTTATTAATTTCAAACAGGGCTTTTGCAAACCGATAGCAGACAAAACAAAATAATCCGGAGATCCGGGTTTTTGTGTTTGAACAAAGACGGGGCGTTTAGAAAACAAGAACAGGTTTTTCCGCAAATAGTTTTATGCAAGCAAATGCAAGATGACGACGATGCTCAAAATGCAATGTGGCATGATGACATGAGCATGCGGTCATGATGATGCAATGCACAAAAACAACGCGATTTTCTAGTAGTGGTTTTGCGGGATGCCACAATTCGACTACACTAACAATGGATCTCGCCCTCGAGATCCGCCTCATGGTACCGGAAGGAAAGTCGGCGATCTGCCTTCGCTTGTAGATCCTCGCGACACCACTAACAAGAGGTCGTTGTCCGTGATCGTCGAGAGAACACTCCGGGAAACAAAAGGTCGGAGGTAGAGGTTTCAACAAATAAAGCCACCCCTAACTTCCGTCGAAGGAGTAAATTACATTACTTCACCAATTCAATGTACGAGAGCGAATGATAAGAGTATTGGTATGGTAGCTACTCCATCCCGCACTCAAACCATTACTCTGCACATGAATAGGCGGATTATGCAACCAACCCTCGGAATTCAGATTGTAGATCTCGACAAGCGAGGTTCAGAAACAAAGGAGTGATGCAGACTCTGCGTCGGATCTGGCGTAGAGGATGTCGTCGCGTCGGAAACACCGAAAGGCACGAGAAGGAACAAAGAGAAGTCCACCAGACGGAGGAGAACCTCGGATAGCACGAAGACCGGATGTAGACACACTGCTAAAAAGAGGAAGCGAAACCCTGAAGGTACGACGGAACCCAACCACGAGAAATCCTGGACTCGAAGAGAAAGAGAAGAGCGGATTCAAAACACGCAGAGGTGAGAGAAGAACAGCAGAGGGGTAAGGAGTAAAATCAGACCTAATCAGAACTATCCAACCGATTTTTCAAAAATAGTTTTTGACACTCTACTTCGGCCGTTAGCTAGGTTATCCTACAGTGGACTTGTGGGTATCGCAATTCGAGCTCGATACCACTCAGAACACCTCAGATCGCCCTATGCAAGTTTTAGCGATTCGCCAAACCCGCATAGAAACGATTCAAAGGTGCCCACCAGCACTTTCGCATGGTGGAAAACGAAGTAATAACATTACACAATAGTCCTCGATGGGACCCACAGAACAGATATATATACAACGCGACTCAATGAGTCAAGAATACAGATATAATATACAAAGATCCAAATCACCTTGAAATTGATAGAGCGTCCAGCTACGGACAAGATGCAAATGGGGCTAAGAGCCCTGAAGATTAACCAATGGCGTCCATAACCTGCCTGTGCCAAGCCGAAGGGTAACCCGCTAACGACGCCGATCTCAAAACCGCTTAAACAAAAGGTGCCGGCAAAGGGCAAAGGAAAAGAGGAGCGCAAGATCGAGGACACCATGAGACTAGAATTCGGTCCTCGCCTACATAGGTATGGTGGACTGAAGCGGCAGCGGCAGCATGCACTAAACAACCTATAGAGACTCGATACACTGACGGCTATCAGAGAGGGTAAGAAAGACCTATTCGGAACCAACCGGATGCTACCATCATACAAACCCATCCTGGTGTTTCCCCCTCGAGACCAAACGAGGAAGTCAACCGAGGAACTCACACCGCTGGCGCTTTATTTATTCTTATCGCAACAATTACTAATCGTATAGATAATCATCCCGATAAAATAAGCAAGGCACTTTTAGTTAACCATTCCGTTGTAGTTACGACACTTACTAGTCAAATACAATTAGCATGAGATATCCCAAACCCAGCAGCTTGTTGGTACTTTTATTTAGCCATTCCGTAGAAGTTGCAATACTTACTAGTCGATACAATGGTCGCAGCGACAAACCAAACAAGCAATTGTGGGCAGTTTTATGTAGCCATTCCGTTATAGTGAAGCTGATTACTAGTCATTATAAAGTCAAATTTATAGCACTACTTTAGTTATAGTCTATGATCGAGATATCAGGCTCCAAGTCGTCCATAACCATGACACGGCTTTCGAAAGTTTTACCCGCCGGGTGCACCAATAGAAACACACGCCGATCAACCTCGAAAACCAAATCAAAACCCAACGAGGCCTTCACGACAAAGCAATCACAGATTCAGAATTATTTCAGGGGCCACCCATTGAGTAGACCAAGAACGAAGCCACCGACCAGACGGACTCAAGGTTTGCGACAATGGCTGTAAACGACTGGGAACCCAAAACTGGGCTTGTCGATACCGCGAAAACATTCCTCTTACCTAAACAGTACAATGTGCTCCTCGCACAATCGTAATAAATCAGTAGCATGGCATAAGTACAGGATAGTAAATAAAACCTCAAACTAGTTTGTGGCCCCAAGAAATAAGACTGAATCAAGCTCTGGCTCAGGGGGGTCCCATAATCCTCCCGGATGTGGATAGCGCGAAAAATCAAGGAACAGGTATCAAGCACTCGGGTCCCACGACACAAGTGGACGGTTAACAACCAAATAACATCTATTGTCCACCGTGCTCTCGCTACCTACTTCAATTTTAGTTGTTAAACAAGAAATAAAGTGAACGATAAGTAAAACCATGTTCATCTCCAACATCAAACATGCGGCCATACTCCAACAACTGTGGTAATCGATTTACACAATAAAGACTTGAACAAGCGACTATGACGCGCAAGTCCAACTATCTACCAAACAACAGGTAATAGGGTGTGTCCACGGCAATATAGGGCTGCAAGGGATATCACGGGTACGAAAGCTAGAGCATCACAACACAGATAGCAATAGATCAACAGGAGGGAATAAATACTATAAAAGTAAGATAGGTAGAAAGGGGGAGATGCTCGCCTGAAAACATTGTCGAAGGTTCATCCGAAGATCGGGTCGACACTCGCATCAACTCAACGGCCTTATCCGCGAAGAAGCAAAACGCTAGAATAAACACCGGATGCACTATTTAATACAACGGCAGAAGATCGGGCATGATGCATGTATGATGTATGGCATGGTAAAGGTGCGATGCAATTGGGCCATATTAAGCGGAACCGGGGGTCCCGACAATTAATTAAACGGTTCAAGTTATTTAGCTACCCCACAATTTAAATGTTGTTTAACAAGGCAGAATATATCATCGGTTCGCTACACAAATTTAAATGGAGTCTGGAATAAGACAACGATATCCCGCAGATGGACTCCATATTTGATTATGAAGTGAATCAGCCTAATGCCCCCAAACCACAGACAAGTATGCATGCATGAACAATTTAATATGCAACAGGTTTTATAATTAGCATTTATAAAATAGGGGCTCAGGAAAAGGTTCACACATTAGGGGGTCTCGACGAACTTGGGGTTCCGGGGTTCGGTCTCAGGATTCAGGGTTCGACGAAATTGTTCTCGGATGACGGAGTAGCTCTTGGCGCATCCGTGGTCTTCGGGTCACGTCGATGGTCATGGCGTTCGGGATGAAGTACTTGTCGCATCTGTGGGCTTCGGGTCGAAGAACTTGGCACGCCAGGGTTCGGTCTTCCGACTCCGGGAGGATCGGTTTTCAGGGTCTCGACACCTTCGGTTCCATGTGGGCGATCTTGGCGTCCGAGGGTTTTCTCCGCTCTGCGGTGCGACCGTGGTAGATCTTGTTCGTCCCGCGCCGTGGTCTTCGGATGCACTTTACTTCGCTGGGATATGTACATCGGTCGATCTTGGGAGGCCGATCTCTCATATGGCCTGGTATTGGGGATGGGACCGGAGCAGGTCGTCACCAGGGGAAGCAGGGTACAGGGCCGACGCGGTTTGAAGGTCCAGAGCAGAGCATCTCCGAGGCAAGACAGGGGTCATCGGGGCCGGTAGGATGCTGGGGACGCGTGGACGAGACGCAGGTGACGGCATGAGCCCGACGAGATGGGCATGGCGAGCTGCAGGGTGCTCGGCCGCAGCACAACAGAGGCGGAGGATCCTGTCGCCGGAGTCGGACACGGTGATGGCGGGCCGGGGAGCTCGGCAGTGGGCGGCCCGAGGAGGCCGACGCGGGTAGGGGCGAGCCGCACGGGCTGGACGGGGAGAGGCGGCAGGTGGGGACGGAGCAGCCGACGGAGACTCGAAAGCGCGGCGTAACGGCCGGTGCGAGGGGAGCTTGAGGCGCTGGCGAGCGCGAGGCGAGGAGCCGAGACGGGCGCCGGCGGCGGTGCCGCCAGGGCGAGGCCACAGGGGAGGCGGAGGCCGAACGGGCGGCGCGCCAGAGGAGCTCGAGGGAGGCCGGCGGATAAGCGGCCGACGGCGGGGCGCAGAGGCGGCAGCGGGGCGGCGTCGCACCGGAGGCGAGGAGGACGGGTGGAAGGCGGCGGCGCTCGGGGAGAGAGGGAGGAAGATGGCGGCTGGGAGCGGCCAATGGGCACCGAGAGGGGCGGCGGAGCTCCGAGGAGGAGGGAGACGAGCGGGAGGGTCGGGCGCGGCGCCGGGCGAAGGCCGCCAGCGGGCAGAGGGCGGAGGAAGAGGGAGGAGGCCGGGCGGTGGCGAGGCAGACGGGTGCGAGCGGGGAGGGAGGAGAGAGGAGAAGTGGTGGGCGACGCTGGGGAGTGGGACCCAGGAGAGAGGGTGGGGTGGCCAGGATGGGAGAGGGAGTGGTGGGGAGGCTGGGGGGCAGTGGGCCAGGGGTGGGAGGGTCGGCCCAGGTGGTGGGGCCGGGTGTAAGGGAGAGGGAGAGAGAGGGGTAAGATGGAGCTATGTGAGCGCATGGGGGAGGGAAAAAGGGAGTGGGGCCAGAGGGGGGAGTGGGGTTGCTGGATTGATGAGGTGGCGGGGGTGAGGTGAGGTGGAGGGGAAGGTGAGGTGGTGGGAGGGGATTGGTGGGTAGACTAGGATTGGGTGGGAATAGATTTAGGTGGACCGTTTTATTCTGGGTGGCCATTGGTCGAATCGCCTGCTCGATCGCCCTAAAAATAATTAAATATTTTATTAATTTCAAACAGGGCTTTTGCAAACCGATAGCAGACAAAACAAAATAATCCGGAGATCCGGGTTTTTGTGTTTGAACAAAGACGGGGCGTTTAGAAAACAAGAACAGGTTTTTCCGCAAATAGTTTTATGCAAGCAAATGCAAGATGACGACGATGCTCAAAATGCAATGTGGCATGATGACATGAGCATGCGGTCATGATGATGCAATGCACAAAAACAACGCGATTTTCTAGTAGTGGTTTTGCGGGATGCCACAATTCGACACCACTAACAATGGATCTCGCCCTCGAGATCCGCCTCATGGTACCGGAAGGAAAGTCGGCGACCGCTTCGCTTCGTGTAGATCCTCGCGACACCACTAACAAGAGGTCGTTGTCCGTGATCGTCGAGAGAACACTCCGGGAAACAAAAGGTCGGAGGTAGAGGTTTCAACAAATAAAGCCACCCCTAACTTCCGTCGAAGGAGTAAATTACATTACTTCACCAATTCAATGTACGAGAGCGAATGATAAGAGTATTGGTATGGTAGCTACTCCATCCCGCACTCAAACCATTACTCTGCACATGAATAGGCGGATTATGCAACCAACCCTCGGAATTCAGATTGTAGATCTCGACAAGCGAGGTTCAGAAACAAAGGAGTGATGCAGACTCTGCGTCGGATCTGGCGTAGAGGATGTCGTCGCGTCGGAAACACCGAAAGGCACGAGAAGGAACAAAGAGAAGTCCACCAGACGGAGGAGATCCTCGGATAGCACGAAGACCAGATGTAGACACACCGTTGCCAAAAGAGGAAGCGAAACCCTGAAGGTACGACGGAACCCAACCACGAGAAATCCTGGACTCGAAGAGAAAGAGAAGAGCGGATTCAAAACACGCAGAGGTGAGAGAAGAACAGCAGAGGGGTAAGGAGTAAAATCAGACCTAATCAGAACTATCCAACCGATTTTTCAAAAATAGTTTTTGACACTCTACTTCGGCCGTTAGCTAGGTTATCCTACAGGCTGGACTTGTGGGGTATCGCAACCGAAAGCTCGATACCACTCAGAACACCTCGAATCGGCCCTATGCAAGTTTTAGCGATTCCCGCCAAACCCGCATAGAAACGATTCAAAGGTGCTCACCAGCACTTTTTCGCGGGTGGAAAACGAAGTAATAACATTACACAACAGTCCTCGATGGGACCCACAGAACAGATATATATACAACGCGACTCAATGAGTCAAGAATACAGATATAATATACAAAGATCCAAATCACCTTGAAATTGATAGAGCGTCCAGCTACGGACAAGATGCAAATGGGGCTAAGAGCCCTGAAGATTAACCAATGGCGTCCATAACCCTGCCTGTGCCGGAAGGGTAACCCGCTAACGACGCCGATCTCAAAACCTGCTTAAACAAAAAGGGTGCCGACAAAGGGCAAAGGAAAAGAGGAGCGTCAAGATCGAGGCCAAGACACGGAGACTAGAATTGGCGGTCCTCGCCACATAGGTATGGTGGATCAAGCGGCAAAGATGCACTAAACAACCTATAGAGACTCGACACCGACGGCTATCGAGAGGGTAAGAAAGACCTATTCGAACCAACCGGATGCTACCATCGACAAACCCATCTCCGTGTTTCCCTCGAGACCAAACGAGGAAGTCAACCGAGGAACTCACACCGCTGGCGCTTTATTTATTCGCTTATCGCTGCAACAATTACTAGTCGTATAGATAATCATCCCGATAAAATAAGCAATGGGCACTTTTAGTTAACCATTCCGCTAGAAGTGCGACACTTACTAGTCAAATACAATTAGCATGAGATATCCCAAACCCAAAGCTTGTTGGTACTTTTATTTAGCCATTCGCTAGAAGTTGCAATACTTACTAGTCAGATACAATGGTCGCAAGCGACAAACCAAACAAGCAATTGTGGGCAGTTTTATGTAGCCATTCCGTTATAGTGAAGCTGATTACTAGTCATTATAAAGTCAAATTTATAGCACTACTTTAGTTATAGTTGTCTATGATCGAGATACTGTGCTCCAAGTCGTCCATAATCATGACACGGCTTTCGTAAAGTTTTACCCGGCGGGTGCACCAATAGAAACACACGCCGATCAACCTCGAAAACCAAATCAAAATCCAACGAGGCCTTCACGACAAAGCAATCACAGATTCAATTATTTCAGGGCCACCCCATTGAGTAGACCCGAACGAAGCCACCGACTCGAGACGGACTCAAGGTTTGCGACAATGGTCAGAACGATCGGGAACCCAAAACTGGCTTGTCGATACCGCGAAAACATTCCGCTTACCTAAATAAAGACAATGTGCTCCTCGCACAATCGTAATAAAGCGTAGCATGGCATAAGTACAGGATAGTAAATAAAACCTCAAACTAGTTTGTGGCCCCAAGAAATAAGATCAATCAAGCTCGCTCGGGGTCCCATAATCCTCCGGATGTGGATAGCGAAAATCAAGGAATGTATCAAGCACTCGGGGTCCCACGGACACAAGTGGACGGTTAACAACCAAATAACATCTATTGTCCACCGCCTCTCGCTACCTACTTCAATTTTAGTTGTTAAACAGTAAATAAAGTGAACGATAAGTAAAACCATGTTCATCTCCAACATCAAACATGCGGCCATACTCCAACAACTGTGGTACTGGACGACACGCAACAGCACTTGAACAAGCGACTATGACGCGCAAGTCCAACTATCTACCAAACAACAGGTAATAGGGTGTGTCCACGGCAATATAGGGCTGCAAGGGATATCACGGGTACGAAAGCTAGAGCATCACAACACAGATAGCAATAGATCAACAGGAGGGAATAAATACTATAAAAGTAAGATAGGTAGAAAGGGGGAGATGCTCGCCTGAAAACATTGTCGAAGGTTCATCCAAAGATCGGGTCGACACTCGCATCAACTCAACGGCCTTATCCGCGAAGAAGCAAAACGCTAGAATAAACACCGGATGCACTATTTAATACAACGGCAGAAGATCGGGCATGATGCATGTATGATGTATGGCATGGTAAAAAGCGATGCAATTGGGCCATATTAAGCGGAACCGGGGGTCCCGACAATTAATTAAACGGTTCAAGTTATTTAGCTACCCCACAATTTAAATGTTGTTTAACAAGGCAGAATATATCATCGGTTCGCTACACAAATTTAAATGGAGTCCGGAATAAGACAACGATATCCCGCAGATGGACTCCATATTTGATTATGAAGTGAATCGGCCTAATGCCCCCAAATCACAGACAAGTATGCATGCATGAACAATTTAATATGCAACAGGTTTTATAATTAGCATTTATAAAATAGGGGCTCGGGAAAAGGTTCACACATTAGGGGGTCTCGACGAACTTGGGGTTCCGGGGTTCGGTCTCAGGGTTCAGGGTTCAACGAAATTGTTCTCGGATGACGGAGTAGCTCTTGGCGCATCCGTGGTCTTCGGGTCACGTCGACGGTCATGGCGTTCGGGATGAAGTACTTGTCGCATCTGTGGGCTTCGGGTCGAAGAACTTGGCACGCCAGGGTTCGGTCTTCCGACTCCGGGAGGATCGGTTTTCAGGGTCTCGACACCTTCGGTTCCATGTGGGCGATCTTGGCGTCCGAGGGTTTTCTCCGCGTCCGTGGTGCGACCGTGTGGTAGATCTTGTTCGGTCCCGGCGCCGTGGTCTTCGGATGCACTTTTACTTCGCCGTTGGGATATGTACATCGGTCGATCTTGGGGAGGCCGATATCTCTCATATGGCCTGGTATTGGGGATGGGACCGGAGCAGGTCGTCACCAGGGGAAGCAGGGTACAGGGCCGACGCGGTTTGAAGGACCAGAGCAGAGCATCTCCGAGGCAAGACAGGGGTCATCGGGGCCGGTAGGATGCTGGGGACGCGTGGACGAGACGCAGGTAACGGCATGAGCCCGACGAGATGGGCATGGCGAGCTGCAGGGTGCTCGGCCGCAGCACAACAGAGGCGGAGGAGCCTGTCGCCGGAGGCGGACACGGTGATGGCGGGCTCGCCGGGGGGAGCTCTGGCAGCAGGGGCGGCCCGAGGAGGGCGCCGGCGTCGGGGTAGGGCGGAGCCGCACGGGCTGGACGGGGGAGAGGGGGCGGTGAGAGGTGGGGGACGGAGCAGCGCCGACGGGAGACTCGAGCGGCGGGCGAACGTGGCTTGCGAGAGGGGAGCTCGGGCGCCGGCGAGCCGGGAGGCGAGGACGGCCGGAGACGGCGCTGTCAGGGCGGTGCTCGCGTGTGGGCGAGGCCGGCCAGGGAGGCGAGGCCGTCAACCAAAGCGCCAGAGGAGCTCGAGGGAGGCCGGCGGATAAGCGGCCGACGGTGGGGTGCAGAGGCGGCAGCGGGGCGGCGTCGCACCGGAGGCGAGGAGGATGGGTGGAAAGCGGCGGCGCTCGGGGAGAGAGGGAGGAAGATGGCCGGCTCGGGGAGCGGTCGCGCGGGGCACCGAGGGAGAGGGGCGGCGGAGCTCCGAGGAGGAGGGAGACGAGAGGGAGGGTCGGGCGCGGCGGCGCTCGGGGCGAGCGGCGGCTGCCGGCGGCGAGGCAGAGGGCGGAGGAAGAGGGAGGAGGCCGGGCGGTGGCGAGGCAGACGGGTGCGAGCGGGGAGGGAGGAGAGAGGAGAAGTGGTGGGCGACGCGTGGGGCGAGTGGGACCCGCGGGGAGAGGTGGGGTCAGGGTGGGCCAGGATGGGAGAGGAGGTGGGAGTGCTGGGTGGGCTGGCAGGTGGGCCAGGCGCGGGGTGGGGAGGGTCGGCCCAGGTGGTGGGGCCGGGTGTAAGGGAGAGGGAGAGAGAGGGGTAAGAAGGAGTTGTGTGAGCGCATGGGGGAGGGAAAAAGGGAGTGGGGCCAGAGGGGGGAGTGGGGCTGCTGGATTGATGAGGTGGCGGGGGTGAGGTGAGGTGGAGGGGAAGGTGAGTTGGAGGGGAAGGTGAGGTGGAGGGAGGGGATTGGTGGGTAGACTAGGATTGGGTGGGAATAGATTTAGGTGGACCGTTTTATTCTGGGGGTGGCCGACTGGGTCGAATCGGCCCGTTCGACTGCCCCCCTAAAAATAATTAAATATTTTATTTATTTCAAATAGGGCTTTTGCAAACCGATAGCAGACAAAACAAAATAATCCGGAGATCCAGGTTTTTGTGTTTGAACAAAGACGGGGCGTTTAGAAAACAAGAACAGGTTTTTCCGCAAATAGTTTTATGCAAGCAAATGCAAGATGACGACGATGCTCAAATGCAATGTGGCATGATGACATGAGCATGCGGTCATGATGATGCAATGCACAAAAACAACGCGATTTTCTAGTAGTGGTTTTGCGGGATGCCACAAAATCCAGCTCCGAATAACGCAGCTCACCGAAAGAAGACAAGAAGCTGGGAAAGCAGTTCAACACCGTGACCCGACGCCGAATAAGTATAATGATGGTTACTCGGCTATGGTAAATGACGGGTATGAGCTGTCGGAACATGCATATCAAGCAATGGGAGCAAGATACAGAGGTAGGAACCTTCAGCCGGATGATGCCAGGCTGAAGCTTGACCACATAAAAATGGCAGAGATAATTGAATCACAAGATCCGCAGGGTCCACCATGTTTTGGCCCAAGGATCATGAAGGAGCCACCGGTGCCGAATTTCCAGCTGGCCAGAGGGAAAAAAACATATGATGGAAGCACAAAGCCAGAGGATTGGCTCATAGATTATGGAACCGCTGTGAAGATCGCACAGGGAAACTTGAGATGGGTAGTACGTTACGTACCGCAGATGCTGGAAGGACCATCTCGGGTATGGTTGAACAATTTGCCACCCGGAAGCATCAACAGTTGGATTGATTTTCACGACGCCTTCGTGAGCAATTTCATGAGCACTTACAAGAGGCCGAATCGCCCATAACAACTAGCAATGTGCAAGCAAAGACTGAGTGAGACAGACAAGGAGTTCCTCACTAGGTGGTGTACGATGCGTAACTCTTGTGAAGGTGTAATCGAGTCACAAGCAATCGCATGGTTTGCACAAGGATGTAGACATGGGAGTGTGTTGTGGCAAAGGTTACAAAGGGATATACCGGCAAGCCTAGCAGAGACGATAAGAATCGCCGACTCGTACGCGTTAGGAGATCCGACTCAGTCGCTGCTCATGTCAACAGACGGGATGACTGAGATTCAGATCTATGACGCTGCCGGGTCGCAAAGGCGCCAGGAGAGATCCGAATACAGAAGCAAGAGAAGAGACGAGAGGCCGGATTACAGGTATGGTTCGGCTCAGGTTGCAGCAGTGAGCCAGGATCATCCGGATGCTGGAAGCAGTCAGCGTCAAAGGACAAATGGTCAACAACAATGGGTGCCAAAGAATGACGGCAAAAGGCCATACGATCAGAGGAAATAGTATCAAGACCGACAAAAATACACCTATGAGATGATGCTGGATCAGCTGTGTAAGCTTCACACGCCAAGTCCGAGTAAGCCGGCAAATCACTCAACAAGGCAATGCACTTGGTTTCAGAAAGGAGACAGAGTGGACTCGCCGAATAAGCAGCTTCCACCACCTCCCCCTCCACCACTTACAGGAGGAAATACTCAAGCAGTAGGAGCAGATAACAGATATGAAAACAGGCAGCCGAGATATCAGAATCAGGAAAGAAGAGAAGCTGTGCACCAGGTGCACAATCCAAGAGGTAACAATGCTCATATCGGCCACGGAACCAGAAATGAGTACAGAGAACATCACCAGAACTATGTTGTCTTTGTCACAGAGCCAAATGACAAGAAGAGCCAACAGCGACGAATGATGGAAGTGAATGCCACGATGCCGGCAATTCCCAAGTACATGCATTGGTCTGAGCAAGAGATAACTTGGAGTATAAAGGATCACCCCAAAATCATGCCAACCCCAGGAGGATACGCTCTGGTTATGTATCCAACGTTCATGGGCCCAGATATCAACGTGAAATTTTCAAAGGTGTTAATCGATGATGGCAGTAGCATCAACATCATGTACAAGGAAACTATGCTCAAGTTAGGCATTACCATGAACATGCTGGAGCCGACTAAGACAACTTTCCACGGGATTGTGCCGGGATTGTCCTGTGAGCCAATTGGCAAGATCTGGGTCGACGTCTTATTCAACAACAGAGAAAATTGTCACACTGAAGCCATAGAGTTCGAGGTAGTAGATTTGGTCAGCTCATATCATGCCTTACTCGGCAGGCCGGCTATGGCAAAGTTCATGGCTACTCCTCACATCGCTTACTTGAAGATGAAGCTTCCAGGTCCATGTGGGGTGATCACAGTTGAAGGAGATTACAAAAGATCTATTGCTTGTGCTTCAGCCGGATCTTCACTGGCCGAGTCACTCGTCATAGTACAAGAGAAAAGTCAGATGTTGGAGGTGGCAGCATTGGCCAAAGCAGCACAAATGTCCATGCCGGCACTCACCAACCCGCATGGCAATGTATCATTTCAAGCTACCAAAGAAACCAAGAAGGTGCAGGTGGATGAAACTTTCCCAGAGCGCACAGTAACCATTGGGGCTGGCCTTACAGATAAATAGGAAAGCGAGCTCACCTTCCTCCGTGAGAATCGGGACATATTTGCATGGTCCACTCAAGATCTGCAAGGAGTTCCGAGGGAGTTGGCTGAGCACTCTTTTCATGTAATACCATATGCAAGGCCGGTGAAGCAACCCCTCCGCCGCTTCGCCGAAGATAGGAGGAAAGTAATAGCGGCTGAGATTGCAAGACTTTTAGCTGCTAGATTCATCATGGAAGTGCTGCACCCGGACTGGTTGTCAAGTCCAGTCCTGGTCGAGAAGAAGAAAGATGACCCGAACGTGGCAGTGGTATGTCGCATGTGTATTGATTACACGAACCCCAACAAGGCGTGTCCAAAAGATCCATTTCCTCTGCCTCGGATCGATCAAGTCATAGATTCTACTACTGGGTGTGAGTTGTTGTCATTTGTGGATGCATATTCAGGATTCCATCAGATTCCACTGAATCCAAATGATCAAATAAAGACAGCTTTTATCACCCCGTACGGGGCTTATTGCTATTGCACCATGCCATTCGGATTGAGAAATGCAGGCACAACATATCAAAAATGCATGCAAAAATGCTTGCAAGATCAATTGGACAAAAATGTTTAAGTATACGTCGATGACGTGGTAATAAAAACCAAACAAAGTCATTCTCTAATTGAGTACTTGCGTCAAACATTCGCAAACTTGAGAAGATTCCGAATGAAACTTAACCCGGAAAAATGTACATTTGGTGTCCCGGCTGGAAGGTTACTCGGATTCCTTGTATCCAGCCCAGGAATTGAAGCTAACCCGACAAAGATCAGGGCCATCGAAAGAATGGAATTGCCAAAAACCCTCAACGATGTCCAGAAGTTTACTGGATGCCTGGCTTCATTGAGCAGGTTTGTTAGTCGGCTAGGCGAAAAAGCCCTACCACTATATCAGCTGATGAAGAAATCAGACAAATTCATATGGACACAGCAAGCTGATAGCGCTTTCCATGAATTAAAGAAAATGTTGCCAATAGCACCAATATTAGCGTCACCACTAAACCCTAAACCCTAAACCCTGGAGTAGTGGTTGTAAGTGCAGTAGTAGTGGTTGAACGTAAAGAAGGGGGCAAATCAGTCCAAAGACCAGTATATTACTTGAGCGGAGTGCTCTCTGTCTCGAAACAGAATTACCCGCATTATTAGAAGATGACATATGGCGTATATATGGCAGCAAAAAAGCTGAAACATTATTTTCAAGAACACCCAATCCGGGTAATAAGCGAGGCACCTACCTCGGATATATTGGGCAGCAAAGATGCCAGCGGCCGAGTAGCCAAATGGGCCATTGAACTAGCACCATACACTCTACAATATGATAGGCGGGATGCAATAAAATCTCAAGCCATTGCAGATTTATTTGTAGAATGGATGGAGATGCAGTACGGGCCACCACTGCCAGATCCAAATTACTGGAAAATGCATTTTGACGGGTCCAAGACGAGAATGGGTCTGGGCCCCGGGATAGTGCTCACATCTCCAAAGAGGGATCAACTGAGGTATGTCTTGCAGATTCATTTTGCTGCTTCTAACAATGTTGCCGAGTATGAAGCACTCGTCCATGGCATTAAAGTAGCCAAGGAAATTGGTATCAAAAGGATCATGTGTTTTGGTGATTCGGATTTGGTGATTCATCAAGTGTCTGGACATTGGGACGCACTGGACACAAACATGGCATTATATCGCTTCCACGTGCAGCAAATTTCGGGATATTTTGACGGTTGTGAATTTCATCACATTCCTAGAGCAGAAAATGAGGCAGCAGATGTGTTATCCAAGCTAGGATCATCTAGACAAGCAATACCACCAGGGGTAGCATTGGAACATCTCAGGAAGCCATCGATCAAGCCGTCATCAGAGTCCGAATCAATCAGGATCATCCCGGCGAGTCAGGAATCAGAGGCAGTGCCAATGGATATCGAATCAGAGGTAGGTTTGAGTCACTCGGGGACTGATCCGTTCACCTCAGGGGTAGACGAATCACACTCGGGGACTCCTCAAGTTATGTCGGCGGAGCATATCTCGGCGGAACCAATGGACATTGATGTTGAAGCAGACCTGGAACCACTAATACCAACATGGGCATAGCCAATATTCAGTTATTTGAAGGATGGAACCTTGCCGAGTGACGAAATGTTGGCAAGGCAAATAACACGAAGGGAAAAATCATACACCATAATCAACATGGAACTATACAAACGAAGTGTGACAAGTGTACTGCAGCGTTGTATCAGTTCCGAGAAAGGCCATGAGATTTTATTGGATATCCATCAAGGAGAGTGCGGGCACCATGCATCATCAAGAGCATTGGTAGCCAAGGCATTCCGACATGGATTCTACTGGCCAAGCGCATTGGCACAAGCACAAGAGTTAGTCGGAAAATGCAGTGGTTATCAACACTATGCGTCCAAGTCACATTTGCCAACGTCAGAATTGAAGACTATACCAATCACGTGGCCTTTTGCAGTGTGGTGCCTGGATATGGTAGGACCATTCAAACCAGCAAGGGAAGGAATGACTCATATCTTGGTCATGATCGATAAGTTCACCAAGTGGATAGAAGTGAAGCCAATCAAGAAATTGGACGGTAAAACATCTGTCACATTCCTAAGGGATATAGTCCTCAGATATGGCTACCCGCACAGTATGATCACTGACAATGTCACAAACTTTGCCGAAGGGGATTTTGCTCGCTTCTGTGGGAAACACCGAATAAGACTCGATGTAGCGTCAGTCGCCCATCCAGAATCAAATGGACAAGTTGAACGGGATAATGGCTTAGTTCTGTCCGGGATAAAACCCCGCTTAATTGAACCACTCCAGAGATCACCTGGTTGTTGGATAGAGGAACTACCATTAGTACTGTGGAGCTTAAGAACGACTCTGAATCGATCAACTGGTTATACGTCATTTTTCCTTGTATATGGGGCTGAAGCAGTTTTTACTGCCGACATAGAATATGACTCGCCAAGGATAAGGCAATACTCGGAAGCCGAGGTGAAAGAGGCCCGAGAAGATGGAGTAGATTTACTCGAAGAAGCAAGGGAACTGGCATTTTCCAGATCTTCTATATATCAACAAAACCTCCGACGCTACCATAGCCGAAAAGTGCACCCTCATGTTTTTCGAGAAGGAGATATGGTGCTAAGGCTGGTGCAGTGCACACCAAAATGCATAAATTATCGCCTCCTTGGGAAGGTCCATTCATTGTAAGCAAAGCATTGCACAATGATTCCTATTATCTCATAGACGCTCGTGAAGCGCAAAAGAACAAGGCGGACAGGTCAGGAGATGAAACCAAAAGGCCATGGAATGTGGCACTGCTTCGTCCCTTATACACTTAGGAGAAGCAGTGCATGTATCACTCGAACTCTCATATGTCGGATGTGTTTGCCGGCTATGTGCTAATAATAAAATGGTATGGTTCGAAAAACTGACTCGGGGACTACCCCTTAGGCTTTCCATTTCAATTATTTTATGATGGCTGGCGTGACACCCGGAATTTATTTCGGAACGAGTAGTGTTTAATCGGAAGAAATCAACTCTTCGACTATGTTGTTGTCCGAAAACACGGCTTCATGGCAAGCAAGAGAAAAAGATCTAAGACGGGTAAACACGAACGCCGGATAAGTACAAGGGAGAAACGCGAGTCGGCTTTAGTTTGTGCCTAACTCTCTGCAGGTTGTGTTATATTATGTATCGAGTAATCTCGGACAAGTTATCCAAGTTTCATATCCGCTAACTAAATCCTTCGTACTTTGAGATCCTAATGTCGAATGCCGAAAAATGGTAGACAAGGGCCAAAGGCAAGGAAAGGTGACACGGCAAAATGAAACTCGGGGACTTACCCTTGAATGATTCGCACTAAGAGCATAACGCAAACATATAAAGCCTATCAAAAGGCACATAATCAAACTTTGAGTGCAATGTACGTTACATCTGTACCCGGCATACCGGGGATCTAATAAAAGTTCAAGTATTTGTTGGCCTAAGAAGCAGGAGAACTCGGAGGAGCATTCTCGGAAGCAGGAGTGCTTGGAGCATCGGCCAGGTGAGGGGCCTCTGCGGCCGGGTCATCTAGATCATCTGACTCGGTCGCCTCGCTATCGTCACCTTCTTCAGCAGGAACTTCGACGAGAGGATCGCCAAGGTCGAGGAAGCTGGGCCCTTCACACCAAGTGTGCACCATGGTGTGCTCGATCATAGCATAAGATCGCTCCTGGCGCTTCTTGATCAGCTCCGGGTCGTTCAACCATTTTCCATATCCCCTTATGCGAGCACGAACATCAAGGTTGATGTCCTTGTACCAGGAAATCACGAAGGACAGAGCCTTGTCCGCTGCAGCCCGGCCGGCCGACTCACGCCATTGATCCAGCCGGTCTTCAGTAAGGAGCAGTCTCTCGGCTAGCGGATCGATTAGTTCGGGTGGGTCTTCATCCACCCAGAGCATGAAAAACGCATGGATAGCCGCTTTGAGCAAGTCCACACCGCAGGATCTGACGGTCTTAACCCGTTTAGACACCGCTGCGAGCAGCTCCTCCATGGACACCTCGCCGTCAGCAGGAGTACCAGCCTCAGCTCTCACTTTCTTCATGGCTCGGATGGCAAACATGTTGGCCTCAGGAAAGTTCTCTGCAAGCAAAAAGAGAAAGTTAGCAAATAGCAAGGGCAGATGGAAGAAATCCAGCAGGACTTGGACAATGTGTAAAGAGTAAGAACTCACTACCGAGAAAGAAGTTGATGGCAGCGAGCTTGCTATGCCAAGTCTTGGTCTTGGCTTGAAGGGCGTCGAGGTTCATATTGGTCGACTCGACCAATGACCCGGCCTCGTCGAGCAACTTCTTAGTCTTCTCGGTGCTGGTATCCTGCTTCTCGTTCTTCTCGGCAAGCTCCTCCTTCAGCCCTTTCACCTCTGTCAAGTGCTTCTGCTCCTTCTCAACCATTAATGCCTTCAGCCGAGTCACCTCATCTCGCTCCTTCTAGAGTTCGGCTTGGTGCTTCTCTGCTTATTCAGAACAAATATTTGTCAGTACCAACAAAAAAATTTCAGCAGTTGGCTTAGGGAGATAAGAAATTTACTCTCGGCCTCGCTGATTTGCGAGTGAAGTTCATTGATGGTGGACTGAGCAGTGGCTGTGAGACAAGAGTGAGAGGAAAAATCAAAAGATGAACCAAGGAGAATTACACCAAAAATAGAAAAGGGAAAAGCAAAGATATTACCTTGGCTGAAAATGTCAGTCTGTAGCTTCTCATACGCAAGTTCAAGCTTGCGATGCACCAGGACGAGATCTTGGTGCACCTTGGTGTGCTTGTTATGCGTAAGCTAATCAAAGAAGACAGATAACAAAGGAAAAGTCGAGTCAGGCGACCTGCCGAATAAAAGATCTTAAGAGCTTACAGCCGAGTAAGTTCCTTACTCGGCAGTAACCTCGAGGGCTAGGGATTGAAGCTCTAACGTGAGTTTGGCACAAAGGAATAAAAAGAGCTTAAGAGCTTACAACCGAGTAAGTTCCTTACTCGGCAGTAACCTCGAGGGCTAGGGATCGAAGTCCTAACATACAAGCTTGGAGTAAAGGATTTGAAGGCTAAGTGACTATTGAAGAGCTTACAGCCGAGTAAGTTTCTTACTCGACTGTAACCTCGGGGACTAGGTGATATGTATAAAGGAAATACTCAATGATACAAAAGAGTAAGAAGTTAATTTACCTCATTCACTTCGTCGGCGCGGGCCATCAGAGAAATGGCCTGCTGGGTCATGTCGGAGACGGCCTTGGGGCCCAGCTTCATCTTCTTCCTGACACGAGTGGTGACCTCCTGCTTGCCTGCTGCATTCCATGCCACAGCGTAAGGTTCAGCCAAACCAAGGCTCTTGCCACTGAGCTCTGAGTAAGAACTCGACCCGTTTTCAGGGCGGTTCCCACAGTGGCACGGGTTGCAGCGGCAGAAGTATGCAGGGTAAAATCCCTGGAGTCATCACCTGACCCGACAGCCGCAGATCGTTCCCCTTACCCGTTGAAGCGAGAATTGTCACCGACGTCGGAGGCCGGATCTGAGGAGCAGAACCCGGAGCGCAAACTAAAGTTGTTTGCTTGGAAGAGGTGGATTTTCCAGAAGAGGGGTGAGTAGAACCAGAAGCCTTGGGATGGGTCTGGCCCTTTGACAGAATTTGAGAGCGATCAGAAGGATTTGAAGAAGGACGTGGAGCCCCCTGACTGGGCTCAGCAGTTTTGCTGGCTCCAATATCAGGAAGTTGTTCATTCACATCAGCTTGAGGGCTGATGCTTGAGGAACTGGTGGCAGAGGGTTTCTCGGTGCCAGACTTGTGGGCACCAAGATCAGGAAGTTTTTCCTGGCCAGCGCTAGGAGCGCTAGCCGAATGACCCACCGGGTCTAACTGACACTGAGAAGCGTGAGCCTCAGCAGTGCTAGCCTCAACCCGGACGGGACTCGGCGCCGCCGAGTCAGCTGGAGGAGGTGCAGGCCTAAGTGGCGAGGCAATGCTAGAAGCAGCCTGACTTGCCGTCAAAGGTGCAACACTGAAAATAACAAGACATATATAAGAGAACAGCAGTGATGAGAAAGGAAAGAACAGAAAAGGCAAGGTGTGAAACTTACCCGGTAACGACCGGGTCGCGGGCTACTCGGCACGTGACTCGGCGCCCAGCAGCTTGACGAGTCTCACCCAGGCTGGCAGCAGCAGAGGCAGCAGGAGATGCCGGACTGGGCTTGTTCTTCTTAGTCGGCTGAGTGCTAGAGGAGGCTCCGCGTTGCTTCGGCTTAGCGACGGGAATCTTGCCAACTCCGCCCATGGAGAGAGGAGGGATCTCATGTACCTAGCCAGATGCAAAAGTAAATAACGGGCTTACTCGGATAAGCAAAAAGGTTAAGCTCACAAGGCATATACCTTCAAAATTGTACAATCATCATCCTCATCATCGTCAGACCAGTCTTGTAAGGGATTGCAAGATTGACTCTTACCCGAAGCAGGAGCGGCTGCAGTGTGCGGGATCGGCATGAAGCACTCCAGGTCATACTCGACCTCATCCGAGTCAGAGCGGTCCCCATGATAACCAGCAAGAGGGACAGTACTGTCATCAACCTGGTGAAGGAGATTCTACGTAAGACAAACAGAATGAGAGACTAAAAACTAAGCTAAGAGTGGCAAAAGAGCTAAAGCCTACTCGGCGAGAAAGTAATCCGGAAACTTACCCAGGGGACAGGCCTGACCCGGCTAAACGGAGGGCAACTCCAGGCCCAGTCATCCTCCAAGTTGAGTTTAAATATTGAGCTTACTCGGCGGGCTATGGAGTCATGGGTGAGCTCCTTGGTGGAATGCCGAGTGGGATCATGAGACCCGCTCATGAAGCACATCTTGTGGCTCCTGGCTTGGATGGGGCTTACCCGGCGTGAGATGAAGGTGCACATAAGGTCAAAGTCGGCGAGATGAAAGTTCTGATCCGGCGACAGCAACCTTTCCAGGATAGCGTTTTCCTCGTTAACCGCGGCGTCTTGGTCACACGGGTCAAGTTGCCAGTGCTTCTTGTCGGGGACCTCGTCCGAGAAAGGGGGAAGCCGGATGTTATCGGTGGACCCGCTGTTTTTGACATAGAAAAAGGTTCTATGCCACTTCTTGCAAGAGTCAATGTCGGTAACCCGAGGAAAGTGGTAACCCGAGGAAAGATAGAATCTCTCCTGGGGGTGATGCTATCAGCACCACACCGAGTCGGCCTTTTCTCGGATCGAGGAGCACCAGGCTGGGGGACAACCTGGACTTTGAAGCGAAAATACTTGGCCCACAAAAGAACTGTAGGCCAAATTCCAAGATAGGCCTCGCAAGCAGAGATGAAACAAGAGAGAGAGCCAATTGCGTTGGCAGGAAGATGGTGGGTCTGCAGATGGAAGTTAGAAAGAAACGAGGAAAAGAAAGTGCTCACTTGAAGAGCAAAACCACGTTCAAAGTGTGAAAGAAAAACCACCCGCTCGCCAGCTTGAGGGGTGGGGGAAACCTCACCGGCGGGGAGACGGCAATCCACTTGTAGTGGAATGCTTCTGGTGGAGCGGAGCCACTCCACCTCTTCGGTGGAGACCTCAGAGCCTTCCCAGCCACCGCGCTCGCCGGAGGGAACCTCATGTTCCTCAACACCATCAGCGCCGTCACGAGCATCCATGGGATCGCCGGAGTCTGTCTCCTCCATAGAAAGGTGGGGCTCGGAGCAACGAGGACCCGTGCTAAAATCGAAAGAGGGCAGGGGCAATCGCAGCATTAGAGCAAGAAGGATAAGGAACCGCAAAGGAGGCAGTTCGATCTTGCAGGCGCGAGGAGGAAGAAAGGCCAAGGAAACTGAACGGGCGTGGGGGAAGTGGAAACCCTCAACCCCTACTTAAGGGCAGTAAAAAAACCGTCGTGGGATCTAACTGTGTCATGCGACCAGTGTGTGGCCGTGTACCACGCCGGGTGAGCCAGTCAGCGAGCGCCACGTAGCCAAAGGTACCCGAAAAATCCAGTGCCACGTCACAGCTGGAAGGACAAGATGTTGGGAATATGCCCTAGAGGCAATCATGTATGATGATATTTCCCATTGTATTCATAAAGTTATTAAGTAGTCCTTGTATAAACATCTGATGTGTATCATTGAATATGTGATTCAGTTGTGGAACTATGCATTCATGTTGTTTGTACTAAATATCCTTGGTCATTGAGGTCAGGCCGGACACACATCTTAGACCAATGTGAAAGTTGGCTTGATGACTCGGTTCCACTTGTCATGGGCATGGAGATGCTATTCCAACTTACAGACTAGGCTAAAGAGTTTAGCGAGTCGGATTGACCCATATTGAGGTACAACTAAGTTGTCATTTGTATATCTCAATCAATGTAATCCTTAGACCGAGGTTGTTGCATAGTCCGAGTTGAGGATCACCGACTTAGGTTACACAAACGTTGATCCGTGAATCGGGCGCTTATAAAGGCGTGGTTCGGTCGATCGAGAATCAAGCTGCGTGATATGAATAACCAAGATGGGATTTTGCCCCTCCACTCGGAGAGATATTCTCTGGGCCCTCTCGTGAGATATGATTCGGAAAGCATGGCCATGCACGACTCGGTTAAGTGTTAACCGAGGCGATCGACTAAGAGTTAGTCGGGTGAATCACTTATCTCGGATCGAGAAGAGAGTCGGACTATTTAAGGGATGACATATATTCGCCTATAGTCTGACAAGGTATATCGTGAGGCAAAAGGGACTCAGACGTAAGTCGCATTGGAAAGGCAAGTCGTCATGACTCTTTGGTACTTGGGAATCGGTACGTTCTGCTAGGAGCCGATGCTGATTGATCGATTGTGAGTTGGACTCTAATCGTGTCCAAGTAGCCATGAGCCTGCGGGGTCACACACTTAAGAGCGGAGCAGTTCGATTGGATCCGAATCATATAATCTGGTTGGGTTGGACCTAAACCAGATTAGGACTGAGTTAGTGGGTTGGACTCATGGTGACTAATGTTATATGGGCTTTAGTGAATGGGTCGCGCGAGCAGAGCCCACGTTCACTCCCTATATATTATGGAGCACAGTAACCCAGAAAAGGTTAATCGTTGTTCTGTTAGGTTATTCCATGTGTTGGAAACCCTAGCTCCACAAAGATCCTGCCGCCGAACGAACCTAGCGATTCACGGTGCTCCTCCTTGTACGTGTGGATACCAAAGAGGTGCCGATCGCCACCGTGATCGGATCGTGAGGACTGCATCGCATCAACCGACGCGCATCGCAGAATCCGCAACCGCTGCCTAGTGGTAAACCTCGTGGCCTTCTACCTCGGCTAGGTCTTGGGATCACCACGTTAGAGGAAAAGTTTTGTTTTATCTCTGCGGCCCAACAAAGGGTATCGAGCGATAGCTCGGTTTTAGGTTTCGATCTCGCATATGTGATATGCGGTAGGCTATAGATGAGATCTATGTGTTGTTTTGGTGGTCGATCTATGAGATAGATCGGTTTTGTATGAAGTTGATTGGATCAACCGTACTCGGGAATGGTAGATCTGATTTCGTGATCATATCGCCGAGGTCGTGGAACGACATACCCTACCGTCGGCTTCCGCCATCGGGTAGACCGTGACACGTAAATCCGAGCGGTGATCGAAGATCAAAGAGTTTGATCGAATCGAACGATGGTCGGAATCCATGTCCGGATCGTAGATGAGATCTATGTTTTCGGACCGTCAGGCGCCTTAGATGTCGCGAAGTTTCACAACGCCGTAGATATTGTATCTATGCATAACTTGGTTTTGCAGGAAGTTGTGAATGGTATGGTTCATGTGCATGAGATGTATGTGTGTAATCCATACGTGATCTGCGAATCACGGTTTTTGTCACCGGAGCCTAGGTGCCGTCATTTTATTGTATAACGACCGCGTGTCGGATTCTATGTAATTTACTTTACTAAGCTAGTGTAGCTGTTTGAGAACCGGAAGGCATGCATATGCGTTGTACATCGGCGACATGGAGTAAGACGGCAAGTGACAAGAGTTGGCACGAGTCGGATTACGTGCTTTGTGGAGATGGAGATCGCCATGAAGAGAGCCATACCATTTCACATTATAATTGCTTTATTTTGTGTTATTGTTATGTCTCAGTTTTACCTCTATTGGATAGTCGGTAAAATCTAATCCCTCAAAGAAGGTCTAGTCAGTTTTCCCGCCAGTGTTTGCACCATCACAAGTCGGACATTTTTGGTAGTGGGCTCATAAAATTGAGGTGCTGCCAATTCTTTCCGACTAGGTGGGTTCGAGTCGACTCTTCACCGCGAAACACTTGGTAAGCTAGACGGGTCTATCACAACGGTTGTGGGACTCGGGGAAAGGTCGGATGGGAGCCGGGGCATGTGATGCCACCCGTCCAACAGGAGTTGCATGAGATGCGATTGACAAGGAGTTGTCTACCTAGATCACTTGGCGGCTAGCGGTGATGCTAAAGCTCACTAGCCGACTTGCTTATTTAGGATCCTGAATCACTAAGTAACCATCGGAGGGGTGTTGGTTCTAGTGGGAGCATAAAATATTAAAATGTTTAATATGCTTGCTCTTTTATGAATACATGTCTTAAGTGTTTTGCATATTTTCTGTTGTAGATCATGGCACCAAGTAGCAGTCACTCTCAGATATCCGGTATTGCGTTGAGAACCATTCTTGAGAAAGATAAACTGAACGACACTAATTTTACCAAGCGGTATCGAAATCGAGAATTGTTCTCAAACAAGAAAAGAAGGACCATGTCCTAGACAACCCACTTCCGATGAGCCGAATGAGAATGCGACCGTCAGCCACCAATGCCTACCGTCGGGCTAAGGATGAGTCCACGGATATATCACCGCCTTATGCTTGCTCACATGGAACCGGACTTGCAAAAGCTTCGAGCATGTTGAGGCCTACGATATGATCGAAAGCCTCAAAAGTATGTTCTGTGCTCAAAGCGAAGACCGAGGTATCAAGTCTCTCGGGTGCTTTGAGTTGCAAGCTTAAGGATGGTGATCCACCGAGTCCGCATGTGATCAAAATGGTTGGTTACGTGCAGTCTCGGAGAGGCTTGGCTACCCCATAAGCGAAGAGTTCGCTACGGATATAATTCTGAACTCTCTTCCTAGTGCATATGGGTTCATTTCAACTACCACATGCATGGTATGGATAAGAAGCTCACCGAATTGCATGGGATGCTCAAGCAGAGGCGGATCTCAAGAAGGGCACCACCAAGTGTTGATGGTGCGAGAATAAGGCTAAGTTCAAGAAGAGTTCTTGGACTAAGAAGAAGGCTAAGTCGAGGAAAGCAGGCTCAGACCCGGTCCCAAGCGCTTCCTCGTGGACTAAACCATCTCCTTCACCGGATCCACTTGCTTCTACCGCAAGGCGGATGGCCATCGGAAGAGGAATTGCAGCAAGTACTTGGCCGACAAAGCCAAGAGTGGAGGTATGACTTCGACCTGGTACACTTGTTTGCAATGTTATAGACATATATCTTGGCCGATGCACCTAATAGTTCTTGGGTATATGATACCGGATCGATTATTCACATCTCGCAACTCGCTGCAAGGACTGTAAGAACTAGGAGCGAAAAGAGGCGAGGTTGATATTCGAGTCGGCAACAAAGCAAGAGTTGCTGCGTTGGAAGTCGGCACGATGCAACTTCATTTACCTTCCGGATTCATTATGGAACTAAATAATTGTTATTATGTTCCAGTGCTCAGTCGACACATTATTTCTGCTTCATGTTTGATGAGGCAAGGCTATGAGTCGAATATCAAGAATAATGGTTGTTCTTTGTATTTGAATGATATGTTTCACGGCTTTGCACCCGTCCAGAACGGGTTATTTATTTTGAATCTTGATGGTGAGTCGGTTTATAACATAAATGTTAAAAGGTTGAAACCAAATGATCTCGAATATGACTTACTTTGGCACCGCCGGCTTGGTCATATAAGTTGGAAACGCCTGAAGAAGCTCCATGATGATGGACTCCTAACTTCGTTCGACTTAGAGTCGTTTGAGACATGCGAATCTTGCCTACTCGGCAAAATGACCAAGACACCTTTTGCAAAGAGTTGCGAAAGGGCGTCCGACTTGTTGGGACTAGTACATAGTGATGTATGTGGACCAATGAGCACGACAGTGTGGGTGGTTATGAGTACTTCATTACCTTCACTGATGATTTGAGTAGGTATGGATATATCTACTTGATGAAACATAAGTCGGAAGCCTTTGAAAAGTTCAAAGAATTTCAGAATGAAGCACAGAATCAACTCGGCAAGAAAATAAAGTTTCTTCGGGACCGAGGAGGCGAGTACATGAGCCATGAGTTTGATGACCATCCAAAAGTTGTGGAATAGTTCCTCAACTTACTCCGCCAGAACGCCACAAAGGAATGGTGTTTGGAAAGGGAATCGGACCTTGTTGGACATGGTACGATCAATGATGAGTCGACAGATCCGCCTTTATCATTTTGGGGTTATTGTCTAGAAACAATGCGTTCACACTAAACAAAGTACCATCAAAATCGGTAGAGAAGACACCGCATGAGATGTGGACAGCAAAAAGCCGAGTTTGTCTTTTCTTAAGATTTGGGGTTGTGAAGCTTTTGTCAAGCGACTTCGGACAAGCTTACGCCAAGTCGGATAAATGTATTTTCGGGGTATCCGAGGGAAACCTTGGGTTACTACTTCTACAACCGAGAAGAGGGCAAAGTGTTTGTCGCTCGAACGGTGTCTTCCTTGAGAAAGAGTTTCTACCGGGAGTAAGTGGGAGCACGGCAACTCAAGAAATTCGAGAGGAATCGGCTAATAGCGAATCGGCAAAAACCTTGGAGGTTGAGCCGATCGTGGCAAATTGAGCCGATAGCAACACTGCATTACGAAGATCGGCTAGATTACGAAGTGTTCGTGATGTGTTACCGTTAGATGTGATGAGCGGCAAATTATTCTAAGCGATGGTGGGATTCGATTCAGTCATGGCTTGGAGCCATGAGATCCGAGATAAAGTCCATGGATGAAAATCAAGTTTGGAACTTGGTTGATCTGCCAGACGGTGCAAGACCCGTCGAGTGCAAATGGGTCTTTAAGAAGAAAACTGATATGGATGGAAATGTTTCAATCTATAAAGCACGCCTTGTCGTGAAGGGGTTTCGACAAGTTCAAGGAGTTGATTACGACGAGACTTTCTCGCCCGTAGCGATGCTTAAATCAGTTCGGATCATGTTAGCTATAGCGGCCTATTTCGACTATGAGATATGGCAGATGGATGTCAAAACGGCTTTCCTTAACGGAAATTTAACCGAGGACGTGTATATGATACAGCCCGAGGGTTTTGTCGATCCAGCTAATGCTGACAAGGTATGCAAACTTCTGAAATCCATTTATGGGTTGAAGCAAGCATCTCGGAGTTGGAATATTCGCTTTGATGAGGTAGTCAAATCGTTTGGCTTCATCAAGAGTGATCATGATTCTTGTTTGTACAAGAAGTTTAGTGGGAACAAAGTAAATTTTCTAATCTTATATGTGGATGACATATTACTGATTGGAAATGATGTCCAGATGTTGCAAGAAACCAAGGAATCATTGGAAAGGAGTTTCTCAATGAAAGACTTGGGTGAGGCAACATACATCCTCGGAATCCGGATCTATAGAGATAGATCAAGGAGGCTCATTGGATTGAGTCGAGTACTTATTTGGACAAAGTGTTGAAAAGTTCAACATGGAATCGCCTAAGAAGGGTTCTTACCGATGTCCCATGGTGTAAAACTTAGCAAGACTCGGTGTCCTTCGACAACCGATGAGCGAAGTAGGATGAGTGTGATTCCATATGCTTCATAGCTTGGATCCATCATGTACGCCATGATTTGTACTAGGCGGATGTTTCCTATGCTCTAAGTGTTGTGAGCGGATACCAGTGATCCTGGAGATCCATCGGATAATGCTAAAAATATCCTAAAGTACTTGAGAAGGACTAAGGATATGTTCTTGGTTTATGGTGGTGAAGATGAACTCGGTGTAAAGGGTTACACGGATGCGAGTTATCTCACCGACTCGATGATTCTCGTTCGCAATCCGGATCGTGTTTATTATAAACGGAGGTGTTGTGAGCTGAAAAGTTCCAAGCAAGAGGCGTATCTGCATCTACAGAGGTTGAGTATATTGCCGCCTCGGGAGGCAAAGGAAGGCTGTTTGGATGAGGAATTTCCTCATGGATCTTGGTGTGGTTCGGGCTCGTCCAATCCGTTGGACGTGTATTGTGACAACGATGGTGCTATTGCACAAGCCAAGGAACCTAGACAACACCGGAAGAACAAGCACATACTCATGCGGTACCACCTAATTCGCCAGTTAAATGGATCGGTGATATCAAGTTATGCAAGGTACACACGGATGCAAATATTGCGGATCCGTTGACAAAGCCGTTACCCAAGCATGAGGCGCACGAGAGCCATGGGCATTAGATGCTTAGACATGTGATGTCGGAAGATTGACTCTAGTGCAAGTGGGAGATCATTGGGAATATGCCCTAGAGGCAATCATGTATGATGATATTTCCTATTGTATTCATAAAGTTATTAAGTAGTCCTTGTATAAACATCGATGTGTATCATTGAATATGTGATTCAGTTGTGGAACTATGCATTCATGTTGTTTGTACTAAATATCCTTGGTCATTGAGGTTGTCTTTGGACACACAACTTAGACCAATGTGAAAGTTGGCTTGATGACTCGGTTCCACTTGTCATGGGCATGGAGATGCTATTCCAACTTACAGACTAGGCTAAAGAGTTTAGCGAGTCGGATTGACCCATATTGAGGTACAACGAACTAAGTTGTCATTTGTATATCTCAATCAATGTAATCCTTAGACCGAGGTTGTTGCATAGTCGAGTTGAGGATCACCGACTTAGGTTACATCAAACGTTGATCCGTGAATCGCGCTTATAAAGGCGGGTTGGTCGATCGAGAATCAAGCTGCGTGATATGAATAACCAAGATGGGATTTTGCCCTCCACTCGGAGAGATATTCTCTGGGCCCTCTCGTGAGATATGATTCGAAAGCATGGCCATGCGACTCGGTTAAGTGTTAACCGAGGCGATCGACTAAGAGTTAGTCGGGTGAATCACTTATCTCGGATCGAGAAGAGAGTCGGACTATTTAAGGGATGACATATATTCGCCTATAGTCTGACAAGGTATATCGTGAGGCAAAAGGGACTCGGACGTAAGTCGCATTGGAAAGGCAAGTCGTCATGACTCTTTGGTACTTGGGAATCGGTACGCTCTGCTAGGAGCCGATGCCGATTGATCGATTGTGAGTTGGACTCTAATCGTGTCCAAGTAGCCATGAGCCTGCGGGGTCACACACTTAAGAGCGGGAGCAGGTTCGGATTGGATCCGAATCATATAATCTGGTTGGGTTGGACCTAAACCAGATTAGGACTGAGTTAGTGGGTTGGACTCATGGTGACTAATGTTATATGGGCTTTAGTGAATGGGTCGCGCGAGCAGAGCCCACGTTCACTCCCTATATATTGTGGAGCACAGTAACCCAGAAAAGGTTAATCGTTGTTCTGTTAGGTTATTCCATGTGTTGGAAACCCTAGCTCCACAGTCTCCGCCGTAATCGAACCTAGCGATTGTGCGGTGCTCCTTCTTGTACGTGTGGATACCAGCAGAGGTGATGTACGATCAGCACCAGGACGATCGGATCGTCAGGACTGCGCATCAATCGACGCGCTTCATCGATGTCCGCAACCGCGTCTAGTGGTAAACCTCGTGGCCTTCTACCTCAGCTAGGTCTTGGGATCACCACGTTAGAGGAAAAGTTTTGTTTTATCTCTGCGTGGCCCAACACAAGAGGCGCAGACCGATGGGACAGCCACAGTGACGGGGAATAACTGCGCAGCCGTCACTGTGCCGCCAGAACTTGGAACAAAAATTGAGGCAAGTAATCATGATTACTGGTTGTCAGTGACTGAAGCGCGCCAAAAATGACCCGGAATTAGCCAAAATAACTCGGCCCGAGGCAAGAATGAGCCAAAAGGTCGAAGAATTGACCCAAAATTGTCAGACTAACCCGGCAAGATGCAAAACTAAGGTAGATAAAAGAAAAAAACTAAGTTCCATTCACACAAAAGGCACCTGGAGACGCCTAACAGCTTGAACTGCTAGACCTCACCAGCTTCGAGGACTAATGTCGGGGGGATAACCCCCGGTAGGGTCATGAGAGGGGAAACATATCACAGCTGGGTTGGCTCCGAGTGAAAAATGAACCAGGACGGGTAAGAACGGCCGGGTAAGATAAGCAAGAAAGCCGAGATATAAACTATCTCGTCCCGTATAGGACAAAGTTGTAACCCTTGCAGGTACCAACGAGCCGAGTCAAACGAGAAAGGGCCGAGTCAGGAAGGACGCGTGGCACCTTTCCGAGTAAGGTTCGGAAAGGACCATGGTAAAGCATGGTCAAAAGAGAAGGGCGACGCCGGGTGACACAAAAGGAGCCGGGTGACGCCCAAAGCAAGCGCTGACGTACAAAGTAACTACGTGGCACAAAAAGAACAAGAAGCAGCGTACCAGAAGGACCGAGCCTATGGGCTTAGGGCAAGCCCATAACCCGGCCCATATTGTAGGAACCAAGACCCAAACAGTAAACCTTAGAACCCAAAGGGGTATTAGCTAGCTAACACTGCCTATATAAGGGAGGGCATAGCAGTAGTAGAAGGAGGTTGGACGAAGTAGAGAACAGGTACTGCGTATTCAAGCCAATACAGCTCAAGGAGCACTTGTAATCTTTAGGGTATCAATCAAATTGTCAAGTGTGGAGAGTTCTTCTTGTTCTTCGTCCATGGCTCGACCATGCACTCCCTCCCCGGTGACCATAAGCACCCATTCGGCCCCCAACTTAAGTCTACCCACGGCATCTGTTGTGCCACCACCACGACAAAGATAAATGAAAACCACACATGGGGCAGGGCGGGGTCAGGCCCAGATATTTGCCTCCTTCTGCCGGTTCGGTTACCCTAAAAAAATAAAAATGATCGGTCACGATTAATCGGTCTGACAACCAATTAAATGGCAGTTAATCGGCCTGACCATTTAATGAGCCGAATATGTGCTATTCGCTTCGAGGCACTAAGTATCATTTAACTAGCCATTTAAATGATCAATAGGCCGAATTCTTAAACAATGGTAATTGTATAAAATTGAATTTAGATTTTCGATGTATATCTAAAGACGGTATCGACTCCATAGTCAATTAAAATTATGAAACATGCCTAGAGCTTCTAAGCTTGTGCATCAGGTTGATTGATCTGGTTTAAAATGTCTACTTAATTACTTATGGTTATGTAATTCCAAGTTCCGAAGAAATATTTATGGCAGTAATGAATGGTGGAAATTTTCTAGAACCAATATTTAAAACTCTTAAAATGACTAAAATCGATGAAACTCTTTTCAATGATGGTCTTGCTATTGATTATGATTATTGTTCCCTCTGTGGTATTATTTATATTTTGCAAGATTTCTATCTAAAGAACTAAAATTGGTACTTCAAAGAATGAATTGGGATTTTTTAAATGTCGTCTACATTTTCAAGTGCAAGATGCTCTTTAATGTTTGACTTTGATCTTTGCAACACATGTTTGTATAAAAACACTAGATGTTGATTGTGGTTTTCATCACATATTGGTACTAGTTTGGTACATGTATGGACATGTTATTTTAGTGCCACAAGTTCCCTTGACTAATCTTAGTCGATGAACAACGAGTTTCTAGGTATACGCTAGTTCATGCCAATTGTTGTGGGTGAGACACTTTTTATCCACATCGCAATAGCATATTTAAAATAAGCATAGCATTTTGCTACCTTTTTATGGTTTATATGGTTTTTTTATGTTAAGTTGTAGAGACCGGAGACTATGACAACTCATGAAAGAAACAGGCCAAAGGCAAGGCAGCCACATTACCAGTATAATTAAAATACAATGTGAACTACACAAAAAACAAACCATTCTCCAGCTATGCATTTACTCGTCAAATAATGGCATTGTTTTATGCACGAACAAGATATAGTTCCTCATATCTTTTCCATACAAAATTAATTTTTTTTGTACAAAATTAATAGCAATATGTACTGGTTTTAATGTGAACGATAATATTTTTGAGAGATCCAATGAACTGCTACAAATGCGTCTAAGACCTCACTACTATACATAGTGATCCAATGCAGACCAATAAGATCGAGAGCACAATTCCAGATTTTGTAGTCCTCCTCATTTGAAATAACTGGGTCTAGATTATGGGAAGGAAACCTGCGATTCACCCAAAAATTATACCATGACTAGTCTTGGACTGAGTATTACGCTAGTTCATGTCAATTGGTGTGGGTCTCACACTTTTTGGGTCACCATAACAATAGAATATGTGAAACACACAAAGCATTTTTATTTATATTGGTATGTGTTAATTTGTGAAGACTAGGGCTATGGCAACTCCTAAAAGAAACAGGGCCACGAGAAAGGCAGCCACATTACCAGTGTAACTAAAATACAATGTGACTGCACAAAAACAGATTATTTTCCAGCTATGGCATTTCCTCAAATAATGGCATTATTTATGCGCGAGATGATATTGATATCCACATATCTTCTCTATGCAAAATTTAATAACAATATGTACTGGTTTTAGTGCAATACTTTTTTGAGAGAGATTTAATGAGCTGCTAGTAATGCGTCCAAGACCTCGGTACTATATATAGTGATTCAATGCAGACCAACAAGGTCAAGAGAACAACTCCAGATTTCTAGTCCTCATTTGAAAAAACAGAATCTACATTATGGGAAGGAAATCTGCGATTCAGCCCAAAAGCATACCATGACCACACTGTTGTGACTTGGGAACAGGGTCGATAGCCTAGGTAAGGTAGCCATGTTGTCTAGAGCTTTGCAGATGAACTGTTTATAGGCGATCGTTAAACCAAAAAATCTCATGTAGAGAGTAGATCGTACACCGCTATCTCATGTATGAGATTTTATGAGATGATAATGACGGTGAATCTCATTTAGAATCCAACATTCATGGATGTTGTGGCGCCATTGCAACCTTTGGAGCCTCGTTCACTGTGTCTGTTTTGATAGCCTAGACTAGGTATTCAGCTACTTCATAGCAATTGGTGTGGGTCACACACTTTTTGTCCCCATAATTAGTTTGATAGATTTAATGAACTGCTACAAATGCGTCGACAGCCTTAGTCTTGTATGTATTGATCCAATGTAGACCAACAATATTGTGAGAACATATCCATATTTCTAATCCTCATTTGAAATAACTGGATCTACATTATGGGAAGGAAATCTGTGATTCACGCAAAAAGCATACCATGACCACACTATCGGGACTTGGGAACAGGGTCGATAGCCTAGGTAGGTAGTCGTGTTCTCTAGAGCTTTGCGGATGAAATGTTTATATAGGAGATCGATGGTGGAGAATAATTGATGTGTGCTAACGCCAACTCATCCAGAGTGCAGATCCAAAAATGTGCATGCTGCATGCGGTGTCGTTAACGACGTAGGGAGCTGGCGGTCGTTAAATCGAATAATCTCATGCAGAGAAAAGATCTTACACAGATGTCTTAGGTATGAGATTTTATAAGACGATAATGACGATAAATCTCATTCAGAATCCAGCATGCATGGCCGCTGTGGCGCCATTGCAACCTTTGGAGCCTCGCTCACTGTGTCTGTTTTGATAGCCTAGACTGGGTATTCGGCTAGTTTATAGCAATTGGTGTAGGTCACACACTTTTGTCCCCATAATTTGTTTGATAGATTTAATAAACTGCTACAAATGCGTCGACGGCCTTAGTCTTGTATGTATTGAACTAATGTAGACCAACGATGTTGTGAGAACATATCCATATCTCTAATCCTCATTTGAAATAACTTGATCTAGATTTAGAAAATGCAAAAAGCTCTTTGCGTTTTATTACATTGAAAAGGTAGAGTTTATTTACAAGCCTCCTAGAAGGTTTAAACGGCGCATCCACGCCCATAAGCACACACCGGTGAAACTAGTATACATCCCATGTCATCGGCATTATGTTTCTAAGACCTTTTGCTCCTGCCAGGATTCACTGCTTCTTCCTTGATCTTGGCGATCAGCGCCGGGATGGATGGCCGCGCGCGCTCAAAGACGCAGTCGTTGCGTTGCTTCCAGATCATCCAAGGGACTAGAAGCGTCGACGAAGCCAACCCTTTGTGCATGGCTTTTGGAGTGCTCAGCTTCGCCTTGGTCCACCATTCCAAGAGTGAACTCTCCTGGGCTGGTGGTGAGCAAGTCATACGCAGCCAGGCTAGCATCTCATGCCAAATCTGGCGAGAGAAGGGGCAGATGATGTGATGTGTTGCATTGTTTCCATTGCTTGGTCACAGAAGGTTTTGCAGTTGTCTCCTGGCGAGCCTCTCCGCCGTCCAACAGCGGTCTAAGTCTGCAAGCCAGTGGAAAAATTTGACACGTTTTGGTGCCCAAGTTTTCCAGATGAGCTTCCAGGAAGCCGAGCTGGTAGAGCCATGGAAGGCTGCGAGGTATGCCGATTTGGCGGAGTATTCTCCACTCGCAGTCCACTTCTAGTTGAGTTTGTTCGGCTCCGCAGACAGGGTTGTTGGGGCGACAAGTTGCCACAGTTGCAGGTATTGCCCCACCTTGCTGATGCCAAGCACACCCTGGATGTCCTGCGCCCATCTATTCATGTCCAGTCCGTCAGCAACCGTGCGCGTCTTGCGGCGGCGCTTGGGGATGCAATCAAACAGTAGGGGCACGATCTCGTGGATGGATCTCCCTTGAATCCATCGGTCTTCCCAGAATTTAGCCGTCCGCCCATCCCCCAACTCAGTGAAGGTGGAGGCAAAGAAGAGGTCGCGCTCTTCCGGGGTAAGCTGTAGGTCGAGGCCGCTCCAGGCGCGATTGCAATCTATTTTGCTTAGCCACTGCCAGCGTAGGTGCAGCGCGGTGCTCTGGTGCTCCAGGTCGTGTACTCCCAACCCTCCAAGTGAGGTCGGCCTGCACACACGGCGCCAGTTGACGTGGCAGCTCCCGCCCTTGGCCACCTCTTGTCCTTCCCAGAGGAATCCCCTCTCAATCTGTTCCATCGCGTGGGAGGTTTTCTTCGATGGTGCGAGAACTAAAAGCTGGTGCGTGGGCATCGCTCCTAGCACAGATTTTACGAGCGCAAGTCTTCCAGGCTTCTGCATCAGACGTGCCTTCCAGGTTGGTAGATTGGCCGCCATCCGGTCGATCAGCGGCTGCATCTCTGCCGATGTCGGTTTGTGTAGCGTGAGGGGGATTCCGAGGTAGGTGAGGGGAAACTCCACTATCGGGCATCCCAGGGGAAGAAGCACTAGCTCCACGACCTCGCTCTCGCATCGGATCAACGTGGCAGAGCTCTTGTTGAAGTTTACTTGCAGCCCGGATGCGTACCCGAACAACTTTAGCATCTCCCTCACCGCAGTTACGTCGCCACATGTGGCATGGCAGAACAATATCACGTCATTCGTGTAGAGCGAGATCGACGGGACTGTGCGGCGCGGGTGCAGTTGCTGTAAGATCTCGTGCGCAATCGCACGCTTCACCAGCTTCCCAAGCGAGTCCACGGCGACGACGAATAGCTGTGGCGACAGTGGGTCTCCCTAGCGCAACCCCCGACGGTACCAGATGGGGGTGGGGGGGGGGGGGCGGGCTCACCGTTTATCAGGACTTTGGTGTTGGCGGATGTAAGCAATATCGAGAGCCATCCTAAAAAGTGATCTCCAACGCCCAATTGCCGTAGTACCTCAAAGATAAATGGCCATGACAATGAGTCAAGAGTTCGTGTCAGGTTGAGCTTTAGCAGGACCCGAGGGGCGCCGAGGTGGTGCAGCAGCCGTGCAGATTGGCGGACGAGCATGAAGTTGTCATGCAGGCTCCGTCCGGCGATGAATGCATTTTGTACCGGGCTGTCAATGTCGGCGAGCTTGGGGGCGAGGCGAAGAGACAGCAACTTGGAAAAAAATTGGCGACGAGGTGGATAAGACTGATGGGTCTGTAGTCGCCAAGTTGGCTCGCGTCAGGTCGCTTTGGAAGCAGCATTAGCAGCGCCCGGTTCAGTTTGGCAAAGCCCCGACCCTTGAGCTCGTATAGCTGTTGGAATGTAGCCACGAGGTCGTGCTTGACAATGTGCCAGCACGCGCGCATGAACTCTGCGGTGAAGCCGTCGGGCCCTGGCGCCTTCCTCGCCGGGAGCCTCTTAATTGTGTTCCATATCTCCATGCCAAAAGGCGCGTCCAGGTCGTCGAGGTTGTTGGCCGGCTCAAGCAGCTGCTCCAGCTCAAGCGTATCCTCACGTGCCACCTCTGTTCCAAGAAGGTTGTCCTAGTGGTGGAATGCTGCTTCAGCCATGTCTCTGTGATCAGTCAAGACACGATCCTCGACCTGCAGACTGTGCACTCTATTTTTCTGATGGCGGAATGTGCACTGGCGGTGGAAGAATGTTGTATTGGCCTCGTCATCTTTCAGAACAGCAATGCGAGCTCGTTGGCGGGTGATTGTCCGGTCTAGCGAGGCTAGTCCGAGGTAGGAGACCTTGGTTTGTCGCCAAAGCCAGTCCTCTCCGGGAGTCAAGGCTCGATCCTCCTGTGCCTTATCGAGACGCAGCAGAAGTTCCCTGGATAGGGCCATCCTTTGGTGCACATTCCCAATGGATTTCGCGCTCCAGCTGACCAGCTTTCTAGCTGTGGCTTGCATCCGAAGCGCTAGCTGGGCGAAGGGGTCGGGGTCCTGAATCGAGTGCCAAGCCTCGGCCACGGCTTCCTGGAATCCATCCTGGCAGATCCAATAGTCCTCAAAGTGGAATCGCCGGCTTATTTATGGCATGGGGGCGCAGTCAAGCAGCAGCGGGTTGTGCTCCGAAACGACTGAGGTGAGGCAGCACAAGTGGCATTCCCCGTACAGCTCCTCCCATTCAAGTAGACTTCTTTTAGCGCAAGATTGTTGATGGTGCGGCAGAATCTGCCCATCATGCTTCTGTTGAGTTGCCCTTTGTTTTTGTCCTCATCTTTGTATATGAGGTTGAAGTCGCCACAAATCATCCATGGCTCATCACAACTCCCTCGCAGTTCCTTGATCTCACCGAGGAAGGTGATCTTGTCCGCATCATCTTGTGGTCCGTAAACCACCGTGAGCCACCACGGCGAGTCCAGACTCGTGGTGCTGGACACCTTGGCGGAGAGCGAGTTTGTGGAGATGATTTGATCGGAGAGGGTGACCTCTCTGCTGTTCCAAGCCAAGAGAATGCCTCCTCGCGTGTCGTTGGCAGGAAGGTAAACGTAGTCGTCGAAATCAGGACCCAGCGTCTCGAGAACAATTGACGTGCAAAGAAGCTCAACCTTCGTCTCTTGGAAGTAGACAATCGATGCCCCGACCGTGTCTACCAGGGAGCGGATAGCCAGGCGTCGAGCTCGCGAATTCAACCCACGCACATTCCAAATTATGATACGAAAGTTTGTGATCCATAAAACAAGAGTTCGTCTATTTGGACAACGAACCACGCCTAGGCCTGCGCCGGGTCATCGGCCGGCTGCACGCTTCCCTGCAAGATGTTGTCGGGCAGGGTGTGGCCAAGCAGTGCGGCGATGGCCGACAGGATGGGGAGGGAGATGGGCATCGCGAAAACATTGGCGTAAGCCTGCATCTCCACCTCCGTGACCTTCTGGTCAAGGCCAATGACCCCAAGGGTGCGCATGAGTTACACTTGGGCACGTCGCTCGACAGTGGGCGCCCCGGTCTTGGCCGATGCAGATCTACCGCGTCTGGGGGTGAAGTTGAGCAGCTGCCTACGGGGTCGTTTCCCAGGTGTTGGCAGCACAACATTGATTTGTTTCGTTGCCGTTGCAAGGAAGGCGCGCAAAGTCCATTGCGCTGGGGGAGTTGTGGCAGTGGTGTGCTGCCTCGGGCGTCGTTCATAGACGTAGCGTGGCGTGGATCTGCTCATCGAGCGCGCAGGCTAGCCTCTTCTGGCCCAGTTGGAGGGCTCGTGGGTCTCTGCGTATGGGGGCTAGCAGGCCGCTGCAAGATGCATATTGGGGTGGGCGTCCTGGCGTCTAGCCCCGCGGTGGGCCCTCCATACTCCAGTCTCATGGGGTGGTCTTACATACCAGGACCGGGTCGCGCGCCGTCGTATCAGTCTGGTGTTGTCCATCCGACGAGGTGGGCACAGGAGTTGCCGATCCCGGAGCATGCACTTGGCCAAACAGCAGATTATCGTGGGGCGCGCTGTCAGCAGGGGATTGCTGCTCTTGTGTCTCTGGCACCTCACTCTGCGAGGGGATACTGTCTAGTATCGATTCCCCGTCCTGGATGATCTAGATTATGGGAAGGGAAATTGTGATTGACCCATAAAACATACCATGACCACATTGTCGAGACTTGGGAGCAGGTTCAATAGCCTAGGTAGGTAGCCGTATACTCTAGAGCTTTGCAGATGAACTGTTTATATAGGCGATCGATGGTGGAGTATAATTGCCATGTGCCACTGTACACTCATCGAGAGTGTAGATCCAAAAATGTGCATTCTTTCATGCGGTGTTGTTAAAGAAGTAGGAAGCTGGTGGTCATTAAATCGAAAAATCTCATGCAGAGAGAAGATCGTACATAGCTGTCTTAGGTATGAGATATTATGAGATGATAATGACGGCGAATCTCATTCAGAATCTAGCATTTATAGCTATTGTGGCGCCATTGCAACCTTTGGAGCCTCGCTCACTGTGTCTGTTTCGATAGCCTAGACTGGGCATTCAACTAGTTCATAGCAATTGGTGTGGGTCACACACTTTTTGTCCCCATAATTTATTTGATAGATTTAATGAACCGATACAAATGCGTTGGCGACCTTAGTCATGTATGTATTCATCCAATGTATACCAACAATGTTGTGAGAACATATCCATATTTCTAATCCTCGTTTGAAATAACTAGATCTAGATTATGGGAAGGAAATCTGGGATTCACCTCAAAAGCATACCATGACCACACTGTCGGGACTTGGGAGCAGGGTCGATAGCCTAGGTAGGTAGGCGTGTTCTCTAGAGCTTTGCAGATGAACTGTTTATATAGGCGATCGATCGATGGTCGAGAATAATTGTCGTGTGCTACTACCAACTCATCCAGAGTGGGAGTTGGCGGTCGTTAAGTTGAAAAATATCGTGCAGAGAGAAGATCGTACACATCTGTATTAGGTATGAAATTTTATGAGATGATAATGACGGTGAATCTCATTCAGAATCTAGCTTTCATGGCCGCCGTGGCGCCATTGCAACCTTTGGAGCCTCGCTCACTGTGTCTGTTTCGATAGCCTAGACTTGGTATTCAGCTAGTTCATAACAATTGGTGTGGGTCACACACTTTTTGTCCCACAATTTGTTTGATAGATTTAATGAACTGCTACAAATGCGTCGACGGCCTTAGTCCTATATGTATTGATCCAATGAAGACCAACAATGTTGCGAGAACATATCAATATTTCTAATCCTCATTTGAAATAACTGGATCTATATTATGGGAAGGAAATCTGCGATTCACCCACAAGCATACCATGACCACACTGTCGGGACTTGGGAGCAGGGTTGACAACCAAGGTAGGTAGCCGTGTTCTCTAGAGCTTTGCGGATGAACTGTTTATATAGGCGATCGATGGTAGAGAATAATTGTTGTGTGCCACTACCAACTCATCTAGAGTGCATATCCAAAAATGTGCATGCTGTCACGCGGTGTCGTTAATGCAGTAGGGAGTTGGCGGTCGTTAATTCGAAAAATCTCATGCAGAGAGAAGATAGTACAGCACTGTCTCATGTATGAGATTTTATAAAATCATAATGACAGTGAATCTTATTTAGAATCTGTCCGCTGTGGCGTCATTGCAACCTTTTTAGCCTCGCTCATCATGTCTGTTTCGATAGCCTAGACTGGGTATTCAGCTAGTTCATAGCAATTGGTGTGGTTCACATACTTTTTGTCCCTATAATTTGTTTGATAGATTTAATGAAGTGCTACAACTGCATCGACAGTCTTAGTCATGTATGTATTGATCCAATGTAGACCAACAATATTTTCAGAACATATCCATATTTCTAATCCTCGTTTAAAATAACTGGATCTAGATTATGGGAAGGAAATCTGCGATCCACCCCAAAAGCATACCATGACCACACTGTCGGGACTTGTGAGGAGGGTCCATAGCCTAGGTAGGTAAGCGTGTTCTCTAGAACTTTGCAGATGAACTTTTTATATAGGCGATCGATCGATGATGGAGAATAATTGTTGTGTGCCACTACCAACTCATCCAGAGTGCAGATCCAAAAATGTGCATGTTGTCACGAGGTGTCGTTGATGAAGTAGGGAGCCGGCGGTCGTTAAGTTAAAAAATCTCATGGAGAGAGAAGATCGTACACAGCTGTCTCAGGTATGAGATTTTATGAGATGATAATGACGGTGAATCTCATCCAGAATCCAACTTTCATGGCCGCCATGGCGCCATTGCAACCTTTGGAGCCTCGCTCACTGTGTCTGTTTTGATAGCCTAGACTGCGTATTCAGCTAGTTTATAATAATTGGTGTGGTTCACACACTTTTTGTCCTTATAATTTGTTTGATAGATTTAATGAACCGCTACAAATGCATCGATGCCCTTAGTCCTGTATGTATTGACCCAATGTAGATCAAAAATGTTGTGAGAACATATTCATATTTCTATTCCTCATTTGAAGTAACTTGATCTAGATTATGGGAAGCGAAATTGCGATTGACCCAGAAAACATACCATGACCACACTGTCGGGACTTGGGAGCAGGGTCGATAGCCTAGGTAGGTAGCCATGTTCTCTAGAGTCTTGCGGATGAACTATTTATATAGGCGATCAATGGCGGAGAATAATTGTCGTGTGCCACTATCAAGTCATCAGGAGTGCAGATCCAAAAATATGCATTTTCTCATGCGGTGTCGTGATGAAGTAGGGAGCTGGTGGTAGTTAAATCGAAAAATCTCATGGAGAGAGAGGATCATACATAGCTGTTCAGTATGAGATTTTATGAGATGATAATGACGATGAATCTCATTCAGAATCCAGCATTCATGATCGCCATGGCGCCATTGCAACCTTTGGAGCCTCGCTCATTGTGTCAGCCTAGACTGGGTATTCAGCTAGTTAATAGCAATTGGTGTGGGTCATTGTGCTACAAATAATTTGTTTGATAGATTTAATGAAGTGCTACAAATGCGCGGACGGCCTTAGTCCTGTATGTATTCATCCAATGTAGACCAACAATGTTGTGAGAACATATCCACATTTCTAATCCTCATTTGAAATAACTGGATCTAGATTATGGGAAGGAAATCTGCGATTCACCCCCAAAGCATACCATGACCACACTGTCGGGACTTAGGAGAAGAGCCGGTAGCCTAGGTAGGAGCTGATTACCCTAAAAGCATATCATGACCACACTGTCACCTAAAAAATTATTCTTTTATCACTTACCTACTCGAGGACGAGCATGAGTTAAGCTTGGGAATGCTTGATACATCGGGAATGTATCTATAATTTTTGATGCTCCATGCTTGTTTAGTATCTACTTTACTTTGCTTTGTCTACACTTTGAGGTGCTTTTTACATGTTTTCTGGTACTAACCTATTAACAAGTTTCCACAGTGCCAGTTGCCTGTTTTCTGTTGTTTTTTGTTTCAGAAAAGCTAGTTAGGAAATATTCTCGGAATTGGACGGGACAAACGTCAAAGTCAATAACTTTTCATGGGGAATAAGAAGTCCAGAGGGGAGACGGAGAGGCGGAGGCGTGCAGACCCCTAGGCGCAGCCGAGGTGGGCCCAACCTAGGCAGGGCCTGCCACCGTCTCGGCCTCCCCCTTCACCTATAAGAATCCCCCGATGCAAAAACTCTAAGCATCCGATCAAATCTCCATGAAACCGTTTGTAGCCGCTGCCACCATCGTCCCTAGATCGGGGGGATCTAAAGTTCTTCCCGGCACCCTGTCGCATGGGAGATCATCCCAGAGGCCTTCTCTCCGGTATGATGTGTGAGTAGTTCCACCTTGGACTATGGGTCCATGTAGTAGCTAGATGGTTGTATCTCCTCATTTGTGCTTTCATGTATAGATCTTGTGAGCTCCGTTCATGATCAAGATCTAATCTATTTGTAATCATGCATGTTGTGTTTGCGGGGATCCGATGGATATTGAGATTATTATGTTGGTTTGATTAATGGTTTTGTCTTTATGATTCTATCATGTCTGAGTTGTTTGTGATCTTGCATGCTCTCCATTGTTAGTAGCTATCTTGGCCAAGTAGTTGCTAGTGACTCCAAGAGGGGGTATTTATGCTCGATAGTGGGTTCATGCCTCTAGTTTCAAGGGAAGTGACAGAAATCTCTTCGGTTGTAGATGTGATGTTGCCACTAGAAAACAACGGTCTCTCGTTCATGGAACATGTGGACTGTTTACCTTACACACTTTGCTTAAAGCAGTTGTTTGTTGCTTGCAACTTAATACTGGAGGGGGGTCGGATGATAACCTGAAGGTGGACTTCTAGTCATAGATGCAGTTGGATGGCGGTCTATGTATATTGTTGTATTGCCCAATCGAATCTCATAGGATCTTTTTGTCTGGTATTGCATTGTTATGCCTTGCTCAGTTCTTGTCAATTGCCCTGCTGTAATTTGTTTACTCTTCAAGCCATGTTGTTTATCTAAGGAGAGCACCTCTAGTGAACTATGGACCCCGGTCCAATCTTTACCATTGATACATCTTCCACTGTTACTTACTTACTTGCTACAAACCATTACCTTCCACACCATACGTTTAATCCTTTGTTACAGCAACCGGTGAGATTGACAATCTCACTGTTAGTTGGGACAAAGTCTTGAGTTTGTGTTGTGCAGGTCTCCGCGTTGCTAGCAACACCTGCGTGACGTTTCCTTCCTCCTGCTGGTTCGATAACCTCGGTTTCTTACTAAGGGAAAACTTGCTGCTGTGCTGCTTCACACCTTGCTCTTGGGGTTCCCAACAGGCTCCACGTCAACCGTGCTAGCCATCATCAGAGGCGGGCCATGATGATATTGGGTCATGAATACATGTCGTCCAAATAGAAAATAATAAATACAAATTTAGGAGGAGATTAAAAATGAGAATATAACAACATTGTCCACCAACAGAGATATATTAATTAGCTAACACATAGATACATTATAGATAATATAGTAGCACTTAAAGGTACCACAATATAGACACGACTTGAAATAAAAAATGTAGATGCGTGATGGTGCCACGACATGTACACATAACAAGGGGAAAGCTAGCTAGCATAGTAACGAAAATGGGGGACCTAACACACACCCAACACTTCAGCAGCAGATCCTCGCTCGCAGATCCTCTGTCGTCACACTCGATGTCATAGGGAAGAGCGTGGATGTCGGCATTGGGACGGAAGATGTAGTCAAAGTTGATGTAGGTGTTATAGGTGGTGAAGGCAATGAACTCGCACCCACACTAATACACGTGACCGAGGAGATGGTAGTGTAACATCCTAGGATTAGCAGCTAGAAATAGCGGGAACACATATGTGTGCATTGCATTCATGCATAAGAAAATATGGGGAATTTTCACGCAAAACTAAAATGGTGAAGAGGGATCGAGATCTCTCTTGCTCTGATAAGAAACACAGGACAAGTGCGATAGATTTCGACAAGGCCTTTGCTTATTTTTATTATTTTGGGGAAAATAATTCAAAAGAGTATTTGAATTATGAATTTGAAACTTGAATTAGTTTTAAAGAATTAATGTGTTTAAGGTAATTCACATGATTGAGATTAAATAAGAAAATGCAAAATAATAAGTGCAATAAAGCAAAGTAATAAATTTTAATAAAGAAAGTAATTCTTTATACCTTGTCCATACAATGTTTCAAAAAGAGAAAGAGTACCATAAAGAAATAAAAAAGCATTCCTTAATATAATACATGCATTACATTGGTCTTTATAAATAAAATATATACAAGTCACATTGAATTTACAAAAATTTAAACAAAAGAAAACTGAAACTCAATTATATATGGAAAGTGAAGTACAATAATAAATAAGAATTGAATTCATATTGATAAACAAGGTATACAATCACAGAAACAAGGAAAGATTAACTTTATTAATACTATATGATATTATATTGTTATAAAAATAAAAGAAATAATTACCAATAAAGGGAAACAAATGCTTTATTAAATAAACATTCATTACAATGTCTTTATAAATGAATAAAAATAAAATTATAAAAGGATAAAAGAAAGTCCTAAACTATTTCCCTAAACTAAATCTATTTCTATTAAAATCTTGTATCTACATGTCATTTCTTCTTATTCTTGATATCTGCAAGCAAAGACAAAGAAAAACAGGAAAGAAAAAAAGAGTTAGTGTTAGTACTTATACTCTCGGTCTAACAGTGAGGTGCACTGTTCATTACATCATTGAGCAGAGTTATTAAGGGGCAAGTTTCACCAGATCAAAAAGCATATGTTCTTATTAGATTAAGTCTCGGAACAACATCACAGACAAAAGGGGGAAAATTTCACCAAGCAAGTAAATAGTAAAAGTAAAACCATCAGCAAATATCCATTATTTACTTGATCTCATTCACATCCATAAGCAAGCAAGCAACACACACATAACTACATGTGTATGTGTTATCAACACATAGAGCCACCATGGAACTGATAAGGCATCATACAGCCGTAGCAGTTGAGATACTAGCTATACCATATCATTTCCACTTCTCACCAAGAACACCACCAACACCAACACCAACACCATAGTTACTCAGTAGTACTAGAGACGCAACGACAGTTCAAGGAGGAGAAGGAGGTCTAGAAGACAGGAGTTGTGGCTGGAGATAAACCAGGAGTAGGTGGATAAAGCCATAAGATCAATAAATAACTGATCTAGAGGAGTTATCAAATCATCCACAACCTTATCATCAAGCATATATGTCCACTCAACAACCACAGGTTGATCACTAGTTAATTCCTTAGCATATGTTCTTACCATATCCATTGGGAAAATAATTTTGCGGTGAAGGAATATCCTCAGATCTGTATACAGTGGTATGTAAAGACCATCACAGGGATATTTAGGCGGCATAAAGTATTTGTTCTCATCTAATAGCAGTCTCGGCCTTATGCATCATTGACCAATATCCAAATTAGATGATATCAGTTTTTTCCACACCCTACTTGGTAAGTCTAGCAGATCCGAAAGTGGAGATCACTGTGTTCCATCCTAAAGGAGGCATCACAGTGGCATATCATTAGTGATTCCACACCAGCACAAGAGAACAACACCACATAATCCTGTTCCTAGCTAAAAATACCTAGGAATCATATGACCATTGTCTTACTAAGGGCCTGTTTGTTTGGGCCGTGGCTGGCTGACTGTGGCTGGCTGTGCTGCTATGTAGGAAAAGTTGTTGTGTAGAAAAAGCCACTGTGCTGAGTTTCACTGTTTGGTGACTTGGCTGGCTGTTTAGCTATGTGTTGAGAAATTGACTGAAATACCCTTAATATTTCTAGAACATATATATAATAGTTGATTAAATTGAATAACCATATTTGTCACTACAAAATTTGATGAATACACAGAAGTGAGCAGGACAAATAATTGATCCAAAATTAATATTGATTATCCAAAATTAATTAAAATCAGTTTTGTTCCCTACAAGCAATTATCTACCGGGTTGGTGAACGGCAGGGACAAGCTCAATCAAGGAGGACGTTGGTGAACGGCATTGGACTCTCTCATATCCCAATACCATGGTTACCCCACAAAGCAAACCTACTTCTGATCATGTTCCTTTGTTGTTGTCCATACAATCCTCCATACCTGCTGCAAAAATCTTCAGATTTGAAAATTTCTGGGTAGCTCGCCAGGGTTTTAATGAGATGGTGGCTCAGAGTTGGAATAAGCCAACCTATAAGGGGAATAATGCCTCTAATCTTAATGCTAAATTCAAAAGGTTGAGATATGATATTAAGAAGTGGAGCAGGTCAATTTCAAAACTCTCTATCTGCATTGAAAACACTAATAAAGCTCTGCTAGAACTTGATAATATTGAGGATTTGAGAGGACTTTCTATCCCTGAAAATAACTTCGGGAACATTCTTAAAGCTCATTTGATTAAACTTCTTGAATTCCAGAGGCAGTATTGGAAAAAAAGGTGTACAATTAGATGGAGAAAGTTTGGTGATGAGAACTCAATTTTTTTCAAGCTATTGCTACTGAGAGGTATAGAAGGAATTCAATTTCTCATCTAAATTTACCTGATGGGACAGAGGTGACTGATCATTCTGGTAAAGAAAAAATTATTTATGACACCTTTAAGGCAAGACTGGGCACAAAGAATAACCCTCAAATGAGATTTAACCTTGATCAGCTGATTCAACCTGTTATTGGACTTCAAGATCTTTCTTCTCCATTTACTACTAATGAAATTGATGAGATCATCAAGTCTATGCCTATTGACAAGGCACCAGGGCCAGATGGGTTCAATGGACAGTTTCTTAAAAGCTGCTGCCATATTGTTAAACATGATATTTACCAACTATGTTTTGATTTCTATGAAGGAAAATTGGATCATGAAAGTATCAACATGGGTTTCATTACTCTCATTCCTAAGGTGGTTATTCCATTATCTGTAAATGATTACAGACCCATCACTTTGTTGAACTGTTGCCTTAAGATTATTACTAAGCTCTTAGCCAACAGATTGCAGAAAGTTGTCCTCAAGATTGTCCACAAAAATTAGTATGGTTTTATTAAAGGCAAGAATATTCAGGATTGCCTTGCATGGGCCTTTGAGTACCTGTTTCAGTGTGAATCCTCTAGGAAATAAATTGTTATATTGAAATTAGACTTTGCTAAAGCTTTTGATATCATTGAGCATAGTTCCATGCCGAAGATAACGCAACAAATGGGCTTTGATGAAAAATGGTTATCTTGGATATCACTACTATTTGACTCTGGTAAATCATCTGTTCTGTTGAATGGCACACCTGGCAGGCAATTTAATTGTCTTAGGGGAGTTAGACAGGGAGATCCCTTATCACCTTTGATTTTTGTTCTAGCTGCAGATCTGCTTCAATCAGCAATTAATAAGGCTTTCAGAGATGATATCTTAAGAGCTTCTTTCTCTGCAAACTTTGAGATGGATTACCCTGTTGTGCAATATGCAAATGATACCTTAATTATTCTTCCTGCCTGTCCCATTCAACTTAGTGCTATGAAAAATATTCTGGAGGATTATGCTCTTTCCACTGGTCTTAATATCAATTTCACCAAGTCAATGATGATACCTATTAATTTAGCTAATGATTCTGTCCAGAGGTTAGCTAATTCTTTTGGATGTTCCGTGGGGAAAATTCCATTCACTTATCTGGGGCTACCTGTTGGTACAACCAAACCCACTATAATTGAAATGATGCCTCTTGTTGACAGAATAGAAAGGAAAATGTCCGCCTCTTTCTTGATGATGACTTATAGTGGAAGAGTAACTGTTATAAACTCCTTATTGACATCCATTGCTATGTTTTCTATGTGTTCTATGAATATACCATCCAAGATATTGTAACACATAGAAAAAATTCAGAAACACTGTCTTTGGAACAAGAAAACTGAGGAAGGAGAAAAATGTAGTTCCCTGATTGCTTGGGACAAAGTTTGTAGACCAAAAGATAAGGGTGGTGTTGAAGTTTTAAATTTAAAAATTCAGAATGAGGCACTTCTGCTAATTTTTTTACACAAGTTCTATAACAAGGTAGATACTCTCTGGGTTGGTTTGGTGTGGAATGCTTATTATCTGAACAAAATCCCACATGAAGTGGACCCATGTGGATCTTTTTGGTGGAAGGATGTCTGTAAGCTCTCACCAATTTATAGAGGAATCTCTAGGTGTGAGATTGGCAATGGTACAACTATTCTATTTTGGAAAGACAATTGGCTTAATGAGACTGCTTCAACAATGTTTCCCAGAGCTTTTTCTTTTTGTTTGAAGGAGGATGTGTCTGTACAAGAATTTCTACATACCACACACCCGTCACAAAGTTTTCACTTACCTCTTTCCCCAGAGGCTAAACAGGAAGTCAGAGATCTTCAACAGCTTGTTTCTGATCTGGAATTTGAGAATCACAGAACAGACTCATGGAGTTACACCTGAGGCAAGGAGTACGAAGCTAAGTCCTATTATAACTTCTGTTTTAGGAACATAATTGTGCATGGAGCATTTTCATGGATATGGAAATCAAGATCAATCCCAAAGATCAAATTCTTTTGTTGGCTACTATTTTATGATAGGTTAAACACTAGAAACCTGCTGAAAAGGAAACAACACATTCTTAACTCAGGATATAATTGTATTCTCTGCCAAGATAATATGGAGGAAACAGTGGAACATCTTTTCTTTCACTGCAGTTTTAGTAGGAGCTGCTGGTCACTGCTAAATATTACTTGGGTTCAACTTGGGGATCGATTGGACATTATTGCTGAATCTAAGAAAAGAGATAACAGACCAATGTTCTTGGAAATTTTTATGTATGCAACATGGAGTATCTGGAAAAAAAAAGAAACAATTTATATTTCAATGGCATTATACAAAACCGACTTGGGATTACTTGTGTACAGGACAAAGGACTTTTTACACCCTGTCTTATCAGCTGTTCTAGCTTCTTCGTAATTTTCTTTCCTTCTTACTTGTCTATGGCTGCTGATATATACTAGATTACATCTGTAAACTTTTATAAGATACCCTGCCCCTTTTTTGGGGTCTTATCAATATAGTTCGAGATGGCAGTAGGTCCCATTGGGATTCTACCGTCGTAATGCTAAAAAAAAGGTTGCCCTTGATTCTGACATTGTGAAGACCGATCGAAACGAAAAGTACACGGACACACACACCACCAGCACATATACAACTACCGAAGCAAATAAAAGTCGGTTTGGTTTGCGGCGAGGGTTTTTCCTGCAGTATAATTTGAAAAGTAAACCTATCATCTTGGCCATCGATTTGTCTACAGGATATTGCATCCGTAGGTCTGGTGCACGGCTGCACGCTCCTCCGATCCGCCGGCCGTCACTCTCCCCGCAGGCCCGTAGCGTACGTCTTCCCTCTGACCCTCTCTTCCGCCAATTGACCCGCCGCCCCACTCCACCATCCAGTGCAGCACGAGCTCGCAGCGATGTCATGGCTTGCACGCTCCATCGCGGCCACCCTCTCCTCCGCTCCCTCCGATGACGACGACGACGACCACTCCGAGTCAAACTCCGGCGACAAAAGCCCCGATCACGCCGCCGACGCTGACGTCGAAGAGGACGAGCAGCCGGATACCCCCAGCCGTGGAGTCAAGGGAGATATCTCGGAGCTGACGGAGTCCCTTACCCGCCGCTTCTGGGGCGTCGCCACCTTCCTCGCGCCGCCGCCGGCCGAGACCGATGCAGCGGAGGCGGAGGCGGAGGATGGAGCCCAGTCCCCGCGGGTCGCCGGGATCCGGAGCGACCTCGCGGAGATCGGAGGCAGGGTCAGGAGCGGAATCTCCATGCTCTCCAACGCCAACGCCGTGGCGGAGATCTCCAAGATCGCATCGTCGTTCCTGCCTTTCGTGCCTGAGGAGGAGGAGGACGAGGTCGAGGCGGTGGGTGTGACGGAGGAGGTGGTGGTGTTCGTGAGGCACATCTCGACGCATCCCGAAACGTGGCGCGATTTCCCCCTGTTCGTCGACGACCGGCACGCCGATGGTAAGAGACTTTTCTGCCGGACCTTTATTTGGATTGGACTGTTATTTTTTTCTATCGTGCACTTGTTTGCTTTCCGGAGCAGTGGTGATAATATGTAAGTGCAGCAGAAGACTCTGAATCCTGTAAATTTTAGAGTGGAATCATGCTGTTTTAGAGCACCCACATTGCAGAACACTTAGTGAGACGCTTAGGTAATAAAATTAAATAGGGAAAAGTAAAATTGGTAGCTAAGCGCCCATCCTCTCAACGCCTGGCTCTAATTTGAGTCACTACATGCACGAGGCTGCTAGGCCTGGACGCCCCCTTTCTCACGGCCAGCCAAAAAAAAAAATCAACTAGCACCTGGGGATATTTTTTGCGTCCAGCGCCCAGGATCAGAGGCAGTAGCTGCCGTTATACAAGGATTATAGTCCTAGCACCTTCTTTTTAGCGCTGTGCTGTGGAAGATTCTTATCTACATCTTTGCAGTTACACTTTATTTTTATTTATACTGTTTCTGCGATGGTTAGTGGAAGGCTGTATTTGCTATGTTTCTTAACTATGATTTGCTTTAATAATGAGAAAGAACGATACTCCATGTCGGTCAATGTGTTCGAGCTTCTGATCTGCACCTTCTTGCAAGTGCTTATGCTGACATTTTTTCTCTCTATGTATTGCTAGTATTGAATTGTTATGGACCCACATTTCTGCTGAAACATTAGGATTGACTATGTAATTTACTGATCTACAATACCCACCCAGAGGTAATAGAAAACAGCAAATTACTTTAGTGACATAGTTGGACGCAAACTCCAAGCACATTTGCCAGCATCATAATCAGATGATTCACCTAAGGACATCAAAATAAGGGTCTTATAAGAAAATGATAGAAGTACTTGTAATATCACCGGGTTACGGGTTAATGCATACAAATCAGGTCCCTAAAAACAAATGGACTGTGTCACTCACCGAGTCACTTTGATCAAATAACAAGAAGCACTTTCATCCTGAATTCTTTCTATACTTGGGGAAGTTATGATTTGTATTCAAGCAATCAAGGTTCCTAATGATATCAGTACATGGCCAAAACATAACTGAACCAAGTATGTCTATCAAGCAACATTCATAGGTTTTAGCTTTTGTACATAGACGTAACATATGAATTGCCAATCTTCCTATTGTTTATGACATGATCTTAATTTGCCTTACCTACTAAATTTGGATCATGATACTTATTGGCTACTGTGCTTTTGGCAAGAACTTGGCAGAGTAATGGGTCACACATGTGTTTTGGAATGATTACTATAGAGTCGGTGGCGGACCTTGGACAAAATCTCTTGGGGACGAAGCTACAAAATGACATGTATTTTTTTTGAATACCATATCGTATGAAAATAACAAGATATAATTTATAGCATTTTCAAGAACTTCTATAATTAGATTGATCTTGTTCACAAAATACATTTTAAACATCAACATATGTATAAGCTACTCCAAAATAAAAGAAACCATATCTACTTATAACCAAGAAAAGCCAAATTGAACGCTGGCGAGTGTAGCATATCAAGTCTAAAATGAAACACCATCATATTCTGGCGATAACATTGTTTAAGAAAAAATAATTTAACCATCTAGATAGATAAGCGAACTGTTATATGTTTGGCACGTTTTCTTGAAGTTCGCATATAGCTCTACTACTACCGTAGATTTGATCTAAATTTTGCATTAGGCAACATTCAGGATTGACGCAATTTTGGCATGAAATACCAGTATGTTATATTTTTCTCTTGATTTTTGATTTAGCGAGTATTTCTAATCAAACTGAAATAAACGAGAAGCTGTGTGTGGCACGCGGGCAACAACGACCAGGGACGGCAACTGTATTGGCTGCTAACCGGCTGCGTGGATAAACGGTCGATCAAAGCCACAGATGGCAGTTTGCGAACATGGGTGATGGGTGGCAGAGGGAGTCACAAACTCTCAGGATCGATCGATATCTTTTCCTCAACTAGCTTGACATTTCTTCCTTTCCTACAAGGTTGTGCTTCCTCCTGGGCCCAAGCTGCCTGCTGGGCTGGGCAGGGAAATATGCGATCCTGGGCGCAGTACATGAGAGAGGAGACGAGAAGAATGACTGAATGAGATGTATCTGTTCATCTCCTGTTCTCTAGTTCTTTCTTCTTTTCTTGGTTGGGCTTATGGGCAGGCCGGCATAGTATCAGGGGGTAGTAGTAGAATTGTCCTTTTGCTTCTGTGTGGGGTGGGTGGGTGGGGGGGGGAGGAGGTCCGCTGTTGTATAGAGCACTCATTATTATATGGTCAACGTTGGGCATGTGCCTCTGTTTGTTATGTAGGACTAGTACTTACTGTTTACTTGAGGCCATTCTTGCATCTTGTCAGTCATCTCTTACTTATAACACCCGACTGATATTCTTAATTCCCTTTGCTTATACCTGCTATCCCTTTTGTGTATAGATTTTGAACTGTCAGATACACAATATGAACATGCATTGGCTATTGAGCGAATTGTACCAAGCTTGTCATATCTCAGGACCGAGCTTTGTTCTACCAATATGAGTGAAGCATGCTTTTGGAAGATCTACTTCGTGCTTCTTCACTCAAAACTCAACAAGCAAGATGCTGAACTTCTCTCAACGACACAAGTACACTCTCATCTCTTTTTCATATTAATTTGTCTGCAGAGATTCTTAGTTATTGTGGATTATTATGTTATCTTGCTGCAATGCATGCAAACCTACAAATAGCTTTCTAAACAGAAACATGTGTAGGCACATTTGGTTATATATGTATCTGTTTCCAAATGAGACCACTCATTTTGAGATTTTTATTTATGAGGTCACTATCGGAGCTTTAGTTGTGGTTATAAGGTCTATTATCTGGAAACCTTATTTTGGTCAGTTTTAAGTCTACATTTCCCCGCAATATGTCAAATTTCGGGGCTGTTTGGTTCCCAGCCACACTTTGCCACACTTCACCTTGGGAAAATTGTGGCAGCCACAAAAGTGTGGCAAAAGCTGGCAAAAAATGCACTCTATGACTGATGGGCCATATGAATAATGGAAGTGTGGCAAGAACCAAACACATGCCCTACCACCTAAGGTTAGGCATGGCAAAGTGTGGCTGAGAACCAAACAACATGGAAATAGTGTCATGTTCTCCAGAAAGAAGACAGCCATCTGTACTCTTATTAAGCATGCATGAAATAGCGAAACAATTCGGTAACTGGTAAGTGCTCGCTAGGGTACTGATTAGCGGCTATTTAAATGGATTAATCGGTTGACCATTAATCAGCTGCACAGGACAATATATTCTCAACATGTATCTAGTTTTTCACGTACTGTAACACTCCAATGCTCCCAGCTATGTATTGTACTAAAATATGCTACTATAGGCACGTCTAGTCTTGATGCATCCAAACCGGACAGCAACACATGACAACTTGACAAGATAAAATAAAAATTCAAAATGACAGCCACACGTGGCAATATGCACTTATGCAGCCACACATAAGTACGTAACAAGATAAACGACAGCCACACATGGGGCAGGGCGGGGTCAGGCCCAGTTATTTGCCTCCTTCTGCCGGTTCGGTTACCCTAAAAAAAAATGACGGTCACGATTAATCGGTCTGACAACCAATTAAATGGCAGTTAATCGGCCTGACCATTTAATGAGCCGAATATGTGCTATTCGCTTCGAGGCACTAAGTATCATTTAACTGGCCATTTAAATGATTAATAGGACGAATTCTTAAACAATGGTAATTGTATAAAATCGAATTTATAGCTAAAGATTGTATTGACTCCATAGTCAATTAATATTATGAACACATGCCTGGAGCTTCTAAGCTTGTACATCAGGTTGATTGATCTGGTTTAAAATGTCTACTTAATTACTTATGGTTATGTAATGCCAAGTCCTGAAGAAATATTTATGGCACTAATGAATGGTGGAAATTTTCTAGAACCAATATTTAGAACACATGTTTGTATAAAAACACTAGATGTTGATTGTGGTTTTCATCACATATTGGTACTAGTTTGGTACATGTATGGACATGTTATCTTAGTGCCACAAGTTCCCTTGACTAATCTTAGTCGACGAATAACGAGTTTCTAGGTATACGCTAGTTCATGCCAATTGTTGTGGGTGACACACTTTTTGTCCACATCGCAATAGCATATTTAAAACAAGCATATCATTTTGCTACCTTTTTATGGGTTATATGGTTTTTTTATGTTTAAGTTGTAGAGACCGGAGACTATGACAACTGATGAAAGAAACAGGCCAAAGGCAAGGCAACCACATTACCAGTGTAATTAAAATACAATGTGGCTACACAAAAAACAAACCATTCTCCAGCTATGCATTTACTCGTCTTATAATGGCATTGTTTTATGCACGAACAAGATAGAGTTCCTCATATCTTTTCCGTACAAAATTAATTTTTTCCGTACAAATTAATAGCAATATGTACTGGTTTTAATGTGAACAATAATATTTTTGAGAGATTCAATGAACTGCTACAAATGCGTCTAAGACCTTAGTACTATATATAGTGACCCAATGCAGACCAATAAGATCGAGAGCACAATTCCAGATTTGTAGTCCTCATTTGAAATAACTGGGTCTAGATAATGGGAAGGAAACCTGTGATTCACCCAAAAAGCATACCATGACTAGTACTGGACTGAGTATTACGCTAGTTCATGTCAATTGGTGTGGGTCTCACACTTTTTGGGTCACCATAACAATAACATATGTGAAACACACAAAGCATTTTTGTTTATATTGGTATGTGTTAATTTGTGAAGGCTGGGGGCTATGGCAACTCCTGAAAGAAACAGGGCCACGAGAAAGGCAGCCACATTACCAGTGTAACTAAAATACAATGTGACTGCACAAAAACAGATTATTTTCCAGCTATGGCATTTCCTCAAATAATGGAATTATTTATGCGCCGAACGATATTGATATCCACATATCTTCTCTATGCAAAATTTAATACGTAACAATATGTACTGGTTTTAGTGTGGTACTTTTTTGAGAGAGATTTAATGAACTGCTACTAATGCGTCCAAGACCTCAGTACTATATATATAGTGATCCAATGCAGACCAACAAGGTCGAGAGAACAACTCCAGGTTTCTAGTCCTCATTTGAAAAAACAGAATCTAGATTATGGGAAGGAAATCCGTGATTCACCCAAAAAGCATACCATGACCACACTGTTGCGACTTGGGAGCAAGGTCGATAGCCTAGGTAAGGTAGCCGTGTTGTCTAGAGCTTTGCAGATGAACTGTTTATATAGGCGATCGTTAAACCGAAAAATCTCATGTAGAGAGAAGATTGTACAACGCTATCTCAGGTATGAGATTTTATGAGATGATAATGATGGTGAATCTCATTCAGAAACCAGCTTTCATGGCCGTCGTGGCGCCATTGCAACCTTGGGAGCCTCGCTCATTATGACTGTTTTCATGGCCTAGATTAGGTATTCAGCTAGTTCATAGCAATTGGTGTGGGTCACACACTTTTTGTCCCCACAATTTGTTTGATAGATTTAATAAACTGCTACAAATGCGTCGACGGCCTTAGTCCTGTATGTATTGATCCAATGTAGACCAACAATGTTGTGAGGACATATCCAATTTCTATTCCTCGTTTGAAATAACTGGATCTAAATTATGGGAAGAAAATCTGCGATTCACCCCAAAAGCATACCGTGACCACATTGTCAAGACTTGGGAGCAGGGTCAATAGCCTAGGTAGGTAGGCGTGTTCTCTAGAGCTTTGCAGATGAACTGTTTATATAGGCGATCGATCGATGGTGTAGAATAACTATCGTGTGCCACTGCCAACTCATCCAGAGTGTAGATCCAAAAATGTGCATGCTGTCACGCGGTGTCGTGAATGAAGTAAGGAGTTGGCGGTCGTTAAATCGAAAAATCACATGCAGAGAGATCATACACAGTTGTCTCAAGTATGAGATTTTATGAGATGATAATGACAGTGAATCTCATTCAGAATCCAACATCCATGACCGTTGTGGCGCCATTGCAACCTTTGGAGCCTCGCTCACTGTGTCTGTTTCGATAGCCTGGACTGGGTATTTAGCTAGTTCATAGCAATTGGTGTGGGTCACACTCTTTTTGTCCCCATAATTTGTTTGATAGATTTAATGAACTGATACAAATGCGTCGACGGCCTTAGTCCTGTATGTATTGATCCAATGTAGACCAACAATGTTGTGAGGACATATCCATATTTCTAATCCTTGTTTTTTCAAACTGGATCTTGATTATGGGAAGGAAATCTAAGATCCACCCCAAAAGCATACCATGACTACACTGTCGGGACTTGGGAGCAGGGTCGATAGCCTAGGTAGGTAGGCGTGTTCTCTAGAGCTTTGTAGATGAACTGTTTATATAGGCGATCGATCGATGGTGGAGAATAATTGTAGTGTGCCACTTCAAACTCATCCAGAGTGCAGATCAAAAAATGTGCATGCTGTCACGCAGTGTCGTTAAAGAAGTAGGGAGCTGGCGGTCGTTAAGTTGATAAATCTCACACAGAGAGATCGCAGAAGATCGTACACAACTGTCTCAGGTCTGAAATTTTATGAGATGATAATGACGGTGAATCTCATTCAGAATCCAACATTCATGGCCACCGTGGCGCCATTGCAACCTTTGGAGCCTCGCTCACTGTGTCTATTTCGATAGCCTAGACTGGTTATTTGGCTAGTTCATAGCAATTGGTGTGGGTCACACACTTTTTGTCCCCATAATTTGTTTGTTAGATTTAATGAACTGATACAAATGCGTCGACGGCCTTAGTCCTGTATGTATTGATCCAATGTAGACCAACAATGTTGTGAGGACATATCCATATTTCTAATCCTCGTTTGAAAAAACTGGATCTAGATTATGGGAAGGAAATCTGAGATCCACCCCAAAAGCATACCATGACCAAACTGTCGGGACTTGGGAGTAGGGTCGATAGCCTAGGTAGGTAGGCGTGTTCTCTAGAGCCTTGCAGATGAACTGTTTATATAGGCGATCGATCGATGGTGGAGAATAATTGCCGTGTGCCACTGCGAACTCATCCAGAGTGCAGATCCAAAAATGTGCATGCTGTCACGTGTTGTCGTTAATGAAGTAGGGAGCTGGCAATCGTTAAGTTGAAAAATGTCATGCAGAGAGATGATCGTACACAGAGGTCTCAGGTATGAGATTTTATGAGATGATAATGACGGTGAATCTCATTCAGAATCCAGCTTTCATGGTCGCCATTGCAACCTTTGGAGCCTCGCCCACAGTGTCTGTTTCGATAGCCTAGACTGGGTATTCAGCTAGTTCATAGCAATTGGTGTGGGTCACACACTTTTTATCCCCACAATTTGTTTGATAGATTTAATGAACTGATACAAATGCGTCGACGGCCTTAGTCCTATATGTATTGATCCAATGTAGACCAACAATGTTGTGAGGATATATCCATATTTCTAATTCTCATTTGAAAAAACTGGATCTAGATTATGGGAAGGAAATCTGAGATCCACCCCAAAAGCATACCATGACTACACTGTTGGGACTTGGGAGCAGGGTCGATAGCCTAGGTAGGTAGGCGTGTTCTCTAGAGCTTTGCAGATGAACTGTTTATATAGGCGATCGATCAATGGTGGAGAGTAATTGCTGTGTGCCACTGCCAACTCATCCAGAGTGTAGATCCAAAAATGTGCATGCTGTCACGCGATGTCGTTAATGATGTAGGGAGCTGGCGGTCGTTAAGTTGAAAAATCTAATGCAGAGAGAAAATCGTACATAGCTGTCTCAGGTATGAGATTTTATGAGATGATAATGACGGTGAATCTCATTCAGAAACCAGCTTTCATGGCCGCCGTGGCGCCATTGCAACCTTTGGAGCCTCGCTCATTGTGTCTGTTTTATAGCCTAGAATGGGTATTCAGCTAGTTCATAGCAATTGGTGTGGGTCACACACTTTTTGTCCCCACAATTTATTTGATAGATTTAATGAACTGCTACAAATGCGTCGAGGGCCTTAGTCCTGTATGTATTGATCCAATGTAGACCAACAATGTTGTGAGGACATATCCAATTTCTAATCCTCGTTTGAAATAACTGGATCTAAACTATGGGAAGGAAATCTGCGATTCACCCCAAAAGCATACCATGACCAAACTGTCGGGACTTGGGAGTAGGGTCGATAGCCTAGGTAGGTAGGCGTGTTCTCTAGAGCCTTGAAGATGAACTGTTTATATAGGCGATCGATCGATGGTGGAGAATAATTGCCGTGTGCCACTGCGAACTCATCCAGAGTGCAGATCCAAAAATGTGCATGCTGTCACGTGTTGTCGTTAATGAAGTAGGGAGCTGGCAATCGTTAAGTTGAAAAATGTCATGCAGAGAGATGATCGTACACAGAGGTCTCAGGTATGAGATTTTATGAGATGATAATGACGGTGAATCTCATTCAGAATCCAGCTTTCATGGTCGCCATTGCAACCTTTGGAGCCTCGCCCACAGTGTCTGTTTTGATAGCCTAGACTGGGTATTCAGCTAGTTCATAGCAATTGGTGTGGGTCACACACTTTTTATCCCCACAATTTGTTTGATAGATTTAATGAACTGATACAAATGCGTCGACGGCCTTAGTCCTATATGTATTGATCCAATGTAGACCAACAATGTTGTGAGGATATATCCATATTTCTAATTCTCATTTGAAAAAACTGGATCTAGATTATAGGAAGGAAATCTGAGATCCACCCCAAAAGCATACCATGACCAAACTGTCGGGACTTGGGAGCAGGGTCGATAGCCTAGGTAGGTAGGCGTGTTCTCTAGAGCTTTGCAGATGAACTGTTTATATAGGCGATCGATCAATGGTGGAGAGTAATTGCTGTGTGCCACTGCCAACTCATCCAGAGTGTAGATCCAAAAATGTGCATGCTGTCACGCGATGTCGTTAATGAAGTAGGGAGCTGGCGGTCGTTAAGTTGAAAAATGTCATGTAGAGAGAAGATCGTACACAACTGTCTTAGGTATGAGATTTTATGAGATGATAATGACGGTGAATCTCATTCAGAAACCAGCTTTCATGGCCGCCGTGGCGCCATTGCAACCTTTGGAGCCTCGCTCATTGTGTCTGTTTTCATAGCCTAGAATGGGTATTCAGCTAGTTCTTAGCAATTGGTGTGGGTCACACACTTTTTGTCCCCACAATTTATTTGATAGATTTAATGAACTGCTACAAATGCGTCGAGGGCCTTAGTCCTGTATGTATTGATCCAATGTAGACCAACAATGTTGTGAGGACATATCCAATTTCTAATCCTCGTTTGAAATAACTGGATCTAAACTATGGGAAGGAAATCTGCGATTCACCCCAAAAGCATACCATGACCACATTGTCGGGACTTGGGAGCAGGGTCAATAGCCTAGATAGGTATGCGTGTGTTCTAGAACTTTGCAGATGAACTGTTTATATAGGCGATCGATCGATGGTGTAGAATAACTGCCGTGTGCCACTGCCAACTCATCCAGAGTGTAGATCCAAAAATGTGCATGCTGTCACGCTGTGTCGTGAATGTAGTAAGGAGTTGGCGGTCGTTAAATCAAAAAATCACATGCAGAGAGATCATACACAGTTGTCTCAAGTATGAGATTTTATGAGATGATAATGACAGTGAATCTCATTCAGAATCCAACATCCATGACCGTTGCGCCATTGCAACCTTTGGGGCCTCGCTCACTATGTCTGTTTCGATAGCCTAGACTGGGTATTTAGCTAGTTCATAGCAATTGGTGTGGGTCACACACTTTTTGTCCCCATAATTTGTTTGATAGATTTAATGAACTGATGCAAATGCGTCGACGACCTTAGTCCTGTATGTATTGATCCAATGTAGACCAACCATGTTGTGAGGACATATCCATATTTCTAATCCTCGTTTTTTCAAACTGATCTAGATTATGGGAAGGAAATCTGAGATCCACCCCAAAAGCATACCATGACTACACTGTCGGGACTTGGGAGCAGGGTCGACAGACTAGGTAGGTAGGTGTGTTCTCTAGAGTTTTGCAGATGAACTGTTTATATAGGCGATCGATTGATGCTGGAGAATAATTGCAGTGTGCCATTGCAAACTCATCCAGAGTGCAGATCAAAAAATGTGCATGTTGTCACGCGGTGTCGTTAAAGAAGTAGGGAGCTGGCGGTCGTTAAGTTGAAACGTCTCACGCAGAGAGAACATCGTACACAGCTATCTCAGGTCTGAGATTTTATGAGATGATAATGACGGTGAATCTCATTCAGAATCTAGCATTCATGGCCGCCGTGGCGCCATTGCAACCTTTGGAGCCTCGCTCACTGTGTCTGTTTTGATAGCCTAGTTCATAGCAATTGGTGTGGGCACTTTTTGTCCCCATAATTTGTTTGATAGATTTAATGAACTGATACAAATGCGTCGACGGCCTTTGTCCTGTATGTATTGATCCAATGTAGACCAACAATGTTGTGAGGACATATACATATTTCTAATCCTCGTTTGAAAAAATTGGATCTAGATTATGGGAAGGAAATCTGAGATCCACCCCAAAAGCATACCATGACCAAACTGTCGGGACTTGGGAGCCGGGTCGATAGCCTAGGTAGGTAGGCGTGTTCTCTAGAGCTTTGCGATGAGAACTGCTTATATAGGCGATCGATCGATGGTGGAGAATAATTGTTGTGTGCCACCGCGAACTCATCTAGAGTGCGATCCAAAATGTGCATCTTTGTCACGTCGTAGATTAATGAAGTAGGGAGCTGGCAATCGTTAAGTTGAAAAATTTCATGCAGAGAGATGATCGTACACAGAGGTCTCAGGTATGAGATTTTATGAGATGATAATGACGGTGAATCTCATTCAGAATCCAGCGTTCATGGTCGCCGTGGCGCCATTGCAACCTTTGGAGCCTCGCCCACAGTGTCTGTTTCGATAGCCTAGACTGGGTATTCAGCTAGTTCATAGCAATTGGTGTGGGTCACACACTTTTTGTCCCCACAATTTGTTTGATAGATTTAATGAACTGCTACAAATGCGTCCACGGCCTTAGTCCTGTATATATTGATCCGCCTTAGTCCTGTATATATTGATCCAATGTAGACCAACAATGTTGTGAGGACATATCCATATTTCTAATCCTCGTTTAAAATAACTGGATCTAGATTATGGGAAGGAAATCCGGGATCCACCCTAAAAGCATACCATGACCACACTGTTGGGACTTGGAAGAGGGTCGATAGCCTAGGTAGGTAGGCATGTTCTCTAGAGCTTTGCAGATGAACTGTTTATATAGGCGATCGATCAATGGTGGAGAGTAATTGCCGTGTGCCACTGCCAACTCATCCAGAGTGCAGATCCAAAAATGTGCATGCTGTCACGCGATGTCGTTAATGAAGTAGGGAGCTGGCGGTCGTTAAGTTGAAAAATCTCATGCAGAGAGAAAATCGTACATAGCTGTCTCAGGTATGAGATTTTATGAGATGATAATGACGGTGAATCTCATTCAGAAACCAGCTTTCATGGCCGCCGTGGCGCCATTGCAACCTTTGGAGCCTCGCTCATTGTGTTTTCATAGCCTGGCGGGTATTGACTAGTTCATAGCAATTTGTGTGGGTCACACTTTACATCCCACAATTTGTTTGATAGATTTAATGAACTGCTACAAATGCGTCGACGGCCTTAGTCCTGTATGTGTTGATCCAATGTGGACCAACAATGCTGTGAGGACATATCCAATTTCTAATCCTCGTTTGAAATAACTGGATCTAAACTATGGGAAGGAAATCTGCGATTCACCCCATAAGCATACCATGACCACATTGTCGGGACTTGGGAGGAGCAGGTCAATAGCCTAGATAGGTATGCGTGTGTTCTAGAACTTTGCGATGAATTGTTTATATAGGCGATCGATCGATGGTGTAGAATAACCGCCAGGTGCCCGCCTACTCATCCAGTGCGGATCCAACAATGTGTGTCACGCGGTGTCATGAATGAAGTAAGAAGCTGGTGGTCGTTAAATCGAAAAATCACATGCAGAGAGATCATACACAGTTGTCTCAGGTATGAGATTTTATGAGATGATAATGACGGTGAATCTCATTCAGAATCCAACATCCATGGACGTTGTGGCGCCATTGCAACCTTTGGAGCCTCGCTCACTGTATCTGTTTCGATAGCCTAGACTGGGTATTCAGCTAGTTCATAGCAATTGGTGTGGGTCACACACTTTGTCCCCACAATTTGTTTAATAGATTTAATGAACTGCTACAATTGCGTCGACGGCCTTAGTCCTGTATGTATTGATCCAATGTAGACCAACAATGTTGTGAGGACATATCCATATTTCTAATCCTCGTTTGAAAAAACTGGATCTAGATTATGGGAAGGAAATCTGAGATCCACCCCAAAAGCATACCATGACCAAACTGTCGGGACTTGGGAGCAGGGTCGATAGCCTAGGTAGGTAGGCGTGTTCTCTAGAGCTTTGCAGATGAACTGTTTATATAGGCAATCGATCGATGGTGGAGAATAATTGCCGTGTGCCACTGCGAACTCATCCAGAATGCAGATCCAAAAATGTGCATGCTGTCACGTGCTGTCGTTAATGAAGTAGGGAGCTGGCGATCATTAAGTTGAAAAATGTCATGTAGAGAGAAGATCGTACACAGCTGTCTTAGGTATGAGATTTTATGAGATGATAATGACGGTGAATCTCATTCAGAATCTAGCATTCATGGCCGCCGTGGCGCCATTGCAACCTTTGGAGCCTCGCTCACTGTGTCTGTTTTGATAGCCTAGTTCATAGCAATTGGTGTGGGCACTTTTTGTCCCCATAATTTGTTTGATAGATTTAATGAACTGATACAAATGCGTCGACGGCCTTTGTCCTGTATGTATTGATCCAATGTAGACCAACAATGTTGTGAGGACATATACATATTTCTAATCCTCGTTTGAAAAAATTGGATCTAGATTATGGGAAGGAAATCTGAGATCCACCCCAAAAGCATACCATGACCAAACTGTCGGGACTTGGGAGCCGGGTCGATAGCCTAGGTAGGTAGGCGTGTTCTCTAGAGCTTTGCAGATGAACTGTTTATATAGGCGATCGATCGATGGTGGAGAATAATTGTTGTGTGCCACTGCGAACTCATCTAGAGTGCAGATCCAAAAATGTGCATGCTGTCACGTGCCGCCGTTAATGAAGTAGGGAGCTGGCAATCGTTAAGTTGAAAAATTTCATGCAGAGAGATGATCGTACACAGAGGTCTCAGGTATGAGATTTTATGAGATGATAATGACGGTGAATCTCATTCAGAATCCAGCGTTCATGGTCGCCGTGGCGCCATTGCAACCTTTGGAGCCTCGCCCACAGTGTCTGTTTCGATAGCCTAGACTGGGTATTCAGCTAGTTCATAGCAATTGGTGTGGGTCACACACTTTTTGTCCCCACAATTTGTTTGATAGATTTAATGAACTGCTACAAATGCGTCCACGGCCTTAGTCCTGTATATATTGATCCGCCTTAGTCCTGTATATATTGATCCAATGTAGACCAACAATGTTGTGAGGACATATCCATATTTCTAATCCTCGTTTAAAATAACTGGATCTAGATTATGGGAAGGAAATCCGGGATCCACCCTAAAAGCATACCATGACCACACTGTTGGGACTTGGAAGAGGGTCGATAGCCTAGGTAGGTAGGCATGTTCTCTAGAGCTTTGCAGATGAACTGTTTATATAGGCGATCGATCAATGGTGGAGAGTAATTGCCGTGTGCCACTGCCAACTCATCCAGAGTGCAGATCCAAAAATGTGCATGCTGTCACGCGATGTCGTTAATGAAGTAGGGAGCTGGCGGTCGTTAAGTTGAAAAATCTCATGCAGAGAGAAAATCGTACATAGCTGTCTCAGGTATGAGATTTTATGAGATGATAATGACGGTGAATCTCATTCAGAAACCAGCTTTCATGGCCGCCGTGGCGCCATTGCAACCTTTGGAGCCTCGCTCATTGTGTCTGTTTTCATAGCCTAGACTGGGTATTCAGCTAGTTCATAGCAATTTGTGTGGGTCACACACTTTCTGTCCCCACAATTTGTTTGATAGATTTAATGAACTGCTACAAATGCGTCGACGGCCTTAGTCCTGTATGTGTTGATCCAATGTGGACCAACAATGCTGTGAGGACATATCCAATTTCTAATCCTCGTTTGAAATAACTGGATCTAAACTATGGGAAGGAAATCTGCGATTCACCCCATAAGCATACCATGACCACATTGTCGGGACTTGGGAGCAGGGTCAATAGCCTAGATAGGTATGCGTGTGTTCTAGAACTTTGCAGATGAATTGTTTATATAGGCGATCGATCGATGGTGTAGAATAACTGCCGTGTGCCACTGCCTACTCATCCAGAGTGCAGATCCAACAATGTGTGTGCTGTCACGCGGTGTCATGAATGAAGTAAGAAGCTGGTGGTCGTTAAATCGAAAAATCACATGCAGAGAGATCATACACAGTTGTCTCAGGTATGAGATTTTATGAGATGATAATGACGGTGAATCTCATTCAGAATCCAACATCCATGGACGTTGTGGCGCCATTGCAACCTTTGGAGCCTCGCTCACTGTATCTGTTTCGATAGCCTAGACTGGGTATTCAGCTAGTTCATAGCAATTGGTGTGGGTCACACACTTTGTCCCCACAATTTGTTTAATAGATTTAATGAACTGCTACAATTGCGTCGACGGCCTTAGTCCTGTATGTATTGATCCAATGTAGACCAACAATGTTGTGAGGACATATCCATATTTCTAATCCTCGTTTGAAAAAACTGGATCTAGATTATGGGAAGGAAATCTGAGATCCACCCCAAAAGCATACCATGACCAAACTGTCGGGACTTGGGAGCAGGGTCGATAGCCTAGGTAGGTAGGCGTGTTCTCTAGAGCTTTGCAGATGAACTGTTTATATAGGCAATCGATCGATGGTGGAGAATAATTGCCGTGTGCCACTGCGAACTCATCCAGAATGCAGATCCAAAAATGTGCATGCTGTCACGTGCTGTCGTTAATGAAGTAGGGAGCTGGCGATCATTAAGTTGAAAAATGTCATGTAGAGAGAAGATCGTACACAGCTGTCTTAGGTATGAGATTTTATGAGATGATAATGACGGTGAATCTCATTCAGAATCCAGCTTTCATGGCCACCGTGGCGCCATTGCAACCTTTGGAGCCTCGCCCACTGTGTCTATTTCGACAACCTAGACTGGGTATTCAGCTAGTTCATAGCAATTGGTGTGGGTCACACACTTTTTGTCCCCACAATTTGTTTGATAGATTTAATGAACCGCTACAAATGCGTCGACGGCCTTAGTCCTGTATGTATTGATCCAATGTAGACCAACAATGTTGTGAGGGCATATCCATATTTCTAATCCTCGTTTTTTCAAACTGGATCTAAATTATGGGAAGGAAATCTGCGATTCACCCTAATAGCATACCATGACCACACTGTCGGGACTTCGGAGCAGGGTCGATAGCCTCGGTAGGTAGGCGTGTTATCTAGAGCTTTGTAGATGAACTCTTTATATAGGCGATCGATGATGGAGAATAATTGCCGTGTGCCACTGCCCACTCATCCTGAGTGCAGATCCAAAAATGTGCATTCTGTCACGCGGTTTCGTTAAAGAAGTAGGGAGCTGGCGGTCTTTAAATCGAAAAATCTCATGCAGAGAGAAGATCGTACACAGCTGTCTCAGGTTTGAGATTTTATGAGATGATAATGACGGATAATGACGGTGAATCTCATTCAGAATCCAGCATTCATGGCCGTTGTGGCGCCATTGCAACCTTTGGAGCCTCGCTCACTGTGTTTGTTTCGATAGTCAGACTGTGTCACACACTTTTTGTCCCCATAATTTGTTTGATAGATTTAATGAACTGCTACAAATGTGTCAACGGCCTATATGTATTGATCCAATGTAGACCAACAATGTTGTGAGAACATATCCATATTTTAATCCTCATTTGAAATAACTTGATCTAGATTATGGGAAGGGAAATTGCAATTGACCTAGAAAACATACCCTTCACTTGTACCTAACTGTGTATCACAGCCGGTTCTGGTAAACATCGCTCTGTTGGTTTTACCATCCTACTGGACATAATACTCCGTATTATTATAGACGGTTGTGAAACTGGTTGAAAAAGTAAAACCCCTGTACGCTTTTACAGGTAAACTGACTGGGATGTTTTCCTGGTATAGTCGGCTTGTTTGGGTCCACAATGCATTCTTATTATGGGATCCAGACTTTTTTCAAGCTCAGATTGAAGTCTGATTCACCCAAAAAGCATACCATGACCACACCGTTGGGACTTGGGAGCTGGGTCGATAGCCTAGTTAGGTAGCCGTGTTGTCTGAGCTTTGCCGATGAACTGTTTATATATGCGATCGATGGCGAAGAATAATTGCGTGTGCCACTGCCAACTTATCCAGAGTGCAGATCCAAAAATGTGCATGCTGTCACACGGTCTTGTTAATGAAGTAGGGAGCTGGTGGTCTTTAAATCAAAAAATCTCATGTAGAGAGAAGATCGTGTGCAGCTTTCTCACGTATGAGATTTTATGAGATGATAATGACGGTGAATCTCATTCAGAATCCAGCATTCATGGCCACCGCGGCACCATTGCAACCTTTGGAGCCTCGCTCACTGTGTTTGTTTTGATAGCCTAGACTTAGCATTCAGCTACTTCATAGCAATTGGTGTGGGTCACACACTTTTTGTCCCCATAATTTGTTTGATAGATTTAATGAACCGCTACAAATGCATCGACGGCCTTAGTCCTCGTATGTATTGATCCAATGTAGACCAACAATGTTGTGAGCACATATCCATATTTCTAATCCTCATTTGAAATAACTTGATCTAGATTATGGGAAGGGAAATTGCGATTGACCTAGAAAACATACCATCACTTGTACGTAATTGAGTATCAGAGCCGGTTCTCGTAAACATCGCTCTGTCGGTTGTACCATCCTACTGGACATAATACTCCGTATTTTTACAGACGGTTGTGAAACTGGTTGAAAAAGAAAACCCCCTGTACGCTTTTACAGGTAAACTGACTGGGATGTTTTCCTGGTATAGTCGTCTTGTTTCAAAACCTGATAACCTTAATGCTTATACAGGGTCCACAATGCAATCTCATTATGGGATCCAGATTTTTTTCAAGCTCAGATTGAAGTCTGACTAACAGAACAAGATTAATTTCATATACACTCAGCTACTCCTCTGGTTGCATCTATCTGCTCAGCATGTTGAATATACTCAATGCTATGATTTTTTGTTGATATTCTTGTGGTGGAACAATTAAGATTGCTTATAATTAAGGTCTTACTAAGGGAGATAGCAGTGTCTAATATGATGTGCTCCTAACCAGAATCCACATCAGCACGAGTTTAAGTTTTGGGCTCAAAATGGTTATGAAATTGTATACTATCAGGCATGTCATTGTTGTGAGTCATATTACGATGTCAATGGTACCATGTGGGTCCTCTTTTACCAACATATGCATACCAACATATCACTCTGCAAAAACTACATTGACTATGTAAACTGTCAACAATGTGAAATGTGAATGTTGTGGATCATATTGTTTCTTAACTATGCTATTATTAGTAATATATGCCAGTATATAGTATTATTTTTCTTGTAGTAATGCTGGACAAGGGGTAATAAATATCACCTTAATATATTCTCTTTCACGCAGATCCTGGAAGCAAGAGAAGAGTTATTGCAAAGCTCTCCAAGGATGAAAAAGCTAGGATCTGAGGGGCCAGGGGGCTCATCAGAAAACAAGGATACTCCATCTACCGAAGCTGAAGATGGAGAGTTCACACCCTCTAGCATCCAATACAAGAGTGGGGTGTCTGAAGCAACATCGTTCCAAGAACCAACTCCTGATCCTTTGCCAGGTGTTGAGGCCATCAAGCATCCTATTTCAACCAGCGAGCCTGAAGTAGTTGACAAGTCTGTGATTGAAGAAGAGCTAGTGGTGAAAAATGAGACGAATAATATACCAGCTGAGAAGCCTAACCTTTATACCCCGGAGGATGATGAAGACAAAGAAGTGGAGGAGTGGCTAGAGGATATGGATCACGTTTCCAGCAAAACAGGCAACATCACTTCAGTTGGGAATGATGAAGATGTGTCATTCAGCGACTTGGAGGATGATGATTAAGAGACGGCTGGTAGGTAAGGAAGCCCAGTCAGCTCGTGGTATATACTCTGTCTGCCTTGTGTCAAATTCAAAGCTTGTACTAGCTTCAAGAGAAATGCTCACTGTCAATGAAGCATCATAGCTTGCTCGTAGCTATTACAATGTGAACAGTGTGGTAGCAGAATCACGGCAAGTTATGTCTCTGGGTTTTGTTTTCCTGATTCTCGTTGTAATTTACTCATGTGCCATCACTGTCTGTACATAGAAACCGGTACCTGGTGCTGGTGTGTAACTACTACTGCTGCTTCGTGCGTTGATGCTGAGATTCTGAATGTAGATACCACAATCCGATCTAAAGCCGTCAGATATTGTGTGAACTACTTCCTCAGTTTCAGAATATAAGATGTTTTATGTTTGTGAAGAAATGTATTTAGACTTGTTTTAATGTGTAGATTCACTCAAAACATAGGTGAACCTATATACTCCCTCCGAACCATATTAATTGACTTTGGTTTATCAAAAATTTATTAATTGACTTTGATTTATCAAAATTTGGATGAACCTATAAATAGTGTCTAGATTCATTCAAAACTAGACAAATTTGAGTCAATTAATATGGCCCAGAGGGAGTATAAATACATTTTCTTTACAAAGTTAAAACATCTTATATACTCTCTCCGATCCAAAATAAGTGTCATGGTTTTGAACTAAGTCTAGTTCAAAACGGCGACACTTATTTAGAATCGGAGGTAGTACTAAAAACGGAGGGAGTAAAATCCTTTTACTAACTGTATTCTTGTCCTTTCTTCAGCATAAACTGGATACATGTTGCACTCCAGAGCCTGAAATGTGGATCATGCTTGTTGAGCCAGCCGTCAGGATTCGAACTAACGGTGCGTATTTGACACTGGACAGAGTATTACCCTCCAGCATATTTACGGACGTAGATCTTGCTCGAGGAGTGTCCTCCCTATTTTCAATGTTCCGAAAAAGGTTTTAAAAATTCAGACATATGGAGCTTCTCAGTAGTTCACGAAGGTTCCACGTGTATATTTTTTTAAAAAAATCAGAATATTGCGATTGTAGCAAAAAGACCCGGTTCATTCGCTGCATACAAGCAAGAGGGCATTTGGAGCCTATATTGGACATCCCCGGAGGACGCCCAGCACTACCTCGTGTTTATCTGGGTTCATCCGCTTGGTCACATCGTGAAGATTGGGCAACCCCGTATCAAAATTCAGCTCTGCTAATTCCCAGGACAATTCCTGCAACCAAAAAACTGTGTGGACTCGGGGGATGATTTGAATGTACAGGTAGAACTAATTTAACCATCAATATAGCCAACATCTGCAGTCACTTGGACCATACATATTATTTTAAGAGCACCCTCCGAATTTAGACATACCAGCGAACTACAGTTAAAATAAACTTGACGAGATGAATTGCAGTAGCACCAACAGCATCAGTCTTGAACCTCGTCCATGGGAACAGGCAGCACTGCAGATCTTTTCAAGCTACTGTACATATCATGGCAGAAGAATGAAAAATCGGCCATGTTTCTGAAGAGCTCTGGCAGGTGCATCCTGAGATTTGCAAGGGTCTTCTCCCTCACCTGTCTCGCAAGCCTAAGGTGGTGCCCCTCCTCTTCCTTCAGCCTGATCTCTACTTCCTCAATGGCTATTCTCCTCTCATTGACAGGATCTACGCTAGGAGCATCGGCTGCTTCGGGGTTAGCTTCCTCACCCAGGGATGCTCTTCTTTCCGCATACTTACTATGCCAGTCTTCAAACTGTGCCTTCTTCCGAGCGAGATCCCTGCGAGTTTCCTCACACCTCCGCCTTAGGTTTACTTCCTCTTCCTGGAGCAGTACAATATTGCTTATGACTTCAGCAAAGCCTTTGATGGCAGTTTTTGCAAGTTCGACTGGAAGCCTCTCGAGCTGGTCGTGCCAGGCATATAGTAGATTCTTGATGGGTGGTTCCACCTGCCTTGGAGGGGAGGAAACCTTCTCCTTCAGGTTGCTCTCGATGGGGATGAGATTAAGCTTCAACCATGCATTGAGTGCTCTAATGTACCCTTTCTGACGGTCCATAAGTTTCTCAAACTGCATATGCCACTCCCTGACAATGTCACGTAACTCACACGTCTGCTTATAATGCACATCAGTTGTCTCCCTTGGTACAGGCAGTACCTCGAAAGCTCTGATCCCCGATATGATCAAAAACTGGCTCTTATGATGACGGTGCATAGAACTCCACATGTTTGACATTCTGCACAAGATAAATATATATTAACTAAAAGAGAAACATTAAACAAAAACAGGCTGCACAGCTTTAGATACTCCCTCCGGTTCCAACTATAAGACGTTTTGGCAGTTCAAAACATCTTATATTAAGGAACTGAGGTAGTACAACATCGATAGCAAGGACTAGGTATGATCTCATTTAATAAGAGAAATATTGTCATAGAATTACAAACTCCTTTATTGTCTATGGTGGCAATTCTTATTTTATCATGAAATTCACTGCATGTTACCTATCTTGACTACGAAACATAACTTGCTACTTTTGAAGTAGAGGAAGAGATGCACTGTCTACTGTCTACTCTAGTAAGAATTTTCTATTCCTGCCTATACACGGCCAGTAAACTCAATTATGGAGTTCTTATTCTCCATTCATTGCAGAAAATTTGATCCGGCTATTCTGGCATCGAATAGCATTGACATATATTTTGGGTTAAAAACAAGTGCTTAAATAGCGAACAATGTCCAAAATTGAACAATATATAGGTGCTGGAATATATGATCTGAAGATAACGGGGAAAGGCTTTCTTCATACATGATTGAAGATAAAGGGAAAGGATTTTTTCCACTTGAGAATTTGTTTGGAGTTTATTTGGGAAGTTTTTTTCAGGGTTTTTTGGTGGTTTGTGGCATGTTGGAGGTGAGGGTTTTTCAGAATTTGCCTTTTTCAGGTTTCTTCATTAGCTTGTGTCAGGTGTGGCAGGGACTTTCCTGATTGTGGGATACCACTTTTTAGTTCAAAGTTAAATACCCCATCAGTTTTACAAGCAATCTCGATGAGCAGAGTCCGAAAAGTTTGGCAGCCATGCAAAAAAGTGTGTAATTCTTTCTGGGCTAAAGGGAGAATTTAATTTTCAGTTGAAAAAGGAAGGTGCAATCAAGGCTGTGATAACAAATGTGCTTACGTGGCAGCATATTTCCTATACATTACATGATTAAACTGTCTAGCCAATACATCTTTCGTTTAGCCCTATTAAATCAATCCCCGGACAATTAGATATATACATGGATAAGATTACAGCAATACATCTTTCTTTTAGCCCTGTTCAATCAATCCCCGGACAATTAAATCAATACATATTTCCTATACTTTACATGATTAAACTGTCTAGCCAATATATCTTTCTTTTAGCCCTGTTCATCATACTATAATTGGGAATCAGGTAGCTTAGTCAGCACATGGATAAGATTACGAGAAGGAACCGCAAATAGACAAACATGCCAGTATATATCATTGGCAAAATTACTTGCACCTGAATGGTAGAAACCTGATTGACTTAAAAAGGAAAATGCCAGACTTCATGTCTAAATACTTCTCATAAGTCAAAGAACACTCACCCGTCAACAAGGTCCACTAACTTTGGGTATAGCTGTTTATCACGTAGCCGATTTATTTCTGAAACTGTTGAATCCATGGATTGCATATCCACTATGTACCTTGTGTGCAAGTGGCTAACAGCAGCCTTTGTCTTCTCAAGGGTTTCAAGTTTGACACCACGTTTCTTTTGTTTATGAAGTAGAGCAACCTTCTTTTGATAATCAATTTTCATATGTTCCCCTGCCTGGTTTGGCACATTCATAGAATAAATCAGCCAATGAAAAGAGAGACTGAAACAATAAACATGTCAAATGAACAACAGTTGGCACTTTCACACGGAAAGAGCACTACAAGAAACCACAGGTCTAGAATGTGAATGGGACAGTTTGGTTTATACTCATTACTGCTATTTACAAGAATTCGCATGGAAAGAGCACTAGAAGGATCCAGAGGACCAGGATGTAAATGGGACAGTTTGGTCTACACTCATTGCTCCTGCTTACCAAAATTGACTTTCACTGCATGTATATTCCCTCCAAATGCAAGTTGCCATGGTCCACGTTACTAAATTCATCCTGAATCTACTTTCCTTATATATGATTTTTTGCAGCTCGAACAACATATGATAGTGGCAATTAACAATCAAGGTGGCTTATAGACCTGTCAACACCCAAATAGACTAAATCTGGAATTGGAGGCAGTATCTTTTAGATGATAGGATCTTTACAAAGCAACCTGTATAAAAAATGGTTAGTTACACTCCTTGGTGAAAATGTAATGAGCACATCCCTGTTACATTTACACCCACTACCCTATGGCTAAACATGCTCAAGTATCAAAAGCACAAAGACCAATAGTTAGAGCTCGAAGCGACAACTCCATCATCAGGTACTTCCATTTCTCGGAACTATTCCTAATTCCCTATATCAGATGAGTTTGTCTTAAATCCAGGAATGAAGGACCTAGCATAGACAGGAGGGACAATCAAGCATGAAGATTACAGCAATAGCGCACGGATTGAAAATGGTGCTTCAAGTGTAGATTTCAGTACTTTGAAAAGATCAAGTATTTCAGGGAGGAAAACGACCTAAAGTTGGATTCAACCACCACCAACCCCAGGCTAGCCAAAATCCTCTTTGTTTTTCCTTGAACACCCCTTAGGGCGTCATTTAGACTTGGGTTTTGTTTAGTTTAAAGTTTCCTATACTTGTAACTTGGTGTACTTTGTCTGTGTCCAACGACAAAGCCAAGAGCATTTACTGAACCCCAATCTTTCATCTATACCTAATCTATATTTGCATATTATTGTTCTTGCTTATTCTTCGATTGCTTGTAGATAGTAGACCTTCTTGGTCAGCTTGATCATGGTGTGGCGTGATAAATAACACCTCTGGAGTTGGTTTAGCGATTGCATTGGTGCAATGTTGCCCCACGCTTGTAGTCGGATCGTCACAGTCATCTCCACCCTAATTGATGGTGTTTTTCTCATAGAAAGGTCATGCTATGATGATCATAGGATAGAGGCTCGAGAGAGAAACTAAACTAGGAAAAGGATAAATACTTTTTGATTGATTCTTGGTTATGGAGGTGCGGCTCCGCTTTATGTAGAGATGGTTAGCCCATAACTATGGGATCTAATCTTAACAAATTGGTACTTTCCCAAAAATAAGATATTATTCCTAACAATAAGATACTCTTAAATAATGGGATTGTATCCCCTATTCGGTATGGTAAGGCTGGCTGCCCCCTTATCCCTACGACCCTACCTCTCACAGGCCGGGACACCCATCGTACTATCAAGAAGCCTTTTGGAAAAAACGGAGCACGATGCAACAGTAGGTGATACTGTCATACAAAAAATAAGAAGCAGCAAAGTGGTGTTTCAGGTATAGCAAAATTATGTTCCATGGTTCAAAAACTGGCTAATAGTAGGGATTTGGCTGCAAAGGTGATCATTGTTTGGTACGCGTTTCATGATAGGATCTCTAGATTTACTCTCATTGAAGAGAGGGGATGACACTAGGAGTTGGGGCAATTTTCTGGTTTTATTTCTCGCACAAACTCACACACAAATGCCATGCCAACCACAGGGGTTGGGGATACATATTTATAGGCTGCTAGCCAGCCAAGAATATGCTAAATGCTAGTCCAAGATGCTAGTCTAAGATGCTGCCTAAAAGCAGTCAAGGATGCTTGGTCCTTGTCGCCCTAATCGCCTGCCCTTGCTACAAGGACCATGTGTGTTACAAATCCACAAAGACCAACAAGACAGAGACTTATTCATCATTCTCCCTAAGTCTTGTGCGTTGTCTTGTGGGAAGGCGGACCATCCCAATCTCGAGCAGAGTCCAAGGAACGTGATCCGCCCAAGAGGCTTAAGGCAGGTGTCCGCAAGTCGATCCTTGGTGTTGATGTAGCTCGCAGGATGCTCCCTTCATCCAAACAGCCGGATGAAGTGGTACCCACCTCGGATGTGCTTGTTCGCTGGAACACGGGTTCTTCGCCAGGCCAGGACTTGTCATTCACCATGAGTCAGACCGCTACCGGTGTCTCGACCGAGGAGATCACCAAGCCGAGCAAGCTGTAGGCTCGAGTGCAGCTGGAGGCCGCTATGTACTCGCCTCGCACCGACATGGCCACCACCGCCGCTGATCGATCGCCACCACGAGGCACTTGCCGGCGGGAAGAGGATTCCGCTTGTGCTCTTGCCGGTGTCGATGTCGCCGGTCGCCGCCGTCCGCATTCGACGAAGCGTGCCGCCTGTGGCACCTAGGTAGTAGAGGCCGTGGTCGAGAGTCCCCGCAACATAGCGGACGATCCTCTTCACACCCGGTGTTCCGCCGTCGGTCATTGCATGAACCGACTAACGAGCCGACGGAGAATGCCAAGTCCGGCCAAGTGGGCGAGGTAGCGAAGGCTCCCACAAGACGCCGGATCGTAGCGCCCACCTCCTCCGCCGCGGTCGTCATGCTCAGCCTCTCCTCCATCGGAGCGAGAGCCGGGTTGCAAGTGAGCCCGGCTTAGCTCAACGACGCGGGCGAGGGCGTCGTCAAGCGTGATCCGGAGTGGTCCCGCGCACCTCGATCCCGTGTGTAGGAGAGGAGTCCCATCACTCATCCGAAAGGCGGCCTTCATTTCTTCCTTGAACGCCGCCACCTGCATCCTGGTGCCGGATGACCAAGTCATCGACGAGACACCTACCAACAGGCATTTCCTCCATTGCCCTGCTTGTGACGGCCTCGTCGGGCTTTGCCCAAGCCCATCGCCTTGAGCGTGGAGTCCACTTGGCGTTCCATGCCCTTGGTGCCGCCGAAACCATGTAGAGCCTTGCGAGACGGCACCTTGCCCTCCGGCCAGAATCGCAAATCCCGGTTGCACGTAGACCTCCTCCTTCAAGTCGCCGCTGAGGAAGGCGTACTTGACATCCATGTGATGGACGCCACTTCTCCGAGCGCTAGCGCAGAGGAGTCGCACGGACTCCATCCGCGTTACAGAGTCAAGGCGCCGTCAAGTCGACCCTCCCGCCGCAAGAAACCTCGCCACCAAGCGAGCCTTGTGCTCGACGATGGCGCCGATTCATCCTCTTCGCCTTGAACACCCACTTGGGTGATCGCCGTGACCTCGGCGAGGTCACCGAGCTCCAGCGCGGTTCTTCGACCGCATCCATCTCCAATCGCATCGGCCGCCATGCCGCCTTGCTCCGCTCGCAAAAGACCGAGGCTCACCGTCACATGCAAGTTGCGCTTGCGCCCAGTTGCGGCACCGTCCCGCAGACCGGCCGGTCGCCGAGAAGACCCTCCATCGTGACGGCATCAACGGCTCGCCGTAATACGCTGGCCGACGCGCCTCGCCGTGAGCGAAGCGAACTCCACTGCCGCGCGCTCGCGAAGCCGGTGTAGACGCGCCGAGGTGTGTGTGTGACCGCGCCGGAGCGACGTGCCCGAGGTGTGATTGCCGGTGCCGAGTAGACGTGCTGGCGCGTGATCGCTGGTCCGGAGCTGGCGTCGGCGGCGTCGGGTGCCGGTGATGCCACCGGATGTATGGAGACTTGGGAATCGAGGTAGACGCGCCGGGCGAGGGTGAGCCGCCGCCTCGGCCTCGGCGGACGTATTCGACAATGAAGTCGCGCTATACGCCGGAGTCGAGCCGCCGCCCACCGCTTGTCCCACGCCCACCTCGCCTCTTCGTTGAACACAACATCTCGCGCGCACGCCGTGTCTTCGGTCGAGGACGCGAGGCTTCGAGCCTGCGTAGCCGGCGAACACTCCCGAGTGCTCCCGCTGCCGAGCTTGCCGACGTGGCCGAGCTCCTCGAACGCGAGGCACCAAGACCCGTGAAGCGGAGACCGCCGCTTGCGCCCATGCAAGCCTCGCACGGCTTGCCGCTGCCTTCGTGAGGTGAGCGGTTGAGGATGTAGACGGCCGTCAACACCGCCTCCCTGTAAGGCGGTAGCATCCTCTCTCGCTTGAGGAGGGCGCCATCCCCACAACCGTTGCGCCGCCGACGACGCTGCTCACGCGGCCGAAGCGGCGAGAGAGCGGCGGAATGCCCTTATCAACAGAAGACGACGCGACCCGCTTGTCGTGAATTCGCCGCTGTTTGCCAAGAAGACGCGCAGCCTGGTACCGCTCGCCTACCGCAAAGAACTCGCGTAAGCTCGATGGCGTCCGCTTCTCCTTGTGCCGAGAAGCACCACCGCATGTACGGAGTAGTCATCGACGAGCAGCAGGAAGTAGCGTTCTCCCGTGTGGCCGAGTCACCGGCCACACAAGTCCCTCGCACGAGCTCGAGCTTCTCCAGCTCAAGCTCGCCGGGGAAGTGAGTCGCCCGCTTCGCCACCACGCAGACGCCGCAGAATCGCTTCCACGTGTTCGAGGCACGGCATGCCTCGCACCATCTCCTTGCCGCCGAGCCGCCTGAGCCTCGGCCGTGAAGGTGCCCGGGCGCTGTATCATCGCACGCCTCGCCGTCCGACGGCGAGGCGGCAGGGCCGTACACCGCACATCAAGGACATAGAGCCGATTTGCGCCTAGTTACCTTGGCAAGAAGGCGACGATGGCGATCCCAGACGCAGGATCCTGCTCGATCAAGACGCTGCAGCCGTTCTCATCCACCGTCCAAGTCACGATGGAGTTCTCAACAGGATGTAGTAGACACGTGAGCATCCGGTTTCTCCTGGGCGGCGAAGATGACAGAGCCGACACTGAATCTCCACTACGGAGGCATCTCCAAACTTGACGGAGCTCGACGCCGAGTCGAGCTCGGCGAAGAACTCCGTCGACCGCCATGTGGCGGGCGGCGCCGGTCAAGGCACCACCCGCCGCCTTGTTTGCGTGAGCCATCGCCGAGAAGGGCGTGTGCCTTTGGCTCGTCGAGAGTGGAGTGAGCCGCCGCTGCGGTCAGTATGTAGCTCGATGCTCGCATGAGCCATGAACAAAGCCGGCCTCCTCTCCCGCCAGGCGACGTGGCGCCGCTGCCGTGGTCGCCGACACTCCTTGGCCCAATGGCTGCCACAGCTTGTGGCAAGCGCCATCTTGGGCCAACTTATTCGCCGGCCAAGGCCTCGGCACCTCACGGGCGCCACCTTGCACTCGACCTGTCGTTTTGCGCTTGCGGTTGTCATGCGGCCACTGACGCGAAGAGGACTCCCTTCTCCTGCCACCGCGGCCGGCCCCACCGCTTCCCTGAGGCAGCTTCCCAAAGCCGCGATGGACCCCGAGGAAGCTCGCTCGTCGGGTCGACGACCTTGAGGCGATCGATTGCCTCCTCGATCGACATCGTCGAGGTCCAGGGACTCGATCGAGCGAGCTATCTCGCCAGATTTCGCGACGCAGCGAAAAAGCTTCTCGCCCTTTTCCTCGCTAGGTGGCGTCGCCGAACCGCCCATCTTCCGCAGCAAAGTGTTGACGGAGGGCAAAGTCGTCGATGTCCTCACCGCTTGAAAGCTGTCATCCCACTCTTGCGAGTGCGCAGAATGCTCTTGCGAGCACGGCCGCTGCGCGCTGACGCCACACTCCTCCAGCCTCCTTGGCGATCGCTTGTTGGAAAGCGAGAATCGCATCTCGGTGATGGCGAGGTGGCGCCCAGCCTGCCGATCGTCATGGCGGTCGACGCTGGCATCCCGGATCGCCTCCACATGTGTCGACTGAGCCGGACCTTCATGACCGCGCCCACTCGACGTAGTTGGTTTTGGTGAGGTAGGCCACCCAAAGACCGGGACTAACGTCTCGACCACGCCCGGACCTCGTAGAGGCCACTTGCCTGGTCGCGCCGCCGCCGCCGCGCGCCCTCCCGAGCGCCATCGCCATGCGCGCGCCTCCTGAGCTGCCGCCGCTGCGCGCGCCGCCTCGAGCGCCACCTGCGCGCGCCTCCTGAGCGCCACCGCAGCGTTTCACCTCCTGAGCGCCACCGCTGCGGCGCGCCCTCCGGGAGCGTCCACCGCGTTGTGCTCACCTCCTCGAGCGCCACCGCTGCGCGCTTCCTCCGGAGCGCCATCAGGTGCTCACCTCTCCCGAGCGACACCGCCAGGTGCTTGGGCATGCTTTGCCGCCCGCCGTCCGCTGTGGCGTGTCGACTGCTTCACCAAATGGAGCTTGCTGATGCCGCCAGCAGCTCGCCTCGCTGCAGACGTGATGCTTCCACCGGCCGCTGCCGCTTCCGCCTGGCCGCTGCCGCTGGCCGCCAGCCTTTGACGCCGGTTGCCGCCATAACGGCTGCTGCCGCCGCCACGCCTTCGCTGGGCGAGCTCGGCCTCCGACGCCGCACGCCGAGGTAGCCGAGGATGAGCGACTGGGACATGGCCGTCATTGGGCATTGCGTGAGAGAGAGGCCGCTAACGAGCCGCCGCCGATCACGGGGAGAGGCTACCAGGGCTGAGCCGTGACTTGCTCATTGGGCCGCCAGACACCCGGAAGGGATGAGCAGGAAACACTCATTACAAGACAACCTCGCTCTGATACCACTTGATAGGATCTCTAGATTTACTCTCATTGAAGAGAGGGGATGACACTAGGAGTTGGGGCAATTTTCTGGTTTTATTTCTCGCACAAACTCACACACAAATGCCATGCCAACCACAGGGGTTGGGGATACATATTTATAGGCTGCTAGCCAGCCAAGAATATGCTAAATGCTAGTCCAAGATGCTAGTCTAAGATGCTGCCTAAAAGCAGTCAAGGATGCTTGGTCCTTGCTGCTCCTAACTGCCCGTCCTTGCTACAAGGACCATGTGTGTTACAGCCCCACAAAGACCAACAGTACAGAGACTTATTCATCATTTCAAAGCATCATCACAGAGACTTAGACAAATGCACTAATATTCTAGCAGTAAAATGGGACATGGATAAACCAAGCAAAAAAGAAAAGGATCTTATTAAAGCTAGTCTAAATAACTAGTTTAATAGACATTACCTTCACTTCATCATACAATTTTTTCTCCCATGCAAGCATCCGGTCCAGTACTGTGGCATGAGTTTCTAATCGTTCATCAATCTCGAAATTACCACCTAAATCCTCTTGGTCAGGTAAGTTCTTGAAGGAGCGGTTCCATGTGATAACATGCATGATTTTCGTAGAATGATTAATATGTCCTGAAAAATCAATGGATCATTCAAAAAGTGTAAATCAAGTAACACATTGTACAAGCCGTAAAATTGGCAAGTTAAACTTGGATTCAGTAAACCAGGAAACTAGCTGCTAGTGTTCACAGCCGATATGACTGAGATACGTTATCTAAAAATGAAACTAGAGAAAAATCAATAAATGATGGCAAATAGTAGCCATACAGTAAATTTTGCATCCAAGACAAGTGTAAAAGCAACCCTTCCAGACGTGTTGGTGAGTACCAACTTAACAAAGGATTACAAAGTGCAGTTTTCCAATTTGAAGGGGTGCCATGATAACAAATTCAAAGGGAACCTCACAAAATGAAATCAAAATTAAGTACATTTACGCTTAGTTTAGAAAAAAAGTATGTGCTCAGTAAAGCTAGTCTAAATAGGGTATTGGGCTGTTAATTAAACTGCTATGGAGCAGAAATTTAGTTTCCACTTTTGTCTATTTCAACAGAACATGGACATTGGGTGATTTGCTGACTCAATGGGTATCATGTGCACATTTTCGTGAACTACGGATTACAAAATAAATTGAGTAGCCACACTTGCCTCGACTGTCAGCATGGTTGGAGTGGTAATGCATCCTAGTGGCCTCAAGTTTTTTTGACACATCATGTGCACTCTCTGAAGACCTGAGGAAATTATCATCAAGCTGAGCAACAATCTGCAATAAGCTGGCAGACACCATCATAATCTTCCCTTTACGGGTCTCAACAGCACCCATAGAAGCGGCATGCTGATGGTGCACTTCTGGTGGTGAGATAGGTGCCTTGGGTGGCTTCCTAATAATCGGCTTCGACGGGGGAAGATTTGCTGCAAGGTCATTGATGGCCTTCTCCTTCTCCAGTGCTGTCTGTGGTGGCCTCTTCTCAGCAGCACTCAAAGGTGCAGCTGGCTCACTAACATTTGGGTTCATTACTGGTGCCTTCACCTCAGGAACTGACTCCTCCCGCCTATCCATCCAAGACTCACCAGCTTGCTGCTCCAAGGTGGGTGGTGGTGTGGGGGTTGGACCAAAGAAGTAGTCCCAGGTAGCCAATTGTGGTGCCTCTGGCATGGGGGGCGGTGGTGTCGCAGACGCCGGAGTCGGTGGGGATGGGTTTAGTCGCGGCGGTGGCGGTGGTGTCACTGGAGAAGACCCCACAATATCCACCACCCCTCGCTTCAGCGGCTGTCCGTGCACCATATTGTCGATGCTGAAATCATCATGCTCGTGGTGATCATCATCGTCGTCGTCGTCATCATCATCATCATCATCATCTTCATCATCGTCATCATCAGCTTCATCATCATCATCATCGCTGTCAGTTATGATATGGCCATCCTCCTCCTCGCCCTCCTCCTCCCGGATTGCAGTGCCAGACAAGGGACGGTTCTTGGAAGTAATCCGGGGATCGGGCATGGGGATATTGGGGGTCGACGAGGAGCGCTGGAGGCTGCCGTGAGAGAAATCCATGAAGGGCGGGGGCGGCGGGGAGGGCGGGATTAGGACGCTGGTGGTGGTCGGCGGTGGTGGCGCAGAGGAGGATGCAGCTGCTGCGGCTGCGGCCGCCGCAACGGCGATCTGGTGGGAATGGGATGCTATCATGCTGGGGTCGGGCGCCTCACCATGAGCGAAGTCGGAGAGCGCACCGCCGGTGCTCTTGAGGAGGACGGTGTAGGCAGAATGGGCGGCCGCGAAGGCGTTGCGCTCCTGGACGGCGTCAGCCATCAGCCGCTTCCGGTCGCGGCAGCGGCACACCGCCTCCTCCTGGTCGATCTTGGACTGCCCGCACCCCATCGAGGCGGCGATAGGAAACCAGGGTTCTCGCGATCGATCCTGACAGGGGTTCTTGGGGAGGTGATGCGGCGGTGGCGGTGGCGGCGGCGGCGGCGGGGGTGGCTTGTTGGCGAGGGGTGGGTGAGGTTGGGGAGGGCCGCTGCAGTGCAGGATTCTTTTTTTCTAGATGACTGCAGTGCAGGATTTGCTAGAAGACATACAACGGAGAAAATAATCTTACTACTTTATTTTCTAAGGACGCGATTACCCGGCGGACGCCCTGAGAATACGTGTTTATGGCGGGTGTTTCGACCGCGATCCCGTGTCGCCCCGCGCCCGCCCCCTCCTACCCCGGTCGTATGACCAGGTCCAAAAAGGGAAGGACAGCTGGCTGCGGTCTGGACCATCTTCCTCTCCAAGCAAAACCCCAAATTAGAATAGAAACGAAATCCCCCTAGATCTAGCGCTATCCCCCTCTCCCGATTACTCACCTGCCATATCGCCTTCATCCTCTAGCCAAAAACTCCATTGCAGCTTCATCTTAACACCTTGATGCTCAGCGCCTGCTACTGAAAAGCAAAAAAAAAAAAGGAACACACAGGGAAAAACAGCAGGTACTTCTCAAAATCAAACCTACAATTCACCATGATTTTGATAGCAACGTCTCTATATGGTTCTCAATATTGCAATATACTACTGCACAACATGGATCTAAACGAAAAACAGGTCATCTATAACTACTCTTCAGTTTTGCATCTGACATATGTCCAATCTTGTTCAAACTATAAGAAACCAATCATCCTAAGCTTCATTGACAGTATATGTTGATTCCTGCATTAAAAACATCTAATTTAGGACAACTAACAACTAAATAGACATGATTTTCTATTAATTGCTTCGTCCTAACAACTAAATCTTATAACATCATGAATATTTTGGTTGAACAGATCGAAAACCATGGATATCGACCTAAATGCAGAACCAGATCAAGAAATAGAAGAAGACAATGCTGATGGTTCACACACAAATGCTATCATGCAAGTTGTAAATGAAGGTATGATGATTATATGTAACCCAGCAGTATTTTTACATAAGTTATCCATGCTTGCATGCAAAGGTTATCACCAAGCTAGAACATAAGTTATCCATGCTTACACACATATGTTATCAACTAGCTAGAACAGAAGTTATCCATATTTACATCCATATGTGATCAACTAGCTAAAACAGAAGTTATACATGCTGTAAATGAAAGTATGATGATTATATGCAATCCAGCAGTATTTTTACATAAGTTATCCATGCTTACACATATATGTTATCAACTAGCTAGAACAGAAGTTATCCATGCTTACACACATATGTTATCAACTAGCTAGAACAGAAGTTATCCATGCTTACACACATATGTTATCAACTAGCTAAACCATGGATATTGACCTAAATGCAGAACCAAATCAACTAGCTAAATCAACTTATCCAGCAGTATTTTAACATAAGTTATCCATGCTTGCATGCACAGGTTATCAACAAGATAGAACATAAGTTATCCATGCGTAGATGCATAAGTTATCCACCATATAGAACATAAGTTATCCACTATTTAAAACTGCAGTTATACATGCGTATGATCAGAAGTTATCCATGCTTACAGTTATACATACATATGAGCAGTACATGCTTAAATGCACAAATTATCAACTAGCTAAAACAGAACTTATCCATGCTTATATAAAGAAGTTATCCACTATATTATACTACAGTTAAACATGCTTACATATTAGAATAGTTATCCAGCATCATGAGTAGAAGTTATCACTGGCTAAAAATATAGTTATCCAGCAACATAAGTACACGTTATCCACTAGTTAAAGCTACAGTTATCCATGCTTATATGCAGAAGTTATCCATAACTATGAGTACAACTTATCGATGTAGACCATTGCAAATAACAGATGACATGTTCACAGAATACTTGCTAGTATAAAAAGTTACCCACCTATTAAAACTGGTGTTATCCATGACTTCTCATTATATATACCCATTCCTGCAAAAAAATAGAAATGATAACTTGTGTTTATTTGTATAACAGGTGATGTCCAAATTGAAGAACATACTGACAACGACTGCATGTATACTATAGTTGAACAAGCTGCACAAGAAATATCAACGGATGGGACAATCAAAGAAACAGCAGTACACACAGCAGATTCAAATGAGGATGGGGAGAATAATGCAGAAAATAATGATGCAAGAGATGAAGTACATTCCACACCGCAATACACAAACATTATCATGCATTTTGCTCAAAAATAGACATGAATAAAAAATTTACCACATAACAGTTTATAAACTGCTGTTATCAACAGATCCTGTCCAATGTTACTCATGCCCATTTTTTATGTTATCAAAGGGATCAGATACCATTGTTAACCATAGATACATCAGTTGTTACCCATGGCTATATCTGTTGTTATCAAGCAATAATGTTTAGAATCCCCATTAGACCATGATGTTATCATGCCAACATAACACTAGTTATCCATGTCAATACACAAACATTATCATGCATTTTGCTCAAAATACACATGAATAATTTTTTTACCACATAACAGTTTACAACTGTTGTTATCAACAGATCCTGTCCAATGTTACCCATGCATATTTTTTATGTTATCAAGGGATCATATACCACTGTTAACCATAGATACATCAGTTGTTACCCATGGCTATATCTGTTGTTATCAAGCAATAATGTTTAGAATCCCCATTAGACCATGATGTTATCATACCAACATAACACCAGTTATCCATGTCAATACACAAACATTATCATGCATTTTGCTCAAAATACACATGATTCAAAATTTTAGCTAATTACACTTTAGTACTTCTGTTATCAACAGATCCTGTCCAATGTTACCCATGCATATTTTTGAGGTTATCAAGGGATCATATCCCACTGTTACCCATACATACAACAGTTGTTACCCATGCATAGATCTGTTGTTATCAGCCAAAATGTTCAAAATCCCCATTAGACAATGGGGGACAAAGACACATGATCACATCATCCGAACGCCAAAACTACAAAGAAACACAATGATCTGACAAGGCAACATTACTCAAAAAGGGGATCAGAGGCAGCATTTCAAACCCTATGCATGCAGGACCCAGACAAAATTACAGGGCAAAAATGCACGCAATAGAACTTACACACGACCTTAATCTGCAGGACCTGCAGGAAACCCTAACCAAAAACCCGACGAAATAGGAATCGCCGGAAAACAGAGAATGACAGAGGAAAAGGGTGGGAGCAGCGGAGGAGAGAAACTGGAGGACGAGGAGGAGAGAACTTGCGAGCACACCTGGAGGGAGTAGACGCATCGGCGACGACAATGGCGAGCAAAATCGACGAGCAACCGACTGTAACTGCAGTATCCGCCTTCAAATCGTCGGAGGAGAAGAAGAGGAGAGAGGGCACCGCGATTCTCAAAACGGTCAGGAGAAGTGGGAGGGGGGAATGGGAGGGGGAAGTGGGAGGGGTGGAGAGGATGACGAGTGGGGCCCCAGGTGAATAGGGAAAAGGGCCCCAGGTGTGCCGCATTGATAGAGGGCAACCAACCGCGCGACCGCGCAACGTTGTTCGAAACCGTTGGATGCGAAATCAAGGGTTCTGTGAGCCCGCCGATTTTTGCCAATCTCAGACCGGTCTGAGTCTAGAAAAACCGTTTTCTAATTATTTTCGAAGAGGTCTTCGCTTAACTAAGGATCTAGATCACCCAAGAAATTGAAATATACCGCAATTCCCAACTTTTTATTTGGATGTATATGAATTGGTAGTTGGAACCTGAGGAGAGCACCGAATTCTAATTTTTGTTTGAATGGCCATGGTATTGAATTGGAAAATTCTTCATGTCTCATCCCCGTCTCCTTCCTCAAAGGCCTGGGCTAGTTCCACCCAGCAGTCAGGCTCGCCTCTCGTTTCAGTCGGATGTCGTGACTGCCTCCAATCCTACCTAGACACGTGAGCACGAAACTCCTGGTGGCGGAATCCGAGTCCAGTTCCTAGATTGCTTTTTTTATTTAACGTTAGCAGGAGAATTGCTAAATCCAATAAATAGATAGAAAAACGGATTGCTTAGTTTATTAAAGGAATATCAGGCGGAAACCCTAACAACGGCAAGCCACACCTAGAACACCACACTACATACAAGACGCCGGACACACGGATCCATGAGCATTTGGGCCAACCTCGACGGCACCAGAGAGAAACGACATGCCAAGAAGAGAACATGTGTCTCCCTAACCCAGCGAGCAAAGAACAAATGGCTCATTTGGCGCTCCTTGCATGTGGAGGGGGCTCCAGTAGCCGATGTCGCCTGACACCCTCGTGAACCGCAGGTCCCTCCAGCCAGACCCACCTCCAAGAATGATGCCCTCAAGAGGGAGCACGGTGCCAGTAGCGCCGCCATCATCCGATTTGAAGACCAAATCTGGGGTTTCCCCCCGGAGTGTGTTGGGAAGGTAGGTGAAGAGCTGCACACCGACGCCTATAACAAGGTAACGACGCCCGTAGGCGTCGCCGTCGGCAACTCCGGCCATAGCCAGAGTGCGGCTTTCACCGGCAACCTCAACAATCCAACTCAAGATCCGTCTAGCTGTTGGAGATATGCCCAAGAGACAATAATAAAATGGTTACTATTATATCTTTGTGTTTATGATAAATGTTTACATTCCATACTATAATTGTTTTAATCGGAAACATTAATACTTGTGTGTTTTGTAAACATAAAAGTAGTCCTTAGTAAGCCTTTTGTTAAAAATAGCTTGTTAATTAATAGATGATCATGGTTTCTTGATCATGGACATTAGATGTTATTAATAAAAAGATCACATCGTTAGGAAAATGTATGATGGGCATACTCCTATAGTAAGCGTAGTGTAAGATCAAGTCATTTAGAGTTCATTTGCTACAAGCTTTCAAATACATAGTAACTTAATCCTTCGATCATGAGATCATGTTAATCTCCATCACCGGATGAATGCTTGGATGACATCAAACACCACTTCCATAACTAGGTGGTTATAAAGGTGGCATTAGGTATTCTGAAAATATGTGTTAAGCCACATGGATCAAGAGTGGGATTTGTCCATCCATATGATAGATAGATATACTTTGGGCCCTCTCGGTGGAATGTCATCCAATTGGATTGCAAGCATGTGACTAGGTCACGAGGGATTTCATATCACAGAAGGAGTAAATAGTACTTATGGGTAACGCGGTTGAACTAGGTATAGATATACTGACGATCAAACCTCGAATAAGCAAAGTATCGCGTGACAAAGAGAATTGGTATCTTGTGTAAATGGTTCATTCGATCATGAAGGAATCATAGAAATATGTGGGAGCCATATGAATTTCCAGATTCCTCTGTTGGTTATTAATCGGAGAAGTGTCTCGATCATGTCTGCATAATTCACGAACCGTAGGAAGACACACTTAAGGATTCGATGTTGTTTAGTATATATGGAAATGAGTTGGAGACTGAATGTTGTTCGGAGTCTCGGATTGGATCAAGGACCATCACGAGGAGATCCAGAGAATAAGATTCCTATAAGGAAAGTCTAATTCCGGGATTTAGAAATGATTTTGGTGTTTTCACCGGAATCTTCTAGAAGGTTCTAGAAGGTTCTAGAAGGTCCACCACTCCGGAGGGGGGCACATGGATGTGCCATGCCCTAGTGGGGCATGCGGCATGGTGCCCTAGGTCAAGACAGCCAAGGCTAGGAAGTGGGAATCAAACTCTAGTTTGAATAGTCAAACTCTCTAATTTGAAAAGTCAAATCCCAATTTGGAAAGTCAAAGTCCTAGTGGACGAGGGAAAGGAAACCCACAAGGGAGAGGGAAACCTCTCCCTGCCAAGCCGCCGGCCACCAAGAGGAGTTGGGGAGGGAATCAGCCTACCCCTAGCCGCCTCTCCCACCCATAAAAGAAGGGGGTGAGGCGCCCCCTTGGCCCTCACCCCAAACCTGTAGGGTTCGCAGCATAGAAAACAAAAAAATTCCTACGATGGGAACATCTATGTACCAAGATCTATCTACTAGATACAAGCAACAGGTGGATATACATCCATAGAATACATACCCTCGAAGACCGAATAGCGTTAACGAGGTTGTACTCGTGGATGATGTAGACGAACGCTTGCCGATCTCAAGATCGTGATGAAGTCCATCTGGTCCAGCCGGTCCAGCACGATCAAGTCCAGCACCTCAAAGCAGTGGTGCATCCGTGATCGCACACACGTACGGGTTGTAACACCCTCAGAATCGGCCCTATGCAAGTTTTAGCGCTTCCCGCCAAACCCGCATAGAAACGATTCAAAGGTGCCCTCCAGGCACTTGCGTGCGGGTGGAAAACGAAGTAATAACATTACACAACAGTCCTCGATGGGACCCACAGAACAGATATATATACAACACGACTCCATGAGTCAAGAATACGGATATACAGAACAAAGATCCAAATCACCTTGAAATTGATAGAGCGTCCAACTACGGACAAGATGCAAATGGGGCTAAGAGCCCTGAATAATAACCAAGGGCGTCCATAACCCTGCCCAGGCCAAGCCGGAAGGGTAACCCTGGTAACGACGTCGATCTCAAAACTTGCTTAAACAAAAGGGGTGCCGACAAAGGGCAAAGGAAAAAGAGGAGCGTCAGTACTAAGGCCAGTACACGTCGAGGCTAGAATTCGGCGGTCCTCGCCTACATAGGTATGGTGGACTGAAGCGGCAACGCGGCATGCACTAAACAACCTATAGAGACTCGATATAACTAGCGGCTACCAGAGAGGGATAAGAAAGACATATCCAGGTCCAACCTGATACTACCACCAAACATACCCATCCTGGTATTTCCCCCTCGAGACCAAACGAGGAAGTCAACCGAGGAACTCACACCGTTGGCAGTTTTATTCATTCCGTTATAGTTGCGGCAATTACTAGTCAAATATAAATAGCATGAGTCATCCTGATATAATAAGCAGTGGGCAGTTTTAGTTAACCATTCCGTTGTAGTTGCAACACTTACTAGTCAGATACAATTAGCATGAGATATCCCAAAAACCAGCAGTTGTTGGTGCTTTTATTTAGCCATTCCGTTGTGGTGAAGCTGATTACTAGTCATAACGGATACAAGTCAAATTATAGCAGTAAACTTTAGTTATAGTTGTCTATGATCGAGACATGTGCTCCAAGTCGTCCATAACCGCGGACACGGCTTCTCGAAAAGATTTAACCCTGCAGGGGTGCACCAAAGTTTCCACATGCACCTACACCCTTGTTGTCGGATCAGGTAGGTACAAGATCACAAAACATACACCCAACGGTATGTCGACGGGGTTTCGGACACGACGCTTCCTGCACCAAAGCAAGCACGGGGCCACCCCACTAAGTACACCGCAACAAAGTCACCGGCTCGAGACGGACTCGGGGTTTGTAGCCGGATGTAACGATGGGAACCCGAAACTCTCGGGCTTGTCGATACAAAAACGGGTCACGATCCTAAATGCAGTGCTCCTCGCACAATCGTAAATAAAGCAAAAAGCATGGCATAAGTACATAATAGTAATAAAGCCCCAAACTAATTGTGGCCCCAAAGACAAGATTTGGAATCAGGTACTAAATCGATGGGGGTGCCCATACATCCCACATGTGGTTAGCGCGCTCGATCTCGGAACAGGTGTCAAGAACTCGGGATCCTACGGGACACCAGTGAGCGGTCGGAAACCAAATATTATCTATCACCCACCGGTGCCTCTGCATTTACCTACTTCAATTTTAGTTGTTAAACAGTAATTAAAGTAAACGATAATTAAAGCCATGATCATCTCCAACCTTAAACATACGGCAATACTCCAACAACCGTGGTACTTGACGACACGCAACAGCACTTGAGCAAGCGACTACGACGCGCAAGTCCAACTATCTACCAAACAATAGGTAATAGGATGTGTCCAAGGCAATATATGGCTGCAAGAGATATCACGGGTACGGAAACTAGAGCATCGCAACTCAGATAGCAATAGATCAACAGGAAGAAATAAATACTATAAAAGTAAGATAGGTAGAAAGGGGGAGGTGCTCGCCTGAAAACATTGTCGAAGGTTCATCCGAAGATCGGGTCGACACTCGTATCAACTCAACGGCCTTATCCGCGAAGAACCAAAACACTAGAAGAAACACCGGATGCACTATTTAATACTACGACAAAAGATCGGGCATGATGCATGTATGATGCATGACATGGCAAAGATGCGATGCAATTAGGCCATATTAAGCGGAACCGGGGTCCCGACAATTAAGTATATGGTTATAGTTGTTCTAGATACCCACAAATTAAATGTTGTAATAACGGGGCAAGATAAGTTACCGGTTCGCTACACAAATTTAAATGAGGCCAATATAAGACTAGGTTTGCCCGCATATGGGCCCCATATTTAATTTAGGTGAATCATCTAGATACCCCCAAACACCCACAATATGTATGCAAACATGTTCATTTAATATGCAACAAGATCAGTATCATATATTATAAAATATGAGGGGTCTCGGATAGGGGTCACACTTTAGGGTTCGGAAGAACTTGGTTCCGGGGGTTCGGGGTTCGGTCTCAGGGTCTCGGTGTCCGGGATCTTGACGAGCTTGGCGTCCTTGTCAGAGTTCTCGGGTGACGATGTCGGTCTTGGGTTTGGCGCCGGTGGACCTTGGCAATTCCATGTCGAAGGCCCGAGGAAGATCATGTCGATACGAAGCATTTTAGCGAGTTGGTCTCGGCCTCGGTAGATCTTGGAAGATGCAGAGCCCACGGACTTGCGCCACAAGGAACTCTGGAACCACGCGTGCACACCTAGGTAGCATGATCAAGCCCGTGCTTCACAACAACCGGCTGTCGAGGCACGAGGGCGCCAGGGTTGAGCCGGCTGCCGGAGAGGAGGCCAAGGCGGCGAGGGTGTTGGCAGATGAAGACAGGCGGCCGGAAGAAGCTCCGGCGGGCGTAACTGCGGTAGCGCCGTGAGGCCGAGGTGGCGTGATGCTGGCAGGAGGCGACGGGCGGCGCCAGGAGGTGGCGTGGGCAGAGGTCGAGGCCGACGCGATCCGCGGCGGCGGCTCGATGTCGAAGCCGGGCGGTGGTGGTGGACAACCCCAGAGGCGACGGTGGCGCGGACGGTCTGGTTGAGGAGGAGGGCGCGACGGCGGGCGAGCCCGAAGCGGCGGAGGAGGAGTCCGCGGCTGGGACAGAGGGCGGGCTCGAGGCCGAGAACGCGGGGATGGGGCCTCGATGCGGGAAGGACCGGGAAGAGCTTTGCGAGGACCGCCGAGTCGGGGACGAGGACGCTCGGGAGCTTCGGCGCAGAGGAGCTCTGGCGGCCAAGGCGCCCTAGACGAGGTGGAGAGAAGGCCGACGGCGGGAGGAGACGTGGCCGAGGGGAGGCGAGGAAGAGGAGCGACGGTGAGGCCTGAGGCGAAGTGGCGGCTCGGCGACGTGGGCGCCGGCGGTGGCACACACCTGGGAGGAGGAGGCCGACACGAGGGAGATAGAAGAGGGTGGGGCGCAGGCGCGGGACAGAGAAGGAGAGAGGTGGGGAAGAGGTCGCGCGAGGGAGAGAGGGTGTCGGTGGTGGGGCCAGGCCCACAGGCGGTTGGTGGGAACAGGAGTGGAGGCTGGAGGGTGGGGGTAGAGGGGAGAGAAGGTGGGGAGTGGCCCGTGGTGGCTGTGTGTGTGGGTGAGGGAGGGTAGGTGAGGTGGCGGGTGGCTATTGGTGGGGATTTGGGGAGAGGTGAGGTGGCGACATGTGATTGGAGGGGGTGAGGTGGAGGGGCTGGGTAGATTAGGATTAGGTAGGAAAAGTTTTAGGTGGTCCGATTTTGTCTTTGGGGTGGCCAGGTCGGATCGGCCCGGTTTGGCTGCCCCCTAAAAATAATATAAATTTTTATGTATTGTTTAAAAGACTTGTGCAATTTATTTTTAGACAAATAAAATATCCGGAAGGGTCCGAGGATTATTTTGAAATAGAGAGGGATCTTTGTAGAAAGCAAAAATAGGTTTTTCCGAAAATAGTTTTATGCAAGCAAATGCAAGATGATGACGATGCTCAGATGCAATGTGGCATGATGACATGAGCATGCGGTCAAGATGATGCAATGCACAAAAACAACGCGATTTTCTAGTAGTGGTTTTGCGGGATGCCACACGGGTACCCCGACAACCTCCGCGCCCTCGCTCCAGCGAAGCAGCGGAAGCAACAAATCCTTCCAGAAAAAGCCACCGGGAACATGTATCTCGCTGATCCGAGACCATGGGGAAATTCTAAAGGGGGGAGAGAGATCCTTCGCGAGGAGGTGTGAGAGACAAGTGAGAGGAGGGGTCCTTTATAGGGAGGGGCAGCCAGGGGCATGGCCGCCGGCCATGGAGGGTGCCCCCACCTCTCCCTCATTCATGTGGTGGAAGCTCCACTCACATAAAAACCTCTCCACTCACAATTCCACTCACATGCATTAATTTTCCACCAAAACTAATGCAAGCTCTCATTTAAAGAAAACTCTTTTATTTATTTATTCAGAATTTTGTTAATTACTTTAATTAACAAACATTCACATAAAACCTCTTGCTAGTATTCCATTTCACATGCAGAACCAGTTTCAGCAATTTCAACCGAAACAGTTCCGGTGTCTAGTGAAATAAATTCCTGCGCTTTCCTTTTCTTTTTCTGGCATATCATTTGCTCCGAATGGTGTCGGTATCCCTTAAGTGTGTCACCCTATGGTTCACGAATAATGCGGACATGATCGGGACCCTTCTCCGATCAATAATCAGTAGCGGGACCTGGAGATCCATACTGACTCCCACACATTCAACGATGACTTCTGTGATCGTGTGAACCTTTTTATGCTAGTATCTTAATCCCTTTGTTTCACGATATATTACATGTCCGATATTCGATCATCGGTATCTCCATACCTAGTTTGATCTCATTATCGACATGCACTCTTTTCTCGTTCCCGTGATATAACATTCTAGTGATCAAATCACTTGCTTGCAAGCTAACCAATGTGATATCACCGAGAGGGACCAGAGTATATCTATCCGTCATCGGGATGAACAAATTCCACTCTTGATCCATGGGTCTCAACATAACACTTTAGTAGTTCCGAAGCCATCTTTATAATCACCCAGTTACGGTGTGACGTTTGATGTCATCGAGAAACTCTTCCGGTGTTAGTGATTGACATGATCTCATGGTCTAAGGATTAGGATCACTTCGTAAGTTGTTATAGCAATATAAACTCAATGACTTTGATCGTAATGCTATACTTCGGATGAATGTTCATCACATCATTACACTAATGTTGTGACCTCGTTATTAACAACATCCAATGTCCATGATCAGGAAACTTTGATCATCATGTTAATCAACGAGCTAGTTTATAAGAGAGGCATAACTAGGAACTTCCTTTTTGTTTATTAAACACACATGTATTAATGTTTCCGTATTAATACAATTATAGCATGTAAAATAAACATTTATCATAAATAAGGAATACGATAATTACCACTTTATTATTGCCTCTCGGGCATATTCCCTTCAGTCTCCCACTTGCACTAGAGACAATAATCTAGTTTGAAAACTTTGCGTATTGAACACCTATGGCTTTCTGGTGTTCCATATACATAGCGCAAGTGGTTAACATAATCTACGGATCTGATGCTTTCAGGTACGTGTGTATTTGCATGTCTTTGCGTCTTCACGCATCACTCATTCTCCAATGAGATGACATTGTATAAATTTGGTCTTTCGGTGAGACCTTTAGTTCCTTGGGGTTAAAACACGTCGATACTATTGTCACACAATATATCTTTAGTGTTATCCCATTGCGAACCACACCTTAGTTTGATAACAAACTACTTGACACAAATTCCCTCCTTTGCTGCTACTATAGCAGTCATATACTTAGCCTTTTGTTGTAGTATTCGTCACAATGTCTTAACTTTGGAACTCTTCCAAATCCATCATGGAATATCCTTTCCATTACATTTGCCACTCATAGTTTAAATTGAGATAAACTTAATTTGTATCTTGTGACAAAACTAGTATCAATGTAACGCTTTACAATGAACTATTTGTAATTGTTTGTCACCTCTACACAAATATATTCTTAGTTCTTCCAAAAGATCATAAGAATATCCTCACTATCGTCCAATGATCATTTTATGATTCATTCTGGTATTTGCTCATAACACTTAGAGCATAGGACATATCTGGATGTGTACATATCATGGTATGATTGATCAAAACATTCTCGTGATTTCACTCATCAAGTGTCAAAGCACTTGAATCTTGTTTCACTTATCAAGTGTCGATACACTTGAATCTTGATTCAATTCTTTTCCATGCGACAAGAACCGTTTCTTGTTGTTTCTATATATTGAACTCCTTCAATATCTCATATATGTACTTTTGGCACAACCATATTAGCGTCACAGTCTATCCACTATAGACATTCACGCTAAATATTCGGGTTTTGCCTAAGTATTTTATCGAAATGAAATTCTTAACCTTTGTCAATAAAAGATACATCATTTCTAATCAACAAGATGTCCTTCACATAATGTATTAGAAATATGTCTCAGTGCTCCCACTTAATTTCTTGCAAATGCAAGCATCTTCATCGTCTCCCGATGAAGAAATCCTTTTTCATCATGGTGAAGATTCCAACTCCGTGATGCTTACTTCAACAATTGAAGTTTGCATGCCCCTTTTTAGCATACTTTGAATTAACAAAACCCTTTGGATCGTGTCATGTACACGTCCTAGGTAACCATTCTATTAAAAGAACTTTGTTTTGTTTATTCATCTACCATATACCAAATTATATGTAGTGGTTGCTACTTTAATCCGTCCAGACTAAATATCGCTATGAAAGATCAAATCGTGTCATAGTCAACTCCTTGAACATTGTCATAAAATACTTTACGACATGTCGACTATTTCATAGATGTGAAACATCCATGTCTGTTTCTTTATAGATCCAAATACGACTGATAGGTTTTTACACCTTTCCGGAGGGTCTTCCAAGTTCAAAATTTGACTTCTCGTGTATGGAACTATGTAGAGGTCCCAACCTTTAATAAGGTAGATCCCTCCTGTGTTTACAATGCTAGTCCCTGGATCAATAGCTAGCATCCACAGTTAAGATGTAATATCAAGAATACAAAGGTCATAATATAAATTTATAACCAGGAATAACATAGTTTTATTACATCATACATAGCTCATTTGGCTATTACATTTCATTGCAGCGGAATAACTATAAGTATGGGTCTTTCATCTTCAAAGTGCCACAGGCAGATGTTGGTTGTAGACTTTGTAATCCTAGTCAATCAAACAATCTTCATTTTAAAACAATCAACCTGCAACATTACAAGTTACAGCCACAAGGGTCAATACATTTTGAATTGTATTGGCAAGCTTCACTTTTATGTATAATAAGAGTGGATCCTATCATTACATGCACATTTGGCTAAGTGGAGTTTAAGGCTTATTTGCATAAAACATTGTTTTATCCTAACTTTTCAAAAAGGGTTTTTAAGTCCTTTGTCAAATTTCTTTTCCAAGTCCTTGAACTCCTTGGTAGAAACTCAAGTGTTCAAGTCCTTGTCAAAATCTCTTGAGCCACTTGGTAACCCCAAGTGCAACAAGTTTTATCAAAACTCATGAGTTCCTTGGTAACCCCAAGTACATCATACTCTTGAGCACCTTGGTAACTCCCCAAGTGCAACAAGTTTTATCAAATCTCTTTGAATTCCTTGGTACCCCCAAGTGCATCGAGTTTTTATATTAGAAGTTGGAATGTCGAGATCTCCCATAGTTCAAACTTTAGTTGCTCAGTATTGTCCATAACCGGGGACACGACTAAGTACTTAGATTTTATTAACTTCTGCAGAAGGAGTACACTTTACCCACATGTCACAATCTCATCTTGTTGCCACCAGTGGCCTACTGGGTTAGTGCTCACCAAGATGGAGTACCGTGACCGAGAGTGTGACGAAGTCTTTCCAAAAGGTCCTCCCATACATCATTGCTAGCTTGTCTTCAGCCCCCATGAAGCATTCCAGATCCCCATGTCCGGTAACTAAAGACAATGTATGGGTCTACCTAATGTAGTAGACTAAGCCAGAGCCATAATAGCATGTGGTTGTACATGAAAGCCACAATTGGAGAAACATGTTCAATCTCTAAGTTTCCTAGGTGGTTTTCTTTTGGAGCACAACACAAAGTGATTCCCATAGACATGGTTCCTTTTGTTGCCACCTTCTCCAAAACTTTAAAGTATCCACCACCTAGGTGGTTCATTGAATCCTTGTTTTATTATGTAAAACACAAGTCCTTTTCTCAATCCTTTGTAAAATCTCAACATGTATCTCTTGTCAAAATAAAGCATAGCTAGGCATGTACAACTTCATTATTTTTACTAAGGAGTGTATAGGGAATCCTATTAGGATTTTTTAGCATAGCATAAGTATAAAATGTCTTTTCATGCATGTTTTCATAATCCACTAAGTATAATGAAAAATAGTAGGGCATTTGTATGATAATGTAACTTGCCTTTTTGTTAGGGAATGAGAGTTACTCCTTGATCTTCCTAGTCTCACACTTTGCTAATTTCACTACAATCAATCAAACAAGCATAGTATCAAGTAGCATTCCAAACCAATATTCAAACAATAATTCCCACACACAAAGCAATGGATTTCTAAGTTATGCATGGGAACATGCTTAAGATGGTTCTATTCACATAGAAGGTCTCCACTAGGCTTATAACTTTGTAAGGTCCACATTGGTCATTTACCAAAATGGCAAAGTCATTAGTTAGAGGGTTTTGCTCAAAATCTATTTTAAAATCCATTCAACATTTTATGTGGTGAAAATTATTCTTTTCAAAGCAAAACTTTATGTTTTTCACCAAGTGAGTTGCCCTTGGCAAGGCTTGGTGTTTTGGGTCAGTAAGTTTGGTCCATAACATTTTCCCAAAGTTTTCCTTGCAAAAACATTTCCATAATAAAATCAATGAGTTTATTTGGCTAGAAAATGGTTAAGTTAAATAATTCAACCTATATTTCACCAAAACCATTTTTAACACCAAGGGTTGGTTCCTAGGGTCAGTAAGGTCACACAAATCCATTTTGCAAAAGATTTAATCCTAAAATCAATTTCAAACAATTTTTATACTCTAAACAAGTACACAAATGATTCTGCAAATTCAAACAAGCTAACAACTACTATTTGTCAAACTAAGGCCATGGTTGGCTAGGTCTTGTCTTGCTGATTCCAACGACATAAAGTTTGTAATTTTTGGACGTGTGGATCAAAAGATACAAGGGTTTGAAAATGGCAAAAGTTTCTGTTTTCAAATTCTGTTTTAAAGCAGGCGGGACACGCGGCAGATTCTATTGACGGTACATCGTCATTGCGGATCACGCCTGCAGCCGTTGGATCTAAATGAGATCGTGCGGCAGGACTCGTACCTCTTCGTGGTTAAGTGATCTATCGTAACCGGATCCAGATCCTACGGTGCTAGCGTGCTCGACCATTTGCGGCCGCTGCGGTGGCTACGGCGGAGCGGTCGGTCGATGACGGTTCGGTGATACAGAAGCGAGAGAGAAAAGGGCATGCTCACCGTCTCGGGGTCACGGCGAAGCTTCAGTCTTCTGGCTTAACAAGGGCGCAGAGGCGCCGCAATTTCGTCGGAGTTGGGAACGGCGACGACGGCTCATCGCGGTTGAAGACGACGCTACAAGTCAAGAGAAGACATCAAGGCGAGGTTAGACGCAGGAGATCATGACGGGCTGTGAGCGTGAACAAGAGGGTTCGGGCGGTCGAGGCTTACCGGGAACGTCACGGAGAAGAAGCGAGCAATGGCGCTCAGGCTTGATGAAGGCGAAGATTGGGCGCCTAAGACAAACGGAAAGTCGTTAGGTTCGTCGAGCTTGGAGATCATCATCGTGTTCTCGGGAGGAGAGGGTGACCCGGAATCTACCACCGGGGCTCGTCGGAGAAAGAGGCGACGGTGGTGATGGTGGTCGAGGTGGTTGTCGGCCTGGGTCGCCGGGGCAAGCCGGTGCTACAGGATGATCGCCAGGAGGTGTGGATCACGAGCATGGTCGAGGAGGCAAGGGCGGGTGCTGCGGCGACTCGTCGGAGCAGAGGGTGCTCGAGGGAGGAATTGAGGCGGCTGGGGCGAGCTTGGGGAAGTGCGAGGGAAAAGCGGAGGAGAGGCGAGGCGATTAAAGGGCGTGGTCGCGACGAGGAATTTACGCGTTAAGGTGAATTGATCTCGACATTCATGGATGACAGCGGCAGCGTCTGGGGAGACAGTGTGAGGAAGAAGAAGAAGGAGGAGGCGTGGGGTCCTCTTCGATGGGAAAAGGAAGGAGGAGGGTCCACTTGTCACCGGCGGGTTCAGAACAGTGCGAATCGTTTCATGGGGTGAGGACTGGGCATTTCACAGGCTTGTTGGGCTGCCTGGGCTGGGTTGGCCATTTCCTATTTTTTTTATTCTGTGTCCTTTTCTTTTCTATTTCTGAATTTCTGTTTTGAATTTCTCTATCAACAAACATGGTTCAATTAAATTCAAACAACACTCATATTTTGTAATATTGAGCTTAGTTCTGTTTAGTAACATGAACCAAAATACAAAATTATAAAAACAAAATAATATTTTAAATCTTTTTAGGTTTATTTATTAAATAAAATGGTCCATGATTTATTAATAAAAAGGGTTTGGTTTATTTAATAAAATCTTCATTTGAAATCAAAATGCTTTCAAAACAGGTTTTATTTGGAAATAAAGAATATTGGGAAAACTTGTTTAAAATAAAATAATCTTTTTTTTTACATTGAGGTCCATTAATAATAAAATAAAAGGGGCCTTAGTTATATTATCAAATAGGGTTCGATTTTATTAATAAAATCTTTATTTGAAACCTAAATATTCTCAAAAATAATTTAGTAGGTTTTATTAGAGGATATAAAATACTTGGGAAACCTATTTAAAACAATTTAATAAGTTTTGATGTTTTAATTAAAATGGTAAAACCTTTTATTTGATTTTTTTTTGATATTAATTCCTTATTATTATTTTTAAATAAACCTTTGTTTATTTTTATTCAAAACTAAATGTTTTAATTTCCAAGGCTTGGTCAAAGTTTAATTTGGCTTTATTAAATAATCTTTATTTATAACTCCACCTTTTCTTTTGAAAACCAAATATTCCATTAAAGGATCCAATATTAGTAATTCCAAAACATTTTTAATTTCTTTTATTAAATGTTTATCTTTTTGGATCCCTTTAAGTTTTATTTAATTCAAATGGGTTTGAAGTTCCAATTGAACTCAAAAAGTTTCTTCTGGCTCTGAAATTTAAACAAAGTTTTATTTTATTCATTTATTTTCACATTACAAGGTTTGGAAAATCTTGGGATGTGACAGGCTACCACCCTTAAAATAAATCTCGTCCCGAGATTTGGGAAGGCTAGGGTTACAGGCAAGTTCAAACAACGAGGGTACTACCACCCTTAAAATATTTCAAACAAAAATTACATATTGTCCTTCTTGGGATCCTGGAGAAAATTTCTCATTGCAAACATTTGCATGGTTTCCTTGGTTTCCATACTTGAATCATGGGCCAAGGTTGAGCTTCTCCATAGGTTTGTTCAACTTGTTCTTCATTCTTTCTGGACAGTTGCTCGCATAGTGTCCTGGGTTCTTGCAGTTGAAGCAATGAATGTCACTGAGTTCTTTACGTGGCTCTTGCGGGCAAGTTGCTACATAATGACCCGGTTCGTTACAGTTGTTGCACCACACTTGGTCGATCCCTTTATTCTTCTTGTTCTCTGGGCATCCACTGGAGTAGTGTCCCATTTCCTTACATTTACAACATTGTGCAAGGCTCATGTCTTGCTTGGGCTTCTTGATTTTCTTTGATCCTTTGAATTGGGTTGTCTTGTTTGGAGGTATGAGTGGTCCTTTTCCTTTGGTAGACTTGGATCCTTCTTGTTTCCTTTGTTCTACCATGGCATAGATGGGACATAGGCCAGGAGTATGATCACTTCCTTCACAAAGGTAGCAAGTAGCTTGAGAGGTGGGGCATTGTCCAACAGGATGATTTTCTTCACAGTTAGGGCATTGACCTTCATGCTCCTTGGAAGTATGATCCTTGTCTCCACAAATAATACAAGCTGGGGCTCCATCTAGGACAACATTCTTGTCATCCTTGTTATCATAAACTCTTTTGGGATAGTTTTCTTCCATGCTGATCATTTGATTAGTCACCTTGAGCATCAGTTGGGATTGTTCTTCCAAAAACCTTTGTAGTGCTGGATCTTTATCACTATTGTTGGCTATGAACTGAGCTGTCAGTTGGTTCAACTGGTGTTGGGTTGCTATGAGCTCTTTCATGCTGTCATCTTGGTTGGTGTTGATGTCATCAACCTTGGAGTCTTTTGGAGTAGTCATCTGTTTGGGTTGAAGGGAGATTAGAATGGGCAAGATATTTCTAAGGAAATATTTCTACTCACACACATCACAATTCACACAAACAATGTGCATGCAAACACAAAAACCAAAAATTTTACTCAAACAAGGTTCAAGCACATACTTAGTCAACAAAAACATTTTTGTTACACCTCTCAGGTTGGTGTGTTTTTGACTTAACTATAATATGGTGGTCCATCTATATGGTTCACTTGTGATCTTTCCATCCTTCTTGGTTGCTTCTTACTACATGAGATCATGGCTTCCTTAGGAGAATTTCTTGGTCTCAAATCTTCAAGTGATGTAGGCTCTTTCTAACTTTTGCATTCCCTCAGTCTCTAACTCTTGAGCAAGATTTCCTTGTTTCACTTGTGGTCCTTAGTAGTTTTCAAGTTGGAAGTCCTTTGTACATGGTGTAGTCTTTGGCCATGGGGTAGGTTTTTTTTTCCATCAAGTTGAAGCAGAAGAGATGTAGAGTTGAAACCAAAATGGTTAAGGAAAGAGTTTACAAGTGTTTTTGTAAATAAGTTTTTGGAACAAATACACTCCTATTTTTCTAAGGGTTTTTGTCCAATCCTAGGGTTTACAAATCCTACAGGCAACACAATGCTCTGATACCATCTGTAGAGGTCCCAACCTTTAATAAGGTAGATCCCTCCTGTGTTTACAATGCTAGTCCCTGGATCAATAGCTAGCATCCACAGTTAAGATGTAATATCAAGAATACAAAGGTCATAATATAAATTTATAACCAGGAATAACATAGTTTTATTACATCATACATAGCTCATTTGGCTATTACATTTCATTGCAGCGGAATAACTATAAGTATGGGTCTTTCATATTCAAAGTGCCACAGGCAGATGTTGGTTGTAGACTTTGTAATCCTAGTCAATCAAACAAACTTCATTTTAAAACAATCAACCTGCAACATTACAAGTTACAGCCACAAGGGTCAATACATTTTGAATTGTATTGGCAAGCTTCACTTTTATGTATAATAAGAGTGGATCCTATCATTACATGCACATTTGGCTAAGTGGAGTTTAAGGCTTATTTGCATAAAACATTGTTTTATCCTAACTTTTCAAAAAGGGTTTTTAAGTCCTTTGTCAAATTTCTTTTCCAAGTCCTTGAACTCCTTGGTAGAAACTCAAGTGTTCAAGTCCTTGTCAAAATCTCTTGAGCCACTTGGTAACCCCAAGTGCAACAAGTTTTATCAAAACTCATGAGTTCCTTGGTAACCCCAAGTACATCATACTCTTGAGCACCTTGGTAACTCCCCAAGTGCAACAAGTTTTATCAAATCTCTTTGAATTCCTTGGTACCCCCAAGTGCATCGAGTTTTTATATTAGAAGTTGGAATGTCGAGATCTCCCATAGTTCAAACTTTAGTTGCTCAGTATTGTCCATAACCGGGGACATGGCTAAGTACTTAGATTTTATTAACTTCTGCAGAAGGATTACACTTTACCCACATGTCACAATCTCATCTTGTTGCCACCAGTGGCCTACTGGGTTAGTGCTCACCAAGATGGAGTACCGGCAGACTGAGAGTGTGACGAAGTCTTTCCAAAAGGTCCTCCCATACATCATTGCTAGCTTGTCTTCAGCCCCCATGAAGCATTCCAGATCCCCATGTCCGGTAACTAAAGACAATGTATGGGTCTACCTAATGTAGTAGACTAAGCCAGAGCCATAATAGCATGTGGTTGTACACGAAAGCCACAATTGTAGAAACATGTTCAATCTCTAAGTTTCCTAGGTGGTTTTCTTTTGGAGCACAACACAAAGTGATTCCCATAGACATGGTTCCTTTTGTTGCCACCTTCTCCAAAACTTTAAAGTATCCACCACCTAGGTGGTTCATTGAGTCCTTGTTTTATTATGTAAAACACAAGTCCTTTTCTCAATCCTTTGTAAAATCTCAACATGTATCTCTTGTCAAAATAAAGCATAGCTAGGCATGTACAACTTCATTATTTTTACTAAGGAGTGTATAGGGAATCCTATTAGGATTTTTTAGCATAACATAAGTATAAAATGTCTTTTCATGCATGTTTTCATAATCCACTAAGTATAATGAAAAATAGTAGGGCATTTGTATGATAATGTAACTTGCCTTTTTGTTAGGGAATGAGAGTTACTCCTTGATCTTCCTAGTCTCACACTTTTCTAATTTCACTACAATCAATCAAACAAGCATAGTATCAAGTAGCATTCCAAACCAATATTCAAACAATAATTCCCACACACAAAGCAATGGATTTCTAAGTTATGCATGGGAACATTCTTAAGATGGTTCTATTCACATAGAAGGTCTCCACTAGGCTTATAACTTTGTAAGGTCCACATTGGTCATTTACCAAAATGGCAAAGTCATTAGTTAGAGGGTTTTGCTCAAAATCTATTTTAAAATCCATTCAACATTTTATGTGGTGAAAATTATTCTTTTCAAAGCAAAACTTTATGTTTTTCACCAAGTGAGTTTCCCTTGGCAAGGCTTGGTGTTTTGGGTCAGTAAGTTTGGTCCATAACATTTTCCCAAAGTTTTCCTTGCAAAAACATTTCCATAATAAAATCAATGAGTTTATTTGGCTAGAAAATGGTTAAGTTAAATAATTCAACCTATATTTCACCAAAACCATTTTTAACACCAAGGATTGGTTCCTAGGGTCATTAAGGTCACACAAATCCATTTTGCAAAAGATTTAATCCTAAAATCAATTTCAAACAATTTTTATACTCTAAACAAGTACACAAATGTTTCTGCAAATTCAAACAAGCTAACAACTACTATTTGTCAAACTAAGGCCATGGTTGGCTAGGTCTTGTCTCGCTGATTCCAACGACATAAAGTTTGTAATTTTTGGACGTGTGGATCAAAAGATACAAGGGTTTGAAAATGGCAAAAGTTTACTTTCAAATTCGCTTTAAATGTAATCGGGGACACGTGGCGTGATTCTATTGACGGTACCGCTGCGGATCACGCCTCGCAGCCGTTGGATCTAAATGAGATCGTGCGGCGCAGGACTCGTACCTCTTCGCGGTTAAGTGATCTATCGTAACCGTCAGATCCAGATCCTACGGTGCTAGCGTGCTCGACCATTTGCGGCCATGGCTACCGCGGCGGGCGGTCGGTCGATGACGTTCCGCGATACAGAAGCGAGAGAGAAAGGGCATGCTCACCGGGCTCGGGGTCACGGGAAGCTTCGAGTACTGTTGGCTTAACAAGGGGCGCTCAGAGGCAGTCGCAATTTCTCGTCGGAGTTGGGAACGACGACGGACGGCTCTGTCCGCGGTTGAAGACGACGCTACAAGTCAAGAGAAGACAGACCGAAGTCAGGGTTAGACGCAGGAGATCATGACGGGGCTGTGAGCGTGAACAAGAGGGTTCGGGGCGGTCGAGGCTTACCGGGGAACGTCGCCGGAGAAGAAGCAGGCACGGCGGCGCTCTGTGCTTGATGAAGGCGAAGATTGGGGGCGCCCTAAGACAAACGGAAAGTGCTGTTAGGTTCGTCTGAGCTTGGAGATCATCATCGTGTTCTCGGGAGGAGAGGGGTGACCGGAATCTACCTGTGGGGCTCGTCGGAGAAAGAGGCAGACGGTGGTGATGGTGGTCGAGGTGGTTGTCGACGCTCTGGGTCGCTCGGGGGCAAGCTGGTGCTACAGGGATGATCGCCAGGAGGTGTGGATCACGAGAGCATGGTCGAGGAGGCAAGGGCGGCGAGGGGCTGCCGGAATTGCTGCGACAGCTCGTCGGAGCAGAGGGTGCTCGGGGAGGAATTGAGGCAGCCTGGGGGCGAGCTTGGGGAAGGGGTCTGAGGGAAAACGGAGGAGAGAGCGAGGCGATTAAAAGGGCGTGGTCGCGACGAGGAATTTACTGGCGTTAAGCGAATTGATCTCGACATTCATGGACAGCAGAACGGCGCTGCCTGGGGAGACAGGTCGCTGGGAAGAAGAAGGAGGAGGCGGTGGGGTCCTGCTCAGGGGAAAAGGAAGGAGGAGGGTCCACTTGTCACCGCTCACGGTTCAGAACAGTGCGAATCGTTTTCTCATGAGGGTCAATGTTTCTCGGCTTGTTGCCTAGGCTGGGTTGGCCATTTCCTATTTTTTTTATTCTGTGTCCTTTTCTTTTCTATTTCTGAATTTCTGTTTTGAATTTCTCTATCAACAAACATGGTTCAATTAAATTCAAACAACACTCATATTTTGTAATATTGAGCTTAGTTCTGTTTAGTAACATGAACCAAAATACAAAATTATAAAAACAAAATAATATTTTAAATCTTTTTAGGTTCATTTATTAAATAAAATGGTCCATGATTTATTAATAAAAAGGGTTTGGTTTATTTAATAAAATCTTCATTTGAAATCAAAATGCTTTCAAAACAGGTTTTATTTGGAAATAAAGAATATTGGGAAAACTTGTTTAAAATAAAATAATCTTTTTTTTACATTGAGGTCCATTAATAATAAAATAAAAGGGGCCTTAGTTATATTATCAAATAGGGTTTGATTTTATTAATAAAATCTTTATTTGAAACCTAAATATTCTCAAAAATAATTTAGTAGGTTTTATTAGAGGATATAAAATACTTGGGAAACCTATTTAAAACAATTTAATAAGTTTTGATGTTTTAATTAAAATGGTAAAACCTTTTATTTGAAAAAAATTTGATATTAATTCCTTATTATTTTATTTTAAATAAACCTTTGTTTATTTTTATTCAAAACTAAATGTTTTAATTTCCAAGGCTTGGTCAAAGTTTAATTTGGCTTTATTAAATAATCTTTATTTATAACTCCACCTTTTCTTTTGAAAACCAAATCTTCCATTAAAGGATCCAATATTAGTAATTCCAAAACATTTTTAATTTCCTTTATTAAATGTTTATCTTTTTGGATCCCTTTAAGTTTTATTTAATTCAAATGGGTTTGAAGTTCCAATTGAACTCAAAAAGTTTCTTCTGGCTCTGAAATTTAAACAAAGTTTTATTTTATTCATTTATTTTCACATTACAAGGTTTGGAAAATCTTGGGATGTGACAAACTATCACGAATTTTATGGCTTCAAGCCATTTGACAGAGTCAGGGCCCATCATCGCTTCTTTGCATGTAGTCGGTTCATCATTGTCAAACAATAATGATTTACTCTCAAATCTAAGTATTTGATTGTTTATCCGACCGACTTGGTTCAATAAGAACTTAGATCTCCGTGACCACAACCTTTGAGGCACATAATCTATGAGCATTATGGCAGCCTCCTAACGATTTCCTCTTTGCCAAGAACTCAAAGACATTTAGCTAAGGTTCGTTAACCTTATCAAAGTTCTGTTGTCCTCCCACTTAACTTTTATGAAAAATTCCTTCTTCAAGAAACTTCACATTTCAAGCGACAAACCCTTTTGTACTCGGTGTTATGGAGGAATAACCAATTGTTATTCGAAATAACCTACAAAGACATGCTCATCCGACTTCGGTTGTAAACATCTTACTTATGTTTAGCATACCAAAATTTAAGAAATGACAACTTGGGTTTTACCCCAAACCATAACTTCCATGGTGTCATTTCAACAGATCAAGATGGAGCTCTTTTCAGTGTAAAAGCGGAAGTCTCTAAAGCTTTAATCTTTTAAAACATAATGGCAGTTTTATAAATAACACCTTTGATCCAACCATGTCAATCAAGGTTTCATTATAAATATCAAACACTCCATACTCCTATGGTGTTTCGGGAAATGTAAATCTAGGTGTTTTGCTAAACTTGCAACTCAAATAAATCCCTTTATGATAAATCATAATTCATTTATTTTTCTTGTTACACTTGTAACTCAAATAAATCCCTTATGATAAAATCATAAACCATTTATTTTCTTGTCACAATGATTTTCACTTCATCTTGAAAGTCTTTGAACATTTTCAAATATTTCACACTTTTTTCTCATTAAATGAATATTCACTCAAATTTCCGGAGGAAGTATATGAAGTTGAAACCCATCGCTTACGACTACACATAATGGACTACATACATCCATATGTATAAATTCCAATAATTTAGTCGTTCGTTCTTCTTTGGCCTTTGAACGAAGTTTTAATTATCACGTGGAAAGTCTCTCAAGCGTCACTTGATCAAATCAAAGACTCCAAAAATCCATGAATATGGAGATTCTTCATGTTTTCTTTCCAATATAATTTAAACAGCGATGTCACTTTGTAAGTGATCTTTCAATCATTTGTCTTGCGACATTTTAGCATTGGGTTTTATGGATGTGATTTCTCCAACTAGATTTGTAAATCATCCATCTTATATGGAATACGGTAATTATTTGAACAACCTTTGTTCTCATAATACCTGATTCAAATAACAATTATTAAAACAAATCTTGAAGTCAAGCCTTGATGTCAACGAGAAATACAAACAACGGTTTGTTTGTTTTCGATGAACATCATCACATATTCTGTTGCTAGTTACTTAGGCCATTGTGGTTCATGAATTGCGTCATTCCGTATGAAATTTCATGCGAACCAATTCGGTATCCAATACCCAAAAACCACATTGTTTAACAAGCAAAGAATACAACCATAACATGTATATCATCCATATACCTAAATTGGATATTTCCAATCTTTTCTTTTCTGCCAAATATATTTTATAGATTCTCTTTCAGCATTTCCTTTTCCTTTTTAAAAGAATCTATCAACATCAAAAGTGGCACCATATACATGACACATAGTCCAAAGCATGTATATTCAAATAATAATACCTTTGGACTTGCACTTTGAAGTAGATCACCATCATCAAAATGATCGGTATTCTTTCAAAATCCATTCTTTAGTAACTTTTAGTGTAGTAAACACTTTACATACATCTTCTATTCACTCTTATCATGACGACTTTCATGATCAAGCTATTGTAGCTTATAAAGGTGAATCGTAAGTATAACATTACTTTCCAAAACCCTTTTTGGATGATTAGGATGTCTAGCATCTCCAACCTTCGTAAATTCTCATCCAATATGAGAACATATATTATACTCTATCATATTGCAACCAAAACATTGTTTCAGATATCGTTATATCTGCCACACATGATGGTTTCTGAAACAATTATTTCAGCTCCTAGATAAACTTGATATTAAAACAATCAAGAATCGTGGAGGCAAACACGATACTTAAGATACTAACACTGGAATTGTTACTCTCAATTTAATACTAACTATTAAATTTCACGGAGTAAATAGAGTTTGCTGAAAGTTTGCAATAGGACTTTAAACTTTGATTGACACTCAACACAATACGATACCAGTTCGTAAAGTAAATATCCAGAATTCTATAGTTCAATTATCTCAATTACAACTATGCATAAGGTGGTGAACGAATGCCAATGACTACAAAAAATTATGCAAATTCACTTTGATTTAATTTATGATAAATTGAGTTCTACTAATCCAAATTAGAAATGAACTCCCACTCAAAAACGACATCCCTCGTGTCTTTTTGGTGATTACATGAACCAAATCCACTACACCAAGTCCGATCATCACGTGAGTCGGTGTAGCTTCAAAGGCGAGCATCAAATGGACATCATATCTACTATATGAATCATGCTTAACCTTTCGGTCCTTGTTCCGAGGCCATGTCTGTACATGCGAGGCTCGCCAAATAAGAACCTTAGTATTCGCGTGTGTAACTGTCTTACACCCGAGATGTGCTCGTGGATTCAAGTACACCCGATCATCACGTGATGTCTTGAAGCGACGAAACATTGTCGGTGCATACTTAAGGAAGAACACATCCTTATCTTGATATCTAAATGAGGGATCATCTTATTATGCTAATAAAACGCCAAACAAGCAATATAAGATGCTATCAAACATCACATGTTTATTAGTGGAATGATATGGTTCCCGCATATGATCTCTATCATGTGCACCGTGGTATGATCACTATCATACCTATATGTGTAAATCCAAGGTCTATGGAGATTACACGTTATGTGTGTTGTAAGAGTATCATCTCATACTTCTACTTACAACATCACCATATCATAACACTAGCCCAACAACAATCTAAACTAGACGCCTCTAATTTATCCATTGCAAGTTTTACGTGGCTTAGGGCTTTCGAAGATAGAACCGTTCTTACCTACGAACATGAACCACAACGAGGATAACCAAATTGTTGACAACTCGTTAAAATAGATATTGACTATAGTAGGAGAGACAGACACCCGCTAGCCACTTATGCAAACTAGTTGCATGTCAAGCGTGGAACAGGTCTCATGTGCGAGGACATGTAAAGTTTGTCCGGGCCGCTTCATCCCACTATGCCACCAATATCCAAAGTACAACAAAGAAGCAATAAAATGATCATCATCGCCCACATACTCATATGTGTACTACCCGTGCAAAGCATCTACACATAGATCCGACTCTGATACCACTGTAGGGTTCACAGCATAGAAAACAAAAAATTTCCTACGATGGGAACATCTATGTACCAAGATCTATCTACTAGATACAAGCAACGGGTGGATATACATCCATAGAATACATACCCTCGAAGACCGAATAGTGTTAACGAGGTTGTACTCGTGGATGATGTAGACAAACGCTTGCCGATCTCAAGATCGTGATGAAGTCCATCTGGTCCAGCCGGTCCAGCACGATCAAGTCCAGCACCTCAAAGCAGTGGTGCATCCGTGATCGCACACACATACGGGTACCCCGACAACCTCCGCGCCCTCGCTCCATCGAAGCAGCGGAAGCAACAAATCCTTCCAGAAAAAGCCACCGGGAACATGTATCTCGCTGATCCGAGACCATGTGGAAATTCTAAAGGGGGGAGAGATCCTTCGCGAGGAGGTGTGAGAGACAAGTGAGACGAGGGGGTCATTTTATAGGGGAGGGGGGCAGCCCAAGGGGTCATGGCCGCCGGCCATGGAGGGTGCCCCCACCTCTCCCTCATTCATGTGGTGGAAGCTCCACTCACATAAAAACCTCTCCACTCACAATTCCACTCACATGCATTAATTTTCCACCAAAATTAATGCAAGCTCTCATTTAAAGAAAACTCTTTTATTTATTTATTCAGAATTTTGTTAATTACTTTAATTAACAAACATTCACATAAAACCTCTTGCTAGTATTCCATTTCACATGCAGAACCAGTTTCAGCAATTTCAACAGAAAAGTTCCGGTGTCTAGTGAAATAAATTCCTGCGCTTTCCTTTTCTTTTTATGGCATATCATTTGCTCCGAATGGTGTCGGTATCCCTTAAGTGTGTCACCCTACGGTTTGCGAATAATGCGGACATGATCGAGACCCTTATCCGATCAATAATCAGTAGCGGGACCTTGAGATCCATACTGACTCCCACACATTCAACGATGACTTCTGTGATCGTGTGAACCTTTTTACGCTAGTATCTTAATCCCTTTGTTTCACGATATATTACATGTCCGAGATTCGATCATCGGTATCTCCATACCTAGTTTGATCTCGTTATCGACATGCACTCTTTTCTCGTTCCCGTGATATAACATTCTAGTGATCAAATCACTTGCTTGCAATCTAACCAATGTGATATCACCGAGAGGGCCCAGAGTATATCTATCCGTCATCGGGATGAACAAATTCCACTCTTGATCCATGGGTCTCAACATAACACTTTAGTAGTTTCGAAGCCATCTTTATAATCACCCAGTTACGGTGTGACGTTTGATGTCATCGAGAAACTCTTCCGGTGTTAGTAATTGACATGATCTCATGGTCTAAGGATTAGGATCACTTCGTAAGTTGTTATAGCAATATAAACTCAATGACTTTGATTGTAATGCTATACTTCAGATGAATGTTCATCACATCATTACACTAATGTTGTGACCTCGTTATTAACAACATCCAATGTCCATGATCAGGAAACTTTGATCATCATGTTAATCAACGAGCTAGTTTATAAGAGGGGCATAACTAGGAACTTCCTTTTTGTTTATTAAACACACATGTATTAACGTTTCCGTATTAATGCAATTATAGCATGTAAAATAAACATTTATCATAAATAAGGAATACGATAATAACCACTTTATTATTGCCTCTCGGGCATATTCCCTTCAACACCCTAGGCCGCTGCCTACCCCCCAAGCCACCGACGCACTAGATCCCCTCCAAGTCGCCGCCACCTAGCCCTAGTCCTAGACGCCGGCTCCTCCTCTCCTTGGTGTCTAAACCCTAGCCGCTGAGGCTCTCTCTAATCCACCATACCTGCTCCGGCTTAGGCGAAGCCCTACAGGATCTACTCCTCCACCTCCACCACCACATCGTCGTGCTGCTGGAATCGCGAGGAAATCTATAAGCTCCCTTTCCTGCTGGAACAAGGGAGATGAAGGTCTTTATCAAGTACCGAACGTGTGAACGACTGCGGAAGCGCTGCCGGAACACAGCGCCGGAAGGTTCGTCTTCGCGATATTGAGATCGACAAGTGAATGACTACATCAACCATGAGAATCCGATCTTGTTAAACGCTTTGGATCTTCGAGGGTTAGTACTCCATGAACTCGTTACACCGATCTCATAGATTAGATCTTGGCTTTTGTGTGTTCATGCGATAGAATTTTTTGTTTTCCATGATACGAACCCCTATAGTGGTATCAGAGCCGTGTCTATGTGTAGATCTGTTGTACGAGTAGAACATGATGATTATTGTGGACATTGATGCTTTTGTTGTCAATTGCTTTTTGTGTACTCTGCATCTTGCGGGATGGTGGGATGAAGCGGCCGGGATAACCTTACATGTCATCGTACATGAGACTTGCTCCACGCTTAACGTGCAACTTGCATTGCACAAGTGGCTTTGCGGGTGTCTCTCTCCCACCATAGTGAAGATTCAATTTATAGTGGGCACTTGTAGAGGTCCCAAACTTTAATAAGGTAGAGATCCCTGTGTTTACAATGCTAGTCCCTGGATCAATACCTAGCATCCACAGTTAAGATGTAATATCAAGAAACAAAGTTCATAATAAAACTTTATAACCAGGAATAAAATAATTCATTACATCTTACATAGCTCATTTGGCTATCTCATTACAATGCAACGGAAATAATTATAGCATGGAGTCCTTCATCTTCAAAGTGCCACAGGCAATCATGTTGGTTGTAGACTTGTAATCCTAATCAACACACTTCACTAACATCAAACAAACCTGCAACATAATAAGTTACAACCACAAGGGTCAATACATTTGAATTGTATTAGCAAGTGATACTATGGTAGTATAGTGGAGTCTATCATATATATGCATTTGGCTAAGTGGAGCTTAGGCTTGCTTAGCTCAAAATAGATTTTCCTTATCATTCGAAAACACTAAGTTTTTGTTTGGCAAAATCACCCAAGGCATCTACCAATAGACATTGGTGATCCTTTAACCCTTGTTCAACCACAAGTTTTTAACTTAGAAATTGGGATGAGGAGATTATTTATAGCTTCCATGTCTTGATGCTCAAATTGTTCATTTCCGGGGACAGGACTAAGTATTTAGATTTTACTCTCTCGAGAGGTGGTGTACTTTCCCCACGAGACTCGACATGCATCGAGACAAGATCTTTCAGAAGCCTTCCCTTAGACCAGAATGGACGCGCTCCAAACCTATCATCCCCTACCACCAACTATCCATTTGGCTAAGTTATTGCAACCTATACGATCCAGTCAGAGCCCATAATGCCAAGTGGCTGCACTTGAAGCTTCTCAAAATTTGGCATCTCAAATCTCTTTGTTCCTGGGTGGCATTCCACAAGTGTGATACACATGGTTCACCAGTCCCCTGGCCTTGTGTAACCACTCAACAAAAATCCATCCAAGCAATACCATTCCACCCAGGTGATTCATTCACTTAGTTGTTTTATTAAACAAAACACAAGTCCTTGACTTAGAAATATTCCATAGCATGAATATAATAGACCCTTGTTTTCTACTAGCTAGGCTAAGAATGATAGTAGTAGGAATATTCCACTAAGGTTTCATCTACTAGGATTTCCCATGGCATAGTTAACACTTAGAAAATTCCATGCAAGTCCTACTTATAAATATCACTAATGCATAGTGAAAATATTGGGACAAGGTATGAAGCATCACTTGCCTTTTTGGTAGAGAATATAAGTTCACTCCTTGATCTTGCAATAGTCACACTCTTCAAATTTCACTACAATTCAATCAAGGCACAAATTCAATCTACCATTCAAGTAATTCAACACATAAAATAATAAAAACAAAGAAATGTATGCAAGCATGCCAAAGATTGTTTTATTTGGAAAAGTGGTTTCTATTAGGCTATAAACATTCTAAAACATCTATTGGTCATTTATAAAAGTGGCAAAAGCATTTTAAGTCAAGTTAGTGAAAATGGCCACTTTAAGTCATTTTTGTTTTGCTAGAAATGGTTAAAATCAAAGTAATATTTTCTAGTGTTTGACAAATATATTTTTAAACACAAATTTTAGTGTTTTAAGGTCAAGTGTTTAATATTAAACCATTTGCAAAAGGTTTTACCTATAAGCCATTTTTATATCAAGCAATATTTTATTTTGTTGGAAATGCCTTTAAGCAAGGTAATAACTTTATAGGGTTCACCAAATATATTTTTAAATCTCAAAACTTGGTGTTTAGGGTCAGAGAGTTTAAATCAAATCATTTCCCAAAGGTTTTATTCAAAAAGCATTTTTTTTAAAACATCAATAATATTTTTATTTAACTAGAAATGCTTTTATTCAAAGATTTATTCTTTAGCTTCACAAAATACACTTTTAACTCTACAAGTTGGTTTTTATGGTCAGTACGTTCAAAACAATCCATTTACAAAAGATTTTACCCTAAAATTAATTTTAGAATGAATTTTATACACAAAATATGCCTACACATGTTTCTGCAAAATCAACCAATTTAACAGAAGCAATTCATTAAACAAACGGCATGGTTGGATAGGATTCTTTCTGCTTATTCCATTGATATAAAATTTATAAAATTTGGACGTGTAGATTTAAAGTTATGATTTTTGCAAAATCTAACATCTAATAGAATAGTTTCTGTTTTTAAAACAAAACACTGGACACGCGTCTGTTTCCTATTGGCTGAAAACATTTCATTCAGATCGATCGATACAGACCGTCAGATCTAACTAATATCCTGCTGCACATATCAAAACATACCCCTTCGATTAACTAATCTATGCTAGCCAACCGATCACGATTCAACGCTCCATATTGCAATGACCAAAGGTGGGTGGCGTGGCGACGAAGGCTGGCGGCGGCGCGGTCAAACGAGGACAGTGCCGGCGATACAGGAAGCGCGGGAGAGGGAGGAATAGCTCACCGAGTTTGCCTTGTCGTGCTGAAGCTCAAGGTTGTCGTCGCGAGGACAGGGGCACACGGACGGGTCGGCAATCTCTCGCCGGAGTGGTTGCTGACGACGGGTTCGCACGGTAGTCGATGTTGGCGAGGCTACGAACCATGCCAAAGCAAGAAAATGGTGGCGTTAGATGTGCACGGGGACAGTGAATGCATGAGTATCATTTAGAGAGAAGGGGGCGGTCGGGGCTTACGGGGAGAACTCGCCGGAGTTGTGGCAGGAGACGGTGGCATTCAGGCGATGATGTTTTCGATGATAGGGGCACGCGCGGGCGAGTGGTTGGTTCTGGGAGGTGTGTAGGGAGGTGGGGAGTAGACTCTAATTCAATCGGAGCAAGGCGGTGGTCTCGGGCAAAATCAGCGCAGCCTGGTGGCGGAGGGGAAGTGGGGTCTGAGGGGAAAGGTAGAGGGAAGGAAGGCGCCTTTAACGAGCATGGTCGTGGCGAGAATCACTGAGCCATTAATCGTGAATTCAACCCGCGAATTCAACGCAGAAACGCTCGGGAGGAACGGGTCGTGGGGGTGGGTGAGAACGAAGACCGACAGGTGGGGCCTGGCGTTCAGCGAGAGAGAGAAATACAAGGTGGGGTCGTCTCGTCACGGACAGTGCAGGTGCATTAGTGAGTAGGAAAACGCTTGGGGGTGGAGAGTGGAAGGTGGGATCGCTGGGCCAGTTGGGCTGGGGTTAGATGGGCTGGGTTGTTTCCCTTTTTTTATTTTGAAACCTTTTTCTTTTTCTATTTAGATTTTCTCTTTTGAATTTTGTTCAAATAATTCAAACACTATTTGAATTCAGATCTTTACCAAACTTTCAGTAAGTTTTAATGTTGTTTAAACATGTATTTTAAATACCATTTTAGGAATAATTCTTTTATGGTTTATATTTTATTTAAAATAGGAACTTGCCATTATTCAAATAAGATTTTAAATATAATTTCAACTCTTATTTGAATTCAAATTTTCATCAAACCTTTTTTAGTAGGTTTTATTTATTCAATAGGGTGTTAAATAATTCATTTTGAATTATTTGAAATATTTTTAATATGAATTATTAATCATTTAAAATAGGCAAATGTATTTATTTAAATCAAATATGGTTTTAATTCCATATAAATTTTATTCAATTAATTCTTTTATTCCATTTAAGTTAATTAAATAACTTTTATCCACCTTGGGAAATTTCTATTTATTATTTTCTCATGATTTAATTAATCATTTATATTAGGGATTTTTTCCTCCATTTAAATATAATTAGAATATGGTTTAGTCCATATACTTTTATTTGAATATTCTTTATTTCTTTATTTTAATTGGAATATCTTTATTTCATTTGCTTAGGGATTTAGTTTAAATTATCCTCTAAATATTTTCCTTGGGTATTATTATTTAGTTTAGGAAATTTGTCTTTAGTTAAATAAAATTGAATATTGTTTAATCCTTATGATTTTATTTAAATAATATTTTATTCCCTTTATTATTCCATAATATTTCATTTCATTTGTTTGGCCGAGATTTAATTTGGCTTTTAAATATTCCTTATTTATTTATTTCTTCCTTTGCCTTATAATATATTTTTATTTATAGATCCAAAATTGGTGATTCCAATTTGTAGAATTTTATTTGATATTCGTTTATCCTTTTAAATCTCTTTAGGATTATTTTGCTCACCATTTGGTATGGATTTTTTATAGGATCTTTATTAGCTTTGGAAATTATTTCTTTTTAACTTATTAAATTCATAACTTTTTATCTATGGCTCCAAATTGAGTGAAACCAATTTCTATGGTTTTATAATAATTTTATTTATCATTCTTGATCATTTATAAATGTTTGTTGACAAATTTTTATATTGGTCAAATCCATAGTCCTTGAGATACCCTAGAAATGATTTTCTTCCATTAGGGTTTTAGGGTTTTGGTTTACTTTTCCAAATGTTTAAATTTCAAGATGCATTTATGATGAATGCATTTCAATTAATTTGAATTTTGTTGGATTCCTTTTTATTCAATTTTTTTATTCAGGTAGGGTTTTGATGTTTCCATTTTAAAACAAAAATTTCTTTTCACCCTAAATTTCAACAAGTATTTCTTTTGTTTATTTATTTTTTCACATTTCAAAATTTGGAAAATTTTGGGATGTGATAGCACTTGACAATACTTGTATCAACGTTGTGGTTTATGTTCGTAAGTTAGAACGATTCTTATGCGAAAGCCCCAGCCACGTAAAACTTGCAAAGAAGATTAGAGGCGTCTAACTTGTTTTTGCAGGGCTTGTGTTGTGATGTGATATGGACATGATTGTGATTATATATGATGTATGCAATGATTGCACATGGTACATGAGCTATCCCATAGCCAAAATGACAAGGCAAGCAGACAATGAGCATCTCAGTGATCTTTTTATTTACTATGTGCATAGTTTTTTATCGAGGATGCTTCACAAATAGCTAATTATGGTGATGCTGCAAGTTTCCACCATGATTAGGCATGGCTTAGGCTAGCGGCCCAGGGGTTTCTCTAACACAAAATACATACTCCATGAACTTACAAGTTCCCTCTTTATTTCACACCGGTGACATCCATAGACAAAAGAGCATGCTATCAACTGAGTTCAAAGTACAAGTGCAATGTTGAAAACATTCCCCGTGACAGCATAATTCTGCTAATTCCAACGTATAAGTGCAAGAATATACAACATATATGACACAATGGTTCAAGTTTATTAGGGGCAAAGTATAAAAAGTGTGCCGTCAAGTTTGTGAGGGCTTTAATCACTAAGTTTTCACATAAAAAAATAATTTTTAATTGGAAGATAGCTGAAAACAAGAATATTCTTGGAATGGTTTATAGTGGACACTTTGGAATAACTTGGTTTCTTGGGAGTTGGAAGCATGAGTAGAGATTACTCATACAAGTGGAGGCTAGCAAAAGACTGGGAGCAACCAACTAAGAGAGCAATAATGGCCATAATCATGCAGAGCAACAACGCATTACTAATCAAAGCATAGAGTGGTACTACAAGTCAAGGACTAAATTATCATAGAGGCTATAGTGACTTGTCATAGTCATAACATGGTGTGAGCATGTGCCAAGTCAACCCAAACAAAGCATCAAAGGATAATACCACAATACTATGATTTTGCATGCTAAAACAACACATAAAAAACAACAATGCATGAAACAATAAAAACAAAGTGTCTAGAACGACCTGAGATTTTTATTGATGAAGAAGGGGATGCCTTGGGCATACCCAAGCTTTGACACTTGTACCTCTTGAATATTTCCTGGGGTGACACCGTGGTGGCATCCCCAAGCTTGAGACTTTCTCCATTCTTCATCTCATTACATCATTCTTCCTCTACACCTGAAAATTTTCCTTCATACAAAACTTCACACAATCTTCATTAGTAACATTAGTGTATTCAAAAGATAATAGACCTTTGGGTTTAGTTTTAAAATATAAAAACTTTTACTAAAAACACAAGCTACTGTAGTAAATCCTTCAAAAAGCTCAATTCCCCAAAAATAACCCAAAAAGGAATCAATAAGAAGCAAATGCAAATAATGGCAGAAATCTGTCAAAACAGACTAGTAGGTAGAAACCGATTTTTTCAAAGACCTTCTGTTGCTCAAATCAAAAAGTGTTGAACTAACTAAAGTTAGCTAACATACTGGTGGATTTATTCGTAAATGTTCAGCTCAATCCGACTTACAGAGACTCCTCACGAGTTTTTATGGTGGAGGACATAAATCTGTTTCGGGAGAGCAACTCCCCAAATCTTACTTCCCTCTCATTAGAGGTCATTCTTGGTACAAAAAACAAACAAAAATTATAAGGAGAGGTCATTACTGAAGTAATAACTTCCAATACTCAAGAAAACTCTTGGGTTATCTCCCAACAAGTACTTTTCTTTAATGCCTTTAAGTTAGGCTTGATAGTTTGAGAAGATGCTCACATAAGAAATATGAATTGAAGTAAAAGAGAGCATCAACAAGCAAATTCAAAACACATTTAAGTCTAACCCACTTCCTATGCATAGGAATCTTGTAAAGAAACAAGTCATGAAAGCACAAAGCAACAAGCATAGGAAAGCAAAACAAGTGCAACTTCAAGACTTTCAACATAAAGAGGGGAAACTTAATATTATTGAGATGCATAAAAACATGTTTCCCTCTCTCATAATAACTTTCAGTAGCATCATGAATAAAATTAAAAATATAATTATTACATAAAACATTCTTATCATGAGCCACATGCATAAAATGATTATTACTCTCCACATAAGCGTAGTCATTCTTATTAATTGTAGTGGGAGCAAATTCAACAAAATAGCTATCATTATTATTCTCATCACCATAATCATCAAATATAGGAGGCATATTGTAATCACAATAAGTTTTCTCCTCAATAGTAGGTGGACTGAAAATATCATATTCATCATTGTAATCATCATATATGGGAGGTTTGGTATCATCATAAGCGATAGAATAGCTATCTTCCAAAGCTGGGGGACTAAAAAGATCATTTTCATAAAAACTAGCTTCCCTATGCTTAGACTTTTCCATAGCATTAGCAACAATGGTGTTCAAAAAGTTCATACTAATAACATTTCTATTAGCATGCAAATAAATCTCCATAGGTTTTTTAATTTTCTCTTCAAACACTTCATGTCCTAACTCAAGATAAACACTATAAAGCTCTCTAATTTTGTTGTTGTTTTCCATTAAGCCTAACTAGTGAAAACAAGAAACAAAAAGACAAAATTGCAGAATCTAAAGGAAATAACTTCGAGCACTCACACCGGAGGATGTGAGTACCTTTTACCTTACCTCCCCAAAACAGCGCTAGAAAAGAGCTTGGTATCTACGCACTTCTATTCTTTTAGACAGTTGTTGGTCCTCCAAGTGCAGAGGTTTGTAGAACAGCAACAAGTTTCCCTTAAGTGGATTACCCAAGGTTTATCGAACTTAGGGAGGAAGTGGTCAAAGGTATCCCTCTCAAGCAACCCTGCAATCAAGATACAAGAAGTCTCTTGTGTCCCCAACACACCCAATATAGGTGCACTAGTTCGGCGAAGAGATAGTGAAATACAAGTGGTAATGGTGCCAGAAAATAGCTTCTGACTTGTTGTTGACGTGGAGTAACGTGTGTGAGTGAGGTAAAGACTAGAGCAAGCAAACATGCAATATATCTAGTAGAAAATGGTGTTTCAATGTTTAGAAATAAGGCCTAGGGATCATACTTTTACTAGTGAACACTATCTCATATAAATATCCCCTCTTCATGATACTACTCTTAACTACTCTCCGGTTGGACACTCTAATCATCGGTAGGGCTATAACAACACTCCTCAAAGTCCGCCTTCCCCAATCTAGATAACCCCACGCTGTCACCTTGAGCGCTAGATGGTTCCAACAAACACCACAATTTCATAGAGACATCCAACTCCAAATATAACTCATAACAAATATTAAATCTAGCCAAAGTGCCACACACGGTATGCACGCTGTCACTTTCACACACGTGGGGAAAAACATAGATCTATTAAAGCACAAAGAGTATTTATGTAGACTCAAACCTAAGTGCCACCATGGCATGCACGCTGTCACTTTCACACACATGGGGAGAGCAGAGATCTATTAAAGCACTTGAGTAGCAAGGTATATCTACTTGATTACAAAGCTCATGACCACAACAAGTTCATGCATAGAGAGAGAGATGAACACATAGCTATCGGTAGATCCCTTAGCCTTGAGGAAGAACTACTCCCTCCTCATCATGGGAATCAGCAACGGTGATGGATATGGTGGTGGAGATCGATGGAGATGGCTCCGGGGGCACTTACCCGTCCCGGTAGGGTGCCGGAACAGAGACTTTCTGTCCCCCGAATCTCCCCTTCGGTGGCGGTGGCGCTGCGGAACTTTTTCTGGAAGTATGATTGACGACTTAGGGTTTTCTCATCGGGGGCTTATTATAGGCGAAGAGGCAAGGCTGGGAGGCGGCCGAAGGTCCCACACCCTACCCAGGCGCGGGGCAGGGCCCACCTACGCCTAGGGGGGTGTGGTGGCCCTGGTTCGCCTCTCTGTCTCCCCTATGGAATTCGTGTCGCCCATGGTAAAATATTGACTTTGGCTTTTGTCCCATCCAATTCCGAGAATATTGATTTTCTACCTTTCTGGAACCAAAAACAGAAGAAAACAAGCAACTAGCACTTTGGGAACTTGTTAATAGGTTTGCTCTAGAAAAGATATAAAAACACCTCAAAGTGTAGACAAAGCAAAGCAAAGTAGATACTAAACAAGCATGGAGCATCAAAAATTATAGATACGTTTCTGACGTATCAACACTACACCGGTGATGATGGAGATCATGTCCGTGCTTAGAGATGGAGATTGAAGGCACAGGAAGAATGGCAATATCATATCACATATTATAAATTGCATGTGATGTTAATCTTTTTATGCATCTTGTATTGCTTAGATTGCGACAGTAGCATTATAAGATGATCTCTCTCACTAAATATCAAGTAATAAAGTGTTCTTCCTTAGTAGGCACCGTTGCTAAGACCCGTCGTTTCGAAGCACCAGGTGATGATCGGGTGTGATAGATTCTACATGTGCATACAATGGGATCAAGCCATATTTGCCCATGTAGATACTAAGGTTAACCTTGACAAGCCTAGCATGTACATACATGGTCTCGGAATACGGAATACCAAAAGGTAAAGCATGAGTCATATGATTGATATGATGAACATGTTGATTGTTCTCCTTTGAAGCTACATCATCTCTCATGATGATCGGACTTGGTGTAGTGGATTTGGTTCGTGTGATCACTAAAACAATGTGAGGGTTATTGTTTTGAGTGGGAGTTCACCTAGTTAATTTAAGTATTAAATATGAACTCAATTTGTCATAAACTTAGTCTAAACTCTTTGTAAATATGTTGTAGATCATGGCAGCCCCTACCATCAATTTTAATGCGTTCCTAGAGAAAGAAAAGTTGAAAAACAATGGAAGCAACTTCGCGGATTGGTTCCGCAATTTGAGGATTGTCCTCAATGCTGGTCAGTTAACCTATGTACTGGATGCACCGCTGGGTGACCCACCTGCAGTTGATGCTACCGATGAGGTGAAGAATGTTTTCCTCACTCAGAAGAATTAATACTCCACAATTCAGTGTGCTATCTTGTATGGTTTGGAATTAGAGCTTCAGAAGCGTTTTGAGAGCCGTGAGCCTTATGATATTATCCATGAGCTCAAAATGATATTTGAGACTCATGCAGCAGTTGAAAGATATGATGCCTCCGAGAAGTTCTTTAACTGCAAGATGGAAGAGGGAAGCTCTATTAGCGAGCATGTGCTTAAGATGTCTGGGCACACGAATAAACTCGCAGATCTGGGAATAATGATTACTAACGCGTTGGGTATTCATCATGTCCTCAAATCACTACCACCCAGTTACAAGAAATTCATGATGAACTACAACATGTAGCGCATGGATAAGTCATTACCAGAACTCTTCTCCATGTTGAGGTCTGCGGAAGTGGAGATCAAGAAAGAGCACCAAGTGTTTATGGTCAATAAGACCATCAATTTCAAGAACCAAGGCAAGCCTAAGAAGAAGGGTAACTTCAAGAAGGGCGGCAATAAAGTTGCTATGCCTGCAAAGAAACCCAAGGCTGGTCCTAAGCCTGATACTGAGTGCTTTTACTGCAAGGGAGAAGGTCACGGGAAGCAGAATTGCCCCAAGTACCCAGCAGATCTTAAGAACGGCAACATCAAGAAGAAAGGTATATTCGATATACATGTTTTTGATGTGTATCTTACTAGTAGTCCCTGGGTATTTGATACTGGTTCGGTTTCTCATATTTGTAACTCGAAATAGGTGCTGTAGAATAAGCGAAGACTAGCGAGAGACGAGGTGACAATGCGCATTGGAAATGGCTCCAAGGTTTGATGTGATCGCTGTCGGCACGCTCCCTCTTCATCTACCATCAGGATTATTTTTATACTTAAATAATTGTTATTTGGTGCCTGTGTTAAGCATGAACATTATATCTAGATCTTGTTTATTGCGAGAAGGTTACTTGTTTAAGTCCGAGAGTAATGGTTATTCAATGTATATGAGTAATATCTTTTATGATCATGCACCTATGATAGATGGTCTATTCTTATTGAATCTTGATAGTAGTGATACACATGTTTATAATATAGATGCTAAACGATTGAAATTGAATGATAATTCTACATACATGTGGAACTGTCGTCTTGGTCACATTAGAGTGAAGCGTATGAGGAAACTCCATTCCGATGGACTTCTTGAATCACTTGATTTTGAATCACTTGAAAGATGCGAAGCATGTCTGATGGGTAAAATGACTAAGACTCCATTCTCTGGTATGATGGAGAGAGCTATGGACTTACTAGAAATCATACATACCAATGTGTGTGGCCCGATGAGTGTGGCATTGCGCGGTGGTTATTGTTATGTTGTTACTTTCACAAATGACTTGAGTAGATATGGGTATATCTATTTCATGCAACATGAGTACGAAACTTTCAAGAAGTTTAAGGAATTTCAAAGTGAAGTAGAGAATCAACGTAATAAGAAGATTAAATTTCTACTATCTGATCATGGAGGTGAGTATCTAAGTTACGAGTTTGGCGAGCATTTAAAGAAATGCGAAATACTTTCACAATTGACACTGCCGGGAACATCACAACGTAATGGTGTGTCCAAACATCGTAATTGAACTCTCTTGGATATGGTTCGTTCTATGATGTCTTTTACAGTTTTACCGTTATCATTTCGGGGTTATGCATTAGAAACAGCCGCATTCACTTTAAATAGGGCACCATCTAAATATGTTGAAACGACACCATATGAATTGTGGTTTGGGGAGAAACCTAAGTTGTCATTCCTTAAAGTTTGGGAATGCGAAGCTTATGTAAGGAAGTTACAGCCCGACAAGCATGAACCCAAAGCAGAAAAATGTGTCTTCATATGATACCCTAAAGAAACAATTGGGCATACCTTCTATCATAGATCTAAAGACAAAGTTTTCGTTGCCAAGAATGGATCCTTTCTGGAGAAGCAATTTCTCTCGAAATAAGTGACTGGAAGGAAAGTAGATCTCGATGAGGTTGTCAAAACTTCTCTCGGATTTGAGAGTAGCGCAGCGCCGGAAGATGTTCATGTGCCGCCTACACCAATAAGAGAGGAAGCTAATGATAATGATTATGAAACTTCAAAAAAAGTTACTATGGAACCTCCCAGGTCAACGAGGACTCGTACCACTCCTGATTGGTATGATCTTGTTATGAATGTCATGTTGGTGGACAACACCGATGACCCTGCGACGTATGAGGAAGTAATGATGAGCCCAGATTCCAACAAATGGCATGAAGCCATGAAATCCGAGATTGGATCCATGTACGAAAACCAAATGTGGACTTTGATGGACTTACTAGATGGCCGCAAGGCTGTCGAGAACAAATGGATTTTCAAGAAGAAAATAGATGCTGATGATAATGTAACCGTCTATAAAGTTCGACTTGTCACGAAAGGGTTCCGACAAATTCAAGGAGTTGACTATGATGAGACTTCCTCAACAGTAGCGAAGCTAAAGTCCGTGAGGATTTTGTTAACAATCGTTGCATATTATGATTATGAGATATGGCAGGGATGCCAAAATGGCGTCCCTCAATGGTGACATTGATGAAGAGTTGTATATGGTACAACCCAAAGGTTTTTTCGATCCTAAAGATGCTAACAAGGTGTGCAAACTTCAACGGTCCATTTTTGGATTGAAGCAAGCATCCCGGAGCTGGAATCAACATTTTGATAAGGTGATCAAAAGCTTTGGATTGATAGAGACTTATCGAGAAGCTTGTATTTACAAGAAAGTGAGTGGGAGCTTTGTAGCATTCCTAGTACTATATGTGGATGACATATTGTTGTTTGGGAATAATATAGAACTTCTTAAAAGTGTCAAGGACTATTTGAATAATAGTTTTTCAATGAAGGATCTTGGTGAAGATGCATACATAATAGGCATCAATATTTATAGAGATAGATCAAGACGCTTCATAGTGCTTTCACAAAGTAAATATTTGGAGAAGGTTCTAAAAAGGTTTGGAATGGAAGATAGCAAGAAAGGGTTCTTTCCCATGTTGCCAAATACGACCTTGAGTAAAACTCAAAGTCCAGCTACAACAGAAGATAAAGAGTGTATGAGCAAAACTCCCTATGCCTCATCCATAGGATCTATCATGTATGCCATGTTGTGTACAAGACCAGATATTGCATATGATGTTAGTTTGACTAGCAGATATCAAAGTGATCCAGGAGTAGATCACTAGATAGCGGTCAAAAATATCCTAAAGTACTTGAGAAGGACTAAGGGTATGGTTCTTTTTATGGAGGTGATTGATACGTCATAAACGTATCTATAATTTTTTATGTTCCATGCTTGTTTAGTATCCACTTTGCTATGCTTTGCCTACACTTTGAGGTATTTTTATACATTTTGTGGGACTAACCTATTAACAAGATGCCACGGTGCCAGTTGCCTGTTTCTGCTGTTTTTGGTTTCAGAAAATCTATTAAGGAAATATTCTCGGAATTGGACGGGACAAAATCCAAAGTCAATATTTCACCAAGGAGAACACAGAGACCGAAGGGTGACCGGAAGGGAACCACAGGGTGGCCGCACCCCCCATGCGTGGGCCCACCCTAGGCCACGCCTGGGCAGGGTGTGGGCCCCTTGGCCGCCCTCCTGCCTCATCTCTTCGCCTATATAATCCCCCCGATGCCAAAACCCTAAGTACCCGATCAGATCTCCACGAAATAGTCCGTAGCCACTGCCACCATAGTCCCTAGATCGGGGGGATATGAAGCTCTTCCCGGCACCCTGCTAGAGGGGAGATATCATCCCGGAGGCCTTCTTCATCACAATTCCAGCCTCCGATATGATGTGTGAGTAGTTCACTCTTGGACCATGGGTCCATACAATAGCTAGATGGTTGTTTCTCCTCCTTTGTATTATCATGTTTAGATCTTGTGAGCTCCGTTCATGATCAAGATCATCTATTTGTAATCATACGTGTTGTGTTTGCGGGGATCCGATGGATATTGAGATTACTATGTCAGATTGATTCTATCATGTCTTATTGATTATTGATTCTATCATGTCTGTGTTGTTTGAGATCTTGCATGCTCTCCGTTTCTAGTAGCTATCTTGGCCAAGTAGATGCTAGTGACTCCAAGAGGGAGTATTTATGCTCGATAGTGGGTTCATGCCTCTATTGAATCTGGGGAAGTGATAGAAATCTCTAAGGTTGTAGATGTGCGGTTGCTACTAGGGAGAAAACAATAATCTTTTGTTCATGGAACAATTGTATTGTTTACTTTACACACATTTCTTAATGCAGTTATCCGTTGCTTGCAACTTAATACTGGAGGGGGTTCGGATGATAACCTGAAGGTGGATTACTAGTCATATATGTAGTTGGATGGCGGTCTATGTATATTGTTGTAATGCCCAATCAAATCTCATAGGATCATGAGTGTCTAGTATTTGCATTGTATATTGTTTAGCAAATTTTTAGGCAAGACTTTGGTTAACTACGAGAGATGGAACAAAACATACTCAATTAAATACCCATGCAAACAAAATTATACCACAATATAGAGACTCACTCCACCGATATAACATCTAAAAATTACTACTAACTAGCATGGGTTTCTCAAACTTCAAAAGTGGGGAGTCATAAGGCATACCTCTCATGTTTGGTTCCACTTCTCTCTTCAATTTTTATTTGTTTCTTGGAAACTCGAAGTTAATCACTCTCCTACAAATTCACGAGAACTTCGAGGTGAAAAGAAAAGAAAGAGGAAAAAATAAAGATAAACGGAAAAATCTTTTTGTGGTTTTGAGAAGGGGAATTAAAGAATATAAAATTGGCGGCAATGCTTGTCTTGAAAATCCCAATCAAATAAAATAACTAAGATAAAGTGTTGGGGAAACCAACACGAGTGCTTATAAAGTCAAATAAAAGCATAACCTCGAAAATAAAGTAAAGCAAATGAACGCCAAATAAAAATAGATAGAAAACAACCCCAAGCTTAGGCTTTTGCAAGCCCAACTCCAGTCCGCAAATTGAGTTGATAAGTTACCTGTTGTTTCTCGGAGGTTCAAGGCCAGATTATGCATCCCCTCCACAGTTCCTCCAAGTTCTTGGAAATCTTGATATGTAGCGAACCGGCTTGGTGGCTGATGCTCCTGATGAGGGACTTCTTGATCCTCCTATTGGTCCTCATCCTCTTCTGGAATCTCTTCCTTGGGTTGGTGTTTCTCAACCTGCAAGTCATAAAGCACACATCCTTCCTCGATAGAGAAAAGTCCATTAGGCAAAGGAGCGGGGTAGAGACGCCCAGCTCCAGCAAAATGTAGATAATAAACACCACCTCTCCTAGTGAGCATTCCACAAGCCCTCAAATTAGAGAAACCAACACGTCATTCACCTAGTACAAGTTGTAACTCACCTAGGTCGATGCATAGGGTGTTGGCGAGCACGGTGATGACGCCTCCACAAGTGATTGGTCCTTGGCTTTGGGTGGATTGGTACTCCAAGTAGCACACAAGAATTGCGCCCAACTGAAGTGACAAGTTGTCATAGTTGAAAGCAGCTTTTGCAAGGACTAAGATGTCCTCCTCATTGAGTCTTGTAAACTCATTATGTGCATGCAAGGTGTTAGCAATAACATAGAACAAATAGTGAATATCAGGATGTTGAATATTTTTTCCCTTTGCTGTCTCTACAAGTAAAGCTCATTCTATTATAGCAGAGTTCAGGGGAAGGTTCTATGTCGATAAAAGATGCGTGTAGAGCATTGGGATCATTGTTGGGTAAACCAAAACAATTGCACCATTCATAAAGATAATGAATAATTATTGTTCATGAGCCGGAAAGAAATTCTATCCTCCCCATGCCATGCTTTAACGGTGCTTTTCAAAGAACTAAGGAATTCAATGTTTAACCGACGATAGGTTGGTGCATCATGAAATACAAAGTTTTGCAGGCCAATTCTATTGCAAAGTAAATTAAAGTCATCAGAAATACCGAGTTGGTTAAATGTGATGGGGCAATCCCACTTGGTTGCCTTGACTTCTCGGATTTTGATCCCGTCGAAACGTTCACGGTGAGACTCGTTCTTGAATCGAATCCCCGTGCATTCCTGAGCTGCAGCCCTAGAAGAACTAGCGGAGGCAAGAACATGCGTCTGGCTCCTCATGTTGATCTTCTAAAAATAAATAAGAAAGACAAATATAAAAAACTTTTTGATCCAACAGTAATAGTTATAGCATAATCCTCATCATAGCATACTAAAGAATCTCCTCAACATAATAATCTAGGCAAGATAATCATGGCAACTAGTTCAAAATAAGTCTCACCCTAGATTGATAATGACAATAGATCAGAGATGAATTTGCGAAAAGTAATTGGAGGATCATACGATAAACATACCGTAGATCACTTGTGTGCGAGGAAATCTGACGAAATTGAGTAGAGGTGAAGATCCCTTGAGGTTTTGAGAGAGCTTGGTGGCAAAATAGAGAAAAAGGATTGATGTTTTGATGTTTTGGATACCTCCCTGTGTGTTTAAGTGATCGGACGTAACTATACGGTCGCCACTATACGGCTGGAACACTTGTTCCTGCCGTATAGTTGGTCTGACCGAATTTTTTTAGGGTTTCAAGGGTTTCTTTCCTATCGGCTGTAACTATACCGCCGGAACTTTTGTTACTGTCGTATAGTTGGTCGTCAAACCTTCTATATCCTAATATGAAAAATTGTCGATGCCTAAAATAACTATACGGCCGGAGCTATACGGCGAGAATTTTTATTCCCGCTGTATAGTTGGTCGTTAAAGCTTCTATATACATCAAACAAATTCTATTTCTTCAAGAATTACTTTTTAGACTGAAACTTAGCGAAACACCTTGTTTTGATAGAAAAATGACAGACTAAATGTCGACCAACTTTGGCATGTATAAAACAGGAATTTTTAGTACCACTAAATCTCTCCTTCTCACTAGAGCTTTCTAGCACTCTTTATTCTATATAAAACATAAACTAAAACTTAAAAACTTAACTCAAACCTTTATTTTACATGGGTTGCCTCCCATGCAGCGCTCTTATATGGTCAATAGATTGACCTTGATGTTTCTCACTTAGGCCATATGAGTGGAACACCCACTCCAAAATAGTTGGCCTTTAAAGTGATGGCCTCCTTCTTATCTTGCTTGGCTTTCTTTTTCCTGGGGAAGTGAATAACAAAAGGATCCCACGAAGGCAATTGGAGCTTCACGTTCCCTTCATGCAAATTAATTAAAGCCTTAATAGTTCTTAAGAAAGGATGGCCTAATATAATAGGAGCAGTTGCATCTTCAGGCATGTCAACAATAACAAAATCAATAAGAGCAGGACAGCCTTTAATATACACTAAGGTATTTTCTTTAATGCCTACTGCTTGTTTATAAGAAGAATCTGCTAGATGTAATTTTTGTTCGTTGATTTCAAAAGAGCCAAGGTTTAACTTATTAAAAAGACTTTCTGGAATTGTTGAAACACTTGCACCTAGATCACACAGTGCATCTATTAAATTAGTCCCAGTTTTAATCTTAATAGTAGGATCAAATATATAGTCTAGCTTAACATGCAATTTTTCAGCAATTTTCTTATATTCTTCCTCAATCTCACGTACCTTTATTGCTACTTGATTAACGAAGTGTTGATACATGGCTTCCTCATTTCCTTCACTTACCAGAATCTTGACATTGATCCTTTTTTACAAGATCTTCAACTGTGTAGTTCGGTGAAGGAGCATTGCTATAATCAAGTTCTTCGGGCTCCTCCCTTTGGATTTCTTATCATCTTGAGGTCTTCAACTGGATTGGGTTCATATTTACCTGCAAATTTAGCTAGAATGAGAGTTTGACTCTCAGTTATCTTACCTAGTTGTGCCTCAACAATCCTTGTTCTTTTTTGGAGGGCATGCGAATCATTCCTCAAACTAACAGTTTGGTTAGATAATTTACCAAACATAGCATCATGATTCTCCATAATTTTAACTAGAATATTATTTTGCTCATTTTGTGAGTCCATAAAAGATTTAAGAGTTTCTTGGAGACTACTATTACTTGATGCCATATTATTATTAGGCTTACCTGTAGGACTAGAATAATGTTTATGAAAATTTGGATTATAATTCTTCTTCCATGCAGGGTTATAATCATTACGAGCTATGAAGTCTATTTCTTCAATAGTTGGTCTGGGAGTAGCTCTTACCAGGGTTTCCTCACCTTTAACGGCTAATATAAGCTCATCCAACTTATCATTGAGTTCTTCATTTTCTTGAGGTGTTACAGAGTTCACCTTTTTTGTGTTTGATCTTTCCACATGCCATTGGGCATGGTTGTCTTGCATATTGTCTAGCAGCTGCTTTGCTTCGGTAATTTGTTTACCCATAAATGTTCCTCCAACTCCAGTATCTAGCATAGACTTAGACATAGGGTTAAGAGCATTATACAATAAATGGAGAATTAACCAATCTTCCATCCCATGGATGGAACAGTTTCTCATGCATTATTTTATTCTTTCCCATGCAAGCGCTAGTGGCTCACGCTCTTCCTGTCTAAAACCAGTAATATTAGATCAGAGTTGCATAGTCTTTGCAGGTGGAAAAAATTTAGTAATAAATAAAGAAGTACATTCCACCCATGCGGCAATAGTATTTGTAGGCAAAGATAGCAACCATCCTTTTGCTCTTCCTCTAAGAGAGAAAGGAAATAAGCGCAACTTAACCGTGTTGGAGTCAACATCCTTAATGCGCATCATATCACATATTTCAGTGAAATTATTTAAGTGCATACCTGCATCCTCAACAACAGAGCCTCCAAATTGATTCTGTTGAACCAAACTTAAATAGTGGGTCTTAATTTCATAGTCTTCAGTAGCAGTTGCTGGCTGAGTAATAGGAGTAGGCAAATAATCGTTGTTGGGAGTTGCAAACTCCCCTAGCTTCTTTTCAGCCATAATTCCTATGTTTTTTTTATTTTCTTAAACAACTACTAATGATGATAAAACAAGAATTAAAATACTAACTATTTTTTTTGGTTTTTCAAATAAAGACTGAAAGTAAACTAAAAAATTAAAAACGAGAATTAAAACTAGCAAGGTTCCTACTAACCTCACCAGGGTAGCTATTGCTTCCCCGGCAACGGCGCCAGAAAAAGGGTTGATACCTTTGATCCGAATTACGAATGTAGTATAGCTCTTTTTCCCTAGTAGACCTAGGTTTATCGAATCCTCGGGAAGCAGAAAGCAAAGCGAGATTACTTAAACGAACCTTCGAGAGTTTTAGAATTCCTATTGCGTTTTCACCAGACCAAGAGTTTGCGATCTTTTTGTTGTTCTTGATGATGTAGAGAGAGATTGGGCCTAGGGTCTTATATTTTCACCAGTAGCTGTGCAAAACATCTGATGGGAATAATAGATAATAATAAAGTATGCATGTAATCATTAGAGCAAGATAATTATATGTGGCAGTGCATCCATAATTTTTATCACCTCCGCAACTGCTTATAGCAATAACCTACTAGTCTCATCCATAGAAGAAAGAGAACTAATGAGATGCTTAGTGATGTCACCATTAATCCCAAGTAAATTCCTCACATACAGCCGTACTACCCCTTGTGTCATTGGGGTTCCCATCCTGTAGATCAGTCATTACTCACACTCCCTTTACCTGGATCAATCCTCAGGGTCTTGGGTACCTGACAAGTCCTTAGATTGAGGCAAGAGAGGGTACTACAATCATCATGTCATACAAACTAATACATGATCCCATCTATGATAAGTAACATGTACATAAAGCTACATGGCTAGGCCGAAGCCCTTAGCCCAAGGAGAATTACTCACACATAGATATGAAATCTACAATCATAAACATTGTAATAGAGATCATAAGTTTGATAGCAAATAGTCTTACAATGTCACCAATTGGAGAAGAGATATACTATTACAAGTGGTGGAAGATGGCTATGGTGGTGGAGAAGGGTTTAGAGGTTTAGATCTAGATCTATTCCTCTGGCATGGCGGCTTCTGGTGGCAAGGAGAGTTGGGATCTAAAGAGAGGCTCTGTTTCCCGTCGCCCGAAGCCTCTTTATATAGGGGTACCTTCACGAAAGTTGTTCTATTTGACCTAATGGAGTCGATGCCAACTATACGGCCGGAATAAAATTCCTGCCATATAGTTGGTCTTTAAGGCTTCTGCCTCCACTTCACGGCTCCTGGTTTCTTTGACATGTTGGAAATCTCGTATCTTTGGCATTTATGTAGTGATTCCCACCATCATACATCATTATCTGCGTAGGGAAAAGTAGCAAGAAAGGATTGCATACCCCTTTGATCATTAGGAATTAGTGGCAGGTTTTAGAGAGATATTTCATCAAATATATGAATAACATCTAGTTTAAATACGGACGTGGATGGCTATATTTCACAGCCATCAACGATATGGATGAAGGAGTTCATTACGGAGCTTGTTGTGGTTCCTAGTACGTTGGACCCAATGGCCATCTACTATGACAACATGGGTGCCATAGCCAATGCACAGGAGCCAAGGTCACACAAGAAGCTGCAGCATATCAAGCTACGTTTTCATGCTATTCGCGAGCATGTCCAAGATGGTGACATAAAAATTTGCAAAGTACACACAAATCTAAATGCGGCAGATCCGTTGACTGAACCTCTCCCTAGGGAAAAACATGACCAACACCAGAATGCCATGGGTGTTAGGTACATCACAATGTAATCTAGATTATTGACTCTAGTGCAAGTGGGAGACTGTTGGAGATATGCCCAAGAGGCAATAATTAAATGGTTATTATTATATATTTGTGTTTATGATAGATGTTTACATCCCATGCTATAATTGTATTAACCAGAAACATCAATACTTGTGTCTTTTGTAAACATAAAAGTAGTCTCTAGTAAGCCTTTTGTTAAAACTAGCTTGTTGATTAATAGATGATCATGGACATTAGATGTTATTAATAACAAGATCATGTCATTAGGAGAATGATATTGTAAGACCCCACCTTTATAAGGTAAAGGCCCCTGTGATTGCAATGCTAGTCCCTGGATCAAATGCTAGCATCCACAGTTTAAGATGAAGTACACAGATAAAAAGGTCATTATTACATCGTCATTCTAGATATAACATAGTTTTTTACAACTCATTAGCCAAAGGCTAGTACAAGAGTTCATAACATAAGTAAATAAAATAAAGTCTTCATCTTCATGTGCCATAGGCAAGCATGTTGCGTGTAGACTCATAACCCTAATCTCCATCAGAGTAACCTGCAACATCATAGGTTACAGCCACAGTGGGTCAATACATTTGGAATTGTATTGGCAAGTGATACCTAAGTAGAATAGTAGTAACTAACATATATATGAATTTGGTTAAGTGTAGCTTAGGCTTTGCTCAAAATAGATTTTTCCTATCAGTTGAAATCACTAACTTTTTGTTTAACAAAAACTCCCAAGGAACCATCAATAGACATTGGTGAACCTTTACCCTTGTTCAACCACAAGTTTTTAACTTAGAAATTGGGATGAGGAGATCCTTGATAGCTTCAATGTCTTTGATGCTCGAATTGTCCGTTGCCGGGGACACGACTAAGTACTTAGGTTTTACCCTCTCGAGAGGTAGTGCACTTTCCCCACAAGACTCGACATGCATCGAGACGAGACCTTTCATAAGCCTTCCCTTAGACCACCATGGACACGTTCCATCCTATCACCCTACCACCAACTGTCCATCTGGCTAAGTTATTGCAACCTATATGATCAAGGCAGAGCCCATATGCCATGTGGTTGCATTAGAAGCTTCTAAACACTAAGTATCTCAAATCCCTTTGTTCCTGGGTGACTTTCCACAAGTGAGATACACAAGGTAAACCATAGAAATGGGCCTTGTGTAACCACTCAACATAAACCATCATACCATTCCACCCAGGTGATTCATTCACTTAGTTATTTTATTAGTCAAAACACAAGTCAAATGACTTAGTAAAATTTCTATAGCATGAATATAATCCACCCTTGTTTGCTACTATCTAGGCTAAGCATGATAACATAACAAGTATCTTAACTTAGAGATTATTCTACTAAGACCACAACTACTAGGATTTCCCAAGGCATAGCATATATATACTTAGTAAAAATTCCATGCAAGCCCTATTCAAAATATCACCAGTGCATAGTCAAAATAATAGGACAAAATATATGAAGCATCACTTGCCTTGGTAGTAGTTGGGGGAGTAGCAACAATCCTCACACGCACAATCACCACTAGCACCAAAATCAACACATAAAATGATAGCACCAAATTCATATTCAAATATTCAAGCAAAAATAATATGAATGCATGCAAATGCAATGAAATGACTTTTCTAGATCAAACAAGTCAACTAAACAGTACTGAACACAAAGACATCTATTTAAAGTCTAAACAAACTTAAATTTGCTTCAAAATCATTTTATAAACATTTTATGTAGTCAAAATAGGCCTATAAAGTGTTCTGCATAAAATCCTATTTTTCCAGAAACAAAATACAAATTTAAGCCCACATTAATATAGGATTCATTTTTCTGAATCCAATGATATATTATTCGCATTTTTTGGATAAACAGAACAAAATATATGAATTTTACAAGTTTAAATTCCTAATAGATCCAAAAATAGATTTTAAAACAAAATCACAGACACGTGGCTGTGTATGATTGGCCTGTACCGGTTCGGTTGGATTGATCAACGGGACCCGCAGGATTTAAATGAAATCGCATGGGCCAGATTGATTGATAATGATTCGTTAAGTGATTTGTTCTATGCCTTTAGATCTAGATCCAACGGTGCTCGATCAAACGACCATGGATGGGCGGCGCAAATGGCCACTGGCGGCGGTGCTCCGGCGATTCTAGAGGGGGCTAGGGGCTATGCGGTGGCTTACCAGTGTTGCAAGGTCGCGAGGAAGCTCAAGGTGGCTTCGGCTTGGACGGGGCGAGCTGCTGCGGCCGGAAAAGCACGTCGGAGTTGCGGGCAGCGTCGGGTTCTAGCAAACGACGACGAAGGCGACGACCTGGATTACCCCAGCGCAAACAAATTTCATTAGCGTGTGCACAAGGACCAGGCGAACAAGATGGTTTGAGTCAGAAGGCGAGGGGCGGTCGCATCTTGCCGGGATTGCTCGCCGGAGACGGGGACATCGTCGGGTGCTTACGGTGCTCGACAAAGCCGATGTTCTGGGTCATGCGCAGACGAACAAAGGGTATGAGAAGAATCACAAGAAGCAGAGGACCATCATCGTATGAACGAGAGGGGGCGGGGTGGACGGTGGTCACCGGAATACCTCACCGGAGACGCTCGGGCAGCGGCGATGCAAGCGCAAATACGGCTAGCCTAGGGCGCTCTGGTGCTGGTGGTTTGGGGGAAATGACCGCGGTGATGTTGGGATTAAGTAGCCAGCGGGGGCGAGGGCATTACGCAGATCATCAATGGCAATTAAGCCCGAAATCAACGCGGCGGTGATGGAGGAAACGACGGTGGCGACGGGGTCTGCGTGCGGGGTTTGGGGGAGACGATGCTGAGATGGCTTGGGCCCAGTGGTATCGTCAACGAGGTAGGTCTAGCGCACGTGAGAGAGAGAAAGAGGGGGAGGGGGAATGCCCCGGGTGGGTTGTTGGGCCTATTCTGGAGCTAGGCTCAAAGTGCCTGTTTTATTTTTTTCTTTTAACCTTTTCTTTTTCTGTTTGATTTTTCAGGAATGGTTTTGAAACCTTTTTAAAACTTGTTTGAATTCAAATTTTCTCTAGATTTTTGTAATTTGATCCATGCACTCAAATGTGTGCCAAACACTACTGTTTACACAAACTAACCTTGGTCCTTTGAAAATAAGATCAAAACCATGCCTCATATAATATTTAAAGTGGGCATACAAATGGTTTTGTTTGATTTCAAACTTTGAATTTTTTTGTGCTAACTCTAAATGCTATGACAATATGAATGCAATGCATGATTTTACAATTCATGATTTTTGGGATGTTACAAATCTAACCCCCCTTAATATGAATCTCGCCCTCGAGATTCGGATTGGTTAGCAAATAGGTGTGGGTGGTCTTTCCAAAGATCATCTTCTCTTTCCCAAGTTGCTTCTTCTTGGGTATGATGATTCCATTGTACTTTGCAGAATTTAATAGTTTTAGTCCGAGTAACTCTTTCTGTAGTCTCAAGAATCTTTATAGGTTTCTCCTCATAGGTGATATCACTCTTGATGGGGATATGCCGAGTGGGGTATACCCAGCAGGAAGTTTCCTATTAGCCCAAGCTGCCAGCGAGTGGGCCCGCAGGACGGCGACTGGATCAAGAGTCAACGGGGAGCCAGGCGACTGGAAGTTGAAGGCCCAGAAGCGTAGCTGGTCCCAGTCGAATTAGGTCAATCACCCTCCGAATCCTTAACTAATTCGGTTGGAGATCTGTAAACCCTAGCGAGATGAGTCTATATAAACCTCCCTAGGGTACGCATAGAGGACACATTCCATCATACACCCCCTGCGACTCGTCGCCTAGCCATCGAGCTCGCCTTTGTACTCTCTCATGAATACAATCAAGCTGGAGTAGGTCTTTACCCTCTCGGGAGCCGAACCTAGGTAAACCCTTATGTCTCCGCCCTCATCCCGCACCGCAGATGGCTGGCCGCCCTTGCCCCTCGTTCTACCACTCGTTGCTGATTGCAGCATCTACCGTGGCCATTCCCATGACAGTGGCGCCTACCGTGGGGCTTGGCCGGTCAGGCCGGTGTTCTGCGGCGAGATGCAATCTGCCCATCAACGAAACGATCGCCACCGGCCGCATGATCGTGATCGATGAGATCCTCCAGATCTTGCCGAGCAGCTACGTCCCAGCGGCACGCCCCGTCACGCACAGCGTGATCATGCCGGTAGACACGATCAACCTCTTCGTCGGCTTCACCGACACCATTGTCTCGGAGGATTCGGCTCGCATCTGCGAGTCAAAACCGTGTGACCGTCTCTCTGAGAGTCAGGTCCGCACGATCCAACGCCTCGCCTCTGAGTACGACTCGGCCAACAACAACATGGCCGAGACCAGCATGGTTGCGGACGACACGGCCCTCAACGCCGACGCCGACTCGGCGACCCCGGCGTCAGTCGCGGATCCATCGTCACCGCATCATCCGCGGGCTACATCACCCAGGTCTCCAACGTGGGGGACTTCGAGGATCCCTCCATCATTGGTATCTTCGACTCTGATTCCGGATAGGAGAACTCCGGCGACTTCCATGCCGGATCCGGTTGCAACATAGCGACCTACATGGAGAGCGGCAAGGATGCCCCACCAGACCCCTTCTCCACGCCTGCGAATAGAGGAGGCGGTCCGCAAGGAATAAGCCGAGCGCAAAAAATTTCGCCTCGAGCCTGTAACGGCGCAGGAGCTCATGCGCTACCACCAGCTCCGCATCAGCTCGCGCTTGAACCCCACCGTTTAGGGCCGCGCCCTGAACTTCGACGACGAGACCGACCCAACCCGCGTGGCCGATCGCGTGATCTGCGAGAACGCACCGCCAGGAGGAAGCGCTCGACCACAACCAGGCGCATCAGCGAACGGCGCTCCCACCCACCGCCCGACCGCACGCCCCCAAACCAACCTCGGATCATGATCTCCGCGTAGGAGCGGGACACGAATGGCCTCCCGCTGTTTTCTACTCCGATGGACAATGACATCACGAGCCAAGCCGCGGTCGATAACATCAACGTGACCGGGGAAGGCGCCCTACAGATCCAGTACGCCAGGGCCTTACTCGCCAAGTCCGTCGAGCAACAAGCCACGGGACCAGATTCGCGGGGACGCGTCTACTCCCGCTCGTCAGGAAGCAGGGCATCCGCTCACGATGGAAAACACTCTCAATTGCCCACCCCGAGCTCCTGCAGCTCCAGCCGCGACCCCCAAACGCGACACTCCACCAACGACCCGCGACCGACAAATAACATGGTCGCTGCCAACGGGCAGCCAGTCGACTCGTGGACCCACATCATCAACAACCAGAGCTGGTGCGCACGCCAGCCTGATGACTTGAGGCATACCCTCACCAACCGCCGTGACGGCGAGCCAAGGGGATCGCTCAGCCGAGTCGTCCCCTAGTGCTTCAGACCAATGATCCTAGGCGAAAATTACCCGGCGAACTTCAAAGCACCGAAGGAGATCGAGAAGTATGACCCCTAGTACGACCCATCCGTGTGGCTGGACACGTACCTCATGGCGATGGGAATCGCCGGCCACACCAACCTGCTCGCCGCTCGCTACCTCCCCTCGATGATGGAGGGAGCGTGCCAACAATGGATCAATACCCTCCCCGCAGACAGCATCGACTCCTGGGAGGAAATGTGCGACACCTTCGTCAGGCACTTGGAGGGCTCCTACACCCGCACCACCACCATCGAGGACCTGGAGCGATGCGTCTAGGGACCCCACGAGTCGACCCGCAGCTGGGTCCAGCAGTGGCAGGACCTGTGGTACAACACGTCCGGAATCCACCCAGACACCACGATTCACTGCTTCATGACCTCGTGCCGCTACGAGCCCTTGGTCGCCAAGCTCAAGCGGGTGTACAAAACACTCGACAACATACCGGACCTCCTCGAGATAGCCAAGCGGTATGCGGAGGAGGACCCGAACCAAGAAACTGACAATGAGTCGGGAGGAAACCGCCGCACGAGTGGCCACGACAACGGGAGACGACCCGAGCTACGCTATAGCAACACTCGCCTCACCGACAAATGCCGCGGTGATGGGCGAGTCGACTTCGTCGCCAACGCCGGCTACGTGCCACATGATCCCAAGAGCTTCCGCCGCGACGGAGGCCAGCTCCGCGATAGCGGCAACTACAAGGCAAAGCCAAGGTTCTATCCCGCGGCTCTCCTCAACCAACCCTGTGTGTTCCACAACAGGGAGGGGAAGCCCGCCACGCACACGACCGCCGACTGCCACTCCCTGAAGGAGATCGAGAAGGCACGACGCGCACAGGAGGACCCTAACAACCACCTGCCAAACGGCGGGGCATTCGGCAACAACGTGGGATTGCTCCACACCTTCACCGGGTTCAGCACCAAGCGCGAGAAGAAGGTCACCCGCGCCGTCGCAGTCATCGCGGTGTCCCAATTCGCCACGGATCGAATATCCGGGGCGAGTCGCCTTGGTGGTCAAGCCCAAGGTAGGAGACTACTGGCTCCCCAAGACGCTGATGGATGGTGGAAGCTCCATCAACATTCTCTACCTGGACACGTTTAGGCGACTGTGGCTCACGCAGTCGATGATCGAGACGACCTACACCACCTTCCACGGAATCGTCCCCGATCGGAAGGCGTTCCCGATCAGCAAGGTGACGCTGCCAGTCACCTTCGGCACACCAGCGAACTTCCGCACCGAGCGGATCGTCTTCAAGCTGGTGCCCTTCAATAGCCCCTACCACTGCGTCCTGGGGCGGTAGGCATTTGGCAAATTCATGGCAGCGCTCCACTACGCGTATAACACGATGAAGCTCCTAGGGCCGTGTGGCATCATCACTATCCACGGCGACCCCGACATGGCCGCAGAATGCAAGGCTAAAGGCGCCGAGCTTGATGACGCCGTCATAGCCGCAGAAGCCAACCACACGGAGGAGCTTGCCAAGTACACGAGCGGGGTCAACAATGACGACCCCACAATACTCAAGAAGCCCAACTCGGAGGGCAGCGACTCCACCTCCTTTGAGGCAACGACGCACACTCGCTCCGTCGAGCTGGTCCCAGGCTACTCCAGCCAGACGGTGACGATCGGAACGAGCATGATCCCAGCATAGGAAGGCGCGCTCATCGAGTTCCTACGCGAGAATCGCGACATCTTCGCATGGAAGCCATCTGACATGCCTGGTGTCCCGAGGGAACTCGCTGAGCACAAACCCAACACCGACCCTAAAGCGCGAACCATTAAGCAGTCACTATGGCCCTTCAATGAAGAGCACCGTCGAGCAATCGCCGAGGAGGTGCAGCGTCTAATCGCTGCATGCTTCATTCAGCCAATCAAATACTCCAAGTGGCTGGCAAACCCAGTCCTGGTCGAGAAGAAAAAATGGACCTGGAGAATGTGTATCGACTACACAAACCTCAACAGCGCCTGCCTGAAGGAGAAGTTCGTCCTCCCGCGGATCGTTCAAATCATTGACTCGACCGAGGGCTCGGAGTCGCTGTGCTTCCTTGACGCCTACTCTGGTTATAACCAGATCAAAATGGCAGTCGAGGACGAGGAGAAGAAGGTGTTCATCACGCTATTCGGAGCATTCTGCTACACCGCTATGACCTTTGGCCTCAAGAACATCGGGGCGACCTACCAGAGGTTTATGCAGGAGTGCCTTGCGAGCCAAATTGGCTGCAACATCCATGTCTACATCGACGACGTGGTGGTGAAGTCCACTCGCCAGGGCGATCTACTCGCCGACCTGGCAGAAACCTTCGCAAACCTGCGGAGGTACAAGATCAAACTAAACCCAGGAAAGTGCACCTTAGGTGTACCTATTGGACAGCTGCTAGGGTATGTCGTCTATAAATGATGGATCGAGGCGAACCCCACCAAGATCAACATGATCGCCCAGCTCGGCAAACCCGAGTGCCTGCGTGACATTCAGAAGTTGGTCGGGCGAGTCACGACTCTCAGTCGCTTCATCCCCTGGCTAGGCGAGAAGGCGATGCCACTCTACCGCCTAATGCGCAAGAATCCCACGTTCCAGTGGGACAAGGAGGCAGACGACGCGCTCCACACACTCAAGGATGTGCTACTCGCGTCCCCGCTACTCGCTGCCCCCCGTCGACAAGGAGCCCATGCTTGTCTACGTAGCGGCCTCCGAGCGAGTCGTTAGTGCCGTCATGGTCGTCGAGCGACCAAAAGAGGGCAAGGAGCGCCCGGTGCAGCGACCTGTCTACTATATCAGCGAAGTCCTCACCGAGTCGCGCCAGTGATACCCACAGTACCAAAAATTGGTGTATGCGGTCTTCAGAGCCTAGCGGCGACTGCCGCACTACTTCCAGGAGCACCCAATCACAGTCGTCTCCTCAGCACCGTTGCAGTACATCATCCGCAACTGCGAGGAAAGCAGGCGAGTCGCCAAGTGGGCAGTGGATATCGGAGTCCACAACATCAGGTACGAGCCCCGCAAGGCAATTAAGTCGTAGGCTCTGGCAGACTTCCTCGCCGACTGGGAGGAGGCACAACAGCCAGAGAAGCTGCCGTACCTCCACTACTGGTCGCTGCACTTCGATGGCTCCAAGAACGCAGACGGCACAGGGGTAGGGATCGTCCTCACATCTCCAAAGGGCGACAAGCTACGCTACGTCATGTACCTTGACTTCACCCCCTGCACCAACAACATGGCCGAGTACAAAGCGCTCCTCCATGTCATGCTAGCAGCCAAGGAAATGAACATCAATTGTCCGCGCTGCTATGACGACTCCGACCTCGTCGCCGGGCAAGTCGCCGGCACATGCGATGCAGTCTCCCCCACCATGGCGGCATACTGCCAAGCAGTGGACCAGCTGGGAGGCCACTTCGTCGGCTACTCCGTCAAGTGGATCGATCGGCACAAGAACGAGGAAGCCGATGCCCTCTCTCGCATTGGGTCGACTCGCCTCGCGCCACCCACCGGCGTCTTCCTTGACATCATCACCAAGCCTTATGTTTCTCCCCCGCGGGAGATCGACATCAGAATTCCGCTGCAACCAGAAGCAGCCCTGGTCGCCATGCTCGCCGAGCCAAGCGACTGGACCTCGCCATACGTCGCCTAACTGGAGGGAGGCACCCTACCCACCGACGAGACGGAGGCCCGGATGATAGTACGCCACTGCAAATCCTTCGTCATCATCAACGGCGAGCTCCACAAGCGCAGCGTGACTGACGTGTTCCAACGCTGCGTACAACCCGTGGAAGGTCGCAAGATCCTCCAAGACATCCACGCCGGTGACTGCGGCCACCACGCTGGTGCTTGATCCCTGGTCGCCAAGGCCATGTGACACGGCTTCTATTGGCTCACCGTGCACGCAGACGCGGTCGACATCGTCCAACGATGCGTCGGATGTCAGAAATACGCCAACCAGAATCACGTCCCAAGCTCGGTGCGCAAGACCATCCCCATCACCTGGTCATTCGCCGTGTGGGGCATGGACATGGTAGGCCCCTTCAAGAAGGCCCCCTCCGGCTTCACCCACGTGTCGCAGTCGACAAATTCACAAAGTGGGTGGAGGCCAAGCCAGTACGAAAATGCAAAGGGAAGACCGCCACCAAGTTCTTACACGAGCTCATATATCGCTACGGGTTTCCGCACAACATCATCACGGACAACGACACCAACTTCGCCAAAGGAGTCATGGCTGAATTTTGCGAGGAGCACAACATACGAATCGACCTCGCCTCAGTCGCCCACCCGGAGTCGAACGGACAGGCGGAACACGCCAACCAGAGCATCCTCCACGGCCTGAAGCCGCGACTACAAGTCCCCCTTGAGCAAACTCCGGGGTGCTGGGTCGAAGAGATCCCCTCCGTCATCTGGGGCATCCGCACCTCCATCAACAGGTCGACAGGGTTCACCCCCTTCTTCATGGTGTACGGGGCCGAGGCCATCATGCCAACCGTCCTCGAGCACGACTCGCCTCGAGTGGTCAACTACGCGGAGGCCGACAACGACCTCGCACGCTAGGACGGGGTCGACCAGCTCGACGAAGCATGCGACCTAGCTCGCTCCCGCACCGCCATCTACCAGCAAGGGCTTCGCCGCTACCAAAGCCGGCGAGTCTGGACTCGCACCTTCCAGGAAGGCGACCTGGTCTTGCGACTGATCCAGGACAAGAAAGGCATGCACAAGCTCTCTCCCCCTTGGGAGGGACCATTCGCCATCGGGCGAGTCCTGGGCAACGACGCCTACTACCTCATCGACGTCCGAGGCGACGGACAACTCGACATCAAGCGTCCATTGAATGTAAACCTCTTATAGAAGTTCTACACCTAGAACTCCAACATGTACTCCCCCCGCTTTAAAGTAAAGAAGATCGATTCGCACAAATCGTGTTTACTCTCCATACCTTGTGCCACTCCCACTCATACAAACAACGTTACGCTACTCGCGGAAGTCAACCCTTGGTCACGCGACCGACACGGCCAAATAGCGATACGAGGGCACCGAAAAACTTCGGGCCTTGTGTCATCTACGAAAAACGTCAACCTAGAGCCCCATCGAAGTCGCCCCGCTCGACTGGCTTTCCGAGCCAGGACGACTGCATTCGCTTCTAACAACGACCCAGTCCTCCACATACTTGGCGCAGCGACTCGAACGTCCAATTACCATGCTCGGGGACTGACGCCAGTCCAAACACGAGCGACTAGGGAAAAATGCCAAGCACGAGAGAGTGTCCTGGAATCGCCATGTGACTGATCCTACGGATCAGGTGGAGCGACGCTCTTAATACAACATGCCTCGTCCTCACCTACCTTGGGCATGCGACTAGAACGTCCAAGTACCACGCTCTGGGACTCGGCTACCCAACCCCGTTCACGCCTGGGAAAACGGCTAAGTATAGACCACCCCTTGGGGTCGCCACGCGACTGGCTTTTCAAGCCATGGCGAGTTAACATCAACTTACTAACAGTTTAGTAACATACATACACGTAAAAACGAGGTAAACCACACAAAAGGGCGGACGCGCTCAGGGACTCGCACAATCCATAATCAAATCAAACACTGACAAAAGAATCCTTGCATTCCTTAAGGCAGCAAAATTGTTTGCTTACAAGGGCAGTTACATATCTGTTACAACTAACGCCACTTGGCAACCTAATCTATTCTGCAGGCTTCGATGACGAGGTACCACCACTCTTGCGGGCGTGGATAAAGGGAACCCACGGGTTCGAGGGGTATGTCATGAGAGCACCCACCATGGCCGCTCGGAACGGTTGCTCCACCTTGAAGTCACGGTGCGCTGACTCGGGGTCGTTCTGGGCAACGACCATCTCCTGGTACGGAATGAGGTCACCCATCGCCCATACCCGGTCGGATTACACCGCAGCCCGCTCGGTCAGCTTCAGCACTTCGGAGATCTCGGCTGCGCCTGTCGACAAAGGGTACCTGCTGGTGACATCGTCAAGGTCGAAGTCGTCGGGGGAGTGCGCAAGCCCAAGGCTCAGCGCAGTCGCAACGCCACGATGGAAGGTTGACCACGACATGAAATCAACCACAGCCGGGGCCTTCTCCAGGTAGCGCCAGACATCGATGAGGTCACTGGGGATCACCTCCGTCGGCGAGATCTCTTGAAGGTATGCGCGAATGTAGGTCGTTGACAAAGCGGCAGAGTCAACCTGCGTGGCGACACATTGCCGCGCGTCATACGACTGCACTTTGGCCACATCATCAATAATCCTCCCTGCAACACACAAGCAGATAGTAAGGAAGGCTCCAACAAAACAAAAATGACCCGCACGCTCGGGGATTCGCTAGTCACTCAAAGGAACAAAGATCCCACCAATCAAAGGACGGCAGGTCCCCGTAATGAAGTCTTGTAGACCGGAGAGGCCATCCTGCAGCCCGGCGACGAGTGCATCTGACACCTTCCGTTCTTCAGCAGCAGTAGCAGCAACGGCTGCCTTGGCCCTCTCATCGGCCGAGGTCGCCTCCGCCTTCGCGTCCTTGAGCTTCCGCTCCAAGTCGACGATCCGCTTTTCCGCGGTGCTCAAGGAAGATTGGGAAGTCGTCAGGTCGCTCGCAGGGACCATGCCCTCACGGGCCTTCTCCATCATGGCCGCATGACCCTCTACGTCAATAAAACCATAAGTACGAGATTCGCAAAAGACATCCTCGACAACAAGCATGTCAAGCACTTACCAGCGGTCACCCGAAGCTACTCGTTCGCCCCTTGAACGGAGTGGAGCTCCTTCTCTAGTCGCTCCTTGGCAGCCAATCGCTCTGCCGACTCGCGCTGAATCCCCGACATAACGACAACAAATCAGTGATAAAATTACTAAGTGCCTAGGAGCTGAAATTCAGCAGTTAGCCACTCGGGGACTGGACGGCGAAAAAAATTCTAAGTGCCTAGCCGCTGAAATTTAGCGGTTAGCCACTCGGGGACTGGACAGTGAAAAAATTCTAAGTGCCTAGCCTCTGAAATTCAGTGACTAGCCACTCGGGGACTGGACATCAAAATCAATAAGGATCTGGCCGCTGGGCTTAAATTCAGCGGCCAGATCCTCGGGGACTGGACATACCTGGATGGTGGCACCTAGCATGCTGTGAAGCTCCATTGCATCCACCGACGGGAGAACGAAAGGAGTGCGCCCGCGACATTGGTAGACCTCCGTGCCGATGACCTTAGGCACTGGCCCGATGGCGCTAACGCACTCGCCACAGAGGTCCTCGCTACAAAGCGAGGGCACGTTGCTACTGCAGCCCCCGCGCCACTCGAGGTTGGGCCTGTCGCCCCGACCAACACCACGGGCTCCACCCGCTGCGACTCCGCTTCCACTACGGCCTTCGAGGCCGCATCTTCTCCAGTTGGAGCTTTGCTTGGGGCGACCACCGACTCGTATGAAATTGTGACGATGTCGTCGCCCCTTGCCTTCTTTGCACCCTCAACAGGCGTCGCGACTTCGTCGCTCTTCCTCTTCTTCGAGAGATGGACCTGCGCCCTCGGGGCACCCAACGGGACCTTGGCCACCGAGGGGTGGCCTATCTTCTTCACACTAGTCCTGCAATATGGCGATGTCAACGAGTTCGCCGGACGAACATAAGTTGGTTGTTCAACTCAAAGAGGTACTCACTTGGAGACTGGGATGAAACGGAGGCCGGTGCGAATACTAACTAGCTTCCCCAATTCTGGCCCCAGCTTCCGGCTGAGGCCTGGCTCAAGCATGCTCTGGATCCATGTCACCGAGGGCTTCTTTGTGGATGAAGCTGCGGCAGGAGGGTCCGTGCCAATCGCTTCTGGCGCTCCCCTTGGTGGCGAGGCGCCCGCGGGTGGAGCGGCCCTGAGCCCGGTGACGTCGGCAAAGGGCGGTGGCAGTGACGCCAGCGGCACCTCACCCTCTACCACGGCCGTGTCGGCTGCCGCAGTCGCTTGTGCCGGCGTGCTGGCCCCAGCCTCCACAGCCACACCGGTAGCTTCGGAGCTACTCGCGGACTAAGGCGGTGATGTTGGCTTGGATGGCCCCTTATTCTTCTTCGGTGGTGGTTTCTTATTTGATGGAGTGGCCTCACGCCGCGAGGAGTGCTCGGGGAGCTTGTCAGCATCATCGTCGTGAGCCTCGAGGCTCTTGCTAGCCTTGATCTTGCGTTGTCGCTGCCCACGGGTCTTACGGACCGTGGGAGCGGCGACCTCCACGGCCTTGTCGTCGTCATCGTTGTTGTCAATGTCGTTGTTGCTGCCACTGTCATTTCTGACGCCGCCCTTGTCGGACGAAGACTCGCTCTTGTCATCGGTGGACTAGTTCGAGTTCTCATCGTCAGCAGGTGGAAGCCAACCTTCCACCACTTGGAACAACTGCAAAGATAAAATGCAATTAGCACGAACCGCGACTACAAATCTGCGACTGCGAAATGTATGAGAAGCTGGGAACTTACGGTCGGAGCCTTGCGCTTCGCAGTGTAAGGGGGAACTCCGTCTTTCGCATCAAGGTATTCTGCCTCGGTGATTTTCTTCAAGGCCAAGGTGTAATCGTTGAGCTTCCACTCGGCCGTGCAAGACTTCGTCGGGTCGTCCTTGCCCATGTACTCATACATGCAGTGGGCGCGACTGGCCAAAGGCACTAGCCGCCGCCCAAACCAATAGTTATACAAGTTGATCGTCTGGAGGCCCTTCTTCTTCAGGATACAGATTGTCTGCATCATTTCGTTGACCACCATCCGTTGGTCGTGCGGAAGCTTGGCGACTTGGAGCCGACGTGGCTCGAGTCGGTCGGCGAAATACATTGTAAGCGCCACATCATCTTCTAGCGGCGACTTGGTCACGTAGAACCAACTCTTCTTCCACTCGTTCGTCGGCTTCTTCGGCAGCATTAGGTCGAAGAAGGAGGCCTTCGACTTCAACTGAAAGGTGAGGCCGCCCGCGGCCAGCATCGGGCCGCCTGCCTCTTCGTGTCCGATCCTCCCGTGGAATAGATCTTGACACATGGGGAAATACGGCCGGCATCCTAGGTAGTACTCGCAAAATGCCACATGGCGAGTTGCTCAATGTTGTGCGGTCCTATGTCTGACGGCTGGATGTCGTAGTAGGCGCAGAAGCGGCGAAAGAAGAGGGAGGTGGGGAATACGAGCCCCCTCTCCAGGTGGCTGGTGAAGCAGATGAACTCTCCGTCACGCGGATCTGGTACCACCTCTCCGGTTGCGGGGATGCGCCACCTCCCGGCGCGGAGAATCCATGCTTCCTCGAATGACTTCAGCAGCACCTTCGTGCATTTGGATATCCCCCATGGCTCCACCGGAGGCGCCATCGGTCGGAAGATCTAGGGTTGCAGATCGCTCTGGGTCACTCTGATCGCTAAGGAGAAATGGAAGACCGGGGGACGCGCGATATCGGAGGAAATGTGGGGATGACCGCTTGTCGCCCTTCACTCCCCTTATATAGCGGTTGTTACTCGCCATTCTTGGAGAGCCGTTATCGCGCGGTGATTACGCCGATATTACCATTGGATTACCCAATGGCTAGTTTGACCAGTGCTGACGGTCCAACTTCGTCTACTCGACTCGCCATCTTAAGCAATATCACTACTCGCCGACCTGATCGCCTTGGCTGCAATTTGACTACTCGCTGACCTGATCACCATGGCAGTGATTCGGCTATTCGCCGACCCATTTTCCATGCTACGATTCGACTGGTCGCCGTTATTGCGACTGAGATAAAAAGTTCCCTCTTTTATTCAGGAATTCCACCATCGATTCGACTGGGCTTCCAAGTTGGACCCGCATACTCCGACTGCCAACAAACACCTGCGACGAATCAACGACGGCCTCGGGGACTACTGATGGGTATATGCCGAGTGGGGTATACCTAGCAGGACGTTTCCTATTGTCCCAAGCTGCCAGCGAGTGGGCCTATAGGACGGTGACTGGATCAAGAGTTAACAGGGAGCCAGGTGACTGGAAGCTGAAGGCCTAGAAGCGTAGCTGGGCCCAGTCGGATTAGGTCAAACACCCTCCAAATCCTTAACTAATTCGGTTGGAGATCTGTAAACCCTAGCGAGGTGAGTCTATATAAACCTCCCTAGGGTACGCATAGAGGACACATTCCTTCATACACCCCCTGCGACTCGCCGCCTAGCCGTCGAGCTTGCCCTTGTACTCTATCATCAATACAATCTAGCAGGAGTAGGTCTTTACCCTCCGGGGGGCCGAACCTAGGGTAAACCCTTGTGTCTCTGCCCTCATCTCGCACCGCAGATGGCTGGCCGCTGTTGCCCCTCGTTCTACTACTCGCTGCCGATTGCAGCGTTTGCCATGGCCATTCCCACGACAACTCTCCAACTGAACCTCTTCCAAAGGTATAGTATCTTTCAAAAAAGTTTCTTCCATCTCCGGATGGCATTTCTTCAACTAACTCACATGAAACACATTGTGAACTGCTGACAGTGATTCAGGTAATTCAATCTCATAAGCCACTTCTCCTTTGTGGCTCAAAATATTGAATGGTGCAACGTACCTTGGTGCTAACTTTCCTTTGACTCTAAATCTCTTCACACCACGAAGTGGTGAGACTCTAAGATACGCTCTATCATCTACCTCATAGGTGACTTCTCTATGCTTTGGATCTGCGTAGCTCTTCTGCCATGACTGTGCTATCTTCAATCTGTCCTTTACCAATTTAACTTTCTCTTCATCTTCCTTAATCAGTTCAGGTCCGAACAAATTCCTTTCTCCAACACCACTCCATAGAAATGGCGTAGTACACTTCCTTCCATAGAGAAATTCAAACGGTGCCATCTCAATGCTGGCTTGATAGCTGTTATTGTAAGATAATTCTATGTAAGGCAGACTTTCATCCCAACTAGCACCATAGTCTAGGGCACATGCCCTCAACATATCCTCCAAAATCTGATTGGTCCTTTCTGTCTGTCCATCAATCGTAGGGTGAAAAGCTCTGCTGAGCTCTAATCTTGTTCCCAATGATTCATGCAGTTGTCGCCAAAAATGTGAAGTGAACTGAGTTCCTATATCAGACACAATACTCTTAGGTACTCCATGCAGACATACAATCCTGTTCATATAGATCTTGGCTAACTTAGCACTTGTATAGGTTGTCTTCACGGGTATGAAATGAGCCACTTTAGTGAGGCGATCTACAACAACCCAAATGGAATCATATCCAGATCTAGTCCTTGGCAGTCCGGTGATAAAATCCATACCAATCTTATCCCACTTCAAATCAGGAATGGGTAGTGGTTGCAATAACCCTGCCGATTTCTGATGTTCCGCTTTCACTCGAATACACACATCACACAAAGCAATATGTTCTGTGATGTCCTTCTTGAGATTATTCCACCAAAATCTTTCCTTCACATCCATGTACATTTTGGTGTAACCTGGATGAATGGAATATGGTGAGTTGTGTGCTTCCTGCAGAATCAGTTTCTGAAGTTCCGGATCTTGCGGAATGCAGATACGTTTCCATACCATAAAGTACCATATTCGTCTTCATGGAATCCTTTAGCTTTCCCTTTGCTAATTTACCTTTAATCTCCTCAATTTCCTTGTCCAACTTTTGAGCTTCTTTGATCTTGTCCAACAATGTGGGTTGAACATCTAATGGCATGAGATATCCTTCGGGCACTATCTCCAATCTGAGATCTTTGAATTTGGCACACAGATTATCTGGCAATTCTCCCTTAGTAAGGCCATTCACATAAACCTTATGGCTTAAAGCATCCGCTACAACATTTGCTTTACCGGGATGTTATTGCAAACTCAAGTCATAGTCCTTGATGAGCTCTAGCCATCTTCTTTGTCTCATATTGATTTCCTTCCGAGTAAAGATATATTTCAAACTTTTGTGATCCGTGAACACTTCACAACGTTTTCCCAAAAGATAATGTCTCCATGTTTTGAGCGCATGGACAACAGAGGCTAACTCTAAGTCATGAGTAGGATAATTCACTTCATGAGTTTTGAGTTGTCTCGAGGCATAGGACATAACTTTCCCTTCTTGCATAAAAACTCCACCTAGTCCTTGGTGAGATGCATCACAATAGACTTGGAAATATTTCTCCAAATCTGGCAGACACAAAACTAGTGCTGACACTAGTCTTTTCTTTAACTCCTGGAAACGGGTTTCACATCCTTCAGTCCAATCAAATTTATTTTCTTTCTTGAGTAACTCCGTCATTGGCTTGGCTACCTTTGAGAAATTCTCAATGAACCTTCTATAGTATCCTGCCAAGCCTAGGAAATCGCGAACTTCTTTCACTGACTTGGGAGATTCCCATTCAGTTACAGCTGACACCTTTGCGGGATCGACAGCTATACCATCTCCTGACACAATGTGTCCAAGAAATCCAACTTCATTTAACCAAAATTCGGACTTGCTGAATTTGGCATACAGCTTGTGCTCCCTGAGCTTCTCGAGTATCAAACATAAATGTCCTTCATTCTCTTCTTTGCTCTTGGAATAGATCAAAATGTCATCGATGAATACGACAACAAACTTGTCAAGAAACTCCATGAACACTTTATTCATCATGTTCATGAAATAAGCTGGTGCATTTGTCAATCCAAATGGCATCACAGTACCTAGTGGTGAAAGCAGTCTTAGGTATGTCGTGCTCTCTAATCTTTAGCTGAAAGTAGACTGATCAGAGATCAATCTTTGAGAACACACAGGCTCCTTCTAGCTGGTCAAATAGATCATTGATTCTAGGCAAAGGGTACTTGTTCTTTATAGTCACCTCATTGAGTGAATGATAATCGATGCATAACCTTTGGCTTCTATCCTTCTTCTCAATAAACAAAACCGGTGCACCCCAAGGCGAAGAAATTGGTTGAATAAATCCTTTATGCAACTGTTCTCCAAGTTGTTTCTTGAGTTATTTCAACTCATCAACTAACATCTTGTAGGGTCTCTTTGCTATTGGTCCTGATCCTGGTAGCAAGTCAATCAGAAACTCCACAATCTATCTGGTGGCATTCCTAGTAATTCCTCCGGAAACACATCCGGATATTCCATCACAACTGGTACACTGTCTATGCTAACCCCCTTAAGAGAATTTAGCTTACTTCCTTTGGATTCAAAGTTAGACTTGAACCTAATCCGTTTCTTGTCCGGGGTTGTGAGTGTAACAGTACGATTGGCACAATCTAGTACTCCTTCATACTTAGAAATCCAATCCATGACCCAAATAACATCCAATCCTTAGGAATATAGGATTATCAAACTAACTGGAAACTTATACTTTCCAAATTCTATCACTAGATCATGACATCCAAAATTCACTATCATCTCCCCACCGGGAGAGCTTACTTTAATAATACACCCAATAGTTTCAGTTGGAAGTCCATTTTTATAAACAAAGGCTCTTGATATGAATGAATGCGATGCACCGGTATAAAAAAGAACAAGTGATGGAAAAGAATTAAGCTTGAACTTACCAGCCACAACATTAGACTCTTCATATATTTCTTCCACATTGATGTGGTTCACTTGTCCCTTCTGGAAAGGGTTATGCTTGTTGGCTCCTTAAACTTTCTTTTCTAGGCACTCATTTGCATAGTGCCAAGTTTTCTTGCATTTGAAGCACTCAACCTGACTGATATCTCTTTTAGCAGGCTGACTTGCATTGCCATTTCCATTGTGGTGGCTCTTGTGTCCACTCTTGTGGTTCTTATACTTATCATTGTCATGGCTGCGGTGGTGCTTATTGTCATGGTGACAGTTACTGTTGTGGTGGTTGTTATACTTCCCATGCTTGTGGGATCCAGAACCCCCACTATCATCACCATGTGAGCGTTTATGAGACGATCCCGAGCTATGCTTGTCAAAGTGATGCTTCCTCTTCCTGTTCTCAACCTGCTTCATCTTGCTTTCCAAGATGGTGGCCTTTTCACACAGTGATTGATATGTTGGGACATAGGCAACAGATAGTTGCAAGTTCATTTCATCATTCAATCCCTCGAGGAACTTATCCTTCCTCTTGGCATCAGTATCAACTTCATCCGGTGCATAATGCGCCAGATTGTTGAACTCAATGTATTCAGCCACACTGCGGTGACGCTGTTTCAGATTGTGGAATTCCTTCTTCATCAAATTCATCACTCCTGATGAGATGTGAGTTGTATGGAATCCATCCTCAAAAATAGCCCAAGTCACATCGTCAAGGGGAGTGGTGATGTGAAAGTTGTCCCACCATGTTACTGCTGGTCCTTCAAGCAGATGTGCTGCGAACCTGACCTTTTGTTCATCGGTGGAACCAACAGTGACCAAGTCTTTATTCACAGAGCGTAGCCAGTCATTGGCTACCATGGGATCAGTGGTTCTCGAGAACTTGGCTGACCTCAACCTCAAAAACCTTGTAAGCATGTCAAATGCTGGTGGGTTATGGTTGTTGTTGTTGTTGTTGTTGTTGTTGTTGTTGTTGTTGTTGTTGTTGTTGTTGTTGTTGTTGTTGTTGTTGTTGTTGTTGTTGTTGTTGTTGTTGTTGTTGTTGTTGTTGTTGTTGTTGTTGTTGTTGTTGTTGTTGGTGTTGTTGTTGGTGTTGTTGTTGTTGTTGTTGTTGTTGTTGTTGTTGTTGTTGTTGTTGTTGTTGTTGTTGTTGTTGTTGTTGTTGTTGTTGTTATTTGTTTATTTGTTGTTGTTGTTGTTTATTTGTTGTTGTTGTTTATTTGTTGTTGTTGTTGTTGTTGTTGTTGTTGTTGTTGTTGTTTATTTGTTGTTGTTGTTGTTGTTGTTGTTGTTGTTGTTGTTGTTGTTGTTGTTATTTATTTGTTGTTGTTGTTGTTGTTGTTGTTGTTGTTGTTGTTGTTGTTGTTGTTGTTGTTGTTGTTGTTGTTGTTGTTGTTGTTGTTGTTGTTGTTATTTGTTGTTGTTGTTGTTGTTATTTGTTGTTGTTGTTGTTGTTGTTGTTGTTGTTGTTGTTGTTGTTGTTGTTGTTGTTGTTGTTATTTGTTGTTGTTGTTGGTGTTGTTGTGGTTGTTGTTGTTGTTGTTGTTGTTGTTGTTGTTGTTGTTGTTGTTGTTGTTGTTGTTGTTGTTGTTGTTGTTGTTGTTGTTGTTGTTGTTGTTGTTGTTGTTGTTCTGATTCTGGTTTTGATTGGCCATGAACTGGGTCATCATCTGCATCAGTTGAATTTGAGCTATCATCAACTGCTGCATCTCGGGATTGCCGTTATTGTTGTTGTTGTTGTTGTTGTTTGGGTTGGGGTTGGCACGACTAGTGTAGCACCCTGGGTAAAACCACTACGAGAAAATCGCATGTTATTCCTACTTTGTGCATCATCATAACATCAGCATGCATCTTTTTGAATAAAACTATTTTCGGGTTTTGGAACCCCGTGCCACGTTTTCGCGGTATCGACAAGCCTAGTCACACTTTCGGGTTCCCAATCGTTTACAACCCTCGTCACAAACCTCTGGGTCCGTCTCGGAGCCAGCCAACTTCATAGCGGGTAGCTTGGTGGGGTGGCCCCCTGAAATATTATATGAATATTGCAATTGCTCTGTTGTGATGCCTCGTTGGGTTTTCATTTGGTTTTTCTCGAGGTTGATCGTGTGTGTGTTGCTATTTGTGCCCGCCTACAGGGTAAAACTTTCTGAAAGCCGTGTCCGCGGTTATGGATGACTTGGAGCACAGTATCTCGATCATAGACAACTATAACTAAAGTAGTGCTATAAATTTGACTTTATAATGACTAGTAATCAGCTTCACTATAATGGAATGGCTAAATAAAAGTGCCAACAACTACTGGTTTGGGTTTTCACCTGTTACCATTGTATCTGACTAGTAAGTATTGCAACTACAACGGAATGGCTAAATAAAAGTACCAACAACTGCTGGGTTTTGGGATGCCTCATGCTATATGTATCTGACTAGTAAGTACTACAACTACAACAGAATGGTTAACTAAAACTGCCCACTGCTTATTATATCAGGATGACTCATGCTATCTACATCTGACTAGTAATTGCCACAACTATAACGGAATGAATAAAACTGCCAACTGTGTGAGTTCCTCGGTTGACTTCCTCGTTTGATCTCGAGGGGGAAATACCAGGATGGGTATGCTTGGTGATAGTTTCAGGTTGGATCCGAAAAAGGTATTTCTTATCCCTATCTGATAGCCGCCAGCTGTATTGAGTCTCTATAGGTTGTTTAGTGCATGATGCGATGCCGCTTCAGTCCACCATACCTATGTAGGCGAGGACCGCCGAATTCTAGTCTCGCCATGTACTGGTCTCAGTACCGACCACTCTCTTTTTCCTTCACCCTTTGTCGGCACCCCTTTTGTTAAGCAGGTTTTGAGATCGACGTCGTTAGCAGGGTTACCCTTCCGGCTTGGCCTGGGCAGGGTTATGGACACCATTGGTTATTCTTCAGTTCTCTTAGCTCAATTTGCATCTTGTCCATACTCGGACGCTGTATCGTTTTAATGGTGATTTGGATCTTTGTATTATATATTTGTATTCTTGACTCATGGAGTCGTGTTGTATATATCTGTTCTGTGGGTTCCATCGTGAACTATTGTGTAATGGTATTACTTCGTTTTCCACCCGCACGCAAGTGCCTGGTGGGCGCCTTTGAATCGTTTCTATGCGAGTTTGGCGGTAATCGCTAAAACTTGCATAGGGTCGATTCTGAGGGTGTTACAACTAGGAGGCATCCGTGGTTTCAATAAGGATAAGTAATGACATATAGCCCATAGATGCTATGCACAATACATCACAAAGCAACAAACACAATAAAAAATCACAAGATAAACATAGAGTTTAAAAAACATAAACCACAAGTTTTGGGAAAGTAAACATAATAGCAAGCCATACAGATGTTGGATGATCATTGCGACACAATAAATCAAAGGATGATAGATAAATAGGTAGCCAAATAATCAACTCTACTCCTCCATGTCGACCTCCACGTCCACAAGAGTAAGTCCGGCTGTCTCCATAGCTGACTTGTACTCCTCCACACTGGTGGTCAAGGCCTCAATCTTCGCGCGAAGGGATCTCTTCTACGAGCGAATCCTCTCTATCAATCCCTGCCGAGTATCTAACTCAAAGTCTTTGGCCTCTATCTCGGCCCTCATGTCCTTGATCTTCTTGTTTCTGTCCTGAACTCTCTTCTCCTGATTCTTGAACTTCTTGTCCTGGCTCTCGAATCTGGCCTCCATCTCCTTGACGATCTCGTCTTGCTCCGCGAAGAGCTTGTCCTTCTCCCTCAACTGAACCTGGATCTCGTCATTGCTAAGCATGACGTTGATCCTATCTGTGTCAAGGTGCCTAATAAGACCCTCTAGGTCCTAGAGGTACAAACGAACTGGCTCTATCATCTCTCTAGTAGCGCCCTCATACACCAATGCCTCTCCCTCCTCATCACGTCTCCCGAACGGGTAGAAGTAGAGGCCCCGGAGCTCGGTGGCGTGGCATCCGCAGAGGCATCCGAGTAGATCCTGCATGACTACATCTAGACCCTTCTCTTTGTCATCGTGCATCAGCTTGAAGGAAATCTCCTCCGTGAGTGGCTCCGTCTAGCGTCCCGACTGTGTGACTCTAAAGCCCCAAAGATCCTTCCTCTCGAACTTGGTAAGCTGGAGTGACTTAATGCTAGGAAGTGGGAGGTTGAGCACACTAGTGAACTGCATGATACATGAACCAAAACGAGTTCCATTGAACTCCTCGTAAGTGCTGATCACAAAGCTAGGCATCTAATGTATAAGATAGAGAAATATTACACCAACACAAGTAAGAGAAAAACAAGACAGTAAAAAGATAAAAAAAGCATACAATCATCCATAAACATACAAGTCATGGCATACAAGCCTACCACAAGTACTAAGGTTCAAACATAGCTTAGACAAATTTTTGCGAGAAAACAACAAGTGTGGTGGTCCAACTAGCGGAGTATGTTACAATTATCACTCATATGCTAACTCTATGATATCTTCCCTTAGAATTTTTTTGGCAGTCTCTAAGTCTTGGGTATACTTATTCTCCTCTTTAAGGTCATTTTGGGTATTGAGCATTCTACACTTGAGTCTTTCACCAAGATCCTTGATAGCATTCCAGGCTGCATTTCTTGCAGAGTCAAAGAATGTCGTATACATTTCTGAGTTGGTGCCCATGTATAATCCCGACTCTTTGTGGTTGTCTCTCTTGTTTTTATACAAGTGAAGTTGCACCCACAAATATTCTTCTCCTCCATCCATAACTGGAAATCCCTTGTACACGACCTCACCATGTATTCCCAAGCTAACCATAAGGGTTTTGAGTGCTTTGGGAAACTCCGTCTCACATTCTAAAGTCATGGTCATGAGTGGTCCCTTCTTGACGGCTTCATTGATGGTGGCCATCTACAAATTGAGATGAGAAAGAAAATTAGAAAAGGTTTACGAGAATAAAAAGACAAGTGTGGAATTTGCAAAGAGTTGCATTTTTTTCTTAGTGGTTTTCCTAGTCTAATCCAACTTAGGGTCATAATCCTACAGGCAACACAGTGCTCTGATACCATCTATAAGACCCCACCTTTATAAGGTAAAGGCCCCTGTGATTGCAATGCTAGTCCCTGGATCAAATGCTAGCATCCATAGTTTAAGATGAAGTACATAGATACAAAGGTTGTTATTACATCGTCATTCTAGAGATAACATAGTATTTTACAACTCATATGCCAAAGACTAGTACAAGAGTTCATAACATAAGTAAATAAAATAAAGTCTTCATCTTCATGTGCCACAGGCAAGCATGTTGAATGTAGATTCATAACCCTAATCTCCATCAGAGTAACCTGCAACATCATAAGTTACAACCAAAGTGGGTCAATACATTTGGAATTGTATTAGCAAGTGATACCTTAGTAGAATAGTAGTAACTAACATCTATATGAATTTGTCTAAGTATAGCTTAGGCTTGCTTTGCTCAAAATAGATTTCACCTATCATTTGAAATCACTAAGTTTTGTTTAACAAAAACTCCCAAGGAACCATCAATAGACATTGGTGAACCTTTACCCTTGTTCAACCACAAGTTTTTAACTTAGAAATTGGGATGAGGAGATCCTTGGTAGCTTCAATGTCTTTGATGCTAAAATTGTCCGTTGCCGGGGACACAGCTAAGTACTTAGGTTTTACCCTCTCGAGAGGTAGTGCACTTTCCCCACAAGACTCGACATGCTTCGAGACGAGACCTTTCAGAAGCCTTCCCTTAGATCACCATGGATGCGTTCCATCCTATCACCCTACCACCAACTGTCCATCTGGCTAAGTTATTGCAACCTATATGATCAAGGCAGAGCCCATATGCCATGTGGTTGCACTAGAAGCTTCTAAACACTAAGTATCTCAAATCCCTTTGTTCCTGGGTGGCTTTCCACAAGTGAGATACACAAGGTAAACCATAGAAATGGGCCTTGTGTAACCACTCAACATAAACCATCATACCATTCCACCCAGGTGATTCATTCACTTAGTTGTTTTATTAGTCGAAACACAAGTCAAATGACTTAGCAAAATTTCCATAGCATGAATATAATCTACCCTTGTTTGCTAATATCTAGGGTAAGCATGATAACATAACAAGTATCTTGACTTAGAGATTATTCTACTAAGTCCACAACTACTAGGACTTCCCAAGGCATAGCATATATACTTAGTAAACATTCCATGCAAGCCCTATTCAAAATATCACTAGTGCATATTCAAAATAATAGGACAAAATATATGCAGCATCACTTGCCTTGGTAGTATTTGGGGGAGTAGCAACAATCCTCACACTCACAATCACCACTAGCACCAAAATCAACACATAAAATGACAGCACCAAATTCATATTCAAATATTCAAGCAAAAATAATATGAATGCATGGAAATGCCATGAAATGACTTCTCTAAATCAAACAAGTCAACTAAATAGTACTAAACACAAATCCATGTATTTAAATTCTAAACAAACTTAAATTTGCTTTAAAATCATTTTATAAACATTTCATATAGTCAAAATAGGCCTATAAAGTGTTCTGCATAAAATCCTATTTTTCCAGAAACAAAATACAAATTTAAGCCCATAGTAATGTAGGATTCATTTTTCTGAATCCAATGATATATTATTTGCATTTTTTTTGGATAAACAGAACACATATATGAATTTTACAAGTTTAAATTCCTAGTAGATTCAAAAATAGATTTTAAAATAAAATCACAGACACGTGGCTGTGTCTGATTGGCCCGTACCGGTTCGGTTGGATCGATCAACGAGACCCGTAGGATTTAAATGAAATCGCATGGGACAGATTGATCGATAACGATTCATTAAGTGACTCGTTCTACGCCTTTAGATCTAGATCCAACGGTGCTCGATCAAACAACCATGGATGGGCGGCGCAAATGTGAAGGGTTTCGCGGCATAGTAAATCAAAATTTTCTACGGATGCGAACAGAGGGAAAGCCACGATCTAATCTAGGAGATGCAATCAACGAGAGAGATTAGATTAGATCTTCATACCCTTGAAGATTCGCACAGCGGAACATTTGTCGGAACGTGGGTGATGTAGTTGTACTCGCTTCTCCTCCTCGCGATCCGATCCGATCTAGCACCACAAGTGGCGGTGCCTCCGTGAGATGCACACGTGCAGCACCTCGACGTCTCCTCCTTCCTCGGACCAGCAAGTATGGTGGAGAGATAGATTGGATCTACAGCACGACGGCGTGGTGTATATGGTGGAGAATTTGCTGCAGGCTTCGCCTACAAGCAAATGGGAGGGAGAGAGGAAAGCTAGCAAGGCGGCTAGGGTTTGGAGGAGAGGTGTGTGGGGGTGCGCCCCTCTTTATATAGAGGCGCACTAGCCCTCCCCAAGCCCAAAGGATAAGGAGTGGGGGCATGGACTCTCCTCTTCTAGAAACCCTATCTCTAGTTTAAGCGATTTAAACTCTCTAGGATCGGTGGGCCCTATGGGGCCTTTGTGCCCCTGCCCAATGCGGCCAGGACACTCCCTCATAGGCCCATGCCCCTCCCGGAAGGTGGGGCCACGTTGGTCCCCTTCCGAAGGTTCTAGAAGCTTCCTACAATACCGATTAACGGAACAATTTGAACTCCAAAACTGCCGCCTTATATGAAACTTATTATCCGGACCATTAGAACCTCTCGTGATGTCCGGATCCCATCGAGACTCGAACAAAATTCATAAACCAATTATCCAATCTATCCTAGCGTCAAGACACGTTAAGTGTGTGACCCTGCGGGTTCGAGAATATGCAGACATGATCTTCTATCAATAATCAACAACGGGGTCTGGGCACCCATATTGACTCCCACACATTCATCGATGATCATATCGTATGAACCACGATGTCAGGATTCAAACAATCCCATATATATATATATATTCCCTTCGTCTCGCGATATTTTACTTGCCCGAGATTCGATCGTCGGTACCGTCATACCTAGTTCAATCTCGTTCACAGCAAGTACTTTACTCGTTCCGTAATCCGATATCACTTTGTGATTAACTCCTTAACCACATGCTTGCAAGCGGTGTTGATATCGATTACCGAGTGTGCCCAAAGTATATCTCTCCGACTTGGGAGGGACAAATCCCATCTCGATACATACAACCCAACAGATACTTTCCGATCACCTGAGAGACACCTTTATGATCACCCTCTCATAGGATGACGTTTGATGACCTCAAATCTTTCTTCTGATACCAGGGAGTTGTATTATCTCATGGTCTAAGGAATACAATATTTGACATAGGAAAAGCTATGCAAAGATGAACACGATGATACGATCTAATTGCTTCGCTTAGTTTGGGTCTGTCCATCATATCATTCTCCCAATGATATGATCTCATTATCAATTGACAACTCATGTCTATGGTTAGGAAACCTTAACCATCATTGATCAATGAGCTAGTCCTTAGAGGCGTACCAGGGACACGGTGTTGTTCACAAACCACACAAGTATTAATGTTTCCGCTTAATACAATTCTAGCATGGAATATAAACTTTATCATGAACAAGAATTATAATAATAACATCTTTATTATTGCCTCTAGGGCATAAACAGTCTCCCACTTGCACTAGAGTCAATAATATAGTTTACATCTGGCAACAATCTCACACCCATGGCACTGAGGTGTTGATCATGTTTTACACGTGGAAGAGGTTTAGTCAATGGATCTGCGACATTCAGATCCGTATGTACTTTGCTAATCTTGGATCTCCATACGCTATATAATCTCGGATTATATGAAACTTGCGGTTGATATGCTTGGTCTTTGGATGATATCTTGGTTCCTTAGCGAAAGTGCTATGGCGCCCGGTGTTGTCACACAATATCTCCGGTGGGTCCAATGCACTTGGAACCACGCCAAGCTCGATGATGAAGTTTGATCCAAACTCCTTCACTTGACGCTTCTGCGGCGACCATGTATTCCGCTTCCTGTAGATCGCGATCACGCTTTGCTTGCAGCTTCTCCGACTCAGCTCCTCCATTCAAAATATAAACGTATCACATGCGAGATTTGGAATCATCCTTGTCGGTGTCGAAACTAGCATCGACGTAACCTTTTACGACAAGATTTTCATCACCCCCATAGACTAAGAACATTTCTTTAGTTCTATTTAGGTACTTTAGGATGTTCTTCACGGTTGTCCAGTGTTCCACTCCTGGATCACTTTGATATCTGCTCGTCAAACTAAGAGCATTGGACACATCCGATCTAGTACACAGCATGGCATACATGATGGAACCTATGGCCAAGGCATAAGTCACTTTGCTCATAGCTTCCCTATCATTTACCGTAGCTGGACACTGAGCCTTGCTCAATATCTTACCTGACAACATAGGCACTGAACCTTTCTTTGCCTTATCCATTCTGAACCTTTTCAGAACTTTGTCTAGGTATGTACTCTGGCTTAAAGCTATCAGGCGTCTTTGTCTATCTCTATAGATTTTGATGCCCAATATATAAGCAGCTTCACCTAGTTCTTTCATTGAAAAACACTTGTTCAAATAACTCTTCACATCGTTAAGCATGTTGATGTCATTTCCGATAATCAATATGTCATCCACATACGCATGCGTAAGCGTCACCGATCTCCCACTCACTTTCTTGTAGATACAAGCTTCGTAGCAATTTGGAACAAATCCAAAGCTCTTGATCACTTGATCAAAACGAAGGTTCCAACTCCGAGATGCTTGCTTCAGTCCATAAATGGAACGCTGAAGTTTGCATACTTTACTAGCATCCTTAGGATCGACAAAACCTTCGGGTTGCATCATATACAACTCTTCATCAATGTTGCCATTGAGGAACATAGTCTTGACATCCATCTGCCATATTTCATAATCATGAAACGCAGCAATTGCTAAAAAAATCCGAATGGACTTAAACATCGCTACGGGAGAGAAAGTCTCATCGTAGTCAACACCTTGAACTTGTCGAAAACCTTTTGCGACAAGCCGTGCTTTATAGACGGTAACATTACCATCCGCGTCCGTTTTCTTCTTGAATATCCATTTGCACTCAACGGCCTTTTGGTCGCTAGGAGGATCCACCAAAGTCCATACTTGGTTTTCGCTCATGGATCCCAATTCGGATTTCATGGCTTCCAGCCATTTCTCAGAGTCTGGGCTCATCATCGCTTCCTCGTAGTTCGTAGGTTCACTGTCTTCTACTAACAAGACAGTCAAGACAGGGTTGCCGTACCACTCAGGAGGGGAACGCGACCTTGTCGACCTGCGACGTTCGATGCACATCGTCCAAGCTTCATGATCCTTGTCATTAGCTTCCTCTATTGTTAGTGCGGTGCCTTTGGAACAATTTCAGGTCTTGCGCTACTCTCCAATTCAAGAGAAGGTTCAATAACCTCGTCAAGCTCTACTTTCCTCCCACTCACTTCTTTTGAGAGAAACTCCTTCTCAAGAAAGGAACCGTTCTTTCGATAAACACTTTGCCTTGGTTACGTGATAGAAGGTATACCCAATAGTTTCCTTAGGGTATCCTATGAAGACGCATTTCTCCGCTTTGGGTTCGAGCTTGTCGGCATCAACTTCTTGGCGTAAGCTTTGCATCCCCAAACTTTAAAGCGAAAACTTAGGTTTAGCACCAAACCACAGTTCATACGGTGTCGTCTCAACGGATTTAGATGGAGCCCTATTTAAAGTGAATGCAGCGGTTTCTAATGCATAACCCCAAAATGATAACGGCAAATTAGTAAGAGACATCATTGATCGGACCATATCTAATAGGGTTCGATTCCGTTCGAACACACCATTGCGTTGTGGTGTTCGGGTGGTGTGAGTTGTGAAAGCGATTCCACTTGCTTTAAGATGCGTGAGAAAATCATAACTCAAATATTCACCTCCACGATCGGATCGTAGAAACTTAATCTTTACATTACGATGGTTCTCCACTTCATTCTGAAATTCCTTGAACTTTTCAAATGTTTCAGATTTATGTTTCATTAAATAGATATACCCATATCTACTTAAGTCATCGGTAAAAGTGAGGAAATAGCGATATCCACCACGCGTCGAAACACTCATCGGTCCGCATACATCGGTATGTATGATTTCCAACAAGTCCGTTGCTCGCTCCATCATACCGGAGAACGGGGTTTTGATCATCTTGCCCATGAGGCATGGTTCGCATGTGTCAAATGATTCAAAATCAAGATACTCCAAAAGTCCATCAGAATGGAGTTTCTTCATGCGCTTTACACCAATATGACCTGAGCGATTGCCACAAATAAGTAGTATTATCACTATCTACTTTGCATCTCTTAGCCTCAATGTTATGGATGTGTGTTTCATCCCTTTCGAGATTTAGAAGAAATAAACCATTCACAAGAGGTGCATGACCATAAAAGATGTTACTCATATAAATAGAACAACCATTATTCTCCGATTTAAATGAATAACCGTCTTGCAATAAACATGATCCGGAAATGATGTTCATGCTCAACGGGCACATAATAACACTTATTAAGGTTTAAAACTAATCCGAAGGTAAAACTAAGGAGAGCGTCGACGACCATCACATCAACTCTTGATCCGTTGCCAACGCATCATCACCTCATCCTCATAGTCACCGTCTATTCCGTAGCTCTGTTTGAGTTACAAATATTAGCAAATGAACCGTATCAAATACCGGGCACTACAACGAGGGCTAGTAAGGAAAACATCAATAACATGTATATCAAATATACCTTTGATGGTGCCAGCCTTCTTGTCCGCTAAGTACTTGACGATTAAGCTTCGAGGACCATTGTCCTTGCAATAGAAGCACTCGAGGTCGGCTTAGGACCAGACTTGAGCTTCTTCTCGGCGGGGAGCATTAAACTTGCCGCCCTTCTTGAAGGGATTCTTTGCTCCCTTACCTTTCTTAAAGGAGGGGGGCTTGTTGACCATCAACACATGATTATTCCTTTTGATGTTCACCTCCGCTACTTTCATCTTAGCAAAGAGCTCAGTGATCATATCAGTGGAACCAATCTGATTGTGATCAACTACAAAACTTTTGTAGCTAGGAGTGTCAATCTTGAGCTCCTCTGGAATCTTGCAGTCCAGTTGCTCAAGACGTTGAGTGTAGCCCGTCATCTCAATGGCGTGCTCACTAACGGAACTCCCTTCCTCCATATTGTAGTTAAATAATTTCTTAGAGATCTCATATCTCTCAGAACGGGCTTGAGTTTGAAACATGTTTTTCAGCTCCTCGAGAATCTCAAAGGGCCCGGCGAACTCTTCAAAACGACTTTGAAGATCCGATTCCATAGCATACAACATGGCGATCTTAATCAAATCATAATCATCCTTGCGCGACTGATAAACAGCTTTTTCATCAGCCGGCGCATCTATAGCAGGGGCGTCACCTAGCGATTTCTCAAGGACATAGTCCTTTTGTCCGCCAGACAGAATGATTCTTAGATTGCGGAACCAATTGGTGAAGTTAGACCCATTGTTTCTAAGCTTTTCTTTCTCAGCAAAAACGTTGAAGTTGAAGTTGGACTTGGCCATGTGATCTACAGTATTTGCAAGTACAATTTAGACTATGTTCATGATAAATAGTTCAACTTAATCAAATTACTAGATGAACTCCCACTAAATTCAACATCCCTCAAGTTGTTTAGTGAACACGATCCAAATTCACCACACCTAATCCGATCATCACGAGAAGAGATGTGGTTTCAATGGTGGACAACAAAGTGTCGATCATATCATTCATATGACTCATGCTTAACCTTTCGGTTCTTGTGTTCGAGGCCATGTCATACATGCTAGGCTCGTCAAGCTAGACCCAAGTATTTCCGCGTGTGCAAAACTGGCTTGCACCCGTTGTATGTGAGCGTAGAGTCTATAGCACCCGATCATCACGTGATGCTTGGACACGAAGAACTTTCGCAACGGTGCATACTTGGGGAGAACACAATTTTTATCTTGATCTTTTAGTGAGGAATCATCTTATAATGCTACCGTCGCGATCTAAGCATAATAAGATACATAAAAGGATAAACATCACATGCATATAACTTTATGTGACATGGTATAGCCAATCTTCGCGCAATGATCTCCATCTTGTGCGTTCCGGCATGATCTCCATCACTCCACCATGATTGCCTCCACCACGAATAGCAACTACAACTATTGCTAACTACTTAGCGATAAAGTAATACTATTACATGGCGTATAAGAAGTTGACTCGCAGGTCATACACAATTATAAAGACAACCATATGGCTCCTGCCGGTTGTGTACTCATCGACATGCAAGTCGTGAAACATTACAAAATATGATCATCGCATACAATATACACATCACATCTTGGGCCATACCATATCATAGAAAACACTCCCTGCAAAAACAAGTTAGACGCCTCAACTTTGTTGTTGCATGTTTTACGTGGCTTATGGGAGTAGATGCTAAGAACGATTCTTACCTACGGAAAGCCACAACGGTGATATTATGGTTGCCAAACTCCGGTGTTAATCCCATGACAACTATAGTGAGAGAAACTGACATCCACCAGCCGCATGTGTGGTACAAGCCACACGTCAAGTGCGAGCGGTCTCATGACGGCGTCGCGTAAGGTTGGCCTGGACCGCTTCAATCTCACTATCGCGTCATAAGAAGAACACAAACAAGAGGCAGCGAGAAAACATGAACGCAACAACCATGTTGCGTTCTACTCGTGAAACACATCTACGCATAGATCTAGCTTTGATACCACTGAAGGGTTTCACGGCATAGTAAATCAAAATTTTCTACGGATGCGAACAGAGGGAAAGCCACGATCTAATCCAGGAGATACAATCAACGAGAGAGATTGGATTAGATCTTCATACCCTTGAAGATTCGCATAGCGGAACGTTCGTCGGAACGTGGGTGATGTAGTCGTACTCGCTTCTCCTCCTCGCGATCCGATCCGATCTAGCACCACAAGTGGCGGTGCCTCCGTGAGATGCACACGTGCAGCACCTCGACGTCTCCTCCTTCCTCGGACCAGCAAGTATGGTGGAGAGATAGATTGGATCTACAGCACGACGGCGTGGTGTATATGGTGGAGAATTTCCGCTACAGGGCTTCGCCTACAAACAGTCGGGAGGGAGAGAGGAAAGCTAGCAAGGCGGCTAGGGTTTGGAGGAGAGGTGTGTGGGGTTGGTGCGCCCCCACCCCTCTTTATATAGAGGGGGGGCGCAGCCCTAGCCCCTCCCCCAAGCCCAAAGGATAAGGAGTGGGGGGCATGGACTCTCCCCTCTTCTAGAAACCCTATCTCTAGTTTAAACGATTTAAACTCTCTAGGATCGGCTGGGCCCTATGGGGCCTTGTGCCCCTAGCCCAATGCGTCCAGGACACTCCCTCATAGGCCCATGCCCCCTCCCGGAAGGTGGGGCCACGTTGGTCCCCTTCCGGAAGGTTCTAGAAGCTTCCGGAACAATTCCGAACTCCAAAAACTGCACTGCCTTATATGAATCTTATTCTCCGGACCATTCCGGAACCTCTCGTGATGTCCGGATCCCATCCGAGACTCGAACAAAAATTCATAAACCAATTATCCAATCTATCCTAGCGTCAAGACACGTTAAGTGTGTGACCTGGGTTCGAGAATATGCGACATGATCTTCTATCAATAATCAACGGGGTGCAGGCACCCATATTGACTCCCACACATTCATCGATGATCATATCGGATGAACCACGATGTCAGGATTCAAACAATCCCATATATATATTCCCTTCGTCTCGCGATATTTTACTTGCCCGAGATTCGATCGTCGGTACCGTCATACCTAGTTCAATCTCGTTCACAGCAAGTACTTTACTCGTTCCGTAATCCGATATCACTTTGTGATTAACTCCTTAACCACATGCTTGCAAGAGGTGTTGATATCAATTACCGAGTGGGCCCGAAGTATATCTCTCCGACTTGGGAGGGACAAATCCCATCTCGATACATACAACCCAACAGATACTTTCCGATCACCTGAGAGACACCTTTATGATCACCCTCTCATAGGATGACGTTTGATGACCTTAAAGCTTTCTTCCGATACCAGGGAGTTGTATTATCTCATGGTCTAAGGAATACAATATTTGACATAGGAAAAGATACGCAAAGATGAACACGATGATACGATCTAATTGCTTCGCTTAGTTTGGGTCTGTCCATCATATCATTCTCCCAATGATATGATCTCATTATCAATTGATAACTCATGTCTATGGTTAGGAAACCTTAACCATCATTGATCAATGAGCTAGTCCTTAGAGGCGTACCAGGGACACGGTGTTGTTCACAAACCACACAAGTATTAATGTTTCCGCTTAATACAGTTCTAGCATGGAATATAAACTTTATCATGGACAAGAATTATAATAATAACATCTTTATTATTGCCTCTAGGGCATAATTCCAACAAAATGGCCACTAGCGGCGGCGCTACTAGCGGCGGTGCTCCAGCGAGTACAGAGGGGGCTAGGGGTTGTGCGGTGGCTTACCAGCGTCACAAGGTCACGAGGAAGCTCAAGGTGGCTTCGGCTTGGACAGGGGCGAGCTGCTGCGGCCGGAAAAGCACGTCGGATTTGCGGGCAGCATCGGGTTCTAGCAAACGACAACGAAGGCGATGACCTGGATCACCCCAGCGCAAACAAAGTGCATTAGAGTGTGCACAAGGACCATGCAAACAAGATGGTTTGAGTCAGAAGGCGAGGGGCGGTTGCATCTTGCCGGGATTGCTCGCCGGAGACGGGGACATCGTCGGGTGCTCACGGTGCTCGACAAAGCCGACGTTCTGGGTCATGCGCGGACGAACAAAGGGTATGAGAAGAAGCGCAAGAAGCAGAGGACCATCACCGTATGAACGAGAGGGGGCGGGGTGAACGGTGCTCACCGGAGACGCTCGGGCAGCGGCGATGCAAGCACAAATACGGCTAGCCTGGGGGCGCTCTGGTGCTGGTGGTTTGGGGGAAATGACTGCTATGATGCGGGGATTAAGTAGCCAGCGAGGGCGATGGCATTACGCAGAGCATCAATGGAAATTAAGTTGGAAATCAACGCGGCGGTGATGGAGGAAATGACGGTGGCTGTAACATCCCAAAAATACTAAACTTGGATCATCCATTTTCTAATCATCAAAATTAGGGTTAACAAAAACTTTGTTAAATAAAATTATGAATGCATGCATATGAGTATGCATTAAACTTGAAATTCTTTTGAACCACCTTGTTTGTGTGTTTCCTTGCTTGTAAAATGTTTCTTAGGTGAAATAAACATCATCTGAAACATTTCCCACACTTTTCCTAAAGACAAGTAAATCAAAACAAATAAAATAAAGGAATGGTCATTTTGACCAATTTAACTCCCATGCCTACTTTGGCTGCCTCAAACTTTCAGAACCTAACAGAAACTTTTCTGGATCTTTGCACCCCTTGAATGTACTCATAACAAAGTATCAAGGCCAGTTTGATCATCCGACTTTCAAATACATAGTTTAAATGACATTTCAAAATTGAATCTTTATCATATGAGAAGATCCCACTTTTTCAAAAACCACTCAAACAAGCTCAACTTTCAAAACCCAAGCATCTGCAGACTCACCAGCACCAATCTAGCAAATCCACCAAAAATCTTTTCAAAATTCAAAACTTGATTTCATGCGGCCATTTCATCAAACAGGTTGCAGACACAAATCATACAAAATCTAAACACTATTTGGAGCAGTGAATTGAGCCTAACTTGTCCCCTCTTTGGCTCACAACCATCTCAGTAGATCATCTAGCTAACTAAACCAAGCACTAGCACCACTGTGAGCTTGCCATTGTCATCAATGGTGAACATCCAAGCACACCCTTGCCACCCCATAGTCGACAACAATCTAGGAGCAGCAGCAAGCCTAGCCAGCATGTCTGGGAGGCAGCCCACCATCCACCGCCACTCACTGTCCCAGCCGCGAGCGTTGCCAAGCCCTGGACCACATGCACGGACCGCGCCCAGACCGCCAGCGACCATGCCGAGCGTGTGCCAGAGCGCCACCCTCGACCGAAGCCCACACACCGCGCTCCGCCCTCGCCGCGTGCATACACAATCCCCACCGACCTAGGAGACCGCCAGACATCCTCGTTCGCCGCCCCGTACCGCACAGCCACCGCTCGCCATCGAAGACGCTGCCTCTGCCGCGCAGAGCGTCGCGTGTTCCAGACCAAGCCGCACCGCCCCACGCCTCGAAACCATGTTGTTGAGCATCGCTAGGGAACACCGCACCGTCCCCTACCTTCGCCCATGCCAATAGCCGTCTGTACCATCGCCCCCGACGAGCTCACCGTGCGCCCTGTCGGTCCCCTCGCTCGACTATAAATAGAGGACTCCCCCGCTCGAATTCTTCACACCATTCTACTCCCCTCTCATCACTGATCGTTCCACACCGTTCCCGGAGCAAGGCGAGCACCACCTCGCTGGAATTTCACCGGAGCCCGCCGCCTCTGGAGAAGAAGGGCGCCATCGATTTCGTCCACCCCAGGAGCTGCCGCGACCACCCCTGAGTTCGCCGTCGTCGACTTCGTCATTCGCCCGCCTCGCCAACCCTCGCATGAACCCCGGTGAGCCCCCAGCACCCCTCACTGGCCGTGCTAGGTTTCTTTCTCGCTGGCGTTGCCTCGCATCGACGATGACTCCCATCCGTTGGATTAGAATCAGATCGAACGACCCACGTTGCCCCGTACCTCTTCGACCCTCCCTGTCTCACTGACGAGTGGGGACACCCACTTAAGCAGCCCGCGGGAGCACTGCGCTTAGCAGGCCGACCCGTTAACTCTTCCCGCGCAGCCTAGTGATTTGAATTAAACTTTTTCCATTTTATTTCAAACACACTTCTGTACCCAACTTCAAAAATCAATCCAGATCGATTCAGTGCACCAAATTGAATGAAACCAATTTTGTTAGAAAGGTCTGTGAATGCTGAATCCAAGCCCGTTGGATTCAAGTCATTTGGATCTATAGATCACTCATGTTAAAATAACAAGGCAGAAGCTTTTCTGCATTCAAACATTTTTCAAATTTAAACCATAATAGCTTTTGAGTTGATTCCAACTCTCAAAAATCACATTTAACCATACCTTTCAGAATATATAAAAATATATAGGTTTACTTGCAGAAATAATGTTAAAGTAATAAAAGAATGCCACATAGGCATTTCTAGTCACTTTAATTAATTAAAATAAAAGGGTAAAACCTTATTAAATTGTGACACCACTTTAAATCACATTCCCATGAACTAAAATATGTGGTGATGACATGTGTCAACATGATCCCATGCTTGGTTTGGAGAATATTAAATCTTAAGTAGTTTTTCAATGAGTAGAAATTACTTTTCTAAAAATAAAAGGAATTAAACCAAGCTTTAACCTTGTAATATTAGTGATGATGCTAGATCATCTATAGGACCCTTGTGTGTGATGATTGCAAGTAGTTAAGTATTGTTTGGTGATTGTGTACCCCGTATTTATTTATAGACGCTAGTACCAACCAAGGATACGAGGAGGAAGGAGGATTCTACGAAGAATAAGCCGAGGAGAACTTCAACCACTGCTCTGCTCAAGGAAAGCTATTAACCTTGCAAGATAACACTTGCAATTTAGCAAGCTTATACTGATATTGTGCAAGCCTAATACTACTAGTGAATGTGCAAGCTAACCCTTGCAAGATACTCTACTGATGCAACAAACCACTATTTGTTACCATGCCAACTATATGCCTTAAGCATATGTGATCATACCCACTTGATAAACCAATCCTAGTTTTACTTGCAAGCTTCTTACTTTATTTCTTTATCAAAGCTATTACTTAGAGTTTACTTAAGAGTTTGGTAGATACTAGAAAGATATGTGAAGGTTGCATAAAGAGCATAAAATTTGGCCTAAGTGAGAAACCTTGATATCATCCTAAGATATAAGGTGTACTTAGTTGAAACTCCCCTAGTTTACCACCCCTCATTAGTACTCACCCCCACTTGTAGATGCTAGTGCTAAGCATAAAACTTGATCAAATTTAGATGGGAATACTTGGTGGAAAAATGGTTATGAAAACCTTGGAATGATAGATCATTCTATTGAAATGTTTTGGACATGTGTTTCCGAACACTGGATGATTTTGGTGATGAAAATGTTGAGCATTAGCCTTAGCCCTTTATAAAACTGATGGTTGTCTGGATGCGATACCATTCCAATTTTATCGTACAACCACAATACCCGAAGATTGGGTAGGGCTTGACTGGAAACTTATATACCTTAGTATTAGTTCCCTCACGGCCAAGGTCTGAGCTAAGGCTACCTTGTGAATATTGTCCACCTATGCAGTACCCAAGATGACAGTTGGTCATGGTTGGGAGGCCAAACTCACAGGAGAGGTGCTTATACTAGGGCGTGTAATTGAAAGGTTAGGATTGATTATCCGCATACTGAGTATGGTGAATTCAGGATTTGTTCCTGACGGATGTATCGAATGTTGTGGTGAAAGTGTACAATCTCTGCAGAGTGTAAAACTATTCGAATAGCCGCGTCCGCGGTTATGGACAGTTGAGTGGCCATACTGTTCCCCCGTCAGACTTTTCAAAATGACTTGTGAAATGATTTGAAACTTTTGACTTGACCACAACAGAGTTGTGATATGAAATACAAGTTCCCACTTAGGAGTTATAAAATTGTGACTAGCTTTGGAACCTAGTAGAGATAAATCTGGCTTTTGCAAAACAACCCTAGAGCCTAGTGTCCTATTATCCAAAAACCCCTTTTACCTGTTAGTATTAGTTTGCGAGTACTTAAAGAGTACTCATGGCTTCGTCCCTGGCTATTCCCATGGCCAGACTATGAAGAGGAGTATCTGGAGGATGGACCCCAGGAAGGTTACGACAACTAGGATCATCTCCCATCGTCAGCATTGCCTGTGACCCCGAAGATGGAGCTTACCACGCTACACTGTTATTATTACGTATTCCGCTGCTTGATGTTGTATTAAGAACTGGATCATGAGATCCCTATTTGTGTAAGAACTTATGAACGGTTTGTAATGGATGATGTACTATGGTATCCAATTCTATTATGTCTCGCAAAAATGGTAATCCTGGGATTGCGAGGTATGGCATAACAGGCATCTAGGATTAAAAATCCGGGTGTTGACAGTGGCAACGGGGTCTGCGTGCGGGGTTTGGGGGGGACGATTCTGACATGGCTTGGGCCCAGTGGCAGCGTCAACGTGGTAGGGCTAGCGCGCGTGAGAGAGAGAGGAGGGGAGGGGGAATGGCCCGGGTGGGTTGTTGGGCCTATTCTGGAGCTGGGCTCAAAGTGCAGCGCCTATTTTATTTTTTTATTTTAACCTTTTCTTTTTCTATTTGATTTTTCAGGAATGGTTTTGAAACCTTTTTCAAACTTATTTGAATTCAAATTTTCTCTAGATGTTTGTAGTGTGATCCATGCACTCAAATGTGTGCCAAACACTACTGTTTACACAAACTAACCTTGGTCCTTTGAAAATAAGATCAAAACCATGCCTCATGTAATATTTAAAGTGGACATATAAATGGTTTTGTTTGATTTCAAACTTTGAAATTTTTTGTGCTAACTCTAAATACTATGACAATATGAATGCAATGCATGCTTTTACAATTCATGATTTTTGGGATGTTACAAATCTAACCCCCCTTAAGATGAATCTCGCCCTCGAGATTCGGATTGATAGCAAATAGGTGTGGGTGGTATTTCCAAAGATCATCTTCTCTTTCCCAAGTTGATTCTTCTTGGGTATGATGATTCCATTGTACTTTGCAGAATTTAATAGTCTTTGTCCGAGTAACTCTTTCTACAGTCTCAAGAATCTTTATAGGTTTCTCCTCATAGGTGATATCACTCTTGATGGGGATATGCCGAGTGGGGTATACCCAGCAGGACGTTTCCTATTGGCCCAAGCTGCCAGCGAATGTACCCGCAGGATGGTGAATGGATCAAGAGTCAACAGGGAGCCAGGCGACTGGAAGTTGAAGGCCCACAAGCATTGTAAGATCCCTCCTTTGTAAAGGAAAAGGATCCCTGTGATTGCAATGCTAGTCCCTGGATCATTGCTAGCATCCATAGTTTAAGATGAAGTACACAGATACAAAGGTCATCTATTACATCCATTGCAGAAATAAAACATAGTCTTTTACAACTCAAGGCCACAGGCCTAGTACAAGAGTTTTGGAATAAGTAAATAAACATAAGTCTTCATCTTCATGTGCCACAGGCAAGCATGTTGAGTGTAGACTCATGACACCTAATCATCATCAGAGTAACCTGCAACATCACAAGTTACAGCCACAGTGGGTTAATACTTTGGAATAGTATTGGCAAGTGATACCTTAGTAAATTTTAAGTGGACTATATTACTATATGCATTTTGGCTAAGTGTAGCTTGGCTTGCATTGCTCAAAATAGGTTTTTCCTATTAGTTGAAATCACTAAGTTTTTCTTTGTCAAAAACTTTCCCAAGAAACCATCAATAGACATTGAGGTCACTCACCCTTGTTCACCCACAAGTTTTACTTAGAAGTTGGAGTGATGAGATTCTTGATAGCTTCCATGTCTTGATGCTCAAGTTGTCCATTGCCATGGACTTGGCTAAGTACTTAGATTTTCCATCTGCAGAGGTTGTGCACTTTCCCACCGCACTTGGTTTCCCAAGACAGACCTTTGAAGCCTTCCCTTAGCCAAATGGACGCGTTCCAACCTATCATCCCACTACCACCAACTGTCCAAATGACTAAGTTCTAGCAACCTATATGATCAAGGCAGAGCCCATATTGCCAAGTGGCTGCACTATAAGCTTCTCAACACTTGGCCTCCAAAATCCCTTTGTGCCTGGGTGGCATACCACAAGTGTGATACACAAGGTAAACCATGTCCATGGGCCTTGTGTAACCACTCAACCAAAAACCACCATTCAAGTCCCATTCCACCCAGGAGATTCATTGACTTAGTTGTTTTATTAGGAAAACATAAGTCCAAAGACTTAGAATTATTTTCATCATAGCATGTATATATTTTACCAACCCTTGTTTGCTACTAGCTAGACTAAGCATGGCATTGTATCTTGACTTAGGAAATTTCCTAGCAATTCTACAATTCTACAACTACTTAGGATTTCCCCACATAGCATTTGGCAAAATAACAACATGCAAGACTTAGCAAAATACTTCTAATGCTTGTACAGAATATAGGGATGGAAATATTCATGAAGTACCACTTGCCTTGGTAATGGGGAGAGTAGCACTCTTCACAATCACAATCACTAGCACCAAAATCTACACAAAGATTATAACCACAATCACATACAATTCATATACAAACAAAAATATGTATGTATGCATGCAAGAATGCTAAGTGATGATTTTTGAAATTCCACCAAGCAAGTGCACAGTACTGAACCAAAACCAAGTTGAAAACTTGCCAAACCAAACTTATTTATCACTAAAACAAGTTACTAAACAAATTCTATACTAAAATTAGTCCTAAACAAGTTTCTGCATAAAAAGTCATTTTAACAGAAACTTTTTACTAAACACATTGCAGATTCAGAAAGGGATTGTCTCCCTGATTCCAACGACATAAAATTTGCAAAAATATAACGTGGAAATCAAAAGTTATAGCTATTTCAATTTTGGATCAAATTCTGATTTCAAATCTGTTTTTGAATCTAACCCTAGCCACGTGTCTTAACGCTACTGGTGCGTACCGGTTCGGACGGATCGAGATCTGCGAACGTAGGATCTAAGTTAGATCTGGCGGCTCAGATGCGCGCTTACCTCTTCGCTTAAGTTCTAATCTCAGCCGCAGGATCTGCATCTAACGCTCCTAATCGCTTTGACCAAACACGAGCGGCGCTAGCGGCGGCGACTGGCGGCGGCGCGTCTGACAGCGGCGGCGCTGGCGTTCTAGGTCGTGCGGGTGTGGGGGAAGTGGCTTACCAGATCCGCAGGAGGCTGCTGATGCTCAAAGTGGCGTTGGTTCTGGAAGGGGCGCACGGGCACGGTCACTAGGGCTCGTCGTAGTTGCGGGCGGCGCCTGTCGCTTGCAGTCGAGGTTGTTGCCGAGGTTTGGCGTCGCCCTAGCACGTACCAGAGGGATCAGGAGATGCACAAGACGCAGACGAACACTCTCGTATGAGATGCACAAGGGGCGCTCGGGACTTACCACAATTTGTCGCCGGAGTTGGGTGGCGGCTCTGTCGTTTGAGGGCTTGAACGGGGACGACGGCCTGGGTCGCAAGAATGCACACGAAGGGTATCAGGGGGTGCGCGAGTTCAAGCTGGTTGCAGTGGTTTGAACGAGAGAGAGGGGGGCGATCGAGGCTTACCGGAATTAGTCGCCGGAGCCATCAGTACTGCGGTGCTTCGAAGACAAATGCGCGCAGCCTGGTGGCGGAGTGAGCGAGGAGAATGGGGGGAAGTGATCGTGGTGCAGAGGGGACTAAATAGGCCCAAGCGTGACAAGAAACGCTTGCGGCATCAAGGCTAATTACGCCGCGCCATTACCGGCATTGACAGCAGCGGCGATGTGGTCTGCGGGCGCGTTTTGGGGAAGACGAGGGTGACGTGGAGAGGGCCTGCTCGTCAGCGAAACACACAGAGAGGAGGTGGGGTCTGGTTGTCGGCGACTGCTTGGGTGCGCTTGCGCGTGCGGGAGAGAGAGAGGTGGCCCGGGTGGGCTAGTTGGGCCAGTTCTGTTGCTGGGCTAGAATCCTAGCGCCTGGCCCTTTTCTTTTCTTTTGTCCTTTTCTTTTTCTGTTTTGATTTTCAGGAATGGTTTTGATATGAATTCAAAATCTTTCTGGGGTTTTTGCAGTGTGCAAAAGTTTCAAATATAGGCACAAAACCATGTGGTTGCTTTGCAAAAGCTTGGTCACTCTTGGAGAACAAAATACCAGGGTCTTGGTACTTGATTTGCAAAAGTTTGAAAAATGGTTTTTGAACCATTTCCATTTTGTAAAACTTGGTTCCTATTTACACACTCAAACCTTTCAACAAAGAAGGCAAACAATCTAGGTTCATAAACATTCAACTTTCAAATGGGGATGGCCATTTGATTTTTTGTTTGTTCACATAAAATGATAGCACAATGTGCTTTGTTTTTCTGAAATGAGTTTTGAAAATGATCTCATTTCTATATGCATGCATGAATGATATGCAATCTTTGAAATCATGATTTTAGGGATGTTACAAATCTAACCCCCTTAAGGTGAATCTCGCCCTCGAGATTCGGATTGGCTAGCAAATAGGTGAGGGTGGTCTTTCCGAAAATCATCTTCTCTTTCCCATGTTGCTTCCTCTTCGGAATGATGATTCCATTGCACTTTGCAAAACTTGATAGTCTTTGTCCTTGTGACTCTTTCTGCAGTCTCAAGAATCCTGATAGGCTTCTCCTCATATGTGAGATCACTTTCTAGTTGAACCTCTTCCAAAGGTATAGTATCCTTCAAAGAAGTTTCTTCCATTTCTGGGTGACATTTCTTAAGTTGACTCACATGAAACACATTATGGACAGCTGATAGAGATTCCGGTAGTCCTATTTCATAAGCAACTTCTCCTTTGCGAAGAATCTTGAATGGCCCAACGTATCTTGGTGCCAACTTTCCTTTGACTCCGAATCTTTTCACTCCACGAAGTGGTGATACTCTAAGATAGGCTCTATAACCAACTTCGTAGGTGACTTCTCTACGTTTAGGATCTGCGTAGCTTTTCTGTCGGGACTGTGCTATCTTCAACCTATCCTTAACCAACTTGACCTTCTCTTCGGCTTCTTTGATAAGATCTGGCCCGAACAAACTTCTTTCTCCCACACCATTCCATAACAATGGGGTGGTACACTTTCTTCCGTAGAGAAACTCAAATGGTGCCATCTCAATGCTGGCTTGATAGCTGTTGTTATAAGAAAATTCTGCGTAAGGCAGACTTTCATCCCAACTGGATCCATAGTCTAGAGCACATGCCCTCAACATGTCTTCCAGGATTTGATTAGTCCTTTCCGTTTGTCCATCGGTTTGAGGATGAAAGGTAGTACTGAATTCCAACCTCGTTCCCAATGATTCATGTAGCTGTCTCCAAAAATGGGAAGTGAATTGAGTTCCCCTATCTGACACAATACTCTTGGGCACACCATGTAGACATACGATTCTACTCATGTAGATCTTGGCTAACTTGGCACTTGTATATGTTGTCTTTGCGGGTATGAAATGAGCCACTTTAGTTAGGCGATCCACTACTACCCATATGGATTCATATCCTGATCTGGTCCTTGGTAATCCGGTAATGAAATCCATACCAATCTTGTCCCACTTCCAATCAGGAATAGGTAGTGGTTGAAGCAAACCTGCTGGTTTCTGATGCTCCGCTTTTACTCTACTACACACATCACACAAAGCAATGTGTTCGGCGATATCCCTCTTGAGATTGTTCCACCAAAATCTTTCTTTCATGTCCATGTACATTTTGGTGTTACCCGGGTGAATAGAATACGGAGAGTTGTGTGCTTCCTGCAAAATCAGTTTCCGTAACTCCGGATCTTGTGGAACACAGATACGTTTCCCATGCCATAAAGTACCCTGTTCGTCTTCATGGAAATTTTTAGCTTTCCCTTGTCCAATCTTTTCCTTGATCTCTTCAATTTACTTATCAGTTTTCTGAGCTTCTCGGATTTTGTCCAACAAGGTGGGTTGAACATCTAAAGACATAAGATGTCCTTAAGGCACGATCTCCAATCTGAGTTTTCTGAATTGGGTACACAAATCATCTGGCAATTCTCCTTTGGTAAGGCCATTTACAAATACCTTACGACTTAGAGCATCTGCTACAACATTTGCTTTACCGGGGTGGTATTGTAAACTTATGTCATAATCTTTGATAAGCTCTAACCATCTTCTCAAACGCAGAAATCTGGTGAGCATATCAAAGCCCGGAGGGTTGTTGTTGTTATTGTTGTTATTGTTGTTATTGTTGTTGTTATTGGGGTTGTTGTTGTTTTGGTTCTGAATGAATGTTGTCATCATCTGCATGAGCTGTGTTTGAGCATTCATCATTTGTTGCATTTCTGGAGTGATGTTGTTGTTGGGGTTGGGGTTTGCGCGACGGGGAGGCATCTGTGGTTTGTTCAAATAGAGATAAGAATGAGATACCCATAGATGTTTTTTATGCACAATACATCACATACAATTCCTTGGAACACAAAATCACACAAGTCATGCATACATGAATCCATTACATCAACCAAGGTCCAAACTTATTTAAGGTATCATTTTGGGAAAATAAGGTGATAGGTGGTGGTCCAACTAACGAAGTACGTTTACAATCCTATCTCACTGGATCTGTTGGCTAACACAATGTTCCTAGAGGCAATCAGCCTATCTTGCTCACATGACTCCATCACTAAGTCTATAATATCTCCTCTTAAGGTTTGGTTGGTGGCTTCCAACTCTTGGGTATGTTCCTTCTCTTTCTCTAAGTCTTTTTGGAGGTTGAGCATTCTGCACTTGACTCTAGCACTAAGTTCTTTGATAGTCCTCCAAGCTGCTTCTCTTGCTGACTCAAAGAATGTGGTATGCACCACAGTGTTGGTGTACATGCAGAATCCTATTTCTTTGTGGTTGTCTTCCTTGTTTTTGTACAAGTGAAGTTGCACCAAGATTCCACTCCTTCATCCATTACTGGAAAGCCTTTGTACACAGCTGCACCATGTATCTCCATTACCACCATGAGGTCCTTGAGAATTTTGGGAAACTCTGTCTCACACTCCAAGGTCATGGTCATGAGTGGTCCTTTCTTCACGGCTTCGTTGATGGAGTTCATCTACAAATAGAGATGAGAATGAGAAGATTAGAAAAGTTTACGAGAAGAATAGACAAGTGTAGAAGTAGTTGAAATTTTTTCCTTAGTGGTTTCCAATCCTAGGGTCATGATCCTACAGGCAACATAGTGCTATGATACCATCTGTAAGATCCCTACTTTGTAAAGGAAAAGGATCCCTGTGATTGCAATGCTAGTCCCTGGATCATTGCTAGCATCCATAGTTTAAGATGAAGTACACAGATACAAAGGTCATTTATTACATCTATTCCAGAGATAAAACATAGTCTTTTACAACTCAAGGCCACAGGCCTAGTACAAGAGTTTTGGAATAAGTAAATAAACATAAGTCTTCATCTTCATGTGCCACATGCAAGCATGTTGAGTGTAGACTCATGACACCTAATCATCATCAGAGTAACCTGCAACATCACAAGTTACAGCCACAGTGGGTCAATACTTTGGAATAGTATTGGCAAGTGATACCTTAGTAAATTTTAAGTGGACTATATTACTATATGCATTTTGGCTAAGTGTAGCTTGGCTTGCATTGCTCAAAATAGTTTTTTCCTATTAGTTGAAATCACTAAGTTTTTCTTTGTCAAAAACTTTCCCAAGAAACCATCAATAGACATTGAGGTCCCTCACCCTTGTTCACCCACAAGTTTTACTTAGAAGTTGGAGTGATGAGATTCTTGATAGCTTCCATGTCTTGATGCTCAAGTTGTCCATTGCCATGGACTTGGCTAAGTACTTAGATTTTCCATCTGCAGAGGTTGTGCACTTTCCCCACCTGACTTGGTTTCCCAAGACAGGACCTTTCAGAAGCCTTCCCTTAGCCAAATGGACGTTGCTCCAACCTATCATCCCACTACCACCAACTGTCCAAATGACTAAGTTCTAGCAACCTATATGATCAAGGCAGAGCCCATATTGCCAAGTGGCTGCACTATAAGCTTCTCAACACTTGGCCTCCAAAATCCCTTTGTGCCTGGGTGGCATACCACAAGTGTGATACACAAGGTAAACCATGTCCATGGGCCTTGTGTAACCACTCAACCAAAAACCACCATTCAAGTCCCATTCCACCCAGGAGATTCATTGACTTAGTTGTTTTATTAGGAAAACATAAGTCCAAAGACTTAGAATTATTTTCATCATAGCATGTATATATTTTACCAACCCTTGTTTTCTACTAGCTAGACTAAGCATGGCATTGTATCTTGACTTAGGAAATTTCCTAGAAATTCTACAATTCTACAACTACTTAGGATTTCCCCACATAGCATTTGGCAAAATAACAACATGCAAGACTTAGCAAAATACTTCTAATGCTTGTACAGAATATAGGGATGGAAATATTCATGAAGTACCACTTGCCTTGGTAATGGGGAGAGTAGCACTCTTCACAATCACAATCACTAGCACCAAAATCTACACAAAGATTATAACCACAATCACATACAATTCATATACAAACAAAAATATGTATGTATGCATGAAAGAATGCTAAGTGATGATTTTTGAAATTCCACCAAGCAAGTGCACAGTACTGAACCAAAACCAAGTTGAAAACTTGCCAAACCAAACTTATTTAGCACTAAAACAAGTTACTAAACAAATTCTATACTAAAATTAGTCCTAAACAAGTTTCTGCATAAAAAGTCATTTTAACAGAAACTTTTTACTAAACACATTGCATATTCAGAAAGGGCTTGTCTCCATGATTCCAACGACATAAAATTTGCAAAAATCTAACGTGGAAATCAAAAGTTATAGCTATTTCAATTTTGGATCAAATTCTGATTTCAAATCTGTTTTTGAATCTAACCCTAGCCACGTGTCTTAACGCCATCGCGTGCATCGTTCGGACGGATCGAGCTCTGCGGACGTAGGATCTAAGTTAGATCTGGCGGCTCAGATGCGCGCTTACCTCTTCGCTTAAGTTCTAATCTCAGCCGCAGGATCTGCATCTAACGCTCCTAATCGCTTTGACCAAACACGAGCGGCGCTAGCGGCGGCGACTGGCGGCGGCGCGTCTGACAGTGGCGGTGCTGGCGTTCTAGGTCGTGCGGGTGTGGGGGAAGTGGCTTACCATATCCGCAGGAGGCTGCTGATGCTCAAAGTGGCGTTGGTTCTGGAAGGGACGCACGGGCACAGTCACTAGGGCTCGTCGGAGTTGCGGGCGGCGCCTACCGCTTGCAGTCGAGGTTGTTGCCGAGGTTTGGCGTCGCCCTAGCACGTACCAGAGGGATCAGGAGATGCACAAGACGCAGGCGAACACTCTCTTATGAAAGAGGGGGCAAGGGGCGCTCGGGACTTACCACAATTTGTCGTCGGAGTTGGGTGGCGGCTCTGTCGGTTGCGGGCTTGAACGGGGACGATGGCCTGGGTCACAAGAATGCACATGAAGGGTATCAGGGGGTGCGCGAGATCAAGCTGGTTGCAGTGTTTTGAACGAGAGAGAGGGGGGCAGTCGAGGCTTACCGGAATTAGTCAACGGAGCCGTCAGTACTACGGTGCTTCGAAGACAAATGCGCGCAGCCTGGTGGCGGAGTGAGCGAGGAGAATGGGGGGAAATGATCGTGGTTCAGAGGGGACTAAATAGGCCCAAGAGCGACAAGAAACGCTTGCGGCATCAAGGCTACTTACGCCGCGCCATTACCGGCATTGACAAGAAGGCGGCGTGGTCATGCTGCTTTGGGGAAGACGAGGGTGCCATGGAGAGGGCCCGCTCTTCAGCAAAACGCACAGAGAGGAGGTGGGGTCTGGTTGTCGGCGATTGCTTGGGTGCGCTTGCGCGTGCGAGAGAGAGAGAGGTGGCCCGGGTGGGCTAGTTGGGCCAGTTCTGTTGCTGGGCTAGAATCCTGGCGCCTGGCCCTTTTCTTTTCTTTTGTCCTTTTCTTTTTCTGTTTTGATTTTCATGAATGGTTTTGATATGAATTCAAACTCTTTTTGAATTCAAATCTTTCTAGGGTTTTTTTGGAGTGTGCAAAAGTTTCAAATATAGGCACAAAACCATGTGGTTGCTTTGCAAAAGCTTGGTCACTCTTGGAGAACAAAATGCCAGGGTCTTGGTACTTGATTTGCAAAAGTTTGAAAAATGGTTTTTGAACCATTTCCATTTTGTAAAACTTGGTTCCTATTTCCACACTCAAACCTTTCAACAAAGAAGGCTAACAATCTAGGTTCATAAACATTCAACTTTCAAATGGGGATGGCCATTTGATTTTTTGTTTGTTCACATAAAATGATAGCACAATGTGCTTTGTTTTTCTGAAATGAGTTTTGAAAATGATCTCATTTCTATATGCATGCATGAATGATATGCAATCTTTGAAATCATGATTTTAGGGATGTTACAAGCATAGCTGGGCCTAGTCGGATTGGGTCAAACACCCTCCGAATCCTTAACTAATTCGGTTGGAGATATGTAAACCCTAGCGAGGTGAGTCTATATAAACCTCCCTAGGGTACACATAGAGGACATGTTCCATCATACACCCCCTGCGACTCGCCGCCTAACCATCGAGCTCGCCCTTGTACTCTCTCGTCAATACAATCTAGCAGGAGTAGGTCTTTACCCTCCGGGGGGGCGAACCTGGGTAAACCCTTGTGTCTCCGCCCTCATCTCGCACCGCAGATGGCTGGCCTCCCTTACCCCTCGTTCTACTACTCGTTGGCGATTGCAGCGTCTATTGTGGCCATTCCCATGATAGTGGTGCCTACCATGGGGCTTGGCCGGTCAGGCCGATGTTCTGCGGCGATATGCAATCTGCCCATCAACGAGACGATCGCCACCGGCCGCATGATCGCGATCGGTGGTGTGGGGATTAATTAGCCGGCGGGGGAGAGGGCATTACGCAGAGCATCAATGGCAATTAAGCCCAAAATCAAAGCGGCGGTGATGGAGGAAACGACGGTGGCAACAGGGTCTCTGCGTGGGGTTTGGGGGAGACGATGTTGAGCTGGCTTGGGCCTAGTGGCAGCGTCAGAGGGGTAGGGCTAGCACGCGTGAGAGAGAGGGGGAGGGGGAATGCCCCGGGTGGGTTGTTGGGCCTGTTCTGGAGCTGGGCTCAAAGTGCAACACCTATTTTATTTTTTTCTTTTAACCACTTTTTTTTCTATTTGATTTTCAGGAATGGTTTTGAAACCTTTTTCAAACTTGTTTGAATTCAAATTTTCTCTAGATTTTTGTAGTGTGATCCATGCACTCAAATGTGTTCCAAACACTACTGTTTACACAAACCAACCTTGGTCCTTTGAAAATAAGATCAAAACCATGCCTCGTATAATATTTAAAGTGGGCATATAAATGGTTTTGTTTGATTTCAAACTTTGAATTTTTTTTGTGCTAACTCTAAATGCTATGACAATATGAATGCAATTTATGCTTTTACAATTCATGATTTTTGGGATGTTACATATATGATGGACACACTCCTATCGTAAGCGTAGCGTAAGATCAAGTCATTTAGAGTTCGTTTGCTACAAGCTTTCAAATACATAGTAACCTAATCCTTCGACCATGATATCATGTTAATCACCATCACCAGATGAATGTTTTGATGACATCAAACACCACTTCCATAACTAGGTGGCTATAAAGGTGGCATTAGGTATTCTGAAAGTATGTGTTGAGGCACATGGATCAAGAGTGTGATTTTTCCATTGATGACTGCAGGTGCACAGATTGTTTGTAGCTAGTTTTGAAATAAAGATATTGATCCCACATGGAGCATGAGTCTGAAGTCTAACAAGTCTTGAAATAAATACTAAAATAGAAATGCTAAATCTTCTAAGTGACAAGATAAAATGCAAGTGTTGTGTAAAAAGGTGTTTTGGTGGGTTTTGGTATAAGATAACAATAAGTAAAGTAAACAAAAATGAATACATAAAATAAGTATCGCATATGTAAAAGAGATTTGAAACTTCAGTGGGAAAAAGCGTTCTCGGGGATTAGCGGATACACCACTAGCATTATAAAGGGCTAAGGTAAAGATTATTATCATGAACATTCTCAACTATGTATGTGTGGGTGGAACTCTGTATTGGAAAAATAGGCAGCAACCACTGCTCACATCATCCTCATAACCACAGCCGACAACAATCAACATCAATTGAATTACCGCGCTATTACGGGACTTTATCCCGCAGGATGTATCCCATGACATGGATAGTGTTTCGTGAGTTTCCTCGATTCCCAAGTTGATACGTAAGGAGTTCCAACATCTTTATAGTCACTGTAAGTGCTAACACACCTCCGTCTACCAACAAGTAGTTCCCTCCATCAAGTACCCACAAGAGGCAAATATTGAGAGGTTGACTTCTCCCAACATCAAGATGAAGACAATCTAACACATGGTAACAACGATGAATATCATAATAAAATTTATCTTATTCCAGTCTCATACTAGGGTTTCTCCATCTCCCCAAGAGCTAATGATCTACTCAGACATGGAGGCAATCAACATCATGGCAAAGACAATGGAATCTATCATAGATGAATAGTACTTGTATAAATCCACAACGAGTACGAAAATTACAACAAGATATAGACAAGATGTAGATGGGATGGATGGAGATGGTGGTGATGCAGCGGTTGATGATGAATATCGATGCCTTAGCCTCCCGGATCTGTGTAGGGCGAAGATGGATCCCTGGTGGATGAGTTCCCCCTCTAGATGCCTTCCAGATGTGAGGTTTCGGTGATTTCTAAGTGTTGTGTATGTCGTCTCTCTGATCCAGTTGCACGGGGTGAAACTATTTGAGGAGACGGTGTCGGCGCCAACTATATGGCGGGAACTAAACGGCTGGAATATTTCTTCCCACCGTATAGTTGGTCGTTAAACCTTATGTATCCTCCAATTGCTTCGGGTTTTCTTCTAGTGTTATTAATATTTCCCAAATAAGCAATTTACGTTGTTTTTGGCTCTTTTCACTCCAATATAACTGGTCCAAGAATTGTGTCCATCGTATGATCCTGGTGAAAATAAACATAAAAAGTGCGGATGGACACCGTAAAATACCAAGATCCTACCACTACAATGCAAAATAATAATCTAAAACATAATGCAAATATGCACTCATCAACTTACCCAAGCTTAGACTCTTGCTCGTCCCGAGCAAGTTTAGCTTAATGGATGTGATCCTCATATTCATGAAGCTGAGTCGATAAAATAAATGAGGGCAGTTGCAGCATGTGTTTATCATATAGGATACACATAAATATGTTCATGAATAGTACCTTACTCGAACCATCTGAATAATATTAGCAGGCTTCACACCTTAGAAATTAACAGTTCACAAAAGATTACTCTCAACATGATGTAAAAGTATTCGGTTCGACCGGATGAGTTAGTGAGGTAGTCCCAAGTGTTTTAGGATTAACATATTCACTTGGGATTCAAAATCTCAAACGTCTCCTTGTCTTACTACAATATAGTGGTATATGCCTATTTGCTCTTTGCACATTCACTCTTTTTCTTTCTCTTCCTTTTCTTATTTCTTTATATATATGCGCTCACACTTTTGTTTAAGTGTTGTGCAAAGGAGCTAGCCATACATTCCACTTCATGTAGGAATTCAAAGTTTAATGATCTCAATTACCAAATTCCAAATATATATGGAGCATCTTTATAACTTGAATAATCTACCTCAAGTTGTTTTCACTCTATTTGATAGCACTTATAATTTCTCCTTTGTTCAAGGTTTTTATTTTTTTCATCTTAACTAATTAGATAATTTATACTTTTTGTAAATCAAACCATTGACCTACAACATATTGATCAAATTATCTTTGTATGTTCCGTCAATACCAATAGTGTGGAAGACTTCTATTGCTATCATACAGTGCAAGCAAAATTATACTCAAGTCATTCATATATCCAATAAGACAAACTCAAACTCAATGATGATCCATATATTATAATAATCTCAAAATTTCATAAAAGGGATCGACTACTCCTGAAGGGAATTCTAATGATGCAAACTTTATTTATGAGCTCAAACTAATGCAAAACTAGAATAGTAATAAAAACTTATAAGATAGATTACAAGGTCTTAAAGATCTCCCCAAGCTTGGAATCAAGCCAGGCGAGATCAAATAATCCCTCATGATTATTTGATACCATGATTTATTCACAGATCACTGTGTCGCCACAGCACGTGGTATCTTTTCGGCATGGGCCAGCTTGAGACGGAGGGATTGATTGACAACTTCTAGTTGTTTAACACATAGCTTGTAGAAAAGATTATTCCGCTCCATCACTTTCACTTGTTCTTAGATCATTGCTATTTTGTAGGGTTTGTATCACCATAAGACTCATAAAAAATCATGCTTCAGTGGTCTTCTTAATATGTTCATCGAGTTTATCAAGATAAAATCACAGCCACCGAAGATGCCTGGGTATCCCTGGCGCATCCTTCTCCATTACCGCGATCTTCAACTCGAGAGCTTTCAACTCCCTCTTCCGACGTTCATGGTCGACATAAAAAAACTCCATAGGGACTCCCTTGATCTCCTTATCCTGCTTGCTATTGCTCCCAACCTCCATAGAGACTTCTCTCCTTGGATTCTTGGTCCTTGCCTCGCATAAGAACAAGAGGTAGATTGGTTCCTGGTGATTGTGATTAGAGAGAGGCACAATGGCAGTATATAAGAGGGGTCAGAGGTCGGTAAAACTTGCGAGAAACACCAAATTCACGCCCAAGAAAAGAATCCAAACAGATTAGGAAAAGAAATCACGATTTTGGAGGAGTCCTGTCGCGTAATGACCAACTATACAGCCGCGACCCGTACGACTCCGGTCGTATAGTTGGTTTCGGGCAGATATTTCCAACTATCTCGAGTCCAGGTCGGTTGGATTACCGACTAGGAACCTACAAAACGTTTTTTAGATGAATATAAATAAGAACAAAAAAGGGTTGATGGTACAGAAGCTTTAACGACCAACTATATGGCGGGAGATTTTTCTTCGTCCGTATAGTTGCGCCCGTATTGATACTACACACCGAAAAATATTTCACAAGGGGGATATAGTACCTTTAACGACCAACTATACGGCGGGAGATTTTTCTTCGGCCGTATAGTTGCGCCCGTATAGTTATAAAACCCCCTCAAAAACTTCAGAAAAACAAGAGGAATGATGACCCACAAGTATAGGGGATCGCAACAGTCTTTGAGGGTAGTATAACCCAATTTATTGATTCGACACAAGGGGAGCCAAAGAATATTTATAAGCCTTAACAACTGAGTTGTCAATTCAGATGCACCTAGAAATAGTCTTGCTCACAGCAGTTTATCAGTAGCAACAGTTTTGTAGTATAAATAGAAAAGTAACAATAGTAGTAAAATAAAGGCAGTAGTAACAATAGTAGCAAACAACAGGATTTGAGTGTGGTAGGCATAGGGATGGATGGACGGACGTTGCATGGACAAGACTATTCATGTAATATCAAGATCTAGGGAATTTGCAGATAAATAAGATAAAGCATCCAAGTACTAAATAATCATAGGCATGTGTTCCATATAAAGTAATACGTGCTCGCAATGAGAACTTGCGCAACTTCTTTTGTGCTGCCAGCCCATTGCAGTGGGGCCTCAAGGGAATCTACTGACAATTAAGGTACTCCTTTTAATAGAGTACCGCAGCAAAGCATTAACAGTCCATGAACACACGTGATCCTCATATCATAGCCATTCCCTCTGGCTATCCCAATTTCTGTCATTTCGGGGTCTTTGGTTCCGGACAATAATATGTGTAAACAACTTGCAGATAAGATCACAAACAATACTATCATCATGATTCAATAACATGTTCAGATCTAAGATCATGGCACTCGGGCCCTAGTGACAAGCATTAATCACAACAAGTTGCAACAATATCAAAAAGCACTAACAAAGATACTAGGCACCATGCCCTAACAATCTTATTCGATTACATGATAGATCTCATCCAATCCCTACCATCCCCACAGCCTATAGCGGGGGATTACTCACTCATGGATGGGAAACATGGATGGTTGATGGAGAGGCATTAGTGATGATGATGGCTATGATCTCCTCCAATTCCCCGTCCCGACAGGGTGCCAGAACGGAGTTTCTGGTTCCGAATCGCGGTTTCTGGTCGTGGCGAAGCAGCGGAACTCTATCTCGAAAAACATTGAACCCCCCTCTATTTTAGGTCAGAGGGCTTATGTAGGCGAAGGGGGAGACCGAGGGGGTGCACGAGGTGGCCTCACCACCCCCAGGCGCAGCCTGTCCTGGACCGCGTGGCCAGTGGGTGTGGGCCCCTCGTGGCCCTCCTCCGTCTCGTCTTCTAGCTCCGTGAGTCTTTTGGTAAAATAGGAGTTTTGCGATATATCCCGGATTTTTCCTGAAAGTTGATTTCCTGCATAAAAACTAGACACCAAAGAAATTATGCTAAAAACAGCGTCAGTCCATGTTAGTTGTATCCAAATCACAAAAATTAGAGGTGAAACAATAGCAAAAGTGTTCGGGAAAGTACATATGTTTTGGACGTATCAAGGAATTCAAAGGCAAAATAAATAGAAGTAAAACTGTGAATACAGAGCACTTATTAGAGGAAGAAGACTTACCTTCCACTTACCATTTATTTAGTCGGGAGTGGAAAGCTCCTCCAACAACAAGGACTTCTTATTTCTGGGAGGAATTAACCTTAGTTCATATAATAATTCTCGAAAACAAAAATCACCGGGACTAAAGCTCCTCACAATAATATCGGTGTCTTGCTGGGAAAATATAGATGTTGCATCCACTAACTTTGCTTTTTGTCTCCGTATAATCCGCAACTCGAATTCTTGAAGTAAAAGGATCCAACGGATCTGTCTTGGCTTATGATTTTTCCTCTCAAGGAGTTCTTTTAAACCATCACGATCTGTATGAACTCTTACTTTTGCATCAACTATATATGAACGAAATTTATCGCAAGAGAAAAATACAGCAAAGAGTTCTCGCTCTTTCTTCCTTAGGATAATTATTTTGAGCACTATTGAGAGTTCTACTAGCATGATGTATAATAAATCTGCAACCTATGTGTTGTCCCAGAGTTACTCCTACAACATCATCACTAGATTCACATATTAAATCAAAAGTCATATCCCATATACATGGGTTAATAATAGGGGCATGAGACAAAGTATATTTAAGTCTATCAAAGGCAATAAGACATTTATCATCAAAATTAAATCTTACTCCCTTTTGCAACAAATTAGTTAAATGTTTGGAAATTCCAGAGAAATTCCTAATGAACCTTCTATAAAAACCCACATGACCAAGAAAACTTCTTATACCTTTTATGTCCCTTGGTTGTGGCATTCTCTCTATTGCTTCAACTTTAGCCCTAGCTACTTCAATACCCTTACCTGATACCTTATGTCCAAGAACTATGCCTTCTTTGACCATAAAATGTCACTTCTCCCAGTTTAGAACAAGATTGGTTTCTTCGCAATGATACAAAATTATATTGGGATTATCCAAGCAACTAGTAAACGAAGTTCCATATACAAAAAATCATCCACAAATACTTCCATTATTAGCTCTATAAAATCTGCGAAAATAGCAGTCATGTATCTTTGAAAAGTAGCTGGAGCATTACATAAACCAAAAGGCATACGTCTGTAAGAATGTAAACCATAAGGACTAATGAAAGTTGTTTTAAGTTGGTCATCAGGATGAACAACTATTTGTGAAAAACCAGAGTATCCGTCCAAGTAGCAAAAATGAGTGTGGTTTGCTAACCTCTCTAAAGTTTGATCTATGAACGGTAAAGGATAGTGATCTTTCCTAGTTTCCTTATTCAATTTCCTAAAATCTATGCACATCCTATGTCTAACAATAGTTCTAGTAGGTATCAATTCATTGTTTTCATTAGGAACAACAGTAAAACCGCCCTTCTTAGGAACACAATGAACCGGACTTACCCATTCACTTTATTTTACATGATAAATTATACCTGCATCGAGTAGGCTTACTATCTCTTTTATTACCACTTCCTTCATTTCAGGCTTTAACCTTCTATTGAATTCTGTAACTGTTTTAGCACCTTCCTCCATGAATATTCAATGGGTGGTTATCATGGGACTAATGCCCTTCAAATCGTCCATTGACTACCCAAAGACCTTGCGGTGCTCATTAAGCACCTTCATGAGTTCTTCTTCTTCCCCTGAAAGCTTAACACTAATAATAACAGGGAATTTATTAGTATTGTCCAAAAATCTATATTTAAGATTATCTGGTAAAGTTTTTAATTCTAGGGGTGGTAATTCTTCATCCCCTCTCTTTTCTGGCTCTTCAAAAGCCTCATCAGTTGGAGGTCCTAAAATGGGAAGTGAATCAAATTCACTTTAAAATTCTTCCAGAGACCTATCTTACCTCCATAATTATTTCTTCAAAATTTGAGTCTTCATTTATTTATTCTTCTTGATTACTAAAGAAAAGAGCTGCCATTTCCTCAATAGTTTTATCTTTCTCTTCTACTTGTATATCTAGAGGCTTGTCTTTAGATTTGGAAAAGTGAAATTATTTTTCCGCTTTCCCAAGCTTAAGAGATACAATCTCCTTTTTGAAGTCGACTATGGCACCTACATCGCTCAAAAAGTTTCTTCCAAATATAATTGGGCAAAGAGGGTCAGCTGGCATATCAACAACTACAAAATCGATAGGAACGTTTTTATTGCCAATTGTGACAGTTGCATCTTCTACTACTCCCTTTGGAATTCTAAGATTTTTATTTGCTAACATGATTGTCATATCAGTATTTTCTATTGTAGCTGGTGCTAACTCTTCTTTTATTTCTAAATAAAAATCATAAGATATAACATTAACTGCGGTGCCAAGATCACATAAACCGTAATGCGAGGTTTCTTTAAATATGCAGGGAAGAATAGGCTTACCCACATCTTTTACCTTAGTTTTACCTTCAACCTATATGGAAGTATCTTCATCAAGTTCAACTATGCTGCAATGTGCATACATAGCCATAATTGCTTCCTTGGTTACCTCTTCATCTTTGGTTTCATCCAGATGTTCTTCAATTTCTGGAACACTTTCCTCTTCTTTCTTCTCATTGGTTCTAGGTGTAGGGTTTGCAGCATAGAAAACAAAAAATTCCTATGATGGGAACAACTATGTACCAAGATCTATCTACTAGATATAATCAATAGGTGGATAAATGATACGTCGAAAACGTATCTATAATTTTTGATGTTCCGTGCTCGTTTAGTATCTACTTTGCTTTGCTTTGTCTACACTTTGAGGTGTTTTTATATGTTTTCTGGTACTAACCTATTAACAAGATGCCATAGTGCCAGTTGCTTGTTTTCTGCTGTTTTTGGTTCCAGAAAGGCATAAAATCAATATTCTCGGAATTGGACGGGACAAAAGCCAAAGTCAATATTTTACCGTGGGGAACACGGAGCCAGAGTACAAGACGGAGCGGAGGAACTAGTGGGCAACACCCCCTGGCAGCACGGGCTAGGGTTAGCCGCGCCTGGGTGGTGTGACCACCCTGGATGCCCCCTGCCTCGCCTCTTCGCCTATAAAGACCCCCGATGACAAAACCCTAAGTACCTGATCAATATTCCATGAAACTGTCTGTAGCCGCTTCCACCATCATCCCTATATCGGGGGGATCTGAAGCTCTTCCTGGCACCCTGTTGCAGGGGAGATCATCCCGGAGGTCTTCTTCTTCATCATGCCAGCCTCCGGTATGAAGCGTGAGTAGCTCCACCTTGGACTATGGGTACATGTAGTAGCTAGATGGTTGTATCTCCTCCTTTGTGCTACCATGTTTAGATCTTGTGAGCTCCGTTCATGATCAAGATCATCTACTTGTAATCATGCATGTTGTGTTTGCAGGGATCCGATGGATATTGAGATTACTATGTTAGATTGATTAATGGTTTTATCTTATTGATTCTATCATGTCTATGTTGTTTGTGATCTTCCATGCTCTCCGTTTCTAGCAGCTATCTTGGCCAAGTAGATGCTAGTGACTCCAAGAGGGGGTATTTATGCTAGATAGTGAGCTCATGCCTCTATTTAATCTAAGGGAAGTGACAGAAATCTCTAAGGTTGTAGATGTGTTGTTGCCACTAGGGAGAAAACAACGGTCCCTTGTTCATGAAACAAGTGGATTGTTTACCTTACACACTTTGCTTAAAGCAGTTATCTGTTGCTTGCAACTTAATACTAGAGGGGGTTCAGATGATAACCTAAAGGTGGATTTCTAGTCATAGATGCAGTTGGATGGCGGTCTATGTATCTTGTTGTATTGCCCAATCTAATCTCATAGGATCGTGAATGTCTAGTATTGCATTGTTATGCCTTGCTCAGTCCTGTCAATTGCCCCGCTGTAATTTTTTACCTAGCATGCCATGTTTGTTTATCTAAGGAGAACACCTCTAGTGAACTATGGACCCCGGTACAATCTTTACCATTGATACATTTTCCACTGTTACCGTTTACTTGCTGCAAACCACCATTACTGTCACATCCCAAGATTTTCCAAATCTTGTAATGTGAAAAATAAATGAATAAAATAAAACTTTGTTGATTTTCAGGGTGAGAAGAAACTTTTTGAATCCATTTGGAAACTTTGAAAACCTATTTGGATCAAATAAAATCCTAAAGGGATTTAAAAAGATAAATAAACAATAAACTTAAAAATATTTAAAATTACTATTTTGGATCTTTAAATAAAAGATTGGGTTTTCAAAAGAAAAGATGGATTTATAAATAAAGATTATTTTATAGAGCCAAATTAAACCTTGGCCAAGCTTTTGAAATAAAATATTTTGTTTTGATTAAAAGAGTAAAGGTTTATTTAAAAAAAATAATAAGGAATTAATATCCAATTTTATTTAAGTAAAGGCATTTTCTATTTTAAATAAACACAAAAACTTATTTATTTATTTTAAATAAGTTTTCCAAGTATTTTATATTCTCAAATAAAACCTAGTGAAGTTTTTTGGTTTTATTTTAGATTTCAAAAATAAAGATTTTAATAAAACAAATCCTATTTGATTTAAATGACTAAGGTCCATTTTATTTAATAATTAATGGACCCTAAACTAAAAATGTTATTTTATTTTAAACAAGTTTTCCAAGTATCTTCTATTTTCAAATAAAACCTACTGTTTTGATTTTGAAAATATTTAGATTTCAAATGGAGTTTTTAATAAATTAAAACCCATTTGATTTATTAACCAGTGTCCATTTTATTTAATTATAAATGGACTCTAAAATAAAAATATTATTTTATTTTGGGAATTGGTTTATGTTGTTAAACAGAACCAAATTCAATTACAAGTGTGGAGAATGTTTGAATTGATTTGAATGTTTGATTGGTTGTTTGAATTTCAAAACAGAAAATAGAATCAGAAAAAGGAAAATCAACCAGGAAAGAAAAAAATAGAAGTGGACAATGACCAGCCAGCCCAATAAGCCCAAGACCAGTCTCTCTCCCCCTCAAAACGTTTTTTACTTAAAGTCTCACCAGAGAAACGATGGTGGACCCATTCCTCTCTCTCTCCCTCCGCTGTAGACCCACCGCCACCACTGTCTTCAACCGCGACCAGTTCCTCCTCCCTCTCTCCCGTTTCTGCGTTGAATTCGCGAGCTTAATTCTCGATTAATGGCGCATAACCCCGCGACCACGACGCACGATAAAGCGTCTTCCTCTCCTCTTCATTTCCCCTCTGTCTCCTCCCCCAAGTGCGCCCCCAGGCTGCCGAATTTCGCCAGACACCGCCTACTGTCCGACGACGCTCCGGCGAGGATTCCAGCAACTCCACTCCACCTCTTGCCTCCTCGAGCACGCAGTTGTGATCACCATCTCCCGACGGACCTTTCTGCAGCCGCAGCTCACTCGCGCGCCCCCCTGAGCGTCGGCAACGACAACAACTGCTGCCGCCATCGTCTGGTTCTTCTCCGACGACCTCTCTCTGGTAAACCAGACCACCCCGCACCCTCTCCTTCACGCTTGCAGCCTCGCCTTGATCCGGCGCATCTAACTGTGTCCTCTTTTTGCTTCGGGATGAACCACAGCGTCGCCTCCGACCAGGACCAGAGCCGCCCGACGCCGTTCCCCACTCCGGCGAGCAATCCTGCTAGAACCAGGGCGCCCCTCGCCAGACCAACACCGCCTCGAGCTTCACCGTGACCTCCTGAACCCGGTGAGCACCTCCCCTTCCCTCCCTGCTTCCTAGAACCGCCGCTAGCCCACCTCCTGAGCGTCGCCGCCAGTCGCCGCCACGCAGCGCCGCCAGTTACTGGTCAAGCGGCTATGCGTCGTTGGATCGTCATCATCTAGTGGCTGTGATTAGATTAGGTCAAAGGGGTATGCGATGATCAGAGCCGCACATATCACTTTTAATCCTGCGGTCTATGTCTATCGATCCGCACAAAACGTTTTTGACCAATAGGAATGCACCACGTGGCCTGTAGTTGATTTAAAAGACAGAAAACTTTCTATTAGATGTCCATTTTGTAAATTCCATAACTTTAGTTCCACACGTCCAAATTTTGCAAACTTTATATAAATTAAATCAGTGGAACAAGCCCTAGCCAACCATTCCTTTTGTTTAGTAAAAAGCTTCTGGTAGAATGGTTGTTTTTGCAGAAACTTTTGTATGCTTGTTTAGATTGTAAAAATTGTTCAAAAATGATTTTGGGGATAAAATCTTTGGCAATTGGAGTGATTTGAACCTACTGACCATAGGAAACACTTTGTGGATTCAAAAATGTATTTGGTGAAATAAAAGAATGATTCTTTGATTTAAAACCATTTCTAGTCAAATAAAAATATAGTTTATTTATTAAAAATGGTTTTTGAAGAAAACCTTTGGGAAATGTTTTGTTTTAAACTCTCTGACCCCAAACACCAAGTTTTATGATTTGAAAATGAATTTTGTGAACCCTATAGATTAATTCCTTAGTAAAAATATTTCTACACCACATAAAATGATACTTTGTTTTGAAAATGGTTTATGAAGTGAAATCTTTTGCAAGTGACTTTGCCACTTTACAAAATGACCAATAGGTGTTTCCAAATGTTTATGACCCATTAGGAACCACTTTTCAAATAAAACAAAGCTTGGCATGCTTGCATGCATTACTTTGACTTTATGATTTTTTATGTGATTGTTTTGCTTGAATGGTAGATTGAAATTGTGCCTTGCTTGATTGAATTGTAGCGACTTGAAGAGTGTGATTGTTGCAAGGACAAGTAGTAAACTTATACCTCTACCAAAAAGGCAAGTGATGCTTCATACTTTTGTCCCATTACTTTCACTATGCATTAGTGATTTTTCTAAGTAAAACTTGCATGGAACTTTTGCTAAGTATAAACCTTGCTATGGAAAATCCTAGTAGATGAAACCTTAGTAGAAATTTCCTAAGTCAAGATACCTACTACTATCATGCTTAGCTAAGCAAATAGAAAACAAGGGTGGAAATATATTCACACTATGGAAAATTTCTAAGTCTGAGGACTTGTGTTTTTGTTTAATAAAACAACTAAGTTAATGAATCACCTGGGTGGAATGGTAATTGCTTGGTGGATTTTGGTTGAGTGGTTCACAAGGCCCATGTTTATGGTTGACCTTGTGTATCTCACTTGTGGATGGCCACCCAAGAACAAAGAGATTTGAGATGTCAAATGTTGAGAAGCTTCAAGTGCAACCACTTGGCATTATGGGCTCTGCCTGGATCATATAGGTTGCAAGAACTTAGCCATATGGACAGTTGGTGGTAGGATTTGATAGGTTGGAGCGCGTCCATTTTGGTCTAAGGGAAGGCTTCTGAAAGATCTTGTCTTGGGAAACCAAGTCCTGTGGGGAAAGTGCACCACCTCTGTAGAGTGTAAAATCTAAGTACTTAGCCATGTCCCTAGTAAAGGACAATTTGAGCATCAAGACATGGAAGCAATCAAGAATCTCATCATCCAAATTTCTAAGTTAAAAACTTGTGGTTGAACAAGGGTTAAAGGATCTTCAATCTTTGATTGAGAAAAATGATTTTGTCAAGCAAAAACTTAGTGTTTTCAAATGTTAAGAAAAAAAATCTATTTTGAGCAATGCAAGCCTCAACTCCACTTAGCCAAATGCATATAGTTGATAGACTCCACTATACTACCATAGTATCACTTGCCAATACAATTCAAATGTATTGACCCTTGTGGCTGTAACTTGTTATGTTGCAGGTTTGATTGATTTAGTGAAGTTGATTGATTAGGATTACAAAGTCTACAACCAACATGTCTGCATGTGGCACTTTGAAGATGAAGGACCCCATGCTTATAGTTATTCCGCTGCAATGTAATGTAATAGCCAAATGAGCTATGTAAGATGTAATGAAATATTTTATTCCTGGTTATAAAGTTGTATTATGACCTTTGTTTCTTGATATTACATCTTAACTGTGGATGCTAGCTATTGATCTAGGGACTAGCATTGTAAACACAGGGGACTCTACCTTATTTAAAGGTTGGGACCCTTACAGATGGTATCAGAGCATTGTGTTGCCTGTAGGATTTGTAAACCTAGGATTGGACAAAAACCCTTAGAAAAATAGGAGTTGTACTTGTTCCAAAACTTATTTACAAACAATCTTGTAAACACTTTCCTCAAACCACTTTTGGTTTTGACTCTATATCTCTTCTATTGCAACTTGATGGAAAAACCTACCCCATTACTAAAGAACTTCACCATGTGCAAATGACTTCTTCAACATCTTCAACTCTAATGACTTCAACTTCTTCAACTCTAATGACTTCAACTTCTTCAACACTAATGACTTCAACTTCTTCAACTCAAATGACTTCAACATCTTCAGCATATTCACCAAGGAACTTCAACCATGGTTACCACTAAGGAGAGTGAGACAAGAAATCTTACTCAAGATTTAGAGACTAAGGGAATGCAAAACTTAGAAGGAGCCCACATCACTTGAAGTTTTGTGACCAAGAATTTTTCCTAAGGAAGCCATGAACTCATGCAAGGAGAATCAACCAAGAAGGATGGAAAGAATGCAAGTGAACCCTATAGATGGACCACCATATTTTAGTTAAGACAAACTCACCAACTTATGTGGTGTAACAAAATATTTTGTTGCCTAAGTATGTGCTTGAACTTTGTTGTTTGAGTGAAAAGTTGTTTGTGAATGCTTGCACATTGCTTGAGTGAATTGTGATGTGTGTGAATAGAATTATTCCCTTAGAAATATTTCTGCCTATTCTAATCCCAATGCAACCCAAACAGATGACTACTCCAAGAAACTCCAATATCAAGGTTGATGACAACAACAACAACAACAACCAAGAGGACAACATGAGAGAACTTACAGCAACCCAAAACCAGTTGAGCCAAGAGACAACTCAGCTTTTAGCCAACAACAATTGACTAGACCCAGCCATACAAAGGATTTTGAAACTTCAATCCCAATTGTTACAAGGATTGGTTAATCAAATGATCAACATGAGAGAAAACTTTCCCCAAAGAGCTAATGACAACAAGGATGACAAAGATGTTATTCTAGAAGGAACCCAAGCATATAATATTTATGGAGACAAGAATCATGCATCCAAGGAGCATGAAGATCAATTCCCTAATTGTGAAGAAGAAGGTCATATCTTTAGTAACTGCCCCAAGAAGAGAGAAAGATTTCCCACCTCTGAGGTGAGATATGAACAACATGAAATGGATGCACTCCTAGCTTTGGAGAAACCCAAAAAGCAAAAGAAGGACAAAAGCCAGGTACAATGTCATAAATGTAAAGAAATGGGACACTATTCTAGTGAATGCCCAGAGAACCAGAAGAATAAGGAGTTTGGCCAAGTGATGTGCAATAACTGCAAAGAGCTAGGCCATTATGTAGCAACTTGTCCACAAGAGACACGTAAAGAACTCAAAGATATCAACTGTTTCAATTGCAAAAACCCAGGACATTATGCAAGCAATTGTCCAGAAAAGATGAAGAACAAGTTAAACAAGCCTATGAAGGATCTCAGCCTTGGCCCATGAGTCAAGTGTGGAAACAAAGGACACAATGCAGATGTTTGCCCAGAAAAGTTTCCCCAAAATCCCAAGCAAGCCAACATGTAATTTAGTTGGAAAATTTTTAAGGGTGGTAGTACCTGTCACATCCCAAGATTTTCCAAATCTTGTAATGTGAAAAATAAATGAATAAAATAAAACTTTATTTGATTTTCAGGGCCAGAAGAAACTTTTTGAATTTAAATGGAACTTCAAACCTAATTGGATTAAATAGATCCTAAAGGGATTTAAAAAGATAAACATTTTAAATAAAGGAAAACAAAATATTTTGGAAATACTATTTTGGATCATTAAAATAAAAGGTTTTGGTTTTCAATTGAAATAAAAGTTTTATAGATAAAGATTATTTTATAGAGTTCAATTAAACCTTGGCCAAGCTTTGGGAATTAAAACATTTTATTTTAAATAAAATAGCAAAGGTTTATTTAAAAATAATAAAGGATTGCTTAAATAAAATAATAAGGAATTAATATCCAAATTTTATTCAAATAAAAGGTTTTACCATTTTAATTAAAACATCAAAACTTATTAAATTATTTTAAATAGGTTTTCCAAGTATTTTATATTCTCTAATAAAACCTACTAAAGTGTTTTGGCTTTATTTTAGGTTTCAAAATAAATATCTCAATAAAACAAATCCTATTTGGATTTAATAATGAAAGTCTATTATATTTAATTAATAATGGACTCTAAAATAAAAGGTTATTTTGTTTTAAACAAGTTTCCCAAATATTGTTTATTTACAAATAAAACCTACTGATTTTGTTTTGAAAGTATTTGGATTTCAAATGAAGATTTTATTAAATAAACCAAACCCTATTTTATTAATAAACCATGGACCATTTTACTTAATTAATAAATGGAACCTAAAAAGATTTAAAATATTATTTTTATTTTGGATTTTGGTTCATGTTACTGAACAGAACTAATTACAATATTACAAAGTTGGATGATTGTTTGAATTGATTTGGGTGTAAATTGTTTGTTTGGAATTTCAAAACAGAAATCAGAAATAGAAAAAGAAAAGGTTACAGAATAAAAAAAATGGATTTGAACCAGACCCAACCCAGCAGCCCAGGAAGCCCACCAACCAGCCCAGCTCCCCTCCCCGAAGAAAAACGATTCACACTCGGTATCTGACCCGCGGAGCAACTGACATGTGGACCCTCTTCTCCCTCTCACTCAAACGCTGACCAGCCGACCCCACCCCCTCCTATTCATCGTCTTCAACACGACCTCGTCGCCCTGGCTGTTACTGCCGATTGATTGCACCTCGTCAATTCGCTTCAATGCCGCGTGATCAACGCCCCCTGACCACACACGCTTAAACGCCAGTGACTCCTCTCTCGTTCCCCTCTGACTCCTTCCACAATCACGCCCCCAGGCCGTCCCAATTTCTCCCCGAGCTTCTCTGTTCCGACGACCTTCCTCGTCGAATTCCGGCCAAGTATCACCGCCTCTTGCCTCCCTGTGCAACCTCGCAGCTTCCCCATTCACAGACCTTCCTCCCTGTACCACCCATTCGACCGCGGGCGCCCCTGAGCCTCGGCCACGTCAAACTTCCAAACGCCGCCGCGTCTGCAACCTCTCCGACGATCTTCCACGGTAAGCACTGACCGCCCCGCGTCTTTCCGATCACGCAAATGTCTTCGCCTTGGTCTTGCGTACCTAACTACGCCCTCTGTTTGCCTTCGCATGATCGGCAACATCGACGACCTGCAGCACCGCCGTCTGCCCTCTTCACCGACGACGTCTCCCCGGTAAAACCGACCGCCCCTACTCTTCTCTTTCACGCACGCGTCACCGCACTGTCCCTTCGCAGCTAACCTTGCCCTCTATTTACCTTCGTATGATCTGTAGCACCGCCTCCGACCACAACCAGTACCACCTGACGCTGTTCTCAACTCCGGCGAGAGATTGCCGACCCGTCTGTGCGCCCCCTACCCTACGACCACCATGTTGAGCATCAGCGAGCTTCGGCGAATCTGGTAAGCCACCCCTATGTTCCTCTAGCTTCCCGCATCGCCGGCACCATCATCATCTGAGCCGCGCCGCCGCGCGCCACCGTTGAGCCGCCGCTTCTTGGCGCAAAGGGCAACCGTAGGATCTGAATCTGACGGATACGATAGAACGTTAGCGAAGGGGTAAGTGGTGATCTTGTGCCGCATGATTTAACTTAAATCCAACGGCTGTCGTCGCGTGATCCGGCTGAACCGGTACCGACGAATTAAAACACAACGCGTGGCATCAGACGATCTGAAATAGAATTTGAAATCAGAATTTGATGCCATTTTCAAACCTCTGTAACTTTCAAACCACACGTCCAAAAATTACAAATTTTATGTCGTTGGATTCAGGAGAACAAGCCCTAGCCAACCATGCCCTTAGTTTAGCAAATAGTATCTGTTATCTTGTTTGAATATGCAGAAACATTTGAGTACTTGTTTAGATTAGAAAAATTGTTTAAAAATGATTTTTGGATTAAAACCTTTGCAAAATGGTTTGGTGTGACCTTACTGGCCCTAGGAACCAACCCTTGGTGTTAAAAATGATTTTGGTAAAATTTAGGTTGAATTATTTGACTTAGCCAATTTCTAGCCAAATGAAATTATTGATTTTATTATGAAAATGTTTATGGAAAGAAAACTTTGGGAAAATAGTTTGGACCAAACCTACTGACCCAAAAACACCAATTTTTGCAATAGCAACTCATTTGGTGAAAAGCTTAAAAGTTTTGTTTTGATAAAAACATTTTCACCACATAAAATAATGAATGGATTTTAAAAATAGTTTTGAGATAAAACCCTTTTGCAATTGACTTTGCCATTTTGGTGAATGACCAATTTGGAACCTACAAAGTTTAGAATCCTAGTGGAAACCACCTTTGCAATTATAACCATATTTTGCATGCTTGCATGCATTACTTTGACCTTGTTATTTTATGTGTTGTTTTACTTGTTTGGTAGATTGAGTTTGTGCCTTGATTGATTGAATTGTAGTGACTTGAAGAGTGTGATTGTTGCAAGGACAAGGAGTGAACCCATACTCTACCAAAAAGGCAAGTGATGCTTCATACTTTCTATCCCAATACTTTCACTATGCATTAGTGATTTTGCTAAGTAAAACTTGCATGGATTTTGCTAAGTATAGACCTTGCTATAAGAAAACCTAGTAGATGAATCCTTAGTAGGATTTTCCTAAGTTAAAGATTCCTACTACTATCAAGCTTAGCCTAGCTAATAGAAAACATGGGTGGAATATATATTCACACTATGGAAAAATATTCTAAGTCTGAGGACTTAGGTTTTGTTTAATAAAACAACTAAGTTAATGAACCTCCTAGGTGGAATGGAAGGATTGGGTTATGTTGAGTGGTTACACAAGGCCATGGACTTGGGTTGTGTATCTCACTTGTGGTATGCCACCCAGGCACGAAGATATTTGAAATGTCAAATGTTGAGAAGCTTCAAGTGCAACCACTTGGCAATATGGGCTCTACCATGATCATATAGGTTGCAAGAACTTAGCCATATGGACAGAGGGTGGTAGTGTTTGATAGGTTGGAACGCGTCCATTTTGGTCTAAGGGAAGGCTTATGAAAGATCTTGTCTTGGGAAACCAAGTCTTGTGGGGAAAGTGCACCACCTCTGCAGAGTGTAAAATCTAAGTACTTAGCCATGTCCCTGGTAAAGGACAATTTGAGCATCAAGACATGGAAGCAATCAAGAATCTCATCATTCAAATTTCTAAGTTAAAATCTTGTGGATTGAACAAGGGTTGTTTGAAATCTTCAATCTTTGATTGAGAGATGCCTTGTAAAGGATCTTCAATCTTTGATTGAGAAGAATGATTTTGTCAAAGCAAAAACTTAGTATTTTCAAATGTTAAGGAAAAATCTATTTTGAGCAATGCAAGCCTCAACCCCACTTAGTCAAATGCATATAGATGATAGACTCCACTATACTAATATAGTATCACTTGCCAATACAATTCAAATGTATTGACCCTTGTGGCTGTAACTTGTATGTTGCAGGTTTGATTGTTTTAGTGAAGATTGATTTATTAGGATTACAAAGTCTACAACCAGCATTTTCCTGTGGCACTTTGAAGATGAAGGACCCATGACTAAAGTTATTCCGCTGCAATGTAATGTAATATCCATATGAGCTATGAAAGATGTAATGAAATTATGTTATTCCTGGTTATAAAGTTATATTATGACCTTTGTTTCTTGATATTACATCTTAACTGTGGATGCTAGCTATTGATCCAGGGACTAGCATTGTAAAACACAGAGGGCTCTATCTTATTAAAGATTGGGACCTCTACATATGGTATCAGAGCATTGTGTTCCCTGTAGGATTTGTAAACCTAGGATTGGACAAAAACCCTTAGAAAAATAGGAGTTATATTTTGATCCAAAAACTTATTTACAAAAACACTTGTAAACTCTTTCCTCAACCATTTTGGTTTCAACTCTACATCTCTTCTACTTCAACTTGATGGAAAAACCTACCCCATGACCAAAGACTACACCATGTGCAAAGGACTTCTTCAACTTCTTCAACTCTAATGACTTCAACATCTTCAGCATATTCCCCAAGGACTTCCAACTTGGAAACTACTAAGGACCACAAGTGAAACAAGGAAATCTTACTCAAGAGTTAGAGACTGAGGGAAAATGCAAAATAAGAAGGAGCTTGCATCACTTGAAGTTTTGTGACCAAGGAGTTTTTCTCAAGGAAACCTTGATCTCATGTAAGAAGAAGCAACCAAGAATGATGGAAAGATCACAAGTAAACCATATAGATGGACCCCCATATTTAGATAAGTCAGAAACTCACCAACTTATGTGGTGTAACAAAAATATTTTGTTGCCTAAGTGTGTGCTTGAACTTTATTGTTTGAGTGCAAAGTTGTTTGTGAGTGTTTGGTTTGTCATTGCATGCATATTGCTTGTGTGAATTGTGATGTGTGTGATTAGAATTGATTCCTTAGAAAAAACCTTTTACCTATTCTAATCTCCCTTCGACCCAAACAGATGACTACTCCAAAAGACATCAAGGTTGATGACAACAACAACAACCAAGAAGACAACATGAGAGAACTTATAGCAACCCAAAACCAGTTGAGCCAAGAGACAACTCAGCTTTTAGCCAACAACAATGGACTAGACCCAGCCATACAAAGGATTTTGAAACTTCAATCTCAATTGTTGCAAGGATTAGTTACTCAAGTGATCAACATGGGAGAAAAACTTTTCCCAAAGAGCTATGACAACAAGGATGACAAAGATGTTAATCTAGAAGGAACCCAAGCTAGCAATATTTTTAGAGACAAGGATCATGCATCCAAGGAGCATGAAGATCAATGCCCCAATAAGAGAGAAAGATCCCCCACTTATGAAGAACATGAACTAGAAGAACTCTTAGCTTTGGAGAGACCCAAAAAGAAAAAGAAAGACATAAGCCAGTTGCAATGTTACAATTGCAAAGAGAAGGGACACTATGCCAGTGAATGCCCAGAAAAGAAGAAGAACCAAAGAAACAAACAAAAGGCAATGATACCAAAGTAAAAGAAAGATATCAGCCAAGTGATGTGTTCCAAATGCAAGGAACTAGGCCACTATGCAAACAATTGTCCAAGAAAGATGAAGAACAAGTTAAACAAGTCTATGGAGAAACTCAACCTTGGCCCATGAGCTTCATCAGTCAAGAATGGAAACCAAGGACTCAATGCAAATGTTTGCTTAGAGAAGTTTTCTAAGGATCCCAAGAAGGACAATGTGTAATTTTTGTTTGAAATTTTTTAAGGGTGGTAGTACCCTAGTTGTTTTGAACCTGCTTGTAACCCTAGCCTCCCCAAATCTCGGGACAAGATTTATTTTAAGGGTGGTAGCCTGTCACATCCCAAGATTTTCCAAATCTTGTAATGTGAAAAATAAATGAATAAAATAAAACTTTATTTGATTTTCAGGGCCAGAAGAAACTTTTTGAATTTAAATGGAACTTCAAACCTAATTGGATTAAATAGATCCTAAAGGGATTTAAAAAGATAAACATTTTAAATAAAGGAAAACAAAATATTTTGGAAATACTATTTTGGATCATTAAAATAAAAGGTTTTGGTTTTCAATTGAAATAAAAGTTTTATAGATAAAGATTATTTTATAGAGTTCAATTAAACCTTGGCCAAGCTTTGGGAATTAAAACATTTTATTTTAAATAAAATAGCAAAGGTTTATTTAAAAATAATAAAGGATTGTTAAATAAAATAATAAGGAATTAATATCCAAATTTTATTCAAATAAAAGGTTTTACCATTTTAATTAAAACATCAAAACTTATTAAATTATTTTAAATAGGTTTTCCAAGTATTTTATATTCTCTAATAAAACCTACTAAAGTGTTTTGGCTTTATTTTAGGTTTCAAAATAAATATCTCAATAAAACAAATCCTATTTGGATTTAATAATGAAAGTCTATTATATTTAATTAATAATGGACTCTAAAATAAAAGGTTATTTTGTTTTAAACAAGTTTCCCAAATATTCTTTATTTCCAAATAAAACCTATTGATTTTGTTTTGAAAGTATTTGGATTTCAAATGAAGATTTTATTAAATAAACCAAACCCTATTTTATTAATAAACCATGGAACATTTTACTTAATTAATAAATGGAACCTAAAAAGATTTAAAATATTATTTTTATTTTGGATTTTGGTTCATGTTACTGAACAGAACTAATTACAATATTACAAAGTTGGATGATTGTTTGAATTGATTTGGGTGTAAATTGTTTGTTTGGAATTTCAAAACAGAAATGAGAAATAGAAAAAGAAAAGGTTACAGAATAAAAAAAAATGGATTTGAACCAGACCCAACCCAGCAGCCCAGGAAGCCCACCAACCAGCCCAGCTCCCCTCCTCGAAGAAAAACGATTCACACTCGATCGACCATGAGCAACTGACATGTGGACCCTCTTCTCCCTCTCACTCAAACGCTGACCAGCCGACCCCACCCCCTCCTATTCATCGTCTTCAACACGACCTCGTCAGCTGGCACATCGCGATTGATTGCACCTCGTCAATTCGCTTCAATGCCGCGTGATCAACGCCCCCTGACCACACACGTTTAAACGCCAGTGACTCCTCTCTCGTTCCCCTCTGACTCCTTCCACAATCACGCCCCCAGGCCGTCCCAATTTCTCCCCGAGCTTCTCTGTTCCGACGACCTTCCTCGTCGAATTCCGGCCAAGTATCACCGCCTCTTGCCTCCCTGTGCAACCTCGCAGCTTCCCCATTCCCAGACCTTCCTCCCTGTACCACCCATTCGACCGCGGGCGCCCCTGAGCCTCGGCTACGTCAAACTTCCGAACGCCGCCGCGTCTGCAACCTCTCCGACGATCTTCCACGGTAAGCACTGACCGCCCCGCGTCTTTCCGATCATGCAAACGTCTTCGCCTTGGTCTTGCGTACCTAACTACGCCCTCTGTTTGCCTTCGCATGATCGGCAACATCGACGACCTGCAGCACCGCCGTCTGCCCTCTTCTCCGATGACGTCTCCCTGGTAAAACCGACCTCCCCTATTCTTCTCTTTCACGCACGCGTCACCGCACTGACCCTGCGCAGCTAACCTTGCCCTCTGTTTACCTTCGTGTGATCTGTAGCACCGCCTCCGACCACAACCAGGACCACTTGACGCCGTTCTCAACTCCGGCGAGAGATTGCCGAGCCGTCTGTGCGCCCCCTACCCTACGACCACCACGTTGAGCATCAGCGAGCTTCGGCGAATCTGGTAAGCCACCCCTCTGTTCCTCTAGCTTCCCGCATCGCCGGCACCGTCATCATCTGAGCCGCGCCGCCGCGCGCCACCGTTGAGCGCCGCCCGTTCTTGGCCAGGCAGTGGCAACCGTAGGATCTGAATCTGACGGATACGATAGAACGTTAGCGAAGGGGTAAGTGGTGATCCTGTGCCGCACGATTTAACTTAAATCCAACGGCTGTCGTCGCGTGATCCGGCCGAACCGGTACCGGCGAATTAAAACACGACGCGTGGCATTAGACGATCTGAAATAGAATTTGAAATCAGAATTTGATGCCATTTTCAAACCTCTGTAACTTTCAAACCACACGTCCAAAAATTACAAATTTTATGTCGTTGGATTCAGGAGAACAAGCCCTAGCCAACCATGCCCTTAGTTTAGCAAATAGTATCTGTTAGCTTGTTTGAATTTGCAGAAACATTTGAGTACTTGTTTAGATTAGAAAAATTGTTTAAAAATGATTTTTGGATTAAAACCTTTGCAAAATGGTTTGATGTGACCTTACTGGCCCTAGGAACCAACCCTTGGTGTTAAAAATGATTTTGGTAAAATTTAGGTTGAATTATTTGACTTAGCCAATTTCTAGCCAAATGAAATTATTGATTTTATTATGAAAATGTTTATGGAAAGAAAACTTTGGGAAAATAGTTTGGACCAAACCTACTGACCCAAAAACACCAAGTTTTGCAATAGAAACTCATTTGGTGAAAAGCTTAAAAGTTTTGTTTTGATAAAAACATTTTCACCACATAAAATGATGAATGGATTTTAAAAATAGTTTTGAGATAAAACCCTTTTGCAATTGACTTTGCCATTTTGGTGAATGACCAATTTGGAACCTACAAAGTTTAGAAGCCTAGTTGAAACCACCTTTGCAATTATAACCATCTTTTGCATGCTTGCATGCATTACTTTGACCTTGTTATTTTATGTGTTGTTTTACTTGTTTGGTAGATTGAGTTTGTGCCTTGATTCATTGAATTGTAGTGACTTGAAGAGTGTGATTGTTGCAAGGACAAGGAGTGAACCCATACTCTACCAAAAAGGCAAGTGATGCTTCATACTTTCTATCCCAATACTTTCACTATGCATTAGTGATTTTGCTAAGTAAAACTTGCATGGATTTTGCTAAGTATAGACCTTGCTATAAGAAAACCTAGTAGATGAATCCTTAGTAGGATTTTCCTAAGTTAAAGATTCCTACTACTATCAAGCTTAGCCTAGCTAATAGAAAACATGGGTGGAATATATATTCACACTATGGTATTCTAAGTCTGAGGACTTAGGTTTTGTTTAATAAAACAACTAAGTTAATGAACCTCCTGGGTGGAATGGAATGATTGGGTTATGTTGAGTGGTTACACAAGGCCATGGACTTGGGTTGTGTATCTCACTTGTGGTATGCCACCCAGGCACGAAGATATTTGAAATGTCAAATGTTGAGAAGCTTCAAGTGCAACCACTTGGCAATATGGGCTCTGCCATGATCATATAGGTTGCAAGAACTTAGCCATATGGATAGAGGGTGGTAGTGTTTGATAGGTTGGAACGCGTCCATTTTGGTCTAAGGGAAGGCTTATGAAAGATCTTGTCTTGGGAAACCAAGTCTTGTGGGGAAAGTGCACCACCTCTGCAGAGTGTAAAATCTAAGTACTTAGCCATGTCCCTGGTAAAGGACAATTTGAGCATCAAGACATGGAAGCAATCAAGAATCTCATCATTCAAATTTCTAAGTTAAAATCTTGTGGATTGAACAAGGGTTGTTTGAAATCTTCAATCTTTTATTGAGAGATGCCTTGTAAAGGATCTTCAATCTTTGATTGAGAAGAATGATTTTGTCAAAGCAAAAACTTAGTATTCTCAAATGTTAAGGAAAAATATATTTGGAGCAATGGAAGCCTCAACCCCACTTAGTCAAATGCATATAGATGATAGACTCCACTATACTAATAGAGTATCACTTGCCAATACAATTCAAATGTATTGACCCTTGTGGCTGTAACTTGTATGTTGTAGGTTTGATTGTTTTAGTGAAGATTGATTGATTAGGATTACAAAGTCTACAACCAGCATTTGCCTGTGGCACTTTGAAGATGAAGGACCCATGACTAAAGTTATTCCGCTGCAATGTAATGTAATAGCCATATGAGCTATGAAAGATGTAATAAAATTATGTTATTCCTGGTTATAAAGTTTATTATGACCTTTGTTTCTTGATATTACATCTTAACTGTGGATGCTAGCTATTGATCCAGGGACTAGCATTGTAAACACAGGAGGAATCTACCTTATTAGGTTGAGACCTCTACAGTACCCTAGATGTTTTGAGCCTACTTGTAATCCTAGCCTTCCCAAATCTCGGGACGAGATTTATTTTAAGGGTGGTAGCCTGTCACATCCCAAGATTTTCCAAATCTTGTAATGTGAAAAATAAATGAATAAAATAAAACTTTGTTGATTTTCAGGGTGAGAAGAAACTTTTTGAATCCATTTGGAAACTTTGAAAACCTATTTGGATCAAATAAAATCCTAAAGGGATTTAAAAAGATAAATAAACAATAAACATAAAAATATTTAAAATTACTATTTTGGATCTTTAAATAAAAGATTGGGTTTTCAAAAGAAAAGATGGATTTATAAATAAAGATGATTTTATAGAGCCAAATTAAACCTTGGCCAAGCTTTTGAAATAAAATATTTTGTTTTGATTAAAAGAGTAAAGGTTTATTTAAAAATAATAATAAGGAATTAATATCCAATTTTATTTAAGTAAAGGCTTTTTCTATTTTAAATAAACACAAAAACTTATTTATTTATTTTAAATAAGTTTTCCAAGTATTTTATATTCTCAAATAAAACCTACTGAAGTGTTTTGGTTTTATTTTAGATTTCAAAAATAAAGATTTTAATAAAACAAATCCTATTTGATTTAAATGACTAAGGTCCATTTTATTTAATAATTAATGGACCCTAAAATAAAAATGTTATTTTATTTTAAACAAGTTTTCCAAGTATCTTCTATTTTCAAATAAAACCTACTATTTTGGTTTTGAAAATATTTAGATTTCAAATGGAGTTTTTAAATAAATTAAAACCCATTTGATTTATTAACTAGTGTCCATTTTATTTAATTATAAATGGACTCTAAAATAAAAATATTATTTTATTTTGGGAATTGGTTTATGTTGTTAAACAGAACCAAATTCAATTACAAGTGTGGTGAATGTTTGAATTGATTTGAATGTTTGATTGGTTGTTTAAATTTCAAAACAGAAAATAGAATCAGAAAAAGGAAAATCAATCAGGAAAGAAAAAAATAGAAGTGGACAACACCCCAGTCGGCCAGCCCAATAAGCCCAGTACCAGCCCAGTCTCTCTCCCCCTCTGCGAAACGTTTTTTTTACTTAAAGTCTCACCCGCAGAGAAACTGACTGGTGGACCCATTCCCCTCTCTCTCTCCCTCACTGCCAGGTAGACCCCACCGCCAGCTCACCTGTCTTCAACCGCGCGACCAGTTCCTCCTCCCCCTCTCTCCCGTTTATGCGTTGAATTCGCGAGCTTAATTCTCGATTAATGGCGCAATAACCCCGCCCTGCGACCACGCACGAAAAAGCGTCTTCCTCTCCTCTTCATTTCCCCTCTGTCTCCTCCCCCAAGTGCGCCCCCAGGCTGCCGAATTTCGCCAGACACCGCCCACTGTCCGACGACGCTCTGGCGAGGATTCCAGCAGCTCCACGCCACCTCTTGCCTCCTCGAGCACGCAGCTGTGATCACCATCTCCCGGCGGACCTTTCTGCAGCGGCTCGCTCACGCTTCGAAGGCGTCAAGAATGACAACAACCGCCGCCGCCACCGTCTGGTTCTTCTCCGACGACCTCTCTCTGGTAAACCAGACCACCCCGCACCCTCTCCTTCACGCTCGCAGCCTCGCCTTGATCCGGCGCATCTAACCGTGTCCTCTTTTTGCTTCGGGGTGAACCACAGCGTCGCCTCCGACCAGGACCAGAGCCGCCCGACGCCGTTCCCCACTCCGGCGAGCAATCCTGCTAGAACCAGGGCGCCCCTCGCCAGACCAACACCGCCTCGAGCTTCACCGTGACCTCCTGAACCCGGTGAGCACCTCCCCTTCCCTCCCTACTTCCTAGAACCGCCGCTAGCCCACCGCCTGAGCGTCGCCGCCAGTCGCCGCCGCGCAGCGCCGCCAGTTACTGGTCAAGCGGCTATGCATCGTTGGATCGTCATCATCCAGTGGTTGTGATTAGATTAGGGCGAAGGGGAATGCGATGATCAGAGCCGCACATATCACTTTTAATCCTGCGGTCTGTGTCTGTCGATCCGCACGAAACGTTTTTGACCAATAGGAATGCACCACGTGGCCTGTAGTTGATTTAAAAGACAGAAAACTTTCTATTAGATGTCCATTTTGTAAATTCCATAACTTTAGTTCCACACGTCCAAATTTTGCAAACTTTATATCAATGAAATCAGTGGAACAAGCCCTAGCCAACCATGCCTTTTGTTTAGTAAAAAGCTTCTGGTAGAATGGTTGTTTTTGCAGAAACTTTTATATGCTTGTTTAGATTGTAAAAATTGTTCAAAAATGATTTTGGGGATAAAATCTTTGGCAATTGGATTGATTTGAACCTACTGACCATAGGAAACACTTTGTGGATTCAAAAATGTATTTGGTGAAATAAAAGAATGATTCTTTGATTTAAAACCATTTCTAGTCAAATAAAAATATAGTTTATTTATTAAAAATGGTTTTTGAAGAAAACCTTTGGGAAATGTTTTGTTTTAAACTCTCTGACCCCAAACACCAAGTTTTATGATTTGAAAATGAATTTTGTGAACCCTATAGATTAATGCCTTAGTAAAAATATTTCTACACCACATAAAATGATACTTTGTTTTGAAAATGGTTTATGAAGTGAAATCTTTTGCAAGTGACTTTGCCACTTTACAAAATGACCAATAGGTGTTTCCAAATGTTTATGACCCATTAGGAACCACTTTTCAAATAAAACAAAGCTTGGCATGCTTGCATGCATTACTTTGACTTTATGATTTTTTATGTGATTGTTTTGCTTGAATGGTAGATTGAACTTGTGCCTTGCTTGATTGAATTGTAGCGACTTGAAGAGTGTGATTGTTGCAAGGACAAGTAGTAAACTTATACCTCTACCAAAAAGGCAAGTGAGGCTTCATACTTTTGTCCCATTACTTTCACTATGCATTAGTGATTTTTCTAAGTAAAACTTGCATGGAACTTTTGCTAAGTATAAACCTTGCTATGGAAAATCCTAGTAGATGAAACCTTAGTAGAAATTTCCTAAGTCAAGATACCTACTACTATCATGCTTAGCTAAGCAAATAGAAAACAAGGGTGGAAATATATTCACACTATGGAAAATTTCTAAGTCTGAGGACTTGTGTTTTTGTTTAATAAAACAACTAAGTTAATGAATCACCTGGGTGGAATGGTAATTGCTTGGTGGATTTTGGTTGAGTGGTTCACAAGGCCCATGTTTATGGTTGACCTTGTGTATCTCACTTGTGGATGGCCACCCAGGAACAAAGAGATTTGAGATGTCAAATGTTGAGAAGCTTCAAGTGCAACCACTTGGCATTATGGGCTCTGCCTGGATCATATAGGTTGCAAGAACTTAGCCATATGGACAGTTGGTGGTAGGATTTGATAGGTTGGAGCGCGTCCATTTTGGTCTAAGGGAAGGCTTCTGAAAGATCTTGTCTTGGGAAACCAAGTCCTGTGGGGAAAGTGCACCACCTCTGTAGAGTGTAAAATCTAAGTACTTATCCATGTCCCTAGTAAAGGACAATTTGAGCATCAAGACATGGAAGCAATCAAGAATCTCATCATCCAAATTTCTAAGTTAAAAACTTGTGGTTGAACAAGGGTTAAAGGATCTTCAATCTTTGATTGATAAAAATGATTTTGTCAAGCAAAAACTTAGTGTTTTCAAATGTTAAGAAAAAAATCTATTTTAAGCAATGCAAGCCTCAACTCCACTTAGCCAAATGCATATAGTTGATAGACCCCACTATACTACCATAGTATCACTTGCCAATACAATTCAAATGTATTGACCCTTGTGGTTGTAACTTGTTATGTTGCAGGTTTGATTGATTTAGTGAAGTTGATTGATTAGGATTACAAAGTCTACAACCAACATGTCTGCCTGTGGCACTTTGAAGATGAAGGACCCCATGCTTATAGTTATTCCGCTGCAATGTAATGTAATAGCCAAATGAGCTATGTAAGATGTAATGAAATATTTTATTCCTGGTTATAAAGTTGTATTATGACCTTTGTTTCTTGATATTACATCTTAACTGTGGATGCTAGCTATTGATCCAGGGACTAGCATTGTAAACACAGGGGACTCTACCTTATTTAAAGGTTGGGACCCTTACAATTACCTTCCACACCATACAGTTAATCCTTTTTTACAGCAACCGGTGAGATTGACAACCTCACTGTTCATTGGGACAGTCTTGAGTTTGTGTTGTGCAGGTATCCAAGTTTCCAGCAACAACCTTGAGTCGTTTCCTTCCTCCTACTAGTTCGATAACCTCGGTTTCTAACTAAGGGAAAACTTGCTGTTGTGCTCATCACACCTTGCTCTTGGGGTCTCCCAACGAGGCATCAATAACACGCCAACAATAAAAATCCATAAAGAACATATCCTTGTAGACCGACAAAGTTTAACAAGGTTGTACTCGTGGATGATGTAGACAAACGCTTGCCGATCTCAAGATCGAGAAGAAGTCTAGCGCCACAAATCAGCAGCGCATCCATGCTCGCACACACGTCCAAGCCACCAATAAACCTCCTCCTCCTTGCTCCAGCGATGCAGCGAAAGCAACAAATATTTCTTGCCGAAAAGCCACCAGGAACATGTATCTCGCTAGTCCGAGACCATGGGGGATCATCACGTGATGTCTTGAAGCGACGAAACATAATCGGTGCATACTTAAGGGAGAACACATTTTTATCTTGATATCTAAATGAGGGATCATCTTATTATGCTAATAAACACCAAACAAGTAATATAAGATGCAACAAACATCATATGTGAAAAGTGAAACGATATGGTTCTTGCACTTGATCATCATCATGTGCATCATGGTATGATATTTATCATTCCTTTGTGTGTAAGGCCAAGGTATATGGAACTTACACGTTAGGTGTGTTTGTAAGAGTATCGACCTATACTTTTACTTACAACATTACCATACCATGACACTAGCCCAGCAATAATCTAAACTAGACGCTTCTAATTTATCCATTGCAAGTTTTACGTGGCTTAGGGATTACGAAGATAGAACCGTTCTTACCTACGAACATGGAACCACAACGAGGATAACCAAATTATTAACAACTCATTGTAAATTAGATATTGACTATATTAGGAGAGACAGACACCCACTAACCACTTATGCAAAACTAGTTGCATGTCAAGCGTGGAACAAGTATCATGTGCGAGGACATGTAAAATTTGTCCGGGCCGCTTCATCACACTATGCCACCAATATCCAAAGTAAAAACAAGAAGAAATAACATGATCATCATCGCCCACATACGCATATGTGTACTACCCGTGCAAAGCATCTACGCATATATCTGGCTCTGATACGACTGTAGGGTTCACAACATAGAAAACAAAAAAAATCCTACGATGGGAACAACTATTTACCAAGATCTATCTACTAGATACAAGCAACGGGTGGATATACATCCATAGAGAACATACCCTTATAGACCGACAAAGTTTAACGAGGTTGTACTCATGGATGATGTAGACGAACGCTTGTCGATCTCAAGATCAAGAAGAAGTCCAGCGCCGCATATCAGCAGTGCATCCGTGATCGCACACACGTCCAAGCCACCGAGCAACCTCCGCCTCCTCGCTCCAGAGATGCAGCGGAAGCAACAACTCTTTCTTGCCAAAAAGCCACCAGGAACATGTATCTCTCTAGTCCAATACCATGGGGTATAACCTAGAGGGGGAGAGAGATCCTTCACGAGGAGGTGTGAGTATGAGAGGGGGATTTATATAGGAGTAAGGGGCACCCCAAGGGGGTGGCCGGCAAGGGGGTTTCCCCCTCCATTCATGTGGGTGGAGCTCCCACTCACTTTTTAGCCCCTTCATTTCTCCACTCAAAATCCCACTCAAAATTCCCATTAAATGTCCATCAAATTTAATGCAATCTCTCTTTAAATAAAACTCCTTTTATTTATTTATTCAGAATTTTGTCAATCACTTTAATGGAAAAACATTATAAAACCTCTTGCTAGTATTCTATTTCACATGCAGAAACACTTTCAGAAATTTCACCCGAAACAATTCCGGTGTCTACTGAAATAAATTCCTGCGCTTTGTAAATCTTTTTCGACAAGAAACTATTTGTTATAGATGGTGTCGGTGTCTATTAAGCGTGTCACCCTACGACTCGTGAATAATGCGGACATGATCGAGACCCCTCTCGGATTAATAATCAGAAGCGAGACCTAGAGATCCATACTAACTCCCACACATTCAACGATGACTTCTTGTGATAGTGAGAACCTTTTACGCTAGAATCTTAATCCCTTTGTATCGCGATATGTTACATGCCCACGATTCGATCATCGGTATCTCCATACCAATTTGATCTCGTTACCAACATGTACTCTTTTCTTGCTCCCGTGATATAACATTCTAGTAATCAAATCACTTGCTTGCAAGCTAACTAATGTGATATCACCGAGAGGGCCCAGAGTATATCTCTCCGTCATCGGGATGGACAAATTCCACTCTTGATCCATGGGCCTCAACATAACACCTCCATAGCACTGAACCCATCTTTATAGTCACCCTGTTACGGTATGACGTTTGATGTTATCAAGATACTCTTCTAGTGTTAGTGATTGACATAATCTCATGTTCTAAGGATTAGAATTATTTCGTATAATGTTATAGAAATATAAACTCAATGACTTTTATCGTAATGCTATACCCTCGGATGAATGTTCATCACACCATTCCATTAATGTTGTGACCTTGTTATTAACAACATCCAATGTCTATGATCAGGAAACCTTGATCATATTGTTAATCAACGAGCTAGTTTATAAGAGAGGCATAACTAGGAACTTTCCATTTGTTTATTAAACACACATGTATTAATGTTTCCGTATTAATACAATTATAGCATGCAAAATAAACATCTATCATATACTTGGAATATACATAATAACAACTTTATTATTGCCTCTCAGGGCATATTCTCTTCAGTCTCCCACTTGCACTAGAGACAATAATCTAGCTACATAGTGATAAATCTAACACCCATGGAGTTCTGGTGTTGATCATGTTTTGCTCTAGGGAGAGTTTTAGTCAACTGATCTGCTACATTGAGATCCGTGTGTACTTTACAAATATTTATATCTCCATCCTTGATAGGCTCACGGATGGAGTGAAACCGACGCTTAATATGCTTGGAATTCTTGTGAGACCTTGGTTCTTTGGCATTGGCTATGGATCCATTTTTGTCACAATAGATCACCATTGTTATCATATCACGGAACGAGTAAAGAGTACTTATTGGTAATGAGGTTGAACTAGGTATAGAGATACCGACGATCAAACCTCAGATAAGTTAATTATCGCGCGACAAAGGGAATTGGTATCGTATGTAAATGGCTCATTCGATCACGAAGTAATCATAGAAATATGTGGGATCCATATGAATTTCCAGATTCCTCTATTGATTATTAATCGGAGAAGTGTCTCGATCATGTCTGCATAATTCACGAACCATAGGGAGACACACTTGGATTCGATGTTGTTTAGTATATATGGAAATGGGTTGGAGACCAACTGTTGTTCGGAGTTTCGGATTGGATCCGGGACATCACGAGGAGATCCGGAGAATAAGATACATATAAGGAAAGTCCAATTTCGGGATTCAGGAATGTTTTCAGTGTTTTCACTGGAATCTTCTAGAAGGCTCTAGAGGGTCCACCACCCTAGAGGGGGGCACATGGATGCGCCATGCCCTAGTGGGGCATGCGGCATGGTGCCCTAGGTCAAGACAGCCAAGGCTAGGAAGTGGTAATCAAACTCTAGTTTGAATAGTCAAACTCTAATTTGAAAAGTCAAATCCCAATTTGGAAAGTCAAAGTCCTAGTGGAGGAGGGAAAGTCAAATCCCAGGCCGCCGGCCACAAAGAGGAGTTGGGGGATGATGGGGATGTGCCTACCGGGGTATACCCAGCAGGACGTTTCTGACTGGCCCAAGACTTGGCGAGTGGGCCTGCAAGACGGCGACTGGATCAAGGCCCGGTGTGGATCCAGCGATCGGAAGTCAAGGCCCGAGTAGATAGGCCCGGTCGGATTAGGTTAAACGAGTGTTGAAGCCTTAATCGATTCGGTTGAGATATGTAAACCCTAGGGAGGTGAGCCTATATAAACCTCCTGCAGGCGTCTAGAGATACGTTCCATCATACACCCAAGCGACTCGCCGCCTTGCCGCCGAGCTCGCCCATTGTACCACCTTCGAAATACAATCTAGCAGGAGTAGGTCTTTACCCTCTGGGGGGCCGAACCTGGGTAAAACCCTGTGTCTTTGCCCTCATCTCGCACCGCAGATGGCTGGCCCTTGCCCTCGATATACTACTCGGTGCCGATTGCAGATCTGTCGTGACCATTCCCACGATTGGCGCCCACCGGGGTCTGGCCGTCGGGTGTTCTGCGGCGAGATCCAATCTGCCCATCAACGAGACGGTCGCCACCGGCCGCATGATAGCGATCGGCGAGATGCTCCAAATCTTGCCGAGCAGCTACGTCCCGGCGGCGCGGCCCGTCACGCACAGCGTGATCCTGCCGGTCGGCACGATCAGCCTCTTCGTCGGCCTCACCGACGTCATCGTCTCGGAGGATTCGGCTCGCATCCGCGAGTCGCCGCCACGCGATCGGCTCTCCGAGAGCCAGATCCGCACGATCCATCGCCTCGCCTCCGAGTACAATTCGGCCCACAACGACGTGGCCGAAAACTCAGCGGTCACAGAAGACGCGGCCCTCAACGATGATGCCGACTCAGCGACCCTGGCGTCACTCGCCGGGTCCATCATCGCGGCTTCACCCGCGGGCTCCATCACCCAGGTCTCCAACGTGGGAGACTTCGAGGACCCCTCCATCCTCGAGATCTTCGAATTCGACTCCGGGTCGGAAAACTCCGCCGACCTCCGCGACGGAACCGGTCGCCACGCCGCGACCTACATGGCGACCGGCACCGATCGACCGGAGGATCCGTTCTCCACCCCAATCCCTCCTAACGCAACGGCAACGGAGGTCGAGGAACTTCGCCTGAAACTGGCGGAGGCGGTGCGCAAGGAACAAGCCGAGCACGAAAAATTTCGCCTCGAGCAGGTGATGGCACAGGAACTATCGCGCTACCACCAGCAGCGGATCAGGTCGCGCCTGAACCCCACCGTTCAGGGGCGCGCCCTGAACTTCGATGACGAAAACGACCCGGCCCGCGTGGCCGAGCGCGCGATCTGCGAGAACGCGCCACCAGGAGGAAGCGCCCGGCCCCCGCCAGGATCAACGGCGATGGGCGCCCCACCTCCACCCAACCGCACACCTCCCAGGGACCAGCCGCGGATAGTAGTCTCCTCACGGGAGAGAGACGCAAACGGCCTCCCACTGTTCTCCACCCCGATGGACAACCTCGTGGCGGGCCGAGCAGCCGACAACATCACGGCCACGGCGCCTCTACAGATCCGATGACGTCGGCCCTGCTCGCAAAGGTCGTCGAGCAGCAAAACGCAGGCGCCGACTCGCAGGGTCGAGTATACTCGCGTTCGTCGGGAAGCAGAGCAGCCTCAAGCGTCCGCCCAGCGGCGGCAAACACCCTCAACTGCCCGCCACCAGAGCCACTTCAGCTCCAACACCGACCCGCGAACGCGGTACTCTCCACCAATGACCCCAGGCCAGTGACCAACTTCGTCGCCGCCAATGGGCAACCCATCGACGCCCGAACCCACATCATCAACAACCAAAGCTGGCGCGCACGCCAGCCCGACAACCTGCGACACACCCTAACCAATCGCCACGACGGCGAGCCCATGGGTTCGCTTAGTCGACTCGGCCCTAAGTGCTTCAGACCAATGATCCGAGGCGAGAAGTACCCGCCAAATTTCAAGGCGCCGAAGGAGATAGAAAAGTATGACCCCTCGTACGACCCCGCCGTTTGGCTCGATACATACCTCATGGCGATGGGGATCGCGGGCCACACCGACCTGCTAGCCGCCCGTTACCTTCCTCGATGATGGAAGGCGTGCAGCGATGGATCAACACCTCCCCGTGATGTCGATTCCCGGAGGAGATGCTGTCAGCACTTCGAAAGTGCTCCTACACCCGCGCCACCACCATCGAGGACTTGGATGCGTCCAAGGACCCGCGAGTCGACCCGCAATCGGGTCCAACGGTGGCAAGAACTCTAGTACAACGGTCGGTATCCACCGGACACGCGATCCATCGCTTCAAGACCTCGTGCCGCACGAGCCCTCGTCGCCAAGCTCAGCGACACTCGACAACATCCCCGACCTCCTCGAGATCGCCAAACGGTACGCGGAGGAAGATCTAAACCAGGAAACTGACGACGAGTCAGGAGGACAACGCCGCACGAGCGGCAACGATAGCGGACGACGGTCCGACCTACGCTACAACAAAACTCGCCTCACCGGCAAGCGCCGCAGTGACGGGCGAGTCGACTTCGTCGCCAACGCCGGGCACGCGCAACGCGAGCCCAAGAGCTTCCGCCGCGATGGAGGACAACGCCGCGACGGCGGCAACTACAAGGCCAAGCCAAGGTTCGACCCCGCGGCCCTCCTTAACCAACCATGTGCGTTTCATAGCAGGGAAGGGAAGCCCGCAACGCACACCACCGTCGACTGCCACACCCTCAGGGAGATCGAGAAGGCACGACGAGCACGGGAGGACCCCGACAACGACCCGCCAAACAGCGGAAAATTCGGCAAAGTGGCCGGCTCGCTCCATACCTTCACGGGCTTCAACACGAAGCGCGAGAAGAAGGTCATCGCCCGCGCCGTCGCTGTCAACGCGGTGGCCCAGGTGGACGTTCCCTAGTTCCTCAACTGGTCGGAGCAGCCCATCACCTGGAGTCGACAAGACCACTCGCCACGCATCGAGTACCCAGGTCGAGTCACCCTGGTGGTCAAGCCTAAGGTCGGCGACTACTGGCTCCCCAAGACATTGATGGACGGCGGCAGCTCCATCAACATCCTATACCTGGACACCTTCAGGCGGCTGCGGGTCCTGCAGTCGATGATCGAGACGACCCACACCACGTTCCACGGCATCGTCCCCGGTCGGAAGGCGTACCCGATCGGTAAGGTAACGCTGCCTGTCACCTTCGGCACACCAGCAAACTTCCGCACCGAGCGGATCGTCTTCGAGCTCGTGCCCTTCGACAGCCCCTACCATTGCGTCCTGGGGCGCCAGGCGTTCGCCAAATTCATGGCAGCGCCCACCACGCTGCATAACGCGATGAAGCTCCCCGGGCCGTGCGGCGTCATCACCATCAACGGCGACCCCGACATGGCCGCCGAGTGCGAGGCCAAAGGAGTCGAGCTCGCTGACGCCGTCATCGCGGTGGAGACCAGCCACGCCGATGAGCTCGCCAAGTACGCGAGCGGGGTCAACAACGACGACCCCACCATACTCAAGAAGCCCAACTCGGAGGGCGCAAACACCTCAACCTTCGAGGCCACGACGCACACCCGCACCGTCGAGCTGGTCCCAGGCGACTCCAGCCAGACTGTGACGATCGGGACGGGCATGAGCCCAGCATAGGAAGGCGCGCTCATCGAGTTCCTCCGTGAGAACAGGGACATCTACGCATGGAAGCCCTCTGACATGCCCGGTGTCCCTAGGGAGCTCGCTGAGCACAAGCTAAACGCCGACCCCAAAGTGTGACCCTTAAAACAGTCGCTGCGGCCCTTCAATGAAGAGCGCCGCCGAGCAATCGCCGAGGAGGTCCAGCGTCTACTCGCTGCAGGCTTCATACGGCCAATCAAATACTCCAAGTGGCTGGAAAACCCAGTCCTGGTCGAGAAAAAGAACGGAACCCGGAGGATGTGTATCGACTACACGAACTTGAACAGCGCCTGCCCAAAGGAGCAGTTCGTCCTCCCACGGATCGACCAGATAATCGATTCAACCACGGGCTCGGAGTCGCTCTGTTTCCTCGACGGCTACTCCGGGTACAACCAGATCAAAATGGCCGTCGAGGACGAAGAGAAGACGGCGTTCATCACGCCATTCGGAGCCTTCTGCTACACCGCCATGACCTTCGGCCTCAAGAATGTCGGGGCGACCTACCAGCGGTGCATGCAAGAATGCCTCGCGAGCCAAATTGGCCGCAACATCCACGTCTACATCGACGACGTGGTCGTAAAGTCCGCTCGCCAGGGCGACCTACTCGCCGACCTGGCGGAAACATTCGCCAACTTGCGAAAATACAAGATAAAGCTCAACCCAGGCAAATGCACCTTCGGTGTACCAGCAGGACAACTACTGGGGTACGTCGTCTCCAAACGAGGGATCGAGGCGAACCCCACAAATATCGACACGATCACCCGGCTCGGCAAACCCGAGTGCCTGCACGACGTCCAGAAACTGGTCGGGCGAGTAGCGGCTCTCAGTCGCTTCATCCCCCGCCTGGGTGAAAAGGCGATGCCCCTATACCGCCTGATGTGCAAGAACCCCACCTTCCAGTGGGACAAGGAGGCGGACGACGCGCTCCGCGATCTCAAAAAGTTGCTACTCGCCGCCCCCACCGACAAAGAACCCATGCTGGTTTACGCCGCGGCTTCCGAGCGCGTCGTCAGCGCCGTGATGGTCGTCGAGCGACCGGAGGAAGGAAAGGAGCGCCCAGTACAGCGACCGGTGTACTACATCAGCGAGGTCCTCACCGAGTCGCGCCAGCGGTACCCCCAGTACCAAAAGCTGGTATACGCGGTGTTCAGAGCTCAGCGGCGCCTGCCGCACTACTTCCAGGAACACCCGGTCACGGTCGTATCCTCAGCACCACTGCAAGACATCATACGCAACCGCGAGGCGACCAGGCGGGTCGCCAAGTGGGCCGTCGAGATCGGCGTCCACAACATCAAATACGAGCCACGAAAAGCGATCAAGTCACAGGCCCTCGCGTACTTCATCACCGACTGGGAAGAGGCCCAGCAGCCAGAGAAGCTGCCATACCTCCATTACTGGAGCCTGCACTTCGACGGCTCCAAGAACGCGGACGGCGCAGGCGCAGGGATCGTGCTAACTTCACCAAAGGGCGACAAGCTCCGTTACATCCTCTGCCTCGACTTCACACCCTGCACCAACAACATGGACGAGTACGAGGCCCTACTCCACGGCATGCGAGCTGCCAAGGAGATGAATGTCAACCACCTACGTTGCTACGGAGATTCCGACCTCGTCGAGGGGCAAGTCACTGGCACCTGCGACGCCGTCTCCCCCACCATGGCGGCGTACCGCCAAGCAGTGGACAAGTTGGGCGGACACTTCACCGGCTACTCCGTCGAGTGGATCGACAGGCGGAAGAACGAGGAGGCCGACGCACTCTCTCGCATCGGGTCGGCTCGACTCGCACCACCCGCCGGCGTCTTCCTCGACACGATCACCAAGCCATCAGTCTCTCCCCCGAGGGAGATCGACATCGGAGTCCCGCTCCAACCATAGGCAGCCCTGGTCGCACTCGTCAACGAGCCAGACGACTGGACCAAGCCCTACATTGCCTACCTGGAAGCCGGCACCTTGCCGGCAGACGAGACGGACGGTCGGATGATCGCTCGTCGATGCAAGTCCTACACCATCATCGACGGCGAGCTCCACAAGCGCAGTGTCACCGGCGTGTTCCAACGCTGCGTCCAACCCGCCGAAAGACGCACGACATCAACTCCGGTGACTGCGGCCACCATGCCGGCGCCCGCTCTCTTGTCGCCAAGGCTATGCGACATGGATTCTACTGGCCCACCGCACACGCCGATGCTATCGACATTGTCCAGCGGTGCGCCGGGTGCCAGAAGTATGCCAACCAGACGCACGTGCCGAGCTCAGCGCTCAAAACAATCCCCATCACTTGGCCATTCGCTGTGTGGGGCATGGATATGGTAGGCCCCTTCAAGAAGGCCCCCTCCGGCTACACCCACCTGCTAGTCGCGGTCGACAAATTCACAAAGTGGGTGGAGGCCAAGCCAGTCCGGAAATGCGACGGGAAGACCGCCACTAAATTCCTACGCGAGCTCATATATCGCTACGGGTTCCCAAACAGCATCATCACGGACAACGGCACCAACTTCGCCAAAGGAGCCATGGCCGAATTCTGCGAAGAGCACCACATCCGGCTCGACCTCGCGTCGATCGCCCACCCGGAGTCCAACGGCCAAGCAGAACGAGCCAACCAAAGCATCCTCCACGACCTGAAGCCGCGACTCCAAGTACCCCTCGAGCGCACCGCCGGGTGCTGGGTCGAGGAGCTACCCTCCGTCATCTGGGGCATTTGCACCTCGGTCAACAGGTCGACAGGATTCACCCCCTTCTTCATGGTGTACGGCGCCGAGGCAGTCATGCCCACCGATCTCAAGCACGACTCGCCACGGGTCGTCCACTACACGGAGGCTGCAAACGAACTCGCGCGCCAAGATGGAGTCGACCAGCTCGACGAAGCACGTGACCTCGCCCGGTCTTGCACCGCCATATACCAGCAGGGACTCCGCCGCTACCACAGCCGGTGGGTGAGGACTCGCACCTTCCAGGAAGGCGACCTGGTGTTGCGCCTCATCCAGGACAAGAAGGGCATGCACAAGCTCTCCCCTCCGTGGGAGGGACCATTCGCCATCGGGCGAGTACTTGGCAACGACGCCTACTACCTCATCGACGTCCGCGGGGACGGCGAACTAGACGTCAAGCGACCATGGAATGTAAACCTCCTACGGAAGTTCTACACCTAGAACCCCACATATGTACTCTCCAATCGCTGTGAAATAAAAAGAATTGGTTACCGCAAATTGCGCTTACTCTCCATGTCTTGTGCCACTCGCACTCGTAATAACAGCGTCAAGCTAACCGCAGAAGTCAACCTTTGGTACAACGATCGGCACGGCTAAGTAATGCGATGCAAGAGCACTGAGTAACTTCAGGTCTTGCATCGTCCACGAAAAACGCCTACCCGGAGCCCCATTGGAGTCGCCTCGCCCGACTGGCTTTACGATCCAAGACAACTGCCTTCGCTTCATACAGCGACCACGGTCCTCCGCATCCTCGGCATAGCGACTCGAACGGATAAGTACCACGCTCGGGGACTGACTACCAGTTCATCGCGAGTGGCTCGGGAAAACGCCAAGTAAGAGAGCATGCCCAGGACTCGCCACGCGACTGACCCAACGGGCCAGGCAGGAGTGATGCGCCTAAGCCAACGCGCCAAGTCCTCAACCACCCTCGAGCCGCACCTAGAACAACCAAGTACCATGCTCGGGGACTCGGCCACCCGACCCCGTTCGCGCAAGGGAAAACGGTGAAGTACAAGGCGTTCAAGGGAGTCTCCCTGCGACTGGCTCTTCGAGTCCGGACGAGTAGACAACAATAACAAAACATTCAAAAACAACAAACATATCATACACGAGGTAAACCCCACAAAAGGGCGGACGCGCTCGGGGACTCGTTCAAACCACAATCACAAAACACATGACAAATTCCAACACAGACACGATGTCTCATTCAAAAGCATGTCGCATTGTCTCATATTACAAAATATGCCCATATGGCAGACCTGCTACCTAACGCCCCAGGGCAAACTATCCTATTCCGCAGGCTTCGACGACGACTCGTCAACACTCCGACGATTGCGGATGAATGGCGTGTACGGATTCGACGGGTACGTCGTCAGCTCACCCGCCATCGCCGCGCGGAAAGGCTGCTCGACCTTGAAGTCACGGTGCGGCGGCTCGGGGTCATTCGGCACGACGACCGTCTCCTGGTACGGAAGGAGGTCGCCCATTGCCCAGACACGCCCGAGCACGCTATGCACGATCCTGCAACTTGAGGACCTCGGAAAGCTCCACCGCGCCAGTCGACGACGGGTAGCCACTCGTCACATCGTCGAGGTCGAAGTCCTCGGGGAAGTGGGCTTGTCCAAGACTAAGTGCCGTCGCCGCCCCGCGCTGGAACGCCGACCGCGTCATGAACTCAACGACCGCGGGCGCCTTCTCCAAATACTTCCATACCCCAACGAGGTCACTGGGAATCACTTCTATGGGCGATATCTCTTGGAGATAGGCTCGGATGCACGTCGCCGAGTCGACAAGCGTGGCTACACACTGCCGCGCGTCGAACGAGTTTGCATCTTCCACGCTGTTGATGATGCGACCTGCGAGTAGAAGACAATAATGAATACGACGGACACCACAAAAGGCACACCTACTAGCAGAGGCATATGCACTTACCAATCAACGGGCGGGCGAGATTCGTGATGAAGCATTGAAGCGAAGTATGGTCGTCCTGAAGCCCAGCAACAAGGGCGTCCCACACTTTGCGATCCTCTTCGGCGGCTGCAATGGCGGCCTTGGCTCGCCCATCAGCCGAGCTCGCCTCCCGCAGCTCGCGCTCGAGGTTGGCGATCCGCTGTTCAGCTGAACTCAAAGACGATTGCGCCGCCGCCAATTCACCCGCGGGGACAAGATCCTGGCGAGCTTCCTCTGCCTTCGCGGCAACCGCCTGAAGCCCTTTGTTCGCCTCCTGGACGATGGCCAGTTCCTTTTCCGCGCGGTGCTTCGCTTCCAGTCGGTCGGCTGATTCAAGTTGCAGACCCTGCACATCACCCAAAAAGTTAACCAAAGCATAATTCCTAAGTGCCCACCCGCTGAAATTCAGCGAGTGCGCACTCGGGGACTGGCAATCAAGAAATTCTCAAGTGCCCACCCGCTGAAATTCAGCGAATGCACACTTGGGGACTGGCAATCAAGAAATTCTCAAGTGCCACCCGCTAAAATTCAGCGAATGCGCACTCGGGGACTGGCAATCAAGAAACTCTCAAGTGCCCACCCGCTGAAATTCAGCGAGTGAGCACTCGGGGACTGGATGCGGAAAATAAATATACGACACTAAAAGAATCAGGTCGCTGCAAAGCACCGACCTGATCCTCAGGGACTGGATATACCTGGATGGCTGCGCCAAGCATGTCGTGGAGTTGTATCGCGTCCATGGACGCGAGGAGAGCCGGCGTATGCCCACGACGTTTGTCGACTTCAGCATCGGCGATCCCAGAAGCGTGGCTCGAGGGCGAAGTTCCACTCGCCGCGGCCGCCTTGGCCATGAAGCGCGGAAGGTGGCGATAGAGGCACCCGCCCCAAAGGAGGTCTCGCCGCCGTTCGCAAGGCGCCCTCCTCGTGTGACGCCTCCATTACGGGTCCAGCCGGCGCGACCGCCGTGTCGTCAGAAATCGTGACGACGTCGTCACCCTTGGCCTTCTTGTCGCCATCCGCAGGGACGACGACTTCGTCTGCCTTCCTCTTGCGGGAAGGATCCTCCTCGCTGACGACGGGTGGCACCTTAGCCACGGTCGGGTGGCCCATCCTCTTCACTCCGGTCCTATACATCAATCGTATAAGCAAGATAATTCGAGATGCTATGGAAGACAAAGGAAGGAGAGTGTACTCACTTGGTGACTGGAATGAAGCGCAGCCCCGTACGGAGGCCGGCTGGCTTCTCTAGTTCGGGGCCCAGCCGGCGGCTGAGCCCCGTTTCCAGAACGTCGCGTGCCCAAGACACGGACGGTTTCTTCATCGTCGAGGCTGCAACTGGAGCCTCTGGAACATCTTCAACTGGAGCTTCCCTGTGAGGCGAAGCCGCTGCGGCCGGAGCGTCCCCCAGCCCAGAGACTGGAGCGAATGGTGGAGGAATCGACGCCAGGGGCACCTCGATGGTGGCCGTGTCCAGCGCGGCTGTCGTCGGTGGCGCCGCCCTGGCCGGACCGGGGCGCCGAACTGCTCGCTGAATGTGGTGGCGAGGCCGGCCTCGTCGGTTTCGTCTTCGTCTTCCTCGGAGGGGCCTTCGCCTCCTTTTCCTTCTTCTTCTTTTTTGATGGAGTAGCCTGGCGGCACGAGGTGGTTTCTGGAAGCTCGTCGTCGTTGTCATGGTGCTCGAGGTTTTTCCTTGCCTCAAGCTCACGTTGACGCTGCCCACGGGTCTTGCGGAGCAGTGGGGCGACCTCCTCTTCGGACTCACCGACGCCGTCGCCCTCATCACTCCCGGCATCGCCCTTGGCGGGAGGCGACTCGCCCACGTCCTGGACGGACGAGCTCGAGTTCTCGTCGTCCGAAGGCGGGAGCCATCCTTCCACCACTTGGAATAGCTGCAATGAACACAAGATGAAATCAGAATTACGCGATCGCAAAATCATGATCGCGAGCGAAGTGAAGCGATTACCGTTGGGGCTGGACGCTTTGCGGTATAGGGGGAGACCCCAGCCTGTGCGTCTAGGTACGCCGCATGGGTGATTTTCTTCAGTGCTGGGAGGTATTCCTCGAGCTTCCATTCGGCGAGGCAGGCCTTCGTCGAGTCGTCCCGGCCGGTGTACTGGTACATGTAGTGCTCGCGCCGAGCCAGCGGGACGAGCCGCCGCCCGAGCCAGCAGTTGTACAGGTTTATCGTCTGGAGGCCCTTCTTCTTCAGACCTCGGATGGTCCGAAGCATTTTGTCAACGACCATCCGCTGGTTGTTGGGGAGCTTGCCGATTTGAAGGCGGCGCGGCTCGGACCGGTTGGCGGAATACCGCGGAATCGCTGTCTCGCCCTCCGGGGTTGCCTCGGCTACGTAGAACCACGATTTCTTCCAGTCGCTCGCTGCCTTGGAGGGCAGCATCAGGTCGAAGAATGAAGCCTTCGACTTCAGCTAGAAGGTTAGGCCGCCCGCGGCTAGCATTGGGCCGCCCGCTTCCTCGCGGCTGATCCGTCCGTGGAACAGATCTTTCCATAGAGGGAAGTAGGGCCGGCAGCCCAAGTAGCACTCGCAGAACGCCACAAAGATGGCGAGCTGCTCGAAGCTGTGGGGACCCAGATCCGATGGCTGGATCCCGTAGTAGGCGCAGAAGCGCCGGAAGAACAGGGACGTGGGGAACCCTAGCCCCCGTTCAAGATGGCTGGTGAAGCAGATGAATTCCCTCTCATGGATTCGGGTCGTCTCCACCGCGAGGATGCGCCAGCAATGCTCGCAAGATCCGCCTCGAAGGAAGCCAGCGCCTCGTGCACTTAGATCTACCCAAGGCTCGGTGGAGAGGGCCATGGCGTAGAGATTTGCCGGGGTCGGGATTGGTCGGCTGGTCGCTGGCGAAGGGAGGCGAAAAGTGCGCGCAGTCGGAGGAAATGGTGAGAAGGTGGTTCTCTGATCGCCTGCCATTCCTCTTATATAGCGGTTGTTACCCGCCAAATCAGGGATCCGTTACTACGCGGTGATTACGCCAAAAGTTACCGTTGGATTACCCCAACGGCTAGTTTGACCACGGTTAAACGGTCCAACTTCAGCCACTCAGCTCGCCGACTCGTTCACCATGACAGTGTTTCGCCGACTCGACTCGCCAAAGCTGCGATCAGAACGACTAGTTTCTCCTTATACAGGAGCCCGCCGACGATTCGACTGGATGCCCGCTTAGCGGCCACATACTCCGACTGCCAGCGACCATCTACACCCAATCGGCGACGGCCTCGGGGACTACTGATGGGGATGTGCCTACCGGGGTATACCCAGCAGGACGTTTCCGACTGGCCCAAGACTTGGCGAGTGGGCCTGCAAGACGGCGACTGGATCAAGGCCCGGTGTGGATCCAGGCGACTGGAAGCTGAAGGCCCAGGCGAGTAGATAGGCCCAGTCGGATTAGGTTAAACGAGTGTTGAAGCCTTAACTGATTCGGTTGAGATATGTAAACCCTAGGGGAGGTGAGCCTATATAAACCTCCCTGCGGGCCGTCTAGAGATACGTTCGATCATACACCCAAGCGACTCGCCGCCAAGCTCGCCCATTGTACCACCTTCATAATACAATCTAGCAGGAGTAGGTCTTTACCCTCCGGGGGGCCGAACCTGGGTAAAACCCTGTGTCTTTGCCCTCATCTCGCACCGCAGATGGCTGGCCGCCCTTGCCCCTCGTTCTACTACTCGTTGCCGATTGCAGCATCTGCCGTGACCATTCCCACGACAGGGGAGGACTCGGCCTCCCCCTATCTGCCTCTCCCACCCATAAAAGGGGGGGAGTGAGGCACCCCTTGGCCCTCACCCCAAACCCTAGGCCGCCGCCTCCCCCCAAGTCACCGGCGCCCTAGATCCCCTCCAAGCTGGCGCCACCTGGACCTATTCCTAGCCGTCGACGCCTCCTCCTCTCGGTGTCTAAACCCTATCCACTGAGGCTCTCTCTAATCCACCATACTTGCTCCGGCTTAGGCGAAGCCCTGTAGGATCTACTCTTCCGTTTCACCACCACGCCGTCGTGCTGCTGGAATCGAGAGGAGATCTACAACCTCTGCTGACTGTTGGAACAAGGGAGAGGAAGGTCTTCATCGAGTACGAAACGTGTGACTGACTACGGAAGCGCTACCGGAACACAGCGCCGGAAGTATCGTCTTCGCGATCTTGAGATCGGCAAGTGAACGACTACATCAACCACGAGAATCCGATCTTGTTAAACGCTTTGGATCTTCGAGGGTTAGTACTCTATGAAATCGTTGCACTAATCTCATAGTTTAGATCTTGGATTTTGTGTGTTCATGCGATAGAATTTTTTTGTTTTCCATGCTACGAACGCCTACACCAGCCCCTGTCCTGGTATTTCCGACGAGTACGTCATGGAAGGGTCCTCACAGAGCGTGTTTAGAGACATGGGGTAAGGAGGAAGGTTGGCGGGTACGAGGTAACACAGCTTACCCAGGTTCAGATTCCACGATGGTGGCGGAATCCTACTCCTTCTATAAATCACTATAATGGCAATACGCCGAGTTAGAAGGATCGGTTCGTTGTGTGCGATATGAGTTGTTCTGCCCTAAAGGCTCCCATAGGTTCGGCTTATATAGTCGCCAGATCCTAGGGTTACAGGCAAAGTCCTAGCTGGACAGGTTATAGAGTCCTCCATGGTACACAACTAGTCTAACGTGTCTTGAACTCCAAGGCTCCGGGTACGATGGTGACTCCTCTGTAGCCTTACTTTATCCGGCATGGGCCTCCCTTCTGGATCCATCTAACTGGGTCGTCCAGTAGGCCATGGGCCTTGCTACCAACTGTGGGCCACCCGGGTTATCCGGATTAGAGACATGCAATGGTGTCGGGGGGTTAACCTCGGGTAGGTCAGAGACGGGGAAAGACAGAGGTACTATCCCCGTCTAGTTTCCGAGTTATGGTCCAAGTCGGCCGAATCATGGATATGTCGGCCGATGAACGGAGGCAAGAAGCCCACGTATATGTATCAAGTAGTTACCCGGCCGAGCTGATGAGAGAATCGGCCGGGTTACCCAAGTGATCTTGATGCAGGTGAAGAACGAGCCGAGTAACACAAGGTAAGGCCGAGTGATACGAAGCTTGCAGGAGAAGGAGAAGCCCAAGGTCAAACTATAGTCAGAGGCTAGAAGGAATCGAGCAGCCAAGCACAAGAGACAAGGATGCACAGAGGGGCGTAAGGAGGTCACGGAGGTGACAGTCCCGGAGCCCGAGGCACGCAGGAGGGGGCCACCGAACCTTGCCGTCGTTAGAAGGGCGACAGGAAAGGAGGCATGAACTATCAATTTGGGACAAGCATATTCCACGAATATGCTTGTTTCGACCTAAGGGCACCCAAGGCGCTCCTTTATAAGGAGAGGCTTGGACCCTGAGGAGGGATCGATTCTTTGAGCACGTTAGGCTGGGAGATTCATCTTGTCCCCTATACAGCTCAAGGAGCACTTGTAACTGAAAGAGAGAAATAAAGATCATCACTTTGGCAGCTTGAGTGTAGAGACAGTTGCATCTTCCTCCCTGCATCCCACTAGCATCCATTGGCCCCTACTTTAGCCTACCCATGGCATCTGCCGTGCCACAACCACGACGGTTGGCGCCATCAGGCCGCCAGCGGTGCTGGAGTTGTGATCCGGACGGAAACTTCATCAACACCGGCGCGCGTTGTTTCGGCTTGGTCCAGATTTGGTCTCTGCGACTATGTCGAGACAATGCAGGAGCTTCGTGGAAAACCCCCGCAACGGATCTTTATCGGCCTGGGCGAGCACAGGGTCTACATCGGCGTCGACATCACCGGCATTTATCCTCACCAGGTTGTTGTTGCAGGAGAACCACCTCGAAGCGCGGCGAGCTGTCCATCAGGAGAGCATCTTGCAAGCAGCGTCGAGGTGATGGTCGCAGCAGGAGCTCAAGCGGGAGCAGCATTAGCCGGGTCAAGCAGAGAACCCGCCGCAGGCGCACAGGGTCCGCCCAAGCAGATCACACTGCAAACCGCCGAGGTAATTCCGCCAGTGACAAACCAGGCCGAGCTGCATGACACCACCCCAAAGGCACCAAGAGTGAGAGGGCCACCTCTGGAAAGACCAGAGAACATTCTTCAGGCGACTATAGAAAACTTAACCACACCTGTAGCGCCGATACTTGATCCGGCAAATGCTCAGGCAGAGTTAGAAGAAACCAGGCAAAAGGTGCTGGTAGAGGCCAAAAAAGTATCAGCTCTGCGGGAATCCTTGAACAGGACCCTGAGAGAATATGCAAAAGCTAATAAGCTTGATATCGCACCTGAGCGGGTGGAAGAATTAAGGTTAAGAGGGAAGAACCTCATGAATGACATTAACAAAGAGCATGAAGCTCACAGAGCAGAGTCAGGTGATTTGGGTTTGACGAGGTACAGTACCCCGGCGAAAAACCTGAGAGCGGCAAATGCCGCAGCATTGGAATTAGAGGGGTTGATCAGGGAAGCTCGGCAGAAACAACAAGAAAGAGTGAATGAGCTGGTGCGCATCGCGAACCAGCAAAATGAGGAAATACTCAGAACTAACCCGGCAAGACCAGGGGCTTCGCGGATGGTTCATTCGGCGGGGGCAGCACCTGCTTTATCCGCGGCAGCGGCATCTTCACCCGGAAACAACGCTCGAAAAGAGAGAGCAGTAACCTCAGGGAAGAGGAACAAGCAAATTGTTCCATATGACCCGGCAATAGCTGGAAAGGCAAATGAGAACAGAGGCAATGCTAGCCGAGGTAACAGTGGGGAGAGAAACCACGGCCGTATGGAAAAGGACGGCGGCGGCCGAGGCAATGGGGATCTCGGCAGGAGAGAACCCGCAAGAGATAATCATGAAAACCAAACCCCGGCCGAAGTAAGGAGAGAAGTGCCGCCCAACCCGCAACCAAGACATGAGCCTCGGCAGGAAAGAGAAGTGAGGCCAGCTCGCCACAATCAGATGAATGAAAGGTATAATGATGGATATTCCGAGGTGGAATACGCAAACCAGGGTGGAAACAATCATTATGGGATGCAGGACAGAATCCTGTACAGAGATCTGCCAGCAAATGATGCAAGAGTAAAGTTGGATCGGCTATACCGGTCCGAGTTGTTGGAAGAGCAAGGTCCACCAGGTCCGACATGTTTTGGACCACGGATCATGGGCGAACCACCAGTGCCGAATTTTCAGTTGGCAAGGGGCACAAAAACGTACAATGGAAGTACCAAGCCACAAGACTGGTTGATTGATTATGCCACCGCTGTGAAGATAGCGGGTGGTAACCTAAGATGGGCGCAAGCGGTATGTCCCAGATGCCGGAAGGACCAGCCCGGTATGGTTGAATAATCAACCACCGAAGTATCAATCGCTGGTTAGATTTCAAGAAATGTTTGTCGAACTTTACCAAAGACATACAAGAGACCAAATAGACCACAACAGCTAGCCATGTGCAAGCAGGCCGAATGAAACGGATAGAGAGTTTTTAACTCGGTGGTGTAACCCGAGAAACTCATGTGAGGGAGTTATCGAATCACAAGCAATCGCTTGGTTCGCGAAGGCCGTTATGCCAGCAGGTTGTGGCAGCTCGCAAAGAGATATGCCGACCACACCGCGTAAACTATCGTAATAGCACTCCTATGCATTGGGCGACCCAACCCAACCGTAATTAATGTCGGCAGATCATCGTGAGCAACAGACCAAGATGCGAGAGAATTGGCCGGGTCATCCAGGCGTGATTTCAGAGGAAGAAGAAGGAAAGAGAGGCCGGATTATAGATATAATTCGGCCCAGGTGGCGGCGGTAGCACAAGAGCAGCCGAGTCACGGAGCAACTCAACGACAGAAAAATGGACCTCAACAAGGACATCAAGAAATGAGGGGAAAAGGCAATGGACCCCAGAGCAAAAGAAGCAATGGCAAGAGAGGCCGAAGTATACATTCGAATCCATGTTAGATCAGCCGTGCAAATTTCACACATCAAACCCATCCAGACCAGCCAATCATACAACCCGCCAATGTGCCTGGATGAAAAATGCGATGGGGAATCCAGCGGGAGTTCAGGCTCCCCATCAGGTGCAACAAAGATTAGCCGCAATTAATCGGAGCAAATACAAGAATCGATGCTACCGCCTCCCCTAGGTATGATAACTCGGATCGGAGGGATGCAAAGGCATCAAGTAATGAACCAGGCCAGGACGGAAGGATGAATCCGCAAATACCGGACGTAATGATTACAGGGAACATCACCAGTCTTATTGTGTGTTCACAACAGAACAGCAGGACAAGCAAAGTGTGCAGCGCCGGCATATGGAAGTGAATGCGGTTGTGCCGGCGGTGCCAAGATACCAGCCATGGTCCGATCAGGAGGTGACCTGGAGCATGAAAGACCACCCCAGAATAATGCCGAATCCAGGATCATATGCACTTGTGTTGGATCCGACATTTGTTGGACCAAGTATCAATGTAAATTTTTCAAAAGTACTCATCGACAATGGGAGCAGTATCAACATCATGTACAAATATACCATGCATAAACTCGGAATATCGCAGAATATGCTGCAATCCACAAGGACAACTTTCCATGGGATAGTGCCAGGGCTTTCATGTGAGCCCATCGGTAAAGTCCGAGTGGACGTGTTATTCGGTACGAGAGACAATCGCAGCGTAAAACTTGGAATTTGAAGTGGTGGATCCGGAAAGTTGTTATCATGTCTACTCGGACGGCCCGACTGGCCAAATTCATGAGCAATTGTCATATAAGTTATCTAAAGATGAAGTTACCCGGACAAGGGTGATAATTCCAGGGGATTACAAGAAGTCAATGGAGTGTGCTTCGCCGGTCAAATTTGGCCGAGTCATTGGTTATAGCAAGAGAAAAGAAAAGGATTCAGAGGTAGCAGCCCTTGCTCAAGAGCACGCTTAAACATGCCGGACCGCCAACCTCATGGCGGTGTTTCTTTCCACCAACCAAAGAGACGAAGAAATTTCATATTGATGAGCAATTCCCGTGAGCGCAGTTACTATTGGTGCAGGCCTTGACGCTAAATAGGAAGGCGAGCTCACCAACTTCCTCCGTGAGAATCGGGACATATTTGCATGGTCAACTCAAGATCCGCAAGGTGTTCCGAGGAGTTAATGAGCACTCTTTGAACGCCGTGCCAGAGCAAGGCCGGTGAAGCAACCTCCGCCGCTCCAAGACAGGAGAAAAGTAATAGGGATGAAATAGCTCGGCCTCGCAGCCGGGTTCATCATGGAGGTGTTATATCCGGATTGGTTATCAAATCCGGTGCTAGTAGAAAAGAAAAAACATGACCCCAATGTAGCCATTGTGTGGCGAATGTGTATTGACTACACTAACTTGAACAAGGCATGTCCGAAAGATCCTTTTCCATTGCCTAGAATAGACCAAGTCATTGACTTCACCGGTCGTGAGCTGTTATCATTTGTAGACGCCAGATTCGGTTTCCACCAGATACCGTTAAATCCGCCGATCAAATAAAGATCATTTATTACCCCTTACGGGCTTATTGTTATCGCACAATGCCATTCGCGAAATGCAGGAGCAACATATCAAAGATGCATGCAAAAATGCCTACATGATCGATAGGAAAAAATGTACAAGTATGTGGATGACGTAGTCATCAAAACTAAGGAGAGCAAAACCTTGCTAGAAGATATACGGCAAACTTTCGCGAACCTGAGAAGGTTCCGAATGAAACTTAATCCAGAGAAATGCACATTTGGCGTACCGGCAGGAAAACTACTCGGTTTCCTTGTGTCTAGCCGAGGTATCGAGGCTAATCCAACAAAGATAAGAGCAGTAGAAAGAATGGAATTGCCGAGATGTTTGAACGATGTACAAAAATTTACAGGCTGCCTGGCCTCGCTTAGTCGATTCGTATGTCGGCTAGGAGAAAAGGCACTGCCACTTTATCAACTGATGAGAAAGTCGGACAAATTCAGCTAGACTCCGCAGGCGGACCTGGCGTTTCATGAGTTGAAAAAGATGCTAGTTACGGCACCCATTTTAGCTTCTCCATTATCGAAAGAACCTATGCTACTCTATGTAGCGGCTACCAATCGAGTTGTTAGTACTGTGGTTGTAGTGGAACGACTAGAAGATGGTAAGTCAGTTCAGAGGCCAGTGTATTATCTAAGTGAAGTATTATCCACTTCAAAGCAGAATTATCCGCACTATCAAAAGATGGCTTATGGAGTATATATGTCGGCAAAAAAGCTTAAGCATTACTTTGAAGAGCATCCCATCAAAGTAATCTGTGAGGCACCCATAGACGACATATTGAACAATAAAGATGCAAGTGGCCGAATAGCAAAATGGGCGATCGAGTTATCACCGTATGCTCCACAATTTGATAGAAGAGATGCAATCAAATCTCAGGCTGTCGCCGACTTCCTCGTAGACTGGTCCGAGGTGCAGTATGAGCCACCATTGCCAGATCCAAATTACTGGACAATGCATTTTGATGGTTCCAAACTAAGGAATGGTTTGGGAGCAGGAATAGTGCTAACCTCGCCTAAAAAAGATCAATTGAAATATGTACTGCAAATACATTTTGCCGCGTCCAACAATGTAGCTGAATATGAAGCACTAGTCCATGGATTAAAAGTGGCAAAAGAAATTGGTATACGCTGAATCCTATGCTACGATGACTCGGATCTAGTAGTACAGCAAGTATCGGGCAGTTGGGACGCATTAGATGCTAATATGGCTTTATACAGATTCCATGTGCAAAAGATCAGTGGATACTTTGAAGGATGTGAATTCCACCACATACCACGAGCAGAAAATGACGCTGCCGACACATTGTCAAAATTAGGATCAACTCGGCAGTCAATTCCACCAGGTATTTCCCTGGAGCACCTCAGGAAACCGTCAATAAAACCATCACCAGAATCCGAATCAATCTTTATCCCAGCAAGTTCTGCAGAAAATCACACGCCAATGGAGGTAGATCCGCAGAAAGATTCGGAACCCCTAAAGAGGGGGACAGCCGAGGTAATAACAATCATGGAGAGAGCCGAGGTATATACGTCGGCAGAAAACATGGAGATAGACAGTGAGATCACTGCAGAAAAAGTAACACCGATATGGGCGCAACCCATATTTTCTTACCTAAAAGACGCGATATTGCCGGGTAATGAGGTATTAGCTAGACAAACCATAAGAAGAGCAAAAGCCTATACAATCATAAACAATGAATTATATAAGAGAAGCGTCACAAACGTATTGCAGAAGTGCGTGAGTTCTACAGAAGGTCAGGAAATCCTTCTAGACATACACCAAGGAGAATGTGGGCACCATGCTTCATCTCGCGCTTTAGTAGCCAAGGCATTTAGGCATGGATTTTACTGGCCAACGGCGTTAAAAGAGGCAAAAGAATTAGTTAAGAAATGCAATGGATGTCAGAGATACGCAACCAGAATACATATGCCGTCGGCCGAGTTAAAAACAATACCCATCACTTGGCCATTTTCTGTATGGGGTCTAGATATGGTGGGACCGTTCAAGCCGGAGAGGAGGAATGACCCACATGTTGGTTATGGTAGACAAGTTCACAAAATGGATTGAAGTAAAACCGATTAAAAAGTGTGATGGGCACACAGCAGTGAAATTTCTCAAGGACATTATCTTGAGATACGGGTACCCACATAGTATTATTACGGATAATGGCACAAACTTTGCGTATGATCTTTCGCTAGATTTTGCCAAGAGAAGCACATAAGACTAGATATTGCCTCGGTGGCTCACCCAGCATCCAATGGACAAGTGGAAAGGTCTAATGGACTGGTGCTATCAGGAATAAAACCACGACTTGTTGAACCTTTGCAAAGGTCGGCAGGATGTTGGATCGAAGAAATCCCATCCGTGTTATGGAGCCTTCGGACTACTCCGAATAGATCAACAGGTTACACTCCATTCTTTCTGGTGTACGGGGTAGAGGCCGTACTCCCAGCCGACATAATATATGACTCGCCAAGAGTTGCTCAGTACACAACCTCAGAGACAAATGAGATAGCTCGGCAAGATGCCGTAGACCTGTTGGAAGAAGCCAGAGAGTTGACATTATCACGATCGACTATTTATCAACAAAACTTACGGCGGTATCACAGCAAGAAAGTGAATCCAAGAGTATTCAAAGAAGGAGATTTGGTCCTCCGGCTAGTGCAACGCACGGCCGGCATGCACAAATTGTCACCCCCCATGGAAGGACCATTTATTGTGAGCAAAGCATTGCACAACGATGCATATTATCCGATCGATGCTCAATCCTCGGAGAGAACAAGGCAAACAACTGGTGAAGAAACGGTTACCGAATGTGGCTTTACTTCGCCATTCTACTCGTAGCATTATATCTCAAGGTCAAAATCTAACGATGTATTCGAACCTCGCGCCAGAGCAATGACTGTGGACCGCTTTAGGATATATTTATTTCAGACATGTATTCAACCTCGGCACCCAGAGCGATTACTCGGGACCGCCATATGTTATGTTATTTCGTGTTTGAACCTCGGCTCCCCAGAGCGATTACTCGGGACCGCCATATGTTATGTTATTTCGTTTGAACCTCGGCACCTGCAAGCATCTGGGACTGCCATATGTTATGTTATTTCATGTTTGAACCTCGGCACCCAGAGCAGTTACTCGGGGACTGCCATATGTTATGTTATTTCGTGTTACATGTTTGAACCTCGGCACCCAGAGAAGTTACTCGGGGACTGCCATATGTTATATTTATCTATTTCGCGTTACGTGCTTGAACCTTGGTGCCCAGAGCAGTGACTCGGGGACTATCATATGATATATCAATTTCGTATTGATACTTAAAACTTCGGCAACTAAAGCAGCGACTCGGGGACTACCGTATGCTACCCCAAACTTATGCTGAACGCACTCACATCAGTTTTATATTACCTCTAAAATTTGACTTACATGAGGAAGTTTCGAACAATAAACAACGATCCAGCGATCGCTATATACTTCCACAACGAAGTAGTTAACTTATGTTCACAACAGATCAATATCATAGGTATTCAAATACCGTGCTCGGATAAGACCATAAAAATAACAGCAAAGTTAAGCCTAAAAGGTCAAGAAATTAAGGACCGTAGAAGCAAGAATTGGACGAGCATCCACTTAACCAAATGTCTCAACAATACATGGCAAAAGAAATTCAGATCACACAGAGTTAACAAATTTTTCGGCTACATCATACGCCCAAGATACCAGGGATCGGAAATAATTTAGGCGTTGTTCCTTGGAGAGGCAGCTACTTGCTCAGGTACGGGGCACTCCGAGGTAGGAGGGACCTCGACTGAGGTTGCCTCGCCATCCGCTGACCCGGGGGCAACTTCGGCGGAAGTCCGAGGTTGTTCAGAGCATCATCCGGCAAGAGAATGCCCGTACCTTTGGAAGAGGACCGCGATCGCCGTTGTCGTCCGAGCTTGAGCTAGAGCTATCGATGCAGCCGAATCATTTTCGCTTCCCCGCTCCGCTGAATCATCATCCGAGGCACCTCACCGCAACCTCCGATCCGGTCCGGGAGAAAACTCGCCCTTCATTCCAAGTGTGCGTCGGCATTTCGACGAGTTGGAACGCCCGAGCTTGCCGAAGAGCAACAAAAGTGGGATCTTCAACCCAGCGGGAGCCAGTGCGCAAATTTCTCAGGATGTCCAAAGAGATATCTTCGTACCATGACATGATAATAGTAAGGGCCATGTCGGCACCAGCACGCCCAGCCGATTCTCTCCAAAGACTCAACTGCCTCTCAGATGCCATCAGCCTTGTCACCAATAACTTGATTTCGTTGATATCAGGAGTCCCCGAGGTATTCGGCCAGAGTACATGGTAAGCTCGGATAGCGGCCTGCACCAAGTCCCGGCCCATAATTTTCATCGGACCAACTGCGGCACCAACGGCAACCAAGTAATCCTCCATGGAATATTCTGAATCAACAGTAACAGGTTCACCTCGGCGCGCATGAGCTGCAAGAACTGCTTTAGAACTCACGGGCTTGGCCTCGGGGAAATGATCTGCGCAAAGCACGAACGTGTCAAAGGGTAGCAGGATGAAAAGAAAAGTATAATTCGCCATGGCAAGTAGCTTACGATGAATGTAGCTCATCATTATCTCAAGATCTTTGGCCCAATCAGCCTTGCTCTTCTCAAACGAGCAATTTCCTCAAAACCCCGGTTTTTAAGTTCGGCAGCTTCAAGGAGTTCTTTGTTCTTCTGCAGATCCAGAGTCAGCCGATTCTTTTCCTCGGAAAAATCTTGGTCAACCTTCTCTAGTTCGGATTTTTGAGAGAGCTTAAGGGTATCCACCTCGGATCGCAGGCGAGCTATCTCATCGTCTTTTTCTTGTAGTTGTTAATGAACTGCATTTTGTTCTAAAAAATGCAGCATCACGTTAGGCATGGGCATGCAATCTTGATGCAACACTGCGAAGTCTTGCAACTCGGCTTTACCACAGCCAAACGCAATAAGAAACCTTAGCATATATATTAAGAAGAAGAAGGAGTAAAATGGAAAGGAAGCTAACCTTCCAAGTTCTTGATCTTCTTTTCAAGGCGAATATTGAGGTTAGTAATATTACCTATTCAACAAGAAGTAAGCCGGCATTCCGTGGACGAATACATGAGAAAGTTGGGAATAAGGAAAAGGAACTATCGACATACCAGCTTTCTTTGCCACGCGTAACTTTCGTACTTCTCTTCCAACATGTGAGAAAAAAGCAACCTCGAACTCGGTCTGCGGTCATGTGCAACCCGAGTAATGAGGCAAAATGATAAATCAACGGTAAGAGTTAATTAGATCCGAATCAAGCAAAGCTTAATTCGCTCTAGGTGGTGGATATTCAAAGCTAAACCAGATCCGAGTCATGAAGGACTTAACTCGATCTAGGTGGTGGATATTCAAAGCTAAACCAGATCCGAGTCATGAAGGACTTAACTCGGATCTAGGTGGTCGGATATTCAAAGCTAAATTAGATCCAAATCAAGCAAAGCTTAATTCGGCTCTAGGTGGCTGGATATTCAAAGCTAAACCAGATCCGAGTCATGAAGGACTTAACTCAGATCTAGATGGCTGGATATTCAAAGCTAAATTAGATCCGAATCAAGCAAAGCTTAATTCGGCTCTAGGTGGCTGGATATTCAAAGCTAAACCAGATCCGAGTCATGAAGGACTTAACTCAGATCTAGGTGGCTGTATATTCAAAGCTAAATTAGATCCAAATCAAGTGAAGCTTAATTCAGAACTAGGTGGCTGGATAGTCAAAACTAAAATTAGATCCGGATCAAGCAAAGCTTAATTCGGCTCTAGGTGGCTGGATATTCAAAAGCTAAACCAGATCCGAGTCATGCAGGACTTAACTCGGATCTAGATGGCTGGATATTCAAAGCTAAACCAAGTCCGAATAAAACACAACTAAACTCCGAACTAGATGGCCGGACTAACGAACCTTAGAAATAAATTTAAGTCAAACTTCCAAGCATACAACAAGTTATTTCCTTGCAAGTTTCAGGGACTAGATCATATGGTAACATCTGGAGAATAATTTAAGACTCAGAGAAAAAACAATTACCTCATTCATCTTGTTGGTATCAATGATGAATCAAGATGGTCAAAACGTCACGATGTCGAAAAGTCGAAAGGGCTGGTTTGATGGATTACCTCAAACCGATCAAGACATTCCGCTTATTGGCATACTCAGCGCCCAAGGTCGTTCCCACTAGTCGTCCGAGTTAAAACTTTACCGGTAAGGTCCACCACGGCAATGCAGGCTCTTATGAAGAGCAAACCGTCAAGGCCGAGGTAACGGGGACTTTGGTAGGCGCAGCTCCCTTGCACAGCACGTCGGCAATACTCGGCTGAGAAGAGCCGGCAAGACCTTTCTGAGAAGAAGTCTTGACGGCAATAGCTTTTTTCGCCTTAGAAGAGGCATCAGCAGGAAGTGGCGCCTCCGAAGTGGGGACGGAGTCCTTAGGAGCAGCGGAGGATAAGGTCGCAGAGGGCGCCGGGATAACGACCTTTTCGACCGAGGTCGGGATGGCCGTAGAAACTGCCGGAGTAGATGGAGGCTCAATAGTAGCGCTGGGGCCCATAGAAGGGGCGGCGGGCTCAACGAAAACTTCGGAGGGCCGGATCGGATCAAGGTCAATGGAAGGGGTCTCAGGGACGTCGCGACGAACAGGCGACGTATTCGAGTCGGAGGAGAAGGTGACGAATAGGGCTAGGAATCCTGGTATCATCAGCGGGAGGAGGAGATGGTGGCCGAATCGGACAGCTAGTCATACTAGGACCGCCGGGTTTAACAGAAAGAGGAGCACTGCAAAAATAAGAAGGAAGATTTGTCAGTATGAGAAACAGAAAGAGAGAAACAAGAAATATAGGCAAAAGAACTTACCCGGCGACCCCAGGCATAGTCTTGCGCCTGGGAGGGTTTGGAGCGGATTTCTTCATTCGCTTCTTAGGAACCGCCTCCGAGGCACTAGCAGGAGCCCCGCGCTTCCCCGAGGTAACGGGAGGCCGGGAAGCAATAGGCTCGGCGTCGTGAACCTGACCGGCCGGATTAGCTGGGAAAGTAGAAGCCGTAAATGCATAAGAAATAGGCATGGCGGCAACTACCTCAAGAATTTGGACCTTGTCCAAATCACCTTCCTCCTCATGCGCTGAAGTTTTGCCGCGAGCTCGAGCCGGAGCAGGATCCGACTTAGGGACGAACTCCTCGGAGTCCGGCTCGCCAGTATCCGGGGTACTCCTGTCCGCGGGCCAAGGGAGCTGCAGAACTTCGGCCCTCGCTTTCTCGCTGCGAACCTCTACAGGACAAGGAGAAAGAAAATCATGTAAGCCAGTTTCTAAAAACTGTGGAATAACAGAGCAATACTGATCAAGCTTACCTCGGGAGGCGGACGATCGCGGGTGAATGGTTTTAACCCCCAAGACCAATCCTCAGGCATCTCAGTCTTGAAGATAGGTCGGACGCGCTTATGAATAAGATAATTATCCAGCTCCACGGTCGAGACTCGTTTAGGGTCGAGGGGACCACTCATGTAGCACAGCTTGTGGGTCCGCTGCTGGAAGGGGCAGATCCGGCTACTAATAAAGGTTGCCATCAGATCTTCACCACATAACCCGGCCCGGATCAACTCTTTTAGCCGAATCTCGAAGGCCTCGGCCAAGGCGTGAGTTTTCCTCGGATTGTAGAGACAGTTCACTTTAGAGGGTGGGCCAATTGAGAATGGGGGAGCCGAATCTTATCTTCCGCCCCTCTGTTCTTGACGTAGAAGAATGACTTGTGCCACTTCTTGCACGACTCCAACCCAATGACGCGAGGGAACACGGATTTCCTCCGAGGTGTGATAGACGCCCCACATTGGGTGAGCAACTTCGGAAGGGTGCGTAGATTTGTCAGAACAACGTTGGAGCGGATCCGAAGAACTTCACCAGACATGCACCGACGGCCACAGTCAAGTAACCTCCGAGGAGATGAAAGCGAAAGAGAAGCTATGGCGTCGGGAAGGTGATGCGGTGAAGGCCAAGTAATCGAGGAATTCTAGCGAAATCGCTAAGAGGGAGACCGGTCATGGCGAAGTGAGACATGAAACCACATACTGCACTCTCGATATCCGGAGGATTCGCTGCGGTAAACGGCAAGAAACCTCGGCGGGAATCCCGAGTCCGGATGAGCCATTCAATCTCACGGCGTGATCGAAGAGCTCGCCACGAGCCTCGCTCGGGCCGGAGCCGTGCCGTCCTCAACAAGAGCGCCGCTAAACGAACTAGACATATGTGCGCCAGAAAGATCGGAGGAAAATCGGCGGAGGGGAGTTTTGAACTGCAAGGCCCGTCGGAACTTTGCACGAAAACAATGGCGAAACGGAGGAACCGTTGCCTAAGCGCCAAACGGGCAGATGAATCTAGGGAAAGATCGGGGCAAGACGGCCGGAAAGGACTCACCGGCGGCGGAGCCAAAGCCGCAGAGCGCGGGCAAGAAAGGCAGAGCGACGCGGCGGGATCCTCGCCGGCGAGGCTCGCCGACGAGCAAGTGAGGAACTGCAGGAGAACGCGCCGGCGAAAGGAAGAAGAAGAACGGAGGCGAGCGATAAGGGGAAAGGTGAATCCCACGAGCGCAGTTTCCCTCTTTATAGTCAAGCCATGAACAGGGAAGTGGGATCGTGGGTGTGGCAGTTACCCGTGTAGATCGTGGGAGCAGCACGAACGCACGATGGTGAGTGGAGCCACACCAACGGCCACACACGAAGAAAGGTCGTCACGATCCCCAAGGGGAACGGCACACGAGGCGTCGCAGCGGCGGCGCAGCAGGTACAGGGTTCACTGTAGCTTGTCAGTAAGCACTGTAGAAGGACCTAAAAACTAGAAGAACAATGATGGGATGACACGTAGGACATGGCGTACGAGGGAAGGAACGAGGAAACCTCGGACGAGGCCATAACTCTAAACAAGATCAAGAATATAATGAAGCTGATATAACCCGGCCAAAGCTATTGACAGGGCCACACCAGCTTCGGGGACTAATGTCGGGGGGTTAACCTCGGGTAGATCAGAGACGGGGAAAGACAGAGGTACTATCCCCGTCTAGTTTCCGAGTTATGGTCCAAGTCGGCCGAATCATGGATATGTCGGCCGATGAACGGAGGCAAGAAGCCCACGTATATGTATCAAGTAGTTACCCGGCCGAGCTGATGAGAGAATCGGCCGGGTTACCCAAGTGATCTTGATCCAGGTGAAGAACGAGCCGAGTAACACAAGGTAAGGCCGAGGATCTGAAGCTTGCAGGAGAAGGAGAAGCCCAAGGTCAAACTATAGCTGCAGGCTAGAAGGAATCAGAGCAGAGCCAAGCACAAGAGACAAGGATGCACAGCGTCAGAGGGGCAGAAGGAGGTCACGGAGGTGACAGTCCTGGAGCCCGAGGCACACAGGAGGGGGCCACTGGAACCTTGCCGTCGTTATAAGGGCGACAGGGAAAGGAGGCCGCCGAACTACCAATTTGGGACAAGCATATTCCACGAATATGCTTGCCTCGTCAGCCCTAAGGGCACCCAAGGCGCTCCTTTATAAGGAGAGGCTTGGACCCTGAGGGAGGGATCGATTCTTTGAGCACCGTTAGGCTGGGGAGATTCATCTTGTCCCCCTATACAGCTCAAGGAGCACTTGTAATACAGAAAGAGAGAAATAAAGATCATCACTTTGGCAGCTTGAGTGTAGAGACAATTGCATCTTCCCTCCCCAGATCCCACTAGCATCCATTGGCCCCCTACTTTAGCCTACCCATGGCATCTGCCGTGCCACAACCACGACAAATGGTGGTACTGAAGGGAATATGCCCTGAGAGGCAATAATAAAGTGTTTATTATGTATATTCCAAGTATATGATAGATGTTTATTTTGCATGTTATAATTGTATTAATACAGAAACGTTAATACATGTGTGTTTAATAAACAAACAGAAAGTTCCTAGTTATGCCTCTCTCATAAACTAGCTCGTTGATTAACAAGATGATCAAGGTTTCCTTATCATGGACATTGGATGTTGTTAATAATGAGATCACAACATTAGTGTAATGGTGTGATGAACATTCATCCGAAGTATAGCATTACAATCAAAGTCATTGAGTTTATATTGCTATAACAACTTACGAAGTGATCCTAATCCTTAGACCATGAGATCATGTCAATCACTAACACCGGAAGAGTTTCTTGATAACATCAAACGTCACACCGTAACAGGGTGATTATAAAGATGGGTTTAGAACTAATAAAGTGTTATGTTGAGGCCCATGTATCGAGAGTGGAATTTTTTCATCCCGATGACAGATAGATATACTCTGGGCCCTCTCGGTGATATCACATTGGTTAGCTTGCAAGCAAGTGCTTTGATCACTAGAATGTTATATCACGGGAACAAGAAAATAGTGCATGTCAGTAACGAGATCAAACTAGGTATGGAGATACCGATGATCGAATCTCGGACATGTAATATATTGTGAAACAAAGGGATTAAGATACTAGCGTAAAAGGTTCCGACGATCACAAGAAAGTCATCATTGAATGTGTGGGAGTCAGTATGGGTCTCCAGATCCTGCTTCTGATTATTGATCGGAGAGGGGTCTCGATCATGTCTGCATTATTCAAGAATTGTAGGGTGACACACTTAAGAGACACCAACATCCATTTGGAGCAAAAGTTTCATGCTGGAAAGAATAACAAGCGCAGGAATTTATTTCACTAGATACCAAAACAGGTTTTCGGGTGAAATTGCAGAAAGTGTTTTTGCATGTGAAATGAAATACTAGAAAGGGGTTATATGTGAATGTTTTTCATTAAAGTAATTGACAAAATTCTGAATAAATAAAAGGAGTTTTATTTATTGAGAGTTTGCATTAAATTTGGTGGAAATTTAATGGGAATTTGAGTGGGATTTTGAGTGGAGGGAATTTAAAGGAGTTTTGTGAGTGGAGTGTCCACCCACATGAATGAGGGGCGGGCAAGGGGGCAGCCCCATGCGTCGGCCACCCCCTTGGGTTCCCCCTCCTATAAAAGGCACACCCTCCTCACTTATCACTCACACCTCCTCGTGAAGGATCTCTCTCCCCCTCTAGTATTTATCCCCCATGGTCTCGGACTAGCGAGATACGTGTTCCCGGTGGCTATTCGGAAAGATAGAGTTGTGCTTCCGCTGCATCGCTGGAGTGAGAAGGTGGAGGTTGCTCGGTGCCTCGGACGTGTGTGCGAGCACGAATGCGCCGCTAAGTTACGGTGCTAAGGACTTCCTATCGATCTTGAGATCGGCAAGAGATCGTCTACATCAATGTAACATCCCAAAAATATGAAACTTGGATCATCAAAATTTAGGATTAACAAAAACTTTTCTAAATAAAAATATGAAAGCATGCATGTGTGTATGCATTCCAATTTGGATTCTTTTGAATTACCTTGCTTGTGTGTTTCTTTGCTTGTAAAAGGATTCTTAGGTGAAATAAACATCATCTAAACAATCCCCACACTTTGCCCAAAGACAAACAAATCAAAACAAACAAAATAAGGGAATGGTCACTTTGGCCAATTTAACTCCCATGCCTACTTTGGTTGTCTCTAACTTTCAAAACTTAACAGAAACTTGTTTGGATCTTTACACCCCTTGATAGTACTCATAACAAAGTACCAAGGCCCACCTTGTGATCATCAAAAAACATTCGAATGTATAGTTTAAATGACAGTTTAAAATTGAATCTATATCATACGGGAAGATCCCACTTTGGCAAAAACCACTCAAACAAGCTCAACTTTCAAAACCCAAGAATCCACAGACTCACCAGCACATGCCTAGCACACCCACCAAAAATCTTTTCAAAACTTGAATTCATGCGTCCATTTCATCAAACACCTTTGTCAGGGATATAACCCCAGGTACCCCAGAGTTGGTATATAAATAAGCCAATAAGAAACATGAATAAAGGAAAGTATATTTGATAAGAGAATATTATGTCAAATAGAAAAGGGAAAAGACAAGAAAGAGCAACTGGGCCGAGTAAGGGAAATCTTGGCCCAGTCCACACTCTCCATGGCCGAATTAATTATGAGGAAAGGGAAATAACCCCGGTGGGCCGGATTACCCATAGCCGACCCACCTACCGAGCTCCACCGACCCACTTCGATGCCACTGCAGAACTCCCGCCAGACGATCACCCTGCCGACCTCGCCATCTCCCACGCACGCCACGCCCAAGTTTCCCTGTGGCCGGTGAGGAGAAACCCAGCCCACCACGGGGGTGCGTCACCTCTTCAACACCGACGCTCCACCCGCTCCCGCCAATGTCGCCCAGATCCCGTCACCCCCCGCCAGCATCGCCTCGTCGATCGGGTCAACGACCCCAGCGCCTCGCTGACTGGCGCACCGCATCGCCACCATCCTCCCCGAGTGGGCCAGGATCGGTTGATCCGGCCCATATCGGGCGTCCTTCACTACAGCCAAGACAACAATCCTGGTGGGCCGGCGGGGGCGCAGCTCAGCCCACCACAGAAGCCAGCCTCACCGGATCAGTAACCCGGCTGGGCCACACTCGGCGCCAGGCCGGATCCCACTCCAGGCCGAATGAGTGCAAACTCGGCTGGGCCTTTATCTTTTGGTATCTGTACCAGGCCGAATCAGCTAAGCAGGCCGAGTTACTGCTTCGTCTGGAGGACCTAGGCCAAGATATTTCCCCCATTCACCTCCTTATTCATCTCCGGATACATCCTCAAGCTCCACGAGAACACGCCATCCGTTAAAGACAAGGTCCACAAGAATCGTGCTAGTCTTGGGACGCCCATGGCTCAGAATGACACGTGTCATGTGGAATATGCTCTTGGCATCAAACAAGATGCTAGGGAATATGCTCTAGGAATCAGATAAGATGCTAGGGAATATGCCTAGCATCTCTAGAGATGCCAAGGCATATGCTGAGCATCTCTAGAAGGTACCTAGAATATGCCATCTAGATGCCAAGCGTGTAGAACAAGTCTCGCCCCTGGGCTCCCCTTTGTAAGGAGCACCAGGGGGATCGTTGCCAGGAGAGGGCCCGAAGGGCTCCTCCCCTCTCTGCTCAATAGGAGCTCTCCTTCTTCTTCTTCCTCCACTCTCACAGAGAGATCTAGATAGAGGCATAGGAGATACAGCTCAAGGAGTCTGATTGTATCCATAAGTATGGTAAGATTATAAGAGATTAGATGTAGAGGAAGAGGTGTTATCTCCACATGAGAGCCTCAATCCTAGATACACTGTATTTCTCTTTGTTCATACGAAAAGCGATCTTCATCATCATCCTCCTGTGATTCCTCCACGTCCATCGGCCCCAACTTTAGCCTACCCATGGCATATGCCGTGATTCCACCACGACATTTGGCGCCCACCGTGGGGCCTTTAGTGGAGTTAGTTGGGTTTCCATCCGGAAGGGAGCGTCTTCATCAACCTCTTCTTCATAGAGCTTCCTTCATCTCCTCCAAGAGAACAGAGAATATAGAGGTAAGCACAGGGTCTCCAAGTCTGACTCAGCAAAGAAGGTAAGGCTCAACAAGAATGACTCAAACTCTTCTCCAAGCATACTGTAAGTACCAGATAACTCAGCCACAAACATTCGGTCCTTCACCCCGGGGAGAAAATAACTCAACCCGGGGACTAGCCAACGTATCCATAGAATTACCTTTAGATGGAGAAAAACTTATGTTGATTTGGGTATGTATTTGCCAGCTTATTGATAATTCGGATAGAATTTGAGTCAGCTTATTTATAATTCAGATAGAATTTGAGTCAACTTATTTATGATTCAGATAGAATTTGAGTCAGCTTATTTATAATTCGGATATAATTTGAGTCAGCTTATTTATGATTTGGATATAATTTGAGTCAACTTATTTATAATTCGGATAGAATTTGAGTCAGTTTATTTATGCTTTGGATTAACCCTTAACTCAGCTCACCAGCCAGCTTATTGATGATTCAGACAGAAATTGAGTCAGTTTATTTATGCTTTGGATTAACCTTTAACTCAGCTGACTAGCCAGCTTATTGATGACTCGGATAGAAATGGAGTCAGTTTATTTATGCTTTGGATTAACCTTTAATTCAGCTCACAAGCTTATTGATGATTCAGATAGAATTTGAGTCATTTTATTTATGCTTTGGATTAACCTTTAACTCAGCTCACCAGCCAGCTTATTTATGATTCGGATATAATTTGAGTCAGTTTATTTATGCCTCGGATTAACCATTAACTCAGCTCAGTAGCTTATCTCTGATTCGGACTAACATTTTATTCAGCTTGCCAAGGTATATTATAATTCGGATTTGTATTCGGACTTGGCGTACTAGCTTATCTCTGATTCGGACTAAAGTTTGATTCAGCTCGCCAGATTGCCAGGTTATGTTATGTCTTGGACTGATATTTCACTATCTTGCCAGGTTATCTCGTATCTCGGATGACTATTTGCTAGCTTATCATATCTCGAATCTATATCTCATATCAACATCTCGAATCAGATCTCTCAGCGATTAGCCCTATTATCATATCCCAAAACTTAATCTCGGGTCCATATCAAAGGCAAATTGACATCATCTCGTCGGATCAAATTATATCTTGGCAAATAGATGACTCAGATTTGGAAACAGATGACTCGGATTTGAGTCATGTAACTCGGCTTTTGAGCCAGATAACTTAGATTCGAGACATAAGTCAAATATGAGTAAAGTAACTCGGATTTGAGTCATATAACTTGGATTTTGAGCCAGATAACTCAGATTCGAGACATAAGTCAAATATGAGTAAAGTAACTCGGATTTGAGTCATATAACTCGGATTTTGAGCCAGATAACACAAATTCGAGACATAAGTTAAATATGAGTAAAGTAACTCGGATTTGAGTCATATAACTCGTATTTTGAGCCAGATAACTTAGATTCGAGACATAAGTCAAATATGAGTAAAGTAACTCAGATTTGAGTCATATAAATCGGATTTTGAGCTAGATAACTCAGATTCGAGACATAAGTCAAATATGAGTAAAGTAACTCGGATTTGAGTCATATAACTCGGATTTTGAGCCAAATAACTCAGATTCGAGACATAAGTAAAATATGAGTAAAGTAACTCGAATTTGAGTCATATACCTCGGATTTGAGTCAGATGACTCAGACTTAAGACATAAGCAAATTTTGAGTAAAATAACTCAGATTTGGAAATAGATGACTCGGATTTGAGTCATATACCTCGGATTTGAGTCAGATGACTCAGACTTAAGACATAAGTCAATTTTGAGTAAAATAACTCGAATTTGGAAACAGATGACTCGAATTTGAGTCATATACCTCGGATTTGAGTCAGATGACTCAGACTTAAGACATAAGTCAATTTTGAGTAAAATAACTCGGATTTGGAAACAGATGCCTCGGATTATAACTTACCCAAAGAGGTTAAAAGACTAGTGCCGGAAATGGCCAGAAGTCATAACTTACCCAAAGGGGTTAAAAACGGTGCCCGAGAAGGCCAGAACTCATAACTTACCCAAAGGGGTTAAAAGAGCAGTGCCCAAGAAGGCCGAAACTCATAACTTACCCAAAGGGGTTAAAGGACCAGTGCCAAAAATGGCGAGAAGTCATAACTTACCCAAAGGGGTTAGAAGACCAGTGCCAAAAATGGACAAAAGGCATAACTTACCCAAAGAGGTTAAAAGGCCAGTGCCAAAAATGGCCAGAAGTCATAACTTACCCAAAAGGGTTAAAAGACCAATGCCAAAAATGGCCAGAAGTCAGAACTTGCCCAAACGGGTTAAAAGTCCAGAGTCCACGAAGGCCATAACTTATAACTCATCCAAACGGTATAAGAACACCAATGCCCATGAGGGCTAGGTGTCAAGAACTTACCCAAAAGGGTTATATGACATGGAAGTATGCTACCAAGATATCATAAGTTGGAGAATGACTCTGGGAATATCTGAATATGAAGTCTATGCGCGACTCTGCGAGTCCCACATAGACTCGGGGACTAATGTCGGGGATATAACCCCAGGTACCCCAGAGTTGGTCTATAAATAAGCCAATAAGAAACATGAATAAAGGAAAGTATATTTGGTAAGAGAATATTAAGTCAAATAGAAAAGGGAAAATACAAGAAAGAACAACTGGGCCGAGTAAGGGCAATCTCGGCCCAGTCCACACTCTCCATGGCCGAATTAATTATGAGGAAACGGAAATAACCCCGGTGGGCCGGATTACCCCCAGCCGACCCACCTACCGAGCTCCACCGACCCACTTCGATGCCACTGCAGAACTCCCGCCAATCTCCCACCAGACGATCACCCTGCCGACCTCGCCATCTCCCACGCACGACGCCACGCCTCCACCAAGTTTCCCCGGGTGGGCCGGTGAGGAGCAACCCAGCCCACCACGGGGGTGCGTCACCTCTTCAACACTGACGCTCCACCCGCTCCCGCCAATGTCGCCCAGATCCCGTCACCCCCCGCCAAAGACGCCTCGCCGATCAGTTAACGACCCAGCGATCGGGCGCACCGCATCGCCACCATCCTCCCCGAGTGGGACGGGATCGGTTGATCCGGCCCATATCGGGCGTCCTTCACTACAACCAAGACAACGATCCTGGTGGGCCGGCAGGGGTGCAGCTCAGCATACCACAGAATCCAGCCTCACCGGATCAGTAACCCGGCTGGGACACACTCGGCGCAAGGCCGGATCCCACTCCAGGCCAAATGAGTGCAAACTCGGCTGGGCCTTTATCTTTTGCTATCTGTACCAGGCCGAATCAGCTAGGAAGCAGGCCGAGTTACTGCTTCGTCTGGAGGACCTCGGCCGAGATATTTCCCCCCATGCACCTCCTTATTCATCTCCGGATACATCCTCAAGCTCCACGAGAACACGCCATCCGTTCAAGACAAGGTCCACAAGAATTGTGCCAGTCTTGGGATGCCCATGGCTCAGACTAACACATGTCATGTGGAATATGCTCTTGGCATCAAATAAGATGCTAGGGAATATGCTCTAGGCATCAGATAAGATGCTAGGTAATATGCCTGGCATCTCCATAGATGCCAAGGCATATGCTGAGCATCTCTAGAAGGTACCTAGAATATGCCATCTAGATGCCAAGCGTGTAGAAAAAGTCTCGCCCCTGGGCTCCCCTTTATAAGGAGCACTAGGGGGATCATTGCCAGTAGAGGCCCCGAAGGGCTCCTCACCTCTCTGCTCAATAGGTTCTTCTTCCTCCACTCTCACAGAGAGATCTAGATAGAGGCATAGGATATACAGCTCAAGGAGCATGATTGTAGCCATAAGTATGGCAAGATTATAAAAGATTAGATGTAGAGGAAGAGGTGTTATCTCCACATGAGAGCCTCAATCCTAGATACACTGTATTTATCTCCACGTCCATCGGCCCCAACTTTAGCCTACCCATGGCATATGCCGTGATTCCACCACGACAACCTTGCAGATACAAATCAAACAAAATCTAAACACTATAGTGTGCAGTGATTCTGGCCAAACTTGTTCCCTCTCTATCTCACAGCAACCTCAGTAGATCATCTAGCAAACTTAACTAATCACTAGCCCCACTGTAAGCTCGCCAATGTCATCAATGGTGAAAAGGCCTAGAGCACCCATGTCACCCCAGTGTGGACAGCAGGCTAGAGGAAGAACTAGTCGTGCCAACCTTGTCTGGGAGGTAGCCCATGCCTCACCGCCCCCTCTCAACTAGCCCTGCCTTGCAGACAAAGAACTAACCGCCAGAATGCCGCGCTGCGTCGCTGCCGACCATGCCAACCTGCTCGCAGAGCACGCTCCGCTCCCATTCAACCAGACCACCTCGAGCCCTCGCCGCCTGCCAACATGCTCCCACCATCCTGTGAGACGCAAGACATGCCCATTTCACCGCCTGCACTTATGGCTACCGCCGCCGTCAAGACGCCACCGCCAGCAGAACGCCGAGCTGCCTGACCATTTGCCACCGCCCCTACACACACATTAAAGCCATAGAGCATCGCCAGGAGACCACCGATCGATCGCCACCCTCGGCCATGCCTCTAGCAGCCCGTAGCCGCATCGCCGTCGTCGTCTGCCCATCCCGTTCGGTCTCACCGTCGAGCCTATAAAAGGAGACGACCCCCAACCAAATTGAGCACACCATCTAACTCCCCTCACTTCACTGATCGTTCCACCCCGTTCCCGGAGCAAGGCGAGCAGCGCGTCACCGGAATTTGGCCGGAGCCCGCCGCTGCTAGAGAAGAAGGAAGTCAGCGATTGGAGCCGCCCCAGGAGAAGCTGCCGGTACCAGGAAGTTCGCCGTCGTCGACTTCATCATTCGCCCGCCTCTCCGACCCTCGCCTGAGCCCCGGTGAGCCTCCCACGACCCCCACCTGCCGTGTTAGGGTTCTGTCTCGCCGGCGCTGCCCGACGTGGACGATGAACCAGAGTCGTTGGATTAGAACTAGATCCAACACACCATGTTGCCCGTCTGCATCGCCAGACCCCTTCACCGACGTGTGGGGACAGAACTTAACCAACCAGTAAGCGCTGTATGCGATCAAAGCGGCCCATTTTCTCTTCCCGCGCAGCCCACTCGTTTGAATTTTGGATTTTTCCATTTTCATTCAAACACAGTTCTGTACCTAGTTTCAAAAATCAACCCAGCTTGATTCGGTGAACCAAATTGAATGAAACCAGTTTTGTTAGAAAGGTCTAGAAATGCTGAATCCAAGCCCGTTGGATTCAAATCATTTGGATCTGTAGATCACCCTTGGTAAAAATAACAAGGCAGAATCTTTTCTGCATTCAAACATTTTTCAAATTTAAACCATAATAGCTTTTGAGTTGATTCCAACTCTCAAAAAACACAATTGATCATACCTTTCAGAATATATAAAAATATATGGGTTTACTTACAGAAATAATGTTCAAGTAATAAAATAATGCCACATAGGCATTTCTATATTTTATTTAAAATAAAAAGGTTAAACCTTATTAAATTGTGACACCACTTTAAATCACATTCCCATGAACTGAAATATGTGGTGATGACATGTGTCAACATGATCCCATGCTTGGTTTGGAGAATATTAAATCTTAAGTAGTTTTTCAATGAGTAGAAATTACTTTTCTAAAAATAAAATCATTAAGTCAAGTGCTTGTAATGTTAGTGATGATGCTAGATCATCTATAGAACCCCTTTGTGTGATGATTGAAAGTACTTAAGTACTGTTTGGTGATTGTGTACCTCGTATTTATTTATAGACGCTAGTACCGACCAAGGATACGAGGAGGAAGGAGGATACTACGAGGAAGAAGCCGAGGAGAACTTCAACCACTGCTCTGCACAAGGCAAGCTTATACTAACACTGATGCAAGCCTAATACTACTAGTTGAATGTGCAAGCTAACACTTGCAAGATATTATACTTTTTAGCAAGCCTTACCATGCCAACCATATGCCTTAAGCATATGTGGTTATACCCACTTGATAACCCCATCCTAATTTTACTTGCAAGCTTTTTACTTTATGTCTTTATCAAAGCTTTCTTTTAGAGTTTACCTAAGTGACTGTAGATTTTAGAAAGATAACTGAAGGTTGCATAAAGAGCATAAAATTTGGCCTAAGCTAGATAATCTTGATGTCATCCTAAGGCATGAGATTGAACCTAGTGAAAATTTCACTAGTTTATCACCCCTCATTAGTACCCCCCCCCCCCCCCCCCGCTTGTAGATGCTAGTTCTAAGCATAAAACTTGATCAACTTTAGATGGGAATACATGATGAAAATGGTTATGAAAACCTTAGAATGATGGATCATTCTACTGAGATGTTTTAACATGTGTTTCCGAACACCAGATGATTTTGGTGATGAAAATGTTGAGGCATGAGCCTTATCCCTTTATAAAACTGATGGTTGTCTAGATGTGATACCATTCTAATGTTACCGTACAACCACAATACCCGAGAATTGGGTAGGGCTTCACTGGAAACTTATATACCTTAGTATTCGTTCCCTCACGGCCAAGGTCTGAGATGAGGCTACCTTGTGAAGATTGTCCACCTATGCAGTACCCAAGATGACAGTTGGTCATGGTTGGGAGGCCAAACTCACATGAGAGGTGCTTATACTAGGGCGTGTAATTGAAAGGTTAGGACTGATTATCCATGACACGAGTATGGTGACTTGGATTTGTTCTGATGATGTATCGAATGTTGTGGTGAAAGTGTACAATCTCCGCAGTGTCAAACTATTCGAATAGCGCGTCATGATTATGGATTGCTGAGCGCCATACCGGTCCCTGCCGATGTTTTCAAAATGACTTGTGAAATGAATGGAGAATTTGACGTGACCACAACAGAGTTGTGGCATGAGATACAAATTCCCACTTAGGTGTTATAAAAATTTACTAGATTTCTCTTGCTTCTGAACTTAGTAGATGTAAATCTGGATTTTGCAAAACAACCCTAGAGCTTAGTGTCCTACTACAGAAACCCCCTTCACTTGTTAGTATTTGTTTGCGAGTACTTAAAGAGTACTCATGGCTTTGTCCCTGGCTATTCCCTTGGCTAGACTATGAAGAGGAGTACCAGGATGATGGACCCCAGGAAGGTTACGACAACTAGGATCATCTCCCATCGTCAGAATTGTCTGTGACCCCGAAGATGGAGCTTCGCCTACGCTACCTTTATTATTACGTATTTCCGCTGCTTGAATTGTATTAAGAACTGGATCATGAGATACTTATTTGTGTAAGAACTTATGTATGGTTTATAATGGATGATGTACTGTGGTATCCAATTCTGTTATGTCTCGCAAAAATGGTAATCCTGGGATTGCGATGTATGGCATAACAGGCATCTGGGATTAAAAATCCGGGTGTTGACAAGTTGGTATCAGAGCCATCCTGACCATAGGAGACCCTAGTTAGACTGGACGTTTGAATCAAAAAACTTAGTTTCAAAACCAAAGGAAGCAAATATTTATAAAAACTTATTCCCTTTCTTATCACTTTGATTCTTTCATGAAAATTCATGTTCCTCAAAAACTCTCGCAAAATACATAAAATTTGACACACTTGATCACTCTACTAACTTACTCATCCTATATTCTTATAGATGGACGTGAAGTACAGCAAGTTTTATCAGTTGGGGAATGGAGGAGACCTTATCTTTGAGAGGGATTTGGACCAGCTTTCGGAACTTCTGGAGCGTCCACACCCCGAGTTCTTCGGATCTCAGCTCAATGATCAAGGAGGAGAAGATCTGTAGTGTCTAATTGTTGCAAGTCTCCGAGGAAAGATTGAACCTCCCACTGCTGAGGGAATTCAGTTTACCTTAAGAGAGAACAACTGGATCGATGGACTTGCCAGGGCCATACAGGAAGCTCTTGCCCGTCTGTGTGGGCAGATTATCAACCAGATCAAGGGTACCCTCTTTGAGTTTTGCCCAAGGCGTGATGCTAATGGATAACCACTGGAAGCCCCATACCACCTCGAGCTGAAGACTCAATTGGACCACCTTAGCTTCATGATGTACGATCGTCAGCAGGAATTGGACAATTGCCGTGACTACTCCAACCACAAGTCCGCCATCATCAAGACGAAGGATTAGACCATCGCCATGCTAGCAAAGGATAGCAAGTCTTGTCGCTGTCAGCTCGACAAGAAGGAGCGCATCATTGATCATCTTCGCCACCGTATCTCGGACTTGGAGGAGACCATCCACGAGAGAGACATGCAGTTGGAGGAAAGGGAGAATGCCGAAGAGGATCTTCGTGGAGATCCCTACTCTTATCTCAGCGATGATGATTTTCTGGAGGATCAGGATATGGACTTCTTCACCGATGAGGATGATTTCGCCTTCATCAATGACGGCGATGATGATGAGGATGACGACTACACCGACTCCGAGGAGTAGTAGCACTTGAGCACTAGCGTAGTGAGTAGTATTCGGTCCCACTGTATCATAGTTTCCAGAATGGTTCCTAAAACCATCTGTTTACCTTTGTTGTGGTGTGTGTTGTATCGTGTGAATGAAGGAATGAAAAGCAAGTTGCTAGAAAATCTGAGTCAAACTTTAAAAACTTTTCAAAGTCCCAGAACTTTAGAAATTTCCCTCTTTTCTCATGATCTATCTCAATCTTCAGATGTCACACGGAGGAAGTGGTTCATCCCCGGACCCGATGTTGCAGATCCTGCAAATGTTGGTTTCTGACCGCGAAGCCGAAAGAGCCGAACGTCAATCCAACATAGCCACCCTTCAGTAGATAGCACAGCTGGCCCACAACAACCAAGGCCAAGGAAATCAGGACAACCATGGATCTAAGCTCAAGAATTTCCAGAATACCAACCCGCCTGTTTTCACTAAGTCGGAAGAGCCCCTAGATGCCGAAGATTGGCTGCAAACCATGGAAAACAACCTAGAAGTCGCCGGAGTGGAAGCCAATGAGAAAGTTCTGTTCGCCACCCACTATCTAGCCGGAGATGCCAGAGCATGGTGGAACAGTGTTCGTGCAATGACCGGAGGACAGATGATGACCTAGGAAGAATTTGTCACCGAAGAATTTGCATGCACTAGTAAAATCCAACCAACCAAACTGAAGCATTTTATGATCGTTCAAATCCCCGGATCAACCACCAAGGCTAGGCAAATTTGCAAAGTCGTCCCTATCCGAATCCATGGCATAGATTTTTATGCTAATCTGATAGTACTCAGAACTAAAGGTTTGGAAGTAGTACTAGGAATGGATTGGATGTCCAAACATAAAGGATTGATTGACTGTGCCAAGAAAGCCATCACCATGACCAAGACAAATGAATATCACGAGCATATATCCGACACATTACCTCACAATTCAAGTGCAACAAGAGTATAGCCCAACCTACCATTGACCAAGTCCGGATAGTCCGTGAATACCCGATGTATTTCCAGATGTTTTGCCCGATGCCCCAGATCGGGATATCGAGTTTATCATCGAACTAATCTCCTAACAGACCCATAGCCCGTAGACCATATAGTATGAACCCGTTAACTAGCAGAATCAAGAAGCAACTGGATGCCATGTTGGAAATTGGATTGAGTCAACCAAGTGCGTCACCATGGAGATCACCTGTCTTATTTGTGGACAAGAAGGATGGAGGTAACCGTTTGTGTACGGATTATCGGAAGTTGAATGATGTCACCATCAAGAACAAGTACCCCTTGCCCAAGATAGAATATTTGTTTGATCAGTTGATCGGTGCCAAAGTGTTTTCTAAGATTGATCTTAGAACTGGCTATCATCAACTCAAGATTCGCGCAGAGGATATTCCCAAGACTGCCTTTACCACCAGATATAGATTATACGAGTATACTGTCATGTCTTTTGGATTAACCAATGCCCCCGCTTATTTCATGAATCTCATGAATAAGGATTTTATGGACTTCCTAGATAAGTTTCTTGTTGTTTTCATCGATGACATTCTGATTTATTCCAAAACAGAAGAAGAACATGAGCTACACCTAAGGACCATTCTTGGAACCCTTAGAGAGCATCAGTTGTATGCCAAGTTTAGCAAATGTGAATTCTGGTTACAGGATGTAGGATTCCTCGGCCACATTGTATCAGCCGAAGGAATTGCCGTTGACCCTACAAAGGTGAAAGATGTCGAAGATTGGCAAGCCCCAACCACTCAAACCCAAGTTCGTGCATTTCTTGGATTGGCAGGATACTACCGCAAGTTTGTAGAAGGATTCTTGAGTATCGCCCGACCCATGACCCAATTGCTGAAGAAGGACAAGAAGTTGTGAATGGACAGACAAATGTGAAGTGAGTTTTCAAGAACTCAAAAGGAGATTGATTTCAGCCCCAATCTTAATCATGCCGGATATCACGAAGCCCTTCGACGTGTATTGTGATGCATCCAAGATCGGTCTCGGATGTGTGCTAATGCAAGAAGGCAAAGTTGTATCTTATCTATCTTGACAATTGAAACAACATGAGCAAAATTACCCAACCCATGACCTCGAACTCGCAGTCGTAGTTCTAGCCCTGAAGACATGGACGCATTACCTGATGGGAAACCGTTGTGAGATTTATTCGGATCTGTTAGGGGGTAACCCTTGGGTTGGCCCGATCTTTCACGAATTCCACGAGAAACGAGGGGAAAGCGGTGGTCGGGGGATGAAATCGAGGAAGGCGATGAAAACCATGAACACACACACACCAAAACACGATACACGCCTACTCCTCACGCCGGTGGCAACCGGTCTAACATAATCCCTAGGATCGGTGTTGGGCGAAGCTCGCTCTCCACGCCAACATCGGGGGACGAGGTGCTTGGTGAGATCTTGACGACTTGGGGGCGAGAAACCGAGAACCCAAGGCCTTGTACAACTTGAACGCACTAGGCAAGATCCAAGAGGGGGTGGATAATCCGGTGCTCCTTGGTAGGAGCATGAGACCAATAGATATAAGTTCCTCAAAGGGTTTCCTTAATATCTATTATTATCCAAGTCCTAGGGTTTACAATGGAGGGTGGGGGCTATATATAGTCCAGCCACAAAACAGGGGTAGTTTCGGAACGAAAAGGTAAATTATAGGAAGGGTTACAAGGCACAGGGCCGAACTCAGGCGTTCAGGATCAGCCAGGGCCGGTAGTACCGGTCGCAACCGGTAGTACCGCTCCGGGAGCGGTAGTACCGCTTGAGGGCCTGGAGCTGGCCGAGGCGCCAAAGGGCAAGCAGAGGAGGAGGGTAGTACCGCTGTCCCAGAGTACCAAGCAGGCCGGTAGTACCGCCATGCCTGGGCGTGGAGCGGTGCTTCCGGAGAGTCCTGTAGTCAGAGGACCGCTTGAGCGGTAGTACGGTCGTCTCAACCGGTAGTACCGCTTATGCCCTGTAGCGACTGTTGCTTCCTTCGCTCCTTGGGTCCTTCTTCTCTTGCACTGATGATGCACAGCATGCGTATGAAGTAGCAAGCCATCCAAGGGTGTGTCAAGTCACACAAGGAGAGGAGCGAGTTCACCTTAGCTTGAAGGAGTTTGGCTCAAGCGAGTCATGGGTCCACTTGGGGAGCCTGGGAGTAGATGTAGTAGCGGTCAGAGACAGCTGCATCAGCCCCCTTGGGAAAGAGTCGCCCCACTCTTCAACCGTCTCAACTTCATCTTCTCCATGGTAGGGTGAGAGGTCCTTGACATTGAATGTCGACCTCACAAGATACTTTGATGTTGGGATATCGATGACATAAGCGTTATTGTTGATTCTCTTGAGCACTTTGAATGGTCCATCAGCTCTTGGCTTTAGCTTGGAGTCGCGTTCCTTGGGGAAGCGGTCTTTACTCAAGTGTATCCACACAAGGTCGCCCTCTTCGAAGATTATCTCTTTCTTGTTCTTGTTTAGCATTGATGCTTGGCGAAGGACTTGTTGCTCGATAGTAGCTCGTGTGTCATCATGGAGTTTCTTCACTGTGTGGGCGCGCTTGACAACATCCATATTGGCACGTTCATGAAGTGGTAGTGGAAGGATGTCGAGCGCGGTGAGAGGCTCGAAGCCGTAGACGATCATGAACGGGCTCCTCATGGTGGTGGAGTGCTTGGCGCGGTTGTAGGCGAACTCGGCGTGTGGAATGCATTCCTCCCAGTCTTTAAGGTTCTTCTTTATCAACACCCGGAGGAGTGTGCCGAGACTTCGATTGACGACCTCGGTTTGTCCATCGGTTTGAGGATGCGAGGCGGACGAGAAGAGGAGCTTGATGCTGAGCTTGGCCATGAGGGTCTTCCAGAAGTAGCTCATGAATTTTACGTCATGTCGGAGACGATTGTTCTTGGCACACCGTGTAGCCGAATTATTTCCCTGAAAAACAAATTTTCTACATGTGAAGCATCATCGGTCTTATGGCACGGAATGAAATGTGCCATTTTGGAAAAGCGATCCACTACTACAAATATGGAATCATGACCATGTTTAGATCTAGGCAAGCCTAACACAAAGTCCATGCTAATGTCCGACCAAGGTGCATGAGGAATAGGCAATGGCATATAAAGACCAAAGGGGTTGGACTTAGACTTAGCTTGGATACATGTAGTGCATCGTTGAACGTGGCGCTCCACGTCGCGCTTCATCTTTGGCCAAAAGTAGTGAGTGGAGATCATGTCATATGTCTTGTCACGGCCAAAGTGACCCATAAGGCCTCCACCATGGGACTCTTGAAGAAGCAAAAGTTGGAGAGACGATTTCGGAATGCAAAGCTTGTTTTGTTTGAAAAGAAAACCCTTATGCAAATAGAAATCATCAATCCCTTTGTCTATTGAACATTGTGCAAATATTGGTCCAAAGAAAGAGTCGGACGTGTACAAAGATTTGATATCATCAAGACCCAAGACATTGACTTAGATTCGTGTAAGAAGGCTTGTGTTTTTGCGAGACAAGGCGTCCGCTACCACATTTTCTTTGCCCTTCTTGTATTTGACAATGTAAGGAAAAGACTCCATGAACTCAACCCATTTTGTGCGCCTTTTACTCAAGTTGGCTTGTCCCTTAAGATATTTCAATGACTCATGGTCGGAATGGATGATAAATTCTTTGGGCCAAAGATAGTGTTGCCACACTTGAAGAACTCGAACCAAGGCAAAAAGTTCTTTGTCATAAATGGGATAATTGAGGCGTGCGCCATCAAGTTTCTCACTATGGTAAGCAATAGGACGCCCATTTTGCATAAGGATGCCACCAATGCCAATACCACTAGCATCACATTCAATCTCAAAGGTTTTTGTGAAATCCGGCAATGCAAGAAGTGGTGCTTCGGTGAGCCTCTTTTTGAGCTCATCAAAAGCCTTTTGTTGTGCTTTTCCCCAAACGAACGTGACATTTTTCTTGGTCAATTCGTTGAGGGGGCAAGCAATGGTAGAAAAATCTTTCACAAAGCGACGGTAAAAGCCAGCCAACCCATGAAAACTATGAAGTTCACTAACATTTGTTGGGATGGGCCAATCTCGTATGTCCTTGACTTTTGAGACATCCACTTCTATGCCATTAGAAAACACAACAAAACCAAGGAAAATCAGCTTGTCTCTTGCAAAAGTGCACTTTGGGAGATTAGCATAAAGCTTTTCATGACGAAGGATTTGAAGGACCTCCTTAACATGAGTAACATGCTCCTCTAGTGACTTGCTATAGACAAGAATGTCATCAAAGTAAACAACTACACTCTTCCCAATTAGAGATCTCAAAATATGGTTCATTAGACGCATGAAGGTAGATGGGGCGTTAGATAAGCCAAAAGTCATAACCAACCATTCATAGAGACCAAGCTTGGTCTTGAAGGCGGTTTTCCACTCATCCCCTTCGGCCATGCGAATTTGATGGTAACCACTACGAAGATCAATTTTCGAAAATATAGTGGCTCCACATAACTCATCAAGCATGTCATCAAGACGCCGTATAGGATGTCGATAACGCACGGTGATAGCATTGATTGGACGGCAGTCCATGCATAACCGCAACGTATCATCCGTTTTTGGGACTAGAATCACGGGGACCGCGCTTGGGCTAGTGCTTACATGGATCAAACCTTTGGAGACGAGTTGGTTGATTTGACGTTCGATCTCCTTCGTCTCTTCCGGGTTTGTGCGATACGCGGCGCGGTTTGGAAGTGGTGCGCCGGGTATAAGGTCGATGCGGTGCTCGATTCCACGAAGAGGAGGAAGTCCATGAGGAAGTTCTTCGGGAAAAACGTCTTGGAATTCCTGCAAAATAGTCATCAAAGAAGGAGGAACATTTGTCAAGTCCTTAGTTCCTTGCGCTAGTCCCTTGCATACAAGGATATAGTGCAAGATGGATGGGTTGTTCCGCACTTCTCTCATCTCACTTTTGGTGGCAAGAAGAACACTCTTAGTTTTTCCACTCGAGTTTGGCTTGTAGCTCTCACTCACTATGGTGTGGTTCTCTCACTCACCACTCTTCTCACAAGGTGTTTTTGTGTATTGCACCCTCACTAAAGCCTTTGCATTGTTCGCAATTATTTGGCTAGGAGTCATTGGTTGCAACACACAAGTTTTGTCAAGCCATTTGAAGGTGTAAGTGTTTGAGTGACCATTATGCAAAGCACGCTTGTCATATTGCCACGGTCTTCCGAGCAACATGTGACAAACCGTCATTGGGACCACGTCACATTCCACCGTGTCCTTGTAGTGCCCAATGGAGAACGTCACCGAGACGGTGTGCTTGATCTTGACGGATCCTTGGTGACTTAGCCATTGGATATGGTAGGGGTGTCTATGCGGATGAAGGGTGAGGTTGAGTTTCTCACACAATTCCGTGCTTGCAAGGTTGTGGCAACTCCCTCCATCAATGACAACTTTGATGGACTTCCCATTAATGCCGGCACGAGTTTGGAAGATGTTCGAGCGTTGGTCTTCATTCTCGTTGACTTGGGTAGTCAAGACCCTTGTGACCACAAGCGATGGACTTGCGTCATGCTCACACACAATAAGTTCTTGGTCCTCTTCCAAATGTTGCCTTGCCATGGCTTCCTTGAATCTTGCATCAAACTCTTCTTCACTCAAGTATTCTTCATCGCTGTTGTCATGGATGAACAAAACTTTCTTGTTCCCACATGCATTCGACTTGTGCCCTTTGCCTCCACACTTGTAGCATTCACCGGTGAATGGTTGATCATCCCTTGTGTGTTTGCCACTTGGGGGCTGTTTTCCTTGAGGGAGAGTTGGCTTGAAGGGAAGCTTGGTGGTACTTGAGGAGCTTCCACTTGGTGTTGTTGGATTAGTGGTTGATGCTTGCTTGTAGGTGAAGTACGTCTTTGGCTTGTTGTACTTGATGTCCTCTTGCACTTGGCGCTCGGCCTTGGATGCGATGTGCACAAGCTCGACCATGTTGTTGTACTTTTGGAACTCGGTGATGCGCTTGATGGGATGGTTCAAGCCATTGAGGAAACGTGCCATTGTTTGCTCATCTCGCTCTTCAATGTTGGCACGGATCATGTTGAGCTCCATTTGCTTGAAGTACTCTTCCACGGTCTTTGTCCCTTGACTAAGCGTTTGAAGCTTGTTGAAGAGGTCACGCGTGTAGTGTGAAGGAACAAAGCGGGATCTCATATGAGCCTTCATATCTTGCCAAGTTGCGATTGGAGGCTCTTCTTTGCTTCATGAAAGCAGTTGGACTTGTTCCCACCAAAGGTTGGCATACTCATCAAAATCGAGGGATGCCATGGCCATAATCTTCTCATTGCTATAGTTGTGCATGCGGAAGATCTTGTCGACCTTGAGTTCCCAAGAGAGATATTCCTCGGGCTCATTGGAACCGGTGAACTTTGGCATGGTGAACTTGAGCTTGCCGAAAGTTTCTTCTCCATTGCGGTTCCGGTTGTGGCGGTTGCCATGATTTGGGCGGTCATCATCATCATCCGAGCTCTCATGTCTTGCTTGGTGATTGTTGCGTTGCTCTTGCGGTTGTTGAGGTGCCGCGTTTGGTGGTGGAACTTGTTGTTGACGACGAGCTTGGGGATCTTGCTCGTTTTGTTGACGCGGTTGAGGACGAGGAGGAGGTTGATGGTCCTCACGACGAGCTTGGGGAGCTTGCTCTTGTTCTTGTCATGGTTGATGGCGAGGAGCATTGTCTTGCACCCTGTGGCGAGGAGGACGTCGAGCCACATGCGCAATGGGATGATCTTCTTCTTCTTGGTGTAGAGGAGGCTCGTCATGACCATCATGTTTCCTACGTGGACGCTCATGTCGATGATGGCGCCTTGGAGGATCTTCGAGTGCTTCACGTCGACGATGATCTTGTTCGTCCTCTTCGGATGCTTCACTTGTTGTTGAAGGTACAAGTCGACGGCGATGGCCTTGGTGGTCCATGCGAGGTTGCTCTTGTTGAATCACAAGTGCCCTTGGTTGTGGCCGGTTCGCTTCGCGTCTTGGAGGTCTTGCGGAGAGGTCACCATCATAGCTTGACGCTATGCGGACGCGGAGATGGTACCGCCATGAAGAGCTCATGGATTGAAGAACGGGTCCATCCCGATGCCTTGAAGCGTGACGGCGGGGTGCACTTGATTCACTTGAGGAGTGCCGAGATGAGCTTGATTCGCGCGAGCGTGGCCTTGCGAGTCCATCAACGAGGCGTTGTAGCTTCTCATCCGTTGAGGCGAGTGCACGACCAAGAGCTTCATTTTGATGACCGAGGTTGTGTTGCATGGCATGCATTTGGCCACGGACTTCTTCGAAGCGGTTGTCGATGTTCTTGAATTCCACACGGTCCTCGCTAAATTGTTCATCTTGGCGCCGCTCAAGAGCTTCACAACGGTAGTTGAATTCTCCTCGAACCTTCCAATGGTCCCATCTTGTCATGAATTGTGTGTCATCCTCCGGAGGTTGTGGTGGTTGGGATGGCTCTCCATGCATGTCCATGATGCAAAGCCAACAAGGGTTGTGTATGGAGAGGAAGGGTGTGGAGAGTTAGCCTTTTACCTCACCTTGGATATTATATCAAAACAATTGCCACACAAATGAGCGAAAAGCGTGCAAAGTGAAATGGGCAAGAAACTCACACACAAAGATGCTACAACTCACAAAAGCTTTTGGTGGAAGGTTAGGGTTGTGGAAAACCAAACGAAACAATCCAAGCAAAAGGTTATTGTCCTACGTGGTAAAGAACCAAAGATCAAAAGCAAAAGGATACGATCTACAAAAACACGGAAAACACACACGTGGAGAAAAACGGGGTTAGCACGACTATGAAAATGAGCACAAAAGGTCCTAACAAAGACTACGCTCGGTTGTCGTGCCAACTCAAGGAGAGATCACAACTCGTTTGCCAAAAGAGGATAAGCAATAGATTTGTGCACTTGCCTCGGTGCGCTCTTTCTTCTCTCTTGTTGGCTTACAGGCTTGGTATTCTCTTTGTATTGGGAGACTATGTATCTTTCTATTCTATCTTTTTCTTTTCCTTTTTTTGATTCTTTTTCTTTTTCTCCCTTGCCATGCTACTATGTTAGCTTTTGTATTTGGCCTCACACTCTCACTTTCCGAAGGCAAGTGCACAATGCTTAGACAAAAAAAATGAGTTGCTCTCATAGGATAGATACACACAAAGGAAGATATGGGGCTGTCAAGGTGGTGCAAGTTATACCTTTGGTATTGTTGACGACTTGCAACCGTTGGGGGGGAATGATGTTCGAGTGTCGCGGTGTCGTTGAGCGCGTGATGACCTTGATGCGGAAGCTGTTGTGAAAATGGCAACAAACACGCGAAATACGAACAAGCGAGGTGGAAAAAGTCAGCAAACGAAATTGAGGTGTCAACGGGCGAGGAAGAACGGTCAGAGGCGAGCAGTAGTACCGCTTGCAACAACCGGTAGTACCGGTGAGCGGTAGTACCGCTTGTACTACCGGTAGTACCGGTTACTTGCGGTAGTACCGCTTGCACGGCCAGTAGTACCGCTTGGCACGGAACTGGAACGAGATGATCTTGCCAAAAACCTCAAATTCGTGGGAAATCTGACCGAAAGGTTGGGCTAGAAACAACAGGGGCTATAGATCGACTCCCAAAGCAACAGATCTATGGACCAAAACCACGAAAAACTCACCAAATCCAGAGATCGATCCGAAGGCAAATTGGGGCTCTTTTTGGTGGGATTTTCGATTTTTAAGGGGATAAAAGAAAAATTGGGGGGAAATTCGTGATCAACCGTGCTCTTGATACCAATATGTTAGGGGGTAACCCTTGGGTTGGCCCGATCTTTCACGAATTCCACGAGAAACGAGGGGAAAGCGGTGGTCGGGGGATGAAATCGAGGAAGGCGATGAAAACCACGAACACACACACACCAAAACACGATACACGCCTACTCCTCACGCCGGTGGCAACCGGTCCAACATAATCCCTAGGATCGGTGTTGGGCGAAGCTCGCTCTCCATGCCAACATCGAGGGACGAGGTGCTTGGTGAGATCTTGACGACTTGGGGGCGAGAAACCGAGAACCCAAGGCCTTATACAACTTAAACGCACTAGGCAAGATCCAAGAGGGAGGTGGATAATCCGGTGCTCCTTGGTAGGAGCATGAGACCAATAGATATAAGTTCCTCAAAGGGTTTCCTTAATATCTATTATTATCCAAGTCTAGGGTTTACAATGGAGGGTGGGGGCTATATATAGTCCAGCCACAAAACAGGGGTAGTTTCGGAACGAAAAGGTAAATTATAGGAAGGGTTACAAGGCATAGGGCCGAACTCAGGCGTTCAGGATCAGCTAGGGCCGGTAGTACCGGTTGGGCAACCGGTAGTACCGGTCGCAACTGGTAGTACCGCTCCGGGAGCGGTAGTACCGCTTGAGGGCCTGGAGCTTCCGTCGGAGGCGCCAGTGGCGAGCGGTAGTACCGCTGTCCGGTAGTACCAGTGGCGGGGCCGGTAGTACCGCTTGCGTCTGGGGCGTGGAGCGGTGCTTCCTGGAGCGTCCGGTAGCTGGGGCCGGTAGGACCGCTTGGAGCGGTAGTACCGGTCGTCTCAACCGGTACCGCTATGCCCTGCAGCGATCGGTTGCTTCCCTCCGCCTTGGGTCCTTCTCTTCGTACCTGATGATGCACAGTGTATGCGTATGAAGTAGCAAGCCATCCAAGGGTGTGTCGAAGTCACACAAGGAGAGGAGCGAGTTCACCTTAGCTTGAAGGAGTTTGGCTCGGGCGCGAGTCATGGGTCCACTTGGGGAGCTCGTGGGAGTAGATGTAGTAGCGGTCGTAGGACGGGCTGCATCAGGATCACAAGAGCCTGAAGTATATATTCACTCAGAAGGAGCTGGATATGAGGCAGAGAAGATGGATTGAGCTAATCAAGGATTACGATCTGGAAATTCACTATCACCCCGGTAAAGCCAATGTGGTAGCAGATGCCCTTAGCAGATTGCCGTGCCGCTTGAACTCCATAATTTTGAAGGAGCAACCAAGTCTGCACAAAGAGATGGAAGATTTTCGAATGGAATTAGTGAGTGAAGGATTTTTGGCTAGCATCGAACTTCAACCCACTTTGATCATCCAGATCAAAGAGGCGCAAAAAGGAAATGCTAGTATCAATGGAATCAAGCGTCGTATCGGTACAGGCAAAGTACCTGGATTCACCGAAGACGAAGAAGGAGTTCTGTGGTATAAAGGACGCCTTTGTGTACCAGCAGATTCTGAGTTGAAAGAAGTGATTCTGAAGGAAGCTCATGATACTCTTTATTCTATCCACCCCGGAGGAACTAAGATGTATCAAGATTTGAAAGAACAATTTTGGTGGCATAAGATGAAGAGACAAATCGGAAGCTATATCGCCAAGTGTGATATATGTTAGCGAGTCAAGGCGGGACATCAAAGACCCGCTGGATTTTTGCAACCATTGCAGATTCCGGAATGGAAATGGGATTCCGTTGGAATGGACTTCATCACCGGATTGCCTACTTCTAGTAGGGGAAATGACTCTATCTGGGTCATAGTGGACAGATTGTCCAAAGTCGCCCATTTCTTACCTGTCAAGACCACATATCAGAGTTCGAAGCTAGCGGAGTTATACATCGCTAGAATCATTAGTTTGCATGGAGTCCCCAAGAACATCGTATCTGATCGAGGAACTCAATTTACCTCGAGATTCTGGAAGAAAGTCCAAGAAGGTGTAGGAACCCGCCTAGATTTCAGCACCGCATATCACCCCCAGACCGATGGACAGATGGAGCGAGTAAATCAAATACTCGAAGACATGTTGAGAGCATGTGTGTTAGAGTATGGATCTAAGTGGGAAGATTGTCTGCCGTTTGCAGAATTTTCATACAACAACAGTTATCAAGCTAGTTTGCAAATGGCCCCATTTGAATTCATGTACGGAAGGAAGTGTCGCACCCCTTTGAACTGGTCGGAAGTAGGAGAGAGTCGATTTTCGGACCGACATCCCACGAGAAGCGTAAGAGAAGGTTCACAAGATTCGTGAGCACCTCAAGACAGCAAGTAAGATGTATATAAGAGTTACGCCGACAAGAGACGCCGAGACCTCGCCTTCAACATAGGAGATTTTGTATATCCGAAAGTGTCGCCATTAAAAGGAATGCGTTTCCAACTCAAAGGAAAGTTAGCCCCGATATATCGGACCCTTCAAGATTCTCAACCATCGAGGAGAAGTGTCGATCAATTGTAACTACCGAGGAGATGTCACCGTGCACAATGTGTTCCATATCGCATTACCGCAAGTGCCTCAAGTTCCGTAGAAGACCAAGTGTTCAAGAATATCGATCACCGGACCATAGAGATCAACGATGACCTGACCTATCCTGAAGTACCCATCCGTATTTTGGAAGAAGCTTTCAGAACTACCAGAACCCGAAGCATCAAGTTTCTCAAAATTCAGTGGAGCAACCACACGGAAGAGGAAGCTACCTGGGAGCGCGAATATCACATCAGGACGGAGTTTCCCGATCTCTTCAAATCCTAGGTAATCTTTTTCGTCCTTTTTCAAATCTCGGGACGAGATTTTGTTTAAGGGGGGAAGGTTTGTAACATCCCAAAAATATGAAACTTGGATCATCAAACTCTAATCATCAAAATTTAGGATTAACAAAAACTTTTCTAAATAAAAATATGAAAGCATGCATGTGTGTATGCATTCCAATTTGGATTCTTTTGAATTACCTTGCTTGTGTGTTTCTTTGCTTGTAAAAGGATTCTTAGGTGAAATAAACATCATCTAAACAATCCCCACACTTTTCGCAAAGACAAACAAATCAAAGAAAACAAAATAAGGGAATGGTCACTTTGGCCAATTTAACTCCCATGCCTACTTTGGCTGTCTCTAACTTTCAAAACTTAACAGAAACTTGTTTGGATCTTTACACCCCTTGATAGTACTCATAACAAAGTACCAAGGCCCACCTTGTGATCATCCAAAAACATTTGAATGATAGTTTAAATGACAGTTCAAAATTGAATCTATATCATATGGGAAGATCCCACTTTTGCAAAAACCACTCAAACAAGCTCAACTTTCAAAACCCAAGCATCCACAGACTCACCAGCACATGCCTAGTATACCCACCAAAAATCTTTTTGAAATTCAAAACTTGAATTCATGCGGCCATTTCATCAAACACCTTGCAGATACAAATCAAACAAAATATAAACACTATAGTGTGGAGTGATTCTGGCCAAACTTGTTCCCTCTCTAGCTCACAGCAACCTCAGTAGATCATCTAGCAAACTTAACTAATCACTAGCCCCACTGTAAGCTCGCCAATGTCATCAATGGTGAACATGCCGAGAGCACCCATGTCACCCCAGTGTGGACAGAAGGCTAGAGGAAGAACTAGCCGTGCCAACGTTGCTTGGGAGGTAGCCCATGCTCACCGCCCCCTCTCGACTAGCCCTGCCTCGTAGACAGCAACCAGAACCGCCAGGAACGCCGCGCCCTTGCCGCTGTCGACCATGCCGACCCGTGCCGCGGAGCACACGCCGTTCCCATTCAACCAGACCACCTCGAGCCCTCGCCGCCCGCCAAAATGCTTCTCACCGTCCCAAGAGACCGCCAGACATGCCCATTTCACCGCCTGTACCCCATAGCCACTGCTCCCTGTCGAAGACGCCGCCTCTGCCGCACAGAACGTCGAGCGTTCCAGACCGTTTGCCACCGCCCCTACACACGTATTAAAGCCATAGAGCATCGCCAGGAGACCACCGATCGATCGCCACCCTCGGCCATGCCTCTAGCAGCCCGTAGCCGTGTCGCCACCGTTGTCTGCCCATCCCGTTCGGTCTCACCGGTCGAGCCTATAAAAGGAGACGACCCCCAGCCGAATTGAGCACACCATCTCACTCCCCTCACTTCACTGATCGTTCCACCCCGTTCTCGGAGCAAGGCGAGCAGCGCATCACCAGAATTTGGCCGGAGCCCGCCGCTGCTGGAGAAGAAGGAAGCCAGCGATTGGAGCCGCCCCAGGAGAAGCTGTCGGTACCAGGAGGTTCACCGTCGTCGACTACATCGTTCGCCCGCCTCGCCGACCCTCGCCTGAGCCCCAGTGAGCCTCCCACGACCCCCACCTGCCGCGTTAGGGTTCTGCCTCGCCGGCGCTGCCCGACATGGACGATGAACCAAAGCCGTTGGATTAGAACTAGATCCAATGCACCATGTTGCCCCGTGCCACTTTGCACCCCCCGTCTCACTGACGCGTGGGGACGGCAATTTAACCAGCCCACGTAAGCGCTGTGCGTAGCAGGCTGGCCCATTTTCTCTTCCTGCGCAGCCCACTCGTTTGAATTTGGATTTTTCCATTTTCATTCAAACACAGTTTTGTACCTAGTTTCAAAAATCAACCCAGCTCGATTTAGTGAACCAAATTGAATGAAACCAATTTTGTTAGAAAGGTATGGAAATTCTGAATCCAAGCCCGTTGGATTCAAATTATTTGGATTTGTAGATCACCCTTGGTAAAAATAACAAGGCAGAATCTTTTCTGCATTCAAACATTTTTCAAATTTAAACCATAATAGCTTTGAGTTGATTCCAACTCTCAAAAATCACAATTGATCATACCTTTCAGAATATATAAAAATATATGGGTTTACTTACAGAAATAATGTTCAAGTAATAAAACAATGCCACATAGGCATTTCTAGTCACTTATTTTGTTTAAAATAAAAAGGTTAAACCTTATTAAATTGTGACACCACTTTAAATCACATTCCCAAGAACTGAAATATGTGGTGATGACATGTGTCAACATGATCCCATGCTTGGTTTGGAGAATATTAAATCTTAAGTAGTTTTTCAATGAGTAGAAATTACTTTTCTAAAAATAAAATCATTAAGTCAAGTGCTTGTAATGTTAGTGATGATGCTAGATCATCTATAGAACCCATTTCTATGATGATTGAAAGTATTTAAGTATTGTTTGGTGATTGTGTACCTTGTATTTATTTATAGACGCTAGTGCCGACCAAGGATACGAGGAGGAAGGAGGATACTACGAGGAAGAAGCCGAGGAGAACTTCAACCACTGCTCTGCACAAGGCAAGCATATACTGATACTGATGCAAGCCTAATACTACTAGTTGAATGTGCAAGATAACACTTGCAAGATATTATACTTTAGCAAGCCTTACCATGCCAACCATATGCCTTAAGCATATGTGGTTATACCCACTTGATAACCCCATCCTAATTTTACTTGCAAGCTTTTTACTTTATGTATTTATCAAAGCTTTCTTTTAGTGTTTACCTAAGTGACTTGTAGATTTTAGAAAGATAACTGAAGGTTGCATAAAGAGCATAAAATTTGGCCTAAGCTAGATAATCGTGATGTCATCCTAAGGCATGAGATTGAACCTAGTGAAAATTTCACTAGTTTATCACCCCTCATTAGTACTCCCCCCCCCCCCCCCCCGCTTGTATATGCTAGTGCTAAGCATAAAACTTGATCAACTTTAGATGGGAATACTTGGTGAAAATGGTTATGAAAACCTTAGAATGATGGATCATTCTACTGAGATGTTTTGACATGTGTTTCCGAACACCAGATGATTTTGGTGATGAAAATGTTGAGGCATGAGCCTTATCCCTTTTATAAAACTGATGGTTGTCTGGATGCGATACCATTCCAATTTTACCGTACAACCACAATACCCGAGAATTGGGTACGGCTTGACTGGAAACTTATATACCTTAGTATTGGTTCCCTCACGGCCAAGGTCTGAGTTGAGGCTACCTTGTGAAGATTGTCCACCTGTGCAGTACCCAAGATGACAGTTGGTCATGGTTGGGAGTCTAAACTCACAGGAGAGGTGCTTATACTAGGGTGTGTAATTGAAAGGTTAGGATTGATTATTTGCATACTGAGTATTTTGACTTCAGAATTTGTTCCTGACAGATGTATCGAATGCTGTGGTGAAAGTGTACAATCTCTGCAGAGTGTCAAACTATTCGAATAGCCAGGTCCGCGGTTATGGACAGTTGGAGTGGCCATACTGTTCCCTTGTCAGATGTTTTCAAAATGACTTGTGAAATGAATGGAGAATTTGACGTGACCACAACAGAGTTGTGGCATGAGATACAAATTCCCACTTAGGTGTTATAAAAATTTACTATATTTCTCTTGCTTCTGAACTTAGTAGATGTAAATCTGGATTTTGCAAAACAACCCTAGAGCTTAGTGTCCTACTACAGAAACCCCCTTCACTTGTTAGTATTTGTTTGCGAGTACTTAAAGAGTACTCATGGCTTTGCCCCTGGCTATTCCCGTGGCTAGACTATGAAGAGGAGTACCAGGATGATGGACCCCAGGAAGGTTACGACAACTAGGATCATCTCCCATCGTCAGCATTGCCTGTGACCCCGAAGATGGAGCTTCGCCTACGCTACCTTTATTATTACGTATTTCCGCTGCTTGAATTGTATTAAGAACTAGATCATGAGACCCTTATTTGTGTAATACATTATGTATGGTTTGTAATGGATGATGTACTGTGGTATCCAATTCTGTTATGTCTCGCAAAAATGGTAATCCTGGGATTGCGATGTATGGCATAACAGGCATCTGGGATTAAAAATCCGGGTGTTGACAATCAACCACGAGTTTAGCTCGTTAAGCTTTATCGCTCTTCAAGGGTATGTTCTCTACGGATATACATCCGCCCATTGTTTATATCTAGTAGATAGATCTTGGTACATAGTTGTTCCCATCGTAGGAAAATTTTTGTTTTCTATGTTGCGAACCCTATAGTGGTATCAGAGCCGAATCTTTGCGTAGATGCTTTACACGGGTAGTACACATATGAGTATGTGGGCGATGATGATCATGTTATTGCTTCTTAGTTGTATTTTCGATATTGGTGGCATAGTGGGATGAAGCAGCCCGAACAAACCTTACATGTCCTCGCACATGAGACCTGTTCCACACTTGACATGCAAATAGTTTGCATAAGTGGCTAGCGGGTGTCTGTCTCTCCTACTATAGTCAATATCTAATTTGCAATGATTTGTCAACAATTTGGTTATCCTCGTTGTGGTTCATTTTCATAGGTAAGAACGGTTCTATCTTCGAAAGCCCTAAGCCACGTAAAACTTGCAATGGATAAATTAGAGGCGTCTAGTTTAGATTGTTGATGGGCTAGTGTTATGATATGGTGATATTGTAAGTAGAAGTATGAGATGATAATCTTACAACACACATAACATGTAAGTTCGATAGACCTTGGACTTACACATAGAGGTATGATAGTGATCATACCATGGTGCACATGATAGAGATCATATGCAGGAACCATATCATTTCAGTTATAAACATGTGATGTTTGATAGCATCTTATATTGCCTGTTTGGCATTTTATTAACATAATAAGATGATCCCTCATTTAAATATCAAGATAAGAATGTATTATTCCTTAAGTATGCACCAATTATGTTTTTGTCGCTCCAAGACATCACATGATGATCGGGTGTTCTTGGATCCACGACCATATTTCGGGTGTAAGATAGTTACACACGCGAATACTAAGGTTCTTACTTGGCGAGCCTAGAATTTACAGACATGGCCTCGGAACACGGACTGAAAGGTTAAGCATGAGTCATATGGTAGATATGATGCCCATTTTATGCTCGCCTTTGAATCTACACTGACTCACGTAATGATCGGACTTGGTGTAGTGGATTTGGTTGATGTAATCACCAAAAGGGCACGAGGGATGTTGTTTTTGAGTGGGAGTTCATTCTTAATGTGGATTAGTTGAACTCAATCTATCATAAACTTAGTCTAAAATTTACAAATTCTGTTGTAGATGGCACTAACTACTTTTAATTTCAATGTGTTCATGGAGAAAGAGAAACTTGCAACGGACGGTAGAAACTTTATCGAATGGGCCATGAATTTGAGGATTCTCCTCTTTGCTGCACAAAAGCAATATTTGCTAGAAGCGCCGCTAGGCCCCCCACCGTTCGATGATGCCCCTGACGAGGAGAAGAATGTCTATCAGACTCGTCAGGAGGACCACAACTTAGTTCATTGCGGCATATTGTATGGGCTAGAGCTAGAACTTTGAAAGCATTTCGAAAACGGCAATGCATTTGATACAATGGGTGAGTTGAAAATGATTTTCGACACACATGCTGCTGTAGAGAGCTACAATGCTTCAGAAAAGTTCTTTAGCTGCATGATGGAAGAGCACAGCTCCGTAAGTGGGCATATACTCAAGATGTCGGGTTACGCCGATAAGCTTGTGTCCTTCAGAATATCAATTCCCATTGACTTAGGCATCCATCGTGTTCTGAAGTCTCTGCCACCTATCTATAAGAGCTTCGTGATGAACTATAATATGCAAGGCATGAAGAAGTCTCTCCCCGAGCTTCTGTAATGCTTGAAACTGCAGAAGTGGAGATTAAGAAAGAACATCAAGTGTTGATGATCAATAAGAACACTGGTTTCAAGAAAGACAAGAAGGTAAACTGAAGGGAAGTAAGGGTGGCAAGCCGGTTGCCGTGCCTGAAAAAAAAACCCGAGTTGGCCCTAAGTCTGATACCGAGTGCTATTATTGTAAGGGGACTGGCCACTGGAAGCGCAACTGCCCCAAGTATTTGGCAGACAAGAAGGCCGGCAAGGCAAACAAAGATATATATGATATACATGTTATTTATGTGTACTTGACTAGTGCTCGCAGTAGCACCTGGGTATTTGATATCGGTTCAGTTGCTAATATTTGTAACTTGAATCAGGGGCTGCAAAACAAGCGACCGCTAGCAAGGGGTGAGGTCAAGATGCGTGTCGGCAATGGATCAAGTGTTGATGTGATCGCCGTCGGAACGCTGCCTCTCCAGTTACCATCGAGATTAGTAATAAACTTGAATAATTGTTATCTGGTGCCTGCACTGAGCATGAACATTGTATCTGGATCGTGTTTGATGTGAAGTGGTTATTCATTTAAATCCAAGAACAATGGTTGTTCTATTTATATGAATGAAATCTTTTATGGTCATGCACCGATGATGAATGTTTTATTTCTGTTGGATCTCAATAATAGTGTTACACATATTCATAGTGTTGATGCTAAAAGGATTAAACTTAATGATGATATATCCGCATATATGTGGCACTGCCGTCTAGGTCATATTGGCGTTAAATGCATGAAGAAGCTCCATTCGGATGGACTTTTGGAATCACTTGATTTTGAATCATTTGATACATGTGAGCCATGCCTTATGGGCAAGATGACTAGAACGCCGTTTTCCGGTTCAATGGAACGGGCGACAGATTTATTGGAAATCATACATTCTGATGTATGTGGTCCAATGAGTGTGTTGGCGCGAGGTGGATATCGTTATTTTGTTACTTTCACGGATGATTTGAGTAGATACGGTCTGACCATGGAGGAGAGTATCTAAGTTACGAGTTTAGCACTCATATGAAAGAGTGTGGAATTGTTTCACAACTCACACCTGCCGGAACACCACAGCGAAATGGTGTGTCGGAACGTTGTAATCGTACTCTATTAGATATGGTTCGATCTATGATGTCTCTGACGGACTTGCCACTGTCATTTTGGGGTTATGCACTAGAAACTGCTGCATTCACTTTAAATAGGGCACCATCTAAATCCGTTGAAAACACACCATACGAATTGTGGTTTGGAAACAAACCTAAGCTGTTGTAACACCCTCAGAATCGGACCTATGCAAGTTTTAGCGAAACCCGCCAAACCCGCATAGAAACGATTCAAAGGTGCCCACCAGGCACTTTCGTGCGGGTGGAAAACAAAGTAATAACATTACACAACAGTCCTCGATGGGACCCATGAGCAGATATATACAAAGCGACTCAAAGAGTCAAGAATACAGATATACGATACAAAGATCCAAATCACCTTGAGAACGATACAGCGTCCGACTACGGACAAGATGCAAATGGGGCTAAGAGCCCTGAAGAATAACCAATGGCGTCCATAACCCTGCCCAGGCCAAGCCGGAAGGGTAACCCTGCTAACGACGTCGATCTCAAAACCTGCTTAAACAAAAGGGGTGCCGACAAAGGGCAAAGGAAAAAGGAGCGTCAGTACTGAGGCCAGTACACGGTGAGGCTAGAATTCGGCGGTCCTCGCCTACATAGGTATGGTGGACTGAAGCGGCAGCGGCAGCATGCACTACACAACCTAAAGAGACTCGAGACAACTGGCGACTATCAGAGAGGGATAAGAAAGACCTATTCGGATCCAACCTGAAGCTAACATCAAACAAACCCATCCTGGTGTTTCCCCCTCGAGACCAAACGAGGAAGTCAACCGAGGAACTCACACAGTTGGCAGTTTTATTTATTCAGTTATCGTTGCAACAATTACTAGTCAGGTTTAGATAATCGTCCTGATAAAAGAAGCAGTGGGCCCTTTTAGTTACTCATTCCGTTGTAGTTGCAGCAATTACTAATCAGATACAGATAGCATGATATAAACCCAAAACCCAGCAGTTGTTGGTACTTTTATTCAGCCATTCCGTTGTAGTTGCAATACTTACTAGTCAGGTACAATGGTCGCAAGCGACACTCCAAAACAAGCAATTGTGGGCAGTATTAATTAGCCATTCCATTATAGTGAAGCTGGTTACTAGTCATTATAAAGTCAAATTTATAGCAATAAACTTTAGTTATGCTTGTCTATGATCGAGATACTGTGCTCCAAGTCGTCCATAACCGCGGACACGGCTTTCAGAAAGTTTTACCCGGCCGGGGTGCACCAATAGCAACACACGCTCGATCAACCTCGGAAAAACCAAAACAAAACCCAACGAGGCTTTCACGACTGAACAATCACAGGATTCAGAATTATTTCAGGGGGCCACCCCTTGGAGTACACCCGCAACGAAGTAAGCTAGCTTCGAGACGGACCCGAGGTTTGTGGGGCCGGCTGTAAGCGACTGGGAACCCAAAACTGGGCTTGTCGATACCGCGTAAACGGGTCACAATTCCTAAACAGTACAGTGTGCTCCTCGCACAATCGTAAATACAGAAGTAACATGGCATGAGTACAGGATAGTAAATAAAACATCAAACTAGTTTGTGGCCCCAAGAAATAAGACTGAATCAAGCTCTGGCTCAGGGGGGTCCCATATACCTCCCGGATGTGGATAGCGCGATAAAACAAGGAACAGGTATCAAGTACTCGGGGTCCTACGGGACACAAGTGGGCGTTCGGAAACCAAATATTTTCTATCACCCACCGATGCCTCTGCTTACTTCAATTTTAGTTGTTAAACAGGAATTAAAGTGAACGGTAAGTAAAACTATGATCATCTCCAACATCCAACATGCGGCATTACTCCAACAACTGTGGCATTGAACGACACGCAACAGCACTTGAGCCAGCGACTACGACGCGCAAGTCCAACTATCTACCAAACAGCAGGTAATAGGATGTGTCCAAGGCAATATAGGGCTGCACGGTATATCACAGGTTCGGAAACTAAAGCATCGCAACACAGATAGCAATAGATCAACAGGAGGGAATAAATACTATAAAAGTAAGATAGGTAGAAAGGGGGAGATGCTCGCCTGGAAACATGGTCGAAGGTTCAACCGAAGATCGGGTCGACACTCGCATCAACTCAACGGCCTTATCCGCGAAGAAGCAAAACACTAGAAGAAACACCGGGTGCAATATTTAATACAACGGCAGAAGATCGGCATGATGCATGTATGATGTATGACATGGCAAAGGTGCGATGCAATTAGGCCAATATTAAGTGGAACCGGGGTCCCGACAATTAAATAAAAGGTTCAAGTTATTTAGCTACCCTGCAAATTAAATGTTGCATTGGCAAGACAGAAGATGGCACCGGTTCGCTACACACGTTTAAATGAGGCCAATATAAGGCTAGATTTGCCCGCATATGGGCCCCATATTTAATTATTAGGTGAATCGGCGTAAGGCCCCCAAACCAATGATATGCATGCAAGATGAATGACAATTTAATATGCGACAAGGTTATATTTCATTTATAAAATAGGGTTCTCGGAAAGGGGTTCACACATTAGGGTTTGGCAGATCTTGGGGTTCCGGGGTTCGGGGTCTGTCTCAGGGTCCAGGGTTCGACGGGTGCGTTCTCGGACTCCGGGATCGTTCTCGGTAACGGGATAGATCTTGGCGTTCCGGAAGCAGGACTTGGTTCAGCGGTAGATCTTGTTGGTCCGTGAAGGCGTTCTCGAGGTCGATGGCGAACTTGTCCGGTACCGGGGTTCTTGGCGCGGCACCGGGCATGGAATCGATCTTCGGGTTCGGGGATCTCGGCGAACTTGGCGCGTCGAGGTGTGGTCTTCGGGTCCGTGACGAGGAACTTGCCGTCTAAGAAGGAGAACTCGGGGTATTGCAATTCCGTGTAGAGGTTCTTGGCGTGCGGCAGCAACGCATACAAAACTGCCACGAGCGTTGAACCACACCCAACTCGCAGGGAAAAACATCACAGAGGCCACGGTCGGAGGTAGAGCTTGGAGGGCAGCGACCACTCGCTGGTCATGGCGACAAGCGCACTTGTAGACAGCGACAAGGGCGCAGACTTCCTGGGTGCCCGTCGGAAGACGGCGCGAGCGAGCCATGGGGCTTGAGGGCGAGCTTGGGGGGGTACCGCCGATGGGGACTCGCTGGGCCGGCGAGGCGCAGACAACTGGGGCATCCGGCAGCGGAGGACAGGTCCGTCGGAAGCCCTGCAGAGAGCGGACAGGGAGGGCTCGGGTGGCACCGGTGCCGGTCTCTGAGCTCGACGAGGGTGGGGCGGCGCTGCAGGGGCGGGCCGGCGAGGTACTCTGCGTGTGGAGGACGACGCCGGGGAAGGAGGGTCGCGGCAGGGGCGAGACCCGGCGGCTGGGTGAGGCGGCAACGGGCTGGAGGCGGCCTAGCTGGGAGCGCGCGGGAGCTGGGACAGGCCCGGCGAGGCGGGCGGGCGGTCTCGGCGGGAGGCGGTAGGCGGGGGTGGCGCGTGATGCGAGGGGAGGTGCGGCGAGGTCGCTGGGGGGCCGACGGAGGGAGGGGAGAGGCCGGTGAGCGACGGTGGAGGCGGGGAAGGGCCTGGCGGCCGCGTGCGAGCGGGAGGCGGAGGGCGATGGAGGCCGGGTAGGAGATAGGCGTGGCGTGCAGCCGGCGGGCAGCGGCAAACGCCTTCACGAAGGAGAGAAGGGAGGCGGCGGGCTCGAGAGAGGTGGGACGAGGTGGCGGCGCGGGAGGAGCTGAGGGGAAGAGAGGGGAGGGGAGCGGGGACAGGTGGGACCGGTGGGGCAGTGCGAAGGTGGGGATCGGTGTGGTGGCGTGTGTGGGGTGTGGGGTGTGGTGCTGGGAAGTGGGGGGTGAGAGGGAGAGGGAGGCCAAGTGGCAGCTTCTGGTTGGATAGGGGGGAGGGGAGAGGGTGAGGTGGCAGGTTGCTATTGGGGGGGGTGATGTGGAGGGGGGGTGTGGGTAGATAGGTGGGTAGCTGTAGGATTTGTCTGGTGGACCGATTTAATTTTCTGGGGCGGTCGTTCGGGTCATTCGGCCCGTTTGACTGCCCCACTAAAATAATAAATATTTTTATTTATTTCAAACAAGGCTTTTGCAACCCGACAGCGGACAAAACAAAATAATCCTGGGACCCGGTTTTGATGTTTGAATAAAGATGGGGCGTTTTAGAAAACAAAACGGGCTTTGCGAAAATAGTTTTATGCAAACAATGCATGATGATGACGATGCAATGCACAAATTCAACGCGATTTTCTAGTAGTGGTTTTGCGGGATGCCACAGCTGTCATTTCTTAAAGTTTGGGGATGCGATGTTTATGTGAAGAAACTTCAACCGGATAAACTTGAACCCAAAGCAGAATAATGTGTCTTCATAGGATACCCTAAGGAAACTATTGGGTATTCCTTCTATCACAGATCCAAGGGCAAGGTTTTTGTTGCCAAGAATGGATGCTTTCTAGAGAAATAGTTTCTCGCGAAAGGTGTGAGTAGTCGGAAGGTAGAACTCGAAGAGGTTATTGAACCTTCTCTTCAAAGTATGGCGAGTAGCGCAGCGCCTGAAGTCATTCCGGAGTTGGCTTCACCAGTTGAAGAGGTAACTAATGATAATGATCATGAAACTCCGAAAGAGAGTACTACCAAACCTCGCAGGTCTAGCAAGACGCGTGTAGCTCCCGAGCTGTACGGAAACCCTGTTATGAATTTCATGGTTGATGAAATTGATGACCCTGCGACGTATGAAGAAGCAATGATGAGCCCGGATTCCAACAAATGGTTAGAAGCCATGAAATCAAAAATGGAATCCATGTATGAAAATCAAGTTTGGAACTTGGTAGACTTACCTCACGATCGAAAGGCCATGGAGAATAAATGGATTTTCAAAAGGAAAATTGATGCTGATGGTAATGTGATCGTCTATAAAGCTCGACTTGTCGCAAAGGGGTTTCAACAAATTCAAGGAGTTGAATACGATGATACATTCTCTCCCGTAGTGATGCTAAAGTCAGTTAGGATTATGTTAGCAATTGTTGCATAATTCGACTATGAGATATGGCAGATGGATGTCAAAACCGTGTTTCTCAATGGTAATATTGAAGAAGAGTTGTATATGATACAACCAAAGGGTTTTGTCGATCCTAAGGATGCTAACAAGGTGAGCAAGCTTCAGCGATCCATCTATGGACTGAAGCAAGCATCACGGAGTTGGAATATCCGCTTTGATGAGGTGATCAAAGAGTTTGGATTTTTGCAAACTTATGGAGAGGCTTGTATTTACAAGAAAGTGAGTGGGAGCAATGTGGTATTTGTGATATTATATGTGGATGACATATTATTGATCGGAAATGATATAGATCTTTTAAACAGTGTTAAAAGTTATCTAAACTGCAAATTTTCAATGAAGGACCTAGGTGAAACATCATACATATTAGGCATAAAGATCTATAGAGATAGATCTAGGCGCCTAATAGGGCTATCGCAAAGTACATACCTTGATAATATTTTAAAAAAGTTTAAAATGGACGGAAGTAAGAAGGGGTTCTTACCTATGTTGCAAGGCAATACATTGAGTAAGACTCAAAGTCCGGCTACGACGGAAGAAAGAGAGATAGTGGACAAAGTCCCCTATGCTTCAGCCATAGGCTCTATAATGTACGCCGTGCTATGTACAAGACCGGATGTGGCACATGCTATTTGTTTGACTAGTAGGTACCAATTGGATCCAGGTTCGGAACACTAGATAGCGGTCAAGAATATCCTTAAGTACTTGCGAAGAACTAAAGATATGTTTCTTGTATACGGAGGTGAAGAAGAGCTCGTCTCTAAGTGTTATGTTGATGAAAGCTTTGACACCGATCCGGATGACTCTAAGTCTCAATCCAGATACGTATTTCTCATGAATGGCGAAGCGGTTAGTTGGAGGAGTTCCAAACAACCTGTGGTGGCGGGATCAACAACGGAGGCCGAATATGTTGCTGCTTCGGAAGCGGCTCAGGAAGCGGTTTGGATGAAGGAGTTCATATCTGAACTAGGTGTGGTTGCAAGCGCGTTGGACCCAATGGTGATCTATTGTGACAACAATGGTGCCATTGCCAACGCGAAAGAACTAAGGTCTCACAAGAATTCCAAGAATATTAAGCGCCGGTTTCACTCCATCTGCGAGCATGTCAAGGATGGAGATATAAAGATTTGTAAAGTACACACGGATCTCAATGTAGCAAATCCGTTGACTAAAACTCTCCCTATAGAAAAACATGATCAACACCAGAACTCCATGGGTGTTAGATTCATCACTATGTATGTCGTGGTATTGCCAACGAGTACACCATGGAGGGGTCCTCACAGTGCGTGTTTAGAGACGTGGGGTAAGGAGGACGGTTGACGGGTACGAGGTAACACAGCTTACCCAGGTTCAGATCCCACAACGGTGGCGGAATCCTACTCCTGCTATAAATCACTATAAGGGCAATACGCTGAGTTACATAGATTGGTTCGATGTGCGAGGTTGTCTGAATTGATGCCCTAAAGGCTCCCATAGGCCTGACTTATATAGTCGCCAGGTCCTAGGGTTACAGGGAAAATTCCTAGCCGGACAGGTTACAGAGTCCTACACCGTCTATCACTAGTCTTGTGTATCTTGTACTCCAAGGCTCCGGGTACGCTGGTGACTCCACCGTAGCCTTCCTTTATCTGGCATGGGCCTCCCTTCTGGATCCACCTAACTGGGCCGCCTAGCAGGCCATAGGCCATGCTACCGACTATGGTCCACCCGGGTTAGTCGGATAAGAGACATGCTATAGGGATACCCATATAGCATATCCCCAATAATAGCCCCCGGAGAACTCCGAGACCTTGCGCCGTCTTGCCTCTTTACGTGGAAAGCTCCGTCTAGATGAATGTCGGCAGATCGTCAAGCAACATCATGTAGTCCTCCCAAAGAACCCTTCAAGGTTTTCTCCGTCTTCGACTGGTAAGCCGGAGAAATGTTGAATCTTCCATCGTACTCTTCCGTAGTCGGATTAAATCCATCCATACCGGAATCTTCGATGCGACGGCTCATCTACCCGTGTCAGCTAGGATGACGTAGGCTTAGGTCAGCTATGCCTCGTAACTCACACATGCAGAGAACGCAATCATATCCGATTTTCCCGCGCGAGCGATACGAACCGTTGGCGGCGGCGGTTGGAGACATGGCGAAATTTCCGCGCACGTTCACGAACACGTCGTCTACGCGGCAACCGTCCGATTAGCTGCACGAATCTTGATGCCGAGGATGATAAATAGTAACTGTGGGGCATTTTCCACTTTTTACCTCATTCCTCTCGCGTCATCGTCTTCTTCCTCCAGCCGCAAGTCTCCTCGAGCTCTCCGCGAGAAACCTCGAAAATCCTAGCTTCCATTTGTGTCAGTCGCACCCGTCCTCCACTCTATGGCCAGCAGTAGCACCTCCCCGTCGATGGCGGCGTCGAGCGAAGCCACGGCGAAGCCGGCGAGCTTCATCGTCGTGCCCCCAGAGGGCTTGGTCATCCCCGCATCGGTGGTGATCGAATCCACCGGCATCGACCACAATTTGGCGGCGCTGGAACCACTGGACGAAGAGCCAGACTCGCATAAGGGCGACTGGCGTGTCTCGGACATCACCGACCGCGACATCCAAGAGATGGTCGCCGAAGGCTACCTCCCCGCGACGGAGGTGCTCGCCTGGCGGGCGGCGCCGGCCGGCGAGGTGACACCTTCTCCCCAAGCCAGACAAAGGTGTACCTCAAGGCTCAACTGGTACGCGGCGTTTCCCTGCCCATCTCCCACTTATTCCTCTCCGTCTTGAACCACTACAAGGTCCAACCCCATAACCTCTCCCCCAATAGCATCTTAGTTCTTAGCAACTTCGCGGCACTTTGTGAGAGTTACCTAGGGATTAGGCCTAGGTTAGACTTGTTCGTGTACTTCTTCACTGTCAAACATGAAGCCGGACATAGTAAGGAGGATCTTAGGAACTGCGGCACCATAAGCTTCAAGATTTGACCTGGCCGGCGGTTTCCCGACATCGTCGGCCACGAGTCCTGCAAAAACTAGCAGCGGACGTACTTCTACGGCCCCGACATTCCTTTGGCGGGCCGAGAAGTAACGTACCCGGACTTCGCGGATGGAGCTGCCGCTGAAGTTTCCACATGGAGATCCCATGCCTCCCTTCCTCCGACCTCGACACTTCTCGCGCACTAAGGCGGATCGAATGGTTCGTAGATACGGGTTTGACCGGCTTGGACCTAGCCATGTGCTGGTTCATCAGGCGAATCCAACCTCTACAGCACCGCGCGAAGTTCATGCACGAGTATACCAGTGATCGAAGGGATACCCTCTGTATCTCCGTGGATAACTTCTCGAGCGACTCCGTCAAGCTCCGTCTGAAGGACATCGTCAAAGTGAAGGATAAGAAGCGTGGCTTCACCATCACCTACGACATGTTCGTAGACGGCAAGTGTCCAAAGGTAGATATTTATTTTCCGTGTACGACATATGCTCCAGTTTCTCCGTCTTATTAATATCATCCTATCTAACACGGTGATTTCTTACTTAACAGCTTAGCGATCTAGATGAGGACAACCTGGCTGCCCAAATCTACGATACAAAGATGAAGGAAGTCACGGTCGTGTCCGACGATGATGTCCCGTTGGCATGAAAGCGGAAGAGCTCCACCTCTGACGCTGCCGACTGAGGCAAGAAGAAGAAGACGGAGGGTGGAGCCTCCAAAAAGACTACTGCCGCCCTGGAGGCGGAAAAGAGAAAAGCCACCGGGATTTTTTCCAAAGCACCCCCCCTAGTGTAAGCTTCTCATTCTCCGACATTGTCTATCTGTCTGTTTTGTTCCTGTACTTATGCATTTTGCACGTCTCAGGAAGAAAGCCACGACCAGCCTCAATAAGACCTCCAAAACTTTGGGGGCTTCTAGAAATATCAAAGATATGTTGCATCGCGACGCCTCCCCCACCATTGCCCCTGCTACTCCTGCCGTCAAGCCTTCATCTGCCCCGACAAGCTCGCAGGCTAAGGAGGCACCAGGCCCTTCGTCATGGAAGTGGATTCTGGCGCCTCTACCGAACTCGCTGTTGTCGGCGAGCAGGCGACGCAGGAGAGCACCGCCCAACAAATGGCTGAAGCTCCGCCTAAGGATGCCATCGGTGGCGGCAACGTAGTAGTGGGAGCTCGTACCTCTGCCGAAGGCGGCGCCCCCGCTCCCTAGAAGCCCTTCGAGTTTCCGAAGATAGTTTACCCGGCGCTCCATCTTATTAATATCATCCTATATAACACGGTGATTTCTTACTTAACAGCTTAGCGATCTAGATGAGGACAACCTGGCTGCCCAAATCTACGATCCAAAGATGAAGGAAGTCACGGTCGTGTGCGACGATGATGTCCCATTGGCACGAAAGCGGAAGAGCTCCACCCGTGACGTTGCCGACGGAGGCAAGAAGAAGAAGACGGAGGGTGGAGCCTCCAAAAAGACTACCGCCGCCCTGGAGGCAGAAAAGAGAAAATCCACCGGGATTTTTGCCAAAGCACCCCCCTAGTGTAAGCTTCTCATTCTCCGACATTGTCTATCTGTCTGTTTTGTTCCTGTACTTATGCATTTTGCACGTCTCAGGAAGAAAGCCACGACCAGCCTCAATAAGACCTCCAAAACTTTGGGGGCTTCTAGAAATATCAAAGATATGCTGCATCGCGACGCCTCCCCCCGCCATTGCCCCTGCTACTCCTGCCGTCAAGCCTTCATCTGCCCCGACAAGCTCGCAGGCTAAGGAGGCACCAGGCCCTTCCGTCATGGAAGTGGATTCTAGCGCCTCTACCGAACTTGCTGTTGTCGGCGAGCAGGCGACGCAGGAGAGCACCGCCCAACAAATGGCTGAAGCTCCGGCTAAGGATGCCATCGGTGGCGGCAAGGCGGTAGTGGGAGCTGGTACCTCTGCCGAAGGCGGCGCCCCCGCTCCCCAGAAGCCCTTCGAGTTTCCGAAGATAGTTTACCCGACGCTCCGTCTTATTAATATCATCCTATCTAACACAGTGATTTCTTACTTAACAGCTTAGCGATCTAGATGAGGACAACCTGGCTGCCCAAATCTACAATCCAAAGATGAGGAAGTCACGGTCGTGTCCGACGATGATGTCCCGTTGGCACGAAAGTGGAAGAGCTCCACCTCTGACGCTGCCGACGGAGGCAAGAAGAAGAAGACGGAGGGTGGAGCCTCCAAAAAGACTACCGCCACCCTGGAGGCGGAAAAGAGAAAAGCCACCGGGATTTTTGCCAAAGCACCCCCCTAGTGTAAGCTTCTCATTCTCCGACATTGTCTATCTGTCTGTTTTGTTCCTGTACTTATGCATTTTGCACGTCTCAGGAAGAAAGCCACGACCAGCCTCAATAAGACCTCCAAAACTTTGGGGGATTCTAGAAATATCAAATATATGCTGCATCGCGACGCCTCCCCCGCCATTGCCCCTGCTACTCCTGCCGTCAAGCCTTCATCTGCCCCGACAAGCTCGCAGGCTAAGGAGGCACCAGGCCCTTCCGTCATGGAAGTGGATTCTGGCGCCTCTACCGAACTCGCTGTTGTCGGCGAGCAGGCGACGCAGGAGAGCACCGCCCAACAAATGGCTGAAGCTCCGGCTAAGGATGCCATCGGTGGCCGCAAGGCGGTAGTGGGAGCTGGTACCTCTGCCGAAGGCGGCGTCCCCGCTCCCCAGAAGCCCTTTGAGTTTCCGAAGATAGTTTACCCGACGCTCACACCGAGAAACATAACTCTGGTTCCTGGAGGAGTGTCGTCATCTCCGACGTGCGGTATTGAGGAGCTTCTCCGACAAGCGGATATCTTGCAAGGAAATAGCATCTCCTTTGGCAAGCTGCTAGACGAGAGCGCTACAAACCTCAAGATTATTGCACTTGTAAGTTTTACTTTGCCTTCTGCATTTCATATGAGTATCCCAGTGTAGCCCCCAAGGATGTAGACGGAAAACCATAGGTCTTTGCATCTATATGCTCTAAGAGTGACTAAGTTAGAAAGAACTCTTACTGTAGTCCCCAAGCATTTAGATGGAACAAACTATTCTGACTAGATGCTTTAAGATTAGCATACGCAGTGTTTATAATTTGCAATACTGTAGCCCCCAAGCTTCTAGTTGTAACTGAATCAGTACCTACTAGGTGCTTAAAGAAAAGCTAAGCATACATCCAAGTTAAAAACTTTATACTGTAGCCCCCAAGCTTCTAATCGAGAACTGAATTAGCTCCGACTAGATGCTTAAAGAAAAGCTAAGCATATTGCTAAGTTTAAAAACTCTCGTTGTAGCCCCCAAGCGTCTAGGTGGAAAGATTCCGACTAGAAGCTCCAAGTCAGCTGAACAACGGTTTAACTTTTTTCCTTTGTTCCACAGAACGAGAATGCTCAGAGGGGCATGGCCAACGACAAGTACCAGAATATGCGCGCAGATCTTGAAGCCGAAAAGGGTAAAACTGCCATCTTGAAGGAACAGATCATCAAAAACAAGTCTGTTTTCTTTTTTGCGCATTCCGTCTTGGTTTTATGCCTTCATTCTCCGAGTACTCACTATGTACTTTGTTTTCTCCGACTTTGCAGAACATGTATCCAAGGCCAAGGACATTGTCGAGCAGTCCAAGCATATTCAGCAGCTGGACAGCGAGAACAAGATCCTAAGAAGGAGAGGGAAGAAATGCTGAAAATGCATGAGGATTCCATGAAGGCCCTGCAGGAATCCGCCTCCGCGGAAATCAATCGCTTGAATGAGGAGCTTGCGATCTTAAAAGATCAGAAGCAAGCTGCTGATGAGCAAAACCATCGCCACGGCGAGGCATATAAGCTCCTCCACCAAGAGAAAGAATTCCTGGAGGACACCCTTTGGCAGGCTAATGCCAGCATCTTCAGTAAGATTTCTCCGCCTTGTATTTCTGCAGTCTGGATACTTGGAAATATTGAACTCATGTGATCCTTGTTGGAATTTGCAGCTCCTATGGGTTTAACCAGATCACCTCCTCCGGCCAAGGAATGCATGGTTCTTGCTGGCAACTTTATCAACACCGCCATCACCCAAGCCAAAGAGATCGCCAAGCCCCTCCAGATACACATCAAGGCCTCGGACTCTGTGGCGAAGTACTCGGAGGTTCTGCGCCGAGCCCCCGAGCGTATCACAAGCTGGAAAGCTTCATGTGCACAGGCTGGCGCAAGTATGGCGCTGTCTATGGTGAAGGCACACTACGAAGATGCCGACATTGATACGATGACCTCTGGCATCCCCGATGTTGACGATGACGGCAAAGAAATTGATCATGAAGCCATCCTGTCATCACTCGCAGGTTATGACACCAGAGTAGCCGAGTTGGTCGATATCAACGTCTTTGTGCCCATGAACACCATCGACAGCGTCAACCAAGATTCCTCCGAGTCTCACCAAAGTTCCGATGCTGAGGGTGATTCTCCGGCTAGTGACGATGCTGCTTCCAAGTCTCCTGCGCCCAAGGAATGAAAAACACTTTGTAATATTTGCTTCATCTTTGGTATATGCGCGGAAAAAACTTGATGGTGTAACTTAAGGTGGAAAACAATGGTTGTTATTTCCTGCTACTTAAGAACTTAGTTCCCAACATGTATATATTTTTTAAGCAAGTGATGGCTTATCCATTACTTTGGTTCTTATGCTTGACTTTTCGTGAGTCGGAAGACTCGTTGTCGGAACCATGCGCTTAGGTGATGATGCCCAATGGCACCGTCAATGACCTAAGCACAAAATCGCCGACAATAAGTGCCAAAAGTCACTACTCCAAAATCCACATAAAAACAACAAAGAACATGTAGACCAGAAAACTTAAGCTAATGCCCGTAGGCGGAATTTTCACAAGTACAAACGCAATACTTGTGCATAAAGGTTTTACACGATCCAAAAATGAACACTAAAGGAGGTAAAAGACTCAAAAATATGAGTGAACCAAAGAGCTTTATTTCATTGATCATATAAGAGGTATACAATTAGATAAAAATGCTAAGTGTAAAAAGGACGTAGTTGTGCTATGTTCCATGGCCAATCAAGCTCCGGGTAGTCATCATCCGGGTCACGTCGCTTACGCTTATGATCTTCATTGGGTCTAGCCTTTAGTTCATGATTGTCACCAAGGTAGTAAGACCCATTGAGCAGCGCCTTGCTTATGATGAACGGTCCTTCCCATGGCGGGGATAATTTGTGTGACTTCTTCTGCTTAAGTCGGAGCACCAAATCCCCCTCTTTAAACGAGTGATGCCGAACGCGGCGACTATGGTAGCTGCGTAGCTTCTGCTGGTAGATGGCGGATTTTTGGCATATGCCAAAACGCGCTCCTCCTCGAGAAGGTCCATATACAGGCGTCTGGATTCTTTAGCATCATCCTCGTTGTAGGCGGCAACTCTTGGTGCATCGTGAAGGATGTCGGAAGGCAGGATGGCTTCTACTCCATATACCATGAAATAAGGGGTGTAGCCGGTGGATCTGTTGGGTGTAGTTCATAGACTCCACAGCACATATGGCAATTCTTCTGCCTAGGCTCCAGCTGCTCTATGTAGCGGTGCCTCAAGACGTGGCTTGATTCCCTGCAGAATTAATCCATTGGCTCGTTCAACCTGACCATTGGATTGTGGGTGTGCCACATATGCGAGGTCAAGTCGGATGCCTTTCTACCAGCAATATGCCTCCACTTCTCCGAGTGATAAATTGCTGCCGTTGTCGGTGATGATGCTATGTGGGAGACCAAATCTCACCACTAGATCTCAGACGAACCTGAGGGCAGTTGCCCCATCGAGCTTTCTAATGGGTTTAGCTTCTATCCATTTAGTGAATTTGTCAACTGCTACAAGCAGATGCGTAAACCCACAAGGTGTCGTCTGTAATGGTCCCACCATGTCCCGCCCCCAGACCGCGAACGGACAAGTTATTGGTATTGTTCGCAGTTCTTCAGCAGGAACATGTGGTTATCGGGCATAATACTGGCATCCCATGCATGTCTCAACTAGCTTGTTGGCGTCGCCGCCGCGTCCAAGAGAATCCTTTGAAGGCTTTCGCGACCAACGATCGAGGAGCGGCGTGGTGCCCGCAATCTCCGAGATGGATTTCGCGTAGGATTTCCATACCTTCTAGCTGGGAAACACACCTTAGGTATACACCAGTAGTGCTCCTTTTGTAGAGTTGCCCATTGATTATGGTATAACCCTTTTCTCGTCGTACTATTTGCCGTCTTTCGACTTCGTCGTCGGGCAAAATTCCGTGTTCGAGATATTCCATGAACGGTTTTGTCCAAGCCGGAGGAACCTTAGTCACCATGTTGATGAAAGAGTCAGCTCTATCCGGTTTGTCGATGTCGGCTCGCTTCACGGATGGTGTGTGCAGGTGCTTAGGAAAACTCCTGGCAGAATTCTCTTGTGCCCTGACCCTAGCTTAGACAGCAGGTCAGCCGCCTCATTTTGTTCCCTAGGCACATACTTAACTTTGTAGCCCAAGAAGCTCTTGGCTATCTCGTCCACTTCGTCTCGATATGCCGCCATCATAGGGTTCCGCATTCCAGTGCCACCACTGTGGGCAACCAAGTCAGAATCTCCACAGCAAACTATGCGCTTGATGCCAATATCCTTGGCTACACGTAGTCCGTGAATGAGTGCTTCATACTCCGTCATGTTGTTTGTAGCCTCGAAGTGGATCTGCAGAACATAGTGTAGCTTGTCTCCTGTCGGTGACTGTAGCAATACACCAGCCCCCAAGTCATTGAGCAGCTTTGATCCGTCAAAGTGCATCACCCAGTACTCTGGTTCTGGCAACGGAGTAGCGTCTGGCATCTCCGTCCAATCTACAACAAAATCCGCCAAGGCTTGAGACTTGATAGCGTCGCGTCTTTTGTAGGTGATATCAAAGGCGGCAAGTTCAATGCCCCACTTCACGACCCTTCCTGTAGCGTCGCTATTATTGATGATGTCGGACAGTGGAGTCTTGCTCACCACTGTGATTGGGTGCTCCTGAAAGTAATGCCTCAGCTTCCTAGAAGCAAGGAATACTCCATAAGCTATTTTATGGTAGTGCAGGTAACGTTGCTTGGACTCCGTCAAGACCTCACTCACATAGTAAACTGGCCGTTGAACTCCATGCTCATAGCCTGGTTCCCTCTGCTCTACCACAATGATGATGCTGATAACCCGGTTGGTTGCCGCCATGTAAATTAACAGGGGCTCTCCAGGCTCGGGTGCTGCAAGGATGGGCGCCGAGGAAAGAATCTCCTTAAGCTGCTTCAATGTTGCATCTGCTTCGTCCGTCCACGTGAATTTTTCCGCCTTCTTCAGCAACTTGTACAACGGCAGAGCCTTCTCTCCAAGTCGGCTGACGAACCGACTAACTGCTGCAACACAACATGTTAGTTGTTGAATGTCCTTTAGGCATGTCGGACGGTTTATGTTCAAGATGGCCTTGACTTTCTCCGGGTTAACCTCGATTCCACGCTGGGAAACGATGAAGCCCAACAATTTGCCGTCTGGAACCCCGAACACGCACTTCTTAGGGTTAAGCATCATGTTGTATTTCCGGAGATTACCAAAGGTTTCTTTTAAGTCGGAGATTAAGTCGTTTGACTTTTTGGACATCACCGCAATATCGTCAACGTAGGCGTGAACGTTCCGACCAATTTGGTCGTGAAGGCAACGTTGCATTGTCCGCTGGTAGGTAGCACCTGCGTTTTTCAGCCCAAAGGGCATCGTGACATAGCAAAACATGTCGTATGGGGTAGTGAACGAAGTGGCCAATTGGTCCGACTTCCTCATCTTGATCTGGTGGTATCCTGAGTATACATCGAGAAAACACAAAAGTTTCGAGCCAGCCGTCGATTCAATGACTTGGTCAATGCGAGGCAAAGCAAACGGATCTTTGGGACATGCTTTGTTCAAGCCGGTGTAATCAACGCACATTCTTAATTCATTGGTTCCCTTTTTGGGGACAAGTACAGGATTGGCCACCCATTGGGTGTGAAGTACTTCTCGGAAAAATCTAGCCTTAAGTAACCTAGCTATCTCTTTGCCAATGGCGCGTCTCTTCTCATCTCCAAAGCTTCGTAGAGGTTGTTTCACTGGTTTGCATTTTGGATCAATGTTTAAGCTGTGCTCGGCAAGTTCCCTAGGTACACATTTCATGTCGGCATATTGCCAGGCAAATATGTCCCTGTTCTCACGGAGGAACTCGACGAGCGCGCTTTCCTATTTGGGATCCAGGTTCGTCCCAATGGCGGTGGCCTTGGAGGCATCGCCTACCACAAGTTCTACCGGCTTGGTCTCGATGGCGGCCTTGAACGCAGGAGCGGAGTCGGATATCTGCTTCTTCGACGCGGGCATCTCTGAGTCATCGACCTTGCTCTAGATCTCCCTGAATTCTTCGCTGTAGAGGACAGCTTCTGCAACGGCTGCTTCATTGATCTCGTAGTCCCTTGCCTTGGTAAAGCTTCCGGATACGGTGATGATGCTGTTTGGTCCAGGTATATTGAGCTTGTTGTAGACGAAGCATGGCTTGGCCATGAACGTGTGGAATATGTCGCGGTCGAATATGACGTGGTACACGCTCTAGAAGGGGACCACCTCGAAGGTTATGCGCTCTTGAAGGTAATTATTAACATCACCAAAGGCAACCTGAAGTGTAATGCACCCAAGGGACCGAGCCTCCCGACCAGGAACTACGCCGTGGAAGATGGTGTTGGTCCGCCTTAGGTTTGCCTCCGTCAAGGTCATCTTTTGCAGTGTATCCAGGTACATGATGTTGATGCTGCTTCCACTATCCACCATACACTTGGTGAACTCCACGCCGTCAATCAAGGGGTTGATGACCATGGCGTACTGGTTCTCCATGGGTATAAGGTCTGGGTGGTCCGTCCTGTCCCAAGTTATTGGAACCTCCGACCAGCGCAGGTACTGGGGGACTGGGGGGAGAGTAGCCATCGGGATCCTCAGAGAGGTCTTCTGTTGTCGGACGGTGGGGGTGCCAAGGAAAGTGTGGTAGACTGGGGCCTTCTTTGCGAAGGGGTTCTTTCCCTTGTCGTCGCTCTTGGCGGCGTGCTTAGGGTCAACGTCCTCATCCATGTCACTTGAATCCTTGGACTCCTCCTCCTTCTTCTTCCCCTTTCCCTTGCCTCGCGATCTGTTCTTCCGACTTCGCTTGTAGCCGGACTCCGGGTCTTCCTTGAGGTCGTTGACGAACTTGCAGTGTCGATTGGTATGGGTGGCTTTGCCGTTGACGTCGAGGTGTACGAGGCATGGCATGTCACGATACTCCTCGTAGGTTTGGGGAACGTGGAGCGGCGCTGAGGTGGTTTCACTTCCTCGTTGCTGCCCACGACCAGCTCCCCTTCCTCGGCCACGTTGTCTGCCTTCTCCTCGTCCTGCAAAAGTCATAGCGACCATGTCGGTAGATTGCTTTTCTTCTGGAGCGGTCTTCCGCTTTGTACTGCTGTTCCTCCAAGCTTGAATTGGAACTGCCGTTGCCGGCAAGGAGCCACGAGCATCGTCGTCGGCAGCTGCGAACTTACTAGCCAATTGAATCATCTGGTTCAAGTCAAGCTGGTGATTGTCCTGCAAGCGCTTTAGCTTATGTCGGATCAACGTGCCCCTTTCCAACCCATCGATGAAGGCGGCCATGGCGGTCTGAGCGTGCACTCCTGTGCAGGAATTCTTCATGTCCAGCCAGCGGGAGAGGTAGGCGCGAGATGTCTCGTCTTTCTCTTGCACGCACCGTTGTAGATCGCCCACAGTGCAGGGACGCTTGTATGTACCCTCAAAGTTCTTGGTGAACGCTTCTTGCATGTCCAGCCAGTTGTAGATAGATTTCTCTGGCAAGTCGTCAATCCATTGACGGGCCGTACCTACCAACATTAATGGGAGCTACTTGACGGCGACGTTGGGGTTGCCTCCGGCAATCTCCACCGCGTTGCCATAGTCCTGCAACCATGTGGCTGGCTGGGCGGTGTCGTCATAGGGCTTGATGGTCTTGTCAATCCGGAAACCTTTGGGGTAAGTTGCGGACCGTATTGCAGGTCCAAAGCAACGTGATCCCAGGTATGGTCCTTCCCGGGCCTCGTGGATCTTATCGATCCGCGAACGCGCATCGTATGGCTCTAGGTTCTTCTTCTTCTTGTCAACAGGGGATGGGCTGTGTGAACGACGCGGGCCTCCTCCGCCATGGTGACTGCTTGGTGGTGATGGAGGCGGAGGTGGCGGTGGGTTAACCTTCTTGTTGTTACCCTCCTGCGACGCCTCACGCCTGTCACGGTTGCTTGTCGTACGCGGAGGGTCATGGCGCGACCTGCTCTTATGTCCTTGGTTGTGCTCTCCGTCATGACGGGTCTCCTCTGCGTTGTCGCGGATGACGATGCCACACTGCTTTGGTGGGGGCATATCCGTACGATGGTGAGCCTTGTAATCTTCGCGATGTCGGGGCGATCGGGGCGGTGGCGATAGGCGACGAGGTCCGGCCTTTTCTCCGTGGTCGGAGGATATGGGGATGGCATCCTTCCTGTTGCGTGCATCCCTCCGTCTTCGTTCTGATGAACCCGTCTGGGATCCAACATCAAGAGGAGATCTGTCCCTTGGCGGCTTGTACTGGCTAGACTGGCAGAGCGCTGGGTTAGACTCAAGCCTCTAAGAGGTGGCCTTTTCCTGCTGCTTCACCGCCTTGGCCACTAGGTCATAGACCTGTTCCACTGCCTCGGGCGATCTATCCTGCTCCAGAAGGGTCTTGGCGATGGCGAGGTTAAGGAGTGGGGTGGGCATCACATGCTTTCCTTCACTGTCAATGTATGGCTTGGCCTGTGCCGGCTTAGAGGGAGCCCATCCTAGGTTGCGCCGTACTCCAGGATCGTTGATGACGCGAGCCGGAGCTTTCTTAGCCTTCTGCTGCTGTAGCAGAGTCTTGTACTCGGCCTCCATTGTTCTAGCTTTTTCTATGGACTTCTGCGTGTTGACCAGATCTCGATCTAGTTTAGCGCCTTGATCCGCGATGGCTTGTGCCTCCTCCAGCAGTTGCTGGCACTTCTCATCAAGCTGGGTCACGTTCCGGATATGAGCAACGGTTAGTGGCTCAACGAGGAGATTGTCCTACATCACTCTATCAGCTGGAGTAACTTGGGCTGCCGCGGACGTAGATGCTGGAGGTGGCAAGTTTGTGGTGTTGTTGTTGCTCGGGCCGGTGCCGAGTTCATGCGGCTGCTGCACTGGGTTAGGCGGAGGAGGCATGACTTTTTCGCTATCATCGTCAGTGGCAATAAGTGGCCCCTTCCCCTTTTCCAGCGCCATAGGCAGAGCTCGTCCGGGTTGATCTTCATCCATCGCTGTCCCAATGGTGACGAACACCCCTCGGGACGCGACGGCGTTGTTGGCTTGCTCGTCGCGCGAGTACTCCTCCTCCATCTCCTGCATAGCAGAGTCTAGCTCTTCTGGACTAAAATCTATCTCCTCTGAATCTGCACTGAAATCAGCATAAAGCGCGTCAATGATAGAGTCGGAGGGCGCCAAGACTTCCTCGATGACGGGCGGTGGAGGTGCAACGGGCTCGACGATGACTAGAGGTGGTGGTGCTGCTATGATAACGGCGGGAGGCGATGGTGGCGGCTGCTGAATCGGAGGTTCTCCGTCTCTGAGCGCAAGCTCCATCTGGGCTGCCGCATAACTATTGACGGTGCTCACCATCTCTTCGAGGGTAAGGTGTCATGTTGCCTGTTGCCGTCTTAAAGAATGTCGGGGAAGCGTGCCGCGGTCCAGTCCTTCCACGAAGTGATACAGAGCGTTATCATCGGGGTAGTGGGCTAGGTCGGCTCATATGCGGAGCCACCTGGCCAGGTAGTCGCGGGGGTTTTCGCCCTCTCTCTGAACGCAGCGTGCCAGATCGAAGATGGTAACCACTCCGACGAACTTGGATCTCTGTTGTCGCCTTGCAGACGAAGCCATGGATTTGCAGTGATCTTCCACCTTTATATCCTGCACAGGAGCGGTTTGGTTGGGCCTTGAATTTTTCCAATCTTTGTCGGCAAAATCCGAAGAGAGATCCGACATTGATCCTTCCGCGAAAATATCCTGCCCGTAGGCGGTTCGTGCGGGCCTTGATGCTTTCTGATCTTTGCCGGCAAACTTCGAAGAGAGATCCGGCATCGACCCTTCTGCGAACGTATCCTGCCCGTAGGCAGTCCGTGTGGGTCTTGATGCTCTTTCGACTTCCAGGGAACTAGTGCCCGAGTCGGTTTCGCCGATGAAGAGGTGGATGTCTCCGATAGTGTCACATCCCAAGATTTTCCAAATCTTGTAATGTGAAAATTAAATGAATAAAATAAAACTTTGTTGATTTTCAGAGTGAGAAGAAACTTTTTGATTTCAATTGGAAACCTTCAAACCTTTTTGATCAAACAAATCCTAAAAGGGATTTGAAAAGTTAAACAATTAATAAAGAAAATATTTTGAATATTTAAAATTACTATTTTGAATCTTTTAATAAAAAAGATTTGGTTTTCAAAAGAAAAGATAGATTTATTTATAAAGCCAAATTAAACCTTGGCCAAGATTTTGAAATAAAAACATTTTGTTTTGATAAAAATAGTAAATGTTTATTTAAATAAAATAATAAGGATTTAATATCCGGTTTTATTTAAAATAAAGGCTTTTCCCATTTTAAATAAACACTAAAACTTATTAAATTATTTTAAATAAGTTCTCCAAGTATTTTATATTCTCAATTAAAACCTACTGAAGTGTTTTTGGTTTATTTTAGATTTCAAAATAAAGGTTTTAATAAAACAAATCCTATTGGATTTAATAACTAAGGTCCATTTTATTTAATGATTAATGGACCCTAAAATAAAATGTTATTTTATTTTAAACAAGTTTTCCAAGTATCTTTTATTTTCAAATAAAACCTACTGATTTGGTTTTGATAATATTAGGTTTTCAAATGCAGATTTTTATTAAATAAATCAAAACCTATTTGAATTAATAATTAAAGGTCTATTTTATTTAATTATTAAATATATTCTAAAAAGAATAAAATTATTTTATTTTATTTTTGGGATTTGGTTTATGTTGTTAAACAGAACCAAAACTCATTACAAGTGTGGTGATTGTTTGAATTATTTGAATGTTTGTTTTGTTGTTTGAATTGTGAATTGAATTTCAAATCAGTAAATAGAAATAGAAAAGGATAAATCAATCAGACAGAAAAAAAATAGAGCAAAACGACCCAGCCTAGCTAAAGCCCATCCCAGCCCAGCTAAAGCCCACCTATTCCCTCTGCAGAAGCGTTTTCTTTCACTCAGTCTCGCACCCGCACAGAAGCTGACGACTGGACCCCACACTCACGCTCTCTCTCACGCTGACAAAGGACCCCACCCCTCCTGCTCATCGTTTCCACCCGCCGCTGACCACGCCGCGGCCGTTGCTGCCATTGAAAGCTCGCGATCAATTCGCCATAATACCGCGCCTTAATATCGCTGCGATCATGCACGATAAATCGTCTCCCTCTCCTCTCGGGTTCCCCTTTATCGCCCCACCTCGTCACGCCCCCAGGCTGTCGAATTTTGCTCAAACACCGCCACTGTCCGACGACGCTCCGGCGAGAATTCCGGCAGCCCCACGCCACCACTTGCCTCCTCAAGCACACAGACATACTCCCCACCTCCTGGCGTATCTGTCCGTGCCTTCCGTTCAACTGCGAGCGCCCCAGAACTTCGTCTTCGACAAGCTTCGAGCGCCGCCGTGTCTGGTTCTTCTCCGACGAGCCCCACAGGTAATTTCCGACCACCCCGCGCCATCTCCTTCACGCACACATCGTCGCCATAGCTTTGCGCATCTGACCCTGTCTCCCATTTGTCCTAGCGTGCATCGTAGCCCCGTCTCCGACGACGCCCGAGCGAACCCGACGCCAGCAGGAACTCCGGCGAGCAATCAAGCCCGCTCCAGTGCGCCCCTCGACAAGACGGCACCACCTTGAGATTCCCCAGGCCTCTGCGAACGTTGTGAGTACCTTCCCATCCACCCTTGCTTCATGTATCGCCGACGCCTCCACCGTCTGGCCGCTCCGCCGCCAGCCACCGCCGCAGCGCCGCTCGTTTAGGGTCGAGCTCACAGCAACCGTCCGATCCCGATCTGGTGGATAGGATAGAATCACTTAATAGCGAAGGGGTACGCGTTCTGGGCCACGCGATCTGTTTAGATCCAATGGCTGCAGCTGTGCGATCCACACGAACCAGTACCGTCCAATAGGAACTTGACGCGTGGCCAGTTTCTGTTTAAAACAGATTTTGAAATCAGATTTAGATGCCATTTTGAAAACCTTATAACTTTTGATCCTACACGTCCAAAAATTATAAATTTTATATCATTGAAATCAGTGGAACAAGCCCTAGCCAACCATGCCATTTGTTTAGTAAAAAGCTTCTGGAAAAATGTGTGTTTTTGCAGAAACATTCGTATGCTTATTTAGATTGTAAAAATTGTTCAAAAATGTTTTTGGGGATAAAATCTTTGTAAAATGGTGTGATTTGAACCTACTGACCATAGGAAACACTTTGTGGATTCAAAAATGTATTTGGTGAAACAAAATAATGATTCTTTGATTTAAAACCATTTCTAGTCAAATAGAAATGTGGATTATTTATTAAAAATGGTTTTGGAAGAAAACCTTTGGGAAATGTTTTGTTTTAAACTCTCTGACCCCAAACACCAAGTTTTCTGGTTTAAAAACATATTTGGTGAACCCTATAGATTAATGCCTTAGTAAAAACATTTCTACACCACATAAAATAATACTTTGTTTTGAAAATGGTTTATGAAGTGAAACCTTTTGCAAATGACTTTGACACTTTATAAAATGACCATTAGGTGTTTTCCAATGTTTATGACCCATTAGGAACCTTTTTTTTCAAACAAAACAAAGCTTGGCATGCTTGCATGCATTACTTTGACTTTGTCATTTTATGTGTTGTTTTGCTTGATTGGTAGATTGAGTTTGTGCCTTGCTTGATTGATTTGTAGTGACTTGAAGAGTGTGATTGTTGCAAGGACAAGGAGTGAACCCATACTCTACCAAAAAGGCAAGTGATGCTTCATACTTTTTGTCCCATTACTTTCACTATGCATTAGTGATTTTTCTAAGTAAAACTTGCATGGAATTTTGCTAAGTATAAACCTTGCTATAGAAATTCTAGTAGATGAAACCTTAGTAGAGATTACTAAGTCAAGATACCTACTACTATCATGCTTAGCTTAGCTAATAGAAAAACAAGGGTGGAAATATATTCATACTATGGGAAAAATTCTAAGTCTGAGGACTTGTGTTTTTGTTTAATAAAACAACTAAGTTAATGAATCACCTGGGTGGAATGGTAATTGCTTGGTGGATTTTGGTTGAGTGGTTCACAAGGCCCATGTTTATGGTTTACCTTGTGTATCTCACTTGTGGATGGCCACCCAGGAACAAAGAGATTTGAGATGTCAAATGTTGAGAAGCTTCAAGTGCAGCCACTTGGCATTATGGGCTCTGCCTGGATCATATAGGTTGCAAGAACTTAGCCATATGGACAGTGGGTGGTAGAGTTTGATAGGTTGGAACGCGTCCATTTTTGTCTAAGGGAAGGCTTCTGAAAGATCTTGTCTTGGGAAACCAAGTCTTGTGGGGAAAGTGCACCACCTCTGCAGAGTGTAAAATCTAAGTACTTAGCCATGTCCCTGGTAAAGGACAATTTGAGCATCAAGACATGGAAGCAATCAAGAATCTCATCATTCAAATTTCTAAGATAAAAACTTGTGGTTGAGCAAGGGTTAAAGGATCTTCAATCTTTGTTTGAGAAAAATGATTTTGTCAAGCAAAAACTTAGTGTTTTCAAAATGATAAGGAAAATCTATTTTGAGCAATGCAAGCCTCAACTCCACTTAGCCAAATGCATATAGTTGATAGACTCCACTATACTACCATAGTATCACTTGCCAATAAAATTCAAATGTATTGACCCTTGTGGCTGTAACTTGTATGTTGCAGGTTTGATTGATTTTTAGTGAAGATTGATTGATTAGGATTACAAAGTCTACAACCAACATGTCTGCCTGTGGCACTTTGAAGATGAAGGACTCCATGCTTATAGATTTCTGCTGCAATGTAATGTAATAGCCAAATGAGCTATGTAAGATGTAATAAAACTATGTTATTCATGGTTATAAAGTTATATTATGACCTTTGTTTCTTGATATTACATCTTAACTGTGGATGCTAGCTATTGATCCAGGGACTAGCATTGGAAACACAGGGGACTCTACCTTATTAAAGGTTGGGACCCTTACAGATAGGAACGATCGAACACCGCGTAGGGTTCGTCTTCGCCGGGATCCATAACTCGTCGGGAGGGACGATCGGAACGTTGCCAGAGAAGAGAACCCAGCTGATGGCTACGGTTTTGCTGATTCCCGCGAAGATCTTGGTCCTCGCCCGCTGAAGAGCCTGAAGCGCCTCTTGCCCCACGGTGGCCGGCAACTGTCGTGGTATTGCCAATGAGTACGCCATGGAGGGGTCCTCACAGTGCGTGTTTAGATACGTGGGGTAAGGCGGACGGTTGACGGGTACGAGGTAGCATAGCTTACCCAGGTTCAGATCCCACAACGGTGGCGGAATCCTACTCCTACTATAAATCACTATAAGGGCAATACGCCGAGTTACAGAGATTGGTTAGCTGTGCGAGGTTGTCTGAATCGATGCCTTAAAGGCTCCCATAGGCCCGACTTATATAGTCGCCAGGTCCTAGGGTTATAGGGAAAAGTCCTAGCCGGACAGGTTACAGAGTCCTACACCGTCTATCATTAGTCTTGTGTATCTTGTACTCCAAGGCTCCGGGTACGCTGGTGACTCCACCGTAGCATTCCTTTATCCGGCATGGGCCTCCCTTCTGGATCCACCTAACTGGGCCGCCCAGCAGGCCATAGGCCATGCTACCGACTATGGGCCACCCGGGTTAGTCGGATAAAAGAAATGCTATAGGGATACCCATATAGCATATCCCCAACAATGTAACTAGATTATTGTCTCTAGTGCAAGTGGGAGACTGAAGGGAATATGCCTTGAGAGGCAATAATAAAGTGTTTATTATGTATATTCCAAGTATATGATAGATGTTTATTTTTCATGTTATAATTGTATTAATACGAAACCGTTAATACATGTGTGTTTAATAAACAAACAGAAAGTTCCTAGTTATGCCTCTCTCATAAACTAGCTCGTTGATTAACAAGATGATCAAGGCTTCCTGATCATGGACATTGGATGTTGTTAATAATGAGATCACAACATTAGTGTAATGGTGTGATGAACATTCATCTGAAGTATAGCATTACGATCAAAGTCACTAAGTTTATATTGCTATAACAACTTACGAAGTGATCCTAATCCTTAAACCATGGGATCATGTCAATCACTAACACCGGAAGAGTTTCTTGATAACATCAAACATCACACCGTAACAGGGTGATTATAAAGATGGGTTCAGAACTAATAAAGTGTTATGTTGAGGCCCATGGATCGAGAGTGGAATTTGTTCATTCCGATGACGGATAGATATACTCTGGGCCCTCTCGATGATATCACATTGGTTAGCTTGCAAGCAAGTGATTTGATCACTAGAATGTTATATCACTGGAACGATAAAAGAGTGCATGTCAGTAACAAGATCAAACTAGGTATGGAGATACCGATGATCGAATCTCGTACATGTAATATATCGTGAAACAAAGGTATTAAGATACTAGCATAAAAGGTTCCGACGATCACAAGAAAGTCATCGTTGAATGTGTGGGAGTCAGTATGGGTCTCCAGATCCCGCTTCTGATTATTGACCGGAGAGGGGTCTCGATCATGTCTGCATTATTCACAGACGGTAGGGTGACACACTTAAGAGACACCGACATCCATTTGGAGCAAAAGTTTCATGCCGGAAAGAATAACAAGCGCAGGAATTTATTTCACTAGATACCGAAACAGGTTTTAGGGTGAAATTGCAGAAAGTGTTTTTGCATGTGAAATGAAATACTAGCAAGGGGTTATATGTGAATGTTTGTCATTAAAGTAATTGACAAAATTCTGAATAAATAAAAGGAGTTTTATTTAATGAGAGTTTGCATCAAATTTGGTGGAAATTTAATGGGAATTTGAGTGGGATTATGAGTGGAGGGAATTGAAAGGATTTTTGTGAGTGGAGTGTCCACCCACATGAATGAGGGGAGGGCAAGGGGGAAGCCCCATGCGCCGGCCACCCCCTTGGGGTTTCCCCCCTCTACTATAAAAGGAACCCCCCTCCTCACTTCTCACTCACACCTCCTCGTGAAGGATCTCTCTCCCCTCTAGTATTTATCCCCCATGGTCTCGGACTAGCGAGATACATGTTCCCGGTGGCTATTTGGCAAGAAAGAGTTGTGCTTACGCTGCATCGCTGGAGCGAGGAGGCGGAGGTTGCTCGGTGCCTCGGACGTGTGTGCATCCTCGGTTTCTCCGAATAGCATCCTCGCTCTTAGCAACTACGCGGCGCTTTGTGAAGGCTACCTAGGAATTAGGCCTAGGTTAGATCTGTTTATATATTTGTTCACCATCAAGAGGGAAGCCGGAGTGAGCAAGGATGAGCTCAGAAATTGTGGAACTATTAGCTTCAAGATCCGGCCTGGCCGGCGGTTCCCCGACATTGTAGGCCACGAGTCCTGCAAGAACTGGCAGAGGACGTACTTCTACGGCCCAGACATCCCTCTGGATGGCCGAGAAGGAACGTACCCAGACTTTGTCGATGGAGCTACCGCTGAAGCCCCGACATGGAGATCCCAAGCCCTCCTTCCCTCCGACGACGAAGCCTCTCGCGTAGTAAGGCGGACCAAGTGGCTCGTAGACACGGGTCTGACCGGGTTGGATCTAGCCATGTGTTGGTTCATCAGGCGGATCCAGCCTCTACAGCACCGCGCAAAGCTCATGCAACAGTATACCAAGGATAGGAAGGATAGCCTCTGCATCTCCGATGGCAACTTCTCGAGTGACTCCATCAAGCTTCGCCTCAAGGACACAGTCAATGTGAAGGACAAGAAGCGCGGCTTCGACATCACCTACGACATGTTTAAGGGCAGCAAGTTGATACTTCAGAAACGTATCTATAATTTTTTATGTTCCATGCTTGTTTAGTATCTACTTTGCTTTGCTTTGTCCACACTTTGAGGTTCTTTTCATATTTTTTATGATACTAACCTATTAACAAGTTGCCACAGTGTTAGTTGCCTGTTTTCTGCTGTTTTTGGTTCTAGAAAAGCTAGTAAGGAATTATTCTCAGAATTGGACGGGACAAAATCCAAAGTCAATATTTCATCGAGGAGAACACGGAGTCCAGAGGAGAGACGGAGGGGCACCACAGGGTGGCCACACACCCCAGGCGCGGCCTAGGGTGGGCCCACGCCTGGGCAAGGTGTGGGCCCCTTGGCAGCCTCCCATCCTTGCCTCTTCACCTATAAGAAGCACCCGATGCCGAAACCCTAAGCACCCGATAAATATTCCACAAAACCGTCTATAGCCTCCGCCACCATCGTCCCTAGATCAGGGGATCTGAAGCTCTTCCTGGCACCCTGCCAGAGGGGAGATCATCCCGGAGGACTTCTTCTTCATCATGCCAGCCTCCGGTATGAAGCTTGAGTAGTTCCACCTTGGACTGCTGGTCCATGTAGTAGCTAGATGGTTGTATCTCCTCCTTGTGCTTTCATATCTAGATCTTGTGAGATCCGTTCATGATCAAGATCTAATCTATTTGTAATCATGCATGTTGTGTTTGTGGGGATCCAATGGATATTGAGATTACTATGTCAGATTGATTAATAGTTTTGTCTTATTGATTCTATCATGTCTGTGTTGTTTGTGATCTTGCATGCTCTCCGTTGTTAGTAGCTATCTTGTCCAAGTAGTTGCTAGTGACTCCAAGAGGGGGTATTTATGCTCGATAGTGGATATTGAGATTACTATGTCAGATTGATTAATAGTAGCTATCTTATTGATTAATAATTTTTGTTAGTTCAACACTTTTTTATTTGAGCAACATAAGAATTCTACCTGCTGGTCTGTTTTGACAGATTTCTGCCATTATTTGCATTTGCTTCTTATTGATTCCTTTTTGGGTTCTTTTTGGGAAATTGAGATTTTTGAAGGAGTTGCTATAGTAGCTTGTGTTTTTAGTGAAAAGTTTGCTGTTCTAAAGCTAAACCCAAGGGTCTATTATCTTTTGAATACACTAATGTTGCTAATGAAGATTGTGTGAAGTTTTGTATGAATGAAAAAAATTATGTGTAGAGAGAGAATGATGTAATGAGATGAAGAATGGACAAAAGCTCAATCTTGGGGATGCCACCCCGGTGTCACTCCAAGAAATATCCAAGAGGTACAAGCGTCAAAGCTTGGGGATGCCGAAGGCATCCCCTTCTTCATCAATAAAAAGCTCAGGTCTTTCTAGACACTTCGTTTTTATTGTTTCATGCACTGTTGTGTTGTTCTTGGAGAGTCTTAGTTTTTGTTTGCTTTGATTAGTTGTTTAGTTTGCTTGAATAAAGTAGTTTGGACCCCCGTTCTCGCTGTGTTGTTTCAAATAAGTTGATTGGTGTTGGAAGGAGTAGAAAGTTCTTGCTTGAAAGTGCAAGAGGAGCTTGCATTGACTGTGACTTAGACTTTAGCATGACATGCTAGGTGTTGTTTTGACCTTATGCTTAGTGATTATTTCTGTAGCATGTCTTGTTCCAAACAATTGGGATTGCTTAGTGTGCCTTGAAAGAATCATGCGTGGTTTTAGCATACAAAAGCATAGTATTGTGGTATTCTCCTTTGATGCTTTGTTTGGGTTGACTTGGCACATGCTCACACCATGTTATGACTATGAACAAGTCACCATAGCCTCTATGCTCATTTAGTCCTTGACTTGTAGTACCACTCTATGCTTTGATTAGTAATGTTTTGTCGCTCTGCATGATTATGGCCATTATTGCTCTCTTAGTTGGTTGCTCCCAATCTTTTGCTAGCCTCCACTTATATGAGTAAGCTTTACTCATGCTTCCAACTCCCAAGAAACCAAGTTATTCCAAAGTGTCCACTATAAATTCCTATGCATGGTGTGTTTAACCATTCCAAGTATATTCTTGTTTTCAGCTATCTTCCAATTAAAAAGTATTTTGTTATGTGAAAACTTAGTGATTAAAGCCCTCATGAACTTGATGGCACACTTTATATTCCTTGACCCTAATAAACTTGAACCATTGTGTCATATAAGTTGTATATGCTTGCACTTGTACGTTGGAATTAGCAGAACCATGCTATCATGGGTAACGTTTTCAACATTGCACTTGTACTTTGTACGCAGTTGATATCATGATCTTTTGTCTATGGATGTCACGAGTGTGAAATAAAGAGGGAGCTTGTAAGTCCATGGAGTGATGTATTTTGTGTTAGAGAAACGCCTGGGCCACTAGCCTAAGCCATGCCTAATCATGGTGGAAACCTGCAGCATCACCATAATGAGCAATCTGTGAAGCATCCTAAATAAAAATCTATGCAAATAGTAAATAAAAATATCGTTGAGATGCTCATTGTCTGCTTGCTTTGTCATTTTGGTTATGGGATAGCTCTTGTACCATGTGCAAGGGGTACCCCGTTGGCGGTTCTCTATGATACACATATACTTACTATGACAAGAACTTACAGGTGACCAAAGTTGAGTAGCATGCGGTGCGGCCCTCGTATTCAAGGGACATGAGATTGCCAACTTATACTTTGTGAAGCATATACTCCATAGTTTGTTCACTTTAACCTTAATCACTTCAAGATTCTTATGATAGGGGCAACGAGGGCTGAAAGCTAACAAGTACCATAATTTTTGGAATCTCTTTTTGAAACTTGAAATCCATGCTTACCTTTATGAAGGGGCCTTTCTTCCATCACTATATTGAGTCTCCACCTTCTACCTTTAGGCACCATTAAGAGAGCATAGTTGTCATTCTTAGTTCTATGTGCAGTGTCCCAAAACTTATTGATTGATGCATATTGTGATATTACTTGTTCTTGTGCTATTTGTATCTAGTCACTCTTATGAACTTTGAAGGTGTCCCATGCATCTATTTGCTACTCTATGAGGGACAAGCTGAATGCCACTATGCCATGTTTTTTGTATGCGAAACAAACAAACATTTTTCAACGCATGTTATTCATGATCTTTGTTTGTAGCCTTTCATGTTGCATGCATAGTTATTTTGTCTTATTGTTAGAACTCCGTCTTTCATGCACATGTTTAAAGTTCTTTGATCTCAGCTTTTAATGCTTGCAAATGGTTTGATCTTGGTTTTGATGGTGCATGTCACCTCAAAAATTATCCTTTTATCACTTACCTACTCGAGGACGAGCAGGAGTTAAGCTTGGGGATGCTTGATACATCGGAAACATATCTATAATTTTTGATGTTCCATGCTTTTTTAGTATCTACTTTACTTTGCTTTGTCCACACTTTGAGGTGCTTTTTACATGTTTTCTGGTACTAACCTATTAACAAGTTGCCACAGTGCCAGTTGTCTGTTTTCTGTTGTTTTTGGTTCCAGAAAAGCTAGTAAGGAAATATTCTCGGAATTGGATGGGACAAAAGCCAAAGTCAATATTTCACCGAGGAGAACACGAAGTCCAGAGGAGAGATGGAGGGGCGCCACAAGGTGGCCACACCCCCCCCCCCAGGCGTGGCCTAGGGTGGGCCCGCGCCTAGGCAGGGTGTGGGCCCCCTGTCCGCCTCCTAGCCTCCCATCTTTTCCTATAAGAAGCCCCCGATGCCGAAACCCTAAGTTCCGGATCAATATTCCACGAAACCGTCTGTAGCCGCCGCCACCATCGTCCCTAGATCGGGGGAACTGAAGCTCTTCCCGGCACCCTGTCGGAGGGGAGATCATCCCGGAGGCCTTCTTCTTCCTCATGCCAGCCTCCGGTATGAAGCGTGAGTAGTTCCACCTTGGACTATGGGTCCATGTAGTATCTAGATGGTTGTATCTCCTCCTTGTGCTTTCATGTCTAGATCTTGTGAGCTCCGTTCATGATCAAGATCTAATCTATTTGTAATCATGCATGTTGTGTTTGCGAGGATCCGATGGATATTGAGATTACTATGTCAGATTGATTAATGGTTTTGTCTTATTGATTCTATCATGTCTGTGTTGTTTGTGATCTTGCATGCTCTCCGTTGTTAGTAGCTATCTTTGCCAAGTAGTTGCTAGTGACTCCAAGAGGGGGTATTTATGCTCGATAGTGGGTTCATGCCTCTACTTATCAAGGGAAGTGACTGTGGTGACCCAGCATACCACTGCATGATGTACACTATAGTCATTGACATAACACCAATGAAACACCGTTCACTATTATTACATCCCTCAGAGTGGTACAACAAAAACACAGCAGGTCCAAGACACGACTATAGGTTACAGCTCGACTCTTTACAAAAGATCCAGAGAACACTTTAGGTTAAAGAGAGAGAAAGAAACTTCTTACAAAGAAGAATTAGAAACAAACAACTCATAACTATTATGCTAATAAGATTAGCATCTAACTATTTGGCTTGCATTGCTGATATTGCAATACTCTACAGAAGTAGGTTCTATGGCTAGAGATTATATTTCTATCTAATCAGCAACTTTGTATTCACTTGAGTTGATGTATATGTTGACTTCCTTTACCTCATTGAAGAGCTTGAGCTTTTGATGATGATTCCTGGATCATAACTTGATGTAGACGTCGTCTGTATTGGCTTCAGAATCTAGCAAGGGTTAAGAAGATACGTTGAGTACGAGCGTACTTAGCAAGTTCACTAGAAAGGAGTGTTTGATGCACTATATCTACAGCCACAGACCATAGGTCGTAGGCAATGCAGGTTTTTGTAAACATTTCTTCAAAGGTTGATTTTATTCTAAAAAGCTATGTCTGTCAGCCTTCACAGGTTTACCAGAACTTTCATGGAGTTCCTTTCCTACCGCGTTCATGGCTCCTTCCCGTAATAGGGAGTAACAAGTTACAGTTCTTACTCTGCAGAGGTGTGTTACTTTACCCATGAGATACCTTAGCCTTGTTGCACAACCAAGTCATGAGCTTGTCCACACTTCCTTGGTATGGGGCCCAGTCTAAGATCCAAGCCGATCACTGTCCTCTCTGCGAACCCATATGTCTTCACGATCCTTTGGGGCTGGCTCACCTCCGTTAAGCCCCCTTTCGGGCAGGCTAAAACCCTGATGAGTTCCCGAAGACTCTATGAGCTGGTGGTGCCCCTGGTAAGTACCTTATAGCTCCAGCTAAACCTCCGACAGCCACTCATAGATGATCTAGACACCAAAAACATGGGGCCTAAGGGTGCCCACCCATATGTTGGATCCGCACAAGGAATCACAATGTCACGTTAATGTAGTCTTGCTTCCATACGAAAGCAAAAGGATACATCTAACTTCTCTGTCCCATTCCAAATCTCATGGTTAACGCGTAATATACGGCGCAAGAATCACTGGCGACATTGGTTGTTAAGTCCTAGATAATATGTTCCTTTACCACCGGGACTTTCATATTAGGTTATTACCTCATGGTGAATAACCTATAATCATATTATTATGAAAATAGTGTTTTCTGACCTTTTTCAAATGCAGGTGATGACAACTCTAGATTTGCAAAATACTTTACAGAAAATAATCAAAGGACATGAGCAAGTCTGAACTTTCCTTTGGTGATTGCAAGATTATGCACTCACAGTCTTCGAGACAATATAAAATCCGATATCTGAAAACAACATCATTGGTACGATAAGGACTAATGTTTAAATAAACAAGATGCTATTATGCATAAGTAATGTAATGCAATTTGGTAAACTCGAATCACCAGAATAAGCGTTGTTCTAGGGTTTGGATACTGGAAACGGTTCCTTTAGAATGTGTTGTACTTTTAGATAAGCTTTGCACTTGTGCTTCTTATTAAGGCTTGTGGGTGTGTGTGAATAACATGTAATTATAATACCATACAATAATAAGATAGACGAATGTGGAATGCTACTCAAAGACTACTTTATATAAGAATTGCCTTACCTTCAAATCTTACTTTACAAGTATTGGCATTTATAAGTAACTTAAGTGTTAACAATCCTAAGTTTATAAGTAAAGCATAATGTAATGTGATTATTATTAATTGTCATTTGTTGTTTTAAGTGGCAAAAATAATAAAATTTGAAAAAAAGATTTCTTTTCTAAGGTCTAAACAATCTTTGTGGTTAATCAAAGGTGGTCGATGTTGTTTGTGCTTGCTTGAATAGTTTGGACTTGAGTTGCTTTACGACTTAATTATAACATACCAAAGTTAACTATAAAACATATAACAAGGTTTTAGCATTATATTTAAAGGCTTGTAGACTTAAGGTTAACTTTTAAGAACATACATAGGCTTCAGGTGTAATGCTTATGATATTTGTACTTTGTTCTCCTCATAATGTTTCCTTAAATCTAATTAAGAGTGGTAGTACTTCTATTTGAGTAGTGATTTATTATCATTATGCTGGAGTGGAATCATTTATCTCCTTATAAAGATGTGGTTATGGTTTGTGAATAAGTAAATAAGATTACTTAACTACTTATGAATTCACTATAGTGTTTTGGTATGTTCATAAACATGTGGTTGAAGTAATGGAAAAGGTTTTATTAGTCAGAAATTATTCTTGAGGATTTTACATTTGATAAGGATCTTTCTAGGAAATAAGCTACAGTTATGGTTGAATAATAATTCAATAATATTGTATTTAAAATGTGTTGAGCTATTTTGACTTCATATTATCAATATTTAAGTCTAATATTATTTTTATACATTAAAGGGATAATTTTTAGAAATATTAGAATTTTTTTATTTATACCTATATGAATTACCAATTAAGGAAATATGTTTAAATTCAAGTTATTAAAGTGTTTAATTTTTTATTTACCTCAAAAGCGGAATATTATATTTTCAACATGTAGATATTATTTTTGTGATCATTCTAGTATATTATATTTATTTTTGTGATTTATAAATAGTAAGATATGATTTTTATAAGACTTATTACTATAAAAATACTTAATAAATAATAAATATTTAATTAAGTGATATAATATTTTATGTTTATAGTTTTGCATTGTAGGTATTATTTTTCTAAGAATTTTGGTATATTATTTATATTTTTATCATTTACTATTATTAAAATATGAATTTTCAAAGTTTTATTACTTATAAATTTTATTAAATAAAAATTAATTAAATGACTAACATAATAATGTTTGACAATCAAATTAAGTTATAGATTATATTTTTCTGCAAATTTCCATATAGAAAGCATTTTTTCTGAATTATAAAACAGAAGTTATTAACTTATTAATGTTTATTTATTTCCTACTTAAATTTGAAATAACAAAATACTTTTTTCACACATACTATCCCTACACACGGTCACTGACTGGTGGGCCGGTGACCATAGTACACGCCACACAAGCAAAGACTTGGTCAAACTCGCTGACTAGGCATGGGATGATGTAATCTCGACGTCATGATGACGTCGGCAAGTCCTCCACCGCTAGTTCATGGTCACTGGCAGCGAACTACTATGCCCTAGCACGAAAGGTTGATGTTGACGGACAGAGGGTACCAAGGCGAATCTATTGGTGATGACGCCGCTAAGGTTTGGTCACCGGAAGTGCATCAGTGACGAGCTTTTGCGGCGGACGACGGCGGTGCTCTACGAAACTAGGTCTACAGCGAGAGCTAGCAAGAGAAAATAGGGTCTAGAGATGCGCAAGCTCACCTTGATACTTGTACAGGGGTCGATGAGGACGATGGCACTCCGGTACGGCCTAATCTTAACGGACTCCGACGATGACCGGCAAAAGGGAACGGCAAAATTCGATCATTTCCAAGCTCCCCTTGGTATTGCGTTCCTCTCAGATGATCTATACGCGACGGCGCTTCTCCTTGTCCACTTCACGGCCTCCAAGGCGAACTCCACATGCTCGCATGCACCGATGGTGGTGGCTAGGGTTTTGGTAGCCGCAGGAAATTTGAGGGGAAGAAGAAGATAAGGCTCTCCGGCGCATCGGTGGTCTTCTTATAGGCAAAAAACAGTGGCGGCGTGGATCTTGGCGCCTGCGGGCATCGCGGCGACGGCGGACAGCGAAGAGACAGCCACCGAGGTGCTTCCGGTAGGCGAGGAAGACGATGACAACAATTTTGCAGAAAACCCCCTAGGAAACATTCTGTCTCAACCCGCAATCCCTGACAGCGTCCCACTCGTCAGTCACTGTGGTGACGAGCTGCGCTCGCTATTGGGCCAAAGCAGGCTGCACGTGGGCGGTAAATAATGGAGAGGAGAGATGGGCTGTGGCCTGGCTGTTTATCTTTTATTTTTCCCTGAAACCTCTTTCTATTTTCTGTTTTCAATTTTTGTAATTCATGTTTGTCTTAAATCCTTCTTTATAAAATTCATTCTATAGATAAATGCAAGCATATAAAAATGTATTTCCAATTCTGGTATGAGTTTATTATTATGATAGCATACTTTATTTATTATTTTCTAATTTTATAATTATAGAGAGATTCTTGTATTAAATAGAATAAGTAGGAATTAGGGTTTTTAGGATTTGTTAAAGATCTTAAAAATTATATATAACATTATTTTCACTTTTATTTGGAGTAATGAAGTTTTAAAATGTTTACTGATAGCCATAGAGTTTATTTATAGGACGCGGCTAGGCAGCTTCCGGGGGCCGATTTGCCTGTCCCATCCCTTGTCCAAAATAGGAAGGCACCACACCCGGCGTCGTACATATCAGAAAAGAATAGCGACAACTTACCACGAGAAGTTAGCCCTCGTACCAAACACGCCAGAAAATAAAAGGAGCCAAATTAAAAACCACCGCACACCCTGTGGCCTTGTCCCCACGCCCCTGTGGCCTTGTCCCCACGCCCAGCTTCTCTTGCAAGTTGACATTGTCCGCTTCTTCTTGCTCCTTCGAATCTCCATAGATCCTAGAACCTAAACTTAAAAAGGTAATGTTTGTACTCTCCGTCAAAGTTGAGACATCTATTTTGGGAGGTACCAGGTTTTCCAATACAGATAAACACAAGGTAAAATCTCCTCTCCTGCCTTACCTTCTCCAGCACCCCTTTTGATGAAAAATTACGTCTTCTATGTCAAAAGAGAGTAGCTAGATTCACTAAAGAACAACAATCTGATCGTGAAAAAAATAAGAAATATTCGAGAGCAACTTAGAAATTTTTACAGATGAACAAATCCTGGAACATGGAGCCAAATTGCAACAACACACGGTACTTGTAGGGAGAAAAACTAGTAGGACTTACCCGAAAAAAACTCTTGTCCAGAAGGTTATTTGACCAAGAGAATTTGATATACTCGAGACAACTTATTTGTCTAGAAACTTATTTATTTAACAACAAGTAATAGTTCTGAAAATAAAGTAAACTCTGAAGGTGATGCAGCTTCTTCATCCTCACCATCAAGTCTATAGCAAGATTTCCTATTTCTGTCAAACTTCATCAACTTCATTTTCCTTGTTGTCATCATTGCCGTCTTCACTCATCGTTGTTGTTATCTTCATTTTCAGAGTCAGCATTATAATCATCCTCGTCACCTCCATCATCATTGACTCTATCAGTCCAGTAGTCCTTCGCCTCTTCCTAAATATGCTATAACCATTGCTAGTTACGACTTAAACTTCTTCTAGGTTTCCCCACTCTTCAATAAACGAACCAATCCTATTTAATATGTTTGAGCATAACTCACTAACCATGACAGCAATCTTTATTTTTCTCTACAGTCCCGTAAATAAAATCAAAAAAAAAATAAACAAAACAAAAGATGGATAAATTTATGAGTCCATAGAAGATTACATCTTTAAAAACATTAAAAAATAACTAACTAGGATTTAGAGCCAGATTAAGCATGCTACGGTAACAACTTAGTCATGACAAACAAAGCAACTAAAAAATCAAAAATCATATATTACAAGTTTCAAAACATTAAAAGGCAACTAAGTAAGATTTAGAACCAAGTTAAGCATGCTAAAGGAACAACTTAGGCATGATGTACAAGTAACTAAAAAATGGGGGAAAATCAAGTATTCCAAATTTATAAAAACATTAAAAAAGCAACTTAGTAGGATTTAGATTCAACTTAATCATGTTGCAATAACAACTTGGTTATGATGATCAAACAACTAAAAAATGAAAAATCAAGTGGTCGGACTATTAAAACATGAAAAATCAACTAAGCAAAGATTTAAAACCAACTTAAGCTTGCTAAAGGAACAACTTAAGCATGATGAACAAGCAACCAAAAATGAAAAAATCAAGTATTCAAACTTTCAAAACAGTAAAAAGCAACTAAGTAGGATTTAGAACCAACTTAAGCATGCCGCAGTAACAACTTAGCTATGATGATCAAGGAACTAAAAAAATGCAAAGTCAAGTATTCAAACTATTAAAAATATTAAAAATCAACTAAGCAAGATTTAAAACCAACTTAAGCATGCTAAAGGAACAACTTGTTCGTGTTGAACAAGCAACAAAACACTTGGCTCCCAACAAAACAACATTTTCTAACAACATTTCATTTATCCAGCTCATGGGGTAATTACTTGTACACAACTTAGACATATTCAGTACACATTAACAAGTAGCAGTGAGTAACTTAATTAAAATGTCTAAACAACTTACCATGGTTGGGGGCCACGACCAGTGAGTGCTTGTGCTAGGCGTCATGTCCACCGCCACTGGCCCGAGCTCACTCTAGTCGCTAGCAACCGGTCGAAGTCCATTGCCGGCTCACGCTCGCGCTAGGCACCATGGCCATCGCCCCCTAGCTCGATCTCGCTCTAGGCGCGAACAATGAGATGGGTGGTGGCAGCTGGTCGAGGACCGGCACCGGTTAATGTTCAAACTTTCAAAATATTAAAAGGAAACTAAGTAAGATTTAGAACCAACTTAAGCATGGTAAATAAACATTACTCCAAGAGATATATATATATATCAAATCCTACTTCACCTCAAGTGTTTAGTATTTCCTAAGAGGAATATTCTACTTCTCTAACTTAATGCTTCTTTAATATGAGCTTGGTTATACTATATTAACTGTAGCTACCTCAGTAACTCATACTCCAGCTTCACATTGTAGCTTTGTGACTTGTCATGACTAACCTAGGATAACATAACTATACTAGGGTTTAATCATGTTCTATCCACCAGTGTCACTTATATATGATATAATCATTCACTCTTAGTGACTTGAGCATGATCATTATAATCATTTGATCATTTATGGCTTAGGTTTCCAGTTTGATAATCAAGGCTTTATCAATACATCATTACAGTTGTATTATAATTATCTTCTCACTATCTCTGACTGACTAGAAGATATTATTCATTGACTATATCTACTCGATTCAATAGTATTACTCCTGGTAAATATCTTCAACATTCATCCTTGTAATCCTCTTTGTTACCACGAATATCTTTATTTCAAATAACTCTTCTATCCATTCAGGAGTGAGTTAACTCCATCAATTATCATATTGATCTTATTCTCTTCCAACACTCCCATCCTATAGATGATATCTAAATATAGAATTACCACCTACCTCTTCTTACTTCTTTCTTTATAGGCTTAAAGTGATTGTTATGGTGAGAACAAGAGTTGATAGATCAAGAATTGATAGGCTAAAAATTGGTGAATCAATAGTTGATTACTCAACATTGATGAACAACAGATATTAGGATAAAGTTCAATAGAGATGATAAGGATTGATAGGGAAAGAAAGATATGTGATGAATGATCTTGAATTGGTTTCATTCCTACTCCATATAACTAAAGATTTAAGGTTAAGTATTACCATGATACTCATGGTAGAGATATATAAGATTAAGATAGGTCAAGATTTAGTTATAAATTCTTGTTACTTTAGTTTTATTCAAAACTTGGTATTCATGAGTTATTGTAATGAATACTATGATATGATCACTTAAGGATCAAATTATAATCATTAATCAATGTGTAATGGTTTAGTTTCATTATATTTGATCTACCCTTGGATCAAATTACCATTACCCAAAATAATGTTTTTAGCAAAGGTCATATTGAAACTTATTGCAGTCAACTTGATGATCTACTTAAATTCCATCAAGTTAAGAGAAGCTTCAATCACTTTGACAAGTTTTGTTCAAAAGCTCGAAAATTATTTGGATTTTCTATGCATGAATGCAATGCACACATCTGTGTTCAGCTTATTTCTAAGTTCTAATGCTGGGATGTTATAGTGACAGAAATCTCTACGGTAGTAGATGTGCTGTTGCCACTAGGGAGAAAACAACGGTCTCTTGTTCATGGAACAAGTGGATTGTTTATTTTACACACTTTGCTTAAAGCAGTTGTCTGTTGCTTGCAACTTAATACTGGAGGGGGTTCAAATGATAACCTGAAGGTGGACTTCTAGTCATAGATGCAGTTGGATGGCGGTCTACGTATATTTTTGTATTGCCCAATCGAATCTCATAGGATCTTTTTGTCTAGTATTGCATTGTTGTGTCTTGCTCAGTCCTGTCAATTGTCCCGTTGTAATTTGTTTACCCAACATGTCATGTTTGTTTATCTAAAAAGAACACCTCTAGTGAACTATGGACCCCGGTCCAATCTTTACCATTGATACATCTTCCACTGTTACTGTTTACTTGCTGCAAATCATCATCACCTTCCACACCATACAGTTAATTCTTTATTACAGCAACCGGTGAGATTGACAACCTCACTGTTAGTTGGGGCAAAGTCTTGAGTTTGTGTTGTGCAGGTTTCTACGTTGCTTGCAACACCTTTAAGGCGTTTCCTTCCTCCTACTGGTTCGATAACCTCGATTTCTTACTGGGGAAAACTTGCTGCTGTGCTGCATCATACCTTCCTCTTGGGGTCTCCCACTGAAGCGTTCAACACGCATCACACCTCCGTTGCACCATTCGTCGTGGTCTGCCGCCCGCTCCTGCCTCCCACACGAGGACGGAGGTGCCTGAGGTGCGCCCGCCATGCCCCCGTCTTTGACGGCCGAGCGTCGCCACCATCGCCGGCTCCGGCGGAGGCGGCCAGGGAGGCACGATATTTGGGGCTAGGTAGCTAGGGTTCGGGGGGCTCTGGAGTCGCTCGCGCGAGCGACCCGAGAGGAGAGTTTTTTTTGTTCTTGCCCGAGAGGGACCCCGTCAGGGCGTTGCGGTGGCTATGGGCTGCCCTAGGTCGGCCTAACCACCCATAGAGCCTCATGGATTCGCAGCCTCCAATCTTGAAAAACAACGAAGAACGAGAAGAAAGATAGAGAGAATAAAAATTAGATGAACATGAAAAAGTAGTACATGTGTTTGTTCGATTGGTGTCGGTTCAATCGGGCCTTCACCCCTTAAGTATACAAGGAGCGGCTGAACTTTTCATGCAAGAAAGAGGCTTAGAATCACGTCCAAAACCCTAGTTGGGGTCAAATTTGGATGGTCTGGTCCGCACTTTTCGTAACTGTTCGGCCAAAAACTCGTATGTAACTTTCTGACCACTTTTGAGGTAGTAAACGAGATTGGATAAAAATCTCGTAAAAATAAAATTTGTTCGTCTCAAAAATACAAAGAACTTTTATTTTTACCACTTTTCCATCCGACCTAGTTTTGATAGCCTTTTTCCCTTGTTTTCATATCAAACTCAGATTTTGGTCAAATGAATTTAAGTCTGTTCAATCGTATTTTGAAGATGACTCCAAAAACAAAGATGTTCGTCTCGAAAAAATGAAAAACTTTTATGTTTTGCACTTTTTCATCCGAAGTGATCTTAACCTATTTATTTACATTACACCGAAATGTGTCAGTTTATACAGTTTTCCGTCTCGTCCACGCCTCGGGGCAGACCCAGCTCGCCTAGGGACAGACGTGTTTGAGGTCGGACGACCAGATCGGAAAAGTTTAGCTTTAGACACTATTTGGGTTTTAAAATTTGTATACTAATTTAGATCAAGATAATTTAAAAACCAAAGTTATTTGTTTTAATGAGACGCGCAATTTTCATGTTTAAAACTTTTTCATTTAAGATCTGCTTGAAGAAGTCATAGTTGACGCCTTCATATATCAATCTCCGTCTTCTTTAAACATTAGCATAATCGGCTATTAAGCCTGATTATTGCTTGACTTAATACAATTCTTTGATAATAATTAATAATCCTTCTAGTGGATCTTCCTGAGTGTCTCTCTCCATTTTCTTTGATTAGCTACGAGCCTAAAATGAGTGCCAACACATGTCCCTCTGTTTTCAGGCAAAACTTGCGTGCTAGAAAATAACTTGCTCCACTTTTAGTCTAAGATGTCAACACTCGATCAGCCACTGGTTGTCTTAGGACGATAACTATATATCGGCCATATGTGCTATGGGTATATATCGGCCATTTTATGTCTAGACTTGTTACCACTTGGGTATAATTTCTTCAAATAGTTTTCATTTAGAACAACCATTTCATCTTGAAGGCTGATGAATATCACAATTTTTTTTGAACAACTCACACGGTGATCCTTGCCTGACCTTCATCCAAGTTCTTAAGAAGAATATCACCAACCTTTTGTCAAGTAATCAACTACATCAACCACGAGAATACGATCTCATAAAACGTTTTGGATCTACGAGGATTAGTTCTCTATAATATTGTTGCACCGATCTCGTAGATTAGATCTTGACTTTGCCATATATTAAATCTTGATCTTATGTGTTCATGTGATAGAAAATCTTGGTCACCGTAATTGCACCGGCACGGCGCGTCACCACTCCATCCGCTGAAGCTGAACGCCTCTCGCCTCATATCCAGGTACATCGTATAACTAGTATTTTGTAGATCCCGTTGATAAATTACATAGTCCATTGTCTCCTAATGTGAAATTGCACAAGCCAAAAGTTTAATCAAAAATAAAATTTATTGTTTCCAAATAAACATTGTCTACTAGAAGACTTTTTGGTAGTACAAGATACTATCCATCGAGAATAAATTTCTGCAAAAATTTAACCATTCATATGATTTTCATATGGTTTCGTAAGTTTGACGAACCTATACAATCTAATAGGATCTAGCTCTCTGTCGAATGAAAATTCTATATTATTGTAATTTAATTAATATTTTTGACGATCCACAATATATTTGTGTGACATCTATTGCACATATTTTTCTTTAACACCTAGCTTGGTATATATTTGGATGATAGCTATTTGGACTTTTTTTTCTTACCTCCCCTATGACCAAATCCTGGCTCCACCAAGGAGAGTCTACTACTTTTAGCTATAGTGACGACTTAAAACTTAAGTTTGCATGTGGCAATTTTGTTTTGACCCGTTGAAACCCATATAGAGACCCTATATATCTCCGTATAGGTGTACTTTGTCGAATGGCATTCAATCCTTGCCCCTTGCCCTTTAGCCAATCAATCAATCACGCAGGAAAATTTTAGAGCTCTATCTTTAATTCTTTATGTAGTGTATCCAATTCTTCACAATTTGGAGATAAGAATGGCTGGATGTTAATTTTAGTGTTTTGCAAATAAAAGTATATACATATTATCTAATAGCTTAAGTTTTTTTCGCAAAAAAAAAAACTTAAGTTTGGTCACATACAGCAACGCTGAGGCCATCTGCCACACGCACTGCCGCTGGTTCTGGGCCTATGTTGATCGCTGCTCCTGTTTGTGGGCCAGTCTGAAGCGTACGTACAGCCTCTCTCATGTTTTTCACACCTGTCGAGGCTAGGCCAGGGTCTGCTCCCGCTAAGGTTCGTTAGAACGGAGCCGCCGCCGCTCCCACCTCCAGGCGCGGCCATTGGTGCCACCGCCGCTCGCCGCTTCCATCTCCTTCGCTTCTGCCGCAAAAGCCACTCTAGGCCGGGTGATCTTCCCAGCCCGCATCCGGTTGCCCCTCGCCACGGCCAGTCTCCCGCCGCCACATCTGCACCAAGCTGGTGGCATGTGTTCCACGACAGGCTACCAAGGGGGCCACCTTGGCGGAGCTAGAAGCGAGCAGTTCAATAATGGGGAGAGAGGACAGGGCTGCCGGAGTTCATTAAGTGGCACACGACGCAGCTGCTCAAGGATTTGATTCATGATCAATTGATCTGGTTGTTGTGTCAATGCGGGAACGTCCTCACCCCCAAGGAAACGAAGGCAAGAGCCGAACTCTTCTCTAGCATCTCTATCTCAAGAAATCAGTGACTCGGAAGGTGGTTGCACAGCAAAGCAGATTGTGTACCGTTGACAATCTGAAACAGATTGAGGAGACGTCTGACTGCTGAGTAGAGACGAACCACTATCATGCCTCAACTTCTTAGGCATGTAAAAACCTGGAACCTCAGATTCCCTCCTCTATTTTTCAGTTTGGTGAGTTCTTCATTGAAGACACCGTCTGATGTATATATAAGTTTTGTATTTCCATTGCTCAGCAATACTCTGGATGACTTTATGAGCTGTTGGATAGTAATATTGGTCAGCATCGGCTTAAGCACGGAACAACCAGGTTACTTTTATGCCAACTCACTTCATTGCTTACGTGAGGCTCTCCAAACATTTTTTTTTTCATGTTACCTCACCTTATATATACGAATTGGAGTGTTTGCCAATTGCAATGAAACTACTTGAAAAATCCTCTTGAATTAATTTATAGTGCTAACAGTATAGGAAATGCCTGCTTCTTTGTCAAAAAATAGAAAAAACAATCCCTATCAATAAATGTGCCCCTGTCAAAAAAATTTTATGATTGGCAATATTAATATGGACCCCTTTTTTGGACACATCAAGAAATAACCGATGCGGAGTTTTCAGGATCTCCGCAAGGTAATTGATTGGATGTATTAGGAACTACATGATCATATTTTTCTTTGGTTATATCCCATTTATGGTTATTATGTTTAAACATGGGATCTGGTCTGAAGCTGCATGGTAAAGCACGGAGATAATGAGGGATGATAATGCAATCAAAATCAAAGTGCATAGTGTGTATTAAGTGCTTCTTTCTTCTTATTTTTTTCCTTGCATACTTGTGTGGGATGGAACATCCTGAAGTTGTTACTTGACCTTTAGAAGCAGTTTACTCATCTCCAAAAGAAAAACAAGGGGGACATGTAAGCCAATTGTCCCAAAATTGTTCTCTATTATGGCGTCTATTAAGTGACAAGAAGTAGATATGAGGTATCAGGAGATCAAGGTCTTTGTAATGCTACTTTATAGTTCTTTGTGTATGATGTATAAAATCTTATGAGAAGCAAGTTCTTGAGATTGTTCATATTTTACTTTATCTGGACCAGTTTAGAGTTTATTTTGTTCACAAGAGATGCTTCTGAGGTTGTGTGCTTGTAGACAATCATTAGTGCTATTTTGGAAAGTTTGTACCACTGTATTTATGTGCAACCATTAATTTTTACTTTTAATACTTAATTCTGAAACAAACTAGGTTTGGACGTGTGTAAAACTTCTCAGTTGGAGTAGGCTCTAAGTAGTGAACATGCAGATTGACTATGTAACACATGGTTATTTCCTGTAACAACCACGAATGGACACTTATCAAAGTTCTAGAGCAGTCTGTAGCCTTGAAGCGACAATTTGGTTAGTCTGTAGACTGGGCGTGTTCTCTGTAGCCTTGAAGCGACAATTTGGTTAGTCTGTAGACTGGGCGTGTTCGGCAATCGCCTAGTTTTCCAAAACTCCTCGCTTCCAGCTTCTTGATCCGTCGCCAGCTTCCCGTGCGGAGCCGGAAACGTTCGGCCAGCTCCTTCTGGTTCGGCTGGGCTGCAACCCATTTAAACTGGGCTGGCCCGCTTGGACATTAGAGTATTTTCTAGTTTTCCGAACTTGGTCGTTCTGGACTGTATGTTTCGCTATGTTTTTTCTGTTACTGAACCTGATACTCAAACGTGATACTACTTCCCTAGTTTGACCTGTGACCAGCTGATGGTAGAAATTTCTGAACCCAATTAGTGATTCAGCTCACCTAGAGGTACTGGAGGAGGACGCCGGCTCCAGGAGGTGCTCGGGGACGGAGGGAAGCGGCTGCTGCTTCAAGTCTGGGACGAATCCTGGCCGAGACGAGGTGGGTCGGCGCGGAGATGACCTGGGTCGCGGCTAGGAAAGAAGGAGTTTCGGTGGAGAAGGGGCCCGCGTGGATCTAGGCGGCGGCCGGAGGAGTGGGTCATGGGGGAGACTGCGTGCTGGCCTGAGGAACGAACTCCGGCAGCGGTGGGTTGGTACGTGTGTGTGGCGGCAGCAGACCGTGGTCGATTGGGGAGACAGAGGGAGGAATAGAGAAGGGGGCGTGGTCGAGTATCTCCTGCGCGAAACGTTTTCTGACTAGGCGGTGGCAATTTTGCGTAATTTCTCGCTGCTCCAGCGTTTGCCGATCCGGGAAGTCACAAAAGTGGTGCTCCACGGTTTGTATGTGAAAAAGGGGCAGCTTCGCGGATCTAGCTCCGTGAAGTTTGGACGTTCGGTGACGCTTCATGGTGAATTTGTGGGAAACTGGAAGTTGGAGAGTTGCCGAACACGTCCTAAGAGTTCTAGAGCAGTCTGTAAACTTGAAGCGACAAACAGTAACAAACACAAGCATTTATTTTTCTTAAATAAATCTAGAACTTCGCTATTTTCTGGTATGGCATTCCATTTGTTGCTTGGTTAATCAGTATTATTTTCTTGGTCAATTATCAATAAATATGACAGTTTGATTCTCACGGGTGCCGGTGCTCGATCACGCCTAGCGACAGTTCGATCATCTTGGGTACCGGTGCTCGATCATGTCTCGGGTGCAGGTGCTCGATCATGCCTAACTATTATATCAACGTGGATTATGCATACCAACCTATTTAATTTAGAAGGGCAATAAAACAACAACCAATAACACTAAATGTGTTACAATCATTGGTGATGTCGCCAAAATAGAGGTGATCGCACCATGCCTGCCACGGAGTGCCAAACGGTTTGTATGCGGCGCGGCGAAGCGCGCTTTTCTCTTTAGTATGTCTATATTTCTAGATATGTTTGTATATACATTAATTAGCCGTAGGGGCCCCTGCTATCAACTTTGCACTAGGGTCCCAAAAATATAGAGCATTGACACGCAACTAACCTTAAGTGTTTACTACTAGTGTTGATGAGACGGAGAGAGCGAGAGTGATGTCTAGCACAGTCCACATAACCACGGCATGATCGTAATCGATCTAGCTCGGCTGTTATTGTTAACGCCCAACATGCAGACACACCGGTCGATCAATTAGCGCCCACACGGCCAATTTGGCTGCCTACTGTGTACTATATATGCGCGCACGCCGGCCAGCGGTTAAACCGTCTTTGTCTGGTAGACATGCGTCCGGTCGATACGCCGTACTAACGTGGTTCTCTCCTCTGAAAAAAAGGCAAAGCGACACCCTTGATGTGACAAATTATAATGGAGGCAATCTCGATCGGCCTGCCGTTGATCATGTGGAACAAGTGTCCTCCGTGTTTCATCATGATCGAGTATGATGGTCTAGGTACCTAAACCCGGGAGACCATGGAAACTTGGTTATCTTTTCAAGTCGAGCGTGTTGGCAAGCATGTTACCCACCTTCCGCTCGCTTTGGCAGCACACAGTAATCCAACTGTTTGACACTACTTTGTAGAGTACATTTCTCATCATCAAACTGCTCCACCAAAGTAACATAATGTATTTTCCACATAGTACTACTGCAAGTGTCGAAGGCGACAGCATAACAGCATCAACAGTTCGTCCAAGGACAACCGCACGAGATATTTCCTATATTAGCGGCCACACGGACTGTTCGCAAACCCCAAGGAAACAAAGCCCTGGAACTTAGCCTAATTGTCCTTTTCAAGACAGTGACAAGAACCAAACAGGGCGCATCGCCGACTAATAAGGATGCAAGTCACATGCCCAAAAGTAGTAACCGAGCCATACAGCTTTCGTGTGTAATTGCGTAGTGTATGGCAGACACATAACATTTGCATATACAAACAATACAGGCACGACGACACAATAGGCAGAAGCATAGAACAGCTGAACAAGTATCACTATGCATTCGTAGTACCGGGCCAAAGTACATTACAGACTGACAGCAGTATCACTCCCATTTGAAGGTAAAACTGTCAAGAAGAAAATTAACCCAATCTAGCCAACCACTGAAGATTCTTACAAAAGAATGAGACCTCAAAGGACTATATCTCACAGGCCGAGTCCCAAGCCAATATATCTACAACCCCATCAACATTTCAGTGTCTCTGATCCAGCTGCATAAACCCCCCTTACAAGCGGGGGAACCATCAGCCGGAGCTTCTCGCGTACCGCTATGCTTCAAATCGTGTATGGTTTGGCATGTCGACGCGCTTCAAACGAAGAAACAAAAATCCCCATTATATTCCTTGTATCCTATCATCACTCGGTGACCTGCTCGCCGATGAGATCGAGTCCGACGAGCAAGAACGAGACCCCTTGGAACAGAAGGAAGTAGAAATGTATGCCTTGGACCGACAGCAAGCTGCGGGCAGCTGCTGTCAGGAGAAGGAAGGAGAGAGCTAGTTCTTTCCTGTATAGCCTATTATGTTTCTTCTTTTTGGGATCCACTTTCAGGCGGGATTCCTCCTTTGCTAGCGAGTCGAGGTTGGGTGCAGAACCTACCCTCAGGTGCTTAGGCTGCTTCTCGTTCTCGATGAGGGCGACGAGATCGCCCTCGGAGGAACGCCCCGATTTCTTGGTGACAACCCACTCATAGGCGCTTCCGAGCTGGAACAAGCCCGAGATCATGGCGTTGAACTTGGTCACTGACATGGTGTTCTCGAACAAAAGGTAGGGAACAATGAACGGGAAGGACTTTGGAGCTGGGAGTATGTTAAGTAAGGACATGGTTGCTGGAATGTAGCAGACTACCCAAATAGGCAGCTCAGCTTCAGGAGCAAACATTGTCATGGGAAGGATGACGCAGAAAAGAGTGAAGGAGTAGAAGGGTAAAATAAGTTTGCGCAGGAGGAAGAAAAGGAAAATAAGGTTGAACTTCTTCCAAAACCCAATCTGCAAAAGAGGTAAGCAATGTCATCCCTGGTGCAATGATACATAAAAAAGTGGGGCTAAAGTGTGACAGCTAAGGATACTGATCAAGTGTAGAAAATGACAAACGAAAATCATGCTCATGAAAACAAAGTTGCGCTTTGGCACAATTCACACGTCAGCGCTTTATGCATTTCAATAGAGTTTATCCTAAATTTGACTGTAGGCGGTATTTGACCAAATAAATTTCATTAAAATGTCAAAGAAAAGAGCAGACAAAACGTGAATGGAGAGCCTTCAAAAGACTGGAACTTAGGAAAGCAAGCTCGTGAAAATGTAATTCTAATTATATAATCAAAACAGAACTACTAAACAATTGGTGGTTGCCATGGAAAAATACCCCAAACAAAACCCTTTCCCCCTTCCAGCATAATACAAACAAGTGTCATACATTGTGAAGGACCGGGAGGGGGCAGGGAAGGGTGAAGCCACAAAAGGAACAACTGATTCAGTCTGTAGAAGTCGATTTCTAAGAGACTCCATAACTAGTTTGGTACTGCATCCTATGTTATTTTGATGATCCATAATTTTAATTGACTATACTTCAAGCAGAACGAAGTTTATATAAATGTATAATTTAGTCATGAAAACTTGCAAAGATGCACCCTACTGGTGCTTCCTGAAAAATATGCATGCTGCCGTTGTGCCTTAATCAACTGAATGCAGAAAAAATATTCTCAACGGCCAAGAAAAGGACTAACGTAAATCAAGTGTACTTGCAACAGAATTATATTTTGGATGGCATGATTTATATCATGCAGATAAACTCAGCTTTCAGAGTATGCCTATAAGATGAAGTTCATACCTTTGATTTGATGATGTCCATAAAGCAGAGCCTAAACAACTGCATCGGACCAGAATGCCATCGATGTTGCTGCTTTCTGTATGCTTCATATGATTCCGGCAATTCACACTGGCACTGAAAGGGAAATTGTGTAGAAAAGTTTCAATTATCATAACAAATTTGAATATTACACATAATTGCCATAAAACCATACGTAAATGTCATAAAACCACCATAACAGAGTTTATTTGTGTACCTCAACATCGTTAAGATACAGAAACTTCCATCCCTTGAGATGCGCTCGGACAGCAATATCCATGTCTTCAACTGTTGTTCTCTCCATCCATCCTCCAGAGTCCTCGAGCGCCTTAATTCTCCACACTCCAGCGGTTCCGTTGAACCCAAAGAAATTGAGGAATGCCCCATTAACCTGCTGCTCCACCTCAAAGTGGAAACACAGATTGATGTTTTGCAGCCTAGTTAATAAGTTTTCATCCTTGTTTACAAACGACCACCTTGCCTGAACTAGTCCGACATCCTCTTTGCCCTGGAAGTTCCACAGGCAGCTAGTCAGATGATAGAACTTTTATGGACTCGTCCTTAGATAAGAATGTAGCGTGCACATATGTAAAAAAAATTAGCTAACCTTGAAATGGGGCACAGTTAGCTTCAGGAAGTCTTCTTGTGGCTGGAAATCAGCATCAAAGATGACAACAAACTCATAATCTTTCACATAACTGCAGTTCATGGCTGACTTGAGGTTTCCAGCCTTGTAGCCGTCACGGATCACCCGGTGTCTGTACAATATCCGGACACCCTCCCGTTGCCATTTCTCGACCTCCTCTTTGATGAGAGCTGAAGTCACGACATCGTCAGAATCATCCAGCACCTGCACCAAGAAGTTGGATCTTGGCCAGTCCAGATTGCAGACAGCTCCGATGGATTGCTGATACACCTGCAAACATGCACATCAAAGAAATGAGGATGCAAGTTTCAAATCGATTGCACAGTTTTACTCAAGATTTCCCTCATCTGGGATTGTTTGAAATGAAGCTTAGCTTGCCCTATGGTCCTCTCTATCTACTTTAATAAAGGAATAAGTTAGTTAACAGCGACGTCTAAAATGTGTCTTGAAATACTAAAAAAGAAGTTGCAAAAACTAGGCAGACATAAGCGTGCTTTAGAAACATTCAAGCTCCCCATCCCCAAAAAATGGAACTCTTGAGTTCAAATACTCCAATCGAATCTTCAGTCCACCAAACAATCCATAATTGCAAACCCGGAGTCTATAGAGCTTGGTCAAAAATAGAAACCGTTTCATTCTATATCTTGTAAGCAACACTCCAATCCCAAAGTGATACCGTAGAGAACAATATTATGCGTAGGTGGCGCTCCAACCAAGATAACCCCATCTAAACCGTCCTATGGTTCCTATCCACCCAATCGCAGCTCAAAATCCGAATCTCTCGATCTCTGCAGCCGCCAATGCGGCCGGGGCACTTGACGACGCCCAATACCAAACTGCATTGAACACGGAAAATTGTGCAGTAAGAAGAGGAAAACTACTAGGAATTTGCTTTTTTTTTGTCACCTCCTTCTCGTTGCACATTGGAATCTGCACGAGCACCATGGGGAAGTCCTGGAGGCCGGCCTCGACGTCGTCCGCCCCTTTGCCTGCGGCAGCAGCGACGTTGGGCACGGGCTTGATCCCCCTGAGCTTGATCCAGAAGCAGCCGAGGCAGAGGATGAGGCGGTCGGCGGTCTGGATCATGAAGAGCACGACGCAGGCGTTGGTGAGGAACTGCAGCGCCGGGCCGAGGTAGGCGACGCGGGCGCGCATCCAGGAGCCGTAGGCGGCGGCGAAGAGGCCCTGGACGTCCTCGAGGTCGGGGACGGCGGCGGGGAGGTGCCATCCCTGCGCGTGCGCGGCGACGTCGACGGCGAGGAGGAGCATGGAGAAGAGGAGGAATGCGCGGAGGAAGCCGTAGAACCTTGCGCGCAGCGCGGGGCTCTCCTCGCCCGGCGCCCGCGGCGCGGCGTCGGCGTCGGAGTCGGAGTCGGTGCGCCCCGCCGCCACCCGCCTCCGCGCGGCCGCGGCGACGGAGAGGGCCGCGGAGGCGGCGCCCGTGAGCTTCCCGGCGGCGCGGTGCGCCTTGAGCAGCAGCACCCAGGTGATCTGGCGCGCGTTCTTGCCGCGGCCGTCCTTGCCCCCCGCGGCGCCGGGCGAGCCCGGCGGCGGCACCTCGGAGATGGCCCAGTCCGGGGTCTGCATCTTGACCACCACGGGCGTGCCGCCGCCGCTGACACCTCCGCCCCGCGCCTCCTGCCCCCACCACGGTGCCATTGCTCACCCCACCCCCAAATGCCGCTGGCCCCCTTCGTGGCTGTGGCTGTGGCTCCCCTCACCTCCTCATCAGACACACACAGCGGCTAGCTAGCTAGAAGGAAATGGCAGGGTGTCAGACACGAGTCCAGTGAGGATCCCGCGAGGAAGAAGAAGAAGAAGAAACAGGTCGCGGCTGGGGATCCAGCTCGTCTCAGTCTCGGGCAGCTCGGGACAAGCCCAGCCTTTATACACCCTCCCCTATGATTACCACAGCGCCGCGACCATCACACCTCCTCCTTCTCCTCCCTTTGGCTTGTGCTTCCAGCTGGAGAGCAGACTAGTACTACTAGTACACGCAGGGTAGTAGGAGGGGGAGGGGCAGAGGACGGCCTTTACGCACGAGTTCGCGCGGGCTTTAAGCGGCTGGATTAACGTAATCTGCCCCCGGAAAGACGGAATCAGCCGCGTGTCTGTCTGATTAATTAACGGGGGAATGGGCATTGTCCTCCTCCTTGGGATCGGCAAATGGCGGACTTGTGTCGTCCTCGTCCCTCCCTTTGGGTCTGGGTCTGGGTCTGGGTCGGTCGGTCGGTCGGTCGGACTGATTGATTGATTAGCGCGGCGAGGGGCAATTAACCGTGGGGCGCAACGGGACACGTGAGGTGCGGGCTGGGCCTGGGGGGACTGGGCCCGTGGGTGGATGATTCGTTGCGTGGAGCCGGGGACGGTGTCGGTGGCGACCCCCCGGCTCCGGCTGCTGGGCCTCACTCACGCGTCCATCAGTCAGGCCATCATCCCACCGGTTCGGTTGGGTTCGGGTCGGGTCGGGTCGGGTTACTGCGCTGCCATGACGGACGATGCTCTGATCTACAGCATGTTCCGTTGCTTGCTTGCCCCTGTTACCGGAACCAGAACCAGCAGCACCTTCCCGTCCTCCCTGTCCCCCCTCCATTCTCCACCGTCGGCCAAAGCGTAACTTTTGACAGCAGCGGCTAATTCTTCTCCGTCCGTCTGGCTCTGTCGGTCGTGGCGAGCTTCTCCCCTGCTGCTAAGTGGGCACGCCACGCATGCATGAACCATCGTCGTCATCATTGCCGCTTCACGTGCCAGATACGAGGCGATCGATCCATGGGTCGTAGCGTCGTACGTGAAGACGCAGTGCTCCCCTCCCCCTAATCAGTGTATGAACTGGTGACTGGTAATTGAGAGCGATAAGCGCCAATAAATTCCCGATCGCCCAATCACCGAATTTACGGCAGCCGGCAGGCAGTCCTAGCATTATTGGTGGTGGCACCGGCATAAAACCACAACACAGGCCAGCGAGATTGCAGGCGAATTCAAGGCCCCCAGAGCGAGCCACCCCTCCTCGCCCAGCTGCCATGCGTCGTTGTCTCGCATGCCGCTGGGCTGCGTTTTTTCAGTGGTACAGCACGTCCAGCATCAGTTACGCTCGCACTGTACTCCCCTTAATTCCCTCTCGGGTACAGGACGACGACGACGAACGATGAGGCATTGTAGTAGTAGTACTCTACTCCCTCCAGGAACGAAAACACACTGTCAGCTTGAAATACGCTCGTCAGAAACATCTCTGGCCTCTGGGGTCATGATGGTGGCTGGCTGGCTGTGGGTGGAGCTCGGTCCTGGCATGGCATGCCACGGTCAGATCTACTGCTGGGATGGGAACATTGGGGTCGTTGATGGCTTAGCGGTACTTTGTTTCTTGCGGAATTTTGTTCTCCAGCAGCTACTACTGGCTGTTTTGTTTCTACTACTGTAGTATGCATGCCAATTTCTGGTTTCGGAATGTCACTCTGTCAGCTTCGGTCCTTCTTCTGAATCTGTACTGCTAACACACGAATCTAAAATAAGAATTTCTTGGAAAAAATTGCAAAAGCTCTTGATCGGGCCGATAGAAGCAAATGAGGCATCAAGTTTAAGTACGTTGTTGAAGCGGCAGAAAACGTAGTTCGCTAACTTTTCATCATAATAATACAAAAGGGGTCAATTAATAATTATACATAAATAAATAGTCTACGAGGTCTGGTCCAAACAAAAACAAAAAATTATAGTACTCTAATCCGGTATAATGATCAAGAGATGCGATCAAAACAAAACAAGATCAAGCAAAGGATCTGTCCCTCCGTCCGTGCAGTACCTTTGTTTCAGCAAATTATTAGAGAGAGAAAGAGAGAGGGGGGAGATGAACTGAGGAAGAGGATTAGATCTGGGTGCTAGCAGCAGCACGAATGACCACTTGGCCTGATTGGAGGCTGCATGCATGATGGCACCTGATTAAACGTATGGAGAGTTAACAGCGCGGAGGTGCGTAGCGTGACCATGTTCGGTTGGTAGGATATGTACTACTAGCAAAGCCTCACTGCCGAGCTAGATAGTTCAGTCAAGCTTTGGAGATTGCACGTTGCTGGATCCATGCATGCATGTGGCGGAGTTGCTCAAACTGTATGGTCTTCCATGTTGCAGAGGGACCAGGCCCTCCAACCTATTAGTATAAGTTTTGTAATGAGGAGAGGACCGTGGTCGGGATCGAATCAGGAATAACTTACCACTTGCTAAAAATCAACTCAGTTGTTCAGCTGGTATCATCCATGGTTCCTCGTTGAATACTTTTCTTGGAAACGTAGAGCTTCTGCTAGTATCTTCCAACTCTTCTACAGCTCAAAGACAAAAAAACCTGCAAAAATCAACTTTCTAGGCATAGAGGAAGATACATTTTGGAGCAATTTAATAAAATATACCGAGGGTAGGAGCATGCCTTCTGGTGCTTTTTCTTAGAGTATATATAATCAGACCATAACGCCAAAGAGCTAGAGCAACACATTCTGCTATAAACATGCATATCCTTCTCCTTCTTTACCGAACAACGCAATTTCAGGAAGCAGCCGGGGAAAAGACATACACGTAGCAATCATGAAAGACAGAAAGAAATGATCAGGACAAACTAATACAGACACAAGCCAAGATTGGATCTGCAAATGCCCAATTGGGCTTAGGTGGGACAGGAGGATTTCCCTAGAATGCCTTGGGTGCCTTGGTCACCCAGGTAACCAGGAAATAAGGCGAAGTTTCAGTTCTAGCCGCACATTTCAAATTTATTGACACTGACAGAACTTAAATGTCGGCCTCAAACGTTTGACTGTTTTTCTTTCGCTTTTCTCCTCGGGGTACAAAATTATTTTGCTCCATGAAAATATAAAGTGAAAAAACGGAAATAATTGTTGGACAAATTGTACCTGAAATTGTTGATCGAGATATGCGATCAAAACAAAACAAGATCACGCAATATACCACTTTTTTGCCAAAATACAAATATACAATAACTGGTATGGAGTCTGCTCTACGTAACATGAAAGCTCTCATCCCCCCCCCCCCCCTCTTATCTCTCGAGCGACTACATTAGAGGCTCGCGGGAGTCCAGGCCCCTCCTGGATACTCTCCACTCGAATAGCCGGTCGGAGTTGGGCAGGGGGAGGCGCCGGAGTAGCTAGGTTTAGGGTTTTTCTTTGTTGCTTGTTTGTAGTGGGTTCTTTGCTCGGATGGGGAGTTCCAGATCATGGCGGCCAGATCTGGAGCCTAGGGTTTGCTAGGCCGGTGGGAGCAGAGGACCTCAAGGGCGACCACCGCGTCGTCAAATAAAGTCGCCCACCCTCATGTGATGTGTAAGCGATGCGCTCCTCTGCTTCTCCTAGCCGGCCATGGTGGCGGGGGAGAAGCGAAGAGACATGCAGCGTGGGGCGCTGGAGCCTCTCCTGGCCGGCCGTGGTGGCGAGGATGAGGGGTGTCATTGTGCGTCGTCCTCTGCATCGACAAAGTCAATTTTGTTTGGCATTGATACATGTAAGTTGTTTCCCTCCTTTCTTCTTCCTCTGGACGGCCATGGTGGCAAGGGGAGAAGGGGTCGGGAGGTGGTGCCAGAACAACTGTCTCAATGCCAGCGGGATGCAGCGAAGCTCAAGTTGCAGCAGTTCCCAAGAGACGGCGAGGAGCGTTGCCGCTATCATTGGCCAAGGGGGCCACTCCGCATATTAGAGTTGTGGCTCTAAGGATCTTTCTCCTCCATGCGGTGCTGCCGACATGGAGGTCTTTCGATCTCAGCACGGCGACCCATCCTGATGGCGGACCAAGTGGCGTAGTCCCCGGTGCCGCCGCCAGCGACCGTGTTGCAAGATCCAGTAATCAAAGCGGTGGAAACGAAGGACCAAATTTCTTTTTTTTTCTCTTCTGGGGTCCTTTGTGTAAAAATAGAGGCCAAGCTTGTATTTCTTGTAATAACTAGGGTCCTCTTTGTATTTTTAGCCACGGAGCTTCTAGGGCCTTCAGGCCTCTTCCCGTTCAAAAAAACCTATCTAACATGCTCAAAAGTCATGAAAATCAAATCGTCGTTATAACATAGACACGAGACTGGTTGCACCATTAAAATCGTAGGATTCAGATGTCACATATTTTAGGTTCATACAAGATTTTAAAACACTGGAATTTTGAGGTAGGTACCTTGACGAGTGGCACCGTGTTTTTTTAACAATCAGCAGGGGAGAGGGTCACGGCCTAAATATATTACTTCAAAGGTAGAACCCAGGTCTTATGAGCGTCGTGAAAAGAGGTAGTCACGCCACATGTCGGCGTGAATTTTTTGGACCAAGTTCTTACATCGATGGGACCATAGTGTAATGTCATCTACAGGCTTAGTAATTGTAACATAAAAGGGTTGGTCAATACTCCTAAAATCCATATTGTTTCTCGTGTCCCAAATCTTCCAAAGTATTATAATGGCGATAGAAGGCTACATAGAGGTGTGAAGCCCAGCATGAGTCGATGTAGTCCATAGGTTGGGGAAGGCTTGATAGGATGGTTGGATGTTGATTTTATTCAAGACCTCTTGTTCATGAGGGCACAAGAAGAAAAGATAGTCCCTAGTCTCCATTGGGTGGTCATATCTTGGGCAGATCGGCGATCCAACAATTGTTTTTCGGTGTAGATTTTCCCTTGTATTTAGTCTGTCCATGGAGAGAAGCCAACCGAAAACCTTCACCTTTTGCTGCATGAAGGAGTCCCACACATGTACCGTGTGCTGGTTCCTCAGCTGAGTTGAGAGGGCAGCGAGTACACGCTTTTGGTGGCGAAGCTTGAGCCATCTAGCATAGTTTACTGATCCACCTCACTCGACAACTGAACATCCTACAACAAGACACAAAGAGACAAGAGCTCGCTAGCAGCGGCCGAGGTTAGCCTATTACGAAGGTCAGATTCGAACTCGATCTACAGAATCGTTTGAGACTAAAGCATGTGGTTTAAGGTGATGCAAAAATACGGCGGGAAAGGCGGTGTCTAAGGTCTCGGGAAGGAGCCACCTATCAAACCAGACGAAAGTACTCTGGCCATTTCCTATATTGCGTTGAGAAATGAGTAGATGCATATCGGTTATGCTTGACTAGTTTTGCTAAGTATGTGGTATTTGAAGAGTGGTGTATGGGTATGGTGAGTGGTAGAGCAGCCTGTCCCGCCACGAGAGGTTTGATGCATGCATAAATTTGTAAGCAGAAAAATTTAGCATAAGCCAAATATTTTAAATTTCCAGATTCTCAACGCCTAGACCGCTAGCATTTTTTTAGTACAAACCTTATCCCACACGATAAAACATTGGACACTAGTATATGTTTCCTCTTGGGCCCAAAGAATGCCCTATTTTTCTTATTCAGCTTTTTTATGCTTTCTTTCAAAAGAAAAAAGGAAGACATAAGATCCATGGGGAGATTGTCGAGGACGGCCGTAAGAAGAGAAAAACTTCCACCTTTGTTTATGAGGGATGCACTCCAAGCGGCAAGGTGGATATTACTTTTGGTCAGGGCAAGTGTGAAAGCGGAGGAGGGAAATTTTTGGTGAGAGAGAGAGGCGAGCCGAGGTAAACCTAAGGGAAGTGGAAGATAGAGGTGCCTCAGGCAGTGGCCATAGAGTCCGTATCTGATTCAGAAATGTTCATAGGAATGATTAGAATAATAGACAAAATATTAATCATGTGAAATAGCGAAAACATATTAAGACATGTAACCAAACAGACTGCAAGACGTAGATCTTGAGATGCGATCAGAACAAGTTTGAGAAAGAAAACATACACGGCAACAGGAGCAGAAGAGGAACTGCCGGTGTTCGCGTTGGCACCGTCGTTAGCCATGTCGACGAAAAAGAGGGTGCTGATGTCGGGGAAGAAGTCCTCGTTGGGGAAAACGTCGGCGCAATCGCTATCTGAGAGGGAGTCCGTGATAAAGTCAGTAGTCACGCCGATAGCGCTCCCCAAAAACCTTATCGCCCTTCTCCCGTACAGGACTAGAAGCAGCAGGGTCTCGGAGGCCTATTGTCCCGGCTTGCGATGTATGCCGCAAGACGGGATGAGGAAGATCTAGGTAGCGCAGTGCTCTAAAACTGGAGACGCAAAGGAGTATGCGATGATGTGTGACAGTGTGTCTGAGAGGAGGCGCGACCTCTCTTTTATAAACCTGAGAGGGAAGCGAATGTATGCGGTGAGATGAAACGAATGGACGGAAGTTGAAGCGAACAGGCGGCAGCCCACGGGACAGCCTCCACTCAGTTTGTATTCATTTAACTCGTATTAAAAATCCACTCGAGCAAAAAATGTTTCAGCTTCTGTACAATTGTTCATATACCATTCATGCGTGGCAAAATAAAGCTCGGCTCAGCGAGATTCCCGCGGCGCGCGCGCGTCGTGACAAGGCGAGGCTGTAGGGGTTCGTAGCATGGAAAACAAAAAAATTCTATCGCATGCAAATAAACAAGCCAAGATCTATCTACTAGATTGTAGCAACGAGTCGATAGAGGAACTCACCCTCGAAGATTCCAAAGCGGTTAACGAGAGCAGATTCTCGTGGGTGATGTAGTCGTACTCTTGCCGATCTCAAGATCGCGTAGACGATCCTTCCGGCGCTGCGTTCCGGCGGCGCTTCCGTAGTCGGTCACACGTTCGGTACTCGATGAAGACCTTCCTCTCCCTTGTTTCAGCAGGCAGCGGAGGTTGTAGCACTCTCCTCGTGATTCCGGCAGCACGACGGCGTGGTACCGGAAGTAGAGGGGATATCTCACAGGGCTTCGCCTTAAGCCGGAGCGAGTATGGTGGACTATGAGAGAGGCCTTGGCGATCTAGGGTTTAGAGGCGCCAAGAAGAGAGAGCTAGGCCGGTGGCTAGGGCAAGGGAGGGACCCAACTCGGCGTCTTAGGCAAACCCTAGGGACGACAGCGACTTGGTGGAGGCCGGCGGCTAGGGCTAGGGTTTAGAGGAGAGAGGTGTAGGGAAGAGGGGCACCATTGCCCCTTATTTTATAGGTGGGAGGGAGGCACGGTTGGGAGGAGGGAGTCCTCCTACAACTCCTCCTCCTTGGCCGACGGGTGGAGGGAGTAGGACTTCCTCCCTAAGTAGGTTTCCTACTCTCCCTCCACCAAGCAAACTTGCTGTTTGACTTTTTCAAATTGGCATTTGACTTTTCAAACTAGGATTTGATTTATCCCTTTATTTTGCTCAGAAATGACACCTAGTACATGATGCAACCATTCCAACTTGTTATGACACATTCATGTACCCTTCCCCTCCAGAGTGCCGGACCTTCCGGACCCTTCTAGAACATTCCCGATGAAAACACCGGAATCATTCTCCAACTCCGAAACATGACTTTCCTTATATGAATCTTATTCTCCGAACCATTCCGGATCTCTTCGTGATATCCCGGATCCCATCCGAGACTCCGAACAACATTCCGTCTCTTACTCATCATTCCATAACTACTCAACAATATCGAATCCTTAAGTGTGTCTCCCTACGGTTCGTGAATTATGCGGACATGACCGAGACATTTCTCCGATCAATAACCAACAGAGGAATCTAGAAATTCATATGGCTCCCACATATTTCTACGATTACTTTGCGATCGAATGAACCACTTACATACGATACCAATTTCCCTTTGTCTCATGATAGTTTACTTATCCGAGGTTTTGATCGTCGGTATCTCTGCATACCTAGTTCAACCTCGTTACCAATAAGTACTCTTTTCTCGTTCCCGTGATATGTGATCCCTTGTGATCCAGTCACATGCTTGCAAGCTAATTGGATGACATTCCATCGAGAGGGCCCAGAGTATATCTATCCGTCATATGGATGGAAAAATCCCACTCTTGATCCATGTGCCTCAACCCATACTTTCCGAACACTCAATGCCACCTTTATAGCCACCCAGTTACGGTGTGGTGTTTTATGTCATCAAAGCATCCTTCCGGTGATGGTGATTAGCATGATCTCATGGTCGAAGGAATTAGGTTACTATGTATCAGAAAGCTTATAGCAAATGTGAAGGGTTTCGCGGCATAGTAAATCAAAATTTTCTTCGGATGCGAACAGAGGGAAAGCCAAGATCTAATCTAGGAGATGCAAACAACGAGAGAGATTGGATTAGATCTTCATACCCTTGAAGATTCGCACAGCGGAACGTTCGTCGAAACGTGGGTGATGTAGTCGCATACTCTCCTCCTCGCGATCCGATCCGATCTAGCACCACAAGTGGCGGTGCCTCCGTGAGATGCACACGTGCAGCACCTCGACGTCTCCTCCTTCCTCGGACCAGCAAGTATGGTGGAGAGACGGATTGGATCTACAACACGACGGCGTGGTGTGTATGGTGGAGAATTTCTGCAGCAGGGCTTCGCCTACAAACAGTCGGGAGGGATAGAGGAAGGGCAGCAGGGCGGCTAGGGTTGGAGGGGAAGGTGTGGGGGGTGGTGTGCCCCCAGCCCTATTTATATAGAGGGGTGGGCGGCTGCCCTAGCCCCTCCCCCAAGTCCAAACCGGCGGCCACAAGGAGGAGGAGTGGGGGGCCAGGAAACCCCCCCTTCTAGAAGGTCTAGTTAGGGTTTTACCCTAGCTGGCCGGTTGGGCCCTATGGGGCCTTGTGACCCTGGACCAATGCGGCCAGGGCACTCCCTCATAGGCCCATGCCCCCTCCCGGAAGGTGTGGACACGTTGGTCCCCTTCCGGAAGGTTCTAGAAGCTTCCGGTACAATACCGATTAACCCGAAACAATTCCGAACTCCAAAAACTGCACTGCCTTATATGAATCTTATTCTCCGGACCACTCCGGAACCTCTCGTGATGTCCCGGATCCCATCCGAGACTCCGAACAAAAACTCATAAACCAATTGTCCAATCTATCCTAGCGTCGAGACACGTTAAGTGTGTGACCCTGCGGGTTCGAGAATATGCAGACATGATCTTCTATCAATAATCAACAGCGGGGTCTGGAAACCCATATTGACTCCCACACATTCATCGATGCTCATATCGGATGAACCACGATGCCAGGATTCAATCTATCCCATATATATATTCCCTTCGTCTCGCGATATTTTATTTGCCCGAGATTCGATCGTCGGTACCGTCATACCTAGTCCAATCTCGTTCACAGCAAGTACTTTACTCGTTCCGTAATCCGATATCACTTTGTGATTAACTCCTTAACCACATGCTTGCAACCGGTGTTGATATCGATTACCGAGTGGGCCTGAAGTATATCTCTCCGACTTGGGAGGGACAAATCCCACCTCGATACATACAACCCAACAAATACTTTCCGATCACCTGAGAGACACCTTTATGATCACCCTCTCATAGGATGACGTTTGATGACCTCAAAGCTTTCTTTCGATACCAAGGAGTTGTATTATCTCATGGTCTAAGGAATACAATATTTGACATAAGAAAATCTTCGCAAAGACGAACACGATGACACGATCTAATTGCTTCGCTTAGTTTGGGTCTGTCCACCATATCATTCTCCCAATGATATGATCTCATTATTAATTGACAACTCATGTCCATGGTTAGGAAACCTTAACCATCATTAATCAATGAGCTAGTCCTTAGAGGCGTACAAGGGACACGGTGTTGTTCACAAACCACACAAGTATTAAAGTTTCTGCTTAATACAATTCTAGCATGGAATATAAACATTATCATGAACAAGAATTATAATAATAACATCTTTATTATTGCCTCTAGGGCATAATTCCAACAGTCTCCCACTTGCACTAGAGTCAATAATCTAGTTTACACATGGCAACAATCTCACACCCATGGCACTGAGGTGTTGATCATGTTTTACACGTGGAAGAGGTTTAGTCAATGGATCTGCGACATTTAGATCTGTATGTACTTTGCTAATCTTCAGATCTCCATCTGCTATATAATCTCGGACTATATGAAACTTGCGGTTGATATGCTTGGTCTTTGGATGATATCTTGGTTCCTTAGCGAGTGCTATGGCGCCAGTGTTGTCACACAATATCTCCAGTGGGTCCAATGCACTTGGAACCACGCCAAGCTCAGTGATGAAGTTCCTGATCCAAACTCCTTCACTTGACGCTTCTGCAGACCATGTATTCCGCTTCTCATAGATCCGCGATCACGCTTTGCTTGCAGCTTCTCCACTCACAACTCCTCCATTCAAAATATACACGTGATGCTCGAGATTTAGAATCATCCTTGTCGATTGTCGAAACTAGTGTCGACGTAACCTTTCTGACGAATGTTCATCACCCCATAGACTAAGAACATTTCTTTAGTTCTATTTAGGTACTTTAGGATGTTCTTCACGGCTGTCCGATGTTCCACTCTGGATCACTTTGATACACCTTTCGTCAAACTAAGAGCATTGGACACATCCGGTCTAGTACACAAGATGGCATACATGATCGAACCTATGGCCGAGGCATAAGGCACTTTGCTCATAGCTTCCCTATCATTTCATAGGCTGGACACCGAGCCTTGCTCAATATCTTACGACAACATAGACCTTTGAACCTTTCTTTGCCTTATCCATTACGAACCTTTTGAACTTTGTCTAGGTATGTACTCGGCTTAAAGCTATCGGTGTCTTTGTCTATCTCTATAGATTTTGATGCCCAATATATAAGCGACTTCACCTAGGTCTTTCATTGAAAACACTTGTTCAAATAACTCTTCACATCGTTAAGCATGTTGATGTCATTTCCAATAATCAATATGTCATCCACATATAGTACCGTAAGCGTCACCGAGCTCCACTCACTTTCTTGTAGATGCAAGCTTCAGCAATTTGGAACAAATCCAAAGCTCTTGATCACTTGATCAAAGCGAAGGTTCCAACTCGAGATGCTTGCTTGATCCATAAATGGAATCTTTGAAGTTTGCATACTTTATCAGCATCCTTAGGATCGACAAAACCTTCGGGTTGCATCATATACAACTCTTCATCAATGTTGCCATTGAGGAAAGCACATCCATCTGCCATATTTCATAATCATGAAATGCAGCAATTGCTAATAAAATCCGAATGGACTTAAACATCGCTACGGGAGAGAAAGTCTCATCGTAGTCAACACCTTGAACTTGTCGAAAACCTTTCGCGACAAGCCGTGCTTTATAGACGGTAATATTACCATCCGCGTCCGTTTTCTTCTTGAAGATCCATTTGCACTCAACAGCCTTTCGGTCGCTAGGAGGGTCCACCAAAGTCCATACTTGGTTTTCGCTCATGGATCCCAATTCGGATTTCATAGCTTCTAGCCATTTCTCAGAGTCTGGGCTCATCATCGCTTCCTCATAGTTTGTAGGTTCACTGTCTTCTACTAACAAGACAGTCAAGACAGGGTTGTCGTGCCACTCAGGAGGGGTACGCGACCTTGTCGACCTGCGACGTTCAGTAGCAGCATCGTCCGAAGCTTCATGATCCTTATCATTAGCTTCCTCTATTGTTGGTGCAGGCGGCGCTGGAACAATTTCAGGTGCTGCGCTACTCTCCAATTCAAGAGAAGGTTCAACAACCTCGTCTAGCTCTACTTTCCTCCCATTCGCTTCTTTCGAGAGAAACTCCTTCTCAAGAAAGGATCCGTTCTTTGCGACAAACACTTTGCCTTCGGTTCTGTGATAGAAGGTATACCCAATAGTTTCCTTCGGGTATCCTATGAAGACGCATTTCTCCGCTTTGGGTTCGAGCTTGTCCGACATCAACTTCTTGATGTAAGCTTTGCATCCCCAAACTTTAAGAAACGACAACTTAGGTTTAGCACCAAACCACAGTTCATACGGTGTCGTCTCAACGGATTTAGATGGTGCCCTATTTAAAGTGAATGCATCGGTTTCTAATGCATAACCCCAAAATGATAATGGCAAATTAGTAAGAGACATCATCGATTGGACCATATCTAATAGGGTTCGATTCCGGCATTCAGACACACCATTGCGCTGTGGTGTTCCGGGTGGCGTGAGTTGCGAAACGATTCCGCTTGCTTTAAGATGCGTGAGAAAATCATAACTCAAATATTCACCTCCATGATCGGATCGTAGAAACTTAATCTTTCTGTTATGATGGTTCTCCACTTCATTCTGAAATTCTTTGAACTTTTCAAATGTTTCAGATTTATGTTTCATTAAATAGATATACCGATATCTACTTAAGTCATCGGTAAAAGTGAGAAAATAGTGATATCCGCCGCGCGTCGAAACACTCATCGGTCCACATACATCGGTATGTATGATTTCCAACAAGTCCGTTGCTCGCTCCATCATACCAGAGAACGGGGTTTTGATCATCTTGCCCATGAGGCATGGTTCGCATGTGTCAAATGATTCAAAATCAAGAGACTCCAAAAGTCCATCAGAATGGAGTTTCTTCATGCGCTTTACACCAATATGACCTAGACTATAGTGCCACAAATAAGTAGTATTATCACTATCTACTTTGCATCTCTTAGACTCAATGTTATGGATGTGTGTTTCATCCCTTTCGAGATTTAGAAGAAATAAACCATTCACAACAGGTGCATGACCATAAAAGATGTTACTCATATAAATAGAACAACCATTATTCTATGATTTAAATGAATAACCGTCTTGCAATAAACACGATCCAGAAATAATGTTCATGCTCAACGCAGGCACATAATAACACTTATTAAGGTTTAAAACTAATCCCGAAGGTAAAACTAAGGAGAGCGTGCCGACGGCCATCACATCAACTCTTGATCCGTTGCCAACGCGCATCGTCACCTCATCCTCCCGCATGGCCGTCTATTCCGTAGCTCTGTTTGAGTTACAAATATTAGCAACCGAACCAAAGATCAAATACCCAGGCACTACAACGAGGGCTAGTAAGGAAAACATCAATAACATGTATATCAAATATACCTTTGATGGTGCCAGCCTTCTTGTCCGCTAAGTACTTCAGACAGTTGCGCTTCCAGTGACCCTTGTCCTTGCAATAGAAGCACTTAGTGTCCGGCTTAGGACCAGACCTGAGCTTCTTCTCAGCAGGGGCAACGCGCTTGCTGCCGCCTTTCTTGAAGGGCTTCTTTGCACCCTTACCTTTCTTGAAAGTGGGGGGCTTGTTGACCATCAACACATGATTATCCTTTTTGATGTCCACTTCCGCGGCCTTCAGCTTTGCGAAGAGCTCGGTGATCGTATCAGTGGAACCAATCTGATTGTGAGTCACTACAAAACTTTTGTAGCTGGGAGGGAGTGATTGCAGAACCCTGTCAATCTTGAGCTCCTCTGGAATCGTGCATTCCAGTTGCTCAAGGCGTTGAGTGTAGCCCGTCATCTTAATGGCGTGCTCACTAACGGAACTCCCTTCCTCCATCTTGCAGTTAAAGAACTTCTCAGAGATCTCATATCTCTCAGAACGGGTCTGAGTCTGAAACATGGTTTTCAGCTCTTCGAGAATCTCAAAGGGCCCGGGATAGTCTTCAAAACGATTTTGAAGTTCCGGTTCCATAGCAAACAACATGGTGCTCTTAATCACACCATAATCATCTTTGTGCGACTGATAGACAGCTTTCTCATCAGCCGGCGCAGTTGCAGCAGGGGGTCACCTAACGCTTTCCCAAGGACATAGTCCTTTTGACCGCCAGAGAGAATGATTCTTAGATTGCGTAACCAATTGGTGAAGTTAGACCCATTGTTTCTAAGCTTTTCCTTCTCAGCAAAAACGTTGAAGTTGAAGTTGGACTTGGCCATGTGATCTACAGTATTTGCAAGTACAATTTAGACTATGTTCATGATAACTAGTTCAACTTTTAATCAAATTACTAGATGAACTCCCACTAAATTCAACATCCCTCAAGTTGTTTAGTGAACACGATCCAAATTCACCACACCTAATCCAATCTTCACGAGAAGAGATGTGGTTTCAATGGTGGACAACGAAGTGTCGATCATATCATTCATATGACTCATGCTTAACCTTTCGGTTCATGTGTTCCGAGGCCATGTCTGTACATGCTAGGCTCGTCAAGTTAGACCCAAGTATTTCCGCGTGTGCAAAACTGGCTTGCACCCGTTGTATGTGAGCGTAGAGTCTATAGCACCCGATCATCACGTGATGCTTGGACACGACGAACTTTCGCAACGGTGCATACTTGGGGAGAACACAGTTTTTATCTTGATCTTTAAGTGAGGAATCATCTTATAATGCTACCGTCGCGATCTAAGCATGATAATATACATAAAGGGATAAACATCACATGCATATAACTTTAATGTGACATGGTATAGCCAATCTTCGCGCAATGATCTCCATCGTGTGCGTTCCGGCATGATCTCCATCACTCCACCATGATTGTCTCCACCACGAATAGCAACTACAACTATTGCTAACTACTTAGCGATGAAGTGAAACTATTACATGGCGTATAAGAAGTTGACACACAGGTCATACACAATTATAAAGACAACCATATGGCTCCTGCCGGTTGTGTACTCATCGACATGCAAGTCGTGAAACATTACAAAACATGATCATCGCATACATTATACACATCACATCTTGGGCCATACCATATCACAGAAAACACTCCCCGCAAAAACAAGTTAGACGCCTCTACTTTGTTGTTGCATGTTTTACGTGGCTTATGGGAGTAGATGCGAAGAACGATTCTTACCTACGGAAAGCCACAACGGTGATACTATGGTTGCCAAACTCCGGTGTTAATCCCATGACAACTATAGTGAGAGCGGCATCCACCGGCGCATGTGTGGAACAAGCCACACGCGTCAAGTCGGAGCGGTCTCATGACGACGTCAGCGTAAGGTTGGCCTGGACGCTTCAATCTTACTATCGCGTCATAAGAAGAACACAAACAAGAGGCTTGCAATAGAAAACATCAACGCGCAACAACCATGTTGCGTTCTACTCGTGAAACACATCTACGCATAGATCTAGCTCGATACCCTTTGAAGGGTTTCGCGGCATAGTAAATCAAAATTTTCTACGGATGCGAGCGGAGGAAGCCAAGATCTAATCTAGGAGATGCAAACAACGAGAGAGATTGGATTAGATCTTCATACCCTTGAAGATTCGCACAGCGTAACGTTCGTCGGAACGTGGGTGATGTAGTCGTACTCGCTTCTCCTCCTCGCGATCCGATCCGATCTAGCACCACAAGTGGCGGTGCCTCCGTGAGATGCACACATGCAGCACCTCGACATCTCCTCCTTCCTCGGACCAGCAAGTATGGTGGAGAGACGTATTGGATCTACAACACGACGGCGTGGTGTATATGGTGGAGAATTTCTGCAGCAGGGCTTCGCCTACAAACAGTCGGGAGGGAGAGAGGAAGGGCAGAAGGGCGGCTAGGGTTGGAGGGGAAGGTGTGGGGGGTGGTGCGCCCCCAGCCCTCTTTATATAGAGGGGTGGTCGGCTGCCCTAGCCCCTCCCCCAAGTCCAAACCGGCGGCCACAAGGAGGAGGAGTGGGGGGCAAGGAACCCCCCCCCCCTTCTAGAAGGTCTAGTTAGGGTTTTACCCTAGCTGGCCGGTTGGGCCCTAAGGGGCCTTGTGCCCCTGGCCCAATGCGGCCAGGGCACTCCCTCATAGGCCCATGCCCCCTCCCGGAAGGTGTGGCCACGTTGGTCCCCTTCCGGAAGGTTCTAGAAGCTTCCGGTACAATCTGATTAACCGGAACAATTAGAACTCCAAAACTGCACGCCTTATATGAATCTTATTCTCCGGACCACTCCGAACCTCTCGTGATGTCCGGATCCCATCGAGACTCGAACAAAACTCATAAACCAATTATCCAATCTATCCTAGCGTCGAGACACGTTAAGTGTGTGACCTGGGTTCGAGAATATGCGACATGATCTTCTATCAATAATCAACAGGGTGCAAACCCATATTGACTCCCACAATTCATCGATGATCATATCGGATGAACCACGATGCCGATTCAATCTATCCCATATATATATTCCCTTCGTCTCGCGATATTTTATTTGCGAGATTCGATCGTCGATGCGTCATACCTAGTTCAATCTCGTTCACGCAAGTACTTTACTGCCCGTAATCCGATATCACTTTGTGATTAACTCCTTAACCACATGCTTGCAAGCGGTGTAGATATCGATTACCGAGTGGGCCCAAGTATATCTCTCCGACTTGGGAGGGACAAATCCCATCTCGATACATACAACCCAATGATACTTTCCGATCACGAGAGACACCTTTATGATCACCCTCTCATAGGATGACGTTTGATGACCTCAAAGCTTTCTTCGATACCGAGGAGTTGTATTATCTCATGGTCTAAGGAATACAATATTTGACATAAGAAAAGCTTCGCAAAGACGAACACGATGACACGATCTAATTGCTTCGCTTAGTTTGGTCATCCACCATATCATTCTCCCAATGATATGATCTCATTATTAATTGACAACTCATGTCCATGGTTAGGAAACCTTAACCATCATTAATCAATGAGCTAGTCCTTAGAGGCGTACTAGGGACACGGTGTTGTTCACAAACCACACAAGTATTAAAGTTTCCGCTTAATACAATTCTAGCATGGAATATAAACATTATCATGAACAAGAATTATAATAATAACATCTTTATTATTGCCTCTAGGGCATAATTCCAACAAAATGAACTATATTAAATGACTTGATCTTTATGCTACGCTTAACTATAGGAGTATGTCCATCACATCATTCTCCTAATGATATGACCCTGTTGTTAATAACATCTCTATGTTCACGATCAGTAAACCATGATCATATATTAACCAACAAGCTAGTTTAACAAGAGGCTTTACTAGGGACTCTTTTATGTTTACAAATCACACAAGTATTAATGTTTCTTGTTAATACAATTATAGCATGGTATGTAAACATTTATCATAAGTATGAAGATATGATAATAACCACTTTATTATTGCCTCTTGGGCATATATCCAACAGTCTCCCACTTGCACTAGAGTCAATAATCTAGTTTCAAACCTTTGTGTATTCAACACCTATGGCTTTCTAATGTCGTATGTACACGATTGCTAGTGGTCAACTGATCTCCGGATCTAACACTTCTAGGTCCGTGTGTAATTGCATGAGATGGCTTTGTACAAATTTGGTCCTTTGGTGTGACCTTTAGTTCTTTGGGGTTAAAACATGTTGATAATATTATCGTACAATATATCTTCATAATATTATCCCTGCTGTGAACTACACCTAGTTTGATAACAAACTACTTGACACAAATGCCCTCTTTTGTTGCTATAATAGTAGTTATATACTTAGCCTTTTGTTGTAGTATCTGCCACAATGTCTTAACTTTGGAAATCATACAAATCCATTATGGAACTTACTTTCCATCATATTGTGCCACCCTTAGTTTAGACTGAGATAAAATTAATTTGTACTTTGTGACAAAACTAGTATCAATGTAGTACTTTTACAACGAACTAACCATCTATTTGTCACTTCTACAAAACAATATATTCTTAGTTCTTCCAAAAGATCATAATAATATCCTTACTATTGTCCAATGATCATCTTATGAATCATTCTGGTATATGCTCACATCATTTAGAGCATAGGACATATCTGGATTTGTACATATCACAACATGATTGATATAAATATTCTTTGTGATTTCATACATCAAGTATCAATCTATACTTGAATCTTTGTTTCACTTACCAAGTGTCAATATACTTGAATATATCATTAATATTGAACTCATTCAATCCTTTCTGTGCGACAAGAACCTTTCTTGTAGTTTCTATATTGAACTCATTCAACATATCATCTATGTACTTTCGACACAACCATATTAGCGTCTATTGATGCCAAATATTTGGGTTTTGCCTAAGTCTTTCATCGGGACGAAATTCTTAATATGTGTTAATAAAATATACATCATTTCCAATCCACAATATGTCTTCCACATAATGTATTAGAAATATGTCTTAGCGCTCCCACTTAATTTCTTGCAAATACAAGCATCTTTATCATCTCTGATGAATTTAAACTCTTTTAACAATTTCATCATGGTGAATATTCCAACTCCGCGATGCTCACTTCAACCATTGAAGTTTGCATATGTTTTTAAGCATCCATTGAATTAACAAAACCCTTTGGACCGTGTAATGCACACGTCCTAGGTAACAATTCTATTATAAGAACTTGTTTTGTTTATTCAACTACCACATAACAAAATTATATGTAGTGGTTGCTACATTAATCCGTCTAGACTAAATATCGCTATGAAAGATCAAATCTTATCATATACAACCTTTGAACATTTGTGAACTCTTTCCCAACATGTCGACTTATTTCATAGATGTAAAACATCCATGTCTATTTCTTTATAGATCCAAATACGACCGTAAGGTCTTGTACCTTTCCAGAGGGTCTTTCAAGTTCAAAGCTTGATCTCTCGCATATGGAACTATCACGGATTTTATGGCTTCAAGCCATTTGACGGAGTCAGGGCCCATCATCGCTTCTTTGCATGTAGTTGGATCATTATTGTCAAATAATGATTTAACTCTCAAATCTTGGTATTTGATTGTTTACCCTGACCTAATTGTTTCAATAGGAACTTAGATCTCCATGACCACAATCTTTGAGGCACGTGAGCCATGAGCATTGTTGCTTCCTCCGGAACACTTTTCGGCGCTGCGCAACTTTGCACATACAGCTAAGGTTCTTTTAACCTTATCAAAGTTCTATTGTCCTCCCACTTAACTTTTCACGAAAAATTTCTTTCTCAAAGAAACTTGACGTTCTAAGCGACAAACATTTTTGCCTTTGGTGTTAAGGAGGAATACTCAACGATTATTCAAAATAACATACAAAGATATGTTCATCCGATTTTGGTTGCAAACATCTTTCTTATGCATAGCATACCAATTTTTAAGAAAGGACAACTTGGGTTGTATCCCAAACCATAACTTTATATGGTGTCAATTCAACGGATTATGATGGAGTTTTTTTCAGTGGAAAAACGGTAGTCTCTCAAGCTTTTAATCTTTAAAATATAATGACAGTTTTATGACCTTTGATCTTACCATGTCAAACAAGGTTTAATTACATATCTCGAACGCTCCATACTCTTATGGTGTTTCGGGAAATGCAAATCCACGGAACGATTCCTTAAATCTTAGGTATTATGCTAAACTTGTAACTCAAATATCTTCATTTATGATCTTATCATAAACTATTTATATTCTTGTTACAATGATCGTGCACTTCATCTTGAAAATCTTTGAACTTTTCAAATGTTTCATACTTCATCCTTATTAAGTAAATATTCATATATTCACTCAAATTTCCGGAGAAAGCATATGAAGTTGAAATCCATCGCTCTTGACTACACATAATGGACTTCGTACAATAATATGTACAAGTTCCAATAAGCTAGTCATTCGTTCCCTTTTGGCCTGTGAACGAAGTTTTAATTATCTCTAGGAAAGTTTCACAAGCGTCATTTGATCAAAATCAAAAGGACTCCAAAATTCCATCCACATGGAGTTTCTTCATGTTTTCTTTCCAATATAATTTAAATGGCGATGTCACTTCCTAAGTGATCTTTCAATCTATTTGTCTTTTGACATATTTAGCACTAGTTTTATGGATGTGATTTCTCCAACAAGATTTGTGAATCATCCATCTTTTATGGATTACGGCAATTACTTTAACAACCCTTTTGTTCTCATAATACCTGATAAAACAAATCTTGAAGGCAAGCTTTGATATTTAACGAGCAGCACAATAACCCTTTATTTGTTCTCGATGAACATCATCACATATTCTTTTGCTAGTTACTTAGGCCATTGTGGTTCATGAATTTTGTTGTTTCGTATGACGATTCATACCAACAAATTTAGTATCAAATACTTAAGAACCACATTGTTTAATAAGCAAAGAATATAGACATTACATGTATATCATCTATATACTTAAGCTGAACAATTCTAGTCTTTTCTTTTCTGCCATATATTTCTGAGATTCTCTTTCAGTATTTCCTTTTCTGTTTGAAAGAATCTATCAACATCAATAGCGGAGCCACGAACATGACACATAGTCCAAAGCATGTATAGTTAAATACCAATGTCTTTGGACTTGCACTTTGAAGTAGATCACCATCATCAAATGTTTGGTGTTCTTTCAAATTCCTTTCTTTAGTAATCTCTTGGTGTAGTAAACATTTTACCTACATCAAATATTCACCCTTATCATGGAATTATCCATGATCAAGCTACTTTTAGCTTATAATGATGAATCGCGAGTATAATGTTGCTCCCCAAAACCTTTTGGAGAATTAAGACGACCAGCGTCTCCAAACTTTTGCAAATTCTCATCAAATATGAGAACATGACTTTAGCCATATTATACTCTATCATGTTACAACCAAAACTTCGTTTCAGATATCACAATATCTTCCACACATCATGGTTTCTGAAACAACTCTTTCAGATCCTAGATAACCTTGATATTAAGACAATCCTTGAATATCAAGAATCATGGAGACAAACATGATACTCATACACTAACACTTGGAACTGTCACTCTTGATTTAATACCAATTATTAAACTTCATGGAGTAACCAGAACTCACTGAAAGTTTGCAACAGGACTTTTAAACTTTAGATTAACACTTCAAAACAATATGATACCAGTTCGTAAAGTAACTAACCAGAATTCTATAGTTTTATCATCTCAATTATAACTAAGCGCAAGGTGGTAAACGGATGCCAATGACTACAACAATTATGCAAATTCAATTTGATTTAATTTATGATAAATAGTGTTCAACTTTTAATCATATTGCCATTGAACTCCCACTCAAAACAATATCCCTCACATTGTTTTAGTGATCACACGAACCAAATCCACCACCTCAAAACCGATCATAACGAGAGTTGATGTAGCTTCAATGGCGAGCAATCAACATGTTCATCATATCTACTATATGACTCAAGCTTTACCTTTCGGTGATCCGTGTTCTGAGACCATGTTTGTACATGCTAGGCTCATCAAGATCAAACCTTAGCTTCCGCATGAGCAAATCTGGCTTTCTCACGTTGTATACACTTGCAGAATCTAACACACCCGATCGTCACGTGGTGCTTCGAAACAACGAGCTTTAGCAACGGTGCTTACTAAGGATGAACACTTTAAAACTTGAAACAACGAGCTTTAGCAACGGTGCATAAAAGGATTAACATCACATGCAATTCATAATATGTGATATGATATGGCCTTTCTTCTTGTGCTTCTGATCTCCATCTTTAAGCACGAACATGATCTCCATCATCACCAGCATGGCGTCAAGGTCAATGGCGCCGTTTCATGGTTGTCGTCCACCAGCTTGAACTATTACAACTACTTTGAATAGACACGCGGATCTCAACAGAATTTAAAGACAACCATATGGCTCCTTCCGGTTGTCAACTTACAATAAGGAACATTGCATACATCATATATAATCACAATCATGGCCATATCACATCACAGCACACCCCTGCAAAACAAAGTTAGACGCCTCTAATTTTCTTTGCATGTTTTATGTGGTTTGGGGCTTTCAATAAGTGTCGTTCTAACTTACGAACAAGAACCACAACATTGATACTAGTATTGTCAATCACCCGTTGTAAATTGAATCTTAACTATGTTGGGAGAAACAGGCACCCGCATAGCCACTTATGCAATACAAGTTGCATGTCAAGCGTGGAGCAAGTCTCATGAACGATGTCATGTAAGGTTAGCCCGGGCCGCTTTATCCCACCATCCCGCAAGATGCAAAGTACACAAGAAGCAATCGATAACAAAAGCATCAACACCCACAATGACCATTGTGTTCTACTCGTGCAACAGATCTACATATAGACACGGCTCTGATACCACTGTAGGGGTTCGTAGCATGGAAAACAAAAAATTTCTATCGCATGCAAACAAACAAGCCAAGATCTATCTACTAGGTTGTAGCAACGAGTCGATAGCGGAACTCACCCTCTAAGATTCCAAAGCGGTTAACGAGAGCAGATTCTCGTGGGTGATGTAGTCGTACTCTTGCCGATCTCAAGATCGTGAGCGATCCTTCCGAAGCGTTGCGTTCGGCGCTTCGTAGTCGGTCTGCGTTCGGTACTCGATGAAGACCTTCCTCTCCTTGTTCCAGGCGGCAGAGGTTGTAGCACTCTCCTCATGATTCGGCGGCCGCGACGTGGTACCGAAAGTAGAGGGGAGATCTCGCAGGGCTTCGCCTTAAGCCGGAGCGAGTATGGTGGACTATGAGAGAGGCCTTGGCGATCTAGGGTTTAGAGGCGCCAAGGAGAGAGATCTAGGCCGGCGGCTAGGGCAAGGGGAGGGCCCCAACTCGGCGTCTTAGGCAAACCCTAGGGACGGCGGCGACTTGGTGGAGGCTGGCGGCTAGGGCTAGGGTTTAGAGGAGAGAGGTGAAGGGAAGAGGGGCACCCTTGCCCCTTATTTTATAGGTGGGAGGGAGGCACGGTTGGGAGGAGGGAGTCCTCCTCCAACTCCTCCTCCTTGGCCGACGGGTGGAGGGAGTAGGACTTCCTCCCTAAGTAGGTTTCCTACTCTCCCTCCACTAAGCAAACTTGCTGTTTGACCTTTTCAAATTGGCGTTTGACTTTTCAAACTAGGATTTGATTTATCCCTTTATTTTGCTCAGCGATGACACCTAATACATGATGCAACCATTCCAACTTGTTATGACACATTCATGTACCCTTCCCTTGAGTCTGGACCTTAGGACCCTTCTAGAACATTCCCGATGAAAACACCGGAATCATTCTCCAACTCCGAAACATGACTTTCCTTATATGAATCTTATTCTCCGGGCCATTCCGGATCTCCTCGTGATATCCCGGATCCCATCCGAGACTCCGAACAACATTCGGTCTCTTACTCATCATTCCATAACTACTCAACAATATCGAATCCTTAAGTGTGTCTCCCTACGGTTCGTGAATTATGCGGACATGACCGAGACATTTCTCCGATCAATAACCAACAGAGGAATCTGGAAATTCATATGGCTCCCACATATTTCTACGATTACTTTGCGATCGAATGAACCACTTACATACGATACCAATTTCCCTTTGTCTCACGATAGTTTACTTATCCGAGGTTTTGATCGTCGGTATCTCTGCATACCTAGTTCAACCTCATTACCGATAAGTATTCTTTTCTCGTTCACGTGATATGTGATCCCTTGTGAGCCATTCACATGCTTGCAAGCTAATTGGATGACATTCCACGAGAGGGCCCAGAGTATATCTATCCGTCATATGGATGGACAAATCCCACTCTTGATCCATGTGCCTCAACCCATACTTTCCGAACACTCAATGCCACCTTTATAGCCACCCAGTTACGGTGTGGTGTTTGATGTCATCAAGGCATCCTTCCGGTGATGGTTATTAGCATGATCTCATGGTCGAAGGAATTAGGTTACTATGTATCAGAAAGCTTATAGCAAATGAACTATATTAAATGACTTGATCTTTATGCTACGCTTAACTATAGGAGTATGTCCATCACATCATTCTCCTAATGATATGACCCTGTTGTTAATAACATCTCTATGTTCACGACCAGGAAACCATGATCATATATTAAACAACAAGATAGTTTAACAAGAGGCTTTACTAGGGACTCTTTTATGTTTACAAATCACAAAAGTATTAATGTTTCCTGTTAATACAATATAGCATGGTATGTAAACATTTATCATAAGTATGAAGATATGATAATAACCACTTTATTATTGCCTCTTGGGCATATCTCCAACAGAGGCAAGGCGTGGCGTGGCGAGGCGAGCGAGGAGGAGGAGGAGCGTGCGTGTATATGTCTTCTCTTCTCAAGCTCGTACAAGTGGTGGAAGAGCTCACCTTATAAGTTGGTCCAACTTCCACTCAACTAGCAATGTGGAACTAAACATTTGTCCCAGCTCTTGCCTTGCATGAATGGGCCAAATGGACCTCTAGGATTTCAGGAATTTATTGGCATGTAATAAATAGGCCGGGCCTATTTAGGCAAAAATTCCAACAATCCCCCACTAGATTCCAGAGGCACATGAAGTTTGCCTTTGGTTTCAAAACATTGTTTATATACCGGTACTGTAGTGGAGACTGTTAAGTTGAACTTCCACCTAGAGCTTTATGTTATACTAGGATGCAATTTGTACAATGGACTTTGCCTTGAACTGCAAGTTTGCTGCAAACCTAGCTTCACAGAAAGTCTTGGTCGATACTAGGCTACCGTGGGACTTCCCCGCGGGTGGAGCTTATACGTCATACTCCATGACCTTTCATGAGTTTATTAGAGAGCACTCTACTCTCATAGACTGCGACGTTTTAAAAGTCAGACCCATATAGGTGTGTTATTTAAAAGATGTTCTCCAGGACAACATCTTTGCTTATGATAAGCCACTTAGAACACATTAAGATAATAAATCAATCTGCCGTGCAAAATAGGAAAGTATTGCATCTTTATGGAGTGGTTTTTATTAAAGTAGGGATACTTTCCTCTCAGCTAACCAACAACTTGTCTCCTAATTCTAATTCTCGGGATCTCCGATCACATAGAGTGGTTTACCCTGTGGAAAAAGCTCAAATTGTGGGTCTCATACCCATCTCCTTCGATGCATTTTCTATCACATTGCGTGATAGACCCTTTGTGAAGGGATCTGCCAAGTTTTTAGATGTTTAGATATAATCCAATGCAATAACTCCGGAGTTTCTCATTTTTCTAACAGATTTTAGTCTCCTCTTCACATGTCTTGATGACTTCATATTATCCTTAGAACTATTTACCTTGAAAATCACAGTTCATAAGGATTGCGGGTATTGTTTTTCAACCACATGCAAGTTCATCAAGAGTTTACGAAGCCACTCTGCTTTAACAGTGGTTGTGTCTAATGCTGTGAGTTTTGTTTCCATAGTTGACCTCGTTAAGATGGTCTGCTTGCACGACTTCCAAGAAACAGCGCCACCAACAAGTGTGAATACATATCCACTCGTGGCCTTTATCTCGTCAGCATCAGATATCCAATTTGAATCACTATAACCCTCGAGTACCCTCGGTGTAACACCCTCAGAATCGGCCCTATGCAAGTTTTAGCGATTCCCGCCAAACCCGCATAGAAACGATTCAAAGGTGCCCACCAGGCACTTGCGTGCGGGTGGAAAACGAAGTAATAACATTACACAACAGTCCTCGATGGGACCCATAGAACAGATATATATATACAACACGACTCCATGAGTCAAGAATACAGATTTACAGAACAAAGATCCAAATCACCTTGAAAACGAGGGAGCGTCCATCTACGGACAAGATGCAAATGGGGCTAAGAGCCCTAAAGAATAACCAATGGCGTCCATAACCCTGCCCAGGCCAAGCCGGAAGGGTAACCCTGCTAACGACGTCGATCGCAAAACCTGCTAAACAAAAGGGGTGCCGACAAAGGGCAAAGGAAAAAGAGAGAGCGGTCGATCGAGGCCAATTGCAGCGAGGCTATAATTGGCGTTCCTCGCCTACATAGGTATGGTGAGCTGCGGCGCAGCATGCACTAAACAACCTATAGAGACTCGATATAGCGCCGGCTATCGAGAGGGATAAGAAAGACCTATTCGAACCAACTGATGCTACCATCAAACAAACCCATCTGGTATTTCCCCTCGAGACCAAACGAGGAAGTCAACCGAGGAACTCACACGGTTGGCGTTTACTCATTCCGTTATAGTGGCGGCAATTACTAGTCAAATATAGATAGCATGAGTCATCCTGAGATAATAAGCAGTGGGCAGTTTTAGTTAACCATTCCGTTGTAGTTGCAACACTTACTAGTCAAATACGATTAGCATGAGATATCCCAAAACCCAGCAGTTGTTGGTACTTTTATTTAGCCATTCCGTTGTAGTGAAGCTGAATACTAGTCATATCGGATACAAGTCAAATTATAACTGTAAACTTTAGTTATAGTTGTCTATGATCAAGCACTGTGCTCCAAGTCGTCCATAACCGCGGACACGGCTTCTCGAAAAGATTTAACCCTGCAGGGGTGCACCAAAGTTTCCACACGCACCTACACCCTTGTTGTCGGATCAGGTAGGTACAAGATCACAAAACATACACCCAACGGTATGTCAACGGGGTTTCGGACACTACGTTTCCCAGACCCATAGCAAGCACGGGGGGCCACCCCACTAAGTACACCCGCAACGAAGTCGGCCGGGCTCCGAGACGGACTCAGGGTTTGTGGAGCCGGCTGTAAACGACTGGGAACCCGAAACTCTCGGGCTTGTCGATACTGGTAACGGGTCACGATCCTAAAGATCACAGTGCTCCTCGCAATCGTAAATAAAGCGATAAAGCATGGCATAAGTACAGAATAGTAATAAAGCCCCAAACTACTTGTGGCCCCGATGCAGTGCCGGAATCGGTACTAAATCGATGGGGTGCCCATACATCCCACATGTGGTTAGCGTGCTCGATCTCGGAACATGTGTCAAGAACTCGGGGTCCCTACGGACACCGGTGGCCTTCGACCAAATATTATCTATCACCCACGGTGCCTCTGCATTTACCTACTTCAGTTTAGTTATTGAGCGATAATTAAAGTAAACGATAATTAAAGCCATGATCATCTCCAACATTAAACATGCGGCAATACTCCAACAAGCGTAGTCTTGGACGACATAGCAACACTTGAGCAAGCGACTACGACGCGCAGGCCCAACTATCTACCAAACAACAGGTAATAGGATGTGTCCAAGGCAATATGAGGCTGCAAGGGATATCACGGGTACGAAAACTAGAGCAACGCAACACATATAGCAATAGATCAACAGGAGGGAATAAATACTATAAAAATAAGATAGGTAGAAAGGGGGAGATGCTCGCCTGAAAACATTGCCGAAGGTTCACCCGAAGATCGGGTCGGTACTCGCATCAACTCATCGGCCTTATCCGCGAAGAAGCAAAACACTAGAATAAACACCGGATGCACTATTTAATTCTACGGCAGAAGATCGGGCATGATGCATGTATGATGCATGACATGGCAAAGATGCGATGCAATTAGGCAATATTAAGCGGAACCGGGGTCCCGAAATTTAATTAATAGGTTCATGTTGTTTAGATACCCCGCAATTTAAATGTTGTAGTAACAGGGTGAAACATGGCATCGATTCGCTACACCAATTTAAATGGAGCCAATATTAGACTAGATAAGCCCGCATATGGCCCCATATTTAATTATGAAGTGAATCGGCATAATGCCCCCAAACCACACAATATGCATGCGAGTATGACAAGTTACTATGCAACAAGTATATATTATTATAAAAATAGGGGCTTAGGGTCACACATTAGGGTTCGGTGATCTTGGTGTTCCGAGGGTTCGGGGTTCGGTCTCAGGGTTCAGGGTTCGACGGGATCGGTCTTCGAAGGTCGGATACCAGAGGAAGAGCTTGGTGTTCCGGGAAGAAGGACTTGGTGTGGCGTCGGGGGCGCATCGGATTCGCCCTGGTCGATGTCGATCTTGTCGTTGCGAAGATCTTGTCAGGCCCGCGCCATCAAGTCGGTCTTGGCGTCCGGGATGGAGAACTTGGCGTCCGCGAGGAAGTACTTGGCGAATCCGTGTCGACGACCTTGGCGTTCGGGTTCTCGGGCATCAGATCCGGGAAAAAGTACTTGTCGCATCTGCGGTCTCCGGGTTCAGGTAGAAGAGCTCGTCGTCCGGGGATTCTCTGGGTCCGTGGTCTGCGGTAGCTAGTCTTGGCGTTCCGTGAAGAAGACCTCGTCGCTCCAGGAGAAGATCTTGGGGTTCCGCGTCGAAGGCCCTCAGGTACGGGGTCTCGGCGAACTTGGCGTTCGGGAATCTTCGGGCCTCGGCCGTCGGGTTCGATCATACGGGCTCGGCTTCCCGCGGCCTAGAGTAGCGCCGGCGGTGGATGAACTTGACGGTTCATGACGGTCTTATCGCCGATGAAGATCTTGGCGGGGTATCGATGTCAAGTGTCGCCCACCCAACAACATCATCCCCTCAACAGAATCTGGTGGGGTGGTACTTCACAGCAAAGCGACCACGAGGATCAAGCGGGCGTCGGCGAGGAGCACAGTATGCAGCAATGAGGCGGGGCCGACTTGGCCAGAGGGTGGTGGTCTAGGCACTCGGGTACGGCGAGGAAGGGCGGCCAACGAGGGAAAAGCTGCGGCGTCCGTGGCTCGCGGGCCGGCGGCAAAGCGGCGGAGGAAGGCGGAAAGCGCTGCGCAGAGCAGACGGCCGAGAGGCGGCGAAGCGAGGAGGTCAGTGGCGGTGGGGTCCCATGGCAGCAGGAAGACGGTGGTGGAGCTCCGGGCGGCAGCGGGCTTAGGCGGACGACTAAGGCCTCGCCGGCGAAGCGGCGAGGCTCGTGGTCGCCGGGCGAGGAGCCTGGCGGCGAAGCGCCCGGCCAGCGAGCGGCGAGGCGGCCGGCCTGCGGGGTTCGGGAAGGTGGGCGGCGTTGGGCGTCGAGAGGGCGACGTCGGCGAAGCCGCCAAGCGAGGCCGCGAGGTGAGGCAGCGGCGGTTGCGAAGGAAGCGGCGACGCAGTGGAGATAGGGCGAGCCGCATGAGAGGAGAAGCGGCGGCTCGGCGAGGCGGGGCTCGGCGGAGGCGGCCGCCAGTGACGCGGGAGGCAGGCCGGGAGGAGAGGAGAGGCGCATCGCGAGGAGGCGGCTCCTGGCGGCGGAAGGTGTGACAGCGGTCTTGCATCGAGGAGGGAGGGCGGCGATGGGAAGGGCAGCGTCGAGGCGGTCAGTGGTGGGGAAAAGGAGAGGGAGGTGGGCCACAGGGCGAGTGCGTTCAAGCTGCGTGAGTCGTCTGGCGTCCGAGGCGGCGAGGATGGGACACGGGGTGGGTCTGGTGGGGCTGCGGGGTGGGACCGGGTATGGAGTGGAGGGCAGGTGGGGGCTGTGTGGGCGCGTGGGGGGGGTCTGGGTGGCGTGTGTGGCGTGTGTGGGAGAGGGAGTGGGGTGAGGTGGCAGCGGATGAGTGGTGGGGAGGAGGGATGAGAGGTGAGGTGGCGAGAGGGGATTGGGTGGGGTGAGGTGGAGGGAGGCTGGGTAGAATAGAACTGGGTAGTTTTAGGTTTAGATATTTTGACTAGGGTTTTCTTTTGGGCCGGGTAGTAGGGGTCTGACCAGTTGGGCTTTTGGCCTGACCGGTTGGACGGCCTCCCCGACAAAATAGTTTTTATTATTTTTCAATTGTAAAAGATTTATAAATAGTTTTTAGTCAAAACAAAGATCCGGACAAACCGACTTGATACTTTGAAATAAGAAGGGCTAGTGGGAAACAAAATAGGCTTTTCGGAAATAGTTTTAGACAGACATATGCATGACGATTTGACGATGCTCAAATGCAATGTGGCATGATGACATGAGCATGAGGTCATGATGATGCAATGCACAAAAACAACGCGATTTTCTAGTAGTGGTTTTTGCGGGATGCCACACTCGGATACCTGGTATAGTGAATGCCATAGCTCGCAGTACCTTTTAGATAGCGCATGACTCTCTCAACAGCATGTCAGTGATCATCTCCTGGATTTGAAACAAATCGACTGAGTTTGCTTATAGCAAATGCGATGTCAGGCCTCGTGGCACTAGCTAAATACATAAGCGAGCCAATAATTTGAGAGTATTTCAGTTGGTCTCTAGCATTTCCTCTATTCTTTCGAAGCAACACACTAGGATCATACGGTGTAGGAGAAAACTTGAAGTATCGATACCAGAAATGAGTCAAGACCTTTTCCACATAGTGGGACTGAAGCAATGTAATCCCACTGTCATCATCTCTCAATAGCTTGATGTTCAGGATGACATCAGCTACTCCCAGATCCTTCATCTCAAAGGAACGAGATAAGAAATCTTTGACCTCCTTAATTGCATTAAGGTTGGTTCCGAAAATCAGTATGTCATCAACATACAAAGGATGACTCCCTCACCCCCACCATGGCGATGGTACACACATTTATCAACTTCATTTACAATAAATCCTGCAGCAGTTAAAGTTCTTTCGAACTTCTCATGCCATACTAGGGGCTTGTTTTAGACCATATAAAGACCTCAACAACTTGCACACCTTTCCTTCTTGACCATTTACCACAAAGCCATCTGGCTGATCCATGTAAATTTCCTCATCCAACTCTCCATTAAGGAAAGTTGTCTTAACATCTATTTGATGAACGAGAAGACCATGAGAGTCAGCCAATGAGAGTAATACTCGAATGGTAGTCAATCTGGCAACAGGTGAGTAAGTTTCAAAGAAGTCATCACCTTCTTTTTGAGTATATCCCTTGGCCACAAGCTATGCCTTGTACTTCTCAATAGTACCATCAGGTCTAAGATTTTTCTTAAACACCCACTTGCATCCTACAGGTTTACACCCATAAGGGCGATCAGTGATCTCCCATGTTCCATTAGCTAAGATGGAATTCATCTCACTATGGACGGATTCCTTCCAGTAGTCAGCATCAGGAGATGCATATGCTTCTGAAATGGAAGTGGGAGTGTCATCCACAAGGTACATAATGAAATCATCACCAAAAGACTTTGCAGTCCTTTGTCTCTTGCTCCTTTTAGAAATTTCATTATCATACTCCTTAGGACTTTCAGAGTGTTCAATTGAAATGGTAGGTTCATAGAATGTAGCAAATTCCTGATTAGATGACCTAGGTATCTCCGGATTTGATGAGTTAGGTTTATCCTTCATTAGAAAGATATCCTCAAAGAAAGACGCATCAGGCAACTCTATGATTGTACCGACATGAATGTCAGGCACTTCAGATTTTACTACCAAGAATCTATAACCAATGCTATGAAAAGCATAACCCAGAAAAACACAATCAATGGTTTTTAGTCCAAGCTTGCGCTTCTTGGGGATTGGTACATTAACCTTTCTCAAACAACCCCGAGTACGTAAGTAAGAGAGTTTTAATCTTTTCTTCTCCCATTTTTTGAATGGAGTAATTTCTTTGTTCTTTGTGGGAACTCGGTTTAGGAGATGACACGCAGTCAATAGTGCCTCCCCCCACCATAACTTGTCTAACATGGCGTTAACCAAATCTATTAGAGTGCGGTTCTTTCTTTCGGCTACTCCATTTGACTGGGGTGAGTAGGGAGGCGCCCTCTCATGAATTATGCCATGTTTAGCACAAAAGGAATCAAACTCGTTGGAAAAATACTCGCCACCACGATCATACTTAAGCCTCTTAATCTTTTGATCAAGTTGATTTTCTACCTCGGCTTTATAGATTTTGAAGAAACTCAAAGCCTCATCTTTTGATTTCAGAAGATATACATGACAATATCTCGTAGAGTCATCGATCAAAGTCATAAAATATTTCTTTCCACATTTTGTCAACACACCATTCATCTCACAAAGATCAGAATGTATGAGCTCTAGTGGTGTTAAATTTCTCACTTCTGCAGTCATATGTGACTTGTGAGATTGTTTAGCTTGCACGCAGACTTGGCACTTAGATCCCTTAACAAGGTTCATTTTGGCTAGCCGCGTCGTACAACCAAAATTAATATGACAAAGACGAGAGTGGCAGACGTTTGATTCAAAATTCATGTAAATATGATTAACAACTTTATTACAAATGTCTGACATAGTAAGCGGAACAATCCTCCGCACTCATAGCTTTTACCAACAAAGGTTCCATACTTCAAAATTACAAATTTATTGGACTCGGATACAATCGTGTATCCATCTCGACATAGAAGAGATCCGCTAACAAGATTTTTATTTATTGAAGGAACATGATGCACGTTCTTCAGACGCATGGTCTTTCCCGAAGTGAACTTTTTTTTCAGATCGACTGTACCAACACCATGAATAGAAGCATGCGAGTCGTTCCCCATCAGCACGGTTTGAGTCCCTCTGACCTGATATGAAAAAAACACGAAAATATTAGAACAGACATGTACATTAGCGTCCGTGTCAATCCACCAATCAGGAGAATGACATAATGAAAGAACAGTAGGTAATATACCATACCCAATATCTTTCATCTCAACATCGCCCATAACAACATTAGCAGTCTTGCTGCCCTTCCCATGCTGGCGTTTGTTGAAGCGGTTGGGACAAGCAGGAGCCCAATGATCAGGATCACACCTTTCTTCTTATCAGTCTTCTTCTTGAAGCTGGTAGACTGTGAGGCCTTGTTTTTTCCATCGAACTTTCTTTTGCCGTCAAACTTGCCTTTGTTCTTGAACTTGTGAGGCTGGAAGTTCCTTTTCTGTACCAGATTGGCATTAGAACCTCCCTCGGTACCTCGAGCACGTGTGTCTTTTGCTCTCGTCTTCTATTCCACATCAAGAGTCCCAATGAGATTCGTCACAGAAAACTCTTGTCTCTTATGCTTCAGAGAAGTAGCAATATTCCTCCATGATTGGGGAAGTTTGGCAATAATGCCTCCGGCAACAAACTTGTCCGGTAACACACAAGTGAAATGCTCAAGCTCCCTGGCAAGTGACTGTATCTCATGAGCCTGCTCCACAATGAGACGGTCATCAACCATCTTATAGTCATAGAATTGTTCCATGACATACAGTTCACTGTCAGCATCGGAGACTCCAAATTTTCTCTCGAGTGCATCCCACATATCCTTGCCATTGCTAAATGACAGATATGAATCGAAAATATTATCGCCAAGAATGCTGATCAAGGCAGCCTTGAAAGTGGTATCAAGTTTTTGGAACGCCTGTTCCTGAGCGGTATTAAGATCCCCCTCAGGTGTGTCATAGATGGCGTTATAGCAGCTCATGGTCTGAAACTAGAGCACTGCTCTCGCACGCCATCGTTTGTAATTGACACCTTCGAACATAGGTGGCTTCATAGAAGCAACAAAACCACTTGGGGAAAATTGCCTGAAATAAGGTTTTTGGATTGTTGAGTAAAAGAGCAATATTGTTGAGTAAAAGAGCAATTTATCAAGCGAATTACCCATAATAAACGCTAGATAAAGCATGATTAGAATAATAGACAAAATACTAATCATGTAAAATAGCGAAAACATATTAAGATAGGTAACCAAAACAGACTGCAAGACGTAGATCTTGAGATGCGACGAGAACAAGTTTGAGAAAGAAAACATACACAACAACAGCAAAAGAGGAACCGCCGGTGTTCGCGTTGGCACCGTCGTTAGCCATGTCGTCGAAAAAGAGGGTGCTGATGTCGGGGAAGAATTCCTCATTGGGGAAGACGTGATGAAGCCAGTAGTCGCGCCGATAGCGCTCCCCAAAAACCTTATCGCCCTTCTTCCGTACAGGACTCGAAGCAGCGGGGTCTCGGAGGCCTACTGCCCCGGCTCGCGGTGCACGCCGCAAGACAGGATGGAGAAGATCTAGGTAGCACAGTGCTCTGGAACTGGAGGCGCAAAGGAGTATGCGATGATGTGTGATAGTGTGTCTGAGAGGAGGCACAACCTCTCTCTTATAGGCACAGAGGGGAAGGCAGACATGCTGCGCAGGAGATGAAACGAATGGACGGAAGTTGAAGCGAACATGCGGCAGCCCACCGGACATCCTCCACTCAGTTTGTATTCATTTAACTCGTATTAAAAGTCCACTCGAGCAAAAAGTTTCAGCTTCTGTATAACTATATACCATTCATGCGTGACAAAATAAAGTTCGGCTCGGCGAGATTTCCGCAACCCGTAACCCGCGGCGCGCACGTCGCATCGTGACGAGAAGGAGGAGAAGCGCGCGTGTATATGTCTTTTCTTCTCAAGCTCGTTCAAGTGGTGGACGAGCCCACATTATAAGTTGGTCCAACTTTCACTCAACTAGCAATGTGGGACTCAATATTTGTCTCAGCTCTTGTCTTGCATGAATGGGCTAAATGGGCCTCTAGGATTTCAGAAATTTATTGACATATAATAAATAGGCTGGTCCTATTTAGCAAAAATTCCAACAAATCATACTATCTAGGTACAATCCATAGCTGTTTTTTTCCTTGGTCCACACATCGAATTTGAAATTCGGCCACATAATATTGGGACGTTGTGTCTATGTTTTCAAATCTTTTCAGTAACTTTTGGCAACCTATCGAACATCTAATGGACTTGACACCATATACTGTATCTAAAGGACAGATCTCACACTAGTTACGCCCTAGACAGCATTATGTATAACTAGTCCCAAGGTTTGCACCTGCAAATCAAGCATCTTTCCTCAATCGAAGTGGTGAGTTGGGACCCCCTCCACTTCTGTAATTTTGTCCGCTGATACATCAGATTGGCCAATTCCTCTATCAGATGATCGGTATGGGGGCACATACGATTACACCAGCCGAGCTGGAATGGAATACGATGAGGATTTTTCCGTTTACTGGACCAGCAGGTTCCTCCCCGTCCGCAGCCCCCCACGGCAGTCCAGTACAATCCCTGGACCCTGGCTACAAGGCAGAGTCCGACCACGTGGCCTGGGGCCTTGTCAATGATACACAATCGTGGTACCGCATTATCTGCCCACGAAACGGCGCTTGGATCAAAGCTAACCAATTTCTTCGGGAGCTGCTCTGCTCATGGTGTCGATCTTTCGGCAAAATCACACGGTCAGATTCAGAAGCCACGCCACGCCACGCAGCATCTGAGAGATGGCAAGGCACACGTATGGCATATGGGCATCGCACGGCGCCTGGTCCGTACCCTCTCTACATCGGTCGGTCGCCCAGCCAGGCAAGGCAAGGCAAGGCATGGCATCAGATTCAGATCGGGTGTGAGAAAGTACAAGGATGTACCTTGCTTGCGTTGCGTTGCATGTAGATGTAGCCTGGGCCCCGACCCCCGAGTGCCAGCGATACTCGTACCCCGCTGGAACTGCTGAAAGCGAGTAACAAGTAGGTGGCGGCGCCCCACCCACATGGTCAGTAGCAGCAGTAAACCATGCATGGGATGGGAGGGGAAGACGGAAGGAATATCATCCCATCTGCAGCTGCTGCTGCAGGCATCTGATCCTGTAAATCGGTCCTGCAGGAGCAGATCTCTCTGCGTTGCCGCCGCGGCGCAACAGGAAGACACTCTCTCTCGCTCTCGCTCTGCGGTGCGAGATATGCAGCCAACGCGTGTGCGTGCGTGCGTGCTCTGCCGCAGGACATGAGCAGAGCTGAGCCCCGCGAAACACGGGAGGAACCACATGCCGCTGCAGTCTGTGCCGGTAGTTTCTCAACGCCCAGCTGCAGTGCCACCACCAGAATGTTTACGATTCGTGATGATTACAGTACCACAAAGTGACGTGTGATTGCTGACTGTGTATAGTGGGGACGCAGCACTGAACGCACCCAACGTTTTGTGCGTGCGCCGACAACAGTCCCCGGTCTGACGCGTGTGCTGACGCGCCCTCTCAACCGCCTGGCCCGGAGAGGACGAACCGACGAGTGTGTCGGTGTGTCTGACTTCTTTGTTCACATCTGCCCGAGCCCGACAAGATGAAGGCCCGAGCATCTATTTTAGCAGCACGGTAACTAGCCAAATAGTCTTGCAACATGAGCCTAACTGGACTGTGTTCTGGTGCTATGTAGCGGCAAAGTTCCACATCATTTTTAGTTAAGCGATAGTAGTATGAGCAATGAGCTAACTCCATCGTACTATCTTAGTTTCAGACCGCTCTTCCTGTGAACTTGCCTACAGACAAACGGCAGATTTCTACTAGGCGGGAACCATCGGATAGATACATCAATCAGGATTCTGAGCCACCACCACCAACTATAGTTACGTTTTTGTATACTCTGTCACTCAGGCTGCTGTCACTACTCGCTATGGTAAAAAAATTCAGGTATACCTCCTGCTCCAGCCATCAGGGAGGCGCCACTTCCGGTGCCAGTAAATCGAGACCCGCGACCACGACGGGAACCCGAAGCTGTAGTCCTGGGCCTCATCCGGCAACCCTCCAATGGAAAGCGGCAGCCAGACATACCGTGAGTCCCTCAGGTCCGCCGGGTTCCACCTGTCCGCCATGAACACGAACGTGCCGGGCAGGCCAGGGAGGGGGAGCACGAAGGTGCTCTGGGACAGGAACGTCGTCATTCTCAGAAACTCGTTGCCTCCCACGCACGGGTTCCCCAGCGTCTCCCACGGCCCCATGACCGAGTGCGCGGCGTGCGCCAGCGCCGGGTTCGGAGCCCAGCCCGAGCAGCGCGAGGTGATCATGTAGTAGGTTCCATTCGCCTTGAAGACGGCCGGGGCCTCCCTGAACCGTCTTATCAGTATCCTCCGCATCACCGACGTGACGTTGAGGTAGTCGTTCGTGAGCGGGCTGACGTGGAGCTCGGTGTTGACGCGGGAGGCGTAGAAGAGGTAGGCCGTCCCGTCGTCGTCTTTGAAGATCGTCATGTCTCTGCTGTCTGATCCATGTGGCCGGAAGCTGTAGAGGTAGGTGAAAGGGCCTGTGGGGGAGTCGCTGATGGCCACGCCGACTGCTGCTCTGGTGTAGTTTGCGTCGTCGACGTGCATCCACATCACGTATTGCCCGGTGCGATCGTTGTATATCACCTTAGGTCTCTCGAGCACCTTTGATTCGTGAAGATCATGAGTGGTGTCAGTACGCTCTCCAGGAAGCACGATTCCTTCGTTAGTCCACGACCATAGGTCCTCGGAGGAGTAGCAGCTTACGCCTATAATGTCTACCTGGAAAAACAATACAGACACAAGCAAGCATCAGTAAACAAACCAACTCTACTCAGCAGCAATTACGAACAAACCACAGGTGAACAAAAGAACAGGCGCATCGCGAGTTCAGAACAAATTGCTAAATAAACAAAGAAAAACTAAGACAGATTTTATGGCAGAATTTCGACTCACCCGACGTGCCCCTTCAGGATGAACTTGGTAGGTTGGTCCATCTCTGTTCTCTCCATACCAATAGTACTTCGAAGTCCTGTCATCATATAGAATCCCGCCACCATATGCTTGAATAGCATTTCCACTAGTGTCCAGCCACACCCTACCGGGATAAAAGTACATGCTCTCATTCCCGCCCTTTTGAGGGTTTATAGCAGTTGCTTCACCAGGGAAGAACAAATCGTGTAGTGCTGAGGAGCCATCTAGATATTCATCGATGACCTTTGAATACTTGTGAGAGCCCCGACGTTTCACTGCACGACGAGGATTTACCTTGTGAGGAGGTGGCAAGCGAAGCACCTCTTCCTCAACCTTTTCCAATTCTCTCGATGAAGGTTGATGGCTGGAATTTATACGGCTGGTGAAAAATAAGCAGACAATGAGGGCAAATCCAACCAAGCCCCATACAAAGTTGGGAACAGATGGTTTTCGCTGTTTGTTCCTCATCTTCATTTCCCCTTTACTAACCTTCATAAGTAAGCTGCAGTAATAAAACCACTATGACTTCAGTTCATATAAAATGTTGAACAAGAATTAACCATTGAAAGCAAAAAAAATAAAACAGCTAGCATTCTACATATCAGAAGGAATAATCATTGATCGATGCAGACCAACAGAGCAAAGAAGTAATGCATAGGATAGCCTTATTCAGATAGATATTCATGATGAAATATTAACAAAACTTCAAAACCACGATGAAGTTTGAGCAAGCTAGACCAAGACTTGGATAAAACAATTTTATCGAACACAAAGTACTGAATGAACGATCAAGACCGTGACTTGAAAAGTTGTAATAGAGAACTATCCTGAGATGCAGACAAGAAGAGTAAGGCGCACAAGGTTGCAACCGAACCTAGCCACTAATCCACTACCATAATTTGAAGTAGAAAAATAAGTAAACTAAATAAATAGATTATAGTACTGATTATCTTCAAAACTTGCAGAAAAATCTGCAGAATTAATTCAATTGACTTAGTCAATAGCTCTCAGTTAGGCCTTCGAATTGAAAGCTGGTCCTGGTAAGTTTGTTTTAAAATGACCATAGCAATCTGTTTCTCGCCCTTGCATATGTTATGGTCTAGCTACCATGTTTATACTTGTAGAAATGGAAGCAAGAGAAGCGCGCAACATATCACTCACTACCAATATTGCTCTGCAAACTACACCAGTTTCAGTAACTAACTGCTAGGTCTGTTGAGCACCATGTAGCCGAATTTCAGAATCTGTTGCCATGTGAAGATGTGAATAAACAAACAAAGATACAGATTCGGTGGCCCTGCGTAATCGGTGAGTAAAATAAGCCATGAATCTTCAGTATTGGACACTTCGTTGGTCCATGTGGCTGTAGTTTAGTCATCTGTTATCTGCACTGAATTTTCTGGTTGATGCAGTGAATGGTTCAGAAATAAGCTACAAGAAATATGTCCCCATACTAAACGGGTGGTTTGAGATGTTTTCCAGCATCCGACTATAATTTGAAATAAGCAATTCGTCGTGGTTGCTGCACCACGCAACCCAGGACAGCACCCTGGAAGTAAGGTAACCCAAACTACCTAACCATGACCTAACTAGTAGTGGGTTTCCTAAAGCAGGGAGTGACAACTACCGCTTAACTGTAGACTCGTTCAGACCATCGTTGCCTGAACCCCGATCCCGATCGATCGATCTGGATCGGGGTTAGAATTCGCCTCCCCTGATTCGCTGCAAGATTCGATAGGGGCACCAAAGAGGAGCAGCGCGGTACGTACCAACGGATATATAGCCCTTAGCGTTGCCACTGGACCACGTCGTCGCCGCCGCTGGGTCACCGTCGTGCCACCATTGATGGTTGATGCCGTCGTTGAGGGAAGGCGGCGAAAGGGAGATGTACAACCCGGCAGCGGGTGAAAAGGAGCGGCGGAGGAGGTGGGGGGCGTTGGGAGGAACAGGGGGACAGCGTATTTCGAAGAGTAGTGGCGGCGGGGTGGAATTTGAAGGAACGAGGTGGACTGGAGGCCTGGAGTGCGAGCCGGTGAGGTTTGAGCCTTGAGGCTGGAGAGACGACGTCGACCGAGGTCGTGACACGCGGTGTTAGGAAGCAAAACCTAGTCATAGCTGTTGTAATAAAGGAAAAATAAAGCGGCGTGTAATGATTTTGTGCTTTTGCTGATTTTAAATTGTTTGGATTTTTATAGAATCTCAATTACCAAAAATTGAGTGTTCTTAGTCGATGTTTTAGCTAGCTAGGCGGAGTGTTCTTAGTCGATTGTTTGGCTAGAGCAATCGCCTGATTATATTTTTGATCTCCTTACCGACGACGTAACAATGTTAATAAAGTCAAAACGATGGCTTTTCCTCAAAAAAATTTAGAAACCGTAATTGCTAGAGACGTTATAGAAATCGTAGAGTTGGTGTAGTAGAAAAGATGCCCGTATGTTTGTTGAAGTGTAATAAACTTTGAAACTTTGAACACATTGTTCGGTTTCGCCCAAACCCAACTCACTGTTCAAAACAAAACAAAAACTAACTCTCGTCAGGAAAATCAACAATTTTGATGCGATGTGTAGATTTTTTACTAGTCAAAATATAAACAAATCAATGTGGATTATCGAGAGCAAATATCAATCACACGACACACATTTGCATGACATGATATACCAATACAATCATCATACGAGTCTCACATTAAGGTAAAAAAATCACCTACGTTATGTCACTGGAAAGAGCACCGCACCACCCTTTTGGACAATGCTATAACACCACTGACCAAATGAGCTTTCCTAGACCCCAACCAAGCATCCAGGAAGCTATATAAACCAATTTACATGTTGACGCGTTTGGGATGTGAAACTAGGAACAGATAGCGTGGTTCTACAGCAGCTTCGAAAACCGCAGCTGCAAAATAACAGGCACATAACCAGCAAGTACCCAACCAGCCACCCTTCAACACGAAAGGTGGAATGCAGATGAATGGACCTAAAGGAAAGTATCTTCAGAAGAGGCAACTGTCAGCCTACAGTCAGCTCTGAATCTCTACCATACGGGGAAGAGCTACTCATGTGATGAGGAAACGCCATAACTTCTTCGCTGGCGATGTTCTCTCTTCTTCCTCCTCTTCATCCCCTTCCTCTTCTTCTTCGCCGTCAACATCTTCTTCTTGCTCATGATCGCCCTCAGCTAATCCAACAGATGGTTCTGTTGCAGACTGGAAATTCAAAAACCACTGAAACAGTAAGGTCAAGGAGCACGCTGGCACTAGTACCACAGTAGATATGTAAGATCAAAACACAAGCACCAAATAGTTGATGAGCTAAATAATTCACAATAAGTTAGACATGCTGTCTCAGAGGAGTTAAGGGTCATCTTGTTCAGCAGAAAATTAGATTCAAGGATAAAGTATTTAGGACATAAAAGAACATAAGCAAGTAGTCATATAGCAAGCTTGTTGGGACAGTGAACAATATACATAAACTCATGACAGGCAAACACATGAGGAAGGTGACGAGTGCAACAAAAGGAGCTTACCAGTGTGATATCCTCTGAAGATCCATCGTCATCAGCAAAATTTGAAGCATCCACTTTCCCATTTGCAGAAGCCAGAAGTGGGGCGGCATCATGCTCATTTTTGGAGCACTTCTCTTCTAGGACTGATGGGCTGACAACATAAACATGGCAATGCAGGAAACATATTTATTAACAAGAATTGGCATGAACATAACATTAGATGTGCAGAAATATAACGTACCGGTTTGAAGTAATTTCTCCTCCAACAACCGTCTGAATAGTGCTCCTTTGGTGCTTTCGGCTTGGCTCTAAATGTTCAGTTTGATCACAAGCGAACAAATATGTCCTCTTTTTCCCAACTTGAGGTGCTTCTGCAGCTTCGTCCCCTAGCTGATTAGTGATGTCAACAGCTTTCCGGAGGTTTCTCTGTGCACCATTATGAAGAAAGCTCTCATTATCATGATCAGCGCTCTTCTCAGCAGAGCGTTTGAATATCACCTGCGCACATTTTCGAACCCAAGATATTGGTGTTGGGGCAGAAGGTGACACTTCCAGTTTCCTGTCAAGAAGCTTTGGTGAAGAACAGTTCCTAGGAGTTGCATGATGATCTTCACCACAAGGGAAGAGGCCATTCTCATTTGTCTTTGACTTCCCACACTCACTCAAAGACAGTTGCTTATTCTCAGAATCAATTTTCAGTTCTTCCAACACATTAAGTTGCTGGATTTGCTCTGTTATTGCTTCTCGGTCTGAATGTAGCAGCTTTCTTTGCTCTTGCAGCTTCTCTCGTTGATTATTAAGTGCTTCAATTGTGGCTTTTATCTCAGCAAGCTCTTGTTCTCTCTTCTCACGCTCCAAAGCAGCCTCTTTCCTCTCATCCTCCAGTTTCTGGAGTTCAAGCTCAACATGTTTTAGTTGTGACTTGATGGTCTCCTTTTGAGAATTTATATGCTCAAGCTCCTTGGACTTTTCCTGCTCAAACTCTTCTTTTCTTTCCCTTAAAAAAGAATCTATTTCCATCTCCCTTGCCCTCGCCAAATTTACTAACTCCATTCTCTGGTTGTCGATGTCTTTTGTAAGATCTTCCCTCTCGTGCTGAACCTTACTCAGCCAACTCGCATGTTCTTGGTGCATTGTACTCATGAACTCTTCACGTTCATGGGAGAGGGCTTCTGAGTTCCTTTTGAACTGGGCATGCAAATTTTCCTTCTCTTGTCTAACAATATCTGTTTGATTCTTGAGATACTCAGTTATTACTCTTCGCTCTTCAGCAATTCTGGCAGCTTCCTGTTGTAACTCTTCTTTCTTTTCATCAATCAGCTCCCATTCAAACTCAAATCTCTCTTTTTCTGCTTGCAGTCGATCAGCATCAGCTATTAGCTCCTTTTTCTGGGCTCTAAGATTGTCAATTTCTACTTTAAGATTCATCTGCCAAGTAAGCACATTGTCTCTCTCTGTTTGGGTTATTTCAAGATCTTGCTGGGCTTGGATTGCTTCCCGCTTCACCTCTTCAAAGAAAGCCTTTTCCTTCTCCAAATCTAATTTCATCTTCTGCAGTTCCTCCCTTTCTTTCTGCTGCTCAATGTGTAATGCTTCTCTATTGGAAAGGAGCTTTTCTTCCTCCACTTTCAACTCATCTGATCTCAATGCTAAGGTCTCTTCCTTGCTTGCTAGTTCAGCAAGCCGAAGATCAACATTTTGATCCCTTTGAGCAAATGCCAACTCTTGCTCACTGAGAGCTCTTTCTTTTTGATCCAGCAAAATCCGTTTCGCCTCCATATCCTCCTCAAAGGACAAACGCTTATTCTCTATCTCAGAATTAAATTCAGACATCCTCTTCTCCAAGGCCAGATTTTGCTCCTGTTTGAGCCTTTCAATCTCAACCTGCAACAGTCACGATGATTTAGAACAGCCAAACTCACTACACAACCATCATCTACAGCGGTACTAGAGAAATTGCCAAACTCACTACACAACCATCATCTACAGCAGTACTAGATAAATTTACCCGTTCTTTATTTGCAATCGTTTCTTGGAGAATCAACAACTCGCTCTCCCGTTTATCAAGCAAGGATTCCTTTTGAATTATAGCCTGTGAACAAAGTAATTTTAATATATAGTTTCTGCAGTAAATGCGCTCCTAATAAAAGGATCAGTAGAAACATTACTTACTTCCTCCCTTGAAGCTACTGCCTGCACTTTAAGATCCAGCTTATTTTTCTCTTCCATTAGATCCATCCGTTCACCTTCAAGAATCAACTTGTCCTCTTCTAACTTTTTCTCTGAGCGAGTTACATAAGTTAACCTCTCAAGGATATTTTCATCCCTCTGATTAAGAAGTGCTTGCTCTTTCAGTAGCACCTGCTCCTTTTCATGCAGCATTTTCTTGGTATCGTTCAACAATTTCCTCTGTGAGTTAATATCCTTTTCTTTGGCATCATACCTGCAATGACATATTTGGTTTAGATAGCAAAGAGGAGAGACGGTACACAAGACATTCATTTGAATGAGAATGAGAATGAGAATGAGCATAGTGCATACTTCAAAATTAACTAAACAGAATACACCCCAATTGATAATACTGAGCTCAAAACTAAACCGCACTAGTCAGAAAGGCCAACTTCTCAAAAATCGAATACTCACTCAGATTCACTAGAAATGCGGTATCTTCTAAGCTGATCTTCACGATCTTCCATGTCTTGTAAACTTCTCAAAGCAGCATTGCGCGCCCGAGTGGACTCTGCTTCCAAGGATTTTGCTGCCAGAAGCCTCTCTTCTGCCTCATCAAATTTCTTTTGAGCAATGTTCATCAATTCAAGCGCTTCAGCTGATTTAGTTTCATATGAAATCTTCATCTCAGCTGTTTCCGCACGCATATCATGCAGTGCCTTTTCAAGCTAAATAAGAAAATGAAATCAGTGGAAGATAAAGCAACAATATGAAGTGGAACAGAAAATTGATGTAAAAGTTATAATATTGGCGTAGCAATAGTTCTAAAAATAGCCATCAAGTTGACTTGTATATTCTTGGGACTTGTACATGATGTTGATAATAACTTGGGTGTCATATTCTTCATATTCAATGTAATGTCCATTGTTAACAAATCCATGAATAGTACGAGAATTTATTTGTTACAAATTAGACAACAAAAGAATTGGATTTGTATATGATTAGTTGGAACAGGAACTTACATTAGCAACACATTCCTTCTGAACTCCTATGTTCCTTTTTAGGGTTTCTTCCCTCTTTCTTGATTCAGCAAGAGCAGATTGCTGGGAAGCTCGTTCACGTTTGTGCATGATCTCAGCAGAGTTCAAAGAAGCTCTAAGTTGTTCATTCTCGGCTGTCAAATCCTTTCGCTCCAATAATATAAGCCCAAGATTGTGCTTGTAGTCATCAAGCTACAATGAAGAACAATGAGCAGGAAGAGTTACGGCTATGCAACAGTTCCCAAACAAGATAACTTACAGCAAACGAAAAACATTTGCCTTATGGCATAGACCAGGGAGCCATGTGATATTGTATATTGGATCCGAAAGCAAAGTAAAATGGTACACAGTGCAATTTAATTTGCATCGAGTGTTTTGTAAAATTAATAATTACAAATGGTTCTTTCCAACTTGTTCAGCAACCTGATTAGCAAACTTGTAAAGTAACACCATTCAAAAAAAAACTTGTAAAGTGCATTAGCTTCAACACAGGACTTGCAGGAGATGAAAGTTTAAGAACCTGTGGTAGGAGTATAATATTTGCTGCAGACAGGTGCATGAGACAAAGGCAGACCTAAGCATGGTTTGATTAATCCAAAGAACTTCCCTATAAGGCTGACAACCAAATTCAGCACAAAATATGCACGGTTGGATGTTTACAACGATGAAATACAAGAGGTTTATGCAAATGTCAATTCAATAATAATCGAAACTTTGTGTTGAACCATTTAATGCAAACGAACTCACTATGGATATTACAATGCACTTAAGAATACAGCCGGACAATACGAACGACGCTATAGTTGCGACAGTTGAACCCCGATGTACTATCAAGAACCGAAACCCAATAAAGCAGAATGAAGGCGGACACAGGAAAAAGCAGTAACCAGTTCCAAGACAAGAACAGAGAAAATCATTCTGCAAAATCTCTGTCTATAGCAGTCAAAAACCACCATGAAGATACTGTCACTAAAGCAAAACGAATAATTTCATCGCTAGGCAACCCCTCCAACGGTACCAGAGAATCCAATAAATGAGGCATAGATGCCATCTTCACTAATCTGCGCACAAAATAACGTCACTGCTGGCCCTAAAGAAACCAAGAAACCACGGACTGGTCGAATCGAAGCGGGGAATCTATACAGGGAGCCGCCAATCCTTTCGAACTATCGCCCTTTCTCTCCTTCTCGAAAGAAACCCCCGAAGGACTAATCCACCATGCGCAAGAACGGAGAAACCAATACCCGGCGCATCGAAACGCAACGCGAGGGTGGGAGAGGGGGCTGGGGGGAGTGATGTACCTCGGACTCGATCCGCGAGATGTAGCTGATGAGCTTGGCCTTGTCGAGCATCTTGACGGACTCCTCGTCGAAGCCTGCCTCGCGCAGCTTCCTCCACATCACTTCATCCCCAGCGACCGCGGGCGACCGCGGGCTGGCCATGGTCGGAACCCTAGATCTCGGCGGCGGCGGGGCGGCTCCCGGGCAACGAACGAACGAGCGAGCAGCCCGGTGGGCAGCAGTGCTTTCCGGGCAGGGCAGGTGGAGGTCGCCCTCTTCCGCCTCCTTTTCCGCTCTGGCTTTTCTCCCTCTTTCCGCTGTGTCTCGTGTGTGCTGCGGCGAGAGTTGGGTGTGTCCGGGGTTTTTACCTGGCCTGCTCGGTGGGAGGGAGAAGGGTTTGGTTTGATGGGTGGAGGAGAGACCGGGCACGGGCAGGCGAGGGATTCTGGATGGACCCGGTCCAGGGAGAGCGCGGCTGTGTGTTACCTGGACGCCAATTGATTACTGGCAGCCAGGTTCCTTTTTTTTTCTTGCGGGGGATTACTGGCAGATTCTTGCGGAACTGCATTATCTTATGAGTCAAGGTAGAATTTGTCAATTTGTAAAAATGGAACGGTCGCAGATTAAGGTTAGTCATGTTCTTATAAACTATGCGACAACTGTACTCCGCACTGCTACCTGGTTAGGTTCTGGCCCCGAATCTATTTTTCAGTTGCTATCTAGCACCGCTCTGTAATCCCATCTGCTTAATAAAATTCCTTTTTATTTAAAAAGATTACTCTTCTGACCTATATTAGATGACTTGGATTTGTTAAAATTTAAATGGACATATATTCTAAATAATGTCTAGATTCATCCAAATATAGACAAATCTAAGTCAACAAATATGGGTTGGAGGGACAATTGGTACAGGCTAATTCAGTTCGTACTAAAAAAAACCAACACTATCCTACTAGTACTGGCATATCCGTTCGAATTGGAACGCTATGCAAGCAGGATAACCTTTATCTATTCGCCACCAGACTACTGACCAGAGTATCTTTACGTTTGGCTGTTAGCCGGTGACCACGGAACAGATCAACCATAGGCTTGGTCCATGGGAGGCAAGGAAGCGTCCAGGGAAGCTGGACCTTTTCGGCTGCGTATTAAAAAAACAGTAGATCAGCTCGACCCCAAGTGTACTATCCGGTAAAGCATGATATGTGGGGCCAGCGACTCGCCATGGCCCACGCGTCGGTATCTTGACGATAAAATCGTCTCCGGCGGCTACGGAAAGAGAACGGAGCTGGCTCCCGAAACGAAAAGGCCCTACAGTGCTGCCGCTTTCAGAGCTGCGACCGACGTTTTCGTCCACAGGCGCTAGTCTACGTCCGCTCCCGCTGACATGTGGGCGCGGAAAGCTCGGGCCCGTTTGAAAGCGACCTGAAGTCAGGGAGAACTTGGTGGGCGCTGGCGGGTGGGAGGGTCCAGTTTGGTGGATTTCGGCGTGGCGCCCAGCGCGCTTGAGCTGTGACCAGTGGGCCTGTTGATGGCCACAGCTCGAAATTGGCCGGTGCCGGCGGTGCGGCGCTCTGCTGTGCTGTGCTGTGCTGCCCGGTGGGTGGATAGTATCATATCTGGATGAGGAAACGGGCTTCAGCTAGGCTCGGGAGCGGCGCCACGCGAATCCGCATCCGAGGCTGCTGCCTGCTGGGTAGGGAAAGGGCCCCGCACACGCGGGCACCAATCGCGTCCAAGGTGGCTTTGACCGCGACGCCTCTCCAGCCCGGAGAGTATGGAAATCTGGAACTGGATAGAAAACGACCACGGCACACTGAATTTTTTTAGAAAAAAAAGCAAAAGGCGCTTAATATTTTTTGTAGTTTTTTTTTGCGAAATTCCATCAATCTATTAATAATCATCAACAATAGTATAAAAAGATCTAAAAGTAATAAAAATTACAAATAGGTCATTCGACCACCTAGCGACGACTACAAACACTAGCGCGAGCCAAAGGCGCGCCGCCGTCCTTGCCCCACCATCACCGGAGCCGGGCAAAACTTGTCGTAGTAGAACTCGTTGTAGTAGACAGACGGAAAGTCATCGTGCTAAGAACACAAAGGACCAGCACACTAGAGCAGGAACCATCGCCAATGATGACATCCATAGATTGAAAAGGACGGACCTGAAAACAAACCGACGAACACGAAAACGGACAGAATCCTAGAAGATCAGCCGGACAAACGACTCCACGCGTCCTCCATCGATGCTAGATACACCACCAGAGTAAGGATAGAGCGGGGAGAACCTTATTCTAACTTCAGAACGTAGTCGTCGTCTCAACATCCCGAAAAAAGACACTAGAAAACATGTGAAACAAATAACGAAAACCTCCCGCCTGCGAGAGGCCGTGGTCCGCCACACTTCCAAGGCCCTAGGGCCAAGAGAGGCGGAGCGGACCGGCGATATCGCTGGCGAGAGGTACGGAACCCTAGATGGGTTTTTCCTACTCTGGCCTCTCCCTGGCGGCGCAACGCATGTACGTACCGGTTAGCCGCCCAAATTTATATAGTAGTATGGTCTGCTTGATTCTCAAATCCACGCGAATAAAGCCCGTTTTAAACCTTTAACAGGTAGAGATTGATGAAATAAAACCTTGATTGTTTTATCGCCAAAAAAAACCTTAATTGTTAACACCCGATGACCTGAAATCGTGCGTTATGTATTTATCATCTATTGCATGACGTAACGTAGTTTACATCCTGTTGTCGTTCACGTGGCCAAACTCAATGTTGGGAATGCTCAATACCATTTGACTACGTGGCGACTTGCTTGTTAAGTTGGTTTTCAGTCGTCGGAAGGTGACATTACCTCATGGTCCTTCAAATAAGAGGATGTGTGGTGAACGAAACTAGGGTTCAAGGGGGTGGGAAAGGAGACCTGGTGGTGGAAGTGAGACAGGATGCTGGTTGGAGGCTTCGGCGGAGCTGACACGGTCATCCGGTATATCTTCCTCACACGACAAGGGAGAGAATGGAGGAGAGGCGATGAGCCTTCAAGGTAGTTGGTGTCTTACAGGCCGGTCCCGAGATTTCGAGGGCCCTGGACGAAACTAAAATTTTAGGCCTTTTATTGTAATTTTATTGCATATATGAGATGATGAAAAATAAATATTATAAGTATACTCCAACTATAATGTTCATATAGAAATAACAATGTTTACATGATATCTTAAAATTTCCTCCGAAAATTTCTAGAAGCAAAGTCCGAAAATTACAATGAAACTTAAACGGAAAAAAGTTTAGAAATATGAGAAAACAATCACGATTACTACTGAAACACAATTTTAGTCTAGAGATAATTTTTTTAGAATAAGCGGAAACAATGTTTAGAGACATGAGGAACAAAGTCATAAAAATATATATCTAATTTAAACATGATAGAAGGTAAAGAAAAAATAAAATTGAAAGGAAAAGGCATGAAAGAAATATACCAAAGAAAAACAGGAAAAATGATGAAAGAAAATGAAATAGAAAGAAAATAAAGGAAAGAGACATGCGTTGATGTGTTGAAAAGAACCTGTCGTATGTCTCTGATCGGTATGCCGATACCTTTTCGAGTGGATGCTGGAATCGATAGTCTGACAACACCAGAAGCCACATGCTCTAAACAGACCCAGCCCACTACCGATTTTCTTTAGCGAAATCGTACTACGAAACTCTCGCATGCTAGCGAGCAGTTTCTTGGGACTCGGGAAGCAAACGGGGCGGTCGATGAATCGATCAATGTCTAGGACTGGTCACTGCGAGTCGAGCGTTGCCCACAAGCCCAATAAAAAAATCTTTTTTTATATGTATACTAGGCTTATAATTTTTTGGGCCCCTAATTTTTTTTAGGCCCGGGGAGGCTGCCCCGCTAGTCCCCCAAGGGCCGGCCCTGGTGTCTTATTGGGAGGATATGATGGTGTGTGAGCCAATGAAGAATTATTTTTTGCTTAAAGGATGCACCACGGTGTGCAGGGGCGTACCTATGTTAATTGTTATGCTAGCAGATGCACGGGACACTGGGTCAAAATCAATTTCTTTGATATATTTTGTTCATATATAATGTGTGACACCTCTAAATTCAAGTAAAATATGGGCAATTAATGAAGTGACACCAGGATGTTTTAGCTCTTGGTCCGCACTTGGCAGTGTGTATCGTGGAGTCTCTATAACCCTGGAAGAAGGTATTATAGACCCGTGTGTGCATTGTAACCTTCATTTCATCTCCTTTGTTTCTCTTCATAGTTCCTGGTCCAACATCCCCATTTTATGTTTAGTGTTTCTACGGTATTTGATAGACTAGTGATTGTGTCTACATTGAGTGCCATGACATGGTGATGTTATGATGATGCAATTTCTTCGTGAAATTGTTGGATGATTTGTGCGTTGCAATATGGAGGCTCGAGGATCAACTTGATGTCTAAATCCTCGACTAGAAGGCCAATGAGCATTCCCATTTTTTGTAATCTCTTGGTCCATTACTATCGGGACAACTAAATACATTTGCTCGTTAGCATCCCTTGCATCAGAAAGTAGCTCACCTTATTATGCTCATTTGAAGAAGCAATCATCAAGGCTAGTAATGTTTCTACATCCAACTTTAAATCCTAACCCAGCAGCATTGAACAAACATACTCCGCAATATGTTTTGGTCCATGTTAGTTGGATCAAGACAATACAACTACTTTAGATCCAAGGTTTCTCTAGAGTAATTCCAACTTGGTAATCGAACACTTTTGTGCCACAAAGCAACTTGTCTGTGTGGTAGCTTTCTTTGCGACCATGCATTTTGATGTTGTCACATCAACGAAGAGAAGTCCTTTAGTATTGTTGATTCAATGCTCTCGATTATACTTTTTTTTTGAGAAAACTCAAAGATTTTGCGTTTCATTTCATTGCAAAGAAAGGTCCATTACAATTAGGGTTGGTCAATATGAGTTGTGTGTATCTCTTGTTAGATTGATCTCTCCCCGTTCGAGCCCAACGACCCGAACGGAGTCCCTCAACCACGCCCGGGGGCGCCCAACCTTATCATGGTTGGTGGGCCCCTGTCGCCAGTGCACATATAAAGAGGTGGGGGGCCGGACGCACACGGTACGAGGTTCACCGTGCGCTACAGCCCCCACCGACACACCCACCGATTAGGTTTTGCGCTAGGCCGACGGGAAGCGCCGCCACCACCGCACACCCACGTCGTCGCCCTCTTTCCCCATGGCCACTAGCACCGGAGCTAGCTCCGGTATCCCCTCCGGCTCATGCTCGTCGAGCCAAGGTGCAGGTAGTACCCCTTCTATCCGGTGTTCTCCCTCTCTCACTCGGCGTGGTTGCTGGAGGGTGTGGGGAAGGTGGGGAACGGGGTAGAAAGGGGGAGGGGCTTGTGTCAGGTAGAGGGGGAGGGGCTTGCCGTCGGCGCCATCGCCGGGCGGGACGGATGCCTCACCTCTCTCACCGAGAGCGCCACCAGAGAGAGGATTGGAGGTTCGCGGGACTGGGAAGAGGCGAGTGTGGTTAGGGTTTGACCGGGGCGCGTCCACCATTTTGTTCCAGCGAGAGTGACACGCAGCCCTTAGATCTAGGTCTGGTTGGATGGACGGCCAGGATCGAGCGGCTTGGGCGGGCAGCGCGTAGATGGGCCAGGTCGCGGGCTGCTGGCGGCGCGAGGGCGGCAGCTAGGGTGTGTGGCGTCGGGCCGTTGTGGACCGCTCTCGGGCCGTGCGCAAGCGAGCGGCATGCAAAGAGAATGCGCGCAACAGCGGTAGCGTATGTGGGCCGCGAACATGGGTCGCGCGCGCAAAACAGCCCATTTCCTCTGTTATTTTTTTCCAGGAGCAGTTTTATCCGTTTTAATTGTTTTTTGCTCAGTTTTTTAGCAGATTTTTGCATAGTTTTTTCTATTCAAAATATTCCAACGAAATTTTGTCTAGAGAATTCAAAAGTGACCGAATTTTTTCGTAAAGTTTTAAGAGTTGATATAATTGTATTGTTAATTTTTCGCTGCAAATAGTTAAAAGAAATTGCTAAAATGCGATAAAGTAAATATTAAAGTTGATTATGGTCATGTTATTATATGACCAATGTTATTCATAGCATGATCATGATTTGTTTACTAATGAATTGAAAGGTGCATTTATGTTTATTTTTGCCCAACGGTGATATAATTTTAATTGCATAAACAGTTGTATGTTTAATTTATACCAACGTTGGATTAATGCATACACATGTTTTTTGGTTATCTCACATCTTTGTGGTTTTCAGGAGGTCTCAACCTCATGAGTTACCTCAAGGACATTCCGATGCTCAAGGGGGACAACCACACTGAGTGGAGGAAGAAAGTAGACCTGGCATTTGTGTGTGCCGAGGTTGACTGGGTTGTGGAAACCAAACAGCCAGTCAAGCCTACAGACCCAGTAAGAGATGATGCTGATGATAATGCTGCTTGGGAAAAGAGGAAAAGGGACCATGCTCCAGTGGAGTTGGATTACTCCATTGCCAACCAAAAATGGATAAATGCCAACAAAAGTGCTTGGCCTTTGTAAAGAATACGATTGATGTGGCATCCCGCAAAACCACTACTAGAAAATCGCGTTGAATTTGTGCATTGCATCGTCATAATCATGCATTGTTTGTTGCATTATTTGAAAAGCCCAAAGTTTATTATACAAAACCCCTCTTATTTTCAAACACAAAACCCCGATCGCTTTGGAGATTTTACTTGTTCCAAAATTATTTTGTAAAGTGGCCTAGTTCTATTTTATACAGAGCTAAACAAACACAACTTCTAAAACAGCTCCCTCTAAAAACCTACCCCCACCCAATCCTAGTCTACCCACCAATCAAATCATGCCACCTCACCCACTCACCCAAAACCTACCCACCCTGCCACCTCACCTATCCTCCTCTTTTCCCCCCCTCACCCTCTTTCTCACCTAGTCCCCTCTTACCCTCTCTATCTGCCACCGGGACCCACCCAGATCCCCACCTCCCAGTCAAACCACCAACCACCGCCTGGGCCCCTTTCCCTGGCCCCACGCCCACCTACGCTTACACGCCCCCAAATTCCGACGCCCACCACCAAGCCTGGCCCCACGCCCATGGACCCACCCAATCCTGGCCCCATGAGTCCTCTCCCTTCCTTCTCACGCTGCCGCTTTTCCCCGCCTCTCCTCCACCGCAGAGGACCACCGCCCACGACCCCTTCCCCTCACCGGACCTGAGGCCCCATCCGCTGTGCCGCTGCCCTCCCGCTGCTCCCAGCCGCCATCTCCTCCCTCCCGGCCTCGCCTAACCTCGCCATCGCTGCCGCCCAGCCACCGCCTCCCGAGCCGGTCTCCTCACGGAGCGCTGCCAGCTCCCCGCCTCGCCAGAACCCCTTGCCGCGCCCGCCAGGCGCCTAACCCCGCCTCGGCCATTGCCGTGCCTCCTGCCGCTTCTCCGTCCATGGCCAGCCCGCCCTAAGCGCCTTCCAGACCAGCTCAAGCCGCCTGGCAATCGGCTGCCTGCCACCGCTCAGCGCTTCCACCGCCGCCAGCGCCACGGCCGCGCCACCGCCGCTGCCAGAGCCGCCGCCAGACGCCTGCGTCCTCCACCGCCTGCCGAGAGCTCCGCTGGCAAATGCCGCCGGCGAGCCAAGCGTCGCCAGCGAAGCCTGAGCGCCGCGCCGCGACGACTCCCGCGTCCCTCCGCCGCCCGCCCACGCCGCCGCTCGCCGCTTCTTCCGCCCTGCCTCCGTCTGCGACCGTCGCGACCAGCGATGACCGCTGCCGTCCCGAGCGCGCCCCGCCATCGCCGCGTCGTGCTCGTCCCGGCGCCGGACCCCTCTACCGCTGGCGCTTCCACCTTCGCGCGCCATCCCGCCCCCGCCGTGTCTCGCCGCCTGGAACCTCCTCGCGGCCCGCCACCGTGGCCTGTGGGCCAGACGCGGCGTGTATGTGTGCTCGTGTATGTGTGCGCGTGTATGTGTCATGGTAACCGTATGAACCACAGAAAACCCGAGGCTCAGAAGATCTGCCAAGCTGCCAAGTTCGTCTTTCGGACCACAAGACCGTTCCGGAGCGAAACATCGAACCCGATGCGGATCGAATAACCGCCAAGTTCGCCAAGACCCGTTCACGGATTCCGTTTGTCAAGCGAACCCGGGAACCCGAACCCCCAAGATCTACGCAATGACCGACATGATCTTCTACTCGGACGCCAAGGTTCGCCGAGAGTCCTAACGCCAAGTACCCCCGGACGACAAGTTCTCCATCCCGGAAGCAAGATCGACCCGTGGGGCCCGGCAAGATCCGCCGACGACAAGAACGACCCGAAAGCAACCGTTGCGCCCCCGACGCCAAACCAAGTCCTGCTTCCCGGATGCCGAGGTCACCGACACAGGACAACAAGATCTACCCCGTTATCTGAGCACGCTTCCGCCGAACCCTGGACCCTGAGACCGACCCCGAACCCGAACCCCGGAACCCCAAGATCGTCGACCACCCCTAATGTGTGACCCCTTATCCTCGAACCCTATTTTTATAACATAATAACTTGATTGCATATTAAAATTGTCATCTCGCATGCATATCATTGGTTTGGGGGCCTTTTGCCGAGTCACCTAATAATTAAATATGGGGCCCATATGCGGGCAAATCTAGTCTCATATTGGCCTCATTTAAACATGTGTAACGAACCGGTTCCATCTGTGGTCTTGCTAAACAACATTTAATATGCGGGGTTTCTAAACAACTTGAACCACCTAACTAATTGTCGGGACCCCGGTTCCGCTTAATATGACCTAATTGCATTGCACCTTGCCCTGTCATCCATCATACATGCATCATGCCGTTCTTCTGCCGAGTATTAAATATTGCACCCGGTGTTTCTTCTAGTATTTTGGTTCTTCGCGGATAAGGCCGTTGAGTTGATGTGAGCTTCGCCCGATCTTCGGATGATCCTATCGACAATGTTTTCAGGCGAGCATCTCCCCCTTTCTACCTATCTTACTTTATAGTAATTTACTCCTTCCTGTTGTTCTATTGCTATCTGAGTTGCGATGCTTTAGTTTCCGTACCTGTGAAATACCGTGCAGCCCTATATTGCCTTGGACACACCCTATTACCTGTTGTTTGGTAGATAGTTGGACTTGCGCGTCGTAGTTGCTTGCTCAAGTGCTGATGTGTGTCGCCATATGCCACAGTTGCTGATGTATTGCCGCATGTTGATGATGAAGATGATTCTAGTTTTACTTATCGTCACTTTAATTTCTGTTTAACAACTAAAATTGAATAAGAAGAGGCATCGGGTGATAGATAATATTTGGTTTCGAACGCCCACTTGTGTCCCGTAAGACCCCGAGTACTTGATACTGCCTTGATTTTGCGCGCTATCCACATCCGGAGGTATATGGGACCCCCGAGCGAGCTTGATTCATTCTTATTTCTTGGGGCCACAAACTAGTTTGAGGTTTTATTTACGATCCTGTACTTATGCCATGCTTTATCGCTTTATTTACGATTGTGCGAGTCGCACCGCACTGCTTTTGAAGCGGAGTGTTTACGCGGTGTCGACAAGCCCGTTTGGGGTTCCCGATCACGCCCACCGACGCAGACCTTGAGGCCGTCTCGAGCTTGTCTGCTATGGATTCTACTTAAGGGTGGCCTCAAATATTTCGAATCCTGTGATTGTTCAGTGAAAGCCTCGTTGGGTTTTGATTTGGTTTTTCCGAGGTTGATCGAGCGTGTGTTGCTATTGGTGCACCCGGCCGGGTAAAACTTTCAAAGCCGTGTCCGCGGATATGGACGACTTGGAGCACGATTCTCGATCATAGACAAGCATAACTAAAGTTTATCGCTATCAACTTGACTTATAATGACTAGTAATCAGCTCCACTATAACGGAATGGCTAATTAATACCGCCCACAATTGCTTGTTTGGTTGTCGCCATGCGACAATTGTATATGACTAGTAAGTATTGCAACTACAACGAATTGGCTGAATAAAAGTACCAACAAGCTCTTTGGGTTTTAGGTTTATCTCATGCTATCTCGCACTGATTAGTAAGAGTTACAACTAAACGGAATGGTTAACTAAAAGTGCCCATCGCTTACCTTATCGTGACGATTATTTAAACACGACTAGTAAAGTGCCGCAACTATAATCGAACAAGTAAAGCGCCAGCTGCGTGAGTTCCTCGGTTGACTTCCCGTTTGGTCTCGAGGGGACACACCAGATGGGTTTGTTTGGTGTTAGCTTGAGTTGGATCCGGATAGGTCAATCTTATCCTCTGCTTTTACCGCCATTGTATCGAGTCTCTATAGGTTGTTTAGTGCATGCTGCCGCCGCTTGATCCACCATACCTATGTAGGCGAGGACCGAATTCTAGCCTCGCTGTCTTGGCCTCGATCTTGACGCTCCTTCTTTGTTTTCTGCTTGGCCCTTTGTCGGCACCCTTTGTTAAGGGTTTTGAGATCGACGCCGTTAGCGTGGTTACCCTTCGGCTTGGCTCGGTGGTTATGGACGCCATTGGTTATTCTTCGTGGCTCTTAGCCCCATTTGCTTCTTGTCCGTAGTCGGACGCCTACCATTTTAAAGGTGATTCGGATCTTGTATATTATATTTGTCTTCTTGACTCTTTGAGTCATTTATATATATCTGTCATGGGTCCCATCGAGGACTGTTGTGTAATGTTATTATCGTATTCCACCCGCACGAAAGTGCTGGTGGCACCTTTTGAATCGCTTCTATGCGGGTTTGGTGAATTTTGCCCAAACTTGCATAGGTCCGATTCGAGGGTGTTACAGTGGTATCGAGCTCAGCCATTGCGATACCCCACAAGTCCAATCAGAGGATGACCTTAGCTAACTACCAAGTAGAGTGTCAAAACTATTGTTGCAAGATCGGTTGGATAGTTACGAATAGGTCTGATTTTACTCCTTACCCTCGCTATTCTCCTCTTATCTCGGCGTGTTTTGAATCTACCTCTTATCTTTTCTTGAGTCCGTGATTTCTCGTGGTTGGGTATCCGTCACCTTCGTGGTTTCGCTTCTCCTTTGTAACGAGGTGCTACGATCATCAATCGCAACTTGTCATTGTACCCTTCATCCGATCTTTTGTTCTTGAGATCTTTGTCCATCTGTGTTCCTTGCCGGATACCAGTGTCGTTGAAAAACATATGAGAAGGACTAGCATTGGTGAAGTTGGAGTATACCTTGAGCATGTGTTGTTCATGCCAATGGAACCATCGCGAAACCTAATCATTATGTCCTTCATACGATTTCTGCTGGCATCATATCTTTGTTCCGGATACCGCCTATGAAGATCTTCAGTCTAATTCCGAGAGTTGGTTGCTTAATCCGCCTGTTCGTGTGCAGAGTAATGGTTTGAGTGCGGGATGGATTAGCTACCCTACCACTTCTCTTATCATTCGCTCTTGTACGTCGAATCAGGGGATCCGGCAGTTTTACTCCGTCCATGGAAGTTAGAGGTGGCTTTATCGTTTGATGCCTCTATCCTCGTCCTTTGTTTATCCGGAGTGTTCTCCCGACGATCAGGAACAACGACCCTTTGTTGGTGGTGTCGCCGATTCCAAGATGAAGAAGGAACCCTCGTTAGTGGTGTCGCGAGGATCTACACGAAGCGCGAAGGATTAGAACGCCGACCTTCCTTCCGGTACCATGAGGCGGATCTCGAGGGCGAGATCCATTGTTAGTGGTGTCGAATTGTGGCATCCCGCAAAACCACTACTAGAAAATCGCGTTGAATTTGTGCATTGCATCGTCATAATCATGCATTGTTTGTTGCATTATTTGAAAAGCCCAAAGTTTATTATACAAAACCCCTCTTATTTTCAAACACAAAACCCCGATCGCTTTGGAGATTTTACTTGTTCCAAAATTATTTTGTAAAGTGGCCTAGTTCTATTTTATACAGAGCTAAACAAACACAACTTCTAAAACAGCTCCCTCTAAAACCTACCCCACCCAATCCTAGTCTACCCACCAATCAAATCATGCCACCTCACCCACTCACCCAAACCTACCCTGCCACCTCACCTATCCTCCTCTTTTCCCCTCACCCTCTTTCTCACCTAGTCCCTCTTACCTCTCTATCCGCCACCGGACCCACCCAGATCCCCACCTCCCATAAACCACCAACCACCGCCCCCTTTCCCTGCCCCACGCCCACCCACGCTGCCACGTCCACCGACGCCAGCCACCACCGACGCCCCTGCACGCCCCATGGACCCACCCAATCCACGGCCCCATGAGTCCTCCTCTCCCTTCCTCTCACGCGCCTTTTCCCCGCCTCTCCTCCACCGCAGGACCACCGCCCACGACCCTTCGCCATGGGACCACACGCCCAGAGGTTCCATCCCCTTGTGCAGCTGCCCTCCGCTGCTCCCCGCCGCCATCTCCTCCTCCGGCCTCGCCTTAACCCCTTGCCACAGTCGCCCGCTTCGCGCCACCGCCTCGAGTCTCCTCACGGAAAGCGCTGCCATCTCGCCTCAGAACCCGGTCGCCACCCCGTGCGCCTCAACCCCGCCTCCCGCCGTCGGCCCTCCTTCTGCCGCTTCTCCGTCCAGCCTGGCCACGGCCGCCCAAGCGCTCCTCCAGACCAGCTCGCGCCCAGCACTGCTGCCCGGGCTCTCCGCGCTGTTTCACCGCCGCCCGGCCGTGGCGCTCCACCCGCCGCCCGGCGCCAGCTGCCAACCGCCGCCAGAGCCTGCCGCCAGACGCCCGCCTGCGTCCTCCCCGCCACCGCCGTCGAGCCCCTCCGCTAAGCAGCCGTCGCCAGCGTCGCCCCGCTGAAGTTCGAGCTGGGCCGCGCCGCCACGACGACCAGCGTCCCTCCGCCCGCCCACGCCGCCGCCGCCGCTTCTTCGCCGCCCGTCTCCGTCTGGCCGTCTGCGACCGTCCGCGACAGCCGCCGCTGGCCCCGAGCCGCTGCCCCGCCATCGCCGGCGTCGTGCTGCGTCCCCGCCGGCGCCCGACTCTTCGCCTGGCGCTTCCACCCTCTGCGCCATCCCGTCCCCCGCCGTGTCCTCGCCGCCTGGAACCTCCTCGCCGCCCGCCACCGGGCCAGGTACAGACGCTGCGTGTGTGTGCTCGTGTATGTGTGCGGCGTGTATGTGTCATGGTAACCGTATGAACCACGGAAAAACCCGAGGCTCAAGATCTGCTGAAGCCGTCAAGTTCGTCTACTCGGACCACAAGACCGTTCGAGCGGAAACATCGAACCCGATGCCGGATCCGAATAACCGCCAAGTTCGCAAGACCCGTTCACGGATTCCGCTTGTCAAGCGAACCCGGAACCCGAACCCCCAAGATCTACGCAGCGGACCGACATGATCTTCTACTCGGACGCCAAGGTTCGTCGAGAGTCCGGAACGCCAAGTACCCCCCCGGACGACAAGTTCTCCATCCCGGAACGGCAAGATCGACCGTGGGGCTTGAAGATCTGGCCGACAAGAACGACACCGACCGAAGCAACCGTTGCGCCTGACGCCAAACCAAGTCCGCTTCCGGATGCCGAGGTCACCGACAGGACAACAAGATCTACCCGTTATCGAAAGCACGCTTCCACGAACCTCGACCACGAGACCGACCCCGAACCCGAACCCCGGAACCCCAAGATCGTCGACCACCCCTAATGTGTGACCCCTTATCCTCGAACCCTATTTTTATAACATAATAACTTGATTGCATATTAAAATTGTCATCTCGCATGCATATCATTGGTTTGGGGGCCTTTTGCCGAGTCACCTAATAATTAAATATGGGGCCCATATGCGGGCAAATCTAGTCTCATATTGGCCTCATTTAAACATGTGTAACGAACCGGTTCCATCTGTGGTCTTGCTAAACAACATTTAATATGCGGGGTTTCTAAACAACTTGAACCACCTAACTAATTGTCGGGACCCCGGTTCCGCTTAATATGACCTAATTGCATTGCACCTTGCCCTGTCATCCATCATACATGCATCATGCCGTTCTTCTGCCGAGTATTAAATATTGCACCCGGTGTTTCTTCTAGTATTTTGGTTCTTCGCGGATAAGGCCGTTGAGTTGATGTGAGCTTCGCCCGATCTTCGGATGATCCTATCGACAATGTTTTCAGGCGAGCATCTCCCCCTTTCTACCTATCTTACTTTATAGTAATTTACTCCTTCCTGTTGTTCTATTGCTATCTGAGTTGCGATGCTTTAGTTTCCGTACCTGTGAAATACCGTGCAGCCCTATATTGCCTTGGACACACCCTATTACCTGTTGTTTGGTAGATAGTTGGACTTGCGCGTCGTAGTTGCTTGCTCAAGTGCTGATGTGTGTCGCCATATGCCACAGTTGCTGATGTATTGCCGCATGTTGATGATGAAGATGATTCTAGTTTTACTTATCGTCACTTTAATTTCTGTTTAACAACTAAAATTGAATAAGAAGAGGCATCGGTGGGTGATAGATAATATTTGGTTTCCGAACGCCCACTTGTGTCCCGTAAGACCCCGAGTACTTGATACCTGTTCCTTGATTTTGCGCGCTATCCACATCCGGGAGGTATATGGGACCCCCGAGCGAGCTTGATTCATTCTTATTTCTTGGGGCCACAAACTAGTTTGAGGTTTTATTTACGATCCGTACTTATGCCATGCTTTATCGCTTTATTTACGATTGTGCGAGGTAATCGCTTTGTCTTTATTTGAAGCGGAGTGTTTACGCGGTGTCGACAAGCCCCGTTTGGGGTTCCCAGTCCCTCACAGCCACTGACGCAGACCTTGAGGCCGTCTCGGAGCTTGCTTACTCCGTTGCGGATTCTACTTAAGGGGTGGCCCCCTGAAATATTTCTGAATCCTGATTGTTCACCGTGAAAGCCTCGTTGGGTTTTGATTTGGTTTTTCCGAGGTTGATCGGCGTGTGTTGCTATTGGTGCACCCGGCGGGTAAAACTTTCAAAGCCGTGTCCGCGGATATGGACGACTTGGAGCACAGTATCTCGATCATAGACAAGCATAACTAAAGTTTACTGCTATCAACTTGACTTATAATGACTAGTAATCAGCTCCACTATAACGGAATGGCTAATTAATACTGCCCACAATTGCTTGTTTGGTTGTCGCTTGCGACAATTGTATATGACTAGTAAGTATTGCAACTACAACGAATTGGCTGAATAAAAGTACCAACAACTGCTGGGTTTTAGGTTTATCTCATGCTATCTGCACCTGATTAGTAAGAGTTACAACTAAAACGGAATGGTTAACTAAAAGTGCCCACTGCTTACCTTATCAGGACGATTATTTAAACCTGACTAGTAAAGTGCCGCAACTATAACTGAACAAGTAAAACTGCCAACTGCGTGAGTTCCTCGGTTGACTTCCCCGTTTGGTCTCGAGGGGGACACACCAGGATGGGTTTGTTTGGTGTTAGCTTCAGGTTGGATCCGGATAGGTCAATCTTATCCCTCTCTGTTTTACCGCCAGTTGTATCGAGTCTCTATAGGTTGTTTAGTGCATGCTGCCGCTGCCGCTTCAGTCCACCATACCTATGTAGGCGAGGACCGCCGAATTCTAGCCTCGCCGTGTACTGGCCTCGATCTTGACGCCTTCTTTGTTTTCGCTTGGCCTTTGTCGGCACCCTTTTGTTAAGCAGGTTTTGAGATCGACGCCGTTAGCAGGGTTACCCTTCCGGCTTGGCCTGGGCAGGGTTATGGACGCCATTGGTTATTCTTCAGGGCTCTTAGCCCCATTTGCTTCTTGTCCGTAGTCGGACGCTCTACCATTTTAAAGGTGATTCGGATCTTGTATATTATATTTGTCTTCTTGACTCTTTGAGTCGCTGTTATATATATCTGTCTGTGGGTCCCATCGAGGACTGTTGTGTAATGTTATTACTTCGTATTCCACCCGCACGAAAGTGCCTGGTGGGCACCTTTGAATCGTTTCTATGCGGGTTTGGTGAATTTTGCCCAAACTTGCATAGGTCCGATTCTGAGGGTGTTACAATTGAGAACGCTATTGTTGGCTCAATCGAAGAGTGTGCTTCCATTGGGGAGTATCTAGCAAAGATAAAGAGTCAGTTTACTGGCTCTTCAAAGATGTATGACACCCAGCTGCTCAAACAGTTGGTCACAGAAAAGTATACCGGAGGGCCACATGGCATCAGGGAGCACATCTTGAGGATCAACATGGCTGCTAAATTAAATCCCATGGATGCTGACCTCAAGCTCAAGCCTGCTCTGCTGGTTCACCTTGTCATGGAATCCCTTCCCCAACAGTTTGAGAACTTTTTGATCAACTACAACATGTCTCCTGAAAAATGGGACATTGAAAAGACCATTGGGATGTGTTCTCAAGAGGAAGAAAGGCTCAAGTCCATTCATGGTGGTTCTCTGAACTACGTGAAGGACAATAGGAAGAGAACCTTCAACAATAGCAACCAGGGTGGTTCCTCCTCCAAGCCACATGGCAAAGGCCCCCTACAGTATCAGCATCAGCAGAGTCTCCCAGGGGACAAGGACCAGTGTCACCATTGCAAGAAGCCTGGTCACTTCAATAAAGATTGCCAATATGGCTCAAGTCCATAATGGCAAAGAACGGTAAAGACACAATTTCTTTTATAAATGAATCCTTGTATGAACAGTTTTCTAAATCTACTTGGTGGATTGACTTTGGTACAACTATTCATGTTGCAAATTCTTTAGAGGGATTCCATTCGACAAGGACTTTGCAAAGAAGCGAAAGATGCAATGAGGTCGCGAATTGAGTGCAAGCAAAACTTGAAGCTATTGGTGACATCCCTTTGGATCTAGCTGATGGTTTCATTATTCTGCTAAAAGATGTTTTATTTGTTCTCTCGCTTCATAGAAACTTAATAAGTGTGTCATGCTTGGATAAAGACAGTTTTGAATGTTATTTTGGACATGGCAAGTGTGCCATATGGTTTAATGATGCTTGTGTGGGTACTGCTTTACTTCACGATAAGCTTTATTTGTTATCCTTGCATGAAAATGTGCTTTCTGTGTGTAATGTGAGTGAGCAAGTTTCCTTATCGAACAAAGAACAAAAGAAAAGAAAGCAAACTCATGACTTATCGAAGTTATGTCACTGTAGACTAGGCCATATTTCGAGGGGAAGAATAGAAATCCTCGTTAAAAATGATATTCTTCATCCGTTAGAGTTCTCAGATATCGAACAATGCATAGATTGCATAAAAGGAAAATATGTAAAGCAAATCAAAAAGGGTTCAAACTGAAGTACAACAACACTAGAAATCATCCACACTGATATTTGTGGACCGTTTCCTGTGAAAAGTGTGGATGGTTATGATTTGTTCATAACATTCACAGATGATTACTCCCGATATGGTTACATTTATCCAATTAAAGAAAGATCTGAGGCATTGGATAAATTTAAAATATTCAAAGCTGAAATTGAAAACCAGCATGATAAAAGAATTAAAATAGTCTGGTCTGTCCGTGCGGGGGGAGTACTACGGTCGGCACACTCCATATGGTCAACTACTTGGACCTTTTGCAAGGTTCCTATAGAAAAATGAAATAGTCGCCCAGTATTCTATGCTGGGCGAACCTCACCAAATGGAGTAGCTGAAAGGCGTAACCGTACCCTTATGGATATGGTGCGCAGCATGATGAGCTATTTCACCCTCCCATTGGGATTCTGGATGGAGGCGCTTAAAATCGCCATTCACATTTTCAACAGAGTACCAAGCAAGTCGGTGCCCAAAACACCGTACGAGTTATGGACAGGCAGAGTCCCCTCTCTGTGCCACTTGAGGGTCTGGGGGAGCCCAGCTGAGGCAAAAGTTTTTAATCCAAATATTGCAAAGTTAGACCCCAAAACAGTGTCTTACCGCTTCATTGGCTATCCCGATAGATCAAAAGGTTATCGTTTTTACTGTTCTGACAAATACACAAAGTTTGTAGAAACGAGACATGCAGTATTCTTGGAGGACGTATTGATGAGGGGGAGCATGGTAGGTCGGAAAATCGATCTTGAGGAGAAGAGGGTGCATGCACCTAATCCGATGACTCAGGATCCATTTTTCTCGCTACCTGTTGTGCCACCATCTACAACCCCTGAGGTTGTGGTGCCGGCACCTGTTGTGACTCCACATGTGACAACAATGGGAGAAGATTCGAAACCTGTCCGTCAGGAGCCGCCTGAACCCACTGTTGAGCACGAAAGGGAGCCGGAATATCCACACACAGCAAATGTGCCAGAACCTGAGGCACGAAATGAGCAAGAGTCTAATGAACTCAGAAGGTCTAAAAGAGAAAGAAAAATAGCCAATTCTAAAGAAATTTGCAAAGTTTACAACACATAAATAGTTCATATGGAGGGTGATCCCACCTCATATGAAGAAGCCATGAGAAGCCCTCACTCAGCCAAGTGGGTGGAGGCAATGGAAGATGAAATGAAATCGATGAGTTCCAACAATGTTTGTGACTTAGAGTAAATTCCTAAAGGAGCCAAAACAGTAGGATGCACATGGGTCTACAAAACAAAGTATGACTCCAATGGAAATGTAGAAAAGTATAAAACAAGACTTGTGGCAAAAGGCTTTACGCAAAGAGAAGGGGTAGATTACAATGAGACTTCGTCTCCGGTCTCGTGTAAGGATTCCTTCAGAATCATAATGGCACTAGTTGCACATTTTGATTTAGAGTTGCATCAAATGGATGTAAGATGACATTTCTAAATGGAGATTTAGAATAGAATGTTTACATGAAACAACCCAAGGGTTTTTTCATGGAGGGGAAGGAACATATGGGATGCTGATATGTCCAAAACGTATCTACTTTCTCGAACACTTTGCTATTGTTTCTCCTCTAAACTTGTGTGATTTGGATACAACTAACACGGACTGACGCTGTTTTCAGCAGAATTACCTTGGTATCTTGTTTTTGTGCAAAAAATGAACTATTAGGAAAAATCCCGGAAAATATGCCAAAAATTAAATTTCACCAGAAGATCGACGGAGCCAGAAGAAGAGACGGAGGGGAGGCCTGGGGGGCCCAGACCCACCCCATGCATGGGCCCACCTGACCCTGCGTGTGGAGGGGGTGCAACCTCCCCAAGCACCTCCTCGGCCTCCCTACGCGCCTATAAGTTGCCCTTCGACCTAAAAACCGAGGGGGGGTCGATAGTTTTCCAGAAAGAGTTCCGCTCCGCTGCCGCCACGAAAAACCAAGATTTGGATCTAGAAACTCTGTTCTGGCACCCTGCCAGGACGGGGAATTTGGAGAGGATCATCGCCATTGTCATCACCAACGCATCTCCATCAACAACCGATGTTTCCCGCGTCCATGTGTGAGTAATCCCCCGTTGTAGGCTTGGGGATGGTAGGGATTGGATGAGTTCTATCATGTAATCGAATAAGATCTGTTAGGGACATAGTGCCTAGTATCTCTATTAGTGCTATTTGACTTTGTTGTAACTTGTTGTGCTTAATGCTTGTCACTAGGGCCTGAGTGCCATGATCTCAGATCTAAACTTATTATTGAATCATTATGATAGTATTGTTTTTATCTTATCTACAAGTTGTGTACACATATCACTGTCCGGATCCAAAGGCCCCAAAGTGACAATAATTGGGACAACCGGAGGGGATGGCTGTGGCGTGAGGATCACATGTGTTCACAGAGTGTTAATTCTTTTCTCTGGTGCTCTATTAAAAGGAGCACCTTAATTGCCAGTAGTTCCTAGAGGCCCCGCTGCCATGGGCTGGCTGGACAGAAGATGTTGTGCAAGTTATCATTGGGAGCACGTATGACTATGTTTGGAGCACATGCATAGGATTGTTTAGTACTTGGATGCTTGTTATCATTTATATGCAATGACCTAGATCGTGAAGTTACATGTTTAGACTCATCCATGCAATGCCCGTCCATCCATCCCTATGCCTACCACACTCGAATCCTACTGTTACCATTACTGTTACTACTGCTATTGTTTCACTATTGTTGTTACTGCTGTTGTTGCTTTGCTGTTGCTACTGATAAACTTCTATGAGCAAGAACTATTTCCAGATGCAGCTGAACTGACAACTCAGTTGTTAAGGCTTGCAAGTATTCTTTGGCTCCCGTTGTGTCGAATCAATAAATTGGGTAATACTACCCGCGAAGACTGTTGCGATCCCCTATACTTGTGGGTCATCAAGACTATTTTCTGGCGCCATTGCTGGGGAGCATAGCTTTATTTGTTAGTTCACTTGGATCTATTATTGTTCACTGCTACTCCTTTCATCATGGGGAAGTCTCGTGATGGAAAGTTCCCTATTTTACCATCCACTACAAGAAGAGGTACAGTCCTAAACACCTCTACTGCTCTTGATTCACCGTCTGTTATAAGTAAGCTTGTCACACCACCACCATATACACATGCTACGCACACTGCTATGACTGCTGAGTCTGAAACTGCTTTTGATGTTACTTCTATTGTGCTTGATGCGAGTGGTTCATTAGGTCCTTTTCTAGATGCTACTATGGATAGTCTAGGAAATACTGAAACTCCTAGTGAAGACACTGTTACACCTATTAGCTCACCTGAGGCTAGTGAGAGTTATGATATTAATGATGGTTACATTGAGTTCACTAATGATTTTGTTGAAGAGTGCCGAAACACAAATGGTACTAGTGCTATTAAGAGTCTCCTTGCTAGACGTACTATTATGCCTAAGATGTCCTCTGATCCTAAGTTTGCCACTTCTCCCATAGATATTAAAGATAAAGATTATGATTTCTCTCTTGATTTATCTTATTTAGATATTGTTGAGAAAGAACCTTTTTGTGGGACTGAAAATGAGAGTTTTGTGGCTCATATGAATGAGCTTTCTACTATGAGTGCTTTATTCTCTGATGATTTTAAGATGCGCAAGTACTTTGTTGCTAAGATCTTCCCTTTTTCACTAAAAGGAGAAGCTAGGGCTTGGTTTAATAGATTACCTCCTGGCTCCATTGATAGCCCTGATTGCTTGATTGCTTCTTTCTTCCAGAAATATTTTCCTCCCAGTGCTAGACATGTTGCTTCGCAGAGACTTTTTGATTTTAAACAGGGAGAATAAGAGAAATTGCCTGAGTCATCGACAAGGTTCTATGCCTTGATTCATGCACATCCTGGATGTCCATTACCTAAGAATGAACTTCTTGATATTTATTATAATGGACTAACTGATGATTCTAGGACCTACCTAGATAGCCTTGTTGATTGTGTTTTCAGGAAAAGGACTTCTACAGATGCTGAAGAATTAATGACTAAGATAAGCAAGAATTATGATGATTGTACTTCAACTGAGCTGAATGCACCTAAGCCTATTACTCCTGAACCAGTTGTTCCTAAACCAATTCCAGCACCAACAACAAAGAAGAGGGGAGTTATTGCATTAAATGATGAAGTGATGAAGGAAGCTAAGAAGTGTCTAAAGGAGAAAGGTATTAGAGCTGAAGATGTGAAAAATCTACCTCCTATAGAAGAATTATGTAAGCCAATTCCCCACTCATCTACTATTGAGGTACACTCTCTCCAACACTTTGATGAAGGTGATATTCCTTATGGTAAGCCTCCTGATCAATTTTTAGAGGAACTTGACACATTTATTGTTAAACAAGGGTATTTTAATAAACAAGTTCAGAATCATTTGTTGGAAAACTCTAGGGCTATCCATGAGTTGAAAGATATTATGGAAAGAACTTCTAATGATATTAAAATGGTTTGTAAACACTTTCAAATGGTTCAAACTCAACTTGATCAACTTGCTAAGGTACAAAAGGATATGCTAGTTAATGCTTCAGGAGAAAAACATGCTTATGGAATTAGAACTAGGAGTGGTATAGCTACTCAAGATCCTTTATATACTGAAGGACACCCTAAAATAATAGAGCAGGATTCTCAACAAGGTGAAGATAGTGGTAGTCCTCGTAAGAGGAAGAAAAATAAAATAAGATAGCTGAGGAACCACTTGAACCTACTGTAGATCCTAATAGTATATCTGTCTCTGATGCTGCAACTGAGAGTGGTAATGATAAAAATGAGTCTCCTGATAAGGAGGAAGGAGAGTAAGAACCTGAGAAGCACACTAAGAATACTAGGTACACAAAGGAATATTTTATTTCTAATAAACATGGTAAAGAGAGAGAACCTTGGGTGCAGAAAACTATGCCTTTTCCAGGTAAGAAACACAAGTCAAAGGAGGAGGAATAGTACAACAAGTTTTGTGGGTGGATAAAACCTTTATTCTTGCAAATTCCTTTGACTGATACTATTAAGTTGCCTCCTTATTTAAAGTATATGAAGGATATTGTCTCTAATAAAAGTAAGATTCCTAATGAGGAGATTTCCACTTTACTTACTAATTATTCCTTCAATGGTAAGGTTCCAAAGAAACTTGGTGATCCAGGTATACCAACTATTCCTTGCTCCATTAAGAATAATTATGTTAGAACTGCTTTATGTGATTTGGGAGCTGGAGTTAGTGCTATGCCTTTTTCTCTCTATAAGAGACTCCGGCTAGAAAATTTGATACCAAGTGATATATTTTTGCAAATGGCTGATAAGTCAACTACTATTTCTGTTGGTATGTGTGAGGATGTTCCTGTTCAAGTTTCTCATAATTGCATGGTTTTAACTGATTTTTTTGTGCTTGAAATGCCTGAAGATGATAATATGTCTATTATTCTTGGGAGACTTTTTCTTAATACTGCAGGTGCTATGATCAATTGCAATCATGGAAAAGTAACATTCAATATTAATGACAAAGATCACACTGTCTATTTCCCCAAGAAGGTTGTTAAGAGCTATTGCCTGAATTCCATTGAAAATATTGAGAGCATCAAGGTTGGAGAAATATATTGTCCCATTCCACAAGAAAATTTTGAAACTATAACCATTGCTATCAAGTATGAGGTAACATAATCACCTTGTGGAATGCAAAGTTTTGTTTCATATAAGATTGTTTTGGTAACAAGAATTGACCAACCTTGTTAACAAAAGGATTTTAATGAACAAAATAATGTTTCCACTATGGTTATGCTTGCTTTCTTTTTTCCTTTCTCCTTCCTAGTCTTTGCTTTAACTTTAGTTATGCTAGTTGTTTGCTTGTTTAAGTTTCTTAGAGCTGCTGTAGTTTGGCTTTTGGTTTGCTTTTGCTTCTTCTAAAAAAAATGTTTCTGCGAGAAAATCAATTTGCATACCCTGAAAATTGGCCAAAAAATAAAGTTTCCCGAAAAATCTCAGAAAATTCAAAATAATTTTTTCCTCGAAAAAAGGGGCAGAGTGGCACCTGAGGTGACCCAGGGGGTGCCTGGGGGGTCTGGCCCACCTGGGCCCCTCCAGGCTTCCTCCTCAAAGCCACCTTCTTTCTCTCTCCCGAAAAACACCGGAAAACTTGCTCAAGCTCGAGTTCTTGGTGTTCTTGCTCACGATTCTCGATCTCCTTATTCATCCCATCTCAAGTGCTGATTTTTGGAGGGATTTCTCCTTGGTATGTGCCTCGTCCACTTGTCTAATTAGATTTGTGATTGGTAGATTGTATCTTGAGTATGTTGCTGCTATAGGTGACAGGTTGTTTGAGCTTGCATGCCTATTCTTTGCTTAGAAACTTTGTTTTGATGCATGTGTAGTCCTCTAGCAAGTTCCTATAGTAGTTGCTCATCATCTATCAACTTATAAATCACTTGGTTTGATGGTTGTTTAAAATTTCAAAATAGGGAAGTCATGGACCACCACACCTTTGGTGACATATTTGAGAGTGATGCACCTAGAAGGGCAAGGCTTCCAAGGTCATCTACCAGTACTAGACCGTCATACAATGAGGATCTCATCACTCCGCGATTTGGTGACGAGGGAGATGAAGGGGATGCGCACCCCTCCAGCTTTCCTTGCCAAACTTTCTTGCAAGCTGCTGGGATTCTTAACGATTTTATGACTTTTGTACAGAGGGTTGGTCTAACAAGTTACATGCAGGATCAGAGTGCACAATACGCTTTGCTTACTAAAACATTTGTGGAGAGTTTATCCTTTACTAACAACATGTTCAAGCCTTCTGTGTCTTTCAAAATTTATGGCAGGGCTCATTCTATGACTTTGAAGAAATTTTGCAAGGCTCTGGGACTTGGTACAGCTGGGTCATCAAAGAAGATTCCGGCTCTCCCCACTGAGTTGTTGGAGCTCTACCGAGGAATAACCAATGCTGATGACCATAGAGCTCAGCGAGGGAAGATAAAGAATATTCAACTTACAGCCATCAGGTACTTTGCCTACTATCTTGCCACCAGTATTCTTGGTAGGGAGAACACTACTAATATTTCCAACTATCAATTGGCCTTCTTAGCTGCTGCGCTCAACAATGAGGACAAATCTAATCTTGGTTCTCTCATTGCTCGTCCTTTAGCTGCTAAGGGACCCATTTATGGGGGAATTATTTCTACTCGTATTGCTGCTATCTTGGAAATTGTTGTTGATCCACATGATACAGTTTTGGCTCCTTAGAGGCTTGATATTTCTGCCATGAAGACGCACCACTTTGTCACCACTAGCTCTACTCTTGATAACTTGATTTATAGAATGCTGTTTATTGATGGGGAAGAGAGAGATCCCTCTACCCCAAACCACTTTGCTCAGTATTTCTCAGGGACCTTGGTCACGCTCGAAGGCGGAGATGGATGATGATTTGCGCTCTATAAACTTCCATGGGCGCTATCAGGAGGAAGTTGTAGGGGTTCGTAGCATGGAAAACAAAAAATTTCTATTGCATACAAACAAACAAGCCAAGATCTATCTACTAGATTGTAGCGACGAGTCGATGGAATAACTTACCCTCGAAGATTCCAAAGTGTTTAACGAGAGCGGATTCTCGTGGGTGATGTAGTCGTACTCTTTCCGATCTCAAGATCGAGTGGACGATCCTTCCGGCTTGCTCCGGCAGCGCTTCAATCGGTCACACGTTCGGTACTCGGCGAAGACCTTCCTATCCCTTGTTCCAAAGAAAATGGAGGTTGTAGCACTCTCCTCGCGATTCCTAAGACAACGGCGTGGTACCAAGTAGAGGAAATCCCGCAGGCTTCGCCTTAAGCCGAGCGAGTATGGTGGATTATGAGAGAGGGCTATTAGTGGTCTAGAGATTAGACACACCAATTAGAAGGCTCTAAACCGCAGCTAAAGCAATTAGAAGCTCTAAACCAAACAGCTCTAAACCCGAGATTAGAGGTGGAAACTTGTGTGTCTCAAGGAGGAGCCCCGCCTCCTTTTATAGGTGGAGGGGCTAGGCGTCGGAGGAGGAGTCCCTCCCAACTTGTCCTAGGGCTTGGCGCCGACTTGGAGGAGAGGAACTCCTCCTCCAAGTTGGTTTCAACCTCCTCTTGCTTGTTTCCCACGTTTCTGTTTCCCACAGTTTCTGTTTAGCCGTTTGACTTTCAAACTGGCTTGACTTTCAAGTTTTGGAACAGCAAGAACACTTATTACATGATGCAATCATTCAATGACACATTCATGTACCCTACCCCTGAGTCTTGGGACAATCCGGACCTTCTAGAACATTCCCGATGAAAACACCTAATCATTCCCGAACTCAAACGGACTTTCCTTATATGAATCTTATTCTCCGGACCATTCCGGATCACCTCGTGATATCCCGGATCCCATCCGAGACTCAACAACATTCGGTCTCTTTCTCATAATACCATAACTACTCAAACAACGTCAATCCTTAAGTGTGTCTCTCACGGTTCGTGAATTATGCGGACATGATCGAGACACTTCTCCGAACAATAACCAATAGAGGAACTGGAAATTCATATGGCTCCCACATATTTCAACGATTACTTTGCGATCGAATGAACCACTTACATACGATACCAATTTCCCTTTGTCTCACGATAGTTTACTTATCCGAGGTTATGATCGCTTGATCTCTGCATACCTAGTTCAACCTCGTTACCGATAAGTACTCTTTTCGCTCCTGTGATATGTGATCCCTTGTGACCCAGTCACATGCTTGCAAGCTAATTGGATGACATTCCACCGAGAGGGCCTGTAGTATATCTATCCGTCATATGGATGGACAAATCCCACTCTTGATCCATGTGTTTCAACCAATACTTTCCGAACACTCAATGCCACATTTATAGCCACCCAGTTACGGTGTGGTGTTTGATGTCATCAAAGCATCCATCCGGTAAAGGTGATATGCATGATCTCATGGTCGAAGGAATTAGGTTACTATGTATCAGAAAGCATATAGCAATTAAACTATTGAAATGACTTGATCTTTATGCTACGCTTATCAATAGGAGTATGTCCACCATATCATTCTCCTAACGATATGATCTTTTTGTTGATAACATCTCAATGTTCATGATAGGGAAACCACAACCATTTAATCAACCAACAAGATAGTGAAGTATAGAGGCTATACTAGGGACTTCAATTTAAGTTTACAAATCACACAAGTATTAATGTTTCCTTGTTAATACTATTATAGCATGAATGTAAACATTTATCATAAACACAAAGATATAATAATAACTATATTTATTATTGCCTCTAGGGCATATCTCCAACAGTCTCCCACTTGCACTAGAGTCATCTAATCTAGATTACATGGTAATATACCGAACACCCATGGCAGTTTGGTGTTGGTCATGTTTTGCCCTCGGGAGAGGTTTAGTCAACGGATCCGCCACATTCAGATCTGTGTGTACTTTGCAAATCTTTATATCCCCATCCCGGATATGTTCTCGAATAGCGTGAAAACGCAGCTTGATATGCTTGACTTCTTGTGTGACCTTGGTTCTTGCGCATTGGCTATGGCGCCCATGTTATCACAAAGAGATAGACATTGGGTCCAGACTTGGAACCACACCCAGCTCAGTAATGAACTCTTTCATCCATATCGCTTCTTGTGAAGCCTCCAAAGCAGCCATGTATTCCGATTCAGTTGAAGATCTCGCACAACGCTTTGCTTTGCACCTCCTAATCGCTGCACCATTCAAAATAAATACGTATCTAGATTGTGATTTAGAATCATCCGGATCGGTGTTCCAACTAGCATCGGTGTAACCATTAACAACGAGTTGTTCATCACCTCCATAAGAAAGAACCATATCCTTAGTTCTTCTCAAGTACTTAAGGATGTTTTTGACCGCTGTCCAATGATCCACTCCTGGATCACTTTGATATCTGCTAGTTAAACTAACAGCATATGCAATGTCGGGTCTAGTACATAGCATGGCATACATTAGAGATCCTATGGACGAGGCATAGGGAGTCTTACTCATCCTTTCTCTATCTTCTCGCCGATGTCGACTTTGAGTTTTACTCAAGGTCGTATTGAGCAACATGGGCAAGAACCCTTTCTTGCTTTCTTCCATTCCAAACCTCTTTAGAACTTTGTCCAAATATGTACTGTGACAATGATATTTGGCGTTCGATCTATCTCTATAAATCTTTATGCCTAATATGTAAGCTGCTTTGCCAAGATCCTTCATTGAAAAACTATTATTCAAATATTCCTTGACACTATTAAGAAGGTCTACATCATTCCCAATCAACAATATGTCATCCACATACGATATTAAGAATGCTGAGCTCCCACTCACTTTCTTGTAAATACAAGCTTCTCCATAAGTTTGTATAAAACCAAAACTTTTGATTACCTTATCAAAACGTTGATTCCAACTTCGGATGCTTGCTTCAATCCATAGATGGACCGTTGAAGTTTGCATACTTTGTTAGCATCTTTAGGATCGACAAAACCTTTGGGTTGCATCATATACAACTCTTCATCAATATCTCCATTGAGGAATGCTTTTGACATCCATCCGCCATATCTCATAATCTTAATATGCAGCGATTGCTAACATAATCCTCACAGACTTTAGCTTCGCCATCGTGAGAAAGTCTCATCGTAGTCAACTCCTTGAATTTGTCGAAACCCTTTATGCAAGTCGAGCTTTATAGACAGAACATTACCATCAAGATCTGCTTTCTTCTTGAAAATCCATTTGTTCTCGACAGCCTTCCGCCATCCGTAAGTCCACCAAAGTCCATACTTGGTTTTCGTACATGGATCCAATCTCGGATTTCATGGCTTCTTGCCATTTATTGGAATCTGGGCTCATCATCGCTTCCTCATATGTCTCGGGGTCATCGGTGTTGTCCACCAACATGACACTCATAACGGGATCATACCAACTGGAGTGGTACGAGTTCTCGTTGACCTCCGAGGCTCAGAGAAACTTCAACCAAGTTTCATGATCATCATCATTAGCTTCCTCTCTAATTGGTGCAGGCACCACAGAACTTCTTCCGGTCTTTGCGCTACTCGTAATTTCGAGAGAAGGTTCGACAACCTCGTCGAGTTCTACTTTCCTTCCAGTCACTTCTTTCGAGAGAAATTCCTTCTAGAAAGGATCCAATCTTGGCAACGAAGATTTTGCCTTCGGATCTATGATAGAAGGTATACCCAATAGTTTCCTTCGGTATCCTATGAAGACGCATTTTCCGCTTTGGGTTCAAGCTTGTCCTCAGTAACTTCTTTACATAGGCTTCGCATCCCCAAACTTTAAGGAACGACAATTTAGGTTTCTTCCCAAACCATAATTCATACGGTGTCGTTTCAACGGATTTAGACGGTGCCCTATTTAAAGTGAATGCGGCTGTTTCTAATGCATAACCCCAAAATGATAGCGGTAAATCTGTAAGTGACATCATAGAACGAACCATATCTAAGAGAGTTCGATTACGACGTTCGGACACACCATTACGCTGTGGTGTTCCCGGCGGTGTCAACTGTGAAAGTATTCCGCACTTATTTAAATGCTCGCCAAACTCGTAACTTAGATATTCACCTCCACGATCAGAACGTAGAAATTTAATCTTCTTGTTACGTTGATTCTCTACCTCACTTTGAAACTCCTTAAACTTCTCGAAAGTTTCGGACTTATGTTTCATGAAATAGATATACCCATATCTACTCAAGTCATCTGTGAAGGTAAGAACATAATGATAACCACCGCGCGATGCTACACTCATTGGACCACACACATCGGTATGTATGATTTCCAATAAGTCCGTAGCTCGCTCCATCATACCAGAAAATGGAGTCTTAGTCATTTTTCCCATCAGACATGCTTCGCATCTTTCAAGTGATTCAAAATCAAGTGATTCAAGAAGTCCATCGGAATGGAGTTTCTTCATACGCTTCACTCCAATGTGACCAAGACGACAGTGCCACATATAGGTCAAATTATCGCTTGAATTCAAACGTTTAGCCTCAATGTTGTTGGTATGTGTATTTCCACTATCGAGATTCAATAAGAATAGACCATCTATCAAAGGTGCATGTGCATAAAACATATTACTCATATAAATCGAACAACCATTATTCTCTGACTTAAACAAGTAACCGTCTCGCAATAAACAAGATCCCGATATAATGTTCATGCTCAACGCAGGCACCAAATAACAATTATTTAAGTATAAAACTAATCCCGATGGTAGATGAAGGGGTAACGTGCCGCCGATCACATCAACCTTTGATCCGTTTCCCACGTGCATCGTCACCTCGTTCTTCGCTAGCTTCCGTTTATTCTGCAGCACCTATTTCGAGTTACAAATATGAGCAACCGAACCAGTATCAAATACCCAGGCACTACTACGAGTACTAGTGAGATACACATCAATAACATGTATATCAGATATACCTTTCTTCTTGATGTTGCTTCTTCGATCCGCCAAGTACTTTGGGCAATTTCGCCGATGACCTTCTCCCTTGCGTAAAGCACTCGGTTTCAGGCTTTGGTCCAGCCTTGGTTTTCTTCGGCGTGGTAACTTTCTTACCACCCTTCTTGAAGTGTCCCTTTGCTTAGACTTGCCTTTCTTGAGTTTGGTGGTCTTATTGACCATCAACACTTGGTGCTCTTTCTTGATCTCCACTTGCAGACTTTAACATAGCAAAGTTCGCAACTCTTTGTTCATGTTCTGCATGTTGTAGTTCATCACAAAGTTCACAGTAACTTGGTGGCGTGATCGAGGACGCGGTAAATCCCCAAAGCATTAGGAATCACTGTACCCAAGCTTTGAAGTTTGTTTGCGTGCCCAGACATCTTAAGCACATGCTCACCGACGGAGCCCTCTTCCATCTTGCGCTTAAAGAACCTTTCGTAAGCCTCATAGCTTTCAATTGCCGCATGAGTCTCAAAAATCAATTTGAGATCCTCGACCATATCATATGGGTCGACTCTTCAAACCTTTTCTCAAGCTCGATTCTAAACCATACAAGATAGCACATCGAACTATGGAGTACCGATTCTTCCGAGCGAGGTAAACATTCTTTACTTCATCAAGCATCACCGCAGTGGGTCACCCAATGCATCCAAAGACATAGGTCAAATTACCACCGTGAGGACAATCCTCAAATTGCGGAACCAATCCGCCGGTTGCTTCCATTGTTTTTCAACTTTTCTTTCTCTAGGAACGCATTAAAATTGATGGTAGGGGCTGCCATTGATCTACAACATATTTGCAATATTTTAGACTAAGTTTATGACAAATTGAGTTCAAATTAATTAATGAAATTAAACTAGGTGAACTCCCACTCAAAACAACATCCCTCGCATTGTTTTAGTGATCACACGAACCAAATCCACTACATCAACACCGATCATCACGAGAGTTGATATAGTTTCAATGGCGAACAATCGTCATGCTCATCATATCTACTATACGATTCATGCTTTACCTTTCGGTAATCCGTGTTCCGAGACCATGTCTGTACATGCTAGGCTCGTCAAGATCAAACCTTAGTTTCTGCATGAGCAAATATGGCTTGCTCACGTTGTATACACTTGCAGAATCTAACACACCCGATCATCACGTGGTGCTTCGAAACAACAAGTTTTAGCAACGGTGCTAACTAAGGGTGAACACTTTATGATTTGAAATTCATATGCATGAGGGATCATCTTATAATGCTACCGTCGTCTACTAAGCAATACAAGATGCATAAAGGATTAACATCACATGCAATTCATAATATGTGATATGATATGGCCTTTCTTCTTTGTGCTTCCGATCTCCATCTTCAAGCACGAACATGAGCTCTATCATCACCGGCATTGCATCAAGGTCAATGACGCTTCACCATGGTTGTCGTCCACCGGCTTCAACTATTACAACTACTTTGAATAGACACGCGGGTCTTAACATAAATTAAAGACAACCATATGGCTCCCGCTTGCCAACTTACAATAAGGAACATTGCATACATCAAATATAATCACAATCATGGCCATATCACATCATCAGACACCCTCGCAAAACAAAGTTAGACGCCTCTACTTTCTTTGCATATTTTACGTGGTTTGGGGTTTTCAATAAGTGTCGTTCTAACTTACGAACAAGAACCACAACATTGATACTAGCATTGTTGATTACCCGTTGTAAATTGGATCTTAACTATGCTAGGAGAAACAGCACCGCAAAGCCACTTATGCAATACAAGTTGCATGTTAAGCGTGGAGCAAGTCTCATGAATGATGTCATGTAAGGTTAGCCCGGGCCGCTTCATCCCAACATACCGCAAGATGCAAAGTACACAAAAATCAATCGACAATAAAAGCATCAACGCCCACAATGACCATTGTGTTCTACTCGTGCAACAGATCTACATATAGACACGGCTCTGATACCACTGTAGGGGTTCGTAGCATGGAAAACAAAAAATTTCTATTGCATACAAACAAACAAGCCAAGATCTATCTACTAGATTGTAGTGACGAGTCGATGGAATAACTTACCCTCGAAGATTCCAAAGTGTTTAACGAGAGCGGATTCTCGTGGGTGATGTAGTCGTACTCTTTCCGATCTCAAGATCGAGTGGACGATCCTTCCGGCGCTGCGTTCCGGCAGCGCTTCCGCAGTCGGTCACACGTTCGGTACTCTACGAAGACCTTCCTCTCCCTTGTTCCAGTAGGCAGCGGAGGTTGTAGCACTCTCCTCGCGATTCCTGGCAACGGCGTGGTACAGGAAGTAGAGGAAATCCCATGAGCTTCATGTAAGCCGGGCGAGTATGGTGGATTATGAGAGAGGGATATTAGTGGTCTAGAGATTAGACACACCAATTATAAGGCTCTAAACCGCAGGCTAAAGCAATTAGAAGCTCTAAACCAAAGCGGCTCTAAACCCGAGATTAGAGGTGGAAACTTGTGTGTCTCAAGGAGGAGCCCCGCCTCCTTTTATAGGTGGAGGGGCTAGGCGCGTCGGGGAGGAGGAGTCCCTCCCAACTCGGCCTAGGGCTTGGGCGACTTGGAGGAGAGGAACTCCTCCTCCAAGTTGGTTTCAACCTCCTCTTGCTTGTTTCCCACAGTTTCCTGTTTCCCACTTTCTGTTTTCCACGTTTCTGTTTAGCCGTTTGACTTTCAAACTGGCGGTTTGACTTTCAAGTTTTGGAACAGCAAGAACACTTAGTACATGATGCAATCATTCAATGACACATTCATGTACCTTCCCCGAGTCTTGGGACAATCCGGACCTTCTAGAACATTCCCGATGAAAACACGGAATCATTCCCGAACTCAAAGCGGGACTTTCCTTATATGAATCTTATTATTCGGACCATTCCGGATCACCTCGTGATATCCCGGATCCCATCCGAGACTCCGAACAACATTCGGTCTCTTTCTCATAATACCATAACTACTCAAACAACGTCGAATCCTTAAGTGTGTCTCCCTACGGTTCGTGAATTATGCGGACATGATCGAGACACTTCTCCGAACAATAACCAATAGAGGAATCTGGAAATTCATATGGCTCCCACATATTTCAACGATTACTTTGCGATCGAATGAACCACTTACATACGATACCAATTTCCCTTTGTCTCACGATAGTTTACTTATCCGAGGTTATGATCGTCGGTATCTCTGCATACCTAGTTCAACCTCGTTACCGATAAGTACTCTTTTCTTGTTCCTGTGATATGTGATCCCTTGTGACCCAGTCACATGCTTGCAAGCTAATTGGATGACATTCCACCGAGAGGGCCCAGAGTATATCTATCCGTCATATGGATGGACAAATCCCACTCTTGATCCATGTGTTTCAACCAATACTTTCCGAACACTCAATGCTACCTTTATAGCCACCCAGTTACGGTGTGGTGTTTGATGTCATCAAAGCATCCATCCGGTAAAGGTGATATGCATGATCTCATGGTCGAAGGAATTAGGTTACTATGTATCAGAAAGCATATAGCAATTGAACTATTGAAATGACTTGATCTTTATGCTACGCTTATCAATAGGAGTATGTCCACCATATCATTCTCCTAACGATATGATCTTGTTGTTGATAACATCTCAATGTTCATGATAGGGAAACCACAACCATTTAATCAACCAACAAGCTAGTGAAGTATAGAGGCTATACTAGGGACTTCAATTTAAGTTTACAAATCACACAAGTATTAATGTTTCCTTGTTAATACTATTATAGCATGAATGTAAACATTTATCATAAACACAAAGATATAATAATAACTATATTTATTATTGCCTCTAGGGCATATCTCCAACAGAAGCACCCTCATATGACCCCGCGGTACATTACACAGGGGAGTCCTCGAGCTCGTACCAGGACGAGGGAGCTTCCTCAACATACTACGGAGGTGCATCTACTTGGGCACCATGGGGTTGAGACCCACTTAGGCCAAAAGCCTAAGCTTGGGGGGATGTATACCGATATCACACTCATATATATATATATCATGTTCGGTCGGTTCTTTGTATATCCATTGTTTCGCTTTCTTTTTGGTTTTTATTGCTTCTTTCTAACAACCCAAAATACCAAAAATATTTTCGTTGTTTATCTTGGTTTGTTTCTTTGTTTCTTCTATTTGGTTTTTCCTTAAAATAAAAAAATCCAAAAAGATTTTTGCTTTGTTTGGTTTGCTTTGTTTTTGTTTGGTTTTTCTTTGTTTGCTTGTTTCAAAAAAATCTAAAACACCAAAAATATTTGTTGTTCTTCTTTGGTTTTGTGAGTTCTTTGTAGGGTTCGGCCGTCCTCAGTGGATTTTGGTTTCGTGTTAATTATTCAAGTCACACAAGTGAAGGGCAATAATGAAGATTAAGACAACTCGAGTGTGGTAAGAGGCTGGTAATGAACTCTATTTGTTTCTTTTTGTACATATACTCATCATTGTGAGCATGCTTAGCCTGTTTGTATAAGGTGTATGTCATTATGGATGCTTAGTAGTTCTTGCTTGTCTATGATTAGCTCCACCACGCTAATAGTTTGTAGCATGTCATATGAATGTTTGCTTGCATTGTTTTATTCATATTTTGGTGTGATATTGTGGTATCCTCCTCTGACTGTTCATGTGAATCGACTTGGCACATGCTCACGCATGCATATGACTAATCAATAGTCAGTAAGCCTCGATGATTTATTTTTCCTCAGAGTTCTTGTATCACTTTCATGCCATAGTTAGTCCTGTTTTGTTGCAAGCATGATTATGACAGCTATTGCTCTCTCGTTTGTCGCTCCCTCTCTATTGCTAGCCTTCACTTGCACCGAGTATGTGCTCTACCTGTGCTTCCAACTCCTCAAAACCGTTTATTTCCAGGTGTGTCCACCATACCTACCTATTAGCATCATTTGCTACTTCAGTGCATATTCCATATGCCGTGTTTTCTTCCAAAATAAAATGTTTGTCTGTTTTGAGAAAGTTAGTTAGTAAAGCTCTCACGAACTTGATGGCATACTTTATTCCTTGCGCTTAATAATCTTGAACCACTGTGACCTGTCTATGAAAGTTATATGCTTGCTTATTATATGCTAGGAGTCAGCAGATCCGTGCTGTCACGGGGAACGCTTTCAACACCTTTTGGACAACTCATCCAGTTGATTCCTTGCTCTTTTGTTTACGGATGTCGACGAAGTGAAATAAAAGGGGAGGTTGTGACTTCATGGAGTTTATACATTGTGTTAGATAAACGCTTGGGCCGCTAGCCTAAGCCATGCCTAATCATGGTGAAAACTTGCAGCAACGCCATAATGAGCATTTTTGAAGCATCCTCAATAAAAAGCTATGCATATGGTAAATAAATAGATTGCTAAGATTCTCATTGTCTGCTTGCCTTGTCATTTTGGTTATGGGAAAACTCTTGTACCATGTGCAAGGGGTACCCCGTCGGCGGTTCTCGATGATATGCATGTATTTACAATGACAAGAACTTCCAGGTGACCAAAGTTGAGTAGCATGCAGAGCGACCCTCGTACTCAATGGACTTGGGATTTCCAGTCTATGGTCTGTCAAGCATATGATTCAGAGTGGACCTCACTTTCACCTTAACCACATGAAGATGCCTATGGTAGGGGCAATGAGAGCTCAAAGCTAATGAGTACCTTCCTTTCAACATTAGGAAGCCTTTCAAACCTTCACAAAACCATTTTCACAACTTTGTTGAGTCACCACTTATTCTATGAGCACCTTCTTGAGAGCATAGTTGTCATTCTTGTGTTTGTTCCAAAACTTGGTTAATTATATCATGACTTTGATGCTTGTATCTCTGATATCTTTACTTCTAGTCTTCATGTGATCTTCAGAGGTGCCTTGGCATTTATATTGTGCTCTTCAAACAAAGGCAAGCGAGATACCACTCTATCATACCTTATCACGAGCATTGCAATGTTGCTTATGTTTATGTTTCATGCTACTTATTATTATTGAGTTGGTTTCTCTTCATAGCTTGCAATGACTATTGAGTAGACTTAGTTGCATACTTCTTATTATAAATTGTCTAAGCATCTACTCCTGTGCTGAGGATATATACATCATATGAAGCAAAGTGTTCGTGAAATTTCTTTTATCGCACTTAGTTTTCAACTGAATTGCTTGAGGACAAGCAATAAGCTAAGCTTGGGGGGAGTTGATACGTCCAAAACGTATCTACTTTCTCGAACACTTTGCTATTGTTTTTCCTCTAAACTTGAGTGATTTGGATACAACTAACATGGACTGACGCTGTTTTCAGCAGAATTACCTTGGTGTCTTGTTTTTGTGTGCAGAAAATGAACTATCAGGAAAAATCCCGGAAAATATGCCAAAAATTATATTTCACCAGAAGATCCACAGAGCCAGAAGAAGAGATGCAGGGGAGGCCTGGGGGGCCAAAACCACCCCAGGCACGGGCCCACCTGACCCCGCGCCTGGAGGGGGTGCATCCTCCCTAGGCACCTCCTCGGCCTCCCTCTGCGCCTATAAGTTGCCCTTCGACCTAAAAAATAAGGGGGGTTCGATAGTTTATCAGAAAGAGTTGCGCTCCGCCGCCGCCACCAGAAACTAAGATTCGGATCCAAAAACTTCGTTCTGGCACCCTTCTGGGACGGGGAATTTGGAGAGGATCATCGCCATCGCCATCACCAACGCATCTACATCAACCACCGATGTTTCCCTCATCCATGAGTGAGTAATCCCCCCCCTGTGGGCTTGGGGATGGTAGGGATTGGATGAGTTCTATCATGTAATCAAATAAGATATATTAGGGCATAGTGCCTAGTATCTCTATTAGTGCTATTTGCCTTTGTTGCAACTTGTTGTGCTTAATGCTTGTCACTAGGGCCCGAGTGCCATGATCTCAGATATGAACTTATTATTGAATCATTATGATAGTATTGTTTGTGATCTTATCTGCAAGTTGTGTACACATATCATTGTCCGGATCCAAAGGCCCTAAAGTGAAAATAATTGGGACAACCGGAGGGGATGGCTGTGGTGTGAGGATCACATGTGTTCACGGAATGTTAATGCTTTTCTCCGGTGCTCTATTAAAAAGAGCACCTTAATTGCCAGTAGTTACCTAGAGGCCCCGCTGCCACGAGCTGGCTGGACATAAGATGTTGTGCAAGTTCTCATTGCGAGCATGTTTGACTATATTTGGAGCACATGCCTAGGATTGTTTAGTACTTGGATGCTTGTTATCATTTATCTGCAATGCCCTAGATCTTGAAGGTACATGTTTAGACTCATCCATGCAACGCCCGTCCATCCATCACTATGCCTACCGCACTCGAATCCTACTGTTACCGTTACTGTTAATATTGTTACTGTTTCACCGTTGCTGTTGCTTTGTTGTTGCTACTACAAACTGTTGCTACTGATAAACTTCTGTGAGCAAGAACTATTTCTAGGTGCAATTGAACTGACAACTCAGTTGTTAAGGCTTGCAAGTATTCTTTGGCTCCCCTTGTGTCGAATCAATAAATTGGGTAATACTACCCGCGAAGACTGTTGCGATCCCCTATACTTGTGGGTAATCACATGCCGCCTAAAGAAATCCATTTATGGGTTAAAGCAAGCCTCTAGGCAGTGGTATTTAAAGTTCAATGATACAATTAAAATATTTGGATTTGAAGAGAATGTTGAGGACAACTACATTTATGAAAAGTTTAAAAGTGGGAAATACATTTTCCTAATTCTGTATGTGGATGATATCTTGCTTGTTAGCAGCTGACGGTACTCGACGTGGCACTTCGTTGGTAACCCCAAGCGCAGGGTGTGAAGAGCACAACAACAAGTTTTCCCTCAGTTGAGACCGAGGTTATTAAACAAGAAGGAGGAAGGAAATGTCACACAGGTGTTGCAAACAACGTGGAGACCTGCATAACACAAACTCAAGACTTTGTCCTGTGGCATCCCGCAAAACCACTACTAGAAAATCGCGTTGAATTTGTGCATTGCATCGTCATCATCATGCATTGTTTGCTAAAACTATGTTTGCAAAGCCCGTGTTGTTTTCTAAACACCCCTCTTTATTTTTCAAACATCAAAACCGGGTCCCCGGAATATTTTGTTTTGGCCGCTATCGATTTGCCAACGGCCCGTTTAACACAAATAAAAATTATATTATTTTTAGCGGGGGCAGTCGAACGGGCCGTCCCGACCCGAACGACCACCCCCAGTTTAATAAAACGGTCCACCTATTTGCCCCATCTAATCCTAAAGCTACCCAGTCCTCTACCCACCCCTACCTGGCCACCTCACCCTGCCCAATAGCTTTCCTCCACCTCAGCTACCCTCCCCCATCCACCAATCCCCAAGCGCCACGTGGCCCAGCCCCTCCCCCTCTCTCTCCTCTCTCCCCACCAGCCAACTCCCTGCCCACCCCACACAACACACGCACGCTGCAGCCACACCGACCAGCCACAGCCCCCGCATGGGACCCACTCCCGCCGCCCGCGCATCCTCTTCCTCCTTTCCCTTCTCCCCTTCCTCTCGCGTTCTCGCGGTTCTCGCCGCCAGACCTCCACTGCCATTGCTCGTCCCCAGCGCCTCCCACCACCACTCCGCCCGGGCCTCGCGTCGGCAGCCTGCTTCCCCTCCTGCCCAGAAGAACCCGCCTCCGCCTCACTCGCCGCTCCCTTGCCGGCCCGCTCAGCCTCGTCGCCCGCAAGCCACCCTCGCTCTGCCTCGCCCGCCCAACTCCGGCCTCCCTCGGCCCGCCGCTCCAAGCCTCGCCTCTCCCATGCTTGGCCCTGCCCATAAGTCCAGCCTGTAGGATAACCTAGCTAACGGCCGAAGTAGAGTGTCAAAACTATTTTTGAAAATCGGTTGGATAGTTGTGGCTAGGTCTGATTTTACTCCTTACCCCTCTGCTATTCTCCTCTTACCTCGACGTGTTTTGAATCTGCTCTCTTCTCTCTCTTCGAGTCCAGGAATTCTCGTGGTTGGGTTTCCGTCGTACCTTCAGGGTTTCGCTTTCTCCCTTTTGTAACGGAGGTGCTACGATCATCAATCTGCAATTTGTCTGTTGTACCCTTCCTCCAATCTTTTGTTCTTGAGCTCTTTATCCATATGCGTTCCTTGCTGGATATCAGTGTCGTGGAAAAACATACGAGAAGGACGAGCGTTGGTGAAGTTGGGGTTAACCTTGAGCATGTGTTGTTCATGCCAATGAAACCATCGCGAAACCTAATCACTGTGTCTTTCATACGATTTCGGCTGGTAGCATCCCTTTGTTCCGGTACCCCCTATGAAGATCTTCAGTCTAAATCTCGAGAGTTGAGTTGCCTGATTCTCCTACCCATGTATAGGGTTGATAGTTGGATCCGGGATGGACTGATCACCCTACCCGACTCTTACTGTTCGCTCTGTACATCGAACTGGTGGATCCATGTAACTTTTCCTCTTCTAATGGAAGTTAGAGGTGGCCTTGCCGTTTGATACCTCTATCTTCGTCCTTTGTTTCTCCAGAGTGTTCTCTCAACGATCAGAGATAACGACCCTTTGTTGGTGGTGTCGCCGATTTCAAGATGGAGGATGAACTCTCGTTAGTGGTGTCGCGAGGATCTACATGAAGTGAGAAGACGAGGATCGCCGACCTTCCTTCCGGTACCATGAGGCGGATCTCGAGGGCGAGATCCATTGTTAGTGGTGTCGAATTGTGGCATCCCGCAAAACCACTACTAGAAAATCGCGTTGAATTTGTGCATTGCATCGTCATCATCATGCATTGTTTGCTAAAACTATGTTTGCAAAGCCCGTGTTGTTTTCTAAACTCCCCTCTTTATTTTTCAAACATCAAAACCGGGTCCCCGGAATATTTTGTTTTGGCCGCTATCGATTTGCCAACGGCCCGTTTAACACAAATAAAAATTATATTATTTTTAGCGGGCGTCAGGCAGGCCGTCCCGAACGACCACCCCAGCTTTAATAAACGGTCCACCTATTTGCCCCATCTAATCCTAAAGCTACCAGTCCTCTACCCACCCCTACCTGGCCACCTCACCATGCCCAATAGCTTTCCTCCACCTCACTACCCTCCCCATCCACCAATCCCCAGCGCCACGTGGCCCAGCCCTCCTCTCTCTCCACCACCCAACTCCACCGCCCCACAACACTGCACGACGACACCTGCTGCAGCCACACGACCCAGCACTGCCCCCGCATGGGACCCACTCCCCGCCGCCCGCGCCCCTGTCCTCTTCCTCCTTTCCCCTTCTCCCCAGCCTTCCTCGACGCGTTCCTCGCCGGTTCTCCGCCGCCAGACCTCCCCCCGCCACGGCTTTCGTCCCCAGCCTTGCACCCTCCCACCACCACTCACGCCCGGGCTCCCCTCGCCCGGCTCGCCCTCCTGGCCCGCCCCTGCGCCCCGCTCCTCATTCTCCTCGCAAGCCACCCTCGGCTCTGCCTCGCCCGCCCAACTCGGCCTCCTCGACCGCGTCGCCCCACCAACCTCGCCTCTCCGCCCGGCCCTGCGCCCGCCCGCCTCGCCTCAGCACTGCCTGCACGCCACTTCGCGCGCCTCCCCTCGACCTCGCGTCGCCCCTCGTCGAGCCCCTCGGTGCCTGCCTCCGCTTCGCCTCCGAGCCCGTCCTCCCTCCTGCCTGCGAATCCCGCCATGCGTCGGCCGCCATCAACTGCGTCCGCCGCCCGAGCCGGTCGTGCTCGTCTCCGCGCCCGGCCAAGGTCGCCCGCCTCGGTGCTCGCCTCCTGCGGCAAGCCTGCGCCGCCGCTTGACATCCCTGGCCGTCCGCGCCCGTACCCTCTCCGACGGGCCCCGCCTCTGCCGCTACCAAGCCTGCTTGGTGTTCGACCGAACCACCTCTGGATGTGGCCTCATGGCACATACCAAGTGCGGGGCCACAAGTTCCACCCTGCCAGTACCAGAAGAGTTTGAAAACCGTCGAGCTGCAAGGCCAGCATGATCTCTTGGTGGTAATGACAATCGGACAAAGATCAACAAGGACAACTGTCGCCAAGCCCTTCCTCATGGATCACCGAGCACTTCTACATGGAATCGTCAAGACCTACCGGCGACCAACCAACACCCCGTTGCGACAAGCACCGATGCAGGACGCCAAGTTCGTCGCGCACCCGAACGCCAATGTCGCCGATGCGAGGACGACAAGCACTTCTACCCGAGCATAAGACCCGAGGAATCGCCGACAAGGACCGTCCCTACATCAAGATCTCCCTGGATGCGACGAGTTCTCCGTCTCGGATGCGATAACCAAGAACCCGGATGCGCTGAGACCTACCCCTAAGTCCGAGAACGACCTCGTCGATCCCGTCGAACCCTGGACCCCAGATCCGTCGAACCCTGAGACCGACCCTGAACCCCGGAACCCCAAGATCTGCCGAACCCTAAAGTGTGACCCTTATCCGAGAACCCTATTTTAAAATATAATAACAACTTGTTGCATATTGAATTGTCATACTCGCATGCATATCTGTGGTTTGGGGGCCTTTGGCCGATTCACCTAATAATTAAATATGGGGCCCATATGCGGGCAAATCTAGCCTTATATTGACCTCATTTAAACTTGAGTAGCGAACCCGTATCATCTTTTGGCCATGTTAATACAACATTTAATATGCGGGGTAGCTAAATAACTTGAACCACCTAATTAATGTCGGGACCCCGGTTCCGCTTAATCTGAACTAATTGCATCGCACCTTTGCCGTGTCATCCATCATGCATGCATCATGCCGATCTTCTGCCGTTGTATTAAATATTGCATCCGGTGTTTCTTCTAGTGTTTTGCTTCTTCGCGGATAAGGCCGTTGAGTTGATGTGAGCTTCGCCCCGATCTTCGGATGAACCTTTCGACAATGTTTTCAGGCGAGCATCTCCCCCTTTCTACCTATCTTACTTTCTAGTATTTACTTCCCTCCTGTTGATCTATTGCTATCGTATTTGCGATGCTTTAGTTTCCGTACCGTGATATCCCGTGGCCCTATATTGCCTTGGACACACCCTATTACCGTTGTTTGGTAGATAGTTGGACTTGCGCGTCGTAGTTGCTTGCTCAAGTCTTGATGTGTGTCGTCATATGCCACGATTCTTGATGTATTGCCGCATGCCGATGTTGGAGATGGTTCTAGTTTTACTTATTGTCACTTTAAATTCTGTTTAACAACTAAAATTGAAATAAGCGAGAGGCATCGGTGGGTGATAGATAATATTTGGTTTCGACGCCCACTTGTGTCCGTAAGACCCGAGTACTTGATACATTCCTTGTTTTATCGCGCTATCCACATCCGGTGGTATATGGGACCCCGAGCGAGCTTGATCTTATTTCTTGGGGCCACAAACTAGTTTGAGGTTTTATTACGATCCTGCTTATGCCATGTTTTCGCTTTATTTACGTTTGTGCGAGGAGCACACTTTGTCTGCTTAGGTATGCGAGTGTTTACGCTGTATCGACAAGCCCAGCCACACTTTCGGGTTCCCCGCTTCTGACCATTAGGCGCAACCTTGAGGCCGTCTCGAGCTTGCCTACTCGTTCGGGTTCTACTCAAAGGGTGGCCCCTGAAATATTTCTGAATCTTGTGATTGTTCACCGTGAAAGCCTCGTTGGGTTTTGATTTGGTTTTCCGAGGTTGATCGGCGTGTGTTGCTATTGGTGCACCGGCCGGGTAAAACTTTCAAAGCCGTGTCCGCGGATATGGACGACTTGGAGCACGATATCTCGATCATAGACAAGCATAACTAAAGTTTAGCTATAAATTTGACTTATAATGACTAGTAATCAGCTCCACTATAACGGAATGGCTAATTAATACGCCCACAATTGCTTGTTTGGGCGTAAACTTGCGACAAATGTATCTGACTAGTAAGTATTGCAACTACAACGAAACGGCTGAATAAAAGTACCAACAACTGCTGGGTTTTTGGGTTTATCTCATGCTATTTGTATCTGATTAGTAAGAGTTACAACTATAACGGAATGGTTAACTAAAAGTGCCCACTGCTTACTTTATCAGGACGATTATCTAAACCTGACCAGTAATTGCTGCAACGATAACTGAATAAGTAAAACTGCCAACTGTGTGAGTTCCTCGGTTGACTTCCTCGTTTGGTCTCGAGGGGGGGAACACCAGGATGGGTTTGTTTGGTGTTAGCTTCAGGTTGGATCCGGTTAGGTCATTCTTAACCCTCTCTGATAATCGCCAGTTGTATCGAGTCTCTATAGGATGTTAGTGCAAGCTGCCGCTGCCGCTCAGTCCACCATACCTATGTAGGCGAGGACCGCCGAATTCTAGCCTCGTGCATCGGCCTCGATCGACGCTCCTTCTTTGTTTTCGCTTTGCCCTTTGTCGGCACCCTTTTGTTAAGGTTTTGAGATCGACGCCGTTAGCAGGGTTACCCTTCCGGCTTGGCCTGGGCAGGGTTATGGACGCCATTGGTTATTCTTCAGGGCTCTTAGCCCCATTTGCATCTTGTCCGTAGACGAACGCTCTATCGTTTTCAAGGTGATTTGGATCTTTGTATATTATATCTGTATTCTTGACTCTTTGAGTCGTTGTTATATATATCTGTTCTGTGGGTCCCATCGAGGACTGTTGTGTAATGGTATTACTTCGTTTTCCACCCGCACGAAAGTGCCTGGTGGGCACCTTTGAATCGTTTCTATGCGGGTTTGGCGAGTTTCGCTAAAACTTGCATAGGGTCGATTCTGAGGGTGTTACATGTCCCAATGAATCATTGAGGTTGTCAAGCTCACCGGTTTGCTGTAACAAAGGATTAAACGTATGGTGTGGAAGGTAATGGTGGTTTATAGCAAGTAAACAAGTAACAGTGGAAGATGTATAAATGGTAAAGATTGGACCGGGGTCCATAGTTCACTAGATGTGCTCTCCTTAGATAAACAACATGGCATGAAGGGTAAACAAATTACAGCAGGGCAATTGACAGGAACTGAGCAAGGCATAACAATGCAATTACTAGTCAAAAATATCTTATGAGATTCGATTGTGCAATACAACAAGATACATAGACTGCCATCCAACTGCATCTATGACTATAAGTCCACCTTCAGGTTATCATCCGACTCCCTCCAGTATTAAGTTTCAAGCAACAAACAACTGCTTTAAGCAAAGTGTGTAAGGTAAACAATCCACATGTTCCATGAACAAGAGACCGTTGTTTTCTCCCTAGTAGCAACAACACATCTACAACCGAAGATATTTTTGTCACTTCCCTTGGAAACTAGAGGCATGAACCCACTATCGAGCATAAATACCCCCTCTTGGATTCACTAGAAACTACTTGGCCAAGATAGCTACTAACAATGGAGTGCATGCAAGATCACAAACAACATAGACATGATACAATCATAAAGACAAAACCATTAATCAAACCAACATAATAATCTCAATATCCATCGAATCTCCGCAAACACAACATGCATGATTACAAATAGATTAGATCTTGATCATAAACGGAGCTCACGAGATCTATACATGAAAGAACAAAGGAGGAGATACAGCCATCTAGCTACTACATGGACCCATAGTCCAAGGTGGAACTACTCACGCATCATACCGGAGAGAAGGCCTCCGGGATGATCTCCCGTCCGGCAGGGTGCCGGGAAGAACTTCAGATCCCCCTGATCTAGGGACGACGGTGGCGGAGGCTACAAAAGGTTTCGTGGAATATTGATCGGGTGCTTAGGGTTTCTGCATCGGGGGCTTCTTATAGGCGAAGGGGGGAGGCCGAGGCGGTGGCCAGGGGCCCTACACCCTGCCTAGGCATGGGGTAGGGCCCACCTGCGCCCAGGGGGTGTGTGGCTGCCCTGGCACGCCTCTCTGTCTCCCCTATGGACTTCTTGTTCCCCAAGGAAAGTTATTGACTTTGACATTTGTCCCGTATAATTCCGAGAATATTTCCTTACTAGCTTTTCTTGAACCAAAAACAACAGAAAACAGGCAACTGACACTGTGGAAACTTGTTAATAGGTTAGTACCAGAAAACATGTAAAAAGCACCTCAAAGTGTAGACAAAGCAAAGCAAAGTAGATACTAAACAAGCATGGAGCATCAAAAATTATAGATACGTTTCCGACGTATCAAGCATCCCCAAGCTTAACTCCTGCTCGTCCTCGAGTAGGTAAGTGATAAAAAGAATATTTTTTTAGGTGGCATGCACCCTCACAATAAAGATCTAACCATTTGCAAGCAATGAAAGCTGGGATCAAAGAACTCTAAACATGTGCATGGAACATGGAGTTCTAACAATAGGACATAGTAACTATGCATGCAACATGAAATTCTACAAACAAAGATCATGAATAATATGCATTGAAAAACGTTTGTTTGTTTCACATACAGAAAACATAGCATAGTGATAACCAGCTTGTCCCTCATAGAGTAGCAAATAGATGCATAGGACACCTTCAAAGTTCACAAGGGTGACTAAAAACAAATAGCACAAGAACAAGTAATATCACAATATGTATAAATCAATAAGCTTTGGAACACTGTACACATAATGACTCTGCTCTTTTAATGGTGCCTAAAGGTAGAAGGTGGAGACTCAAATAATGGTGGAAGAAAGGCCTTTTATAAAGGAAGCAGGTATTTCAAGTTTCAAAAAGAGCTTCCAAAAATTATGGTACTTGTTAGCTTTTAGCCCTCATTGCCCCTATCATAAGCATCTTGAAGTGATTAAGGTTAAAGTGAACAAACTATGGAGTATATGCTTAACGAAGTATAAGTTGGCAATCTCAAGTCCCTTGAATACGAGGGCCACACCTCATGCTACTCAACTTTAGTCACCAGTAAGTTCTTGTCATTGTAAGTATTTTCATATCATTGAGAATCGCCAACGGGGTACCCCTTGCACATGGTACAGGAGCTTTCCCATAACCAAAATGACAAGGCAAGCAGACAATGAGCATCTCAGCAATCTTTTTATTTACCATATGCATAGCTTTTTATTGAGGATGTTTTATAGATAGCTCACTATGGTGATGCTGCAAGTTTCCACCATGATTAGGCATGGCATAGGCTAGCGGCCTAGGCGTTTATCTAACACAGAATACAAACTCCATGGACTTACAAGTTCTCTCTTTATTTCACACCGGTGACATCCATAGACAAAACAACATGATATCAACTGAGTACAAAGTATAAGTGCAATGTTGAAAACGTTCCCCATGACAGCACGGTTCTGCTAATTCCAACGTGTAAGTGCAAGCATATACAACATAGATGACACAATGGTTCAAGTTTATTAGGGGCAAAGAATATAAAGTGTGCCATCAAGTTTGTGAGGGCTTTAATCACTAAGTTTTCACATAAAAATAGTTTTTAATTGGAAGATAGCCGAAAATAAGTATATACTTGGAATGGTGTAACACACCATGCATAGGAGTTTATAGTGGACACTTTGGAATAACTTGGTTTCTTGGGAGTTGGAAGCATGAATAGAGCTTACTCATACAAGTGGAAGCTAGCAAAATACTAAGAGCAACCAACTAAGAGAGCAATAATGTCCATAATCACGTAGACCAACAAAACATTACTAATCAAAGCATAGAGTGGTACTACAAGTCAAGGACTAAATGATCATAGTCTATGGTGACTTGTTATAGTCATAACTGTTGGAGATATGCCCTAGAGGAAATAATAAATGTAGTTATTATTATATCTTTGTGTTTATGATAAATGTTTACATTCATGCTATAACAGTATTAACCAGGAAACATTAATACTTGTGTGATTTGTAAACTAAATTAGAGTCCCTAGTAAAGCCTCTTCATAATACTAGCTTGTTGGTTAATATATGATTGTGGTTTCCCTATCATGAACATTAAGATGTTATTAACAACAAGATCATATCATTAGGAGAATGGTATGATGGACATGCTCCTATAGATAAGCGTAGCATAAAGATCAAGTCATTTTAATAGTTCAATTGCTATAAGCTTTCTGATACATAGTAACCTAATTCCTTCGACCATGAGATCATGCTAATCACCATCACCGGAAGGATGCTTTGATGACATCAAACACCACACCGTAACTGGGTGGCTATAAAGGTGGCATTGAGTGTTCGGAAAGTATGGGTTGAGACACATGGATCAAGAGTCGGATTTGTCCATCCATATGACAAATAGATATACTCTTGGCCCTCTCGGTGGAATGTCATCCAATTAGCTTGCAAACATGTGACTGGCTCACAAGGGATCACATATCATGGGAACGAGAAAAAAGTACTTATCGGTAACAAGGTTGAACTAGGTATGCAGAGATACCGACGATCAAAACCTCGGATAAGTAAACTATCGTGAGACAAAGGGAAATTGGTATCGTATGTAAGTGGTTCATTCGATCGCAAAGTAATCGTAGAAATATGTGGGAGCCATATGAATTTCCAGATTACTCTATTGGTTATTGATCGGAGAAGTCTCTCGATCATGTCCGCATAATTCACGAACCATAGGGAGACACACTTAAGGATTCGATGTTGTCGAGTAGTTATGGAATGATGAGTAAGAGACCGAATGTTGTTCGGAGTCTCGGATGGGACCTGGGATATCACGAGAAGATCCGGAATGGTCCGAAGAATAAGATTCATATAAGGAAAGTCCTGTTTCGGAGTTGGGGAATGATTCCGGTGTTTTCATCGGGAATGTTCTAGAAGGGTCCTGAAGGTCCGACACTCCGGAGGGGAAGGGTATATGAATGTGTCATGACAATATGGAATGGTTACATCATGCACTAGGTAACATGGCTGAGCAAAATAAAGGGAAAATTCAAATCCTATTTTGAAAGTCAAACGCCAATTTGAAAAGTCAAATGGCAAGTTTGCTTGGTGGAGGGAGAGTAGGAAACCTACTTGGGGAGGAAGTCCTCCTCCCTCCACCCGCCGGCCAAGGAGGCCAAGTTGGGGGAGGAATCCCTCCTCCCAACCGGCGCCCTCCCACCTATATAAGGAGGGGCAGGGCTGCCCCTCTAGCCTACACCTCTCACACCCCAAACCCTAACCCTAAGCCGCCGGCGCCACCACCCGTACTGCTGCCGCCGCCTAGGGCACCACCAACTCGCCGAGTTGGGGTGATCCCAAACCCTAGCTGCCGGCTACACTCTCCCCTTGGTGCCTTCTAAACCCTAGATCGCCAAGGCCTCTCTCATAGTCCACCATACTCGCTCCGGCTTAAGGCGAAGCCCTGCGAGATCTCCCCTCTACTTCCGGTACCATGCCATCGTGCTGCCGGAATCGCGAGGAGAGTGCTACAACCTCCGCTGCCTTCTGGAACAAAGGAGAGGAAGGTCTTCATCGAGTACCGAACGTGTGACCGACTGCAGAAGCGGCCTTAGCCTTGGAAGGATCGTCTACACGATCTTGAGATCGGCAAGAGTACGACTACATCACCCACGAGAATCTGCTCTCGTTAACCGCTTTGGAATATTCGAGGGTGAGTTCCTCTATCGACTCGTTGCTACAATCTAGTAGATAGATCTTGGCTTGTTTGTTTGCATGTGGTAGAATTTTTTTTTGTTTTCCATGCTACGAACCCCTACAATAACATAGTGTGAACATGTGCCAAGTCAACCCAAACAAAGCTTCGAAGGAGAATACCACAACAATATGCTTTTTCATGCTAAAACAACGCATAATTTCTTCAAGGCACACTAAGCAATCCCAATTGTTTGGAACAAGACATGCTACAACAATAATCACTAAGCATAAGGTCAAAACAACACCTAGCATGTCATGCTAAAGTCTAAGTCACAGTCAATGCAAGCTCCTCTTGCACTTTCAATCAAGAACTTACTACTCATTTCCAACACCAAGCAACTTATTTGCAAAATAACATAGCGAGAACGGGGGTCCAAACTACTTTATTTAAGCAAACTAAACAACCTAAGCAAATAAAAAAAAAACTAAGACGTTCCAAGAATAACACAACTGTGCATGAAACAATAAAAACGAAGTGTCTAAACAGACCTGAGCTTTTTATTGATGAAGAAGGGGATGCCTTCGGCATCCCCAAGATTTGACGCTTATACCTCTTGGATATTTCTTGGGGTGACACCGGGGTGGCATCCCCAAGCCTGAGCTTTTGTCCATTCTTCATCTCATTGCATCATTCTCTCTCTACACCCGAAATTTTTCCTTCATACAAAACTTCACACAGTCTTCATTAGCAACATTAGTTTATTCAAAAGATATTAGACCTCTCGCAAAGCTTTGGAACATCAAGGATTTTCACTAAAAACACAAGCTACTGTAGCAACTCCTTAAAAAAGCTCAATTCCCCAAAAGAAAACTAAAAAAGGAATCAATAAGAAGCAAATGCAAATAATGGCAGAAATCTGTCAAAATAGACCAGCAGGTAGAAACCGATTTTTTCGAAAATATTATGTTGCTCAAATCAAAAGTGTTGAACTAACGAAAGTTAGCTAACATACTGGGGGATTTATTCGTAAATTTTCATCTCAATCCGAGCTATAGAGACTCCTCACGAATTTTTATTGTGGAGGACAGAAATCTGTTTCGGGACAGCAATTCCCCAAATCTTACTTCCCTCTCATTAGAGGTCATTCTTGGCACAAAAAGCAAACAAAAAGGATAAGGAGAGGTCATTACTGAAGTAATAACTTCCAAGACTCAAGGAAACTCTTGTGTTATATCCCAACAAGTACTTTTCTTTAATGCCTTTAAGCTAGGCTTGATAGCTTGAGAAGATGCTCACATAAGAATTATGAATTGAAGTCAAAGAGAGCATCAAGAAGCAAATTCAAAACACATTTAAGTGTAACCCACTTCCTATGCATAGGAATCTTGTATGCAAATAAATTCACAAAGAACAAAGTGACAGTCATAGGAAGATGAAACAAGAGCAACTTCAAAACTTTCAGCACATAGAGAGGTGTTTCAGTACCATGAAAACATCTACAACCATATTTTACTCTCTCATAATAATTTTCAGTAGCCTCATGAATAAACTCAACAATATAACTATCACATAAGGCATGCCTTTCATGATCTACAAACTCATAATTTCTATCAAACTCAAAAACAGTGGGATTAAAACCTCCACAGGTTTTATCCAAAGTAGATATTTCAAAAGGATCCACATGAACATAACATTCATCCTCCTTTGGTAAGCATGGGGGACAATCAAATAATGTAAGTGATAAAGAGTTACTCTCATTAGAAGGTAGGCATGGGTAGATAATCCATTCTTCCTCCTTTTGTTCATCACTCTCCCCCTCTTTTTCATCTAATGAGCTTCCAGTTTCAACAATTTCTTCTTCCATAGGTTCCTGCAAGGCATTAGTCTCTTCTATTTGTGGAAAACGCCTATTAAAATGTTCAAGAATATAGCTATTTTCTTCCCTGTAATTATCAAAGAAAAATTTAAGTATCTCAAAAATCTCATGTTTATAAGGTGCATCATCAGTATTTTCAAGCAAACTGGCAAGTTCAAATGCACCATTGAAGGCAATAAATTCTTCAGTTTGTTCCACATCATCAAAATCATAATTTCCTTTAACATAATAAGATATGGTAACATTATCATTATACTCACATTGAAAGGGTAGGTGTTTATACCTCCTGCAGCAACAAGCTTTATCAAATCAATAAGTAACATTAAAAGTAGAGCACACGTCTCTAGCAATAGTATTTAACTTATCATTTTTTTCTCATAAGTGTTTTCCTTCTTGTGACAAACGGTGTTCCTTACAATAATACTTTTGTTCTTCCATGAACCCACCTTGCCAATAAGCACTAGTTTCAAAGAAACCATCCGTTGATAGAAAGCATGACCAAACAAGTCAACAACAGACCAGCAACCAGAGTAGGAACTATTTTTTTTGTGTTTTTGAATAAAGCAAGCAAACCAAGATAGACTATTTTTTGGTTTTTTTAAAAGAGGCAAACAAAACCAAGCAAAAGAAACAAAGCAAACTAAAAACAAAGTAAAGAGAAAGGAAGTGGAGGACTCCCCTAGTGAAGATGTCCTTAGCCTCCCCAGCAACGACGCCAAAAAGACTTGACGGTGCTCGACGTGGCACTTCGTTGGTAACCCCAAGTGCAGGGTGTGAAGAGCACACCAACAAGTTTTCCCTCAGTTGAGACCGAGGTTATCGAACCATAAGGAGGAAGGAAACATCACACAGGTGTTTCAAACAATGTGGAGACCCGCACAACACAAACTCAAGACTTTGTCCCAACGAATCGGTGAGGTTGTCAAGCTCACCGGTTTGATGTAACAAAGGATTAAACATATGGTGTGGAAGGTAATGGTGGTTTGCAACAAGTAATCAAGTAACAGTGGAAGATGTATCAATGGTAAAGATTGGACCGGGGTCCATAGTTCACTAGAGGTGCTCACTTAGATAAACAACATGACATGAAGGGTAAACAAAGTACAGCAGGGCAATTGACAGGAACCGAGCAAGGCATAACAATGCAATTACTAGTCAGAAAGATCCTATGAGATTCAATTGGGCAATACAACAAGATACATAGACCGCCATCCAACTGCATCTATGACTAGAAGTCCACCTTCAGGTTATCATCCGAACCCCCTCCAGTATTAAGTTGCAAGCAACAGACAACTGCTATAAGCAAAGTGTGTAAGGTAAATAGTCCACATGTTCCATGAACAAGAGACCGTTGTTTTCTCCCTAGTAGCAACAACACATCTACAACCGAAGAGATTTATGTCACTTCCCTTGGAAACTAGAGGCATGAACCCACTATCGAGCATAAATACCCCCTCTTGGAGTTAATAGCAACTACTTGGCCAAGATAGCTACTAACAACGGAGAGCATGCAAGATCACAAACAACACAGACATGATAGAATCATAAAGACAAACCATTAATCAAACCAACATAATAATCTCAATATCCATCGGATCCCCGTAAACACAACATGCATGATTATAAATAGATTAGATCTTGATCATGAACAGAGCTCACAAGATCTATACATGAAAGCACAAAGGAGGAGATACAACCATCTAGCTACTACATGGACCCATAGTCCAAGGTGGAACTACTCACACATCATACCGGAGAGAAGACCTCCGAGATGATCTCCCCTCTCGCAGGGTGCCGGGAAGAACTTCAGATCCCCCCGATCTAGGGACGACGGTGGCGGCAGCTACAGAAGGTTTCGTGGAATATTAATCGGATGCTTAGGGTTTCTGCATCGGGGGCTTCTTATAGGCGAAGGGGGAGGCCGAGGCGGTGGCCAGGGGCCCACACCCTGCCTAGGCGCGGGGCAGGGCCCACCCGCGCCTAGGGGTGGCTGCCCTGGCACGCCTCTCCATCTCCCCTCTAGACTTTTTGTTCCCCACGGAAAGTTATTGACTTGAACGTTTGTCCCGTCTAATTCCGAGAATATTTCCTTATTAGCTCTTCTGGAACCAAAAACAGCAGAAAACAGGCAACTGACATTGTGACAACTTGTTAATAGGTTAGTACCAAAAAACATGTAAAAAGCACCTCAAAGTGTAGACAAAGCAAAACAAAGTAGATACTAAACAAGCATGGAGCATAAAAAATTATAGATACGTTTCCGACGTATCAGCAGCGACGTCAGTCTACTACTAGAAACAAAGAAGTTCTTGTCGTCAAATTTTGATATGAAAGATCTTGGTGAAGCTTCTTATGTTTTGGACATAGAAATTCACCGAGATAGAAAGAATGGAGTGTTAGGACTGTCGTAGAAGACATATTGTGAAAAGATTCTAAAGAAATACAATATGCATGCAAGTAAACCCACACCTGCTCCCATAGTCAAGGGCAACAAATTTGGAAAATTTCAATGTCCAAAGAATCAATATGAGATCGATCAAATAAAGTCAGTACCATATGCTTCGGCCGTTGGAAGCTTACAGTATGCACAAGTGTGCACTCGCCCTGACTTAGCTATTATCACCGGGGTACTCGGTAGATATCAAGAGAATCCAGGCATAGAGCACTGTAAAATGGTAAAGAAAGCTTTGCGTTATGTGCAAGGCAGAAAAGACCTCATGCTAACATATAAAAGATCTGATTCCCTAAAAATAAGAGGGTATTTAGATGCAGATTTTGCGAGAGATTAAGATCATAGAAAGTCCACGATAGGATATGTATTTACTCTCGCAGGAGGTGCTATTTCGTGGAGAAGCACCAAACAGTCAATAGTTGCATCATCTACGATGTATGCAGAATTTATAGCATGTTATGAGGCCATGGGACAGGCGTTATGGTTAAAGAAATTTTTACCCGACTTGAGAGTGGTAGACTGCATTAGTAGGCCACTAAATATGTACTGTGACAACGAGCCCGCAATATTCTATGATCACAACAACAAGTCGAGTAATGCTACAAAGTCAATAGATATAAAGTATTATGTTGTGAAGGATAAAGTCCAGGATCAAACTATAAGTCTCGAGCATATGAGGACAAAGGATATGCTTGCGGATCCGCTAACGAAAGGCTTACCTCCCAATGTGTTTAAGGAACACTTAGCCGGCATGGGATTAAGGGAAAGCCTATGATTGCTGGACTACAGAGGCCCAAAAGTAACATGATTTGTTTCAAAATAGAAAAGTATATAGTGACTGCCTGATTCTATCGGCAATTGAGCTGTGACGATGAAACATTCCCTATGTACTGATCCGTGATGGAACGAGTAAAGTATAAAGTTAAAAGAAAAGTCGAGATCAAGGTGGAGAATGTTAGATTGATCTCTCCTTGTTCGAGCCCAACGACCCGAACGAAGTCCCTCAACCGCGCCCTGATCGGGGCGCCCAACCTTATCATGGTTGGTGCCCCCTGTCGCCAGCGCACATATAAAGAGGTGTGTGTGTGGGGGGGGGGACGCACACGGTACGAGGTTCACCGTGCGTCGCAGCCCCCCACCGACACACCCATCGATTAGGTTTTGCGCTAGGCCGACGGGAAGCGCCGCCACCACCGCACACCCACGCCGTCGCCCTCTTTCCCCATGGCCACTAGCACCGGAGCTAGCTCCGGTATCCCCTCCGGCTCATGCTCGTCGAGCCAAGATGCAGGTATTACCCCCTCTCTCTCTCATGCAATAGATCTAACCCAATAGTATCTACCGAGAATAGTCTAGACATAACATCTCTATGCCAACCTTAGCAGTAACAACATGGTTGTCCCTACTCTATGCATACTGATGCTCGTCTTCATATGTGATGAGTCGGCTCCTTCAACATATGGTGATTTTGGCTCCATATAGAATCCATGGACATCAAGATCATCCACATTTGAGATTTTGACCCCAACACTCAATGAAGACGATGCTCTTTTTAGTGACAATTTCACACCTTCTAATGGTTAACACAATAGATTCTTACTCCTGAACACCACATCCAAACTAATATGTGGAATGTAGCATGTTTTCTAAGTTCTACCACTTCCTACTTCTCTCCACTGTCCTCACTAAGTGGCACATAATGACCATGTCTTGAAGTATCCGAATCTTTCTTCTTCTTTATCTCCACAATTGTTATGCTATGTCACTACTACTTCTCCGGTTGTCCCTTAGTGATGGTTTGAGAAATCTACAATCAGGAATAGTCCATTTTGGATTGTGAGTCGTCGTTTCTTCAGAATGTTTTGCACTTGAGAGGCCGACTCTCCCCCATTCCTTATTCCCCTTCTCCCATATCACTGAGTTGCTGCACTTTTGTCTTTACTTTGCTTCATAGGGCTGTTGAAAACTTGAATGATAACTCCAATGTCATCATGAACTAGCACATTGTCAAGAACTGAAGCCACATTATTTATCCCAGTTGGCACATCATCATGATCATTCGCAGTTATATCTTCGCTGACTTGCTCACTTCTCATACCATCTTCAAATTGTTGAAGCGTATAAGTAGATTGCACTAGCCCTTTCCATAAGTTCAGACTTTTGGTTGCGTTGGCTAGTGTATGAAGCTTAACATGGTATCAGAGCCTAAGGTCTCGAGTTCGAGTCCTGGATTTCGCAATTTATCGTAAAATTGCTGTTGACCCCTCTGTGTTCACGTATATGCCTCTTGAATCATACATGAGTTTCCAGACGTCGCCGTTCCTGCGACGTACGACTTCTCCTCACGTGAGAGGGGGTGTTGAAGTGTATAAGTGGATCGCGTTGGCTAGTGTATGAAGCTTAACACAAATCACTACCAGTTGATTCACTTCTAATTATCTTCTTCCTGCCCACCGTAGTTACTCCACATAATAAATATATAATATCCACAACTCCACCATTATGTATGGTCATAAAATGCTGATAATCTCCATCATCATACAGAGTCATCATGCATAAAGAGGATATTAACAAGCTCTTTGCCTTGTATCAAGAAATAGAACCTCATGGATTCCTTAACATCACGAAAGCAAGGAGAGAGATTCAAAGTCAAAAAAAGAAGCAATGAGAGAGAGATAGGTGCCCAACCAAAGCGGCCATAGCCCTGAGAGTGGACTAGGATCAGCAAGTACATGGTGCTGATTTCAGTAATTATTAGGAATTGGGAGTGGGTTCAGGGTTTGATTCTGACATGCTCTACGAGTTCATGGCTAAAAACTTCACTCAATCCACGCACGTTCATCTAAGCACCTGACAATCTCTATTCTGCTAACGATCATTCCTGCCTTGCCGGCTATGCAGTAGAGTATGCCCATCAAGCGTGTCTGTCTCCTAAAACCAAGAGCAACACACCATCCGGTTACAATCTGTCATAGTTATTGATACTGTACAGCAGGTCTGGAACCAGCGTACGATGATATGGACCTTATCTTCGTGGCATAGCAGTCGGTGAAGACGATGGCTGGGAGTTAGAACTGCTGAGATGGTCATCTCATGTCAGTCACAACTGAATCCTAAACAAGCCATTTACTCCACACTTGAAACTCTGGGCCAGTATCAAGGGGAACGTGTCGGTTCCTTATAAGGTCGCTGAGTACTTGGCATCTGCACTCTGAATCTGAAAGAGCGCCCCTCTTGCCCTGTAGTGATCCGATAGCCAGCCGGATATGATCTCCAGTTCTGATTCTCTCAGCCTTACTAGCCAGTCTGGGTCCTCCTTGGTCGCGGGGCGCAGGTCTATGTGATGTGCTCCTGCAGAGCAGACAATACTAGCAAGTCAGCGATGAAACTGTCATGTTGGTGGCAGCCCGAAACTTACACCACCGGATGGGCTATTAGCCTACTACTACTACCAACAGATATTAACCAAAAGATAAAAAAAAGTGGAATTTAATGGATCTAAATGATGACATGTGATAGTCATGTAATGATTTTAAACCAAAAAAAGATGGATATAATATGCGGCTCAATGGAAACTCCTTCCTTGAGTAACACAACGGAATGCAGCTCACATGTCTGCGTTAGATTGAAGCGATCAGTCTGACTGTACCTACTTTTAGTATTTGAGTTCATTCTATGTCATCGTTGCAGTTCTACCAAGAAATTAAGCAGCACTACAAGAATGCATCAGTGAGGAGCCAAGGTACGGTACCTAGCGGAGCCACAATGGCAACGACACTTGAAGATATGTTCTTCAGGACGCTGCAGCATTCAGAAAAATAACAATGTTAAGAATTTAGAAGGCGCTCAACTTGATGAGAATATTTGTATCAGATAACGAGTGAAGTTTGTTCACCCTCCACCACTCCAAGGATCGAGAAGTCCATTGAAGAATATGATATTGCTGCCAAATTTCTCCAGAACCGAACTTATATTCTGAAAACAGAAAAGTTTCAGCCAGTCAGTCTCTCTCTCTGCCAGAAAAGCTGTAACTAATATTCTGCCCTGATGTCCAAATCAACAAACCGTTAATTTGGAAACCAGAAAGATTAATAAATTTGGCATAATGATATATCAAATTTCTTAGGCTCGTGAAAGACTCATAGCTCTAATGATGAGTTGAGGTTAGTAATATTTAACTCCCAAGCGCCACATGATAAGAATAAAATCCGTGGTTAAAGAAATGGAAGGGAGATATTCACCATGAAAGTCCTGAACACATAATGAGTCGATGCTTTAAGGTATCACATGCATATATTGGCAACAAAATCCATAGCAGTGTTTTAAATAGTGATAATTGTTAAAGTCCCAGCATCAACCTCAGTGAAATGTTTCCATAAAAAATATTCAAAAAAGAATGTTTCCATAAAAAATGATGATAACTAGACTTCCTTAGATAGTTATTGAGAAAATTATGTGCTTGATAACAGATCATCTAGACTGCAAGTCAACAAAACAAACTTGATGCTTTACTACAACATGTAAAATTCCATACACAAAAAGGACTTACATGGCCACCAAACTCTGTAGAGATCCATCGAGGCCTTGGCCTAACACCAAAGCTTTTGACACAATCATCAGCATACAAAGCATAGTCGAATTCATATCGTGGAAACATACTTAAATCTTCACTGGAAGTCATTGGCATAACCATCTCAGTACAAGCCTGATTTAACCAAGAATGAAACATATATCATATGCTGCTTCAAGTACAGCAACATGCATCACAGATATTCGATGGATAGAACGAATAAAAGTTGTAGTTTCAGGACCTGCCAATCCCATCCACCCATTCCATGAGGATCGTCATCTAGATCAAAGCACTCAGCGGTACCACTATAATTGTAGTATATATTTACTCCTGCGTAAATTCGTTCCAGTGTACTGGTCCCCGCTGGTTGTTTGTCAATATGTCTACATACCTAGACAAGGAACAAGAGTAGTAAGTAGTGACGGGGTTCAGAAAATAAAAGATGGATACACATGATTATCAATGCTATCTTCTAAATAAATTCCTTTTTTTTTTTAAATTCCTTTGTTGTTCCTCAGCGATGCAAATTAATGAAATTTTGTGGAATAGCAGCACGTACAGAAAAGTTGGAACAGATTTATGATAAACAGGGGTCTAAGAACTAACTTCCTTAATTGGGTTCGCAGGCAAAGGCATGAGAAAATCTGAAGACATTGGGTAATCAACCATGGCTAGGTAACTGTATGCCGAGTTCAACCAATCTGACAGGGCTCCTGTGGTTTTCACGGTCCTGCCAGCGAATCGTAATTTTATTATACAAGCGAACCTTAATGAAAAAAGATGGAATGAATAGAAAATAGCAACCCACTGGCAAAGGTGGAACGTTTTGCTTAGCTTCAGAAGGCCATCTTGAACATTTCCTTGCTCATCAAGTTCATTCCAAGAGTCCTTTATTGTTTGGAAGCAGCTTAAGCTTTCCCTCTGAACACATAGAAAACAAGTGTCAGGGTGTCCTTTATTGAGAATAATAAAATGAAACCAAGACGATGCACATAGACGCACCTTAAAATCATTTGAAACAAGATCGTAGAATACGGTATGCGGGACAATGTCCTCAAACTGCAGGATCGGAGCCGATGAGGCCAGAGCCCCGACAGAAATATGCGGATACTTGAGCCTCATCCAAGCAGCCAGCACTGCGTGACCCAATCAACAACAGAATCAGTAAAGAATTAAAAGAACAATGGAGAATTTGCAGATTTAGACACAAAATGAAGAATTCAGGATACTAGTAGGTCCTACTTCCACCGTATGAGCCCCCGAAGAGCACCACGGGGCTGCCTTGTGCAGACAGGTTCCTCTTGAGGTCAGTGAGCAGCACGGCGTAGTCAGCAAGCGCTTGCTCGGCCGTCAGATACGCCAAGGACCTGGAGTTGTTGTAAGCCTTGTCTTTGCTGCCGAACGGCATGGACTCGCCGTAGTAGCGATGCTGCAGCGCAGAAGAACGTGTAAAGCGGCAGCTAAAGCGGAACATATAAAGGGTAGCGTAGGGTCTACGAGACGATTTGCCTCGGCGAAGACGACGAGGGCGGCGAAGCGCGGGGCGGCCTCCCAGACGAGGCCGGAGTTGGCGGCGAACCAGGCGATGTCGCCCTCGTTGCCGCAGTAGAAGAAGATGGGCCCGCCGGGGCCCGCCCACCCGCCGGCGCGGCCCACGAGATACCTCTGCTGGAAGAACTCCTCGTCCCCGACGCCAGGGAAGCTGAAGTGGTCCAGCCGCTGCCGGAAGTACCGGGTCTCGAACTCGTAGCCCCTGACCCCGTCTCCCACTCCCGCCCGAGACCGAGGCCGTGCCCCGGGGCCCGGGAAGCGGGGCGGCGCGAGTAGGGCCCACGCGACGGCCGGGAGGAGGCCGAGGAAGAGGAGGAGGAGCATGCGGCGAGGCGGATGCATCTCCGGTGAGTGAGTGGAGACGATCCGGGGCAGGGGATCGAACTGAGCGGAAAACTTGGGAGCTTTTGACGTGGCGCGCGACGTTGGCTTACGTGCGTGCGTGTCATCCACTCCGCTTGAGCTTGAGCTGATGAGATGGTTCGGCCGGCGTCCGCGGTCCGGCGACCAATGCCGGAACAACATCGGTTTCGCCTAAAAACGACGTAAACGTCGGACAAAGCCAACATATCATCTATTTTTACTACTCCTAACTCTGTTTCAAAATGTAAAGACCTTTTACTAGTTCAATTTAAACTGCTACTCGTAGAAAGATTACATTATGGAACGGAGGTGAGGAACAACAGCAACAATCAAGATGCATTGGTATGGCGTCGATCGATCGTATGTACAGCAGAATTCAATCGCAACATGAGCTAGCTAGAGAAGCATGTACCAGATGGGATGTTTATTTGCGTGTTTCCGATGAAAGTGGTATATTTTTGGTAAGGCACAGAGGTTCTCGCAAGTAGATCTAATATAAGATGATAAATCCAGCATCAAAGCTTTCATAGCTCAGTTGGTTAGAGCACCCGTTTAGTAAGCGGGAGGTCTTGAGTTCAACTCTCAATGAAAGCATTTTTTGTTTTTAATTTCACGTGACAATTTATAACAAATAATTTTAAAGGTGATGCGAGTGTAAAACTCGAAATGGTCCCATGGTCTAGTGGTTAGGACATTGGACTCTGAATCCAGTAACCCGAGTTCAAGTCTCGGTGGGACCTATTTTTCTTTTTTATTTGTCCTTCTTTTTTATTTGTCCGTTCTACTAGTATTTTGGCTGCTGCTCTTAAAACATGTAAGTATTTGTCCGTTCTACTAGTATTTTGGCTGCTGCTCTCAAAACATGTAAGGCTGGTCATAGCGGGAGTAACATGTTACTAGTCTAAGTTATTATTTTCATAGTGTAATATGTGTGGTGTCATGCAAAGTCTTATTTATTGCAATATAGACTCGTTTTGTCTTGAAACGTGTGATGTTATGGTAATATAGCTAGTTAGCATAAGCCTCTCTCTCATCATTTAATTGCATACCATGTTATCTAAATGTTTAGTTGGCAATACATATAAGGTCTTGAGTTCAACTCTCAATGAAAGCATTTTTTGTTTTTAATTTCACGTGACAATTTATAACAAATAATTTTAAAGGTGATGCGAGTGTAAAACTCGAAATGGTCCCATGGTCTAGTGGTTAGGACATTGGACTCTGAATCCAGTAACCTCGGTGGGACCTATTTTTCTTTTTTATTTGTCCGTTCTACTAGTATTTTGGCTGCTGCTCTTAAAACATGTAAGTATTTGTCCGTTCTACTAGTATTTTGGCTGCTGCTCTCAAAACATGTAAGGCTGGTCATAGCGGGAGTAACATGTTACTAGTCTAAGTTATTATTTTCATAGTGTAATATGTGTGGTGTCATGCAAAGTCTTATTTATTGCAATATAGACTCGTTTTGTCTTGAAACGTGTGATGTTATGGTAATATAGCTAGTTAGCATAAGCCTCTCTCTCATCATTTAATTGCATGCCATGTTATCTAAATGTTTAGTTGGCAATACATATAAGACTATGTTACTACTCAAGTTACTCCCACTATGACTAGCCTAATGCACAGAAAAAACGACCATCCAAAAATGGTCTCATGGTCTATTGATTGCCTGACCGCATGTCATCATTGTCATTGATGAAACGTGGAGAGGTTATCACGCAAAGGCCTTGGTATTATTTTATGTTTCCATTTCTTATTTGCTATCAAGTCTATACAGTATTTGATTTGGGTCATAAAAAACTAGTACGTATTAAATTGGAGTAGTTTGCATGCAATTTCAAAATGAAAATTTCAATCGAGCTGTACATCCCGTGTTTGGAACAAAAACATGGCTCAAAATTTACTGCATGATGTATCACAAGTAGTGATCTTTTCCCGTAGTTACAGAGGAGGGAGAAAAGAGAATTGCTTTGCATGGCACACGGTTCATTTCATTTTCTCATCTACAAAAGGGGTCCAAACACGGGATGGAAAACCTTTGCGATAGTTCTCTTTTCTCCCTCCATTGTTACTACGGGATAAGATTCCATTACATGTCATGCAAAGCAAATAGATATGTGTGTTTTCTTAAGATTTTTTACATTAAATGAGTCGTGTGTCATACAACTAGATGTACCATGAACCATAAAATCCAACAAACTCTACATGCATGAATATAAACAGAACCTTATCCATCAAAATAAGCTTTTGTCATTGTTACTTTCTCAAAAAATTCTCCACGAGCTTCATTGTGAGATGCAAACCATGGCACACAACATGTGTATACTCTCTCAAAACTGGTCGAAGGGATAAGTGTCGAGGAGAAATAATTGAAAAGGCCGCCATTGCCTTTTGCTCACAATCACCATTGCCCGTTGTGTGCCACTTAGCATCACCATTGCCGGTATAAGCCAATCGTCGCCCTCATGGAGATCATTGTGAAGTATGGAGATACGAAGTGTGTATCCCAAGCTCCGAGATAACACAATCACATACCTTTGCTCTGTGGACCTTTAAGGCAACCCTCCCCAAGTGAAAGAGCATGGGTGCCCCATTGTGGTTTTTATAATTAATGAGAATCTCTATAGTCTAATGTTTGCATTGAGTTATAATTATAGTGGTTGTCCATAGGCAATGCTTTTACACCATATGTTGGTATCAAGGTACAAAAAAGGAGAAAGCAAAGAAGATCAAGTGATGACCAAGGTGATATTGAAGAGATTATCGATACAATGGTCATGTAAGAGTTGAGTCTATTGCAAGCATGTCTTGAAGAAAAAGATTGGTTGGAATCATGGTCATATTCAAGACATGATCATATTGAAGAAAGAAGAAATGATTCAAGGTTGATAAGTCAAGATGATCCATCTAAAAGGGATCAAATGCATGAAGCTCTTCATCCATTTGGTGGTGGTGGAGAAGTGAAGATATGCCTAAGTGAAGCTTTCCCATAATGGTGTATGGGGGAGAAAATTACAAGGCTTCACCAAGCGAGCAAAATCAAGAAATGAGTTCCAACTGAGTAGGTCAATATCGTCTCATCTATTCCAAGTAGAATGCGTAAGACAAAGTTATAATCTTGATATGTTTCCTATTACAAGATAGGAGGCTGAGTTATAAGATAGATAGTCATATTATCAAGAGGGTCTCTCGAGTGAGTAACTTGATCATAAATATTATTCTTAGGGAGCTCAATCTTTGCATTCTTGGCGTCATATTCCTGGTTGTTATTTGACTTTTATCTACATGAGGATTTAGAGCTTGTCGTTATCTTCATAACAAGCTTGAGTTCATCAAAAACAAATTTGGTATGAAATTCTTATTGCGTTCATGATTTTGGAGGTTAATGGGTTCGCCTTTTATAGAGAGGTCAACACTTTCATCTTGGTGTTTATCCTCCTTTGTTGGACTTGTTTTTTTAACGAGACTAAATTAATCGAAACTTTAGTCTGGATGCTCAATTTATGATCGTTTTTGTTTCGATGTTGTAACATCCCAGGATTAGCACCTAGAAATAGTGAGGTCACATGTGTGTGTGCATTGCATTCATCCATAAGAAAATCCGGGGAATTTTTGCGCAAAACACAAAGAGCTGTAGAGGGATCGGGATCTCTCTTGTTCTGATGAAAACGTCAGCGCAAGTGTATGGATTTCAACATGACATCTACTATATTCTTGTGTCTTGGGAAAACAATTCAATTCATGTTTGAAATTGAGAATTGAAATTCAATTTGAATACTTGGGAATATTTCCATGTTAAGTAAATAATATGTAAACAATAAAGTAAAATTTGTGATACAAAATATATTCAATCATATAATAGATATAAATTTATAATTAAGTGGAATAAGAAATTGCAAACAAGGAATAAAAGTATGCCTTATTATAATAAATACATGTTACAACATTCTTTATAATAAAGGTATTACAATAATATAATACAAAAGAATTCTTTTATTTAAAATAAATACAAATATTTTATTGTCCTTTATATAATAAACAAAAGGATACTTCTTATTCTCTTCACTATTCAGTAACAACAAATCAAATATAATATAATAAATAAAATGTTACATTACATAAAGAATAGTAAGAAAGAAATACACTTCATTGAATAAGAAGAAGATATTACAGTAATATTAACAGAGAAAAGAGAGATGAAATTACAAAAGGCAATAAAAAGAAATCCTAAACTACAATCTATCTATTTCCTAATCTGGTATTCATTGATCTTCCATCAGTAGTTTTGTACCTGCAACACAACAGAACAGAACAAATCAAAAGTAATAAATGGGTTAGTGGGTTAGGTTTTTACTCTCAGAATTGCAGTGGAATGCACTGCTAGATCATTACCGAGTAATTGGAATGTGGCCAAACTATAAGATCTATTCATATCAGTATATTTTGCCTCGGACTAATGCATCATTAGCTAGTAAGGGTCAAGTTTCACCAAAGCCAGAGAAAATGGTAAAAAAGGTAAATCAACAGCAAATATCAAGTTTTCACTTGATCTGATCCACAGATGAAATAAGTAGACACACAACACAATCACTGCATGCACACTGTGTGTTGTCAACACAACAACATCAACTCAATAATATCATGAGGGATCGCATAGCTGCTAGCTACTGCACCAAGTTCTATCACATATCATCACCTAACTCTCAAGAACACAGCCAAGAACACCACATATCTTGCCCAATATCCAACAAATCCACCAACCAGTCCACACAACAAACCAAACATATCATCCGCAAGATGGTAACTTAAGGAGGGGGTTGGTGCAGGAGGATAGCAAGGTCAATCAGCCATTCCCAAGAGCAAGGAGGAGCTGGACAAGTACCAAGAGGTGCAGAACAAGGACCAGGGAGTGATCACCACTCCAGGATCAAGCCAGCAAGAGCAACCATCACATCTACATCATCAACAGCAGTTGTGTCGTGAGTTTATACAAAACCACACGTAATTGATCTTATCAATTTCAATAGAACATGTGATGTCCTATACATAATCTTCTCAAAAAACACCCAAGTGGGGTGTACATCCATCATGGAAGAAAGTAAACAAAGGCAACAGTAAATCGTTACAAACCACAATCAAGATCTCAGCCTTGCATCACAGATCTTGGATTAAAAGCTCTAGTTTTATAACTAGATACACAAAATTCTTTGAATAATCATTTCTGGGCACATCCTATGGATGGTAGCACCTCAGAAATGATTACATCATAAGATTTCATCTTAAACAGTAATGATCCATCATATTATCCTTACCAAGGCCTATCAAATTATTTTCCCAAGGACTATAGGAATTATACCTAGAGAGTATCCATCATAGATTGTTTAAGAAAGGAAGCAGGAAGTAAAAACCTTAGTTTCTACCTAGCATAGTCTCAGACCAGCATCATAGACCAATGGATCTAGTTCTAACTAGATCTATACTCACCACACTGCTGGTATAGGTCACATCCCAACTGGGTAGCACCTCTGTACCAACAGGTTCAACCATATCTATTAAAAATCAGATAATCGCCTTTCCAAATGAATTTAGGAATCATATTAGACATTTGATTCAGAAAAGACAGTGAATATAATACTGTCTATAATTAAGCCACACTTGACAGAGACCATTAAGTAAATCATCTTCCTATAAAAAATAGGAATCAATCATCTTCTAAATCATCACTACATAAATTACTTCCTCATAAATCACAGAGCCTACGTATCTTTAGGAACTTAAGATTTACACAGTAGCACGAGTAAATCCTGAGGCTAAGCACATCAGTGCTTCACAAGCAAACATCACCTCACTAGAGGGCATTCCAACTTTAATATCACAGTGAGTCACAACCCAACAAAATGAACTCACATCCACTATTGTATAAGAATCCACATGTAAATGAAGTACACATTCACAGAAGGTTCTCTGACTAAGAACAGAGTGGCAACAACATATTCAGCAGATTGATACGTCGGAAACGTATCTATAATTTTTGATGCTCCATGCTTTTTTAGTATCTACTTTGCTTTGCTTTGTCTACACTTTGAGGTGTTTTATATATTTTCTGGAACTAACCTATTAACAAGTTGCCATAGTGACAGTTCTGCTTTTCTTACATTTTTGGTTCCGTAGCGTAAAATCAATATTCTCGGAATTGGACGGGACAAAAGCCAAAGTCAATATTTTACCGTGGGTGACACGAAGCCGGAAGACGAGACGAAGAAGCAAACCAGGGCTGCCATACCCCCCTAGGCGTGGGTGGGCCCACCCCGCACCTGGGTAGGGTGTGGGTCCCCTGGCCGCCTCCCATCCTCGCCTCTTCGCCTATAAGAAGCCCCCGATGCAGAAACCCTAGGCACCCGATCAAAACTCCACGAAACCTTCTCAGAGCCGCCACCGGCCCTAGATCGGGGATCTGAGTTCTTCCAAGACCACCGGAGGGGAGATCATCCTGGAGGCCTTCTCTCCGGTATGCAGCATGAGTAGTTCCACCTTGGACTATGGGTCCATGTAGTACCTAGATGGTTGTATCTCCTCCTTGTGCTTTTCATGTATAGATCTTCTGAGATCCGTTCATGATCAAGATCTAATATATTTGTAATCATACATATTGTGTTTGCGGGGATCCGATGGATATTGAGATTACTATGTCAGATTGATTAATGATTTTGTCTTTATGATTCTATCATGTTTGTGTTGTTTGTGATATTGCATGCTCTCCGTTGTTAGTAGCTATCTTGTCCAAGTAGTTGCTAGTGACTCCAAGAGGGGGTATTTATGCTCGGTAGTGGGTTCATGCCTCCAGTTTCCAAGGGAAGTGACAAAAATCTCTTCGGTTATAGATGTGTTGTTGCTACTAGGGAGAAAACAACTATCTCTCGTTCATATAACAAGTGGATTATTTACCTTACACACTTTGCTTAAAGTAGTTGTCTGTTGTTTGCAACTTAATACTGGAGGGGGTTCGGATGATAACCTGAAGGTGGACTTATAGTCATATATGCAGTTAGATGGTGGTCTATATATATTGTTGTATTGCCCAATCGAATCTCATAGGATCTTTTTGTCTGGTATTGCATTGTTATGCCTTGCTCAGTTCCTGTCAATTGCCCTGTTGTAATTTGTTTACCCTTCATGTCATGTTGTTTATCTAAGGAGAGTACCTCTAGTGAAATATGGACCCCGGTCCAATCTTTATCATTGATACATCTTCCACTGTTACTTGCTTACATGATGCAAAACATTACCTTCCACACCATACGTTTAATCCTTTGTTACAGTAACCGGTGAGATTAACAACCTCACTATTAGTTGGGGCAAAGTCTTGAGTTTGTGTTGTGCAGGTCTCCATGTTGCTTGCAGCACCATTGGGGCGTTTCCTTCCTCCTACTGGTTCGATAACCTTGGTTTCTTACTGAGGGAAATTTGCCTGCTGAACTGCATCATACCTTCCGCTTGGGGTCTCCCAACGAAGTGTTGTTGCACTCATCAAGCCTTTTTTTGGCGCCGTTTCCGGGGAGGCTAAGGACGTCTTCACAAGGGGAGTCCTCCACTTCCTTTCTCTTTACTTTGTTTTTAGTTTGCTTAGTTTATTTTGCTTGGTTTTGTTTGCCTCTTTCAAAAAACTCAAAAAAATTAGTTTAGTTTGGTTTGCTTTCTTTATTCAAAAACACACAAAAATTAGTTCCTGATCCAGTTTTTGGTCTGTTATTGCCTTGCTTTGTCATGCTTTCTATCAATGGATGGTCTCTTTGAAACTAGTTATTATTACCAAGGTGGGTTCACGGAAGAACAAAAGTATTATTATAAGGAACACCGTTTGTCACAAAAAGGGAAACACTTATGGGAACAAATTGATAAGTTGAATACTATTGCTAGAGACGTGTGCTCTATTTATAATGTTACCTATTGCTTTGATAAAGCTTGTTGTTGTAGGAGGTATAAACACCTCCCTTTTCAATGTGAGTATAATGATAATGTTACCATATCCTCTTATGTTAAAGGAAATTATGACTTTGATAATTTGGAACAAATTGAAGAATTTATTGCTTTCAAGGGTGCATTTGAACTTGCCAGTTTTCTTGAAATACTAATGATGCACCTTATGAATGTGAGGTTTATGAGATACTTAAATTTTGCTTTGATAATTACAAGGAAGAAAATGGCAATATTCTTGAATATTTTAATAGGCGTTTTCCACAAATGGAAGAGACTAATGCCTTGCAGGAGCCTATGGAAGAATAAATTGTTAAAACTGAAAGCTCATTAGATGAAAAAGAGGGGGGAGTGATGAACAAAAGGAGGAAGAATGGATTATCTACCCATGCCTACCTTATAATGAGAGTAAATATTTATCCCTTACATTATTTGATTATCCCCCATGCTTACCAAAGGAGGATGAATGTTATGTTCTTGTTGATCCTTTTGAAATATCTACTTTGGATAAAACCTGTGGAGGTTTTAATCCCACTGTTTTTAAGCTTGATAGAGATTATGAGTTTGTAGATAATGAAAAGCATGCTTTATGTGATAGCTATATTGTTGAGTTTATTTATGAGGCTGCTGAAAATTATTATGAGAGAGGAATATATGGTTGTAGAAGTTTTCATGGTACTAAAACACCTCTCTATGTGCTGAAAGTTTTGAAGTTACTCTTGTTTCATCCTCCTATGCCTATCAATTTGTTCTTTGTGAATTTATTTGCATACAAGATTCCTATGCATAGGAAGTGGGTTAGACTTAAATGTGTTTTGAATTTGTTTACTGATGCTCTCTTTGACTTCAATTCATCATTCTTATGTGAGCATCTTCTCAAGCTATCAAGCCTAACTTAAAGGCGTTAAAGAAAAGTACTTGTTGGGAGATAACCTAAGAGTTTCCTTAAGTCTTGGAAGTTATTACTTCAGTAATGACCTCTCCTTATCCTTTTTGTTTGCTTTTTGTGCCAAGAATAACCTCTAATGAGAGGGAAGTAAGATTTGGGGAGTTGCTGTCCCGAAACAAATTTCTATCCTCCGCTATAAAGATTCATGAGGAGTCTCTGTAAGTCGGATTGAGATGCAAATTTACGAATAAATATCCCAGTATGTTAGCTAACTTTCGTTAGTTCAACACTTTTTGATTTGAGCAACAGAAGATTTTCAAAAAAATCGGTTTATACATGTTGGTCTGTTTTGATAGATTTCTGCCATTATTTCCATTTGCTTCTTATTGATTCCTTTTTGAGTTCTCTTTAGGGGAATTGAGCTTTTTGAAGGAGTTGCTACAGTAGCATGTGTTTTTAGTGAAAAGTTTTGCTGTTCCAAAGCTTTACCTAAGAGTCTATTATCTTTTGAATACACTAATGTTGCTAGTGAAGATTGTGTGAAGTTTTGTATGAAGGAAAAATTTCAGGTGTAGAGAAAGAATGATGTAATGAGATGAAGAATGGACAAAAGCTCAAGCTTGGGGATGCCACCCCGGTGTCACCCCAAGAAATATCCAAGAGTTATAAGCGTCAAAGCTTGGGGATACCCAAGGCATCCCCTTCTTCATCAATAAAAACTCAGGTCTGTCTAGACACTTCGTTTCTTTATTGTTTCATGCACTATTGTGTTCTTAGAGCGTCTTAGTTTTCGTTTGCTTTGTTTAGTTTGCTTGAATAAATTAGTTTGGACCCCCGTTCTCGTTGTGTTGTTTCAAATAAGTTGCTTGGTGTTGGAAAGGAGTAGGAAGTTCCTGCTTGAAAGTGCAAGATGAGCTTGCATTGACTGTGACTTAGACTTTAGCATGACATGCTAGGTGTTTTTTTGACCTTATGCTTAGTGATTATTGTTGTAGCATGTCTTATTCAAAACAATTTGTTGGAGATATTCCCTAGAGGCAATAATAAATGTAGTTATTATTATATCTTTGTGTTTATGATAAATGTTTACATTCATGCTATAATAGTATTAACAAGGAAACATTAATACTTGTGTGATTTGTAAACTTAATTTGAAGTCCCTAGTATAGCCTCTATACTTCACTAGCTTGTTGGTTGATTAAATGATTGTGGTTTCCCTATCATGAACATTGAGATGTTATCAACAACAAAATCATATCGTTAGGAGAATGATATGGTGGAAATACTCCTATTGATAAGCGTAGCATAAAGATCAAGTCATTTCAATAGTTCAATTGCTATATGCTTTTTGATACATAGTAACCTAATTCCTTCGACCATGAGATCATGCATATCACCTTTACCGGATGGATGCTTTGATGACATCAAACACCACACCGTGAATCGGGTGGCTATAAAGGTGGCATTGAGTGTTCGGAAAGTATTGGTTGAAACACATGGATCAAGAGGGATTTGTCCATCCATATGACGGATAGATATACTGGCCCTCTCGGTGGAATGTCATCCAATTAGCTTGCAAGCATGTGACTGGGTCACAAGGGATCACATATCACGGGAACGAGAAAAGAGTACTTATCGAACGAGGTTGAACTAGGTATGCAGAGATACCACGATCATAACCTTGGATAAGTAAACTATCGTGAGACAAAGGGAAATTGGTATCGTATGTAAGTGGTTCATTCGATCACTAAGTAATCGAGAAATATGTGAGCCATATGAATTTCCGATTCCTCTATTGGTTATTGTGAGAAGTGTCTCGATCATGTCCGCATAATTCACGAACCATAGGGAGACACACTTAAGGATTCGACGTTGTTTGAGTAGTTATGGTATTATGAGAAAGAGACCAATGTTGTTCGAGTCTCGGATGGGATCCGGATATCACGAGGTGATCCGAGAATAAGATTCATATAAGGAAAGTCCTGCTTTGAGTTCGGGAATGATTCCGTGTTTCCATCGGAATGTTCTAGAAGGGTCGGATTGTCCCAAGACTCCGGGAGGGTACATGAATGTGTCATTGAATGATTGCATCATGTACTAAGTGTTCTTGATGTTCCAAAACTTGAAAGTCAAACTGCCAATTTGAAAGTCAAACGGCTAAAACAGGAAACTATGGAAAACAGGAAACTGTGGGAAACAAGAAACTATGGGAAACAAGCAAGAGGAGGTTGAAACCAACTTGGAGGAGGAGTTCCTCTCCTCCAAGTCGGCGCCCAAGCCCTAGGCCGAGTTGGGGAGGGACTCCCTCCCTCCCTGGCGCGCCTAGCCCCTCCACCTATAAAAGGAGGGGCAGGGCTCCTCCTTGAGACACACAAGTTTCCACCTCTAATCTCAGGTTTAGAGCCGTTTGGTTTAGAGCTTGTGGCATCCCGCAAAACCACTACTAGAAAATCGCGTTGTTTATGTGCATTGCATTGTCATCATCATGCATTGTTTGTCCGCATTATTTGAAAAGCCCAATTTTGATTATACAAATACCCCTCCTTATTTTAAAAGGCAAAACCACGAGTGTATCGGATGTTTTGTTTCACCTAAAAACAATTTGCAAAATGGTTCTGTTTTAAATTAAAGAGAGCCAAACAAACACAAAACTAAAACAGTCCCACCTAAATCCTAGTCTCACCCAATCTATTCCTACCCACCAATCTCTGGCTGCCACCTCCCCCTCTCACCCAAAATCTACCCACCTGCCACCTCATCGATCCATACCTTTTTCCCCTCTCCTTTTCTCACCCACAACCTCCCTACCCTCCCTCTCTGCAATGGACCCACCTCCTGGTCAACCCCACCCGGGTCCCACTCTCCCATCTGTCCCCCACCGACCCTGTCCCCTGCCCCGTGGGTCCCGCCCCACTTTCCCGCTCACCACACCCTGACCAGCGTGGACCCCTGACCTCCCTCCTCACGCACGCACACCGCGCCCTCCTTCCCTTCCCTCTCTGCCCCCCCACCGACCGCGCCTCTCACCTCTGCCTCCCCCGACGAGCCCGCCCTCGCTGGCCCCTCCTCCCTCTCCTCTCCGGCTGGCCCGCCAAGCCTCCCCGCCTGACCTCCTCCCCGCTCGCCTCACCGGCGACCCCTGCCTTCCTCTCGCCGCCGCTGCCTCACGGCGATCCTCTCCCCAGTTCACGCCGCCTCCGTCCGCCTTCACACAAGGCTTCTCCTCTCCTCGCTCCTCCGCCGCCCCGCCGGAGCCGCCCTCTCCGCGCCGACCATCCGCCGCCACTGCCGTCAGCGCCGCCTCTCCGAGCCAGATCAACTGCCCTCTGGCGCTCCCCTGTCAAGCCCTCAACCTCCCGGCTACCCTCCGCGAGCCCTCCCAAGCTCCTCCCGGCCCAGCGACCTCCCTCCGCCTGGCAGCCGGCCGGGCTCCGCCCGCCACCGGATCCTCCCCGCTGCCCCGCCGCCAGCAGTGTGCCCTCCGGCGCCCCTGCTGCCGCTTCTCCGTCCGGGCCAGCCCGCCTTCCCGAGCCCGACCAAGAACTCCGCGGACCAAGCCTGCGCCTCGCCCGGCCTCCCGCCTCAAGGCCGCAGCCCGCCAAGACCCCGCCGCTGAAGGCTGGCCACCGTCGGCCGTCGAGCTGCCTCCCAGGCCGAGCTCGCCGAGCCTCGCCCTGCCAGCGCCGCTGCCGACCTCCCGCCGCCAGCGTCTCCACCGAGCGCAACCTCGCCAACGCCGCCTCGCTCACCTCCTAGCACGCAGAGCCAAGACAGGTGGAGAGGGTGATGTACGACATTTGGGATGCATGCGAGGATGCGTCTAGCAACCGCCAAGATCTCCTTCAAGGTCGTGGCGTGACGGATGTACTCGTAAGACGACAAGTGCCGCCGAGACGCTGGACCCTCAAGTTCTCCACGCGGACGCGAACCCAAGACCCCGATGCCCCTGAACCTCGACGAACCCCCGAACGCCAAGTTCTTCCACGTGGGCCCTTTGAACCGAGACCGACCCCGTGACGAGTGCATCGACCCCGACCCCGGAACACCAAGACCGTTCTGATTCGAGGACCCGACAAGACCCCCGCCACTGCAAGCTCGACCCCGCGGAACCCGACACGATCTGCATGCGACAAGAACGGCACCGACCCGGTGGTATCCGATGCTTCACCGCCGAACCAAGTCCGGCTCGGTGCGACAAGTGCTTCATCGAACAACAAGAACGACCCCAAGAATCCAAGAACGCTCCGAGACCGCATCTGTCGAACCCTGGACCCTGAGACCAACCCCGAACCCCCGGATCCCCAAGATCTGCCGAACCCATAATGTGTGAACCCCTTCCCGAAACCCTATTTTATAACATAATAACAACTTGTTGCATATTTAATGGTCATCTCGCATGCATATCATTGGGTTGGGGGCCTTATGCCGATTCACCTCATAATTAAATATGGGGCCCATATGCGGGAAAATCTAGTCTCATATCGGTCTCATTTAAACTTGTGTAGCGAACCGGTATCTTATCTTGCCTTGTTATAACAACATGTAAATTGCGGGGTATCTCAACAACTCGAACCATCTAACTAATTGTCGGGACCCCGGTTCCGCCTAATCTGACCTAATTGCATCGCCTCTTTGCCATGACATACATCATTCATGCATCATGCCGATCTTCTGCCGTGAATTAAATATTGCATCCGGTGTTTCTTCTAGTGTTTTGCTTCTTCGCGGATAAGGCCGTTGAGTTGATGCGAGTGCCGACCCGATCTTCGGTTGAACCCTTCGACAATGTTTTCAGGCGAGCATCTCCCCCCTTTCTACCTATCTTACTTTTATAGTATTTATTCCCTCCTGTTGATCTATTGCTATCTGAGTTGCGATGCTTTAGATTCCGTACCTGTGATATCCCTTGCAGCCATATATTGCCTTGGACACCCCCTATTACCTGTTGTTTGGTAGATCGTTGGACTTGCGCGTCGTAGTTGCTTGCTCAAGTGCTGATGTGTGTCGTCATATGCCCCAGTTGCCGATGTATTGCCGCATGTTGATGTTGGAGATGGTGCTAGTTTTACTTATCGTCACTTTAATTTCTGTTTAACAACTAAAATTGAAATAAGCAGAGGCATCGGTGGGTGATAGATAATATTTGGTTTCAACGCCCACCGTGTCCCGTAAGACCCCGAGTACTTGATACACTGCCTTGATTTATCGCGCTATCCACATCCGGAGGTATATGGGACCCCGAGCGATCTTGATTCATTCTTATTTCTTGGGGCCACAAACTAGTTTGAGGTTTTATTTACGATCCTGTACTTATGCCATGCTACTTTCAGTATTTAAATTGTGCGAGGAGCACACTGCATCGCTTAGGTAAGCGTAATGTATCGGCAGATCCCCGATTGGGGATCTGCCGTCGTTCTGACCATTGTCGCAAACCTTGAGTCCGTCTCGAAGCTTTCTTACCGTTGCTATGGTGTACTTCAAGGGTGGCCCCAAATATTTCTCAATCGTGATTGTTCACCGTGAAAGCCTCGTGGGTTTTGATTTGGTTTTTCCGAGGTTGATCGAGCGTGTGTTGCTATTGGTGCACCCCGCCGGGTAAAACTTTCTCGAAAGCCGTGTCCGGATATGGACGACTTGGAGCACAGTATCTCGATCATAGACAAGCATAACTAAAGTTTACTGCTATAAATTTGACTTATAATGACTAGTAATCAGCTTCACTATAATGGAATGGCTAATTAATACTGCCCACAACTGCTTGTTTGGTTGTCGCTTGCGACAATTGTACCTGACTAGTAAATCTTGCAACTACAACGGAATGGCTGAATAAAAGTACCAACAACCGCTGGGTTTTGGGTTATCTCATGATAAATGTATCTGACTAGTAAGTGTTGCCACTATCACAGAATGGTTAACTAAAAGTGCCCACTGTTTACTTTATCAGGATGATCATCTAGACCGACTAGTAATTGCTGCAACGATAATCGAATAACTAAAGCGCCAACCGTGTGAGTTCCTCGGTTGACTTCCTCGTTTGGTCTCGAGGGAAACGCCAGATGGGTTTGTTTGATGATAGAATCAGTTGGTTCCGAATAGGTCCTTCTTACCCCTCCGCTTGACGCCTTGAGTATCGAGTCTCTATAGGTTGTTTAGTGCATCACGCCGCTGCCGCCACCACCATACCTATGTAGGCGAGGACCGCCAATTCTAGCCTCGCTGCATCGCCTCAAGATCGACGCCCTTCTTTTTCCTTTGCCCTTTGTCGGCACCCCTTTGTTTAAGGTGTTTTGAGATCGACGCCATAGCGTGGTTACCCTTCCGACTTGGCTCAGGCAGGTTATGGACGCCATTGGTTATTCTTCGTGGCTCTTAGCCCCATTTGCATCTTGTCCAGCGGACGCCTCTCGCTTTCAAGGTGATTTGGATCTTTGTATATTAAATCTTTACTCTTGACTCATGGAGTAGCTGTTATATATATCTGCTGTGGGTCCCATCGAGGACTGTTGTGTAATGTTATTACTGCTTTCCACCCTTTAAAGTGCTGGTGGGCACCTTTGAATCGTTTCTATGGGTTTGGCAAATTTTGCTAAAACTTGCATAGGTCCGATTCTGAGGGTGTTACAGTGGTATCGAGCTCGGCAGCTATGCGATTCACAAGTCCAAATCAGAGGATAACCTAGCTAACGGCCGAAGTAGAGTGTCAAAACTATTTTTGAAAAATCGGTTGGATAGTTCTGAATAGGTCTGATTTTACTCCTTACCCCTTTGCTATTCTCCTCTTACCTCGACGTGTTTTGAATCCGCTCTCTTCTCTCTCTTCGAGTCCAGGATTTCTCGTGGTTGGGTTCCCGTCGTACCTTCAGGGCTTCGCTTTCTCCCTTTGGTAACGGAGGTGCTACGATCATCAATCTGCAACTTGTCTGTTGAACCTTCCTCCAATCTTTTGATCTTGAGCTCTTTATCCCTATGTGTTCCTTGCCGGATATCAGTGTCGTGGAAAACATATGAGAAGGACGAGCTTTGGTGAAGTTGGCGTCGACCTTGAGCATGTGTTGTTCAGGCCAATGGAACCATCGCGAAACCTAATCATTGTGTCTTTCATACGATTTCTGCTGGCAACATTCCTTTGTTCCGGACACCGCCTAAGAAGGTCTTCAGTCGAAATCTCGAGAGTTGAGTTGCCTGATTCTCCTAACCATGTATAGAGTTGACAGTTGGTTCCGGGATGGACTGATCACCCTACCCGACTCTTACTGTTCGCTCTGTACATCGAACTGGTGGATCAATGTAACTTTTCCCCTCTTCTAATGGAAGTTAGAGGTGGCCTTATCGTTTGATACCTCTACCTTCGTCCTTTGTCTCCGGAGTGCTCTCTCGTCGATCAGGAACAACGACCCTTTGTTGGTGGTGTCGCCGATTTCAAGATGGAGGATGAACCCTCGTTAGTGGTGTCGCAAGGATCTCCACGAAGCGCGAAGACGAAGATCGTCGACCTTCCTTCCGGTACCATGAGGCGGATCTCGAGGGCGAGATCCTTTGTTAGTGGTGTCGAATTGTGGCATCCCGCAAAACCACTACTAGAAAATCGCGTTGTTTATGTGCATTGCATCGTCATCATCATGCATTGTTTGTCCGCATTATTTGAAAATCCCAATTTTGATTATACAAATACCCCTCCTTATTTTAAAAGGCAAAACCACGAGTGTATTGGATGTTTTGTTTCACCTAAAAACAATTTGCAAAATGGTTCTGTTTTAAATTAAAGAGAGCCAAACAAACACAAAACTAAAACAGTCCCACCTAAATTCTAGTCTCACCCAATCTATTCCTACCCACCAATCTCTGGCTGCCACCTCCCCCTCTCACCCAAAATCTACCCACCTGCCACCTCATCGATCCATACCTTTTTCCCCTCTCCTTTTCTCACCCACAACCTCCCTACCCTCCCTCTCTGCAGCCGGACCCCACCTCCTGGGTCAACCCCCACCCGTCAGTCCCACTCTCCCATCTGTCCCCCACCGACCCTGTCCCCTGCCCCGTGGGTCCCGCCCCACTTTCCAGCTCACCTCACACCCCCGGACCCGCGTGGACCCCGCACCCCTCTCCCTCCTCACGCACGCACACCGCACCCTCCTTCCCTTCCCTCTCTGCTCCCCCACCGACCGCGCCTCTCACCTCTCCCCCGACGAGCCTCACGCCTCCTCCTCCTCTCTCCTCCGTGGCCAAGCCGCCAAGCCTCTCCCGCCTGACCTCCTCCCTTTCGCCTCCCGGCCAGGCGACCCCTGCCTTCCTCGCCTGGCTGCCTCCTCACGACCTCCTCCCCCAGGCTCCGCCTCGTCCGCCTTTGCTCCGCCCAAGGCGCTTCTCCTCTCCTCCGCTGCCGCTCCGGAGCCGCCTCCGCCTCCGACCATCCCGCCGCCACCGCCAGGCGCCGCCTCTCCGAGCAAGCATCAACCGCCGGGCTCCCGGCTGGCCCTGTCAAGGCTCAACCTCCCGGCTACCCTCCGCGAGCCCTCCCCCAAGCTCCTCCCTGCCCAGACCTCCCCTCCGCCTGTCCGGGCGGGCTCCGCCAGGAGCCAGCGCCGCCGGATCCTCCCCTTGCCCCACACCGCCAGCAGTAGGCCTCCGTGGCGTCCTCGCTGCCGCCTTCTCCGTCCGTCGGGCCAGCCCGCCTTCCGAGCCCGACCTGCAACCCGCTGACTCCTGCTCCTCCTCCGCCGCCTTCGGCCGCCTCGGCTGAGCCCGCCGCTACTGAGAGCTGCGCCTCGAGGCCCTCGCTGCCGCCTTGCCGACCCCTGCCGCCGCCGCGTCTCCACCGAGCGCAACCTCGCTAACGCCTCGCCACCTCCTAGCACGCAGAGCCAAGACAGTGGAGAGGGTGATGTCGACATTTGGGATGCATGCGAGGATGCGTCTAGCAACCGCCAAGATCTCCTTCAAGGTCGTGGCGTGACGGATGTACTCGTAAGACGACAAGTGCCGCCGAGACGCTGGACCCTCAAGTTCTCCACGCGGACGCGAACCCAAGACCCCGATGCCCCTGAACCTCGACGAACCCCCGAACGCCAAGTTCTTCCACGTGGGCCCTTTGAACCGAGACCGACCCCGTGACGAGTGCATCGACCCCGACCCCGGAACACCAAGACCGTTCTGATTCGAGGACCCGACAAGACCCCCGCCACTGCAAGCTCGACCCCGCGGAACCCGACACGATCTGCATGCGACAAGAACGGCACCGACCCGGTGGTATCCGATGCGCCCCCACCGCCGAACCAAGTCCGGCTCCTCGGTGCGACAAGTGCTTCATCCCGAACAACAAGAACGACCCCAGTAATCCAAGAACGCTTCCGTCGAGACCGTACCGTCGAACCCTGGACCCTGAGACCAACCCCGAACCCCCGGATCCCCAAGATCTGCCGAACCCATAATGTGTGAACCCCTTCCCGAAACCCTATTTTATAACATAATAACAACTTGTTGCATATTTAATGGTCATCTCGCATGCATATCATTGGGTTGGGGGCCTTATGCCGATTCACCTCATAATTAAATATGGGGCCCATATGCGGGCAAATCTAGTCTCATATCGGTCTCATTTAAACTTGTGTAGCGAACCGGTATCTTATCTTGCCTTGTTATAACAACATGTAAATTGCGGGGTATCTCAACAACTCGAACCATCTAACTAATTGTTGGGACCCCGGTTCCGCCTAATCTGACCTAATTGCATCGCCTCTTTGCCATGGCATACATCATTCATGCATCATGCCGATCTTCTGTCGTGAATTAAATATTGCATCCTGTGTTTCTTCTAGTGTTTTGCTTCTTCGCGGATAAGGCCGTTGAGTTGATGCGAGTGCCAACCCGATCTTCGGTTGAACCCTTCGACAATGTGTTCAGGCGAGCATCTCCCCCTTTCTACCTATCTTACTTTTATAGTCTTTATTCCCTCCTGTTGATCTATTGCTATCTGAGTTGCGATGCTTTAGATTCCGTACCTGTGATATCCCTTGCAGCCATATATTGCCTTGGACACCCCCTATTACCTGTTGTTTGGTAGATCGTTGGACTTGCGCGTCGTAGTTGCTTGCTCAAGTGCTGATGTGTCGTCATATGCCCCAGTTGCCGATGTATTGCCGCATGTTGATGTTGGAGATGGTGCTAGTTTTACTTATCGTCACTTTAATTTCTGTTTAACAACTAAAATTGAAATAAGCAGAGGCATCGGTGGGTGATAGATAATATTTGGTTTCCGAACGCCCACCTGTGTCCCGTAAGACCCCGAGTACTTGATACCTGTTCCTTGATTTATCGCGCTATCCACATCCGGGAGGTATATGGGACCCCCCTGAGCCAGATCTTGATTCATTCTTATTTCTTGGGGCCACAAACTAGTTTGAGGTTTTATTTACGATCCTGTACTTATGCCATGCTACTTTCTGTATTTAAATTGTGCGAGGAGCACACTGTACTGTTTAGGTAAGCGTAATGTTTTCGCGGTATCGACAGTCCCCGATTGGGATCTGCATCGCCATGACCATTGTCGCAAACCTTGAGTCCGTCTCAAGCTTGCTTACTGCTATGGTGTACTTCAAGGGTGGCCTCAAATATTTCTGAATCCTGTGATTGTTCATGTGAAAGCCTCGTTGGGTTTTGATTTGGTTTTTCCGAGGTTGATCGAGCGTGTGTTGCTATTGGTGCACCCCGCCGGTAAAACTTTCAAAGCCGTGTCCGGATATGGACGACTTGGAGCAAAGATATCGATCATAGACAAGCATAACTAAAGTTTATCGCTATAAATTTGACTTATAATGACTAGTAATCAGCTTCACTATAATGGAATGGCTAATTAATACGCCCATAATCGCTTGTTTGGTTGTCGCCATGCACAATTGTACCTGACTAGTAAATCTTGCAACTACAACGGAATGGCTGAATAAAAGTACCAACAACCGCTGGGTTTTGGGTTATCTCATGATAAATGTATCTGACTAGTAAGTGTTGCCACTATCACAGAATGGTTAACTAAAAGTGCCCACTGTTTACTTTATCAGGACGGTTATCTAAACCTGACTAGTAATTACTGCAACGATAACCGAATAAGTAAAACTGCCAACTGTGTGAGTTCCTCGGTTGACTTCCTCGTTTGGTCTCGAGGGGGAAACGCCAGGATGGGTTTGTTTGATGATAGAATAAGGTTGGTTCGAATAGGTCCTTCTTACCCCCCTCGCTTGACGCCAAAGGTATCGAGTCTCTATAGGTTGTTTAGTGCATGCCGCCACGCTTCATCCACCATACCTATGTAGGCGAGGACCCGATTCTAGCCTCGCTGTCTTGGCCTCGATCGACGCCCTTCTTTTTCCTTTGCCCTTTGTCGGCACCCCTTTGTTTAAGCAGGTTTTGAGATCGACGCCGTTAGCGTGGTTACCCTTCCGCTTGGCTCAAGGTGGTTATGGACGCCATTGGTTATTCTTCAGGGCTCTTAGCCCCATTTGCATCTTGTCCGTAGCGGGACGCTCTCTCGTTTTCAAGGTGATTTGGATCTTTGTATATTAAATCTTTACTCTTGACTCATGGAGTAGCTGTTATATATATCTGTTCTGTGGGTCCCATCGAGGACTGTTGTGTAATGTTATTACTTCGTTTTCCACCCGCATGAAAGTGCCTGGTGGGCACCTTTGAATCGTTTCTATGCGGGTTTGGCAAATTTTGCTAAAACTTGCATAGGTCCGATTCTGAGGGTGTTACAGAGCTTCTAATTGCTTTAGCCTGCGGTTTAGAGCCTTCTAATTGGTGTGTCTAATCTCTAGACCACTAATAGCCCTCTCTCATAATCCACCATACTCGCTCCGGCTTAAGGCGAAGCCTCATGATTTCCCTCTACTCCTGTACCACGCCAGCCGCCGGAATCGCGAGGAGAGTGCTACAACCTCCACGTCACTGGAACAAGGGAGAGGAAGGTCTTCGCCGAAAATTTAACGTGTGACCGATCATGAAGCGCCCAGCGACTAAGGATCGTCCACACGATCTTGAGATCGGAAAGAGTACGACTACATCACCCACGAGAATCCGCCTCGTTTAACACTTTGGAATCTTCGAGGGTAAGTTATTCCATCGACTCGCTACAATCTAGTAGATAGATCTTGGCTTGTTTGTTTGTATGCGATAGAATTTTTTGTTTTCCATGCTACGAACCCCTACAAAGGGTATCGAGCCGTGTCTATATGTAGATCTGCATCTGAGTAGAACACAATGGTCATTGTGGGCGTTGATGCTTTTATTGTCGATTGCTTTTTGTGTACTTTGCATCTTGCGGTATGTTGGGATGAAGCGGCCCGGGCTAACCTTACATGACATCGTTCATGAGACTTGCTCCACGCTTAACATGCAACTTGTATTGCATAAGTGGCTTTGCCGGTGCCTGTTTCTCCTAGCATAGTTAAGATCCAATTTACAACGGGTAATCAACAATCCTAGTATCAATGTTGTGGTTCTTGTTCTTAAGTTAGAACGACACTTATTGAAAGCCCCAAACCACGTAAAATATGCAAAGAAAGTAGAGGCGTCTAACTTTGTTTTGCAGGGGTGTGCAGTGATGTGATATGGCCATGATTGTGATTATATTTGATGTATGCAATGTTCCTTATTGTAAGTTGGCAACCGGCAGGAGCCATATGGTTGTCTTTAATTTATGTTAAGATCCGCGTGTCTATTCAAAGTAGTTGTAATAGTTGAAGCCGGTGGACGACAACCATGGTGAAGCGTCATTGACCTTGATGCAATGCCGGTGATGATGGAGATCATGTTCGTGCTTGAAGATGGAGATCGAAAGCACAAAGAAGAAAGGCCATATCATATCACATATTATGAATTGCATGTGATGTTAATCCTTTATGCATCTTGTATTGCTTAGTAGACGACGGTAGCATTATAAGATGATCCCTCATGCACATGAATTTCAAATCAAAAAGTGTTCACCCTTAGTTAGCACCGTTGCTAAAGCTTGTTGTTTCGAAGCACCACGTGATGATCGGGTGTGTTAGATTCTGCAAGTGTATACAACGTGAGCAAGCCAGATTTGCTCATGCAGAAACTAAGGTTTGATCTTGACGAGCCTAGCATGTACAGACATGGTCTCGGAACACGGATTACCGAAAGGTAAAGCATGAATCGTATAGTAGATATGATGAACATGACGATTGTTCGCCATTGAAACTATATCAACTCTCGTGATGATCAGTGTTGATGTAGTGGATTTGGTTCATGTGATCACTAAAACAATGTGAGGGATGTTGTTTTGAGTGGGAGTTCACCTAGTTTAATTTCATTAATTAATTTGAACTCAATTTGTCATAAACTTAGTCTAAACTATTGCAAATATGTTGTAGATCAATGGCAGCCCCTACCATCAATTTTAATGCGTTCCTAGAGAAAGAAAAGTTGAAAAACAATGGAAGCAACTTCGCGGATTGGTTCCGCAATTTGAGGATTGTCCTCACACCGGTAATTTGACCTATGTTGGATGCACCGGGTGACCCCCAATGCACCGATGCTTCCGATGAAGTAAAGAATGTTTACCTCGCTCGGAAGAATCAATACATAGTTCAAGGTGCTATCTTGTATGGTTTAGAATCGAGCTTGAGAAAAGGTTTGAAGAGTCGCACCCATATGATATTGTCGAGGATCTCAAATTGATTTTTGATACTCATGCGGCAATTGAAAGCTATGAGGCTTCAAAAGTTCTTTAACTACAAGATGGAAGAGGGCAGCTCAAAGGTGAGCATGTGCTTAAGATGTCGGCACGCAAACAAACTTCAAAGCTTGGGTATAGTGATTCCTAATGCTTTGGGGATTTACCGTCCTCCAGTCACTACCACCAAGTTACAGAACTTTGTGATGAACTACAACATGCGTAACATGAACAAAGAGTTGCAACTGCTTGCTATGTTAAAGTCTCGAAGTGGAGATCAAGAAAGAGCACCAAGTGTTGATGGTAAATAAGACCACCAAACTCAAGAAAGGCAAGTCTAAGAAAAAGGGACACTTCAAGAAGGGTGGTAAGAAAGTTACCACGCCGACGAAAAAAACCAAGGCTGGACCAAAGCCAGAAACTGAGTGCTTTTACGCAAGGGAGAAGGTCACCGAAGCGGAATTGCCCAAAGTACTTGGCGGATCAAGAACGGCAACATCAAGAAGAAAGGTATATCCGATATACATGTTATTGATGTGTATCTCACTAGTACTAAATAGTAGTGCTCGGTATTTGATACTGGTTCGGTTGCTCATATTTGTAACCCGAAACAGGTGTTGCAGAATAAACGGAAGCTAGCGAAGAACGAGGTGACGATGCGCGTGGGAAACGGATCAAAGGTTGATGTGATCGCGGTCGGCACGCTACCTCTTCATCTACCATCGGGATTAGTTTTATACTTAAATAATTGTTATTTGGTGCCTGCGTTGAGCATGAACATTATATCGGGATCTTGTTTATTGCGAGACGGTTACTTGTTTAAGTCAGAGAATAATGGTTGTTCGATTTATATGAGTAATATGTTTTATGCACATGCACCTTTGATAGATGGTCTATTCTTATTGAATCTCGATAGTGGAAATACACATATCAACAATATTGAGGCTAAACGTTTGAAATCAAGCGATAATTTGACCTATATGTAATCGCTGCCTTGGTCACATTGGAGTGAAGCGTATGAAGAAACTCCATTCCGATGGACTTCTTGAATCACTTGATTTTGAATCACTTGAAAGATGCAGCATGTCCGATGGGAAAATGACTAAGACTCCATTTTCAGTATGATGGAGCGAGCTACGGACTTATTGGAAATCATACATACCGATGTGTGTGGTCCAATGAGTGTAGCATCGCTGCGGTTATCGTTATGTTCTTACCTTCACAGATGACTTGAGTAGATATGGGTATATCTATTTCATGAAACATAAGTCCAAACTTTCGAGAAGTTTAAGGAGTTTCAAAGTGAGGTAGAGAATCAACGTAACAAGAAGATTAAATTTCTACGCTCGATCGTGGAGGTGAATATCTAAGTTACGAGTTTGGCGAGCATTTAAAGAAGTGCTAATACTTTCACAATTGACACCGCTGGAACACCATAGCGTAATGGTGTGTCCGAACGTCATAATCGAACTCTCTTAGATATGGTTCGTTCTATGATGTCACTATGATTTACCGCTATCATTTTGGGGTTATGCATTAGAAACAAACGCATTCACTTTAAATAGGGCACCGTAAATCCGTTGAAACGACACCGTATGAATTATGGTTTGGGAAGAAACCTAAATTGTCGCTCCTTAAAGTTTGGGGATGCGGCCTATGTAAAGAAGTTACAAATGGACAAGCTTGAACCCAAAGCGGAAAAATGCGTCTTCATAGGATACCAAGGAAACTATTGGGTATACCTTCTATCATAGATCCGAAGGCAAAATCTTCAAGGTTAAGAATGGATCCTTTCTAGAGAAGGAATTTCTCTCGAAGAAGTGACTGGAAGGAAAGTAGAACTCGACGAGGTTGTCGAACCTTCTCGAATTGCGAGTAGCGCAGACGGAAGAAGTTCCAGTGGTGCCTGCACCAATTAGAGAGGAAGCTAATGATGATGATCATGAAACTTCGGTTGAAGTTGCTACAGAGCCTCGGAGGTCAACGAGAACTTGTACCACTCCGGATTGGTATGATCCCGTTATGAGTGTCATGTTGGTGGACAACACCGATGACCCCGAGACATATGAGGAAGCGATGATGAGCCCAGATTCCAATAAATGGCAAGAAGCCATGAAATCCGAGATTGGATCCATGTACGAAAACCAAGTATGGACTTTGGTGGACTTACCGGATGGCCAAGGTCATCGAGAACAAATGGATTTTCAAGAAGAAAACAGATGTGATGGTAATGTTATCGTTTATAAAGCTCGACTTGTCGCAAAAGGGTTTCGACAAATTCAAGGAGTTGACTATGAGACTTTCTCACCAAGCGAAGCTAACGTCTGTGAGGATTATGTTAGCAATCGCTACATATTACGATTATGAGATATGGCGTATGGATGTCAAAACAGATTCCTCAATGGAGATATTGATGAAGAGTTGTATATGATGCAACCCAAAGGTTTTGTCGATCCTAAAGATGCTAACAAGGTATGCAAACTTCAAAGGTCCATCTATGGATTGAAGCAAGCATCCCGAAGTTGGAATCAACGTTTGATAAGGTAATCAAAAGTTTTGGTTTTATACAAACTTATGGAGAAGCTTGTATTTACAAGAAAGTGAGTGGGAGCTCAGTAGCATTCTTAATACTATATGTGGATGACATATTGTTGATTGGGAATGATGTAGACCTTCGAATAGTGTCAAGGAATATTTGAATAATAGTTTTTCAATGAAGGATCTTGGCAAGCAGCTTACATATTAGGCATAAAGATTTATAGAGATAGATCAAACGCCAAATATCATTGTCACAGAGTACATATTTGGACAAAGTTCTAAAGAAGTTTGGAATGGAAGAAAGCAAGAAAGGGTTCTTGCCCATGTTGCCCAATACGACCTTGAGTAAAACTCAAAGTCCGACATCGGCAGAAGATAGAGAAAGGATGAGTAAGACTCCTATGCCTCACCCATAGGATCTCTAATGTATGCCATGCTATGTACTAGACCCGACATTGCATATGCCGTTAGTTTAACTAGCAGATATCAAAGTGATCCAGAGTGGATCATTGACAATGATCAAAAACATCCTTAAGTACTTGAGAAGAACTAAGGATATGGTTCTTTCTTATGGAGGTGATGAACATTTCGTTGTTAATGGTTACACCGATGTTGGAACACCGATCCGGATGATTCTAAATCACAACTGGATACGTATTTATTTTGAATGGTGCAAAGCTTAGCTGGAGGAGTGCAAAGCAAAGCGTTGTGGCGAGATCTTCAACCGAATCGGAATACATGGTCGCTTCCGAGGCTTCACAAGAAGCGATATGGATGAAAGAGTTCATTATAGAGTGGGTGTGGTTCCAAGCGTTGGACCCAATGTCTATCTACTGTGATAACATGGGCGCCATAGCCATGCGCAAGAACCAAGGTCACACAAGAAGTCAAGCATATCAAGCTGCGTTTTCACGCTATTCGAGAACATATCCAGGATGGGGATATAAAGATTTGCAAAGTACACACAGATCTGAATGTGGCGGATCCGTTGACTAAACCTCTCCCGAGGGCAAAACATGACCAACACCAAACTGCCATGGGTGTTCGGTATATTACCATGTAATCTAGATTAGATGACTCTAGTGCAAGTGGTAGACTGTTGGAGATATGCCCTAGAGGCAATAATAAATGTAGTTATTATTATATCTTTGTGTTTATGATAAATGTTTACATTCATGCTATAATAGTATTAACAAGGAAACATTAATACTTGTGTGATTTGTAAACTTAATTTGAAGTCCCTAGTATAGCCTCTATACTTCACTAGCTTGTTGGTTGATTAAATGATTGTGGTTTCCCTATCATGAACATTGAGATGTTATCAACAACAAAATCATATCGTTAGGATAATGATATGGTGGACATACTCCTATTGATAAGCGTAGCATAAAGATCAAGTCATTTCAATAGTTCAATTGCTATATGCTTTCTGATACATAGTAACCTAATTCCTTCGACCATGAGATCAGGCATATCACCTTTACCGGATGGATGCTTTGATGACATCAAACACCACACCGTGAATCGGGTGGCTATAAAGGTGGCATTGAGTGTTCGAAAGTATTGGTTGAAACACATGGATCAAGAGGGATTTGTCCATCCATATGACGGATAGATATACTCCGGGCCCTCTCGTGGAATGTCATACAATTAGCTTGCAAGCATGTGATGGGTCACAAGGATCACATATCATGGGAACAAGAAAAGAGTACTTATCGAACGAGGTTGAACTAGGTATGCGAGATACCGACGATCATAACCTTGGATAAGTAAACTATCGTGATACAAAGGGAAATTGGTATCGTATGTAAGTGGTTCATTCGATCGCAAAGTAATCGTAGAAATATGTGGGAGCCATATGAATTTCTAGATTCCTCTATTGGTTATTGTTCGGAGAAGTGTCTCGATCATGTCCGCATAATTCACGAACCGTAGGGAGACACACTTAAGGATTCGACGTTGTTTGAGTAGTTATGATATTATGAGAAAAGACTGAATGTTGTTGTCTCGATGGGGGATGGGGATATCGATCAGTGAGTGATCCCGGGTCCCGAAGAATAAGATTCATAAGGAGTCCGTCTGGAGTTCGGGAAGAATGATTCCTGTTTTCATGGGAATGTTCTAGAAAGATGTCTCGATCCACTCAGGAGGGGGGGGGGGGGATGATGTGTTGAATGTGATGATGAATGTGTACTATGTGTTCTTCTGTTCAAAAAAAAAAAAAAAAAAAAATTTGTAAGTCAGTTGTAAAAACAAAAAAAAAACAGAAACTGAAATGGAAGGGAAAAGGGAAAGGAAACAAGCAAGGAGAGAAGGAAGAGGGAGGAGGAGGAGGAGTTCTCCTGTTCAGTTCCTCTCCAAGTAAGGCTGTCCCTAGGCCTCCTGGGGAGGGACCCTCCCTCCTCCACCTATCGGCCTAGGGCCCCTCCAGGAAGGAGGGCTCCTCGGGCCAGACCTCCAGAGACACACAAATTTCCAGTTTATTTCTCTTGGTTTAGAGCTTCTAATTGCTTTAGCCTGCGGTTTAGAGCCTTCTAATTGGTGTGTCTAATCTCTAGACCACTAATAGCCCTCTCTCATAATCCACCATACTCCGGCTTAAGCTCAAGGGATTTCCTCTACTTAGGCACACGCCAGGTCTTTGCCGGAATCGCGAGGAGAGTGCTACAACCTCCGCTGCCTGCTGGAACAAGGGAGAGGAAGGTCTTCGTCGAGTACCGAACGTGTGACCGACTGCGGAAGCGCTGCCGGAACGCAGCGCCAGAAGGATCGTCCACACGATCTTGAGATCGGAAAGAGTACGACTACATCACCCACGAGAATCCGCTCTCGTTAAACACTTTGGAATCTTCGAGGGTAAGTTATTCCATCGACTCGTTGCTACAATCTAGTAGATAGATCTTGGCTTGTTTGTTTGTATGCGATAGAAAATTTTTGTTTTCCATGCTACGAACCCCTACACAATTGGGATTGCTTAGTGTGCCTTGAAGAAATTATGCGTTGTTTTAGCATGCAAAAGCATAGTATTGTGGTATTCTCCTTTGATGCTTTGTTTGGGTTGACTTGGCACATGCTCACACCATGTTATGACTATGACAAGTCACCATAGCCTCTATGATCATTTTGTTGTGTGAAATCTAGTTAGTAAATCCCTCACGAACTTGATGGCACACCTTATTTTCTTGCCCCTAATAAACTTGAACCATTGTGTTATCTATGTTGTATATGCTTGCACTTATTCATTGGAATTAGCATAACCGTGCTGTCACGGGGAACGTTTTCAACATTGCACTTGTACTTTGTACTCATTTGATATCATGCTCTTTTGTATATGGATGTCACTGGTGTGAAATAAAGAGGGAACTTGTAAGTCCATGGAGTATGTATTTTGTGTTAGAGAAACGCATGGGCCGCTAGCCTAAGCCATGCCTAATCATGGTGAAAACTGCAGCATCACCATAGTAAGCTATCTATGAAGCATCCTCAATACAAATCTATGCATATAGTAAATAAAAAGATCACTGAGATGCTCATTGTCTGCTTGCCTTGTCATTTTGGTTATGGGATAGCTCATGTACCATGTGCAAGGGGTACCCCGTTGGCGGTTCTCTATGGTATGCATGTACTTACAATGACAAGAACTTACAGGTGACTGAAGTTGAGTAGCATGAGGTGTGGCCCTCGTATTCAAGGGACTTGAGATTGCCAACTTATACTTTGTCGGGCATATACTCCATCTTTGTTCGCTTCAACCTTAATCACTTCAAGATGCTTATGATAGGGGCAATGAGGCTGAAAGCTAAAAAGTACCATAATTTTTGGAAGCTCTTTTTAAAACTTGAAATCCCTGCTTCCCTTTGTGAAGGGTCTTTCTTCCACCATTATTTGGGTCTCCACCTTCTACCTTTAGGCACCATTAAGAGAGCATAGTTGTCACTTTGTGTGGAGTGTCCCAAAACTTATTGATTTATGCATATTGTGATATTACTTGTTCTTGTGTTACTTGTTTATAGTCACCCTTTTGAACTTTGAAGGTGTCCTATGCATTTATTTGCTAATCTATGAGGGACAAGTTGGTTGCCACTATGCTATGTTTTTTGTATGTGAAACAAACAAACATTTTTCAATGCATGTTATTAATGATATTTGTTTGTAGCCTTTCATGTTGCATGCATAGTTACTATGTCCTATTGTTAGAACTCCATATTTCATGCACATGTTTAGAGTTCTTTGTTCCTAGATTTCAATGCTTGCAAATGGTTTGATCTTGGTTTTGATGGTGCATGTCACCTAAAAAAATATTCTTTTTATCACTTACCTACTGATGACCCACAAGTATAGGGGGTGTATCGTAGTACTTTTGATAAATAGGAGTGTCGATCCCAACGAGGAGCAGAAGGTGCTGAACAGTGGTATGGAGCAGGAAATCCCTGTGAATACTTAACAAACGGATTTTTAGTGGTTTTCTGACAAGGCAACAAAACAAGGAGCAAGTAACAGAAGTAACGAACAAACGGAGCAAGTGGACTAATCCTTTCTTATCAAAGGACAAGCCGGTGGAAATACTTATAAGGACCAAACATTCTCGAGGACACATGGGAATTCTGTCAAGTGCTTTCGCTTCAAATAGCTGAGTAGTCCTCTCTGGTGTTGTAAGTGTTGTGTGAGTGAACCTGTGCTAACATACCTCCCTTCCTAGGACTAATACATACGTGCGATTAAACCCCCTGCAAACATCCATAACTACAGGAAAGTAATTAAGATATAAATCTAACACAACCTTAAACTCTGAGATCCTACGCTCCCTTGTGCAAAGGTGTCCTAACGGGGGTTCATGTTTCTGTCACTCTGACAACCCCATGATTAGTAGACAAATACACAATGCATTCCCCTAGGCCCATAAATGGTGAAGTATCATGTAGTAGATGTTCACATGACACCACTAGAAGAATAGCACCACAACTTAAATACTAAACCATTGAATAATAACTCATCAGAGATTCACTACTAACAACATGACTTCTCCCATGTCCTCAAGAACTAGATGAACTACTCACAAGACATCATATGGATCAAGATAAAAAATGATATGATAATGGATAACAATATGAACATATAAACAATAATCCAATGGTTCCACTCACAAGAATCAACTACAATAGTAATCAACACCGAGAAAGTTTCCCCTAAGAACTAAAGCAATATCCAACACAATTGTTACAACAAGATGGAGTGGTGATGATGGTACTGGTGGAGATGATGGTGTGGATGATGATGATCCCGATGAAGCCTAGCTTGATGACGGTGTTGATGGCGACGGTCTCCCCTCTCCGGGAAGGAATTCCCCCAGCAGAAATCTGTCTGCCAGAGAGATCTTTCTCTCTCTCGGTGTTTTCCGCCCCCAGAGGTGACGGAAATCTATTTGTGGTCGCTCCCCTGGTATTAGGGTTCCGAAGGGAAGATATAGGCAAAGGGGCGGGGTCAGAGGCCGGGCAGTTGGGCCACACCTGCCCTAGGTGCAGGGTCAGGTGGGCCCGCGCCTAGGGGGTGTGGGCCCCCTGTGGCCCATCTTCGTCCCTCCTTCTGGCTTCTTTCGTCTTCTGGTAAAATAATATGTTTCCATATTTTTCTGGTATTTTTCTGATCTTCGCGAAATTGCACCGAAACGCCTTCTTTTCCATCAGAATCCAGACTCCGGCAGTCCATCCTCCAAGAATCATCCAACATGCATAAACAGATGAAAAACCATAAGTAATACCTCATAATAAGACAAATATCAATGAATAGAGGTAAATTATGATATAGAATGGTGATGCAAATTGCGCGTATCAACTCCCCCAAGCTTAGACTTCGCTTATCCCCAAGCAAATACTGAGCTCAGTAAACATGTCCATAGGTTTATGGAGTGAAGTGTCGATAAAAGAATACGAACAAGAAGCATCACACTTACCATTGCACAACTCATAGAAGAAAGCAACTCACCATTATATAACTTAGCTTGCAACCAAGTATAGCAGTCACAATAGAGATGCATAAAGATAAATCATAATTGGAATTGGCAAACTTGTTCTTGGTCAGAGAACACCTGGCAAACAGTTTTCACAAAAATCTTTTTGTAGAAGTTTCAAAACAGAAACACTCTTTGCTCAAAAAGGTTTTTCACAAGTGAAGGCTTTCAAAGTAATACTCAATAGATAAGAGCTTTGTGCAAACAAGGAAGATAAAGAACATGATTGAATAAATCACCATATGAATGCTTGAAACACAACAACTCAAAAGCTTTATAGAGATAGAGAGGAAGTAGGTTTTACTGACTCAACTGGTAACTAGGAGAAAGGTCCCTTCTTAGAGGGTAGCAGGGATTACAAGTCATAAAGAGCTTCCAAAAGATTATGGTACTTACTAGCTTTGAGCCCTGATTGCCCCTATCATAGGCATCTTGAGATGATCAAGGTTAAAGTGAACAAATATGGAGTATATGCTTGATGAAATATAAGTTGGCAATCTCATGTCCCTTGAATATGAGGGTCACTCCTCATGCATACTCAACTTTGGGTCCAGGTAAGTTCTTGTCATTGTAAGTATTTGCATATCATTGAGAACCGCCAACGGGGTACCCTTTGCACATGGCACAAGAGCTTTCCCATAACCAAAATGACAAAGCAAGCAGACAATGAGCATCTCGACAATATTTTTATTTACCATGTGTATAGCTTTTTATTGAGGATGCTTCATAGATAACTCACTATGGTGATGCTGAAAGTTTCCACCATGATTAAGCATGGCTTAGGCTAGCGGCCAAGGCGTTTCTCTAACATAGAATACAGACTCCATGGACTTACACGTTCCCTCTTTATTTCACACTGTTGACATCCATAGACAAAAGAGCACGATATCAACTGTGTACAGAGTATAAGTGCAATGTTAAAAACGTTCCCCGTGATAGAACGGTTCTGCTAATTCCAATGTATAGATGCAAGCATATACAACTTCGATGTTCACAATGGTTCAAGTCTATTAGGGGCAAGTAAATAAAGTGTGCCATGAAGTTCGTGAGAGCTTTACTAACTAGTTTTCACATAACAAAATACTTTTTAATTCGAAAGGTAGATGAAGCTTGAGAATTTGCTGGGAATAGCAACAATGCTACTAGGTAGATATGGTGGACACAAGTGTCAAAAGTTTTGGGTTTAGAGGATTTGGGAAACATGAGAAGTATGCCTTCTCAAAACAGGTTTTTGTCTAGCAAGGCTGGGTAGCAAGCAAGAGAGTTGAAAGAAACAAGCAAACATACAAGTAATAAAGCCAAACATGAAATCTCCCTTGAAGACACAAAAGAATCTTAAATAAAAAATACTAAGCTTATGAGCCAACAAGAAAGAAAACAAATGGTACAAATACCTGTAAGATTTTTCTTTCTTTCTTTTTCTATTTCATAATAAATGCCACTGACCAAAACTCGGTTTGCCAAAACCAATTTAGATCCACTTGATGATCCCAAAGTGGTGCCAATATTGAACAACAAGATCCATCATATAATAGAGATTGCAAACTAAAAATAAGAAGTGCAAAACATAAAAGATGAGACTTCTCATTAATATTCCAATAAAGGCACTCACACCAAGGGATACATAGACAATCAACTAAAGGAGAGATACTTCCACATGCAAACCAAATTATAAGATAACTTCTCTACCACAGATATGAATCCACTAAAAAGGCAAAATATAAAAGATAATGGTGGTGATACCGCGGCACTCCCCAAGCTTGGAACAAGCCAAGGGGATGCCAAACCTGACGATGAATTACTCCCTTGGTGGTGGTGTTCTCTTGATAAGCTCCTCAATAAGTTTCCTCGACTCCTCGAACTCAAAAGTAAGAGTACGGATTAGCTCCGAGTTTTGCTCTATACGGCTCATGATCATGTCAGTCCGAGAATCCCAGCTCTTGTTATTCTTTCCCCACTCTTCATCCTTAGCATGATCCTTCTCTGCATTGTTAGAACGAGGCATATCCCAAACCGAGGGAAAATTCCCTTTGGGCACATGTCGATATTGATATTCATGTATAAGTGTATGGAAGGGTCTCTTGTTACGTGGAGGAGATGATTGTGGAGAGAGAGTATGACGTCAAGATTTCCCTCCTGTAGACATCTGTGTTGTCTTCTTAATCTTGGTAGATCGTGCCACCAAACCAATGCTTGCGACGGTAGCTCGGGTGTCTGGATGCTTGTCCTCCTCCATGTCACCTTCATATCCTACCGGGATATCCTCATCCTTGGGGACTTGACGTTCTTCTTCCTCGGGCTTCTTGCCTTTGTCGTTGGCGGAGGCCATGGTGCTCTAAACTTGAGAAGATTTCCTGACAGAAACAGATTGAAACGAAAACACGACGAGAACACAATGCACGAACCTCGGGGAATCCGGGGGGTATATATTATGAAGTTTCAATGCATAAGGAAGGTTTTGACACAAAAACAAAGCGGAGACGGAGTCTGAGGTGGGGACACCCCCCTCAGGCGTGGCTAGGCTGGGCCTGCGCCTGGGGTGGGTTTGTCCACCCCGGGCTCCGTTTCCTCTATAGTTACGTCTCGCAACTTCCCTTATGTATTTAAAACATTAAAAATATAAAAAGATTGGGGTTTCACGAACCTTCTGTTTTTACCATTTTTACCTAATCAAAGACGAACTCTGTAGATTCCTTCTCTCTTTCTCCTGAGAATTTCCTTCTTGAAAAAACCCTTGCACAAACTCAAAGACAACATTAAGAGTAAGCAAAAACAATAAACCTTTGGTGCACACTTCAACTGAAAACCCATCAAACAAAAGCTTCTGTAAGAGGCAAATGCAAATGATGGCAGAAATCTGTCAAAACAGACCAGCAGGTAAAGATTAATTTTTCGAAGACCTTCTGTTGCTCAAATCAAAAAGTGAAGAACTAATGAAAGTTGGATAATGTAATGCCCCATAAAATATTCCAAAATAAAATTGCGTGTTAATTTATTTTTCGCATCATCATGATGTCATCATGCATATTTTTCCTCTAAATCTTTTTGTCAAAAGCCTATTTTGTTTTCTAATTAGTCCCTCCTTTGATTTCAAATCAAAAACCTGGTCTTTTTTGGATCTTTTATTTGTCTAAAAACTATTTACAGAAGTCTTTTAAAACTAAAACAAATAAAAATAAAAGAGTTTAGGGGAGGCAGCTAGCCAGGCCCAAAAGCCCAGTCGGCCACCTACTACCCAAATCCAAACCTAACCCTAATCCTACCCTAGACCCGCATCTACCCAGCCGCCGCCACACTCATGCACCAGCGCACGGATTCAGAAACACTAGCACCCAACATGCAATCCTAGCTACACATCGTTGCACGCCACGACTCTGACACACACACGCACACAACCACCGGACACGACCCACACTAGGAAACGCACGCACGCACACCAGGCCCACACAACCACCGCACGCACATGCCCCCGATTCCCCTCGAAGACGTGCTCGCGACCCCTTCCTCCTAGGATCCTATGCCCGCCGCCGCCTGGTTCTCCTCTCGCCAGCGAGCTCCATGCCGCCCCTCCCCGTCGAGCGCCACCTCTCTATCATGCGGCAACCGCTGCTCTCCACCGTCCTCGCCTCCCTCTTAGGCGCTCGCCTATGCCGCCAAGATCCCCTGCCGCCCGTCACCGGTCGGGCCCCCTATCGCCAAGATCTTCCCCGCCCAGCTCAAGACGCCGCCGGTGGCCTCGCCGTCTCCCTACCCCGGTAGATGCTCCCTCAGCGTCCCGTCGACCTCCGGTGTCGCCTCGATTCCGCCATCGAAGCCTTCCCGAGCGCCGCCGCCTTGGCCCCATTCGTCATCGCCTCGCCTCTAGGCGCAGTCCTGTGTCGCCTGGCCCGCTTGAGGCCCAGCCTCCCCCGACAGCCTCCAGAAGCACCACCACCGCTTTCGTCGGTGTGGTAGCCTCATCTTCCCGCTGTTTTCCCGAGACCCGCTGCTCGACGCTTGCCAAGCTTCGCTTCCCGCTTTCAAGGCGTCTCGGGTCCCTCTGCCCTGGCCACTCTACCCGTCTCCAACGCGTGTATGTATTGTGCTTGTGTGTTTCTATGGGCTCCTAAATGTTGGTTTGTCTGTTAATTCGCACAAGCTTCGGGCAGACTTGCAAGTGTCCTTGCAGTTATCCTCCAAGACACATCTCGTCAAAATCTCCAATGAAGCCATGTGGCCACGAGGTGTCAAGACACGTCAAGGACTTCTCTTCGATCGACGCGGGCACCAAACAAGTCGCCTTGGAAAACCGAAGACCGAACCCTCGACACGCCAAGTTCTCCTTCATGGAACGCCAAGATCTTCTTCCTGGTTTTCGAAGACCACCTGAAACCCTCCGAACCAAGATCTTCGAACCAACGTGCGACCCCTATCCGAAGACCCCTGTTTTGTTATAATATATATAAAATAACTTGTTGCATATTAATTCATCCATACTTGCATACATGCTTATCTGTTTGGTGGTATTATGTCGATTCGCCTAAATTAAATATGGAGACCATATGCGGGCAAATCTAGTCTAAATATTGGCCCCATTTAAATTTGTGTAGCGAACCGATGATATAGTTTTGCCTTGTTAATACAACATTAAATTGCAGGGTATATAAACAACTCGAACCATAATATTTATTTGTCGGGATCCCGATTCCGCTTAATATTGCTAAGTTAGGCCACATGTTGCCATGCCATGCATCATATCATAAACATGCCGGATCTTTCGCTCTAGTATTAACTATTGCATCCGTCGCATCTTCTAGTGCTTTGCTTCTTCACGGATTAGGCCGATGAGTTGATGCGAGTGTAGACCTGATCCTCGGATAAATCTTCGGCAATGTTTTCAGGCGAGCATTCTCCCCCTTCTACCTATTTTTGCATTCATAGTCTTTACTTCCTTCCTTTGGTATATTGCTATCCTTATTGTCGATGCTATAGTACCGTTCCTTTAATTACCTACTCCACTATATTACCTTGGTTATCCTATTGCCTTTTTTGATTAGATAGTCTTGTCCTCGCGAGTCGTAGGCATGCTTATTATTGCTCTCATACAGGTGTAACATGATACTTGGATATTGTTGGTGATAAGATAATTAATCTGGTGATGTTGGTTATGGTTTCACCTAATGATAAGGCCCCGGCAGGGACCACCTTTGGGAACTGCTTGAGCCGACCTAGGACCCGTTCGTTCTATGATACCAGTTCTGAGTTGGTCGCGCTAACCAAACGTGGGGCCTCTGGGATCCCCCCTCAACTACCGGCGCTATTCATATATCCAGAGGGTTACAAAATTGGTTTTCCATTTGGTGCATACGCATAATATGTCCTCGGACATGGGTGAGTTGATATGTCTTCGGACTTGATGTTTTGGTGGATTGCCATGGCTTGCATACATAAATCGCGGTACACGGTGGCGGCACCCACGGTATGTACAAGTTACCCCGCAAGGCCCGATCCACCAGTAGGCGCAAACGCCGTTCCTTCCTTGAGAATCGTCGTACCTCTTGGTTGGTTCCCCACAGTAGGTGATGCCTCTGGATATGCGCGTAGTTATGGAACAATTTTTGTTGTGAGATTCGGATGGCATGCGTGATATGTTGCCTGATGGGTTGAGGATGTGTTTGGGTACAGTAGTGCACCCCTACAGGGTAAATCTTTTCGAGAATCCATGTGTCCACGGTTATGGACGCCTCAGGAGTACAATGTCATGATCATAGACAACGCCACTAATGTTTTGCCTATAATAATATTATTATTAATTAGCCTTATAAACTAAACACCTGCTTAACTAAAATTGCCACCGTGTGTGTTCCGCAAGGGGACTTCCTAACTGGTCTTCGAGGGGGAGACCTTCGGATGGGTTATGTTTGGTGTTATATATAGCTATCGTATAGTGCTCTCTTTTCCCGCTCTAATAGCCGAAGTTGTAGCGTGTCTCTATAAGTTAGATAGTGTAAGCTTTGCTGCTGCTGAGCCCACCATACCTATGTAGGCGAGGACCACCGAATTCTAGCCTCGCCGTGTACTGGCCTCAGTACTGACCGCTCTCTTTCTGTTTTCCTTTGCCCTTTGTCGGCACCCTTTTGGCTTGACAGGTATGTGATTGACGACGTTATCAAGGTTACCCTTCCGTCTTAGCCTGGGCAGGGCTGGACACCGCTTGGTTATTCTTCAGGACTCTTAGTCCCATTTGGATCTTGTCCATACTCAGATACTATCTTGCTTTCTTCTTGAGTTGTATCTTCATATTGTATCTCTTGTATTCTTGACTCGTTGAGTCGTTGTTGTATATATAAGTTCTCGTGGACTCTGTTGTAAACTACTGTGATGTAACTACTTGTATTCAAATCCCACCCACATAAAAGTGTCTGGTGGGCGTCTTTGAATCGCGTCTATGCGGATTTTGGCGGGAAATACTGAGATCTGCATAGACCCGATTTGGGGGCGTTACAGATAACAACTTGGAGAACAAGCACAAAAAAATACAGCTCCATCCGGAGTACTGAGCTCCCTCACGAATTTTTACAATACAACACAAAAATCTGTCCCAGGACAACCACTTTTCACAACTCCTCTACTTCACAAAAGTAGTTGAACTTGACACAAAAACCAAAACAAAAAGGATAATGAGCGGTTATTACAGAGGTAATAACTTCCAAGACTCGACAAAACTCTTGGGTTATCTCCCAACAAGTACTTTTCTTTATTGCCTTTAAGTTAGGCCCTGAAACTTCCAAAGATGCTCACATAGGATATATATCTGAAATGAAAGAGAACATCAAGAAGCAAATAACCAACACACTTGAGTCTAACCCACTTCCTATGCATGGGGGTATCATGAGAAAACGAATTGTTGAAACAAAAGGCCACAAGCATAGGTAGACAAAACAGATGCAACTTTAAAGCTTTCAACATAAAACGGGGAAACTTAACATCATTGAGATGCATAAAACCATGTTTCCCTCTCTCAAATTAACTTCCAGTAGCACTTTGAATAAAGTTGACAATATAACTATCACTGGCAACAACTTTATCATCAGATTAAGCATACTTACAGTCATCAAAAAGAGGTCCAAGGTCATAGACTGGATCAATAGAAGTAAGTTGTTCCATCCTGAAATCTTTATTAGGAAAGCTATTTTCACAAGGAGCTTTAGCACATTTGGAAAAGTTAAACACATAAGACTCTCCATCAAACTTAGTTAAAACTTTTTCCTTCTTACAATCAATAATAGCTCCACAAGTGTTCAACAAAGGTCTACCAAAAATAATAGGACAAGTTTTGCTAGCTTCTGAATTAAGCATTAGAAAATCAGCAGGATACTTAATCTTACCACAAAGAACCTCCACATCTCTTACAATGCCAATGGGGCAAATGTTCTCCTTATTAGTAAGGTGGATAACCAAACCAATGTCCTCAAGCTCACAAGGACCAATCTCATGCATAATTTCCCTGTAAAGCTCATAAGGAATAACACTAGAACTAGCACCAATATCACACAAACCATAGTAGCTATGACTACCAATTTTAACAGAAAGCACATGGACACTAGCTTTTCTAACTTTCTTAGGATGAGAAACAATATTAGTAGCGTCTTCACAGAAGACAATATGCTCATCCTCTATATTTCTAGTGACAAGATCTTTCACAATAGCTACCACATGCTCAATATCAATAAGCTCATCAGACCCTACAGTTTTCTTTGCGCTTTTGCTAACCACATTGGCCATAATAGAATGCTCCCTTACCTTGGAAGGAAAAAAAGTTTTCTCAATATAAGGTTCAGGAAAAATAGGATCAACAGTACAAACCTCCGTGCTGGCAGGAACATGGGTGACAATGTCTTTATAAGGAGCATGGTATTTGTCCCACTCTTTCTTGGGAATTTCAATATAAGAGGCAAAGGCATTAAAACATTTTACAAGAACTTGAGGATCAAGACCAAACTCATTACTGATATCACAGAAGTTGTTAGTTCCCATAAACGATTTAATGCATTCATAATCATAATTTATATCTGACTTTCTTCCTTTGTCATTCTCCCAAGCTTCAGCGTTCTCTTGAATACGGTCTAGTAGATCCCATTTAGCTTTTTCCTTCATACGTGTGAATGATCCAGCACAAGAAGCATCTAGTAAATATTTATCATGAAGAGAAAGCCTAGCATAAAAGTTATTGAGAATAATATTGTTAGGGAGTTCACGAATAGGACATTTAAGCATTAGCAATTTCATTCTCCCCCAAGCTTGAGTTGTACTCTCTCCATCAAGAGGCCAAAAGTTATATATAAGATTTCTATCCTTATGAATCTCACTTGGAGGATAAAATTTAGGGTAAAAGAGAGATGCCATCTCCTCCCATTCCATGGATTATCCATTCTTCAGCTCTCCCTTTCAAGGATATGGAGAGTAACTTCTTCTTCACCTGTCCAGTTGTGATACTTGCACACTTAAACAACCCGCATAATCCATGGATAAAAATCAAGTGATCACCGGGATGGACAGTTCCATCCCCAAAACAATAATTATCCATAACACGATTAACAATACTTGTAGGTATCTTAAAAGGATCTATCTCAACAGGAGGTGGTTCATCTACTACCCTAGCAGTGGTAGTAGTTTTCCCAAACAGAAAACCAAGTGGGTTATCCATATTGGAAACAAAGTAACAAGCAGTAACAAGAGCAATACTCACAGTGAAAGTTTCCCTTACCAGTTCCACTCTTCAATAGCGCCTCACTCTCCGGCAACATCTCCAGAAAATAGTCTTGATGACCCACAAGTACAGGGGGTGTATCGTAGTACTTTTGATAAATAGGAGTGTCGATCCCAACAAGGAGCAGAAGGTCCTGAACAATGGTATGGAGCAGTAAATCCCTGTGAATACTTAGCAAACGGATTTTTAGTGGTTTTCTTACAAGGCAACAAAACAAGGAGCAAGTAACAGAAGTAACGAACAAACGGAGCAAGTGGCCCAATCCTTTCTTAGCAAAGGACAAGTCGGTGGAAATACTTATAAGGACCAAACGTTCTCGAGGACACATGGGAATTCTGTCAAGTGCTTTCGCTTCAAATAGCTGAGTACTCTCCTCTGGTGTTGTAAGTGTTGTGTGGGTGAACCTGTGCTAACATACCGCCCTTCCTAGGACTAATACATACTTGCGATTAAACCCCCTGCAAACATCCATAACTACAGGAAAGTAATTAATATATAAATCTAACCACATCCTTAAACTCTGAGATCCTACGCTCCCTTGTGCAAAGGTGTCCTAACGGGGGGTCAGGTTTCTGTCACTCCGGCAACCCCACGATTAGTAGCCAAATATACAATGCATTCCCCTAGGCCCATAAATGGTGAAGTATCATGTAGTCGATGTTCACATGACACCACTAGAAGAATAGCACCACAACTTAAATACTAAACCATTGAATAATAACTCATCAGAGATTCACTACTAACAACATGAATTCTCCCATGTCCTCAAGAACTAGACGAACTACTCATAAGACATCATATGGATCAAGATCAAAGATGATATGATAATGGATAACAGTATGAACATAAACATTAATCCAATGGTTCCACTCATAAGCATCAACTAAAATAGTAATCAACACCAGGAAAGTTTCCCCTAAGAACTAAAGCAATATCCAACACAATTTTTACAGCGGGACAGCGTGGCGATGATGGTACTGGTGGAGATGATGGTGTGTATGATGATGATGATCCTGATAAAGCCTAGCTTGATGACGATGTTGATGGCGACGGTCTCCCCTCTCCGGGAAGGAATTCCCCCGGTAGAAATTTATCTGCCGGATATATCTTTCTCTCTCGGTGTTTTCTGCCCCCTAGAGGTGGCAGCAATCTATCTGTGGTCGCTCCCCTGGTATTAGGGTTCTGAAGGGAAGATATAGGCGAAGGGGCGGTGTCGGAGATCGGGCAGGTGGGCCACACCTGCCCTAGGCGCGGGGTCAGGTGGGCCCACGACTAGGGGGTGTGTGGCCCCCCTGAGGCCCATCTCTGTCCCTCCTTGTGGCTTCCTTCGTCTTCTGGTAAAATAATATGTTTCCATATTTTTCTGGTATTTTTTTATCTTCGTGAAATTGCACCGAAACGCCTTCTTTTCCATCAGAATCCAGACTCCGGCATTCCATCCTCCAAGAATCATCCAACATGCATAAACAAATGAAAAGCCGTAAGTAATACCTCATAATAAGACAAATATCAATGAATAGAGGTAAATTATGATATAGAATGGTGATGCAAATTGGGTGTATCACCTACTCGAGAACGAGCAGGAGTTAAGCTTGGGATGCTTGATACGTCGGAAACGTATCTATTATTTTTTATGCTCCATATCCCATAACCAAAATGACAAGGCAAGCAGACAATGAGAATCTCAGCAATCTTTTTATTTACTATATGCATAGCTTTTTATTAATGATGCTTCATAGATAGCTCACTATGGTGATGCTGCAAGTTTCCACCATGATTAGGCATGGCTTAGGCTAGCGGTCCAGGTGTTTGTCTAACACAAAATACATACTCCATGGACTTACAAGTTCCCTCTCTATTTCACACCGGTGACATCCATAGACAAAAGAGCATGATATCAACTAAGTACAAAGTACACGTGCAATGTTGAAAATGTTCCCCATGACAGGACGGTTCTGATAATTCCAACGTATAAGTGCAAGCATATACAACATAGATGACACAATGGTTCAAGTTTATTAGGTGCAAAGAAATATAAAGTGTGCCATCAAGTTTGTGAGGGCTTTAATCACTATTTTTCACATAACAGAATACTTTTTAATTGGAAGACAACTGAAAACAAGAATATACTTGGAATGGTGTAACACACCATGCATAGGAATTTATAGTGGACACTTTGGAATAACTTGGTTTATTGGGAGTTGGAAGCATGAGTAGAGCTTAGTCATACAAGTGGAGGCTAGCAAAATACTGGGAGCAACCAACTAAGAGAGCAATAATGGCCATAATCATGCAGAGCAACAAAAAATTACTAATCAAAGCATAGAGTGGTACTACAATTCAAGGACTAAATGATCATAGAGGCTATGGTGTCTTCTCATAGTCATAACATGGTGTGAGCATGTGCCAAGTCAACCCAAACAAAGCATCAAAGGAGAATACTGATACGTCCAAAACGTATCTACTTTCTCGAACACTTTGCTATTATTTCTACTCTAACCTTGTGTGATTTGGATACAACTAACATGGACTGACACTGTTTTCAACAGAATTACCTTGGTATCTTGTTTTTGTGCAGAAAATCAACTATCAGGAAAAGTCCTGGAAAATATGCCAAAAATTATATTTCACGAGAAGATCCACGCCAATGATACGAGATGGAGAAGGAGCCTGGGGGGCCCACACCCATGCCAGGCGCGGGCCCACCACTGGTCGCGCCAAGGTGGGGGGGTGTAGCCACTCTAGGCACCCCCTCGGCCTCCCTCTGCGCCTATAAGTTTCCTTTCAACCTACAAACCGAGGGGGGTTCAATAGTTTTCCAGAAAGAGTTCCGCTCCGCCACCGCTACTAGAAACCAAGATTCGGATCTAGAAACTCCGTTCTGGCACCCTGCCGGGACGGGGAATTTGGAGAGGATCATCGCCATCGTCATCACCAACGCATCTCCATCAACCAACGATGTTTCCGTCATCCATGAGTGAGTAATCCCCCGTTGTAGGCTTGGGGATGGTAGGAATTGGATGAGTTCTATCATGTAATCGAATAAGATCTATTAGGGCATAGTGCCTAGTATCTCTATTAGTGCTATTTGACTTTGTTGCAACTTGTTGTGCTTAATGCTTGTCACTAGGGCCCGAGTGCCATGATCTCAGATCTAAACTTATTATTGAATCATTATAATAGTATTGTTTGTGATCTTATCTGCAAGTTGTGTACACATGTCATCGTCCGGATCCAAAGGCCCCAAAGTGACAATAATTGGGACAACCGGAGGGGATGGCTATGGTGTGAGGATCACATGTGTTCACGGAGTGTTAATGCTTTGCTCTGGTGCTCTATTAAAAGGAGCACCTTAATTTCCAATAGTTCCCTAGAGGACCCGCTTCCACGGGCTGGCTGGACAGAAGATGTTGTGCAAGTTCTCATTGCGAGCACGTATGACTATATATGGAGCACATGCCTAGGATTGTTTAGTACTTGGATGCTTGTTATTATTTATTTGCAATGCCCTAGATCTTGAATTTGACTGTTTAGACTCGTCCATGCAACGCCCGTCCATCTATCCCTATGCCTACCGCTCTCGAATTCCATTGTTACCGTTACTATTTCTATTGCTACTATTTCACTGCTGTTGTTGCTTTGCTGTTGCTACTGATAAATTTCTCTGAGCAAGAACTATTTGTTGGAATTATGCCCTAGAGGCAATAATAAAGATGTTATTATTATAATTCTTGTTCATGATAAATTTTATATTCCATGCTAGAATTGTATTAAGCGGAAACTTTAATACTTGTGTGGTTTGTGAACAACACCGTGTCCCTAGTACGCCTCTATGGACTAGCTCATTGATCAATGATGGTTAAGGTTTCCTAACCATAGACATGAGTTGTCAATTGATAATGAGATCATATCATTGGAGAATGATATGATGGACAAACCCAAACTAAGCGAAGCAATTAGATCGTATCATCGTGTTCATCTTTGCGAAGCTTTTCCTATGTCAAATATTGTATTCCTTAGACCATGAGATAATACAACTCCCTGGTATCGGAAGAAAGCTTTGAGGTCATCAAACGTCATCCTATGAGAGGGTGATCATAAAGGTGTCTCTCAGGTGATCGGAAAGTATCTGTTGGGTTGTATGTATCAAGATGTGATTTGTCCCTCCCAAGTCGGAGATATATACTTCGGTCCCACTCGGTAATCGATATCAACACCGCTTGCAAGCATGTGGTTAAGGAGTTAATCACAAAGTGATATCGGATTACGGAACGAGTAAAGTACTTGCTGTGAACGAGATTGAACTAGGTATGACTGATGCAAGCGATCGAATCTCGGGCAAGTAAAATATCGCGAAGGGAATATATATATGGGATTGATTGAATCCGGCATCGTGGTTCATCCGATATGACCATCGATGAATGTGGGAGTCAATATGGGTGCCTGACCCACTGTTGATTATTGATAGAAGATCATGTTCGCATATTCTCGAACCCGCGGTCACACACTTAACGTGTCTCGGCGCTAGGATAGATTGGATAATTGGTTTATGAGTTTTGTTAGGAGTCTCGGATGGGATCCGGACATCACGAGAGGTTCAGGTGGTCCGGAGAATAAGATTCATATAAGGCGGTGCAGTTTTGGAGTTGAATTGTTCGGGTTAATCGGTATTGTACCGAAGCTTCTAGAACCTTCGGAAGGGACCAACGTGGCCCCACCTTCCGGGAGGGGGCATGGGCCTATGAGGGAGTGTCCTGGCCGCATTGGGCCAGGGGCACAAGGCCCCATAGGGCCCAGCCGATCCTAGAGAGTTTAAATTCGTTTAAACTAGAGATAGGGTTTCTAGAAGGGGGAGAGTCCTTGCCCCCCACTTCTCCCTCCCTTGGCCGCCGGCCCAAGGCTTGGAGGAGGGGCAAGGGCTGGCCGCCCCCCTCTATATATAGAGGGATGGTGCGCCCCTCCCCCCTACACCTTGCCTCCAAACCCTAGTTGCCCTTCTGCCCTTCCTCTCCCCCTCCCGACTGTTTGTAGGCGAAGCCCTGCTGCAGAAATTCTCCACCATATACACCACGCCGTCGTGTTGTAGATCCAATCTATCTCTCCACAATACTTGCTGGTACGAGGAAGGAGGAGACGTCGAGGTGCTGCACGTGTGCATCTCACGGAGGCACCGCCACTTGTGGTGCTAGATCGGATCGGATCGCGAGGAGGAGAAGCGAGTACGACTACATCACCCACGTTCCAACGAACGTTCATCTGCGAATCTTCAAGGGTATGAAGATCTAATCCAATCTCTCTCGTTGATTGCATCTCCTAGATTAGATCTTGGCTTCCCTCTGTTCGCATCCGTAGAAAATTTTGATTTACTATGCCGCGAAACCCTTTAGTGGTATCAGAGCTAGATCTATGCGTAGATGTGTTTCACGAGTAGAACGCAACATGGTTGTTGCGGGCGTTGATGTTTTCTGTTGCAAGCCTCTTTTTTGTGTTTTTCTTATGACGCGGGATAGTGAGATTGAAGCGGTCCAGCCAACCTTCGCGACGTCGTTCATGAGACCGCTCCGCACTTGACGTGTGGCTTGTACCACACATGCGGTGGTGGATGTCGGTTCTCTCACTATAGTTGTCATGGGATTAACACCGAGTTTGGCAACCATAATATCACCGTTGTGGCTTTTCCGTAGGTAAGAATCGTTCTTAGCATCTACTCCCATAAGCCACGTAAAACATGCAACAACAAAGTAGAGGCGTCTAACTTGTTTTTGCAGGAGTGTTTTCGTGATATGGTATGGCCCAAGATGTGATGTGTATATTGTGCGATGATCATGTGTTGTAATGTTTCACGACTTGCATGTCGATGAGTATACAACCGGCAGGAGCCATATGGTTGTCTTTATAATTGTGTATGACCTGCGAGTCAACTTCTTATACGCCATGTAATAGCTTTACTTTATCGCTAAGTAGTTAGAAATAGTTGTAGTTGCTATTCGTGGTGGAGGCAATCATGGTGGAGTGATGGAGATCATCTTTAACGCACAAGATGGAGATCATTGTGCGAAGATTGGCTATACCATGTCACATAAATTTATATGCATGTGATGTTTATCCTTTTATGTATCTTATTATGCTTAGATCGCGACGGTAACATTATAAGATGATTCCTCACTTAAAGATCAAGATAAAAACTGTGTTCTCCCCAAGTATGCACCCGTTGAAAGTTCGTCGTGTCCAAGCATCACGTGATGATCGGGTGCTATAGACTCTACGCTCACATACAACGGGTGCAAGCCAGTTTTGCACACGCGGAAATACTTGGGTCTAGCTTGACAAGCCTAGCATGTACAGACATGGCCTCGGAACACAAGAACCGAAAGGTTAAGCATGAGTCATATGAATGATATGATCGACACTTTGTTGTCCACCATTGAAACCACATCTCTTCTCGTGATGATTGGATTAGGTGTGGTGAATTTGGATCGTGTTCACTAAACAACTTGAGGGATGTTGAATTTAGTGGGAGTTCATCTAGTAATTTGATTAAGTTGAACTATTTATCATGAACATAGTCTAAATTGTACTTGCAAATACTGTAGATCACATGGCCAAGTCCAACTTCAACTTCAACGGTTTTCTTTGAGAAGGAAAAGCTTAGAAACAATGGGTCTAACTTCACCAATTGGTTCCAATCTAAGAATCATTCTGTCAAGGACAAAAGGACTATGTCCTTGGGAAAGCGTTAGGTGACCCCCTGCTGCAATCAAGCTGGCGATGAGAAAGCTGTCTATCAGTCGCGCAAAGATGATTATGGTGTGATTAAGAGCACCATGTTGTTTGCTATGGAACCGGAACTTGAAAATCGTTTTGAAGAGTATCCCGGGCCCTTTGAGATTCTCGAGGAGCTGAAAACCATGTTTCAGACTCAGGCCCGTTCTGAGAGATATGAGATCTCCGAGAAGTTCTTTAACTGCAAGATGGAGGAAGGGAGTTTCGTTAGTGAGCACGCCATAAAGATGACGGGCTAAACTCAACGCCTTGAGCAACTGGAATGCACGATTCCAGAGGAGCTCAAGATTGACAGGGTTCTGCAATCACTCCCTCCCAGCTACAAAAGTTTTGTAGTGACTCATAATCATATTGGCTCCACTGATACGATCACCGAGTTCTTCGCAAAGCTGAAGGCTGCGGAGGTGGACATCAAGAATAATAATCATGTGTTGATGGTCAACAAGCCCTCCTTTAAGAAAGTTAAGGGAGCAAAGAAGCCCTTCAAGAAGGGCGGCGGCAAGCGCAATGCTCCTGCTGAGAAGAAGCTCAAGTCTGGTCCTAAGCCGGACACTGAGTGCTTCTATTGCAAGGACAAGGGTCCTTTGGGCATATCGTCCGGTACTTAGCGGACAAGATGGTGGCACCATCAAAGGTATATTTGATATACATGTTATTGATGTTTTCCTTACTAGCCCTCGTTGTAGTGCACAGGTATTTGATACGGTTCGGTTGCTAATATTTGTAACTCAAACAGAGCTACGGAATAGACGGCTTGCGAGGGATGAGGTGACGACGCTGCGTTGGCAACGGATCAAGAGTTGATGTGATGGCCGTCACGCTCTCCTTAGTTTTACCTTCGGGATTAGTTTTAAACCTTAATAAATGTTATTATGTGCGTTGAGCATGAACATTATTTCTGGATCGTGTTTATTCCAAGACGGTTATTCATTTAAATCGGAGAATAATGGTTGTTCTATTTATATGAGTAACATCTTTTATGGTCATGCACCTCTTGTGAATGGTTTATTTCTTCTAAATCTCGAAAGGGATGAAACACACATCCATAACATTGAGGCTAAGAGATGCAAAGTAGATAGTGATAATACTACTTATTTGTGGCACTGTCGTCTAGGTCATATTGGTGTGAAGCGCATGAAGAAACTCCATTCTGATGGACTTTTGGAGTATCTTGATTTTGAATCATTTGACACATGCGAACCATGCCTCATGGGCAAGATGATCAAAACCCCGTTCTCCGGTATGATGGAGCGAGCAACGGACTTGTTGGAAATCATACATACCGATGTATGCGGACCGATGAGTGTTTCGACGCGCGGTGGATATCGCTATTTCCTCACTTTTACCAATGACTTAAGTAGATATGGGTATATCTATTTAATGAAACATAAATCTGAAACATTTGAAAAGTTCAAGGAATTTTAGAATGAAGTGGAGAACCATCGTAATGAAGATTAAGTTTCTACGATCCGATCGTGGAGGTGAATATTTGAGTTATCATTTTTCACGCATCTTAAAACAAGTGGAATCGTTTCACAACTCACGCCACCGGAACACCACAACGCAATGGTGTGTTCGAGCGCTTAATCGAACCCTATTAGATATGGTCCGATCAATGATGTCTCTTCTTGATTTGCCGTTATCATTTTGGGGTTATGCATTAGAAACCGCTGCATTCACTTTAAATAGGGCTCCATCTAAATCCGTTGAGACGACACCGTATGAACTGTGGTTTGGTGCTAAACCTAAGTTGTCGTTTCTTAAAGTTTGGGGATGCGGCTTACGTCAAGAAGTTGATGCCGGACAAGCTCGAACCCAAAGCGGATAAATGCGTCTTCATAGGATACCCTAAGGAAACTATTGGGTATACCTTCTATCACGTAACCAAGGCAAAGTGTTTGTCGCAAGAACGGTTCCTTTCTTAAGAAGGAGTTTCTCTCGAAAGAAGTGAGTGGGAGGAAAGTAGAGCTTGACGAGGTTATTGAACCTTCTCTTGAATTGGAGAGTAGCGCAGACCTGAAATTGTTCCAAGGTCACCGCATCAACAATAGAGGAAGCTAATGACAAGGATCATGAAGCTTGATGATGTCTTGCTTGAACGTCGCAGTCGACAAGGTTGCGTGCCCTCACGAGTGGTACGGCAGCCCTGTCTTGTCTTGTTAGTAGAAGACGGTGAACCTACGAACTATGAGGAAGCGATGATGAGCCAGACTCGAGAAATGGCTAGAAGCCATGAAATCCGAATTGGGATCCATGAGCGAAAACCAAGTATGGACTTTGGTGGACCCTCCTAGCGGCCGAAAGGCCGTTTAGTGCAAATGGATATTCAAGAAGAAAACGGGGCGGATGGTAATGTTACGTCTATAAAGCACGGCTTGTCGCGAAAGGTTTTGACAAGTTCAAGGTGTTGACTATGATGAGACTTTCTCTCCGTGGCGATGTTTAAGTCCATTCGGATTTTATTAGCAATTGCTGCGTTTCATGATTATGAAATATGGCGGATGGATGTCAAGAGACTGCGTTCCTCAATGGCAACATTGATGAAGAGTTGTATATGATGCAACCGAAGGTTTTGTCGATCCTAAGGATGTCGATAAAGTGTGCAAACTTCAGCGTTCCATTTATGGATCAAGCAAGCATCTCGGAGTTGGAACCTTCGTTTTGATCAAGTGATCAAGAGCTTTGGATTTGTTCCAAACTGCTCTGAAGCTTGCATCTACAAGAAAGTGAGTGGGAGCTCGGTGGCGTTTACGGTACTATATGTGGATGACATATTGATTATTGGAAATGACATCAACATGCTTAACGATGTGAAGAGTTATTTGAACAAGTGTTTTCAATGAAAGACCTAGGTGAAGTCGCTTATATATGGGCATCAAAATCTATATAGATGTACAAAGACGCTCGATAGCTTTAAGCCGTAGTACATATCTAGACAAAGTTCCGAAAAGGTTCGTAATGGATAAGGCAAAGAAAGGTTCAGTGCCTATGTTGTCGTGTAAGATATTGAGCAAGGCTCGGTGTCCACGGTAAATGATAGGGAAGCTATGAGCAAAGTGCCTTATGCCTCGGCCATAGGTTCCATCATGTATGCCATGCTGTGTACTAGACCGGATGTGTCCAATGCTCTTAGTTTGACGAGCAGATATCAAAGTGATCCAGGAGTGGAACACTGGACAGTCGTGAAGAACATCCTAAAGTACATGAATAGGAATAAATAAATGTTCTTAGTCTATGGGGGTGATGAACAGCTTGTCGTAAAAGGTTACGTCGACGCTAGTTTTGACACCGACAAGGATGATTCTAAATCTCAGACAGGATACGTTTATATTTTGAATGGAGGAGCTGTGAGATGGAGAAGCTGCAAGCAAAGCGTGATCGCGGGATCTACAGTGGAAGCGGAATACATGGCTGCTGCAGAAGCGTCAAGTGAAGGAGTTTGGATCAGAAACTTCATCACTGATCTTGGCGTGGTTCCAAGTGCATTGGACCCACTGGAGATATTGTGTGACAACACTGGCGCCATAGCACTTGCTAAGGAACCAAGATATCATCCAAAGACCAAGCATATCAACCGCAAGTTTCATATAATCCGAGATTATATAGCAGATGGAGATCTGAAGATTAGCAAAGTACATACAGATCTGAATGTCGCAGATCCATTGACTAAACCTCTTCCACGTGTAAAACATGATCAGCACCTCAGTGCCATGGGTGTCAGATTGTTGCCAAATGTAAACTAGTTTATTGACTCTAGTGCAAGTGGGAGACTGTTGGAATTATGCCCTAGAGTCAATAATAAAGATGTTATTATTATAATTCTTGTTCATGATAAAGTTTATATTCCATGCTGGAATTGTATTAAGCGAAAACTTTAATACTTGTGTGGTTTGTGAACAACACTGTGTCCCTAGTACACCTCTATGGACTAGCTCATTGATCAATGATGGTTAAGGTTTCCTAACCATAGACATGAGTTGTCAATTGATAATGAGATCATATCATTGGAGAATGATATGATGGACAGACCCAAACTAAGCGAAGCAATTAGATCGTATCATCGTGTTCATCTTTGCGAAGCTTTTCCTATGTCAAATATTGTATTCCTTAGACCATGAGATAATACAACTCCCTGGTATCGGAAGAAAGATTTGAGGTCATCAAACGTCATCCTATGAGAGGGTGATCATAAAGGTGTCTCTCGGTGATCGGAAAGTATCTTGGGTTGTATGTATCGAGTCGATTTGTCCCTCCCAAGTCGGAGATATACTTGGGCCCACTCGTGTCGATATCAACACCGCTTGCAAGCATGTGGTTAAGGAGTTAATCACAAAGTGATATCGGATTACAACGAGTAAAATACTTGCCGTGAACGAGATTGAACTAGGTATGACTGAACGATGATCGAATCTCGGGCAAGTAAAATATCGAGACAAAGGGAATATATATGGGATTGATTGAATCCGGCATCGTGGTTCATCCAATATGATCATCGATGAATGTGTGAGTCAATATGGGTGCCCAGACCCGTTGATTATTGATAGAAGATCATGTCGCATATTCTCGAACCCGCGGTCACACATAACGTGTCTCGACGCTAGGATAGATTGGATAATTGGTTTATGAGTTTTTGTTGAGTCTCGGATGGGATCCGGACATCACGAGAGGTTCCGGTGGTCTAGAGAATAATATTCATATAAGGCGGTGCAGTTTTGGAGTTCGAATTGTTCCGGTTAATCGGTATTGTCTAAGCTTCTAGAACCTTCCGGAAGGGACCAACGTGGCCCCACCTTCCGGGGAGGGCATGGGCCTATGAGGGAGTGTCCTGGCCGCATTGGTGCAGGGCACAAGGCCCCATAGGGCCCAGCCGATCCTAGAGAGTTTAAATTGTTTAAACTAGAGATAGGGTTTCTAGAAGGAGAGTCCTTGCCCCCACTCTTCTCCCTTGGCCGCCCGAGGCTTGGAGGAGGGGCAGGGCTGGCCGCCCTCTATATATAGAGGCTGGTGCGCCTCCCCTACACCTTTCCTCCAAACCCTAGTTGCCTGCGCCTTCCTCTCTCCCTCCGATCGCTTGTAGCGAAGCCTCGCAGAAATTCTCCACCATATACACCACGCCGTGTTGTAGATCCAATCTATCTCTCCACCATACTTGCTGGTCCGAGGAAGGAGGAGACATCGAGGTGCCGGTGTGTGCATCTCACGGAGGCACCGCCACTTGTGGTGCTAGATCGGATCGGATCGCGAGGAGGAGAAGCGAAATGCGACTACATCACCCACGTTCGGAACGTTCACTGTGCGAATCTTCAAGGGTATGAAGATCTAATCCAATCTCTCTCGTTGATTGCATCTCCTAGATTAGATCTTGGCTTTCCCTCTATTCGCATCCGTAGAAAATTTTGATTTACTATGTCGCGAAACCCTTTACTATTTTCAGGTGCAGCTGTCACATCCCAAGATTTTTCCAAATCTTGTAATGTGAAAATAAATGAATAAAATAAAACTTTGTTTGATTTTCAGGGCCAGAAGAAACTTTTTGAATTCAATTGGGACTTCAAAACCTATTTGGATCAAATAAAATCCTAAAGGAATTTAAAAGAGTAAACATTTGAGAAAAGAAAATAAAATGTTTTGGAATTACTATTTTGGATCTTTTAAATAAAAGGTTTTGACTTTCAAAAGAAAAAGTGGATTTATAATGAAGATTATTTTACATAGCCAAATTAAAATAACAAGGAATTAAACCTTGGCCAAGTATTTAAAATAAAATATTTTGTTTTGAATAAAATAGCAAAGGTTTATTTAAATAAATTAATAAGGATTTAATATCTAATTTTATTTAATAAAAGGTTTTATCAATTTAATTGAAACAACAAAACATATTAAATTGTTTAAAATAAGTTTTCCAAATATTTATATTCACAATTAATACCTACTAAAGTGTTTTGGCTTTATTTTAGATTTCAAAATAAATATCTCAATAAAACAAATCTTATTTGATTTAATAATGAAGGTCTATTATATTTAATTAATAATGGACCCTAAAATAAAGTGTTATTTTGTTTTAAAACAAGTTTTCAAATATTCTTTATTTCCCAAATAAAACCTACAGATTTGGTTTTGAAAATATTTAGGTTTCAAATAAATATTTTATTAATAAAATCAAACTCTATTTTATTTAAATAACTAAGGCCCATTTTATCCAATTATTAAAGGACCCTAAAATAAAGTGTTATTTTGTTTTGAACAAGATTCCAAATGAATTTTATTTTCAAATAAAACCTACTGGTTTGATTTTGAAAATATTGGGATTTCAAATGAAGATTTTATTAATAAACAACAAAAACTCTATTTAATTAATAAACCATGGCCTACTTATTTAAGTAAGGATGGAACCTAAAAAGATTAAAGTATTATTTATTTTATTTAGGATTTTTGGTTCAGGTTACTAAACAGAACCAAATTCTTAGTTACAATGTTTGGTGAAGATTTGAATTGTTTTGAATGCTTGAGAATTGTTTGAAATAACAAATCAGAAAATAGAAATATAAAAGGAAAAAGAATTTAGACAGAAAAAAAAAATAAAACAGCCCACCAATCTGGCCCAACTAGCCCAACACAGCCCAATCCAGCCCAGCTTCCTCCCTCCCCGAAGGAAAACGATTTGCACCCATATTCTGACCCGCTAAGCGGTGACAAGTGGACCCCTCACTCCTTTTTCCCACCTCGGCCCCACATCCCTAGCCATCGTCTTCAACGAGACGCCGTCGCCTGACCAAGCGGAGGGATTACTCGGGCGATTGATTGCACATGAAAGAGGCTTTGATTTCTCGTAATAACCACGCCTTTAAACACCAAAGACATCCTCTCTCGCCCTCTCCCTCCTCAAGCACGCCCCAGCGCTGAATTTTGCCCTGCATTTCCTCTGTCTCCGACGACCGTTCTCGCCGATTCCGGCCAACACACTCCACTCCCTGCCTTCTCGAGCACCCTAGCAACTTCCCCACTCCCAGACGCTTCTCCCCGTGTCCTTCACTCGACCACGGACGCCCCAGAACTTTGGCTTGGACTAGCTCTGAGCGCCGCCGCGTCTGTCGTCTTCTCCGACGAGCTTTCCAGGTAAAAATCCGGCCGCACCTTTGCTTCTCGATCATGCTAGCATCTTCGCCTTGGTCTTGCGCACCTAATCGTGCCCTCCATTTGGCTTCTCATGATCGACAGCGTCGCCTCCGACCGCAACCAGGACCACCTGACGCTGTTCGCAACTCCGGCGAGGAATTACTGCAACCCTAGTGCGCCCCTTGACCAACCGCGAGTACCTTGAGCTTCGCCGTGTTCTCCTGAGCCTGGTGAGCATCTTCTTACCCTTTATTGCTTCCTGCCTCGCCAGCGCCGCGGCCAACTGGTCGCTCCGCCGCTCGCCGATGACCTCGCGCCGCCAGTTCATGGCTATTAGATAAGAGCCGTCCGATATCAATCGAGTGGATGTGATAGAATAACTTAAACGCGAAGGGGTATGTGATCTAGGCCATATGATCTGCTTAGATCCGACGGTCTGCACCGTGATCCACCCCGAAACGGTAGTGGCGAATTAGATTATGACGCGTGGCATCAGATGATCTGAAATAGAATTTGAAATTAGAATTTGATGCCATTTTCAAACCCTTATAACTTTTGATCCACACGTCCAAATTTGGCAAATTTTATATCAATGGATTCAGGAGAACAAGCCCTAGCCAACTATGGAATTAGTTTAGCAAATAGTATCTGTTTGTTTGCTCATTTTTGCAGATTCATTTGTATGCTTGTTTAGAGTATAAAAATTGTTTAAAATTGAATTTAAGGATAAAACCTTTTCAAATTGAATTGTTGTGACCTTACTGACCCTAGGAACCAACCCTTGGTGTTAAAAATGATTTTTGAAAGATTTAGGTTGGATTACTTGACTTAGCCATTTTCTAGCCAAATAAAAAGAATGGTTTTTGTTATAAAAATGTTTATGGAAAGGAAACTTTAAGAAAATGGTTTGATCAAACCCACTGACCCAAAACACCAAGTTTTGCAAATTAGCAACTCATTTGGTGAACAACTTAAGAGTTTTGCCTTGATAAAAACATTTTTCACCACATGAAATGATGAATGGATTTAAAAGTGGTTTTGGATAAAACCCATTTGCTAATGACTTTGCCACTTTGGTAAATGACCAATTTGGATCTTACAAAGTTTAGAAGCCCCATAGAGACCCCTTTGCAAAATAAAACTATCTTGTGCATGCTCCCATGCATAAATTGGTTTTCTTTGTCTTGTGTGTGTGAATTTGTTTGAGTGATTATTGGTTGGAATGTAAATTGAATTGGTGTTTGCTTGATTGACTTGTAGTGAAGTGTGAGACTAGCAAGATCAAGGAGTGAACTACCATTCCCTTCCAAAAGGCAAGTGATGCTTCATACTTTCTATCCCATTACTTTCACTATGCATTAGTGATTTTGCTAAGTAAAACTTGCATGGATTTTGCTAAGTATAGACCTTGCTATAAGAAAACCTAGTAGATGAATCCTTAGTAGGATTTTCCTAAGTTAAAGATTCCTACTACTATCAAGCTTAGCCTAGCTAATAGAAAACATGGGTGGAATATATATTCACACTATGGAAAAATATTCTAAGTCTGAGGACTTAGGTTTTGTTTAATAAAACAACTAAGTTAATGAATCACCTGGGTGGAAATGGAAGGATTGGGTTATGTTAAGTGGTTACACAAGACCATGGACCTGGCTTGTGTATCTCACTTGTGGATGGCCACCCTGGAAACAAAGGGATTTGAGATGTCAAATGTTGAGAAGCTTCAAGTGCAACCACTTGGCAATATGGGCTCTGCCATGATCATATAGGTTGCAAGAACTTAGCCAAATGGACAGTGGGTGGTAGTGTTTGATAGGTTGGAACGCGTCCATTTTGGTCTAAGGGAAGGCTTCTGAAAGATCTTGTCTTGGGAAACCAAGTCTTGTGGGTAAAGTGCACCACCTCTGCAGAGTGTGAAATCTAAGTACTTAGCCATGTCCCTGGTAAAGGACAATTTGAGCAACAAGACATGGAAGAAATCAAGAATCTCATCATTCAAATTTCTAAGTTAAAACTTGTGGTTTGAACAAGGGTTGTCTGAATTCTTCAATCATTGATGGAGAGATGGCTTGGTACAAGGATCTTGAAATCTTTGATTGACAAAAATGATTTTGACAAGCAAAAACTTAGTATTTTCAAAATGATAAGAAAAATCTATTTTTAGCAATGCAAGCCTCAACTCCACTTAGCCAAATGCATATAGATGATAGACTCCACTATACTACCATAGTATCACTTGCCAATACAATTCAAATGTATTGACCCTTGTGGCTGTAACTTGTATGTTGCAGGTTTGATTGTTTTTAGTGAATATTGATTGATTAGGATTACAAAGTCTACAACCAACATCTGCCTGTGGCACTTTGAAGATGAAGGACCCATGACTATAGTTATTCCGCTGCAATGTAATGTAATAGCCAAATGAGCTATGTTTGATGTAATAAACTTATGTTATTCCTGGTTATAAAGTTATATTATGGCCTTTGTTTCTTGATATTACATCTTAAATGTGGATGCTAGCTATTGATCCAGGGACTAGCATTGTAAAACACAGGAAGAATCTACCTTTTTAGGTTGAGACCCCTACAGCAGCCGAACTGACAACTCAGTTGTTAAGGCTTGCAAGTATTCTTTGGCTCCCCTTGTGTCGAATCAATAAATTAGGTAATACTACCCGCGAAGACTGTTGCGATCCCCTACACTTGTGGGTCATCAAGACTATTTTCTGGCGTCGTTGCCGGGGAGCATAGCTTTATTTGTAAGTTCACTTGGATCTATTATTGTTCACTGCTACTCCTTTCATCACAGGGAAGTCTCGTGATGGGAAGTTCCTTATTTTACCATCCACTACAAGAACAGGTACAATCCTAAACACCTCTGTTGCTCTTGATTCACTGTTTGTTATAAGTAAGCTTGTTACGCCACCACCACATACTCATGCTACACACACTGCTACTACTGCTGAATCTGAAACTGCTTTTGATACTCATGATGTTACTTCTACTGTGCTTGATGCGAGTGGTTCATTAGGTCCTTTTATAGATGCTACTATGGCTAGTATAGGAAATACTGAAACTCCTAGTGAAGACATTGTTACACCTGTTAGCTCACCTGAGTCTAGTGAGGGTTATGATATTAATGATGGTTACATTGAGTTCACTGATGATTTTGTTGAAGATGTCCCCTGATTTTAAGATGTCCCCTGATCCTAAGTTTTCCACCTCTCCCATAGATATTAAAGATGAAGATTATGATTTCTCTCTTGATTTATCTTATTTAGATATTGTTGAGGAAGAACCTTTCTGTGGGACTGAAAATGAGAGTGTTGTGGCTCATATGAATGAGCTTTCTACTATGAGTGCTTTGTTCTATGATGATTTTAAGATGTGCAAGTACTTTGTTGCTAAGATCTTCCCTTTTTCACTAAAAGGGGAAGCTAGGGCTTGGTTTAATAGATTACCTCCTGGTTCCTTTGATAGCCCTGATTGCTTGATTGCTTCTTTATTCCAGAAATATTTTCCTCCCAGTGCTAGACATGCTGCTTTGCAGAGACTTTTTTATTTTAAACAGGGAGAAGAAGAGAAATTGCCTAAGTCATGGACAAGGTTTTGTGCCTTGATTCATGCACATCCTGGATGTCCATTACCTAAGAATGAGCTTCTTGATATTTATTATAATGGACTAACCGATGATTCTAGGACCTACCTAGATAGCTTTGCTAACTGTGTTTTCAGGAAAAGAACTCCTACAGATGCTGAAGAATTAATGACTAAGATAAGTAAGAATTATGATGATTGGACTTCAACTGAGCTGAATACACCTGAGCCTATTACTCCTGAACCAGTTGTGCCTGAACCAGTTCCAACACCAACAACAAAGAAGAGGGGAGTTATTGCACTAAATGATGAAGTGATGAAGGAATCTAAGAAGTGTCTAAAGGAGAAAGGTATTAGAGCTGAAGATGTGAAGAATCTACCTCCTATAGAAGAGTTATGTAAGCCAATTCTCCACTATTGAGGTACACTCTCTCCACTTTAATGAAGGTGATATTCCCTATGGTAAGACTCCAGATCAATGTTTAGAAGAATTTGACACAATTATTGTTAAACAAGGTAATTTTAATAAACAAGTTTAGAATCATTTATTGGAAAACTCTAGAGCTATCCATGAGTTGAAAGATATTGTGGAAATAACTTCTAATGATATTAAAATGATTTGTAAACAATTTCAAATAGTTCAAACCCAACTTGATCAACTTGCTAAAGTACAAAAGGATATGCTAGTCAATGCCTGAGGAAATAAACATGCTTATGGAATTAGAACTAGGAGTGGTATAGCTACTCAAGACCCTTTATACCCTGAAGGACACCCTAAGAGAATTGAGAAGGATTCCCAACAAGGTGAGAATAGTGGTAGTCCTCATAAGAAAAAGAAAAAGAAACATAAAGTAGTTGAGGAACCACTTGAACCTGCTGTAGATCCTAATAGTATATCTGTCTCTGATGCTGAAACTGAGAGTGGTAATGATAAAAATGATGCTCCTGATAAGGAGGAAGGTGAGGAAGAACCTAAGAAGAACACAAAGAATACTAGGTACACTAAGGAAGATTTTATTGCTAATAAACATGGTAAAGAGAGAGAACCTTGGGTGCAGAAACCTATGCCTTTTCCAGGTAAGAAACACAAGTCAAAGGAGGAAGAACACTACAACAAGTTTTGTGAGTGGATGAAAACTTTATTTTTGCAAATTCCTTTGACTGATGCTATTAAGTTGCCTCCTTATTCAAAGTATATGAAGGATATTATCTCTAATAAAAGGAATATTCCTAATGAGGATATTTCTAATTTGCTTGCTAATTACTCCTTCAATGGTAAGGTTTCAAAGAAACTTGGTGATCCAGGTATACCAACTATTCCTTGCTATATTAAGAACAATTATGTTAGAACTGCTTTATGTGATTTGGGAGCTGGAGTTAGTGTTATGCCTTTTTCTCTCTATAAGAGGCTCCAGCTAGAAAAGTTGATACCAACTGATATATCTTTGCAAATAGCTGATAAGTCAACTACTATTCTTGTTGGTATATGTGAGGATGTTCCTGTTCAAGTTGCTCATAATTGCATGGTTTTAACTGATTTTGTTATGCTTGAAATGCCTGAAGATGATAATATGTCTATTATTCTTGGGAGACCTTTTCTTAATACTGCAGGTGCTGTCATCAATTGCAATCAAGGAAAAGTATCATTAAATATTAATGACAAAGAGCACACTATCTATTTCCACAAGAAGGTTGCTAAGAGATATTGCCTGAATTCCATTGAAAATATTGAGAGCATCAAGGTTGGAGAAATATATTGTCCCATTCCACGAGAAAACTTTGAAACTATTATGATTGGGACCGTTGCTATCAAGTATGAGGTAACTTAATCACCTTGTGGAATGCAAAGTTTTGTTTCATATAAGATTGTTTTGGTAACAAGACTTGATTAACCTTGTTAACAAAAGGATTCTAATGAACAAAATAATGTTTCCACTGTGGTTATACTTGCTTTCTTTTACTTTTCTCCTTCCTAGTCTTTGCCTTTCATTTGCTAGCTTTGGTTTTGTTAGTTGTTTGTTTGTTAGAGTTTCTTAGTGTTGTTGTAGTTTGGCTTTTGGTTTGCTTTTGCTTCTTCTGAAAAAACTATATCCGCGAGAAAATCAATTTTCATACCCTGAAAATTGGCCAAAAATAAAGTTTCCCAAAAAATCCTAGAAAATTCAAAATAATTTGTTCCTCGAAAAAGGGGCAGAGAGACACCTGAAGTGACCCAGGGGGCCACCCCAGGCCACCACACCCATGGTAGGTGCGACATACCAGGGGGTGGCGCCTAGGGGGCGGGGTTGGCCCACCTGGGCCCCTCCAGGCTGCCTCCTCAAAGCCACATTCTTTCTCTCTCCCGAAAAACAACGGAAAACTTGCTCAAGCTCGAGTTCTTGCTGTTATTGCTCGCGATTTTCGATCTCCTTGTTCAGCCCATCTCAAGTGCTGATTTTTGGAGGGATTGCTCCTTCGTATGTGCCTCCTCCACTTGTCCAACTAGATTTGTGATTGGTAGATTGTATCTTGAGTATTTTGGTGCCATAGGTGTCAGGTTGCTTGAGCTTTCATGCTTGTTATATGCTTAGAAATTTCATTTTGATGCATGTGTAGTCCTCTAGCAAGTTGCTATAGTAGTTACTCATCATTTATCAACTTAGAAATCACTTGGTTTTATGTTTGTCTAAAAATTTCAGAATTAAAGAAAGGTCATGGACAACCATACATTTGGTGAAATATTTGAGAATGATGCACCTAGAAGGGCAAGGCTTCCAAGGTCATCCACCAGTACTAGAACCTCATACAATGAGGATCTCATTACTTCACGATTTGGTGACGAGGGAGACGAAGGGGATACGCACCCCTCCACCTTTCCTTGCCAAACTTTCTTGCGGGCTATTGGGATTCTTAATGATTTTATGACCTTGGTTCGGAAGGCTGGACTAACAAGTTACATGCAGGATGAGAGTGCACAATATGCTTTGCTCACTAAAACATTTGTGGAGAGCTTTTCTTTTACTAACAGCGCATTCAAGCCTGCTGTGTCTTTCAAAATTTATGGCAGGGCTCATTCTATGACTCTGAAGCAATTTTGCAAGGCCCTGGGACTTGGTACAGCTGGGTCATCAAAGAAGATTCCATCTCTACCCGCTGATTTGTTGGAGCTTTACCGAGGAATAACAAATGATGATGACCGCAGAGCTCAGCGAGGGAAGATAAAGAATATTCAACTCCCGGCCATCAGGTACTTTTCCTACTATGTTGCCACTAGTGTTCTTGGTAGGGAGAACACTAGTAATATTTCCAACTATCAATTGGACTTCTTAGCTGCTGCGCTCAACAATGAAGATAAGTATAATCTTGGTTCTCTCATTGCTCGTTGTTTAGCTGCTAAGGGACCCATTTATGGGGGAATTATTGCTACTCATATTGCTGATGCCTTGAACATTGCTATTGATCCACATGATACAGATTTGGATCCTCAGAGGCTTGATCTTGCTGCCATGAAGGCACACCACGTTGTCACCACTGGCTCTACTCTTGAGAACTTGGTTTATAGAATGTTGTTTATTGACGGGGAAGAGAGAGAGACCCCTCTATCCCAAACCACTTTGTTTAGTATTTCTTAGGGACCTTGGTCACGCTCGAAGGAGGAGATGGATGACAAGCTGCGCTCTCTTAACTTCCACGGGCACTATCAGGAGGAAGCACCATCATACGACCCCTCTGCGTATTACACAGGGGAGGCCTCGAGCTCATACCAGGACGAGGGAGCTTCCTCGACATACTACGGAGGTGCATCCTCTTGGGCACCATGGGATTGAGCCCCACTTAGCCCAAAAGCCTAAGCTTGGGGGTAGGTATACCGACATCACACTCATTTATATATCATGTTCGGTCGGTTCTTTGTATATCCATTGTTTTGCTTTCTTTTTGGTTCTTGTTGCTTCTTTCTCAAAAACACAAAAATAGAAAAAATATTTTCGTTGTTTCTCTTGGTTTGTTTCTTTGCTTTGGTTTGCCTTAAAAGAAAAATCCAAAAAGATTTTGCTTCTTGTTTGGTTTGCCTTTTTCTTTGTTTGGTTTGGTTTTGCTTTGTTTGCTTTCTTTAAAAAATCGAAAATACCAAAAATACTTGTTGTTCTTCTTTGGTTTTGTGAGTTCTTTGCAGGGTTCAGCCGTCCTCGGTGTATTTTGGTTTCATGTTAATATTCAAGTCACACAAGTGAAGGGCAATAATGTAGACTAAGACAACTCTAGGTGTGGTAAGAGGCTGGTAACGAACTCTATTTGTTTCATTTTTGTACATATACTCATCATTGTGAGCATGCTTAGTCTGTTCATTGTAAGGAGTGTGTTACTCATGGATGCTTAGTAGTTCTTGCCTGTCTATGATTAGCTCCAGCTTGCTAATAGTTTATAGCATGTCATATGAATGTTTGCTTGCATTGCTTTATTCATATTTTGGTATGATATTGTGGTATCCTCCTCTGACTTTTCACGAGAATCGACTAGGCACATGCTCATGCATGCATATGACTAATCAATAGTCAGTAAGCCTTGATGATTTATTTTGCCTCAGAGTTCTTGTATCATTTTCAAGCCATAATTAGTCCTGTTTTGTTGCAAGCATGATTATGACAGCTATTGCTCTCTCGTTTGTCGCTCCCTCTCTATTGCTAGCCTTCACTTGCACTGAGTATGTGCTCTACCTGTGCTTCCAACTCCCCAAAACCGATATTGCCAGCTGTGTCCACCATACCTACCTATTAGCATCATTTGCTACTACAACGCATATTCCATATGTCGTGTTTTCTTCCAAAATAAAATGTTTATCTGTTTTGAGAAAGTTAGTTAGTAAAGCTCTCACGAACTTGATGACACACTTTATTACTTGCGCTTAATAATCTTGAACCATTGTGACTAGTCCATGAAAGTTATATGCTTGCTAATTATATGCTGGGAGTCAGCAGAACCGTGTTGTCACGGGGAACGCTTTCAACACCTTTTGGATATCCTATCAAGTTGATACTTTGATCTTTTGTCTACGGATGTCGACGATGTGAAATAAAAATGGAGCTTGTGAGTTCATGGAGTTTATACATTGTGTTAGATAAACGTCTGGGCCGCTAGCCTAAGCCATGCCTAATCATGGTGGAAACTTGCAGCATCACCATAATGAGCATCTATGAAGCATCCTCAATAAAAAGCTATGCATATTGTAAATAAAAAGACCGTTGAGATGCTCATTGTCTGCTTGCCATGTCATTTTGGTTATGGGAAGGCTCCTCTACCATGTGCAAGGGGTACCCCGTTGGTGGTTCTCTATGATATGCATGTATGAACAATGACAAGAACTTGCAGGTAACCAAAGTTGAGTAGCATGCGGAGCGTCCCTCGTACTCAAGGGACCTGGGATTTCCAGTCTATGGTCTGTCAATCATATGATTCAGAGTGGACCTCACTTTCACCTTAACCACATGAAGATGCCTATGATAGGGGCAATGAGAGCTCAAAGCTAATGAGTACCTTCCTTTCAACATTTGGAAGCCTTTCAAACTCTCCAAAACCGTTTTCACAACTTTTTTGAGTCACCACTTATTCTATGAGCACCTTCTTGAGAGCATAGTTGTCATTCTTGTGTTTGTTTCAAAACTAGGTTAATTATGTCATGACTTTGATGCTTGTATCTCTGATATCTTTATCTCTAGTCTTCACTTGAACTTCACAGGTGCCTTGGCATTTATATTGTGCTCTTCAAACAAAGGCAAGTGAGATACCACTCTATCATACCTTACTATGAGCATTGCAATGTTGCTTATGTGTCACATCCCAAGATTTTCCAAATCTTGTAATGTGAAAATAAATTAAAAAAATAAAACTTTGTTTGATTTTCAGAGCCAGAAGAAACTTTTTGAATTCAATTGGAACTTCAAACCCATTTGAATTAAAATAAACCTAAAGAGAATTAAAAAGATAAACATTTAATAAAAGGAAAAATAAAAACATTTGGAAATACTATTTTGAAACAATTAAATGAAAAGATTTGTCTTCAAATGAAATAAGAAGTTTTATAAATAAAGATTATTTAATAAAGGCAAATTAAACCTTGACCAAACTTTGGGAATTAAAACATTTAGTTTTGAATAAAAATAACAAAGGTTTATTTAAAATAAAATAATAAGGAATTAATATCAAAATTTATTATGAAAGGTTTTACTATTTTAATTAAAACATCAAGACTTATTAAATTGTTTAAAATAGGTTTTCCAAGTATTTTATATTCTCTAATAAAACCTACTAAAGTGTTTTGGCTTTATTTTAGATTCAAAATAAATATCTCAAATAAAATAAATCCTATTTGAAATAATAATGAAAGTCTATTATATTAATTAATAATGGACCCTAAAATAAAATGTTATTTTATTTTAAAACAAATCTCAAGTATTCTATATTTCCCAAATAAAACCCACTAATTTGGTTTTGAAGATATTTAGTTTCAAATAAAGATTTTATTAATAAAATCAAACTCTATTTGATTTAATAACTAAGGCCCATTATATATAATTATTATTGGACCCTAAAGCAAAATAATATTTTGTTTTAAACAAGTATCCAAGTATTATTTACTTCCAAATGATACCTACTGATTTGATTTTGAAAATATTTGGATTTCACATAAATATTTTATTAATAAACAACAAAAACTTTATTTAATTAATAAACCATGGCCTACTTATTTAATTAAGGATGGAACCTAAAAAGATTAAAGTGTTATTTATTTTATTTAGGATTTTTGGTTCGAATACTAAATGAACCAAATTTGTAGTTACAATGTTTGGTGAAGATTTGAAATGTTTTGAATGGTTGAGAATTGTTTGAAATAACAAATCAGAAATAGAAAGAAAAAGAAAAGAATTAGATAGAAAAAATAGAACAGCCCAACAAATCTGGCCCAGCTCATTCAACTAAACCCAATGTTCACCTCCCTATTCCCGAACCGTTTTCTGCCTCAAAAGAAACCGCCTTGAGAGGGTGACAAGTGGACCCTCCCTTCTCCCTTTCTTTCCTTTGCCAGTGACCCCACCCTCTTGTTCATCTTTCTCACCCGCCTCGACTTCTCCCCTGCCATTGATTCCTCGGCTTAATTCGCCTTGATACCACGAGTAAAAGCCGTAGTGAGCACGCGTGATAAATCGCCAGTCACTCCTCTCCGTTTCCCCTCTGGTTCCAGTTCCTCTCCGCCCCAGGGCTGCTCCAATTGACCACTGCAACCTCACCAACTCCGGCGACCTTCTCTAGCAAAATCCGGCGAACCACGGCCGCCCCTCGACTCCCTCTACACGCAGGCATATTCACCACATCCAGGCGCATCCGCCTGTACCCTTTGTACGACCGCGGGCGATCCAGTGTCGCACTACAACCTCCAGACCGCCGTTGCCTCCGCCCGAGTAGTCCCACTGTGAGACCAGACTCCTCTTCACCCCTATGATGCACATACTGCTCCCTCTTACGAACCTAACGGTACCATCTACTGGTCTTAGGGCGCTCCCTATCCTCGCCCACGACGACCTCCTGAACCGACCGAAGTACAGCTCATCTCCGGCGAGCGATTGCCGTCCACCCCGAGCACCCCTTCGACGGAGACAACCACGTTGAGCACCAGCACTTCATGGCGATCACTGTGAGCATCTCCCCACCCTACTTTGCTTCTGTACCTGGCGCCCGTCATCGATCGCTCGCTGGCCAACCGCCGCCGCCGCCACTTTGTGGTTGATCGATCAGGACCGTTCGATTTAGATCAGACGCGTAGAAACATATGACTTAACGAAGGGGTATGCATCGATCTGAGCCACGCGTTGATAGTTAGATCCAACGGCCAACGTCGCCGATCCGGCCGAACCGGTATCGCCCAGTAGGATAACGACGCGTGTCAGTAGTTGAGTTAAAACAGATTTTTGAAATCAGATTGATATGCAATTTTCAAACCATTGTAACTTTCAAACAACACGTCCAAATTTTGCAAATTTTATATCAATGAAATCAGGAGAACAAGCCCTAGCCAACCATGGCCTTAGTTTAGCAAATAGTATCTATTAGCTTGTTTAAATTTGCAGAAACTTTTGTGAGCTTGTTTAGAGTATAAAAATTGTTTAAAATTGAATTTAAGGATAAAACCTTTGCAAATTGGTTTGTTGTGACCTTCTGACCCTAGGAACCAACCCATGGTGTTAGAAATGATTTTTGTAAAATTTAGGTTAGATTACTTGACTTAGTCATTTCTAGCCAAATAAAATTGTTGATTTTATTATAAAAATGTTTTGGAAAAGAAAACTTTGAGAAAATGGTTTATACCAAAACTACTGACCCAAAAACACCAAGCTTTGCAATAGCAACTCATCTGGTGAACAACTTAAGAGTTTTGTCTCAATAAAACATTTTTCACCACATGAAATGATAAATGGATTTAAAAATAGTTTTGGACCAAACCCTCTTGCTAATGACTTTGCCACTTTGGTAAATGACCAAATTGGATCTTACAAAGTTTAGAAACCCATAGAGACCCTTTGCAAAATAAAACTATCTTGTGCATGCTCCCATGCATGACTTAGATTCCATTACTTTGTGTGTGTGAAGAATTGTTTGTTTGACTTTGGTTGGAATGTAAATTGAATTAGTGTTTGCTTGATTGACTTGTAGTGAAGTGTGAGACTAGCAAGATCAAGGAGTGAACCACCATTCCCTTCCAAAAAGGCAAGTGATGCTCATACTCTTGGTCCCATTATTTGTACTATGCACTAGTGATTTTGCTAAGTAAAACTTGCATGGATTTTGCTAAGTATAGATCTTGCTATAGGAAATTCTAATAGATGAATCCTTAGTAGGATTTTCCTAAGCTATGATTCCTACTACTATCAAGCTTAGCCTAGCTAATAGAAAACCTGGGTGGAAAATATATTCGAGCTATGGAAAAATCTCTAAGTCTGAGGTCTTATGTTTTGTTTAATAAAACAACTAAGTTAATGAATCACCTGGGTGGAATGGAAGGATTGGGTTATGTTGAGTGGTTACACAAGGCCGGGAACCTTGTGTATCTCACTTGTGGATGGCCACCCAGGAAACAAAGGGATTTGAGATGTCAAATGTTGAGAAGCTTCAAGTGCAACCACTTGGCAATATGGGCTCTGCCATGATCATATAGGTTGCAAGAACTTAGCCAAATGGACAGTGGGTGGTAGTGTTTGATAGGTTGGAACGCGTCCATTTTGGTCTAAGGGAAGGCTTCTAAAAGATTTTGTCTTGGGAAACCAAGTCTTGTGGGTAAAGTGCACCACCTCTGCAGAGTGAAAAATCTAAGTACTTAGCCATGTCCCTGGTAAAGGACAATTTGAGCATCAAGACATGGAAGCAATCAAGAATCTCATCATTCCAATTTCTAAATTAAAATCGTGTGGTTTGAACCAGGGTTGTTTGAATTCTTCAATCATTGATGGAGAGATGGCTTGGTACAAGGATCTTGAAATCTTTGATTGAGAAAAATGGTTTTGCCAAGCACTTCAGTCTTTCATTGGTAGATGCCTTGGAAAGTAATTTGTCAAAACAAAAACTTAGTATTTTCAAAATGTTAAGAAAAATCTATTTTGAGAAATGCAAGCCTCAACTCCACTTAGCCAAATGCATGTAGATGATAGACTCCACTATACTATTATAGTATCACTTGCCAATACAATTCAAATGTATTGACCCTTTGTGGCTGTAACTTGTATGTTGCAGGTTTGATTGACTTTAGTGAAGATTGATTGATTAGGATTACAAAGTCTACAACCAACATCTGCCTGTGGCACTTTGAAGATGAAGGACCCATGCTTATAGTTATTCCGCTGCAATTTAATGTAATAGCCAATGAGCTATGTAAGATGTAATAAAAATTATGTTATTCCTGGTTATAAAGTTATATTATGACCTTTGTTTCTTGATATTACATCTTAACTGTGGATGCTAGCTATTGATCCAGGGACTAGCATTGTAAAACACAGGAGGACTCTACCTTATTAGGTTGGGACCCCTACAGATGGTATCAGAGCATTGTGTTGCCTGTAGGATTTGTAAACCCTAGGATTGGACAAAACCCTTCGAAAAAAAATAAGAGTTATATTTGATCCAAAACTTATTTACAAAAACACTTGTAACCTCTTTCCTTAACCATTTTGGTTCCAACTCTACATCTCTTCTACTTCAACTTGATGGAAAAACCTACCCATGGCCAAAGACTACACCATGTGCAAAGGACTACTTCAACATCTTCAACTCTAATGACTTCAACTTCTTCAACTCTAATGACTTCAACATCTTTAGCATGTTCACCAAGGACTTCCAACTTGGATACCACTAAGGACTACAAGTGAAACAAGGAAATCTTACTCAAGATTTAGAGACTGAGGGAATGCAAAATAAGAAGGAACCATCAACAATTTTGAAGTATTGTGACCAAGAGTTTTCTCAAGGAAACCAAGATCTTATACAAGAAGAACCACGAAGGATGGAAAGATCACAAGTAAACCATATAGATGGACCACCATATTGAAGTTAAGGCAAAACCACCAACTTATGTGGTTTAACCAAAAATATTTTGTTGCCTAAGTATGTGTTTGAACTTTGTTGTTTGAGTGAAATGTTTGTTTGTGATTGCTTGCAATTGCTTGTGTGAATTGTGATGTGTGTGATTATAAACATTTCCTTAGAGATATTTTGCCTATTCTAAACTCCCTTCAACCCAAACAGATGACTACTCCAAGAAACTCCAACAGCAAGGTTGATGACAACAACAACCAAGATAACAACATGAGAGAACTTATAGCAACCTAAAACCAGTTGAGCCAAGAGACAACTCAACTTTTAGCCAACAACAATGGACTAGACCCAGCCATACAAAGGATTTTGAGACTTCAATCCCAATTGTTGCAAGGATTAGTTACTCAAGTAATCAGCATGAGAGAAAACTTTTCCCAAAGAGCTAAAGTCAACAAGGATGACAAAGATGTTAATCCAGAAGGAACCCAAGCTAGCAATGTTTTTAGAGACAAAGATCATGCATCCAAGGAACAAGAAGATCAATGCCTCAAGAAGAGAGAAAGATCTCCCACCTATGAAGAACATGAACTAGAAGAACTCCTAGCTTTGGAGAGACCCAAAAAGAATAAGAAAGACATAAGCCAGTTGCAATGTTACAATTGCAAAGAGATGGGACACTATGCTAATGAATGCCCAGAAAAGAATGAATAAGAAGAAAATGCAAATAATGGCAGAAATCTATCAAAACAGACCAGCAGGTAGAAACCGATTTTTGCGATGACCTTATGTTGCTCAAATAAAAAAATGTTGAACTAACGAAAGTTAGCTAACATACTGGGGGATTTATTCGTAAATTTTCAGCTCAATCCGAGTTACAGAGACTCCTCATGAATTTTTTTGGTAAAGGACAGAAATCTGTTTCGGGACAGCAACTCCCCAAATCTTACTTCCCTCTCATTAGAGGTCATTCTTGGCACAAAAAGCAAACAAAAAGGATAATGAGAGGTCATTACTGTAGTAATAACTTCCAAGACTCAAGGAAACTCTTGGATTATCTTCCAACAAGTATTTTTTTAATGCCTTTAAGTTAGGCATGAAAGTTTGAGAAGATGCTCACATAAGAAATATGAATTGAAGTAAAAGAGAGAATCAAGAAGCAAATTCGAAACACATTTAAGTCTAACCCTCTTCCTATGCATAGGAATATTGTATGCAAATAAATTCACAAAGAACAAAGTGACAGGCATAGGAAGATGAATCAAGGGCAACTTCAAAACTTTCACCACATAGAGAGGTGTTTTAGTACCATGAAAACTTCTACAACCATATTTTCCTCTCTCATAATAATTTTCAGTAGTCTCATAAATAAACTCAACAATATAGCTATCACATAAAGCATGCTTTTCATGATCTACAAACTCATAATCTCTATCAATCTCAAAAACAGTGGGATTAAAACCTCCACAGGTTTTATCCAAAGTAGATATTTCAAAAGGATCCACAGGAACATAACATTCATCCTCCTTTAGTAAGCATGGGTGGTAATCAAATAATGTAACGGATAAAGAGTTACTCTCATCAGAAGGTAGGCATGGGTAGATAATCCATTCTTCCTCCTTTTGTTCATCACTCTCCTCCTCTTTTTCATTTAATGAGCTTCCAGTTTCAACAATTTATTCTTCCATAGGCTCCTACAAGGCATTAGTCTCTTCCATTTGTGGAAAACATCTATTAAAATATTCTAGAATATAGCCATTTTCTTCCTTGTAATTATCAAAGCAAAATTTAAGTATCTCATAAACCTCAGATTCATAAGGTGCATCATCAGTATTTTCAAGCAAACTGGCAAGTTCAAATGCACCCTCGAAGGCAATAAATTCTTCAATTTGTTCCACATTATCACAGTCATAATTTATTTTAACATAAGAGGATATGGTAACATTATCATTATACTCACATTGAAAGGATAGGTGTTTATACCTCCTGCAGCAACAAGCTTTATCAAAGCAATAAGTAACATTATAAGTAGAGCACACGTCTCTAGCAATAGTATTCAACTTATCAATTTGTTCCCATAAGTGTTTCCCTTTTTGTGACAAACGGTGTTCCTTATAATAATACTTTTGTTCTTCCATGAACCCACCTAGCCAATAAGAACTACTTTCAAAGAAACCATCCATTGATAGAAAGCATGACAAAGCAAGGCAATAACAGACCAGCAACTAGAGCAGGAACTATTTTTTTTGTGTTTTTGAATAAAGGAAGGAAACAAAACTAGACTATTTTTTTTTTAGTTTTTGAAAAGAGGCGAACAAAACCAAGCAAAAGAAACTAAGCAAACTAAAAACAAAGTAAAGAGAAAGGAAGTGGAGGACTCCCCTTGTGAAGACGTCCTTAGCCTCCCCGGCAACGGCGCGAGAAAAACTTGTGATGGCGCTTTGTTGACGTGGGAGCTTCTTATTTATTCCCCGGCAACGGTGCCAGAAAAAGGCTTGATGAGTGCAGCAGCACTTCGTTGGGAGACCCCAAGCGGAAGGTATGATGCAGTTCAACATGCAAGTTTCCCTCAGTAAGAAAACCAAGGTTATCGAACCAGTAAGAGGAAGGAAATACCCCAAAGGTGATGCAAGCAACATGGAGACCTGCACAACACAAACTCAAGACTTTGACCCAACTAACAGTGAGTTTGTCAATCTCACCGGTTTGCTATAACAAAGGATTAAACGTATGGTGTGGAAGGTGATGATGGTTTGCAGCAAGTAAACAAGTAACAGTGTAAGATGTATCAATGGTAAAGATTGGACCGGGGTCCATAGTTCACTAGAGGTGCTCTCCTTAGATAAACAACATGGCATAAAGGGTAAACAAATTACAACAGGGCAATTGACAGGAACTGAGCAAGGCATAACAATGCAATACCAGACAAAAGATCCTATGAGATTCGATTGGGCAATACAACAATATACATAGACTGCCATTCAACTGCATCTATCACTAGAAGTCCACCTAGATGCATCGTTGATTTGATGTAGGAGCGCTTCGTTGGGAACCCCAAGAGCAAGGTGTGAAGCAACACAACGACAAGTTTTCCCTCGGTAAGAAACCGAGGTTATCGAATCAGTAGGAGGAAGGAAACATCATACAGGTATTGCAAGCTACGCGGAGACCCGCACAACACAAACTCAAGACTTTGCCCCAACGAATCAGTGAGGTTGTCATGCTCACTTGTTTGTTGTAACAAAGGATTAAATGTACCGTGTGGAAGGTAATGGTGGTTTGCAGCAAGTAAACAAGTAACAGAGGAAGATGTATCAATGATAAAGATTGGACCAGGGTCCATAGTTCACTAGAGGTGCTCTCCTTAGACAAACAACACGGCATGAAGGGTAAACAAATTACAGCAGGGCAATTGACAGGAACTGAGCAAGGCATAACAATGCAATTACTAGTCAGAAAGATCCTATGAGATTCGATTGGGCAATACAACAAGATACATAGACCGCCATCCAACTGCATCTATGACTAGAAGTCCACCTTCGTGTTATCATCCGAACCCCCTCCAGTATTAATTTGCAAGCAACAGACAACTGCTTTAAGCAAAGTGTGTAAGGTAAACAATCCACATGTTCCATGAATAAGAGACCGTTGTTTTATCCCTTGTAGCAACAATGCATCTACAACCGAAGAGATTTCTGTCACTTCCCTTGGAAACTAGAGGCATGAACCCACTATCAAGCATAAATACCCCCTCTTGGAGTCACTAGCAACTACTTGGCCAAGATAGCTACTAACAACAAAGAGCATGCAAGATCACAAACAACACAGACATGATAGAATCATAAAGACAAAACCATTAATCAAACCAACATAATAATCTCAATATCCATCAGATCCCCGCAAACACAACATGCATGATTACAAATAGATTAGATCTTGGTCATGAACGGAGCTCACAAGATCTATACATGAAAGCACAAAGGAGGAGATACAACCATCTAGCTACTACATGGACCCATAGTCCAAGGTGGAACTACTCAGGCATCATACCGGAGAGAAGGCCTCCGGGATGATCTACCCTCCGGCAGGGTGCCGGGAAGAACTTCAGATCCCCCGATCTAGGGACGATGGTGGCGGCGGCTACAGACGGTTTCGTGGAGATTTGATCGGGTGCTTAGGGTTTCTGCATCGGGGGCTTCTTATAGGCGAAGGGGGAGGCCGAGGATGCGGCCAGGAGGGCCAAACCCTACCTAGGCGCGGGGCAGGGCCCACCCGCGCCTAGGGGGTGGTTGTTTGCACTAGCCCGCTTCCTCGTCTCCCCTCTGGACTTCTTGTTCCCCACAGAAAGTAATTGACTTTGACGTTTGTCCCGTCCAATTCCGAAAATATTTTTTTACTAACTTTTCTGAAACCAAAAACAGCAGAAAATAGGCATCTAGCACTGTTGCAACTTGTTAGTAGGTTAGTACCAGAAAACATGTAAAAATCACCTCAAAGTGTCGACAAGTAAAGCAAAGTAGATACTAAACAAGCATGGAGCATCAAAAATTATAGATACGTTTCCAATGTATCAACATCCCCAAGCTTAACTCCTGCTCGTCCTCGAGTAGGTAAGTGATAAAAGAATAATTTTTGAGGTGACATGGACCCTCACAATAAAGATCCAACCATTTGCAAGCATTGAAAGATGGGATCAAAGAACTCTAAACATGTGCATGAAAGATGTAGTTCTAACAATAGGACATAGTAACAATCCATGCTGAAGGGTTTCGCGGCATAGTAAATCAAAATTTTCTACGGATGCGAACAGAGGAAAAGCCAAGATCTAATCTAGGAGATGCAAACAACGAGAGAGATTGGATTAGATCTTCATACCCTTGAAGATTCGCACAGCGAAACGTTCGTCGGAACGTGGGTGATGTAGTCGTACTCGCTTCTCCTCCTCGCGATCCGATCCGATCTAGCACCACAAGTGGCGGTGCCTCCGTGAGATGCACACGTGCAGCACCTCGATGTATCCTCCTTCCTTGGTCCAGCAAGTATGGTGGAGAGATGGGTTGGATCTACAACGCGACGGCGCGGTGCAATTGGTGGAGAATTTCTCCAGCAGGGCTCCGCCTACAAGCAGTCGGGAGGGAGAGAGGAGGGCAGCAGGGCGGCTAGGGTTGGAGGGGAAGGTGTGGGGGGTTGGTGCGCCCCCACCCCTCTTTATATAGAGGGGGGGCGCAGCCCTAGCCCCTCCCCCAAGCCCAAAGCCGGTGGCCCCAAGGAGGAAGAGTGGGGGGCAAGGAAACCCCCCCTTCTAGAAGCTCTATCTAGAGTTTAAACCTCTCTTGGCCGGCTGGGCCCTATGGGGCCTTGTGACCCCTGGCCCAATGCGTCCAGGGCACTCCCTCATAGTCCCATGCCCCCTCCCGGAAGGTGGGGCCACGTTGGTCCCCTTCTGGAAGGTTCTAGAAGCTTCTGGTACAATACCGATTAACCCGGAACAATTTTGAACTCCAAAAACTGCACTGCCTTATATGAATCTTATTCTCCGGACCACTCCGGAACCTCTCGTGATGTCCCGGATCCCATCCGAGACTCTGAACAAAAACTCATAAACCAATTATCCAATCTATCCTAGCGTCGAGACACGTTAAGTGTGTGACCCTGCGGGTTCGAGAATATGCAGACATGATCTTCTATCAATAATCAATAGCGGTGCGAAACCCATATTGACTCCCACATTCATCGATGATCATATCGGTGAACCACGATGCCGATTCAATCAATCCCACATATATATTCCCTTCGTCTCGCGATATTTTACTTGCCGAGATTTGATCGTCGGTCAGTCATACCTAGTTCAATCTCGTTCACGGCAAGTACTTTACTCGTTCTGTAATCCGATATCACTTTGTGATTAACTCCTTAACCACATGCTTGCAAGCGGTGTTGATATCGATTACCGAGTGGGCCCGAAGTATATCTCTCCGACTTGGGAGGGACAAATCCCATCTCGATACATACAACCCAACAGATACTTTCTGATCACCTGAGAGATACCTTTATGATCACCCTCTCATAGGATGACGTTTGATGACCTCAAAGCTTTCTTCCGATACCAGGGAGTTGTATTATCTCATGGTCTAAGGAATACAATATTTGACATAAGAAAAGCTTCGCAAAGACGAACACGATCTAATTGCTTCGCTTAGTTTGGGTCTGTCCATCATATCATTCTCCCAATGATATGATCTCATTATCAATTGACAACTCATGTCTATGGTTAGGAAACCTTAACCATCATTGATCAATGAGCTAGTCCATAGAGGCATACTAGGGACACGGTGTTGTTCACAAACCACACAAGTATTAAAGTTTCCGCTTAATACAATTCTAGCATGGAATATAAACATTATCATGAACAAGAATTATAATAATAACAACTTTATTATTGCCTCTAGGGCATAATTCCAACAGTCTCCCACTTGCACTAGAGTCAATAATCTAGTTTACATCTGGCAACAATCTCACACCCATGGCACTGAGGTGCTGATCATGTTTTACACGTGGAAGAGGTTTATTCAATGGATCTGCAACATTCAGATCTGTATGTACTTTGCTAATCTTCAGATCTCCATCTGCTATATAATCTCGGATTATATGAAACTTACGGTTGATATGCTTGGTATTTGGATGATATCTTGGTTCCTTAGCGAGTGCTATGGCGCCAGTGTTGTCACACAATATCTCAAGTGGGTCCAATGCACTTGGAACCACTCCAAGCTCAGTGATGAAGTTTCTGATCCAAACTCCTTCACTTGACGCTTCTGCAGCAGCCATGTATTCCGCTTCCACTGTAGATCCCGCGATCACGCTTTGCTTGCAGCTTCTCCATCTCACAGCTCCTCCATTCAAATTATAAACGTATCCTGTCTGAGATTTAGAATCATCCTTGTCGGTGTCAAAACTAGCGTCGACGTAACCTTTTACGACAAGCTGTTCATCACCCCATAGACTAAGAACATTTCTTTATTCCTATTTAGGTACTTTAGGATGTTCTTCACGGGCCATCGATGTTCCACCTGGATCACTTTGATATCTGCTCGTCAAACTAAGAGCATTGGACACATCCGGTCTAGTACACAACATGGCATACATGATAGAACCTATGACCGAGGCATAAGGCACTTTGCTCATAGCTTCCCTATCATTTCACAGTGGTGGACCGAGCCTTGCTCAATATCTTACCCGACAACATAGGCCTTGAACCTTTCTTTGCCTTATCCATTACGAACCTTTTCGAACTATGTCTAGGTATGTACTCGCTTAAAGCTATCAGCGTCTTTGTATATCTCTATAGATCTTGAGGCCCGATATATAAGCAGCTTCACCTAGGTCTTTCATTGAAAAACACTTGTTCAAATAACTCTTCACATCCTTAAGCATGTTGATGTCATTTCCAATAATCAATATGTCATCCACATATAGTACCAGAAACGTCACCGAGCTCCCACTCACTTTCTTGTAGATGCAAGCTTCATAGCAATTTGGAACAAATCCAAAGCTCTTGATCACTTGATCAGAATGAAGGTTCCAACTCCGAGATGTTTGCTTGATCCATAAATGGAGCCTGAAGTTTGCATACTTTATCAACATCCTTAGGATCGACAAAACCTTGGGTTGCATCATATACAACTCTTCATCAATGTTTCCATTGAGGAGCGATCTTGACATCCATCTGCCATATTTCATAATCATGAAACGCAGCAATTGCTAATAAAATCCGAATGGACTTAAACATCGCTACGGGAGAGAAAGTCTCATCGTAGTCAACACCTTGAACTTGTCGAAAACCTTTCTCGACAAGCCGTGCTTTATAGACGGTAACATTACCATCCGCGTCCGTTTTCTTCTTGAAGATCCATTTGCACTCAACGGCCTTTCGGTCGCTAGGAGGGTCCACCAAAGTCCATACTTGGTTTTTGCTCATGGATCCCAATTAGGATTTCATGGCTTCTAGCCATTTCTCAGAGTCTGGGCTCATCATCGCTTCCTCATAGTTCGTAGGTTCACTGTCTTCTACTAACAAGACAGCGGTCAAGGTTGCTTAGTACCACTCGGGAGGGGCACGCGACCTTGTCGACTGCGACGTTCGATGTGACATCGTCCAAGCTTCATGATCCTTGTCATTAGCTTCCTCTATTGGTGCAGCGGCCTTTGGAACAATTTCGGTCTTGCGCTACTCTCCAACTCAAGAGAAGGTTCAATAACCTCGTCTAGCTCTACTTTCCTCCCACTCACTTCTTTCGAGAGAAACTCCTTCTCAAGAAAGGAACCGTTCTTTGCGACAAACACTTTGCCTTCGGTTCTGTGATAGAAGGTATACCTAATAGTTTCCTTAGGGTATCCTATGAAGACGCATTTCTCCGCTTTGGGTTCGAGCTTGTCTGGCATCAACTTCTTGACGTAAGCTTCGCATCCCCAAACTTTAAGAAACGACAAATTAGGTTTAGCACCAAACCATAGTTCATACGGTGTCGTCTCAACGGATTTAGATGAAGCCCTATTTAAAGTGAATGCAGCGGTTTCTAATGCATAACCCCAAAATGATAACGGCAAATCAGTAAGAGACATCATCGATCGGACCATATCTAATAGGGTTCGATTCCGGCGTTCAGACACACCTTTGCGCTGTGGTGTTCCGGGTGGCGTGAGTTGCGAAACGATTCCGCTTGCTTTAAGATCCGTGAGAAAATCATAACTCAAATATTCACCTCCATGGTCGGATCGTAGAAACTTAATCTTTCGGTTACGATGGTTCTCCACTTCATTCTGAAATTCTTTGAACTTTTCAAACGTTTCAGATTTATGTTTCATTAAATAGATATACCCATATCTTCTTAAGTCATCGCTAAAAGTGAGAAAATAGCGATATCCACCGCGCGTCGAAACACTCATCGGTCCGCATACATCGGTATGTATGATTTCCAACAAGTCCGTTGCTCGCTCCATCATACCGGAGAACGGGGTTTTGATCATCTTGCCCATGAGGCATGGTTCGCATGTGTCAAATGATTCAAAATCAAGAGACTCCAAAAGTCCATCAGAATGGAGTTTCTTCATGCGCTTTACACCAATATGACCTAGACGACAGTGCCACAAATAAGTAGTATTATCACTATCTACTTTGCATCTCTTAGCCTCAATGTTATGGATGTGTGTTTCATCCCTTTCGAGATTTAGAAGAAATAGACCATTTACAATAGGTGCATGACCATAAAAGATTTTACTCATATAAATAGAACAACCATTATTCTCCGATTTAAATGAATAACCTTCTTGCAATAAACACGATCCAAAAATAATGTTCATGCTCAACGCAGGCACATAATAACACTTATTAAGGTTTAAAACTAATCCCGAAGGTAAAACTAAGGAGAGCGTGCCGACGACCATCACATCAACTCTTGATCCGTTGCCAACGCGCATCGTCACCTCATCCCTCGCAAGCCGCCGTCTATTCCGTAGCTCTTGTTTCGAGTTACAAATATTAGCAACTGAACCGATATCAAATACCCAGGCACTACAACAAGGGCTAGTAAGGAAAACATCAATAACATGTATATCAAATATACCTTTGATGGTGCTAGCCTTCTTGTCCGCTAAGTACTTGAGACGATTAAGCTTCGAGGACCCTTGTCCTTGCAATAGAAGCACTCGATTACCGGTGAGGACCGGACTGAGCTTCCTCTCGGAGGGCAACGCGCTTACGCCGCCTTTCTTGAAGGGCTTCTTTGCTCCTTACCTTTCTTAAAGGAGGGCTTGTTGACCATCAACACATGATTATCCTTCTTGATGTCCACCTCGCAGCCTTGACTGCGAAGAGCTCGGTGATCGTATCGATGGAACCAATCGATTATGAGTCACTACAAAACTTTTGTAGATGGGAGGAATGATTGCGAACCCTGTCAATCTTGAGCTCCTCTGGAATCGTGCATTCTAGTTGCTCAAGGCGTTGAGTGTAGCCCGTCATCTTAATGGCGTGCTCACTAACTAACTCCTTCCTCTATCTTGCGGTTAAAGAACTTCTCGGAGATCCCATATCTCTCGAGCGGGCATGAGTCGAAACATGGTTTTCAGCTCTTGAGAATCTCAAAGGGCGGGATAGTCTTCAAAACGATTTTGAAGTTCGGTTCCATAGCAAACAACATGGTGCTCTTAATCACACCATAATCATCTTTCTTGTTGATAGACAACTTTCTCATCGGTAGCCGATTCTGCAGAGGGTCACCTAACGCTTTCCCAAGTACATAGTCCTTTTGACCGCCAGAGAGAATGATTCTTAGATTGCGGAACCAATTGGTGAAGTTAGACCCATTGTTTCTAAGCTTTTCCTTCTTAGCAAAAACGTTGAAGTTGAAGTTGGACTTGGCCATGTGATCTATAGTATTTGCAAGTACAACTTAGACTATGTTCATGATAAATAGTTCAACTTAATCAAATTACTAGATGAACTCCCACTAAATTCAACATCCCTCAAGTTGTTTAGTGAACACGATCCAAATTCACCACACCTAATCCGATCTTCACGAGAAGAGATGTGGTTTCAATGGTGGACAACGAAGTGTCGATCATATCATTCATATGACTCATGCTTAACCTTTCGGTTCATGTGTTCCGAGGCCATGTCTGTACATTCTAGGCTCGTCAAGTTAGACCCAAGTATTTCCGCGTGTGCAAAACTGGCTTGCACCCGTTGTATGTGAGCGTAGAGTCTATAGCACCCGATCATCACGTGATGCTTGGACACGACGAACTTTCACAACGGTGCATACTTGGGGAGAACACAGTTTTTATCTTGATCTTTAAGTGAGGAATCATCTTATAATGCTACCGTCACGATCTAAGCATAATAAGATACATAAAAGGATAAACATCACATGCATATAACTTTATGTGACATGGTATATCCAATCTTCGCGCAATGATCTCCATCTTGTGCGTTCCGGCATGATCTCCATCACTCCACCATGATTGCCTCCACCACGAATAGCAACTACAACTATTGCTAACTACTTAGCGATAAAGTAAAGCTATTACATGGCGTATAAGAAGTTGACTCGCAGGTCATATACAATTATAAAGACAACCATATGTCTCCTGCCGGTTGTGTACTCATCGACATGCAAGTCATGAAACATTACAAAACATGATCATCGCATACAATATACACATCACATCTTGGGCCATACCATATCACAGAAAACACTCCCTGCAAAACAAGTTAGACGCCTCTACTTTGTTGTTGCATGTTTTACGTGGCTTATGGGAGTAGCAAGCTAAGAACGATTCTTACCTACGGAAAGCCACAATGGTGATATTATGGTTGCCAAACTCTGGTGTAAATCCCATGACAACTATAGTGAGAGAAAATGGCATCCACCAGCCGCATGTGTGGAACAAGCCACACGTCAAGTGCGGAGCCGGTCTCGCGAACGACGTCGCGTAAGGTTGGCCTAGACCGCTTCAATCTCACTATCCGCGTCATAAGAAGAACACAAACAAGAGGCTTGCAACATAAAACATCAACGCCCGCAACAACCATATTGCGTTCTACTCGTGAAACACATCTACGCATAGATCTAGCTCTGATACCACTGAAGGGTTTCGTAGCATAGTAAATCAAAAAAATTCTACGGATGCGAACGGGAAAGCCAAGATCTAATCTAGGAGATGCAAACAACGAGAGAGATTAGATGAGATCTTCATACCCTTGAAGATTCGCACAGCGGAACGTTCGTCGGAACGTGGGTGATGTAGTCGTACTCGCTTCTCCTCCTCGCGATCCGATCCGATCTAGCACCGCAAGTGGCGATGCCTCCGGGAGATGCACACGTGCAGCACCTCGACGTATCCTCCTTCCTCGGTCCAGCAAGTATGGTGGAGTGATGGGTTGGATCTACAACGCGACGGCGCGGTGCAATTGGTGGAGAATTTCTGCAGTAGGGCTCCGCCTACAAGCAGTCGGGAGGGAGAGAGGAGGGCAGCAGGGCGGCTAGGGTTGGAGGGGAAGGTGTTGGGGGTTGGTGCGCCCCCAACCCTCTTTATATAGAGGGGGCGCAGCCCTAGCCCCTCCCCCAAGCCCAAAGACGGCGGCCCCAAGGAGGAAGAGTGGGGGGCAAGGAACCCCCCCCTTCTAGAAGCTCTATCTAGAGTTTAAACCTCTCTTGACCGGCTGGGCCCTATGGGGCCTTGTGCCCCCTGGCCCAATGCGGCCAGGGCACTCCCTCATAGGCCCATGCCCCCTCCCGGAAGGTGGGGCCACGTTGGTCCCCTTCCGGAAGGTTCTAGAAGCTTCCGGTACAATACCGATTAACCCGGAACAATTCCGAACTCCAAAAACGGCACTGCCTTATATGAATCTTATTCTCCGGACCACTCCGGAACCTCTCGTGATGTCCCGGATCCCATCCGAGACTCCGAACAAAAACTCATAAACCAATTATCCAATCTATCCTAGCGTCGAGACACGTTAAGTGTGTGACCCTGCGGGTTCGAGAATATGCGACATGATCTTCTATCAATAATCAGCTGGGTCTGAAACCCATATTGACTCCACATTCATCGATGATCATATCGAATGAACCACGATGCGGATTCAATCAATCCCATATATATATTCCCTTCGTCTCGCGATATTTTACTTGCCGAGATTTGATCGCTTGCATGCCATGCCTAGTTCAATCTCGTTCACGCAAGTACTTTACTCGTTCCGTAATCCGATATCACTTTGTGATTAACTCCTTAACCACATGCTTGCAAGCGGTGTTGATATCGATTACGAGTGGGCCCAAGTATATCTCTCGACTTGGGAGGACAAATCCCATCTCGATACATACAACCCAATGATACTTTCCGATCACGAGAGACACCTTTATGATCACCCTCTCATAGGATGACGTTTGATGACCTCAAAGCTTTCTTCCGATACCAGGGAGTTGTATTATCTCATGGTCTAAGGAATACAATATTTGACATAAGAAAAGCTTCGCAAAGACGAACACGATGACACGATCTAATTGCTTCGCTTAGTTTGGGTCTGTCCATCATATCATTCTCCCAATGATATGATCTCATTATCAATTGACAACCCATGTCTATGGTTAGGAAACCTTAACCATCATTGATCAATGAGCTAGTCCATAGAGGCGTACTAGGGACACGGTGTTGTTCACAAACCACACAAGTATTAAAGTTTCCGCTTAATACAATTCTAGCATGGAATATAAACATTATCATTAACAAGAATTATAATAATAACAACTTTATTATTGCCTCTAGGGCATAATTCCAACACATGCAACATGGCAAGCTACAAAAAAAGATCATGAATAACATGCATTGAAAAATGTTTGTTTGTTTCACATATAGAAAACATGGCATAATGACAATCAGCTTGTCCCTCATAGAGTAGCAAATAGATGCATAGGACACCTTCAAAGTTCACAAGGGTGACTAGAAACAAATAGCACAAGAACAAGTAATATCACAATATGCATCAATTAATAAGCTTTGGAACACTACACACAGAATGACAAAGTTCACAAGGTAGAAAGTGGAGACTCAATAATGGTCGAATAAAGGCTTTTTTGCAAAGGAAGCAGGTGTTACAAGTTTCAAAAATAGCTTCCAAAATTATGATACTTGTTAGCTTTCAGCCCTCATTGCCCCTATCGTAAGCATCTTGAAGTGGTTAAGGTTAAAGTGGCAAAGATGGAGTATATGCTTGACGGAGTATAAGTTGGCAATCTCAAGTCCCTTGAATACGAGGGCCACACCTCATGCATACTCAACTTTGGGTCCAGGTAAGTTCTTGTCATTGTAAGTATTTGCATATCATTGAGAATCTCCAACGGGGTACCCCTTGCACATGGTACAGGAGCTTTCCCATAACCAAAATGACAAGGAAAGCAGACAATGAGCATCTCAGCAATCTTTTTATTTACCATATGCATAGCTTTTTATTGAGGATGCTTCATAGATAGCTCATTATGGTGATGCTGCAAGTTTCCACCATGATTAGGCATGTCTTAGGCTAGTGGCCCAGGCGTTTCTCAAACACAGGATACAAACTCCATGGACTTACAAGTTCCCTCTTTATTTCACATCGGTGACATCCATAGACAAACGAATATGATATCAACCGAGTACAAAGTACAAGTTCAATGTTGAAAATGTTCCCCGTGACAGCACGGTTCTGCTAATTCCAACTTATAAGTGCAAGCTAAAGGGTTTCGCAGCATAGTAAGTCAAAAAAATTCTACGGATGCGAACGGGAAAGCCAAGATCTAATCTAGGAGATGCAAACAACGAGAGAGATTAGATGAGATCTTCATACCCTTGAAGATTCGCGCAGTGAACGTTAAATCGGGCGTGGGTGATGTAGTCGTACTCGCTTCTCCTCCTCGCGATCCGATCCGATCTATCACCGCAAGTAGCGATGCCTCCGGGAGATGCACACCTGCAGCACCTCGACGTATCCTCCTTCCTCGGTCCAGCAAGTATGGTGGAGAGACGGATTGAATCTACAACGCGATGGCGCGGTGCAAGTGGTGGAGAGTTTCTGCAGCAGGGCTTCGCCTACACGTAGTCGGGAGGGGAGAGAGAGAGAGAAGGGCAGCAGGGCGGCTAGGCTTGAGGGGAAGGTGTGTGTGGGGGGGTGCGCCCCAGCCCTCTATATATAGAGGGGTGGGCGCCAGCCCTAGCCCCTCCCCCAAGCCTAGGCCGGCGGCCAAAGGAGGGAAGTGTTGGAATTATGCCCTAGAGGCAATAATAAAGATGTTATTATTATAATTCTTGTTCATGATAAAGTTTATATTCCATGCTAGAATTGTATTAAGCGGAAACATTAATACTTGTGTGGTTTGTAAACAACACCGTGTCCCTAGCACTACTAGGAAAATGGCCTTTAGTGGCGCACCATGAAACATCATCTGTGGCGCACTAGCAGTGCGCCATGTGCCTTGCTCTACAGAAGTTTAAACTTCTGTGGCGCATCGCCTAGTGCGCCACGTGTTAGAGACGGCGTGGCGCACATGCCAAGGCGCCAGAAGTTTGGTGCGCCACGCATGAATGATAACCGTGGCGCACTAGGTGCTGCGCCACGGATGTAAATTTCAAAATTCAAAAAAAGCAGATCTGGATCTCGTCGGTCTGCCAGCGTCGGTGCAGTCGCCATCGCCACAGTCGGTCTTGAAGGCCGTCGGTGTTGTCGTCGGGCTGCAAGGAGGAGGAAGAGGAGAATAGGAGGAAGAGGAGGAGAAGAAGAAGATGAGGCAGAGGAGGAGAAGAAGAGGAGGAGGAGGAGAAGAGGAGGAAGAGGAGGAGAAGAAGAAGAGGAGGCATAGGAGGAAGAGGAGGAGAAGAACAGGAGGAAGAGGAGGAGAAGGAGGCCGCCGTTGCACCGCCGTCGCGAGGAGGAGGAGAAGGAGGCCGCCGTTGCCGCCTGCTGTCACCGCGAGGAGGAGGAGAAGGAGGTCGACGTCGTGCCATCACGCAAGAAGAGGAGAAGGGAAGGAGGAGAAGGAGAAGGAAGAAGGAAGAAGGAAGAAGGAAGAAGGAGAAGGGAGAGGAAGAAGGAAGAGGGGGAAGGGAAAGGGAGAGGAAGGGGGAAAGGGGGAAGGGAAAAGGGGAAAGGGGAAAGGAAAGGGGGGGGGGGGGGGGTGGGGATTCAAATTTGAATCCCGCCCAAGCTTATCCGTGGCGCACTAGGTGTAGGTGCGCTATGGATAAGTCACCTGCTTTTCTCACAGAAAAACGGTTTTTGACCATAACTTTTACTCTTTTCGATTTTGAAAATCTAAAAATCGCTAAACGACCTAAAGGGGTTGCAAGCGGATCTGGAATCTCGTTCGTCATTTTGGTATATTATACGATTTTTTCGATATCGTATGCAAAAGTTACCTTTTACCGTGGCATTACTTTTTTTGCAAATAAAGTCGAAACTCATTTCTTAATTTTACTAGAAGCTATACCACATTACCTACCTAAATATGAAAGGATTTAATTTTTGAAGTGTTTATCATTTTCGTTTATTTTTGCAAACCCTAAAAGGCGATCCACGGGGGGGTGGAGTTGGTGCATGCCACTTAGGCGTAGGGCACTAGGGCGAGTGCCCTACGGCTGTTTGTACATCTGTGGCGCACTAGGCGAGTGCGCCACGAAGTTTGTGGCCGTTCAGGGGCGGGCGGCAGGCGTGGCGCACCCCCATGTGCGCCAGATGACACTAACCGTGGCGCACATGACTATAGTGCGCCACGATGTTTGTGGCGTCAATAGGGACTGGACCACACACATCGTGGCGCACTATAGTCATGTGCGCCACGTTGTTCTAGTTACTAGTAGGCACCGCCCACAGTGAGCCACTTTGTTTTAGCCGTGGGGCACTTCAACCATGTGAGCCACGGATGTGCTGATTACCTATAGCTGTTTTCCTAGTAGTGTAGTACGCCTCTATGGACTAGATCATTGATCAATGATGGTTAAGGTTTCCTAACCATAGACATGAGTTGTCAATTGATAATGAGATCATATCATTGGGAGAATGATATGGTGGATAGACCCAAAAAAAGCAGAGCAATTAGATCGTGTCATCGTGTTCGTATTTGCGAAGCTTTTCCTATGTCAAATATTGTATTCCTTAGACCATGAGATAATGCAACTCCCTGGTACCGGAAGAAAGCTTTGAGGTCATCAAACGTCATCCTATGAGAGGGTGATCATAAAGGTGTCTCTCAGGTGATCGGAAAGTATCATTGGGTTGTATGTATCGAGATGGAATTTGTCCCTCCCAAGTCGGAGAGATATACTTGGGCCCACTCGTGTCGATATCAACACCGCTTGCAAGCATGTGGTTAAGGAGTTAATCACAAAGTGATATCGGATTACGACGAGTAAAGTACTTGATGTGAGCGAGATTGAACTAGGTATGACGATGCAAGATCGAATCTCGAGCAAGTAAAATATCGCGAGACGAAGGGAATATATATATGGGATTGATTGAATCACGGCATCGTGGTTCATCCGATATGATCATCGATGAATGTGTGGGAGTCAATATGGGTGCCTGCACTCGCTGTTGATTATTGATAGAAGATCATGTCTGCATATTCTCGAACCGCGGTCACACACTTAACGTGTCTTGGCGCTAGGATAGATTGGATAATTGGTTTATGATTTTTGTTCGAGTCTCGGATGGGATCCGGGATATCACGAGAGGTTCGGAATGGTCTGGAGAATAAGATTCATATAGGGCAGTTTTGGAGTTGAATTGTTCGGGTTAATCGGTATTGTACCTAAGCTTCTAGAACCTTCCGGAAGGGACCAACGTGGCCCCACCTTCCGGGAGGGGCATGGGCCTATGAGGGAGTGTCCTGGCCGCATTGGGACAGGGGCACAAGGCCCATAGGGCCCATCCGATCTAGATAAGTTTAAACTCGTTTAAACTAGAGATAGGATTTCTAGATAAGGGAGAGTTTAAATCGTTTAAACTAGAGATAGGATTTCTAGATAAGGGAGAGTTTAAATTGTTTAAACTAGAGATAGGCTTGGAGGAGGGCAGGGCTAGCCGCCCCTCTATATATAGAGGGTGGTGCGCCTCCCCAACACACACCTTCCTCCAAGCCCTAGCCTTGCTACCTTCCTCTCTCCCTCCCGATTGTTTGTAGGCGAAGCCTGCAGTGAAATTCTCCACCATATACACCACGTCGTGTTGTAGATCCAATCTATCTCTCCACCATACTCGCTGGTCCGAGGAAGGAGGAGACGTCGAGTGCTGCGTGTGCATCTCACGGAGGCACCGCCACTTGTGGTGCTAGATCGGATCGGATCGCGAGGAGGAGAAGCGAGTACGACTACATCACCCACGTTAACGAGCGTTCGATGTCTGAATCTTCAAGGGTATGAAGATATAATCCAATCTCTCGTTGATTGCATCTCCTAGATTAGATCTTGGCTTTCCCTCTCGCATCCGTAGAAAATTTTGATTTACTATGTCGCGAAACCCTTCGAGGGTATCGAGCTAGATCTATGCGTAGATGTGTTTCACGAGTAGAACGCAACATGGTTGTTGCGGGCGTTGATGTTTTCTGTTGCAAGCCTCTTGTTTGTGTTCTTCTTATGACGCGGGATAGTGAGATTGAAGCGGTCCAGGCCAACCTTACGCGACGTCGTTCGCGAGACCGGCTCCGCACTTGACGTGTGGCTTGTACCACACGTGTGGCTGGTGGATGTCAGTTTCTCTCTCTATAGTTGTCATGGGATTAACACCGGAGTTTGGCAACCATAATATCACCGTTGTGGCTTTCCGTAGTAATAATTGTTCTTAGCATCTACTCCCATAAGCCACGTAAAACATGCAACAACAAAGTAGAGGCGTCTAACTTGTTTTTGCAGGGAGTGTTTTCTGTGATATGGTATGGCCCAAGATGTGATGTGTATATTGTATGCGATGATCATGTTTTGTAATGTTTCACGACTTGCATGTCGATGAGTACACAACCGGGAGAATATATGGTTGTCTTTATAATTGTGTATGACCTGTGAGTCAACTTCTTACGCCATGTAATAGCTTTACTTTATTGCTAAGTAGTTAGCAATAGTTGTAGTTTCTATTCGTGGTGGAGGCAATCATGGTGGAGTGATGGAGATCATGCCGGAACGCACAAGATGGAGATCATTGCGCGAGGATTGGCTATACCATGTCACATAAAGTTATATGCATGTGATGTTTATCCTTTTATGTATCTTATTATGCTTAGATCGCGACGGTAGCATTATAAGATGATTCCTCACTTAAATATCAAGATAAAACTGTGTTCTCCCCAAGTATGCACCGTTGCGAAAGTTCGTCGTGTCCAAGCATCACGTGATGATCGGGTGCTATAGACTCTACGCTCACATACAACGGGTGCAAGCCAGTTTTGCACACGCGGAAATACTTGGGTCTAGCTTGTGAGCCTAGCATGTACAGACATGGCCTCGGAACACAAGAACCGAAAGGTTAAGCATGAGTCATATGAATGATATGATCGACACTTTGTTGTCCACCATTGAAACCACATCTCTTCTCGTGATGATCGGATTAGGTGTGGTGAATTTGGATCGTGTTCACTAAACAACTTGAGGGATGTTGAATTTAGTGGGAGTTCATCTAGTAATTTGATTAAGTTGAACTATTTATCATGAACATAGTCTAAATTGTACTTGCAAATCTTGTAGATCCAATGGCCAAGTCCAACTTCAACTTCAACGTTTTCTTTGAGAAAGAAAAGCTTAGAAACAATGGGTCTAACTTCACCAATTGGTTCGCAATCTAAGAATCATTCTGCGGCGGACAAAGGACTATGTCCTTGGTAAAGCGTTAGGTGACCCCTGCAATCAAGCGCGGTGATGAGAAAAAGTCTATCGATCGGCAAAGATGATTATGGTGTGATTAAGAGCACCATGTTGTTTGGTATGGGCCGGAGCTTCAAAATCGTTTTGAAACCTATCCGGGCCCTTTGAGATTCTCGAGGGAAAACCATGTTTCGCACTCAAGCCCGTTAAGAGATATGAGATCTCGAGAAGTTCTTTAACGCAAGATGGAGGAAGGGAGTTCCGTTAGTGAGCACGCCATAAAGATGTCGGGCTACACTCAACGCCTTGAGCAAGCTGGAATGCGATTCGGAGGATCTCAAGATTGACGAGTTCTGCAATCACTCCTCCCGGCTACAAAAGTTTTGTAGTGACTCATAATCAGATTGGTTCCACTGATACGATCACGAGCTCTTCGCAAAGTCAAGGCTGCGAAAGTGGACATCAAGAAGGATAATCATGTGTTGATGGTCAACAAGCCCTCCTTTAAGAAAGGTAAGGAGCAAGAAGCCCTTCAAGAAGGGCGGCAGAAGTGCAATGCCCTCGAGAAGAAGCTCAGTCTGGTCCTAAGCCGACAATGAGTGCTTCTATTGCAAGGACAGGGTCATTTGAAGCCGTTGTCAAAGTACTTAGCGGACAAGAAGGCTGGCACCATCAAAGGTATATTTGATATACATGTTCTTGATATTTTCCTTACTAGCCCTCGTTGTAGTGCACGGGTATTTGATACGGTTGGTTGCTAATATTTGTAACTCGAAGCAGAGCTACGGAATAGGCAGCTGACTTCGAGGATGAGGTGACGATGCTGGCGTTGGCAGCGGATCAAGAGTTGATGTGATGGCCGTCGGCACGCTCTCCTTAGTTTTACCTTCGGGATTAGTTTTAAACCTTAATAAGTGTTATTATGCGCCTGCGTTGAGCATGAACATTATTTCTGGATCGTGTTTATTGCAAGACGGTTATTCATTTAAATCGGAGAATAATGGTTGTTCTATTTATATGAGTAACATCTTTTATGGTCATGCACCTCTTGTGAATGGTTTATTTCTTCTAAATCTCGAAAGGGATGAAACACACATCCATAACATTGAGGCTAAGAGATGCAAAGTAGATAGTGATAATACTACTTATTTGTGGCACTGTCGTCTAGGTCATATTGGTGTAAAGCGCATGAAGAAACTCCATTCAGATGGACTTTTGGAGTCTCTTGAGTTTGAATCATTTGACACATGCGAATCATGCCTCATGGGCAATATGATCAAAACCCCGTTCTCCGGTATGATGGAGCGAGCAACGGACTTGTTGGAAATCATACATACCGATGTATGCGGACCGATGAGTCTTTCGACGCGCTGTGGATATCGATATTTTCTCACTTTTACCGATGACTTAAGTAGATATGGGTATATCTATTTAATGAAACATAAATCTGAAACATTTGAAAAGTTCAAGGAATTTCAGAATGAAGTGGAGAACCATCGTAACAGAAAGATTAAGTTTCTACGATCCGATCGTGGAGGTGAATATTTGAGTTACGATTTTCTCACGCATCTTAAAACAAGTGGAATCGTTTCACAACTCACGCCACCCGGAACACCACATGCAATGGTGTGTGTCGAGCAGGAATCGAACCCTATTAGATATGGTCCGATCAATGATGTCTCTTCTTGATTTGCGTTATCATTTTGGGGTTATGCATTAGAAACCACTGCATTCACTTTAAATAGGGATCCATCAAAATCCGTTGAGGCGACACGTATGAGCGTGGTTTGGTGCTAAACCTAAGTTGTCGTTTCTTAAAGTTTGGGGATGCGAAGCTTCGACAAGAAGTTGATGCGGACAAGATCGAACCCAAAGCGGAAAATCGTCTTCATAGGACACCCTAAGGAAACTATTGGGTATACCTTCTATCACAGAAGAAGGCAAAGTGTTTGTCATGAAAACGGTTCCTTTCTTGAGAAGGAGTTTCTCTCGAAGAAGTGAGTGGGAGGAAAGTAGAGCTGAGGTTATTGAACCTTCTCTTGAATTGGAGAGTAGCACACTGAAATTGTTCGATGCACTTTGCACCAACAATAGAGGAAGCTAATGACAAGGATCATGAAGCTTGGACGATCTTTGCTCTTGAGCGTCAGTCGACAAGGTCGCGTGCTCCTCCAGTGAATGCAGCAACCTGTCTTGTTGTCTTGTTAGTAGAAGGCGGTGAACCTCACGAACTATGAGGAAGCGATGATGAGCCGGACTACGAGAAATGGCTAGAAGCCATGAAATCCGAATTGGGATCCATGGCGAAAACCAAGTATGGAATTTGGTGGACCCTCCTAGCGACCGAAAGGCGTTGAGTGCAAATGGATATTCAAGAAGAAAGCGGACGCGGATGGTAATGTTCTACTATAAAGCGGCTTGTCGCAAAGGTTTTGACAAGTTCAAGGTGTTGACTACGATGAGACTTTCTCTCCGTGGCGATGTTTAAGTCCATTCGGATTTTATTAGCAATTCTTGTGTTTCATGATTATGAAATATGGCGGATGGATGTCAAGACTGCTTTCCTCAATGGTAACATTGATGAAGAGTTGTATATGATGCAACGAAGGTTTTGTCGATCCTAAGGATGCTAGTAAAGTATGCAAACTTCACGTTCCATTTATGGTGAAGCAAGCATCTCGGAGTTGGAACCTTCGTTTTGATCAAGTGATCAAGAGCTTTGGATTTGTTCCAAATTGCTCTGACTTGTATCTACAAGAAAGTGAGTGGGAGCTCGGTGGCGTTTACGGTACTATATGTGGATGACATATTGATTATTGGAAATGACATCAACATGCTTAAGGATGTGAAGAGTTATTTGAACAAGTGTTTTCAATGAAAGACCTAGGTGAAGCTGCTTATATATTGGGCATCAAAATCTATAGAGATAGACAAAGGCGCGATAGCTTTAAGCGGTACATACCTAGACAAAGTTCGAAAAGGTTCGGAATGGATAAGGCAAAGAAAGGTTCGCCTATGTTGTCGGGTAAGATATTGAGCAAGGCTCGGTGTCCACCATGAAATGATAGGGAAGCTATGAGCAAAGTGCCTTATGCCTCGGCCATAGGTTCCATCATGTATGCCATCTTTGTGTACTAGACGGATGTGTCCAATGCTCTTAGTTTGTGACGGATATCAAAGTGATCCAGTGGAACCTTTGGACAGCCGTGAAGAACATCCTAATGTACCTAAATAGAACTAAAGAAATGTTCTTAGTCTATGGGGTGATGAGCGACTTGTCGTAAAGGTTACGTCGGCGCTAGTTTCGACACCGACAAGGATGATTCTAAATCTCGACGGGATACGTGTATATTTTGAATGGAGGAGCTGGAGAAGCTGCAAGCAAAGCGTGATCGCGGGATCTCTGATGAAGCGGAATACATAGCTACTGCAGCGTCAAGTGAAGGAGTTTGGATCAGAAACTTCATCACTGAGCTTGGCATGGTTCCAAGTGCATTGGACCCACTGGAGACATTGTGTGACAACACTGGCGCCATAGCACTCGCTAAGGAACCAAGATATCATCCAAAGACCAAGCATATCAACCGCAAGTTTCATATAATCCGAGATTATATAGCAGATGGAGATCTGAAGATTAGCAAAGTACATACGCATCTGAATGTCGCAGATCCATTGACTAAACCTCTTCCACGTGTAAAACATGATCAACACCTCAGTGCCATGGGTGTGAGATTGTTGCCAAATGTAAACTAGATTATTGACTCTAGTGCAAGTGGGAGACTGTTGGAATTATGCCCTAGAGGCAATAATAAAGATGTTATTATTATAATTCTTGTTCATGATAATGTTTATATTCCATGCTAGAATTGTATTAAGCGGAAACATTAATACTTGTGTGGTTTGTAAACAACACCGTGTCCCTAGTACGCCTCTATGGACTAGCTCATTGATCAATGATGGTTAAGGTTTCCTAACCATAGACATGAGTTGTCAATTGATAATGAGATCATATCATTGGGAGAATGATATGGTGGATAGACCAAACAAAGCGAGCAATTAGATCGTGTCATCGTGTTCGTCTTTGCGAAGCTTTTCCTATGTCAAATATTGTATTCCTTAGACCATGAGATAATGCAACTCCTGGTACCGGAAGAAAGCTTTGAGGTCATCAAGCGTCATCCTATGAGGGGTGATCATAAAGGTGTCTCTCGGTGATCGGAAAGTATCTGGGTTGTATGTATCGAGATGAAATTGGTCCCTCCCAAGTCGGAGAGATATACTTGGGCCCACTTTCAATCGATATCAACACCGCTTGCAAGCATGTGGTTAAGGAGTTAATCACAAAGTGATATCGGATTACGGAACAGTAAAGTACTTGTGAACGAGATTGAACTAGGTATGACGGTACCGACGATCGAATCTCGAGCAAGTAAAATATCGCGAGAAGGGAATATATATATATGGGATTGATTGAATCTGGCGTCGTGGTTCATCCGATATGATCATCGATGAATGTGGGAGTCAATATGGGTGCCTGCACTATTTGATTATTGATAGAATATCATGTCGCATATTCTCGAACCGCAGGTCACACACTTAACGTGTCTTGACGCTAGGATAGATTGGATAATTGGTTTATAAATTTTTGTTCGGAGTCTCGGATGGGATCCGGGATATCACGAGAGGTTCCGGAATGGTCCGGAGAATAAGATTCATATAGGGCAGTGCAGTTTTTGGAGTTCGTAATTGTTCCGGGTTAATCGGTATTGTACCGGAAGCTTCTAGAACCTTCCGGAAGGGTACCAACGTGGCCCCACCTTCCGGGAGGGGGCATGGGCCTATGAGGGAGTGTCCTGGCCGCATTGGGCCAGGGGCACAAGGCCTCATAGGGCCCAGCCGATCCTGGATAAGTTTAAACTCGTTTAAACTAGAGATAGGATTTCTAGATAAGGGAGAGTTTAAATCGTTTAAACTAGAGATAGGATTTCTAGATAAGGGAGAGTTTAAATTGTTTAAACTAGAGATAGGCTTGGAGGAGGGGCAAGGGCTGGCCGCCCTCTATATATAGAGGGTGGTGCGCCTCCCCACACACACCTTCCTCCAAGCCCTAGCAGCCTTGCTACCTTCCTCTCCCTCCCGATCGTTTGTAGGCGAAGCCCTGCAGAGAAATTCTCCACCATATACACCACGCCGTGTTGTAGATCCAATCTATCTCCACCATACTCGCTGGTCCGAGGAAGGAGGAGACGTCGAGGTGCCGCGTGTGCATCTAACGGAGGCACCGCCACTTGTGGTGCTAGATCGGATCGGATCGCGAGGAGGAGAAGCGAGTGCGACTACATCACCCACGCCCGACGAACGTTCACTGCATGAATCTTCAAGGGTATGAAGATCTAATCCAATCTCTCTCGTTGATTGCATCTCCTAGATTAGATCTTGGCTTTCCCTCTATTGGCATCCGTAGAAAATTTTGATTTACTATGTCGTGAAACCCTTCAGGAAGAGTGGGGGGCAAGTTCCCCCCCCCCCTCCTTCTAGAAGCCCCCTTTAGGGTTTCCCCTTGATTTGGCCGGCTGGGCCCTATGGGGCCTTGTGCCCCTGGCCCAATGCGGCCATGTCACTCCCTCATAGGCCCATGCCCCCTCCCGGCAGGTGGGTCCACGTTGGTCCCCCTCCGGAAGGTTCTAGAAGCTTCTAGTACAATACCGATTAACCCGAAGCAATTCCGAACTCCAAAAATTGCATTGCCTTATATGAATATTATTCTCCGGACCATTCCGGAACCTCTCGTGATGTCCCGGATCCCATCCGAGACTCCGAACAAAAACTCATAAACCAATTATCCAATCTATCCTAGCGTCGAGACACGTTAAGTGTGTGACCCTTCGGGTTCGAGAACATGCAGACATGATCTTCTATCAATAATCAACAGCGGGGTCTGGAAACCCATATTGACTCCCACACATTCATAGATGATCATATCGGATGAACCACGATTCCAGGATTCAATCAATCCCATATTTATATTCCCTTCGTCTCGCGATATTTTACTTGCCCGAGATTTGATCGTCGGTACCGTCATACCTAGTTCAATCTCGTTCACAGCAAGTACTTTACTCGTTCCGTAATCTGATATCACTTTGTGATTAACTCCTTAACCACATGCTTGCAAGCGGTGTTGATATCGATTACCGAGTGGGCTCGAAGTATATCTCTCCGACTTGGGAGGGACAAATCCCATCTCGATACATACAACGCAACAGGTACTTTCCGATCACCTGAGAGACACCTTTATGATCACCCTCTCATAGGATGACATTTGATCACCTCAAAGCTTTCTTCCGATACTAGGGAGTTGTATTATCTCGTGGTCTAAGGAATACAATATTTGACATAAGAAAAGCTTTGCAAAGATGAACACGATGACACGATCTAATTGCTCCGCTTAGTTTGGGTCTGTCCATCATATCATTCTCCCAATGATATGATCTCATTATTAATCGACAACTCATGTCTATGGTTAGGAAACCTTAACCATCATTAATCAATGAGCTAGTCCATAGAGGCATACTAGGGACACAGTGTTGTTCACAAACGACACAAGTATTAAAGTTTCCGCTCAATACAATTCTAGCATGGAATATAAACTTTATCATGAACAAGAATTATAATAATAACATCTTTATTATTGCCTCTAGGGCATAATTCCAACAGTCTCCCACTTGCACTAGAGTCAATAATCTAGTTTACATTTGGCAACAATCTAACACCCATGGCACTGAGGTGCTGATCATGTTTTGCACGTGGAAGAGGTTTAGTCAATGAATCTGCGACATTCAGATCTATAAGTACTTTGCTAATCTTCAGATCTCCATCTGCTATATAATCTCAGATTATATGAAACTTGCGATTGATATGCTTGGTATTTTGATGATATCTTGGTTCCTTAGCGAGTGCTATGGCGCCAGTGTTGTCACACAATATCTCCAGTGGGTCCAATGAACTTGGAACCACACCAAGCTAAGTGATGAAGTTCCTGATCCAAACTCCTTCACTTGACGCTTCTGCAGCAGCCATGTATTCCGCTTCTACTGTAGATCCCACGATCACGCTTTGCTTGCGGCTCCACAGCTCCTCCATTCAAAATATAAACGTATCATGTCCGAGATTTAGAATCATCCTTGTTGTCGAAACTAGCATCGACGTAACCTTTCTGACGAGTGTTCATCACCTCCATAGACTAAGAACATTTCTTTAGTCCTTCAAGTACTTTAGGATGTTCTTCACGGCTGTCCAGGTTCCACTCGGATCACTTTGGTATCTCGTCAAACTAAGAGCATTGGACACATCCGTCTAGTACAAAGATGGCATACATGATAGAACCTATGGCCGAGGCATAAGGCACTTTGCTCATAGCTTCTATATCATTTAGAGTGGACACCGAGCCTTGCTCAATATCTTACCCGACAAAATAGGCATCAACCTTTCTTTGCCTTATCCATTACGAACCTTTTGAACTTTGTCTAGGTATGTACCGCTTAAAGATATCGGCGTTTGTCTATCTCTATAGATTTTGATGCCCAATATATAAGCAGCTTCACCTAGGTCTTTCATTGAAAACATTTGTTCAAATAAATCTTCACATCGTTAAGCATGTTAATGTCATTTCCAATAATCAATATGTCATCCACATATAGTACGTAAATGTCACAGCTCCCCTCACTTTCTTGTAGATACAAGCTTCAGAGCAATTTGGAACAAATCCAAAGCTCTTGATCACTTGATCAAAACGAAGGTTCCAACTCCGAGATGCTTGCTTCATCCATAAATGGAACGCTGAAGTTTGCATACTTTATCGATCCTTAGGATCAACAAAACCTTGGTTGCATCATATACAACTCTTCATCAATGTTGCCATTGAGGAACGCATCTTGACATCCATCCGCCATATTTCATAATCATGAAACGCAGCAATTGCTAACAAAATCCGAATGGACTTAAACATCGCTACGGAGAGAAAGTCTCATTGTAGTCAACACCTTGAACTTGTCGAAACCTTTATGCGACAAGTCGTGCTTTATAGCGGTAACATTACCATCCGTCCGCTTTCTTCTTGAAGATCCATTTGCACTCAACGGCCTTTACGGTCGCTAGGAGGGTCCACCAAAGTCCATACTTGGTTTTCGCCATGGATCCCAATTGGATTTCATGGCTTCTAGCCATTTCTCGAGTCCGGCTCATCATCACTTTCTCATAGTTCGTAGGTTCACCGTCTTCTACCAACAAGATCAAGACAGGTTGCTGCACCACTCGGGAGGGCACGCGACCTTGTCGACATGCGACGTTCGATGCAACATCGTCCAAGCTTCATGATCCTTGTCATTAGCTTCCTCTATTGTTGGTGCAGCGACCTTTGGAACAATTTTAGGTGCGCTACTCTCCAATTCAAGAGAAGGTTCAACAACCTCGTCTAGCTCTACTTTCCTGCCACTCACTTCTTTCGAGAGAAACTCCTTCTCAAGAAAGGAACCGTTCTTTGCGACAAACACTTTGCCTTCGGTTCTGTGATAGAAGGTATACCCAATAGTTTCCTTAGGGTATCCTATGAAGACGCATTTCTCCGCTTTGGGTTCGAGCTTGTCCGGCATCAACTTTTTGACGTAAGCTTCGTATCCCCAAACTTTAAGAAACGACAACTTAGGTTTAGCACCAAACCACAGTTCATACGGTGTCATCTCAACAGATTTAGATGGTGCCCTATTTAAAGTTAATGCAGCGGTTTCTAATGCACAACCCCAAAATGATAACGGCAAATCAATAAGAGACATCATCGATCGGACCATATCTAATAGGGTTCGATTCCGGTATTTAGACACGCCATTACGTTGTGGTGTTCCGGGTGGCGTGAGTTGCGAAACGATTCTGCTTGCTTTAAGATGCGTGAGAAAATCATAACTCAAATATTCACCTCCACGATCGGATCGTAGAAACTTAATCTTTTTGTTACGATGGTTGTCCACTTCATTCTGAAATTCCTTGAACTTTTCAAATGTTTCAGATTTACGTTTCATTAAATAGATATACCCATATCTACTCAAGTCATCGGTAAAAGTGAGAAAATAGCGATATCCACCGCGCGTCGAAACACTCATCGGTCCGCATACATCAGTACGTATGATTTCCAACAAGTCTGTTGCTCGCTCCATCATTCCGGAGAACGGGGTTTTGATCATCTTGCCCATGAGTCATGGTTCGCATGTGTCAAATGATTCAAAATCAAGAGACTCCAAAAGTCCATCTGAATGGAGTTTCTTCATGCGCTTTACACCAATATGACCTAGACGCAAAGGCCAAATAAGTAGTATTATCACTATCTACTTTGCATCTCTTAGCCTCAATGTTATGGATGTGTGTTTCATCCCTTTCGAGATTCAGAAGAAATAAACCATTCACAATAGGTGCATGACCATAAAAGATGTTACTCATATAAATAGAACAACCATTATTCTCCGATTTAAATGAATAACCGTCTTGCAATAAACACGATCCAGAAATAATGTTCATGCTCAATGCAGGCACATAATAACACTTATTAAGGTTTAAAACTAATCCCGAAGGTAAAACTAAGGAGAGCGTGCCGACGGCCATCACAACAACTCTTGATCCGTTGCCAACGCGCATCGTCACCTCATCCCTCGCAAGCCGCCGTCTATTCCATAGCTCCTGTTTCGAGTTACAAATATTAGCAACTGAACCAATATCTTACATGGTTGTACCCTACGGGTGCGTGACCTCAGCATACCTAGTCCAGCCCAAGGAAGGCCCACGGCGGATGTACGCCGGCCCATGAAGACTTTCGGGTGGCCCAGGCCCATGACGCCTTCGGATCCTTGGAGAGCAAGACTAGAGTAGATAGGAAATTCAAAGGGGTAAAACCCTAGAACCTGTAACCGACTAGGACTATGCCCGGGACCTGCCTAAGTCTATATAAAGGCCATGAGGGCACGACCTAGATATCTCGACTCATACTTTCGCATACGCACCTCCACGCTAGATCGAATCTGCGCACCCTGTAATCTTCGGTTCCGCCGTAATCAAGAGCAGACAAGCAGGATTAGGGTTTTCCCTCCGGGGGCCTGAACCTGGGTAAATCTTGTGTCCCATGGTTGCTTGTCTGTTAACCGTTCCACGATCTCCAGCATCCCCATCTTCTCCAAAACCCAAGTCCATAACAATGGGCATTGACGAGTCGAAACCTCGTAAATTGGCGCCGTCTGTGGGAATCGAGGATGCTGATTGTGCGGTCGTGACGGTCCCAACCCGATCGATCTACAACTCTGCGGCGACGGAGAGTCACCTCCTCATCGGCGCTTTCTGGAAGGGTTTCGCGGCATAGTAAATCAAAATTTTCTACGGATGCGAACAGAGGGAAAGCCAAGATCTAATCTAGGAGATGCAAACAACGAGAGAGATTGGATTAGATCTTCATACCCTTGAAGATTCAAGACAATGAACGCGTCGTCGAACGTGGGTGATGTAGTCGTACTCGCTTCTCCTCCTCGCGATCCGATCCGATCTAGCACCACAAGTGGCGGTGCCTCCGTGAGATGCACACGTGCAGCACCTCGACGTCTCCTCCTTCCTCGGACCATCAAGTATGGTGGAGAGACGGATTGGATCTACAACACGACGGCGTGGTGTATATGGTGGAGAATTTCTGCAGCAGGGCTTCGCCTACAAGCAGTCGGGAGGGAGAGAGGAGGGCAGCAGGGCGGCTAGGGTTGGAGGGGAAGGTGTAGGGGGTTGGTGCGCCCCCACCCCTCTTTATATAGAGGGGGGCGCAGCCCTAGACCCTCCCCCAAGCCCAAACCGGCGACCCCAAAGGATAAGGAGTGGGGGGCAAGGAAACCCCCCCTTCTAGAAGGTCTATCTCGAGTTTAAAACTCTCTTGGCCGGCTGGGCCCTATGGGGCCTTGTGCCCCTGGCCCAATGCGGCCAGGGCACTCCCTCATTGTCCCATGCCCCCTCCCGGAAGGTGGGGCCACGTTGGTCCCCTTCCGGAAGGTTCTAGAAGCTTCCGGTACAATATCGATTAATCCGGAACAATTCCGAACTCCAAAAACTGCACTGCCTTATATGAATCTTATTCTCTGGAACCTCTCGTGATGTCCCTGTTAGACCCCTCCCTTATAAAGGAAAGGATCCCTGTGATTGCAATGTTAGTCCCTGGATCAATGCTAGCATCCACAGTTTAAGATGAAGTACACAGATACAAAGGTCATTTATTACATTCATTCCAGAGATAAAACATAGTCTTTTACAACTCAGGGCCATAGGCCTAATACAAGAGTTTAAGGAATATGTAAATAAACATAAGTCTTCATCTTCATGTGCCACAGGAAAGCATGTTGAGTGTAGACTCATGACTCCTATTCATCATCGGAGTAACCTGCAACATCACAAGTTACAGCCACAGAGGGTCAATACTTTGGAATAGTATTGGCAAGTGATACCTTAGTATATTTTAAGTGGAATATATTACTATATGCATTTGGCTAAGTGTAGCTTGGCTTGCTTTGCTTGAAAATAGATTTTTCCCTATTAGTTGAAAACACTAAGTTTTTCTTTGTCCAAAACATTCCCAAGGAACCACCAATAGACATTGAGGTCCTTCACCCTTGTTCACCCATAAGTTTTACTTAGAAGTTGGAGTGATGAGATTCTTGTAGCTTCCATGTCTTGATGCTCAAAAGTGTCCATTGCCTTGGACTAGGCTAAGTACTTAGGTTTTTCCATCTGCATAGGTTGTGCACTTTCCCCACCAGACTTGGTTTCCCAGACAGGACCTTTCAGAAGCTTTTCCTTAGTCAAATGGACGCGTTCCAACCTATCATCCCATCTACCACCAACTGTCCAAATGACTGAGTTCTAGCAACCTATATGATCATGGCAGAGCCCATATTGCCAAGTGGTTGCACTGTAAGCTTTCTCAACACTTGGCCTCCAAATCCCTTTGTGCCTGGGTGGCATACCACAAGTGAGATACACAACCCAAGTCCATGGCCTTGTGTAACCACTCAACATAACCCAAACATCCATTCCACCCAGGAGGTTCATTTGTCTTAGTTGTTTTATTAGAAAACATAAGTCTCTTGACTTAGAAATATTTTCATCATAACAAGTACAGATGTTCACCACCCTTGTTTGCTAAGTAGCTAGGCTAAGCAGGTTATGATAACTTAACTTAGGAGAATTCCCTAGCAATTCTACTATTCTACTCTACTTAGGATTTCCCATCTTAGCACTAGGCAAAATAGCATGCAATACTTTAGCAAAATATCTAATGCTAGTACAAAACTTAGGATAGGAATATTCATGAAAATATCACTTGCCTTGGTAGTGGGGAGAGTAGCACTCTTCACAATCACAATCACTAGCAAAATCTACACAAGAAATTATAGCATACAATTACACACAATTATATACAACCAAAAATAATATGAATGCATGCATGCAAGAATTTACTAAGTGGTGATTTTTGAAAATTCTACCAGGTATGCTCATGTCTACAGAAACTTAACATGTCACAAGTTTGCCAACTAAACTTATTTGGCACCAATATAACTTACCAAAATAAATCTATATCTAAAAATAGCCTTAAACTTGTTCTACAAATAAAGTCTTTTTAATTGTTACTATTTGTTAAACAAATTGGATATTCAGAAAGGTCTTGTTTCACTGAATCCAACGGTATAAAGTTTGCAAAAATCTAACGTGCCAATCAAAAGTTATAAGCATTTGAATTTGGATCAAATTTCTGGTTTTAAATCTATATTTAGATCTAACCCTAGCCACGCGTCGCGCTGTGATTGGCGCTGCATCGCCGTTGGATCGCTGCACTGCGCAGGATCTAAACAGATCGTACGCTCCAGATCGCGTACCGCTTCGGGGTTAAGTGGATCTATCCTAGCGCTACGATACAGATCCAACGATCTAAAACAACAAGCCAAAATCTGGCGGCGCTTATCGGTCTTGTGGCGGGCGATGGTCGACGATGCCGCCAGCGTCTGATCGCTAGGTGGATGGGGGAGATGCTCACCGAGACCGCGAGGATGTGGGGATGATCGACGTGTGATCAGCTCGGTAAGGGGCGTTCAGGGTTGCGGTAGATTTCTCGCCGGAGTTGGATCTGGCAACGGTGGTTCTGCTCGAGGTCGGAGGCGACGTTGTAGATCACTAGGATGCCAAAGGGACGTGTGGTTAGATGCGGAAGATCACGGAGAACATGCGAGCGTGAACGACAAGGTTCGGGCGATGCGGACTTACCACTAGAGCTCGCCGGAGTTCGTGCAGAAGACGGTGGCGGCGACCGTCGACGTTGCGGCTACGGTCATGCGAAGGTAAACGGAGGGTGTCGAGAAGGTGCACAGATTCATCAACATGATAGCGTAAGCGAGACCGAGGGAAACTCTAGGCTCACCGGAATTTGCCGCGCAATGCCGGAGACGGGCGTTACTGAGAGCAATGCACGCATCTGGTGGCGCCTGGGTTCGGGGTTTGAGGAGAAGGAGAGGGGCGAGGGGTTTATATAGCCGATCATGAGCGAGAATCACTCGGGCATTGATTCGAATTGACGCCGCGAATTAAACATGTAAACGGCCGTTGATTTGGGGATGAACTGGTCGCGGGTGGAGACGATGCCGACGTGGAGGAGGCCGCTTGTCGGCCGGTGCGCGAGGTGGAAGTGGGTCACTGCCGGTGAGCAACGCGTTCAGCGTGAGAGAAGTAAAGAAAGGTTCGGTGGGCTTGCTGGGCTCGATTCATTCTGGGCGTAAACTGGCGCTCGGACTTTTCCTTTGTTTAAGTCTTTTCTTTTCTAATTCTATTTTCGAATGATTTTTATATGAATTCAAATCCTTTTGAATTCAAACAAAATTGGGAATCCTTGTGGTTACGTGGTTTCAAATCTGATCATTTAACCAAGTGGTTACCTTGTAAGGGGCCGTCAAGCTTGGTTTTGAAACAAACAGAGACTTGTCTCTAGTTTGTGAATGATTGAAATAGGGTTTAGAAAATATTTCTAAATTGGAAACTTGGGTTAAAATGCTACACCTAATCTTTCCAACAATGGAGGCAAGCAATCAAGTTCCTAAACAATCCAATCTCAAAGGGTGATGGACAATTGAGTTGAATTTGCACACATGAAATCATAGCTCAAACTTCTGTCTCTAAATGATTTTGAGAAAAACCCTAAATGGATGAATGATGCAAGAATGTTATGAATGAGTTTTGAAATATGATTTTTGGGATGTTACAAATCTAACCCCCTTAAGATGAATCTCGCCCTCGAGATTCGGATTGGCTAGCAAATAGGTGAGGGTGGTCTTTCCGAAGATCATCTTCTCTTTCCCATGTTGCTTCCTCTTCGGAGTGATGGTTCCATTGCACTTTACAAAACTTGATAGTCTTGGTCCTGGTAACTCTTTCTGCGGTCTCTAGAATCTTGACAGGCTTTTCCTCATAGGTGAGATCACTTTCTAGTTGGACTTCTTCCAAAGGTATGGTATCCTTCAAAGAAGATTCTTCCATCTCCGGGTGACATTTCTTAAGCTGACTCACATGGAACACATTATAGACAGCGGACAGAGTTTCAGGCAATTCAACTTCATATGCAACTTCTCCCTTGCGACTTAGAATCTTGAATGGTCCAACATATCTTGGTGCCAACTTTCCCTTGACTCCAAATCTTTTCACTCCACGGAGTGGTGATACCCTGAGATAAGCCCTATCCCCAACTTCGTAGGTGACTTCCCTACGCTTAGAATCTGCGTAGCTTTTCTGTCGGGACTGTGCTATCTTCAATCTGTCTTTAACCAATTTGACTTTCTCTTCGGCGTCTTTGACAAGATCAGGTCCAAATAAGCTTCTTTCTCCCACACCATTCCATAACAATGGGGTGGTACACTTCCTTCCGTAGAGTAACTCAAATGGTGCCATTCCAATACTATCTTGATGACTATTGTTGTAAGAGAACTCTGCGTAAGGCAAGCTTTCATCCCAACTTGCTCCATAGTCTAAAGCACATGCTCTCAACATGTCTTCAAGAATTTGGTTGGTCCTTTCTGTTTGTCCATCCGTTTGAAGATGAAAGGCAGTACTGAATTCCAATCTCGTTCCTAAGGATTCATGAAGCTGTCTCCAAAAGTGAGAAGTGAACTGAGTTCCTCTATCTGACACAATACTCTTAGGCACACCGTGAAGGCATACAATTCTGCTCATGTAGATTTTAGCTAACTTGGCACTTGTATAGGTTGTCTTCACTGGTATAAAATGAGCCACTTTAGTTAGGCGATCCACTACCACCCATATGGAATCATACCCTGACCTGGTCCTTGGTAATCCGGTAATGAAGTCCATACCAATATTTTCCCACTTCCATTCAGGAATAGGCAGTGGTTGAAGCAAACCTGCTGGTTTCTGATGTTCCGCTTTTACTCTGCTACACACATCACACAAAGCAATATGTTCGGCGACGTCTCTTTTGAGATTGTTCCACCAAAATCTTTCTTTCATGTCCATGTACATCTTGGTGTTTCCTGGGTGGATAGAATATGGAGAGTTGTCTGCCTCTTGTAGGATCAGTTTCTGCAACTCCAGATCTTGTGGAACACAAATACGTTTCCCGTGCCATAGGGTACCTTGTTCGTCTATATGGAAACTGTTAGCTTTCCCTAGACTTATATTTTCCTTTATCTTTTCAATTTCCTTATCAGTCTTCTGAACTTCTCGGATCTTGTCCAATAAAGTGGGTCGAACATCTAAGGACATGAGATGTCCTTCTGGCACAATCTCCAATCTGAGTTCTTTGAATTGATTACACAAGTCATCTGGCAATTCCCCTTTGGTAAGGCCATTTACAAATGCCTTACGACTTAGAGCATCGGCTACTACGTTCGCTTTACCGGGGTGGTATTGCAAACTTAAGTCGTAATCCTTAATAAGTTCTAGCCATCTCCTTTGTCTCATGTTGATTTCCTTCTGGGTGAAGATATACTTCAAGATCTTATGATCGGTGAACACTTCACATCGCTTACCCAAAAGGTAATGTCTCCATGTTTTGAGTGCATGGACGACAGAGGCTAACTCCAAATCATGAGTAGGATAGTTTACTTCATGAGTTTTGAGTTGTCTCGAAGCATAGGCTACGACTTTACCATCCTGCATAAGTACGGCACCCAAACCTTGATGAGACGCATCACAATATACTTGGAAATCCTTTTCCAGATCTGGCAGACATAGCACTGGTGCTGTTACAAGTCTCTTCTTCAATTCTTGGAAGCTGACTTCACAACTTTCAGTCCAAGCAAATTTTTTGTCCTTTTTTTAACAATTTTGTCATTGGCTTAGCAACCTTTGAGAAATTCTCAATGAATATTCTGTAGTAACCTGCTAAGCCGAGGAAACTACGAACTTCTTTCACATTCTTGGGTGATTCCCAATCTGTCACAGCTGAAACTTTAGCAGGATCAACTGCCACACCATCCTTTGTCATAACATGACCAATAAAACCAACTTCCTCTAACCAAAACTCACACTTGCTGAATTTGGCATAAAGTTTATGCTCTCTTAACTTTTCAAGTATCAAGCGCAAGTGTCTTTCATGTTCTTCCTTACTCTTGGAGTAGACTAAGATGTCGTCGATGAAAACGACCACAAACTTGTCAAGGAATTCCATGAATACCTTATTCATCATATTCATGAAGTATGCTGGAGCGTTGGTTAAACCAAAAGGCATCACAGTGTACTCATACAATCCATACCTTATGGTGAATGTTGTCTTAGGTATGTCTTGCTCTCTTATCTTGAGTTGAAAATAGCCTGACCAAAGATCAATCTTCGAGAACACACATGCTCCTTCCAACTGATCAAACAAGTCGTTGATTCTTGGCAAAGGATATTTGTTCTTGATGGTCACCTCGTTGAGAGAACGGTAGTCAATACACAATCTTTGTGTTCTATCCTTTTTCTCCACAAACAATACTGGGGCTCCCCAAGATGAAGAACTTGGTTGGATAAATCCTTTCTGCAACTGTTCTCCCAGTTGCTTCTTGAGCTCTTTCAGTTCATCAACTGACATTTTGTATGGTCTCTTAGCTATTGGTCCAACACCTGGTACCAAATCTATCAAAAACTCCACATCTCTATCTGGTGGCATTCCTGGTAATTCTTCCGGAAATACATCCGGATACTCACACACAATTGGCACACTGTCCATGCTAACCCCCTTAAGAGAATTCAGCTTACTTCCTTTGGATTCAAAGTTTGACTTGAATTTTATTCTTTTTCCTTCTGGGGTTGTGAGTGCAACTGTACGATTAGCACAATATAATACTCCCTCGTACTTAGCCATGCAATCCATTCCCAAAATCACATCCAACCCTTGGGAATTCAGAATTATCAGGTTCACTGGAAATTTATGTTTCCCAAACTCTATGACTAAGTCATGACATCCTAAGTTTACTATCATTTCTCCACCCGAAGAACTTACTCTTATGGGACACCCAATGGTTTCTACCGGTAGTTCATTTCTTTCAACGAATGCTTTTGATATGAATGAATGAGATGCACCGGTATCAAAGAGTACAAATGCTGAAATTGAATTGAGTCTGAACTTACCAGCAACGGCATCAGGCTCTTCATAGACCTCCTCCACATTGATGTGGTTAACCTGTCCTTTCTGGAAAGGATTTGGCTTGCTAGGTCCCTCCACTTTCTTCTCAGGGCATTCATTAGCATAATGCCCCAACTTCTTGCATTTGAAGCACTCCACTTGACTGATGTCCTTTTTAACATGCTGACTTCCACTTCCACTACCATTCCCACTGTGGTGGCTCTTATGTCCACTCTTGTGGTTCTTGTATTTGTCATTGTCATGACTGCGGTGATGCTTGTTGTCATGACGGTTGTGGTTGTGGTGCTTGTTGAATTTCCCATGCTTATGGGATCCTGAGCTGCCACTGTCATCATAGTGAGATCGTTTGTGAGACGATCCTGAGCTGTGCTTGTCGGAGTGTTTCCTCTTCCTACTCTCGACTTGCTTCATTTTACTTTCCAAAATAGCAGCCTTGTCACACAAAGACTGATAAGTTGGAACATATGCCACAGACAACTGTAGGTTCAGCTCATCATTCAAACCCTCCAAGAATTTTTCCTTTCTTTTTGCATCGATCAACTTCATCCGGTGCATAACGCCGATTGTTGAACTCTTCTATGTATTCTTGCCACGCTACTTGGTACCGCTTGAGTTGTGAAACTCCTTCTTTTTCAGACTCATCATTCCTGATGAGATATGAGCAGTGCGAAAGCCATCTTCAAAGATGTCCCAAGTCACTTCATCAATAGGGGTGGTGATTTGAAAGTTGTCCCACCATGTGGCGGCTGGTCCTTCCAACAAATGTGCTGCGAATCTGACTTTTTCAGCATCCGTGCATTACACGGTCACTAAGTCTTTGTTCACGTAACGTAGCTACCATTGGCTACCATGGGATCGATTGTTCCCAAAACTTTCGGCCTCGCAGAAATCTGGTGAGCATATCAAAACCCGGAGGGTTGTTGTTGTTGTTGGGATTGTTGTTGTTGTTATTCTGGTTTTGGATGAATGTTGTCATCATTTGCATAAGCTGTGTTTGCGCATTCATCATTTGTTGTATTTCCGGGGTGATGTTGTTGGGGTTGGGGTTTGCGCGACGGGGAGGCATCTATGGTTTGTTCAAATATATAAGAATGAGATACCCATAGATGTTTTATGCACAATACATCATAAGAAAACACATAACAAGCAACATAAGAATAAAGGTTCAACAACCACATAATAAGCTCATGAAGTAAAACACACAAGTGGCAAGCCATCCACATGTCGGATGGTCCAATAATAAGTTCACGATAATCAAGTACGAATATGAAAGATAAACGAGTAGTCAAGTCTACTCATCATCATCAATCTCCTCCTCGACGAAAGTAAGACCTGCGTTCTCCATCGCGGTCTTGTTCTCCTCAATCGTAGTGGTCAAGGAATCAACCTTGGCTTTGAGAGCCCTCTTCTGGGAGCGAAGCCTCTCAATAACCATCTGCTACTTCTCAAGCTCGAAGTCCTTGGACTTCAGTTCCTCGGTCATGTCCCGGATTTTCTTGTTCCTATCCTGGACGCGTTTCTCCTGACTCTTGAACTTGCGGTCCTGGGCCTCGAACTTTGTCTCCATTTCCTTGATCATCTCATCCTGCTGCGCAAAAAGCTTGTCCTTCTCGCGTAGCTGTACCTGAAGTTCGTCATTGCCAAGCATGACGTTCGTCCTATCCGTGTCCACGTGCCTGAGGAGAGTCTCTAAGTCCTGGAGATAGAGACGTATCGGCTCCGCTGTGTCCCTCGAGTCGTCCTCAAAGTCGATGGAATCTCCATCAACATCACGCCTTCCAAGACGTGGAAGTGAGTGCCCTAACCTGTCGGGAGGACGGCTAACAAGCGTCCTATCAGGTCCTGCATGACTACCTCCATGCCTCTCTCCCGGTCGTCGTGCATCATCTTGAAGACGATGGCCTCTGTAGTAGGCTCAGTCTGGCGTCCTGGCTGGTTCACTTTAAAGCCCCAGAGGTCCTTCCTCTCGAACTTGGTGAGTGGGTACACCGTGATGGTGGGAAGAGGGAGATCGAGCAAAGTAGTAAGCTCAATGATACGGGTCCAAACGAGTAACCTGAACTCCTCAATAGTCTTGCCGACAATAGGCATCTATTTATAAAATTGAAAAGTTAGAACAGCACTATTTAAAATGAACACAAAACAACCATCTCATACATAACCATGGAACACAATTTTCACACAAGTCATGCATACATAAATCCTTTACATCATACAAGGTCCAATTTATTTAAGGTATCATTTTGAAAAATAAGGTGATAGATGGTGGTCCACTAAGAAAGTGTGCTTATAGGCCTATCTCACTGGATCTGGTGGCTATCACAATGTTCCTAGAGGCAATCCACCTATCTTGTTCACAGGATTCCATCACTAAGTCTATTATGTCCCCCCTTAACTTCTGGTTGGTGGCTTCCAACTCTTGAGTAAGTTCCTTCTCTTTCTCTAAGTCTTTTTGGAGGTTGAGCATTCTGCACTTGACTCTAGCACTTAGTTCTTTGATAGTCCTCCAAGCTGCATCTCTGGCTGACTCAAAGAATGTGGTGTGCATTTTAGTTTTGGTGTACATGCAGAAACCCCTTTCTTTATGGTTGTCTTCCTTGTTTTTGTATAGGTGAAGTTGCACCCACCAATACTCCACTCCTTCATCCATCACCGGAAAGCCCTTGTACACAGCTGCACCATGTGCTTCCATTGCCACCATGAGGTCCTTGAGTATATTGGGAAACTCAGTTTCACACTCCAAGGCCATGGTCATGAGTGGTCCTTTATTCACGGCTTCGTTGATGGAGTTCATCTACAAATGGAGTTGAGAATGAAGGATTAGAAAAGTTTTACGAGAAGAATAGACAAGTGTAGAAGTAGTTGAAATTTTTTCCTTAGTGGTTTTCAAATCCTAGGGTCATAATCCTACAGGCAACACAGTGCTCTGATACCATCTGTTAGACCCCTCCCTTATAAAGGAAAGGATCCCTGTGATTGCAATGCTAGTCCCTGGATCAATGCTAGCATCCACAGTTTAAGATGAAGTACACAGATACAAAGGTCGTTTATTACATTCATTCTAGAGATAAAACATAGTCTTTTACAACTCAGGGCCATAGGCCTAATACAAGAGTTTAAGGAATATGTAAATAAACATAAGTCTTCATCTTCATGTGCCACAGGCAAGCATGTTGAGTGTAGACTCATGACTCCTATTCATCATCGGAGTAACCTGCAACATCACAAGTTACAGCCACAGAGGGTCAATACTTTGGAATAGTATTGGCAAGTGATACCTTAGTATATTTTAAGTGGAATATATTACTATATGCATTTGGCTAAGTGTAGCTTGGCTTGCTTTGCTTGAAAATAGATTTTTCCCTATTAGTTGAAAACACTAAGTTTTTCTTTGTCCAAAACATTCCCAAGGAACCACCAATAGACATTGAGGTCCTTCACCCTTGTTCACCCATAAGTTTTACTTAGAAGTTGGAGTGATGAGATTCTTGTAGCTTCCATGTCTTGATGCTCAAAAGTGTCCATTGCCTTGGACTAGGCTAAGTACTTAGGTTTTTCCATCTGCAGAGGTTGTGCACTTTCCCCACCAGACTTGGTTTCCCAAGACAGGACCTTTCAGAAGCTTTTCCTTATTCAAATGGACGCGTTCCAACCTATCATCCCATCTACCACCAACTGTCCAAATGACTGAGTTCTAGCAACCTATATGATCATGGCAGAGCCCATATTGCCAAGTGGTTGCACTGTAAGCTTTCTCAACACTTGGCCTCCAAATCCCTTTGTGCCTGGGTGGCATACCACAAGTGAGATACACAACCCAAGTCCATGGCCTTGTGTAACCACTCAACATAACCCAAACATCCATTCCACCCAGGAGGTTCATTTGTCTTAGTTGTTTTATTAGAAAACATAAGTCTCTTGACTTAGAAATATTTTCATCATAACAAGTACAGATGTTCACCACCCTTGTTTGCTAAGTAGCTAGGCTAAGCAGGTTATGATAACTTAACTTAGGAGAATTCCCTAGCAATTCTACTATTCTACTCTACTTAGGATTTCCCATCTTAGCACTAGGTAAAATAGCATGCAATACTTTAGCAAAATATCTAATGCTAGTACAAAACTTAGGATAGGAATATTCATGAAAATATTACTTGCCTTGGTAGTGTGAGAGTAGCACTCTTCACAATCACAATCACTAGCAAAATCTACACAAGAAATTATAGCATACAATTACACACAATTATATACAACCAAAAATAATATGAATGCATGCATGCAAGAATTTACTAAGTGGTGATTTTTGAAAATTCTACCAGGTATGCTCATGTCTACAGAAACTTAACATGTCACAAGTTTGCCAACTAAACTTATTTGGCACCAATATAACTTACCAAAATAAATCTATATCTAAAAATAGCCTTAAACTTGTTCTACAAATAAAGTCTTTTTAATTGTTACTATTTGTTAAACAAATTGGATATTCAGAAAGGTCTTGTTTCACTGAATCCAACGGTATAAAGTTTGCAAAAATCTAACGTGCCAATCAAAAGTTATAAGCATTTGAATTTGGATCAAATTTCTGGTTTTAAATCTATTTTTAGATCTAACCCTAGCCACGCGTCGCGCTGTGATTGGCGCGTACCGCTTCGGTTGGATCGCGCTCTGCAGCCGCAGGATCTAAACAGATCGTACGCTCCAGATCGCGTACCGCTTCGGGGTTAAGTGGATCTATCCTAGCGCTACGATACAGATCCAACGATCTAAAACAACAAGCCAAAATCTGGCGGCGCTTATCGGCTGTGCGCGGCGGCGATGGTCGGACGATGGCGGCGCCGGCGATACAGATCGCTAGGTGGATGGGGGAGATGCTCACCGAGACCGCGAGGATGTGGGGATGCTCGACGTGTGATCAGCTCGGCAAGGGGCGTTCAGGGTTGCGGTAGATTTCTCGCCGGAGTTGGATCTGGCAACGGTGGTTCTGCTCGAGGTCGGAGGCGACGTTGTAGATCACTAGGATGCCAAAGGGAGGTGTGGTTAGATGCGGAAGATCACGGAGAACATGCGAGCGTGAACGACAAGGTTCGGGGCGGTCTGGACTTACCACTAGAGCTCGCCGGAGTTCGTGCAGAAGACGGTGGCGACGCTGCCGGCGTTCTTCTGGTCATGCGAAGGTAAGCGGACGGAGGTGTCGAAGGTGCAGAGATTCATTGAACATGATAGCGTAAACGCGAGACCGAGGGAAACTCTAGGCTCACCGGAATTTGCCGGCGCAGTCGTCGGAGACGGCGGGGTTACAGAGAGCAATGCACGCATCCTGGTGGCGCTCTGGGTTCGGGGTTTGAGGGAGAAGGGAGAGGGGGCAGAGGGGGTTTATATAGCCTGATCATGAGCGAGAATCACTCGGGCATTGATTCGAATTGACGCCGCGAATTAAACATGTAAACGGCGCGTTGATTTGGGGATGAACTGGTCGCGGGTGGAGACGATGCCGACGTGGAGGAGGCTCCGCTTGTCGGCCGGCGCGAGGTGGAAGTGGGTTCTGCACTGTCGGGTGAACGTAGCCACAAGCGTGAGAGAAGTAAAGAAAGGTTCCCGTGGGCTTGCTGGGCTCGATTCATTGCTGGGCGAAACCCGCGCCGGCCTTTTTCCTTTGTTTAAGTCTTTTTCTTTTCTAATTCTATTTTCTGGAATGATTTTTGATATGAATTCAAATCCTTTTGAATTCAAACAAAATTGGGGATCCTTGCAGAGTTCTGTGGTTTCAAATACAGTCATTTAACCAAGTGGTTACCTTGTAAGGGCCTGGTCAAGCTTGGGTTTTGAAACAAACAGAGACTTGTCTCTAGTTTGTGAATGATTGAAATAGAGTTTAGAAAATATTTCTAAATTGGAAACTTGGGTTAAAATGCTACACCTAATCTTTCCAACAATGGAGGCAAGCAATCAAGTTCCTAAACAATCCAATCTCAAAGGGTGATGGCCAATTGAGTTGAATTTGCACACATGAAATCATAGCTCAAACTTCTGTCTCTAAATGATTTTGAGAAAAACCCTAAATGGATGAATGATGCAAGAATGTTATGAATGAGTTTTGAAATATGATTTTTGGGATGTTACAGTCCCGGATCCCATCCGAGACTCCGAACAAAAACTCATAAACCAATTATCCAATCTATCCTAGCGTCGAGACACGTTAAGTGTGTGACCCTGCGGGTTCGAGAATATGCAGACATGATCTTCTATCAATAATCAACAGCAGGGTCTGGAAACCCATATTGACTCCCACACATTCATCGATGATCATATCGGATGAACCACGATGCCAGGATTCAATCAATCCCATATATATATTCCCTTCGTCTCGCGATATTTTACTTGCCCGAGATTCGATCGTCTTAATCATACCTAGTTCAATCTCGCTCACGCAAGTACTTTACTCGTGTAATCCGATATCACTTTGTGATTAACTCCTTAACCACATGCTTGCAAGGTGTTGATATCGACACGAGTGGGCCAAGTATATCTCTCCGACTTGGGAGGGACAAATCCCATCTCGATACATACAACCCAACAGATACTTTCCGATCACCGAGAGACACCTTTATGATCACCCTCTCATAGGATGACGTTTGATGACCTCAAAGCTTTCTTCCGATACCGGGAGTTGTATTATCTCATGGTCTAAGGAATACAATATTTGACATAAGAAAAGCTTCAAAGACGAACACGATGACACGATCTAATTGCTTCGCTTAGTTTGTCTACATCCATCATATCATTCTCCCAATGATATGATCTCATTATCAATTGACAACTCATGTCTATGGTTAGGAAACCTTAACCATCATCGATCAATGAGCTAGTCCATAGAGGCGTACTAGGGACACGGTGTTGTTCATAAACCACACAAGTATTAAAGTTTCCGCTTAATACAATTCTAGCATGGAATATAAACATTATCATGAACAAGAATTATAATAATAACATCTTTATTATTGCCTCTAGGGCATAATTCCAATAGTCTCCCACTTGCACTAGAGTTAATAATCTAGTTTACATTTGGCAACAATCTCACACCCATGGCACTGAGGTGCTGATCATGTTTTGCACGGGGAAGAGGTTTAGTCAACGGATCTGCGACATTCAGATTTGTATGTACTTTGCTAATCTTCAGATCTCCATCTGCTATATAATCTCGGATTATATGAAACTTGCGGTTGATATGCTTGGTCTTTGGATGATATCTTGGTTCCTTAGCGAGTGCTATGGCGCCAGTGTTGTCACACAATATCTCCAGTGGGTCCAATGCACTTGGAACCACGCCAACCTCGATGATGAAGTTCTGATCCAAACTCCTTCACTTGACGCTCAAGCAGCCATGTATTCTGCTTCTCAGTAGATCCCGCGATCACGCTTTACTTGCAGCTTCTCCAGCTCGGCTCCTCCATTCAAAATATACACGTATCCACACGAGATTTAGAATCATCCTTGTCGGTGTCAAAACTAGCATCGACGTAACCTTTTACGACAAGCTGTTCATCACCCCCATAGACTAAGAACATTTCTTTAGTTCTATTCAGGTACTTTAGGATGTTCTTCACAGATGTCCAGTGTTCCACTCCTGGATCACTTTGATACCTGCTCGTCAAACTAAGAGCATTGGACACATCCGGTCTAGTACACAGCATGGCATACATGATAGAACCTATGGCCGAGGCATAAGGCACTTTGCTCATAGCTTCCCTATCACTTACCGTAGCTGGACACTGAGCCTTGCTCAATATCTTACCTGACAACATAGGCACTGAACCTTTCTTTGCCTTATCCATTCTGAACCTTTTCAGAACTTTGTCTAGGTATGTACTCTTGCTTAAAGCTATCAGGCGTCTTTGTCTATCTCTATAGATTTTGATGCCCAATATATAAGCAGCTTCACCTAGGTCTTTCATTGAAAAACACTTGTTCAAATAACTCTTCACATCGTTAAGCATGTTAATGTCATTTCCAATAATCAATATGTCATCCACATATAGTACCAGAAATTACACCGAGCTCCCAATCACTTTATTGTAGATGCAAGCTTCGTGGCAATTTGTAACAAATCCAAAGCTCTTGATCACTTGATCAAAACGAAGGTTCCAACTCCGAGATGCTTGCTTCAATCCATAAATGGAACGATGTAGTTTGCATACTTTACTTGCATCCTTATAATCGACAAAACCTTCGGGTTGCATCATATACAACTCTTCATCAATGTTGCCATTGAGGAAAGCAGTCTTGACATCCATCTGCCATATTTCATAATCATGAAACACAGCAATTTCTAATAAAATCCGAATGGACTTAAACATCGCTACGGGAGAGAAAGTCTCATCGTATTCAACACCTTGAACTTGTCGAAAACCTTTCGCGACAAGCCGTGCTTTATAGACAGTAACATTACCATCCGCGTCCGTTTTCTTCTTGAAGATCCATTTGCACTCAACGGCCTTTCGGTCGCTAGGAGGGTCCACCAAAGTCCATACTTGGTTTTCGCTCATGGATCCCAATTCGGATTTCATGGCTTCTAGCCATTTCTCGTAGTCCGGCTCATCATCGCTTCCTCATAGTTCGTGGGTTCACTTTCTTCTACTAACAAGACAATCGAGATGTGGTTACCACTCAGAGGGGCACGCGACCTTGTCGACTGCGACATTCGATGAGCACATCGTCTGAAGCTTCGTGATCCTTGTCATTAGCTTCCTCTATTGTTGGTGCAGTGACCTTGGAACAATTTCTGTGTGCGCTACTCTCCAATTTAAGAGAAGGTTCAATAACCTCGTCTAGCTCTACTTTCCTCCCACTCACTTCTTTCGAGAGAAACTCCTTCTCAAGAAAGGAACCGTTCTTTGCGACAAACACTTTGCCTTCGGTTCAGTGATAGAAGGTATACCCAATAGTTTCCTTAGGGTATCCTATGAAGACGCATTTCTCCGCTTTGGGTTCGAGCTTGTCCGGCATCAACTTCTTGACGTAAGCTTCGCATACCCAAACTTTAAGAAACGACAACTTAGGTTTAGCACCAAACCACAGTTCATACGGCGGCGTCTCAACGGATTTAGATGGTGCCCTATTTAAAGTGAATGCAGCGGTTTCTAATGCATAACCCCAAAATGATAACGGCAAATCAGTAAGAGACATCATCGATCAGACCATATCTAATAGGGTTCGGTTCCGGCGTTTAGACACACCATTGCGCTGTGGTGTTCCGGGTGGCGTGAGTTGTGAAACGATTCCACTTGCTTTAAGATGCGTGAGAAAATCATAACTCAAATATTCACCTCCACGATCGGATCGTAGAAACTTAGTCTTTTTGTTACGATGGTTCTCCACTTCATTCTGAAATTCTTTGAACTTTTCAAACGTTTCAGATTTATGTTTCATTAAATAGATATACCCATATCTTCTTAAGTCATCGGTAAAAGTGAGAAAATAGCGATATCCACCGCGCGTCGAAACACTCATCGGTCCGCATACATCGATATGTATGATTTACAACAAGTCCTTTGCTCGCTCCATCATACCGGAGAACGGGGTTTTGACCATCTTGCCCATGAGGCATGGTTCGCATGTGTCAAATGATTCAAAATCAAGAGACTCTAAAAGTCCATCAGAATGGAGTTTTTTCATGCGCTTTACACCAATATGACCTAGACGACAGTGCCACAAATAAGTAGTATTATCACTATCTACTTTGCATCTCTTATCCTCAATGTTATGGATGTGTATTTCATCCCTTTCGAGATTTAGAAGAAATAAACCATTCACAATAGGTGCATGACCAAAAAAGATGTTACTCATATAAATAGAATAACCATTATTCTCCGATTTAAATGAATAACCGTCTTGCAATAAACAAGATCCAGAAATAATGTTCATGCTCAACGCAGGCACATAATAACACTTATTAAGGTTTAAAACTAATCCCGAAGGTAAAACTAATGAGAGTGTGCCAACGTCCATCACATCAACTCTTGATTCGTTGCCAACGCGCATCGTCACCTCATCCCTCGCAAGTCGCCGTCTATTCCGTAGCTCCTGTTTCGAGTTACAAATATTAGCAACTGAACCGGTATCAAATACCCAGGCACTACAACGAGGGCTAGTAAGGAAAACATCAATAACATGTATATCAAATATACCTTTGATGGTGCCAGTCTTCTTGTCCGCTAAGTACTTGGACGATATGCCCAAAGGACCCTTGTCCTTGCAATAGAAGCACTCAGTGTCCGGCTTAGGACCAGACTTGAGCTTCTTCTCAGCAGGGGCAGTGCGCTTGCCGCCGCCCTTCTTGAAGGGCTTCTTTGCTCCCTTACCTTTCTTAAAGGTGGGCTTGTTGACCATCAACACATGATTATCCTTCTTGATGTCCACCACCGCAGCCTTTAGCTTTGCGAAGAGCTCGGTGATCGTATCAGTGGAACCAATCTGATTATGAGTCACTACAAAACTTTTGTAGCTGGGAGGGAGTGATTGCAGAACCCTGTCAATCTTGAGCTCCTCTGGAATCGTGCATTCCAGTTGCTCAAGGCGTTGAGTGTAGCCCGTCATCTTAATGGCGTGCTCACTAACGGAACTCCCTTCCTCCATCTTGCAGTTAAAGAACTTTTCAGAGATCTCATATCTCTTAGAACGGGCCTGAGTCTGAAACATGGTTTTCAGCTCTTCGAGAATCTCAAAGGGCCCGAGATAGTCTTCAAAACGATTTTGAAGTTCCAGTTCCATAGCAAACAACATGGTGCTCTTAATCACACCATAATCATCTTTCTTGTGATCGATAGACTTTCTCATCACCGGTAGCGATTGCAGGGGGGTCACCTAACGCTTTCCCAAGGACATAGTCCTTTTGACCACCAGAGAGAATGATTCTTAGATTGCGGAACCAATTGGTGAAGTTAGACCCATTGTTTCTAAGCTTTTTCTTCTCAGCGAAAACGTTGAAGTTGAAGTTGGACTTAGCCATGTGATCTACAGTATTAGCAGGTACAAATTAGACTATGTTCATGATAACTATTTCAACTTAATCAAATTACTAGATGAACTCCCACTAAATTCAACATCCCTCAAGTTGTTTAGTGAACATGATCCAAATTCACCACACCTAATCCGATCATCACGAGAAGAGATGTGGTTTCAATGGTGGACAACGAAGTGTCGATCATATCATTCAGATGACTCATGCTTAACCTTTCGGTTCATGTGTTCCGAGGCCATGTCTGTACATGATAGGCTCGTCAAGTTAGACCCAAGTATTTCCGCGTGTGCAAAACTGGCTTGCACCCGTTGTATGTGAGCATAGAGTCTATAGCACACGATCATCACGTGATGCTTGGACACAACGAACTTTCGCAACGGTGCATTCTTGGGGAGAACACAGTTTTTTATCTTGATCTTTAAGTGAGGGTTCATCTTATAATGCTACCGTCGCGATCTAAGCATGATAAGATACATAAAAGGATAAACATCACATGCATATAACTTTAATGTGACATGGTATAGCCAATCTTCGCGCAATGATCTCCATCTTGTGCATTCCGGCATGATCTCCATCACTCCACCATGATTGCCTCCACCAGGAATAGCAACTACAACTATTGCTAACTACTTAGCGATAAAGTGAAACTATTACATGGCGCATAAGAAGTTGACACACAGGTCATACACAATTATAAAGACAACCATATGGCTTCTCGGCCATTGTGTACTCATCGACATGCAAGTCGTGAAACATTACAAAACATGATCATCGCATACATTATACACATCACATCTTGGGCCATACCATATCACGAAACACTCCTCCTGCAAAAACAAGTTAGACGCCTCTACTTTGTTGTTGCATGTTTTACGTGGCTTATGGGAGTAGATTCTAAGAACGATTCTTACCTACGGAAAGCCACAAGTGATATTATGGTTGCCAAACTCCGTGTTAATCCCATGACAACTATAGTGAGAGAAACGACATCCACCACCGCATGTGTGGAACAAGCCACACGTCAAGTGTGGAGCCGGTCTCGCGACGACGTCAGCGTAAGGTTGGCACGACCGCTTCAATCTCACTATCCCGCGTCATAAGAAGAACACAAACAAGAGGCTAGCAACAGAAAACATCAACGCCCGCAACAACCATGTTGCGTTCTACTCGTGAAACACATCTACGCATAGATCTAGCTCTGATACCACTAAAAGGGTTTCGCGGCATAGTAAATCAAAATTTTCTACAGATGTGAACAGAGGGAAAGCCAAGATCTAATCTAGGAGATGCAAACAACGAGAGAGATTGGATTAGATCTTCATACCCTTGAAGATTCAAGACAATGAACGTTCGTAACGTGGGTGATGTAGTCGCATTCGCCTCCTCCTCGATCCGATCCGATCTAGCACCACAAGTGGTGGTGCCTCCGTGAGATGCACACGCACCTCGGCGTCTCCTCCTTCCTCGGACCAGCAAGTATGGTGGAGAGACGGATTGGATCTACAACACGACGGCATGGTGTATATGGTGGAGAATTTCAGCAGGCTTCGCCACAAGCGATCGGGAGGGAGAGAGGAGGGCAGCAGGGCGGCTAGGGTTGGAGGGGAAGGTGTAGGGGGTTGGTGCGCTCCCACCCCTCTTTATATAGAGGGGGGCGCAGCCCTAGCCGGCGGCCCCAAAGGATAAGGAGTGGGGGGCAAGGAAACCCCCCCTTCTAGAAGGTCTATCTCGAGTTTAAAACTCTCTTGGCCGGCTGGGGCCTTGTGCCCCTGGCCCAATGCGGCCAAGGCACTCCCTCATAGGCCCATGCCCCCTCCCGGAAGGTGGGGCCACGTTAGTCCCCTTCCGGAAGGTTCTAGAAGCTTCCGGTACAATACCGATTAACCCGGAACAATTCAACTCCAAAACTGCATTGCCTTATATGAATCTTATTCTCCTGAACCTCTCGTGATGTCCCGGATCCCATCCGAGACTCAACAAAAACTCATAAACCAATTATCCAATCTATCCTAGCGTCGAGACACGTTAAGTGTGTGACCTGCGGTTCGAGAATATGCGTACATGATCTTCTATCAATAATCAACAACGGGTCCGAAACCCATATTGACTCCCACACATTCATCGATGATCATATCGGATGAACCACGATGCCAGGATTCAATCAATCCCATATATATATATTCCCTTCGTCTCGCGATATTTTACTTGCCCGAGATTCGATCGTCGGTACCGTCGTACCTAGTCCAGTCTCGTTCACAGCAAGTACTTTACTCGTTCCGTAATCCGATATCACTTTGTGATTAACTCCTTAACCACATGCTTGCAAGCGGTGTTGATATCGATTACCGAGTGGGCCCGAAGTATATCTCTCCGACTTGGGAGGGACAAATCCCATCTCGATACATACAACCCAACAGATACTTTCCGATCACGTGAGAGACACCTTTATGATCACCCTCTCATAGGATGACGTTTGATGACCTCAAAGCTTTCTTCCGATACCAGGGAGTTGTATTATCTCATGGTCTAAGGAATACAATATTTGACATAAGAAAAATCTTCGCAAAGACGAACACGATGAAACGATCTAATTGCTTCGCTTAGTTTGGGTCTGTCCATCATATCATTCTCCCAATGATATGATCTCATTATCAATTGACAACTCATGTCTATGGTTAGGAAACCTTAACCATCATTGATCAATGAACTGGTCCATAGAGGCGTAATAGGGACACGGTGTTGTTCACAAACCACACAAGTATTAAAGTTTCCGCTTAATACAATTCTAGCATGGAATATAACCATTATCATGAACAAGAATTATAATAATAACATCTTTATTATTGCCTCTAGGGCATAATTCCAATACTTTCGACTTCACCGCCCACTCGCCGGCCACCATGAAGGACTTCGAGCTCGTAGGCGACGGACTCGAAATCTTGTTCGGGAGCTTCTGCTTCCAGGTGGGGCAAACTAGCACCCTCCGCCTCCCTGAGCGGGTGCCCCTACCATCAATCAGGACCACTTCATGGACCCCACACCCCGTGCTACGCACAACATCATCAGCAGACGATTCCTATGACAGCAGCAGCTGCAACTCCGATCTGTGTGATCCGCCATCGGATGCAGGGACCTACGATTCCGGATCTGAAAGCTGCGACAGCAACGGACCGATCTACAAGCGCTATCAATGCGCCGCAGTCATCCAGGAACAACAAACGCCTAACCTGCCGCTCAACACGAACCCCAACCCGTAGGACAAAAACGGCGGAAACGGCGGGAACATAAGAAGCCAGTCCCCCACCCGATGAGGAAAACAACGGCCACGTCATCCAACATAGTCCTGCCTGCAGATGCCTCACGTGAACTACTCATGGCATACCTCTTCCTCCTCATCGAGGAGCACAAGAAGCAAGTCAAGATGCAGGAAATACTTGACAAATGCAAGCAAGAAGCCTCTGAGTCCAGCGCGCGACGAGCTGCGCTCTTCGCCATGGCCCCCGGCTCTAGCACAAACGGAAATCAGGGAAACAAGCACCGCTCTCGGGTGGATAATACCCAGGCGCTACAACGAGGGCTAGTAAGGAAAACATCTATAACATGTATATCAAATATACCTTTGATGGTGCCAGCCTTCTTGTCCGCTAAGTACTTCGGACAGTTACGCTTCCAGTGACCCTTGTCCTTGCAATAGAAGCACTCAGTGTCCGGCTTGGGTCCAGACTTGAGCTTCTTCTCAGCAGGGGCAACGCGCTTGCCGCCTCCTTTCTTGAAGGGCTTCTTTGCACCCTTACCTTTCTTGTAGGTGGGGGGCTTGTTGACCATCAACACATGATTATCCTTTTTGATGTCCACCTTCGCAGCCTTCAGCTTTGCGAAGAGCTCGGTGATCGTATCAGTGGAACCAATCTGATTATGAGTCACTACAAAACTTTTGTAGCTGGGAGGGAGTGATTGCAGAACCCTGTCAATCTTGAGCTCCTCTGGAATCTTGCAGTCCAGTTGCTCAAGTCGTTGAGTGTAGCCCAACATCTTTATGGCGTGCTCACTAACGGAACTCCCTTCCTCCATCTTGCAGTTAAAGAATTTCTCAGAGATCTCATATCTCTCAGAACGGGCCTGAGTCTGAAACATGGTTTTCAGCTCCTCAAGAATCTCAAAGGGCCCGGGATAGTCTTCAAAATGATTTTGAAGGTCCGATTCCATAGCAAACAACATGGTGCTCTTAATCACACCATAATCATCTTTGCGCGACTGGTAGACAGCTTTCTCATCAGCCGGCGCATCTATAGCAGGAGCGTCACCTAGCGCATTTTCAAGGACGTAGTCCTTTTGACCGCCAGAGAGAATGATTCTCAGATTGCAGAACCAGTTGGTGAAGTTAGACCCTCTAAGCTTTTCCTTCTCAGCAAAAACGTTGAATTTGAAGTTGGACTTAGCCATTTGATCTACAATATTTGCAAGTACAAATTAGACTATGTTCATGATAACTAGTTCAACTTTTAATCAAATTACTAGATGAACTCCCACTAAATTCAACATCTCTCAAGTTGTTTAGTGAACACGATCCAAATTCACCACACCTAATCCGATCTTCACGAGAAGAGATGTGGCTTCAATGGTGGACAAAAAAGTGTCGATCATATCATTCATATGACTCATGCTTAACCTTTCGGTTCATGTGTTCTGAGGCCATGTCTGTACATGCTAGGCTCGTCAAGTCAAACCCAAGTATTTCTGCGTGTGCAAAAACTGGCTTGCACCCATTGTATGTGAACGTAGAGTCTATAGCACCCGATCATCACGTGATGCTTGGACACGACGAACTTTCGCAATGGTGCATACATGGGGAGAACACGGTTTTATCTTGATCTTTAAGTGAGGAATCATCTTATAATGCTACCGTCGCGATCTAAGCATAATAAGATACATAAAAGGATAAACATCACATGCATATAACTTTATGTGACATGGTATAGCCAATCTTCGCGCAATGATCTCCATCTTGTGCGTGCCGACATGATCTCCATCACTCCACCATGATTGCCTCCACCACGAATAGCAACTACAACTATTGCTAACTACTTAGCGATAAGTAAAACTATTAAATGGCGCATAAGAAGTTGACACACAGGTCATACATAATTATAAAGACAACCATATGGCTCCTGCCGGTTGTGTACTCATCGACATGCAAGTCGTGAAACATTACAAAACATGATCATCGCATACAATATACACATCACATCTTGGGCCATACCATATCACAGAAAACACTCCCTGCAAAAACAAGTTAGACGCCTCTACTTTGTTGTTGCATGTTTTACGTGGCTTATGGGAGTAGCAAGCTAAGAACGATTCTTACCTACGGAAAGCCACAACGGTGATATTATGGTTGCCAAACTCCGGTGTAAATCCCATGACAACTATAGTGAGAGAAACTGGCATCCACCAGCCGTATGTGTGGAACAAGCCACACGTCAAGTGCGGAGCCGGTCTCGCGAACGACGTCGCATAAGGTTGGCCTGGACCGCTTCAATCTCACTATCCCGCGTCATAAGAAGAACACAAACAAGAGTCTTGCAACAGAAAACATCAACGCCCGCAACAACCATGTTGCGTTCTACTCGTGAAACACATCTACGCATAGATATAGCTCTGATACCACTGAAGGGTTTCGTAGCATAGTAAATCAAAAAAATTCTACGGATGCGAACGGGAAAGCCAAGATCTAATCTAGGAGATGCAAACAACGAGAGAGATTAGATGAGATATTCATACCCTTGAAGATTCAAGACGGTGAACGCGTTAACGTGGGTGATGTAGTCGTACTCGCTTCTCCTCCTCGCGATCCGATCCGATCTAGCACCGCAAGTGGCGATGCCTCTGGGAGATGCACACGTGCAGCACCTCGACGTCTCCTCCTTCCTCGGTCCAGAAAGTATGGTGGAGAGACGGATTGGATCTACAACGTGACGGCACGGTGCAAGTGGTGGAGAGTTTCTGCAGCAGGGCTTCGCCTACACGCAGTCGGGAGGGAGAGAGAGAGGAGGGCAGCAGGGCGGCTAGGCTTGAGGGGAAGGTGTGTGGGGGGTGCACCCCAGCCCTCTATATATAGAGGGGTGGGCGCCAGCCCTAGCCCCTCCCCCAAGCCTAGGCCGGCGGCCAAAGGAGGGAAGAGTGGGGGGCAAGTTCCCCCCCCCTCCTTCTAGAAGCCCACTTTAGGGTTTCCCCTTGATTTGGACGGCTGGGCCCTATGGGGCCATGTGCCCCTGGCCCAATGTGGCTAGGGCACTCACTCATAGGCCCATGCCCCCTCCCGGCAGGTGGGGCCACGTTGGTACCCCTCCGAAAGGTTCTAGAAGCTTCCGGTACAATACCGATTAACCCGAAACAATTCCGAACTCCAAAAACTGCATTGCCTTATATGAATCTTATTCTCCGGACCATTTCGGAAACTCTCGTGATGTCCCGGATCCCATTCGAGACTCCGAACAAAAACTCATAAACCAATTATCCAATCTATCCTAGCGTCGAGACACGTTAAGTGTGTGACCCTTCGGGTTCGAGAACATGCAGACATGATCTTCTATCAATAATCAACAGCGGGGTCTGGAAACCCATATTGACTCCCACACATTCATCGATGATCATATCGGATGAACCACGATGCCAAGATTCAATCAATCCCATATTTATATTCCCTTCGTCTCGCGATATTTTACTTGCCCGAGATTTGATCGTCGGTACCGTCATACCTAGTTCAATCTCGTTCACAGCAAGTACTTTACTCGTTCCGTAATCCGATATCACTTTGTGATTAACTCCTTAACCACATGCTTGCAAGCGGTGTTGATATCGATTACCGAGTGGGCCCGAAGTATATCTCTCCGACTTGGGAGGGACAAATCCCATCTCGATACATACAACGCAACAGGTACTTTCCGATCACCTGAGAGACACCTTTATGATCACCCTCTCATAGGATGACGTTTGATGACCTCAAAGATTTCTTCCGATACTAGGGAGTTGTATTATCTCATGGTCTAAGGAATACAATATTTGACATAAGAAAAGCTTCGCAAAGATGAACACGATGACACGATCTAATTGCTCCGCTTAGTTTGGGTCTGTCCATCATATCATTCTCCCAATGATATGATCTCATTATTAATCGACAACTCATGTCTATGGTTAGGAAACCTTAACCATCATTAATCAATGAGCTAGTCCATATAGGCATACTAGGAACATGGTGTTGTTCACAAACCACACAAGTATTAAAGTTTCCGCTTAATACAATTCTAGCATGGAATATAAACTTTATCATGAACAAAAATTATAACAATAACATCTTTATTATTGCCTCTAGGGCATAATTCCAACACAAGCATATACAAAAAAGTTGTCACAATGGTTCAAGTTTATTAGGGGAAAAGAATATAAAGTGTGCCATCAAGTTTGTGGGGGCTTTAATCACTAAGTTTTCACATAACAAAATAGTTTTTAATTGGAAGATAGTTGAAAACAAGAATATACTTGGAATGGTGTAACACACCATGCATAGGAGTTTATAATGGACACTTCGGAATAACTTGGTTTCTTGGGAGTTGGAAGCATGAGTAGGACTTACTCATACAAGTGGAGGCTAGCAAAAGACTGAGAGCAACCAACTAAGAGAGAATAATGGCCATAATCATGCAGTGCAACAAAAGCATACTAACCAAAGCAACGAGTGGTACTACAAGTCAAGGAATAATGATCATAGAGGCTAATGGTGACTTGTGAGAGTCATAACATGGTGTGAGCATGTGCCAAGTCAACCCACGCAAAGCATCAAAGGATAATACCACAATACTATGCTTTTGCATGCTAAAACAACACATAATTTTCTTCAAGGCACACTAAGCAATCCCAATTGTTTAGAACAAGACATGATACAGCAATAATCACTAAGCATAAGATCAAAACAACATCTAGCATGTCATGCTAAAGTCTAAGTCACAGTAAATGCAAGCTCCTCTTGCACTTCTAGCAAGAACTTACTACTATTTCCAACACCAAGCAACATTATTTGCAAAACAACACAGCGAGGACGGGGGTCCAAACTTCTTTAAAAAAACTAAACAAACTAAGCAAAGCAAACGAAAACTAAGACGCTCTAATAACAACATAACTATGCATGAAACAATAAAAATGAAGTGTCTAGACAGACCTGAGCTTTTTATTGATGAAGAAGGGGATGCCTTGGGCATCCCCAAGCTTTGACGCTTGTACCTCTTGGATATTTCTTGGGGTGACACCATGGAGGCATCCCCAAGCTTGAGCTTTTGTCCATTCTTCATCTCATTGCATCATTCTCTCTCTACACCTGAAATTTTTCCTTCATACAAAACTTCACACAATCTTCATTAGCAACATTAGTGTATTCAAAAGATATTAGACCTCTGGCAAAGCTTTGGAACAGCAAGGCTTTTCACTAAAAACACAAGCTACTGTAGTAACTCCTTAAAAAAGCCGAATTCACCTAAAGAGAACTCAAAAAAGGAATCAATAAGAAGCAAATGCAAACAATGGCAGAAATATGTCAAAACAGACCAACAGGTAGAAACCGATTTTTTTCAAACACCTTATGTTGCTCAAACCAAAAAGTGTTGAACTAACGAAAGTTAGGTAACATACTGGGGGATTTATTCGTAAATTTTGAGCTCAATCTGAGTTACATAGACTCCTCACGAATTTTTGGTGGAGGACAGAAATCTGTTTCGGGACAACAACTCCCCAAATCTCACTTCCCTCTCATTAGAGGTCATTCTTGGCACAAAAATCAAACAAAAAGGATAAGGACAGGTCATTACTAAAGTAATAACTTCCAAGACTCAAGGAAACTCTTGGGTTATCTCCCAACAAGTACTTTTCTTTAACGTCTTTAAGTTAGGCACAAGAAGCAAGAAGAATCAAGTGACGAGGTTTGATCTCATCAATGCCCATTGTTATGGACTTGGGTTTTGGAGAAGATGGGGATGCTGGAGATCGCGGAACGGTTAGCAAACAAGCAACACGGGGACACAAGGTTTTACCCAGGTTCAGGCCCCCGGAGGGAAAACCCTACTCCTGCTTGTCTGCTCTTGATTACGGCGGAACCGAAGGTTACAAGGGTGCGCAGATGCGATCTGGCGTGGAGGTGTGTATGCGAAAGTATGAGGAGATGATCTAGGTCGTGCCCTCGTAGCCTTTATATAGACTCAGGCAGGTCCCGGGCATAGACCTAGTCGGTTACAGGTTTTAGGGTTTTACCCCTTTGAATTTCCTATCTACTCTAGTGTTGCTCTCCAAGGATCCGAAAGCGTCACGGGCCTTGGCCACCCGAAATTCTTCATGGGCCAGCGTATAATTGCCGTGGGACTTCCTTGGGCTGGACCAGGTATGCTGAGATCATGTACCCGTGGGGTATAACCATGTCATCAAGTATTTTCAAATGAAGAAGCATTAACATCAAATCTTGCTTTCAAAGGAGTAGCAAAAGGCAACTTCTCTCTTCTCATAGGGGAAGTGTTCAATACCTTTCTTGAATGGAAAATGATATTTAATGGTGCCTTCTTTCATATCAATGATATCACCAACTGTTCTAAGAAAAGGTCTTCCCAAAGTAATAGGACAAGAAGCATTGTATTCAACATCCAGAACATAGAAATCCACAGGGACATAAGCATTATTAACCCTATTGAGAACATCATTAATACTCCCCATGAGTTTATTCTTATCATTGTCATTGAGTGGGACATCTAAATAGCAATCTTCTAATGGTGGCAAATCAAGCATTTCATAAATCTTCCTAGGCATAATAGAGACACTAGAACCAAGATCGCATGAAGCTTTGAGATCAAAGTCATTCACTTGCACATTAATAATGGGTTCCCAACTATCTTCTACTTTCCTAGGAATAGAAGCTTTGTGTTTTAGCTTCTCTTCCTTAATCTTAACAAGATCATCTTTAATGTGTTTGGTGAAAGCAACATGCATATCACTAGCATCAGGACTTCTAGCAAGCTTTTGCAAGAACATAATTACTTCATAATTATTGCAACCATCAATATCAAAGTCAAACTTAGCATCACTAGTAGTAGGCTCAATAGGCTTAGTCATAGTAGGAGGAGAAAAAGGGACTACTTGTGGTTTAGTGGTGATGGTGCACACACTATTGTTCCTATCAATTTCAGCTTCCCTTTCCCACTTAGCATGAAGTTGAGCCAACAACCTAACATTTTCATCAATAGTAACTTGTATGGCATGAGCAGTAGCAAAGGTATTTTCTATGGCTTCAGGTTTAGCAACCATTTATTAATCAAGGAAGACTAAGCTTCAAACAAAGAGGATATATTTTTCTCAATAGTTAAAAGCTTTTCCTCTATAATCTTATTGAAAGTGGTTTGTTTACTAATAAAGTCCTTGAGCATGACTTCAAGTTTAGAGGGGTACTTCTAGCATTATTGTAAGAGCTTCCATAGGAATTGCCATTATTAGGAGGATAAGGCCTATAATTGTTGTTGCCACCAAAATTATTCCTATAGGCATTGTTGTTAAATTGTTGTTTCTAATGAAGTTCACACCAACTTGCTCTTCTTGAGCAACCAAAGAGGCTAAGGGAACACTATTAGGATCTAGAGGAGCTTTCCCATTAACAAGCATAGCCATAATAACATCAATCTTTTCACTCAAAGATGAAGTTTCCTCAACAGAATTTACCTTCTTACCATGTGGAGCTCTCTCAACATGCCATTCAGAGTAGTTAAACATCATATTATCAAGGAGCCTTGTTGCAGGACCCAAAGTGAGGCCCATAAAAGTACCTCCAGCAGCCGAATCCAACAGATTTCTTGAGGAGAAGTTCAAACCTGCATAAAAAGTCTAGATAATCATCCAAGCAGTGAGTCCATGAGTAGGACAATTTTTAACCAAAGATTTCATTCTTTCCCAAGCTGGAGCAACATGTTCACTATCAAGTTGCTTAAATTTCATAATGTCACTTCTCATAGATATAATCTTAGCATGAGGATAGTATTTTCCAATAAAAGCATCTTTGCACTTAGTCCAAGAATCAATACTATTTTTAGGCAAAGAAAGCAACCATTCTTTAGCTTTTCCCCTCAAGGAGAAAGGAAAAAGCTTGAGCTTAATAATATCTCCATCTACATCCTTATACTTTTGCATCTCACAAAGTTCAACAAAGCTATTGAGATGGGCAGCAGGATCATCAGAACCAGCACCAGAAAATTGCTCTCTCATTACAAGATTCAACAAAGCAGACTTAATTTCATAAAAGGTAGCATCAGGATTAGGTGGAGCAATAAGAGTGCTTAGGAAATCATTGTTGTTGGTGCTAGTGAAGTCACACAACTTGGTGTTCTCAGCAGAGTTCATTTTGGCAAAGGTGGGCAAGCAAAAAATAGCAGCAGCTATAGCAGGAACTAATTTTTTTGTGTTTTTGAATAAAGCAAGCAAACCAAACTAGACTAATTTTTTTGAGTTTTTTGAAAAGAGGCAAACAAAACCAAGCAAAATATACAAAGCAAACTAAAAACAAAGTAAAGAGAAAGGAAGTGAAGGACTCCCCTTGTGAAGACGTCCTTAGCCTCCCCGACAACGTCGCTAGAAAAGCTTGATGCAGCGCTGAGTTGATGTAGGAGCGCTTCGTTGGGAACCCCAAGAGCAAGGTGTGAAGCAGCACAGGAGCAAGTTTTCCCTCAGTAAGAAACTGAGGTTATCGAACCAGTAGGAGGAAGGAAACGTCACATAGGTGTTACAAGCAAGACGGAGACCTGCATAACACAAACTCAAGACTTTGCCCCAACGAATCAGTGAGGTTGTCAAGCTCACCGGTTTGCTGAAAAAAAGGATTGAACATACCGTGTGGAAGGTAATGGTGGTTTGCAGCAAGTAAAACAGTAACAGAGGAAGATGTATCAATGGTAAATATTCGACCGGGGTCCATAGTTCGCTAGAGGTGCTTTCCTTAGATAAACAACATGGCATGAAGGGTAAACAAATTACAGCAGGGCAATTGACAGGAACTGAGCAAGGTATAACAATGCAATTACTAGTCAGAAAGATCCTATGAGATCCGATTGGGCAATACAACAAGATACATAGACGGCCATCCAACTGCATCTATGACTAGAAGTCCACCTTCAGGTTATCATCCAACCCCCCTCAAGTATTAAGTTGCAAGCAACAGACAACTGCTTTAAGCAAAGTGTGTAAGGTAAACAGTCCATATGTTCCATGAACAAGAGACTGTTGTTTTCTCCCTAGTAGCAACAACACATCTACAACCGAAGAGATTTCTGTCACTTCCCTTGAAAACTAGAGGCATGAACCCACTATCGAGCATAAATACCCCCTCTTGGAGTCACTAGCAACTACTTGGCCAATATAGCTACTAACAACAGAGAGCATGCAAGATCACAAACAACATAGACATGATAGAATCATAAAGACCAAACCATTAATCAAACCAACATAATAATCTCAATATCCATCAGATCTCCGCAAACACAACATGCATGATTACAAATAGATTAGATCTGGATCATGAACGGAGCTCACAAGATCTATACATGAAAGCACAAAGGAGGAGAAACAACCATCTAGCTACTACATGGACCCATAGTCCAAGGTGGAACTACTCACGCATCATACCGGAGAGAAGGCCTCCGGGATGATCTCCCCTCCGGCAGGGTGTCGGGAAGAACTTCAGATCCCCCCGATCTAGGGACGATGGTGGCGGCGGCTACAGACGGTTTCATGTAGATTTGATCGACTGCTTAGGGTTTATGCATCGGGGGCTTCTTATAGGCGAAGGGGGAGGCCGGGAGGCGTCCAGGAGGGCCAAACCCTACCCAGGCGTGGGGCAGGGCCCACACGCGTTTGGGGGGGTGGTTGCCCTAGCCCGCTTCCTCGTCTCCCCTCTGGACTTCTTGTTCCCCACGGAAAGTAATTGACTTTTTTTTGTCCCGTCCAATTCCGAGAATATTTCTTTACTATCTTTTCTGAAACCAAAAACAACAAAAAAAGGCATCTGGCACTGTTGCAATTTGTTAGTAGGTTAGTACCAGAAAACATGTAAAAAGCATCTCAAAGTGTAGACAAGCAAAGCAAAGTAGATACTAAACAAGCATGGAGCATCAAAAATTATAGATACGTTTGCAACGTATCAGTTAGTTCCAGAAAGGATATAAAAACACCTCGAAGTGTAGACAAAGCAAAGCAAAGTAGATAGTAAACAAGCATGGAGCATAAAAAATTATAGATACATTTCCGACGTATGAGTGGTGGATCCATGTGTCTTTTACTCCTTCCATGGAAGTTAAATGTGGCCTTTATCTTTGGGACATTTACTTCCGACTTTGCTTCCCCGAAGTGTCCTCTCGAAGAATGTGAGCAACAACCCTTGTTGGTGGTGTCGACGATTTCAAGACGGAACAAGAACTCTTGTTAGTGGTGTCATGACCATCAACCTGACGCAAGAAGTGACATGGTTATACCCCGCGGGTACACGACCTCAGCATACCTGGTCCATCCCAAGGAAGGCCCACGGCAGATATACGCCGGCCCATGAAGACTTTCGGGTGGCCAAGGCCCATGACGCCTTCGGATCCTTGGAGAGCAAGACTAGAGTAGATAGAAAAATTCAAAGGGATAAACCCTAAAACCTGTAACCGATCGGTCTGTGCCTGGGACCTGCCTAACTCTATATAAAGTCTAGGAGGGCATGACCTAGAGGGCTTACTTCATACTTTCGCATAGACACCTCCACGCCAGATTGCATAAGACTTCAGAACCTTGGTTCCGTCAGAATCAAGAGCGCAAGCGAGAGGATTTTCCCTCGGTCCGAACTCGGTAAACCTCGTGTCCCCGTGTTGCTTGTTTGCTAACCGTTCCGCGATCTCCAGCATCCTCATCTTCTCCAAAACCCAAGTCCATAACAATGGGCATTGACGAGATTAAACCTCGTCAATTGGCGTCGTCTGTGGGAACTGGGGACGCTGATTGTGCGATCGTGACGGTCCCAACCCGAGCGATCTAAACCTCCGCGGCGACGGAGAATCATCTCCTCTTTGGCGCCTTCGACTTCACCGCCCACTCACCGACCACCATGAAGGACTTCGAGCCCGTTGGCGACGGGCTCGAGATCCTATTCGGGAGCTTCTCCTTCCAAGTGGGGAAGATCGGCCTCTCCGCCTCCCAGAGCGGGTGCCCCTACCGTCGATCAGGCCCGCTTCGTGGGCTCCACACCCTGTGCTATACACCACATCGTCAACAGACGAGTCCTATGACAGCAGCAGCTGCAACTCTGATCTGTGCGACCCACCATCGGACGAAGGAACCTACGGTTCCAGATCCGAAAGCTGCGACAACAGCGATCCGATCTACAAGCGCTACCGGTGCGCCGCGGTCATCCAGGATCAAGAGCACAATCCGCCACCCAACCCGCAGGGTAGTAACGGTGGAAACAGAAGAAGGCAACCCCCCACCCAACAGGGAAAACAACAATCGGGTCATCCACCTCGACGAGGAGGGTTGGACTCAAGCACGCGAGGCCGTGGCAGGCAACAAGATCCTGCCCGCTGATGCCTCACGAGATCTGTTGATGGCATACCACCTGATCATCATCGAGGAGCACAAGAAGCAGATCAAGATGCAGGAAGATCTGGACAAGCGCAAGAAGGCAGCTTCGGAGTCCAGTGCGCGGCGAGCTGCGCTCTCCGCCATGGGCATCGGCTCTAGCTCATACGGCAACAACGGGAACAAGCACCATTCTCGGATGGAGAACATGGATCCCAAAGAGCGTCGCGAGGTGACCCGAGCCCTCAACGCATCCTTCATGGAGATGGACGCCGACGGCAACGTCATCCCAAAAACGTCGCAAGCTGCGATCATGGCAGCCACCGCGTACCTCGCGTCCCACCCACCTCCGGAGGGGGACCCGAAGAGGGCCATGCACAAGTCTGCGCTTACCGGGCTCGGACTCGTCGGAGCTGCGCTCCACGGAGAAGCTCCTACGGAGCCGAAAAAGAAGGCCGCGGTCAGATTCAACCGCAGCCCCATGCCCTCATCCGAGGACGAAGAGCATGACCTTCCTCGAAGGCATAAGAGCTCACGCCATTGCAGCCGCGACTACGACGCTCGAAACGAGCTAACGCAACACAAGATTGACAAGGCACGCGCCAAGCGCGTATGCTCGTCTGAATCCGAGATGGACGAAGACAAAGGAGAACTCTACGGAGCTTGATGCTTCAGCGGATCTGTTCGACGGACACGGATGCCGTGCAACTTCAAGCTCCCTTCGGACACTCCGAAATTCGACGGCACACGGGACCCCAAGGCATGGCTCAGTGACCACCTGTCGTCCGTCAAGCTGCACGGCGGAAGCAGGAAACCGCCATGCAATGCCTTCAGCTGCAGCTGACAGGCGCAACTCGAATCTGGCTAAGCAGCTTATTCTCAGGGTCCATTCGAAGTTGGGAGGAGCCGGCATACAGTTTCGTCCGAAACTTCAAAGGCACTAGCAAGAGGCCTGCCTCGATCGAAGAGTTGCGAGCCTGCACCCAACGAACGGGCGAATCCATTCGCTCGTACATACTGCGCTGGTCCAACACGAAGAACTCCGCGGCGCACATCTCCTAAGAAAGGTCCATCGACGCCTTCAAGGACGGTGTCAAGCGCCAGGACTTCAAGAAAGAACTTGGACGCGTCAAGCCCAAGACACTCGACCACCTCATTGTGGAATCCCGCAAAACCACTACTAGAAAATCGCGTTGAATTTGTGCATTGCATCGTCATCATCATGCATTGTTTGCATAAAACTATTTCAGAAAAACCTATTTTGTTTTCTGAAACGCCCCATCTTTATTTCAAACGCCAAACACCGGGTCTCCGGAATTATTTTGTTGTCGGTTATCGGGTTGCGAAAGCCTTGTTTGAATTAAATAAAAAAATATTTAGTTATTTTAGCGGGGGCAGTCGAACGGGCCGTTTGACCCGAACGACCACCCCCAGGTTTTTACAACGGTCCATCTCTAATCCTATTCCTACCAATCTGTCTACCCACACACCCCAGCCACATCACCCGGACCAATCCCGAAACGCCACCTCACCCTCTCTCTCCCTCTACCCAATCCTAAACTGCCACCTAATCCTACCCCTCTCCCCACCTCTTTCTCTCTCATCCCACACCCCACGCACACACGCACACAGACGCACGCAACGCACGCCGCACGCCGCCTGGACCCACTCAACCCACCAGCCGGCCCAGCGCCCTCCCTCCCTCACTCACACGCAATCCACCCTTCTCCCTGCCCGTGGGCCCGTCCCCCCAGTGGCCCACCTGTCAGCCCCCACCTACCACACCGACAGCCCCCTATCCCCACGCGGGCCCCACCCTGGCACCCCTGTCCCCCGCGTCGTCAACCTCGCCCCCACGATCCTCTCCTCCCCCAGCCCCGCTGCCTCCCACCCATCGTCTCTCTCAAGGCCGTCCGCCACGCCCAACCTTGCCCCGTCGGCCCTCTCGCCACTGCCGCCCAGGCCGCCGGGCCGGCACACCCCCCGCCCCTGCCTCGCCACCTGCACTCGCCGCCACCGCACCTCGCCACCACTGCTCCCTGCTGTCGCCCGGTCTGCGTCCTCGACCTCGCGCCGCCTCCACCCTCCGCTCCGCCCCACCACTGCCAGAACCCCCGATGCCGTCGCCTTCCCCAACCCTCCGCTCACCTCCCCGTGGCCCGGCCTCGCCCACGGCGCCTCAGATCCTCCCGTCGCTGACCTGGCTTTCCTTCACTCGCCACGCCCGGCGCTGACCGACAACCGCCAGCGGCGCTCCTCCGCCTCGTCGCGAAGCAGCCTCCTCCTCGCCAGCCTCGCTGCCACTGCCGCCTCTTCCGCCCGCCGCCTGCCTTGCGTCGGCCACACGCTGCCACCCGCCAGCGCCTCCACGCGACCTCATGACCGCCCGGCCGGGCGCCTCTCGCTGCCCCTCCAGCGCCGCCGCGTTCCCGAGCCCGACGACCTCCGCAGCCCGCGCTCGCCTCACTGCTGTCACGGCGCAGCTCGCTACCGCCCGCCAGTCGGAGCCCCTCAGCGACCGCCTGCGTCGGACCAGCGCGCCGCCACCTCCGACCTGCAGCGTCCCCCGTTAGGCATTGCCGCCACCCTCTTCTTCGTCTTCGTCGCATCATCCCGAGTTCCCGCCGCCTGTTCACCGCGAATACGGATGTGCTTCTACCGACGAAGAAAAGGTGGTACCGCTACAAGACCTGCTCATGACGCGGATATGATGTTCGTGTGAGGGTTGCTGGAGGCCAACTGAAGACCGAGCCGGAACCCAAGTCTGCCTTGACAATCGATCCAAGATCTTCACCTTAGACGCCAAGTTCTCCGTCTGGGGCGACGCTGTCTTCAACATGAACCACCATGAACTTCTTCACGGATCCGAAGACCGTGGACGCCAAGTCCCCGGGTTCAAAGGCGTCAAGACCCCGATCCCGAAGACCCATCCCAGAGTTCAAAGACCGGACCCTGCAGGACTGACATGATCTTCTTCTCGGACGCCAAGATTCGTCGAGGGCCCGGAACGACAAGTACTCCCTCGAGGACGACGAGTACTTCACCCCGAATGCCAAGACCGACCCGACACGAGGACCCGACAAGTTCGACACCGGCCAGGGCGAGTCCGATGCCCCAACGCCAGACCAAGTACGCCCTCCCGGAACGCCAAGGTCCCCGCGAGAGACGACAAGACCGACAACATGGCCGACCACCGCGAATGCGCCAAGATCTACCCCGGACTCCGAGAACGATCCGTCGAACCCTGAACCTCAGATCTGGACCCTGGACCCCGTCGAACCCCGAACCCCGGAAACCAAGACCGTCGAGACCCTAATGTGTGACCCTTATCCGAACCCTTATTTTTATAAATGCTAAACATAAAACCTGTTGCATATTAACTTGTCATTCTTGCATGCATGCTTGTCATGTGGTTTGGGGGCCTTATGCCGATTCACCTAATAATTAAATATGGGGCCATATGCGGGCAAATCTAGTCTCATATCGGCCTCATTTAAACTTGTGTAGCGAACCGGTGATATATTCTGTCTTGTTAAACAACATTTAAATTGCGGGGGTTCTAAATAACTTGAACCGTTTGATAAATTGTCGGGACCCCGGTTCCGCTTAATATGACCTAATTGCATCGCATCTTGCCATGTCATACATCATACATGCATCATGCCGATCTTCTGCCGTCGTATTAAATATTGCATCCGGTGTTTCTTCTAGTGATTTGCTTCTTCGCGGATAAGGCCGTTGAGTTGATGTGAGCTTCGCCCCGATCTTCGGTTGAACCCTTCGACAATGTTTTCAGGCGAGCATCTCCCCCTTTCTACCTATCTTACTTTTATAGTATTTACTTCCCTCCTGTTGATCTATTGCTATCTGTGTTGCGATGCTTTAGTTTCCGTACCTGTGATATACCGTGCAGCCCTATATTGCCTTGGACACATCCTATTACCTGTGGTTTGGTAGATAGTTGGACTTGCATGTCGTAGTCGCTTGCTCAAGTGCTGTTGCGTGTTGTCAAATGCCACAGTTGATGGAGCCTTGCCGTATGTTGATGTTGGAGATGATCATAGTTTTACTTATCGTTCACTTTAATTCCTGTTTAACAACTAAAATTGAAGTAAGCAGAGGCATCGGTGGGTGATAGAAAATATTTGGTTTCCGAACGCCCACTTGTGTCCCGTAGGACCCCGAGTACTTGATACCTGTTCCTTGATTTATCGCGCTATCCACATCCGGGAGGTATATGGGACCCCCGAGCGAGCTTGATTCATCTTATTTCTTGGGGCCATAAACTAGTTTGAGGTTTTATTTACGATCCTGTACTTATGCCATGCTATACAGATTTACGTTTGTGCGAGGAGCACACTGCATCGCTTAGGTAAGCGGAGTGTTTTCGGTATCGACAAGCCCAGCCACTTTCGGTTCCCGATCGTTTCACATCGACGCAAACCTTGAGTCCGCCTCGAGTCGGCTAGCTTCGCTATGTTCTACTCAATGGGTGGCCCTTGAAATATTTCTGAATCATGTGATTGTTCACCGTGAAAGCCTCGTTGGGTTTTGATTTGGTTTTTCCGAGGTTGATCGAGCGTGTGTTGCTATTGGTGCACCCGCCGGGTAAAACTTTCGAAGCCGTGTCCATGGATATGGACGACTTGGAGCACAAGATTCTCGACCATAGACAAGCATAACTAAAGTTTATTGCTGTAAATTTGACTTTATAATGACTAGTAATCAGCTTCACTATAATGGAATGGCTAAATAATCGCCCACAATTGCTTGGTTGGAGTGTCGCTTCACCATTGTACGACTAGTAAGTATTGCAACTACAACGGAATGGGTGAATAAAAGTACCAACAAGCGATGGGTTTCGGGTCATCTCATGATATCTATATCGATTAGTAAGTGTCAACTATCACGGAATGGTTAACTAAAAGTGCCCATCGCTACTTTATCGTGGATGATTATCTATACCGACTAGTAATTACGCAACGATAATCGAATAAATAAAGCGCAACCGTGAGTTCCTCGGTTGACTTCCTCGTTTGGTCTCGAGGAAACACCAGATGGGTTTGTTTGGTGTTAGCTTGTGTTGGATCCGGATAGCTCTATCTTACCTCTCTCGACTGCCGCCATTGTATCGAGTCTCTATAGGTTGTTTAGTGCATCTGCCGCTGCGCTTGATCCACCATACCTATGTAGGCGAGGACCGCCAATCTAGCCTGCTGTCTTGGCCTCGATCTTGACGCCCTTCTTTTTCCTTTGCCCTTTGTCGGCACCTTTTGTTTAAGCGGTTTTGAGATCGACGCCGTTAGGTGGTTACCCTTCCGGCTTGGCCTGGGCAGGGTTATGGACGCCATTGGTTATTCTTGTGGCTCTTAGCCCCATTTGCATCTTGTCCGTAGTGGACGCCTATCGCTTTCAAGGTGATTTGGATCTTTGTATATTATATCTGTATTCTTGACTCATGGAGTCGCCGTTATATATATCTGTTGTGGGTCCCATCGAGGACGTTGTGTAATGTTACTTCGTTTTCCACCCGCACGAAAGTGCCTGGTGGGCACCTTTGAATCGTTTCTATGCGGGTTTGGCGGGTTTCGCTAAAACTTGCATAGGTCCGATTCTGAGGGTGTTACACTCATGGACATCGCCAACAGGTGGGCTGATGGTGAGGACTACGTTCACCGAGCGCACTCGGAGGAGGAAGATGACTACGGTCGGCGACGTGAACGCCGTAGCAAGAGAAGACCGCGCGTCTACGATGATCGCAAAGGACCCGACATGGTCGCGGCTGGCTACGCTGACTGCCGCAACAACGACAACCGCAACAGCGGCGGATACCGCAGAAACAATTTCCACGACGGAGGACGCCCGACACAGTCGTGGCAGCGCCGCGATCGCGACGACGGATCCTTAGCATACGAAAAACTGTCGGGTCCATGCACCATCCACTTCTACATCGACAAGCAGGATGGCAAGAAGAAGGCAAGTCACATGCTCAAGGATTGTTGCCAGTTCCAGAAACTCAGCGAAAGCATGGCTCAGATGAGGCAGCAAGCCCCAAACCCCGGATACGGGAACGCGCCCGCACCAGGCGAGATCGCACATGGAGCTCCTCCACCGCCACCCGCAGGAGGCCCGAATCACCCAATCGCACCCGCACAAAATAACGGTGGGCACGGGTAACCCCCGCCGAAAGGAGCACTAATGATACAGAAGGGGCTCCCAACGAATAGGGTGCAGAAGAAAATCACCCGACAGATCAACCTGGTCGTGACAGCTCCACCCGCCATCCGTGAGTACCTTAGCGGATCGGATTCCTGCATCACGTTCAAATTGCTCGGATCACCTTGCGCCAGTCCTCGCCCAGTCATGCTTCCTGGTGCTTGAGGCATGATCGAGGTTTCGAGATGAGCCGTCTTCATGGACGGCAGCGGCATCAACTCGATGTTCGCAGCACTCTAGCAAGAATGCGGATCCTATGGCACTGGAACAATCGTGACACAATGTTCCATGACATCATTCCAGGAAAGGGCATATTCCCCCTGGAAAAGATATGGCTCGACGTCATCTTCGGCAAGCTGGATAACTTCCGATGCGAGCGGCTCGAGTTCGAGGTGGTGAACTGGCCATCACAATACCACGCCATCCTCGGGAGTGTAGCATTCGCAAGGTTCCTGGCAGTACCGCACTACGCGTACCTGCTACTCAAGATGCCAGGACCCACGGGCGTCATCACGGTCCACGAGAGCTTCACCCGATCCGACCACTACGACAGGGACTTCAACAGAATCTCCCAGTCATTCGGCATGCTGGAGGAGCTCGTAAGGCTCCGCGAGGTGACAGACAATGGGGCACCCCCAGTCGCACGGCAAAACGCACCTGACTTGTCTTTCGACTCCACCGTCAACACAAAGAAGGTGCAGGTCCACCCGACAGACACCTCCAAGACGGCGCTGATCGCCAACGATCTCAGCCCCGTATAGGAAAGCGCGCTCGTCGAATTCCTCCGTGAGCGCTGGGAAATCTTCGCCTGGTGTCTTGCGGACATGCCAGGAGTTCCCAGAGAATTCGCCGAGCACACACTCAACGTCTTTCCAGACACCAAGCCCGTCAAACAGTCCATCTGGAGACTGTCCGAGCCGCGGGCCGAAGCCATAGGGATTGAGATAAACAGACTACTCGCTGCAAACTTCATCAGGGAGATTAAGGATAGCGAGTGGCTCGCCAATACTGTGATGGTCCCCAAAAAGGACACGGACATCCTACGGATGTGCGTGGACTTCACGTCGCTAAACAAGCATTGCCCAAAGGACCACTTTCCTCTCCCTCGGATCGACCAGATCATCGATTCAACTGCAGGATGCGAGAAGCTCTCCTTCCTCGACGCCTACTCAGGCTACAACCAGATTCAACTAAAGGTCGAAGATTAAGATAAAACGACGTTCGTCACGCTGTTCGGGGTGTTCTGCTACAACACAATGCCTTTCGGGCTAAAGAACGTAGGTGTTACGTACCAGCGGTGCATGCAGGAATGCCTCAAGGACCAGATCGGTCGCAACGTCCAAGTCTATGTCGACGACATAGTCATCAAAACCAAGGAGGCGAGAACGCTCATCGACGATCTCCGCGAGACGTTCGATAATCTCGACCGCTACAGGATCAAGCTTAACCCCGAAAAGTGCGCCTTCGGTGTCACATCGGGTCAGCTGCTTGGTTACTTCATCTCCCAGCGAGGAATCGAGGCGAACCCGAAGAAAATACGGGCCATCATGGCCATGGAGAAGCCAAAAAAAACTCAAAGGCGTCGAGCAACTTGCAGGGCGAATACCGACATTAAGCAGGTTCATCAGCCGCATGGGCGAGAAAGCACTACCATTCTACCAGCTGCTGCGCAAAGCTGACAAATTCGAGTGGACGCCCGAGGCGGATGACGCATTCGAAGATCTAAAGCGGTTGCTTTCTACCTCGCCCGTCTTAGTCACGCCAAAGGAGCGCGAGCCCCTACTGCTGTACATAGCAGCTACACACTAGGTGGTGAGCACCATACTGGTGGTCGAGCGACCCGAAGAGGGCAAGACCCGCGGGTTCCAACACCCAATATACTACCTCAACGAGGTATTGACGCCAACAAAGCAGAGCTACCCTCACTACCAGAAACTTGTTGGAATTATGCCCTAGAGTCAATAATAAAGATGTTGTTATTATAATTCCATTTCATGATAAAGTTTATGTTCCATGCTAGAATTGTATTAAGCGGAAACTTTAATACTTGTGTGGTTTGTAAACAACACCGTGTCCCTAGTACGCCTCTATGGACTAGCTCATTGATCAATGCTGGTTAAGGTTTCCTAACCATAGACATGAGTTGTCAATTTATAATGAGATCATATCATTGGGAGAATGATATGATGGACAGACCCAAACTAAGCGAAGCAATTAGATCGTTTCATCGTGTTCATCTTTGCGAAGCTTTTTCTTATGTCAAATATTGTATTCCTTAGACCATGAGATAATGCAACTCCCTGGTACCAGAAGAAAGCTTTGAGGTCATCAAACGTCATCCTATGAGAGGGTGATCATAAAGGTGTCTCTCAGGTGATCGGAAAGTATCTGTTGGGTTGTATGTATCGAGATGGAATTTGTCCCTCCCAAGTCGGAGAGATATACTTCGGGCCCACTCGGTAATCGATATCAACACCGCTTGCAAGCATGTGGTTAAGGAGTTAATCACAAAGTGATATCGGATTACGAACGAGTAAAGTACTTGCGTGAACGAGATTGAACTAGGTATGACGGTGCAAGCGATCGAATCTCGCAAGTAAAATATCGCGAGACGAAGGGAATATATATATGGGATTGATTGAATCGGCATCGTGGTTCATCCGATATGATCATCGATGAATGTGGGAGTCAATATGGGTGCCTGCACTGCCGTTGATTATTGATAGAAGATCATGTCGCATATTCTCGAACCCGCAGGTCACACACTTAACGATCTCGACGCTAGGATAGATTGGATAATTGGTTTATGAATTTTGTTCGAGTCTTGGATGGGATCCGGATATCACGAGAGGTTCCGGAATGGTCCGAGAATAAGATTCATATAAGGCAAGGCAGTTTTTGGAGTTCGAATTGTTCCGGTTAATCGGTATTGTACCTAAGCTTCTAGAACCTTCCGAAGGGGACCAACGTGGCCCCACCTTCCGGAGGGGCATGGGCCTATGAGGGAGTGTCCTGGCGCATTTGGGCCAGGCGCAAGGCCCCATAGGGCCCAAATGATCCTAGATAAGTTTAAACTAGTTTAAACTAGAGATAGGATTTCTAGATAAGGGAGAGTTTAAATCGTTTAAACTAGAGATAGGATTTCTATATAAGGGAGAGTTTAAATTGTTTAAACTAGAGATAGGCTTGGAGGAGGGGCAAGGGCTGGCCGTCCCCCTCTATATATAGAGGGTGGTGCGCCTCCCCTACTACTCCACACCTTCCTCCAAGCCCTAGCACCTTGCTACCTTCCTCTCCTCCCGACTATTTGTAGGCGAAGCCTCAGCAGAAATTCTCCACCATATACACCACACCGTGTTGTAGATCCAATCTATCTCTCCACCACACGCTGGACCGAGGAAGGAGGAGACATCGAGGTGCTGCACGTGCATCTCACGGAGGCACCGCCACTTGTGGTGCTAGATCGGATCGGATCGCGAGGAGGAGAACCAAGTACGACTACATCACCCACGTTCCGACGAACGTTCTGCTGTGCGAATCTTCAAGGGTATGAAGATCTAATCCAATCTCTCGTTGTTTGCATCTCCTAGATTAGATCGTAGCTTTCCCTCTGTTCGCATCCGTAGAAAATTTTGATTTACTATGCCGCGAAACCCTTCAAAGTGGTATCAGAGCTAGATCTATGCGTAGATGTGTTTCACGAGTAGAACGCAACATGGTTGTTGCGCGTTGATGTTTTCTCGTTGCAAGCCTCTTGTTTGTGTTCTTCTTATGACGGGATAGTGAGATTGAAGCGGTCCAGTCAACCTTACGCGACGTCGTTCAGGAGACCGCTCGCACTTGACGTGTGGCTTGTACCACACATGCGGGTGGATGTCGGTTCTCTCACTATAGTTGTCATGGGATTAACACCGAGTTTGGCAACCATAATATCACCGCTGTGGATTTCGTAGTAAGAATCGTTCTTAGCATCTACTCCCATAAGCCACGTAAAACATGCAACAACAAAGTAGGCGTCTAACTTGTTTTTGCAGAGTGTTTTACGTGATATGGTATGGCCCAAGATGTGATGTGTATATTGTATGCGATGATCATGTTTTGTAATGTTTCACGACTTGCATGTCGATGAGTACACAACCGGCGAGCCATATGGTTGTCTTTATAATTGTGTATGACCATGCGAGTCAACTTCTTATACGTCATGTAATAGCTTCACTTTATCGCTAAGTAGTTAGCAATAGTTGTAGTTGCTATTCGTGGTGGAGGCAATCATGGTGGAGTGATGGAGATCATCTTGGACGCACAAGATGGAGATCATTCTTGCGAGGATTGGCTATACCATGTCACATAAAGTTATATGCATGTGATGTTTATCCTTTTATGTATATTATTATGCTTAGATCATGACGGTAGCATTATAAGATGATTCCTCACTTAAAGATCAAGATAAAAGCTGTGTTCTCCCCAAGTATGCACTGCGTGAAAGTTCGTCGTGTCCAAGCATCACGTGATGATCGGGTGCTATAGACTCTACGCTCACATACAACGGGTGCAAGCCAGTTTTGCACACGCGGAAAAACTTGGGTCTAGCTTGACGAGCCTAGCATGTACAGACATGGCCTCGGAACACAAGAACTGAAAGGTTAAGCATGAGTCATATGAATGATATGATCGACACTTTGTTGTCCACCATTGAAACCACATCTCTTCTCGTGATGATCGGATTAGGTGTGGTGAATTTGGATCGTGTTCACTAAACAACTTGAGGGATGTTGAATTTAGTGGGAGTTCATCTAGTAATTTTATTAAGTTGAACTATTTATCACGAACATAGTCTAAATTGTACTTGCAAATACTGTAGATCACATGGCCAAATCCAACTTCAACTTCAACGTTTTTGCTGAGAAGGAAAAGCTTAGAAACAATGGGTCCAACTTCACCAATTGGTTCCGCAATCTAAGAATCATTCTGTCTGGCGGACAAAAGGACTATGTCCTTGGGAAAGCGTTAGGTGACCCCCTACTGCAGCTACCGGTGATGAGAAAGCTGTCTCGATCGGCAAGAAAGATGATTATGGTGTGATTAAGAGCACCATGTTGTTTGCTATGGAACCGAGCTTCAAAATCGTTTTGAAGAGTATCCGGGCCCTTCGAGATTCTCGAGGCTGAAAACCATGTTTTAGACTCGGGCAGCCCGTTCGAGAGATATGAGATCTCCGAGAAGTTCTTTAAGCGCAATATGGAGGAAGGGAGTTCCGTTAGTGAGCACGCCATAAAGATGTCGGGCTACACTCAACATCTTGAGCAAGCTGGAATGCACGATTCCGGAGGAGCTCAAGATTGTAGATCTGCAATCACTCCCTCCCGGCTACAAAAGTTTTGTAGTGACTCATAATCAGTTGGTTCCATCGATCGATCACCGAGCTCTTCGCAAAGTCAAGGCTGCGGAGGTGGACATCAAGAAGGATAATCATGTGTTGATGGTCAACAAGCCCTCCTTTAAGAAAGGTAAGGGAGCAAAGAAGCCCTTCAAGAAGGGCGGCAAAGCCTTAATGCCCTGCGAGAAGAAGCTCAGTCGGTCCTAAGCCGGACAGGTGCTTCTATTGCAAGGCAGGGTCCTTTGGAAGCGTCGTCAAGTACTTAGCGGACAAGAAGGCTGGCACCATCAAAGGTATATTTGATATACATGTTATTGATGTTTTCCTTACTAGCCCTCGTTGTAGTTCCTGGGTATTTGATACCGGTTCAGTTGCTAATATTTGTAACTCGAAACAGGAGCTACGGAATAGATGGCGGCTTGCGAGGGATGAGGTGACGATGCGCGTTGGCAACAGATCAAGAGTTGATGTGATGGCCGTCGGCACGCTCTCCTTAGTTTTACCTTCGGGATTAGTTTTAAACCTTAATAACTATTATTATGTGCCTGCGTTGAGCATGAACATTATTTCCGGATCATGTTTATTGCAAGACGGTTATTCATTTAAATCGGAGAATAATGGTTGTTCTATTTATATGAGTAACATCTTTTATGGTCATGCACCTCTTGTGAATGGTTTATTTCTTCTAAATCTCGAAAGGGATGAAACACACATCCATAACATTGAGGCTAAGAGATGCAAAGTAGATAGTGATAATACTACTTATTTGTGGCAATCGTCTAGGTCATATTGGTGTAAAGCGCATGAAGAAACTCCATTCGATGGACTTTTGGAGTCTCTTGATTTTGAATCATTTGACACATGCGAACCATGACTCATGGGCAAGATGATCAAAACCCCGTCTCCCGGTATGATTGAGCGAGCAACGAACTTGTTGGAAATCATACATACCGAAGTATGCGGACCGATGCGTGTTTCGACGCGCGGTGGATATCGCTATTTTCTCCCTTTTACCGTTGACTTAAGTAGATATGGGTATATCTATTTAATGAAACATAAATCTGAAACATTTGAAAAGTTCAAGGAATTTTGAATGAAGTAGAGAACCATCGTAATGTAAAGATTAAGTTTCTACGATCCGATCGTGGGGGCGAATATTTGAGTTATGATTTTCTCACGCATCTTAAAGCAAGTGGAATCGTTTCACAACTCACGCCACCGGAACACCACAGTAGCAATGGTGTGTCTGAGCACTTAATCGAACCCTATTAGATATGGTCCGATCAATGATGTCTCTTCTTGATTTGCCGTTATCATTTTGGGGTTATGCATTAGAAACCGCTGCATTCACTTTAAATAGGGGTCCATCTAAATCCGTTGAGGCGACACCGTATGAACTGTGGTTTGGTGCTAAACCTAAGTTGTCGTTTCTTAAAGTTTGGGGATCTGAAGCTTCGTCAAGAAGTTGATGCGGACAAGCTCGAACCCAAAGCGAATGCGTCTTCATAGGATACCCTAAGGAAACCATTGGGTATACCTTCTATCATAGAACCGAAGGCAAAGTGTTTGTCGAAGAACGGTTCCTTTCTTGAAGGAGTTTCTCTCGAAAGAAGTGAGTGGGAGGAAAGTAGAGCTTGACGAGGTTATTGAACCTTCTCTTGAATTGGAGAGTAGCGCAGCACCTGAAATTGTTCGATGCTTTGCACCAACAATAGAGGAAGCTAATGACAAGGATCATGAAGCTTGGACGATGCGCTCTTGAGCGTCGCGGTCGACAAGGTCGCGTGCCCCTCTGAGTGGTACAGCAACCTGTCTTGTTGTCTTGTTAGTAGAAGGCAGTGAACCTACGAACTATGAGGAAGCGATGATGAGCCCAGACTCGAGAAATGGCTAGAAGCCATGAAATCAATTGGGATCCATGAGCGAAAACCAAGTATGGACTTTGGTGGACCCTCCTAGCGGCCGAAAGGCCGTTGAGTGCAAATGGATATTCAAGAAGAAAAGCGGACGCGGATGGTAATGTTACGTCTATAAAGCACGGCTTGTCGCAAAGGTTTTCGACAAGTTCAAGGTGTTGACTATGATGAGACTTTCTCTCCGTAGCGATGTTTAAGTCCATTCGGATTTTATTAGCAATTGCTGCGTTTCATGATTATGAAATATGGCGGATGGATGTCAAGCTTTCCTCAATGGCAACATTGATGAAGAGTTGTATATGATGCAACCCGAAGGTTTTGTCGATCCTAAGGATGCTGATAAAGTATGCAAACTTCAGCGTTCCATTTATGGACTGAAGCAAGCATCTCGGAGTTGGAACCTTTGTTTTGATCAAGTGATCAAGAGCTTTGGATTTGTTCCAAATTGCTACGAAGCTTGTATCTACAAGAAAGTGAGTGGGAGCTCGGTGACGTTTCTGGTATTGTATGTGGATGACATATTGATTATCGGAAATGACATCAACATGCTTAACGATGTGAAGAGTTATTTGAACAAGTGTTTTTCCATGAAAGACCTAGGTGAAGCTGTTTATATATTGGGCATCAAAATCTATAGAGATAGACAAAGACGCCTGATAGCTTTAAGCCGGTACATACCTAGACAAAGTTCGAAAAGGTTCGAGAATGGATAAGGCAAAGAAAGGTTCGATTGCCTATGTTGTCGTAAGATATTGAGCAAGGCTCGTGTCCATTCTGATGAAATGATAGGAAGCTATGAGCAAAGTGCCTTATGCCTCGGCCATAGGTTCCATCATGTATGCCATCTTTGTGTACTAGACGGATGTGTCCAATGCTCTTAGTTTGTGACGAGATATCAAAGTGATCCGAGTGGAACCTTTGGAGCCGTGAAGAACATCCTAAAGTACCTAAATAGAACTAAAGAAATGTTCTTAGTCTATGGGGTGATGAGCAGTTGTCGTAAAGGTTACGTAGACGCTAGTTTCGACCGACAAGGATGATTCTAAATCTCGGACAGGATACGTGTATATTTTGAATGGAGGAGCTGTGAGCTGGTGAAGCTACAAGCAAAGCGTGATCGCGGGATCTACAGTGGAAGCGGAATACATGGCTGCTGCAGAAGCGTCAAGTGAAGGAGTTTGGATCAGATACTTCATCACTGAGCTTGGCGTGGTTCCAAGTGCATTGGACCCACTGGAGATATTGTGTGACAACACTGGCACCATAGCACTCGCTAAGGAACCAAGATATCATCCAAAGACCAAGCATATCAACCGCAAGTTTCATATAATCCGAGATTATATAGCAGATGGAGATTTGAAGATTAGCAAAGTACATACGGATCTGAATATCACAGATCCACTGACTAAACCTCTTCCACGTGTAAAACATGATCAACACCTCAGTGCCATGGGTGTGAGATTGTTGCCAGATGTAAACTAGATTATTGACTCTAGTGCAAGTGGGAGACTGTTGGAATTATGCCCTAGAGGCAATAATAAAGATGTTGTTATTATAATTCTTGTTCATGATAAAGTTTATGTTCCATGCTAGAATTGTATTAAGCGGAAACTTTAATACTTGTGTGGTTTGTAAACAACACAGTGTCCCTAGTACGCCTCTATGGACTAGCTCATTGATCAATGCTGGTTAAGGTTTCCTAACCATAGACATGAGTTGTCAATTGATAATGAGATCATATCATTGGGAGAATGATATGATGGGAGACCAAACTAAGCGAAGCAATTAGATCGTTTCATCGTGTTCATCTTTGCGAAGCTTTTCCTATGTCAAATATTGTATTTCTTAGACCATGAGATAATGCAACTCCACGATGCGGAAGAAAGCTTTGAGGTCATCAAGCGTCATCCTATGAGAGGGTGATCATAAAGGTGTCTCTCGGTGATCGGAAAGTATCTGTTGGGTTGTATCGAGATGGAATTTGTCCCTCCCAAGTCGGAGAGATATACTTGGGCCACCTTTCGGTGTCGATATCAACACCGCTTGCAAGCATGTGGTTAAGGAGTTAATCACAAAGTGATATCGGATTACGGAGCGAGTAAAGTACTTGCTATGAGCGAGATTGAACTAGGTATGGCGGTGCAAGACGATCGAATCTCGGGCAAGTAAAATATCGCGAGACAGAAGGAATATATATATGGGATTGATTGAATCCACGGCATCGTGGTTCATCCGATATGATCATAGATGAATGTGTGGGAGTCAATATGGGTGCCCGGACCCGTTGTTGATTATTGATAGAAGATCATGCGCATATTCTCGAACCGAGGTCACACACTAACGTATCTTGGCTAGGATAGATTGGATAATTGGTTTATGAATTTTTGTTCGAGTCTCGGATGGGATCCGGGATATCACGAGAGGTTCGAATGGTCAGGAGAATAAGATTCATATAAGGCAGTTTTGGAGTTGAATTGTTCGGGTTAATCGGTATTGTCTGGAAGCTTCTAGAACCTTCGGAAGGGACCAACGTGGCCCCACCTTCCGGGAGGGGGCATGGGCCTATGAGGGAGTGTCCTGGCCGCATTGGGCCAGGGGCACAAGGCCCCATAGGGCTCAGCCGATCCTAGATAAGTTTAAACTCGTTTAAACTAGAGATAGGATTTCTAGATAAGGGAGAGTTTAAATCGTTTAAACTAGAGATAGGATTTCTAGATAAGGGAGAGTTTAAATTGTTTAAACTAGAGATAGGCTTGGAGGAGGGGCAAGGGCTGGCCGCCCCCCCTCTATATATAGAGGGGTGGTGCGCCTCCTCCCCCTACTACTCCACACCTTCCTCCAAGCCCTAGCAGCCTTGCTACCTTCCTCTCTCCCTCCCATTGTTTGTGGCGAAGCCTGCAGTGAAATTCTCCACCATATACACCACGTCGTGTTGTAGATCCAATCTATCTCTCCACCATACTCGCTGGTCCGAGGAAGGAGGAGGCGTCGAGTCTTTGCGTGTGCATCTCACGGAGGCATCGCCACTTGTGGTGCTAAATCGGATCGGATCGCGAGGAGGAGAAGCGAGTACGACTACATCACCCACGTTCCGACGAACGTTCCGCTGTGCGAATCTTCAAGGGTATGAAGATCTAATCCAATCTCTCTCGTTGTTTGCATCTCCTAGATTAGATCTTGGATTTCCCTCTGTTCGCTCCGTAGAAAATTTTGATTTACTATGCCGCGAAACCCTTCAAAACTCGCCTACGGCGTGTTCATGACGGCTCGTCGGTTGAGCCATTAATTCCAGGAGCACCAGGTGATGGTCGTCAACGAGGCACCCCTGAACAGCATCCTGAACAATCCGGAGGCCACCGGACGCGTAGCCCTGTGGGGCATCGAGCTGTCACCCCTAGACATCGTCTACGAGAAGCGACTCGCGATCAAGTCTCAAGTCCTCCCGGACTTCCTTGTACACTGTATGGACCTGCAGCTGCCAGACACCCTAGACATGTCACAGTCATGGACGATGCATTTCGACGGCTCTAAGCGCGAGCCGGAGCGGGAGATGGGGTCATACTGACCTCCTCGCAGGGCGATAAGATGAAGTACGTCCTCTGGATGAAGTCCCGAGCCTCCAACAATGAGGCAGAATACGAGGCCCTCATACACGACATGAGGATGGCAAAAATATGCGGCGCAACGCGCCTGGTCATCTACGGTGATTCCAACCTCATTGTCCAGCAGATGATGAACGAGTGCGACGCGCACGCCGCCAACATGATTGTGTACCGCACACTCTACAACGCACTCGAATGGGCATTGACGAGATTAAACCTCGTCAAGAAGATCCGATCATCAACCCCACTCCCCCGGTGTCTTTGCTTCAATCTCGGGACATGATACTTGTTAGTGTTGTCGAGTTATAACGCCCGGAAAATTTTCCACATTAAAATTGCTTGCTATTTTCTTTTTGTGCATCATCATGACATCATGCATATTCTTGTTCTAAAATATTTTCACCAAAAGATTATTTTGATTTCTAATTAGACCCCTCCTTTAATTTCAAATCAAAACCCTAGTCTTTTTCGGATCTTTTATTTGTCTAAAAACTATCTATAAAAACCTATTTAAAAATAAAAAAATAAATAAAAGTATTTTTAGTGGGAGGCAGCCGGCCGGGCCAAAAGGCCCAGCTCGGCACCTACTAACCCCAATGACCAAACCCTAATCTCACCAAATCGTAGCACACACGCACCCCACTCCCCGCCGCCAGGAAACAGATGCACACCCCCAGCCAACACCATGCACACACAAAGCGATGTGGCCACGCAGCAGTGCAGCGCTCGCTCTCACACACACCGCATGTATCACGCAACGCACGCGCCTGAAACCCACACACGCGCGCGTTGCAACACATGTACACTGTACCCCATCCCGCACACGTCACCCACTGCTTCCCCTGGACCCACCCCGTGTCTGTCCGCTCGCTCTCGCTCATCCCCGACCCCGTGTTGCCAACCACCCGCCTTCATCCCCTTCCTGCCGCCGCCGCCAAGGCGTGCGATCCAGGCTCCACCGTCACCGGGTCTCCTCCCTGCCGAGCGCCCCTTCCTCCCAGTTGGCAGCTGCCACCACTCCGAATCCCTGACCGCGCCCCGAGCCTCTCTTCCTCACCCCGTGTCCGCCTCCCTGCCCGAGAAGCTTCCACTGCCGTCGCCCGGGCCTCCTCTCCCCACAGGTCACGTCCCCGCGTGAGTCCCTGCGCCCTCGAGCAACGCCCGTCCTTGAGCTTCCCCTCCGCTCCTCGCAGGACCCCGTCGGCGTCATCCTCTGCCTCACTGCCGCAGAACATCACCTCCGGCCTCCGTCTCTCTGCCCGCCCCCGAGAACCTCCTCTGGCCACCCTCGTCGTGCTCCTACAACAAGCCGACGCCACCGCCCGATCCCCTCTCGCTGCCGTCAGCCCCTGCGCCACTGTGGCACTGGCCCGCGCGCCCTGCTGCCGGCCTGCAGGAGGATGTCCTCGTCGAGCTCTGCTGCTCGTGCGTCACTGGCCTCTCCGCCGCCGCGGTCCCGTGCGTCGAGGCCAACATCGACACCGTCCTACCGCCTTCTTGCTTGGCCTCCCGCGGTACCTTGTCTACAAGGTGCTCGATCCAAAAAAGATGAGACATGGTCGACTCGGAGCACACATGTGACTTATTCAACTTGTGGCTGTTGCAACTGTACAAGTAGATGGTGTTTGTGTTGATCTAAATAAAAAATGAAGACGAATCTTGTCTAGTGTGGGTGGCATGCGTGATCTAGTGGATCCCGAAATACTCGTGTCAGACGGAATGGCAACTTTGACCTGAAGACATGAAACCAAGTTCGTCATCGACACCCGGAAACTCCGAAAGGGCGCCAAGCTCTCCCTCATGGAACGCATGGTCTCCTTCACGGGCTCGAATACCCCGGTTCCGTGGATCCGAAGACCGATCCCGGCGAGACCGAACCCCAAACCCCCAAGATCGCCGAACCTTCATGTGTGACCCCTTTTCCTGAGACCCCTATATTTTTATAATATATGAATATACTTGTTGCATATAACTATTCATACTCGCATACATAATGTGTGGTTTGGAGGCCTTATGCCAATTCACCTAAATAAATATGGAGACCATATGCGAGTTATATTTATATTACCATGACTCCATTTAAATTTGTGTAGCAAATTGATGCCATGCTTTGCCTTGTTAATTCAGCATTTAATATGCGGGGTAGTTAAATAACTTGAACCTAATAATAAATGTCAGGATCCCAATTCCGCTTAATATTGCTAAGTAGGACCGCATATTGCCATGCCATGCATCATATCATAAACATGACGGATCTTCCGCCTAGTATTAAATATTGCACTGGTTGTTCCTTCTAGTGTTTTGCTTCTTCACCGGATAGGATGATGAGTGGATGCGAGTTGCGACAAGCCTCTGGTTTCCCGACTTTGTCTCACAGGCGAGCATTCTCCCCCTTCTACCTATTTTGCATTTATAGTCTTTACTTTCTCCAATTGATCTATTGTTATCCTTATTGTCGATGCTTTAGTATTGTCTCTTTATTTACCTGCCCCACTATATTTCCTTGGTTATCCTATTGCCTTGTTTGACTAGCTAGACTTGCCCTTGCGAGTTGTAGGCATGCTTAGTATTGCTCTCATACAGGTGGAACACGATACTTGGATATTGTTGGTGATAAGATAATTAATCTGGTGATGTTGGTTATGGTTATGATTTAACCTAATGATAAGGCCTCGATAGGGACCACCTTTGGGAACTGCTTGAGCTGACCAAGTACCCATTCGTTCTACGATACCCGTTCTGAGTTGATCACGCTAACCAAATGTGGGGGCCTCTGGGATCCCCCCTCAACTACCGGCGCTATTCGTATATCCAGAGGGTTACAAATTTGGTTTTCCATTTCGTGCAAACGCATAAGATGTCCTTGGACATGGATTGAGTTGTGATATGATTTTGGTGGACTGCCATGGCTTGCATTGCATAAAACTGGGATATCGCGTCTGAGGTGGGATGGAGCTCTACAAGTTATCTTCCGGTCATCGCCCGGCCGTAGACTCAAACGCTGTACCACCTGGAGAATCAGTTGTATCTCTTGTGTAGGTAAAACATAGTAGGTGATGCCTCTGGATATGCGCGTAGTTATGGGACATCTCTAACTGTGATATTTGGATGGCACACGTGATATGTTGCCTAAAGGGTTGATCATGCGTTTGGGTACAGTAGTGCACCCCTACAGGGTAAATCTTTTCGAGAAGCCGCGTGTCCACGGTTATGGACGCCTCAGAAGTACAGTGTCATGATCATAGACAGCGCCACTAATGTTTTGCCTCTAATAATATGATTAGTAATTAGCCTTATCAACTAAACACCTGCTTAACTAAAATTGCCACTGTGTTCTCCACAAGGGGACTTCCTCGACTGGTATTCGAGGGAGAAATCTTTGGATGGGTTATGTTTGGTGTTATATATAGTTATCATGTAGTACTCTCTTATCTCGCTCTAATAGTCGAAGTTGTAGCGTGTCTCTATAAGTTAGGTAGTGCAAGCTTTGGTGTCGCTGAGCCCACCATACCTATGTAGGCGAGGACCGCCGAATTCTAGTCTCGCCGTGTACTGGCCTCAATACTGACCTCTCTCTTTTTTGTTTTTCCTTTACCCATTGCCGGCACCCTTTTGGCTTGATAGGTATGTTATGGACGATGTTACAAGGTTACCCTTCTGGCTTGGCCTGGGCAGGGTTGGACACCGCTTGGTTATTCTTTAGGACTCTTAGTCCTATTTGGATGTTGTCCGTACCCGGATACTATTCTCGCTTTCTCTTTGAATTGTATCATTTGTATTCTTGACTCGTTGAGTCGTTGTTGTATATATAAGTTTTTGTTGACTTTGTTGTAAACTACTACGATGTAACTACTTGTAATCAAATCCCACCCACACGAAAATATCTGGTGTTATAAGGAACCACATTGAGTCGCTTCTATGCGAGTTTTGGCGAGAAATGCTGAGATCTGCATAGACCCGATTCGAGAGTGTTACAAGGAACCAACTCTTAAATCATGCATCTAAACGGAGGCGCGGGGACGATGGCGTGTCCGCGTGTCATGCTAGTGTTTGTAGTCATTACTAGGCGATTTAATGACCCATTTTTATTACTTTTAGGCCTCTCTTATTGGTGTTGATGATTATTGAACTTTTCCCTAACCCTAACATGATTACTCGGTGTGATGGATTGTAGAGGATAGATTCTGTCGGCAGATCAATTTGAAAAGATCACATATTGGGCCTAGTAGATTGGCCATACAGAAAAAACCTAAAGATATTATGTATTTTCAGAAATGGAAATTCTGTTTCCGCTTTAATTCCACCGAAAAACGTTCTTTCATTTCCGCTTCTGTTAATAAATATGTTTTAGATCGGCAAAATTCCATTTTTATTTCCGTATTTCCATTTCGTTTCCTTTTTCTGTGGAAAAGTCAAAATATTTCTACTCCATTTTCATCCCTAGCAAGAAGTGGAATTTTATACACTTTTAAGCACAATATATGTTTATAAAACCACTCATCTCATGCTCTATCTAGTTAGTATTATGCCTCTTATACATGATTACTTGTTCCCACTCATTTTTATATAAGTGTTCCATAACTATTATTTTTCTTAGGTTTTTATTACTTTTGTTGTCTTTGATGTATGTAAGTATATTGATAATTTATTGTGGCATCCCGCAAAACCACTACTAGAAAATCGCGTTGAATTTGTGCATTGCATCGTCATCATCATGCATTATTTGCCAAAACTATGTTTGCAAAGCCCGTGTTGTTTTTCAAAACGCCCCATCTTTAATTCAAACGCCAAACCGGGTCCCCGGAATATTTTGTTCTGGCCGCTATCGGTTTGCAAAAACCCTTGTTTGAAATAAATAAAATATTTAATTTATTTTAGCGGGGCAGTCGAACGGGCCGTAGCGACCTGAACGACCACCCCATATTTTAACAGATCGGTCCACCCCAATCAGCCCCCACCTAAATCCTAGTCCCACCAAATTCTATCCTACCCACCAACCGCAGACCGCCACCTCACTCTCTCACCCTTTTCTTACCCACTTGCCACCTCACCCATCCAGCCACCCTTTATTCCTAAACCTACCTGTAATCTACCCTCTCTCACCTCCACTCACCCCCCTATGGCGTGGCACCACCTCACCTCCTCCCTCTCTCTGGCCCACTCTCAGCCTGCCACGTGGCCTCTCCCTCTTCCCCCTTTTCCTCTCTCCCTCGCCCCAGCTACACGCACCCGGAGCCATCGCACCCAACCCCCCCGCCTGGCCCCACCTGGCAGCTCTCTCTTCTCCCACCAACCGTCCACGCGACCCACGCACGCACGCGCCTCGCTCGCTCCACCCCGCGCCGCGCCTGTGCTTCTTCCTCCTCTGCTCACCCGCCCGCTCGCGCCCTCCCTAGCTTCTCCCTCCTCCGCCACTTGCTCCTTCCTCCCCTATCCCTCTCGGCGAGCCCAGCCAGCCTTGCCCGCCTCCCCTACCACGCGCCCCTAGCCTACCTCGCCCACGCCACGCCATGCCACTCACCTCGCTCACGCCCATACGACGCCGCCGCCCAGCCTCGCCGCCGCCTGGCTCTCCCTCGCCAGCCGGGACCCTTGAGGCCCGCCGTCGCCGTCTGCCGCCCCTCGCATGACCCGTTCCCGTGTCTGCCGCCTTGCGCCGCTCACCCGGCCCGCGACCCTCCTCCAACGCAGCCGCTGCCTCCACCGCGACCTCCGGCGCCCCCACTAAGCTCCGTCCGGCCTCCTCCTCCGGCCGCCAGGACCTCCGCGGCTCGCGCCCGCCGGCCCTGCCAGCGCGCCTTCCTTCGGCAAGACCACCATCGGCAGCCCGCGTGTCGCCGTCGAGCCCCTGTGCAGGACCGCCCGCCTCCGCGAGTACCCGCCGGCCCTGCAGTGTTCTTCGCCCCTGCGTGTATGCGTGGGTGCTTGTTTGTGCTGTGCCAAGACCGTCACCGAAGGCCTCCAACAGGGACCCACAAGAGCTACCTCACGGACGCACCATGGATTCGGTGTAACTCTCCAACGCCAAGAACGTCCACCTGGAAACCCCAAGATCCACCCCGTATGTCAAGACCGAACCCGGCGCACACGAACCCCGTCAAGGCCCCGAACCCTCTCGGATCCGAAGACCGAAGATGGCCGAGCAAGACCGACCGTTACGCGAACCCGACAAGTTCTCTCGACAACAAGATCATCGTCATCGAACCCTAAGGCCACATGCGGGCCAAGTACCGCACCCCGGACTCCAAGCTCTTCCTCACGGAATCCGAAGACCCTGATCCGCGGACCCGATGGCGAACCCTGAAGATCGTTTCCGAACCCGGACGATAAGAACATCGACGCAGAACGACTAGTACTTCATCCCGAATGCCACGACCGCCGACATGACCCGAAGACCGCGAATGCGACAAGAACGGCACCGACACAGAACGCCTAGTACTTCTTCCCGGAACGCAAGATCTGCCCCGTCACCGAGCGAGAACGAACCTCACGAACCACGGACCCTGAGACCGACCCCGAACCCCGGAACCCAAGATCGTCGAGCCCCCTCTAATGTGTGAACCTTTTTCCCGAACCCTATTTTATAACATAATAACAACTTGTTGCATATTTAATTGTCATCTTGCATCCATATCATGTGGTTTGGGGGCCTTTTGCCGATTCACCTAATAATTAAATATGGGGCCCATATGCGGGCAAATCTAGTCTCATATCGGCCTCATTTAAACTTGTGTAGCGAACCGGTGAAGCTTTCTGCCTTGTTAAACAACATTTAATTTGCGGGGTAATTAAATAACTTGGACAATATAATCAATTGTCGGGACCCCGGTTCCGCTTAATTTTGACCTAATTGCATCGCACCTTTGCCATGCCATCCATCATGCATGCATCATGCCGATCTTCTGCCGTTGTATTAAATATCGCATCCGGTGTTTCTTCTAGTGTTTTGGTTCTTCGCGGATAAGGCCGATGAGTTGATGTGAGCTTCGCCCCGTTCTTCGGATGAACCTTCGATAATGTTTTCAGGTGAGCATCTCCCTCTTTCTACCTATCTTACTTTTATAGTCTTTATTTCCCTCCTGTTGATCTTTTGCTATCTGTGTTGCGATGCTTTAGTTTCCGTACCTGTGAAATACCGTGCAGCCCTATATTGCCTTGGACACACCCTATTACCTGTTGTTTGGTAGATAGTTGGACTTGCGCGTCGTAGTTGCTTGCTCAAGTGTTGATGTGTGTCGTCATATGCCACAGTTGCTGATGTATTGCCGCATGTTGATAATGGAGATGATTCTAGTTTTACTTATCGTCACTTTAATTTCTGTTTAACAACTAAAAATTGAATAAGCAGAGGCATCGGTGGGTGATAGATAATATTTGGTTTCCGAACGCCCACTTGTGTCCCGTAAGACCCCGAGTACTTGATACCTGTTCCTTGATTTTGCGCGCTATCCACATCCGGGAGGTATATGGGACCCCACTGCCGAGCTTGATTCATTCTTATTTCTTGGGGCCACAAACTATTTTGAGGTTTTATTTACGATCTGTACTTATGCCATGTTTTACCGCTTTATTTACGATTGTGAGTCGCACCTGCTTTGTCTTGTTAGGATCGGACCACGATTTGTGGTGTCGACAAGCCCGTTTGGGGTTCCCGATCGTTCACCTGGCCGTCCGAACCTTGAGGCCGTCTCGAGCTTGCTTACTCCGTTCGGGTTCTTAAGGGTGGCCCCTGAAATATTCTGAATCCTGTGATTGTTCATCGTGAAAGCCTCGTTGGGTTTTGATTTGGTTTTTCCGAGGTTGATCGGCGTGTGTTGCTATTGGTGCACCCGGCGGGTAAAATTTTACAAGCCGTGTCCATGGATATGGACGACTTGGCCACGATATCTCGATCATAGACAAGCATAACTAAAGTTTATCTGCTATAAATTTGACTTATAATGACTAGTAATCAGCTCAACTATAATGGAATGATTAAATAATACGCCCACAATTGCTTGTTTTGTGTAAACTTGCGACCATTGTACTGACTAGTAAGTATGGCAACTACAACAAAATGGCTGAATAAAAGTACCAACAATTCTTTGGGTTTGGGTTTATCTCATGCTATACATGTCGACTAGTAAGTCTTGCCGCCACTATAACGGAATGGTTAACTAAAAGTGCCCACTGCTTACTTTATCGGGGCGATTACCTAAATCGACTAGTAAAGTGCCACAACTATAACGGAATAAGTAAAGCGCCAACTGTGAGTTCCTCGGTTGACTTCCTCGTTTGGTCTCGAGGAAACACCGGGATGGGTTTGTTTGGTATTAGCTTCAGTTGGATCCGGTTAGGTCATTCTTATCCCTCTCGATATCCCGGTTGTATCGAGTCTCTATAGGTTGTTTAGTGCATCTTTGCTGCCGCTCGATCCACCATACCTATGTAGGCGAGGACCGCCGAATCTAGCCTCGCCGTGTCTTGGCCTCGATCTTGGCGCTCCTTCTTTGTTTTCCTTTGCCCTTTGTCGGCACCTTTTTTAAGCGGGTTTTGAGATCGACGCGTTAGCGAGGTTACCCTTCCGGCTTGGCCTGGGCAGGGTTATGGACGCCATTGATTATTCTTCAGGGCTCTTAGCCCCATTTGCATCTTGTCCGTAGTCGGACGCTCTATCGTTTTCAAGGTGATTTGGATCTTTGTATAATATATCTGTACTCTTGACTCTTTGAGTCATTGTTATATATATACATTACGTGGGTCCCATCGCGGTGTTGGGTAATGTTATTACCGTTTTCCACCCGCGAAAGTGCCAGTGTGAGCACCTTTGAATCGTTTCTGCGGGTTTGGTGAATTTTGCCCAAACTTGCATAGGTCCGATCGAGGTGTTCTGAGTGGTATCAGAGCTCAGCAGTTGCGATACCCCACAAGTCCGGCCTGTAGGATAACCTAGCTAACGGCCGAAGTAGAAGTGTCAAAAACTATTTTGGAGATCGGTTGGATAGTTCTGATTAGGTCTGATTTTACTCCTTACCCCTCTGCTGATCCCCTCTTATCTCGACGTGTTTTGAATCTGCTCTCTTATCTTTTCTTCGAGTCCAGGATTTCTCGTGGTTGGGTTCCCGTCGTACCTTTAGGGTTTCGCTTCCTCCTTTGGTAACGGTGTTCCACCATCCGGTGTTCAAGCTGCCTGATGAATCCGTCTGCTGTGGTACCATCCTTTGTTCCTTGTTTGTGTTTCCGGTGTTTTCCGACGCGACGACATCCTCTATGCCAGATCCGATGCAGAGTCTGCATCACTCCGTTGTTCCGAACCTCGCTTGTCGAGATCTTCAGTCTAATTCCGAGAGTTGGTTGCATAATCCGCCTATTCGTGTGCAGAGTAATGGTTTGGGTGCGCGATGGACTGATCACCATCCGACTACTCTTATCATTCGCTCTTGTATATCGAATCGGTGGGTCCCGCGATTTTACTCCGTCCATGGAAGTTAGAGGTGGCTTTAATTGTTGATACCCCTACCTTCGACCTTTTTGTCCCCGGAGTGTTCTCTCGACGATCAAGGACAACGACCCTTTGTTGGTGGTGTCGCCGTTTTCCAGATGAAGAAGGAACCATCGTTAGTGGTGTCGCGAAGAGCTACACGGTTTAGCGGATCGGATCGACCTTCCTTCCGGTACCATGAGGCGGATCTCGAGGGCGAGATCCATTGTTAGTGGTGTCGAATTGTGGCATCCCGCAAAACCACTACTAGAAAATCGCGTTGAATTTGTGCATTGCATCGTCATCATCATGCATTATTTGCCAAAACTATGTTTGCAAAGCCCGTGTTGTTTTTCAAAACGCCCCATCTTTAATTCAAACGCCAAACCGGGTCCCCGGAATATTTTGTTCTGGCCGCTATCGGTTTGCAAAAACCCTTGTTTGAAATAAATAAAATATTTAATTTATTTTAGCGGGGCAGTCGAACGGGCCGTAGCGACCCGAACGACCACCCCATATTTTAACAGATCGGTCCACCCCAATCAGCCCCCACCTAAATCCTAGTCCCACCAAATTCTATCCTACCCACCAACCGCAGACCGCCACCTCACTCTCTCACCCTTTTCTTACCCACTTGCCACCTCACCCATCCAGCCACCCTTTATTCCTAAACCTACCCAGAAATCTACCCTCTCTCACCCTCCACCTCACCCCACCCTATGGCAGCGCGCCACCTCACCTCCTCCCTCTCTCTGGCCCACTCTCAGCCTGCCACGTGGCCTCTCCCTCTTCCCCCTTTTCCTCTCTCCCTCGCCCCAGCTACACGCACCCGGAGCCATCGCACCCAACCCCCCCGCCTGGCCCCACCTGGCAGCTCTCTCTTCTCCCACCAACCGTCCACGCGACCCACGCACGCCTCGCTCCACCTCACCCCAGTGCTTCTTCCTCCTCTCACCCGGCCAAGGCCTCCCTAGCTTCTCCCCAACCTCCGCCACCCCGCTCCTTCCTCCCCTATCCCTCTCGGAGCCGCCCCAAGCCAGCGCCAGCCTCCCACGCGCCTTAGCCTACCTCGCCACACCTACACTCGCCTCACCCGCTCACACCTGACCAGCCGGGCCACCGAGCCTGCCACTGCAGCCTCTCCCCGGCCGGACCCGCCAGCCCCCGCTGCCGTGCCTGCTGCCTTCAGCGCCACACACAAGGCCACCAGCGCCGGCCACCCTCCTCCAACGCCGGCTTTCCACCGCGACCTCGGCGCCTCCACTAAGCTCCGTCCGGCCTCCTCCGGCCAGGACCTCCAGCGCCGCGTCGCCTCACGGCCGAACCCGCCGTCGCCACCGTGCTCATCTGCCTCCACCTCAGGTTTGGACATTGCACGAGCTCACCGCGAGACGCCACGCAAGCGCCTGGCCGCTGCCCGCCTGAAGCGCCTTCCAAGACCACCATCGCTGGCAAGCCGCCGTCGCCGTCGAGCCCTCGCAGACCGCCGCCTCCATGTACCCGGCTACCTGCAGTGTTCTTCGCCCCTGCGTGTATGCGTGGGTGCTTGTTTGTGCTGTGCCAAGACCGTCACCGAAGGCCTCCAACAGGGACCCACAAGAGCTACCTCACGGACGCACCATGGATTCGGTGTAACTCTCCAACGCCAAGAACGTCCACCTGGAAACCCCAAGATCCACCCCGTATGTCAAGACCGAACCCGGCGCACACGAACCCCGTCAAGGCCCCGAACCCTCTCGGATCCGAAGACCGAAGATGGCCGGAACGCCAAGACCGACCGTTACGCGAACCCGACAAGTTCTCTCGACAACAAGATCATCGTCATCGAACCCTAAGGCCACATGCGGGCCAAGTACCGCACCCCGGACTCCAAGCTCTTCCTCACGGAATCCGAAGACCCTGATCCGCGGACCCGATGGCGAACCCTGAAGATCGTTTCCGAACCCGGACGATAAGAACATCGACGCAGAACGACTAGTACTTCATCCCGAATGCCACGACCGCCGACATGACCCGAAGACCGCGAATGCGACAAGAACGGCACCGACACAGAACGCCTAGTACTTCTTCCCGGAACGCAAGATCTGCCCCGTCACCGAGAGCGAGAGAACGAACCTCGCCGAACCCTGGACCCTGAGACCGACCCCGAACCCCGGAACCCAAGATCGTCGAGCCCCCTCTAATGTGTGAACCTTTTTCCCGAACCCTATTTTATAACATAATAACAACTTGTTGCATATTTAATTGTCATCTTGCATCCATATCATGTGGTTTGGGGGCCTTTTGCCGATTCACCTAATAATTAAATATGGGGCCCATATGCGGGCAAATCTAGTCTCATATCGGCCTCATTTAAACTTGTGTAGCGAACCGGTGAAGCTTTCTGCCTTGTTAAACAACATTTAATTTGCGGGGTAATTAAATAACTTGGACAATATAATCAATTGTCGGGACCCCGGTTCCGCTTAATTTTGACCTAATTGCATCGCACCTTTGCCATGCCATCCATCATGCATGCATCATGCCGATCTGCCGTTGTATTAAATATCGCATCCGGTGTTTCTTCTAGTGTTTTGGTTCTTCGCGGATAAGGCCGATGAGTTGATGTGAGCTTCGCCCCGTTCTTCGGATGAACCTTCGATAATGTTTTCAGGCGAGCATCTCCCTCTTTCTACCTATCTTACTTTTATAGTCTTTATTTCCCTCCTGTTGATCTTTTGCTATCTGTGTTGCGATGCTTTAGTTTCCGTACCTGTGAAATACCGTGCAGCCCTATATTGCCTTGGACACACCCTATTACCTGTTGTTTGGTAGATAGTTGGACTTGCGCGTCGTAGTTGCTTGCTCAAGTGTTGATGTGTGTCGTCATATGCCACAGTTGCTGATGTATTGCCGCATGTTGATAATGGAGATGATTCTAGTTTTACTTATCGTCACTTTAATTTCTGTTTAACAACTAAAAATTGAATAAGCAGAGGCATCGGTGGGTGATAGATAATATTTGGTTTCCGAACGCCCACTTGTGTCCCGTAAGACCCCGAGTACTTGATACTGCCTTGATTTTATGCGCTATCCACATCCGGAGGTATATGGGACCCCCCGAGCGAGCTTGATTCATTCTTATTTCTTGGGGCCACAAACTAGTTTGAGGTTTTATTTACGATCCTGTACTTATGCCATGTTTTACCGCTTTATTTACGATTGTGCGAGGTAACGCACCGTGATCGTTAGGATCGGACCACGATTTAGCAAGGTGTCGACAAGCCCCGTTTGGGGTTCCCGATGCTCACCGTGCCTCCAAACCTTGAGGCCGTCTCGAGCTTGCTTACTCCTATGCGGGTTCTACTTAAGGGTGGCCCCTGAAATATTTCTGAATCTGTGATTGTTCAGTGAAAGCCTCGTTGGGTTTTGATTTGGTTTTTCCGAGGTTGATCGAGCGTGTGTTGCTATTGGTGCACCCCGGCCGGGTAAAACTTTCTGAAAGCCGTGTCCGCGGATATGGACGACTTGGAGCACAGTATCTCGATCATAGACAAGCATAACTAAAGTTTATCTGCTATAAATTTGACTTATAATGACTAGTAATCAGCTCAACTATAATGGAATGATTAAATAATACTGCCCACAATTGCTTGTTTTGTGTGTCGCTTGCGACCATTGTACCTGACTAGTAAGTATGGCAACTACAACAAAATGGCTGAATAAAAGTACCAACAATTGCTGGGTTTCGGGTTTATCTCATGCTATCTGTATCTGACTAGTAAGTGCTGCCACTATAACGGAATGGTTAACTAAAAGTGCCCACTGCTTACTTTATCAGGACGATTACCTAAATCTGACTAGTAAAGTGCCACAACTATAACGGAATAAGTAAAACTGCCAACTGTGTGAGTTCCTCGGTTGACTTCCTCGTTTGGTCTCGAGGGGGAAACACCAGGATGGGTTTGTTTGGTATTAGCTTCAGGTTGGATCCGGTTAGGTCATTCTTATCCCTCTCTGATATCCGCCAGTTGTATCGAGTCTCTATAGGTTGTTTAGTGCATGCTGCCGCTCGATCCACCATACCTATGTAGGCGAGGACCGGAATTCTAGCCTCGCTGCATTGGCCTCAAGATCGACGCTCCTTCTTTGTTTTCTGCTTTGCCTTTGTCGGCACCCTTTTTTTTAAGGGTTTTGAGATCGACGCCATAGGTGGTTACCCTTCCGCTTGGCTCGCAGGTTATGGACGCCATTGATTATTCTTCAGGGCTCTTAGCCCCATTTGCATCTTGTCCGTAGTCGGACGCTCTATCGTTTTCAAGGTGATTTGGATCTTTGTATAATATATCTGTACTCTTGACTCTTTGAGTCGCTGTTATATATATCTGTTCTGTGGGTCCCATCGCGGGCTGTTGGGTAATGTTATTACTTCGTTTTCCACCCGCACGAAAGTGCCTGGTGGGCACCTTTGAATCGTTTCTATGCGGGTTTGGTGAATTTTGCCCAAACTTGCATAGGTCCGATTCTGAGGGTGTTACATTTATAGACAAAGCAAGGTGAGAGGAGCCAAATGGATGCAGTATGGAGGAGTTACAGACATCCGACCTATACAAATGAAGAACATAAAAGTGACATTTTTAATCAATTCAAAATAAAGATCCAACACCATGATGTTATAGCACTTGTCCATATAAATCCAACAAGTCTAAGAACACCACAGCCGGAGTTCGTACGAGGAAATGACATCCAAAATACTAATGGACGCAGGAGGTTTAACGCATATTGGTACGGCGGGGATGGTCATACCCCGCAGCTGTAAGGATCTTCGTTGACTCTGAAACTTCAAACAAAATCAAGTTTGTGAAGGTTAGAAGGACATATTTGGCCAGGATCTCTTCGGGTCCACCTCGCGACCGTATATGAAGCCTATTTAAGAGAGAGAAGTCAAGACAAAAACATATGATAGAAACATAACTCGAGGAGGCATACCAAAAGAAATTCAAAATGAACGAGTAGACCGGGTCACTCATGGATTGGGAAGAGGATAAGATCATCACATATGGAAAATGATAGTACTCCCACGGGTCGCACCCAACCACGCACGGACCGTACGTTAGAAGCCCAACTTCCCTTATCCTCTCCTTCCCCCACACGAGAATACCGCCGCTGTCTCTTCCCGCTTGCTTCGACGCCACCACCACCTGTTCCTCCATGCGCTAGCGCGTCGGCCGCCGGTTCCTTGTGTCGGTGTCGCTGAAAAAGTCCTCCCAGTTCCCCTCCCCTCACCATAGGCCCCATCTCCGCACACGTCGGTCGTGGTGAGGCCACGAGCAGGTGCTGCCGTCGCGCGTCGCCCCATCCTAGACTCCTGTGGCTGCGATTGGCGCCGCCATGGCCTCCCTCCGCTGCCATGGGCCGCTTCCGTATCCCCATGGCACCGCTGCCCTCCCTACCCGACGTGATTTCGCCTCCCTCTGTGGAGTTGGCGCCTCCCCTACCGAACGTGAGGTCGTCCTTTGACCTCCACGGGCCTCCACACCTGCAAGCATGCTTGCCGAAGTCACTTATCTGCACCATCGCCCTCCCCCACCCTCGACCCTCCTCCCCTGCAGCCACGACTGTGTCGAGCTCCGCCATGGCTGCTCCCATAGCATGACATCGCTGCTACAATGACATGACAGTGCTGCTACAACGTCACACCGGCATTGCTATAATGGCTGGGAGGTGTTGCTACAACGACTGAGTGGCACTGCTACTTTATTTAGCCGGTGTTGCTACTTTATCCATTGTTTCTACTAGCCTTTTCTATTTTAGCATATTATTTTTGCTAAGTATATATATTTTTTGCACTTTCACACAATTGGTTTGCTACAACCAATTCTATGGATTTTCTACGAGGTCTCCGGCGGGAGTCTCCGGTGATGTGTTCGACAAAGTCGGTTTTGCTACATTAGAAAAAATATTTTGCTACAACCGTTTTGTGGTTTTGCTACATTAGTGTAAATTTTTAGCTTCAAGGTCTCCGGCGACGATATTTTAGGCAAGAGTATCCGGCGATGTCTCCGATGAAGTTAGTTTTGCTACATTAGGATATTTTTTTTGCTACAAGGTCGTCGACGAACTGTCCGGCGAGGTCCAGTTTATTTATTCTTTTTCTAAAACGAACTATTTTCTACTACATGTAGCAAAAGCGGGATATTTCTATAAAAAACGGGTATATTTATAGCAAAAGCGGGGTAGCTATTTTGAAAAATTATTGCCCCGGATACGCATAGTACGACTCATCACATGCTGTAATGTTGCAACCAAAATAAGGAAGCATATCACACTTGAGTTGAAGAGATGGTATGGCAATGATGGCAATGACAAATAGGTTATTAAAAATCGATGGTCACGAGCTTGAGATATCTCACTTCGGAATTTAAAAATATCCTAAAGAAATTGGTTCTCAAAGATAATTTTTAAAAGTTATTTCATAGCAATACACGAACAATTTCTAGACATGTGAACTTTTATGAGTATATTACTCCCTCTATCCCAAAATAGATATCTCAGATTTGTTAAAATTTAGATGAATCTAAGCACTATTTAATATATAGGTTCATCCAAATTTTGACAAACCAAAGACATCTATTTTAAAACGGAGTAAGTATATGTTAAATGTATGACAACAAATTTTAAAACACCATAGCAAAGCACGATTATTCACCTAATTCACCATACTAGTACATGGATTTCTCACTCGTAGGCACCCTGATGCTGCATGCCCAACATGTGACGTTTTCTCGTGTAGAAACACACACTCAATTTGTGTCAGACCAGTCTTACCGGCACGGCGGCGCTTCGCCGGCCAATCCAACCGTGTTCCCGTCCGGCCGTCCCGATACGTCGGGGTCGTCTATGCTCCAAAGCCAACCGCTCGTCCACGCAATCCTTCCCTCCTTTGCTCCTATTGGTCCGTGCCACGTACCTCCACGTCGTCAACCGGCCAATCCAGAACGGGCCCGACCTCTCGAATACACGTTGCAACCGCACGGGCACATACAACCCGAACTAGCATGAACAGTTTTCAGTCTCAAAATAAATCGAGTTAAATTCCGTTGCTTCTCTCCCCATCTTCCTCGCGGAAGGAGCAGCAAATATTTGGTCGAATTGATAGGAGAGACGAGGAGGAGCAGCGATGGCCGCCGGTCGAGCCCGATGGCGATTCCTCGCGCTGCCCCTGGCGCTGCTCCTCGCGATCGGCTCGTCGCGCGGCCTGGACCCGGCGCCCAAGCCCCCCGTCCCCAAGGCCATCTCCGTGAGTCCCCTCCGCCATCCCTGAATCTCTGGTGCCACGGCTTGATTGATTGTTATGGCCTGATGATCGGAGCTGACGTCCCGACGCGGTTGTCGGATCTGCGGTGCAGGACCTGAGGGACGCGATCGTGAAGGGGCTGGGGTTCCAGTCGGAGGAGCTCAAGGTGTCCGGGTTCGATGTGAGGGACGCGCTGGTGGGGCAGGCGGTGGCGTACGAGTTCGACATGGAGGTCGGGAAGAAGGTCGTGCCGGTGCGACTGCTCGAGGACGTCAGCCGATGGGACTTCGTCGACCTGCCCATCTTCCGAACCCAGGCCGACGCTGACGACACGGCGCTCGCCGAGATCGGACGGGGCGCTAGAGGGAGTTTCGAGCCGACACTTCCTCCCTTCCAGCTCGCCGGGCCCATGGAGCTCTGGATCCAGGACGGCGACGACGTCAGGCTCGCTTTGCCGGTAAGAGTATTTCCTTTGTTGCCGTATACTGTACTTCTTAATGTGGGTTGGTTGTGAGTTGTGAATGTGGTCTTCAGAAAAGGAGAAGTGGTGATAACCTAGTTTAACCTCAGACATTAAGATGCGGACAACTGTGGTACGGAGGGAGTATATTGTTATCATTGTTCATGTCAGACAATAATACCTGAATCTAATCTGAGGAAGTTGAGCTTAATTTCTAAAAAATTATTCGTCTGAAACATCAAAAGGTAGCTATGGTCGAAGGTTAGATTGAGCTTACAATTGCATATGCCTTCTAGTATGAACTAAATAGATTTGGGGCCAGGTAACAGTGCCAAAATAACATATTTGCTGTCTTATAAACAATAAAACATCAGATGTGGCTACAGTCAGGGGATAGAGACTATAATCAGTTAATATGTCACTTCAAGGGTAAGCGGAAGCAGAGGTCATCACATGCTGTTGTTGCTAGCTGAAATGAATGCTCAACTAAAGTTAGTAGTTCCACAAAAATGAGGGAAATGTGCCATTGGTTTATCATGTAATGAGGTTGGCACCATAGGCTCTGAAGTCTTAAGCCTTGATCTGCAGAATTCATGTGATGATTCAGACAATGTTAATATCACAACGTGTACTTATGTATAACAAATGATCGATTTCCTTATGGTACCTGTAAAATGTGTCCCAAAATCGAAATAATGAAGGGAAGTGCTGTTATGTGGTTAGAAGCTGTATAATTGTTTTGGGAATGAAAGCCAGGACCTGGACCAAGCGAATATGCGGGCCTTTTTTTAACATCATCACTGAACAGTTTGCATCAGAGTGCATATCCTACTAATCTCACTCTGAAGATTCTTTTGTTTGTACTTACTGGTAATGAATTATCGCTTTGATGCTTAAGAGCTTGCTAAAAAAACATGTGCATTTTGCTACCGTGTTTTTATTTTATTTGAGCATGTTTTTTTTTGTGTGTGGGGGTGTTACCTTTGCTTAATTTGTCCATCAGGATGTATACAATGGGCGGGACAGCTATCTTGTTTCTTGAATTACTTTATGCATGTCCTCTTATGAAATTAGATCATATCAAATATGAAATGCTAATCCTTTGTTTTTGTACAGCATGACGTGGAAGCTGGAACCCTGAAGAAAGTTGTTCTCGCTGATGGTGCGGTCGTTACAGTGAAAGGCGCAAGGGCAGTGAGCCTCCGTTTGCCTCTTGAGCTGCCACTTCCTCTCAACCGTACCACTTACAAGGGTCGCCTGTCAAGCTTGCTTTCCATCGCTCGAGCCCTACGTGGTGCAGCTCGGTCGAATCAGAAACCCCTCCTCTCCCTGCGAATTGAGGGTCCAACCTCGTTATCCTCAACTCCTTCCATGTCTCCCAATGACAAGCTGAAGCTCAAAAGGTTGGCCCCAGGTCAAGTGGAGCTCTCCTCACGTGCAATCCCTGCTGTCACCGATGACGAGGATGAACCACATAACGCTGGATTTTGGCCTCTACTGTCATTGAATGCATCAGACGGCAGCCTGCAGGGGCTTGAGGATCTGTTGGCGTCAGTTCTCGGAAAGAAGGCGGGTGAGAAGGGCACGTTCAAGTTGTTGAACGCACGGGCCGCGGCGCAAACCTATGTCAAAATGGGCTTCACGGTAGAGAAGAGTGTAGCTGATGGGGAGGTAAACTGGTCTAATTTGCCCGAGTGGAAAACAAAGCCGAAGAAGCTGAGGGCGCACTATGAAGTTCTTGCCCGTGTGGAGCGGGGGCAGGCCATCCCCGAACGGATCGCCCAGGTGCAGCCTTTCTATGCCGAGGAGGCCACGTCCGAGAGCATGCTCACCGGAAATGTGTCGAGATCGAAGATGGAGGTGGTCAATCCGCCACCAGTTTATTTCACTCTGTGAGACCTGGAGGGTCTGGAAGCTCTTCTTTCAGAGCTCTACTTCAGGACGGTTTGACTGTTGTAGCGGGAGATGGCAAAATGGACTACAAGCGGCAGAAGCTTCTGTCTTGTTACGGACTTTCTGCGTTAACATGCAACTTCTTGTATTTTATCCTGGCTAGCTTGTAAATTACCAACGCGAATGATGAGCCTTTTTTTTTTTTGCGTATAGCGAATGATGAACCCTTGTTCTTACAGATAAAGTACAGAAATAAGCAAACTGTATATAAATCCTTCTCCAGAATTTTTTGGTAGTTCTGATTCCGAATTCCCTGTGTTAACATCGACTCCGAAAAACCAACATGAATCCGCGAATGTTATGCCTGGCACTGCTATCTCGAAGCTTGTGTCGTGCAGCTGCTTAAAAAAAAACTAGACATACAGGTTCCATGCGAATATTCTCTTGTGGGGTACTGGTACTTGCTTGTAAGATCCCTCCGGCCTGCTCTTCCGTGATGAAGCCGTGGCAATGGCTGCTTGAAGGCCTAGAACAACCCACCACGTGGCCCGTCTTACACCTCTAACCCACCACGGCCTGTTTCTCACCGACAACCATGGCCCGTATATCGGCCGCACCGGTCCATCCAGACTCCTCCCTGCGCCGCCCGCTCCTCCAAAACGCACCCCCGCCACCACGTTGCCCTAGGTTTTCCATCGGTCCACCGCAACAGCGCCACATCACCAAAGCGGGGGGTCGCCAAGGCGAGACCCGAGCCGGCCGCGCCGCCCCGAACGCAGCCGCCGAGACACCCCGGCACCGCGACGACGACGCGGAGCGAGGGATGGGGCGCAAGGGGCGGAATAACCCGAACGCCGCGGCCATCGCCAGGCTGAAGGAGGAGAAGCTGGTGCACGTCACGACGCTGCTCGAGCAGTTCCGGGCCTCCGACGAACAGGGTTCGCGCCATTTTTGCCCTGTTCTCGCGTTCGGTGTTCCGATTATTTTTGCGGTGCTGCCTAGCGCGGTCTTGTGATTTTGGTCCGATTCCGAGGAGCTCGAGCGAGGGGTTCTGTTGCGGATATGGCACCTTCGTTGCGAGGGGCTAGGGTTTCAAAAGTTCGACCTTAGGGTTGAGGCACACGCACATTTTATCGTAGTATTACAGAATCTAATTCCGCGACCAGCTACTAGTCCTTTGTTGCGAATCCGTGGCTCTGGCTTATTTTGCTAGGTTCGTGATGTGCTGATGAGCAATGTCACGTGTGTTGCTACCTTCACTGCTGATCCCGAATGTGATTAAAAAGGTTATGCAGTGACATCATTTCACTTTAAAACGAATTTGGAATTGTTTTTTTTTTGGTTGATTTGCAACTTTGCAGGCTACTGTTGAATAGCTTTATGCCCACTGGAATGGTAAATAGAAGTGCCTAACAGGGTAGGCAGGGCCTTAATATTAGCGGGTGGTGTCGATATTAGTTGTGGTTGTGCTTTTGTAAGGTAGCTGCAGAAGCCTTAATGGTTTTGTCATCATTACTGTAGTATGGTATATATTGTGTTAATGCCAACTTTATGACTGGTCTCTTAATATTCTTTTCAGCGTTTTACTTTGAGCATTGAAAAGTAAAATCTTCATTTTTTTTAATTTGCAGTGTACACATTTGAACCTAATCTAAAAAATGGAGAGCGTGCTGCAATCCACTCTATGTGTAGAAAGATGGGCATGATATCCAAAAGTTCCGGGTGAGTAATTTCTAACTATAATGGATGTGCTAAGCTATAACTATGTTTGTTCCATTTTCTCTTCCTCATCAATCATCAAGCTGACCTTTATTTGTAGTACCAACTTACTTTTTCTGTGGTGTTTGTTCTAAATTCTATTCATTAACTGTAGTTCTGGGGCTGGTCGATGCCTTAGTGTTTACAAATGTAACAATAAAAACAAACAAGAGCCTGTTGATAAAGAAGGCCCTAGCAGACTTGGATTTTCTGAAGAAGCAACACAGGTTTTGCTAGATCTATTTACACACTATCCTCCTGACGATGCTGAATTAAATGGTGATGCCGTCAAGAATTCTGGCGATAAGGCTGCAAAAACCCAATGGAAAAAAGATAGTGCCTTTTGCAGGCCAGATATGCACAAAGATGATATAGTAAAGAAGGTTGAGATGCTTACGTCTAAAATAAACGGTCAGGTTGTATATTCTCGCTTGATATGTTACTTTTTTCAACAATTATTTTGGTCAGTACCAGAATCCCTACCTTCATACCTGCCATCCGAGGTATTTTTTAAGTGGGTTCTGAGAGTTGTACACATGTGCACAGATCGTCGAAGACAGATCCAAACTTCCGATATCATCCTTCAAGGATCGCATTTGTTCTACTCTGGAAAATCACCAGGTATTGTTCTTTGTACCAAAACTTTATCCCATTTAGATATGTAAGATCGCAAAACTATTGAAATAGGTAATCCAACTTGGAAAAGAGGTTGTCCCACACTAGCTTTACCGCGATGCATGTATCAAGTGGATGCTGGGTATGCTAGGTTTAATATCAAGATACAGTATGGAATTTCGATATACTCCATAATTGCTGATAATTTGCCTAGTCTTTTCTGTATCACATCTTCAATCAAGTATATGACGTCTGCCTCAAAATGATGGACATCTCTTCCGATAATTTTCCTGACAGTGGCTGTTTATTTTGATCTATTCATATTCTTTAATGTTGCCAACTTCGCTAATTGAACATTTTTGTTGGCATGAGCTGATGACGATGTGACCCTCTTGTATTTCTGTCAGGTGGTTCTTATTTCTGGAGAAACAGGCTGCGGTAAAACTACCCAGGTGCCAATTGTTCTGACCCTTTCCGTTTCCTGTTTTCTGCCATTCTTATTATATGCTCGTATGAACAATATGCACTCTATGTGCTTCAGCAAACATGAAATATCTATTGTTTTAGATGTGTAAATATTATAAGAGATGGCTGGTCTTTTGCCACTCAAATGATGTGTTACATTTTCTGTAGTCTATAGAACATTCTTTGCCAATCCATTTGCGTAATCTAATACAGGGCAGTCTCTAGATCGTAGATAACGTATTTTATCTGAGGTGAGAGGTTATAGAAACTTTCTTCACATCTTCCTGCACTTGACTTGGTTCTTATATTCATATAATAATAGCTTTGTTCTGACAGCCTGATTCAATTAAAATTCAGCAGATGCATCGTTTTCTGTTCTAGTGCATATGAAATGATGAGCACATCATTTGTTTGATTGTGGTGGGTGGGAGTGATACTCTCATTTGTCTGTCTCACTTATCATGCTGTTGGTACTTAGGTTCCTCAATATATCTTGGATCATGTGTGGGGCAAGGGCGAATCATGTAAGATCGTATGTACTCAACCACGCCGGATATCAGCTGTGTCAGGTGATTTTACTAATTTTATTATGTCATTGCCTATTGTTTTTCAAATTTACTGTTTATTCGCTGGCTCAATGTAAGCTGCACTGTATTCCACAGTTGCCGAGCGAATATCTGCCGAAAGAGGAGAGCCTGTTGGTGACACAGTTGGGTACAAGGTATACAAAATTTCTAGAATTCACGAATACATTCCTAGATTTAATTGGCTTAACCCTAGCCATTTCAAAGAACTCCCTGTTTGATTTCAAATTATCTATGGTATTGAACTTTCATCATTTGTTTACATTGCAGTACAAATAGTCATTTACAAGTTACATCTATAATAATATCATGTTTTGTAAGGCGTCGCCTTATGGGCGCTTAGGCAATGCTCACGCGTTAAGGCCCTGGGAGTTGATCACCTTAGGACGCCTTACCGTCTTTAAAAGCTTGAGTAGTATGACAATTATGATAACGTGGAAGCCCTAAAACTAAATTTAGATTGTTTATTATTGTGTGTGTTCAGATGTATGTTTTGTTTGGCCATTTCTTGGTCAAACCGCCAAAGTTGGCAAAGTTCACCCCACATATGAGCTAAAGTCCTTTTATTGTACAGTTCGACTTTTATTGAACATGATTTTTCTTTTCATCCAGCTCCTAGTTCATTTTTTGTTTGCAGTTCTATCTTTCCTGAAGGTGTATATTTTTCATCCATGTTATGCTTATCTGTTGTTTATTCTTTGATTATAGATACGTTTGGAGTCAAAAGGAGGAAAAAATTCGTCAATCATGTTCTGTACAAATGGTGTTCTTTTGAGGGTGTTGATAGGCAGAGTAACTAATGCTCCAGAAGCAGAAAATGCGAAGCACTTATTTGATGATGCAATTATGGGGATAACACACATTATTGTGGTAAATTTCCAAATACCTTGTTACACACCATTTTCTTTTGAGCTCTGACATGTTTCCTTTATGTGGCAATACAAAATGGAGTATGTTGCTGTTAGTAGCATGTATTAATTTAAATATAATGCTAATGCTGTACAGTGTACATAGTTATTTACAAGAGGATAAGATGAAAAATTAAGTCATAAAGTTTTATGAGCTTTCTGATATAATCTTGCAAGTGTTTGCCTTTTTTAAATCTATGTAAAAATTACACTTTCTTATTTGTGTAGAACCTTCAACATTGCTGCCCACAAAACTGCAGCTTGTGTGCATAATGCGCTTGGCCTTTGTATTAGACTAATAGTTTATTGGATTCCTTTTGGGTAGCATATTCTGATAGTGCATTTTTGGTTGGGCTTTGTGTTCTATACTGTAATATGAGTTAATACTCTTTGTTATTTTCTTCAGGATGAAATCCATGAAAGGGATAGGTTTTCCGATTTCATGTTAGCTATCCTGAGGTATTGTTATAAAGAAAATTGTGCACATATTACTTAAATTGTATGTGTAATCCACTAATTTTTTAAATAATTACATGCAGAGATTTGCTGCCGATGTATCCCCATCTTCATATTGTAAGAAGTATCTCCTTTGTAATTATTACGATCATTAGCTATCAGGACCATTTTATACTACCCAATAACCAACTTGAATGTGTAAGACTTGTCTTGACTAAAATAAAAGAAATAGATAAATAATAAATACTACTTGATCTGCTCCAGAATGCAAGATATAACTACAACAAATATACGAGTATATTTGTTGTAATAGCATCTTATATTGTGGGACAGAGGGTGGAGCAGATGAAAGTAACATGCACTCGAGAGTAATGGTGTGAACAATTTCCGTTAATAAAAGAATATCATGTCAGAAAACAATTTCTGTTTATACTTGATAAGAAATAAAATTATTCCACCAAGAAAAAAATAACTCTACCATATGCATGATGAAGACCAAACACTGTGAACAGCTTAAATAAAAAGTCCTACATTTTGTATTGGTATAGTAAATCCAACTCATGGTTCTTAGGATGACATTCCATTGCCATATCTCAAGCACTAAATTTTATGTGAGTTTTTTTTTCTGGTTACAAAAGTATTCACTGATGCAATTAACAGGTGCTCATGAGTGCAACAATTGATGCTGACCGTTTTTCTCAATATTTCAATGGATGCCCAGTTATTGAAGTCCCTGGCCATACCTACCCTGTTAGTAACACTCTACATTTACATTTTGTGACTGGGGGGTCTTGGAATTAGCTGAAAGCTTTGTTGACAACTGCATTTTCCACAGGTCAAAACTTTCTATTTGGAAGATGTGCTTTCTATTCTGCAATCTGTAGATGATAATCATCTTCATCCCGCAACAGATGATCTGGAGCTGAACAGTGTATTAACCGAAGAATACAAAAGCTCAATGGATGAAGTAATTAGTATGGCTATGGTCAATGACGAATTTGATCCTCTCATTGAGCTTATTTCTGTAGAACAGCGCCCAGAAGTCTTCAACTACTCACATTCAAATACTGGTGTGACACCTTTGATGGTTTTTGCTGGAAAGGGTCAACTTGGGGATGTCTGCCTGCTTCTATCATTTGGTGTGGATTGTTCTGCACTTGATCATGATGGGAAAACTGCATTAGATTGGGCTCAGCAAGAGAACCAGAAAGAGGTTTACGAAGTAATTAAAAAACACATGGATTGCAGTTCCGCAAAATCACCTGAAGAGAATAATCTTCTTGATAAATACCTAGCAACTATCAATCCAGAGCACATAGATACTGTGCTGATAGAACGCTTGCTTAAAAAAATATGTACCGATTCGAATGAAGGAGCTATATTAATCTTCCTTCCTGGTTGGGAAGCTATAAATAGAACACGAGAAATGTTACTTGCTTCTTCCATCTTTCGGAGTTCATCAAAATTTCTTGTACTGTCACTTCATTCCATGGTCCCATCTTCAGAGCAGAGAAAGGTTTTCAAACGTCCACCTGTGGGGGTTCGTAAAATTATCCTCTCAACGAACATTGCGGAGACTGCTGTAACAATTGATGATGTTGTATTTGTCATCGATAGTGGGAGAATGAAAGAGAAAAGTTATGATCCATATAATAATGTGTCCACGCTTCAAACTTCCTGGGTTTCTCGAGCTAATGCAAGGCAGCGTGAAGGCCGTGCCGGTCGTTGTCAGCCAGGAACTTGCTACCATCTTTACTCTAGATTGCGAGCAGCTTCAATGCCAGAATACCAAACTCCTGAAATTAAGCGGATGCCCATTGAAGAACTATGTTTGCAGGTATCTTCCTAGCTTATACTTGTTGTACCTAATTTCTGAAGGAACCAATGTTCCTCAATGTTTCACTTGTCTGAATAAGATTGACATTTTGTACCGGTTGCCTATTTTATGTTTCAATAGCTGTAGTGCAAGTCAAACTGCTTGGTCCAACGAGATTATCATGGTATTACTGATATCTGTTTGATGTTTTAATCTTGTGGTGCAGGTCAAGCTGCTCGATCCAAACTGCAGAATAGCAGACTTCCTAAAGAAGACCTTGGATCCTCCAGTAAATGAGACTGTAAAAAATGCTATTACTCTGCTTCAGGATCTTGGTGCTTTAACACAAGATGAACAATTGACAGATTTGGGTGAAAAGTTAGGTTCTCTTCCGGTCCATCCATCCACAAGCAAGATGCTCCTGTTTGGTATATTGATGAACTGCCTTGATCCTGCATTGACATTGGCATGCGCAGCGCATTATAGAGATCCTTTCTTCCTTCCAATGAATCCAAATTTGAAAAAAAGAGCTGCAGAAGCCAAACTCGAGCTTGCTTCGTTATATGGTGGATTTAGCGACCAGCTTGCTGTTATAGCAGCATTTGATTGTTGGAGATGTGCCAAAGACAGGGGCCAAGAAGCTTTGTTCTGTTCACAATATTTTGTTGCTGCGAACACCATGAATATGTTGTCAAGTATGCGGAAACAGCTTCACAATGAACTAGCTCAAAGAGGATTTCTTCCTGCTGATGCATCTGCCTGCAGCTTAAATTCTAAAGTTCCAGGTACTCCAGTTTCTATGAAAATGATTTCTGAAACACCGTATATGATGTTGTTGCTTTCTTTCTTTTTCACACTTTCGGGTGTGAACAATGTAACGTACAGTATATATATGTTTTAATTCTGTAAACAGTTTGTCATTAGATCTGCCACTTAGTCATGGGGTATTCTGTACATTCAAAACTGCATATGTTGGTTTGAAGAATTAAACCTTGCAGTAGTTGCTTTACTAGTGTCCATACATAGGAGTGCATCCTTGTAATAGTTACAAAATCACATTTACTAGTACCTATGATATGTGTGTAAAGTAAATACTAGTTGGTTCTATTGTGTTTCTAATTCAGAGAAGCAAATCCATTCTGTACATCATATGTAGTAAAGCTATTTTTTCAATGCATGTGCAGGATTCTAGCTTAATTTTCAAGCTTGGCAAAAAATGCCTTGTTGCGTTTTAATCTGAACTGTTATCTTGAACTTACTATCTTGCAACTATGATAGGTATCATTAGCGCAGTCCTTATGGCTGGTGCTTACCCAATGGTTGGACAGTTGCTCTCTCCTCGCAAAAATTCTAGAAGGGCAGTTGTGGAAACAGCAAGTGGTGGCAAAGTTGGATTACATCCGCATTCTTTGAACTTTAACTTGTCAATAAACAGATCTTCTGGAAATCCGCTAATCATATATGATGAAATTACTCGAGGTGATGGTGGAATGTATATAAAAAATTGTTCTGTTGTTGGGTCATATCCACTACTTCTGTTTGCTAAGGAGATGGCTGTTGCTCCACCTGATGATGACAGTGAAGAAGAGGAGCGAGGTTCCAGTGAGGATGAAGCTGAAAATAACACTTCGGGACAACAAAAGGAAGAGATTATGTCTTCCCCTGATAACACTGTTTCAGTTGTTGTTGACCGGTGGCTCAAATTTCAGGCGACAGCTCTTGATGTTGCTCAAATATACTGTCTTAGAGAACGTCTAGCATCTGCTATTCTGTTCAAAGTAAGACCCACCTACCATGTTAATGCAATTTCCATTTTAATCTTGTACTAATGCACTATAATAGTTCTATGTTGCACCTGATGTTTTATAATTTTTTTACTCTACCTGATGAAAGCATGTTTGCTGCAGGTTAAACATCCACAGGATGCTCTCCCACCTGCTCTTGGAGCAACGATGTATGCTATTGCATGCATCTTATCATATGATGGCTTGCCTGCTATGGTTCCATCTAGAAACCGTGCTTCTGATCAGAGTTCAACAGAAAGGAGAGTTGGTTATACTCGACCTAATGGTTTCCTCACGTCATTGCTATCGGGCATAGTCATACCACCTAATGCGCCTCAATTTCACAAGTCATCTAACCATCCAGGGGGTGCTTCAGAGGGACGTGGCTCCCCTGACGTGGCCAATCCTACCTTTGAGTCCCTGACAGGTGGGTCCGATTCAGAGCATATTCTGCCACCGAGGGCTGATGGTAGATACAATTTACGTAGCAGAACTGGACCAGGGAGTGCAGCACCACAATCTTTCAAAAGACAGCGTGACAGGCGAAAGGGCCCTGAATAGTCTTCTTCGTGCAATTCTGTACTGGATATCACGCTTTGGGTTTCACAAGAAAAGAACTCTGTTCGAAAATGCAGATCTGGCTTTCCTTGAGACAAATGTAAAATGTAAAAGGGATAGACAATGTCTTGAGCTGTCAAGGAGACCATGAAAGTGCTAGTTTGCACACTGCAAATAAACCGAGCCATGACCATGAAAGTGCTAGTTTTACTAGGATTTGGTGTAGTATATCTAGTTCAGGTCTCCAGGGCATGTATGTATGAAATATACTAGTAGTACCTACTATTTGTACCTTTTTGCCATGACATGAGCAAGAGGGAGGAACATAACAACAGAATGGGGTGGGGTGTAGCACCTGATGTTCTAGTTGTTACAGTTGAATACAAACAGAAACAATTTTCTTTTCTAGAGCTGGTAACAGAGTCGAATCTTATCTTTCTAGGGGTTACTGCAGGTGTTTGTGATATTTTGCTGTTTGTTGGCTCGAACACAGATGGTAAATTTACGTTGGAGCACTAGTAGAATCGTTTGAAAGTGATCTACCGGTATGGAACTTTTTCCTGGACTGTATATTTCTTGTAATCCCTTTGCTACGTCACAGCACCTGAATGTTTTTTGCTACGTTATGGGGCATCTGTCTTTTGGATAATGGTCGAAATCGCAGCGTGTGTGACATGCTGCATACTGGATAGGCTTCGCCTGGCACCCTGGCTCTCCATATTTGAGATTATTACCTTGAAAGAATGGAAGAGCGTCACACATGCACACTGCAAATAAACCAACACTTTCAAATTAAGCGTTGCTGATTTAGAACTCTCTCCAGACCATAATTTAGACTTTGACGCTCTTGTCTCTTGGCTTTTGAATGGACACGCTCGTACGAAGCACTAAGGGATCCATCGGTGACCCAAATATTGTAGCCGGATGGGTCATCCCGGCCGGTAGAGGCTATATTTTGGTCCGGTAGGAAAGATGGGATCTCCCGTGTAGAAGATGCCCCAAAATTTACGTGGTGTCAGAGCAGGTACCTGAACACCAGCAGTACGTTTAGCCCGCGTCGATCCGGACCACGTGTGGGGGCAACGACACGACTGTCGGGTCGGCGCTGTGATGCCAATGTGGTACACACCTCGCCTGGAGTTTTGCGCGGTTTTATCGCGCCGCGCAGCTGGACGATGCCGACAGACAGCATTGAGTGGCGCCACTCGCCGAAACTGAAAAGCTTTCCGCTGGCTCCGCCGCGTACGGCATCGGCATCGGTGGCCGGTGGTGCGTCCTCAATCCCCATCTCATCTTTGCGGGGATATCTGCCGTGCAATCATGGAGTGGCCCACGTACGTTTCCGTCGCTTCGGTCTTCAGTGTAGTAGCTGCGCAGGATCGTGTTTTGGTTTAGGTCGTGACACTGGCACCCAGGACTGCTGGCACCTCGGCCAGGATCGTCCCTAACAAGGACTCAAGGAGGTGCCTGAACCTGGTCCAGGGGTCCGGGCATGTGCTTAGTCGCATCGGCACACACAGATCACGTTTTAATTCGGTAACCAAATATTGTTCAGGGCGCAATCGATGTCGCATCCGCCTCGTCACGTCACGGTCGATCCAGTGTGGCCACAATAGACCTAGCTAGCGCTCATCCGGATGACGCAGACGATGGTCACGTTTGAGGAGCTCCTCTACCGTTGAAACCGGCCTGCCGCTACCGGTCATCATGAGCTCATCACCATTGGCGCTGAATTTTTATTTTTACGAATCACCATTGGTGTCTTAAATCACGGAACATGTGTTTACATCTTTATCTACTCCAGTATACTTGGTGTTAAAGAAAACTCCAACAAGTAATGGGTAGTATCGTTTTCGTGCGGAAGCAACCTTTGCTTTACCATGCTTAGGACAATTACACAATATCCAACGGACACAGTGCGATGAAAATGTAAAACCCCTCCAAGGGGGCAACGATATACACATGTGCAATATCCTTCGCCTTTGCAAGTGTAATGATTTAAGTGTAACGTAGCTAATACTCCCTCCGTTTTAAAATATAAGGGCATGTACAATGGTAGAGAAGGCATGCCTTCTCTTAGCTCTCCACATCATTTAGAGAAGACACAATATATAACTTATACAATGCATTATCTCTTATTGCTATCTCTAGCAATTAATAAGAATTAACTATTTTTAGTAAAAAATTGGTTGACTAAGGGGAGGCATATAATACAATGGAAAAAAATAGTCTTCTCTTATTGCTAAGAGATCATCCCTTAGCTAAGGGAAGACAACCCTCTTTCTCTTATTTCCCTCTCCTCCAACTAAGCAAAAATCCAACGTGGCGAGCATAAGGGAAGGCTGACGTCACCGCATTGTACGTGCCCTAAGATGTTTTAGGTTTGTGAAGAAAATATATCTAGACATGAGTGAACCTATATACTAAAATTAGTCTAGATATATTGCTTCACAAAGCTAAAACATCTTATATTTTAAAACGCGGGGAGTACATGAGTTGGAATGAGTTATTTTAGGCTTGTTTCAATGCAAAGAGTATGTCCCATTCAGTATTTGTGTAGAGTCGGACTGGACTATCGAGCAACTCGACTCGTTAAGGCGCACACTCGTTAAGGCTCGGATCGTTCAACTCATTAATGATAACGAGCAAAAAGTAAAGCTTGGGCTGGTTCGTTAGATGTTAACTAGCGTTCACGAGCTGCTCGTTAAGAAAATGCATCAGCCTCAAACAAAGGCATGCCGATAATTAAAAACGACAGTTACAACCACATGTATACCAGTACTTAAAAACGACAGATAATTATCAATAGTAGTGGCACACACTTGACCAACACTTGCTAACTCGCTGACACTTCAACAATAGCTTAATAACTCGACCCAATAGAAATATATGAAAAAATACAATTGCCAACTAGCCAACTATTTTTCTTAGATAGGCTGCCAGATTAGACATGTAGTAACATAAATGGGTCATACCTTGGTTGTTATCGAGCTTAACGAGTAACTCACAAATAACGTTAACTCGATTGTTTATTTCGTTAAGGTTATGGAGCAAAAACTGTAGCTCAACTTGGATCATTAAGGAAACGAGTCGATTTTGAACGAGCCGAGCAAACAAGTGCTCATTAAACTCGTCGAGTTTCGAGTTTTATGTCCAAACCTATGTAGAGGTCCAAAAAATCAACCACTTATAAGACAATAAAAATCAAAAGATCCAAATTCTTTATTCAAAGCTCTCACAGTATAAACGGTTACGCCCACATGTCCGATACAGTGGGGCAAACCAAAACCACATAAGGGTCGGGCTGCCCATCTCTCCTAGCCCATGGGGATGATGGAGCTTGTTGGACCACTTCGGTTCCACAAAAAAGGTAGTTTGACGCATTTCAGACACCCTCTCCCCGACTAACCCCAAAAAAACTAGGATCTGGACTAATTTCTAAATTGAGGCATACCTTAGAGTTTGGGCTAGATGAGTCTTTTGATTCCTCACTGTAGAAGCCGAATTCTTCCGCCGACTTTATTTCTCTATTGCCAACCAAGGATTCAATTGTCTTCTTCACTCGTCAGTGGCAATCGGGATGGCAGGAAACTCGACAGGGATTGTGAGCGCGAGTTAGTGGAATAACACGCCATGTACCAAATAGGTTGGATGCGGCACAACCGGGTCATGGACGTCATTTCTTTTGCATAAAATTGCAATTTTCCAAGAAATTTAACCATAATAAAAATTAGATAAAAAAGAGGCAGAATAAGATAAACAAGATTGAGTAAGATGATGTACATCACAGTAGAGGAACCGCTTGTGTTGGCGTTGGCACCATCATCAGCCATGTTGTCGAGGAAGAAGTTGCTGATGTCGGGAAAGAAGTCCTCGTTGGGGAAGATGTCGGTGCTATCGCTATCCGTGAAGGAGTTCATGATGAAGCCAGTAGTTGCGCCAATAGCGCTCCCCTAAAACCTTATCGTCATTCTCCCGTACAGGACTCGAAGCAGCGGGGTCTTGGAGGCCTACTGTCCCATCTAGCGTTGCATGCCGCAAGACAGGATGGGGAAGATCAAGATAGCGCAGTGCTCCTCTGGAATCTTGCAGCTGGGAGGGAGTGATTGCAGAACCCTGTCAATCTTGAGCTCCTCTGGAATCTTGCAGTCTAGTTGCTCAAGGCGTTGAGTGTAGCCCGACATCTTAATGGCGTGCTCACTAACGGAACTCCCTTCCTCCATCTTGTAGTTAAAGAATTTCTCAGAGATCTCATATCTCTCAGAACGGGCCTGAGTCTGAAACATAGTTTTCAGCTCCTCAAGAATCTCAAAGGGCCCGGGATAGTCTTCAAAACGATTTTCAAGGTCCGATTCCATAGCAAACAACATGGTGCTCTTAATCAAACCATAATCATCTTTGCGCGACTGATAGACAGCTTTCTCATCAGCCGACGCATCTACAGCAGGGACGTCACCTAGCGCATTCTCAAGGACATAGTCCTTTTGACCGCCAGAGAGAATGATTCTCAGATTGCGGAACCAGTTGGTGAAGTTAGACCCGTTGTTTCTAAGCTTTTCCTTCTCAGCAAATACGTTGAAGTTGAAGTTGGACTTAGCCATTTGATCTACAATATTTGTAAGTACAAGTTAGACTATGTTCATGATAACTAGTTCAACTTTTAATCAAATTACTAGATGAACTCCCACTAAATTAAACATCCCTCAAGTTGTTTAGTGAACATGATCCAAATTCACCGCACCTAATCAGATCTTCACGAGAAGAGATGTGGTTTCAATGGTGGACAGCGAAGTGTCGATCATATCATTCATATGACTCATGCTTAACCTTTCGGTTCATGTGTTCCGAGTCCATGTCTGTACATGCTAGGCTCGTCAAGTCAAACCCAAGTATTTTCGCATGTGCAAAACTGGCTTGCACCCGTTGTATGTGAACGTAGAGTCTATAGCACCCGATCATCACGTGATGCTTGGACACGACGAACTTTCGCAATGGTGCATACATGGGGATAACACAGTTTTATCTTGATATTTAAGTGAGGAATCATCTTATAATGCTACCGTCGCGATCTAAGCATAATAAGATACATAAAAGGATAAACATCACATGCATATAACTTTATGTGACATGGTATAGCCAATCTTCGCGCAATGATCTCCATCTTGTGCGTGCTGACATGATCTCCATCACTCCACCATGATTGCCTCCACCACGAATAGCAACTACAACTATTGCTAACTACTTAGCGATAAAGTGAAACTATTACATGGCGTATAAGAAGTTGACACACAGGTCATACACAATTATAAAGACAACCATATGGCTCCTGCCGGTTGTGTACTCATCGACATGCAAGTCGTGAAACATTATAAAACATGATCATCGCATACAACATACACATCACATCTTGGGCCATACCATATCACAGAAAACACTCCCTGCAAAAACAAGTTAGACGCCTCTACTTTGTTGTTGCATGTTTTATGTGGCTTACGGGAGTAGCAAGCTAAGAACGATTCTTACCTACGGAAAGCCACAACGGTGATATTATGGTTGCCAAACTCCGGTGTAAATCCCATGACAACTATAGTGAGAGAAACTGGCATCCACCAACCGCATGTGTGGAACAAGCCACACGTCAAGTGTGGAGCCGGTCTCACGAACGACGTCGCGTAAAGTTGGCCTGGACCGCTTCGATCTCACTATCCCGCGTCATAAGAAGAACACAAACAAGAGGCTTGCAACAGAAAACATCAACGCCCACAACAACCATGTTGCGTTCTACTCGTGAAACACATCTACGCATAGATCTAGCTCTGATACCACTGTAGGGTTTCGTAGCATAGTAAATCAAAAAATTTCTACGGATGCGAACGGGAAAGCCAAGATCTAATCTAGGAGATGCAAACAACGAGGGGGATAGATGAGATCTTCATACCCTTGAAGATTCGCACAGCGGAACGTTCAACGAAACATGGGTGATGTAGTCGTACTCGCTTCTCCTCCTCGCGATCCGATCCGATCTAACACCGCAAGTGGTGATGCCTCCGAGAGATGCACACGTGCGGAACCTCGACGTCTCCTCCTTCCTCGGTCCAGCAAGTATGGTGGAGAGACGGATTGGATCTACAACGCGACGGCGCGGTGCAAGTGGTGGAGAGTTTCTGCAGCAGGGATTCGCCTACGTGCAGTCGGGAGGGAGAGAGAGAGGTGGGCAGCAGGGCGGCTAGGGCTTGAGGAGGAGGTGTGGGAGGGGTTGCTCCCCCAGCCCTCTTTATATAGAGGGGTGGGCGGCCAGCCCTTTCTCCTCCCCCAAACCTTAGGGCCGGCAGCCAAGGAGGAAGGAGTGGGGGGCAAGTTCCCTCCCTTTCTAGAAGCTCCCCTAGGGTTTTGCCCTAGGTTGGCCGGTTGGGCCCTATGGGGCCTTGTGCCCCTGGCCCAATGCGGACAGGGCACTCCCTCATAGGCCCATGCCCCCTCCCGGCAGGTGGGGCCACGTTGGTCCCCCTCCGGAAGGTTCTAGAAGCTTCCGGTATAATACCGATTAACCCGAAACAATTCCGAACTCCAAAAACTGCATTGCCTTATATGAATCTTATTCTCCGGACCATTCCGGAACCTCTCGTGATTTCCCAAATCCCATCCGAGACTCCGAACAAAAACTCATAAACCAATTATCCAATCTATCCTAGCGTCGAGACACGTTAAGTGTGTGACCCTTCGGGTTCGAGAATATGCAGACATGATCTTCTATCAATAATCAACAGTGGGTGAAACCCATATTGACTCCCACACATTCATCGATGATCATATCGGATGAACCACGATGCCAGGATTCAATCAATCCCATATATATATTCCCTTCGTCTCGCGATATTTTACTTGCCCGAGATTTGATCGTCGGTACCGTCATACCTAGTTCAATCTCGTTCACAGCAAGTACTTTACTCGTTCCGTAATCCGATATCACTTTGTGATTAACTCCTTAACCGCATGCTTGCAAGCGGTGTTGATATCGATTACCGAGTGGGCCCGAAGTATATCTCTCCGACTTGGGAGGGACAAATCCCATCTCGATACATACAACCTAACAGGTACTTTCCGATCACCTGAGAGATACCTTTATGATCACCCTCTCATAGGATGACGTTTGTTGACCTCAAGGCTTTCTTCCGATACCAGGGAGTTGTATTATCTTATGGTCTAAGGAATACAATATTTGACATAAGAAAAGCTTCGCAAAGATGAACACGATGACACGATCTAATTGCTCCGCTTAGTTTGGGTCTGTCCATCATATCATTCTCCCAATGATATGATCTCATTATTAATCGACAACTCATGTCTATGGTTAGGAAACCTTAACCATCATTAATCAATGAGCTAGTCCATAGAGGCATACTAGGGACACGGTGTTGTTCACAAACCACACAAGTATTAAAGTTTCCGCTTAATACTATTCTAGAATGGCATATAAACTTTATCATGAACAAGAATTATAATAATAACATCTTTATTATTGCCTCTAGGGCATAATTACAACAGTCTCCCACTTGCACTAGAGTCAATAATCTAGTTTACATCTGGCAATAATCTAACACCCATGGCACTAAGGTGTTGATCATGTTTTGCACGTGGAAGAGGTTTAGTCAATGGATCTGCGACATTCAGATCTGTATGTACTTTGCTAATCTTCAGATCTCCATCTGCTATATAATCTCGGATTATATGAAACTTGCGGTTGATATGCTTGGTATTTGGATGATATCTTGGTTCCTTAGCGAGTGCTATGGCGCCAGTGTTGTCACACAATATCTCCAGTGGGTCCAAGGCACTTGGAACCACGCCAAGCTCAGTGATGAAGTTCCTGATCCAAACTCCTTCACTTGACGCTTCTGCGGCAGCCATGTATTCCTCTTCTACTGTAGATCCCGCGATCACGCTTTGCTTGCAGCTTCTCCAGCTCACAGATCCTCCATTCAAAATATAAACTTATCCTGTCTGAGATTTAGAATCATCCTTGTCGGTGTCGAAACTAGCGTCGACGTAACCCTTTACGACGAGATGTTCATCACCTCCATAGACCAAGAACATTTCTTTAGTCCTATTAAGGTACTTTAGGATGTTCTTCATGGCTGTCCAGTGTTCCACTCCTGGATCACTTTGGTACCTGCTCGTCAAACTAAGAGCATTGGACACATCCGGTCTAGTACACATCATGGCATACATGATAGAACCTATGGCCGAGGCATCATGCACTTTGCTCATAGCTTCTCTATCATTTACCGTAGCTAGACACTGAGCCTTGCTCAATATATTACCTGGCAACATAGGCACTGAACCTTTCTTTGCCTTATCCATTCTAAACCTTTTCAGAACTTTGTCTAGGTATGTACTCTGGCTTAAAGCTATCAGGCGTCTTTGTCTATCTCTATAGATTTTGATGCCCAATATATAAGCAGCTTCACCTAGGTCTTTCATTGAAAAACACTTGTTCAAATAACTCTTCACATCGTTAAGCATGTTAATGTCATTTCCAATAATCAATATGTCATCCACATATAGTACCAGAAATGTCACCGAGCTCCCACTCACTTTCTTGTAGATACAAGCTTCGTAGCAATTTGGAACAAATCCAAAGCTCTTGATCACTTGATCAAAACAAAGGTTCCAACTCCGAGATGCTTGCTTCAGTCCATAAATGGAACGCTGAAGTTTGCACACTTTATCAGCATATCGACAAAACCTTCGGGTTGCATCATATACAACTCTTCATCAATGTTGCCATTGAGGAATGTAGTCTTGACATCCATCTGCCATATTTCATAATCATGAAACGCAGCAATTGCTAATAAAATCCGAATGGACTTAAACATCGCTACGGGAGAGAAAGTATCATCGTAGTCAACACCTTGAACTTGTCGAAAACCTTTCGCGACAAGTCGTGCTTTATAGACGATAACATTACCATCCGCGTCGTTTTCTTCTTGAAGATCCATTTGCACTCAACGGCCTTTCGGTCGCTAGGAGGGTCCACCAAAGTCCATACTTGGTTTTCGCTCATGGATCTCAACTCGGATTTCATGGCCTCTAGCCATTTCTCAGAGTCTGGGCTCAACATCGCTTCCTCATAGTTCGCAGGTTCACTGTCATCTACTAAAAAGACAGTTAAGACAGGGTTGCCGTACCACTCAGGAGGGGCATGCGACCTTGTCGACCTGCGACGTTCAGTAGCAGCATCGTCTGAAGCTTCATGATCCTTGTCATTAGCTTCCTCTATTGTTGGTGTAGGCGGCACTGGAACAATTTCAGGTGCTGCGCTACTCTCCAATTCAAGAGAAGGTTCAACAACCTCGTCTAGCTCTACTTTCCTCCCATTCGCTTCTTTCGAGAGAAACTCCTTCTCAAGAAAGGATCCGTTCTTTGCGACAAACACTTTGCCTTCGGTTCTGTGATAGAAGGTATACCCAATAGTTTCCTTCGGGTATCCTATGAAGACGCATTTCTCCGCTTTGGGTTCGAGCTTGTCCGACATCAACTTCTTGATGTAAGCTTTGCATCCCCAAACTTTAAGAAACGACAACTTAGGTTTAGCACCAAACCACAGTTCATACGGTGTCGTCTCAACGGATTTAGATGGTGCCCTATTTAAAGTGAATGCATCGGTTTCTAATGCATAACCCCAAAATGATAATGGCAAATTAGTAAGAGACATCATCGATTGGACCATATCTAATAGGGTTCGATTCCTGTTCGTACACACCATTGCGTTGTGGTGTTCGGGTGGCGTGAGTTGCGACGATTCGCTTGCTTTAAGATGCGTGAGAAAATCATAACTCAAATATTCACCTCCATGATCGGATCGTAGAAACTTAATCTTTCTGTTATGATGGTTCTCCACTTCATTCTGAAATTCTTTGAACTTTTCAAATGTTTCAGATTTATGTTTCATTAAATAGATATACCGATATCTACTTAAGTCATCGGTAAAAGTGAGAAAATAGTGATATCCGCCGCGCGTCGAAACACTCATCGGTCCACATACATCGGTATGTATGATTTCCAACAAGTCCGTTGCTCGCTCCATCATACCGGAGAACGGGGTTTTGATCATCTTGCCCATGAGGCATGGTTCGCATGTGTCAAATGATTCAAAATTAAGAGAATCCAAAAGTCCATCAGAATGGAGTTTCTTCATGCGTTTTACACCAATATGACCTAGACGACAGTGCCACAAATAAGTAGTATTATCACTATCTACTTTGCAGCTCTTAGCCTCAATGTTATGGATGTGTGTTTCATCCCTTTCGAGATTCAGAAGAAATAAACCATTCATAGCAGGTGCATGACCATAAAAGATGTTACTCATATAAATATAACAACCATTATTCTCCGATTTAAATGAATAACCGTCTTGCAATAAACACGATCCAGAGATAATGTTCATGCTCAACGCAGGCACATAATAACATTTATTAAGGTTTAAAACTAATCCCGAAGGTAAAACTAAGGAGAGCGTGCCGATGGCCATCACATCAACTCTTGATCCGTTGCCAACGTGCATCGTCACATCATCCCTCGCAAGCCGCCGTCTATTCCGTAGCTTCTGTTTCGAGTTACAAATATTAGCAACTGAACCAGTATCAAATACCCAGGCACTACAACGAGGGATAGTAAGGAAAACATCAATAACATGTATATCAAATATACCTTTGATGGTGTCAGCCTTCTTGTCAGCTAAGTACTTTGGACAGTTGCGCTTCCAGTGACCCTTGTCCTTGCAATAGAAGCACTCAGTGTCTGGCTTGGGTCCAGACTTGAGCTTCTTCTTAGCAGGGGCAACGCGCTTGCCGTCGCCTTTCTTGAAGGGCTTCTTTGCATCCTTACCTTTCTTAAAGGTGGGGGGCTTGTTGACCATCAACACATGATTATCCTTTTTTATGTCCACCTCCGTAGCCTTCAGCTTTGCGAAGAGCTCGGTGATCATATCAGTGGAACCAATCTGATTATGAGTCACTACAAAACTTTTGTAGCTGGGAGGGAGTGATTGCAGAACCCTGTCAATCTTGAGCTCCTCTGGAATCTTGCAGTCCAGTTGCTCAAGGCGTTGAGTGTAGCCCGACATCTTAATGGCGTGCTCACTAACGGAACTTCCTTCCTCCATCTTGCAATTAAAGAATTTCTTAGAGATCTCATATCTCTCAGAATGGGCCTGAGTCTGAAACATAGTTTTCAGCTCCTCAAGAATCTCAAAGGGCCCGGGATAGTCTTCAAAACAATTTTGAAGGTCCGATTCCATAGCAAACAACATGGTGCTCTTAATCACACCATAATCATCTTTGCGTGACTGATAGACAGCTTTCTCATCAGCCGGCGCATCTACAGCAGGGGCGTCACCTAGCGCATTCTCAAGGACATAGTTCTTTTGACCGCCAGAGAGAATGATTCTCAGATTGCGGAACCAGTTGGTGAAGTTAGACCCATTGTTTCTAAGGTTTCCTTCTCAGCAAAAACGTTGAAGTTGAAGTTGGACTTAGACATTTGATCTAAAATATTTGCAAGTACAAATTAGACTATGTTCATGATAACTAGTTCAACTTTTAATCAAATTACTAGATGAACTCCCACTAAATTCAACATCCCTCAAGTTGTTTAGTGAACACGATCCAAATTCACCACACCTAATCTGATCTTCACGAGAAGAGATGTGGTTTAAATGGTGGACAACGAAGTGTCGATCATATCATTCATATGACTCATGCTTAACCTTTCGGTTCATGTGTTCCGAGGCCATGTCTGTACATGCTAGGCTCGTCAAGTCAAACCCAAATATTTCCGCATGTGCAAAACTGGCTTGCACCCGTTGTATGTGAACGTAGAGTCTATAGCACCAGATCATCACGTGATGCTTGGACACGACGAACTTTCGCAATGGTGCATACATGGGGATAACACAGTTTTATCTTGATATTTAAGTGAGGAATCATCTTATAATGCTACCGTCGCAATCTAAGCATAATAAGATACATAAAAGGATAAACATCACATGCATATAACTTTATGTGACATGGTATAGCCAATCTTTGCGCAATGATCTCCATCTTGTGCATGTCGGCATGATCTCCATCACTCCACCATGATTGCCTCCACCACGAATAGCAACTACAACTATTGCTAACTACTTAGCGATAAAGTGAAACTATTACATGGCGTATAAGAAGTTGACACACAGGTCATACATAATTATAAAGACAACCATATGGCTTCTGCCGGTTGTGTACTCATCGACATGCAAGTCGTGAAACATTAAAAAACATGATCATCGCATACAACATACACATCACATCTTGGGCCATACCATATCACAGAAAACACTCCCTGCAAAAACAAGTTAGACGCCTCTACTTTGTTGTTGCATGTTTTATGTGGCTTATAGGAGTAGCAAGCTAAGAACGATTCTTACCTACGGAAAGCCACAACGGTGATATTATGGTTGCCAAACTCCGGTGTAAATCCCATGACAACTATAGTGAGATAAACTGGCATCCACCAGCCGCATGTGTGGAACAAGCCACACGTCAAGTGCGGAGCCGGTCTCGCGAACGACGTCGCGTAAAGTTGGTCTGGACCGCTTCGATCTCACTATCCCGCGTCATAAGAAGAACACAAACAAGATGCTTGCAACAGAAAACATCAACGCCCGCAACAACCATGTTGCGTTCTACTCGTGAAACACATCTACGCATAGATCTAGCTCTGATACCACTGTAGGGTTTCGCAGCATAGTAAATCAAAAAATTTCTACGGATGCGAACGGGAAAGCCAAGATCTAATCTAGGAGATGCAAACAACGAGGGGGGATAAATGAGATCTTCATACCCTTGAAGATTCGCACAGCGGAACGTTCGACGGAACGTGGGTGATGTAGTCGTACTCGCTTCTTCTCCTCGCGATCCAATCCGATCTAACACTGCAAGTGGCGATGCCTCCGAGAGATGCACACGTGCGGCACCTCGACGTCTCCTCCTTCCTCGGTCCATCAAGTATGGTGGAGAGACGGATTGGATCTACAACGCTGTGGCATCCCGCAAAACCACTACTAGAAAATCGCGTTGTTTTTGTGCATTGCATCATCATGACCGCATGCTCATGTCATCATGCCACATTGCATTTGAGCATCGTCATCATCTTGCATCTGTTCGCATAAAACTATTTGCGGAAAAACCCGTTTTTGTTTTCTGAACGCCCCATCTTTATTCAACACCAAACCCCGGGTCTCCGGATTATTTTGTTTGTCTGCTATCGGTTTGCAATCGGTCCGTTTAAAACAACTAAAATATTTAATTAATTTTAGTGGGGGCAGTCGAACTGCCGATTCGACCCGAACGACCACCCCCGGTTCCAAATCGGTCCGCCTAAATTCCTAAACCCACCCAACCTAGTCTACCCACCCCACCTCCTCACCCGCCAACCCGTCAGCCACCTCACCAACCCTCACCCACTCACCCAATCCCCATCTGCCACCTAATCCTATCCCTCTCCCCACCTCTCCCTCTCTCCCCACCCCACCAACCAGCAACACACAGCCACACAACACCACACACACACCACACACGCACACAGGAACCGGTCCACCAACCCTGCTAGCCGGCCCCACCACCTGCCCCTGTTCCGCGGCCCACCTCCCTCATCCTCCCTCTCGTTCCTCTCCCTCGCCGCGTCCACCCCCGACGGCGTGCCCGCCCCTCCTCCGTTCTCCTCGGCCGCGCCTCTCCCTTCCTGCCTCGGATCCCTCCTCCGCCCTCGCTCGCCAGCACCACCGCGTGGCTCCCGCCCTTCTACTGCCGGTCAGTCTGAAGCCTCGCTCCCCTTCCGCCCGCCACGCTCCTCCCCTACCGCCCTCCGCCTCACCTCCTCGCCGGGACCACAGGCCCGTCTCCGCGCCCGCCTCGCCGCCCGTTCTCCCGTCTCCCGGCTCGCCTCCCGCTCACTCGCTGGCTCCCGCCCGTTCGCCTCTCCTCGGCCTCCCTCTGCCGGCTCGCCCTGTTGTTCCTCACTCGGGCCGCCTCCGTCGCCCGGGCTCCTCCGGCGACCTCACTTGCCGCCTCCTCATGGCCTCGTCCCACCCAGCCAGTAGCCGCCAGGGGCCTCGCCCTCTTCACCTCTGCCACCATCGTCTGGTCACCAGCCCTGGCGCCGCCTCCTCGCTGTCGTCCCCAGCCGTGTCCATGGCTCTGCATCGCCTCGCCCTCCGCCCGTCCGTCGGTCCTGCACGACCACCTGCCTGCAGCCCCTGTCGGCCTCGCCATGTGCCACTGTTTTGTTGTTGTTGTTTGAAGACAGCTTCAGTTCAGAGGCTTGTGGATCGTGCGTGTGTCCCCTTTGAACAAGTCGTGTGGTTCCCGTCTGTTGTTTTGCTCCTTCCGTTCGGTCAGGCTAATGACCCAGGAAAACCATCACGACCTTCATGACAAATTCGACACGTTGATCAAGACCTTCCGCCAAGTACTCCTTTCCGGACACCGAGACCGTACCTCGTCGAGCCCCCCGGAACCCCAAGGTCTATCGCCATCGGACAAGCTCGCCGCGGACCCTTGAAGCATGGATCCGATGGCCGAAGGTCTTCTACTTGGACGCCAAGATCGTCTCGACCACGATGTTTTGAAGAATGGACCTGGCGCACCCCGAGGACCCTGACGCCGTTTCCAAGTTCGCCACCGATGAATAAGGAGGAACCCTCAAGGACTTCTACACGGAACGTCAAGGTCGCCTCACGGAATCCGAAGCGCGGAACCGACAAGATCTTCGCGACGACAAGACCGACACCAACCAGGGCGAGTCCGATGCCCCGACGCCAGACCAAGTGCTTCATCCCGAACGCCATGACCGTCAACATGACCCGTAGACCATGGATGCGCCAAGATCTACCTCAGTTGTCCGAGAAAGATCCGTCGAACCCTGAACCCTGAGACCAACCCCGAACCCCGGAACCCCAAGATCTGCCGAACCCTCATGTGTGAACCCCTTCCCGAAACCCTATTCTTATAATGTAATAACAACTTGATGCATATTGAATTGTCATACTCGCATGCATATTGTGTGGTTTGGGGGCCTTATGCCGATCACCTCTAATTAAATATGGGGCCCATAGGCGGACAAATCTAGTCTCATATTGACCTCATTTAAACTTGTGTAGCGAACCGGTGATATTCTGCCTTGTTAAACAACATTTAAATTGTGGGGTAGCTAAACAACATGAACCACCTAATTGATAGTCGGGACCCCGGTTCCGCTTTAATATGACCTAATTGCATCGCACCTTTGCCATGCCATACACCATGCATGCATCATGCCCGATCTTCTGCCGTAATCTTAAATATTGCATCCGGTGTTTATTCTAGTGTGTTGCTTCTTCGCGGATAAGACCGTTGAGTTGATGTGAGCTTCGCCCCGATCTTCGGTTGAACCTTCGGCAATGCTTTTCAGGCGAGCATCTCCCCCTTTCTACCTATCTTACTTTTATAGTATTTATTCCCTCCTGATGATCTATTGCTATCTGTGTTGCGATGCTTTAGTTTCCGTACCTGTGATATACCGTGCAGCCCTATATTGCCTTGGACACATCCTATTACCTGTTGTTTGGTAGATAGTTGGACTTGCGCGTCGTAGTCGCTTGCTCAAGTGCTTTGTTGCGTCGCTCGATGGCCACGATTGTTGATGTATTCGCTTTGTTTGATGTTGGAGATGATCATGGTTTTACTTATCGCTCACTTTAATTCCTGTTTAATAACTAAAATTGAAGTAAGCGAAGCATCGGTGGGTGATAGAAAATATTTGGTTTCGACGCCCACTTGTGTCCGTAGGACCCCGAGTACTTGATACTGTTCCTTGATTTATCGCGCTATCCACATCCGGAGGTATATGGGACCCCCAGCGAGCTTGATTCAGTCTTATTTCTTGGGGCCACAAACTAGTTTGAGGTTTTATTTACGATCCTATACTTATGCCATGCTACTTCAGATTTAAATTGTGACGGATAGCACACTTTGTTTAGGTAAGCGGAGTGATTACGCGGTATCGACACCCCGATTTTTCGGGTTCCCAGTCGCTTACAGCCATTGTCGCAAACCTTGAGTCCGTCTCGGAGCTAGCTTACTTCGTTGCGGGTAAGACTCCAAGGGGTGGCCCCCTGAAATATTTTTGAATCCTGTGATTGCTTAGTCGTGAAAGCCTCGTTGGGTTTTGATTTGGTTTTTCTGAGGTTGATCGAGCGTGTGTTGCTATTGGTGCACCCCGGCCGAGTACTTGATACCTGTTCCTTGATTTATCGCGCTATCCACATCCGGGAGGTATATGGGACCCCCCTGAGCCAGAGCTTGATTCAGTCTTATTTCTTGGGGCCACAAACTAGTTTGAGGTTTTATTTACGATCTTGTACTTATGCCATGCTTTACTGCTTTATTTAAATTGTGCGACAGATAGCACCTGTACTGTTTAGGATCGGGACACGATTCCGCGGTGTCGACAAGCCCAGTTTTGGGTTCCCAGTCGTTCACAGCTGTATACCCAAACCTTGAGTCCGTTTCGGAGTCAGATAACTTCGTTGCGGGTAGCTTAATGGGGTGGCCCCCTGAAATAATTCTGAATCCTGTGATTGCTTTGTCGTGAAGGCCTCGTTGGGTTTTGATTTGGTTTTTCCGAGGTTGATCGAGTGTGTGTTGCTATTTGTGCACCCCGGTAAAACTTTCAAAGTCAGTCGCGGTTATGGACGACTTGGAGCACAGTATCTCGATCATAGACAAGTATAACTAAAGTAGTGCTATAAATTTGACTTCATAATGACTAGTAATCAGCTGCACTATAATGGAATGGCTAATAATACTGCCCACAATTGCTTGTTTGGAGTGTCGCTTGCGGACCATTGTATCTGACTAGTAAGTATTGCAACTACAACGTAATGGCTAAATAAAAGTACCAACAACTGCTGGGTATTGGGTTTATCTCATGCTATCTGTATCTGATTAGTAATTGTTGCAACTACAACGGAATGATTAACTAAAAGTGCCCACTGCTTATTTCTATCAGGATGATTATCTAAACCTAACTAGTAATTGCTGCAACGATAACCGAATAAATAAAACTTCCAACTGTGTTAGTTCCTCGGTCGACTTCCTCGTTGGTCTCGAGGGGGAAACACCAGGATGGGTTTGTTTGATGGTAGTACCAGGTTGGCTCCGAATAGGTCTTTCTCACCCCTCTCTGATGGCCGCCAGTTGTATCGAGTCTCTATAGGTTGTTTAGTGCATCTTTGTCATGCCGCTTGATCCACCATACCTATGTAGGCGAGGACCACGAATTCTAGCCTCTCGCCGTGTCTTGGCCTCAAGATCGACGCTCCTCTTTTCCTTTGCCCTTTTCGGCACCCTTTTGTTTAAGCAGGTTTTGAAATCGACGCCGTTAGCAGGGTTACCCTTCCGTCTTGGCCTAGGCAGGGTTATGGACGCCATTGGTTATTCTTCAGGGCTCTTAGCCCCATTTGCATCTTGTCCGTAGTCGGACGCTCTATCATTTTCAAGGTGATTTGGATCTTTGTATATTATATCTGTATTCTTGACTCATGGAGTCATTTGTATATATCTCTCATGGGTCCCATCAAGGACTGTTGTGTAATGTTATTACTTCGTTTTCCACCCGCACGAAAGTGCCTGGTGGGCACCTTTGAATCGTTTCTATGTGGGTTTGGCGGGTTTCGCTCAAACTTGCATAGGTCCGATTCTGAGGGTGTTACAAACGCGACGGCGCGGTGCAAGTGGTGGAGAGTTTCTGCAGCAGGGCTTCGCCTACGTGCAGTCGGGAGGGAGAAAGAGAGAGGAGGGCAGCAGGGCGGCTAGGGCTTGAGGAGGAGGTGTGGGAGGGGGTGCGCCCCCAGCCCTCTTTATATAGAGGGGTGGGCGGCCATCCCTTGCCCCTCCCCCAAAGCCTAGGGCCGGCGGCCAAGGAGGGAGGAGTGGGGGGCAAGTTCCCCCCTTTCTAGAAGCTCCCCTAGGTTTTTTCCCTAGGTTCGTCGGCTGGGCCCTATGGAGCCTTGTGCCCCTCGACCAATGCGGCCAGGGCACTCCCTCATAGGCCCATGCCCCCTCCCGGCAGGTGGGGCCACGTTGGTCCCCCTCCGTAAGGTTCTAGAAGCTTCAGGTACAATACCGATTAACCCGAAACAATTCCGAACTCCAAAAACTGCATTGCCTTATATGAATCATATTCTTCGGACCATTCCGGAACCTCTCGTGATGTCCCGAATCCCATCCGAGACTCCAAACAAAAACTCATAAACCAATTATCCAATCTATCCTAGCGTCGAGACACCTTAAGTGTGTGACCCTTCGGGTTCGAGAATATGCAGACATGATCTTCTATCAATAATCAACAGCGGTGTCTGGAAACCCATATTGACTCCCACACATTCATCGATGATCATATCGGATGAACCACGATGCCAGGATTCAATCAATACCATATATATATTCCCTTCGTCTCGCGATATTTTACTTGCCCGAGATTTGATCGCTTGCATGGTCATACCTAGTTCAATTTCGTTCACGGAAGTACTTTACTCGTTCGTAATCCGATATCACTTTGTGATTAACTCCTTAACCACATGCTTGCAAGCGGTGTTGATATCGACACGAGTGGGCTCAAGTATATCTCTCCGACTTGGGAGGGACAAATCCCATCTCGATACATACAACACAATGTACTTTCCGATCACCTGAGAGACACCTTTATGATCACCCTCTCATAGGATGACGTTTGATGACCTCAAAGCTTTCTTCCGATACCAGGGAGTTGTATTATCTCATGGTCTAAGGAATACAATATTTGACATAATAAAAGCTTCGCAAATATGAACACGATGACACGATCTAATTGCTCCGCTTAGTTTGGGTCTGTCCATCATATCATTCTCCCAATGATATGATCTCATTATTAATCGACAACTCATGTCTATGGTTAGGAAACCTTAACCATCATTAATCAATGATCTAGTCCATAGAGGCATACTAGGTACACGGTGTTGTTCACAAACCACACAAGTATTAAAGTTTCCGCTTAATACAATTCTAGCATGGAATATAAACTTTATCATGAAAAAGAATTATAATAATAACATCTTTATTATTGCCTCTAGGGCATAATTCCAACACTATGATTGACTAAGATTTAGAGCATGCAATCAAATTAAGGCTTCTTTATGTACCTCAAGATATTGATATGGAGCATGAGAAGATACATGGTTGACCTATACAAAGAGTGAAGAGTGATTTCAAGTTGGTCAACACATGAAGCATAAAGAATGTACCACATGGATCTTGTGGTATGGTAAGCCTTGTCAATTATGAATCATGAACTAACCCATTATATATGTGCCTTTTCATTTTCTATATGGGATAGGTATCTTTCCATGGGCATGCTTCAAAAGTGAAGATCTTATATAGCACATGAGAGGATGACATCAAGTGGTGATCATCATCAAGGTTGAGAAGGGCAAGTTCAAGATAAGCATCTCAAGAAGATCATTTGCTTGAATCTTGCTGTCCATATTGGTGATAATGGACATATGAAGACATGTATTAATGAAGCTATCCAATAATGGTGTATGGGAGAGCAAATTAGGAGCCTTCACGAAGCAACAATGATCAAGTGATGTATTCCGGCTTGGATGGAGATTGAAGTGTTGTCATCAAGATCAAGCGGGATGCGCAAGGCAAATGTATGGCCTTGCTAGGTTTTCCTTTTACCGGTCTCAAGGTGGTTGTTGGGAGACCGGGTTATAGGATACATAGCCGCACTATTAAGAGGGGCTTTTGGTTGGGTAACTTGATCACATTGTTATAGGGAGCTCAACCCTTTGCATACTTTGCATCTTCCTATTTTGTTGCTTATTGGTGTTTATCCATGTGAGGTTCTTGAGCTTGTTTCTAGCTCTTCAACAAGCCCAAGTTCATCGAAAACGGAATTCGTATGCATCTTCTATGACGTTTTCGAGTTTGAAGGTTTTATCGGTTCTTCATGTAGGGAGGCTTCTTACCTTTCTTTATTTGGTTCTATCCTTCTTTGCTGGACTATGATTTTTCACTGCACTATCTTGTAGGGCTTGTTGTCCTCGTCAAAACAAGCCCAAGATCATTGAAACCGGAGTCCGGAAGCAAAAGTTATCGCCGTTTTCGTGTGCCCTATTTTGTTCCTATGGAATTCCGGAGGACTGGCCTGTGGTCAATTTCCGGCGATCATTGAAATTTCATGAACCGCCAAAAAACTGTTTTGTATGCTGTTTCGGTTTGTACCGGAACTTCTGGTTTTGACCAGAAATTCCGGCGGATGATCCGGCGGTGCCGGTTTCGTCGCCGGAACGTGTTCGCCCAGCGCATCTTGCTTCCAACGGTCATCCCCCTTGAAGGGGTATAAAAGGGGGGCTTCTTCCCTAAAGTTCTAAGGCTCTTGAGCACGTTTTTTACCACCATTGTTGACCCCTTTGAGATTGCTTCCTCTCCCTTCCCTCTTATGATTCTTGCATCTTTTTGAGGGCTTTGGAAGAGGAGATCTAGATCTACAATCCCCACCAATCAATTCCTCCTCTAAGTGAGGGGAACCCATTGGATCTAGATCTTGGAGTCATTTGTTGATTTCCACCATTGTTCTTCCTCCCTAATTCCTTCCTAGCACTTGTTTCTTTGGTGGGATTTGAGAGTGGAGGACTTGAGCACCCTTGGTGTTCTTGCTTTGCATTCTTGCATAAGTGTTGAGCTCTTCATTACGATTTGTTCGAGTGAGAGACCGTGAGCTTGTTACTCTTGGAGGGTGACCTCCTAGTTGGCTTGGCGGTTGGTACCGCGGTGTCCTCTTCGTGGAAGATTGTGAAGAGACCCGGGATTCTCCTTCATGGAGCTTGTGAAGTGGTTGTGGAGCTTGCCATCTCCGGAGTGGAGGAAAAGCTAGCCATAAGTAAAGGGCCTATTCCTTCGTGGGATAGACTCGGAGAAGAAGGTGAGCCTTTGTGGTGCGTGAGGAATCCTTCGTGGAACCTCACACCTCTCCAACGTGATGTAGCCCCCTTCCCAAAGGTGGTGAACACGGGAATAGATCTTCGTCTCCGCGTGCCTCAGTTATCTTTATATCCGAGCTTACTTTACTTGTGATAGCCATCGAGCTTAAAGTAATTATATCTTGCTTATCACTTGTGGTATATTTATCTTGTGCTATCTTGCTTAGCTTAATTTGTTGTTCGTGCACTTAGTTGAGCCTAGTGTATTTAGGTTTTGTGCTCGTAAAATATACGTTAGTTTAATTCCGTATTCTATCAAGCCAAAATCGTAATAGTTTTGAAATTGCCTATTTCCCCCCCTCTAGGCAACATCTCTGTCCTTTCAGATATGCCAAGTTTTTAGATGTTTGGATATAATCCAATGTAATAACTCTTGAGTTTCTCATTTTCCTGACATATTTGAGTCTCCTCTTCACATGTCTTGATGACTTCATATTTTCCTTAGAACTATTTACTTTGAAAATCACAGTTTGATTATCGCAGTTCATAAGGATTGCGGGTACCAGTTTTTCAACCACTCGTAAGTTCATCAAGAGTTCATGAAGCCACTCTGCTTCAATAGTGGCTATGTCCAATGCTGTGAGTTCTGGTTCCATAGTTGACCTTGTTAAGATGGTATGCTTGCAAGACTTCCAAGAAACAGCGCCACCAGCAAGTGTGAATACATATCCACTTGTGGCCTTTATCTCGTCAGCATTAGATATCCAATTTGAATCACTATAGCCCTCTAGTACTCTTGCATACCCGGTATAGTGAATGTCATAGCTCACAGTGCTTTTTAGATAGCGCATAACTCTCTCAAGAGCATGTCAACGATCATATCCTGGATTCGAAACAAATCGACTGAGTTTGCTTATAGCAAAGGTGATGTCAGGCCTCATGGCACTAGCTAAATACACAAGCAAGCCAATAATTTAAGAGTATTTAAGTTGGTCTCTAGCATTTCCTCGATTCTTTCGAAGCAACATACTAGGATCATACGTGTAGGAGAAGACTTGCAGTCGCTATACCCGAAATGACTCAAAATCTTTTCCACATAGTGAGACTGAAGCAACTTAATCCCACCATCATCATCTCTCAATAGCTTGATGTTCAGGATAACATCAGCTACTCCCAGATCCTTCATCTCAAAAGAATGAGATAAGAAATCCTTGACCTCCTTAATTGCGTTAAGGTTGGTTCCGAAAATCAGTATGTCATCAACATACAAACAAATGATGACTCCCTCACCCCCACCATGGCGATGGTACACACATTTGTCAGCTTCATTTACAACAAAGTCTGCAGTAGTTAAAGTTCTTTCAAACTTCTCATGCCACTTCTTAGGGGACTGTTTTAAGCCATATAAAGCCTTCAACAATTTGCACACCTTTCCTTCTTGACCACTTACTACAAAACCATCTGGCTGATCCATGTAAATTTACTCATCCAACTCTCCATTTAGGAAAGCTGTCTTAATGTAAATTTGATGAACGAGAAGACCATGAGAGGCAGCCAATAAAAGTAGTACTCGAATGGTGGTCAATCTGGCAACATGTGAGTAAGTGTCAAAAAAGTCTTCACCTTCTTTTTGAGTATAACCTTTAGCCATAAGCCGTGCATTGTACTTCTTAATAGTACCATCATGCCTAAGCTTTTTTCTTAAACACCCACTTGCATCCTATAGGTTTGCATCCATAAGGGTGATTAGTGATCTCCCATGTTCCATTAGCTAAGATGGAATTCATCTCACTACACACGCTCCCTTCCAGTAGTCAGCATTGGGAGATGCATATGCTTCTGAAATGGAAGTGGGAGTATCATCCACAAGGTACACAATGAAATCATCACCAAAGGACTTTGCAGTCCTCTGACTCTTGCTCCTTTTAGGAATTTCATGATCCTCCTCCTTAGGACTTTCAGAGTCTTCAATTGGAAAGATAGGTTCAGAAATTTTAGCAAATTCCTGATTAGATGAACTAGGTATCTTCGGATTTGATGAGTTAGGTTTATCCTTCATAGCAAAGATATCCTCAAAGAAAATCACATCAGTTGACTCCATGATTGTACCAACATGAATGTTAGGTACTTCAGATTTTACTATCAAGAATCTATGATCAATGTTATGGAAGGCATAGCCCGGAAGAACACAATTAATGGTTTTTGGTCCAATCTTGCGCTTCTTGGGGATTGGTACATTAACCTTTGCCAAACAACCCGAAGTATGTAAGTAAGAGAGTTTTAATCTTTTCTTCTCCAATTCTTCGAATGGAGTAATTTCTTTGTTCTTTGTGGGAACTCGGTTTAGGACATGACACACTATCAATAGTGCATCCCTCCACCATTCCTTGGAGATACCCGATGTGTCTAATATGGCGTTAACCAAATCTGTTAGAGTACGGTTCTTTCTTTCGGCTACTCCATTTGACTAGGGTGAGTAGGGAAGCGTCCTCTCATGAATAATGCCATGTTTCGTATAAAAGGAATCAAACTCATTGGAAAAATACTCTCCACCACGATCAGACCTAAGCCTCCTAATCTTTCGATCAAGTTGATTTTATGCTTTCGCTTTATAAATTTTGAAAAAACTCAAAGCCTCATCTTTTAATTTCAGAAGATACACATGACAATATCTCATAGAGTCGTCGACCAAAGCCATGAAATATTTCTTTCCACCTTTTGTCAACATACCATTCATCTCATAAAGATCAGAATGCATGAGCTCTAGTGGTGTTAAATTTCTCACTTCTGCTGTCGTATGTGACTTGCGAGGTTGTTTTGCTTGCACGCAGACTTGACACTTAGATCCCTTAGCAGTAGTGAAATCAGAGATTAAATTAATTTTGACTAGTCGCGTCATACAACCAAAATTAATATGGCAAAATCGAGAATGCTAGACATTTGATTCAAAATTCGTGTAAATATGATTAAACACTTTATTACAAATATATGACAAAGATAAGCGGAACAAGCATCCGCACTCATAACCTTAACCAAAAAACGTTCCATACTTAGAAATTACAAATTTATTGGACTCAGATACAATCTTGTAGCCGTCTTGACACAGGAGAGATCCGCTACCAAGATTTTTATTTATTGAGAGAACATGATGCACGTTCTTCAGGCGCACTATCTTTCCAGAAGTGAACTTCAGATCGACCATACCAACACCATGAACAGAATCATACGAGTCGTTCCCCATCAACACAGACTTAGTCCCTCTGACCCAACATCCTTCATCTCAACGTCGCTCATGACAACATTAGCAGTTTTTCCGCCCTTCCCATGCTGGTGCTAGAGCTTGTAACAACGATTGGGGCAAACAGGAGCCCAATGATCAGGATCACCATACACATGCCAAGCACCTTTCTTATTATCAGTCTTCTTCTTAAAAATGGTAGGCCGTGATGTCTTATTCTTTACATCGAACTTTCTTTTGCCATTAAACTTGCCCTTGTTCTTGAACTTGTGAGGCTGGAAGTTCTTTTCTGTACCAGGTTGGCACTCGAACCTCCCTCGGCACCTCGAGCACTTGTGTCTTTTGCTCTCGCATTTTCTTCCACATCAAGAGTTCCAATAAGATCTGATACGGAAAACTCTTTTCTCTTGTGTTTTAGGGAAGTAGAAAAGTTCCTCCATAAAGGGGGAAGCTTGGCAATAATGCCCCCGACAATGAACTTGTCCGATAACACACAAGGGAAGTGCTCAAGCTCCTTGGCCAGTGACTGTATTCCATGATCCTGCTCAACCACAGAGCCGTCATCAGTCATCTTGTAGTCATAAAATTGCTCAATGACATACAATTCACTACCAGCTTTTGAGACCCTAAACTTGGCCTCGAGCGAAGCCCACATGTCCTTGTCATTATCAAATGACATATAGGGTCCAACAATGTTCTTCCCAAGGATAGACAACAAAGCAACCTTGAACAGGGTATCAGTTTTTCAGAAAACTTGTTCCGAATCAGGAGTAAGCTCTCCCTTAGGCTTGCCAAGAGTGGCGTCATAGCAGTTCATGTTCTAAAACCATAGAACTGCTCTCATGCGCCATCTCTTATAATGCGTACCCTCAAAAATAGGTGGCTTCACAGAAGCAACGAAACCAATTGGAGCAAATTGCCTATAATAAGGTTTTCGGGTTGTTGAATAAAAGAGCAATTTTTCAAGAGATTTAACTATAAAAAGTAGGTAAAAGACAAGCAGAATAAGATAAACAAGATTGAGAAAGATGATGTATATCACAGTAGAGGAACCACCTGTGTTGGTGTTGGCACCATCTTCAGTCATGTCATCGAGGAAGAGGTTGCTGATGTCGGGAAAGAAGCCCTCATTGGGGAAGACGTCGGCGCTATCGCTATCCGTGAAGAAGTCCGTGATGAAGCCATTAGTCGCGCCAATAGCGCTCCCCAAAAATCTTATCGTCCTTCTCCCGTATAGGACTTGAAGCAGCGAAGTCTCAGAGGCCTACTTCCCGACTCACGGTGCACACCGCAAGACGGGATGGAGAAGATCAAGATAACGCAGTGCTCTGGAACTGGAGGTAAAGACAATGTATTGAAGCGTGTCTAAGGAGAGGAGCGACCTCTCACTCTTATAGGCACGGGTAGGCATGTGAACAGGCAGCATCGGGAGAGAAAACGAACATGCAACAACCGGAGCCGAACAACATCCAGTTAGTTCAAATTAAATCTCCACTGAGTTCATATTAAACAACCACTTACGCAGACTGTTCAAATTATTAGTCCGCAAAAAGAAAGAGAACCTCTCGGTTCGAGGCATTCCCGCGGCGCGCGTCGTGGCGAGGCAAGGTGAGGCGAGGCGTGGCGAGGAGGAGAAGCACGCGTGTATATGTCTTCTTTTCTAAAACTCATACAAATGGTGTAAAATCTCTTTTTATAAGCTGGTCCAACTTCCACTCAACTAGCAATATGAAACTAAACTTTTGTCCCAGCTTTTACCTTACATAAATGAGCTAAACGGACCTCTAAAATTTTAAAAATTTATTGACATATAATAAAGAGGCTGAAACTATTTAGGCAAAAATTGTAACAATTTCAGCACGTGACATGGTAGCAACGCATGTTTCGTATCATCCGGCTGAACATGCTCTATAGCTCGAATGAACCGGCAAGGCGTGAAACGAGGAATTTAGCTTTTCTGCCTTGGTTGAAGATAATAAATCCAAAAAATGGCTTTCCATAACTTCTTGGTCGATATTTATTGCCCCCTTCGTCTAAAAATAAATAATTTAGATTTATTTAAATTTAAATATATCTATACAATAAAATACGTTTAGATATATTCGAATCTAAAAAAAGCAAGTCAGTTATTTCTCAACCGGGTGAGGGGAGTACTACGTAAAATAATTTCAGATCTTGCATAGTCCAGGTCTTGGGAGAGTCAAAGCTGAAATGTCTACATTAGCAATAAAGTAGTAGTTTTGTTTGCGAACTGCGTCGTAATTGCTGACTCACGCCGTGACGATTTCAAGCTGGCCTGATTATCACGAAAGAAACGGGTGTATTTTATCGAATGGGTATGGTGGGTCCGCCTGAATTGTTTCGTTCCGGGTCTACGAAGTGGAAGCTGTGCATGGTGACTGTTTCCATTGGATACATCACCATACATGTGTTGAAAGAGCTAGGTGCATTATTGCTGGTTCACATAAAGTAATCGGTCTCCGATACTGTCGTCAGTCCCCACGATTAGTCTTAACGGATCGGGGTCGCCAACTCGGTGGTCAACTCAAAACTGACCCTACGTCTATAACATAGTATGCAATATGATCCTCCAGGCTAATACAGAATACCAGTATTTATATATGGATTCAGGGAGTTCCACGTGAAGTGCGCCACAGTTTGTCTCCCATGTCCGGTCAAACAAAGCGTTTTGGTCATCTCCTATTGATGCAATTAGAGGGAAGTTTCAAGATAGATCTTCTTTAACTCATCTAATCTTGGAAATTAAGAAGATTATTTTGGGTAATAAGATTATTTTTATTGTAAAAGTGGATCAATCTCAAAATAGAGCTAGTCATTGTTTTGCGAATTTCGCGAGGATAGATGTCAAAACTGTTGTTTGGCTTGGTACATGACCTGAGGTTTTGTCTCGGTAGCTGAAACTTGACCTCCTTATAAACCCTACTGCCTAATAAAGCCAGTTTTATAAAAACGGGAAATCTATGTTTAGAACGGTCGGTAGTTTGTAAAACATGGCGGGCTGATCTTTGCCGTTTGATTGAAACAATCGCTGGGCGGGCAGGCGTCCCGCCGGCAGGCCTGAAATGTGAACACGCCAATCAGAGCCAGCTAAGGTTCAAATTAAAAATTCAAAATATTTTATAGATCAAACCATTCATCCGATTTAGGATCCGTTTTCACCATTGAGTTAGTCGCAACGAGATCTTTAAAACTAGATCTCATATTGATATGTTTCGATAAAAAAAATTTGGACCAAAAAGTTATCCACCCTTAACACGAGAGTTATCCATGTAATAGTAGTAAGTTATCCACCATGTAATATATAAGTTATCCACCATATAAACGGGTTGGGTAGAAGAGTTCATATTTTTTATGTGGATAACTTTTTGTATTTTTTCATCTCATGAAACATCGGTTGCTCCATTTATTTTAGTTTAGTTAAGTAAATGTGAGATACGGGATAATTTAATTGAGACACGATAGCCTAGGTGTTAGGGTACCGAGACTTCATCGTTGTCGATGTGTTAGCATCAACGAGCGATAAAGGTTCGATATCCTAGCACTCTTCGATGCCTCGTCACCCATACGTCGTAGTAGTGGTGGATAATTTACATGTTATTAGGTGGATAACTTACATGCCGAAGCATTGATAACTCTCGTGTTACTAATGGATAATTATTTTATAATGTCATGGATAACTTTTTATTTATCTTTATGGGTAATTTTATATAATTTTCAGAATAACTTTAGTTCTCTTTGTGAACATTGTATTTTTAAAAGGTAGTTACCTCTATTTTAGTTAATTACATGTGCGATAGACTTACTTGATTTGTACCTGGTAGCCTAAGTGTTAAGATAGCAAGACTTCATCGTCGCTCGGTAAAAATGGATCCTAAATCGGAGAAGTCCACATTTATGCTTTCGCACGCATAAAAAACTCAAATATAGAATCCATTCGTAGGATGGATAACTTATGTGTTATCTGGTGGATAACTTATATAGTATGGCCTGAATAACTTACGTGTTATGTGCGGATAACCTTTTGGTGAAAAAAAAGTTTTTAAAATATATCAATATGGGATCTAGTTTTGAAGATCTTATCGTGACTAGTCTAAATATGAAAACAGATTTTAAATTGGACAATCGGTTTGACCTATAAAGTATTTTAAATTTCAAAATTATGTTTTTAATGTTGATGATGTAATCGATTTGTCTTTTACTCTCTTCATGCACCAGCGTCACTTTTCCTTGCCATTTTCTCCTGATTTCACGTATCAACACGGTTTCAGACAACGGTCTATATTCCGCCAGATATGATAATCTACCGACCGTTCTATGTTAGCTCTACTCTATTCTCGGTAGATACTACTAGGATAGATCTGTGGCATCTGAGACAGAGAGAGAGAGAGAGAGAGAGAGAGAGAGAGATAGAGAGAGAGAGAGAAGAGACCACCTGCACCCTGGCTCGACAAACACGAGCCAGAGGGGATGCCGGAGCTCGTGCCGGAGCTGGATCCGCCGTCGTTAGCCATGGGAAAAGGGGGCGACGGCGTGAGCGTGGGTGGTAGAGAGTGGTGGCGGCGGAGCTTCCCGTCGGCCTAGCGCGAACCCTAATCGGTAGGTGTGTAGGTGGGGGGCTGCGGCGCACGGTGAACCTCATACCGTGTGCGTCCGGCCCCCCACCTCTTCATATACGCGCTGGCGACAGGGGCCCACCGACCATGGATAGGGTTGGGCGCCCCCGATTAGGGCGCGATGAGGGACTCCGTTCGGGCCGTTGGGCCCGAACGTTGGAGAGATCTATCTAACATTCTCCCCCTAGATCTCGACTTTACTTATTTCATCACAGAACGATACATAAAGCATGTTTCATCATCTCAGCTCAATTGCCGATAGAATCAGACAGCCACTATATACCTTCATGTTTTGAAACAAATCCTGTTACTTTTGGGCCTCTGCAGTCCAGAAATCATAGGCTTCCCATTAAACCCATGCCGGCTATGTGTTTCTTGAACACATTGGGTGGTAAGCCTTTCGTTAGCGGATCCGCAAGCATATCCTTTGTCCTTATATGCTCGAGTCTTATAGTTTGATCCTGAACTTTGTCCTTCACAACATAATACTTTATATCTATTGACTTTGTAGCATTACTCGACTTGTTGTTGTGAGCATAAAATACTGCGGGCTCGTTGTCACAGTACATCTTTAGTGGCCTGCTTATGCAGTCAACCACTTTCAAGTTGGGTAAAAATTTATTTAACCATAACGCCTGTCCCATGGCCTCATAACATGCTATAAATTCTGCATACATCGTAGATGATGCAACTATCGACTGTTTGGCGCTTCTCCACGAAATAGCACCTCCTGCGAGAGTAAAGACATATCCTGTCGTGGACTTTTTGTCGTCTTTATCTCCCGCAAAATCCGCATCTGAATACCCTTTTATCTCTAGGGAATCAGATCTCTTATATGTTAGCATGAGGCCTTTTGTGCCTTGCACATAACGCAAAGCTTTCTTTACCATCTTCCAGTGCTCTATGCCTGGATTCTCTTGATATCTACCGAGTACCCCGGTGATAAAATCTAAGTCAGGGCGAGTGCACACTTGTGCATACTGTAAGCTTCCAACAGCCGAAGCATATGGCACCGACTTCATTTGATTGATCTCGTATTGATTCTTTGGACATTGGGATTTCCCAAAACTATCGCCCTTGACTATGGGAGCAGATGTTGCATTACTCGCATGCATATTGTATTTCTTTAAAATCTTTTCACAATACGCTTTCCGCGACAGTCCTAACACTCCATTCTTTCTATCTCGGTGAATTTCTATGCCCAAAACATAAGAAGCTTCACCAAGGTCTTTCATGTCAAAATTTGATGACAAGAACTTCTTTGTCTTTAGTAGTAGACTAACATCACTGCTGGCAAGCAGAATGTCATCCACATACAGAATTAGGAAAATATATTTCCCACTTTTGAACTTTGCATAAATGCAGTTGTCCTCAACATTTTCCTTGAAACCAAATCTTTTAATTGTATCATTAAACTTTAAATACCACTGCCTAGAGGCTTGCTTTAACCCATAAATGGATTTCTTTAGGCGGCATCCCATATGTTCCTTCCCCTCCATGAAAAAACCCTTGGGTTGTTTCATGTAAACATTTTCTTCTAAATCTCCATTTAGAAATGTCGTCTTAACATCCATTTGATGCAGCTCTAAATCAAAATGTGCAACTAGTGCCATGATGATTCTGAAGGAGTCCTTACATGAGACGGGAGAAAAAGTCTCATTGTAATCTACGCCTTCTCTTTGCGTAAAGCCTTTTGCCACAAGTCTAGCTTTGTACTTTTCTACATTCCCATTGGAGTCATACTTTGTTTTGTAGACCCATTTGCATCCTACTGTTTTGGCTCCTTTAGGAATTTCCTCTAAGTCCCAAACATTGTTAGAACTCATTGATTTCATTTCATCTTCCATTGCCTCCACCCATTTGGCTGAGTGAGGGCTACTCATGGCTTCTTCATATGAGGTAAGATCGCCCTCCATATGAACTACGTTGTAGACTTTGTAAATTTCTTTGGAAATGGCTGGTCTTCGTTCTCTTTTAGACCTTCTGAGTTCATCATACTCTTGCTCATTTCTTGCCTCGGGTTCAGGCACATTTTCAGTATGTGGCTGTTCTGGATCCCTTTCGTGCTCAACAGTGGGTTCAGGTGGCTCCTAATGGACAGGTTCCGAACTTTTGCCCATTGTTGTCATGTGTGGAGTCACAATAGGTGACGACACCACAACCTTAGGGGTTGTAGATGGTGGCACAACAGGTAGCGAGAAAAATGGCTCCTGAGTCATCGGATTATGTGCATGCACCCTCTTCTCCTCAAGATCAGTTTCCCGAGCTACCGTGCTCCCCCTCATCAATTCGTCTTCCAAGAAGACTGCATGTCTCGTTTCTACAAACTTTGTGTATCTGTCGGGACAGTAGAAACGATAGCCTTTTGACTTATCTGGATAGCCAATGAAGTGGCAAGATACTGTTTTTGGGTCTAACTTTGCAATGTTTGGATTGAAAACTTTTGCCTCAGATGGGCTCCCCCAGACCCTCAAGTGGTGCAGAGAGGGGACTCTGTCTGTCCATAATTCATACGGTGTTTTAGGCACTGACTTACTTGGTACTCTGTTGAGAATGTGAATGGCGGTTTTAAGCGCCTCCATCCACAATCTCAATGGGAGGGTGGAATAGCTCATCATACTGCGCACCATATCCATAAGGGTACGGTAACGCCTTTCAGCTACTCCGTTTTGCTGAGGTTTGCCCGGCATAGAATACTGGGCGACTATTCCATTTTCCTGCAGGAACCTTGCAAAGGGTCCTGGTACTTGACCATATGGAGTATGCCGGCCGTAGTACTCCCCCCCACGATCGGACCGAACTATCTTAATTCTTTTATCATGCTGATTTTCTACTTCAGCTTTGAAAATTTTAAATTTATCCAATGCTTCAGATCTTTCTTTAATTGGATAAATATAACCATACCGAGAGTGATCATCCGTAAATGTTATGAATGAATCATAGCCATCCACACTTTTCACCGGAAACGGTCCACAAATATCCGTGTGGATTATTTTGAGTGTAGCTATGCTTCGGTTTGCACCCTTTTTAATTTGTTTGACATGCTTTCCTTTAATGCAATCTATGCATTATTCTATGTCTAAGAACTCTAACGGAGGAAGAATGTCATTTTTAATGAGGCTTTCTATTCTTCCCCTCGAAATATGGCCTAATCTGCAGTGCCATAACTTCGACGAGTCAAGAGTTCGCTTTCTTTTCTTTTGTTCTTTGTTCGACAAGGGAACTTGTTCATTCACATCACACACAGAAAATACTTTCTCATGCAAAGATAATAAATATAGCTTGTCATGTAGGGTAGCAACACCAACACAAATATCTTTTAACCAAATGGCACATTTGCCATGTCCAAAATAACACTCATAAGAATCTTTATCCAAGCACGACACACTTATTAAATTTCTATGAATGGAAGGAACAAAAAGAACATCCTTAAGCAAAAGAGAAGAGCCATCAGCTAGCTCCAAAGGAATGTCGCCAACAGCCTCCACTTCTGCTTCAATCCCATTCGCCACTTCAATGAGTCTTTATCTTTTTGGCAAAATTCTTGTCGAATGGAACCCCTGCAAAGAGTTGGCAACATGAACAGTTGCACCAGAGTCAATCCACCAAGTAGATCTAGAAAACTTTTCATACAGAAATTCATTAGAAAAAGAGACTATATCTTTAACGTTTTTGGTCATTATGTACTTCAGCCATACTGGACAATCCTTCTTGTAGTGGCCAACCTTTTTACAGTGGTGGCACTGGTCTTTTTCCCCAGGGGTGGACTGCTGGTACTGGTGCTGGTGCTGCTGTGGGCCCTTGCATGTGGCTTGGAAGGTGAGCCACCATGGTTACTGTTGGTGAAGCTCCTCTTCCTATTGTCCTTCACGAAGTTCAAGGAACCACCGTGAAGAGCCTTCAGCCTTTCCTCCTCTTGGGAGCACATCCTAATGGTCTTTTCAATGTCCCACTTTTCAGGGGACATGTTATAGTTGATTACGAAGTTCTCGAATGGCTGTGAAAGAGAGGCCATCACGAGGTGCACCAGAAGTGCGGGCTTTAGCTCGAGGTCCTCATCCATGGGCTTCAGCTTGGCTGCCATGTTTGACATCCTCAAGATGTGCTCTCTTATGCCGTGTGGCCCTCCCGTGTACTTCTCTGTCACCAGCTGTTTTGACAGCTGGGTTGCATACATCTTTGAAGAGCCAGTTACTGGCTCTTTATCTTTGCAGGGTATTCGCCCACGGAGGCACACTCTCCAATTGAGCCCACTATAGCATTATCAATTGTGTTCTTTACAAAAGCCAAACATTTCTTGTTGGAGTTCACCCACTTTTGATTGTCTATCGAGTAGGCCAGCTCCAAAGGAGCATGGTCCCTCTTTCTTTTTTCCAAACGCAACACTTTCCTCAGCATCGCCCCTCACATGGTCAGCAGGCTTGACTGGTTGCTTGGTGTCCACCACCCAGTCCACTTCGGCGCATACAAACGCCAGATCAACCTTTTTCCTCCATTCGGAGTAGTTGTCCCCCCTTAGCAGCGGGATGTCCTTCAAACAACTCATGAGGTTGAGACCTCCTGAAAACCACAAAAGATGTGAGATCACTAAAAAAACTGTATGCATTAATCCAACGTTGGTATAAATTAAGCATGCAATTGTTTGTGCTATTTAAAATTACATCACCGTTGGGTAGAAATAAAGTTAAATGCACCTTTAATACTCAATGAAAACGATCATGGTCATGTTTATTAATAACATTGGTCAATTAATAACATGGAACACAATCATCTTTAATTACTTTGTCACATCTTTTAAAACAAAAATTAACAGACTTTTATTGCATTCATGCAATTTGAATCAACTATTTGCAGCGGAAACATTATTAGAACATTCATAAATTTTCATAACTTTGCAGAAAAATTCTGCCTTTATTCCATTTTCTAGTTAAATATTCACTTGAAATAAATAGACTAAAAAACTATATAAAAAACTGTCCAAAACTTGATATAAAATACCAAAAACAACTTCTGGAAAATAAAAACATCGAATCACGTGGCTGGCCAGGCTCAATCTGGCCAAGACGGGCGCTTAGCGAGCGGGCCTCACCTGCCACAAAGATCCCGCCATCGCTGCAGCAAGGCCATGGCTCCTATCTCAAGGCCAGAGACTAGCACCTCCAGAGGCTCGCGTCGGCCACACGCCTCGCTTAGCCCACAGCCGACGCTATTCACATCACCGCTTAATCGCAGCCGTCCATGCGGTCGCCCTAGATCCAACGGCAGCAGCGGCCGATCATGCAACAAAACCGCCTCCGCTCGAAACCCTAGCCTATTCTCCCCATGCGCTTCGCCTCACCCCTCTAGCTCATACAAGACGCTGGCCAAGAATGAGGCGAGGCGGCCGCCCCTCGGCGAGCCCCTCCCTCACTTTGCTCTCTCCCGAGCTCCACCCTCTCTCTGGCAGCGCGCACCCGAGTGGACGAGGCGAGGAGGCCGCCCTGCCGGCGATGGCGCCGACCGGAGAGCCCCTCCCTCTCACTCTCTCACGCTGCTGCCTCCCTTCCCCCTTCTTTGTTCTCCACCTTCCACACACCCCTCAGCTGCCATTGCTAGGCAGAGAGAGAGGAGAGGAAGCGATGACGCTCCCTTGGCTCCTTGCCGACGAGCGCATCCACCGGGCGTCAGTGGCCAAGTGGGCAGCTTCTTACGGCGAGCCGACTCACTTTGATTTGATTCTTTTCTTTGAGGATTTCGGGCCTTTGGGGTTTTCTCTGGGGATTTTGGGGCTTTTCTTTGCGGGATCTGGGAGGAAAAAAATGGGGTCTTGATTTTTTTGGGGGGGGTGGGATCTGGGGCCGAACTAGGGTTAGGGTTCATCTCTATTCGGAATCTAGGGGTTTAGATCTAGGACTTTTTGCTTTGTTTACTTTTGCTTTTCTACCGGGAAGACTAGATCTAATAGCTCTGATACCATTGTTAGGTCTAGTCTATTCTCGGTAGATACTACTAGGGTAGATCTGTGGCATCTGAGACAGACAGAGAGAGTGAGAAGAGACCACCTGCACCCTGGCTCGACAAACACGAGCCAGAAGGGATGCCGGAGCTCGTGCCGGAGCTGGAGCCGCCGTCGTTAGACATAGGAAAAGGGGGCGACGGCGTGAGCGTGGGTGGTAGAGAGTGGTAGCGGCGGAGCTTCCCGTCGGCCTAGCGCGAACCCTAATCGGTAGGTGTGTAGGTGGGGGGCTGCGGCGCACGGTGAACCTCGTACCGTGTGCGTCCGGCCCCCACCTCTTTATATACGCGCTGGTGACAAGGGGCCACTAACCATGGATAGGGTTGGGCGCCCCCGATTAGGGCGCGACGAGGGACTCCGTCCGGACCAGCCCGAACGTGAAAGAGATCTATCTAACATTCTAAACATAGCACGGTACAAAGCGTAGCAACCAAACAAACCACGGAGCGTCAGCCACTCAGCCTCTACCTCAGATCTACAGGCGGTGGAGGAGAATACCACACGGGTGCTACGGGAGTGGCCGGGCGCAGACGATGGGTGGGCTGCATGATTCAGGGTACGCCAATCGATCATCCGTCGGGTAGTACCGGTGACCTGTGTGGCACAGCTGACGCGGGCCGCCCACATCAGCGAGGCCTACCACCCGTCGCGTGACGCAGCGCCTCCCGTCACCCTCAAGCGACTTCAGGCGCCCACCCCCCACCGCCCCACCTCGCCGATGTCATCCCCTGCCATCACCCAGACCGGACATCAGATCGGAGTCACCCGCCCCCGCAAGCAACAAGGCAAGTGGGACCGTCACCGTGTGGCGCGGGTCGGGATACTTACAATATTGCACAGTCTACAACCAACGACGCCTGAACCCCAATTATCTATTCAAGAAAAGGCAGACGATCATGGCAGCGGCACGCTCCCCTCCCTCCCCGCGGAGCAGCTGGCGAACTCGCCTTCTCTTCGACGACACGAGGAAACCGTGAGACTGATTGATGAGTGTGAACGAGTTCGATCGGCACGCACCTGTACAGTTGTACTCCGCCTCACTTTGATGATAGAACCTTCTCAGTTTAAAAAGATGGGAAATCAGGGGGGCGACCGGGACTAATCTCCATCCGTCACGTCATGTCGTCGTATCTCCTGTTTGGGGGCTTGCGCGACACTCACCCCGTCCGAATATCAAAAAGTTCTGGTGTCGGAGAAAGGACGTGACCCGCTCTGGTGGTCTACAAACGAAGGCTTCGTTTCGTAGGGTCTACCTCTAAAGGAGAATTTCTGTGTGCTGCGCGCGCCCCTGGGGGTCTTTGCCTTTTTTCCTCTTGTGGCCAAGGCACGGCGTGGTGGCAATGGCGTCGGTTTTCAACCGTAGATGTCAGGTCCAGTGAGCATCCAGCCTTCTCTTCTCTGGTGGGTGAACCTTTTGAGGATTTGCATACTTCACTCCGCGGGAGTACACGGATTAATTGAAGCGAACACCATCAAAAGGAAATATGGTAAAATAGCCCCCAACCGGGTTATCAGCTTAATGAAACAAAATGGTTTTGTTAAAAAAGGAACTTGAATTTTTGGGGGAAAAGTCAAGTAGATTTAGCAACACACCCGATGCGCCTCAACATGTATCGGGGAAACCCAACTACTTTCTCTGTCCTAAATCAGACGTAGCAGATTTATCGAGGTTCGTATATATTTGGTATACACTAAAATGTATCTATATACATGCATAACTAGAACGATCGGAAGAGAGGGAGTATAATTTATGTACGCGTGACACGGAGTAATTGAGAGATCCCCACGACAGTCTTTCTGCAATTGTACTATTTTATTTTTACTACAAAGATCAACATGTGTAAAAGAGTAGATGCGGCTCACCCCTGCATGTCGCAGTGCATAAGCCATTGATATACACTTACGAGACATTGTTCTATAAATATTACAATTTTTTGGAGTGGTATAACAGAAATATTGCGGGTCTAGTTTCTTATGTATTCATTTATCAATAGCCAAAGCATACAAAATCTCCGAGATCCTCCTCGGTCAAATGAGGATCCACGGTTGAATTCGAATTTAAATACACTAGCTTTAAGATCAATGGTACTAATAAACTTAATACCATTGGAGCTCATCAACTTATTTAATGAAATTCTACGCTGCTCGGCCCATCTAACTTATGTTAGCTTTACTAATTTTCTATTTCTACATCTTCATCCTCGACTCTATATTATATTCTATAGTCTACACCTCCAATGCCTCTAGAAAGATTCGGTTCTTCATAGTAGATTTCCCGCTTCCAAGTTTTGGAATTTGTTTTGGCGGTCTTTTCACAATCTAAGCAAGGGTTTTAACAAGGTATAATTGAATACGAGCGTACTCAACAAGATTTAATTTAATGCACCACTTACAACTCTGGATCATAAATCATAAGCTTATACAACTTTTTAACATCGTTTTTATAAGAGATAAGTTTTATTTAAGAAAACTATGTCTGTAAGTCTTCATGGGTTGTAGAGGACTTCACGGAGTCCTTTTCCATGTGGTGACTGTATTTCATTTTCGAAACAGGGAGTGACAAGCCACATTTTTATACTGTAGATGTGCGCTACTTTTTCACAAACTTTCTTGAACTTATTGCTCTTATTCTTACTTCCTTAGGTATGAGAGCAGTACCAAAGATATCTGAGTCATGTTGAGTCCTTCTCCACGCCCATGACGTCCTCGAGCTTTCTGATGTGCTCGTTTAAGTGGAGTAGGTTGTTCTTCCCGAGTGACATGTGACGGAGCTAGGAGAAGGGTTGTTTACATAATAATATGTGGGTATGAGGCCGTGGTAACCTGTATAGACAACGTGGATGGGAGTGCCGGTTAGATCAACGTAAGGTCATAGACGCATGGGACCCCCGTGTATGCGTAGATGGGTCCTGAGCAAATAACTCGCGGGAGGTCCGACAAGAGCGGAGGGCCGAGGTTGAAGTAGTCGGCCTACGGTGGTGCGTAGAGTGCCTTGAAATAGAGACGGTACGCAGGTCCATACGTCGCTTCGATGTTGTTGTGGTAGACCTTGCGTGACGTGGACTGGGTGTTTGGGGGCATACTCCTATTCCGGCTGAAAGAATACAGATGCCGTCTAGAGGGGGGTGAATAGGCGTTAAAAACTTTTTCAGGAGTGGCTCAACAAAAGCGGAATTAAACTAGCGTTTACTTTGTCAAGCACAAAACCTAGAACAACTAGGGTTCACCTATGTGCACCAAAAACTTATGCTAAGCAAGACAAGTAACTATGTGATAGCAAGATATAGACTTCAAGCACGGTGCATAAGTAAGATCTCGGGTATAGAGATAACCGAGGAACGCGAAGACGATGATATTTTATAGAATTACTCCCGACATGGAGTACGTATCGTTTGGAGAGGGGGTGGTATCAAACCACCAATGCCACAAAAGGCCTCCCTTCTTCTCTAATGAATCTCACCCCAATGGAATCGATCCACAATTTCACTATAGGCACACTTATCGGTGGTAATCCGGAACCTCTCACAAGGTTGGGGCACTTCTCCACAACTCAATTGGAGACTCTCAACAAATAAGCTTGGGGAAAGCTCCACAACTTATTGGAGGCCCCAAGTAATCCTCAAACCTGCAAAACAACTAAACCGTCTAGGGTTCAAAGAACCCAAGAGTAAAAAGCTTCTCAGCTTTCACCCAAACGAATCCTCACCGAGAACTCAAACCGATGCACCAAATGCAATGGCAAGAACACAAGAAGTGCTCAAGTCCTTCTCTCCCAAATTCCAATAAAGCTACAAAAGTTAGTGGGGAAATAAGAGAGGAAGAACAATGGAGGAAATCCACAAAATACTCCAAGATCTAGATCCCAATATGTTCCCCTCACTTAGAGGAGAGATTGATTGGTGGGATTGTAGATCTAGATATCCTCTTTCAAATCCCTAAAGTATTGGCAAGAATCGTAGGAGGGATTGAGAGGGAAGCAAGCTTAACAGGTCAATAATGGTGGCTCAGTTTAGGGTTCTTGAGGTTGGGGAACTAGCAGCAACCAAAGGTAGAAGAAGGGGCCCTTTTATAGGACCCCTGGAAATGTAGCCGTTGGAGGTCACGAACCCCAGAGTCTCCGGTATCTAGGGCCGGAGTCTCCAGGGGGGCAGAAACTTCGGTGCAGGCGACAGATTGTGGGCTTCTCTCCGGAGGGGCATCCAGTACGCATTTCAACGAACCCTAGAGACAGGGCCGGAGACTGGACCGAAGTCTCTGGGCTCCAGCCCTGGAGTCTCCGGGGGTGGATACAGAGAGCAGAACTGGGAGGGCCGGAGACTAACCTGGAGACAAGACCAAAGTTTCTGGGCCTAGACCCCGGAGTCTCCGGACATAGGGGAGGCAGCAGACAGAAAAAGCAAAACTGAAACGAGCATGACTTTTGCATCCGGACTCCAATTTACCCAAAACAAAATTTTGTTGAAAATATTGGATGACACCAAGTGAGAATATATCATGTATTATAATGTGAGATAGATCCCTTGGTGATAAACCATAAAACCTCAAAGATCAAAAACGTAATGAGATATAAAAGGGAAATCTGTTTTTGATGAACTAGTGCTTATTGTGAATACTACCACAAGAACTAGAACCTCACATGGGTAAGATACAAATAACAACCAAGAAAGGATGATGCTAATTATGCAAAGGTTTAAGCTCTCTCCAAAATATATGACCGAGTTACTCACATGAGAGCCCCTCTTGATAGTACCGTTATCTATCCTATAAACCGGTCTCCCCAACTAACACCATGAGACCAGTAAGAAGGAAACCCTATCAAGATCGTACCTTTTCCTTGCACATATTCCACCTGATCTTTATGTATACGATCTTGTCCTTCTCAAGATGGAACATATTTCTTGATTGTTCTTGCACGCAGCTGCTTGATGAAGACTTACAAGTTGCCCCCGCATACAACATGGGGAAATCTTTACTTTGACCTTGTCTTCATCGATCCATGATCACCGGGGATGGCAAACTTCAAGAATGGGATCTTCTAGATATGGAATGTATTTAGCTTGCACAACATTTCTTCCAACTCCATTTGGATGATGTCTTGAAGGTACACATGAGGAACTCTATCTTCGTCTTCAAGACACCCTTGATCTTATTTTATTTATTATTATTATTCATATCTTATTTTTTTATTATGTTGGTGTCTTGAAGATACACATGAGGTATCACTCTATATTATTCTTCAATACACACTTGCTATAGGCCCAACTCTCACTTGACCAATCTACGGGTCAATCCTTGAATCCTTGATCAACACTTGATCTTCTTCACTTTCTTCTTCTTTTTCCTTGAAGACAACACATGCTCCAAGTGATTCCAATGGACAATTCCTACAAGTGTAACACAATGCAAACATTAGTCTATAGAGATTGTCATTAATTAACAAAATCACACATAGGGTCCCCATATGCTCTTTCACCAGCGTCGTGGTGATTATGCGACGTGGCTCGAACTTGGAGCCCCGGGCCTCCGTCCGGGAGGTCGTTGGTGGCTCCGTCTGCCAGGTTGGTAGATCTGATCTACATGACGAGGGCTCCCCTGCCTGGCGCGCCAACCGACGAAGGATAGTTTTCACGATCCCTTCATAGTTTCACTTCCGGGGAACATAAGGAAGTTTATTTGTTCGGTGGATGGCTCGGTCAGCTGGTTTGGATCTCAAGGACGAAGATATGTCTGTAATGGGAGGAATCGCTTATACTTTATTTATAAGGTGACCAAGAGATCATACAATGTGTCTACAAGATGATCTAGGTGGGTTTATAATGATATCCGATGAGACAGATGAACCTAGAGCTATGACGAAGGCTAATGACAAAGACTTTGGCGATTATGGCGTGTCCTTCTAGGATGAATGTCTTGGGGTACTTATAGGCGTCGATGGTAGACGAGTCCTTATTAGTCATGTTAGATCTTCATCTTGTCTTGCACATAATCTTGATCTCCGGTCTCCTTTGTACGTAATGAAGGGGTTCGCAGCAGAAAACAAAAAAATTACTAGTTGGCACAACACCCGATTCCAAGATCTATCTATTAGTACATGCCGCAATGGGTATAGGGTTTCAGTGACATACCCTTGTAGACCGAAAGTGGTACGTCCCACGGAGAACGTTGCTTATGTAGTCGTACACGTCAGCAACCTCAAGGTTGAGTAGCTCCTCGCACATCACCTCCTGGTGCTTGCATGATAGCCCGACACCACAAGTGCCAGCGCCACCGAGGTATCGCACACGTACGATGTCCGACAATGACTACCGTTCTATTTGATCCAGTCGGTATGTGAAATTAGACCCTCTGAAACTAGGATCCAGCAGCGCGATGGCGTATCGGTAGTGTTGTCTCCCACGTGCTAGTCTTTTGAACCGTACTCGCGAGATTCAACAGAGAAAATTTCCTAAGAAAAAGCCTTAGAAATCCTCTTTTATTTATTATTGTGTATATTTTTTCCTCCACTATAGGGCTTACTATATATGGGAAACAGGAGGACCCCTTCCCCTAAAGTCCCCATGTGAGACTAAAGGAAAAATGGAAAACAGGATAATCTGGTGGTGCTAAGGCGGTGGCTGGGTGGGCCTTCCGCACGCTCAACCTAGACTACAATCTGGTTACAAGCTTAACGAAACAAATTGGTTTTGTGAAAAGGAACTTGAATTTTTGTAGGGAAAGTCAAGTAGATTTAGTAACACGTCGATGTGCCTTAACACGTATCGGGGAAAACCGACTACTTTCTCCGTCCTAAACCAGATCTAGCAGATTTTATCAAGATTCGTATACACTAAAATGTGTGTATGTACATACGTATCTAGAACGAACGAAAGAGAGGGGGTATAATTTTTATACACGTGGTAATCGAGAGAGATTTCCATCTGCAGTTATACTAATTTTTTTGTACCACAAAGTTCAACATGTGTAAAAGAGCATATGCGGTGACTCAACACATCACTGAATGTTTCAGTGCATAAGTCGTTGATATACAGTCACGAAACATCGTCCTGTAAATATTGTAACTCTCGAAATGGTAACAGAATCATTGCGGGTCTTTATATATATATATTCATTATCGATAGCCAAAGCATACAAAATCTTCGAGGTCCTCCTCGGTCCAATGAGAATTCATGATTGAATTCGAATTCAAATGCACTAGCTTTAAGATCAATGATACTACTAAACTTAGTACCATTGGAACTCAACAACTTATTTAGTGAAATTCTACGTTGCTCGGCTCATCTAACTTAGGTTAGCTTTACTAATTCTCTATGTCTACATCTTCATCCTCGACTCTATATTATATTCCGTAGTTTACACCTCCAGTGCCTCTAGAAAGATTAAGTTCTTTTATAGTAGATTTCACCCTCCCGAGTTTTTTGAATTTGTTTTGTCAGTCTTTATATCTAACCGAGGGTTTTAACAAAGTATGATTGAGTACAAGGGTACTCAACAAGTTTTAAAGAAGTGGGTCACCCTATTCTCCCGTGAGCTCGCCACAAAGTCCTACTCACGATCCACTAAGGGACACTTGAGGGCGGTCACCCGTACAAGGATGGGTTATCTTCACAACTCAATTGGAGGATCCCAACAACAAATCCACAAAAGGCTACAATGCCACAAAAGGCCAACAAAGCCACAAAAGGCTACAAGACCACAAAAAGACAAGAATTCAACAACCCAACCACACAATCGTCTAGGGTTCCAAGAACCCAAGAGTAACAAGCCCACAAGCTTGAACTCACCGAATCTCCGAGGAGAACTCAAACCTTGTTGGAAAGATAACGACGGATAGAAATTCCAGTGGCTGGCCAGAACTTCTGGTCAGGGAAATTCTAGAAAATCAAAACTGCAATAACTTTCGCATCCGAACACCAAACAAGATGAAACCAATTTTGTTGGAAATATAAAGATGAATAGATAAATTGGGTATCACCTAGGAATAAAATACCATAAATATATATGTGATGTATCTCCCAAGGTGTGGAGCCAGAAAACTCGCAAGATCGAAAACCGCAACAAGATATGCAAGGGAAATACTTATTTGATGAACTAGAGCTTGTTATGATAGTGACCACAAGATCTAGATCCTCTCATGGACAAGAACCAAATAACAACCAAGAAAGACGATGCTATGCATGCAAAGGTTTGAGCTCTCTCCGAACAATGCGATCGAGACACACGCTTGAGATCCCCTCTTGATAGTACGACTATCTATCCTAAACTCCGTATCCCAACTAACAACACGAGACCGACAAAAGAGAAGCCCTATCAAGATCATACATTTTCCTTGAGAGCATTCCACTTGAACTTGATGTAGACCTTCTTGTTCTTCTCAACTAGGAACACCTTTCTTGTTTGCTCTTGCTTGATTAAGACTTGCAAATTGATCCCCCATACTCCATGGGGAAACCTCTTCTTGAACTTGTCTTCATCACTCCATGATCACGATGATGGCAAGCTTCAAGCATGAGATCTTCTAGCGATGGCGCATCTTGAGTTTTCCCTTCTTCATCCCCTCTTGAGGTTGATCCATCTTGATGCAACTCTTTGCACTTGTCTTGATCAACCTTCAAGCACTTTATTTCTTCATGATTCCAATGGCACAAAGCCCTTGTATATTCCTTCATCTTTCAAACTTGAGACCAACACATGGCCCACGTGATGCCAATGGACAACCCTACAAGTGAAACTCAATCTACACATTAGTCCATAGAGATTGCCATTAATTACCAAAACCACACAGGGGGCATACATGTCCTTTCAGAGGGGAGGAAGGGGAAGCAGAGGCGACATGCCCGGCTCCTCCCGCGAGCTTCCAGGGGTTAGCGGTGGAACGAGAAGCGGCGCCTATGCTTAGTGGACAGCATCGTCGACCATGGCGCCGACTTGGTGTTGAGAAGCTATCCTGCTTCCCTCGAGGAGGTGGAGAAGATAGATAAAGAAACGGCGATGATGTAGGGGAAAATAGGAAGCGACTAGGGTTAGAGGAGACCTCAGTTGTTGATAATAAGGGAGGCGCGACGCTGTGGTGATGCGGAAGACAGCTACCTGCCTCTCTCCATTAGAGCTGCAAAGATAGGGAAATCGACGGAAGAAGAGGAACATGAATGGAGGTCATCTCTCTGTCGAAGCGATATGGGTCGGGGAGGGGTTTGCGCTGTTGGGCCGGTTCAAGAGGGAAAAGGGAAACCCCGGGTGGGCTGGTGCTTAAGGATGACAATTTTATCCATGGGTACGGGGTACCGTACCCGCGTGGGTAGGGTATGGGCATACTTTTATACCCATGGATAATACCCATACCCTTCCCATTAAGTCATGGGTATGAGCACTTGTATAGGGTTGTGCCCGTGGGTATACCCATACCCTGCCCATTTAGACTAACTTCTAAAACTTACCTATAGAGTTTCAACCTATGCGGTCGGGTAGCCTAGGGGAAAGTATGAGATTGCGATTTCTAAACTTTGATAATTTTCATGTCCTCGTCTACCTACTATTGAGTAGAGATACTTATTTTTGTCAAATATAATATTGATTAATGTAAAATTGTGAATAATATGTGTACTATTGGATCTACCCGTCGGGTACCCGTAGGGTATGGGCATGGGTAAAGATTAATACCCGCGGGTACGAGTATGAGTAATGTTTTCTACCCATTGACTACATGTGTATGGGTATGGTATTGCCCTACCTGCCCAAACTCTACCCATTGCCATCCTTAGTGGTGTTATTGGGCTGCTGCCTTCTAGGTTGCTGCTGATGGCCCTGCTTCTCCCTCTCTCTATTCTAATTCTTTTCTGCTCTTTTGTTTTCAAATTTAAACCAGTTGTAGTTTCCAAAAAATTTGAAAAGACCAGAGTACAACCCAGATGGAAGATAGATAGGTGATCCACTAGGAGATGTAGATATAAGATAAAAGAGAAGTATCCATACTACCATATATGTGCCATGACTTAAAACCAAGAACAATGGAAATGTCCACATACATGGGCATGAGGGATTGGACTTGTATGGCCATGCAAGGAGGGGTATTGATATAGTTTGTGAAAACAAGCTAGATCAAGAAGCCTCTTGCCATGAACCAAGTTGAACATCCAAACAAAACATAGCTTATTTACATAAAAGGCTAATTGAATTCAAAATCACACTAGTGTGTATTGTTCCGCTAGGATTCAATATGACATTGTAAATTCAACTAGGCTCCATAATGAAAATAAGCATGACTCGAAGGAAACTTCTACTTCTACATAACAGTAAAAATTTAACCATGTAGATTCCCATATAAATATGAGAACAACATAAATCACATATGGGAGCAAGTAGGCAAAGAAAAATGATCCATACCACCCATTTATGAACAAAAGTTAAATGCCAAGGAAAACATTTGCCCATAGATATTTGGTATGGTGGATATGGTAGAAGTAAAGCAGGTGGAAGGTGGCAAGGTAGATGGTGTAATTATAAAAGATATGCCCCAACTCAACTTGGGCATCAAGCATTATGTCAAGAACCAACTATAATATATCAAGAGAAAAATACAACTAATAAGACAAATGCATATGTAGGAAGAACCAAATAAAAGGGGTTTTATATTATGCTCAAGTGCAAGGTGGCATGGTGACATGAGCATGATATAATGATGATGCAATAAATGACATATAGGAAGTAACGTTATATTATTAAACCATGTAGCATTACAGTTGTTAGACAAATGGGATGCTACAACACATAACCGGACTAAGATCTAAAATCATCAGGATCAATGGCAAAGCTTCATCAGTGTAACCCCTTGCAACGAGCTCTTTGTCACCTCCATATAAGATAAACATATCCTTAGTGCTTCTCAAGTATCTAAGTATATTCTTTACTGCTATTCAGTGATTTACACCTGGATCACTTTGGTATCTGCTTGTAACACTTAGAGCATATGATACATCTGGTCTTATACATATCATGGCATACATGATTGAACCAATTGCTGACGAATATGGAACTTCACTCATGTCATTCCGCTCAACATCTTTCGTAGGACATTGCTTCTTGCTTAGTGGTTTGCCATGTACCATTGGAAGTGACCCCTTCTTGGATTCTTCCATTTTGAACCTCTTCAAAACTTTGTCTACATATATATATCTTGAGTAAGCCCTATTAGGCGCCGCTATCTATCTCTACTGCTTCACCCAAATTTTTCATCGAAAAACTTTTCTTCGGTGATTCCTTTATAGTGTTAAGAAATGTTTACCATTTCCAATCAACAATATGTCATCCACATATAGTATTAGAAACGCTATCGAGCTCCCACTATCCTTCTTGGATACACAAGACTCTTGTTCGTTCTTGATGAAGCTGAAACTCTTTACCACTTCATCAAATGAAGATTCCAACTCTGTGATGCTTGCTTCAGTCCATAGATGGATCTCTGAAGTTTGCACACTTTTCTAGCACCTTTCGGATCGGCAAAACCCTCAGGTTGTACCATGTACACATCTTCAGTTAGCTTCCCATTTAGGAACATTGTTTTGACATCCATCTGCCATATTTCATAATCATAATATGCAGCTAATGCTAGAAGAATTCAAACAGACTTAAGCATCACTACGGGAGAGAAAGTCTCATCATAGTCAACTCCTTAAATTTGTCGAAGCCCCTTTGATAGAAGTCAAGCTTTCTAAACGTTAACATTACCATACGCGTTAGTCTTCTTCTTATAGATCCATTTACATTCAATAGTCTTCATGCCTTCAGGAGGGCCCATCAAGTTCAAAACTTAATTTTCGTACATGGATTCTATCTCGGATTTCAAGGCTTCTTGTCATTTAATGGAGTTAGGGCCCATCACAGCTTATTTGTATGTAGATGGTCCATCGCTTTCTAAAAACAATACTTTATCTTTAAATCTTACAACCAGAAGACGAACTCTACAAGTTCTACATGGTTCAATAGGAGCATTAATTTCTAGGACTACAACACTTGTAGGCGCAACAACATCTGATGGCGCCATAGGCGTTTACAGAATGGCTTCTGGTTTTGCGCTACTCTGCCCATCTTGCTCAGGTTCAATAACCTCATTAAACTCTATTGTCCTCCCACTCAAACTTTTAGCGAGAAATTCCTTCTCAAGAAATGTTCCACCTCGCGCGACAAATATCTTGCCTTCAGTTTTGTGGTAGAAGGAATACCCAATAATTTCCTTAGGATAACCAATAAAAATGCATTTTTTCGACTTGGGATCAAGCTTATTTGGCTGCAAACATTTTACATAAGCTTCACGACCCCAAATTTTAAGAAGGGATAAGTTTAGTTTCTTGCCAAACCACAACCCATATGGTGTCGTCTCAAGGGATTTTGATGGCGCTCTATTGAGTGTAAAAGCCGCAGTCCCTAAATTATAGCCCCAAAATGACAAAGGGATATCAATTAAAGATATCATAGATCTCACCATGTGCAATAAGGTTCAATTACATCGTTACGACGCTCCATTGCGCTGGGGTGTTTCCGGAGGCGTAAGTTGTGAAACAATTCCATGAGCTCTAAGATGTTCGCTAAACTCATGACTAAAATATTCGCCTCCATGATTCGACCGTAGAAACTTTATTTTCTTGCCACGTTGATTCTCTACTTCGTTTTGAAATTCTTTGAACTTCTCAAATGTTTTATACTTATGCTTCATAAGATAGATATAACTATAACGACTCAAGTCGTCGGTAATGGTTATAAAGTAGAGGAATCCACCACGTGCAGGTATACTCATTGGATCACATACATCAATATGTATTATTTCCAGTAAGTCTCTTTCCCGTTTAACATAACTGTTAAACTGTGATTTGGCCATCTTTCCCACCAAACATGCTTCACATGTATCAAAATATTCAAAGTATAGTGAACTCAAAAGTCCATCACTATGGAGCTTCTTCATGCGTTTATGTCCAATGTGACCCAATATGCAGTGCCACAAATATGTGGACTTCAATTCATTTGTCTTTTGATGTTTAGCATCAACGTTATGGATGTGTGTATCATAGTCAAGATCAATCATAAACAACCCACTCTTCACGTGAGCGTGTCATAGAAGGCATTATTCATATAAATGGAACAACAATTATTCTCTGATTTAAATGAATAACCATCTTGTAAGATACAATATCCTAATATTATATTCTTACATAATGCAAGCAGAAAGTAACAATTACTAAGTTCTAATATTAATCCCGCGGTAAATGTAGAGGTCTTGTGTCAATGGCAATCACTACAACGCTTGCTCCATACCCGACGCGCATCGTCACCTCGTTCTTGACAAGCTTCCTAGGATTCCGTAGCTCCTGTATCGAATTAAAAATATTAGCAATCGATCTGGTATCAAATATCCAAGAGTTACTCTTAGGACCTTGCAACTAAACATCAATAACATGTATATCAGATATACCTGAATTGGAAGATCTAGTCTTCTTTTTCTCCGCTAAGTACTTTGGACAGTTCCTCTTCTAGTGACCCTTCTCCTTGCATAAGAAACACCCAGCGTCTGTGGCAGGACCTGGCTTAGACGCTTTGACTTTGTTAGACGATCGGCGCACATCCTCTTTCTTCTTGTCGCCCCCAGACTTCTTCTTGAAGCAAGTGGTTTTCTTCACCATCATCACATGATTGGTGTTCTTCTGTATGTCCTTTTCAGCCACCTCCAACACCGTGAAAAGTTTGACCAATGTTTTGTTCATCCCATGCATGTTGAAGTTCATAACAAACCCAACAAAGTTAGGTGGGAGCGATTTTAGGATTATGTTGGTTCCTAGTTTAGAAGGAATGAAAGGGAACGATTGGCGCTTCTAACCTTTGAATGTACCCGTGCAACTTGATTACATGGGCACTAACCGAGCCTCCTTCCGCCATCTTGCAATCTAGAAAATCTTGAGAGATCTCATATCTTTTTGCTCGAGCTTGCTTCTCAAACATGCCCCTTAATTCCATGATCGTTTCATATGGACCCCAGTCTTCAAACCTTCTTTGAAGATCTGGTTCCATCGATGCAAGTATAGCACATTGGATAGAGATGTAGTCATCACTATGTTGTTAAAAGACATCTTCTGCATACTGAGTTGTGTTTTCACCAGGTGCATCACCAAGATTTGCTTCCAAGACATAGTCTTTCTTAGCACCTTTCAGTACTATCCTTATGTTGCGAAACCAATCCACAAAATTTGTACGAGATTCATGCAGTTTCTCTTTCTCTAATATGCCAGCTAAAGGGAAGTTATTGTTGCGTGCCATTGATCTACAAACAATTTCAAATTCATTTAGACATTATTTCATAATTAATGAACTACATAAGATTAACAACTTTAATGCAGAGTGTAGCTCCCACTAGAATCAATATCTCGCATGATTGATACTTAGTGATTCAAGATCCGCAAACTTATTTTCCCAGTACTAATGTTACATCACCACTCAGGAATAAGACCGGTAGGTACTCATACCAATTATATCTCCATACGACTCTTGTTAATCTTTCGATTCTTGTGTTTCATACTGTAGACGTTCTAGGTAGTATGTCAAGTGAACCTTAGTTTACCAGCAGTGCGACAGTTTCACACCCAAATTATGAACGTCGCTAGGTGTACCCATGTTACATGACCTACACCAGTTCGAAGCCCATGTTATGTGGTGCCTAACTTAAGGGGAGCACATTATTACTTGATAATTTTAAGTGAGATATCACCCTATTTATTATGACTACCATACAACAAATAAAGTGTATAAATGGATTAACATCACATGAAATTCATATAGTGATATGGTATAGCACTTCACGTCAACGATCTCCATCATCAATGACTTCTAGTGTCATGTACTCCTCCACGCGCCTTGGACATAACATCAAGGTCCATCGTTGCTTGATTGTCGCCAATCCTTGATTTTACAACTATTGCTACTCTTAGCTAATAAAGTAAAGACAACTATGGCTATTATAATAATAATATGACAATCATAGCGCCTCCTGCCACTCATGCCCTACGAGGTTACAATATAATACATCTCATACATCACATTGCTATACCACATCACTTCTCTGCAAAAACAAGTTAGACGCCTCTAACACGTTGTGCTAACTTACGCGGCTCTATGGTTGTGTAGAGATCCGTTCATTGCCGACGTGGTAAGTAAGCATCATCATCGATCGACTTGCTTTTTGACTTGTTTGAGGTGTGTTCCCATTGCACTATAAATAGTACAATAACTTCTCTAGACTTTGTCAATACGTGTGACCCCCGTGTGAACTTCACCAAATTCACATAAGCCCAATGTGCAAAATCTCTCTCGACTATTGAAGAAAAATAGGTACCCGACAAAGTTGCTTTGTGTACTCGAAGTAGACTTCACCAACCAGTATCGATCCAAAGATCGTAAAGTTGGATCGGGCCGCTAATCAGACAATGCCGCCAAGATCCAAATTGCAACAATTGGATAGCAAGAATGAGATTAACAATGCTAGAATTTGATGATTCCTCTATCCGTACCTATGCCTACGCATAGACCGCTCTAATACCACTGTTGGGGAATGCGTTATGTAAAACAAAAATTTCTAGCGCATAACCAAGATCCGATGCATGGGCCAGGTAATAGAATATACCCTCGTTGATAGAACTAGTAGAAGTTTGTCGATGACAAGGTTTATCATGCGTTGATACCCGCAACAAGCCTCAGCGAGTCGCGATAAGATGTATTAACCCACGGACGGCTCCGAAGAACTAGTGCTCCAAGTGTCGCACCTCCACCGATATCCACACGTGCAACGAGGACGATACCACGTCGTGCCGAGATCAAGAACTCACGGACAAAGCGGGAATGTGTCGATGAAGATCCGGCAGCACTCCATCATTCGTCAAGATTGGATCTAGACGGGGTAGAAGAAGGAGATGTTGTGGGCGTTGGTGAAGATATACTCCACGTGAAGAAGACGACGACACGAGGAAGAGGAAGATAACCGGACCAAGGCAACAGAGGCCGGGAGGGGTGGCGACGAGTGGCGGTGACGCGATAGCGGGTGGCGTTGGCGATGGTTTAGGCTAGGGAGTGGAAACTTGTGTCTTGCCATTGTCCCTCTCCCCTCCTTATATAGGCGGATTCCCTCCTCCATAGAGGAGAGTAGGACTAGGATCCATATCCTCCAAGGGCTCCTCCTTTTTCCTTTCTTCCACCAATATGAGAGAGAGGAAGTCCGTATCCAATATGGAGTCCACGCCAAATACGACGTTCTTCCCAAAACCAACTTGGGGGGGGGGGCAAGATTAAGATCGGGAAGGACTCCTCCCTACACACGACCTCGTCCATCCCCACCTCCTATACCCGTCGGCGCATAGGGGAGGCTCTGGCCGATTTGGCTAGGTTTCCCTCCCCCTTTCCCGCTGATGAGCTCAGATCACTATAGAGCTTCGTTGGGAAACTCCAAGAGGAAGGTGTGCTGAGCACAGTAGTAAGTTTTCCCTCAGTTATGAAACCAAGGTTATAGAACCAGTAGGAGGAAGGAAACAACTTCCAAGGTGTTGCCAGCAACTGGGAATCCTGCATAACACAAACTCAAGACTTTGTCCCAACTTACAGTGAGGTTGTCAATCTCACTGGTTTGCTAAAAACAAAGGATTAAATGTATAGTGTGGAAGGTAATGGTTCCTTGCAGAGAGTAAACAGTAACAATAGATGGTATATCAATGGTAAATATTGGACCAGGGTCCACAGTTCACTAGAGGTGTTCTCCTTAAGAAAGATAACATAACATGTTGGGTAAACAAATTACAGCAGGGCAATTGTCAGGAATTGAGCAAGGCATAACAATGCAAATACTAGACATTCATGATCCTATGAGATTTGATTGGGCATTACAACAATATACATAGACCACCATATAACTGCATCTATGACTAGTAATCCACCTTCAGGTTATCATACGAACCCCCTCCAGTATTAAGTTGCAAGCAACGGATAACTGCATTAAGCAATGTGTGTAAAGTAAACAATACAATTGTTCCATGAACAAAATATTGTTGTTTTCTCCTTGGAGGCAACAACACATCTACAACCTTAGAGATTTATGTCACTTCCCCAGATTCAATAGATGCATGAACCCACTATCGAGCATAAATACTCCCTCTTGGAGTCACTAGCATCTACTTGGCCAAGATAGCTACTAGAAACAAAGAACATGCAAGATCTCAAACAACACGACATGATAGAATCAACAATCAATAATACATGATATAATCAATAATCGATCTGACATAGTAATATGAATATCCATCGGATCCTTGCAAACACAGCATGTATGACTGCAAATAGATGATCTTGATCATGAACGGAGCTCAAAAGATCTAAACATGAAAGCACAAAGGAGGAGATAGAACCATCTAACTACTGTATGGACCCATAGTCCAAGAGTGAACTACTCACGCATCATACCAAAGGCTGGCATGGTGATGAAGAAGGCCTCCGGGATGATCTCTCCCCTCCTGCAGGTGTTTCGGGAAGAGCTTTAGATCCCCCTGATCTAGGGATGATGCTGGCGGCGGCTACTGACTGTTTCATGGAGATCTGATAAGGTACTTAGGGTTTTGGCATCGGGGAGCTTTTATAGGTGAAGAGGTGAAGCAGGAGGGCGACCAGGGGGCCCACACCCTGCCTAGGCGTGACCCAGAGTGGGCCCGCGTGTGGGGGGTGGCCACCCTGTGGCTCCTTTCCGCTCGCCCTTCGTTCTCTGTGTTCTCCTCGGTGAAGTATTGACTTTGGATTTTGTTTCATCCAATTCCGAGAATATTTCCTTACTAGATTTTCTGAAACCAAAAACAGCAGAAAATAGGCAAACATCAAACCTAGTGATTTCCAAGTTAATAAATGATGGAGAACTACTATAGGAACTTGCTAGAGGTATAACGTGCATCAAAATAAAATCTCTAAGCATATAACAATCATGCAAGCTCACATAACCTGTCACCTACATTAGCAAAATACTTAAGATACAATTCACCAATCAAAAATCTAACTGGACAAGCGGAGGAGGCACATACCGGAGAGCAATCCCTCCAAAAATCAGCAGCAAAGATGGGCTGAGCAAGGAGATCGAAAATCGGGAGCAAGAACAACAGGAACTCGAGCTTAGCGAAGTTTTCCGGTGTTTTCCGGGAGAGAGAAATAAGTGGCTGGAAGGAGACTAAGTGGAGGGCCAGGGGTGGCCCACACCTGGGACAGGCACGCCCCTGGTCTGGCCGCGCCACTAGGGGGTCTGCCTGCCTGGTGGGTCTCCCTAGGTCACTCTAGGTACCCCTCTACCCCTTTTGGCATAAAAAATAATATGAATTTTCTGGAATTTTTCGGGAAACTTTATTTTTGGGCAATTTTAAGGTTATAAAAATTGATTTTCTCGCAGAAAAAGTTTTTTGGAAAGAAGCAAAAGAAAACCAAAACTAAAACTACAGAAGTTCTAAGACACTCTAACAAGCAAGCAACTAGCAAAACAAAGACGGACAAAACAAAGGGCAAAGACTGGAGTAGAGAAAATAAAAGTGAGAAAGGATAATCACGGTGAAAACATTGTTTTGTTCATTAAAATTCATTTATTAACAAGGTTGATCAAGTATTGTTACCCAAAAAAATTATATGAAAAAAAACTTTACATTTCACTAAATTATTATGTTACCTCAATATTGATAGCAATAGTCCCAATCATAATGGTTTCATAACTTTCTTGTGGAACGGGACAATATATTTCTCCAACTTTGATGTCCTCAATATTTTCAATTGAATTTAGGCCATAGGTCCTATCAATCTTTTTGGGGAAATAGACAGTATGCTCTTTGTCATCAATATTAAAAGTTACCTTTCCTTGATTACAATTGATAACAGCACCTGCAGTATTAAGAAAAGGTCTCCCAAGAATAATAGACATATTATCATCTTCAGGCATTTCAAGCACAATAAAATAAGTTAATATCAAACATTTATGGGCCACTTGAACAGGAACATCCTCACATATACCAATAGGAATAGTAGTAGACTTATCAGCCATTTTGCAAAGATATATCAGCTGGTATCAATTTTTCTAGTTGAAGTCTCTTGTAGAGAGAAAAAGCATAACACTAAATCCAGCTCCCAAATCACACAAAGCAGTTCTAACATAATTATTTTTGATAGAGCAAGGAATAGTTGGGATACCTGGATCTCCAAGCTTCTTTGGAACCTTACCATTGAAGAAATAATTAGCAAGCAAAGTAGAAATTTACTCATTAGGAATATTTCTCTTATTAGAGACAATATCCTTCATATACTTTGAATAAGGAGGCAACTTAATAGCATTAGTCAAAGGAATTTGCAAAAATAAAGGTTTCATCCACCCACAAAACTTGTTATAGTGTTCTTCTTCCATTGACTTGTGTTTCTTATCAGGAAAAGACATTGGTTTTTGAACCCAAGGCTCTATTTTACTACCATGTTTATTAGCAACAAAATCTTCCTTAGTGTACTTAGTATTCTTAGTGTGCTCTCAGGTTCCTCTTCAATTTATTCCTTATTAGAAGCATCATTTTTATCATTACCACTTTCAGTTTTAGCATCAGAGATAGATATACTATTAGGATCTATAGCAGGTTCAGAGATTCTACAACTGTTTTATGTTTCTTTTTTTTCTCTTAGAAGAAGTACCTCTATTTTCAACTTGTTGATAATCCTGCTCAATTATTTTAGAATGTCCCTCATGATATAAAGGATCCTGAGTGGTAGCACCACTCCTAGTTCTAATTGCATAAGCATGTTTATATCTAGAAGCACTAACTAGCATATCTTTTTGTACTTTATCAAGTTGATCAATTTGAGCTTGAACCATTTGGAAATGTTGAATAAGCATTTTAACATCATTGGAGGTTCTTTCCATAATATCTTTCAACTCATTAATGGCTCTAGAGTTTTCCATTAAATGATTCTGCACTTGCTTATTAAAATTACCTTGTTTAGCAATAAAAGTATGAAATTCTTCTAAGCATTGATCAGGAGGTTTACCATAGGGAATATCACCTTCATCAAAATGTTGGAGAGAGTGTACCTCAATAGTGGATGAGTGGGAGATGGCTTACATAGTTCTCCTATAGGAGGTAAATTCTTCACATCTTCAGATTTAATACCTTTCTGCTTAAGATATTTCTTAGCTTCTTTCATCACTTCATCATTTAATTCAATCACTCCCCTCTTCTTGGGTGTTGGTGTTGGGGTTGGTTCATGCACAGGTGGTTCAGGTGTAATTGGCTTAGGTGTAGTTATCTCAGGTGTAGTCCAATCATCATAATTCTTGCTTATTCTAGTCATTAATTCTTCAACTTCCTTAGGAGTTCTTTTCCTGAAAACACAGTCAGCAAAACTATCTAGTTATCTCCTAGATTCATTAGTTAGTCCATTATAATATATATCAAGAAGCTCATTTTTAGGTAATGGACATCCAGGATGTGCATGAATCAAAGCATAGAACCTGTAACATCCCAAAAATCATGATTTATAAAGTTTGCATAGCATTCATGCATTCATAAGCATTTGATCTTTTCAAATGAATTTTCAACATAAGAAACCATATTTTTCCTATTACTTTATTTAAGTAAGGCAAGGTTTATATTTTACTTTCTAAAATATGTTTAAAGTTTGATCAGTAATGGTTGGAAAGTGAATACAAATCCACACAATTTTTTTCAAAACAAATTCAGATATAAAACCACCTTTATGCCTATTATCATTATTTTATTAAAGGCATGGTTTTATATTTATTTTCAAACTCAAAATGATTTTTGAGTGTAAGTAGATGTTTTACACATTCTTGGACGCAAGAAACACAACGCAAACATCTGGGGAACAATTCAAATTGAAACAGATTTGAAATAGACATTCAAATTCAAACCAGAAAATCAAAACAGAAAAGAAAAAGAGAAAAGGAGAAAAAAATAAACCCAGCGACCTAACTAACCCAACCCACCCGTGGCCCAATAAGCCAACCCAGCAAGCCCACTCGGGAAAACCCCTCCCCTCTCTGTTTTCTCACCAACTCCCGCACCCCTTCTCTCACTAACGCTTTGGCCCCACACGCCCCGTCATCATTGTCCCCAAATCACGCCCGCGACCAGCTTCGCCGCGGCCGTTTCCCGATTGATTCCGCGCTTGATTGCGAGTTTACGCCGGCGTAATTCCCTCTCTCGCCCCGGCTACTTAATCCCCCCTCCTTTCGCTCATTTACCCTCAAGCCACACCCACAGAGAGCCACCAGGCTGCCCACATTCGAACTCACTCCGCCGCGGTACCGAGCATCTCCGACGACAAATTCCGGTGAGAACTCCCCACCCCTTGCCTCCTGGTCTTGCTGACATGTTCACCACATCCTTGCGCATCTCCTAACACTCCTGGTATGTGCTAGGGCAATCCAGAACGTCGCCAACGTCAACGACTGCATGTGCCCGACGAGGTGCTTAACTCCGACGAGCACACACAGTAAACCTAGCCTTCCCCTTCCTCTCTAGTTCATGCTCGCACACTCGCAGCTTCAGTACGCGTCTAACACCGCCCTCCTTTTCCTTTCTCGTGCCTTCTAGTGCCACCAACGTCGACGACAAAGCGCACGCGAATCCGCCCGCAACTCCGACGAGGAATACATGCCGTGTCCGTGCGTCCCGACCCCGTCCACCTGCACGTTGAGCTTCGCCGTGTCTCCACGACCTCGGTAAGCACCAGAACCATCGCCTTTGCCCTCTGGTCTCGCCAGAACTTCACCGGCAGAAGCGCAGCCGCCGCGGTGGCCATTTGCGTCGCCCACGAATGGTCAGAGCGATGTGGTCCATTGGATCTGGATCCAGCGGATGCGATTAGATCATCCCGCGAATGGGTACACGTAGATCTGAGCGTAGATCTGAGCCTTAGATCTTAGATCTAGCGGTGTAGAATAGATCAGATGCGAAGAGGTAAGTTTTGATCTGGAGCGTTGGATTTAGTTAGATCTAACGGCATGGTCACGTGATCCAGAGCGAACCGGTACACGCCAATCAGATGCTGTCGCGTGTCAGGGTTTTTGTTTAAAAATTCAGATTTGATTTAATTAGATGATTAAACTTGTAAATTGAATAAATTTTGTTCCGCTTATCTAAAAATACAAATAATATATCAATGGAATCAAAAAAATAAATCCTACACATCTGTAGGATTGTTTTTGTGATTTGCTTCTGTTAAAATAGAATTTTATGCAGAGAAATTTGTAGGCCTATTTTGTGTATAAAAATTATTTGGAAAATGTTTTAAAAGCCAAATTAAGTTTATTTAGTGTGTAATTGTTTAGTTTAGTGATTCAGTACTGTTTAATTGTCTTGTTTAGTTTAGAAAATTCATCACATGGCATTTGCATGCATTCATATATTTTTGCTTGATTATTTGAAATGTGAATTTGGTGCTATAATTTTATGTGTAGATTTTGGTGCTAGTGGTGATTGTGATTGTGAGGATTGTTTCTACTCCCCCAACTACAAAGGCAAGTGGTGCTTCATATTTTTTTCCCAATATTTTGACTATGCATTAGTGATATTTTGTATAGGGCTTGCATGATAATTTTGCTAAGTATCTATATGTTATGCTTGGGAAATCCTAGTAGCTGTAGAATTGTTAGAGTTTTCTCTAAGTTAAGATACTTACTATATTTCCATGCTTAGCCTAGCTAATAGCAAACAAGGGTGGAATATATTCATGCTATGAAATTTTTCTAAGTCTTTTGACTTGTGTTTTTGCTTAATAAAAACAACTAAGTGAATAAATCACCTGGGTGGAATGGTATGTTTGGGTTATGTTGTGTGGTTACACAAGGCCCATATCTATGGTCTACCTTGTGTATCACACTTGTGGAAAGCCACCTAGGAACAAAGGGATTTGAGATGCCATATGTTAAGAAGCTTCTAGTGCAGCCACATGGCAATATGGGCTCTGCCTGGATCATATAGGTTGCAATAACTTAGACAAATGGACAATTGGTGGTAGGGGTGATAGGTTTGGGAACGCGTCCATTCTGGTCTAAGGGAAGGCTTCTGAAAGGTCTTGTCTCGATGCATGTCGAGTCTTGTGGGGAAAGTGCACCACCTCTCCAGAAGGAAGAATCTAAGTACTTAGACGTGTCCCCGGCAATGGACAATTTGAGCATCAAGACATTGAAGCTATCAAGAATCTCCTCATCCCAATTTCTAAGTTAAAAACTTGTGGTTGAACAAGGGTAAAGATTCACCAATGTCTATTGGTGGTTCCTTGGGAGTTTTTGCCAAACGAAAACTTAATGTTTTCAACTGATAGGTAAAACCTATTTTGAGCAAAGCAAGCCTAAGCTACACTTAGACAAATTCATGTAGAAGCTAGAAACTATTATTCTACTAAGGTATCACTTGCCAATACTGTTCCAATGTATTGACCCACTATGGCTGTAACTTGTGATGTTGCAGGTTACTCTGATGAGGATTAGGGTTATGAGTCTACACTCAACATGCTTGCCTGTGGCACATGAAGATGAAGACTTTTATTTATATTGTTAAGTTAAACTCTTGTACTAGCCTATGGCTATGGAGTTGTAAAAGACTATGTTTTATCTGGAAAGACGATGTAATAATGACCTTTGTTTCTGTGTACTTCATCTTAAACTGTGGATGCTAGCATTTGATCCAGAGACTAGCATTGCAATCACAGGGACCTTTACCTTTATATAGGTGGGGTATTACAGAACCTTGCCCATGATTCAGGCAATTTCTCCTCTTCTCCCTATTTAAAATCAAAGAGTTTTTGCAAAACAGCATGTCGAGCACTAGGAGGGAAATATTTCTGAAAGAAAGTAGCAATCAAGCAATCAGGGCTATCAATGGATCCAAGTGGTAAATTATTAAACCAAGCTTTAGCTTCTCCTTTTAGTGAAAAGGGAAAATTTTAGCAACAAAGTAGGTGCACATCTTAATGTCATCGGAAAATAAAGCACTCATAGTAGAAAGCTCAGTCATATGTGCCATAGCCCTTTCATTCTCAGTCCCACAAAAAGTTTCTTTCTCAACAATGTTTACATAGGATAAATTAAGAGAGAAATCATAATCATAATCTTTAATCTTTATGGGAGAAGTGGCAAACTCAGCATCAGAAAATAGTTTAGGTATAATAGTACGTTTCTCAAGAAGTATCTTAATAGCACTAGCACCACGTGTGTTTCGATATTCTTCAATAAATTCATCAGTCATTTCAATGTAACCATCATTAATATCATAGGTCTCTCTAGACTTAGGTGAACTTACAGGTGTAGTAGTATCTTCATTAGGAGTTTTAGTGTTTCCCAATATATTTCTGGCAATAGTAGCATCTAGGAAAGGACCTAATGAACCACTCTCATCAAACATAGTAGAAGTAACATCATGAGCATCAGAAGTAATTTCAGATTCAGCAGTAGTAGAAGTGTGTGTAGCATTTGTATGTGGTGGTGGTGTAACGAGCTTACTCATAACAGATGGTGAATCAAGAGCAACATGGGTGTTTAGAACTGTACCTCTTCTTGTAGTGGATGGTAAAATAGGAAATTTTCCATCACAAGTCTTACTCATGATGAATGGATAGCAGTGAATAATAGTAATCCAAGTGAACTTACAAATAAAGCTATGCTTCCCGGCAACGGCGCCAGAAAATTGTCTTGATGACCCACAAGTATAGGGGATCGCAACAGTCTTCGAAGGTAGTAAAGCCCAATTTATTGATTTGACACAAGGGAGCCAAAGAATATTTATAAGCCTGCAACTGAGTTGTCAATTCAGCTGCACTTGAAAATAGTCTTGCTCATAGCAGTTTATCAGTAGCAACCGTTTTGTAGTAGAAATAGCAAAGTAACAACAACAGCAAAATAAAGGCAGTAGTAACAATAGTAGTAAACAGCAGGATTTGAGTGCGGTAGGCATAAGGATGGATGGACGGGTGTTGCATGGACAAGACTATTCATGTAATATCAAGATCTAGGGCATTTGCAGATAAATAAGACAAAGCATACAAGTACTAAATAATCATAGACATGTGTTCCATATATAGTCATACGTTCTCGCAAGGAGAACTTGCACAACATCTTTTGTCTGCCGCTGCGGCAAGGGCCTCAAGGAATCTCGCAATTAAGGTACTCCTTTTAATAGAGTACCGGACCAAAGCATTATCACTCCATGAACACGTGATCCTCATATCACAGTCATCCCCTCCGGTTATCCCAATTTCTGTCACTTCGGGGCCTTTGGTTTCGGACAATAATATGTGTAAACAACTTGCAGGTAAGATCACAAACAATAATATTATCATGAATCGATAACATGTTCAAATCCGAGATCATGGCACTCGGGCCCTAGTGACAAGCATTAAGCATAACAAGTTGCATCAATGTCAAAAGGCACTAACAATAGATACTAGGCACCATGCCCTAACAATCTTATTCGATTACATGATAGATCTCATCCAATCCCTACCATCCCCATAGCCTATAGCGGGGGATTACTCACTCATGGATGGGGGAAACATGGATGTTTGATGGAAAGGCGTCGGTGATGATGATGGCGATGATCTCCTCCAATTCCCCGTCCCGACTGGGTGCTAGAACGGAGTTTCTGGTTTCGAATCGCGGTTTCTAGTGGTGGCGGCGCAGCGGAACTCTATCTGGAAAAATGTCAACCCTCCCCCTATTTTTTTAGCTCAGAGGGCTTATGTAGGAGAAGGGAGAGATCGAGGAGACGCCCGAGGTGGCCACACCACCCCCTGGCGCGGCCTGGCCTGGTCTGTGCCACCAGGTGGTGTGGGACCCTCGTGGCCCTTCCCTGTCTCGTCTTCTGGCTTCGGGAGTCTTCTGGTAAAATAGGAGTTTTGCGATATTTTCCGTTTTTTTTTTCCTAAAAGTTGATTTTCTGCACAAAAACTAGACACCAAAGCAATTCTGCTGAAAACAATATTAGTCTGTGTTAGTTGTATCCAAATCACACAATTGCTAAAGTGTTCGGGAAAATAGATACGTTTTGGACGTATCATGGTGCTAAAGCGGTGGCTAGAGGAGACGACCAAGTGGGCCACTGGCATCCTACCAGCGCGCCAGCGCCAGTCCACTCCCTCTCGCACCCACATGGACCGAGGACGAGGCCTTCTGGCGGCGTCTAACACCCGCCGGCCTGTGTGCGCCCGCATGGGTCGGATGGCCTGCCGGGGCCCAGCAGCGGTGGCAGTGCTGCCCTATGGGGTTGCTTCCATCTAGGCCTCTTTTCTATGGGAATTTCGCCCAATATAGGAAATTTCCCCATAAATATTTATTAATATATATTAATTTATAATTAACATATACAAATGTATATTAAATCTCTATTAATCCAAAACCCTTTTCAGATTATTCCTTCTCTGAACATATTCGGATCCTCTTTAGAACTATTCTGATAATAGATTTTCATAACAATTCTGATTCTCTCTTTCGCATTGGTGATCCCTTCGCTTTCATAATGATCTCAAAACGTCACCGGACCCTTAAGTGTGTTACCCTACGGTTCGAGAGTGGCACATACATAATCTAATCAATGATCAATAGCAGGATCGGGATGCCCATAATGACCCCATGCATTCCACGGAACTCTGTCATTTGGATCTCAAACTTAGTTCCCAATTCCATTTGTCTATTCGATACATGATTTGTATGAGATTTGATCTTTAGTATTGAATACTAATCTCTTTACTCACAAGTCTACTTATCTTGTTATCATGATTTTGTATCCCCATGATCTTGTCATACGCTGCAGCTTATTAGATACACGCTCACTGAGTGGGACGAGTGTATCTTCCCATCACACGGATGGACAAATCCCGATATTGATACACATGCCTCAACATGTTCCTCTGGAATACCCAATACATATATTTATTGTCACCCAGTTACGGACATGACGATTGATGAGATTAAAGCATCCTCGAGAAACAACAATTAATATGATCTCACGGTCTAAGGAGAAGGTAACTTCGTTTCTAATTGTTAAAGTGATAAACCATGTGACTGAATCACGTTGTAATTCTTATGTGGGTAATGTCCATCATGTCATCCTTAATGACATGACTCTCTTGTAAACTGGCATAAATGCATCATGATCAGGAAACCTCGATTATCGGTTGCCAAGTGAACTGGTTGAATAAAGGCTACTAGGGACTGGGTTTGTTTGCATACCACACATGTATTAGTGTTTCCTATTGATACAATTATAGCACAACATGAAACTGTTGGAAGATCGGTATAAGTGACTAGAGGGGGGGGGGGATGAATAGGCGCTACTCAGTTTTTAATTTATTTTCAAATTAAGTCTTGACAAAAAGTAAGTTCTCTAGATACATAACTAGGTGAAATAACCTATATGGCAAGCAAGAAATAATAGTGAGTAAAGGATAGAAATCACCGAGAGTAGACATAAAGATGTTTTTCCAAAGTTCCTTCCTTTTGATGGGAACTACGTCTCCGTTGGAGGGGTGGGCGGTACTAAGACCACCATCGCCACAAAAGTCCTCACCCTATTCTCCCGCGCACCCGCCACAAGAAAAGCCCACGATACACTATGCGGTGGCCTTGAAGGCGGCGACCGAAACCTTTACAAACTTGTTGAGTAGACGTCCACAACACTTGGAGTCTCCCAATGCGATCTTGAAGCTTTACAACCAATGCCTGAGCTCCTAGACCGACCTCTTCCGTCTAAGGTTCAAAGAACCCAATAGTAACAAGATCCACAAAGGAAAACAAGGGGGAATCAACTTTGATTTGGTGAAACCCTAGATCTAGATCTCCTCCACCAAATCCCAAAGTATCAAGGATATTGGAGCACTGTGGGGGAGATCTAGGAAAATTCAGCTCAAGAACAACAAAGGAGAGAGATAAAAGAGGAACCTTTTCCATTAGGGAAGAAGGACCCATTTATACCCTGAGATAGAATCTGCATGTTGCTTCCTGTCATGACCGGTACTACCGGACACAGCCACGGCAGTACCAGAAATCACTGGTACTACTGGGATGGTACCGCCTGGTACTATCGAGCGTCACTGGCAAAGGAGGAAACACCTCAAAAGCTACCGGTAGTATCGCCGCACGACTCGATACTACAACCAAGCAGTAGTACCGGATGTGAAGCGGTACTTCCGCACGCAGCAGTAGTGCCGGATGGTGGTACCCGACATATCTAAGGAGGAGCCTCAACCTGCATCCCCTCTCAAATGCGTTTGGTACCTCCAGGCGGTACTACCGGATCCAAGCGCTAGTACCATATGAAATGTACGGTACTACCGATTGGTACTGACTACGAGGGCAACAATAACAGGGACATAATTCACACTCAGTTCTCTACCATTGAGGAAAACCTGGATGGTCCAACTAAATGTCAAGTTGATTCCATCCAAACTTTCCAACACGGCCCCCTCTTGATAGTATGATTTTCCTACGACTTAAATAAAAGACCTATGAAAACTATGTCTTGCTATAGTCCTTTTTGAAGCACAACGAATGACTTGAAAGCATAGAGAGACCGTAACACACTTAGCAAACGATTAGTCCGATACGTGTATAATCATCAAACATCAAAACCACTTAGGGAGGAAAATGACCTTTTAACTATTATAAACTACTTTGAGATATGATAATAAACTCATTTATTATTTGCCTTTAGGACATACCTCCTTTATGTACATATGGTCTGCGGGATCTCCACAAAACCGTCTTGCAACCCCACAGGACATGTTGCTTGAGGTTAGACCGGTTGAAAGCTTCTAGATACAGGTCTCTAGGACCTTGATCGTCAGAGGTTGTCGTGGGCAGGAATCATGGGTTCAGGCCCATGTATTGTGCATCCCTGATACACTATCACCGATAGGAGGTAAAAAACTCGTCCACACATACGACACTTCAACGTGATCTCACCGAGCACCATTAGCATCTGCATGGATGATGATTTTACTCCTTTATTCATTTAATCTCCTAGTCGTTTATGTGAGTTAAACTATTTATTTGTCCTCACAACTATTCATTCATTTGATTTGAATAATTCTTATAATTTGGTTTGAACAATTATTGTAATTTAGATTATTAATGTGTCATGTGATGTATAAACATTCATAAATTTAATATATGTTGCTCTCGTCTGAACTATGTTTTTGCAATATTACGAAATGTGAAAATGTGTTTTGCGGTCTTATTTGGACTCACACAGAATAGATACCGCAAACTGAGATGTAAAACAACATATTCAATCTTACAGTGTAGTTTACAATATCCATTCCACGGAGTCCAAATAAAACCATAAAACATGTTTTCCCGCGAGACATAAATGGTGGGTTATACATGCTGTGTTTTTAGGGATGCTCTAAGAGCACCTCCACTCATGCCCCTAGAACCTCCATGCCACTTTTTCCATCCAAAAATTGGCCTAGCCACGCCTTCAACTCCCTGTTTTCATCTAAATTTGGCCCAAATCCATCTGGCAAATACAGGCCGAACGCAGTGCACTAGGGTTTGTCTTAGGGCGACAGATGAAGCGAAAAGGCGAGCGGGCTCGGGCTATTGGCGACGGAAGTCGATTTCCCTCCTTTTTCTTTTTTGATCCCCTTCCCACCGTATATCCCCAACCAACCCATGAGCTCCCGCATTTCCCCCTAGATCTGCTCCACCATGTCGCCGAAGAAATTCCATGATCCAAGGCTCGCCGATGAGCAGCCATAGACTCCAAAACAGAGGAAGGGGAAAAAAGCCCCCCCCCGACATGACCAACGACAAGTGATTGAAGGATGCAGAGCGTAGAAAGGCCGAAACAGGCCGCCGCAAGAGGGAAAAGAAGGCGATGTCGAAGCAGGAGGCCCTGGCGCGGGTGGAGGAGGAATCCGAGGCGCAGGCGATAGCGATGGTGTCCATGTTCCTGCATTACGACGACCATCACTTCCTCGACATCATGTGGGGCAGCCAGTCGAGCGTCTCCCCGACGGCCTTCTCGTTGTTCTCGCCGGCGCTATTCCAGGAAGGCAGCGTGGTTCTCTCCTTCCTTGGGAGTCCGATGACGAGCTGGGCGGCTTCAACCCCAACGTAGTCTTACCCATGATGTCGTCGGGGCTTCGCCGCCGTCCTCTATCCTTCGCGCCCCGTGGTTCTTCCTCAACGCACCAATTCGGCCTCGCCACCACCCACACCGGCAGTTCGTTCGACGGAATGTCACTGCTAGGGGCCGGGTCTTAGGGGCGGCTGGGAGTTCTTGGGCCCTGGGCCAATTGTTCGCCCAATTCAACGAAACTCAATCCGGATTTTGGCCTGGTGGTTAGCAACCAGTGGAGATGCTCCATGTAGCTTTCGCTTAAACCAAAGAGGAGCCTTCCTGTGCTCAGAACAACATAGGATTTGGGTGGTTCTTGCAATTTACTCGATCCTCTTCCTCGTTTTTCTTCTCTGACCCAAAAGGCAAACCTGATCGAAAAAAAGCTGGGGACAGAACAAATCGAGCGGTCTCACTCATCTCCCTTCCGATTCTTCCCCGTCGTCTTCTTCAATCTTCCTCTCCTTCGCCGAGCCCCCCTGCTTTCCACGCAGCTGCCTCCCTACCCTGACTCCTCTTCCACGACCCCACTGTTCTCCGCCCTGCCAGGTCGTCGTCCCTCCCAATATTTTCTCCCGCTTGCCCCCCACTTGGATCGCTTCTCGGAGATTTTTACCCGCCGCTCGCGTGGAAGAAAAAGGAAAACCCTGATAGCTCCCAGCTCGAGGCGGCGGCGAGCGGCTGCCGAGATCCGTCTCGAAGTAGTTGCGTGAAATTTACCGCTACTGCGTTTAGGCAGAATCACGTTCGAGGAGTTATTGTGCCGACGCGGATCTGCGTGGAACCAAACAAAGGGTGCCCGAATTGGGGAGTTCGGCCGGGAGGGACCAAAAAGGTACGCTCCCAACCTGCCTTACCAAACCGCGTGCCATGGTGGTCCGGCTCTAGGAGCTTTGGCAGCCATGGACCCGCCGTCGTCGTCCATCACGTTCGCGTCCTCCTCGTCCTATCTCTCCAACGGCTCCAGCCCCTGCTCCGTCGCTGCGCTGCCACCGGGGGCGCTGGCGCCGCCGCTGCCCGGAGTGGAGGGATGGGGAGGAGGCGGGGCGAGCAGCAGCGTGGATGCAGTGAGCCTGAATCGGCTCAGCAACAACCTCGAGCGGCTCTTCCTCGACCGCGACCTCGACTGCAGCGACGCCGATGTCGACATGGCGGACGGCGGGCCGCCCATCCCCGTCCACCGCTGCATCCTCGCCGCGCGCAGCCCGTTCTTCTACGAATTCGTCCGCGGAAGCCGCGGTGACGGGCTCCTCTCTGCCTCGGTCGCTGGTGGCAGCGGAGGGGGTGGGGAAGGGACCGGGAGGCCGCAGTACAAGATGGAGCAGCTTGTCCCAGGGGGCCGTGTGGGGCGCGAGGCATTCCTGGAGTTCATGCGCTACCTCTACACGGGCAAGCTCCGGCCGGCACCGCCCGACGTAGTGTCCTGTGCTGATCATGCGTGTCCGCACGACTCGTGCCCGCCGGCCATCAGGTTCGCCGTCGAGCTCATGTACGCGGCGTGGACTTTCAAGATCTCTGATCTCGTCGTGGTGTTCCAGGTGCGGAATCAATGCGTTGGCTGTTAGTATGAGTTATGGTTCCGAATTTTGTATAGAAATGTTATGCTATGATCTTGGCTACACAGATGGCACAAATAAATCGCAATATATCTGGCATGCTAAATTGAAACAGATGAATAACAGTAAATTTATTACTGTAATATTGAGTGAAAGTAAGTCACGGGTTTATTTATTTCTCCATTTCATCATGACCCTTTGTTACTCCGGTGTAGTGTAGTACTAACCAGGGTTAACATGACTTCTACTGCAGCGACGTCTTCTTAACTTTGTTGACAAGACTTTGGCGGAAGATGTCCTACCTATTTTGCAAGTTGCTTTCCACTCAGAGCTTTCTGAAGTGCTCGAAAAATGTGTTCAGAGAATTGCAAGATCAGATCTCGATAATACATCTTTGGATAAGGAACTCCCTCCAGAAGTTGCTGATAGGATAAAAAAGATTCGGCAAAAATCTCCGCCTGATGATGGTTTGGACCCTGTACACGAGAAAAGAGTAAGAAGAATCCACAGGGCACTAGATTCTGACGATGTGGAGCTTGTGAAGTTACTTCTTAATGAGTCTGAAATCACCTTAAATGACGCCAATGCATTGCATTACGCTGCTGCTTACTGCGATTCAAAAGTTGTGTCAGAATTGATAGAATTGGGACTGGCCAACTTGAATTTGAAGAATAGTCGTGGATATACATCACTCCACCTGGCTGCTATGAGGAGAGAACCCGCTATTATTATGTGTCTCCTAAACAAAGGAGCGGCAGCGTCACAATTGACAGATGATGGCCGGCTTGCAAGTAATATTTGTCGGAGGTTAACAAGAGCAAAAGACTACAATGCAAAGATGGAGCAGGGCCAAGAGTCAAATAAAGATAGGATGTGCATTGAGATCCTAGAGAGGGAGATGATGAGGAGTCATATGATAGTGGAAGATTCTGTCACCTCACCTTTATTGGCTGATGATCTTCAGATGAAACTAACCTACCTGGAAAACAGAGGTGAGGTTCCCTTTTATGCATGATAGAATGACACTTGCTACTTGTAGGCAAATCTTTTTCTCAAGACTAAAATGATGCCCCTTTTTTTCCTCCCTCCGGCGCAAATGATAAACTACTTATGTTGTACTTATCTGACACCAAACGTTATTCAACTGTCCCATGTTCTGCGTGGTCATACCATGTTAAATGGATCTATGGTTTCTGCAGTTGCGCTAGCAAGATTCTTCTTCCCTGCTGAAGCGAAGGTTGCCATGCATATTGCGCACGCAGATATCACACCAGAAGTTGGCGGGGTTTCTGTAGCAAGTACTTCTGGTAAACTGAAGGAAGTCGATCTGAACGAAACACCACTATTACAAAACAAAAGGCTCCGTTCGAGGGTGGACTCACTAGTGAAAACAGGTGTGGAGTCAGTTGTTTATCTTTCCATTTGACTTTCGTGACACAATCTCTGTTTGCAAACTGTTAATCTATGAATCAATTTTCTTGACTAGTGATTGCCATCTGGTTACTTCGTCTAGTGCTACAGCGCTGGCAAACTTGTTAGCTGTTAATGCAGTTAGGGACCCTGCAATCTGCATACAAACTTATACCTAAATAATCATTATTTATTAGTATCATCGATGTCTTATTCATGAACCTGTTGATAGCATGTATCCATACACTACAGAACATGACCATGTAAATTCATGTTGCTGTTCTGGTATATGTTCATTGTGCAGCATATGCTGGCTAGCAAGCCTGCTGCTTTCCTATGCACAAGCTCATATCTAAGGATGTATTCACAACTTCTTGTGCATCTTGTCATAGTACTGCCTTGACTGAAGGGGGCAGATGCAGGTTGATGTGATTAGCATTGGTGTCGACTTATCGTGCTTCCCCCTTTACTTCATGATGTGGTATAGTTTCATCAAATGTATGGAGTTACCATCAACATGATGTTTATCTTTCTACCAGTTTGTTCAATAGTATGCAACGATTAATCTATCGAATTCCTTTTTAACTACTCTGACCCCTTGTAAATGTAGGTAAAGTAACCAGTGTCTTGTATTCGCATTGAGCTTGTTCTGTGTACACAAGTAGTCTGGAGATCGTTTTATTATGAGCTATCAATTTCATGAGTTAAACATAATTTGCTTAAGAGTTTGTTTTGCTTTAATACTTCGATGATCATTCATGGATATTTTCATGTGATGCTTGCAGTGGAGCTGGGCCGTCGGTACTTCCCAAACTGCTCGCAGGTGCTAGACAAAATTCTGGAGGACGACTTGTCGGATGGGTTCGACGTGTTCCACCAGCAGAACGGCACCCCTGACGAGCAGAAGGTGAAAAAGATGCGCCTGGGCGAGCTGAAGGAGGACGTGCGCAGGGCATTCAGCAAGGACACAGCCGACAACAGCGTGTACTCGGCCCTGTCATCTAACTCCTCGTCCTCGCCGCCCCAGACGGCCGCGAAGAAGTAGTGGGGGAAGCCGCTGCCGATATTATCGGAACAGAAGACTAAAGAGGGGATCTGATAGGCATCATGTGCATGTATAGTGCTCACAGCGGTGTAAAACTAGATATATTAAAGGAAGGCCCTGAATACTAGAGGATACTTAGTATATATACTGTGCTGGACCCGGAGCGTTGGAGGAGGCTCCCGCTTGCTCGTTGTGAAGAAAGAGGAGGCGCTGATCGACTCCAACGCCATGCGCGCAGCATGCTGGTCTTTGTTTCATATATCTATATATATAGCTGCAAAATAGTTATTTGTTCAATACTAGGGAGTAGCAGCAGTGGTTCTTGAGGCTGTAGAGGAGTTGGAACTTCATGTGTAAGTGAAAGGAGACACTTTGCTCATTGTCGATTTGTTATTATCAATACATAGTTGGTTTCCTTGGCTCAAATTCCACAGAAGAGGATATGGAGCTCAGAAGTTTTTGTAGCACGTACAGCCTGGTCATCTGCCGTCGCCGTGAACCCCGCTGGTCCGCTGGGCGTTTCTCACTTGGCAGTATCAAGGGGGCATGACGAGAAACAAAAAATGGTAAAATCAGGAAGGTTTCACGGGATTCAACCTGTCAGCCAGGTCCCAGGTGGCCAACTTCCGCAGAACACAGTCTGCACTTTATGAAGTATCTGACGACGATTACGATTGCAAACCAAGTTGTGCAACATCCTTTTCCGTACAGAGGAAGTATGAATTATGAATTTCCGTTAAAACTGTGCTTCTAGGCCTTGTGCCTCTAGCAATTTCATCCTTGGAGATGTGCTCCGAACATCTCCTCCAAGCCATCGATCCAGCGGTGATTGTTTTCTCTAAAACTAGAGGCTTTTTTTATATACAGTAGAAGCAGGACAGCGTAAGAATTCCGAAAATTCGTCCGGGATCGAACTTCGGTTGGTGGGATGTGCCAACTATGACCCAATCATTAGTCTGCTGTCCGTTCTCTCTCGGTGATTATTTTTTCGCAGCATATCTCTGACTCTGAGCTCACGCTCACGGCGATCTTCTGGAACTTCTGAACTGCCGGTGCCGGGTAAGTCTTCTGAAACGCCGACAAGAATTTAACGCCACACGTTTTGTTTGATTGAACCACAAACAAAACCCATCGATATCTGGGTCACCAACTGTTCTTCTCAAGAAAAAAATACTTGGGTTGCCAAATCGACACACAGACCACAACCAGCAAGAGAAAAGCTGTTAATAATGCAGGATGGATGAATGGTCATGCAGGTACATTCAGATCCAACTAGTTTCAGTTACACGTCTGTCTTCAGAGAATTAAATGCTAATGTGCAAAAGAAGCAATGAATGGATGGACATAAACGTCACAAGGTGACCCTCACATGTCATTTTTTTTGGAAATGGCAAAATAGATACTAGATGCTTTTCATTCTCCACACAGGCGTCCCTTGCAGAGATGGTTTTCGACGAAACCGTGTGCTTCGAGGTGGACAATGCCACTATCCTAATAATACCAATTTTGAGACGGAGGGAGCATAAGAATCATGGTTCTGCCATAGAGAAGAGACAATATTAATGAACTAGGGGATTCAACGGATGGTGCTTAAGAATAACGTTTCCAGACCAGAGGGCAGGTGGCATGCTGCTGTGACTGTGAAACCAAAGATAAGGTCCCTGCGCTATGAAGGGGACTGCTGAGTCATAAAGCTGCAGAGCACATGCTCCAGCCTTTTCATGGTTGGGCTTAATCGGAAGCAAGCCAAAGCCAACAGGACAAGAACAGAAAAAGGGTTTCTTGCAAGGCATTGCTCTAGCACTCCATTCTCCACACCCCAACAGGCGAGAGAGAGGCTCTGCTCTAGCACTCCATTCCCCACACCCACAGGCGCAAGAGGCACCCTCCCCACACACAGAGGGAGGAAGGAAGAGGAAGGGGAGCAGAACAAGTCATGGAGAGCAAGCACGGCGACCAGGTATGTCTGCTGCTCAGTCCCTCCTCCACTTCCTGATGATCTGAACCAAGATTAAGAATTTAGACGGAGAGTGAAGAGCCTAAGCTATTCTACTTTCTATTCCTATGGTGGTCACATCAAGATCAAATCTGCTATAGAGAATTCCCTTCTTGATATCTGGGCAGGTTTAATACTGATAACACGAAATCACCTCCAACCCCTAGTCCTAAAATACCTTTATTCAACTGCGTTCTCCAAGTAAGGAGCAAATTATAACTTATACTGGGCAAACTCTAACTGTAAACATAGTATTAACAACAATACAAAAGAACCACAGGACCTGCTATTTTCTGGGCTCCGCGAGAAATCTATCTCTGGACCTGTTACGTAAGTTATTTCCAAGCAAAATTACATTATATCACCACCTGAATTCCTATCTTTTGCCCATCTGCTGCAAAGGCAAAGGTAAAGGCAAAACTCGGCATGATGCACTCAAAGGTCATCTGCTGCAAGCTCTACGTTTCTGAAAGCCAAAATGCCATGGTTGTTGATGCACTCAGTCGCATAGGCCAGAAAGACCCTGAGGTGAGTTTACTCAGCAAGTTCGAGGATGAGTACTACAACCGTGTCCGCTACACGCTCGTCTCCTATATCACCGGCGACAGCTCAACTGGTGAAGTTGTATTTAGCCCAATCAGGAAAGTGTTGTTGGCAATGATCGAGGCTGCATTTTCAGCCATAAATCTCGAATTTCACTGTGGAACTCATCCAAGGATTGGTGTCGTTGATGACATCTCATTCCATCCCTTGAGTCAAGCAGCCACAATGGAGGATGCTGCTCAGCTGGCTAAGCTGGTGGCCTCTGATATTGGCAATGGCTTGCAAGGTGTGTTAACTTCAACAGCATTTTTCTATAACTAGCTGGTAAAATGATATGCTATATAAACATTTTGATTTTCTTCCTTGCCGATTCACTATGCAGTCCCGGTGTTCCTGTATGCGGCAGCACACCCCAGCGGCAAGAGTGTTAGTGCAGTACGACGTGAGCTCGGCTACTACAGGCCAAATCACAAGGACATCCAATGGGCAGGTCAGGTGCTCCCTGACACTCTGCCAATGAAGCCAGATGTGGGCCCAACCCATGTTTCTCGTGAAAGAGGTGCCACAATGGTCGGAGCTAAACCTTTTGTTGAGAGCTATAATGTGCCAATACTTTGTAAGGATGTCCCAACCGTGAGGAGGATCACCCGAAGAGTGACTGGACGAAGCGGAGGGTTCCCGACAGTACAAGCACTTGCCCTTTTCCATGGCGACAATTGCACTGAGATTGCATGCTTGCTTGATCCAGATCATGTTGGTGCCGATCAAGTTCAGTGGCTGGTGGAGCAGATTGCAGAGGAGCAAGGACTTGAAGTTGACAAGGGTTATTTCACCGACCTGTCCAGGGATATAATGCTAGAAAGGTACTTCAAGATGGTTTCTTCTGCTGATTGACATGTGCATTGTAATCATGCATGTCTGCACTTCCATGTATGGTTCTGCTTAAACTGCTGTGCCAACTAGCATTCAGGACCATTAACCAATTCTTACATTTTGTATATAGAAGTTCTATCTGTGCTGGCGTGAAAAATTCACCATACTAATCTTTCAAAAAAGGCGCATAGCACTGTTATTCACCGCAAATAGACCTTTCTTTCACACAACTATGTTGCCAGAATAGAAATTACTGCTAGTTATTAATGGTTTATCTATAAGGCAAAACTATTCTTGCTTGTCCCCTTGTGAAAGGTCACCGAATTCTCTTCATACAGTCATACTTCAGTACAGAAATTCCAGGGTGTCTAGTATATTTCATTCATAAGATCTCGTTTCGAATTTGTCAGAGACACAATAGCAGCTAAATGTCCTTTGCTGAATTCTAAAGCATATATTGGAATTCATCATACTCCCTAAATAGGTGAATGTTCTAGCCGTTCCTGAAATAAAATGCACAAAACTATTTTGCAGGAAAGACAACAAACTGTAAGGTACAGCAAAAGACGATGTACCAAGACAAATGGGAAACAAACAAGGTAAAAGGGAGAAGCACCTCAAAGACATAATTTCCAACCTTAAAGCACCCAATAACTGTGTGGTACGGTGGTTGTTCAAGAAAAAAATCAGTGAATAAAGATCATCATCGGTTGAATGCGAAATTGCAACGAGAAAGATTATATTCAAAATGGTCTTTAAATTTCACTCAAAACAGCCTTGTGGAGATGTAATGAACTGACAGTAGATTATCTCTATTCTGTTACACAGGAATGCAATTTTTTAATAGACCTCCGAAACATATAATGGTTAGAATATGTTCTCAGAAGGAAGAATATTTGGACAGGTTAGAGACTTTTTTATTTGCGAGAACAGGTTAGAGACTTTAACTAACGGAGTCTTAGTCTTTTGTTCTCTAACCCTCCTCCAAGCCCTCGCATCTATTTTTCGGTTGAAGCCAAGTATCCCAAAATTGAAACACTTTAAGTAGGAGGACCCAATAACCACTGAAACCTAGTTCTTGTTTTTCAGGGGACTGAGCAAAAAAAACTAGTGAAAGGGGAGAATTTAAATGAAGGTTCTTTCTATTTTTCAAGCAAGAAGAAAAGCTTGAGGGTTTCCCGGCTTCCGTACCAGCCTGTTTTTGGCTTCCCGGGCAAGGCTGACCTTCTAGCGGGTTACCAAACTTACTGACAGAGTAAACTCAAATTCATCGTCGTAGTTCTTTTTGTGGTGATCGTCAAGCTCATGTTGCTCTAATAAGAGCGTCTTCACCGGCACCCCCGACCCGGCTCCCAACCAAGCTGTGTGTGTGGGTGGGTGGGTGGGTGTGTGTGTGTGTGGGGGGCAAATCGCTGCATCAGCGGCCTCCAATCGGTGCCGGCAGTTTGGGCCTGCACCGGCGGCCGACAACCAGTGGCCGGGGCAACACACGCCACGTCGGACACCGCGCCCATTCGCGTTGGGCCTAGTTGGCAGTCACTCAACAAGGACGGTCAAAGTTATTTATGACTTTACGTCATTCCCGTACACCCCCGTGTGGTTCTTCGCCGGTTTCAGATGCCGCCACGCGTGTGATGGCTCGTCTCCCAACATGCTAGAGTAAATGGCGTGGTTGTTGTTCGGCCTACCCGCGGCACCCATAAAAGGGCGCACACCCACCCATTCCCCATCCTCCCTCTCCTCATCCACTCTCCACCAGGGACGAACCATGCCACGCAACGACCACGAGGTTGGTAGTAGCAGGAGTGGAAGCGCGAGGACACACAACCTAAGCCTTGACGAGGCGACGGTGCTCTACCAGGCGAACCTCCTCGTGCCACTGGACTGGCGTCTGCCCGGCGGCTGGAACATCACACACCCCATGATGGCAACGCCATCCTGCACACCCCACCCCCGACGACCTCTGGGAGGTCATCGACTACCACCGGTCCATGCTGTCGGCGATCAACCAGCAAGACCCCCATTGGCTGGACGAGGGCTACTGGGCCGGGATCCTCCACTAGGAGCGCGAGGATGCGGTGCCCTACGCGGGCCATTCAGTAGGGAAGGCTGCCACACCTACTGGGACGGCATCGACGTTGACGAGGTCCTTATCCGGTGTGGCTACCGCCCTCGTCACGGACGCCCACACTGCCATTCCTTCTTCAGCGGGCAACAGGTGACGGTGCCGGTGCCACCGCCATCTCCTCCTGGGCATCGTGGTGTGACATGGACGCAGCCGCCGCGCCGGGCTTGCGACATCACCTTCCGCCCCGTGGCGCCACCGCCATGGCCGTCATGCATCGGCGAGCGCATGTACCAGGATGTCCTCAGGGCCTAGGAAGAGGAGTTGGCGGCCTCCAGCGTCGACCAGGAGGTGAAGGAGGAGGGTGTGCTCCTCATGCCGTCGGGCCTCACCGAGGAGGTGGCGCTTGAGCTCGCCATGCGTTGCGTAGCAAGCGCTGGAGGAGGAGGCGCTCTAGGTCGGCACATTCCAGGCGTTGCAAGCCTCCGTGGTCACGCCTCCACCACCGCCGGTGCAGGCGGCGCTGCCTCCTTCTCCGCCGCCACTCATCCAACACCACCCCCATTAGGGGGCATTCCGCTGGCAGGTGCCGGACTGGGTCAACCTCGCCTCCGACGACAAAGAGTAGGACGCAGCGATGCGAACCCTAGAGTCACATCATAGTAGTAGTTTATCTAAATTTCACTCAAACATTATAAATTCCTGTGAATTTGAATGAAATTTATTTATATTATCTTTTTAAAATTTTGGGATGTCCGTGTGGGTTCTGTGAATTTGAATGAAATTTCTTTATATTATCTTTTTAAAATTTTGGGATGTCCGTGTGGGACGGCCTCCCCAAACTGCTTGGGCAGCGCGTTTGCCGGCTACCCGTTGGAGGAAGGGGCACCGGTGGAGATGCTTTAAGCTCACCATATCCAGAGTGACAACCAAATACCTTTGCTTTGCATCAGCCCAGAGTCGGAAAAAAAATCTTGCCGCAGGGCCGGAAGACGAGAAATGCCTCTAGCTACCAAACGCCCCTCTGCGTGTGTGCTCAGCTGGTAGGCTTTGGTACCCCTGTGCAGCCCGGCACAACTTCAACGACCAATGCCGCCATTTCTTCCTCCTCATCCAACCGCATGCGCGCCCAAGTCTACCTCCCGCCCCGCCCCGCCTGCGGCCTGCTCGACGCTATTCCTCGGCGGAACACGAAGTCGGAACCGCGCCGAAGCTTCCGCCAAGGCGGCCGAATCACCACTCCGTGCTCGTCATACACCATGTCCGCGGTCTGCCGCCCACGACCTCATCGCCGACGCCCCCACGCCGCGCGTATTCTCCGCGCTATTCAAGGTCGCTTCGTCCGCCACTTCCCCCTACCTGGGCGCGCAGCTTCACGCGCAGGCGGTGGTGCGTGGCTTCTTGGGCGACGGGGATAACACCATCCTCTACACCGCTATCCTCAACTTCTACGCCTCATGCCGGGAGCCCGACCTCGCGCGGCAGGTGTTCGACGCAATGGCACGCAGGAACGCCGTTACCTGGAACGCGCTCATCAAGGGATACGCGCAGGCGGGTCGACGTGAGGAGGCGCTGAAATTCTTCTGCGACATGAGGAGACAAGGCCACGTCGCTCCGGACAAGTACACCTTCCCGGCGTTGCTGTCTGGTATTGGCAGGGAGCACTGTGGAGGCTGCATGCAGGATCTCGGGGGAGCCGTGCACGCGCAAGTCATCAAATCCGGGCTGCACAATGATCCGTTTGTGGGTGCTTCACTTGTTTCTATGTATGCGGCTATAGGGGCACTGGAAGATGTGCAGCTCGTCTTTGATGATGTGGATACTTTGGACCCGGTTGTCTGGTCTTCTATGATATCTGCCTATGTCAACTGCAAGGAGGAAGAAGGTGCCCTCATTACATTCTACAATATGTTGTGCCGAGATATTAAGCCGAGACAGTTTGTGTACTCTAGTCTGTTTGCCATCTGTGGGAGCATGTCATTGCTGGAGATGGGCAGACAAGTTCATGCCCACAGCCTGAAGAACATCACTGACAAGGATGCTGCGATGACAAATGCACTTTTAACCATGTACTCAGATTGTGGATGCATTAATTATGCATGGAGAGTCTTCAGTTCAAACAACATTGTGGATGTAATATCATACAATTCGATGATTTTGGCTCTTGGGCAGCACGGCAACCCGAAAGAAGCAATTGAACTTTTCAGGCAGATGAAGTTTTCTGGTCTGGTACCTGATGAGGTCACCTTACTGAATCTGCTTTCTGCTTTCAACCATGCTGGTCTTGTTCACGAAGGCTTACATATCTTTGGTTACATGTTGGAAACAGAAGACATAAAACCAACATATGAACACTATGCCTGTGTAATTGACATGCTGGCTCGATCTGGAGAAATCAAGGAAGCCATGAAAACGATTATCGAAATGCCATTTGAAGCCGAAACACCATTATGGAGGATTGTTCTTGGTGCTTGTAGCAAACACCGTGATATTGAAACTGGCTTAAAGATTGCAGAAATGCTATTTGAGATGGAGCCTTATGAAGCCACAAATTATATACTACTTGGTAATATCTACACAAGATTAGGAAGGTGGACAGAAGCAGAAAACATTAGAAGTGTGATGGACAAGAGAGGTATATATAGCTATGATGCATTTAGCTGGATTGAAATGGGAAGAATGACACATAGATTTGGTGTTGCTGACCGTTCACACCCCATCTCCGAGGAGATATATAGGAATTTGGATAGGTTGATAGGCAGTATCAAGGCTGCAGGTTATGTGCCTGATGTCAGTTTTGCTGCACACAACATAGAAAAAGACAGGAGAGAAGAGTCACTACATTATCATTGTGAAAAACTGGCCTTTGCTTTTGGGGATTTAGCTTCTTCTTCTGGCGACACTCTCCGCATCATGAAGAACCTTCGTGTTTGTGGTGATTGCCATTCCGCATACAAATACTTCTCCCTCATCACAGGAAGAAAAATAATACTGAGAGACAACCACAGGTTTCATCATTTCAATAACGGGGCTTGTTCATGTGGTGACTATTGGTGATGAAACAATAAATTATTCTGTCATTCTCCAGTTATGCATCATAACATTGATACGATTATCTAGCATTTCCTAGTACACAATGGAAGTTTAGTATGTTTTGAGGCTTCATTCTACAGATTACTCAAAAGCTCCTCAATACTCAGACTAAACACCCCATTTCTGGGTTTAACCATTCCTACAATGTTGACTTGACATGGTCCAGAGGAAGTTACAACCTTAGGACCTTCTTGGTCCCATCACCAGACACCTTGATCATTTAAATAATGTTTCCAGAGTCCAAACGTTGTGCCTGCAAGGTCTTTAATTTCAGAAATTTTGGCTCAGATACAATGCTGAGTTTCTTGTACTAACGATTTCACTTAAACTTGTAAGATTTTGACAAAAGGGGATAACCAGCTCCTACTTTTTTTTGTGAGGAACCTGCTAATAGGTTAATACTACGTATCAGGAGCCCATTTTTCATGATCATGCAAGTCACATGAAACTGTGGCCTTGTGTTTACTACTCCAAAATAAACATAAGGCTGGGCACCAGTTATATCATGCAGACGCACCAAATCTTTTGGTAAGATTTAGGGTGATGCGTTTCAGCTTCAGTTTCTCTCTTTTTCAGAATATAAGCTTGTGGCTCCTAGAGAAATTGGTGTTCTTGTCTATATGTAATGCCCATTTTTATATGGGGGGCTGCATTTTCAGAACATTGATACAATTTCCACTGGTTCTCTTCGTTTTTGTCAAGTGAAAAAGATAAGATTCTTCACATTGTAAGTTGGAATCTACATTGTTTTTACGAGTAATGCTACAGCTACAGATGGTTTGTTACGGAAATGTCTTACAGATCATGATGCGACACAGTAACAATCAGAATGTGGCCTGATTTTTCAGGAAGGATAAAAAGTTCAACCAATCCAATCACTACACGTCAGTCGAAGTCCAGCATTACTGGTGTTTTTACTCTTCTGGATTTATCTTGTATACTTTTACCGTGATCTTAAGTTTTTGGTTCCTTCAGCCAGTTCGAAATCAATAAGCTGTTGCACATTACTCATCAATAATGACCTTTCAGTTTCCATCCTATAGATGTTTGTCTAGGTGTTATCTTCAAACTTCCATTTGTACACCCTGGAAGGAATTTTCAGTGGCATTTTCAGGAGTAGAGGACCCGCTAGTGCTATTATTGAATCTATCACTTCAAACAAAGTTACCATGCAAGTAAAGAGATGTTATCTACTCCCTCCGTTTTAAAATATAAGATGTTTTAGATTTATGAAGAAAATAAATCTAGACTTTTTTAGTGTTAAGTGAACCTACGTACTAAAACAAGTCTAGATACATTTGCTTCACAAAGCTAAAACATCTTATATTTTGAAACGGAGGGAGTAGATTTGATCTAAGTTGACAAGCCTAAGATGATTTTGTGCATTTCGTACGGTGTGGACATTGGAATTGATCCATGGAGATAAAACACTTCTATTAGTTTTCTTTGCTTTCATTTTATCCCTGTTGTTTGATACTTGCAGGAGAACAAAACAATGTCAAGTGTCCAAGGCTGTCAATCAGATTTGAAATTCGGCAGAAGTCAGGTGATAATATCATCAGTCATATAAAATCTGCCTCACTGTTTTAACCTGTTATCTGTATTGTGTAATAAACATGCACTTAGGATTCCAAGTCTAAACGCTTATATTTTTTTTGAAAAATCAAACCACGGAAAGTTTGACCAAACTTAAAAAAAAACTATCAAGAACTATTATATTATATAGATACCATGTGAAAATATGCTTCATGATGTATGGAAGGGTATGAATATTAATATTTTTCTTTAAAAACCTAGTTAAACTTGAGGTAGTTTGACTTTTTAAAAAATAGGCGTTTAAGCCTTGAAATGGAGGTAGTACACATTTGAGAAGAATAACTGTAAAATATACTCATGCAAGTACATTATAGCGCTATTTTTGTCAACATGTTGGTCCAAATATCTAGGGCAAGTGAATTAAGATCTTTTAACTTCTTGTACTCGTACGAGGATCTGATCTAATTATGAGACGTGATTTCTTATTAGTATGAAGTTGTATTAGCTATACCACACCCACATGTCATACCTACAGTTTTCTTTTATGCAGAAATGTGCAATAAAATACATGTCGGTTGGCATAAAGGAAAGTTGCCTTGTCATTTAAGGTGTGGCGTGTGGCTAGCATAATCAATAATGTTAAATTGGGATTTCTATTTTCATGTCTTCGGTTCCTTAGTTGTATTTATTTTTTTCCAGCCGTTTAGCTTTTGCTTACTTTTGCCTAGCTTCTATTATAAAACTCTCGCACGGTACGTCAGTCTTGCCGTTAGATGCTGACAAGTGAGGCCGCGTTCAGTCGGGTCCCGTAGTGAACCCTCGCCGTTACATGTTGATAAGTAGGGCTGCGGTATATCAGGTCCATAGTGGACCCTTACCGTTACATGCTGACAAGTGGGGTCGCGGTAAGTTGGTTCCCATGGTGGACACCTCTCTCCACTTATCCAGATCAACATTAGACCCACAGCTTATCCACGTGAGAGTCGGACCCACAGCTTATCCACGTGAGCCAGCTCCGTGCCCGCGCCCTTGCCGTTGCCTCCCCTTTCTTCTTCTCCGGCGATGGCGGCCCTTTGTCGAGCTTCACTCTGGCCTCCGGTTCGTCCTGACCGCAGTATGATGTCGTCTCATTGACCTGTATGAAGGATGACAATGGCAACCATGCGCAGAGAAGGTTAGATCTCGCACCAAATGTTCCGATTAGACGAGGGTGCTTGCTATGGAGAATGCCGACGGCGAGCCGTTCCGATGATTTAATTGGTTTATCGAGTTAATGTCTCGGCTGCAATCAAGTGAAAGAGTGTTTATAATTAAAAATTAGGGAGGGACATGGATGTATAATAAATAAGAAAATGACACAACTCTTGAAAACTTTCAAATTAAAAAAATTATACAACTCTTAATGTACAAGAGTGTTTATAATTGACACAACTCTTGAACACTTTCAAATTAAAAAAAGATATACAACTCTTAATTATAAGAGTGTTTATAATTGACACAACTCTTAAACACTTTCAAATTAAAAAATTATACAACTCTTAATGCAAAAGAGTGTTTATAATTGACACAACTCTTAAACATTTTCAAATTAAAAAAATATACAACTCTTAATGTAAAAGAGTGTTTATAACTGACACAATTGTTGAACACTTTCAAATTAAAAAAATTATATAGCTCTTAAAGAGTGTTTATACTTGACACAACTCTTGAACACTTTCAAATTAAAAAAAAATTATGCAGCTCTTAATGTAAAAGTGTGTTTAGAATTGACACAACTCTTGAGCACAACTCTTGAACACTTTCAAATTAAAAAAATTATGCAGCTCTTAATGTAAAAGAGTGTTTATAATTGACACAACTCTTGAACACAACTTTTGAACACTTTCAAATTAAAAAAATTATACAACTCTTAATGTAAAAAAATATTTATAATTGAAACAACTCTTGAACACTTTGAAATTGAAAAAATTATACAACTCTTAATATAAAAGAGTGTTTATAATTGATACACACTTTCAAATTGAAAAAAATATACATTAATGTAAAAGAGTGTTTATAATTGACACAATTCTTGAACACTTTCAAATTAATTTTTTTATAAAACTCTTAATGTAAAAGAGTGTTTATAATTGACTCAACTCTTGAACACTTTCAAATTGAAAAAATTATACAACTCTTAATGTAAAAGTGTTTATAATTGACACAACTCTTGAACACTTACAAATTATAGCGTCCTAAGAAAATCTTGAGAGTTTACCATTTTTAGAGCGTGAAAAGTGATCCCTAAACTTGCGTATACGAAAATTATAAACCTTTGAACACTGTGAAATCGCACTTAATATGTGATAATGATGTGATAACAAAATTTAAGAGATTATCATTTTCATAGAATGTAATGCATAAAGTTGCATATGGCAAAAATTATACACCTTTGAACTCTTTGAAATCGCACTTAGGACATGATAATGTTGTGCTAATAAAATCCTGCTTATTTATCATTTTCATGGAATGAAATATAATGCAAAAATTATACACCTTTGAACACTTTCCTTTTAAATTATATTCAAAATCATTTGTTTATGGAGTTAAAGCATCGGTGGAAAACTCGTTATTTTGCATGGATAGAGGGTGCCCCCGACAGATACAGGGGTTATCATGTTCGCTAGATCATAGAGGATCAATCAGAGGATCAACAGTTGGTGGATACGATCCACGTGACAACTGTCTCGACCAATCAGAGCTTAGCGGCCAAGATGAGCACACGTGTGAGAGTTGTGACTAAGAGAGAGGGGAAAACCGAGTAGAATTTAAAAAACAAAGGAAAAACTGAGTAGAACTTAAAAACCAAGGGCAAATTGACAAGGGGGTTCAAATAGAAAATATAAAGATATTTAAAAATGGAAAATGCTTCTTTTATACAATAAAATACATATTTGCATACATAAAACTATTTGCAATTCAAATATATATCAGTTTGACAATTATTGTCTCATTCAGACAAATTATGTTTTGGGGAGGGATGTTTTCGAAAGAGGCTTGAGTAGAAAGTCATGAACCTTCATAGATAGTAGGTGATTTGAGAACTGGTGATTTAGGTTAAAACTTGATTTATATACATTTCTTATGGTGGCAGGTCACATAATAAGACTCCCTGGGTAGATGCCACTATGTTTTGATCTTTTTGAATTTGTTGTGCTAAAATGACTCGATTAGCTAGCTAAAACTCATTCGTTGACTCTCTGTTGAACAGCCACCGGAGGATAAAAGTGAGCATATTGCACATGGCAGTGTTAGTACTAGAGGGAAAAACTGAGTACAACCAAACTGCCAGTGTTACACTCGAGGGTATAACTGAGCACAACCAAGTGGCCAAGGTTAGACACGAGGGGGAAAACGTGACACACGGTATGCGTGTCGCGGTGCACGGGGCGGTAGCGGATGCGTGTGGCCGTGCACGGTGTTACGCGGTGCACAATGGTGCAACAAAATGTCTCCTCCCTTCACCTTTATAGAGGCCTCCTCACTCTCACTCATCACTCGCTCACTCACTCATGCAACCATCTCCACTGTCCCATCACCTTCTGCAAACCCCCAATAAAACCCCCAACCACGCCGGCTATGGAGAAGAACGGCGCGGTGGCCATCGTCGCCTCCAAGGCCGCCGACGAGGAGGCCCTCGTCCCCGTACAGGACCCTGTTGAGGCATCGAAGGCAGCCGCCGTCCCCGTCCAGACCCCCGTCTTCGCTTCAGGCCCCCGCCGTCCTCCGGCAGATCCCGCGCCCCTACGGGGACAACGATTACATCAGGCCGGAGAACCCCTACGACACCAGCTTAGCCGACCCATGGTCGGAGGTAACTAGGGGTTTCTCCCCTTCCTTTGTTCTTCCCCCATTCCCATCGTTGGATGCTAGATCGTGTGTTATTAGGGCTCGACTGTTCGTATTTTCAATCGTTGGATGTTAGGTATTTTTTATAGTAGCTAATCCTCTTGTGTTAGATCTCGTATTTTGATGAATGCCCCTAGTTGGGATCAATACTAGCATCGATCTGTAGTTGGGATCAGTATTCGATTTGGTTAGAGATTTGGGGATTGGGGAATAATCAGGGGATCTCAATCGGTTAATTTATGCAAGTAATCAATCCCGATAATCACGGTATCTCAATCATGTCCTTATTGCACTCTACTATATTTTCCAACAGGTGGATAACAGCGATGTCTGCAGCGACGATGAGTCCACGGACACCAAGGTTCGTCAGGTGCTGAGGAGGCTGAAGTTTGGCCAGTACAACAACTTCTTCGCCGACGACGTCTACAGGTTCCCCTTCTGCACCAGGAGCCTCGCCACCGACTTCAACTCCCTCGTGAGGCATGACGAGGACATGAAGACATGCGGCCTGTTAAAGAACGTCCACGCCTTCAGAGCCAAGCACTAGGCGCTTGGTTTTCACCTTCGCAACCTCCAGAAGGTGGCCATCGAGGAGGGTCGCATGACCCGATCAAGCCCAAGGCGCCCAAGGTCAGGGGACTAGGCAACAAGAAGTGGAGGAAGCGCCAAAGGGAGGAGGCGGAGGCCCTCCTAGCAAAGGCCATGAGGGGCCGCTGATCTTGTGTTGATGTTGTTGCTATAAAGCAGCTCCTTTCTTGTCTTTGTGGAAATTGTCCGTTGCTGCTGCTGAGCAGCCTAATTGTCAAACCTCGTTTAAGTACCGTAGTATATATATCCTATATTAGCTACTTTATCTACATCTGCTCTTTTTACATATCCTATATTAGCTGCTTTATCTACATGTGCTCTGTTTATCTACATATTTATGGTGGTGGTTAGATTTTATGCTCTAGATTTGCTACCAGATTAGGAAAAAACGAGGGCCAAAAGGAACCATGAATGAAGAGAGAAGCTGCTCTAGATTCACTGCCTTTTTGGGAAAAAAATAACACCACTGTTAGCGACATAAATAGGAAAAGACGCTCTTAAAAAGGCCAATCATAAAAATAACAAAAAAGAAATCTTCCAATTTAGGCAACAGGGCACACGTAACTACCAAACGTGCCCTGGTCCCACACCACATCCCCCAAACCGCGTTCCCAACACGTCGTCCCCACGCAGTCCAACATGGGGGTCCTACTACGGAACTCGAGTGAACGTGGCCCCACTTGTCACACGTAACGGGGGGTCCTACTTGTCAGCACGTAACAACGAGGGTACACTATGAGACCCACCTGAATGTGGCCCCACTTGTCAGCACGTAACAGCGAGGGTCCACTAACGGGACCCGACAGAGAGCGAGTTTTAGACCGATGCGAGAGTTTCGGACAAGTAGCTGGGTAAAAGTGAGGAAAAGTTAAGCGCCTAGGGAAAACTGAGTGCAACTAATGAACCAGGGACACGAAAATAGAAATCCCTATTAAGTTTATCACCATCATACTGGCAAAGAATTGCTTCAATATCTTCATGGCTAGCCTCACAGAAAAGTTTAAATGATTTCTTCCAATTAGGGGTAAGAAGAGCTTGCTTTAATATATTGAAAATATTAAGACAACTTTCATCAAAAATAAAGGCAACGTACTTCTGTAGAAGGTTAGTTAGAGGTCTAGCAGTTTTAGAGAAATTCTTAAAAAATCTTCTATAAAACCTAACGTAGCCTAAGAAACTCCTAATACCTTTTATGTCTCGGGGAGGGGGAAGCCTTTATATTGCTTTAATTTTTGCTTTATCAACTTTTATACCTTTACTTGAAATTTTGTGACCAAGCACTATACATTCTTGAACCATAAAGTGACATTTTTCCCAATTCAAGACTAGGTTAGTATCCTTACATCTTTGCAAGACTTTATGAAGATTATGAAGACACTGATTAAATAAAGTTCTATAAACAGAAAAATTGTCCATGAACACTTCCATAATACTTTAAACATAGTTAGCAAATATAGCAGTCATGCATCTTTGAAAGGTAGCAGGGGCATTGCAAAGACCAAAAGGCATACGGTGATAAGCATATAACCCATAAGAAAAAGTGAAGGTTGTTTTAAGTTGATCATCCAGGTGGAAAACAATTTGAGAAAATCCAGAGTAACCTTCTAAATAGTAAAAATGAGAATGCATGGTGAGCCTCTCTAAAGTTTGATCTATAAATGGTAAAGGGTAATGATCCTTTCTTGTCTCCTTATTAATTTTTTTATAATCAATGAACATCCTATGACCAATAATGGTTCTAGTCGGTATCGACTCATTGTGTTTGTTTTGAACAACGGTAAACCCTCCTTTATTAGGAACGCAGTGAATATGACTTACCCAATCATTTTCCTCCACATGAAAGATAATTCTTGCATCTAATAGACGTATTACTTCCTTTCCCACCTCTTTTTCATTTGAGGTTTTAATCATCTCTAGAAGTCTACAACAAGTTGAGCTCCTTCTTCCATAAATATTCTATGAGTGGCTATTGAGTGACTAATCCCCTTCAAGTCACTCATCGAATACACAAGAGCATTCTGATGCATTCTGAGAACCATTATCAAAATTTTCTCTTCTCTTTCTGCAAGGTTAGAACTTATAATAACAGGAAAGTTATTGTTAGCTTCATCAAGAAACCTATATTTTAACCCTTTTGGTAAGGTTTTGAGCATAGGAGGTGGAGGTGCCTCATTCCCTTATCTTATAGGTTCTTCATAATTTTTATTTATCTCTGGATCCACCTCAGGTGTGGAGTCAAGATACTCATCCATTTCAAGTTTATCAATACCTTGAGTAATATTATCATTAGCAACTGAACTCCTTGCTAAATCATCATCGAGAGTTTCAATGACTATAGAGGCAAGATTAATTATATTACCTTTTTCTTGTCCATACTCATATTCCTAAATCCTCAATAGCAGGTTTATGTTGGAATTTTGAGAAATGAAATTTCATTTTCTCTTCACCGAACTTGAGAGATATAGTTTTTCTCTTGCAATCAATGTTTGCTCCTGCATTGTTTAAGAAAGTTCTTCCAAAAATAATTGGATAATAAACATCAGTAGGCATGTCAACAAGTGATGACCCACAAGTATAAGGGATTGCAACAGTCTTCGAGGGTAGTATTACCCAATTTATTGATTCGACACAAGGGGAGCCAAAGAATACTTGTAAGCCTTAACAACTGAGTTGTCAATTCAGCTGCACCTGGAAATAGTTCTTACTCACAGAAGTTTACCAGTAGCAACAGTTTGTATTAGCAACAGCAACAGTAAAACAAGAGCAACAGTAACAGTAGCAACAAACAGTAGGATATGAGTGCGGTAGGCACATGGATGGATGGACGGGCGTTGCATGGACAAGTCTAAACATGTAACTTTAAGATCTAGGGCAATTGCAGATAAATAAGAATAAGCATCCAAGTACTAAACAATCATAGGCATGTGCTCCAAATATAGTCATGCGTGCTCGCAATGAGAACTTGCACAATATCTTTTGTCCTGCCAGCCCGTTGTAGCGGGGCCTCTAGGGAACTACTGGCAATTAAGGTGATCCTTTTAATAGAGCACCGGAGCAAAGCATTAACACTCCGTGAACACATGTGATCCTCACATCACAGCCATCCCCTCCGGTTGTCCCAATTTCTGTCACTTCGGGGCCTTTGGATCCGTACAATGATATGTATACACAACTTGTAGATAAGATCACAAACAATATTATCATAATGATTCAATAATAAGTTTAGATCTGAGATCATGGCACTCGGGCCCTAGTGACAAGCATTAAGCACAACAAGTTGCAACAAAGTCAAATAACACTAATAGAGATACTAGGCACTATGCTCTAACAATCTTATTCGATTACATGATAGAACTCATCCAATCCCTACCATACCCATAGCCTACAGTTGGGGATTACTCACTCATGGAAGAGGGAAACATGGATGGTTGATGGAGAGGCGTTCGTGACGATGATGGTAATGATCCTACCCAAATTCCCCTTCCCGGCAGGGTGCCAGAACGGAGTTTCTGATTCCGAATATTGGTTTCTAGTGGTGGTGGCGCAGCGGAACTCTTTTTGAAAAAACAACGAACCCCCCTCGGTTTTTAGGTCAAGAGGCGTCTTATAGGCGAAGAGGGAGGCCGAGGTGTGCCTGAGGTGGTCGCACCCCCCTAAGCGCAGCCAGGCCTGGCCCGCGCCTGGCAGGGGTGTGGGCCCCTCAGGCCTCCACTCCGTCTCGTACTCTGGCTCCGTGGATCTTCTGGTGAAATAGGATTTTTAGCATATTTTCCGGGATTTTTCCTGATAGTTGATTTTCTGCACAAAAACTAGACACCAAGGTAATTCTGCTGAAAATAACGTCAGTCCGTCTTAGTTGTATCCAAATCACACAAGTTTAGAGGAGAAACAATAGCAAAAGTGTTCGGGAAAGTAGATACGTTTTGGACGTATCAACTCCCCCAAGATTAGCTTATTGCTTGTCCCCAAGCAATTCTGTTGAAAACTAAGTGCGATAAAAGAACTTTCACGAACACATTTGCTTCATATGATGTATATATTCTCAGCACAAGAGTATATGCTTAGACCATTCATAATAAAAAGTATGCAACTAACTCTACTCAATAGTCCTTGCAAGCTATGAAGAGAAACCTACTCAATAATAATAAGTAGCATGAAACATAAACATAAGCACCATTGCAATGCTCATAAGAAGGTATGATAGAGTGGTATTTCGCTTGCCTTTGTTTGTAGAGCACAATATAAATGCCAAGGCACCTCTGAAGTTCAAGTGAAGACTATAAGTAAAGACATCAGAGATACAAGCATCAAATTCATGACATAATTAACCAAGCATTGAGACAAACACAAGAATGACAACTATGCTCTCAAGAAGGTGCTCATAGAATAAGTGGTGACTCAACAAGGAAGTGAAAAGGTTTTGAAAAGTTTGAAAGGCTTCCAGATGCTGAAAGTAAGGTACTCATTAGCTTTTAGATCTCATTGCCCCTATCATAAGCATCTTTATATGGTTAAGATGAAAGTGAGGTCCAATCTGAGTTATACGCTTGACAGACCATAAACTGGAAATCTCATGTCCCTGGAGTACGATGGTAGTGCCTCATGCTACTCAACTTTAGTTACCTGTAAGTTCTTGTCATTGTAAATACATGCATATCATAGAGAATCGCCAACGGGGTACCCCTTGCACATGGTACAGGAGCTATCCCATAACCAAAATAACAAGGCAAGCAGACAATAAGCATCTCAGCGATCTTTTTATTTACTATTTGCATAGATTTTTATTGAGGATGCTTCACAGATTGCTCGTTATGGTGATGTTGCAAGTTTCCACCATGATTAAGCATGGCTTAGGCTAGCGTCCCAGGCGTTTCTCTAACACAATGTATATAACTCCATGGACTTACAAGCTCCCCTTTTATTTCATATCGACGACATCCGCAAACAAAAGAGCATGATATCAACTGGATATGTATCAATAAGTGTTGAAAGCTTTCCCCATGACAACACGGTTCTGCTAACTCCTAGCATATAATTTGCAAGCATATAACTTTCATGGACAGGTCACAATGGTTCAGGTTTATTAAGTGCAGGAAATAAAGTGTGACATCAAGTTCATGAGAGCTTTACTAACTAACTTTCTCAAAACAGTCAAACATTTTATTTGGAATAAAACAAGGCATATTGAATATGCACTAAAATAGAAAATGATGCTAATAGGTAGGTATGGTGGACATTGTTGGCAATATTGGTTTGGGGGAGTTGGAAACACGAGTAGAGCTCATACTCAGTGCAAGTGAAGGTTAGCAATAGAGAGGGAGCAACAAACGAGAGAGCAGTAACTGTCATAATCATGCTTGCAACAAAATAGGACTAATTATGGCATGAAAGTGATACAAGAACTCTGATGCAAAATAAATCATCGAGGCTTACTGACTATTGTTTAGTCATATGCATGAGTGAGCATGTGCTAAGTCGATTCACATGAAACATTCAGAGGAGGATGCCACAATATCATACCAAGTTATGAATAAAACAATGCAAGCAAACATTCATATGACATGCTACAAACTATTAGCAAGCGAGAGCTAATCATAAGAGAGAAAGAACTACTAAGCATCCATGATAACATACACCTTACATGAACAGACTAAGCATGCTCACAATGATGAGTATATGTACAAAAATGAAAACAATTAGAGTTTGTTACCACCCTCTTACCACACCTCAAGTTGTCTTGATATTCATTATTGCCCTTCACTTGTGTGACTTGAATAATAACATGAAACCGAACTCCACTGAGGATGGCTGAACCCTGCAAAGAATTCATGAAACCAAATAAGAAGAACAAATATTTTTGGTGTTTTCGATTTTTTAAAGCAAACAAACAAAGCAAAAGCAAACAAAGCAGAAGCAAACAAAGCAAAATCTTTTTGGATTTTTCTTTAAGGCAAACCAAAGCTAAAAAGCAAAGAAACAAACCAAGAGAAACAATGAAAATATTTTTGGTATTTTTGTGTTTTGAGAAAGCAGCAACAAGAACCAAAAAGAAAGCGAAACATGGATATACAAAGAACCAACCGAACATGATATATAGATGAGTGTGATGTCGGTATACCTCCCCCCAAGCTTAGGCTTCTGGCCTAAGTGGGGCTCAATAGCGCGGGTAGTAACCCCAAACTGGTGGGTCTCCATTGGAATGATCATAGTCAGGCGCTTGCGATGAAGAAGAAGACGCACCCCAATCATAAGAAGGATGCTGGTATGAAGACTCTCCCAAGTTGGAGGGCTGAACCAAATCATCTTCGGCATCCTCTCCAACATTCTCCTCTTGCTAGGAGAGCTCCGCCACATATGTGTCAAACTCCTCCTCTGTGATTAACCATCTTTGGCTCTTATCAAAATTAAACAAAGAAGGTGCAGGCAAATAAACAACTTTCTTAGTCCTACCCCTGATCTAATCACGCTTGGCAAAAGATAATTCATATGGTAAACTTCTCATAGTAACCCCTAAAGAAACAAAATTATGCTGAACCATGGAATCAAGATCAAGCCTCTCTATGGGGAACCGGTAATCTAAATGGTGAGGCTCTAAACCATGGAAAGCTAGCAACCTAGAGGCAATGAGACCTCCACAAATTCCACACTTCTCGCGGTTAGTGGTAAGACAGTAAGCTATCAAAGCACCCAGGTTATAAGATCTATCCCTATTCAAAGCAGCTGCGATAAAAGCTAGATCAAAAGAAGATAACTTTCTAGCAAACTTTCTAGCAAGAACACACTTGGTAATGGAATAGGCAAAATATCTAATGGATAGGAACTGAATGTTCCGAATTTTACCCCTTTCCTTTGAGAAGTCGAAACCTTGGCAAATTTCAGCATATAAATCCATAAGTGACTTGGGCCTCTCTTGATCTTCTCACAAGATCCCCAATGAGGTACTCTAATTGCTGCACATAAATCAACAAAAGGCAGGTTGATAGCTATATTGTATATTTTATAATGGACCATGGGATTAGATGAAGACCAAGTAAACTGGAAGTCCTGCACCACAGCCATGGTTAGCTTAACATATTGAAGTGGTTCCCCTTCAACAAAGTGTTCCAACCCTGCGTTGGTAATTATAGTTTGGAAATCTTGGAAGATCCCCGCGACTCTCATAAATCCAGGGCATGGATATATGGAAGGGAAGACTCCTTCCTCACGATGAACTTTCATTGGCTCAGGTACCATCAAATCATATTGATTCAGTGGGTGTGCACTCATCTTCCTTTCTGAAAATTTTAGACAAAAATCAAACCAAGTGATTTCCAAGTTGATAAATGATGAGAAACTACTATAGGAACTTGCTAGAGGGCTACACATGCATCAAAATGAAATCTCTAAGCATAGAACAACCATGCAAGCTCACACAACCTGACACCTATAGCAGCAAAATACCCAAGATACACTCTACCAATCACAAATCTAATTGGACAAGTGGGGGATGCACATACCAAGGAGCAATTCCTCCAAAATCCAGCAACAAAGATGGCTGAGCAAGGAGATCGAAATTCGGGAGCAAGAACAGCAAGAACTCAAGATTGAGAAAGTTTTGCGGTGTTTTTCGGGAGAGAGAAAGAAGATGGCTGGGAGGAGACACTTTGAAGGGCCACAGGTGGGCCACACCCCAGCCAGGCGCCACCTGGAGGCCGGCCACGCCACCTAGGGGTGTGCTGGCCTGGGGTGGCCCCTTGGGTTACTCCAGGTGTCCCCCTGCCCCTTTTTCGAGGAAAAAATTATTTTGAATTTTCTAGGATTTTTCGGGAAACTTTATTTTTGGCCAATTTTCAGGGTATGAAAATTGATTTTCTCGCAGAAATAGTTTTTTAGAAGAAGCAAAAACAAACAAAAACCAAAACTAAAGAAGTACTAAGACACTCTAACAAGCAAACAACTAGCGAAACTAAAGCTAACAAGAGAAAGAGCAAAGACTAGGAAGGAGAAAAGTAAAAGGGAGCAAGTATAACCACAGTGAAAACATTATTTTGTTCATTAAAATCCTTTTGTTAACAAGGTTGATCAAGTCTTGTTACCAAAACAATCTTATACGAAAAAAAACTTTGCATTCCACCAAGTGATTATGTACCTCAAGCTTGATAGAAATGGTCCCAATCATAATAGTTTCAAAACTTTCTTGTGGAATGGGACAATATATTTCTCCAACCATGATGCTCTCAATATTTTCAACGGAGTCCAGACAATAGCTTTTAGCAACCTTCTTGGGGAAATAAATTGTATGCTCTTTGTCACTAATATTAAAAGTTACTTTTCCTTGATTACAATTGATGACAACACCTGCAGTATTAAGAAAAGGTATCCCAAGAATAATAGACATATTATCATCTTTAGGCATCTCAAGCACAACAAAATCAGTTAAAACCAAGCAATTATGAGCCACTTGAATAGGAACATCCTCACATATACCAACAGGAATAGAAGTTGACTTATCAGCCATTTGCAAAGATATATCAGTTGGTATCAACTTTTCTAGCTGGAGTATCTTGTAGAGAGAAAAAGGCATTACACTAACTCCAGCTCCCAAATCACATAAAGTAGTTCTAACATAATTATTCCTAATATATCAAGGAATAGTTGGTATACCTGGATCACCAAGTTTCTTTGGAACCTTACCATTGAAGGAATAAGTAGCAAACAAGTGGAAATTTCCTCATTAGGAATCTTCCTTTTATTAGAGACAATATCCTTCATATACTTTGAATAAGGAGGCAACTTAATAGCATCAATCAAAGGAATTTGCAAAAATAAAGGTTTCATCCACTCACAAAACTTGTTGTAGTGTTCTTCCTGCTTTGACTTGTGTTTCTTACCTGGAAAAGGCATAGGTTTCTGCACCCAAGGTTCTCTCTCTTTACCATGTTTATTAGCAATAAAATCTTCCTTAGTGTACCTAGTGTTCTTAGTGTGCTTCTCAGGTTCTTCCTCAACTTCCTCCTTATCAGGAGCATCATTTTTATCATTACCACTCTTAGTTTCAGCATCAGAGACATATATAATATTAGGATCTACAGCAGGTTCAAGTGGTTCCTCAACTCTTTTGTGTTTATTTTTATTTCTCTTACGAGGACTACCACTACTTTCACCTTGCTGAGAGTCCTGCTCAATTATTTTCGGGTGTCCTTCAGGATACAAAGGATCTTGAGTAGCTATACCACTCCTAGTTCTAATTCCATAAGCATGTTTATCTCCTGAGGCATTAACTAGCATATCCTTTTGTACCTTAGCAAGTTGATCAATTTGGGTTTGAACTATTTGAAAGTGTTTACAAACATTTTAATATCATTAGATGTTCTTTCCACAATATCTTTCAACTCTTTAATAGCTCTAGAGTTTTCCAATAAATGATTCTGAACTTGTTTATTAAAATTACCTTGTTTAACAATAAAAGTGTCAAGTTCCTCTAAGCATTGATCAGGAGGCTTACCATAGGGAATATCACCTTCATCAAAGTGGAGAGAGTGCACCTCAATTGTAGATGAATGGAGAATTGGCTTGCATAATTCTTCTATAGGAGGTAGATTCTTCACATCTTCAGCTCTAATACCTTTCTCCTTTAGACATTTCTTAGCTTCTTTCATCACTTCATCGTTTAATGCAATAATTCCCCTCTTCTTTGGTGTTGGTGTTGGATCTAGTTCAAGCACAACTGGTTCAGGAGTAATAGGCTTAGGTGTATTTAGCTCAGTTGAAGTCCAATCATCATAATTCTTGCTTATTATAGCCATTAATTATTCAGCATCTGTAGGAGTTCTTTTCCTAAAAACACAATCAGCAAAGCTATCTAGGTATGTCCTAGAATCATCAGTTAGTCCATTATAATAAATAGCAAGAAGCTCATTTTTAGGTAATGGACATCCAGGATGTGCATGAATCAAGGCATAGAACCTTGTCCATGACTCAGGCAATTTCTCTTCTTCTCCTTGTTTAAAATCAAAAAGTCTCTACAAAGCAGCATGTCTTGTTGGGAATATGCCCTAGAGGCAATCATGTATGATGATATTTCCCATTGTATTCATAAAGTTATTAAGTAGTCCTTGTATAAACATCTGATGTGTATCATTGAATATGTGATTCAGTTGTGGAACTATACATTCATGTTGTTTATACTAAATATCCTTGGTCATTGAGGTTGTGCTGGACACACAACTTAGACCAATGTGAAAGTTGGCTTGATGACTCGGTTCCACTTGTCATGGGCATGGAGATGCTATTCCAACTTACACAGACTAGGCTAAAGAGTTTAGCGAGTCGGATTGACCCATATTGAGGTACAACGAACTAGTTGTCATTTGTATATCTCAATCAATGTAATCCTTAGACCTGAGGTTGTTGCATAGTCCGAGTTGAGGATCACCGACTTAGGTTACATCAACGCTGATCCGTGGCGCTTATAAAGGCGAGTTCGGGTCGATCGAGAATCAAGCTGCGTGATGTGAATAACCAAGATGGGATTTTGCCCTCCACTCGGAGAGATATTCTCCGGGCCTCTCGTGAGATATGATTCGAAAGCATGGCCATGCACGACTCGGTTAAGTGTTAACCGAGGCGATCGACTAAGAGTTAGTCGGTGAATCACTTATCTCGGATCGAGAAGAGAGTTGGACTATTTAAGGATGACATATATTCTATAGTCGACAAGGTATATCGTGAGGCAAAAGGGACTCGACGTAAGTCGCATTGGAAAGGCAAGTCGTCATGACTCTTTGGTATTTGGGAATGCGTTACGCTAGGAGCCGATGCCGATTGTTCGATTGTGAGTTGGACTCAAATCGTGTCCAAGTAACCATGAGCTCTGGGTCACACACTTAAGAGCGAGCAAAGGATTGGATCCGAATCATATAATCTGGTTGGGTTGGACCTAAACCAGATTAGGACTGAGTTAGTGAGTTGGACTCACGGTGACTAGTTTTATATGGGCTTTAGTGAATGGGTCGCACGAGCAGAGCCCACGCTCACTCCTATATATAGTGGAGCACAGAACCCTAAAAGGTTAATCGTTGTTCGGTTAGGTCATTCCATGTGTTGGAAACCCTAGCTCCACGGCCGTCGTAATCGAACCTAGCGATTCGCCACGGCGCTCCTCCTTAATGCGTGTGGATACCAGCAGAGGTGATGTGCGATCGGCACCAGACGATCGGATCGTGAGGATCGTGATCGCATCAACTGACGCGCTTCATCAGTAATCCGCAACCGCGCGTCTAGTGGTAAACCTCGTGGCCTTCTACCTCAGCTAGGTCTTGGGATCACCACGTTAGAGAAGAAAAGTTTTGTTTTATCTCTGCGTGGCCCAACATGTCTAACACTAGGAGGAAAAAAATTCTAGAAGAAAGAAGCAATCAAACAATCAGGTCTATCAATGGAACCAAGAGGTAATCTATTAAACCAAGCCCTAGCTTCTTCTTTTAGTGAAAAAGGGAAGATCTTTGTAACAAAGTACTTGCGCATCTTAAAATCATTAGATAATAAAGAACTCATAGTGGAAAGCTCATTCATATGAGCCACAAAACTCTCACTCTCAGTCCCACAAAAAAGTTCTTTCTCAACAATGTCCAAATAGGATAAATCAAGAGAAAAATCATAATCTTTATCTTTAATATCTATGGGAGAGGTGGAAAACTTAGGATCAGAGGACAGTTTAGGAATAATGGTACGTCTCGCAAGGAGACTCTTAATAGCACTAGTACCATGTGTGTTTTGTCACTCTTCAATAAATTCATCAGTAAACTCAATGTAACCATCATCAATATCGTATCTCTCTCTAGACCCAGGAGAGCTAACAGGTGTAACAGTGTCTTCACTAGGAGTTTCAGTATTTCCTAGACTAGCCATAGTAGCATCTAGGAAAGGACCTAATGAACCACTCGCATCAAGCACGGTAGAAGTAACATCATGAGTATCAAAAGCAGTTTCAGATTCAGAAGTAGTAGCAGTGTGTGTAGCATGAGTATGTGGTGGTGGTGTAATAGGACTCACAAATAAAGCTATGCTCCCCGGCAACGGAGCCAGAAAATAGTCTTGATGACACACAAGTATAGGGGATCGCAACAGTCTTCAAGGGTAGTATTACCCAATTTATTGATTCAACACAAGGGGATCCAATGAATACTTGCAAGCCTTAACAACTGAGTTGTCAATTCAGCTGCACCTGGAAATAGTTCTTGCTCACATAAGTTTAACAGTAGCAACTATTTGTAGTAGCAACAGCAGCAGTAAAACAAGAGCAACAGTAACAGTAGCAGCAAACAGTAGGATATGAGTGCGGTAGGCACATGGATGTATGGACGGGCATTGCATGGACAAGTCTAAACATGTAAATTCAAGATCTAGGGCAATTGCAGATAAATAAGAATAAGCATCCAAGTACTAAAAAATCATAGGCATGTGCTCCAAATATAGTCATGCGTGCTCGCAATGAGAACTTGCACAACATCTTTTGTCCTGCCAGCCCGTTGTAGCGGGGCCTCTAGGGAACTACTGGCAATTAAGGTGATCCTTTAATAGAGCACAGGAGCAAAGCATTAACACTCCATGAACACATGTGATCCTCACATCACAGCCATCCCCTCCGGTTGTCCCAATTTCTGTCACTTCGGGGCCTTTGGATCGGGACAATGATATGTGCACACAACTTGCAGATAAGATCACAAACAATACTATCATAATGATTCAATAATCATTTCAGATCTGAGATCATGGCACTCGGGCCCTAGTGACAAGCATTAAGCATAACAAGTTGCAACAAAGTCAAATAGCACTAATAGAGATACTAGGCACTATGCCCTAACAATTTTATTCGATTACATGATAGAACTCATCCAATCCCTACCATCCCCATAGCCTATAGCAGGGGATTACTCACTCATGGATGAGGGAAACATGGATGGTTGATGGAGAGGCGTTCGTGAAAATGATGGCGATGATCCTCCCCAAATTCCCCGTCCCGGCAGGGTGCCAGAACGGAGTTTTTGGTTTCGAATCTTGGTTTCTGGTGGTGGCGGCACAGCGGAACTCTTTTTGAAAAAACGATGAATCCCCCTCGGTTTTTAGGTCAAGAGGCGTCTTATAGGCGAAGAGGGAGGCCTAGGGGTGCCTGAGGTGGCCGCACCCCCTAGGCGCAGCCAGGCCTGGCTCGCGCCTGGCAGGGGTATGGGACCCTCAGGCCTCCACTCTGTCTCGTACTCTGGCTCCGTGGATCTTCTGGTGAAATAGGATTTTTAGCATATTTTCTGGGATTTTTCCTGATAGTTGATTTTCTGCACAAAAACTAGACACCAAGGTAATTCTGCTGAAAACAGCGTCAGTCCGTGTTAGTTGTATCCAAATCACACAAGTTTATAGGAGAAACAATAGCAAAAGTGTTCGGGAAAGTAGATACGTTTTGGACATATCAACAAGTACGAAATAATGGGTACTTATAAGGTCCAGTAAAAGTTGGTACATCTCTAATTATTTCTGTAGGAACTCTGAGTGTTTTATCAGCAAGCATTATTGTCATATCAGTGTCTTCTAATTTGGTTGGGGCTAATTCATTTTGGATTTTCTGATAAAAGTTATAGGGGATTACATTGACTACTGTTACTATATCACAGATGGCATAATAAGAAGATCCACCAAAGTGCAAGGGAGAATAGGTTTACCAATTTCTTTACCTTTTACCTTTCCTTCAACAAACTGCTCAGCTTCAATATCTAGCTCTATTACGTTGCAATGTGCAAACATGGTTAAGATATCTTATTTTTTTGGTTCCTCGGTCTCCTCCTTACTTACCTCATTAGTTTTTCTTGCTTGTGTCTCTTCTAGCATTTTGAGGAACATTCTTTCTTCCTCATGTGGATCTTCGAGTTGCTGGGCCATCCTATGTTTCCTCGCAGTCCTTTGAAAAGGAAGGGGTTTAACATACTGAGGCATCTTCCTCAATGCATCTACTTGAGCTTTAGTTATTACATCAACATGTTCGACTATCTCAGGTGGGGGAGTATAATGAAGCCAGTCTTTCTTGAGAGCTTCAATGTGTTCTATAAACAACTGAAGGATTTGCATGATAATATCATCATCAAGTTGAAGCTCATTAGTGGTTTCTTTTATTTTACTGGATTCCTTAGAAGCATTGAGATAATCATATTCAATTTCTACTCCTTCTTCGCCACCTAAATCAAATCCTCATGTTTCTCTATTGTGGCGAATATGTTCTAGGATTTCCCAAGCTTTAGTTATAGTTAGTTCCATAAAAGAGCCTCAGGCATTTGTATCAAGATCATGTTTAATTTTTTGATTAAGTCCCCCATAGAAAATTTGTAAAACATACCATTTTGGTAAATCATTCTAGGGACATTTATTAAGGATAGATTTGTACCTTTTGAAGGACCTTACCAAGGCTTCACCTGGGCGGTTCTTGAAGTTTGTAATTGCCATTTTTACCTCAGCAATCTTTACCTTGGGAAAGAATCGGAATACGAATTATGCTTTAAGCTTCTCCCAGGTGTCAATTTTCTCTACAGGGCAAATTCTATACCAAGCTAAAGCAGGTTTGGTTAGAGATTGGCTAAACAATTTAAGTTTTAGTTCATCATCAGAATAGCCTCTCAATTTAAGTGTCCAACATAACTCGATGAAATGCATTAAATGAGTGTAAGTATAGCCTCTCAATTTTTTCTTTAATAATAGCAATAAAAAGAGGGTTAACCTTGTATTCAGGTTCATCCCCACTCGGGAATTCTTTTACAAGTCCTCTATTGAATTTCCCGAGGTGTTCAGCTGCATCGAGCTAATTCATCAGTTCGAGTGTAGCCATGGTGTTTACCTAAAACTAGTAAGCAACTTTAGTAAAACAATTAATAGAATTAGCAACTAAGAATAAAGACCAAAAGCGCCTAGCTCCCTAGCAACGATGCTAGAAAATAGCTTGATGACTGCAAATGCACAGATCGATTGTAGCTAGTTTCGAAATAAGAGTATCGAACCCACATAGATCTAGTTGGTTAGGGTCTTTATGCCCCTCGTCACTATGTACCAAAGGATACTTGCAAGCTGCCTTTGATTTCAAGTAAAGGGTGTTTGAAATATTTTTGTTTGGATGCAAGAAATTAAATAATAGAAGTAAAAATAAAGCAATTAACAAGAGCGTTTGGAATGGTGGTTGAACTCAATAGGGCTAAGACGTTCTCGGAGATGTAGGATACACCACTAGCATGTTGTAATTAATGAAAATTAGTGAAAGGACATTTATTGTCCTACTCAGTTTTGGTGTTCGTTAACAACATGAGGACCCTTTTTACCGTGTGCTAATGGTTTCAGGTTAATCTACTAAAAAGTGAAAAGTTTGTGGCATTTGGAAATATCTCTGGCTGAAATAAAATCTTCATGAAAGGTTCAGACCGGAATCTCCGGTGTGCAAATACAGGAGTTTTCGGTGTTCCCAGAACTAAAGTTTTGGCACAAGTCTCCGGTGTGGATCGGAGCAGATGTCGTGGATTATATGTTAGGTTATGCGAGAATGAACAGTGTAAGCCGAGATGTTTACCTCATTCATTTTGTCAGCCTATGACTCGACTGGCAAGATGCAACCGGTTGCGGATCTCGGGGAGGCAGAAGCTCCTCTTTCCTGTATTGGCAGGCGAGTTGACTTCTATCTTGCTGGCAGCATTCCAATTATTAGCATAATCGGCCAAGGATCCGAGGCTTTCACCACTCAATGTGCACAACGGCACCTTGCCCTTATCCTCCCGATCTTACATGGCTATCGTTGCAGCTGCCGGACTTTGATGAAGTATTATTTGTGTGCCAGCGGCTGAGGCAAAAGCAGAGGCGCCTCTCTTGAGGATATCATCGATGGAAGGTTGAGAGGCGGTTTCACCAGCTTTCCCCCGAGATAATTTAGCAGCAGCTTCACGCTTCTTCGTCTTGGCAGATGACTCAGCCGAGGCACACTCCATCGATCTTCTGTAATCTCCAGCAATGGTGATGGCCCCATTGGGTCCTGGCATCTTCATATTCAAGTAGCTGATGTGAGAACAATCCATGAACTTTGATAATGTCGGCCTTCCCAGCAGTGCATGGTAAAAACTTTCCAAATCTACAACCTCGAACTCCAAATTCTCAGTCCTGCAATTTTCCCTTGTGGCAAATAAGACATCGATCCGGACCTTGCCAATTGGCTCACAAGACAACCCCAACACAATGCCATGGAAGGTAGTCTTAGTCACCTGCAACATGTTCTCGTTGATGCCGAGCTTGTGCATTGTGTCCTTGTACAATATGTTTATGCTGCTGCCATTGTCAATCAGCACCTTGGATAACTTGACATTTATATTCGGCCCAATGAACGTCGGATCCAGCACTAAGGCATATGATTCGGGGTTCAGCATGATCTTGGGGTGATCCCTTATACTCCAGGTGATTTCCTGATCTGACCAGTTCATGTACCTCAGCACAGCCAGCATGACTTCGTTTACTTCCATATGCCTCCTCTTCATGCTTTTCTTATCCGTCAGCTCAACTGTAAATACACAGTAGGCATGATGATTCTCTTTGTATTCATTCCTGCCTCCTTGACCGGGGTTTCCATGGTTCTCCTGATTCTGATTCACCACTCGGCGGTGGCGGAGGTAAAGCCAATTGCTGCTGCGCATTGCCTCCTGTGAGCTATGGTCTTTGATTTGGCTGACTCGGCTCTGTACCGCCCATGGACATTTTCATCCAAGCACACTGCTGAGCTGTATGATTCGCCGTCTTGTCCGGGTTAGGAGTATGAAACTTACAAGACTAATCTAACATGGATTCATACGTATACTTTGGCCTCTCTCGCCACTATTTCTTTTGCTTAGGGGTCCACTGCTTCTTGCCATCATTTCTCGGAGTCCACTGTTGTGAAATGTTCTTTAGACGTTGATTACACCCAGCACTTGGCTAATCTTGGATTACAGATGCAACTTGACTCGAGTTGTATCGATAATACGACCTATCATCTCTTCACCTACCTTGGAATTCATTCCTCCGGGATGACCCGGCACCATCACAAGAATAATGCTCATGTTGATCGTTCCAATCAGCCGGCATAAGCTTTGGCTGAGTCGGATGTCCCAATGCATATGAGTCAGCTATCCGAATTGTTTCTGCCAATGTCGTTGGCATATCTCTCTGCAGCCTCTGCCACAACACACTTGCATACCTTCACCCTTGTGCGAACCAAGCAATCGCTTGCGATTCAATCACTCCTTCACATGAATTCCTCAGGTTACACCATAGAGTCAGAAATTCTCGGTAGGTATCATTTGGTATCTGCTTGCACATGGCAAGCTGTTGAGGTCTATTTGGCCTCTTATACGTGATTGTGAAGTTGCTTACAAACAACTCCTCGAAATCTAACCAGCATTTGATACTTCCTGTTGGCAAGTTATTCAACCACACTCTTGATGGCCCTTCCAACATTTGTGGCACATATCTCACTGCCCATCTAAGGTTGCCTTTTGCGATTTTTACTGCAGTAGCATAATCAATCAACCAATCTTGTGGCTTTGTGTTTCCGTTGTACGTTATTGTCCCTCTTGGTAACTGGAATTTCCGCACATGTGGCTCCCTCATGATCCGAGGTCCAAAGCACGCTGGACCCGAGGGACCTTGCTCTTCCAACAACTCGAATATGTATATCATGTCAAGTTTCAACCTTGCATCATCCGGTTGCAAGTTTCTGTTTGTCGCTCTTTCTTCCATCCCAAGGTGATTGTGCCTAGCAAATCCGGCATTCTCCATTTCCGAATAGGCATCATTATATTTGTTCTGCGCCGGGTTATGCGGAGCTGGTCCTACATCCCTTTCTTGCCAAGGTTCATATCTCGGTTGGCGATCTTGTGGAGGATGTTGCCTTCCTCCAGCTGATTGATTTTGGCTAGGGTTACCCTGCTCATTGTTTCCTTTACCACCATTGCCATAAGCGGGGTTTCTATTCCCACTATTACCTCGGCTCACATTTCCTTGGTTCACATTTGCTTTCCCAGCCACTGTCGGGTCATATGGGACCATCTGTTTATCTCTTCTCCCCGAAGTTACTGCTTTGTCTTTCCTTGATCCTCTGTTGGGTGAAGATGCCGCGGCGGCTAACACTATCAAGTCAACTCCATCCGAATGAACCATACGTGAACCTCCGGGTCTTGCCGGCTTGTTCTTGAGTAGTTCCACATTCTGCTAGTTCATTATACGCACCATCTCAATGACCCTTTCTTATTGCCTCTGTCGGGCTTCACCGTCAGGCCATCTATCTCGGCAGTTGCTGCATCTATAGCCCTAAGGTTCTTTGCAGGAGTGTTATACCTCGGCAGCCCTGGGTTAGCCGAGTCACCCTGCCTAGACACATGTTCCTTGTTGATATCACTAAGGATATTCTTTCCCCTTATCCTAACACCATCTAGCCGAGTTGGGCTAGTGTTAAGCTTGTTGGCCCTAGCATACTCAGTCAAAGTGATGTTAAACGATTGTTGCAGTGCCGCTACTCTCCTTGCTTCTTCTAACATTTTCAACCGAGTTTCCTCTAGCTCGGTGATACGTCGGAAACGTATCTATAATTTTTGATGCTCCATGCTTGTTTTATATCATTTGTCTTATGTTTTGTCTACACTTTCTGGAACTAACCTATTAACAAGTTTCCACAGTGCCAGTTGCATGTTTTATTCTATTCTTGGTTCCAGGAAGGCAGAAAATCAATATTCTCGGAATTGGACGGGACAAAAGCCAAAGTCATTATTTTTTCCAGACCAACACCGAACCACGAAGCACAGACGGAGTAGGGCACTGTGGTGGTCAGACTTCTGTGCAAGCCCTGGTGGCGCCTACAGGGGTGTGGGCCCCCTGTCCCCTCACCGACCTTGCCTCCTTCGCCTATAAGAAGCCCCTGGGGAGAAAACCCTAAATAATCCATCATTGATGGGGATATGCCTACCGGGGTATACCCAGCAGGACGTTTCTGACTGGCCCAGGAACTGGCGAGTGGGCCTGCAGGACGGCGACTGGATCAAGACCTGGCGTGGATCCAAGCGACTGGAAGCTAAAGGCCCATGAGAGTAGATAGGCCCAGTCGGATTAGGTTAAACGAGTGCCGAAACCTTAACTGATTCGGTTGAGATATGTAAACCCTAGGGGGGTGAGTCTATATAAACCTCCCTATAGGGCGTGTAGAGGATACGCCCATCATCACTCAAGCGACTCGCCGCCTAGTCGCCGAGCTCGCCCATTGTACTTCCATCATAATACAATCTAGCAGAGTAGGTCTTTACCTCCGGGCCGAACCTGGTAAAACTCGTTCTCCGCCTCATCTCGCACCGCAGATGGTTGGCCGCCCTTGCCCCATGTTCTACTACCCGCTGCTGATTGCAGCATCTGCCGTGGTCATTCCCACGACAGTGGCGCCCACCGTGGGGCCTGGCTGGTCTGGCCGGTGTTCTGTGGCGAGATCCAATCTGCCCATCAACGAGTCGGTCGCCACCGGCCGCATGATAGCGATCGGCGAGATGCTCCAGATATTGCCGAGCAGCTACGTCCCGGCGGCGCGACCCGTCACGCATAGCATGATCTAGCCAGTCGACACGATCAGCCTCTTCGTCGGACTCACCGACGTCATCATCTCGGAGGATTCGGATCGCATCCGCGAGTCACCGCCGCGCGACTGGCTCTCCAAGAGCCAGGTCCGCACGATCCACCACCTCGCCTCCGAGTACAACTCGGCCCACAGCGACGTGGCCGAAACCACCACAGCCGCGGAAGACGCGGCCCTCAACGACGACGCTGACTCGGCGACCCCGGCGTCACTCGCCGGATCCATCATCGCGGCTTCGCCCGCGGGCTCCATCACCCAGGTCTCCAACGTTGGAGACTTCGAGGATCCCTCCATCCTTGGGATCTTCGACTTCGACTCTGGATAGGAAAACTCCGCCGATCTCCGCGACGAGACTGGTCGCCATGCCGCGACCTATATGGCGACTGGCACCGACCCGCCAGAGGATCCCTTCTCCACCCCGATCCCTCCTAACGCCACGGCAACGGAGGTCGAGGAACTCCGCCTGAAGTTGGCGGAGGCAGTCCGCAAGGAGCAAGCCAAGCGAGAAAAATTTCGCCTCGAGTAGGTGACGGTGCAGGAGCTGTCACGTTACCACCAGCAGTGAATCAGGTCGCGTTTGAACCCCACCTTTCAGCAGCGCGCCCTGAACTTCGACGACGAGAACGACCCAGCCCGCGTGGCCGAGCGTGCGATCTGCGAGAACGCGCCACCAGGAGGAAGCGCCCGGCCCCCACCAGGGTCGACGGCGAATGGCGCCCCACCTCCACCCAACCGCACCCCACAGGGACCAGCCATGGATCGTGGTCTCCTCACGGGAGCGAGACGCGAACGGCCGACCACTATTCTCCACCCCGATGGACAACCTCGTGGCGGGCCGAGCAGCGGCCGACAACATCACGGCCACGGCGCCTACAGATCCAAAGACGTCAAGGCCTTGCTCGCAAAGGCGGTCGAGCAACAAAATGCAGGCGTCGACTCACAGGGTCGGATGTACTCGCGTTCATCGGGTAGCAGAGCGGCCGCCCATTAGCAGCAAACACCCTCAATTGCCCGCCACCCGAACCACTGCAGCTCCAACACTGACCCGCGAACGCGGCACTCTCCACCAACGAGCCCAGGCCAGCGACCAACTTCGTCGCCGCCAACGGTCAGCCCGTCGACGCCCGCACCCACATCATCAACAACCAGAGGCGCGCACGCCAGCCCGACGACCTGCGACACACCCTAACCAATCACCGCAACGGCGAGCCGATGGGGTCGCTAAGCCGACTCGGTCCCCGGTGCTTCGGACCGATGATCCGAGGCAAAAAATACCCGGCAAACTTCAAAGCGCCGAAGGAAATAGAGAAGTACGACCCTTCGTACGACCCCTCCGTGTGGCTGGACACCTACCTCATGGCGATGGGGATCGCCACACACCGACCTAGCCGCCCGCTACCTCCCCCTTATGATGGAGGGAGCGTGCAGGCAGTGGATCAACACCCTCCCCCCGGATAGCATCGACTCCTGGGAAGAGATGCACGATGCCTTCGTCAGGCACTTCGAGGGTTCCTACACCCGCGCCACCACCATCGAGGACCTGGAACGATGCGTCCAGGGACCCCGCGAGTCGACCCGCGGCTGGGTCCAACGGTGGCAAGAACTATGGTACAACGCGGTCGGCATCCACCTGGACACCGCGATCCACTGCTTCAAGACCTCGTGCCGCTACGAGCCCTTGGTCGCCAAGCTCAAACGTGCATATTACACACTCGACAACATACCGGACCTCCTTGAGATCACCAAAAGATACGCGGAGGAAGACCCAAACCAGGAAACCGACGACGAGTCGGGAGGTCAACGCCGCACGAACGACAACGACAACGGACGACGGTCCGACCTACGCTACAGCAACACTCGCCTCACTGGCAAGCGCCACAGTGACGGGCGAGTCGACTTCGTCGCCAACGCTGGGCACGCACAGCGCGAGCCCAAGAGCTTCCGCCGCGACGGAGGGCAACGCCGCGACGACGGCAACTACAAGACGAAACCAAGGTTCGACCCCGCGGCCCTCCTTAACCAACCTTGTGCGTTTCACAGCAGGGAAGGGAAGCCCGCCATGCACACGACCGCCGACTGCCACTCTCTCAAGGAGATCGAGAAGGCACAAAGCGTGGAGGACCCGACAACAACCCACCAAACGGGCGGAAAATTCGCAAGGCATGGCTCGCTCCACACCTTCACAGGCTTCAACACGAAGCGAGAAGAAGGTCATCGCCAGCCACAACACGGTGGCCTGTGGACGCTCCCCGCCTCAAATGGTCGGAGCAACCCATCACCTGGAGCCACCAGGACCACTCGCTACGCATCGAGTACCCAGGCCAAGTCGCCCTGGTGGTCAAGCCCAAGGTGGGAGACTATTAGCTCCCCAAGACATTGATGGACGGCGGCAGCTCCATCAACATCCTGTACCTGGACACCTTCAGGCGACTTCGGCTCCTGCAGTCGATGGTCGAGACGACCTACACCATGTTCCACGGCATCGTCCCCGGTCGGATGGCGTACCCGATCGGCAAGGTCACGCTGCCAGTCACCTTCTGCACACCAGCAAACTTCCGCACCGAGCGGATCGTCTTCGAGCTGGTGCCTTTCGACATCCCCTACCACCGCGTCCTGGGGCTCCAGGCGTTTGCCAAGTTCATGGCGGCGCCCCACTATGCGTACAACGCGATGAAGCTCCCCGGACCGCGTGGCGTCATCACCATACACGGCGACCCCGACATGGCCACCGAGTGCGAGGCCAAAGGAGCCGAACTCGTCGACGCTGTCATCACGGCTGAGGCCAACCACGCCGACGAGCTCGCCAAGTACGTGAGCGGGGTCAACAACGATGACCCCACTATACTCAAGAAGCCCAACTCGGAAGGCGGCAACACCTCAGCCTTTGAGGCAACGACGCACACCCGCACCGTCGAGCTGGTCCCAGGCGACTCCAGCCAAACGGTGACGATCCGGACGGGCATGAGCCCAGCATAGGAAGGCGAACTCATCGAGTTCCTCCGTGAGAACAGGGACATATTTGCATGGAAGCCCTCTGACATGCCTGGTGTCCCTAGGGAACTTGCTGAGCATAAACTCAACGCCGACCCCAAAGTGCGACCTGTCAAGCAGTCGCTACGGCCCTTCAATGAAGAGCGCCGCCGAGCCATCGCCGAGGAGGTGCAGCGTCTACTCGTTGCAGGCTTCATCCGGCCAATCAAATACTCCAAGTGGCTGGCAAACCCAGTCCTGGTCGAGAAGAAAAATGGGACCTGGAGGATGTGTATCGACTACACAAACTTAAACAGCGCCTGCCCGAAGCAGCAATTCGTCCTCCCGCGGATCGACCAAATAATCGATTCCACTGCGGGCTCGGAGTCGCTGTGTTTCCTCGACGCCTACTCTGGGTACAACCAGATCAAAATGGCTGTCAAGGACGAGGAAAAGACGGCGTTCATCACGCCATTCGGAGCCTTCTTCTACACCGCCATGACCTTCGGCCTCAAGAACGCCGGGGCGACCTACCAGCGATGCATGCATGAATGCCTTGCGAGCCAAATTGGCCGCAATACCCACGTCTACATCGACGACGTGGTAGTGAAGTCTGCTCGCCAGAGCGACCTACTCGCCGACCTGGCGGAAACATTCGCCAACCTGCGGAAATACAAGATAAAGCTAAACCCAGGCAAATGCACCTTCGGTGTACCAGCAGGGCAACTACTGGGCTACGTCGTCTCCAAGCGCGGGATCAAGGCGAACCCCACCAAGATCGACACGATCGCTCAACTCGGCAAACCCGAGTGCCTGCGCGACATCCAGAAGCTGGCCGGGCGAGTCGCGGCTCTCAGTCGCTTCATCCCCCAATTGGGCGAAAAGGCGATGCCCCTATACCGCCTGATGCGCAAGAACCCCACCTTCCAGTGGGACAAGGAGGTGGACGACGCGCTCCGCGACCTCAAGAAGGTGCTACTCGCAGCACCGCTACTCGCCACGCCCATCGACAAAGAACCCATGCTGGTCTACGTCGCGGCTTCCGAGTGCGTCGTTAGCGCCGTCATGGTCGTCGAGCGGCCAGAGGAAGGAAAGGAGCGCCCAGTACAGCGACCGGTGTACTATATCAGCGAGGTCCTCACCGAGTCACGCCAGCGATACCCGCAATACGAGAAACTGGTATACGCGGTCTTCAGAGCACAGCGGCGACTTCCGCAATACTTCAAGGAGCACCCGATCACGGTCGTCTCCTCAGCACCGTTGCAGGACATCATCCGCAACCGTGAGGCGACCAGGCGAGTCGCCAAGTGGGTCGTTGAAATCGGCGTCCACAACATCAAGTATGAGCCACGCAAAGCGATCAAGTCGCAGGCTCTCGCGGACTCCATCGCCGACTGGGAATAGGCCCAACAGCCGGAAAAGCTGTTGTACCTCCACTATTGGAGCCTGCACTTCGACGGCTCCAAGAATGCAGACGACGCAGGAGCAGGGATCGTCCTGACTTCCCCGAAGGGCGACAAGCTCCGCTACGTCCTCTGCCTCGACTTCACCCCCTGCACCAACAACATGGCCGAGTACGAGGCACTACTCCATGGCATGCGAGCCGCCAAGGAGATGAATGTCAACCGCCTATGCTGCTACGGAGACTCCGACTGTCATTGGCAGGTCATTGGTACCGCGACGCCTCTCCCACCATGGCGGCATACCGCCAAAGGACAAGTTGGGCGGACACTCAAGAATTATTCCGAGTGGATCGACAGGAGGAAGAACGAGGAGGCCGACACACTCTCTCGTATTGGCTCAGCTCGACTCACACCACCCGCCGGCGTTTTCCTCGACACCATCACCAAGCCTTCCGTCTCGCCCCCAAGGGAGATCGACATCGGAGTCCCGCTGCAACCATAGGCAGCCCTGGTCGCACTCATCGCCGAGCCAGAAGACCGGACTACGCCGTACATCGCCTACCTGGAGGGAGGCACCTTGCCGGCAGACGAAACAGATGCCCGGATGATAGCACGTCGCTGCAAATCCTTCGTCATCATCGACGGCGAGCTCCACAAGCGCAGCGTGACCGGCGTGTTCCAACGTTGCGTCCAACCCGTCGAAGGACGCAAAATCCTCCACGACATCCACTCCAGCGACCGCGGCCACCACGCCGGCGCCCGCTCTCTGGTCGCAAAGGCTATGCGGCACGGCTTCTACTGGCCCATCGCACACGCAGATGCCGTCGACATTGTCCAGCGGTGCGCCGGGTGCCAGAAGTATGCCAACCAGACACACGTGCCGAGCTCAGCGCTCAAGACAATCCCCATCACCTGGCCGTTCGCCGTGTGGGGCATGGACATGGTAGGCCCTTTCAAAAAGGCCCCCTCCGGCTTCACCCACCTCCTGGACGCGGTCGACAAATTCACAAAGTGGGTGGAGGCCAAGCCAGTCCGGAAATGCGACGGGAAGACCGCCACCAAGTTCCTACGCGAGCTCAGATATCGATACGGGTTCCCCAACAGCATCATCACGGACAACGGCACCAACTTCGCCAAAGGAGCCATGGCCGAGTTCTGCGAGGAACATCACATCCGACTCGACCTCGCCTCAGTCGCCCACCCGGAGTCCAACGGCCAGGCGGAACGGGCTAACCAGAGCATCCTCCATGGCCTGAAGCCATGGCTCCAAGTACCACTCGAGCGCACCGCCAGGTGCTGGGTCGAGGATCTACCCTCCGTCATCTGGGGCATCCGCACCTCGGTCAACAGGTCGACATGGTTCACCCCCTTCTTCATGGTGTATGGCGCTGAGGCAGTCATGCCCACCGACCTAGAGCACGACTCGCCAAGGATCGTCCACTACACGGAGGCTGCGAACGAACTCGCACACCAGGATGGAGTCGATCAACTCGACGAGGCATGCGACCTAGATCGCTCCCGCACTGCCATCTACCAGCAAGGCCTCCGCCGCTACCATAGCCGACGGGTGAGGACTCGCACTTTCCAGGAAGGCGACCTGGTGCTACGCCTCATCCAGGACAAGAAGGGCATGCACAAGCTCTCCCCCCCGTGGGAGGGACCATTCGCCATCGGGCGAGTACTCGGCAACGACGCCTACTACCTCACCGACGTCCGCGGAGACGGGAAACTCGAAGCGACCATGGAATGTAAACCTCCTACGGAAGTTCTACTCCTAGAACTCCATACATGTACCCTCCACTAGCTATGAAATAAAACGTATCGGTTACCGCAAATTGCGTCTACTCTCCGTGTCTTGTGCCACTCGCACTCGTAATAACAAGTGTCAAGCTAACTGCAGAAGTCAACCTCTGGTTCAGCGACCGACACGACCAAGTAGTGCGTTACGAGGGCACTGGGTTACCCCAGGACTCGCCACGTCCACGAAAAACGCCTACCCGGAGCCCCATTGGAGTCGCCTAGCTCGACTGGCTTAACGAGCCAAGACAATTGCCTTCGCTCCTCACAGCGACCACGATCCTCCGCATCCTCGACACAGCGACTCGAACGGCAAAGTACCACGCTCGGGGACTGACGACCAGTTAAGCAAGAGCGGCTAGGGAAAAACGCCAAGTATGAGAGCGTGCCCAGGACTCGCCATGCGACTGACCCGACGGCCCAGGCAGGAGTGATGCGCTCACTCTGACGCGCCCAGTCCTCACCCACCCTAGAGCCGCGAATAGAACCACCAAGTACCACGCTCGGGGACTCGGCTACCCGACCTCGTTCGCGCAAGGGAAAACGATGAAGTAAAGAGCACTCATGGGAGTCGCCCTGCGACTGGCTTTCCAAGATCGGGCGAGTCGACCTCAATAACAAAACAACCGACAAAACGCTCGAAACCACAAACACATAACAAACGAGGTAAACCCCATAAAAAGGGCGGATGCGCTCGGGGACTCGTTCAATCATCAATCACAATCGCAAGACAACTCACAAAATAACGCGAAATCCCATTATAGCAGACCAAAGTTGTTACAAAATACAAGTTGCGCCTAATGGCCGAACTGCTACTAACGCCCCAGGGCACAATGTTTTATTCCGTAGGCTTCGATGTCGACTCGCCGCCACCCTTGCGGTTGCGAATGAAGGGAGTGTACGGGTGTAGGGTTTCGTCGCATGGAAAACAAAATTTTTTTATCACATACAAACAAACAAGCCAAGATCTATCTACTAGATTGTAGCAACGAGTCAATGGAATAACTTACCCTCGAAGATTCCAAAGTGTTTAACGAGAGCGGATTCTCGTGGGTGATGTAGTCGTACTCTTCCTGATCTCAAGATCGTGTAGACGATCCTTCCGGCGCTGCGTTCCGGCAGCGCTCCCGCAGTCGGTCACACGTTCGGTACTCGACGAAGACCTTCCTCTCCCTTGTTCCAGCAGGCAGCGGAGGTTGTAGCACTCTCCTCGCGATTTCGGCAGCACAACGGCGTGGTACCGGAAGTAGAGGGGAGATCTCGCAGGGCTTCGCCTTAAGCCGGAGCGAGTATGGTGGAGTATGAGAGAGCTCCTCAGTGATCTAGGTTTTAGACACACCAAGGAGGGGGTGCTAGAGCCGGCGGCTAGGGTTTGGCGCACCCCAAGTCGGCGGCTAGGGCAAAACCCTAGGGGGCGGCGGCTATGGTGGTAGGCGCCAAGCTAGGGTTTGGAGGAGAGGTACTTATGTGTGTTAGGAGGGAGCCCTGCCCCTCCTTATATAGGTGGAGGGGCCGGCCGACCAAGGGGAGGGAGGGGAGTCCCTCCCCAACTCGGCTTGGGTGGTGCGCCGGCTTGAGGAGGAGGACTCCCTCCCCAACTCGGTTTCACCTTCCTCCTCTTTTCCTCTTTCCAAAACTTGCCGTTTGACTTTCAAACTAGCCGTTTGAATTTTCAATTTAGGATTTGAATAAACCCTTTATTTTGGACAGAGAAGACACTTAGTACATGATGCAATCATTCCAACTTACAATGACACATTCATGTACCCCTTCCCCTCCGGAGTGCCGGACATTCCGGAACTTTCTAGAACATTCCTGATGAAAACACCGGAACCATTCCCCAACTCCGAAACGGGACTTTCCTTATATGAATCTTATTCTCCGGACCATTCCGGATCTCCTCGTGATATCCCGGATCCCATCCGATACTCCGAACAACATTCGGTCTCTTTCTCATCATACCATAACTACTCAAACAACGTCGAATCCTTAAGTGTGTCTCCCTACGGTTCGTGAATTATGCGGACATGATCGAGACACTTCTCCGAACAATAACCAATAGAGGAATCTGGAAATTCATATGGCTCCCACATATTTCTACGATTACTTTGCGATCGAATGAACCACTTACATACGATACCAATTTCCCTTTGTCTCACGATAGTTTACTTATCCGAGGTTATGATCGTCGGTATCTCTGCATACCTAGTTCAATCTCGTTACCGATAAGTACTCTTTTCTCGTTCCCGTGATATGTGATCCCTTGTGAGCCAGTCACATGCTTGCAAGCTAATTGGATGACATTCCACCGAGAGGGCCCAGAGTATATCTATCCGTCATATGGATGGACAAATCCCACTCTTGATCCATGTGTTTCAACCAATACTTTCCGAACACTCAATGCCACCTTTATAGACACCCAGTTATGGTGTGGTGTTTGATGTCATCAAAGCATCCATCCGGTAAAGGTGATATGCATGATCTCATGGTCGAAGGAATTAGGTTACTATGTATCAGAAAGCATATAGCAATTGAACTATTAAAATGACTTGATCTTTATGCTACGCTTATCTATAGGAGTATGTCCACCATATCATTCTCCTAATGATATGATCTTGTTGTTGATAACATCTCAATGTTCATGATAGGGAAACCACAATCATTTATCAACCAACAGGCTAGTGATGTATAGAGGCTTTACTAGGGACTTCAAATTGAGTTTACAAATCACACAAGTATTAATGTTTCATTGTTAATACTATTATAGCATGAATGCAAACATTTATCATAAACACAAAGATATAATAATAACTACATTTATTATTGCCTCTAGGGCATATCTCCAACAGTCTCCCACTTGCACTAGAGTCATCTAATCTAGATTACATGGTAATATACCGAACACCCATGGCAGTTTGGTGCTGGTCATGTTTTGCCCTTGGGAGAGGTTTAATCAACGGATCCGCCACATTCAGATCTGTGTGTTCTTTGCAAATATTTATATCCCCATCTTGGATATGTTCTCGAATAGCGTGAAAACGTAGCTTGATATGCTTCAGCTTCTTGTGTGACCTTGGTTCTTGCGCATTGGCTATGGCGCCCATGTTATCACAGTAGATAGACATTGGGTCCAGCGCACTAGGAACCACACCTAGCTCTGTAATGAACTCTTTCATCCATATCGCTTCTTGTGAAGCCTCCGAAGCAGCCATGTATTCCGATTCAGTTGAAGATCTTGCCACAACGCTTTGCTTTGCACTCCTCCACTAATCGCCGCACCATTCAAAATAAATACGTATCCATTGTGATTTAGAATCATCCGGATCGGTTCCAACTAGCATCGGTGTAACCATTAACAAAGAGTCGTTCATCACCTCCATAAGAAAGAACCATATCCTTAGTTCTTCTCAAGTACTTAAGGATGTTTTTGATCATGTCCAATGATCCACTCTGGATCACTTTGATATCTGCTAGTCAAACTAACATCATATGCAATGTCGTGTCTAGTACATAGCATGTCATACATTAGAGATCCTATGGTCGAGGCATAGGAGTCTTACTCATCCTTTCTCTATCTTACGCCAATGTCGGACTTTGAGTTTTACTCAAGGTCGATTGAGCAACATGGGCAAGAACCCTTTCTTGCTATCTTCCATTCCAAACCTCTTTAGAACTTTGTCCAAATATGTACTGTGACAATGATATTTGGCGCTTCGATCTATCTCTATAAATCTTTATGCCTAATATGTAAGTCGCTTCGCCAAGATCCTTCATTGAAAACTATTATTCAAATATTCCTTGACACTATTAAGAAGGTCTACATCATTCCCAATCAATAATATGTCATCCACATATAGTATTAAGAATGCTACAGAGCTCCCACTCACTTTCTTGTAAATACAAGCTTCTCCATAAGTTTGTATAAAACCAAAACTTTTGATCACCTTATCAAAACGTTGATTCCAACTTCGGGATGCTTGCTTCAATCCATAAATGGACCGTTGAAGTTTGCATACCTTGTTAGCATCTTTAGGATCGACAAAACCTTTGGGTTGCATCATATACAACTCTTCATCAATATCTCCATTGAGGAATGCTGTTTTGACATCCATCTGCCATATCTCATAATCATAATATGCAGTGATTGCTAACATAATCCTCACAGACTTTAGCTTCGCATCGGTGAGAAAGTCTCATCGTAGTCAACTCCTTGAATTTGTCGAACCCTTTTGCGACAAGTCGAGCTTTATAGACGAACATTACCATCAAGATATGTTTTCTTCTTGAAGATCCATTTGTTCTCGATGACCTTCCGCCATCCCAGAAGTCCACCAAAGTCCATACTTGGTTTTTGTACATGGATCCAATCTCGGATTTCATGGCTTCTTGCCATTTATTGGAATCTGGGCTCATCATTGCTTCCTCATATGTCTCAGGGTCATCGGTGTTGTCCACCAATATGACACTCATAACGGGATCATACCAATCTGGAGTGGTACGAGTTCTCGTTGACCTCCGAGGCTCTGTAGCAACTTCAACCGAAGTTTCATGATCATCATCATTAGCTTCCTCTCTAATTGGTGCAGGCACCACAGGAACTTCTTCCGGTGTTGTGCTAATCGCAATTTCGAGAGAAGGTTCGACAACCTCATCGAGTTCTACTTTCCTTCCAGTCACTTCTTTCGAGAGAAATTCCTTCTCTAGAAAGGATCCATTCTTGGCAACGAAGATTTTGCCTTCGGATCTATGATAGAAGGTATACCCAATAGTTTCCTTCGGGTATCCTATGAAGATGCATTTTTCCGCTTTGGGTTCAAGCTTGTCCGGCTGTAACTTCTTTACATAGGCTTCGCAACCCCAAACTTTAAGGAACGACAATTTAGGTTTCTTCCCAAACCATAGTTCATACGGTGTCGTTTCAACGGATTTAGATGGTACCCTATTTAAAGTGAATGCGGCTGTTTCTAATGCATAACCCCAAAATGATAGCGGTAAATCTGTAAGTGACATCATAGAACGAACCATATCTAAGAGAGTTCGATTATGACGTTCGGACACACCATTACGTTGTGGTGTTCCCGGCGGTGTCAACTGTGAAAGTATTCCGCATTTCTTCAAATGCTCGCCAAACTCGTAACTTAGATATTCACCTCCACGATCAGAACGTAGAAATTTAATCTTCTTGTTACGTTGATTCTCTACCTCACTTTGAAACTCCTTAAACTTCTCGAAAGTTTTGGACTTATGTTTCATGAAATAGATATACCCATATCTACTCAAATCATCCGTGAAGGTAAGAACATAACGATAACCACCGCGCGATGCTACACTCATTGGACCACACACATCGGTATGTATGATTTCTAATAAGTCCATAGCTCGCCCATCATACCGTAAAATGGAGTCTTAGTCATTTTACCCATCGACATGCTTCGCATCTATCAAGTGATTCAAAATCAAGTGATTCAAGAAGTCCATCGAATGGAGTTTCTTCATACGCTTCACTCCAATGTGACCAAGACGCAGCGATGCCACATATAGGTCGAATTATCGCTGATTTCAAACGCTTAGCCTCAATGTTGTTGATATGTGTATTTCCACTATCGAGATTCAATAAGAATAGACCATCTATCAAAGGTGCATGTGCATAAAACATATTACTCATATAAATCGAACAACCATTATTCTCGGACTTAAACAAGTAACCGCCTTAATAAACAAGATCCCGATATAATGTTCATGCTCAACGCAGCACCAAATAACAATTATTTAAGTATAAAACTAATCCCGATGTTAGATGAAGGGGTAGCGTGCCGACCGCGATCACATCAACCTTTGATCCGCTTCCCACGCCAGCCGTCACCTCGTTCTTCGCTAGCTTCCGCTTATTCGCAAAGACTGCTTCGAGTTACAAATATGAGCAACCGAACCAAGATCAAATACCAGCACTACTATGAGTACTAGTGAGATACACATCAATAACATGTATATCAGATATACCTTTCTTCTTGATGTTGCCGTTCTTCAAATCCGCCAAGTACTTTGGGCAATTCCGCTTCTAGTGACCTTCTCCCTTGCAGTAAAAGCACTCAGTATCAGGCTTAGGTCCAGCCTTGGTCTTCTTCGCCGGCGTGGTAACTTTCTTACCACCCTTCTTGAAGTGTCCCTTCTGCTTAGACTTGCCTTTCTTGAATTTGCTGGTCTTATTGACCAACAACACTTGGTGCTCTTTCTTGATCTCCACTTCTGCAGACTTTAACATGGCAAACAGTTATGGCAATTGCTTGTTCCTGTTCTGCATGTTGTAGTTCATTACAAAGTTCTTGTAACTTGGTGGTAGTGATTGGAGGACACGGTAAATCCCCAAAGCATTAGGAATCACTATACCCAAGCTTTGAAGTTTGTTTGTGCCTGCACATCTTAAGCACATGCTCACTGACGGAGCTGCCCTCTTCCATCTTGCAGTTAAAGAACTTTTCAGAAGCCTCATAACTTTCAATTGCCGCATGAGTCTCAAAGATCAATTTGAGATCCTCGACAATATCATATGGGTCTGAATTCTCAAACCTTTTCTGAAGCTCCGATTCCAAACCATACAAGATAGCACACTGAACTATGGAGTATTGATTCTTCCGAGCGAGGTAAACATTCTTTACTTCATCGGAAGCATCAACTGCAGGTGGGTCACCCAGCGGTGCATCCAGCACATAGGTCAAATTACACCGTGAGGACAATCCTCAAATTGCGGAACCAATCCGCGAAGTTGCTTCCATTGTTTTTCAACTTTTCTTTCTCTAGGAACGCATTAAAATTGATGGTAGGGGCTGCCATTGATCTAAAACATATTTGCAATAGTTTAGACTAAGTTTATGACAAATTGAGTTCAAATTAATAATAAAGTTAATCTAGGTGAACTCCCACTCAAAACAACATCCCTCACATTGTTTTAGTGATCACACGAACCAAATCCACTACATCAACATCGATCATCACGAGAGTTGATATAGTTTCAATGGCGAACAATCGTCATGTTCATCATATCTACTATATGATTCATGCTTTAACTTTCGGTGATCCGTGTTCCGAGACCATGTCTGTACATGCTAGGCTCGTCAAGATCAAACCTTAGTTTCCGCTTAAGCAAATCTGGCTTGCTCACGTTGTATACACTTGCAGAATCTAACACACCCGATCATCACGTGGTGCTTCGAAACAACAAGCTTTAGCAACGGTGCTAACTAAGGGTGAACACTTTATGACTTGAAATTCATGTGCATGAGGGATCATCTTATAATGCTACCGTTGTCTACTAAGCAATACAAGATGCATAAAGGATTAACATCACATGCAATTCATAATATGTGATATGATATGGCCTTTCTTCTTTGTGCTTCCGATCTCCATCTTCTAGAACGGACATGATCTCCATCATCACCGGCATTGCATCAAGGTCAATGACGCCTCTCCATGGTTGTCGTCCACCGGCTTCAACTATTACAACTACTTTGAATAGACACGCGGGTCTTAACATAAATTAAAGACAACCATATGGCTCCTGCCGGTTGCCAACTTACAATAAGGAACATTGCATACATCAAATATAATCACAATCATGGCCATATCACATCACAGCACACCCCTGCAAAACAAAGTTAGACGCCTCTACTTTCTTTGCATGTTTTACGTGGTTTGGGGCTTTCAATAAGTGTCGTTCTAACTTACGAACATGAACCACAACATTGATACTAGTATTGTTAATCACCCGTTGTAAATTGGATCTTAACTATGCTAGGAGAAACAGGCACCCGCAAAGCCACTTATGCAATACAAGTTGCATGTCGAGCGTGGAGCAGGTCTCATGAACGATGTCATGTAAAGTTAGCCCGGGCCGCTTCATCCCAACATACCGCAAGATGCAAAGTACACAAGAAGCAATCGACAATAAAAGCATCAACGCCCACAATGACCATTGTGTTCTACTCGTGCAACAGATCTACATATAGACACGGCTCTGATACCATTGTAGGGTTTCGTCGCATGGAAAACAAAAAATTTCTATCGCATACAAACAAACAAGCCAAGATCTATCTACTAGATTGTAGCAACGAGTCGATGGAATAACTTACCCTCGAAGATTCCAAAGTGTTTAACGAGAGCGGATTCTCGTGGGTGATGTAGTCGATTTTCCGATCTCAAGATCGTAGACGATCCTTCCGGCGCTACGTTCAGCGCTCCGCAATGGTCACACGTTCGGACTCGACGAAGACCTTCCTCTCCTTGTTCCAAGAGGGCGGAGGTTGTAGCACTCTCCTCGCGATTCCGGCAGCACAACGGCGTGGTACCAGAAGTAGAGAGGAGATCTCGCAGGGCTTGGCCTTAAGCCGGAGCGAGTATGGTGGAGTATGAGAGAGCTCCTCAGTGATCTAGGTTTTAGACACACCAAGGAGGAGGTGCTAGAGCCGGCGGCTAGGGTTTGGGGCACCCCAAGTCGGCGGCTAGGGCAAAACCCTAGGGGGCGGCGGCTATGGTGGTAGGCGCCAAGCTAGGGTTTGGAGGAGAGGTACTTATGTGTGTTAGGAGGGAGCCCTGCCCCTCCTTATATAGGTGGAGGGGCCGGCCGGCCAAGGGGAGGGAGGGGAGTCCCTCCCCAACTCGGCTTGGGTGGTGTGCCGGCTTGGGGAGGAGGACTCCCTCCCCAACTCGGTTTCACCTTCCTCCTCTTTTCCTCTTTCCAAAACTTGTCGTTTGACTTTCAAACTAGCCGTTTGAATTTTCAATTTAGGATTTGAATAAACCCTTTATTTTGGACAGCGAAGACACTTAGTACATGATGCAATCATTCCAACTTACAATGACACATTCATGTACCCCTTCCCCTCCTGAGTGCCGGACATTCCGGAACTTTCTAGAACATTCCTGATGAAAACACCGGAACCATTCCCCAACTCCGAAACGGGACTTTCCTTATATGAATCTTATTCTCCGGACCATTCCGGATCTCCTCGTGATATCCCGGATCCCATCCGAGACTCCGAACAACATTCGGTCTCTTTCTCATCATACCATAACTACTCAAACAACGTCGAATCCTTAAGTGTGTCTCCCTACGGTTCGTGAATTATGCGGACATGATCGAGACACTTCTCCGAACAATAACCAATAGAGGAATCTGGAAATTCATATGGCTCCCACATATTTCTACGATTAATTTGCGATCGAATGAACCACTTACATACGATACCAATTTCCCTTTGTCTCACGATAGTTTACTTATCCGAGGTTATGATCATCGGTATCTCTGCATACCTAGTTCAATCTCGTTACTGATAAGTACTCTTTTCTCGTTCCCGTGATATGTGATCCCTTGTGAGCCAGTCACATGCTTGCAAGCTAATTGGATGACATTCCACCGAGAGGGCCCAGAGTATATCTATCCATCATATGGATGGACAAATTCCCACTCTTGATCCATCTGTTTCAACCAATACTTTCCGAACACTCAATGCCACCTTTATAGCCACCCAGTTACGGTGTGGTGTTTGATGTCATCAAAGTATCCATCCGGTAAAGGTGATATGCATGATCTCATGGTCGAAGGAATTAGGTTACTATGTATCAAAAAGCATATAGCAATTGAACTATTAAAATGACTTGATCTTTATGCTACGCTTATCTATAGGAGTATGTCCACCATATCATTCTCGTAATGATATGATCTTGTTGTTGATAACATCTCAATGTTCATGATAGGGAAACCACAATCATTTATCAACCAACAGGCTAGTGATGTATAGAGGCTTTACTAGGGACTTCAAATTGAGTTTACAAATCACACAAGATTAATGTTTCCTTGTTAATACTATTATAGCATGAATGCAAACATTTATCATAAACACAAAGATATAATAATAACTACATTTATTATTGCCTCTAGGGCATATCTCCAACAGTCTCCCACTTGCACTAGAGTCATCTAATCTAGATTACATGGTAATATACCGAACACCCATGGCAGTTTGGTGCTGGTCATGTTTTGCCCTTGGGAGAGGTTTAATCAACGGATCTGCCACATTCAGATCTGTGTGTTCTTTGCAAATCTTTATATCCCCATCTTGGATATGTTCTCGAATAGCGTGAAAACGTAGCTTGATATGCTTCAGCTTCTTGTGTGACCTTGGTTCTTGCGCATTGGCTATGGCGCCCATATTATCACAGTAGATAGACATTGGGTCCAGCGCACTAGGAACCACACCTAGCTCTGTAATGAACTCTTTCATCCATATCGCTTCTTGTGAAGCCTCCGAAGCAGCCATGTATTTCGATTCAGTTGAAGATCTTGCCACAACGCTTTGCTTTGCACTCCTCCAGCTAACTGCTGCACCATTCAAAATAAATACGTATCCAGATTGTGATTTAGAATCATCCGGATCGGTGTTCCAACTAGCATCGGTGTAACCATTAACAAAGAGCTGTTCATCACCTCCATAAGAAAGAACCATATCCTTAGTTCTTCTCAAGTACTTAAGGATGTTTTTGACCGCTGTCCAATGATCCACTCCTGGATCACTTTGATATCTGCTAGTCAAACTAACAGCATATGCAATGTCAGGTCTAGTACATTGCATGGCATACATTAGAGATCCTATGGCTGAGGCATAGGAAGTCTTTCTCATCCTTTCTCTATCTTCTGCCGATGTCGGACTTTGAGTTTTACTCAAGGTCATATTGGGCAACATGGGCAAGAACCCTTTCTTGCTATCTTCCATTCCAAACCTCTTTAGAACTTTGTCCAAATATGTACTCTGTGACAATGATATTTGGCGTTTCGATCTATCTCTATAAATCTTTATGCCTAATATGTAAGCTGCTTCGCCAAGATCCTTCATTAAAAACTATTATTCAAATATTCCTTGACACTATTAAGAAGGTCTACATCATTCCCAATCAATAATATGTCATCCACATATAGTATTAAGAATGCTACAGAGCTCCCACTCACTTTATTGTAAATACAAGCTTCTCCATAAGTTTGTATAAAACCAAAACTTTTGATCACCTTATCAAAACGTTGATTCCAACTTCGGGATGCTTGCTTCAATCCATAAATGGACCGTTGAAGTTTGCATACCTTGTTAGCATCTTTAGGATCGACAAAACCTTTGGGTTGCATCATATACAACTCTTCATCAATATCTCCATTGAGGAATGCTGTTTTGACATCCATCTGCCATATCTCATAATCGTAATATGCAGCGATTGCTAACATAATCCTCACACAGACTTTAGCTTCGCCATCGGGTGAGAAAGTCTCATCGTAGTCAACTCCTTGAATTTTTCGAAACCCTTTTGCGACAAGTCGAGCTTTATAGACAGTAACATTACCATCAGCATCTGTTTTCTTCTTGAAGATCCATTTGTTCTCGACAGCCTTCCGGCCATCCGGTAAGTCCACCAAAGTCCATACTTGGTTTTCGTACATGGATCCAATCTCGGATTTCATGGCTTCTTGACATTTATTGGAATCTGGGCTCATCATTGCTTCGTCATATGTCTCAGGGTCATCGGTATTGTCCACCAATATGACACTCATAACGGGATCATACCAATCTGGAGTGGTACGAGTTCTCGTTGACCTCCGAGGCTCTGTAGCAACTTCAACCAAAGTTTCATGATCATCATCATTAGCTTCCTCTCTAATTGGTGCAGGCACCACAGGAACTTCTTCCGGTCTTTGCGCTACTGCAATTTCGAGAGAAGGTTCGACAACCTCATCGAGTTCTACTTTCCTTCCAGTCACTTCTTTCGAGAGAAATTCCTTCTCTAGAAAGGATCCATTCTTGGCAACGAAGATTTTGCCTTCGGATCTATGATAGAAGGTATACCCAATAGTTTCCTTCGGGTATCCTATGAAGATGCATTTTTCCGCTTTGGGTTCAAGCTTGTCCTATGTAACTTCTTTACATAGGCTTCGAACCCCAAACTTTAAGGAACGACAATTTAGGTTTCTTCCCAAACCATAATTCATACGCGTCGTTTCAGCGGATTTAGATGGTACCCTATTTAAAGTGAATGCGCTTTCTAATGCATAACCCCAAAATGATAGCGGTAACTGTAAGTGACATCATAGAACGAACCATATCTAAGAGAGTTCGATTATGACGTTCGGACACACCATTACGTTGTGGTGTTCCGGTGTCAATCAGAAAGTATTCCATTTCTTCAAATGCTCGCCAAACTCGTAACTTAGATATTCACCTCCACGATCAGAACGTAGAAATTTAATCTTCTTGTTACGTTGATTCTCTACCTCACTTTGAAACTCCTTAAACTTCTCGAAAGTTTCGGACTTATGTTTCATGAAATAGATATACCCATATCTACTCAAATCATCCGTGAAGGTAAGAACATAACGATAACCACCGCGCAATGCTACACTCATTGGACCACACATCGGTATGTATGATTTCTAATAAGTCCATAGCTCGCTCCATCATACCGTAAAATGGAGTCTTAGTCATTTTACCCATCGACATGCTTCAGATCTATCAAGTGATTCAAATCAAGTGATTCAAGAAGTCCATCGAATGGAGTTTCTTCATACGCTTCACTCCAATGTGACCAAGACGAAGGCCACATATAGGTCGAATTATCGCTTGATTTCAAACGTTTAGCCTCAATGTTGTTGATATGTGTATTTCCACTATCGAGATTCAATAAGAATAGACCATCTATCAAAGGTGCATGTGCATAAAACATATTATTCATATAAATCGAACAACCATTATTCTCGGACTTAAACAAGTAACCGTCTCGCAATAAACAAGATCCCGATATAATGTTCATGCTCAACGCAGGCACCAAATAACAATTATTTAAGTATAAAACTAATCCCGATGTTAGATGAAGGGGTAGCGTGCCGACCGCGATCACATCAACCTTTGATCCGTTTCCCACGCGCATCGTCACCTCGTTCTTCGCTAGCTTCTGTTTATTCTGCAAAGACTGCTTCGAGTTACAAATATGAGCAACCGAACCAAGATCAAATACCGAGCACTACTATGAGTACTAGTGAGATACACATCAATAACATGTATATCGGATATACCTTTCTTCTTGATGTTGCTTCTTCAAATCCGCCAAGTACTTTGGGCAATTCCGCTTCTAGTGACCTTCTCCTTGCAAAGAAAGCACTCAAGATCGTGCTTAGGTCCAGCCTTGGTCTTCTTCGCCGGCGTGGTAACTTTCTTACCACCCTTCTTGAAGTGTCCCTTCTGCTTAGACTTGCCTTTCTTGAATTTGCTGGTCTTATTGACCAACAAAACTTGGTGCTCTTTCTTGATCTCCACTTCTGCAGACTTTAACATGGCAAACAGTTATGGCAATTGCTTGTTCCTGTTCTGCATGTTGTAGTTCATTACAAAGTTCTTGTAACTTGGTGGTAGTGATTGGAGGACACGGTAAATCCCCAAAGCATTAGGAATCACTATACCCAAGCTTTGAAGTTTGTTTGCGTGCCCAGACATCTTAAGCACATGCTCACTGACGGAGCTGCCCTCTTCCATCTTGCAGTTAAAGAACTTTTCAGAAGCCTCATAACTTTCAATTGCCGCATGAGTCTCAAAGATCAATTTGAGATCCTCGACAATATCATCTGGGTCTGAATTCTCAAACCTTTTCTGAAGCTCCGATTCCAAACCATACAAGATAGCACACTGAACTATGGAGTACTGATTCTTCCGAGCGAGGTAAACATTCTTTACTTCATCGGAAGCATCAGCTGCAGGTGGGTCACCCAGCGGTGCATCCAGCACATAGGTCAAATTACCAGCTGTGAGGACAATCCTCAAATTGCGGAACCAATCCGCGAAGTTGCTTCCATTGTTTTTCAACTTTTCTTTCTCTAGGAACGCATTAAAATTGATGGTAGGGGCTGCCATTGATCTACAACATATTTGCAATAGTTTAGACTAAGTTTATGACAAATTGAGTTCAAATTAATAATAAAGTTAATCTAGGTGAACTCCCACTCAAAACAACATCCCTCACATTGTTTTAGTGATCACACGAACCAAATCCACTACATCAACACCGATCATCACGAGAGTTGATATAGTTTCAATGGCGAACAATCGTCATGTTCATCATATCTACTATATGATTCATGCTTTACCTTTCGGTGATCCGTGTTCCGAGACCATGTATGTACATGCTAGGCTCGTCAAGATCAAACCTTAGTTTCCGCTTGAGCAAATCTGGCTTGCTCACGTTGTATACACTTGCAGAATCTAATAGACCCGATCATCACGTGGTGCTTCAAAACAACAAGCTTTAGCAACGGTGCTAACTAAGGGTGAACACTTTATGACTTGAAATTCATGTGCATGAGGGATCATCTTATAATGCTACCGTTGTCTACTAAGCAATACAAGATGCATAAAGGATTAACATCACATGCAATTCATAATATGTGATATGATATGGCCTTTCTTCTTTGTGCTTCCGATCTCCATCTTCTAGCACGGACATGATCTCCATCATCACCGGCATTGCATCAAGGTCAATGACGCCTCTCCATGGTTGTCGTCCACCGGCTTCAACTATTACAACTACTTTGAATAGACACGCGGGTCTTAACATAAATTAAAGACAACCATATGGCTCCGCCGTTGCCAACTTACAATAAGGAACATTGCATACATCAAATATAATCACAATCATGGCCATATCACATCACAAGACACCTGCAAAACAAAGTTAGACGCCTCTACTTTCTTTGCATGTTTTACGTGGTTTGGGGCTTTCAATAAGTGTCGTTCTAACTTACGAACATGAACCACAACATTGATACTAGTATTGTTAATCACCCGTTGTAAATTGGATCTTAACTATGCTAGGAGAAACAGCACCATAAAGCCACTTATGCAATACAAGTTGCATGTCGAGCGTGGAGCAAGTCTCATGAACGATGTCATGTAAGGTTAGCCCGGGCCGCTTCATCCCAACATACCGCAAGATGCAAAGTACACAAGAAGCAATCGACAATAAAAGCATCAACGCCCACAATGACCATTGTGTTCTACTCGTGCAACAGATCTACATATAGACACGGCTCTGATACCACTGTAGGGTTTCGTAGCATGGAAAACAAAAATTTCTATCGCATACAAACAAACAAGCCAAGATCTATCTACTAGATTGTAGCAACGAGTCGATGGAATAACTTACCCTCGAAGATTCCAAAGTGTTTAACGAGAGCGGATTCTCGTGGGTGATGTAGTCGTACTCTTCCCGATCTCAAGATCGTGTAGACGATCCTTCCGGCGCTACGTTCCGGCAGCGCTCCCGCAGTCGGTCACACGTTCGGTACTCGACGAAGACCTTCCTCTCCCTTGTTCCAGCAGGCAGCGGAGGTTGTAGCACTCTCCTCACGATTCCGGCAGCACAACGGCGTGGTACCATAAGTAGAGGGGAGATCTCGGAGGGCTTCGCCTTAAGCCGGAGCGAGTATGGTGGAGTATGAGAGAGCTCCTCAGTGATCTAGGTTTTAGACACACCAAGGAGGGGGTGCTAGAGCCGACGTCTAGGGTTTGGGGCACCCCAAGTCGGCGGCTAGGGCAAAACCCTAGGGGGCGGCGGCGGCTATGGTGGTAGGAGCCAAGCTAGGGTTTGGAGGAGAGGTACTTATGTGTGTTAGGAGGGAGCCCTGCCCCTCCTTATATAGGTGGAGGGGCCGGCCGGCCAAGGGGAGGGAGGGGAGTCCCTCCCCAACTCGGCTTGGGTGGTGCCCCGGCTTGGGGAGGAGGACTCCCTCCCCAACTCGGTTTCACCTTCCTCCTCTTTTCCTCTTTCCAAAACTTATCGTTTGACTTTCAAACTAGCCGTTTGAATTTTCAATTTAGGATTTGAATAAACCCTTTATTTTGGACAGCGAAGACACTTAGTACATGATGCAATCATTCCAACTTACAATGACACATTCATGTACCCCTTCCCCTCCGGAGTGCCGGACATTCCGGAACTTTCTAGAACATTCCTGATGAAAACACCGGAACCATTCCCCAACTCCGAAACGGGACTTTCCTTATATGAATCTTATTCTCCGGACCATTTCGGATCTCCTCGTGATATCCCGGATCCCATCCGAGACTCCGAACAACATTCGGTCTCTTTCTCATCATACCATAACTACTCAAACAACGTCGAATCCTTAAGTGTGTCTCCCTACGGTTCGTGAATTATGCGAACATGATCGAGACACTTCTCCGAACAATAACCAATAGAGGAATATGGAAATTCATATGGCTCCCACATATTTCTACGATTAATTTGCGATCGAATGAACCACTTACATACGATACCAATTTCCCTTTATCTCACGATAGTTTACTTATCCGAGGTTATGATCGTCGGTATCTCTGCATACCTAGTTCAATCTCGTTACCGAGAAGTAATCTTTTCTCGTTCCCGTGATATGTGATCCCTTGTGAGCCAGTCACATGCTTGCAAGCTAATTGGATGACATTCCACCGAGAGGGCCCACAGTATATCTATCCATCATATGGATGGACAAATTCCCACTCTTGATCCATGTGTTTCAACCAATACTTTCCGAACACTCAATGCCACCTTTATAGCCACCCAGTTACGGTGTGGTGTTTGATGTCATCAAAGCATCCATCCGGTAAAGGTGATATGCATGATCTCATGGTCGAAGGAATTAGGTTACTATGTATCAGAAAGCATATAGCAATTGAACTATTAAAATGACTTGATCTTTATGCTACGCTTATCTATAGGAGTATGTCCACCATATAATTCTCCTAATGATATGATCTTGTTGTTGATAACATCTCAATGTTCATGATAGGGAAACCACAATCATTTATCAACCAACAGGCTAGTGATGTATAGAAGATTTACTAGGGACTTCAAATTGAGTTTACAAATCACACAAGTATTAATGTTTCCTTGTTAATACTATTATAGCATGAATGCAAACATTTATCATAAACACAAAGATATAATAATAACTACATTTATTATTGCCCCTAGGGCATATCTCCAACAACGGGTTCTACGGGTACGTCGTCAGCTCACCTGCCATCGCCGCATGGAAGGGCCGCTCGATCTTGAAGTCCCGGTGCGGCGGCTCGGGATCGTTGGGCGCGAGGTCGTCTCCTTATAAGGAAGGAGGTCGCCCATCGCCCAGACACGATTGGAGTATACCGCGGCACGGTCTGTCAGCTTCAGCACCTCGGCAATCTCCACCGCGCCCGTCGACGAGGGTTAGCCACTCGTCACGTCGTCCAGATCGAAATCCTCCGGGAAGTGGGCGAGCCCAAGGCTAAGCGCCGTCGCCGCCCCGCGCCGGAATGCTGACCGCTTCATGAACTCGACGACTGACGGCGCCTTCTCCAGATACCGCCACACTTCGACGAGGCCGCTGGGAATCACTTCCGTGGGCGACATCTCCTGAAGATACGCTCGAATGCAAGCCGCGGACAACATGGCCGAGTCGACCAGGGTGGCCACACACTGCCGCGTGTCGTACGACTGCGCCTCTTTCGAGTTGTCGATAATCCGACCTGTGGACAGAGGGTGGCAGTGAGTACAACAAAGATCACGCAATGCAGCTACTACATGTAGAGGCATGCACACTTACCAATCAAAGGACGACAGAGACCCGTGATGAAGCTTTGAAGAGAGGAGTAGTCGTCTTGTAGCCCAGCAACGAGGGCGTCAGAGACCTTACGCTCTTCAGCGGCAGCCGTAACAGCAGCCTTGGCTCGCCCATCCGCTGAACTCGCCTCCTCCTTCGCTTCCTTAAGCTCGCGCTCAAGGTCGGCGATCCGCTTCTCAGCCGAACTCAACGCAGATTGAGCCGCCTTCAGTTCACTCGCCGGGACAAGGCCCTGGCGGACCTCCTCTGCCTTCGCAGCAATCGCCTGGAGTCCCTTGTTCGCCTCATGGACATAAACAAGTTCTTTCTTCGCGCGACACTTCGCATCAAGCCGGTCGGCTGACTCACTCTGCAAGCCCTGTGCACAAGTCAAACAGTTAACAACAACGGAATCCTAAGTGCCCACCCGCTGAAATTCAGCGACTGGACACTCGGGGACTGGAGATCAAAAATCCTAAGTGCCCACCCACTAAAATTCAGCGACTGGACACTCGGGGACTGGAGATCAAAAATCCTAAGTGCCCACCCGCTCAAATTCAGCGATTGCGCACTCGGGGACTGGGTGCTAGAAATAAAAACATAACACCAAAAGAATTTGACCACTGAAATTCAGTGGCCCGATCCTCGGGGACTGGACATACCTGGATGGCTGCGCCAAGCATGCCATGGAGCTGTAGCGCGTCCACGGATGCGAGAAGAGCTGGAGTGTGCCCGCGACGCTGCTCGATCTCCGTTTCAGCGACCCCAGGCATGCGGCTCGATGGCGTGGTACCACTCGCCGTAGCCGCTCTGGCCATGAAGCGGGGGAAGGTCGCGGTGGATGCGCCAGCACCAAGAGAAGCCGGCTCGGCCACCCCAGGCGAGGAAGCACCCTCCTTGATCTTCAAGGCCGCCTCCATCGCAGGACCACTCGGAGCAACCGTCGTGTCATCAGACACCGTGACGACATCGTCGCCCTTGGCCTTCTTGGCACTGTCTGCGGGGGCAGCGACCTCATCAGCCTTCCTCTTCCGAGAGGGGTCATCCTCGGTGATGACTGGCAGCACTTTGGCCATGGACGGGTGGCCTATCTTTTTAACTCCAGTCCTGTGAATTGATTACATGATCAAAATGGTCCGAGTACAATGAAAGGCAAGGCAGGTGAACAAAACTCACTTGGCGACCGATATGAACCGCAGCCCCGTGCGGATGCTGGCCGGCTTCTCCAGTTCGGGGCCCAGTTTCCGACTGAGGCCCATCTCCAAAACATCATGTGCCTAAGACACGGAAGGCCTCTTTGTCGAAGAGGCCGCGACAGGAGCCTCCGAAATGACTTCGGCAGGAGCTCTCCTGGGAGGCGAAGCTGCCGCGGCTGGAGCAGCCCCCAACACAAAGACTGGGGCGAATGGGGGGGAAGCGAGGCCAGAGGTACATCACTCAGGGCGGCAGTGGCATCCGGTGCTGCTGTCGTCTGCGGCGCTTCATCCCTGGCCAGGTTGGTGGCGTCGGAACTACTCGCCGAACGAGGCTGAGATGCCTGTTTCGCCGGCTTCGTCTTCCTCTTTGGTGGGGCCTTCGCTTCCTCCTCCTTCTTCTTCTTCTTTGACGGTGTAGCCTCACGACATGAGGTGTGCTCGGGAAGCTCGTCGTCGTCATTGTCGTCGTGACGTTCGAGGCTTCTACTCGCCTCGAGCTCGCGCTGATGTTGACCGAGAGTTTTGCGAACCATCGGGGCGGCTTCTTCCTTGGGCTCGTCGTCATCGTCGTTGTCATCACTCGTGTCGCTCCCGACGCTGCCCTTGGCAGGAGTCGACTCGCCCCCGTCCTGGACGGACGAGCTCGAGTTCTCGTCGTCCGCGGGTGGAAGCCACCCTTCCACCACTTGAAATAACTACAGTAGGCACGAGATAATATCAATATAACCGCGACAGAATCAACTGCGACTGCGAATGGTAGACAGTGACTTACCGTCGGGGCTGGATGCTTCGCGGTGTAGGGGGCGAACCCAGCCTTAGCGTCCAGGTACGCTGCCTGGGTGATCTTCTTCAGCGCCAGGACGTAGTCTTCGAGTTTCCACTCGGCGAGGCAGGATTTCTTCGAGTCCTCCCTGCCCGTGTACTCATACATGTAGTTCTCACGGCGGGCTAGGGGAACGAGTCGCCGTCCGAGCCAACAGTTGTAAAGATTGATGGTTTGAAGGCCTTTCTTATTTAGGCCGCGGATGGTTTGAAGCATCTCGTCCACGACCATCCTCTGGTCCACCGGGAGCTTGCCGACCTGGAGTCGGCAGTTCGGGCGGTTGGCGTACTTGGGATCGCTACCTCGTGCAGGTCGCCTCGGTGATGTAAAACTAGGACTTATTCCACTCGCTCGCCGCCTTGGCAGGCAGCATCAGGTCGAAGAAGGAAGCCTTCGACTTCAGCTGAAACGTCAGGTCACCCACAGCAAGCATTGGGCCGCCTGATTCTTCGCGACTGATCCTCCTGTGGAACAGATCTTGCCATAGTGGGAAGTAGGGCCTGCAGCCCAGATAGCACTTTCATGAGCATACGAAAATGGTGAGCTGCTCGATCTTTATCGGGCCCAGTCCGGCGGGATCCGTAGAAAGCGCCGGAAGAAGAGAGACGTGGGGAACCCCAGCCCCCGTTCCAGATGGCTGGTGAAGCAAACAAATTCTCGCTCGCGCGGATCCGGAGACACCTCTCCAGCCGCGGGGATGCGCCACCTGCCGGCGCGCAGGATCCCGGCCTCCTCGAAGGATGCTAGTAGCGCTCTTGTGCACTTGGACCTGCCCCATGGTTCGGTGGAGGGGGCCATTGGCGGAAAGGTTCGTGGAGGTCGGAGGATTTTGGATCGATTGGATTGCGATACGGAGGAAAACGGAGATGGGCGAAATCGGAGGAAATGACGAAAGAGTGGTTCCTCGATCACCTACCATTTCCTTTATATAACGGTTGTTACCCCCCAATTCCGGGAGCCGTTGCTACGCGGTGATTATGCCAAATTTGTTGGAATTATGCCCTAGAGGCAATAATAAAGATGTTATTATTATAATTCTTGTTCATGATAATGTTTATATTCCATGCTAGAATTGTATTAAGCGGAAACTTTAATACTTGTGTGGTTTGTGAACAACACAGTGTCCCTAGGACGCCTCTATGGACTAGCTCATTGATTAATGATGGTTAAGGTTTCCTAACCATGGACATGAGTTGTCGATTAATAATGAGATCATATCATTGGGAGAATGATATGGTGGATGACCAAACTAAGCGAAGCAATTAGATCGTGTCATCGTGTTCATCTTTGCGAAGCTTTTCTTATGTCAAATATTGTATTCCTTAGACCATGAGATAATACAACTCCCTGGTATCGGAAGAAAGCTTTAAGGTCATCAAACGTCATCCTATGAGAGGGTGATCATAAAGGTGTCTCTCAGGTGATCGGAAAGTATCTGTTGGGTTGTATGTATCGAGATGGGATTTGTCCCTCCCAAGTCGGAGAGATATACTTCGGGCCCACTCGGTAATCGATATCAACACCGCTTACAAACATGTGGTTCAGGAGTTAATCACAAAGTGATATCGGATTACGGAACGATTAAAGTACTTGCTGTGAACGAGATTGAACTAGGTATGACGGTACCGACGATCAAATCTCGGGCAAGTAAAATATCGCGAGACGAAGGGAATATATATATGGGATTGATTGAATCCTGGCATCGTGGTTCATCCGATATGATCATCGATGAATGTGTGGGAGTCAATATGGGTTTCGGACCCGCTGTTGATTATTGATAGAAGATCATATGCATATTCTCGAACCCAGCGGTCACACACTTAACGTGTCTCGGCTAGGATAGATTGGATAATTGGTTTATGAGTTTTTGTTGAGTCTCGGATGGGATCCGGGACATCACGAGAGGTTCGGAGTGGTCAGAATAAGATTCATATAAGGCAGTGCAGTTTTTGGAGTTCGGAATTGTTCCGGGTTAATCGGTATTGTACCGGAAGCTTCTAGAACCTTCCGGAAGGGGACCAACGTGGCCCCACCTTCCAGGAGGGGGCATGGGACTATGAGGGAGTGCCCTGGCCGCATTGGGCCAGGGGCACAAGGCCCCATAGGGCCCAGCCGGCCAAGAGGGATAAAACCCTAATCTAGACCTTCTAGAAGGGGGGGGGGGTTCCTTGCCCCCCACTCCTCCTCCTTTGGCCGCCGGTTTGGTCTTGGGGGAGGGGCAAGGGCAAGGGCAGCCGCCCACCCCTCTATATAAAGAGGGCTGGGGGCGCACCACCCCCCACCTTCCCCTCCAAAGCTAGCCGCCCTGCTGCCCTCCTCTCTCTCTCCCTCCCGACTGCGTGTAGGCGAAGCCCTGCTGCAGAAACTCTCCACCATATACACCACGCCGTCGTGTTGTTGATCCAATCCGTCTCTCCACCATACTTGCTGGTCCGAGGAAGGAGGAGATGTCGAGGTGCTGCACGTGTGCATCTCACGGAGGCACCGCCACTTGTGGTGCTAGATCGGATCGCGAGGAGGAGAAGCGAGTACGACTACATCACCCACGTTCCGACGAACGTTCCGCTGTGCGAATCTTCAAGGATATGAAGATATAATCCAGTCTCTCTCGTTGTTTGCATCTCCTAGATTAGATCTTGGCTTTCCCTCTGTTCGCATCCGTAGAAATTTTTTATTTACTATGCCGCGAAACCCTTCAGTGGTATCAGAGCTAGATCTATGCGTAGATGTGTTTCACGAGTAGAACGCAACATGGTTGTTGTGGGTGTTGATGTTTTTTGTTGCAAGCCTATTGTTTGTGTTCTTCTTATGACGCGGGATAGTGAGATTGAAGTGGTCCCGGCCAACCTTACGCGACGTCGTTCGCGAGACCGGCTCCGCACTTGACGTGTGGCTTGTTCCACACATGCGGCTGGTGGATGTCAGTTTCTCTCACTATAGTTGTCATGGGATTAACACCGGAGTTTGGAAACCATAATATCACCGTTGTGGATTTCCGTAGGTAAGAATCGTTCTTAGCATCTACTCCCATAAGCCACGTAAAACATGCAACAACAAAGTAGAGGCTTCTAACTTGTTTTTGCAGGGAGTGTTTTCTGTGATATGGTATGGCCCAAGATGTGATGTGTATAATGTATGCGATGATCATGTTTTGTAATGTTTCACTACTTGCATGTCGATGAGTACACAACCGGCAGGAGCCATATGGTTGTCTTTATAATTGTGTATGACCTGTGTGTCAACTTCTTATGCGCCATGTAATAGTTTCACTTTATCGCTAAGTAGTTAGAAATAGTTGTAGTTGCTATTCGTGGTGGAGGAAATCATGGTGGAGTGATGGAGATCATGCTGGCACGCACAAGATGAAGATCATTGCGCGAAGATTGGCTATACCATGTCACATAAAGTTATATGCATGTGATGTTTATCCTTTTATGTATCTTATTATGCTTAGATCGCGACGGTAGCATTATAAGATGATTCCTCACTTAAAGATCAAGATAAAAATTATGTTCTCCCCAAGTATGCACCGTTGCGAAAGTTCGTCGTGTCCAAGCATCACGTGATGATCGGGTGCTATAGACTCTACGCTCACATACAACGGGTGTAAGCCAGTTTTGCACACGCGGAAATACTTGGGTTTGACTTGACGAGCCTAGCATGTACAGACATGGCCTCGGAACAGATGAACCGAAAGGTTAAGCATGAGTCATATGAATGATATGATCGACACTTCGTTGTCCACCATTGAAGCCACATCTCTTCTCGTGATGATCGGATTAGGTGTGGTGAATGTGGATCATGTTCACTAAACAACTTGAGGGATGTTGAATTTAGTGGGAGTTCATCTAGTAATTTGATTAAGTTGAACTAGTTATCATGAACATAGTCTAATTTGTAATTGCAAATACTGTAGATCACATGGCTAAGTCCAACTTCAACTTCAGCGTTTTTGCTGAGATAGAAAATCTTAGAAACAATGGGTCTAACTTCACCAAATGGTTCCGCATTCTAAGAATCATTCTCGCTGGCGGACAAAAGGACTATGTCCTTGAGAAAGCGCTAGGTGACGCCCCTGCTGTAGATGCGCCGGCTGATGAGAAAGCTGTTTATCAGTCGCGCAAGGATGATTATGATTTGATTAAGATCGCCATGTTGTATGCTTTGGAATCAGATCTTCAAAATCGTTTTGAGGAGTTCGTCGGGCCCTTTGAGATTCTTGAGGAGCTGAAAACTATGTTTCAGACTCAGGCCCATTCTGAGATATATGAGATCTCTAAGAAATTCTTTAACTACAAGATGGAGGAAGGGAGTTCCGTCAGTGAGTACGCCATTAAGATGTTGGGCTACACTCAACGCCTTGAGCAACTGGACTGCAAGATTCCAGAGGAGCTCAAGATTGACAGAGTTATGCAATCACTCCCTCCTAGCTACAAAAGTTTTGTAGTTGCTCACAATCAAATTGGTTCCACTGATATGATCACTGAGCTCTTCGCTAAGATGCAAGTAGCGGAGGTGGACATCAAAAATAATAATCATATGTTGATGGTCAACAATCCCCCCACCTTCAAGAAAGGTAAGGGTGCAAAGAAGCCCTTCAAAAAAGGCGGCGGCAAGCGCGTTGCCCCTGCTGAGAAGAAGCTCAAGTCTGGTCCCAAGCCGGACACTTAGTGATTCTATTGCAAGGACAAGGGTCACTGGAAGCGCAACTGTCCGAAGTACTTAGCGGACAAGAAGGCTGGCACCATCAAAGGTATATTTGATATACATGTTATTGATGTTTTCCTTACTAGCCCTCGTTGTAGTACTTGGGTATTTGATACCGGTTCAGTTGCTAATATTTGTAACTCGAAACAGGAGCTACGGAATAGACGGCGGCTTGCGAGGGATGAGGTGACGATGCGCGTTGGCAACGGATCAAGAGTTGATGTGATGGCCGTCGACACGCTCTCCTTAGTTTTACCTTCGGGATTAGTTTTAAACCTTAATAAATGTTATTATGTGCCTGCGTTGAGCATGAACATTATTTCTGGATCTTGTTTATTGCAAGACGGTTATTCATTTAAATCGGAGAATAATGGTTGTTCTACTTATATGAGTAACATATTTTATGGTCATGCACCTATTGTGAATGGTTTATTTCTTCTAAATCTCGAAAAGGATGAAACACACATCCATAACATTGAGGCTAAGAGATGCAAAGTAGATAGTGATAATACTACTTATTTGTGGCACTGTCGTCTAGGTCATATTGGTGTAAAACGCATGAAGAAACTCCATTCTGATGGACTTTTGGAGTCTCTTGACTTTGAATCATTTGACACATGCGAACCATGCCTCATGGGCAAGATGATCAAAACCCCGTTCTCCGGTATAATGGAGCGAGCAACGGACTTGTTGGAAATCATACATACCGATATATGCGGACCGATGAGTGTTTCGACGCGCGGTGGATATCGCTACTTTCTCACTTTTACCGATGACCTAAGTAGATATGGGTATATCTATTTAATGAAACATAAATCTGAAACGTTTGAAAAGTTCAAAGAATTTCAGAATGAAGTGGAGAACCATCGTAACAGAAAGATTAAGTTTCTACGATCCGATCGTGGAGGTGAATATTTGAGTTACGATTTTCTCACGCATCTTAAAGCAAGTGGAATCGTTTCACAACTCACGCCACCCGGAACACCACAGTGCAATGGTGTGTCTGAACGCCGGAACCGAACCCTATTAGATATGGTCCGATGGATGATGTCTCTTACTTATTTGCCGTTATCATTTTGGGGTTATGCATTAGAAACCGCTGCATTCACTTTAAATAGGGCTCCATCTAAATCCGTTGAGACGACACCGTATGAACTGTGGTTTGGTGCTAAACCTAAGTTGTCGTTTCTTAAAGTTTGGGGATGCGAATCTTACGTCAAGAAGTTGATGCCGGACAAGCTCGAACCCAAAGCGGAGAAATGCGTCTTCATAGGATACCCTAAGGAAACTATTGGGTATACCTTCTATCACAGAACCGAAGGCAAAGTGTTTGTCACAAAGAACGGTTCCTTTCTTGAGAAGGAGTTTCTCTCGAAAGAAGTGAGTGGGAGGAAAGTAGAGCTAGACGAGGTTGTTGAACTTCTATTGAATTGGAGAGTAGCGCGGCACCTGAAATTGTTCCAATGCCGCCTAAACCAACAATAGAGGAAGCTAATGACAAGGATCATGAAGCTTCGGACGATGCTGCTACTGAACGTCGCAGGTCGACAAGGTCGCGTGCCCCTCCTGAGTGGTACGGCAACCCTGTCTTGACTGTCTTGTTGGTAGAAGACAGTGAACCTACGAACTATGAGGAAGCGATGATGAGCCCAGACTCTGAGAAATGGCTAGAAGCCATGAAATCAGAACTAGGATCCATGAGCGAAAACCAAGTATGGACTTTGGTGGACCCTCCTAGCGACCCTAAGGCCGTTGAGTGCAAATGGATCTTCAAGAAGAAAACGGACGCGGATGGTAATGTTACCGTCTATAAGGCACGGCTTGTCACGAAAGGTTTTCGACAAGTTCAAGGTGTTGACTACGATGAGACTTTCTCTCCCGTAGCGATGTTTAAGTCCATTCGGATTTTATTAGCAATTTCTGCGTTTCATGATTATGAAATATGGCAGATGGATGTCAAGACTGCTTTCCTCAATGGCAACATTGATGAAGAGTTGTATATGATGCAACCCGAAGGTTTTGTCGATCCTAAGGATGCTGATAAAGTATGCAAACTTTAGCGTTCCATTTATGGACTGAAGCAAGCATCTCAGAGTTGGAACCTTCGTTTTGATCAAGTGATCAAGAGCTTTGGATTTTTTCCAAATTGCTACGAAGCTTGCATCTACAAGAAAGTGAGTGGGAGCTCGGTGACATTTCTCGTACTATATGTGGATGACATATTGATTATTGGAAATGACATCAACATGCTTAACGATGTGAAGAGTTATTTGAACAAGTGTTTTTAAATGAAAGACCTAGGTGAAGCTGCTTATATATTGGGCATCAAAATCTATAGAGATAGACAAAGACGCCTGATAGCTTTAAGTCAGAGTACATACCTAGACAAAATTCTGAAAAGGTTCAGAATGGATAAGGCAAAGAAAGGTTCAGTGCCTATGTTGTCAGGTAAGATATTGAGCAAGGCTTAGTGTCCAGCTACGGTAAATGATAGGGAAGCTATGAGCAAAGTGCCTTATGCCTCGGCCATAGGTTCTATCATGTATGCCATGCTGTGTACTAGACCGGATGTGTCCAATGCTCTTAGTTTGACGAGCAGATATCAAAGTGATCCAGGAGTGGAACACTGGACAACCGTGAAGAACATCCTAAAGTACCTAAATAGAACTAAAGAAATGTTCTTAGTCTATGGGGGTGATGAACAGCTTGTCGTAAAAGGTTACGTCGATGCTAGTTTTGACACCGACAAGGATGATTCTAAATCTCAGACAGGATACGTGTATATTTTGAATGGAGGAGCTGTGAGCTGGAGAAGCTGCAAGCAAAGCGTGATCGCGGGATCTACAGTAGAAGCGGAATACATGGCTGCTGCAGAAGCGTCAAGTGAAGGAGTTTAGATCAGGAACTTCATCACTGAGCTTGGCGTGGTTCCAAGTGCATTGGACCCACTGGAGATATTGTGTGACAACACTGGCGCCATAGCACTTGCTAAGGAACCAAGATATCATCCAAAGACCAAGCATACCACCCGCAAGTTTCATATAATCCGAGATTATATAGCAGATGGAGATCTGAAGATCAGCAAAGTACATATAGATCTGAATGTTGCAGATCCATTGACTAAACCTCTTCCACGTGTAAAACATGATCAGCACCTCAGTGCCATGGGTGTGAGATTGTTGCCAGATGTAAACTAGATTATTGACTCTAGTGCAAGTGGGAGACTGTTGGAATTATGCCCTAGAGGCAATAATAAAGATGTTATTATTACAATTCTTGTTCATGATAATGTTTATATTCCATGCTAGAATTGTATTAAGCGGAAACTTTAATACTTGTGTGGTTTGTGAACAACACTGTGTCCCTAGTACGCCTCTATGGACTAGCTCATTGATTAATGATGGTTAAGGTTTCCTAACCATGGACATGAGTTGTTGATTAATAATGAGATCATATCATTGGGAGAATGATATGGTGGACAGACCCAAACTAAGCGAAGCAATTAGATTGTGTCATCGTGTTCATATTTGCGAAGCTTTTCTTATGTCAAATATTGTATTCCTTAGACCATGAGATAATACAACTCCCTGGTATCGGAAGAAAGCTTTGAGGTCATCAAACGTCATCCTATGAGAGGGTGATCATAAAGGTGTCTCTCAGGTGATCGGAAAGTATCTATTGGGTTGTATGTATCGAGATGGGATTTGTCCCTCCCAAGTCGGAGAGATATACTTTGGGCCCACTCGGTAATCGATATCAACACCGCTTGCAAGCATGTGGTTAAGGAGTTAATCAAAAAGTGATATCGGATTACGGAACGAGTAAAGTACTTGCTGTGAACGAGATTGAATTAGGTATGACGGTACCGACGATCAAATCTCGGGCAAGTAAAATATCGCGAGACAAAGGGAATATATATATGGGATTGATTGAATCCTGGCATCGTGGTTCATCCGATATGATCATCGATTAATGTGTGGGAGTCAATATGGGTTTCCAGACGCCGCTGTTGATTATTGATAGAAGATCATGTCTGCATATTCTCGAACCCGCAGGGTCACACACTTAACGTGTCTCGACGCTAGGATAGATTGGATAATTGGTTTATGAGTTTTTGTTCGGAGTCTCGGATGGGATCCGGGACATCACGAGAGGTTCTGGAGTGGTCCGAGAATAAGATTCATATAAGGCGGTCAGTTTTGGAGTTCGGAATTGTTCCGGGTTAATCGATATTGTACCGGAAGCTTCTAGAACCTTCCGGAAGGGGACCAACGTGGCCCCACCTTCCGGGAGGGGGAATGGGCCTATGAGGGAGTGCCCTGGCCGCATTGGGCCAGGGGCACAAGGCCCCATAGGGCCCAGCCGGCCAAGAGGGATAAAACCCTAATCTAGACCTTCTAGAAGGGGGGGTTCCTTGCCCCCCACTCCTCCTCCTTTGGCCGCCGGTTTGGTCTTGGGGGAGGGGCAAGGGCAGCCGCCCACCCCTCTATATAAAGAGGGCTGGGGGTGCACCACCCCCCACACCTTCCCCTCCAAAGCTAGCCGCCCTGCTGCCCTCCTCTCTCTCTCCCTCCCGACTACGTGTAGGCGAAGCCCTGCTGCAGAAACTCTCCACCATATACACCACGCCGTCGTGTTGTATATCCAATCCGTCTCTCCACCATACTTGCTGGTCCGAGGAAGGAGGAGACGTCGAGGTGCTGCACGTGTGCATATCACGGAGGCACCGCCACTTGTGGTGCTAGATCGGATCGGGTCGCGAGGAGGAGAAGCGAGTACGACTACATCACCCACGCTCATTTAACGTTCACTGTGCGAACCTTCAAGGGTATGAAGATCTAATCCAATCTCTCTCGTTGTTTGCATCTCCTAGATTAGATCTTGGCTTTCCCTCTGTTCGCATCCGTAGAAAATTTTGATTTACTATGCCGCGAAACCCTTCAAAAGTTACCGTTGGATTACCCCAACGGCTAGTTTTGACTGCGTCTGACGGTCCAACTTCATTCATTCGACTCGCCGACCCAATCACTACAACAGTGACTAAATATTTCGCCGACCCGTTCGCCGAGCTGCGACCCAATTAACCACTGTCATTGCGACCAGAATAATTAGTTTTTTCCTTTATTCAGGATCCCGACACCGATTCGATCAAGGCGTGCATTGGACCGTATCTCCAACGAACACTGCCAATCGACGACGGCCTCGGGGACTACCGATGGGGATATGCCTACCGGGTATACCCAGACGCGTTTCCGAGCCCAGAACCGAGTGGCTCAGGAGACGATCGGATCAAGACCTGGCGTGGATCCAAGCGACTGGAAGCTGGAGGCCCAGGAGAGTAGATAAGACCAGTCGGATTAGGTTAAACGAGTGCCGAAACCTTAACTGATTCGGTTGAGATATGTAAACCCTAGGGGGGTGAGTCTATATAAACCTCCCTACAGGGCGTGTAGAGGATACGTTCCATCATCCACCCAAGCGACTCGCCGCCTAGTCGTCGAGCTCGCCCCATTGTACTTCCATCATAATACAATCTAGCAGGAGTAGGTATTTACCCTCCAGGGGGCCAAACCTGGGTAAAACCCTGTGTCTCCGCCCTCATCTCGCACCACAGATGGCTGGCCGCCCTTGCCCCATGTTCTACTACTCGCTGCCGATTGCAGTATCTGCCGTGGTCATTCCCACGACAATCATACTTCCAGAAAAAGTTGCGCTGCGCCGCTGCCACCGAAGGGGAGATTCGGGGGATAGAAAGTCTCTATTCCGGCACCCTGCCGGGACGGGGAAGTGCCCCTAGAGCCATCTCCATCAATCTCCACCACCATCTCCATCACCATTGTTGATTCCCATGATGAGGAGGGAGTAGTTCTCCTTCGAGGCTAAGGGCTCTACTGGTAGCTATGTGTTCATCTCTCTCTCTCTATACATGATCTTGTGGTCATGAGCTTTGTAATAAAGTAGATCTACCTTGCTACTCAAGTGCTTCAATAGATCTTTTCTCTCCCCATGTGTGTGAAAGTGACAGCGTGCACGCCATGGTGGCACTTAGGCTAGAGTCTACATAAATACTCATCGTGCTTTAATAGATCTATGCTTTTCCCCACGTGTGTGAAAGTGACAGCGGGCATACCGTGTGTGGCACTTTGGCTAGATTTAATATTTGTTATGAGTTATATTTGGAGTTGGATGTATCTATGAAATTGTGGTGTTTGTTGGAACCTTCTGGCGCTCAAGGTGACAGTGTGGGGTTATCTAGATTGGAGAAGGCGGACTTTGAGGTGTGCTGTTATAGCCCTACAATGGATTAGAGTGTCCAACGGAGAGTAGTTAAGAGTAGTATCATGAAGAGAGGATATATATATGAGAGAGTGTTCACTAGTGAAAGTATGGTCCCTAGGCCTTGTTTCTAAGCATTGAAACACCGTTTGCTACTAGATTTGTTGCATGTTTGCTTGCTTTCTTCTTGTTGCCTTTAGTCTTTACCTCACCGTCAAGCTATTTTCTGACACCGTTACCACTTGTATTTCACTATCTCTTCGCCGAACTAGTGCACCTATGTTGGGTGTGTTGGGGACACAACAGACTCCTTGTATCTTGATTGCAGGGTTGCTTGAGAGGGATACCTTTGACCACTTCCTCCCTGAGTTCGATAAACCTTGGGTGATCCACTTAAGGGAAACTTGCTGCTATTCTACAAACCTTTGCACTTGGAGGCCCAACAACTGTCTACAAGAATAGAAGTGCGTAGACATCAAGCTATTTTCTGGCGCCGTTGCCGGGGAGGAAAGGTAAAAGGCACTCACACACGTTACCCCACGGCAACAGCAAGCCAGAAAGCTATTTTCTGGCGCCGTTGCCGGGGAGGTAAGGTAAAAGGTACTCACATCCTCCGGTGTGAGTGCTCGAAGTTATTTCCTTTAGATTCTGCAATTTTGTCTTTTTGTTTCTTGTTTTCACTAGTTAGGCTTAATGGAAAACAACAACAAAATGAGAGAGCTTTATAGTATTTATCTTGAGTTAGGACATGAACTGTTTGAAGAGAAAATTAAAAAACCTATGGAACTTTATTTGCATGCTAATAGCAATGTTATTAGTATGAATCCTTTGAACACCATTATTGCTAATGCTATGGAAACATCTAAGCTTGGGGAAGCTAGTTTTTATGAAAATGATCTTTTTAGTTCCCCAGCTTTGGAAGATAGCTATTCTATTGCTTATGATGATACCAAACCTCCAATATATGATGATTACACTGATGAATATGATATTTTCAGTCCACCTACTATTGAGGAGAAAATTTATTGTGATTACAATATGCCTCCTATATTTGATGATTATGGTGATGAGAATAATAGTGATAGCTATTTTGTTGAATTTGCTCCCACTACAACTAATAAGAATGACTATGCTTATGTGGAGAGTAATAATTATTTTATGCATGTGGCTCATGATAAGAATGTTTTATGTGATGGTTATATTGTTAATTTTATTCATGTTGCTATTGAAAGTTATTATGAAAGAGGGAAACATGGTTTTATGCATCTCAAAAATATTAATTTTCCCCTCTTTATGTTGAAATTTTTGAAGTTGCACTTGTTTTGCTTTCCTATCCTTGTTGCTTTGTGCTTTAAAGACTTGTTTCTTTACAAGATTCCTATGCATAGGAAGTGGGTTAGACTTAAATGTGTTTTGAATTTGCTTCTTGATGCTCTCTTTTACTTCAATTCATATTTCTTATGAGAGCATCTTCTCAAACTATCAAGCCTAACTTAAAGGCGTTAAAGAAAAGTACTTGTTGGGAGATAACCCAAGAGTTTTCTTGAGTCTTGGAAGTTATTACTTCTGTAATGAACTCTCCTTATCCTTTTTGTTTGCTTTTTGTGCCAAGGATAACCTCTAATGACAGGGAAGTAAGATTTGGAGAATTGCTGTCCCGAAACAGATTTCTGTCCTCCACCATAAAATTCGTGAGGAGTCTCTGTACCTCGGATTGAGGTCAAAATTTACGAATAAATCCCCCAGTATGTTATCTAACTTTCGTTGGTTCAACTATTTTTTATTTGAGCAACAGAAGATTTTCGAAAAAAATGGTTTCTACCTGCTGGTCTGTTTTGACAGATTTCTGCTATTATTTGCATTTGCTTCTTATTGATTCCTTTTTGAGTTCTCTTTTAGTGAATTGAGCTTTTTGAAGGAGTTGCTACAGTAGCTTGTGTTTTTATTGAAAAGTTTTGTTGTCCCAAAGTTTAGCCTAAAGGTCTATTATCTTTTGAATACACTAATGTTGCTAATGAACATTGTGTGAAGGAAAAAAATTCAGGTGTAGAGAGAGAATGATGTAATGAGATGAAAAATAGACAAAAGCTCAAGCTTTGGGATGCCACCCCGGTTTCACCCCAAGAATTATCCAAGAGGTACAAGTGTCAAAGCTTGGGGATGCCCAAGGCTGGGCATCCCCTTCTTCATCAATAAAAATCTCAGGTCTTTCTAGACACTTCGTTTTTATTATTTCATGCATTGTTGTGTTGTTCTTGGAGCGCCTTAGTTTTTGTTTTTGGTTTTAGTTTGCTTGAGTAAGTTGGTTGGTTACACCACACTTATTTTGGAGAGAGACACACTCTGTTTCCATTGCCTAGAACACTCTAGTTTTCACTCTTATTGTTTTATGAGTGTTCACTTTTGCTAGCACTGCGTTCAGCCTTAGTTTTCTTGTGCTTTCAGCTTAGAACTTTTTAGTTCTTATTTGTGTATTTGTGATACAATATCACTGATCTTTATTGATTATTATATTTGTGAGTTGTTTCAAATAAGTTGTTTGGTGTTGCAAAAGAGTAGGAAGCTTCATGCTTAAGTGCAAGAGGAGCTTGCATTGACTGTGACTTAGACTTTAGCATGACATGCTAGGTGTTGTTTTGACCTTATGCTTAGTGATTATTGATGTAGCATGACTTGTTCCAAACAATTGGGATTGCTTAATGTGCCTTGAAGGGATCATGCGTTGTTTTAGCATACAAAAGCATAGTATTGTGGTATTCTCCTTTGATGCTTTGTTTGGGTTGACTTGGCACATGCTCACACCATGTTATGACTATGAACAAGTCACCATAGCCTCTATGGTCATTTAGTCCTTGAATTGTAGTACCACTCTATGCTTTGATTAGTAATATTTTGTTGCTCTGCATGATTATGGCCATTATTGCTCTCTTAGTTGGTTGCTCCCAGTCTTTTGATAGACTCCACTTGTATGAGTAAGCTCTACCCATGATTCCAACTCCCAAGAAACCAAGTTATTCCAAAGTGTCCACTATAAATTCCTATGCATGGTGTATTGTACCATTCCAAGTATATTCTTGTTTTCAGTTATCTTCCAATTAAAAACTATTTTGTTATGTGAAAACTTAGTGATTAAAGCCCTCACAAACTTGATGGCACACTTTATATTCTTTGCCCCTAATAAACTTGAACCATTGTGTCATCTCAGTTGTATATGCTTGCACTTATACGTTGGAATTAGCAGAACCATGCTATCATGGGGAACGTTTTCAACATTGCACTTGTACTTTGTACTCAGTTGATATCATGCTCTTTTGTCTATGGATGTCACCGGTGTGAAATAAAGGGGGAAATGGTAAGTCCATGGAGTTTGTATTTTGTGTTAGAGAAACGCCTGGGCCGCTAGCCTAAGCCATGCCTAATCATGGTGGAAACTTGCAGCATCACCATAGTGAGCTATCTATGAAGCATCCTCAATAAAAAAAGCTATGCATATGGTAAATAAAAAGATCGCTGAGATGCTCATTGTCTGCTTGCTTGTCATTTTGGTTGTGGGATAGCTCATGTACCATGTGCAAGGGGTACCCGTTGGTGGTTCTCTATGATACACACGTACTTACTATGACAAGAACTTACAGGTGACTAAAGTTGAGTAGCATGAGGTGCGGCCCTCGTATTCAAGGGACATGAGATTGCCAAGTTATACTTTGTCAAGCATATACTCCATAGTTTGTTCACTTTAACCTTAATCACTTCAAGATGCTTATGATAGGGGCAATGAGGGCTGAAAGCTAACAAGTACCATAATTTTCGGAAGCTCTTTTTGAAACTTGAAATCCCTGCTTCCCTTTATGAAGGGCCTTTCTTCCACTATTATTGAGTCTCCACCTTCTATCTTTAGGCACCTTTAAGAGAGCATAGTTTTCATTCTGTATGCAGTGTCCCAAAACTTATTGATTAATGCATATTGTGATATTACTTGTTCTTGTGCTACTTGTTTCTAGTCACCCTTGTGAACTTTGAAGGTGTCCTATGAATCTATTTGCTACTCTATGAGGGACAAGCTGATTTCCACTATGCCATGTTTTCTGTATGTGAAATAAACAAACGTTTTTCAATGCATACAATTCATGATCTTTGTTTGTAGCCTTTCATGTTGCATGCATAGTTACTATGTCCTATTGTTAGAACTCCATCTTTCATGCACATGTTTAGAGTTCTTTGATCCCAACTTTCAATGCTTGCAAATGGTTTGATCTTGGTTTTCAATGTGCATGTCACCTCAAAAATTATTCTTTTTATCACTTACCTACTCGAGGACGAGCAGGAGTTAAGCTTGGGGTTGCTTGATACGTTGGAAACGTATCTATAATTTTTAATGCTCCATGCTTGTTTTATATCATTTGTCTTATGTTTTGTCTACACTTTGAGGTATTTTTATACACTTTCTAGAACTAACCTATTAACAAGTTGCCACAATGCCAGTTGCCCGTTTTATTCTGTTTTTGGTTCCAGGAAGGCAGAAAATCAATATTCTCGGAATTGGATGGGATAAAAGCCAAAGTCATTATTTTTCCCAGACCAACACGGAACCACAAAGCAGAGACGGAGTAGGGCACCAGGGTGGCCGCACCCCCCAGGCGCGGGCATGCCCTGGTGACGCCTACAGGGGGTGTGGCCCCCCACCGACCTTGTCTCCTTCGCCTATAAGAAGCCCGCGGGAAGAAAACCCTAAATAATCCATCATACTTCCAGAAAATGTTCCGATGCGCCGCCGCCACCGAAGGGAAGATTCGGGGGACAGAAAGTCTCTATTCCGGCACCATGCCGGGACGGGGAAGTGCCCCCGAAGCCATATTCATTGATATCCACCACCATCTCCACCACCATTGCTGATTCCCATGAGGAGGAGGGAGTAGTTCTCCTTCGAGGCTAAGGGCTCTACCAGTAGCTATGTGTTCATCTCTCTCTCTATGCATGATCTTGTGGTCATGAGATTTGTAATCAAGTAGATCTACCTTGCGACTCAAGTGCTTCAATAGACCTCTGCTCTCCACATGTGTTTGAAAGTGACAGCCAAGACAACTCCTATAAGTACAAAACATAATAGATATTGTGCCGACATATGTAATACATTGGACGAGTCAAGCCTTATTAGCCTAACTCAGGTTAATCCGGTCCTTATTCGGCCGGCATTCGTATTACTCGGTTGGGTCACCCTTTGACCCAGTCAATATCTCGTCGGGCTTTTCCCTTTTACCTTAGCTCGACCCTACCTGGGTTCATCCCCCCAACGATAGATGTACCGTGCCAGTCTACATAGGGGTCCGGAGATAGACCGGATTTTGTCAAGAATCGCCGGTGTAAAGTCTTAGACAAGAATCTTCGGTGTGCAAAGACCAGATTTTTGGGTGTTCCCAGAAGCAGAGTTTTGCAACAAGTCTCCGGTGTGATTATCAAAATCATGTCCAGGTCGGTCTGTATAGGGGTCCAGAGATTGTCCGGAGATGGACCAGAATCTACGGCGTGAGATGCTTACAGAGCGGAAACTCTGATCAGAATCTCCGATGTGAGATGCTTACAGACTAGAATCTCTGGTCTCCAGACCTGAGTCTCCAGTGTGGATTTTCCCCAATGGGCAGAAAACTGCCAGAGCTGCGTAGGCCTATAAAAGGGGACCTCATCCCCTACCTCAAGCTGCTCGAACAGAAGAGCACCCAAAGTAGACCCACAAAATCAACAAGATCTCCCCCTCCAACCATATAAAGTTCCCGATCTTTGGAGAATCGAAGGAGGAGGCCTTGATCTACATCTTCACCAAAAGAGATATTCATTTCCCACTCATTCACTTGAGAGTCCCTTGCTCTAGTGTTTCATTGGATACCCTAGTCCTTGATTTGGTTCTTACAAGCTTGTCTTTGATTGTTGTGACAACTTGCTTGCATTCGGGAGCCTCCAATTCAGTTGTGGATGTGTGCCTTGAACTTGTTGTAAAGGTGTCGGTTTCCACCTCAAAGGTTACCGATATAGTGGAAGAGTGAATCGATCCCCTTGGGGTGAGGTTCACTAGAAAACAAGGGAGGCCTTTTGTGGCGTTGGTGGTTTGAAACCACCCCCTCTCCAAACGCATACGTACTTCCCCTCAAAAGGAAGGAACTGCAGGAAATCATCCTTGTGTCTCCGCGTGCTCCATTTAGGTCACCTCTATCCTTTACTTATATCTTGCTATTGCTTAGTTAGTTATGCTAGTGTGGCATATAGGTAAATCCACCTTAGTTGCATATCTAGATAATTTACATTTTGTGTGAAACCCTAATTTGAAAAAGAGTAAAATTTGAAGTAGCACCTATGCACCCCCCCCCTCTCTAGGTGCCCATACGACCCTTTCAATTGGTATCAGAACCTTAACTCCTTATTCAGTCTTAATCTCCTAAGAGTTTATGGGTAGCCATGATGGAGATGGAGGGGGTGAGGCTAGAATCTCGGTGTCCATGGAGGATCTCAAGAAATTGGAATCAAGATTGAGCTCCTCCTTGGGCAACGAAATCCAATAGTTGCGTCAACTAGTTGAGAAACTTGTTAAGTAAAATATAGCCTCACCACCTCCTTCTCAAGAGGAACCCCCTACGATTCCAAAGGTGAATGCTTTGGCTAAACCGGCGGTTGACATAGTGGAGGATGAACATGATGTCATTAACTCCTCCACCAAAAAGGGCGATGGGAAGGAAGAGCACCATGTGGTTCCCGGTTGGTACTCTCCCGATCCCCCGACCCCTGATCCACATATAAATAATAGAGGTGACCCACCTATGCTAGCTACACATTCTTTTGCTCAATGGCAAGTTTTGATAAATCTCTTGTGCGTAGCTCTTGCATTGACTTGTGGAATATTATTGAAGACGGGGTTAAAATTGAGGACCTAACCAACTTGACATGAAGAGAAGTGGTCAATAGTCAACTCAATGCCACCACGTTGCACATGATTCAACTTGGTGTGGGGCCAAAATATTTCCCTCACATTGAACACCTCAACACCGCCAAGGAAGCTTGGGATGCTCTCATTGATTTGTTTGTTGGAGATAAGAGCATGAGAAGAAACTGATATGATGCCTTGAGCAAGAAGCCGAAGGCTTCTATATGAAGGATGGTGAGGACCATGAATACATGTATTGAAGACTCAAATCCACTGCCACCACCTTTAGAAATGTTGGTGTCTCTCATGTGGATGATGCTTGGATAAATAGGAAATATGTGAGTGCGCTCATGCCCTTTGATCCCACCGACTTGAAGAGTCTCCAAGGAAGACACAACAACCATCTCATGACCACCAAGGAAGTTATGCAAGAAATGTTCGCCTTCAAGATTGCTGCCAAGAATGCCAAACATGCCCGCGCTCGTGCCCTTGGAATGAGCAATGGTGTTAATCTTTCCTTCAAGGCCAAGGTTGTGGAGTATGAGTAAGAAGTAAGTGATGAAGTACTAACTATGAGACACCCCGATGATGTCAAGATTACTCATGGTGAATACATGGCCATCTATGCAAGGAAGTTTTGGAAAGATCCCGCCAAGGCCAAGATGGAGATGCAACGAAGAAGCAACCCAAGTGGTAGAAAATAGAATGGTTCAAGATTGATGTGAGACCTTGGCGCATGGCTTAATAGGATTGATAGTATACCCATACCAACAAGTTTCAACTTCTTTTACAAAATCTCATCTGAAAAGAACTATGAGGTTAAGGGATAGTATGAAAAAGAAAAGATGGAGAAGGAAATAGTTTATTATTTATCTATCTCACACGGTTGGCAATTTTATTCTTACTTTCCATGATGTTTGGTTATCCAACTTACTATTCATATCAGATACAAGTCAAATTTATAACAGTAAACTTTAGTTACAGTTGTATATGATTGAGAAACTGTGCTCCAAGTCGTCCATAACTGCGGACACGACTTTTCGAAAAGATTTAACTCTGCAAGGGTGCACCAAAGTTTCCACACACACTTTGACCCTTGTTGTCAGATCAATTAACATACACCCATCGGTATGTCGGCGGGGACTCAGACACGACGCTTTCCCAAACCCAGAGCAAGCACATGGGAGGGGCACCCCAATAATCTACCCATAATAAAGTCAGCCAGCTCTAAAGACGGACCCAGAGGTTTCGAGATGGGCCAAGAGACCAGAGGCCATATGTATAATCCTCAACATAATGACCCACATCCTAAATAGTGCAGTAGTAAACGCTCATCGAGCAATAGATAATAAACATGGCATTAAAACCCCAAACTAGTTTGTGGCCCCCAGTACAACACTTTGAAATCAGGTACTAAGTCGATAGGGGTGCCCATACAACCCATATGTGGTCAGCACACTTAGTCTCGGAATAGGTGTCAAGAACTCGAGTCCTAGGTGGACACATGGGAGTGGGATAATAACCAGGTCTCAATTATTAACCAACCGTGCCTCTGCATTAATTATATCTACTCCCAACATTTAATTAACAAGTTGTAATTAAAGCCATGATCATCTTCACCATTAAACATGTGCCAACCCCCAACATCAGTGGAACATCGACAATGCGAAGCAGCACCTGAGCAAGCAACTATGACTCGCAAGACCGACTATCTACCAAACAACAGGTAATAGGAGGTGTCCAAGTAAATATAGGTTGCAAGGGATATAACGGGTCTAAAAAGTCTAAAGCATCGCAACACAGGTAGCAATAGATCAACATGAGGAAGTAAAACTATAAATATAAAATTTGTAGAAAGGGGGAGCTTGCTCGCCTTATAAACTCTATCGAATATTAATCCGAAGATCGGGTTGACACTCGCATCAACTTATTGGCCTAATCCGTGAAGAAGCAAAGCACTAGAAGAAACAATGGATACACTATTTAATATGATCGGGCATACTCATGATATGATGCATGACATAAAAAGATGTGGTTGATCTTAGCGAAATGAAGAGGTTTGGAGTCCCAACAACTACTTAGAGATCAAGTCATTCATCTACCCCACAAAATTAAATGTTATTAAGCATATCAAACCATGGCAGGAGTGAGCTACTCAATTAAATGGAATAGTGCAATATATAAATATGGTATCGGAGCCGAACCTCGTTGTTACACAGACGTGTGCGGGTCAGTGGTGTACATGTGGAACATGGCGCGTGTGTCCCAAGTAGACACGACATGGCACATGTGCTTGCACTAGACGCACAGACGTATGCCAAGAGGGGACGCTCCTGGCTTGTAGTTAATTGATGAGGGCATCGATCTTCAAAGGGTGGGCGTATGTGAGACCTTGGCGCATGGCTTAATATAATTGATAGTATACCCATAACAACAAGTTGTAACTTCTTTTCTAAAAGCTCGTCTTAAAATAACTCTAAGATTAAGCGTGCTTAGACTAGAGCAATTTGAGAATGAGTGACCAACTAGAAAGTGTGTACCGGGTGCGCACGAGTGAGGAAAAAGTGCACAGAAAAGACTAGTGTTGGTTTGTGGGGTTAGTCTAGAGATCCTATTAAGATGCCAGGAGCGATAGCCGCTGGTTCAGAGAGGCCGGTGTGTTACAATTGAGATCTTGCTCCAACTATGGTGACCGCTATCATTTTGTTGTCGGATGTCCACATAAGAATAACGAAGGTCATGGTGGTGAATTTATATCTATACCTAATAATAAATGACGAAGTGTTTCTTCCGGTCCAACACTTTTCTAGATAGGTTTGCTCTCCCAAAAAACTATGTATTATTGTGTATGACACCGGTAAAAGAGTTCGATTCACCGGAATTATGAGCATTGACACTGCTTAAGTTAAAAACTGATTCCTCTGATCCTACCGAGCTCGTTCGCTCGGCCATGATACAACAGTCCCAAACGTGTCGGCCCATCTCCATCTTCTAGAGTCTGTAGTGTCACTGGCCCACGTCCAAGCCGGGTGAACCAACGGCAAGCGAAAATCTTGCAGAGGTATGTGCGTGCGTGTCTTGGTAGTCAGCTTGTATGAGTCAAGTTTAGTACCACACCGCTCCTTTAATCTATGCCCAACAAGTTTATATACATTTGCAAATTGCCTGGATATCAGCGAGCCAAGTCGGAACAGTAACAAAGGCATCTCTCTCTTAAAAGAAAAGAAAGCAGACACGCCCTGTTTGGTTTGAAGAAGATATGGGAAGATATGGTTGCCTAAGGAATTGCATGGGATTGCCAGCTGAGAATATATTGTGATGAAATCGTGGGCATGATTTAAAAGAGAGATAAGGGCGACATGGGTAGCTTGACGGGGAGAGAAGGAGGGGCTGCCACGCGGGACGAGATTGAGGGGAGCGGGGTTGGTGGAGACCGGATGCGTGGGCGATCGGGATCGATCGTGTGGGCGGGAACATCTACATGTTTATTTATAAATTATCGATCCGGTGCAACGCACGAGCACTTTTGCTAGTTGAAGAAAAAGTTAAAGGCCCCCTTCAAGAAACCTTTCTTTAAAAAGAATGCCACCAACGAGAAGACGGCTGACATTGCATTGATAGCACATGAAGAGTTCTCATTTGATGATGAAGATGAGGAGGAAGAAGAAAAAACATCAAATGGTGTGGCATCCATCGCCACCACCTCTACATCCACTTTCTCACTCTTCGACTCTCCAAATGAGAATATTTCCAACAGTCACTTGACTTATGGCAAAAGCATCGGAGGTCATCTCTTCTCTCCACCTCTATGATCAATGATGAATTGAATGATGATATAACTCTTGAGGTGAAGGAGGAATTAGTTTCTTTCAATGTTTTTATGACTAATTTGCAAAGGGAGCACAAGAAGCATTTTATGAATCTCTTGGATCAACTTTCCCACACACAAGAGATTCTTGACGAGAGTTGCAAACTTGGGAGAGAGCACATTCTTGAGATGTACGCTCCAACTAATGCTCTAGAAGAAGAGCAAGAGACTAGGGAGTCTCTTGAAGAAAAACTTGAAGGCCTCGATGAGGCAAATGATCAAATCATCAATAAAATCATTAAGGAACATGATCATGCCATTGCTAAGTATAAAAAGGATATGGCTCTTTTTAGGGTACCGCCATTGATAGACTCGATACCATCATCGTCTTCGTCCACATCCATGGCATCATCGCCAAAGATATTTGGCCCCGGATCGGGCCCAAACAATGGCTCTGCCCCGATGTCAAAGGCGGTCATGGGGAGTTCCTGATCGTCGGGTTCGTCATCCGTGGATGTGGCCTCAAAATTCATTTCTTGTAGAATGGCCTCGTCGTCCTCCTCCCTAGACGAAAACCGGTGTGGCAATTCATCGAAAATTTGGTGGGGCACAGGCATGTTCTCCACTGAGATCCTGCGGGTCCCCTTGCTCAGCTGTTATGGGAGGTCGCCAAAGACTGGGGTGTGGTTCATGTCAATGGACGTGGAAACCAGTGGTGCAGGCTCATTCGACGACATCGACCTTGTCCCACTGAGCCGGGATAGAGATTGGTCATGCGCGACTATAGCAGTTGTTGGCGAGTCTAGACATAGTGGCAGCCCCGCGATGGACAAGGTCACCGAGCTTGTGGCAGATGCACCTGTCGTGAAGCTCGCCCCAGCCATTGCCAAGACTTCCAACACATCAGGGTTGTGGAGGAGAAGAAGGGCCTGGGAGGTTGTACCAGAGGCGGCGAGCTTGGCAGAAGCTTCGACGTTGGCCTTGGCCAGCTTGGCAGTGATGACCTCGTCTTGCTTGTCTCTCGCGATGTTGGCAGGTAATTATTCCTTCCTCTCCCTCATCGTAGCACGGCGAGTGGCGCTCTTCCTACTCTTCTCCGCCCGCCCCTCGGCCGTATGTTCCTTCTTGAAGGTCGATGCACCCTTGGGCGTGGGCACCCTCTTCGCCTTCGCAGGACATTTGGTGGTTGTGGATGGGTCTGGGTCAACAACGGCGGTGGCAAGGGCATCCTCCATCACAGGTCAGGAGGTTTTGGTGCCTGGCGCTTTCGATTTTGGTGGGAAGTGGGAGGGGTGGAGGTCGATTTTGGGGGGAATGGGGGATTTTCGCCCACTGGCTGGTGGGCCAGGGGAGGACAAGCAGACGACGCATGTGGAAGAGCATCTTGTCCTGGCCAATGCAAAAGCGACACAAATTTGGGTTAGAAATGGGTCGCCGCAGACCGATATGCACCCCGATGGTCAAATGGGCCGCCCCGCTAGGCCGACTACCTGTCCACACGGACATGTTCGGACACCGAATGGTCGAATTGGTCGGCCCGGTGGAGATGCCCTTAAACACTTGAATATGGTAGTTGTGGGTAAGACTCTTTTTATTTATGTTCCTTACATCGAAGATATAACAACTATGGACTCATGCATACATCTTTGTTTGGTTGGCTGTTGTGGACCGCATAATTCTTCCTTTCTAGGATGCAGAAATTTATGATACGTCACTATTCACCCTTAGTGTCGAGTGTGATACACAAGACAATGTTGCAAAGGGAAATCCATTAGTATCATGACACATAGTTCTCAAGGAATCTTTATCCACAACCCCGAATTTAGCCCTTCATAACTACTCTATTCCTTTTGTTGTCAAGACAGATGCCTACAATGTGGGAATTGGTGATGTTCTCTCTTAAGAAGGGAATCCCTTAACCTTTGGCAGTCGTGCACTCGGTCCCAAGAACAGAAGTCTGATAGTCTATGAAAAAAGAGTATCTAGACATTATTCTGATGGTATAACAATGGCGTTCCTATCTCTAGATAGGGGAATTCATTATCCAGACATACCACAAAAGTCTAACACATTTGACACATCAACGCCTGCACACATAATGGCAGCAAAGAGCCTTGACAAAGCTTATGGGCCTTCAATACACAGTACAGTACAAGAAATGCATACTCAACGGTGTTATTGATGCTCTTTTGTGGAAACCAATTATTGCATCTCCTTTGGTGGCAACTATTGTGTTGCAGCCAACTTGGATGGACAATGTCACCAATAGTTAGACTTTTGACGCTTATATTCAATCACAGATTCAGAAACTGGATCTAGATCCCAACGTTGTACCAGATTATTCCTTCAATTGTGGGTTTTTGAGGTATAAGGGTCGTATCTGGCTTGGGCAAGACAGATTTTTGAAATAGCAAATTCTTGCAGCCTTCCATGACAACCCAATGGGAGGACACTTGGGTTTTCTTGTAACTTATCGCTGCTTTCTCTCTATATTCAAATGGCAGGGTATGAAAGTTGATACTTAGGACTTTGTCAAAGCTTTACACACTTGTCAAAAGTAACCATGCCAGGTGGTGTTTTGCAACCCTTGCCCATTCCTTCTCTTCCATGGTACATGGCTACTATGGATTTTATTGATGGATTACCCCCTTCCAGGTAATAAAATTGTATCTTAGTGGTTGTTGACAAGCTGTCCAAATATTCCCCTTTTATATCATTGAGGCATCTGTACACTACTGGTAAGGTTGTTGAAGTTTTCATTGACAATGTTCATAAGTTGTACAACATGCTCATTTCTCTCGTTTCTGATCGATATCCTATATTACCTAGTCAGTTATAGTAGGTTGTCTTCAAGTCTACAGGCACTCAACTTCATATGGGCATATCCAATCATCCCGAAACCAACGGGTAGATAGAGCATGTTAATCGTTGTAACATCCCAAAAATACTAAACTTAGATCATCAAACTCTAATCATCAAAATTAGGGTTAACAAAAACTTTTCTAAAATAAAAATATGAAAGCATGCATGGTGTATGCATTTCATTTGGAATTCTTTTGAACCACCTTGTTTGTGTGTTCCTTTGCTTGTAAATGGATTCTTAGGTAAAATAAACATCATCTAAACAATTCCCAAACTTTTTTCAAAGATAAGTAAATCAAACAAATAAAATAAGGGAATGGTCATTTTGACCAATTTAACTCCCATGCCTACTTTGGTTGTCCCAAACTTTCAGAACTAAACAGAAACTTTTTTGGATCTTTGCACCCCTTGATTGTACTCATAACAAGGTATCAAGGCCCACTTTGTGATCATCCAGAAACCTTCAAGTGCATAGTTTAAATGACAGTTCAAAATTGAATCTTTATCATATGGGAAGATCCCACTTTTTCAAAAACCACTCAAACAAGCTCAACTTTCAAAACCCAAGCATCTGCAGACTCACCAGCACCAACCTAGCACACCCACCAAAAATCTTTTCCAAATTCAAAACTTGAATTCTTGCGGATATTTCATCAAACACTTTGCAGACACAAATCATCAAAATCTTAAACACTATTGTGAGTAGTGATTGAAGCCTAACTTGTCCCCTCTCTAGCTCACAACCATCTCAGTAGATCATCTAGCAAGTTAAACCAAGCACTAGCCTCACTGTAAGCTAGGCAATGACATCAATGGTGAACAGCCGAAGCTCACCATGCCACCCTAGTGGATACAGCAAGCTAGGAGAAGAAACAAGCCTAGCAAACATGTCTGGGAGGCAGCCCACCGTCCACCGCCACTCCCTGTCCCAGCCGCGAGCGTTGCCAAACCCTGGACCACACGCACGGACCGCGCCTAGCTCGCCAGCAACCATGCCGAGCATGCGCCAGAGCACCACGCTTGACCGACGCCCACAGACCGCGCGCCGCCCTTGCCGCGTGCATACATGATCGCCACCAACCCAGGAGACCGCCAGACATCCCCATTCGCTGCCCTATGCCGCACAGCCACCGCTCGTCGTCGAAGACGCCACCTCTGCCGCGCAGAGCATCGCGTGTTCCACACCGCCCCTACACGCGCATTAAAGCCGTAGAGAATCGCCAGGAGACCACCAAGCGATCGCCACCGCCGGCCATGCCTCTAGCCGCCCGTAGCCGTGTCGCCACCGTCGTCTGCCCATCCCGTTCGGTCTCGCCGTCGCGACTATAAATAGAGGCCACCCCCAACCGAATTGAGCACACCATCTCACTCCCCTCTCCTCACTGATTGTGCCACCCCGTTCCCGTAGCAAGGCGAGCAGCACTTCGCCGGAATTTCACCTAAGCCTGCCGCTACTGGAGAAGAAGGGGGCCAGCGATTGGAGCCGCCCCAGGACAAGCTGCCGGTACCAGGAGGTTCGCCGTCGTCGACTTCGTCGTTCGCCCACCTCGTCGACCCTCGCCTTAACCCCGGTGATCCCCTAACGACCCTCACCTGCCGCGCTAGGTTTCTGTCTCGCCGACGTTGCCCAACGTCGACGATGACCCTCAGCCGTTGGATTAGAACCAGATCGAACGCACCACATCGCCCCATACCGCTTAGCACCCCCTATCTCACTGACGCGTGGGGACAACAACTTAACCAGCCCGCGTAAGCGCTGTGCTTAGCAGGCCGGCCTAGTATCGCTTCCCGCGCAGCTCAGTTATTTGAATTTAACCTTTTCCATTTTTATTTCAAACACACTTCTGTACCCAGTTTCAAAAATCAACCCAGGTCGATTCAGTGAACCAAATTTAATGAAACCAATTTTGTTAGAAAGGTCTGCGAATGCTGAATCCAAGCCCGTTGGATTCAAGTCATTTGGATCTATAGATCATCCATGGTAAAAATAACAAGACAGAAGCTTTTCTGCATTCAAACATTTTTCAAATTTAAACCATAATAGCTTTTGAGTTGATTCCAACTCTCAAAAATCACATTTAACCATACATTTCAGAATATATAAAAATATATAGGTTTACTTACAGAAATAATGTTCAAGTAATAAAAGAATGCCACATAGGCATTTCTAGCCACTTTAATTAATTAAAATAAAAGAGAAAAACCTTATTAGATTGTGACACCACTTTAAATCACATTCCCATGTACTGAAATATGTGGTGATGACATGTGTCAACATGATCCCATGTTTGGTTTGGAGAATATTAAATCTTAAGTAGTTTTTCAATGAGTAGAAATTACTTTTCTAAAAATAAAAGGAATTAAACCAAGCTTTAATCTTGTAATGTTAGTGATGATGCTAGATCATCTATAGGACCCTTGTGTGTGATGAATGCAAGTAGTTAAGTATTGTTTGGTGATTGTGTACCTCGCATTTATTCATAGACGCTAGTACCGACCAAGGATACGAGGAGGAAGGAGGATACTATGAAGAAGAAGCCGAGGAGAACTTCAACCACTGCTCTGCAGAAGGAAAGCTATTAACCTTGCAAGCTAACACTTGCAATTTAGCAAGCTTAGACTGATACTAATTCAACCCAATACTTGTTTGTCACCATGCCAACTATATGCCTTAAGCATAGATGATCCTACCCCCTTGATAAACCAATCCTAGTTTTACTTACAAGCTTTATACTTTTTATCTTTATCAAAGCTAGTACTTAGAGCTTACTTAAGTGAATTGTAGATACTAAAAAGATAATTGAAGGTTGCATAAAGAGCATAAAACTTGGCCTAAGCTAGATAATCTTCATGTCACCCTAAGGCATGAGATTGCACTTAGTTCAAACTCCACTTAGTTACGACCCCTCATTAGTGTTTACCCCCACTTGTAGATGCTAGTGCTAAGCATAAAACTTGATCAACATTAGATGGGAATACTTGGTGAAAATGGTTATGAAAACCTTGGAATGATGGATCATTCTATTGAAATGTTTTTGACATGTGTTTCCGAACACCTGATGATTTTGGTGATGAAAATGTTGAGGCATGAGCCTTAGCCCTTTATAAAACCGATGGTTGTCTGGATGCGATACCATTCCAATTTTATCGTACAACCACAATACTCGAATATTGGGTAGGGCTTGACTGGAAACTTATATATCTTAGTATTAGTTCCCTCACGGCCAAGGTCTGATCTGAGGCTACCTTGTGAAGATTGTCCACCAGTGCAGTACCCAAGATGACAGTTGATCATGGTTGGGAGGCCAAACTCACAGGAGAGGTGCTTATACTAGGGAGTGTAATGGAAAGGTTAGGATTGATTATCCGCATACTGAGTATGGTGAATTCAGGATTTGTTCCTGACGGATGTATCGAATGTTGTGGTGAAAGTGTACAATCTCTGCAGAGTGTCAAACTATTCGAATAGCCGCATCATGATTATGGACAGATTAGATGGCCATCTGTTCCCGTCGATGTTTTCAAAAGACTTGTGAAATGAACTTAGACTTTGACTTGACCACAACAGGGTTGTGATATGAAATACAAGTTCCCACTTAGGTGTTATAAAACTTAAACTAGCATTCGTTGCTTCTAAACTTAGTAGAGATAAATCTGGCTTTTGCAAAACAACCCTAGAGCCTAGTGTCCTATTATCAAAAACCACCTTTCACTTGTTAGTATTAGTTTGCGAGTACTTAAAGAGTACTCATGGATTTGTCCCTGGATATTCCCATGGCCAGACTATGAAGAGGAGTACCTTGAGGATGGACCCCAGGAAGGTTACGACAACTAGGATCATCTCCCATCGTCAGCATTGTGACCCGAAGATGGAGCTTAGCCCTCATAGCAGTTATTATTACATATTCCGCTGCTTGAAGTTGTATTAAGAACTGGATCATGAGATCCTTATTTGTGTAAGACCTTATATATGGTTTGTAATGGATGATGTACTGTGATGTAATGGTTTGTAAGACTCCTCCCTAAGTAGGTTTCCTACTCTCCCTCCACCAAACAAAATAGCCGTTTGACTTTTCAAATTGGCGTTTGACTTTTCAAACTAGGATTTCATTTATCCCTTTATTTTGTTCAGCGATGACACCTAGTACATGATGCAACCATTCCAACTTGTCTTGACACATTCATGTACCCTTCCTCTCCGAGTCTTGACATTAGAACCTTCTAGAACATTCTGATGAAAACGGAACCATTCTCCAACCGGCAGGACTTTCCTTATATGAATCTTATTCTCCGGACCATTCCGGATCTCCTCGTGATATCCCGGATCCCATCCGAGACTCCGAACAACATTCGGTCTCTTACTCATCATTCCATAACTACTCAACAACGTCGAATCCTTAAGTGTGTCTCCCTACGGTTCGTGAATTATGCGGACATGATCGAGACACTTCTCCGAACAATAACCAATAGAGGAATATGGAAATTCATATGGCTCCCACATATTTCTACGATTACTTTGTGATCGAATGAACCACTTACATACGATACCAATTTCCCTTTGTCTCATGATAGTTTACTTATCCGAGGTTTTGATCGTCGGTATCTCTGCATACCTAGTTCAACCTCGTTACTGATAAGTACTCTTTTCTCGTTCCCGTGATATGTGATCCCTTGTGAGCCAGTCACATGCTTCCAAGCTAATTGGATGAAATTCCACCGAGAGGGCCCAGAGTATATCTATCCGTCATATGTATGGACAAATCCCACTCTTGATCCATGTGTCTCAACCAATACTTTCTGAACACTCAATGCCACCTTTATAGCCACCCAGTTACGGTGTGGTGTTTGATGTCATCAAAGCATCCTTCCGGTGATGGTGATAAGCATGATCTCATGGTCGAAGGAATTAGGTTACTATGTATCAGAAAGCATATAGCAATTGAACTATTAAAATGACTTGATCTTTATGCTACGCTTATCTATAGGAGTATGTCCATCATATCATTCTCCTAATGATATGATCTTGTTGTTAATAACATCTCAATGTTCATGATAGGGAAACCACAATCATTTATTAACCAACAAGCTAGTATTATGAAGAGGCTTTACTAGGGACTCTAATTTAAGTTTACAAATCACACAAGTATTAATGTTTCCTTGTTAATACTATTATAGCATGAATGTAAACATTTATCATAATCACAAAGATATAATAATAACTACATTTATTATTGCCTCTAGGGAATATCTCCAACAGTCTCCCACTTGCACTAGAGTCAACTAATCTAGATTACATGGTAATATACCGAACACCCATGGCAGTTTGGTTTTGGTCATGTTTTGCCCTCAGGAGAGGTTTAGTACTTTGCAAATCTGTGTGTACTTTGCAAATATTTATGTCACCATCTTGGACATGTTCTCGAATAGCGTGAAAACGCAGCTTGATATGCTTCAGCTTCTTGTGAGACCTTGGTTCTTGCGCATTGGCTATGGCGCCCATGTTATAACAATAGATAGACATTGGGTCCAGCGCACTTGGAACCACACCAAGCTCTGTAATGAACTCTTTCATCCATATCGCTTCTTGTGAAGCCTCAAGGCAAAGTGTATTCGATTCGGTTGAAGATCTCGCCACAGCTTTGCTTTGCACTCCTCCATTCGCTTCGCACCATTCAAAGTAAATCATTATCCAGTTGTGATTTAGAATCATCCGGATCGGTGTTCCAACTAGCATCGGTGTAACCATTAACAACGAGTTGTTCATCACCTCCATAAGAAAGAACCATATCCTTAGTTCTTCTCAAGTACTTAAGGATGTTTTTGACCGCTGTCCAATGATCCACTCCTGGATCACTTTGATATCTGCTAGTCAAACTAACAACATATGCAATGTCGGGTCTAGTACATAGCATGGCATACATTAGAGATTCTATGGCTGAGGCATAGGGAGTCTTACTCATCCTTTATCTATCTTCTGCTGTTGTCGGACTTTGAGTTTTACTCAAGGTCGTATTGGGCAACATGGGCAAGAACCCTTTCTTGCTATCTTCCATTCCAAACCTCTTTAGAACTTTGTCCAAATATGTACTTTGTGATAATGATATTAGGCGTCTCGATCTATCTCTATAAATCTTTATGCCTAATATGTAAGCTGCTTCGCCAAGATCCTTCATTGAAAAACTATTACTCAAATATTCCTTGACACTATTAAGAAGGTCTACATCATTCCCAATCAACAATATGTCATCTACATATAGTATTAAGAATGCTACAAAGCTCCCACTCACTTTCTTGTAAATACAAGCTTCTCCATAAGTTTGTATAAAACCAAAACTTTTGATCACCTTATCAAAACGTTGATTCCAACTTCGAGATGCTTGATTCAATCCATATATGGACCGTTGAAATTTGCATACCTTATTAGCATCTTTAGGATCGACAAAATCTGCCATATCTCATAATCGTAATATGCAGCGATTGCTAACATAATCCTTACAGACTTTAGCTTCGCTACCGGTGAGAAAGTCTCATCATAGTCAACTCCTTGAATTTGTCGAAACCCTTTTGCGACAAGTCGAGCTTTATAGATAGTAACATTACCATCAACATCTGTTTTCTTCTTGAAAATCCATTTGTTCTCGACAGCCTTCCGGCCATCCGGTAAGTCCACCAAAGTCCATACTTGGTTTTCGTACATGGATCCAATCTCGGATTTCATGGCTTCTTGCCATTTATTGGAATCTGGGCTCATCATCGCTTCCTCATACGTCGCAGGGTCATCGGTGTTGTCCACCAACATGACACTCATAACGGGATCATACCAATCAGGAGTGGTACGAGTTCTCGTTGACCTGCGAGGCTCTGTAGCAACTACAACCGAAGTTTCATGATCATCATCATTAGCTTCCTCTCTTATTGGTGTAGGCACCACAAGAACTTCTTCCGGTGCTGCGCTACTCGCAAGTTTGAGAGAAGGTTCGACAACCTCGCCGAGTTCTACTTTCCTTCCAGTCACTTCTTTCGAGAGAAATTCCTTCTCTAAAAAGGATCCATTCTTGGCAACGAAGATTTTGCCTTCGAATCTATGATAGAAGGTATACCCAATAGTTTCCTTTGGGTATCCTATGAAGACGCATTTTTCCACTTTGGGTTCAAGCTTGTCCGGCTGTAACTTATTTACATAGGCTTCGCAACCCCAAACTTTAAGGAACGACAATTTAGGTTTCTTCCCAAACCATAATTCATACGGTGTCGTTTCAACGGATTTAGATGGTGCCCTATTTAAAGTGAATGCGGATGTTTCTAATGCATAACCCCAAAATGATAGCGGTAAATCTGTAAGTGACATCATAGAACGAACCATATCTAAGAGAGTTCGGTTACGACGTTCGGACACACCATTACGCTGTGGTGTTCCCGGCGGTGTCAATTGTGAAAGTATTCCGCATTTCTTCAAATGCTCGCCAAACTTGTAACTTAGATATTCACCTCCACGATCAGAACGTAGAAATTTAATCTTCTTGTTACGTTGATTCTCAACCTCACTTTGAAATTCCTTAAACTTTTCAAAAGTTTCAGACTTATGTTTCATGAAATAGATATACCCATATCTACTCAAGTCATCCGTGAAGGTAAGAACATAAAGATAACCACCGCGCGATGCTACACTCATTGGACCACACACATCGGTATGTATGATTTCCAATAAGTCCGTAGCTCGCTCCATCATACCAGAAAATGGAGTCTTAGTCATTTTACCCATCAGACATGCTTCCCATCTTTCAAGTGATTTGAAATCAATTGATTCAAGAAGTCCATCGGAATGGAGTTTCTTCATACGCTTCACTCCAATGTGACCAAGACGACAGTGCCACATATAGGTCGAGTTATCGCTCGATTTCAAACGTTTAGCTTCAATGTTATTAATATGTGTATTTCCACTATCGAGATTCAATAAAAATAGACCATCTATCAAAGGTGCATGTGCATAAAACATATTACTCATATAAATCGAACAACCATTATTCTCGGACTTAAACAAGTAACCGTCTCACAATAAACAAGATCCCGATATAATGTTCATGCTCAACACAGGCACCAAATAACAATTATTTAAGTATAAAACTAACCCCGATGGTAGATGAAGAGGTAGCGTGTCGACCGCGATCACATCAACCTTTGATCCGTTTCCCACGCGCATCGTCACCTCGTTCTTCGCTAGCTTCCGTTTATTCTGCACCTGTTTGAAAGTTACAAATATGAGCAACCGAACCAGTATCAAATACCCAGGCACTACTACGAGTACTAGTGAGATACACATCAATAACATGTATCTCAGATATACCTTTCTTCTTGATGTTGCCGTTCTTCAAATACACCAAGTACTTTGGGAAATTCCGCTTCCAGTGACCTTCTCCCTTGCAGTAAAAGCACTTTGTATCAGGCTTGGGTCCAGCCTTGGTCTTCTTCGTCGGTGCGGTAACTTTCTTACCACCCTTCTTGAAGTGTCCCTTTTGCTTAGACTTTCCTTTCTTGAATTTGGTGGTCTTATTGACCATCAACACTTGGTGCTCTTTCTTGATCTCCACTTCTTTCTCTAGGAACGCATTAAAATTGATGGTAGGGGCCGCCATTGATGTACAACATATTTGCAATAGTTTAGACTAAGTTTATGACAAATTGAGTTCTTATTAATAGTTAAATTAATCTAGGTGAACTCCCACTCAAAACAATATCCCTCACATTGTTTTAGTGATCACACGAACCAAATCCACCAAATCAAAACCGATCATCATGAGAGTTGATGTAGCTTCAATGGCGAACAATCGACATGTTCATCATATCTACTATATGATTCATGCTTTATCTTTCGGTGATCCGTGTTCCGAGACCATGTTTGTACATGCTAGGCTCGTCAAGATCAAACCTTAGCTTCCGCATGAGCAAATCTGGCTTGCTCACGTTGTATAGACTTGCAAAATCTAACACACCCGATCATCACGTGGGGCTTCGAAACAACAAGCTTTAGCAATGGTGCTTACTAAGGATGAACACTTTAGAACTTGAAATTTATGTGCATGAGGGATCATCTTATAATGCTACCGTCATTAACTAAGCAATACAAGATGCATAAAGGATTAACATCACATGCAATTCATAATATGTGATATGATATGGCCTTTCTTCTTTGTGCTTCCGATCTCCATCTTCAAGCACGAACATGATCTCCATCATCACCGGCATTGCATCAAGGTCAATGACGTTGCTTCATGGTTGTCGTCCACCAGCTTCAACTATTACAACTACTTTGAATAGACACGCGGGTCTTAACAGAAATTAAAGACAACCATATGGCTCCTGCCGGTTGCCAACTTACAATAAGTTACATTGCATACATCAAATATAGTCACAATCATGGCCATATCACATCACAGCACACCCCTTCAAAACAAAGTTAGACGTCTCTAATTTCTTTGCATGTTTTACGTGGTTTGGGGCTTTCAATAAGTGTCGATCTAACTTACGAACAAGAACCACAACGTTGATGTTTGAACTATCAAATGCCTCTTGTAAATTGGATCTATACTATAATGGGAGAGACAGACACCCGCAAAGCCACTTATGCAATACACGTTGCATGTTGAGCGTGGAGAAAGTCTCATGAACGATGTCATGTAAGGTTAGCCCGGGCCGCTTCATCCCATCATACCGCAAGATGCAAAGTACACAAGAAGCAATTGATAATAAAAACACCACCGCCCATAATGACCATTGTGTTCTACTCGTGCAACAGATCTACATATAGACACGGCTCGATACCCTTGTAGGGGTTCGTAGCATGGAAAACAAAAATTCTACCGCATACAAACAAACAAGCCAAGATCTATCTACTAGATTGTAGCAGCGTCGATAGAATAACTCACCCTCGAAGATTCCAAAGTGTTTAACGAGGCGGATTCTCGTGGGTGATGTAGTCGTACTCTTCCCGATCTCAAGATCGTAGACGATCCTTCCGCGCTGCGTTAAACGGCGCTTCCATCGATCCACACGTTCGGTACTCGACGAATATCTTCCTCTCCCTTGTTCCAGCAGGCAGCGGAGGTTGTAGCACTCTCCTCGTGATTCCGGCAGCACGACGGCGTGGTACCGAAAGTAGAGGGGAGATCTCGCAGGGCTTCGCCTTAAGCCGGAGCGAGTATGGTGGACTATGAGAGAGCCTCGGTGATCTCGAGTTTAGACGCACCAAGGAGAGGGAGCTAGGACGGCGGCTAGGGCAATGGGATTGCCCCAAGTCGGCGGCTTGGGCAAACCCTAGGGAGGTGGCAGCTATGGTGGGCGGCGGCTAGGGTTAGGTTTAGAGGGGCAAGGTGTTGTTCTTGGAGGGGCAGCCCTGCCCCTCCTTATATAGGTGGAGGGGGCGCGCCAAGGGGAGGGGAGTCCCTCCCCAACTCGGTCACCAAGGGTCGGCGGTGGAGGGAGAGGAACTCCTCCCCAAGTAGGTTTCCTACTCTCCCTCCACCAAACAAAATAGCCGTTTGACTTTTCAAATTGGCGTTTGACTTTTCAAACTAGGATTTGATTTATCCCTTTATTTTGTTCAGCGATGACACCTAGTACATGATGCAACCATTCCAACTTGTCATGACACATTCATGTACCCTTCCTCTCCGGAGTCTTGACATTCCGAACCTTCTAGAACATTCCGATTAAAACACGTAACCATTCTCCAACCCCGAAGCAGGACTTTCCTTATATGAATCTTATTCTCCGGACCATTCCGGATCTCCTCGTGATATCCCGGATCCCATCCGAGCCTCTAAACAACATTCGGTCTCTTACTCATCATTCCATAACTACTCAACAACGTCGAATCCTTAAGTGTGTCTCCCTACGGTTCGTGAATTATGCGGACATGATCGAGACACTTCTCCGAACAATAACCAATAGAGGAATCTGGAAATTCATATGGCTCCCACATATTTCTACGATTACTTTGCGATCGAATGAACCACTTACATACGATACCAATTTCCCTTTGTCTCACGATAGTTTACTTATCCGAGGTTTTGATCGTCGGTATCTCTGCATACCTAGTTCAACCTCGTTACTGATAAGTACTATTTTCTTGTTCCCGTGATATGTGATCCGTTGTGAGCCAGTCACATGCTTGCAAGCTAATTGGATGACATTCCACTTAGAGGGCCCAGAGTATATCTATCCGTCATATGGATGGACAAATCCCACTCTTGATCCATCTGTCTCAACCAATACTTTCCGAACACTCAATGCCACCTTTATAGCCACCCAGTTACGGTGTGGTGTTTGATGTCATCAAAGCATCCTTCCGGTGATGGTGATAAGCATGATCTCATGGTCGAAGGAATTAGGTTACCATGTATCAGAAAGCATATAGCAATTGAACTATTAAAATGACTTGATCTTTATGCTACGCTTATCTATAGGAGTATGTCCATCATATAATTCTCCTAACGATATGATCTTGTTGTTAATAACATCTCAATGTTTATGATAGGGAAACCACAATCATTTATTAACCAACAAGCTAGTATTATGAAGAGGCTTTACTAGGGACTCTAATTTAAGTTTACAAATCACACAAGTATTAATGTTTCCTTGTTAATACTATTATAGCATGAATGTAAACATTTATCCTAAACACAAAGATATAATAATAACTACATTTACTATTGCCTCTAGGGCATATCTCCAAGAGATGTATGGCATAACAGGCATCTGGGATTAAAAATACGGGTGTTGACAAGTTGGTATCAGAGCCATCCTGACCATAGGAGACCCTAGTTGGATTGGACGTTTTAATCAAAAACTTAGTTTCCAAAACCAAAGAAAGCAAATATTTACAAAAACTTATTCTCATTCTTATCCCTTTGATTCTTTCATGAAAATTCATGTTCCTCAAAAAACTCTTGCAAAATACATAAAATTTTGACACACTTGATCACTCTACTAACTTACTCATCCTATATTCTTATAGATGGACGTGAAGTACAACAAGTTTTATCACTTGGGGAATGGAGGAGACCTTATCTTTGAGAGGGATTTGGACCAGCTTTCGGAACTTCTGGAGCGTCCGCACCCCGAGTTCTTCGGAGCTCAGCTCAATGATCAAGGAGGAGAAGATCTGCAGTGGATAATTGTTGCAAGTCTCCGAGGAAAGATTGAACCTTCCACTGCTGAGGGAATTCAGTTTACCTTAAGAGAGAACAACTGGCTCGATGGACTTGCCAGGGCCATGCAGGAAGCTCTTTCCCGTCTGTGTGGGCAGAGTATCAACCAGATCAAGGGTACTCGCTTTGAGATTTGGCCAAGGCGTGATGCTAATGGACAGCCCCTGGAAGCCCCATACAACCCCGGACTGAAGACTCAATTGGACCACCTTAGATTCATGATGTACGATTGACATCAGGAGTTGGATAACTGCCGTGACTACTCCAACCACAAGTCCGCCATCATCAATACGAAGGATCAGACCATCGCCATGCTAGCAAAGGATCGCAAGTCTCGCCGCCGTCAGCTCGACAAGAAGGAGCGCATCATTGCCCGTCTTCGCCACCGTATCTCATCTTTGGAGGAGACCATCCACGAGAGAGACATGCAGTTGGAGGAAAGGGAGAATGCCGGAGAGGATCTTCGTGGAGACCCCTACTCCTATCTCAGCGATGATGATGATTTTCTGGAGGATCAGGATATGGACTTCTTCACCGATGAGGATGATTTTGCCTTCATCGATGGCGATGAAGATGACGAAGCCATCGATTCTGAGGAGTAGTAGCACTTGAGCACTAGCCTAGTGAGTAGTATTCGGTCCCACTATATCGTAGTTTCCAGAATGGTTCTTAAAACCATCTTTTTTGTTGTTTTGTGGTGTGCGTTTGTATCGTGTGCTATGAATGAATGAATGAATGAATGAAAAGCAAGTTGCTAGAAAATCTGAGTCAAACTTTTAAAACTTTTCAAAGACCCTGAACCTTAGAAATTTCCCACTTTTCTCATGATCTATCTCAATCCTCAGATGCCATGTGGAGCAAGTGGTTCATCCCCGGACCCGATGTTGCAGATTCTGCAAATGTTGACTTCTGACCGCGAAGCTGAATGAGCGGAACGTCAAGCCAACATACCCACTCTGCAACAGATAGCTCAGCTAGCCCACAACAACCAAGGCCACGGAAACCAGGACAACCATGGATCTAAGCTCAAGAATTTCCAGAATACCAACCCACCTGTTTTCACTTAGTCTTAAGAGCCCCTCGATGCCGATGATTGGCTGCAAACCATGGAAAATAACCTAGAAGTCGCCGGAGTGGAAGCCAACGAGAAAGTTCTGTTTGCCACCCACTATCTAGCCGGAGATGCCAGGACATGGTGGAACAGTGTTCGCGCAATGACCGGAGGCCAGATGATGACCTGGGAGGAATTCAAGGTCAAGTTTAGCAGAACCTATGTGCCACCGGGTTTGATCAAGAGAATGAGAGACGAGTTCAGAGAACTAAAGCAAGGAAGGATGACCGTAGTGGAATACCATGACAAATTCTTGTCATTAGCTAGGTATGCCCCGGATGAGATCGACACCGAAGCCAAGAAGAAAGAAAGATTCCTGAATGGTCTGCATGATGAGATGCATACAGTGTTAGTCAATATCCCCTTTGATGATATTGAAGCCCTTGTCGACTCTGCTATCCAGATGGAAGGAAAGATCAACCAAGACAACGAGAACCGCAAGCGTCGCATGATGCACCAGCCAGGAACCCATCAGACCCCAAAGTATCGCCCTAACCCATCTCCAGGATTTGCCCCGAGAACCAACAGACCCCCGATGAACCGTCCGACCTATCCCAACCGTGGAAACCCTAGGCCCGGAGGAAATCACAACAACCCTGGCAACTCTAGCAATTTCAATCGTGCCCAACCCAAGTTCAACACCAACAATGCTGCCACCAACACCAACACTGCCCCTAGGACTCGAAGCAATGTTGTGCCTGTAGCAGCAAAGGACAAGTCGCAAGTGACTTGTTATGACTGTGGAAATAAGGGTCACTACTCCAACGAGTGCCCCAATAAGAAGAATGCCGCAGCACCCAATGCCAATGCCCCAGCTCAGCAGCAGCGTCGTGTTCATCCCGGAATAAGGTTTGCCCTAGGGAATTCGCTCAACCGCAATGGCCGTCTTTTTCTCATGCATGCTAAAGAAGCTCAGGAAGCGCCAGACGTCGTGCTGGGTATGTTTTCTATTAATTCAGTACTTGCAAGAGTGTTGTTTGATTCTGGTGCATCGCACTCATTTGTCACCGAAGAATTTGCATGCACTAGTAAAATTCAACCAACCAAACTGAAGCATGTCATGATTGTTTAAATTCCCGGATCAACCACCAAGGCTAGGCAAATTTGCAAAGTCGTCCCTATCCGAATCCATGGCATAGATTTTTATGCTAATCTGATAGTACTCGGAACTAAAGGTTTGGAAGTAGTACTAGGAATGGATTGGATGTCCAAACATAAAGGATTGATTGACTGTGCCAAGAAAGCCATAACCATGACGATCTGACGGAATATCGATTAGCATATATCTGAAACCTTACCTCACTAATTCAAGTGCAACAAGAGTATAGCCCAACCTACCATTGACCAAGTCCGGATAGTCTGTGAATACCCCGATGTATTTCCAGATGTTTTGCCCGGTATGCCCCCAGATCGGGATATCGAGTTTATCATTGAACTAATCCCCAGAACTGGACCCAAATCCCAGAGACCATATAGTATGAACCCGTCGGAACTAGAGGAACTGAAGAAGCAACTGGATTCCATGTTGGAAATTGGACTGATTCAACCAACTGCGTCACCTTGGAGGTCACCTGTCTTGTTTGTGGACAAGAAATATGGAGGTAACCGTTTGTGTACGGATTATCGGAAGTTGAATGATGTCACCATCAAGAACAAGTACCCCTTACCCAAGATAGAAGATTTGTTTGATCAGTTGACCGGTGCCAAAGTGTTTTCTAAGATTGATCTTAGGACTGGCTATCATTAACTCAAGATTCGTGAAGACGATATTCCAAAGACTGCCTTCACCACCGGATATGGATTGTACAAGTATACAGTCATGTCTTTTGGATTAACCAATGCCCCCGCTTATTTCATGAATCTCATGAATAAGATTTTTATGGACTTCCTGGATAAGGTTGTCGTTGTTTTCATCAATGACATTCTGATTTATTCCAAACCAGAAGAAGAACATGAGCTACACCTAAGGACCATTCTTGGAACGCTTAGAGAGCATCAGTTGTATGCCAAGTTTAGCAAATGTGAATTCTGGTTACAGGAGGTAGGATTCCTCGGTCACATTATATCAGCCGGAGGAATTGCTGTTGACCATGCAAAGGTGAAAGATGTCGAAGATTGGCAAGCCCCAACCACTCAAACCCAAGTTTGTGCATTTCTCGGATTGGCGGGATATTACCGCAAGTTCGTAGAAGGATTCTCGAGTATTGCCAGACCCATGACCCAATTGCTGAAGAAGGACAAGAAGTTTGAATGGACCAACAAATGTGAAGCGAGTTTTAAAGAAAGAGGAGATTAATTTCATCCCCAATCTTAATCATGCCGGATATCACGAAGCCCTTCGATGTGTATTGTGACGCATCCAAGATCGGTCTCGGATGTGTGCTAATGCAAGAAGGCAAAGTTATATCTTATATATCTCGACAACTGAAGCAACATGAGCAAAATTACCCAACCCATGACCTCGAACTCGTAGCCGTAGTTCTAGCCATGAAGACGTGGAGGCATTACCTGATGGGAAATCGTTGTGAGATCTATACGGATCACAAGAGTCTGAAGTATATATTCACTCAGAAGGAGATGAATATGAGATAGAGAAGATGGATTGAGCTAATCAAGTATTACGATCTGGACATTCACTATCACCCTGGTAAAGCCAATGTGGTAGCAGATGCCCTTAGCAGATTACCGTGCCGCTTGAACTCCAGGATCTTGAAGGACCAACCAAGCTTGCACAAAGAGATGGAAGATTTTCGAATGGAATTAGTGAGTGAAGGATTTTTGGATAGCATAGAACTCCAGCCCACTTTGATCAGTCAGATTAAAGAGGCGCAGAAGGGAAATGCTAGTATCGACGGAATCAAGCGTCGTATCGGTACAGACAAAGTACCCGGATTCACCGAAGACGAAGAAGGAGTTCTGTGGTACAAAGGACGCCTTTGTGTACCAGCAGATTCTGAGTTGAAAGAAGTGATTCTGAAGGAGGCTCATGATACTCTTTATTCTATCCATCCCGGAGGAACTAAGATGTATCAAGATTTAAAAGAGCAATTTTGGTGGCATAAGATGAAGAGAGAAATCGGAAGCTATATCTCCAAGTGTGATATATGTCAATGAGTCAAGGCCGGACATCAAAGACCCGCTGGATTGTTGCAACTATTATAGATTCCGGAATGGAAATGGGATTCTTTTGGAATGGACTTTATCACTGGACTGCCTACTTATAGTAGGGGAAATGACTCTATCTGGGTCATAGTGGACCGATTGTCCAAAGTCGCCCATTTCTTACTCGTCAAGACCACATATCAGAGTTCAAAGCTAGCGAAGTTATACATCGCTAGAATAGTTAGTTTGCATGGAGTCCCCAAGAACATCGTATCGGATCGAGGAACTCAGTTTACCTCGATATTCTGGAAGAAAGTTCAAGAAGGTTTAGGAACCCGCCTAGATTTCAGCACCGCATATCACCCTCAGACCGATGGACAAACGGAGTGAGTAAATCAAATACTCGAAGATATGCTGAGAGCATGTGTGTTAGAATATGGATCTAAGTGGGAAGATTGTCTGCCATTCGCAGAATTTTCATACAATAACAGTTATCAAGCCAGTTTGCAAATGGCCCCATTTGAATTTATGTACGGAAGAAAGTGTCGCACCCCTTTGAACTGGTCGGAAGTAGGAGAGAGTCAGATTTTTGGACCCGACATCCTACGAGAAGCAGAAGAGAAGGTTCACAAGATTTGTGAGCACCTCAAGACAGCCTAGTCCAGACAGAAGAGTTACACCGACAAGAGACCGTCGAGACCTCGCCTTTAACATAGGAGATTTTGTTTATCTGAAAGTGTCGCCATTGAAGGGAATGCAACATTTCCAACTCAAAGGAAAGTTAGCCCCCAGATATATCGGACCTTTCAAGATTCTGAACCGTCGAGGAGAAGTGTTGTATCAATTGGAACTAACCGAAGAGATGTCAGTCGTGCACAATGTGTTCCATATCTCGTTACTTCGCAAGTGTCTCGAAGTCCCAGAGAAGACCGAAGTGTTCAAAAAGATCGATCACCGGACCATAGAGATCAACGATGGCCTGACCTATCCTGAAGTACCCATCCGTATTTTGGAAGAAGCTTTTAGAACTACCCGAACACGAAGCATCAAGTTTCTCAAGATTCAGTGGATCAACCACACAGAAGAGGAAGCTACCCGGGAGCGCGAAGATCACATCAGGACAGTGTTTCCCGATCTCTTCAAATCCTAGGTAATATTTTTCGTCCTTTTTCAAATCTCCGGACGAGATTTTTTTTAAGGGGTGAAGGTTTGTAACATCCCAAAAATACTAAACTTAGATCATCAAACTCTAATCATCAAAATTAGGGTTAACAAAAACTTTTCTAAAATAAAAATATGAAAGCATGCATGGTGTATGCATTTCATTTGGATTTCTTTTGAACCACCTTGTTTGTGCGTTCCTTTGCTTGTAAATGGATTCTTAGGTGAAATAAACATCATCTAAACAATTCCCAAACTTTTGTCAAAGACAAGTAAATCAAAGCAAATAAAATAAGGGAATGGTCATTTTGACCAATTTAACTCCCATGCCTACTTTGGTTGTCCCTGTAGGGTTTCGTAGTATGGAAAACAAAATTTTCTACCGCATACAAACAAACAAGCCAAGATCTATCTACTAGATTGTAGCAACGAGTCGATGGAATAAATCACCCTCGAAGATTCCAACGTGTTTAACGAGAGCGGATTCTCGTGGGTGATGTAGTCGTACTCTTCCCGATCTCAAGATCGCATAGACGATCCTTTCAGCGCTGCGTTCTAGGCGCTCAGCATCGATCTGCGTTTGGTACTCGACGAAGACCTTCCTCTCCCTTGTTCCAGCAGGAAGTGGAGGTTGTAGCACTCTCCTCGCGATTCCGGCAGCACAACGGCGTGGTACCGGAAGTAGAGGGGAGATCTCGCAAGGCTTCGCCTTAAGCCGGAGCGAGTAAGGTGGACTATGAGAGAGCTCCTCGGCAATCTAGGGTTTAGACACACCAAGGAGGAGGCTTGGACGGTGGCTAGGGTTAGCTAGGCGGCGGCTTGCCCTAGGGCGGCGGCGGCTGGAGGAGGAGCCGGCGGCTAGGGTTAGGGTTTGCGGGGTGGTGGAGTTATGTGCTAGGAGGGGCAGCCCTACCCCTCCCTTTATAGGTGGAGGGGCCGCGCCAGGGGAGGGGAGTCCCTCCCCAACTCGGTTTCCCAAGGGGGACGGCGGTGGAGGGGAGGAACTCCTCCCCAACTCGGTTTCCACCTTCCCCTCCACTTCCCAAAATAGCCGTTTGACTTTTCAAATTGGCGTTTGACTTTTCAAACTAGGATTTGATTAAACCCTCTATTTTGTTCAGCGCTGACACCTAGTACATGATGCAATCATTCCAACTTGGTATGACACATTCATGTCCCTTCCCCTTCGGAGTGCCGGACATTCCTGAACCTTCTAGAACATTCCCGATGAAAACACCGGAACCATTCTCCAACTCCGAAACAGGACTTTCCTTATATGAATCTTATTTACCGGACCATTCCGGATCTCCTCGTGATATCTCGGATCCCATCCGAGACTCCGAACAACATTCGGTCTCTTACTCATCTTTCCATAACTACTCAAACAACGTCGAATCCTTAAGTGTGTCTCCCTACGGTTCGTGAATTATGCGGACATGATCGAGACACTTCTCCGAACAATAACCAATAGAGGAATATGGAAATTCATATGGCTCCCACATATTTCTACGATTACTTTGCGATCGAATGAACCACTTACATACGATACCAATTTCCCTTTGTCTCATGATAGTTTACTTATCCGAGGTTTTGATCGTCGGTATCTCTGCATACCTAGTTCAACCTCGTTACTGATAAGTACTCTTTTCTCGTTTCCGTGATATGTGATCCCTTGTGAGCCAGTCACATGCTTCCAAGCTAATTGGATGAAATTCCACCGAGAGGGCCCAGAGTATATCTATCCATCATATGGATGGACAAATCCCACTCTTGATCCATGTCTCTCAACCAATACTTTCCGAACACTCGATGCCACCTTTATAGCCACCCAGTTACGGTGTGGTGTTTGATGTCATCAAAGCATCCTTCCGGTGATGGTGATATGCATGATCTCATGGTCGAAGGAATTAGGTTACTATGTATCAGAAAGCATATAGCAATTGAACTATTAAAATGACTTGATCTTTATGCTACGCTTATCTATAGGAGTATGTCCACCATATCATTCTCCTAACGATATGATCTTGTTTTTAATAACATCTCAATGTTCATGATAGGGAAACCACAATTATTTACTAACCAACAAGCTAGTATTATGAAGAGGCTTTACTAGGGACTCTAATTTAAGTTTACAAATCACACAAGTATTAATGTTTCCTTCTTAATACTATTATAGCATGAATGTAAACATTTATCATAAACACAAAGATATAATAATAACTACATTTATTATTGCCTCTAGGGAATATCTCCAACAGTCTCCCACTTGCACTAGAGTCAACTAATCTAGATTACATGGTAATATACCGAACACCCATGGCAGTTTGGTGTTGGTCATGTTTTGCCCTCAGGAGAGGTTTAGTACTTTGCAAATCTGTGTGTACTTTGCAAATATTTATGTCACCATCTTGGACATGTTCTCGAATAGCGTGAAAACGCAGCTTGATATGCTTCAGCTTCTTGTGAGACCTTGGTTCTTGCGCATTAGCTATGGCGCCCATGTTATCACAATAGATAGACATTGGGTCCAGCGCACTTGGAACAACACCAAGCTCTGTAATGAACTCTTTCATCCATATCGCTTCTTGTGAAGCCTCCGAAGCAGCCGTGTATTCCGATTCAGTTGAAGATCTCGCCACAGCGCTTTGCTTTGCACTCCTCCAGCTAACTGCTGCACCATTCAAAGTAAATACGTATCCAGATTGTGATTTAGAATCATCCGGATCGGTGTTCCAACTAGCATCGGTGTAACCATTAACAACGAGTTGTTCATCACCTCCATAAGAAAGAACCATATCCTTAGTTCTTCTCAAGTACTTAAGGATGTTTTTGACCGCTGTTCAATGATCCACTCCTGGATCACTTTGATATCTGCTAGTCAAACTAACAACATATGCAATGTCGGGTCTAGTACATAGCATGGCATACATTAGAGATTCTATGGCTGAGGCATAGGGAGTCTTACTCATCCTTTATCTATCTTCTGCTGTTGTCGGACTTTGAGTTTTACTCAAGGTCGTATTGGGCAACATGGGCAAGAACCCTTTCTTGCTATCTTCCATTCCAAACCTCTTTAGAACTTTGTCCAAATATGTACTTTGTGATAATGATATTAGGCGTCTCGATCTATCTCTATAAATCTTTATGCCTAATATGTAAGCTGCTTCGCCAAGATCTTTCATTGAAAAACTATTATTCAAATATTCCTTGACACTATTAAGAAGGTCTACATCATTCCCAATCAACAATATGTCATCTACATATAGTATTAAGAATTATACAAAGCTCCCACTCACTTTCTTGTAAATACAAGATTCTCCATAAGTTTGTATAAAACCAAAACTTTTGATCACCTTATCAAAACGTTGATTCCAACTTCGAGATGCTTGATTCAATCCATATATGGACCGTTGAAATTTGCATACCTTGTTAGCATCTTTAGGATCGACAAAACCTTTGGGTTGCATCATATACAACTCTTCATCAATGTCTCCATTGAGGAACGCTGTTTTGACATCCATCTGCCATATCTCATAATCGTAATATGCAGCGATTGCTAACATAATCCTTACAGACTTTAGCTTCGCTACCGGTGAGAAAGTCTCATCATAATCAACTCCTTGAATTTGTCGAAACCCTTTTGCGACAAGTCGAGCTTTATAGATAGTAACATTACCATCAACATCTGTTTTCTTCTTGAAAATCCATTTGTTCTCGACAGCCTTTCGGCCATCCGGTAAGTCCACCAAAGTCCATACTTGGTTTTCGTACATGGATCCAATCTCGGATTTCATGGCTTCTTGCCATTTATTGGAATCTGGGCTCATCATCGCTTCCTCATACGTCGCAGGGTCATCGGTGTTGTCCACCAACATGACACTCATAACGGGATCATACCAATCAGGAGTGGTACGAGTTCTCGTTGACCTGCGAGGCTTTGTAGCAACTACAACCGAAGTTTCATGATCATCATCATTAGCTTCCTCTCTTATTGGTGTAGGCACCACAAGAACTTCTTCCGGTGCTGCGCTACTCGCAAGTTCGAGAGAAGGTTCGACAACCTCGCCGAGTTCTACTTTCCTTCCAGTCACTTCTTTCGAGAGAAATTCCTTCTCTAAAAAGGATCCATTCTTGGCAACGAAGATTTTGCCTTCGAATCTATGATAGAAGGTATACCCAATAGTTTCCTTTGGGTATCCTATGAAGACGCATTTTTCCACTTTGGGTTCAAGCTTGTCATTGTAACTTATTTACATAGGCTTCAACCCCAAACTTTAAGGAACGACAATTTAGGCTTCTTCCCAAACCATAATTCATACGGTGTCGTTTCAGCGGATTTAGATGGTGCCCTATTTAAAGTGAATGCGGATGTTTCTAATGCATAACCCCAAAATGATAGCGGTAAATCTGTAAGTGACATCATAGAGCGAACCATATCTAAGAGAGTTCGATTCTGACGTTCGGACACACCATTACTGCTGTGGTGTTCCGGTGTCAATTGTGAAAGTATTCGCATTTCTTCAAATGCTCGCCAAACTCGTAACTTAGATATTCACCTCCACGATCGAGCGTAGAAATTTAATCTTCTTGTTACTGATTCTCCACCTCACTTTGAAATTCCTTAAACTTCTCGAAAGTTTGGACTTATGTTTCATGAAATAGATATACCCATATCTACTCAAGTCATCCGTGAAGGTAAGAACATAACGATAACCACTGCGATGCTACACTCATTGGACCACACACATCGGTATGTATGATTTCCAATAAGTCCGTAGCTCGCTCCATCATACCAGAAAATGGAGTCTTAGTCATTTTACCCATCAGACATGCTTCACATCTATCAAGTGATTCGAAATCAAGTGATTCGAGAAGTCCATCGGAATGGAGTTTCTTCATACGCTTCACTCCAATGTGACCAAGACGACAGTGCCACATATAGGTCGAGTTATCGCTCGATTTCAAACGTTTAGCCTCAATGTTATTAATATGTGTATTTCTACTATCGAGATTCAACAAGAATAGACCATCTATCAAAGGTGCATGTGCATAAAACATATTACTCATATAAATCGAACAACCATTATTCTCGGAGTTAAACAAGTAACCGTCTCGCAATAAACAAGATCCCGATATAATTTTCATGCTTAACGCAGGCACCAAATAACAATTATTTAAGTATAAAACTAATCCCGATGGTAGATGAAGGGGTAGCATGCCGACCGCGATCACATCAACCTTTGATCCGTTTCCCATGCGCATCATCACCTCATTCTTCGCTAGCTTCCGTTTTTTCTGCAGCACCTGTTTCGAGTTACAAATATGAGCAACCGAACCAGTATCAAATACCCAGGCACTACTACGAGTACTAGTGAGATACACATCAATAACATGTATATCGAATATACCTTTCTTCTTGATGTTGCCGTTCTTCAAATCCGCCAAGTACTTTGGGCAATTCCGCTTCCAGTGACCTTCTCCCTTGCAGTAAAAGCACTCTGTATCAGGCTTAGGTCCAGCCTTGGTCTTCTTCGTCGGCGCGGTAACTTTCTTACCACCCTTCTTGAAGTGTCCCTTTTGCTTAGACTTTCCTTTCTTGAATTTGGTGGTCTTATTGACCATCAACACTTGGTGCTCTTTCTTGATCTCCACTTCTGCAGAGTTTAGCATGGCAAAGAGTTCTGGCAACTGTTTGTTCATGTTTTGCATATTGTAGTTCATCACAAAGTTCTTGTAACTTGGTGGTAGTGATTGGAGGACACGGTAAATCCCCAAAGCATTAGGAATCACTATACCCAAGCTTTGAAGTTTGTTTGCGTGCCCGGACATATTAAGCACATGCTCACTGACGGAGCTGCCCTCTTCCATCTTGCAGTTAAAGAACTTTTCAGAAGCCTCATAGCTCTCAATTGTCGCGTGAGTCTCAAAGATCAATTTGAGATCACGGACAATATCATGTGGGTCTGAATTCTCAAACCTTTTCTGAAGCTCCGATTCTAAACCATACAAGATAGCACCTTTGAGCGTAGATCTTGAGTCTTAGAGCGAGGTAAACATTCTTTACTTCATCGGTAGCAGTAGCTTGTCACATCCCAAATTTTAGATTTGGTTCTTCATATCATTCATGCCATTGCATCATACTCTTCCATTCAAAACCATCGATTGAAAGGATTCGGCAAAACACTATTTTCTAAACCCTACTCTATTTTACTACGAGGCTCCTACGGGAGGTTTTAGTAGGACTTGTGTTTTCCACCCTTGTAGCCTAGGGGTTTCACTCATCCCTTGACCCTAGGTAGTTCCCCTCGATTTTACAAAAATTTAGGAACAAGAATCGCCCGATTCGGAGTTCGTATGAAGGAGTTACGGAGGTTTTACTAAAATGCAAAAAGGAAAAAAGAAAGGATAAAAAAGCGGCGCCTGACCTTGACAATGCGGCCGCACTGCCGCCAGCCTGGCGGATAGTATCCGTAATCGCTGACGGCCCACGAAAGGTGGGCCGTATCCGATAGGACCGTGGGGGCCCCATAGCGCGGACCCGCGCGCCTCTCTCTCTCCCCCGCGCCCACCGCCGCTGCCTCGATCCGCCCGTCTGCCGCCTCGGGAACGCGTCGACGCCACCGCGCCAGCTGCGTCGCCGCCGCTTCGCCGTCCATGCCGCCTCGCCCTCATGGCCCGACCACCTCTCCCTCTCGCGAGACCCGCCGTCCGCTTCGCCGGCGCCGCCGGTAAGCCGCCGCCTCTTCTCGGCCGTCGGATCTAAGATCTGCGGCCCAGATCGACCGGAGACCGCGCGGTTGACTGGTCAACGACGATCGACCATTGAAATCGACCGGAATATTCCCGGAATATTCCCTTTTGATTTAAATCGTTCTAGAAATTGCAGAATCTTGTAGAAACTTGTAAATTGCGTAGAAACCGCTAGGCCAAAAATTGCAAATAAAATATGTGTAGATTCAGTAAGTCGTGTAGAATCTTGCTGTACCATTGTTTCACACTTTTGCAGCAAGATTTAGTACAGTTTAATCAATTGAGTTAATGGCCTTTTTGAAGTAATTAATTCGTAGGAAAAGATCTGTAACTCCAAAAATTGCGTATAATATGTCCCTGGATTCAGTAGAACGAGGGGAATCTCATCGTGAATTAAAAGGATAGGCTTACAATAAAAACTTTTGCAGAAACTGTCTAGTGGCTTTCTGAAGTGTTTTAATTACTCAGGGGGTTTTATAATTCCTTTTTGATTAATTCCAATTGGTACTGTTTCTAAATAGCAATGCCTATGCGGTAGAATTTTCCCAAGATTTTACAAACAGTGTACTACCGGTAGTGAATTAATTGGGTTCTAGCTCTAGATTTGAGTATTATATTTTGCATATTAGTTTTCCTTGCGCTAAAACTATTTTCCATGCATGCAATCAATAGCTTTATTGAATAGGATTATATGGTGCAGCTGTAGCACCAATTCACTTGTCATGCATACATTCATGCATCATCTTTGTTGCATATGCTTGTGGATTGTTTGTTTATGATTGCAATTGTGTCGTGTAGATTGTGACGACTGCAACGCTTGCTCGTGTGTGGATTGTTCTTCCGACCGCTACAACCAAGGCAAGTAGATGCTACTTTATTCATGATATTTTCCTACTATTTTCTATGCATTGTCGTTTATTTTGTAGACGCATGTGTAGGATAATACTATCGCTGTGCTATGTCCTATTATGTGGTAGGGCCTTCCTTGTAGATGAACCACCGTTGGTAGATGTGCTTAGCCATGCTAGGATGTACGAGGGCTGGGTTACATCACTGAGACTTGTTTCAAAAAGTATTGGTTTGTGAAAACTAAAACAACTTAATCAATGAATCTCCTGGGTGTGATGGTATTGATAATTTTTGGTGGTTTCATTGCGGAAAGGCACCCAGGTATCGAGAGAAATTGATTGGCTTCTTTATTTTTGTATCTTACGTGTACAACCATGTGCCAATAATGAAATGGGTGGTTGGTTGGACTTAGTAGGTTGTGGTAACTCAAACCCGCGTATCCAGAGATGTAGAATTTTGGTAGGTTGGACCTGTACGCGTCGGGATTGGGGAGCTACTTCCCGAATAGTCTCTTCTTGGACTTTTCCCTATCATCACCCAAAATGAGAGTGATGGTACGAGCTGGGCTGGCCAAGTCACATGGGTAAAGTGTACTAACCCCTGCAGGGTGTATAATCTAATCGATTAGCCGTGTCCCCGGTTATGGACAACTGAGTTGCTTGATATTGATTCCATGACATGTTTCTCGCTCATTCCAATTTCATAATTGTTTTAATATTGTTGGGTTAACTTAATTGGGATCTTTTCAAAGAAAATCAAAAACTGTTTATGAAAGTAGGACAAAGGTATTTGCAAATGCAATCCAGACACAGCTCCACTTGCCAAATATGCATGTACATGTTAGTACTATTGTCTCCATTACTAGCTCTACTTGCCATACATTCCATGTATTGACCCTTGAGGCTTTCGTCTCATGTTGCAGGTTATTCCGATTCTGAGTAATCGATATAGGCCACGGTACTCCACTCGTCACTTGTTCACTTGTGGGCAATTTGAAGAATGGAGGATTTACTTTATTTATGTTGCTACCTGAATAATTTGAGCTAGCCTTAAGCTAAGCTTTTATTGTAATAATGGTACTCTGGATCTTCGTTATTTATGATACACGGATATTTTGCTATGTTATTCATCTTATTCTATTGTGGGCCAATGAACCGATCCAGGGATTGGCATGTCACATAGAAGCCATGGTCTTTTCGGAACCGTGGTGTTACAAGATGGTATCAGAGCCAGGTTGTCGACTGTAGGATCGTGACCTAGGATTGGATTAGGAAGCCATGGATTTATTAAAACCTATATTAACTCTGTCTTTCATCTTATGCCTTTCACTCTCGTAAATTCTTATCATATGCTATTCTCACACTTTCCTCTTTAATTGATAGATGGGAGAAGTCAGGACTGAGTATGCCACCATGGAGTCACCAAGGCCCTTTGCAAGGCAGTTAGCGCAGCTCTCGCAGACATTGGGATTGCCACTGCCCATGTTCAAGGGAAGAAGGTTGTACACCTATGGATATGGTGAGGATGCATGGGAGATCACCACCTTCATATTCAGATACGCCGCCTTACCAAACCCTGTGCACCTGATCTACACCAAGACATACTGCAACTGGGGACTTGGAATAAACTTGGCCATACATGAAGCCCTGTCTCGCCAGTGCCATCATGTCCGACACCTACTGCCAGCAGATTCACCCTACCGTGACTATGGGAGTCGTGATGAAGATGGGCACATTGTGGTTACCCCGGGCGACAGGAACAACATGCCGCCCCGTCGGATACACATAGAGGACATGGAAAGGTAGAATGGAGCTCTAGCTGAGAAAGTGATGATGATAAAGGAGATTGCAGACTTTGCTAGCAATGGTATGGTGGTCCAAGAACAGGAGATTGACACCCTGCATGAAGCTGTGGGAGTTCTGGAGAATGCTCTGATAGCCAGAGATGCAACCATAGCTCAACTTCATGGTACTGTGCAGGAGAACACCTAGAACATACAACAGTTGCAAGGGACCGTCCAGGAAAGGGATCAAACTATTGAAGCTATGACAGCCCAGATTGCCGCTCTCCAAGCACAGCTAAATCCACCCTCTCATGATGACAATGGAGATGATGGCAACAATGGGGATGATGATGACAGTGGGAACGATGATGATGATGAGGACAAAGACGATGACGATGGATACGATGATGGTGGAGGAGATGAAGTTGTTGCAGTTGCAGCTGAGAGTGAAGAAGAAGAGGAGGATCCAGAAGAGGTGGAGTTTGAGATCTCAAGTGATGATTCAGGAGAAGTGTACACTCCGCCGCCATGGTTGAACCGTGGACCGAAGCGCCAACGCATGAGTGCAAGGACCTACCGCAACCTCTTCAAGAAGTAGTTAGAAGTCCGCCAATTAGTCCTCGTTAGGTAAATTCGTTAGGATTTGTCTCGATCGATGTGAAACTTAATTACGGTTAGTTTAAGAGTGTTTAGTTGCTTATTTGTATACTCCAATATCCCAGGAATTATTTGTGCGAATTTTATGAAAGAGTTATGGCAAGTTTGGTTAACATCTGTGTTATTTTCGCTGCAGTTTTCTGCTGATACAGCGATCTTGTATGATTTTCATATTTTTGTAACTGGAAAATCTGAAAAAAAGGGCTGGTTGAAACTCTCGTAATGTATGTGCAAAAATCAGCTAATTTTTACGAGTCTAAGTCGGTATAAAATTCGTGAACGCTTTGGCTGATACGGCGATTCTTTGTTTTGTTGGTTAGTTGATCAACCTTGGTTAACCATTGCCAACTCTTGTAAAACTATTTCAGTAGGTATATACTACTAGGATAACCACAGGATGTTGCTGGATCACTTGTTTGTTGATGTGTTGCTTGCTTGAGATTATGCGCTATTGATTGTTGTTGTTTGATCATAATGCATGGGTGGAATCCTATTATAGTTGATTCTCTCTAAACTTACATGTTGAACGCAGATGCCTCCCGTCAACCCCGAGTTGGAGCAGCTCATGGCAGCTCGAGCACGGTGACCTAGTTATGACCCGGTTCATGGAAGCTCGAACAACAACAACAATGGGAGCAACAGCCTCGGGAGATGCTCTCACCAGATTACGAGGCTAAGGCCTAAGTTCTCTCTTGAAATGGAACCAATGGTTGCTCTCGATTGGTTGCGTTAGTCAACAAGGATCTGTAGCTGTTGGATGCTTGATTACGAGAAGGTGAGGTTTGTCGCTCACCTCTTTGGAGGGACCAACCGCTTCTTGGTGGGACACATTTCAGATCACCCACCTGGACAACGTGACTTGGGCAATGTTTGAGGAAGGTTTGGGACCAACCACGTGTCTTCGTGGAGTTCGATCTGAAGAGGAAGGAGTTCCGCAACTTGCGCCAAACCAACCGCACTGTGGCTGAGTACATTGAGGAGTTCAACAACCTGTCCCGTTATGCACCTGAGGATGTTGACACTGATGCGAAAAGGAGGGAGAGATTCCTGGATGGCCTTAGTGATGAGTTGTCCGTGCAGCTACTGGTGGTTTATTGCCCCACTTTCCAAGAGCTTATGGACAAGGCCAGGATCTTGGAAGGGAAGCACAAACAGGTGGAGAACCGCAAGAGAAAGAGCAATAATCACCACTCTGGTTCACATCACAAGTCTCGCACTTCATATGATGGATACTCCAAGCATGGAGGAAGTGACCATGGGATCCATGACCGCCACCACCATGGAGGCGATGGGCATCGTCATGACAACCATAGGAGCACCCACCACAGCCACAAGGGAGGACACTCTCACCACTCTGGAGGACACGGTGGACATGACCGCAACCGTGATCGCAGCTTTGTGAAGAAGGATCTTAGTGAGGTGACATGCTTCAAGTGTAAACAGAAGGGACACTATTGTCACAACTGTCCGGAGAGGAAAGGACTGAAGCCAACCAACAACGAGAAGGCCACAGTGAACCACATGAATGTGGAGGAGATTCCAGATGAGCCTGACCTTGTGATTGGTAAGTTTCCAGTCAACACTCACCCAGCACTTATAATTTTCGATACTGGTGCATCGCATTCATTCATATCAACGGCTTTTGTGGATAAGTATAAGCTACCTACTGAGTCTATGAAAGGGTCCATTAGAGTGAGTTCACCTGGAGGAGATATTATAGCTAGCGCGGGATGCCGCGACTTAACTGTGAGGATTGGAACACACAACTTCAGTGCACATTTGGTAGTGTTGGAATCACAGGGGTGAGACGTTATTCTAGGTATGGATTGGATGTCTATGCATGAGGGACACATAGATTGCGCACAGCGAGCTGTTTCACTCAAAACCCCGGATGGTAAGAGAATTAGGTTCAAGTCGGTTGTACGACCAGGAAGGTGTAAGTTGAATCATCTTAAGGGGGTTACATGGATACTGTGCCAGTGATTAGGGATTACCCCGACGTGTTTCCGGAAGAGCTGCCAGGGATGCCACCTGACAGGGAAGTAGAGTTTCTTATCGACCTGATGCCTGGAACAGGACCTATAGCAAAGAGACCATATAAGATGGATGTGGATGAGCTGAAGGAATTGAAGAAGCAGCTGAAAGATCAGTTGGACAAGGGATTCATTCAGCCTAGTTCGTCGTCATGGGGAGCACATGTTCTGTTTGTGGAGAAGAAAGACAGCAGCAAGAGATTAGTGGTGGACTATCGCTCGCTGAATGAAGTGACTATCAAGAACAAATACCCCCTGCCGAACATAAATGATTTGTTTGATCAACTGGAAGGAGCAAAGGTGTTCAACTTCCAATTGAAGATCCGGGAGGAGGACATACCAAAAACCGCCTTCACCAATAGGTATGGTTTATATGAGTATACGGTTATGTCTTTTGGACTAACGAATGCCCCGGCATATTTCATGACCATGATGAACAAGGTATTTATGGAGTACTTGGACAAGTTCGTGGTGGTGTTTATTGATGACATACTGATATATTCCAAGGATGATGTTGAGCATGAGAAGCATCTGCGACTGATTATGGAGAAGCTAAGAGAACACAAGCTGTATGCCAAATTCAGCAAGTGTGAATTCTGGCTTAACACTGTTGGATTTCTTGGACACGTAGTGTCAGGAGAAGGAGTCGCTGTGGATCCAAGCAATGTGACTGCGGTGACAGAATGGGAAGCGCCCAAGAATGCAGGAGAGATACAAAGCTTTTTGGGACTTGCTGGATATTACAGGAGGTTCATTGAAAACTTCTCCAAGATTGCTAAGCCGATGACTGAACTTCTGAAGAAGGAGAGGAAGTTTGAATGGACGGACGTGTGTGAAGCCAGCTTTCAGGAACTGAAGCGTAGACTAGTAAGCGCACCTGTTCTGTGTTTACCAGACCTTCAGAAGGATTTCCAAGTGTACTGTGATGCTTCTCGACAGGGACTTGGGAGTGTGCAGATGCAAGATGGGAGAGCAGTGTCATATGCCTCGCGGCAACTCAAGCACCATGAGCGGAATTACCCCACACACGACTTGGAGTTAGCGTCGGTGGTTCATGCGCTCAAGGTATGGAAGCATTATTTAATGGGAAAACACTGTGATGTGTACACCGACCACAAGAGCCTGAAGTACATATTTACACAGAAGGAACTGAACATGAGGCAAAGGAGATGGTTGGAACTTATCAAGGACTATGATATGAATCTGCAATACCACCCAGGAAAGGCCAATATAGTAGCATATGCTCTGAGCCGGAAGGTCTATGCCAACGGATTGAAAATTGGGGAATTGCCTGAGGATTTGTGCAAGAAGTTCAAGGACCTTAGACTGGAGGTAGTATCTGAAGGGTATTTGGCAACAATGGAAGTCCAACCAACGCTACAGGACAGAATCAGGAAGGCTCAAGTGGGAGACAAAGAGATAGATGAAATAAGGGAAAAGATGAAGGAGGATCGAGCAAGGGAATTCCGCGAGGATGAGCAAGGAACCTTGTGGTATGGAGATCGTTTGTGCGTCTAGCGATCCGAGATAAGGAAGTTGATTCTGCAGGAAGCTCATGACTCGCCGTACTCTATACATCCGGGCAATACGAAGATGTATATGGACCTAAAGGACAGATTCTGGTGGAACAACATGAAAGGAGACATCCCAGAGCATATTGCCCTATGTGATGTATGTAGCCGAGTGAAAGCGAAACACCAGAAGCCAGCAGGACTGCTACAGCCATTGCCCGTGCCGGATTGGAAGTGGGATAGAGTGGGGATGGATTTTATCACAGGATTGCCCAGGACCAGGTCAGGATATGACTCCATTTGGGTAGTGGTCGACCATTTGACCAAGGTATCCCACTTTATACCGGTAAAGACAACCTATACGAGTGCAAAGTTGGCCAAGATTTATATGGACAAAATTGTGTGCCTACATGGAGTTCCCAAGAGTATCGTATCTGATAGAGGCACCCAGTTTACCTCACGCTTCTGGCGCCAGCTGCACGAGTCACTTGGTACTAGATTAGAGTTTAGCACAGCGTTTCACCCACAGACTGATGGACAAACCGAGAGAGTGAATCAGATTTTGGAAGACATGCTGAGAGCTTGCGCCTTGGCTCATGGTTCTAGTTGGGATGAGAATTTGCCATATGCTGAGTTTTCCTACAACAACAGCTATCAAACCAGCATCAAGACGTCACCGTTCGATGTGCTATATGGGAAACGGTGCCGGACACCATTGCTATGGGATGGAGTAGGAGAACGTCAGTTGTTTGGACCTGATTTGATCAAGGACGCTGAGGAGAAGGTCGCCTTGATTAGGGACAGGCTGAAGGTAGCACAATCAAGGCAGAAGAGCTACGCTGACGCCAAGTGCAAGGAAGTGGTGTATGAGATAGGCGATAGAGCATACCTCAGAGTGTCGCCACTTCGTGGAATCAAGAGATTTGGAATTAAGGGTAAGCTGGTACCTCGATTTATTGGACCGTATCGGGTATTAGCACGCAAAGGAGAAGTTGCTTATCAGTTGGAGTTGCCAGAGGCTCTGACCGCTGTTCATAATGTGTTCCACGTATCCCAGCTGAAGAAGTGCCATCCGGAGATGGTGGATACACCATTGAGAGACACTGTACCGCTAGAGGAGGTTCAGCTTGAGAACGACTTGACGTATGAGGAGAAACCGGTCAAGATTTTGGAGAGAGCGGAGAGGACTACCCGTACCAAGACGATCAGGTTCTGCAAGGTACAATGGAGCCACCACACCGAAGAGGAAGCCACTTGGGAGCGTGAGGATGACATCCGAGAGGACTACCCACATCTATTTGCTAGCCGCACCGAATCTCGGGGACGAGATTCATCTTAAGGGGGTTAGTCTTGTCACATCCCAAATTTTAGATTTGGTTATGTATATCATTCATGCCATTTCATCATACTCTTCCATGCAAAACCATCGATTGAAAGGATTCGGCAAAACACTATTTTCTAAACCCTACTCTATTTTACTACGAGGCTCCTGCGGGAGGTTTTAGTAGGACTTGTGTTGTACACCCTTGTAGCCTAAGGGTTTCACTCATCCCTTGACCCTAGGTTGTTCCCCTCAATTTTACAAAAATTTAGGAACAAGAATCGCCCGATTCAGAGTTCGTATGAAGGAGTTACGGAGGTTTTACTAAAATGCAAAAAGGGAAAAAGAAAGGATAAAAAAGCAGGCCTTTGAGCCAGGCCACTGCCGCCCAGCCTTGGCGGATAGTATCCGCCGCCGCCCCAGCGACGGCCCACCGACAGGTGGGTCCGTATCCGGATAGGACCCCGCGTGGGGGCCCCACATAGCGAGACCCGCGCGCGCCTCTCTCTCTCCACGCCCATCCCCGCCGCCTCGATCCGCCATTCGCGCCGCTTGGGAACCTTGCCGCCGCATGCCGCTGCCGCCGCCACCGACCGCCATGCCGTCCGTCTTGACCACCTCTCTCCTCTCGCGCGAGACCATGCCGCCAAGCCTTGTCCATTTCGCCGGAGCCGCCATTGATAGCCGCCGCCTCTTCTCGCCGTCGGATCTAAGATCTGACCCAGATCGACGGAGACCATGGTTGACTGGTCAATGGCCATCAACCCGCTGAGTCGGCTGAGTCGTGAGGAATATTCCCGGAATATTGTCTTTTGATTTAAATCGTTTTAGAAATTGCAGAATCTTGTAGAAACTTGTAAATTGCGTAGAAATTAATCCGCTAGGCCAAAATTTGCAAATAAAATATGTGTAGATTCAGTAAGTCGTGTAGAATCTTTCTGTACCATTGTTTCACACTTTTGCAGCAAGATTTAGTACAGTTTAATCAATTGAGTTAATGAAATTTTTGGAGTAATTAATTCATAGGAAAAGATCTGTAACTCCAAAAATTGCGTATAATATGTCCCTGGATTCAGTAGAACGAGGGAATTCTCATCGTGAATTAACAGGATAGGCTTACAGTAAAAACTTCTGCAGAAACTGTCTAGTGGCTTTCTGCAGTGTTTTAATTACTGAGGGAGTTTTATAATTCCTTTTTGAGTAATTCCAATTGGTACTGTTTCTAAATAGCAATGCCTATGCGGTAGAATTTTCCCAAGATTTTACAAACAGTGTACTACCGGTAGTGAATTAATTGGGTTCTAGCTCTAGATTTGAGTATTATATTTTGCATATTAGTTTTCCTTGCGCTAAAACTATTTTCCATGCATGCAATCAGTAGCTTTATTGAATAGGATTATGTGGTGCAGCTGTAGCACCAATTCACTTGTTATGCATACATTCATGCATCATCTTTGTTGCATATGCTTGTGGATTGTTTGTTTATGATTGCAATTGTGTCGTGTAGATTGTGACGAGTGCAACGCTTGCTCGTGTGTGGATTGTTCTTCCGACACAATAAAAACCAAGGCAAGTAGATGCTGCTTTGTTCATGATATTGTCCTACTAATCCACACACGAGCAAGCGTTGCACTCGTCACAATATACACGACACAATTGCAATCATAAACAAACAATCCACAAGCATATGCAACAAAGATGATGCATGAATGTATGCATGACAAGTGAATTGGTGCTACGGCTGCACCACATAATCCTATTCAATAAATATACTGATTGCATGCATGGAAAATAGTTTTAGCGCAAGGAAAACTAATATGCAAAATATAATACTCAAATCTAGAGCTAGAACCCAATTAATTCACTACCGGTAGTACACTATTTGTAAAATCTTGGGAAAATTCTACCGCATAGGCATTGCTATTTAGAAACAGTACCAATTGGAATTACTCAAAAAGGAATTATAAAACTCCCTGAGTAATTAAAACATTGCAGAAAGCCACTAGACAGTTTCTGCAGAAGTTTTTACTGTAAGCCTATCCTTTTAATTCACGATGAGATTCCTCTCGTTCTACTGAATCCAGGGACATATTATACGCAATTTTTGGAGTTACAGATCTTTTCCTACGAATTAATTACTCCAAAAAGGCCATTAACTCAATTGATTAAACTGTACTAAATCTTGCTGCAAAAGTGTGAAACAATGGTACAAAAAGATTCTAAACGACTTACTGAATATACACATATTTTATTTGCAATTTTTGGCCCAGCGGATTAATTTCTACACAATTTACAAGTTTCTACAAGATTCTGCAATTTCTAAAACGATTTAAATCAAAAGGGAATATTCCGGGAATATTCCCTGCTGACCCCAGGGATTGGCCGTCGCTGGGGCGGCGGCGTGGTGCTGGCCGGCTGGGCCGGCGCGGCCCAGCAGGCTGGCGCCGTTTTTTTTATCCTTTCTTTTTCCCTTTTTGCATTTTAGTAAAACCTCCGTAACTCCTTCATACGAACTTTGAATCGGGCGATTCTTGTTCTTAAATTTTTGTAAAATCGAGGGGAACAACCTAGGGTCAAGGGATGAGTGAAACCCCTAGGCTACAAGGGTGGACAACACAAGTCCTACTAAAACCTCCCGCAGGAGCCTCGTAGTAAAATAGAGTAGGGTTTAGAAAATAGTGTTTTGCCGGATCCTTTCAATCGATGGTTTTGCATGGAAGAGTATGATGCAATGGCATGAATGATATGCAGAACCAAATCTAAAATTTGGGATGTGACAAGACTAGCCCCCTTAAGATGAATCTCGTCCCCGAGATTCGGCACGACTAGCAGATAGATGTGGGTAGTCCTCTCGGATGTCATCCTCACGCTCCCAAGTGGCTTCTTCTTCGGTGTGGTGGCTCCACTGTACCTTGCAGAACCTGATCGTCTTGGTACGGGTAGTCCTCTCCGCTGTCTCCAGAATCTTGACCGGTTTCTCCTCATAGGTCAAGTCGTTCTCAAGCTGAATCTCCTCTAGCGGTACAGTGTCTCTCAATGGTGTATCCACCATCTCCGGATGGCACTTCTTCAGCTGGGATACGTGGAACACATTATGAACAGTGGTCAGAGCCTCTGGCAACTCCAACTGATAAGCAACTTCTCCTTTGCGTGCTAATACCCGATACGGTCCAATAAATCGAGGTGCCAGCTTACCCTTAATTCCAAATCTCTTGATTCCACGAAGTGGCGACACTCTGAGGTATGCTCTATCGCCTATCTCATACACCGCTTCCTTGCGCTTGGCGTCAGCGTAGCTCTTCTGCCTTGATTGTGATACCTTCAGCCTGTCCCTAATCAAGGCGACCTTCTCCTCAGTGTCCTTGATCAAATCAGGTCCAAAAAACTGACGTTCTCCTACTCCATCCCATAGCAATGGTGTCCGGCACCGTTTCCCATATAGCACATCAAACGGTGACGTCTTGATGCTGGTTTGATAGCTGTTGTTGTAGGAAAACTCAGCATATGGCAAATTCTCATCCCAACTAGAACCATGAGCCATGGCGCAAGCTCTCAGCATGTCTTCCAAAATCTGATTCACTCTCTCGGTCTCCATCACCATGGGTGAAACGCAAGCTAAACTCCAATCTAGTACCAAGTGACTCGTGCAGCTGGCGCCAGAAGTGTGAGGTAAACTGGGTGCCTCTATCAGATACGATACTCTTGGAAACTCCATGTAGGCACACAATTCTGTCCATATAAATCTTGGCCAACTTTGCACTCGTATAGGTTGTCTTTACCGGTATAAAGTGGGCTACCTTGGTCAAATGGTCGACCACTACCCAAATGGAGTCATATCCTGACCTGGTCCTGGGCAATCCTGTGATAAAATCCATCCCCACTCTATCCCACTTCCAATCCGGCACGGGCAATGGCTGTAGTCCTGGCGGCTTACGTGTTCCGCTTTCACTGCTACCTACATCACATAGGGCAATATGCTCACGATGTCTCCTTTCATGTTGTTCCACCGAATCATCCTTTAGGTCCATATACATCTTCGTATTGCCCGGATGTATAGAGTACGGCGAGTCATGAGCTTCCTGCAGAATCAACTTCCTTATCTCGGGATCGTTGGGGACGCACAAACGATCTCCATACCACAAGGTTCCTTGATCATCCTCACGGAATTCCCTTGCTCGATCCTCCTTCATCTTTTCCCTTATTTCATCTATCTCTTTGTCTCCCACTTGAGCCTTCCTGATTATGTCTTGTAGCGTTGGTTGGACTTCCATTGTTGCCAAGTATCCTTCAGACACTACCTCCAGTCTAAGGTCCTTGAATTGCTTGCACAAATCCTCGGGCAATTCCCCAATTGTCAATCCATTGGCATAAACCTTCCGGCTCAGAGCATCTGCTACTACATTGGCCTTTCCTGGGTGGTATTGTAGATTCATATCATAGTCCTTGATAAGCTCCAACCATCTCCTTTGCCTCATGTTCAGTTCCTTCTGCGTGAATATGTACTTCAGGATCTTGTGGTCGGTGTATACATCACAGTGCTTTCCCATTAAGTAATGTCTCCACACCTTGAGCGCATGAACCACTGACGCTAACTCCAAGTCGTGTGTGGGGTAATTCCGCTCATGGTGCTTGAGTTGTCGCGAGGCATATGACACTACTCTCCCATCTTGCATCAGCACACTCCCAAGTCCCTGTCGAGAGGCATCACAGTACACCTGGAAGTCCTTCTGAAGGTCTGGTAAGCACAGAACAGGCGCGGTCACTAGTCGACGCTTCAGTTCCTGAAAGCTGGCTTCACATACGTCTGACCATTCAAACTTCCTCTCCTTCTTCAGAAGTTCGGTCATCGGCTTAGCAATCTTGGAGAAGTTTTCAATGAACCTCCTGTAATATCCAGCAAGTCCCAAAAAGCTTCGTATCTCTCCCGCATTCTTGGGTGCTTCCCACTTCCATCGCAGTCACTTTGCTTGGATCAACATGACTCCTTCTCCCGACACTACGTGTCCAAGAAACCAATGTTAAGCCAGAATTCACACTTGCTGAATTTGGCATACAGTTTGTGTTCCCTCAGCTTCTCCATAATCAGTCGCAGATGTTTCTCATGCTCGGCATCATCCTTGGAATATATCAGTATGTCATCAATGAACACCACCACGAACTTGTCCAAGTATTCCATAAATACCTTGTTCATCATAGTCATGAAGTATGCCGGGGCATTCGTTAGTCCAAAAGACATAACTGTATACTCATATAAACCATACCTAGTAGTGAAAGCGGTTTTAGGTATGTCCTCCTCCCGGATCTTCAATTGGAAGTAGCCCGATCGCAGATCAATCTTGCTAAACACCTTTGCTCCTTCCAGTTGATCAAACAATTCATTTATGTTCGGCAGGGGGTATTTGTTCTTGATAGTCACTTCATTCAGCGAGCGATAGTCCACCACTAATCTCTTGTTGTTGTCTTTCTTCTCCACAAACAGAATAGGTGCACCCCATGACGACGAACTAGGCTGAATGAATCCCTTGTCCAACTGCTCCTTCAGCTGCTTCTTCAATTCGTTCAGCTCATCCACATCCATCTTGTATGGTCTCTTTGCAATAGGTCATGTTCCCGGCATCAGGTCGATGAGAAACTCCACTTCCCTGTCAGGTGGCATCCCTGGCAGCTCTTCCGGAAACACGTCGGGGTAATCCCTAATCATGGGCACAGTGTCCATGCTAACCCCCTTAAGAGAATTCAGTTTACATCTTCCCGGTTGCGCAGCCGACTTGAATCTAATTCTCTTACCATCCGGGGTTTTGAGTGAAACAGCTCGCTGTGCACAATCTATGTGTCCCCCATGCATAGACATCCAATCCATACCAAGTATAACATCCAACCCTTGTGATTCCAACACTACTAGATGTGCAATGAAGTTGTGTGTTCCAATCACATAAGCCATGCATCCCGCGCTAGCTATCATATCTCCTCCAGGTGAACTCACTCTAATATAACCTTTCATAGACTTAGTAGGTAACTTATACTTATCCACAAATGCCCTTGATATGAATGAATGAGATGCACCAGTATCAAAAAGTATGAAAGCTGGGTGAGTGTTGATTGGGAACTTACCAATCACAAGGTCGGGCTCATCTGGAATCTCCTCCACATTCATGTGGTTCACTGTGGCCTTCTCGTTGTTGGTTGTCTTTAGTCCTTTCCTCTCCGGACAGTTGTCAGCATAGTGTCCCTTCTGTTTACACTTGAAGCATGTCACCTCACTCAGATCCTTCTTCACAAAGTTGCGATCGCGGTTGCGGTCATGCCCACCGTGTACTCCAGAGTGGTGAGAGTGTCCTCCCTTGTGGCTGTGGTGGTTGCTCTTGTGGTTGTCATGGCGATGTCCATAGCCCCCATGGTGGTGGCGATCATGGCTCCCATGGTCACTCCCTCCATGCTTGGAGTATCCATCTTATGAAGTGCGAGACTTGTGGTGTGAACCAGAGTGGTGATTGTTACTCTTTCTCTTGCGGTTCTCCACCTGCTTGTGCTTCCCTTCCAAGATCCTGGCCTTGTCCATAAGCTCCTGGAAAGTGGGGCAATAAACCACCGAGCTGCCTGAAAGCTCATCACCGAGGCCATCCAGAATCTCTCCTCCTTTTGCATCGTGTCAACATCCTCAGTGCATAACGGACAGTTGTTGAACTCCTCAATGTACTCACCACGGTGCGATTGGTTTGGCAAGTTGCGGAACTCCTTCCTCTTCGTGCTCGAACTCCACGAAGACACGTGGTTGGTCCCAAACCTTCCTCAAACGTTGCCCAAGTCACAACGGTCCAGTGGGTGGGTGATCCGAAAGTGTCCCACCAAGAAGCTTGGTCCCTCCAAAGAGGTGAGCCAAACCTCACCTTCTCCGCATCGGCATCCAACAGCTACGATCCTTGTTGAATGAACGTAACCAATGAGAGCAACCATTGGTTCCGCAAGAGAGAACTTAGCTGGCCTTAGCCTCGAAATCTGGTGAGAGCATCTCCGAGGCTGGTTGTTTCCATTGTTGTTGTTGTTGTTCGAGCTTCCATGAACCGGGTCATAACTTGGGTTAGCTGCACGAGCTGCCATGAGATGCTCCAACTCAAGGTTGACGGCGGGGAGGCATCTCGGTTCAAAGGGTAAGCTTAGAAAGAATCAACTACGATAATAGGATTCCACCCATGCATTATGATCAAACAACAACAATCAATAGCGCATAATCTCAAGCAAGCAACACATCAACAAACAAGTGATCCAGCAACATCCTGTGGTTATCCTAGCAGATATACCTCAAATAGTTTTACAAGAGTTGGCAATGGTTAACCAAGCGGTTGATCAACTAACCAACAAAAAAAGAATCTGCCGTAGCAGTCCAGGCGTTCACGAATTTTTATACCGACTTAGACTCGTCGTAAAAATTAGCTGATTTTTGCACATACATTACAGAGAGTTTCAAGATCCCTTTTTTTCAGATTTTCCCAGTTACGAAAAATATGAAAAATCATACAAGATTCAGTATCGAAAAGGTGCAGCGAAATAACATGATGTTAACCAAACTTGCCATAACTCTTTCATAAAATTCGCACAAATAATTCCTGGGATATTGGAGTACACAAATAAGCAACTAAACACTCTTAAACTAACCGTAATTAAGTTTCACATCGATCGAGACAAATCCTAACGAATTTACCTAACGAGGACTAATTGGCGGACTTCTAACTACTTCTTGAAGAGGTTGCGGTAGGTCCTTGCACTCATGCGCTTGGTCCCGTCCACGGTTCAACCATGGCGGCGGAGTGTACACTTCTCCTGAATCATCACTTGAGATCTCAAACTCCACCTCTTCTGGATCCTCCTCTTCTTCTTCACTCTCAGCTGCAACTGCAACAACTTCATCTCCTCCACCATCATCGTCTCCATCGTCATCGTCTTTGTCCTCATCATCATCATCATTCCCACTGTCATCATCATCCCCATTGTTGCCATCATCTCCATTGTCATCATGAGAGGGTGGATTTAGCTGTGCTTGGAGAGCGGCAATCTGGGCTGTCATAGCTTCAATAGTTTGATCCCTTTCCTGGACGGTCCCTTGCAACTGTTGTATGTTCTAGGTGTTCTCCTGCACAGTACCATGAAGTTGAGCTATGGTTGCATCTCCTGCTATCGAGCATTCTCCGAACTCCACGCCTTCATGCAGGTGTCAATCTCCTTCTTGGACCACCATACCATTGCTAGCAAAGTCTGCAATCTCCTTTATCATCATCACTTTCTCGGCTAGAGCTCCATTCTACCTTTCCATGTCCTCTATGTGTATCCGACGGGCATGTTGTTCCTGTCACCTGGTAACCAATGTGCCCATCTTCATCACGACTCCCATAGTCACGGTAGGGTGAATCACTGGCAAGAGGTCGGACATGATGGCACCAAGAGACAGGCTTCATGTATGGCCAAGTTTATTCCAAGTCCCGATTGGGTATGTCTTGGTGTAGATCAGTGCAGGGGTTTGGTAAGGCGGCGTATCTGAATATGAAGGTGGTGATCTCCCATGCATCCTCACCATATCCATAGGTGTACAACCTTCTTCCCTTGAACATGGGCAGTGGCAATCCCAATGTATGCGAGAGCTGCGCTAACTGCCTTGCAAAGGGCCTTGGTGACTCCATGGTGGCATACTCAGTCCTGACTTCTCCCATCTATCAATTAAAGAGGAAAGTGTGAGAATAGCATATGATAAGAATTTACGAGAGTGAAAGGCATAAGATGAAAGACAGAGTTAATATAGGTTTTAATAAATCCATGGCTTCCTAATCCAATCCTAGGTCATGATCCTACAGTCGACAACCTGGCTCTGATACCATCTTGTAACACCACGGTTCCGAAAAGACCATGGCTTCTATGTGACATGCCAATCCCTGGATCGGTTCATTGGCCCACAATAGAATAAGATGAATAACATAGCAAAATATCCGTGTATCATAAATAACGAAGATCCAGAGTACCATTATTACAATAAAAGCTTAGCTTAAGGCTAGCTCAAATTATTCAGGTAGCAACATAAATAAAGTAAATCCTCCATTCTTCAAATTGCCCACAAGTGAACAAGTGACGAGTGGAGTACCGTGGCCTATATCGATTACTCAGAATCGGAATAACCTGCAACATGAGACGTAGCAGCCCCGAAGGGTCAATACATGGAATGTATGGCAAGTAGAGCTAGTAATGGAGACAATAGTACTAACATGTACATGCATATTTGGCAAGTGGAGTGGTTCCGCTTGCATTTGCAAATACCTTTGTCCTACTTTCATAAACAGTTTTTGATTTTCTTTGAAAAGATCCCAATTAAGTTAACCCAACAATATTAAAACAATTATGAAATTGGAATGAGCGAGAAACATGTCATGGAATCAATATCAAGCAACTCGTTGTCCATAACCGGGACACGGCTAATCGATTAGATTATACACCTCAGGGTTAGTACACTTTACCCATGTGACTTGGCCAGCCCATCTCGTACCATCACTCTCATTTTGGGTGATGATAGGGAGAAGTCCAAGAAGAGACTGTTCGGGAAGTAGCTCCCCAATCCCGACGCGCACCGGTCCAACCTACCAAAATTCTACATCTCTGGATACGCGGGTTCGAGTTACCACAACCTACTAAGTCCAACCAACCGTCCATTTCATTATTGGCACATGGTCATACACGTAAGCTACAGAATAAAGAAGCCAATCATTTTCTCTTGATACCTGGGTGCCTTTCCGCAATGAAACCACCAAAAATTATCAATCCCATCACACCCAGGAGATTCATTGATTAAGTTGTTTTAGTTTTCGCAAACCAACACATTTAGAAACAACTTTCAGTGATGTAACCCAGCCCTCGTTCATCATAGCATGGCTAAGCACATCTACCAACGGTGGTTCATCTACAAGGAAAGCCCTACCACATAATAGGACATAGCATAGCGATAATATCATCCTACACATGCGTCTACAAAATACACGACAATGCATAGAAAATAGTAGGACAATATCATGAACAAAATAGCATCTACTTGCCTTGGTTGTAGCGGTCGGAAGAACAATCCACACACAATCAAGCGTTGCACTCGTCACAATCTACACAATACAATTGCAACCATAAACAAACAATCCACAAGCATATGCAACAAGGTTGATGCATGAATGCATGCACGGCAAGTGAATTGGTGCTACAACTGCACCACATAATCCTATTCATTAAATCTACTGACTGCATGCATGGAAAATAGTTTTAGCGCTAGGAAAACTATCATGCAAAATATAATACTCAAATCTAGAGCTAGAACCCAATTAATTCACTACCGGTAGTATACTGTTTGTAAAATCTTGGGAAAATTCTACCGCATAGGCATTGCTATTTAGAAACAGTACCAATTGGAATTACTCAAAAAGGAATTATAAAGCTCCCTGAGTAATTAAAACATTGCAGAAAGCCACTAGACAGTTTGTGCAGAAGTTTTTACTGTAAGCCTATCCTTTTAATTCACTATAAGATTCCCCTCGTTCTACTGAATCCAGGGACATATTATACGCAATTTTTGGAGTTACAGATCTTTTTCTACGAATTAATTACTCCAAAAAGGCCATTAACTCAGTTGATTAAACTGTACTAAATCTTGCTGCAAAAGTGTGAAACAATGGTACAGCAAGATTCTACACGACTTACTGAATCTACACATATTTTATTTGCAATTTTTGGCCCAGCGGATTAATTTCTACGCAATTTACAAGTTTCTACAAGATTCTGCAATTTCTAAAACGATTTAAATCAAAAGGGAATATTCCGGGAATATTCCCTGCTGACTCAGCGCTGACTCAGCGCGGGTTGACTGGCCGTTGACCAGTCAACCGCGCGGTCTCCGGTCGATCTGGGCCGCAGATCTTAGATCCGACGGCCGAGAAGAGGCGGCGGCGGCGCTCCGGCGAGCGGGACTACGGGCGGCCAAGCGGGTCTCAAGTGAGAGGGAGAGGTGGTCGGTACGGGCGTGATACGGCCAAGCGGCATGGCGGCGGCGGCGCGGACGGCTATCTTTCATTCCAAACCTCTTTAGAACTTTGTCCAAATATGTACTTTGTGACAATAATATTAGGTGTCTCGATCTATCTCTATAAATCTTTATGCCTAATATGTAAGCTGCTTCGCCAAGATCCTTCATTGAAAAATTATTACTCAAATATTCCTTGACACTATTAAGAAGGTCTACATAATTCCCAATCAATAATATGTCATCTACATATAGTATTAAGAATGCTACAGAGCTCCCACTCACTTTTTTGTAAATACAAGCTTCTCCATAAGTTTGTATAAAACCAAAACTTTTGATCACCTTATCAAAACGTTGATTCCAACTTCGGGATGCTTGCTTCAATCCATAGATGGACCTTTGAAGTTTGCATACCTTGTTAGCATCTTTAGGATCGACAAAACCTTTGGGTTGCATCATATACAAATCTTCATCAATGTCTCCATTGAGGAATGCTGTTTTGACATCCATCTGCCATATCTCATAATCATAATATGCAGCGATTGCTAACATAATCCTCACAGACTTTAGCTTCGCTACCGGTGAGAAAGTCTCATCGTAGTCAACTCCTTGAATTTGTCGAAACCCTTTTGCGACAAGTCGAGCTTTATAGACAGTAACATTACCATCAAGATCTGCTTTCTCGGAAAATCCATTTGTTCTCGATGACCTTCCGCCATCCCAGAAGTCCACCAAAGTCCATACTTGGTTTTCGTACATGGATCCAATCTCGGATTTCATGGCTTCTTGCCATTTATTGGAATCTGGGCTCATCATCGCTTCCTCATATGTCGCAGGGTCATCGGTGTTGTCCACCAACATGACACTCATAACGGGATCATACCAATCGAGTGGTACGAGTTCGTTGACTGCGAGGCTCAGAGCAACTACAACCAAGTTTCATGATCATCATCATTAGCTTCCTCTCTTATTGGTGCACCACAGAACTTCTTCCGGTCTTTGCCTACTCGCAATCTCGAGAGAAGGTTCGACAACCTCATCGATTTCTACTTTCCTTCCAGTCACTTCTTTCGAGAGAAATTCCTTCTTTAGAAAGGATCCATTATTGGCAACGAAGACTTTGCCTTCGGATCTATGATAGAAGGTATACCCAATAGTTTCCTTCGGGTATCCTATGAAGACGCATTTTTCCGCTTTGGGTTCAAGCTTGTCCGGCTGTAACTTCTTTACATAGGCTTCGCAACCCCAAACTTTAAGGAACGACAATTTAGGTTTCTTCCCAAACCATAATTCATAAAACATATTACTCATATAAATCGAACAACCATTATTCTCGGAGTTAAACAAGTAACCGTCTCGCAATAAACAAGACCCCGATATAATGTTCATGCTTAACGCAGGCACCAAATAACAATTATTTAAGTATAAAACTAATCCCGATGGTAGATGAAGGGTTAGCGTGCCGACCGCGATCACATCAACCTTTGATCCGTTTACCACGCGCATCGTCACCTTGTTCTTCGCTAGCTTCCGTTTATTCTGCAGCACCTGTTTCGAGTTACAAATATGAGCAACCGAACCAGTATCAAATACCCAGGCACTACTACGAGTACTAGTGAGATACACATCAATAACATGTATATCGAATATACCTTTCTTCTTAATGTTGCTGTTCTTCAAATCCGCCAAGTACTTTGGGCAATTCCGCTTCCAGTGACCTTCTCCCTTGCAGTAAAAGCACTCTGTATCAGGCTTAGGTCCGGCCTTGGTCTTCTTCATCGGCGCGGTAACTTTCTTACCACCCTTCTTGAAGTGTCCCTTTTGCTTAGACTTGCCTTTCTTGAATTTGGTGGTCTTATTAACCATCAACACTTGGTGCTCTTTCTTGATCTCCACTTCTGCAGATTTTAGCATGGCAAAGAGTTCTGGCAACTGTTTGTTCATGTTTTGCATATTGTAGTTCATCACAAAGTTCTTGAAACTTGGTGGTAGTGATTGGAGGACACGGTAAATCCCCAAAGCATTAGGAATCACTATACCCAAGCTTTGAAGTTTGTTTGCATGCCCAGACATATTAAGCACATGCTCACTGACGGAGCTGCCCTCTTCCATATTGCAGTTAAAGAACTTTTCAGAAGCCTCATAGCTCTCAATTGCCGCGTGAGTCTCAAAGATCAATTTGAGATCACGGACAATATCATGTGGGTGTGAATTCTCAAACCTTTTCTGAAGCTCCGATTCTAAACCATACAAGATAGCACACTGAACTGTGGAGTACTGAGTCTTCCGAGCGAGGTAAACATCCTTTACTTCATCGGTAGCAGTAGCTGCAGGTGGGTCACAAAGCGGTGCATCCAGCACATAGGTCAAATTACCAGCTGTGATGACAATCCTCAAATTGCGGAACTAATACGCGAAGTTGCTTCCATTGTTTTTCAACTTTTCTTTCTCTAGGAACGCATTAAAATTGATGGTAGGGGCCGCCATTGATCTACAACATATTTGCAATAGTTTAGACTAAGTTTATGACAAATTGAGTTCTAATTAATAGTTAAATTAATCTAAGTGAACTCCCACTCAAAACAATATCCCTCACATTGTTTTAGTGATCACACGAACCAAATCCACCACATCAACACCGATCATCACGAGAGTTGATATAGTTTCAATTGCGAACAATCGACATGTTCATCATATCTACTATATGATTCATGCTTTACCTTTCGGTGATCCGTGTTCTGAGACCATGTCTGTACATGCTAGGCTCGTCAAGATCAAACCTTAGCTTCCGCATAAGCAAATCTGGCTTGCTCACATTGTATACACTTGCGGAATCTAACACACCCGACCATCACGTGGTGCTTCGAAACAACAAGCTTTAGCAACGGTGCTAACTAAGGGTGAACACTTTACGACTTGAAATTCATGTGCATGAGGGATCATCTTATAATGCTACCATTGTTAACTAAGCAATCCAAGATGCATAAAGGATTAACATCACATGCAATTCATAATATGTGATATGATATGGCCTTTCTTCTTTGTGCTTCCGATCTCCATCTTCAAGCACGAACATGGTCTCCATCATCACCGGCATTGCATCAAGGTCAATGACGCTTCTCCATGGTTGTCGTCCACCGGCTTCAACTATTAGAACTACTTTGAATAGACACGCGGGTCTTAACATAAATTAAAGACAACCATATGGCTCCTGTCGGTTGCCAACTTATAATAAGGAACATTGCATACATCAAATATAATCACAATCATGGCCATATCACATCACTGCACACCCCTGCAAAACAAGGTTAGACGCCTCTACTTTCTTTGCATGTTTTACGTGGTTTGGGGCCTTCAATAAGTGTCGTTCTAACTTACGAACAAGAACCACAACATTGATACTAGTATTGAAAATCACCCGTTGTAAATTGAATCTTAACTATGCTGGGAGAAACAGGCACCTGCAAAGCCACTTATGCAATACAAGTTCATTGTCAAGCGTGGAGCAAGTCTCATGAACGATGTCATGTAAGGTTAGCCCGGGCCGCTTCATCCCAACATCCCGCAAGATGCAAAGTACATAAGAAGCAATCGACAATAAAAGCATCAACGCCCACAATGACCATTGTGTTCTACTCGTGCAACAGATCTACATATAGACACGGCTCTGATACCACTGTAGGGTTTCGTAGTATGGAAAACAAAATTTTCTACCGCATACAAACAAACAATCCAAGATCTATCTACTAGATTGTAGCAACGAGTTGATGGAATAACTCACCCTCGAAGATTCCAAAGTGTTTAACGAGAGTGGATTCTCGTGGGTGATGTAGTCGTACTCTTCCCGATCTCAAGATCGCGTAGACGATCCTTCCGGCGCTGCGTTCGAAGGTTCTCAATCGGTCACACGTTCTTTCGACGAAGACCTTCCTCTCCTTGTTCCAAAGAAAATGGAGGTTGTAGCACTCTCCTCACGATTACAGCGGGCAAAGTGGCGTGACCTAAGTAGAGGGAGATCTCGCAGGGCTTCGCCTTAAGCCGGAGCTTCTCGGCGATCTAGGGTTTAGACACACCAAGGAGGAGGCTTGGCCGGCGGCTAGGGTTAGCTAGGCGACGGCGGCTTGCCCAAGGGCGGCGGTGGCTGCAGGAGGAGCCGGCGGCTAGGGTTAGGGTTTGCGGGGTGGTGGAGTTGTGTGCTAGGAGGGGCAACCCTGCCCCTCCCTTTATAGGTGGAGGGGCCGCGCCAGGGGAGGGGAGTACCTCCCCAACTCGGTTTCCCAAGGGGGCCGGCGGTGGAGGGGAGGAACTCCTCCCCGACTCTATTTTGACTTTTCAAAATAGCGTTTGACTTTTCAAATTGGCGTTTGACTTTTCAAACTAGAATTTTATTAAACCCTCTATTTTGTTCAGCGATGACACCTAGTACATGAAGCAATCATTCCAACTTGGTATGACACATTCATGTACCCTTCCCCTTCGGAGTGCCGGACATTCCGGAACCTTCTAGAACATTCCCGATGAAAACACCGGAACCATTCTCCAACTCCGAAACAGGACTTTCCTTATATGAATCTTATTCTCCGGACCATTCCGGATCTCCTCGTGATATCCCGGATCCCATCCGAGACTCCGAACAACATTCGGTCTCTTACTCATCATTCCATAACTAATCAAACAACGTCGAATCCTTAAGTGTGTCTCCCTACGGTTCGTGAATTATGCGGACATGATCGAGACACTTCTCCGAACAATAACCAATAGAGGAATCTAGAAATTCATATGGCTCCCACATATTTCTCGACATTTTGCGATCGAATGAACCACTTACATACGATACCAATTTCCTTTGTCTCACGATAGTTTACTTATCCGAGGTTATGATCGCGGTATCTCTGCATACCTAGTTCAACCTCGCATCGATAAGTACTCTTTTCTAGTTACCGTGATATGTGATCCCTTGTGAGCCCACACGCTTGCAAGCTAATTGGATGACATTCCACCGAGAGGGCCCAGAGTATATCTATCCGTCATATGGATGGACAAATCCCACTTGATCCATGTGTCTCAACCAATACTTTCCTAACACTCAATGCCACCTTTATAGCCACCCGATTCACGGTGTGGTGTTTGATGTCATCAAAGCATCCATCCGATAAAGGTGATATGCATGATCTCATGGTCGAAGGAATTAGGTTACTATGTATCAGAAAGCATATAGCAATTGAACTATTAAAATGACTTGATCTTTATGCTACGCTTATCTATAGGAGTATGTCCACCATATCATTCTCCTAACGATATGATCTTGTTGTTAATAACATCTCAATGTTCATGATAGGGAAACCATAATCATTTATTAACCAACAAGCTAGTATTATAAAGAGGCTTTACTAGGGACTTCAATTTAAGTTTACAAATCACACAAGTATTAATGTTTCCTTGTTAATACTATTATAGCATGAATGTAAACATTTATCATAAACACAAAGATATAATAATAACTATATTTATTATTGCCTCTAGGGCATATCTCCAATAGTCCCAAACTTTCAGAACTTAACAAAAACTTTTCTGGATCTTTGCACCCCTTGATTGTACTCATAACAAGGTATCAAGGCCCACTTTGTGATCATCCAGAAACCTTCAAATGCATAGTTTAAATGACAGTTCAAAATTGAATCTTTATCATATGGGAAGATCAAACTTTTTCAAAAACCACTCAAACAAGCTCAACTTTCAAAACCCAAGCATCTGTAGACTCACCAGTACCAACCTAGCACACCCACCAAAAATCTTTTCCAAATTCAAAACTTGAATTCTTGTGGCCATTTCATCAAACACTTTGCAGACACAAATCATCAAAATCTTAAACACTATTGTGAGCAGTGATTGAAGCCTAACTTGTCCCCTCTCTAGCTCACAACCATCTCAGTAGATCATCTAGCAAGTTAAACGAAGCACTAGCCTCACTGTAAGATGGGCAATGACATCAATGGTGAAAAGCCGAAGCTCACCATGCCACCCCAGTGGAGACAGCAAGCTAGGAGAAGAAACAATCCTAGCAAACATGTCTGGGAGGCAGCCCACCGTCCATCGCCACTCCCTGTCCCATCCGCGAGCGTTGCCAAACCCTGGACCACACGCACGGACCGCGCCCAGCTCGCCAGCAACCATGCCGAGCATGCGCCAGAGCACCACGCTCGACTGATGCCCACAGCATCGCTACCGCCAAGGCATACATGATCGCCACCAACCCAGGAGACCGCCAGACATCCCCTTTCGCTGCCCCATGCCGCACAGCCACCGCTCGTCGTCGAAGATGCCGCCTCTGCCACGCAGAGCATCGCTCGTTCCAGACCAAACCGTACCGCCCCTACGCGCGCATTAAAGCCGTAGAGCATCTCCAGGAGACCACCAAGCGATCGCCACCATCGGCCATGCCTCTAGCCGCTCGTAGTCGTGTCGCCACTGTTGTCTGCCCATCCCGTTCGGTCTCGCCGTCGCGACTATAAATAGAGGCCACCCCAGCCAAATTGAGCACACCATCTCACTCCCCTCTCCTCACTGATCGTGCCACCCCATTCTCGGAGCAAGGCGAAAAGACCGCCGAATTTCACCGAGCTCGCCGCTGGAGAAGAAGGGGGCCAGGCTTGAGCCGCCCAGAGAATCGCGATACCGTGAGGTTCGCTGCCGACTTCGCTGCTCACCCGCCTCGTCGACCGCCTCGAACCCCGGTGAGCCCCAACGATCCTCACCGCGCTAGGTTTCTGTCGCTGGCGTTGCCCAACGTCGACGATGACCTCACCGCTGGATTAGAACCAGATCAAACGCACCACATCGCCCCCATACCGCCGCACTCGCCTCACCGACGTGGGGACAACAACTTAACCAGCCCGTAAGTTGCTTAGCAGGCCGCCCAAGACGCTCCCAAGCAGCCCGCTTATTTGAATTTAACCTTTTCCATTTTATTTCAAACACACTGCACTAGTTCAAAAATCAACCCAGGTCGATTCAGTGAAGCAAATTGAATGAAACCAATTTTGTTAGAAAGGTCTGGGAATGCTGAATCCAAGCCCGTTGGATTCAAGTCATTTGGATCTATAGATCATCCATGGTAAAAATAACAAGGCAGAAGCTTTTCTGCATTCAAACATTTTTCAAATTTAAACCATAATAGCTTTTGAGTTGATTTCAACTCTCAAAAATCACATTTAACCATACCTTCCAGAATATATAAAAATATATAGGTTTACTTACAGAAATAATGTTCAAGTAATAAAAGAATGCCACATAGGCATTTCTAGCCACTTTAATTAATTAAAATAAAAGAGAAAAACCTTATTAAATTGTGACACCACTTTAAATCACATTCCCATGTACTGAAATATGTGGTGATTACATGTGTCAACATGATCCCATGTTTGGTTTGGAGAATATTAAATCTTAAGTAGTTTTTCAATGAGTAGAAATTACTTTTCTTAAAATAAAAGGAATTAAACCAAGCTTTAATCTTGTAATGTTAGTGATGATGATAGATCATCTATCGGACCCTTGTGTGTGATGAATGCAAGTAGTTAAGTATTGTTTGGTGATTGTGTACCTCGTATTTATTCATAGACGCTAGTACCGACCAAGGATACGAGGAGGAAGGAGGATACTACGAAGAAGAAGCCGAGGAGAACTTCAACCACTGCTCTGCACAAGGCAAGCTATTAACCTTGCAAGCTAACACTTGCAATTTAGCAAGCTTAGACTGATACTAATGCAAGCCAATACTTGTTTGTCACCATGCCAACTATATGCCTTAAGCATAGATGATCCTACCCCCTTGATAAACCAATCCTAGTTTTACTTACAAGCTTTATACTTTATTTCTTTATCAAAGCTAGTACTTAGAGCTTACTTAAGTGAATTGTAGATACTAAAAAGATAATTGAAGGTTGCATAAAGAGCATAAAACTTGGCCTAAGCAAGATAATCTTTATGTCACCCTAAGGCATGAGATTGCACTTAGTTCAAACTCCACTTAGTTACCACCCCTAATTAGTGTTTACCCCCACTTATAGATGCTAGTGCTAAGCATAAAACTTGATCAACATTAGATGGGAATACTTGGTGAAAATGGTTATGAAAACATTGGAATGATGGATCATTCTATTGAAATGTTTTTGACATGTGTTTCCGAACACCTGATGATTTTGGTGATGAAAATGTTGAGGCATGAGCCTTAGCCCTTTATAAAACTGATGGTTGTCTGGATGCGATACCATTCCAATTTTATCGTACAACCACAATACCCGAAGATTGGATAGGACTTGACTGGAAACTTGTGGCATCCCGCAAAACCACTACTAGAAAATCGCGTTGAATTTGTGCATCGCATCGTCATCATCATGCATTGTTTGCCACTATGTTTGCAAAGCCCGTGTTGTTTTCTAAACGCCCCTCTTTATTCAAACCTCAAAACCGGGTCCCCGGAATATTTTGGTTTGCCCGATATCGGTTTGCAAAAACTTTGTTGAAATAAATAAAATATTTAATTTATTCTAGTAGGGCGAATCAACGCCAACCCGACCCAACGACCACCCTGCTTTAAACGGTCCAAATTGAACCCGCCCTTCTAATCCTAATCCTACCCAATTACCTACCCAACCCAAACCTCCACATCACTCCCACCTATCACAACCTGCCACGTCACCCTGCCTCTCCCCTCCCACCAACCAGGTTTTGCCACCTAGACTAACTCCCCCACCCTCTCTCTCTCTCTCAAACCTCTCTCAGCCACACACGCTCTACACACGCCAGCGCCCAACCCCCGCACCTGCCCCGCGTGGCCCCCGGTCCCACGCCTGGCACTCTCTGCAGCCGGGCCCCACCCCGCGGGACCCACACGCCTCCCTCCCTGCTCCCTGTTCCTCTTCCACCTTCTCTCCCCTCCGCATCCTGCCCTCCCCTCTCTCGCCTCACCTTGCGCCTCCTTTCTAGCCACGCTTGCCGCCTCCACCCTCTCCTCTCCTCCGCCACCCTCCGCCGCACGTCCCCCACCCCGCTCGCCGCCTAGGCCATCCCCGCCGCCGCCTCTCTGCCGCTCCAAGGCTCCTCATGAGCCAAGAACCGCCGCCACTGCCTCACCGCCTCCTCCCCCGGAGCTCCGCCTGCTCCTCTGCGTCGCTTCAAGAAGCCAGCCAAGGCCGCAGCCACACTGCCCGCGCCGCCTCGACCCTCCTCCTCCGCTGTCCCCTCTCACCGCCTCGCCCGCTGGGCGACGCCACAGGTTCCCAAGGCCTCCGCTGCCTCCCGCCTGGCCGCACGCCCGCTCGCCGCCGCGCCTGCTTCGTCTCCTCCGCGATCGGGCGCCAGGGTCAAAGACCGAGGACCCCATCGTCCCGCCTGCGCGCCTCGACGCCCGCTGGCCGCCTCCTCGAAGCCGCCTGTCGCCGCTGGAGCAGCCCGGCTGCCGCACTCGCTTCTGCCCGCCCGCCTCCGTCTGCGTCGCTGCCGCCTCACCGCCTCGCCTTGCGCCACCGCCCTCCCACCGCCCAGCCCCAAGCTCGCCGCCGAGTCGCCGGGCCACCGCCTCGGTCCAACGAGCCCAGGAGCATGGCCCACCCTTTGTGTTTGGGTGGATTTCGTCGGCGATGCGCCTTGATGTGTTGATGTTGGCCCCTGGTCAAGATCGCCTTGAGGATCCAAGTCCCCAACCGAGACCCAAGCCGACCCGCTTGTAGGCGAACCCAAGATCTGCCGACCGCAAGCTGCCTCGAGCCAAGGTAGACCCGAACCCGGTGTCACGCCAAGCTCGCCATGACCGACTATATGGGACCATCTACCAAAAACCCCCGAACGCCAAACCCGAGGGCTCGCCATGATCTTCCTCAGGGGACGACAAGACCCCGGACCCCGGTACCGGACAAGCTCGCCATCAACCTCAAGGACGCCTACACGAGACGACAAGACCGCCACACGGACGCCGAGACCCCTGAACCCTGAGTCCCCGAGCCGAAGGTCTATCTGAAGCGCCAGGACCTAAACCTGCAGAATGCCAAGATCGCCAAGAACGCCAAGATCTTCACCCGACACCGAGACCCCGACGCGACAAGTGCTTCGTCCCGAACGCCATGACCGACATCGTGACCCGAAGACCCCGGATGCGCCAAGACCTACCCCTGAGTCCGAGAATGACCCCGTCGAACCCTGGACCCTGGACCCTGTCGAACCCCAACCGGAACCCCAAGATCGTCGAGAACCCTAAAGTGTGACTCTTATCCGAGAACCCTATTTTATAAGATAATAACAACTTGTGCATATTAAATTGTCTTTTCCCGCATGCATAGCATTGGTTTGGGGGCCTTATGCCGATTCACCTAATAATTAAATATGGGGCCATAAAGGACAAATCCAGCCTTATATTGGCCTCATCTAAATTTGTGTAACCCGGATTATCTTTTGCCATGCTAATACAACATTTAAATTGCGGGATAGATAAATAACATGAACCACCTAACTATTTGTCGGGACCCCGGTTCCGCTTAATATGGCCTAATTGCATCGCATCTTTGCCATGTCATTCATCATACATGCATCATGCCGATCTTCTCCGTGGTATTAAATATTGCATCCGTGTTTCTTCTAGTGTTTTCTTCTTCACGGATAAGGCCGTTGAGTTGATGTGAGCTTCACCGATCTTCGGGAAAACCTTCGACAATGTTTTCAGCGAGCATCTCCCTTTCTACCTATCTTACTTTTATAGTATTTACTTCCCTCGTTGATCTATTGCTATCGTGTTGCGATGCTTTAGATTCCGTGACTGATATACCGCAGCCCTATATTGCCTTGGACACATCCTATTACCGTTGTTTGGTAGGTAGTTGGACTTGCACGTCGAGTCGCTTGCTCAAGTCTTGATGTGTCGTCATATGCCACGATTCTTGATGTATTGCCGCATGTTGATGTTGGAGATGGTTCTAGTTTTACTTATTGTTCACTTTAATTTACGTTAACAACTAAAATTGAATTAAGCAGGCATCGTGGGTGATAGAAAATATTTGGTTTCGACGCCCACTTGTGTCCCGTAAGACCCCGAGTACTTGATACCTGTTCCTTGATTTATCGCTATCCACATCCGGGAGGTATATGGGACCCCCGAGCCGAGCTTGATTCAGTCTTATTTCTTGGGGCCACAAACTAGTTTGAGGTTTTATTTACGATCCTGTACTTATGCCATGCTACGCTTATTTACATTTGTGCGAGGAGCACACGCATCGCTTAGGTAAGCGTAATGTTTTCGCGGTATCGAGCCCCCGATTGGGGACCTCTGCCGTTCTGACCATTGTCGCAAACCTTGGGTTCGTCTCGAAGCTTGCCTACTATGGGGTGTACTTCAAGGGTGCCCCGAAATATTTTTGAATCTGTGATTGTTCAAATGTGAAAGCCTCGTTGGGTTTTGATTTGGTTTTTCCGAGGTTGATCGAGCGTGTGTTGCTATTGGTGCACCCCACCGGTAAAACTTTCGAAAGCCGTGTCCGCGGATATGGACGACTTGGAGCACAGTATCTCGATCATAGACAAGCATAACTAAAGTTTACTGCTATAAATTTGACTTATAATGACTAGTAATCAGCTTCACTATAATGGAATGGCTAATTAATACTGCCCACAATTGCTTGTTTGGTTGTCGCTTGCGACAATTGTACCTGACTAGTAAATCTTGCAATTACAACGGAATGGCTGAATAAAAGTACCAACAACTGCTGGGTTATGGGTTTATCTCATGCTAATTGTATCTGACTAGTAAGTGTTGCAACTATCACGGAATGGTCAACTAAAAGTGCCCACTGCTTATTTTATCAGGACGATTGTCTAAACCTGACTAGTAAAGTGCCGCCACTATAACTGAATAAGTAAAACTGCCAACCGTGTGAGTTCCTCGGTTGACTTCCTCGCTTGGTATCGAGGGGGAAACACCAGGATGGGTTTGTTTGGTGTTAGTTACAGGTTGGAACCGGTTAGGTCATTCTTATCCCTCTCTGATATCCGCCAGTTGTATCGAGTCTCTATAGGTTGTTTAGTGCATGCTGCCGCTGCCGCTTCAGTCCACCATACCTATGTAGGCGAGGACCGCCGAATTCTAGCCTCGCTGTAACGCCTCGATCGACGCTCCTTCTTTGTTTTTCTGCTTTGCCCTTTGTCGGCACCCCTTTTGTTAAGCAGGTTTTGAGATCGACGCCGTTAGCAGGTGTAACACCCTCAGAATCGGACCTATGCAAGTTTGAGAAAAATTCGCCAAACCCGCATAGAAACGATTCAAAGGTGCCCACCAGGCACTTTCGTGCGGGTGGAAAACGAAGTAATAACATTACACAATAGTCCTCGATGGGACCCACAAAACAAATATATATAACAGCGACTCAAAGAGTCAAGAATACAGATATAATATACAAGATCCAAATCACATTGAAAACGATAGTGCGTCCAGCTACGGACAAGAAGCAAATGGGGCTAAGAGCCCTGAAGAATAACCAATGGCGTCCATAACCCTGCCCAGGCCAAGCCGGAAGGGTAACCCTGCTAACGGCGTCGATCTCAAAACCTGCTTAAACAAAAGGGGTGCCGACAAAGGGCAAAGGAAAAATAGGAGCGTCAAGATCGAGGCCAAGACACGCGAGGCTAGAATTCGGCCCTCGCCACATAGGTATGGTGGATCAGCGGCAGCAAGATGCACTAAACAACCTATAGAGACTCGATACAATGGCGGATATCGAGAGGATAAAATGACCTAACCGGATCCAACCTGAAGCTATCACCAAACAAACCCATCTCGGTGTTTCCCTCGAGACCAATCGAGGAAGTCAACCGAGGAACTCACACGTTGGCGCTTTACTTATTCGATTATAGTTATGCACTTTACTAGTCAGGTTTAGATAATCGTCCCGATAAAATAAGCAAGGGCCCTTTAGTTAATCATTCCGTTATAGTTGCAACAATTACTACCGCCACGGATAGCATGAGATAAACCCAAAACCTAGCAGTTGTTGGTACTTTTATTCAGCCAATTCAGTAGTTGCCATACTTACTAGTCAGTACAATGGTCGCAAGCGACACCAAACAAGCAATTGTGGGCAGTATTAATTAGCCATTCCGCTATAGTGAAGCTGATTACTAGTCATTATAAGTCAAATTTATAGCAAGAAACTTTAGTTATGCTTGTCTATGATCGAGATATGCTCCAAGTCGTCCATATCCGCGACACGGCTTTAAAGTTTTACCCGCCGGGTGCACCAATAGCAACACACGCCGATCAACCTCGAAAACCAAATCAAAACCCAACGAGGCTTTCACGAGAACAATCACAGATTCAGAATATTTCAGGGGCCACCCTTGAAGTATACCCGAACGGAGTAAGCAAGCTCGAGACCCAAGGTTTGCGACAATGGTCAGAAAGAAAGAGGTCCCCAATCGGGACCGCCGATACTGCGTAATCACTCCGCTTCCTAACAAGACAGTGTGCTCCTCGCACAATTTAAATACGTAAAGTAGCATGGCATAAGTACAGATCGTAACTAAAACCTCAAACTAGTTGTGGCCCCAAGAAATAAGTCCGAATCAAGCTCGCTCGGGGTCCCATATACCTCCGGATGTGGATAGCACGCAAAATCAAGGAACAGTATCAAGTACTGGTCTTACGGACACAAGTGCTCGAAACCAAATATTATCTATCACCCACCGATGCCTCTGCTTATTTCAATTTTAGTTGTTAAACAGAAATTAAAGTGACGATAAGTAAAACTAGAATCATCTCCAACATCAACATGCGGCAATACATCAGCAACTGTGACATATGACAATATGACGACACACATCAGCACTTGAGCAAGCAACTACGACGCGCAAGTCCAACTATCTACCAAACAACAGGTAATAGGGTGTGTCCAAGGCAATATAGGGTTGCACGGTATATCACAGGTACGGAAACTAAAACATCGCAACTCAGATAGCAATAGATCAACTGGAGGGAAGTAAATACTATAAAAGTAAAATAGGTAGAAAGGGAGAGATGCTCGCCTGAAAACATTGTCGAAGGTTCAACCGAAGATCGGGGCGAAGCTCACATCAACTCAACGGCCTTATCCGCGAAGAAGCAAAACACTAGAAGAAACATCGGATGCAATATTAAATACACGGCAGAAGATCGGCATGATGCATGTATGATGCATGGCATGGCAAAGTGCGATGCGGTTAGGTCAAATTAAGCGGAACCGGGGTCCCGACAATGAATTAGATGGTTCAAGTTATTTATCTACCCCGCAATTTAAATGTTGTATAAACATGGCCAAAATTATAGTATTGGTTCGCTACACAAGTTTAAATGAGGCCAATAGAAGGCTAGATTTGCCCGCATGTGGGCCCCATATTTAATTATTAGGTGAATCGGCAAAAGGCCCCCAAACCACAGATATGCATGCGAGATGACAGTTAATATGCAACAATGTTATGTTTCATTTATGAAATAGGGTTTGCGGAAAGGGTTCACACATTTAGGGTTCTCGACGATCTTGGGGGTCCGGGGTTCGGGGTCGGTCTCGGGGTCCAGGGTTCGACGGATCTGGGGTTCGGGGTTCGACGGACGCGGTCTCGGATAGCGAGGTGGATCTTGGCGTTCCGGGAAGCCGGACTTGGTTCGGTTTCGGGGGCGCATCGGGTCCTTCCGGGGCGGTGTCGTTCTTGTCGTCGGGAAGACCTTGTCGGGTCCCACGGGTCGATCTTGCCGCTGCGAGGGTCTTGTCGGGTTCTCAACTCGGTCGGTCTTGTCTTCGGTGAGGTGCTTGTCGCTCGTGGCGCTCTTGGCGACCATCGGGTTCGGACTTCGCCCGGAACAGTCTTGGTCTCGACGAACTTGGTGTTCCGCATCTCCGAGTCATGGATCTTGGCATCCGGTTCTCGCGATCTTGGCGTCCGGAAGAAGTACTTGTCGTTCGGTCTCGATGTCCGAGGTGGAGTACTTGGCGCTTCCTTCGATTGACGGTGAAGATCTTGATTCAAAGATCGATTACTTGGGTTGGTTTGCACGAGGACAACAAGTGAACCCAATCAAAACATCGGGCAGATCTGGAGGAGCCATGGGCCATCTCTTCATACGACAAACCATCAACAAGATGGACACGGGACAAAGATACCAAGGCGTAATAAACAATAGAGCACGCCCATATGGACATTGGCTCAAACACCTTGCCAACAGAAAACAGGAGGTTGCGCTGTGGCCGGCGAGCTCAAGCGCGGCAGGACCGGAGGACATTCTCGGGTGGCGGGCTTGAACGACGGCTTGTGGCGCCGGAAGGGCTCGCAGAAAGAGCCCAAGCAGCGAGCTCGTGAGGGTGACGCCCGACGGCGACTGGTGGTCGAGGCCGAGGTCGGGACAGAGGATGACCGGGAGCGGCGGTGCCTTGCGTCGGTGAGGAGGCGACGCCGGCGAGGCGGGCCTCTGGCCGGAGCAGAGCAGGGGCCCAGTGGAGAGGGGCACACGGCGAGGAGGGGCGAGGCCGCTGGTGGGGGAGGAGCGAGGCGGACGGGCGCTGGCGCTGCAGGGTGCATGGGCGCAAGCAGCGGGCGGCGGGGCGAGTGGTCCGGCTGCTGGAGCGCGAGGGGCGGCGGGAGGCGGCAGAGACGGCGGGGGTCACAGGCGCGCAGCTCGGAGTGGCTGCACTGGGCGGGCGAGACGCTGGTTGGGAGTGGCGGCGCCGGGCGGATGGAGGAGGACGCGGAGAGGGAGAGGCCGGGCGGCGAGGGCGGCAGAGGGGGCGAGCGAGGGTGAGCGACGGAGGAGGGCGGCGAGCGGCGGGGACACGATGTTGGCGGCGGCCAAGACGCTACTGGGCGAGTGGCTGGGCGAGAGGTGGTGAGGGCGTGCCAGCAGGGGCAGGCAGCGGAGGGGGCTGGGCCGAAGGGCAGTGAGCCCAAGGAGCTGCGGTGGCCGGAGGAAAGCGCAGGCAGAGCGGGGAGAGAGGCGGCGTGCGGTGGATGCGTGCGGGGGAAGAAGAACGGGGTTGGGGGGGACGCGGCGGCGTGGCTCAGTCCACGCTGGTGGGGCTGGGTGGGCTTGCGCGTGCGTGCGTGAGTGGCTGAGGGAGTTTGTGGGGCGCCTGTGGGAGGGGTCGGTTGAGAGAGAGAGAGCTGAGAGGAGGGAGGGGCCAAGTGGCGTGCTGTGGTTGGGTGAGGGTAGAGGGTCACGAGGTGGCGTGTCTGGATTGGTGGGAGTGAGGTGGAGGGTAGGTTGGGTAGGAATAAGGGTAGGTTTAGGAATTAGAGGGGCAGGCTTGGGGTGGACCGATTTTATTTCTGGGGCGGTCGTTCGGGTCAATCGGCCCGTTCGACTGCCCCGCTAAAATAAATATAAATTTTATTTATTTCAAACAACGCTTTTGCAAACCGATATCGGGCAAACCAAAATAGTCCGGCGACCCGGGTTTTGGCGTTTGAATAAAGATGGGGCGTTTGGAAAACAAAACGGGGTTTGCGAAAATAGTTTTAGCAAACAATGCATGATGATGACGATGCAATGCACAAATTCAACGCGATTTTCTAGTAGTGGTTTTGCGGGATGCCACAATTCGACACCACTAACAAAGGATCTCGCCCTCGAGATCCGCCTCATGGTACCGGAAGGAAGGTCGGCGATCTGCGTCTTCTCTCTTCGTGTAGATCCTCGCGACACCACTAACGAGGGTTTCTTCTTCATCTGGGAATCGGCGACACCACCAACAAAGGGCGTTGTTCCTGATCGTCGAGAGAGCACTCCGGAAACAAAAGGTCGGAGGTAGAGGTATCACAAATAAAGCCACCCCTAACTTCCGTTAGAAGAGGGAAAAGTTACATCGATCCACCAGTTCGATGTACAGAGCGAACAGTAAGAGTCGGGTAGGGTGATCAGTCCATTCCGGACCCAACTGTCAACTCTATACATGGGTAGGAGAATCAGGCAACTCAACTCTCGAGATTTTAGACTGAAGATCTTCATAGGTGGTATCCGGAACAAAAGGGATGCTGTCAGCAGAAATCGTATGAAAGACACGCTGATTAGGTTTCACGATGGTTCCGTTGGCATGAACAACACGTGCTCAAGGTCGACTCCAACTTCACCAAAGCTCGTCCTTCTCAGATGTTTTTCATCGACACTGATATCCAGCAAGGAACACATATGGATGAGGAGCTCAAGAACCAAAGATTGGAGGAAGGTTACAACAGACAAGTTGCAGATTGATGATCGTAGCACCTCCGTTACAAAAGGGGAGAAAGCGAAACCCTGAAGGTACGACGGAAACCCAACCACGAGAATTCCTGGACTCGAAGAGAGAGAAGAGAGCAGATTTAAAACACGTCGAGGTAAGAGGAGAATAGCAGAGGGATAAGGAGTAAAATCAGACCTAATCAGAACTATCCAACCGATTTTGAAAACTAGTTTTGACACTCTACTTCGGCCGTCAGCAAGGTTATCCTACAGGCTGGACTTGTGGGGTATCATAGCTCCGAGCTCGATACCACTCTGTAACACCCTCGAGAATCGTACCTATGCAAGTTTGAGCAAAATTCACCAAACCGCATAGAAAGCGATTCAAAGGTGCCCAGCACTTTCGTGCGGGTGGAAAGCGAAGTAATAACATTACACAACAGTCCTCGATGGGACCCACAGAGCAGATATATATATGACTCAAAGAGTCAAGAATACGAATATAATATACAAGATCCAAATCACATTGAAAGCGATAGGCGTCCAGACTAAGGACAAGAAGCAAATGGGGCTAAGAGCCCGAAGAATAACCAATGGCGTCCATAACCCTGCCCGTGCCAAGCTGGAAGGGTAACCACCTATGGCGTCGATCTCAAACACTGCTTAAACAAAAGGGGTGCCGACAAAGGGCAAAGGAAAAGAGGAGGCGTCGATCGAGGCCAAGACACGGCGAGGCTAGAATTGCGGTCCTCGCCTACATAGGTATGGTGGGTGGCGGCGTGAGATGCACTAAACAACCTATAGAGACTCGATACAATGGCGGATATCGAGAGGGATAAGAATGACCTACGGATCCAACAAGCTATCACCAAACAAACCCATCCGGTGTTTCCCCTCGAGACCAATCGAGGAAGTCAACCGAGGAACTCACACAGTTAGCAGTTTTACGTATTCAGTTATAGTTGCGGCACTTTACTAGTCAGGTTTAGATAATCGTCCTGATAAAATAAGCAGTGGGCCCTTTTAGTTAATCATTCCGTTATAGTTGCAACAATTACTACTCAGTTACGGATAGCATGAGATAAACCCAAAACCCAGCAGTTGTTGGTACTTTTATTCAGCCAATTCCGTTGTAGTTGCCATACTTACTAGTCAGTACATGTATGGCGACACTCCAAACAAGCAATTGTGGGCGGTATTAATTAGCCATTCCGTTATAGTGAAGCTGATTACTAGTCATTATAAGTCAAATTTATAGCGATAAACTTTAGTTATGCTTGTCTATGATCGAGATATCGTGCTCCAAGTCGTCCATATCCGCGGACACGGCTTTGAAAGTTTTACCGGCGGGGTGCACCAATAGCAACACACGCTCGATCAACCTCGGAAAAACCAAATCAAAACCCAACGAGGCTTTCACGATGAACAATCACGATTCAGAAATATTTGGGGCCACCCTTGAAGTATACCCAACGGAGTAAGCAAGCTCGAGCGGACCCAAGGTTTGCGACAATGGTCGATGGCGACAAGAAGTCACCAATCGGGGACTGTCGATACCGCGTAATCACTCCGCTTCCTAAACAGTACAGTGTGCTCCTCGCACAATTTAAATACAGAAAGTAGCATGGCATAAGTACAGGATCGTAACTAAAATCTCAAACTAGTTGTGGCCCCAAGAAATAAGTCTGAATCAAGCTCGGCTCGGGGGTCCCATATACCTCCGGATGTGGATAGCGCAAAAATCAAGGAACAGTATCAAGTACTCGGGGTCTTACGGGACACAAGTGGGCGTTCGGAAACCAAATATTAACTATCACCCACCGATGCCTCTGCTTATTTCAATTTTAGTTGTTAAACAGAAATTAAAGTGACGATAAGTAAAACTAGAATCATCTCCAACATCAACATGCGGCAATACATCAGCAACTGTGACATATGACAATATGACGACACATCAAGACTTGAGCAAGCAACTACGACGGCATAAGTCCAACTATCTACCAAACAACGGGTAATAGGGTGTGTCCAAGGCAATATAGGGCTGCACGGTATATCACAGTGCGGAAACTAAAGCATCGCAACTCGAGATAGCAATAGATCAACTGGAGGAAGTAAATACTATAAAAGTAAAATAGGTAGAAAGGGAGATGCTACTTTGAAAACATTGTCGAAGGTTCAACCAAGATCGGGCGAAGCTCACATCAACTCAACGGCCTTATCCGAAGAAGCAAAACACTAGAAGAAACATCGGATGCAATATTTAATACGGCGGAAGATCGGCATGATGCATGTATGATGCATGGCATGGCAAAGTGCGATGCGGTTAGGTCAAATTAAGCGGAACCGGGGTCCCGACAATGAATTAGATGGTTCAAGTTATTTATCTACCCCGCAATTTAAATGTTGTATAAACATGGCCAAAATTATAGTATTGGTTCGCTACACAAGTTTAAATGGGGCCAATAGAAGGCTAGATTTGCCCGCATGTGGGCCCCATATTTAATTATTAGGTGAATCGGCAAAAGGCCCCCAAACCACAGATATGCATGCGAGATGACAGTTAATATGCAACAATGTTATGTTTCATTTATGAAATAGGGTTTGCGGAAAGGGTTCACACATTTAGGGTTCTCGACGATCTTGGGGGTCCGGGGTTAGGGGTCGGTCTCGGGGTCCAGGGTTCGACGGATCTGGGGTTCGGGGTTCGACGGACGCGGTCTCGGATAGCGAGGTGGATCTTGGCGTTCCGGGAAGCCGGACTTGGTTCGGTTTCGGGGGCGCATCGGGTCCTTCCGGGGCGGTGTCGTTCTTGTCGTCGGGAAGACCTTGTCGGGTCCCACGGGGTCGATCTTGCCGTTGCGAGGGTCTTGTCGGGTTCTCAACTCGGGTCGGTCTTGTCTTCGGGGTGAGGTGCTTGTCGTTCTCGTGGCGCTCTTGGCGACCATCGGGTTCGGACTTCGCCTCCGGGAACAGGTCTTCAGGGTCTCGACGAACTTGGTGTTCCGGCATCTCCGAGTCATGGATCTTGGCATCCGGGTTCTCGGCGATCTTGGCGTCCGGGAAGAAGTACTTGTCGTTCAGGGTCTCGATGTCCGAGGTGGAGTACTTGGCGTTTCCCCTTCGATTGACGGTGAAGATCTTGATTCAGCATCGATTACTTCGGGTTGGTTTGTGCACGAGGACAACAAGTGAACCCAATCAAAACATCGGGCAGATCTGGAGGAGCCATGGGCCATCTCTGTTACGACAAACCATCAACAAGATGGACACGGGACAAAGATACCAAGGCGGAATAAACAATAGACGCCCCATATGGACATTGGCTCAAACACCTTGCCAACAGAAAACAGGAGGTTGCGCCTGGCCGGGCGAAGCGATGGCAGGACCGGAGGACATTCTCGGGTGGCGGGCTTGAACGATGGCTTGTGGCGCTGCCGAGAAGGGCTCGCAGGAAAGAGCCCAAGCGGCGAGCTCCGGAGGTGGCCGACGACTGCAGGCCGACGAGCCGAGGTCGGGACAGAGGATGACCGGGAGCGGCGGTGCCCTGCGTCGGTGAGGAGGCGACGCCGGCGAGGCGGGCCTCTGGCGAGGCGAGCGAGGCCGGTGAGAGGGCGCGCAGCGAGGAGGCGGGCGTGGGGAGAGGAGGCGGCCAGCGCGGGCAGGCATGGCCAAGGCCGTGGTCCGCGAGAGGGCCAGGCGGAGGGCGGAGAGGCTGCGAGCGGCGGCCGCGGGATGCTCAGGGGCGGTACTGAGGGGAACGCTGGTTGGGATGCCTGGCCGTCTGTGGATGGAGGCGAGGCCTTGGAGGGAGGCAGAGGCGGCGGCGTGGCGGCGGAGGGCGAGCGATGTGGCGGTGAGGGCGGCGCCGGGCGAGGGCGGTGAGGCGTGGCGTGGCCCGTGGCGAGTCTGGAGGGCAGCAGGCGGAGCTCCGGAGCTGGCCGGAGGAAGCCAGTGGCGAAGAGGAGAAAGGCGTCGCAGTGGATGCGTGCGGGGGAAGAAGAACGGGGGTTGGTGGGGGACGCGCGGCGTGCGTGCTGCGGTCCACGCGGGTGGGGCCCAGACGGGGCTGGCGCGGGGTGGGGGCTTGCGTGCGTCGTGTGCGTGAGTGGCTGGGGAGGGAGTTTGTGGGGCGCGTGGGGCCCAGGGGAGGGGTCGGTTGAGAGAGAGAGAGCTGAGAGGAGGGAGGGGGCCAAGTGGCGTGCTGTGGTTGGGTGAGGGTAGAGGGGTCGCTGAGGTGGCGTGTCTGGATTGGTGGGAGTGAGGTGGAGGGTAGGTTGGGTAGGAATAAGGGTAGGTTTAGGAATTAGAGGGGCAGGCTTGGGGTGGACCGATTTTATTTCTGGGGCGGTCGTTCGGGTCAATCGGCCCGTTCGACTGCCCCGCTAAAATAAATATAAATTTTATTTATTTCAAACAACGCTTTTGCAAACCGATATCGGGCAAACCAAAATAGTCCGACCGGGTTTTGGCGTTTGAATAAAGATGGGGCGTTTGGAAAACAAAACGGGGTTTGCGAAAATAGTTTTAGCAAACAATGCATGATGATGACGATGCAATGCACAAATTCAACGCGATTTTCTAGTAGTGGTTTTGCGGGATGCCACAGCAGGGTTACCCTTCCGGCTTGGCCTGGGCAGGGTTATGGACGCCATTGGTTATTCTTCAGGGCTCTTAGCCCCATTTGCATCTTGTCCGTAGCTGGACGCTCTATCGTTTTCAAGGTGATTGGATCTTTGTATAATATATCTGTATTCTTGACTCTTTGAGTCGCTGTTATATATATATCTGTTCTGTGGGTCCCATCGAGGACTGTTGTGTGATGTTATTACTTCGTTTTCCACCCGCACGAAAGTGCCTGGTGGGCACCTTTGAATCGTTTCTATGCGGGTTTGGCTAATTATGCTAAAACTTGCATAGGTCTGATTCTGAGGGTGTTACAGAGTGGTATCAGAGCTCAGCAGTTGCGATACCCCACAAGTCCAGCCCGTAGGATAACCTAGCTAACGGCCGAAGTAGAGTGTCAAAACTATTTTTGCAAAAACGGTTGGATAGTTCTGATTAGGTCTGATTTTACTCCTTACCCCTCTGTTGTTCCCCTCTTACCCCTACGTGTTTTGAATCCGCTCTCGTCTCTTTCTTCGAGTCCAGGATTTCTCGTGGTTGGGTTACCGTCGTACCTTCAGGGTTCGCTTTCTTCCTTTTGTAACGGAGGTGTTACGATCATCAATCTGCAACTTGTCTGTTGTACCCTTCATCCAATCTCTTGTTCTGGAGCTCTTTATCTATGTGTGTTCCTTGCTGGATATCAGTGTCGTTGAAAAACATATGAGAAGGACGAGCTTTGGTGAAGTTGGGGTTAACCTTGAGCATGTGTTGTTCATGCCAATGGAACCACCGCGAAACCTAATCATTGTGTCTTTCATACGATTTCCGCTGGCATCATCCCTTTGTTCCGGATACCACCTATGAAGATCTTCAGTCTAAATCTCGAGAGTTGAGTTGCCTGATTCTCCTACTCATGTATAGAGTTGATAGTTGGTTCCGGGATGGACTGATCACCCTACCCGGCTCTTACCGTTCGCTCTGTACATCGAACTGGTGGATCAATATAACTCTTCCCTCATCTAATGGAAGTTAGAGGTGGCCTTATCGTTTGATGCCTCTATCTTCGTCCTTTGTTTCTCCGGAGTGATCTCTCGTCGATCAGGAACAACGACCCTTTTGTTGGTGGTGTCGTCGTTTTCCAGATGAAGAAGGAACCCTCGTTAGTGGTGTCGCGAGGAGCTACATGAAGCGCGAAGGATCAGACCGCCGACCTTCTTCCGGTACCATGAGGCGGATCTCGAGGGCGAGATCCATTGTTAGTGGTGTCGAATTGTGGCATCCCGCAAAACCACTACTAGAAAATCGCGTTGAATTTGTGCATCGCATCGTCATCATCATGCATTGTTTGCCAAAACTATGTTTGCAAAGACCGTGTTGTTTTCTAAACGCCCCTCTTTATTCAAACCTCAAAACCGGGTCCCCGGAATATTTTGGTTTGCCCGATATCGGTTTGCAAAAACTTTGTTGAAATAAATAAAATATTTAATTTATTCTAGTAGGGGCAGTCGAACGGGCCAACCCGACCCGAACGACCACCCCTGTTTTTAAAACGGTCCAGCTGAACCCGCCCTTCTAATCCTAATCCTACCCAATTACCTACCCAACCCAAACCTCCACATCACTCCCACCTATCACAACCTGCCACGTCACCCTGCCTCTCCCCTCCCACCAACCAGGTTTTGCCACCTAGACTAACTCCCCCACCCTCTCTCTCTCTCTCAAACCTCTCTCAGCCACACACGCTCTACACACGCCCAACCTCAAGACCCAGCACCTTTGCGTGGCCCCAGTCCCACGCTGCACTCTCTGCAGCCGGGCCCCACCCCGCGGGACCCACACGCCTCCCTCCCTGCTCCCTGTTCCTCTTCCACCTTCTCTCCCCTCCGCATCCCGCGTCCTCTCCCTCTCTCTGCCTCACCTCTGCGCCCCGCCTCCCCTTCTCTAGCCCGCCGCCGGCGTCGCCCTCCACCCTCTCCTCTCCTCCGCCACCCTCCGCCGCATGTCCCCCACCCCGCTCGCCGCCTAGGCCATCCCCGCCGCCTTCCGCTCCTCTCTGGCCGCCTCCGCGCTTCGCTGAAGCAAAGAACTGCCGCCACCGGCTCGCTTGCCGCCTCCTCCCGAGCTCCAGCCGTCCTCCCTCTGCGCCGCCCAGAGCCTGCCTCAGCGCCTGCAGCCTCTTCGCCCGCCACCAGCCTCCCGCGACCCCTCCTCCTCGCTCGTCCCCTCTCACCCGCCAGCGTCCTCGCCCTCGGCCGCGTGGCTTCTGTAGCGCCTCCCGCCTCCCCCCTCGCCCGAGCCAGGCCCCTTCGCCGCATCGGCCTCCTGGCGCCCCTGCCTGGTCCTCCTCCGGCGACCGCGCCGCCTCAACAAAGAGGACCCCATCGTCCCAGCCCGTCTGCGCTCCACTGGACGTCTGCCGTCGCCTCCACAGAAGCCGCCCGTCGCCCAGGGCTTGCCCGGCGCTGCACCTCGCGCTAGCCCGCCCGTCCGTCCCGCTGACACGCCTCACCGGCCTCGCCCGTCGCCCACCTCATGCGTCCTCCGTCAGCCCAAGCTCGTCGCCGGAGTCGCCGTGGCCACCGCCTCCGGTCCCGCGTCAACGAGCCCCAGGAGCATGGCCCACCCTTTTGTGTTTGGGTGGATTTCGTCCCTGGCGATGCGCCTTGATGTGTTCATGTTGCGTCCCTGGTCAAGATCGCCTTGAGGATCCGAAGTCCCCAAATCCGAGACCCCGAAGCCGACCCCGGCGTTTGTAGGCCGAAACCCAAGATCTGCGCGGACCGCAAGCCGTTCCCCGGAGCCGAAGGTAGACCCGAACCCGGTGTCACGCCAAGCTCGCCATGACCGACTATATGGGACCATCTACCAAAAACCCCCGAACGCCAAACCCGAGGGCTCGCCATGATCTTCCTCAGGGGACGACAAGACCCCGGACCCCGGTACCGGACAAGCTCGCCATCGACCTCGAGGACGCCTACACGAGACGACAAGACCGCCACACGGACGCCGAGACCCCTGAACCCTGAGTCCCGAGAAGGTCTATCAAGCGCCAGACCTAACCTGCAGAATGCCAAGATCGCCAAGAACGCCAAGATCTTCACCCGACACCGAGACCCCGACGCGACAAGTGCTTCGTCCCGAACGCCATGACCGACATCGTGACCCGAAGACCCCGGATGCGCCAAGACCTACCCCTGAGTCCGAGAATGACCCCGTCGAACCCTGGACCCTGGACCCTGTCGAACCCCGAACCCCGGAACCCCCAAGATCGTCGAGAACCCTAAAGTGTGACTCTTATCCGAGAACCCTATTTTATAAGATAATAACAACTTGTGCATATTAAATTGTCTTTTCCCGCATGCATAGCATTGGTTTGGGGGCCTTATGCCGATTCACCTAATAATTAAATATGGGGCCCATGTGCGGACAAATCCAGCCTTATATTGGCCTCATCTAAATTTGTGTAGCGAACCCGGTATTATCTTTTGCCATGCTAATACAACATTTAAATTGCGGGATAGATAAATAACATGAACCACCTAACTATTTGTCGGGACCCCGGTTCCGCTTAATATGGCCTAATTGCATCGCATCTTTGCCATGTCATTCATCATACATGCATCATGCCGATCTTCTGCCGTGGTATTAAATATTGCATCCGGTGTTTCTTCTAGTGTTTTTCTTCTTCGCGGATAAGGCCGTTGAGTTGATGTGAGCTTCGCCCCGATCTTCGGGGAAAACCTTCGACAATGTTTTCAGGCGAGCATCTCCCCCTTTCTACCTATCTTACTTTTATAGTATTTACTTCCCTCCTGTTGATCTATTGCTATCTGTGTTGCGATGCTTTAGATTCCGTACCTGTGATATACCGTGCAGCCCTATATTGCCTTGGACACATCCTATTACCTGTTGTTTGGTAGGTAGTTGGACTTGCGCGTCGTAGTCGCTTGCTCAAGTGCTGATGTGTGTCGTCATATGCCACAGTTGCTGATGTATTGCCGCATGTTGATGTTGGAGATGGTTCTAGTTTTACTTATTGTTCACTTTAATTTCTGTTTAACAACTAAAATTGAATTAAGCAGAGGCATCGGTGGGTGATAGAAAATATTTGGTTTCCGAACGCCCACTTGTGTCCCGTAAGACCCCGAGTACTTGATACCTGTTCCTTGATTTATCGCGCTATCCACATCCGGGAGGTATATGGGACCCCCGAGCGAGCTTGATTCAGTCTTATTTCTTGGGGCCACAAACTAGTTTGAGGTTTTATTTACGATCCTGTACTTATGCCATGCTACTGTTTATTTACATTTGTGCGAGGAGCACACCGTACTGTTTAGGTAAGCGTAATGTTTTCGCGGTATCGGATCCCGATTGGGGACTCGTCGTTCTGACCATTGTCGCAAACCTTGGGTCCGTCTCGAAGCTTGCCTACTTCGTTGCGGGTGTACTTCAAGGGGTGGCCCCCTGAAATATTTTTGAATCCTGTGATTGTTCAGTCGTGAAAGCCTCGTTGGGTTTTGATTTGGTTTTTCCGAGGTTGATCGAGCGTGTGTTGCTATTGGTGCACCCGGGTAAAACTTTCAAAGCCGTGTCCGCGGATATGGACGACTTGGAGCACAGTATCTCGATCATAGACAAGCATAACTAAAGTTTACTGCTATAAATTTGACTTATAATGACTAGTAATCAGCTTCACTATAATGGAATGGCTAATTAATACTGCCCACAATTGCTTGTTTGGTTGTCGCTATGACAATTGTACTGACTAGTAAATCTTGCAACTTCAACGGAATGGTGAATAAAAGTACCAACAACCGCTTTGGGTTATGGGTTTATCTCATGCTAATTGTATCGACTAGTAAGTGTTGCAACTATCACGGAATGGTCAACTAAAAGTGCCCGCTTATTTTATCGGACGATTGTCTAAACGACTAGTAAAGTCGCCACTATAATCGAATAAGTAAAGCTGCCAACCGTGTGAGTTCCTCGGTTGACTTCCTCGCTTGGTATCGAGGAAACACCGAGATGGGTTTGTTTGGTGTTAGTTCTGAGTTGGAACCGGTTAGGTCATTCTTATCCCTCTCGATATCCGCCGGTTGTATCGAGTCTCTATAGGTTGTTTAGTGCATCTTTGCCGCCTTGATCCACCATACCTATGTGGCGAGGGCGAATTCTAGCCTCGCCGTGTCTTGGCCTCGATCTTGGCTCCTTCTTTGTTTTTCTGCTTTGCCCTTTGTCGGCACCCTTTTGTTAAGCGTGTTTTGAGATCGACGCCGTTAGCGGGGTTACCCTTCCGGCTTGGCAGGCAGGTTATGGGCGCCATTGGTTATTCTTGAGGCTCTTAGCCCCATTTGCATCTTGTCCGTAGTGGACGCTCTATCGTTTTCAAGGTGATTGGATCTTTGTATAATATATCGTATTCTTGACTCTTTGAGTCATTTGTTATATATCTCTGCTCAGGTCCCATCGAGGACTGTTGTGTGATGTTATTACTTCGTTTTCCACCCGCACGAAAGTGCCTGGTGGGCACCTTTGAATCGTTTCTATGCGGGTTTGGCGAATTATGCTAAAACTTGCATAGGTCCGATTCTGAGGGTGTTACAAAACTTATATACCTTAGTATTAGTTCCCTCACGGCCAAGGTCTGAACTGAGGCTACCTTGTGAAGATTGTCCACCTGTGGAGTACCCAAGATGACAGTTGGTCATGGTTGGGTGGCCAAACTCACAGGAGAGGTGCTTATACTAGGGCGTGTAATGGAAAGGTTAGGATTGATTATCCGCATACTGAGTATGGTGAATTCAGGATTTGTTCCTGACGGATGTATAGAATGTTGTGGTGAAAGTGTACAATCTCTGCAGAGTGTCAAACTATTCGAATAGCCGTCCATGATTATGGACAGATTAGATGGCCATACTGTTCCCCCGTCAGATGTTTTCAAAACACTTGTGAAATGAACTAAGACTTTGACTTGACCACAACAGGGTTGTGATATGAAATACAAGTTCCCACTTAGGTGTTATAAAACTTCAACTAGCATTCATTGCTTCTAAACTTAGTAGAGATAAATCTGGCTTTTGCAAAACAACCCTAGATCCTAGTGTCCTATTATCAAAAACCCCTTTCACTTGTTAGTATTAGTTTGCGAGTACTTAAAGAGTACTCATGGCTTTGTCCCTGGCTATTCCGATGGCCAGACTATGAAGAGGAGTACCTGGAGGATGGGCCCCAGGAAGGTTACGACAACTAGGATCATCTCCCATCGTCAGCATTGCCTGTGACCCCGAAGATGGATCTTCGCCTATGCTACCATTATTATTACGTATTTCGCTGCTTGAAGTTGTATTAAGAACTGGATCATGAGATCCTTATTTGTGTAAGACCTTACATATGGTTTGTAATGGATGATGTACTATGGTATCCAATTATGTTATGTCTCGCAAAAATGGTAATCCTGGGATTGTGATGTATGGCATAACAGGCATCTGGGATTAAAAATCCGGGTGTTGACAATCGTCCCTACATTGCTTCATGAGGGCTCATCCTTGTCAGTGGTCTAAGTGGTTATCTCTATGTGAGTTGTGGTATAACATCAACTGGCATTCATCACTAGGAAAGTCACTGTTTAAGGTCATGTATGTTCGGCAACCTCGATATTTTTGCATTATAGTGATACACTATTCCTTCTGAAGACAACCAGTCTTGGCTATTGGAACATGCACTGATAATGGATCCAGTTAAGTAGCACTCGCTTCGCATGTAGGAAAGGATGAAGAGCCAAGCTAGAAAGAATCGTTCTAAAAGTGTGTTTTGTGACGGTGATGAAGTATTCCTGAAGCTTCAGCCTTATGTCCAATCATCTATGGCGCGGTAGGCCAATCAAAAATGGGCGTTCAAATTCTTTGGACCTTTTCGTATCTTGGAGCGTATTGGCGAAGTGGATTACAAATTTGAGTTGCCTAGCTCTAGTAGGATTCATCCAGTGTTCCATGTCTTCTCAAGCATTGTGTGGGTCCTGGACATCTGGTTTACCTCAATTAGCTGCCTTTAAAGCTCCATTTCATGTTCCTGTGTGTGTGCTCTAGCGTCGCGTCCGCCAACGAGATCTTCGTACAATTTTCCAAGTCTTGGTGCAATGGAGTGGATGCTCAAGTGTTAGGGATACGCCAGTCGGGGTATCCACAAAGGCAGGAAAGAACTGGCCCAGTACAATGTTGACTGGTCCGGTAATGAGGGCGACTAGAATAAAGGCCTCAATAAAGACCGACAACTGGATGCAAAGGCCCAAGACCATAGCTAGGCCTAGTCGGATTAGGTCAAACTAACAAAACCTTTATCGATTCGGTTGATATCTTGTAAAACCCTAGCGAGGTACCCCTATATAAACTTCCCTAGGGTTCCCATTGTACCCACGAGCTATTAGCTACCCATCCTTGTGACTCGCTGCCCATATGCCTGTTGGAATTATGCCCTAGAGGCAATAATAAATATGTTATTATTATAATTCTTGTTCATGATAAATTTTATATTCCATGCTAGAATTGTATTAAGCGGAAACTTTGATACTTGTGTGGTTTATGAACAAGACCGTGTCCCTAGTACGCCTCTATGGACTAGCTCATTTATTAATGATGGTTAAGGTTTCCTAACCATAGACATTAGTTGTCGATTAATAATGAGATCATGTCATTAGGAGAATGATATGATGGACAGACCCAAATTAAGCAGAGCAATTAGATCGTGCCATCGTGTTCATCTTTGCGAAGCTTTTCCTATGTCAAGTATTGTATTCCTTAGACCATGAGATAATACAACTCCCTGGTATCGGAAGAAAGCTTTGAGGTCATCAAATGTCATCCTATATGAGGGTGATCATAAAGGTGTCTCTCAGGTGATCGGAAAGTACTTGTTGGGTTGTATGTATCGAGATGGAATTTGTCCCTCCCGAGTCGGAGAGATATACTTCGGGCCTACTCGGTAATCGATATCAACACCGCTTGCAAGCACGCGGTTAAGGAGTTAATCACAAAGTGATATCGGATTACGGAACGAGTAAAGTACTTGCTGTGAACGAGATTGAACTAGGTATGCCGATACCAACGATCGAATCTCGGGCAAGTAAAATATCGCGTGACGAAGGGAATACATATATGGGATTAATTGAATCCTAGCATCGTGGTTCATCCGATATGATCATCGATGAATAAGTGGGAGTAAATATGGGTTTCCAGATCCCGCTGTTGATTATTGATAGAAGATCATGTCTGCATAGGGTCACACACTTAACGTGCATCGACGCTAGGATAGAATGGATAATTGGTTTATGAGTTTTTGTTAGGAGTCTCAGATGAGACCCAGGACATCACGAGAGGTTCCGGAATGGTCCGGAGAATAAGATTCATATAAAGGAAAGCAGTTTTTGGATTTCGGAATCGTTTCGGAGTTTATCGGTATTGTACCGGAAGGTTCTAGAAGGTTCCGGAGTGGGACCAACGTGGGCCAACTTGTCGGAGGCCTGCGTGGGCCTAAGGGGAAGTTCCCTGGCCACTTTGGGCCAGGGGCACAAGGCCCCTAAGGCCCAGCCGGCCAGCCCTAGGGGAAACCCTAAGGGAACCTTCTAGAAGAGGGGGGGATGACATGCCCCCCACTCCACCCCTTGGGTCGCCGCCCTAGGGCTTGGAGGAGGGGTCAAGGGGGCCGGCCATCCCCCTATATAAGGAGGGCAGGGGCACAGCCTCCCCCTCACTCCAACCCTAGCCGCCGTCCTACTGCTGCCCCTCCACCTCTCTCTCCCGATTGCGCGTAGGCGAAGCCCTGCCGCAGAAACTCTTCACCATAAGCACCATGCCGTCGTGCTGCAGATCCAATCTATCTCTCCACCATTCTTGCTGGACCAAGGAAAGGAGGAGACGTCGTTGCACCGTACGTGTGCATCTATCGGAAGCGCCGCCGCTTGCGGCGTAGGATCGGATCGGATCGCGAGGAGGAGACGGCGAGTACGACTACGTCAACCACGTTCTGTTGAACGTTTCCGCTGTGCGATTTCTTCAAGGGTATGAAGATCCCATCAATCTCTCTCGTTGATTACATCTCCTAGATTAGATCTTGGCTTTCTTGTTCGCATCCGTAGAATTTTTTTTGATTTACTATGCTGCAAAACCCTTCAATGCCGAGTTCTCCCACCTTGTAATATCGCTCGCCATTAATACAATCAAGAAGGAAGTAGGTCTTTACCCTACGGGAGGCGAACCTAGGTAAACCCTATGTATTGCCCTCAATCTCGATCTGCGGATGGCGACTCGCTCTTTCCCTACTTCGACTCAATCGCAACCCCTAGTAGTGACTGTCGTGGCCATTCCCACGACACCGAGTCCATGACCATTGGGAAGATATGGACTCTCTCCGTCAATGGTTTCCTCGTGCATCTTGCATCTTCATGGGGACAAGCAGAATTTCAAGAACAGGGGATTGTCAGCGACCTGGAGCCACTGACCACCCACGCTGCGAGAAATGGAGAAGAAGAAGAGGAAGAAAGGCCCAAGCAAGGAAGGCTGAGAAGGATCATAAGTTACCAAGCTAGCTTGAAAGCTATGAATTGGGCTGAAAGTAGCTCATGTAACTCTTTCTTCATCACGTAGCTATATAATGTACCAGAAAACTTACGGGCGCGCGAGCGCTGGAACGACAGGCTGGGCGCATCCCATGTGGTCGGCTGCACGATCAGTTATTCCCGACCGCGCTTCCCTTCTTTTTCTAGTCAACGCCTATCCTCATGTGAAAAGAAAACTTCCGATCCCCATCTATGTCTTCCGCCTCTTACTCCGGCAATCTTCCCCTGACATCGCTCCGGTTCCCGGCGTCCTCCCTACGGACGCCCTCGTTCGTGGCCTCCGGTGCCACGCTCCCTAGCAACTTCCCCAAGCGCACCGCCATGGTTCGTGGTCTCCAGCGCCGTGTCGTGCCGTCTGGCCATCTTCACCGTGCGTCGCCCGCCCTCCCCTTTCTCCTGCTCCGCTGCGGAGCTTATTCGCGACACCGCCACGGAGGGCCCCCGCGCCGCTCCCTTCCTCGCCGCAGTACTCCTCTGTCGCCACGTACCACAACCACCTCCTCTGCCTGCCCCTCTTCCGGAGTCTCCCGCCCTCCTCTTGGTGCTTGCCACCATCAGCGATGCCTCCTGCCCGGGCAAGACCATGTGAAGCTGCATATGGGCCTCCAGTTAGGCTGAATTATGAGAAGAAGTGAGAGGAAAAAGATGAGATCGGCCAATAGTGGCGAGGGGTCTTCCTCCGACGCGTTCGACCATGCGCTTGCGTCGCCAGTCGCCGACAGCAGCAGCGAGAAGGAGGAGGTGACACCGGCGTGCACCGTCCTCCAGTCGGCGGATTACGTCCTCAACGATGAGGAAGAGGCGACGGCGATCCAACAGGTCGCCGTCATCTCGGTCGGTAGCCGCTTCCGCGAGGCGGAAGCGTCGTCTGCGTCTGTGATGCAATGGCGCGAAAGCGGATCACTTGGCGTGAAGCAGGAGGTCATCGACCTCGACTCCGAGTAGGCCTTTGACGGTGTCGTCCTCCGCCGCGCGTACAGTAGGTCGCTGACGGACGAAATTAGCTAAATTAGGAGCTGGTCGCCGACCAGACTAAATGTAATCTTTTTTGCGATCATAACTATGCAAATATGCAACTATGTAGTTTGAATTTTACTTTTCTAAACTTGTTTGCGATGATCAGTTACCACCAAATTTGAATTTGCGTTTTTTTATTCCTGTTGTTCTGTGTCACCTCCTAAACAGCTCGAAATTTGATTTTCGAAAGATTGAACTTCGTTTTTTCAGTTCCCAAAAATAAAGACTCTATTAGAAATGCTCTTACCGACAAATAAAAAAGACCATCTGATAGCCTTCCTGCTCCCTCGGCTCAGTTCGAAAACACTTTTCTGGCTTCCATGCCGAGACCAAGTCATCCCTTATTCTAAATAAAAAATCTAAATATAAATTGGCCATTATAATCCCGTCAGGTCTCTCGTCCCCGTCATTTTCCTTTCCTTCCTGCCTTGTGCAGCAGGCGAGGCGAGACGAGACGGGAACTCTGTGCGGGAGGGGCAAAATATAGCCAGCCTCCGTCCAATCCAGCCTCTCCCGATTGCTTTGCGCCGACGAGACCCTCGCCCTCCCTCCTGCCCTCCCGCCGCGGCCGCATCCCCGCGAGGTAACTAATGCCTTCTCATCCCCTCCTCCTCCTCCTCCGCCTCCCGCTCCCGCTCCCGCGCGCCGCCTATTGATTTCGCCGTCGATTGATCCTATTCTTGCCCCCAACAATCGTGGAGCGGGGCCTTGTTACGAGGTGCGCTCGCTTTCGTCTCGGTTCCTGCTTCGGGGGTTCCATGTTCGGGTACGGAGAGGTGCCGACGGTTGCGGTCGTGGCGGCGTACATGGTATACGCCCTTCGTTAGACGGTTTCGATGGAGTTTTTTGGGGGCATCGATCGTGTCCCATTCACCCCGTAAGCAATGCGATGGGACGTTTCGTTTTGGTGTAATCTCACGCCTTTTTCTTGATTTTCGGTTGATGCGTTTCGGATATTTGGTCGTCAGCGACGGCTTGCCGTCCCGGACCTGCGACTGTTTCCTTTTGATCGCTGTGGTGTTTTCTTCCAAGAGACGGACATGCCACGCCATTGCCCGTAGGGTATCGATGCCGTGCCCCAATTGGTCGCAATGTGCGGATGTTTTTCCTCGCTGGCGGTTTGAGTAGTGATGCCACGAAAAGTTGCCCCTCTTGCGCACCTTTTCCTGACTCCTCCCCTGTATTTCTTTCTTTCCATGTTCTTGATTCCTTCATGCCTTTTCTGGGTTACCTTATGCAGGCCATACTTCTCCGGTACTATAACGCTGCAAAGCATTTCTCATGTTTATACTTCCATTTCTCTGGATGCTTGTTGCATGTAGTGGTAGTAATTCATAATTTCTCAAGTTCGAAGTTGGAGGTTCCACGTGGTGTTACGGGTTGTTCTGCATTTGATGAATGCTCTGCTGCGTTCTGTTCCATGCTATGCTACCTGAATTGTAGTGTTTAAAGGAATGGCAGTCAAGCATGTAATCAGCTCCGAAAGTGTTTTCTCTCTCAAAAAAAAAAGCTCCGAAAGTGTTGGAATCGTAGCTGGCTCATGTTGAAAGGGCATTTCATCTGATTATTTTAAATTATGGTGCTATTAATTAATTGTATAGGTTTCATTCATTGCCTTCGGAAATACATTGTTGCTTTATGCAAAGCTTTGAACTTTTATTAGTATAGAGTATAGGCTCAATCTTTGCTGCATGTTTATGCTTGCTGTTTTACACTAGTGACAGTGACACATGATAGGGATTGATTGTTTATTTGGCTTCAATGTCACATTTTAAGACATGGATAGCTTTTCCTTTAGGTGGTCGGATTCCTTATAGCTTCCCATATGCATTTAAGTGACAGTTGGCTGTTGTACTTCATGGAAGATTATTCCGCGCTCGTACCAGTGACCCATATCTTAGATGCTCTTCTATGGTCAACTGGATGTCACTGAAACTATTGTTAATCTTCTTAGTGTGGTCATTTTATAATGCTGGCTTCTCTATGGCTGAAAATGAACCTTGTTATCTGTCTATCTCTTTCATCAGGCTGCTGAGTAAATATATACGAATTGATGGATCTCTCCACAGCTTCTCTCATGGCGGCTAAGGCCTACTCTTACAAAGCAGAGTCACTGGTTAAAGAATATCTTCTTGCAGATTCATATGCTTTGTACACTGCTGTGCTTGGTGGGATCCTGATGTGCAAGATGGTATCATTTTTCCCCTCTTATCTGTTGATACTTACTGTCGTCGCATAGTGATGCTCACATGATTCATGTATTTAAATTGAAGAAACAAAGTGTTGTTGGTCTGATTGCATTGTTTTGTTTAACTTTGATGTGTGAAAACTGAGGACTAGGTGGGAGCCCTTTGTACTATGTAGCAGTTATTAGAAGCAGGTTTCTGTAAGTTCGAATTAGGATATTCAAATAATCAGGTTAGCCCTTAGTTATGAATTTGTCGATGGCGGCTCCCAAATGTGAATTAGGCACACATGCACCTTGTGGATGAATTTTAAAATTACAGTCATGAAATAGATTTAACAGCTTGTTTTGGCATATAAAATTTCCGTTTTAGTATGGACAGTTCATTTATTCAGTTAAATTTGCTACATACAATGCAAGACTTTTAAAGACGTGTATGTTTTGGTTCGGCTAACAAAAAATAACCTGATCCTATCAATATTTGCCCTTTTTTCTTTATAATGTTTGGCAGGCACGAGAAAGTTGCATCACAATATTGATGTTTCTTTGAGATTAATATGTACTCCCTCCGTCCAGAAATAAGTGACTCGGATTTGTCTAGATTCGCATGTATCTAGACGCGTTTTAGTGTGTAGATACATGCGAACCTAGACAAATCCGATTAGCTTATATCTCGACGGATGAAGTATTTGTTTATAATCTGTACCATAATAGGTTGCATCATCTTCTCTATTTCCCATTTGAAAAGGCATCTTATACTATTGACCCCATAGTGGTCTGTGCCAAGTTAGTATTAACTATGCCGCGGCGTACTAAGTAGATAGCAGCATGCAGATAATAATCATAAGTTGTGGCATTGTTTTCAGAGTTTGACTTTTCAAAATTCTTTGCACACAACCGCATATGATTTTCTCTTGTTTTATTGTATTGTGATTAATCTATGTGTGCCAGAGCTCTAGCTATTTTCTTGACTGCAATTTTCCTTTTGTTTTGCAGGTCTATGATATCACATACTTATTCAGCTCATTCTACTACAAGAGTTATGCTTCTCTTACAAAACTCCAAAAGCTTGAGTGGAACAACAGGTGGCCATCTGTCTGCAAATTTTATGTCCGATTTCACTGTGCGTTTATTTACATATCTACTCACTATAGATACTTTACCTGTTCTAGGGGCATGTCCACTGTCCACGCGATATTCATCACATACATGTCGGTGTACCTAGTATTCTTCTCCCACCTATTCTCTGATCAGCTGGATGGACCAGTAACTTTGCGAAGTTCAAACCTCTCTAATTTTACGCTGGGGGTAAAGGATCTTACTACTTTGTTCCTATTCGAATGTTTATGTTAACATGCATATTTTCCCCTTTTCCTCATATCATCTTAATTTCATTTGTCCAGGTTTCTGTTGGGTACTTCATCACTGACTTCGCTATGATATTTTGGGTTTATCCTTCCCTAGGTGGATTGGAGTATGTAAGTGACCATATGTGATATTATCTTCCTCCTCCTTGAGTTCCTTGATTTCTAGGTTGCATCATTGACTCACTTGTTGTACCCATTATCAGGTCCTTCATCACATCCTGTCACTTGTTTCTATAGTCTATGCTACGTATTCTGGGGAAGGCCAGTTGTATACATACATGGTTCTCATCTCTGAAACAACCACACCTGGGATCAACCTCCGCTGGTATATATTTGATTTGATTAAATGAATGCACAATACTTGTGGGTCATTGTCTTATTGAATTCTATCTGCTCTTTTCTGTTACCTTATGTCATGAAGGTATCTTGATACTGCTGGAATGAAAAAATCCAAGGCCTACCTTGTGAATGGTGCCTTAATGGTTGTTGTATGGCTGGTAAGTGAAAGTTCCTACACTACAGTACCTGTAGCTTACAAGTCATTTCACGCAGTTGCTCATAAGTTGACTAGTCTTCAGTAGGCTTCATTGTGTGCATACATTGAAATTTGAATGAGCATTTCAAAATGTATATCCAGATTCAAACTTATTATTTCGTTAAGTGTATTTGCTGCAAGCTAGGGATCTCTCTACTCCTTTATACACTCTATTGTACCATGTTCTTTTATAAATTTCCGATACCTCGAGATCTATAATAGATAGGGTATTTTATTGTGATTGGGTTATTTAATATAACTAGTATTGGACATTTCCTAAAAATCGTCTTAGAGACTGGGATTGTATTAGCCATTGGCCTTGTGATGAAGCTGCAATAAATCGTTCAGTAGATTTGGGTCTTCTTCTTTTAAGTGACAGATTTCAGAGAAACTTATCGTACTAGTTTGGAATATGAATGCTATAAATCTGAATCATAGGCCACGTTAACCAACCTGTTGCCTTAATCAGAAAGTTCTGCTGCTTGTGGAGTTTCCAAAGTTCTTTCTAAGGTGGACAAACATTTGTGTAATGCAGGTGGCACGGATAATTCTGTTCATCTACTTGTTCTACGACATGTACCTCCACTACGATCAGGTACTTGATTCTTCTGTGTCAACTGCCAATGAATGACTCACATGATCTGAAACTAAATTGAAACTGTTCACTTTGACAGGTCATGCAGATGCAGACCTTCAGCTGCATTCTGGTATTTGGTGTGCCCACGGTTCTGCTTATCATGAACACGATATGGTTTACAAAGATCTTGAGAGGCCTTAAGAAGACGATGGCCAAGAGGGAGTGAAGAAGAGAAGAATGGCAGATGCAAGCTCATGGCCCATCTACAGAAATCATCATCCTCCCTTACAGTCACATACAGCTACGTATACTTCCTGAGTAAAGCAGGATTGTGCGACTCGTAGGGCAAGCAAAAACCCCATGTACATGATCCAGAAACACGCGTTAGCACGACCCCATATTTTCCACGGATACTCTCTATCTTGTACATATCCTGTCTGCATATTGCCTAGGAAGCTTCTAACTACCAGTCCATTGGATGCTTCTAAGCCTTGACAACTGAGGTGGTTGGTCATCAAAGTGACCTTTAAAAGGTTGAAACCATGAAATCTGGTTCTACTTACGACATCGAATGTGCAGATGATATTGCTATTGACTTCTGAATCTGTTGTCATAGTTCATTATCTAAACTTTTTCCAGTTTCGGTGAGCAGCTCTAATTTCTGACTGTTATTGTGACACTATGTTAGTATCCCTTTGATCTGTTTTCCATTTCTAGCGTGCAATCGCATCGATTAGAATAATAAGGAGCGAAAAGAAAGAACCACCAACAGAAGAGTTACTCCAGAGTTTATGTTTGAGACGTGCAGTTCTTCGTATGATTAACAAATGATTATTCTTTTCTTTTGCGACAAAGAGATGATTATTTTGTATGCAGAGTGCACATAACTATTGCTCCCAGCTTCAGGTTGGTCGTGTGTATTGGCTATCTGTTCATGATCATCTGTAGCAGCACCTAAAAGAGATGCAGTGCAACACATCTGCTATGTGAGGCTGCGGCTAAGCAGGCCCTGAAATGACACGAAGAGGTCCTTGTTATCTGCGCCGAAGATCTCGTCCGCCTTCTCGAGGGTCTCCTGCGCCACCACCACCATAGCAATATATAACTGTGAGATCTCAATCTCCCCAAGAAACTTAACTATGGGTCTAGTTGGGAACTGAAACTGGGGTGACAACTGCCAATATTACCTCTTGGGATTGCCTGTGAGCGTTGAGCTCCTTGATGTTGGCGAGGAAAGCAGCAAACTGTTCGTACGAGAGGCGACTCCTGCGAATGAAAGAATGAACATAGTAAATAGAAAGAAGAAAAACTGGTGCTAGCGTTTTTCTATCAAGAATTTTATGTTTTGCAGGCTAGGGATGAGGTAGCGGGTGGTACCTTGCTTGACGAAAGAACTCCTTGCCATCTACTCTTGTCGTGCTCCGCCCTGAATGAAACAGAGAAACAGTTAACTGCTCGCACGTTACGATTTGAAACGGAGACACTCCAGCTGAACGAGGTGCATTCGGTCTTGGAACAAAAAGGGGGGACAACCCGTACCAGAGACTGAGTGTCCACGAGGGGGCGAGTTGGCCGCAGAGGAGATCTTGCTGGAGGGCAGCCACGCCGACACTGCCATGTGTCCTTCCAGTCGCGGCGAAGTGGCGGTGCCACCGCCGCCGGACGACAATTTAGGCGACACGGCCGTGGAGTATCGCCTCGGGGAAACGGCGCCGGACGTCAGCTTCGGGGATACGGCGGTGGAGTATCTCCTGGCGGAAGCGGCGGCAGAGGATCTCGGCTTGGGCGCGGGGTCGGAGGCCAGGCGTGGCGTCATGTGCGTGATGGTAAGTTTATGCTCGAACGGTCTGGCGACTGTCAGAGGAGAGAGCAACACCGGATGTTCAGAACTCTGTCATTGTGCAGAAACTAAAATGTGGTGTGCTACTGATGCTGTTGATCATATATAGCTGCATACATACCTTCTTGGTTCGCGCTTTCAGCTTCTGAATCGATTCGGGTGCTGGATACGCTATTTCCCGAGCCATCTGAGGAAATGGTGCAAAAGGATTTGTCACGGATTAAACAGGGCGTTACAATGATCTGCTGGAGATAGTACTAGTACTGTTGTGCAAGGGAGACCAGTGATCATGCATATACCTCTCCAAGAATTTGCTTTGCCAACGGATTGCTCGCAGGTTCTGATATCTACTGTCTCCTGACTCTGCACAGAACGACACGAAGCATGACTCCCAATAGAAGTTATAAGAACGGCAATGGTTTCCATTGGATTGCTTGGCGGTAGGGCGTCAAGCGGGGCGGGTTGCGGCACAACTTTTTCACTAATCCTTCTTTAATTTTACTAACTTTTGGGACCCCTTTTTGCCTATATTTTGTTTTGCGGGTCGTTATACGGGTGCCGCTTGCCACCCTACTTGGCGGGACGAAGGAGAGATTGAGTAGCTTACTGAAGAATTATCATCCCCAAGCGATTGCATTAGGTGCCTCTTGAATGTCTCCAGCTGAAAGTGAAACCTCAGAAAAAAAACATTAGTCTCAGCGTAGGAGTCGCAGTGATTATCGAATCAGAATGCCAGGAGTGCACAATGTGGTCTCAGATCACAAATGGGAGGGCCGTCACCTTGGCGAGGTCCCGGGCCAGCTTCTTGTTCGTCTGGACGAGTGAGTCCCTCTCCTTTACCAGCTTAGCCTGCGCGGAATTAACCCACAAGAAGATCAACAACAACGAAAAATCTCGGCAACCGACTAAACCACGGAGACAGCCGGCAGCGAACCGGTCGAGCTCACGACGTACGTTGTCGTCGAGGACGGCGCGGAGGCGGGCGTCGGCGTCGCGGAGCGCCTGGTCAAGCGCGTCGGCCCTGTCGGCGAGCTCGGCGGCGAGGCGGTCCTTGTCGGCCAGCTTCTGCCGGAGCCGCGCGGCCTCGTGCTCGAGTCGGGAGGCGCGCGCGGCCACCGCCACGGCGGTGATCTTGCGGGCCACCTCCAGCTGCTCGTACGGGTCCGGCGGCAGCGCGGCCGCGATGGCGTCGGACAGCCCGGCTGCCTCGGCGGGAGGCGGCGGCGCGGCGGTGGCGGCGTGGGTGCCGGGAGCCTGCGTCATCGAGTGGAATTGGAATGGCTTGGAGGATCGGGTGATGGCGAGATCCGAAGTGGGGAGCAGGAGGTTATCGGGGGGCGGGAACGAAGAAAGGAATGTGCGGGGAGGTGCTGAAGTGGGACGTGGGCGGGAGCGACGAGCCGCGGGCGGGGCGGGGGACTGTTTTGCTTGCGTTTGAATACACGCTGTGCACGTGGAATTCCACAGGGAAAAACAAAAATCTCCACGAACTTTTCGTTTCGGGTGTAAAAATGTAAAATCAAGCCGTCGAAGATGTTGTCTTCCCCCTGCTCGCTCTCCTGGTCTTATTTTGTTTTACGAAATTTCATCGATCCATTAATGATTATCAACAATAGTATGAAGAGTCCTAAAACAAATAAAATTATAAATAGATCAATGGATCACCTAATGGCGACTACATACACTAGCACGAGCCGAAGACGTGTTGTCGTCCTCGCCTCTCCATCGCTAAAACCAGCTAAAATTTGTCGTAGTAGAGTTTAATGTAATAGATGGACGGAAAGTCACCATGCAAAGGCCCAAAAAGACCATCGCATTAGAACAACAACCATCGTCGAAGATGACAATTATAGATCGGAAGAGATTAATCTTAAACCATACCGATGAATACGAAAAATGATGCATCCAATAGATCCGCCGAACACACAACTCCACGTGCACCTTCACCATATAAAAGGGACGACGAATGATTTATTTGTTTGTTTCAAAAAATAAACAATTTTTGGATGAAACGAATATTTGCGAGTATTTCTGCTGGTTAGAAGGAGGCGAGGAAATAACGTTATCTTCTGCAGGTTGAGTAGTTCTTCCGGATAAAGTGAATATTTATTATCGAATATCTTTTCCTAGAAACATGAATATTTGTAATGAACACACAAATTTTCCCCCTGAATTCATGATTTTTTTCCAAAATCATGATTTTTCCTAATTATCGAATACTTGCTCTCAACAAATTAATGTTGAAAAATTGTGCACTCATGGTAGAATAATTACTTATGACGAATTCTTGTTAGAGAATTACTCACTAAAAGAGTAATTGCCCATATGTGTGGTTTTGGTGATTAATGACAATTCCTATGGACTAATGTTTTCACTGAGTTTTATATGAAGGAATATTTCATAGGTCATGCTTGTATTCTATGTGTTGGATTCAAGTATGGATGCCATGAAGATAAAGATATACCTTGAGTATTGGCATCAAGATCATCGAGTTGAAGAGAAGAATATGATATGATCAATATCTTGAGAGTGTGATCTCAATAGAAGAATTCGAGATATGGCTCTAAGACGGTGTCATGATAGCCTCATTAGTTGAGCTATGATTGACTAAGATTTAGAGCATGTAATCAAATTAAGGTGTTTTTATGTATCTCAAGATATTGACATGGAGCATGAGAAGATACATGGTTGACCTATACAAAGAGTGAAGAGTGATTTCAAGTTGGTCAACACATGAAGCATAAAGAATGTACTACATGGATCTTGTGGTATGATAAGCCTTGTCAATTATGCATCATGAACTAACCCATTATATATGTGACTTTGCATTTTCTATATGGGATAGGTATCTTTCCATGGGCATGCTTCAAAAGTTAAGATCTTATATAGCACATGAGAGGATGACATCAAGTGGTGATCGTCATCAAGGTTGAGAAGGGAAAGTTCAAGATAAGCATCTCGAGAAGATCATTTGCTTGAAGCTTTCCGTCTATATTGGTGATAATGGACATGTGAAGACATGTATTAATGAAGCTATCCAATAATGGTTTATGGGAGAGCAAATTAGGAGCCTTCACGAAGCAACAATGATCAAGTGATGCATTCCGGCTTGGATGGAGATTGAAGTGTTGTCATCAAGATCAAGCGGGATGCGCAAGGCAAAGGTATGGCCTTGGTAGGTTTTCCTTTTACCAGTCTCAAGGTGGTTTTTGGGAGACCGGGTTATAAGATACATAGCTGCACTATTAAGAGGGGCTTTCGGTTGGATAACTTGATCACATCGTCATAGGGAGCTCAATCATTTGCATACTTTGCATCTTCCTATTTGTTGATTCTTGGTGTTTCCCCATGTGAGGTTCTTGAGATTGTTTCTAGCTCTTCAACAAGCCCAAGTTCATCGAAAACAAAATTCGTATGCATCTTCTATGGCATTTTCGAGTTTGAACGTTTTATCGGTTCTTCGTGTAGGGAGGCTTCTTACCTTTATTTATTTGGTTCTATCCTTCTTTGTTGACTATGATGTTTATCTACACCATCTTGTAGGTCTTGTTGTCCTCGTCAAAACAAGCCCAAGATCATCGAAATCAGAGTCCGGACGCAAAAGTTATCGCCGTTTTCGTGTGCCCTGTTTTGTTCCGGCGGGACCGGGCCTGTGGCCGGAATTTCCGACGACCGCCAGAAATTTCCGGCAAATCGTCGAAAAACGGTCCAGTATGTTGTTTCGGTTTGTGCCGGAAATTCCGGCGGCTGATCCGGCAGCGCCGGTTTCGCCACCGGAACGTGTCCGTCCAGCATGTTTTGCCTCCAACGGCCATCCCCCTTGAAGGTGTATAAAAGGGGGGCTTCTTCCCCACAGTTCTAAGGCTCTTGATAACTTTTTTGACCTTCATTGTTGACCCCTTTGAGATTTCTTCCTCTCCCTTCCCTCCTATGATTCTTGCATCTTTTTGAGGTCTTTGGAAGAGGAGATCTAGATCTACAATTCCCACCAATCAATTCCTCCTCTAAGTGAGGGGAACCCATTGGATCTAGATCTTGGAGTCATTTTTTGGTTTCCACCATTGTTCTTCCTCTCTAATTTGTGGCATCCCGCAAAACCACTACTAGAAAATCGCGTTGAATTTGTGCATTGCATCGTCATCATCATGCATTGTTTGCCAAAACTATGTTTGCAAAGCCCGTGTTGTTTTCTAAACGCCCCTCTTTATTCAAACCTCAAAACCGGGTCCCCGGAATATTTTGGTTTGCCCGATATCGGTTTGCAAAAACTTTGTTTGAAATAAATAAAATATTTAATTTATTTTAGTAGGGGCAGTCGAACGGGCCGACCCGACCCGAACGACCACCCCCGTATAAAACAAACGGTCCACCCTGCCAGCCCTACCTAAATCCTAAAGCTACCCACTATCCTACCCACACCCCTGGCCACCTCACCCTGGCCACTCCCCTTGCGCCACCTCACCCTCTCTCTATCCTTCAACCAACCAGGAGCTGCCACATGGCCCAACCCTCTCCCTCACACCCTCTCAGCCCACCCACACACACACGCACCTGCACCCCCTCTCCCCACACCCACCCGCTGGGACCCCAGCCTCTTCTTCCCCACTGCTCTCATCTCTCCTCTCTTTCTTCCCACCGACGCTTCTCCCTTCTTCCTCCACCTGCGCCTCTTCCCTGCGGCCTCACACACACACTGCCTCCTCCCGCCACAGCCTGCTCCTCCGTCGCCCGCCCTGCCCGGCAGTCCGCCTCCCATGAGCTCACTGACAATGATCGCCTCCAGCGCCCAGGCCTCCTCCGGCGCCCAGGCCCTCCTCGCTTCTTCCCTCACATGAGCCGCCAGACCCCGCCTGCGCGCCTCCTTCCTCCGTCCGCCATGAGGCTACCTGACGCCGCTGGCTGCCAAGCTCCTCCCGACCCAGCGTCGCCCCAAGCCACCGCTTAACCGCCTAACCGCCGCCCGTCTTCGCGGTTTCATGCCGCCACAAGGCCGCGCCGCCCGAGCCACCTCGCCCGAACCGCCGCGAGCTAGGCGCCGCCGAACTGCTGCTCTCACGCGTGGTCTCCTCGTCAGCCGCTCAAGCTCAAGCCCGCCTGTATCCGCCTCACATGCGTTCCGGCAGCCTCGCCAGCCACTTTCGTCGCCTCGCTTCAGAACCTGCCGGCGACCGCCCTCTGGCCCGTCGCGTGGGCCTCCCTGGCGCTCCGCTTGGCCCGCCTCTGCCTTCGGATGTCCCTGACCCGATCCCTTTGACGTCAAGGCTCTCTGTTGGTCTTAGTGGCAACCGGGAGGATATGGTAGAGGTCCACACGAAGAACGACAACGCACCGGAAGGCGACGATGCTAAAATTGAAGGACCACCAACAAGAACCGTTCCCCGTGTCAAGATCTTCCGTTGACCCTAGCTTCAAGTTCGCCGTCGACGACAAGATAGGAACCCGATCCTGGACGCCAAGTTCTTCTTTCAGAACGACAAGTACTCCGACATGAAACGTCAAGGCCTCCTTCACGGACCCGAAGACCGCACCTCGACACGCCAAGTTTGCCGAGACCCCATAACCGTGGGCCTTCGACGCGGAACCCCAAGATCTTCTACTATAGCGACGAGGTCTTCTTCACGGAACACCAAGACTGACTCGATGGCACGGACCCGACAAGACCCTCGCAACGGCAAGACCTTCGCGATGACGAGAACGGCACCGACCCGGAAGAAGCCGATGCGCCCCGACACCGACCCAAGTTCTGCTCCCCGGACATCGAGACCCCGAAGCGACAAGATCTGCCCCGATACCGAGAACGACCCCGGAGTCCGAGAACGTTTCCGTCGAACCTCGTCGATCCCGTCGGACCCTGGACCCCGAGACCGGACCCTGGACCCTGTCGAACCCCGAACCCCGGAACCCCAAGAACTGCCGAACCCTAATGTGTGACCCCTTTCCTCGATACCCTATTTGATAACATAATAACAACTTGTTGCATATTTAATCATTCATCTCGCATGCATATCTGTGGTTTGGGGGCCTTATGCCGATTCACCAAATAATTAAATATGGGGCCCATATGCGGGCAAATCTAGCCTTATATTGGCCTCATTTAAACATGTGTAGCGAACCGGTTCCATCTGTTGTCTTGCTAAACAACATTTAATTTGCGGGGTAATTAAATAACTTGAACAATATAATCAATTGTCGGGACCCCGGTTCCGCTTAATATTGCCCCATTGCACCGCACCTTTGCCATGTCATCCATCATGCATGCATCATGCCGATCTTCTGCCGTTGTATTAAATATTGCATCCGGTGTTTCTTCTAGTGTTTTGCTTCTTCGCGGATAAGGCCGTTGAGTTGATGTGAGCTTCGCCCCGATCTTCGGTTGAACCCTTCGACAATGTTTTCAAAGTAGCATCTCCCTTTCTGCCTATCTTACTTTTCTAGTATTTATTCCTTCCTGTTGATCTTTGCTATCTGTGTTGCGATGCTCTAGTTTCGTACCCGTGATATCCCTTGCAGCCATATATAGCCTTGGACACATCCTATTACCTGTTGTTTGGTAGATAGTTGGACCCGCGTGTCGTAATCGCTTGCTCAAGTGTTTTGCTTGTCGTCAAGTACCACCATTGCTGGAGAATTGTCGCATGTTGACGTTGGAGATGATCATGGTTTACTTATTGTCCACTTTAATTCCTGTTTAACAACTAAAATTGAATTAAGCAGAGGCATCGGTGGGTGATAGGTAATATTTGGTTTCCGACCGCCCACTTGTGTCCCGTAGGACCCGAGTTCTTGACACCTGTTCCGAGATCGAGCGCGCTAACCACAGGTGGGGAGATATGGGCCCCCCATTGATAATTACCTGATTTCAAAGTATTGTACTGGGGGCCACAACTAGTTTGAGGTGTTTTACTATCCTGTACTTATGCCATGTTTACTGCTTTATTTACGTTTGTGCGAGGAGCACATCAGTCGTTTAGGAAGCGGAGTGATTCATGGTATCGGCGATCCCCGTTTGAGCGTCGTCTTATACCGCCATGTCTTAAACCCCGAGTCCGTCTCGAGACCGGCCGACTCCGTTCGCGGTGTCGACTCGTTGGGTGGCCCCGCTTGCTTTGGTGCAGGAACGTCGTGACTTAGGCCCCGCGACATACCGATGGGTGTATGTTAACCGATCGGCAAAAGGGTCGAAGTGCCTGTGGATACTTTGGTGCACCCCTGCAGGGTTAAATCTTTTCGAGAAGCCGTGTCCGCGGTTATGGACGACTTGGAGCACAGTGCTTGATCATAGACAACTATAACTAAAGTTTATTGTTTTCAATTGACTTGTTTCCGATATGATTAGTAATCAGCTTCACTACAACGGATTGGCTAAGTAAAAGTATCAACGACTGCTGGGTTTTGGGTTATCTCATGCTAATTGAATCTGACTAGTAAGTGATGCCACTATAACGGAATGACTAACTAAAAGTGCCCACTGCTTACTTTATCAGGACGATTATCTAAACCTGACTAGTAAAGTGCCGCAACTATAACTGAATAAGTAAAACTGCCAACTGTGTGAGTTCCTCGGTTGACTTCCTCGTTTGGTCTCGAGGGGGAACGCCAGGATGGGTTTGTTTGATGATAGTACCAGGTTGGTTCCGAATAGGGCTCTCTCACCCCTCTCTGATATCCGCCAGTTGTATCGAGTCTCTATAGGTTGTTTAGTGCATGCTGCCGCTGCCGCTCAGTCCACCATACCTATGTAGACGAGGACCTCCGAATTCTAGCCTCGCTGTCTTGGCCTCGATCGACGCTCCTCTTTTTCCTTTGCCTTTGTCGGCACCCTTTTTGTTTAAGCGTGTTTTGAGATCGACGCCGTTAGGGTTACCCTTCCGCTTGGCTCAGTCGGTTATGGACGCCATTGGTTATTCTTCGTGGCTCTTAGCCCCATTTGCATCTTGTCCGTAGTCGGACGCCCCATCGCTTTCAAGGTGATTTGGATCTTTGTACCGTATATTTGTATTCTTGACTCTTTGAGTCATTGTTGTATATATATCTGCTCAGGTCCCATCGAGGAATGTTGTGTAATGTTATTACTTTGCTTTCCACCCGCACGAAAGTGCCTGGTGGGCACCTTCGAATCGTTTCTATGCGAGTTTGGCGAGTTTTGCTAAAACTTGCATAGGGCCGATTCTGAGGGTGTTACAGAGTGGTATCAGAGCTCGGCTATGATACCCCACAAGTCCAGCCTGTAGGATAACCTAGCTAACGGCCGAAGTAGAGTGTCAAACTATTTTTGAAAATCGGTTGGATAGTTCTGATTAGGTCTGATTTTACTCCTTACCCCTCTGCTATTCTCCTCTTATCTTGACGTGTTTTGAATCCGTTCTCTTCTCTCTCTTCGAGTCCAGGAATTCTCGTGGTTGGGTTTCCGTCGTACCTTCAGGGTCTCGCTTCCTCCTTTGATAACGGTGTTGCTACATCCGGTCTTCATGCCATCCGAGGAATCCTTCGTCTGTGGTACCATTCCTTGTTCCTTGTTTGTGCCTTCCGGTGTTCCCCGACGCGACGACATCATCTACGCCAGATCCGATGCAGAGTCTGCATCACCCCTTTGTTTCCGAACCTCGCTTGTCGAGATCTTCAGTCTGAATCCTGAGAGTTGGTTGCATAATCTGTCTATTCGTGTACATAGTAATGCTTCGAGTGCGGGATGGAGTCGCGACCATACCACTACTCTTATCATTCGCTTATGTACATTGAATGGTGGATCGATGCAATTTTACTCCTTCCACGGAAGCTAGAGGTGGTTTAAATTGCTGATGCCTCTACCTTCGACCTTTTTGTTCCGGAGTGCTCTCTCGACGATCACGGACAATGAACTCTTGTTAGTGGTGTCGCGAGGATCTACAAGAAGCGAGAAGACGCAGATCGCCGACCTTCCTTCCGGTACCATGAGGCGGATCTCGAGGGCGAGATCCATTGTTAGTGGTGTCGAATTGTGGCATCCCGCAAAACCACTACTAGAAAATCGCGTTGAATTTGTGCATTGCATCGTCATCATCATGCATTGTTTGCCAAAACTATGTTTGCAAAGCCCGTGTTGTTTTCTAAACGCCCCTCTTTATTCAAACCTCAAAACCGGGTCCCCGGAATATTTTGGTTTGCCCGATATCGGTTTGCAAAAACTTTGTTTGAAATAAATAAAATATTTAATTTATTTTAGTAGGGGCGCCAATCCGGGCCGACCACCAACGACCACCCCCGTATAAAACAAACGGTCCACCCTGCCAGCCCTACCTAAATCCTAAAGCTACCCACTATCCTACCCACACCCCTGGCCACCTCACCCTGGCCACTCCCCTTGCGCCACCTCACCCTCTCTCTATCCTTCAACCAACCAGGAGCTGCCACATGGCCCAACCCTCTCCCTCACACCCTCTCAGCCCACCCACTCCCTGCCAACACCACACACACCACGCACCTGCACCCCTCTCCTCAGCCTCACACGACCCACTGGACCCAACCTCTTCTTCCCCCGCCTCACTGCTCTCATCTCCTCTCTTTCTTCCCCACTGCACGCCTCTCCCTTCTTCCTCTCAGACCGCCCTCCCAGCCTCTTCTCCCCCCGGCCTCCCTACTTCACACACACAAGGCCTCCTCCCGCCACAGCCCTGCTCCCCTCTCCGTCGCCTCTGCCCGAGCCAAGGCCCGCCTCTTAGCTCCAGCTGACAATGTCGCCTCCCGCCAGAGCCTCCTCCGGCCCAGAGCCCTCCTCCCGTCGCCTCGCTTCTTCCTCTCACATGAGCTCACAGCGTGGCCGACCCCCCTCAGCCTGCGCCTCCTTCCCTCCGTCATGGCCACCCGCGCCGCCGCCGCCGGCCAAGCTCCTCCCACCCCAGTTCGCCTAAGCCACCGCCACCGCCGCCTGCCGCCCTGTCGCCCGCCGCCACACACGGCCGCCGGAGCCACCTCGCCACGCCCGGCCCGCTGCAAGGGCGCCGCCCGGCTCCTCGCCACGCCCTCGTGGTCTCCTCGTCGAGCCGCTCAAGGCCGCCAGTCCCGCCTCCGCCTCAGCCCGGCAGCTCGCCTTCGCGCTTCCGCCTCCGCCGGCCTGCGGGACCCGCCGGCGACCGCCTGCCCTGCCACGTGGGCCTCCGGCGCCCGCTGGCAGCCTCTCGCCTTGATGTCCTCGACCCGATCCTTTGACGTCAAGGCTCTGTTGGTCTTAGTGGCAACCGGGAGGATATGGTAGAGGTCCACACGAAGAACGACAACGCACCGGAAGGCGACGATGCTGAAATTGAAGGACCACCAACAAGAACCGTTCCCCGTGTCAAGATCTTCCGTTGACCCTAGCTTCAAGTTCGCTGTCGACGACAAGATAGGAACCCGATCCTGGACGCCAAGTTCTTCTTTCAGAACGACAAGTACTCCGACATGAAACGTCAAGGCCTCCTTCACGGACCCGAAGACCGCACCTCGACACGCCAAGTTTGCCGAGACCCCATAACCGTGGGCCTTCGACGCGGAACCCCAAGATCTTCTACTATAGCGACGAGGTCTTCTTCATGGAATACCAAGACTGACTCGATGGCACGGACCCGACAAGACCCTCGCAACGGCAAGACCTTCGCGATGACGAGAACGGCACCGACCCGGAAGAAGCCGATGCGCCCCGACACCGACCCAAGTTCTGCTCCCCGGACATCAAGACCCCGAAGCGACAAGATCTGCCCCGATACCGAGAACGACCCCGGAGTCCGAGAACGTTTCCGTCGAACCTCGTCGATCCCGTCGGACCCTGGACCCCGAGACCGGACCCTGGACCCTGTCGAACCCCGAACCCCGGAACCCCAAGAACTGCCGAACCCTAATGTGTGACCCCTTTCCTCGATACCCTATTTGATAACATAATAACAACTTGTTGCATATTTAATCATTCATCTCGCATGCATATCTATGGTTTGGGGGCCTTATGCCGATTCACCAAATAATTAAATATGGGGCCCATATGCGGGCAAATCTAGCCTTATATTGGCCTCATTTAAACATGTGTAGCGAACCGGTTCCATCTGTTGTCTTGCTAAACAACATTTAATTTGCGGGGTAATTAAATAACTTGAACAATATAATCAATTGTCGGGACCCCGGTTCCGCTTAATATTGCCCCATTGCACCGCACCTTTGCCATGTCATCCATCATGCATGCATCATGCCGATCTTCTGCCGTTGTATTAAATATTGCATCCGGTGTTTCTTCTAGTGTTTTGCTTCTTCGCGGATAAGGCCGTTGAGTTGATGTGAGCTTCGCCCCGATCTTGGTTGAACCTTCGACAATGTTTTCAAAGTAGCATCTCCCCTTTCTACCTATCTTACTTTTCTAGTATTTATTCCTTCCTTGATCTTTGCTATCTGTGTTGCGATGCTCTAGTTTCGTACCCGTGATATCCCTTGCAGCCATATATAGCCTTGGACACATCCTATTACCTGTTGTTTGGTAAATAGTTGGACCCGCGTGTCGTAATCGCTTGCTCAAGTGTTTTGCTTGTCGTCAAGTACCACCATTGCTGGAGAATTGCCGCATGTTGACGTTGGAGATGATCATGGTTTACTTATTGTCCACTTTAATTCCTGTTTAACAACTAAAATTGAATTAAGCAGAGGCATCGGTGGGTGATAGGTAAGATTTGGTTTCCGATCACCACTTGTGTCCCAGTGGACCCGAGTTCTTGACACTGTTAGAGATCGAGCGCTAACCACGGTGGGGAGATATGGGCCCCCATTGATAATTACGATTTCAAAGTATTGTCTTGGGGCCACAACTAGTTTGAGGTGTTTTACTATCCTGTACTTATGCCATGTTTATCGCTTTATTTACGTTTGTGCGAGGAGCACACCAGTCGCTTAGGAAGCGGAGTGATTCATGGTATCGACAGCCCCCGCTTGGGGCGTCAGATACCGCCACCTGCCGCAAACCCGAGTCCGTCTCGGAGACCGCCGACTCCTGAGGGTGTCGACTCGGTGGGGTGGCCCCGTGCTTGCTTTGGGTCCAGGAACGTCGTGACTTAGGCCCCACATACCGATGGGTGTATGTTAACCGATCCGCAAAAGGGTCAAGTGCTGTGGATACTTTGGTGCACCCTGCAGGTTAAATCTTTTCGAGAAGCCGTGTCCGCGGTTATGGACGACTTGGAGCACGAAGCTTGATCATAGACAACTATAACTAAAGTTTATTGTTTTCAATTGACTTGTTTCCGATATGATTAGTAATCGCCTTCACTACAACGGATTGGCTAAGTAAAAGTATCAACGATTGCGGGTTTTGGGTTATCTCATGCTAATTGAATCGACTAGTAAGTGATGCCACTATAACGGACTAACTAAAAGTGCCCATCGCTTACTTTATCGGGACGATTATCTAAACTCGACTAGTAAAGTGCCGCAACTATAATCGAATAAGTAAAGCGCCAACTGTGAGTTCCTCGGTTGACTTCCTCGTTTGGTCTCGAGGGGAACGCCAGATGGGTTTGTTTGATGATAGTACCAGTTGGTTCCGAATAGGGCTCACCCTCTCTCTCGATATCCGCCGATTGTATCGAGTCTCTATAGGTTGTTTAGTGCATCTTGTCACGCTTTCGATCCACCATACCTATGTAGACGAGGACCTCCATTCTAGCCTCGCTGTCTTGGCCTCGATCGACGCTCCTCTTTTTCCTTTGCCCTTTGTCGGCACCCCTTTTGTTTAAGCAGGTTTTGAGATCGACGCCGTTAGCGTGGTTACCCTTCCGCTTGGCTCAGGTGGTTATGGACGCCATTGGTTATTCTTCGTGGCTCTTAGACCCATTTGCATCTTGTCCGTAGTCGGACGCCCCATCGCTTTTCAAGGTGATTTGGATCTTTGTACCGATATTTGTATTCTTGACTCTTTGAGTCATTGTTGTATATATATGCTCGTGGGTCCCATCGAGGACTGTTGTGTAATGTTATTACTTTGCTTTCCACCCGCACGAAAGTGCCTGGTGGGCACCTTCGAATCGTTTCTATGCGAGTTTGGCGAGTTTTGCTAAAACTTGCATAGGGCCGATTCTGAGGGTGTTACATAATTCCTCCCTATAACTTGTTGCTTTGGTGGGATTTGAGAGTGAAGGATTTGAGCACCCTTGGTGTTCTTGCTTTGCATTCTTGCATAAGTGTTGAGCTCTCCATTACGATTTGTTCGAGTGAGAGACCGTGAGCTTGTTACTCTTGGAGGGTGACCTCCTAGTTGGCTTGGCAGTTGGTACTGCGGTGTCCTCTTCGTGGAAGATTGTGAAGAATCACGGGCTTCTCCTTCGTGGAGCTTGTGAAGTGGTTGTGGAGCTTGCCATCTCCGGAGTGGAGGAAAATCTAGCCACAAGGAAAGGGCCTATTCCTTCGTGGGATAGACTCGGAGAAGAAGATGAGCCTTTGTGGCGTGTGATGAATCCTTCGTGGAACCTCACACCTCTCCAACGTGACGTAGCCCCTTTCCCAAAGGTGGTGAACACGGTAATACATCTTCGTATCCGCGTGCCTCGGTTATCTCTATATCCGAGCTTACTTTCCTTGTGATAGCCATCGAGCTTGAAGTACTTATATCTTGCTTATCACTTGTGGTATATTTATCTTGTGATATCTTGCTTAGCTTAATTTGTTGTTTGTGCACTTAGTTGAGCCTAGTGTATTTAGTTTTTGTGCTTGTAAAATAAACGTTAGTTTAATTTCGCATTCTATTAAGCTAAAACCGTAATAGTTTTGAAATTGCCTATTCACCCCGCCCCCCTCTAGGCGACATCTCTATCCTTTCAATTGGTATCAGAGCAAGGTCTCTTCTTGTTTAGGCTTCACCGCCTAGAGTGTAAAGATGTCGGCTAGTAGTATAGTGCACAATGACACAATTATCTTTGATGGCACAAATTATACTTTGTGGAGAAATTGCTTGCTTTATAATCTCCGGACCTTGTGTCAAAATATTGAGAGATTTCTAGATGTAGGTTTTTCTCCTCCGATGGATCCTCAAAATCTATCTTTAGCGGATGAGAAAAATTTACATCTCGAAGCTCAAGTATCTAATGATATTATTTTCTCTTTGAGACCCACAGTTAATTTGTTCCATTTCTAATATTGTCGGTGGTTTCTCCGAGGAGATCTCTTTTACTTAACATCATGAAGAGCTCCAAGTTGCTTCCACCTCCGGCCGTGATGATTTCTCATCCTCATCCACTTCACCAACGTGTGGCAAGACACAAGGTAAATATATGGTGAGTCGTGTTGGGAATTGCAATGTTGATATTGTGCTCGCTAATGATGATCCTTCATTTATATCCCATTGCAATGTTTCTTCTTTGGACTTAAGAACTTCTTGCAACAATAATGTTATATCCCCTTTTGTTGCTAGTCCTTGTATATCATCTAGAAATTATTTGAGTATTGGTGTAGATGATATGCTTGATTTGCCTTGTTCCCATGAACAAAATGCTTCTATTTCTTCTAGTTGTTTATCTAACAATGTAGAGGAAATCAAACGTTCTATGGAGCAAGACATGATCATGAATGAAGATTCAATAATATCCTCATCTTCATCCTCCCGTGCTCACATGTGCCTTATGGCAAGAGGACCAAATGACGAGGTTTGATCTCGTCAATGTCCATTGTTATGGACTTGGGTTTTGGAGAACATGGGGATGTTGGAGATCGTGGAACGGTTAGCAAACAAGCAATACGGGACACGAGGTTTACCCAGGTTCAGGCCCTCGGAGGGAAAAACCTACTCCTGCTTGTCTGCTCTTGATTACGGCGGAACCGGTGATTACAGGGGTGCGCAGATGCAATCTGGCGTGGAGGTGTGTATGCGAAAGTATGAGAGAGAGAGAGATCTAGGTCGTGCCCTCCTGGCCTATATATAGACTTAGGCAGGTCCCAGGCACAGATCTAGTCGGTTACAGGTTCTTGGGTTTACCCCTTTGAATTTCCTATCTACTCTAATCTTGCTCTTCAAGGATCCGAAAGCGTCATGGGCCTTGGCCACCCGAAAATCTTCATGGGCCGGCGTATATTTGCCGTGGGCCTTCCTTGGGCTGGACCAGGTATGCTGATATCGTGTACCCGCAGGGTATAACCATGTCAGTAGCCCCCCGAGTGTTTAATCGAATCATAGATTCGGCTGAGGACTCTTCAATCCTTTGGGTGCAACTCTGTCTTTCAAGAGAATGTGTAGGGATTGTTGATGCGTGTGCCTGACTCTCCCGATGGATCAGGGTCAGTTAACTGTCTTAGGACAAAACAACACGATCTTCTTCAGGTTCGAGGCCCTCAACTCGAACCCGGAACATATGCTGGCGTAATTCGACTCAGGCCGCGGAGGACTTACAGGAGTGGAATTCCAGTGAATTTAATTGATGTAGCCAACGCGTTCGTCGGGATTTCTCATCGCGCCTGTTGGCACGGGTTTATACTAGCAGAGCGCAGTCATGTGCGTTACTAGGCCATCAGATGATATCTGTAGGTCTTTATCTTTGCGTCGCATACGTGATCTGAATTTTATCATCGGAGGTGTTTCGGTAGCCAAGGAGAATGCTACTCACTTAGCATTTAATTGGGGCGAGTTGCGAAAAGTTTTTATGCGTCGATCCAAGGATCGCATGAAATTTATATGGTGCGCGGCCAGCGCTCCCTATGGGAGTAGCCCCCGAGTGTCTGTTCGAGTCGTAGACTCGAGCAGAGACTTTAATTCGGCCGTTATTCAGTGTCAGGTCCTTAGGACACAAAATTTTTTGGATGCTTAAATCCATCCTCCCTATGGGAGTAGCCCCCGAGTCCGTAGTGGAGTCGTAGACTCAACATGGGACTCGAAGAAACAGTTCAGTGTTGTATCGTGTTGGTCATTTTTCGGGTGCGCGGCCAGCGCTCCTGATAGGAGTAGACCCGAGTAATTAGTCGAATCGTAGATTCGAGTGAGTACTCTTAGCTTTAAAGCCGAAAAAATTGTGACTGTTGCTAGTATAGCTTTTGATGATGTCAGTGCTGACGATTGATGACCTCAAGCGTCTGCTGCGCCAGAGATGACTTGAGTGGACGAACATGGGTCCCACTTTCTAACCTTGAATTGACCGGTCACGCGCGGCGTGTATATAATTACGGCGTCGCCTCGATTTCCGCGCGTAGTGGACGGCGTGTTAGCGACGGTTCGTTGCGATGCTGACACGTGTATGGCTAGATCCTGCCGTTGGCGTTAGGTCTTCTCGATGGATGGTTGTCGTGCATCGTCTTCGTCTTTATAATCATTGGGGGAAAACATTAGTCTGATTTTACCGCAGCCATTCTTGTTCCACTGCTCCCTTGCTCTCTGAGAGTTCTTGCTGCACGCTGGAATATCCTCGGACATTTCCTTCTTCCATCCTACGTCCTCGCCGCCGGCGCCGCCGTAGCGCAATGGGAAAACCAAGGAAGACCTCTTCTGCAGTTGGTACCAGCGCTGCTGGAGGGAAGAAGAGTGTTGCCTCTACCCGTGTCACCGATGGTGGCTGGCGGCGATCGGAGACGCGGGTGAGTGATCTCTACAAGCTTCGTGAGCGGGGCTTGACCCCGCAGGATAGGGAGGCCGTAAAACTCCCAGGCAACGAGGTAATCCCCCGTCCCCCCGCTGGGTTTCGGGTTATGTTCCTCGCCTACGTTATTCGCGGTTTCTCCTTCCCAGTCCATGACTTCCTTCGTGGACTGCTTTTTCTTTACGGTGTCCAATTGCATCATCTTTCCCCCAATTCTCTTCTTCACATTGCTTGTTTTATCACTTTCTGCGAGTGCTGGCTCGGTATCGAGACGCGCTTTGGCCTCTTTCGGAAACTCTATTCCGTGAAGAGGCAATCTGGTTCGGATGGTGTTTATCCCATTAGGGGTTGCATCATCTCCCTCAAACCCAATCTACTTTTATTTTCTTTTTCCATGTCCGAATCTGTCCAATACTGGCGGAGGCGATGGTTTTATATCCGCGACTCCATAGTGACTGGGCAGGATTTTGGTCTTGCTCCTTTCGACCCCTCCCAAAATATCGAGCCGAAGAGGTCCTGGAAAAACCAGATCTTGGATGGAGAGGTAGCGGAGATAGAGGCTCTCTATCGTCGAGTGGAGGATCTCCAGTTGATTCCGGAGAAAGAAGTGAACGGTGTGGATATCATCCGCACTTTTCTTGAGCGTCGGGTGCACCCGATGTTCCTTTATGCTGGCCGCCGTGATCCGACTAGGGTTTCGGCTGAGAAATTCTCCCAGGGAGATCTTGACAGGGCCCTTCGTTCGCTGCTGAAGTTCAAGGATGGAGAGGATATCCCGGGGAAGTCGCTGACTTCTCTGTTTTCTGCTTCGCTTCCTGTTCCATAGGTGTAGATCCGTGCGCGTAGCGCTATTTTCGACTGCATTGTATTTGCACTTGTTTGCTAACAAATTTTCTTCTCGTGTGCAGGGCTTCAAAGTGCCAGGCATGTCGCCTCCATTACCCGAAGTATTTCCGGATGCTCCAGATAATGAGTTGGTGGACTCCATGTCCGAGCTGCCATCAGCGCGATCTCTGGCTGAAGAGGCCAACGAGTCGAGTGAGGGCCACACTCGCAAGCGGACACGGAGCTCCGGCGAGTCTTCGGATGCCTCGACTCCTCCGACTCCTAGGAATCCGCTGTGTCTTGAACGTCACAGTGATGGTCATGGAGGCTCTTCCTCTCCGATTCATGTTGTTCCCTTGCGGGCTGTGGCACCGCACCCGCCGGCGAAGCGGAAGAAGGAAGAAAAGAAGGAAGAGAAGAAAGAGGAGAAGAAAGTCCGGAGGACCCCTCCTGTCTTCAACCTGAGCGAGCTTGACTCGTAAATTTCTTTAGGCCTGCACTGCTTTTCCTTGCCTGTTTACTTTGTACTTGTGCTAATTTGTCCTTGTGCAGCCACTCCTCCAACGACTCCTCCAGTGATGGTGCTCGAGAGATGATGGGGGAGTCGAAAATCGCGTTTCCTCCTCCTTACACGGTGGCTACCTCTGAAGGCGCTGCTCCAGACCCTTCTTTGCAGGAGGTTCAGGTGGTTGCGCCTCAGAAGGCTGCAAGTGGACCTTCGGAGTCGCCATTGGATCATGTGAGTAGTTCTGCTTCCTGCCACTGGGGAAGCCCCCGAGCATCTGTAAAGGAGTTTTGTTGTTTGTTCTTCCTTCGGGTCTCGGGGGAGCCCCCGAGCGTTTTCGTGTGTGTGTGTTGCTTCTGCCCTTTCTTTTGGGTGTAGCCCCCGAGTCCTTCTCTTGACTAGTAGGTCTTTTTTAATGCAGCCTTTTGTGTAGGATGCCAAACGACTGGTGCAGCAGCACCTGGCACTGGAGGCCAGCCTCAAACAGCTTAATGGTACTTTTATGCCTTGATGTTTGCTTCTTTTTGTATTCTTGTCCTGTTATCCAACGTTTGTATTATTTGAATGCAGAGGAGCACAACACCTCCCTTCGTGAGATTGATGCTCTCAAAAAGAGCCTCGGTCAAGCGGAGAAGAAGGCTGAGGTCTCCGTTGGTGCGAAGGAGTGCCTCGAGCTGGAGCTGGCCACTGCGGTCGAGGCTAAGGAGCGCCTGCAGCGGGAGGCCACGGACCGCGAGGAGCGGCTTGCCATCGCCATGGCTTCGCGCGAGAGAGAGGTGGCCGGCAAGCTTATGGCGGCTGCCAAGGCTGTTTCGGGTGAGTATCTTTGCCGTCCTCTTTTGATTTCTTTGTCTTTATTTTGCGGTGTTGTCGTTCATTCTTCTTCCTTATTGTTTTAGATGCCGCAGGCATCAAATTTGATTGCGGTGCTCTGGAGCACGGGAGTGCTCTGGATAATGCTGCTGCGGCGGTTGAAGATCGCTGCGACACCGTCGTCAACTCGCTTGCCAAGGCCAAGGAGGTACTTGGGCGCTTCTACAAGGAGCTTATCCCCAAGGGTGCGGCCCTTGATGATGTTGATGCTCTGGCGGAGGTGCTGTCAGCCGAAGCACCTGCGGCTTACAAGCGCAAGCAGAAGGGCATCGATGCATCCGTCGGGATGGCAATGGCCTTGGCGGCTGGGGCGGAGCTGGACCTTCCCCAGGTCACTTCCCGGATGCCGACGACTGCTGATGGATCCGAGGTAGCCTTCGCTACCTATTCTGCTCACTGTAAGCGTTATGGGCCGAAGCTGATTGATCTGCTGGCCAAGTACGCGCTACGGCAGCAGGGGAAGCCAAGGCGAGGCAATCCGGCTCTGAGGCTACTCAGGGTGCCGCGTCTTAGGCGCTGTAGCTGTAGGATAGTTGTAGTCTCTTTTGTTGTAATTATTTTGATGAACAAATCCTTGTGCCACGTAGTGGCTTTTGATGCACTTAATGAATTTGTTGAGTTATGTGCTCCCTCGTCTGTGTGTTCATGTCTTTGCCTTTCTGTTGATCTAGGGTCCTTCGGGTGCTGATCCCGTTGACACCTCGCCTGCAGCGCAGTTGCGGCCATCCTTGGATGATTCATCGCAGCTTGCGTTTCTTCGAGACCGTGTCCGTAGTCTCGAGAAAGAGTTGCTTGGGGTGTGTGGCCATTCCGACGTTTGAAAGTCCAAGGCGGATCGCGGTGCTGCTAGAGAGGAGTACTTGATGGCAGAATTGCTTTGATTATCCGAGCAGCTTCAGTGTAAGTTTTTCGAGTTGTTGCCCATTTCTTCGGATGCGCCTGCTGGCATTGCATCTTACTTTTGTGCAAGTATTGCAGGTGCTAACCTTGCTCCAAGGGAGGAGAAGGAGCGTGTTGCTGTTCGGTTCCATTGCTTGACTCAACAGGACATGGAAGCCGGCGGGTTCTTCTGGATGGATCGTGACCGTGCCATGGTCCTTGCGACGTTGCAGGATCGCGTTCACCAAGTATCGCGGGTGCTTCGTCAGGTGCAGACTTCACTTGCGTCGGTTCTGCATGTGATGTTTCCGCTGGATGCTACACCTTCAACCCTCTCTAGTCTTCTGTCGAAGTTTCGGAACGTGCATCATGTCAAGGAATTGGTGCGGCAGCAGCTCGTCGCAGGGGTGAAGGTTGCGCTGTCCCTTGTTAGGTTGCATTATCCTGATGTGGATTTCTCCGCTGTGGCGGCTGGGCCGCCACTTCGGCCGGATGGTGGTGTGTGGGATATGCGTCCGCATTATGCTGCTGTAAGGCAGTATGCCGAAGAGATCGTGGATCTGTTTGAGCAGCGTGCTCAGGTTATTCTTCAGAGTAGGTAGTACCTGTAAAAGAGATAGATGTAAAATTTGTATATATTTGACTGGGCGAGTTTTGCCCGTTGTTATAAAGGTTTGGTTGTTTGAGCACGTAGTGCTTTGTTCGCATACGTGTCCTTTTCGTTAGCCTGACGTGGTCAGCTACTCAGGTGTACATGTTTTATCCTCAGTCGATGAAATCGTGAGGTGGGGGGAGCCCCCGAGTGCGTTTGTAGCATGGAGTAAAAGTGCGAATAGAAAACAAAATTTTGGGGCGAGACACTTAGCTTTATTTATATCGTAATGGAGGAGGTACATTGTTCGGCTGAGTAGCCTTGGCTGAAAGCCTTATTGAAAGTAAAAGGGGGTAGGTTGCTACAGGTAGAATCGTCGTAGGTGCGAGATGTTCCATGGGTTGGAGTATGCGACTCCAGACTCCACGTGCTTGAGGCGATAGGCGCCACCTGGGATGACTTCGCTGATGACATAGGGTCCTTCCCATGGTGACTCGAATTTAGTCGGTCGTTTTTGCTTGAGTCGCAAGACGAGGTCTCCTTCGACGAAGGACCTTGGGCGCATCCGTCGGCTGTGGTAGTTGCGGAGACTCTGCTGGTACACCGCTGATCGAGCTGCTGCTATATCCGTTTGCCGAGTGTGTCGACGCATCTTCGAGTGCAGCGTGGATTCGGCATTGTAAGCGACGACTGTGGAGCTGGTGGCGTATCCGGTAGCACGGCCTCGACTCGGCACCATGAAGAACGGTGTAACCGGTGGAGCTGTTTGGCGAGTCCGTAAGCTCCATAGACAGACGGTAGCTCTTCGCCCGCTTTGTGTTCGAGTGAGCTCATGAGGCGCTTCTTGATACCGGCGCCGATTAGGCCGTTGGCCTTTTCCACTTGCCCGTTTGTTTGCGGGTGTGCCACTGAGGCATACGTGATATTGATCCCGAGGCCTTCGCAGAAGTCCTGGAATTCTTCGGAGATGAAGTTCGATCCGTTGTCGGTGATGATGCTGTGCGGTACGCCGAACCTGTAGACAATGGATTCGAAGAATTTGACGACGGTTTTGCCCTTCTGGTTGGTGACTGGCATGGCCTCGATCCACTTGGTGAATTTGTCGACTGCGACCAGGAGGAAGACGTGTCCCCCTTTCGAGGACTTTGGCAGTTTGCCGATCATGTCGAGGCCCCATTGGGCAAAAGGCCAAGCTATGGGTATGGGTCGAAGTTCGGACCCAGGTGCGTGCGGTTTGTCGGCGAACCGTTGGCACCCATTGCATCTTCGGACGATGTCCTTCGCGTCGCTCATGGCCGTTGGCCAATAGAATCCTGCTCGCAGAGCTTTGGCGACAAGGGAGCGGCTACCTGCGTGGTGGCCGCAGATGCCCTCATGGATGTCTTGGAGTATGGCCTTGCCGCCAATGGTGACGCACCGTAGCACACCCGTATCTGCGTTTGTACAGCCCCTTGATGATGGTGAAGGCTTTTGACCGAGATATGCGCCGCATCTATCTGCCGCTGTGCAATTCTCCGCTTATCGAGAACCGGAGGTATGGACGTGTCCAAGTTTCTTCGACCGCCATGACCTGCATCAGTTGACCATGGCAACTTCGGTATCCAACTTTCGGGTCCTTCATGACCTTCGGTAGCGTAGCCCCGAGTGTTCTCGCTTCTTCGGTGATCCCTTGGGAATTTCCGCTGACGGATGGCACGCAGATCTGTTCGAGGAACACACCGTGGTACCTTCGCACAAGTGGAGCCGATGTTGGCGAGTCTATCGGCCTCCTCGTTGCTCTCTCTTCCAACGTCTTTGGGTTCGCAGCCAAATTCTCCTCCGAGTGCGTTGTATAGGCGCGATGCGATCATGTTTTCGGCGTGGCCACACTCATTCATCATCTGGCATGCGACAAGGTTGGAGTCACCGTAGATGACCAGCGCGTTGCGCCGCATATTTTGCCATCTTCATGCCATGGATGAGGGCTTCAGATTCGCCGTTGTTGGAGGCTCAATTTCATCCAAGAACGATTTCATCTTGTCACCTTGGGAGGTCAAGATGACTCCCGCCTCGGCCGCGCTTGGAGCCGTCGAAATGCATTGTCCAGGACTGCGACATATCTGGGTGTCAGGCAGCTGTAGCTCCATCCAGTGTACCAGGAAGTCCGGAAGGACTTGAGATTTGATTGTGTGTCGCTTCTTGTAGACGATGTCCAAGGGTGATAGTTCGATGCCTCACAGGGCCACCTGTCCTTTGGCCTCGGGGTTATTCAGGATGTTGTTCAGGGGTGCCTCGTTGACGACCATCACCTGATGCTCCTGGAAGTAGTGGCTCAGCCGTCGAGCCATCATGAACACGCCGTAGGCTAGCTTCTGGTAGTGCGGGTACCGCTGTTTTGTTGGAGTGAGTACCTCGCTGAGGTAGTAAATTGGGCGCTGGACCCCGTGGGTCTTGCCTTCTTCGGGTCGTTCGACCACGAGTACGGTGCTGACCACCTGGTGTGTGGCTGCTATGTACAGCAGCAGGGGCTCGCGCTCCTTTGGCGTGACCAAAACGGGCAAGGTGGAGAGGAGCCGCTTGAGACTTTCGAATGCGTCGTTGGCTTCTGGTGTCCATTCGAACTTGTCTGCCTTGCGCAGCAGCTGGTATAATGTAGGGCCTTCTCGCCCATGCGGCTGATGAACCTGCTTAGTGTCGCTACTCTCCCTGCGAGATGTTGAACGCCCTTGAGGTTTTTCGGCTTCTCCATTGTCATGATGGCTTTGATTTTCTTCGGGTTCGCCTCGATCCCTCGTTTAGAGATTGAGTACCCGAGCAGCTGACCCGAGGGGACGTCGAAGGCGCACTTTTCTGGATTGATCTTGATCCTGTAGCGATCAAGGTTGTCGAACGTCTCGCGGAGATCGTCGATAAGTGTCTTTGCCTCCTTGGTTTTTATTACTATGTCGTCGACATAGACTTGGACATTGCGACCGATCTGGTCCTTGAGGCAGGCCTGCATGCATCGCTGGTACGTGGCACCCGCATTCTTTAGCCCGAAGGGCATTGTGTTGTAGCAGTATACTCCGAACGGTGTGATGAACGTCGTTTTCTCTTGATCCTCGACCTTGAGTCGAATCTGGTTATAGCCTGAGTAGGCGTCGAGGAAGGAGAGTTTCTCACAACCTGCAGTCGAATCGATGATCTGGTCGATCCGAGGAAGAGGGAAGTGGTACTTTGGGCAGTGTTTGTTTAGTGACGTGAAGTCTACACACATCTGCAGGATGTCCGTGTCCTTCTTCGGGACCATCACCGTGTTTGCCCCTCACTCGCTTTCCTTTATTTCCCGGATGAAGTCTGCTGCGAGTAATCTGTTGATTTCCTTGCCGATAGCTTCGGCTCGTGGCTCCGACAGTCTTCGGATGGACTGCTTGACTGGCTTGGTGTCTGGAAAGACATTGAGTGCGTGCTCGGCGAATTCCCTGGGAACTCCTGGCATGTCCGCAGGACACCAGGCGAAGATTTCCCAGCGCTCACGGAGGAATTCGACGAGCGCGCCTTCCTATGCGGTGCTGAGGTCATTGGCGATGAGGGCCGTCTTGGAGGCATCCGTCGGATGGACCTGTACTTTCTTGGTGTTGACGGTGGAGTCGAAGGACATGTCGGGTGCGTTTTTCCTTGTGACTGGGGGTAGCCCAGTGTCCGTCTTGCATGCCGAGAGACTGGGAGATTTTGTTGAAATCCCTGTCGCATTGGTCCGATCGGGTGAAGCTCCCGTGGACTGTGATGACGCCCCTTGGTCCTAGCATCTTAAGTAGTAGGTATGCGTAGTGGGACGCCAGAATCTTGCGAATGCTACACGCCCAGGATGGCGTGGTATTGACGCCACCCACCACTTCAATTCTAGGCGCCGCCGAAAGTTGTCCGGCTTCAAGATGACGCCGAGCCCTATTTTGCCAAGGGGAATATGCCCTTCCTCGACAATGCCATGGAACGTTGTGTCCGATTGCTCCAGGTGCATTGCGGGATCTGCATAGCCGCTAGAGTGCTTGCGACATTAGGTTGATGCTTGCCGCCGTCCATGAAGACGCGACTCATCTCGAAGCCTCCGATCTGCGCCCGGCACTGTGGCAGCATGACCGGGCGAGGATCCGCAAGGGTGATCCGCCGAGTGAATGTGATGCAGGACTCCGATCCGCCGAGGTACTCGAGGATTGCAGCGGAGTTGCCACGGCCAAGTTGATTTGTCGGGTGATTTTCTTACGCACTGCTGTTTGTGGGCGTCCTTCGGATCATATTTAGTGCTCCTTTGGTGGCGGGTATGCGACTCGTGTTGTTTTGGGCTGTGCGATGGTTGATTTGGGCCTCCAATAGGCGCGTGGAGGAGCTCGTGTGCTATTTCACTGGCCCAGTGCGCTCAACGCAGAATTGGAGCTTGTAGCCTCATCTGCACCATGCCTTCGCTGAGTTTCTGGAACTCGCGGCAGTCTTTGAACATGTGGTTGGCTTTCTTTTTGCCATACTGTTTTTCGATGTAGAAGTGGATGGTGCATGGACCCGAAAGTTTGTCGAATGCTGAGGGTCCATTGTCGCGGTCGCGGCATTGCCACGACTGCGTTGGTCGTCTGTTGTCGCGGAAGTTTCCGCTGCGGTATCCTCCGCTGTTGCGGCTGTTGTCGTTACGGCGGTCGGCGTAGCCGGCCGCGACCATGTCGGGTCCGTCGCGGTCCTCGTAGACGCGCGATCTCCTCTTGCTGCGGCGTTCGCGTCTTCGGTCGTAGTCGTCCTTCTTCATGATCATTCGCTGGATGCAATCTTCGCCCCGCCCAATCATGTTGGCGATTTCCATGAGGTGGTCGAGTGTCTTGGGCTTTACATGCCCAAGTTCCTCCTTGAAGTCTGGGCGCTGACGCCGGCTCAAGCGTCGATGGCCCTCTTGGAGATGTGTCTGCGGAGTTCTTGGTTGTAGACCAGCGTAGTATATCTGAGCAAATAGATTCACCCGTTCTCGAGTGCGGTTCACAACTCTTCGATTGAGGGCCTCTTCTGGTGCCTTTGAAATTTCGGATGAAGGTATGGCGAGCTCCTCCCAGCTTCGGATGGATCCCGATGATAGGCTGTTGCTAAGCGGACCATACCGTCACCGCAATCAAGGCATTGCATGGCGGTTTCTTTGTTGCCTACGTGAAGCTTGACGGATGATGATGGTCACCGAGCGGGACTTTGGATCTTGCGTGCCGTTGAACTTCGGAGTATCCGAAGGAAGCTTGAAGTTGTGTGGCATCTGTGTTCGCCGAACGGATCTGCTGAAGCATCGAGCTCCGCAGAGTTCTCCTTTGTCTTCATCCATCTCAGATTCGGACGAGCATGCACGTTTAGCGCGTGCTTTGTCGATCTTGCGTTGTGTAAGCTTGTCTCTGGCATCGTAGTCGCGTTTATGGCGGTGCGAGCTCTTCTTCCTTCGAGGAAGATCGTGCTCCTCTTCCTCTTCGGATGAGGGGGTGGGGCTCCGGTCACGCCTGGCCGGAGCTTTCTTCTTCGGCTCCGCAGGAGCGTCTTCGTGGAGCGCAGCTCCGATTAGTCCTAGTCCGGTAAGTGCGGACCTATGCATGGCCCTTTTCGGGTCCCCCTCCGGAGGTGGGTGAGCCGCTAGATACGCAGTGGCTGCCATGATCGCAGCTTGTGGCGTCTTCGGGATGATGTTGCCGTCGGCATCCATATCCATGAACGATGTGTGTAGAGTGCGGGTCACGTCGCGCCGCTCCTTGGGATCCATGTTTTCCACCCGTGAGCGGTGCTTGTTTCCCTGGTTTCCGTTTGTGCTAGAGCCGGGTGCGATGGCGGAGAGCGCAGCTCGTCGCGCGCTGGACTCGGAGGCTGCTTGCTTGCGTTTGTCGAGCGTCTCCTGCATCTTGACTTGTTTCTTGTGCTCCTCGATGAGGAGGTAGTGGTATGCCATCAGCAGGTCACGTGAGGCGTCTGCAGGTAAGACGATGTCGCCTGCGACGGCACGGCGAGCCTGGACCCATCCTTCTTTGCTAAGTTGGATGATGTGGCCGTTTCTTTCCCTGTTGGGTGGGGGGGACTGGCTTCTTCTGTTTTCGCCATTTTCGCCGTTTCGATTGGGCGGCGGGTTAGGCGTTTCCTCGTCGTTTTGGATGATCATGCGCCTAGATGGCGCTTGCAGACGGGTTGTTGCCGCAGCTTTGATCTGAACCGTAGGTCCCTTCATCCAAGGTGGATCGCCAGATCGGAGTTGCAGCTGCTGCCGTAGAACTCATCTGTCGATGGTGACGTGTAGCACGGTGTGGAGCCCACGGCGGGCCCGATTGATTGACGGGCACCCGCCAGGGAGGCGGAGGGTGCCGGTTGTCCCACCGAAGCGAAGCTCGAACAAAATTTCGAGTCCGCCACGGGCTCGAAATCCTTCATGGTGGCGAGTGGGCGGTGAAGTCGAAAGTGCCGAAGAGGAGGTGATTCTCCGTCGCGGAGTTGTAGATCGATCGGTCGGAACCGTCACGACGACATCAAGAACCCCAATTCCCACAGACGGCGCCAATTGACGAGGTTTAATCTCGTCAATGCCCATTGTTATGGACTTGGGTTTTGGAGAAGATGGGGATGCTGGAGATCGTGGCACGGTTAACAAAAAAGCAACCAGGGGAAACGAGATTTACCCAGGTTCAGGCCCCCGGAGGGAAAACCCTACTCCTGCTTGTCTACTCTTGATTACGGCGGAACCGAAGGTTACAGGGTGCGCAGATTCGATCTGGCGTGGATGCGTGTGCGAAAGTATGAGTTGAGAGATCTAGGGCGTGCCCTCCTAGCCTTTATATAGACTTAGGCAGGTCCCGGGCATAGTCCTAGTCGGTTACAAGTTCTAGGGTTTTACCCCTTTAAATTTCCTATCTCCTCTAGTCTTGTTCTCCAAGGATCCCAAGACGTCATGGGCCTTGGCCACCCGAAAATCTTCATGGGCCAGCGCATGTCTGTTGTGGGCATTCCTTGGGCTGGACCAGGTATGCTGAAGTCACGTACCCGTAGGGTATGACCATGTCACTTGGTGTCAGGAAAGACGTTTAGTGCGTGCTCGGCGAATTCCCTAGGAACTCCTGGCATGTCCGCAGGACAACAGGCGAAGATTTCCCAGCGTTCACGGAGGAATTCGACGAGCACGCTTTCCTATGCGGGGCCGACATCGTTAGCAATCAGCGCCGTCTTGGAGGCATCCGTCGGGTGGACATGCACCTTCTGTGTGTTGACAGTGGAGTCAAAAGACATATCAGGTGCATTTTGTCGTGCGACTGGGGGTGCCCAATTGTCCATCACCTCGCGGAGCCTTACGAGCTCCTCCTGCATGCCGAATGACTGGGAGATTCTGTTGAAGTCCCTGTCGTAGTGGTCCGATCGGGTGAAGCTCCCGTGGACCATGATGACGCCCGGTCCCGCATCTTGAGTAGCAGTACGTAGTGGTGCAGCCAAGAACCTTGTGAATGCTACGCCCGAGGATGGCGTGGTATTGTGATGGCGATCCACCACTTCAATTCGAAGCCGCCGGAAGTTGTCCGGCTTGTCAAGATGACGTCGAGCCATATTTTCCGGGGAATATGCCCTTCTGGGACGATGTCGGAACGTTGTGTCGATCGTTCTAGGTCGCACCGGGATCCGCATTGTTGCTAGAGTACTTGCGAACATCAGTTGATGCCGCCCCACCGTCCATGAAGACGCGGCTCATCTCGAAACCTCCGACTGCGCCTCGGCACTGTGGCAGCATGACTGGCGAGGATCCGCAAGGGTGATCCGAACGGCTGAACGTGATGCAGGGCTCCGATCCGCTGAGGTATTCAGGGATGGCGGGTGGAGTTGTCACAGCCAGGTTGATCTGACGGGTGATTTTCTTCTGCACCCTATTGGTCGGGCGCCCCTTCTGGATCATCAGTGCTCCTTTCGGCGGGGGATACCTGTGTCCAGCGTTGTTCTGTGCTGGTGCGACTGGTTAGTTCGGGCCTCCTACAGGTGGCGGTGGAGGAGCTCCATGCGTTATCTCTCCTGGTGCGGGTGCGTTCCCAAATCCAGGGGGTGGAGCTTGCTGCCTCATCTGAACCATGTTTTCGCTGAGATTTTGGAACTCGCGGCAGTCCTTGAGCATGTGGCTTGCCTTCTTCTTACCATCCTGCTTGTCGATGTAGAAGTGGATGGTGCATGGACCACAGTTTTCAGATGTCGAGGGTCCGTAAATCGCGGGTGCTGCCACGATCGCATTGGGCGCCCTCCATCGCGAAGTTTCCGCGGTATCCGCCATTGTTATTGGCGTCGTTGCGGCGATCGGCGTAGCCGGCCGCGACCATGTCAGGTCCATCGCGGTCGTCGTAGACGCGCGGTCTCCTTTTGTTACGGCGCTCCCGTCGTCGGCCGTAATCGTCCTATTCCTCTGATTGTGCCCGGTGGACGGAATCTTCGCCGTCGACCCACCTGTTGGCGATGTCCATGAGGTGGTCGAGTGTCTTGGGCTTGACGTGTCCAAGTTCTTCATTGAAGTCCTGGCGCTTGACGTCGTCCTTGAAGGCGTTGATGGCCCTTTCTTCAGAGATGTGCGCCACGGAGTTCTTGGTGTTGGACCAACGCAGTATATACGAGTGAATGGATTCGCCCGTTCGTTGAGTACAGGCTCGCAACTCCTCGATCGAGGCGGGCCTCTTGCTGGTCCCTCTGAAGTTTCGGATGAAACTGTAAGCCAGCTCCTCCCAGCTTCGGATGGATCCTGAAGATAGGCTGCTAAGCCAGATCCGGGCTACCGCCACCGCATGAAGGCATTGCATGGCGGTTTCCTTGTTTCCACCGTGCACTTGACGGATGATGTGGTCGCTGAGCCATGCCTTGGGGTCCTGTGTGCCGAACTGAGTATCCGGAAGCTTGAAATTTCGCGGCATCCGTGTCGGTCGGACAGATCTGCTGAAGCACCGGGCTCCGCAGAGTTCTCCTTCGTCTTCGTCCATCTCGGATTCAGACGAGCATGCGCGCTTGGCCCGCGCTTTGTCGATTTTGCGTTGTGTTAGCACGTCTCTGGCGTCGTAATCACGGCTGCGATGACGCGAGCTCTTGTGCCTTCGAGGAAGGTCATGGTCCTCTTCTTCGGATGAAGGAGTGGGGCTGCGGTCGAACCTGACCATAGCTTTCTTTTTTGGCTCTGTAGGAGCTTCTTGATGGAGCGCCGCTCTGACGAGTCCGAGTCCGGTGAGTGCGGACTTGTGCATGGCTCTTTTCGGGTCCCCCTCCAGAGGTGGGTGGGACGCGAGGTATACGGTGGCTGCCATGATCGCAGCTTGCGGCATCTTCGGGATGCTGTTGCCGTCGGCATCCATCTCCATGAAGGATGCGTGGAGGGTTCGGGTCACCTCACGACGCCCCTTGGGGTCTATGTTCTCCGACCGGGAGCGATGCTTGTTGCCGTGGTTGCCATTCGAGCTGGAGCCGATGCCCATGGCGGAGAGCGCAGCTCGTCGCGCGCTGGACTCCGAGGCTGCTTGCTTGCGTTTGTCAAGCACCTCTTGCATCTTAACCTGCTTCTTGTGCTCTTCGACCAGGAGCAAATGGTATGCCATCAGCAGGTCCCGTGAGGCGTCTGCAGGCAGGATCGTGCTGCCCGCCATGGCGGCGCGTGCCTGGGCCCATCCTTCTTTTCTAAGGCGGATGACATGGCCGGTGTTATCCCCTTTGGGTGAGGGGGACTGGCTTCTTCTATTCCCGCCGTTTCGGTCCTGCGGGTTAGGTGGCGGGTTGGGCGGCGGGTTGGGCATTTGCTGATCCACGTCGCCCTGGATGACTACGACGCATTGGTAGCGCTCGTAGATTGGTCCGCTGCTGCCGCAGATTTCGGATCCGGAACCGTAGGTCCCTTCATCCGATGGCGGATCGCATAGATCGGAGTTGCAACTGCTGCTGTCGTAGGACTCATCTGTTGATGATGATGTGTGTAGCACAGGGTGTGGGGCCCACGAAGCAGGCCTGATTGATGGTAGGGGCTTCCGCTCTGGGAGGCGGAGGGTGCCGGTTTGCCCCACCTGGAAGCAGAAGCTCCCGAACAGGATCTCGAGTCCGTCGCCTACGGGCTCGAAGTCCTTCATGGTGGCCGGTGAGTGGGCGGTGAAGTCGAAAGCGCCGAAGAGGAGGTGACTCTCCGTCGCCGCAGAGTTTTAGATCGCTCGGGTTGGGACCGTCACGATCGCATAATCAGCGTCCCCAGTTCCCACAGACGGCGCCAATTGACGAGGTTTGATCTCGTCAATGCCCATTGTTATGGACTTGGGTTTTGGAGAACATGGGGATGCTGGAGATCGCGGAACGGTTAGAAAACAAGCAATACGGGACACGAGGTTTACCCAGGTTCAGGCCCCCGGAGGGAAAACCCTACTCCTGCTTGACTGCTCTTGATTACGGCGGAACCGGTGATTACACGGGTGCGCAGATGCAATCTGGCGTGGAGGTGTGTATGCGAAAGTATGAGAGAGAGAGAGAGAGAGAGAGAGAGATCTAGGTCGTGCCCTCCTGGCCTTTATATAGACTTAGGCAGGTCCCAGGCACGGATCTAGTCGGTTACAGGTTCTAGGGTTTACCCCTTTGAATTTCCTAACTACTCTAATCTTGCTCTCCAAGGATCCGAAGGCGTCATGGGCCTTGGTGAAGGGTTTCGCGGCATAGTAAATTAAAATTTTCTACGGATGCGAACAGAGGGAAAGCCAAGATCTAATCTAGGAGATGCAATCAATGAGAGAGATTGGATTAGATCTTCATACCCTTGAAGATTCGCCAAATGGAACGCTCGTCGGACGCGTGGGTGATGTAGTCGTACTCGCTTCTCCTCCTCGCGATCCGATCCGATCTAGCACCACAAGTGGCGGTGCCTCCGTGAGATGCACACGTGCAACACCTCGACGTCTCCTCCTTCCTCGGACCAGCAAGTATGGTGGAGAGATAAATTGGATCTACAACACGGCGTGGTGTATATGGTGGAGAATTTCTGCAGGCTTCGCCTACAAGCGATGGGAGGAGAGAGGAAAGCTAGCAAGGCGGCTAGGGTTTGGAGGAGAGGTGGAGGGTTGGTGCGTCCCACCCCTCTTTATATAGAGGCGCCCCTAGCCCCTCCCCCAAGCCCAAAGGATAAGGAGTGGGGGGCATGGACTCTCCCCTCTTCTAGAAACCCTATCTCTAGTTTAAACGATTTAAACTCTCTAGGATCGTCTGGGCCCTATGGGGCATTGTGCCCCTGGACCAAAGCGCCCAGGACACTCCCTCATAGGCCCATGCCCCCTCCCGGAAGGTAGGGCCACGTTGGTCCCCTTCCAGAAGGTTCTAGAAGCTTCCGATACAATACCGATTAACCCGCAACAATTCCGAACTCCAAAAACTGCACTGCCTTATATGAATCTTATTCTCCGGACCATTCCGGAACCTCTCGTGATGTCCCGGATCCCGTCCGAGACTCCGAACAAAAATTCATAAACCAATTATCCAATCTATCCTAGCGTCGAGACACGTTAAGTGTGTGACCCTGCGGGTTCGAGAATATGCGCATATGATCTTCTATCAATAATCAAAGGGTCAGGCACCCATATTGACTCCCACACATTCATCGATGATCATATCGGATGAACCACGATGCCGGATTCAATCAATCCCATATATATATTCCCTTCGTCTCGATATTTTACTTGCCCGAGATTCGATCGTCTGCATGCCATACCTAGTTCAATCTCGTTCACGAAGTACTTTACTCGTCGTAATCCGATATCACTTTGTGATTAACTCCTTAACCACATGCTTGCAAGGTGTTGATATCGACACGAGTGGGCCCGAAGTATATCTCTCCGACTTGGGAGGGACAAATTCTATCTCGATACATACAACCCAACAGATACTTTCCGATCACCTAAGAGACACCTTTATGATCACCCTCTCATAGGATGACGTTTGATGACCTCAAAGCTTTCTTCCATCGTGGAGTTGCATTATCTCATGGTCTAAGGAATACAATATTTGACATAGGAAAAGCTTCGCAAAGATGAACACGATGAACGATCTAATTGCTTCGCTTAGTTTGGTCTCTCCATCATATCATTCTCCCAATGATATGATCTCATTATCAATTGACAACTCATGTCTATGGTTAGGAAACCTTAACCATCATTGATCAATGAGCTAGTCCTTAGAGGCGTACCAGGGACACGGTGTTGTTCACAAACCACACAAGTATTAATGTTTCCGCTTAATACAATTCTAGCATGGAATATAAATTTTATCATGAACAAGAATTATAATAATAACATCTTTATTATTGCCTCTAGGGCATAATTCCAACGGTCTCCCACTTGCACTAGAGTCAATAATCTAGTTTACATTTGGCAACAATCTCACACCCATGGCACTGAGGTGCTGATCATGTTTTACACGTGGAAGAGGTTTAGTCAATGGATCTGCAACATTCAGATCTGTATGTACTTTGTTAATCTTCAGATCTCCATCTGCAATATAATCTCGGATTATATGAAACTTGCGGTTGATATGCTTGGTCTTTGGATGATATCTTGGTTCCTTAGCAAGTGCTATGGCGCCAGTGTTGTCACACAATATCTCCAGTGGGTCCAATGCACTTGGAACCACGCCAAGCTCGATGATGAAGTTTCGATCCAAACTCCTTCACTTGACGCTCGGCAGAAAAGTATTCCGCTTCCATTGTAGATCCCGCGATCACGCTTTGCTTGCGCTTCTCTAGCTCAGCTCCTCCATTCAAAATATAAACGATCCTGTCTAAGATTTGGAATCATCCTTGTCGATGTCAAAACTAGCGTCGATGTAACCTTTACGATAAGTCGCTCATCACCCCATAGACTAAGAACATTTCTTTAGTCCTATTTAGGTACTTTAGGATGTTCTTCACGGCTGTCTAGTGTTCCACTCTGGATCACTTTGATATCTCGTCAAACTAAGAGCATTGGACACATCCGGTCTAGTACACAGATGGCATACATGATGGAACCTATGGCCGACATAAGGCACTTTGCTCATAGCTTCCTATCATTTCATCAGAATGGACACCGAGCCTTGCTCAATATCTTACCCGACAACATAGGCACCGAACCTTTCTTTGCCTTATCCATTCTGAACCTTTTCAGAACTTTGTCTAGGTATGTACTCTGGCTTAAAGCTATCAGGCGTCTTTGTCTATCTCTATAGATTTTGATGCCCAATATATAAGCAGCTTCACCTAGGTCTTTCATTGAAAAACATTTGTTCAAATAACTCTTCACATCGTTAAGCATGTTGATGTCATTTCCGATAATCAATATGTCATCCACATATAGTACCAGAAACGTCACCGAGCTCCCACTCACTTTCTTGTAGATACAAGCTTCGTAGCAATTTGGAACAAATCCAAAGCTCTTGATCACTTGATCAAAATGTAGGTTCCAACTCCGAGATGCTTGCTTCAGTCCATAAATGGAACGCTGAAGTTTGCATACTTTATCAGCATCCTTAGGATCGACAAAACCATCGGGTTGCATCATATACAACTCTTCATCAATGTTGCCATTGAGGAACACAGTCTTGACATCCATCTGCCATATTTCATAATCATGAAACGCAGCAATTGCTAATAAAATCCGAATGGACTTAAACATCGCTACGGGAGAGAAAGTCTCATCGTAGTCAACACCTTGAACTTGTCGAAAACCTTTCGCGACAAGCCGTGCTTTATAGACGGTAACATTACCATCCGCGTCCGTTTTCTTCTTGAATATCCATTTGCACTCAACGGCCTTACGGTCACTAGGAGGGTCCACCAAAGTCCATACTTGGTTTTCGCTCATGGATCCCAATTCAGATTTCATGGCTTCTAGCCATTTCTCAGAGTCTGGGCTCATCATCGCTTCCTCATAGTTCGTAGGTTCACTGTCTTCTACTAACAAGACAATAAGAGGTTGCCGTACCACTCGGGAGGGGCACGCGACCTTGTCGACATGCGACGCTCAAGAGTGATCGTCCAAGCTTCATGATCCTTGTCATTAGCTTCCTCTATTGTTGGTGCAGCGTGACCTGGAACAATTTCAGGTTCTGCGCTACTTCCAATTCAAGAGAAGGTTCAATAACCTCCAAGCTCTACTTTCCTCCCACTCACTTCTTTCGAGAGAAACTCCTTCTCAAGAAAGGAACCGTTCTTCGACAAACACTTTGCCTTCGTGATAGAAGGTATACCCAATAGTTTCCTTAGGGTATCCTATGAAGACGCATTTCGCTTTGGGTTCGAGCTTGTCCGGCATCAACTTCTTGACGTAAGCTTCGCATCCCCAAACTTTAAGAAACGACAACTTAGGTTTAGCACCAAACCACAGTTCATACGGTGTCGTCTCAACGGATTTAGATGGAGCCCTATTTAAAGTGAATGCAAATGCATAACCCCAAAATGATAACGGCAAATCAAGAAGAGACATCATTGATCGGACCATATCTAATAGGGTTCGATTCCATGCTCAGACACACCATTCTTGTTGTGGTGTTCCAGGTGGCGTGAGTTGTGAAACGATTCCACTTGCTTTAAGATGCGTGAGAAAATCATAACTCAAATATTCGCCCCCACGATCGGATCGTAGAAACTTAATCTTTCTGTTACGATGGTTCTCCACTTCATTCTGAAATTCCTTGAACTTTTCAAATGTTTCAGATTTATGTTTCATTAAATAGATATACCCATATCTACTTAAGTCATCGATAAAAGTGAGAAAATAGCGATATCCACCGCGCGTCGAAACACTCATCGGTCTGCATACATCGGTATGTATGATTTCCAACAAGTCCGTTGCTCGCTCCATCATACCGGAGAACGGGGTTTTGATCATCTTGCCCATGAGGCATGGTTCGCATGTGTCAAATGATTCAAAATCAAGAGACTCCAAAAGTCCATCAGAATGGAGTTTCTTCATGCGCTTTACACCAATATGACCTAGACGACAAAGTGCCACAAATCAGTAGTATTATCACTATCTACTTTGCATCTCTTAGCCTCAATGTTATGGATGTGTGTTTCATCCCTTTAGATTTAGAAGAAATAAACCATTTACAAGAGGTGCATGACCATAAAAGATGTTACTCATATAAATAGAACAACCATTATTCTCCGATTTAAATGAATAACCGTCTTAAAATAAACACGATCCGAAATAATGTTCATGCTCAACGCAGCACATAATAACATTTATTAAGGTTTAAAACTAATCCGAAGGTAAAACTAAGGAGAGGCGTCGACGGCCATCACATCAACTCTTGATCCGTTGCCAACGCGCGTCACCTCATCCTCGCAAGCCGTATATTCTGTAGCTCTGTTTGAGTTACAAATATTAGCAACCGAACGGTATCAAATACCCGTGCACTACAACGAGGGATAGTAAGGAAAACATCAATAACATGTATATCAAATATACCTTTGATGGTGCCTTCTTGTCCGCTAAGTACTTGACGATTCCTGAAGGACCCTTGTCCTTGCAATAGAAGCACTCGAGGTCCCGGCTTAGGACCGACTTGAGCTTCTTCTCGGCCAGAGTATTAAGCTTGTCACGCCCTTCTTGAAGGGCTTCTTTGCTCCTTACCTTTCTTAAAGGAGGGCTTGTTGACCATCAACACATGATTATCCTTCTTGATGTCCACCTCCGCAGCCTTGACTTTGCGAAGAGCTCGGTGATCGTCGATGGAGCCAATCGATTATGAGTCGCTACAAAACTTTTGTAGCCGGGAGGTGATTGCGAACCCTGTCAATCTTGAGCTCCTCTAGAATCGTGCATTCCAGTTGCTCAAGGCGTTGAGTGTAGCCCGTCATCTTTATGGCGTGCTCACTAACGGAACTCCCTTCCTCCATCTTGCAGTTAAAGAACTTCTCGGAGATCTCATATCTCTCAGAACGGGCTTGAGTCTGAAACATGGTTTTCAGCTCCTCGAGAATCTCAAAGGGCCCGGGATACTCTTCAAACCGATTTTGAAGTTCTGGTTCCATAGCAAACAACATGGTACTCTTAATCACACCATAATCATCTTTGCGCTGATCGACACAGCTTTCATCGGCCATAGCGCTTGCCAGTAGGGTCACCTAACGCTTTCCCAAGGACATAGTCCTTTTGTCCATGACAGAATGATTCTTAGATTGCGAAACCAATTGGTGAAGTTAGACCCATTGTTTCTAAGCTTTTCCTTCTCAGCAAAAACGTTGAAGTTGAAGTTGGACTTGGCCATGTGATCTACAGTATTGGCAAGTACAATTTAGACTATGTTCATGATAAATAGTTCAACTTAATCAAATTACTAGATGAACTCCCACTAAATTCAACATCCCTCAAGTTGTTTAGTGAAAACGATCCAAATTCACCACACCTAATCCGATCATCACGAGAAGAGATGTGGTTTCAATGGTGGACAACAAAGTGTCGATCATATCATTCATATGACTCATGCTTAACCTTTCGGTTCTTGTGTTCCGAGGCCATGTCTCGTACATGCTAGGCTCGTCAAGCTAGACCCAAGTATTTCAATGTGCAAGCTTGCACCCGTTGTCTATAGCACCGATCATCACGTGATGCTTGGACCACGAACTTTTAGCAATCTGCATACTTGGGGAGAACACGGTTTTTATCTTGATCTTTAAGTGAGGAATCATCTTATAATGCTACCGTCGCGATCTAAGCATAATAAGATACATAAACGGATAAACATCACATGCATATAACTTTATGTGACATGGTATAGCCAATCCTCGCGCAATGATCTCCATCTTGTGCGTTAAGCATGATCTCCATCACTCCACCATGATTGCCTCCACCACGAATAGCAACTACAACTATTGCTAACTACTTAGCGATAAAGTAAAGCTATTACATGGCGTATAAGAAGTCGACTCAGGTCATACACAATTATAAAGACAACCATATGGCTCCTGCGGTTGTGTACTCATCGACATGCAAGTCGTGAAACATTACAAAACATGATCATCGCATACAATATACACATCACATCTTGGGCCATACCATATCACAGAAAACACTCCCTGCAAAAACAAGTTAGACGCCTCTACTTTGTTGTTGCATGTTTTACGTGGCTTATGGGAGTAGATGCTAAGAACGATTCTTACCTACGGAAAGCCACAACGGTGATATTATGGTTGCCAAACTCGTGTTAATCCCATGACAACTATAGTGAGAGAAACGACATCCACCGCATGTGTGGAACAAGCCACACGTCAAGTGGGCGGTCTCATGACGTCGCGTAAGGTTGGTGGACCGCTTCAATCTCACTATCCCGCGTCATAAGAAGAACACAAACAAGAGGCTTGCAACAGAAAACATCAAGGCCGCAACAACCATGTTGCGTTCTACGTGAAACACATCTACGCATAGATCTAGCTCGATACCATCAAGGGTTTCGCGTCATAGTAAATTAAAATTTTCTACGGATGCGAGCAGAGGAAAGCCAAGATCTAATCTAGGAGATGCAATCAACGAGAGAGATTGGATTAGATCTTCATACCCTTGAAGATTACGCAGTAACGTTAAATCGGGCGTGGGTGATGTAGTCGCATCGCTTCTCCTCCTCGCGATCCGATCCGATCTAGCACCACAAGTGGCGGTGCCTCCGTGAGATGCACACGTGCAGCACCTCGGCGTCTCCTCCTTCCTCGGACCAGCAAGTATGGTGGAGATAGATTGGATCTACAACACACGGCGTGGTGTATATGGTGGAGAATTTCTGCGCAGGCTTCGCCTACAAACAATCGGGAGGAGAGAGGAAAGCTAGCAAGGCTAGGGTTTGGAGGAGAGGTGTGGAGGGTTGGTGCGCCCCACCCTCTTTATATAGAGGGGCGCCTAGCCCCTCCCCCAAGCCCAAAGGATAAGGAGTGGGGGGCATGGACTCTCCCCTCTTCTAGAAACCCTATCTCTAGTTTAAACGATTTAAACTCTCTAGGATCGGCTGGGCCCTATGGGGCCTTGTGCCCCTGGCCCAAAGCATCCAGGACAATCCCTCATAGGCCCATGCCCCCTCCCGGAAGGTGGGGCCACGTTGGTCCCCTTCCGGAAGGTTCTAGAAGCTTCCGATACAATACCGATTAACCCGGAACAATTCCGAACTCCAAAAACTGCACTGCCTTATATGAATCTTATTCTCCGGACCATTCCGGAACCTCTCGTGATGTCCCGGATCCCATACGAGACTCCGAACAAAAATTCATAAACCAATTATCCAATCTATCCTAGCGTCGAGACACATTAAGTGTGTGAACCTGCGGGTTCGAGAATATGCAGACATGATCTTCTATCAATAATCAACATGGGTGCAGGCACCCATATTGACTCCACACATTCATCGATGATCATATCGGATGAACCACGATGCCAGATTCAATCAATCCCATATATATATTCCCTTCGTCTCGCGATATTTTACTTGCGAGATTCGATCGTCGATGCGTCATACCTAGTTCAATCTCGTTCACGGAAGTACTTTACTCGTTCCATAATCCGATATCACTTTGTGATTAACTCCTTAACCACATGCTTGCAAGCGGTGTTGATATCGATTACGAGTGGGCCCAGTATATCTCTCCGACTTGGGAGGGACAAATTCCATCTCGATACATACAACCCAACAGATACTTTCCGATCACCGAGAGACACCTTTATGATCACCTCTCTCAGGATGACGTTTGATGACCTCAAAGCTTTCTTCCGGTACGTGGAGTTGCATTATATCATGGTCTAAGGAATACAATATTTGACATAGGAAAAGCTTCGCAAAGATGAACACGATGAAACGATCTAATTGCTTCGCTTAGTTTGGGTCTGTCCATCATATCATTCTCCCAATGATATGATCCCATTATCAATTGACAACTCATGTCTATGGTTAGGAAATCTTAACCATCATTGATCAATGAGCTAGTCCTTAGAGGCGTACCAGGGACACGGTGTTGTTCACAAACCACACAAGTATTAATGTTTCCGCTTAATACAATTCTAGCATGGAATATAAATTTTATCATGAACAAGAATTATAATAATAACATCTTTATTATTGCCTCTAGGGCATAATTCCAACACTTGGCCACCCGAAAATCTTCATGGGCCGAAGTATATTTGCCGTGGGCCTTACTTGGGCTGGACCAGGTATGCTGAGATCGTGTACCCGCGGGGTATAACCATGTCACGAAAGGTATCTGCTATTTTGGATCCCAATATATATTCTAAAGATAATAGCAATGATAATGATGATGACATTGATGAGGATATTAGTGCTCTCTTGCTTGAGTTGACTTTTTTGTGTACCTCTCTTCGTGGTAATAATAAGGCTGTTAATTGTCTCAAACACGTTATGGACACCATAACTAAACAAATGGGAACCATAGAGGAGTTGGATTTCCAACTTGATGATGGGAGTTGGAGATTTAATCTCCTTAAGCAAGAGCTTGCCAAGGAGAAGCACATTAATTGTCTCCTCACACAAAAAATTGAATCTTATGAGCTTGAAAAGAAAAATTCCATTAATGATGCTTGTGCTACTAACTCTACTTCTTGTAAAGCATCTACCCTAAAGGAGAATTTTGAGCTGAGGGCTCAACTTGAGTTGCTAACTAGCAAGTATAGGAAATTGGAAGAAAGTCATGAAAAGCTCTCGGGCACTCATAATGATATTCTAATCTCCCATGATGGGCTAATGTTAGCTCGTGAGGCAAGTATTACCAAGGTAATATCTTGTGAGCCTCTTTTTGACATTAGCACGACTTCTACTCGAAATGCTATTTTGCCACGTGCTAGTCCTTGTAATCCATCTAGCCATATTATTGATAAACCTTGTGTTGGATTACTTTCTTTGCCTTGTTGCTCTAACAATTAAGCTTCTACTTCCTCTAGTACTTGTATTTCTACTAACCATGTAGAGGAAATCAAATATCTCAAGGCCCAAGTCACTTCCTTGAGGTATGACTTGGAAAAGAGTCATGAAGGGAAATCCACACTCGATAATATTTTGAGTGTGCAAAAATCCCCTAATAATAAATGTGGACTTGGATTCAAATCCAATAACAAGAACAAGTCCAAGAGAAACAATAAGAAGGGCCAAAACCAAGTCAAGAATTCGGCCAAGATTATTTGCTTCAAGTGCAAGGTTGAAGGACATCATCTAAGATCTTGTCCATTGAAGAAAAATCACTTGAGTGAGAAGCAACAAGGGAAGCAGACACAAGTACAAGGTCAAGGCCAACTTGAAGTTAGGCCACTTCCGAAGAAGAATCAAGATAATGCTCCCCAAGCCAAGAAATCAAGGAAGAAGAGAAAGGGGAGTACTTGTTGCTACATATGTCGTGTGAAGGGACACTTTGCCTCTTCGTGTTCAAACAGTACCTTATCTAATCCTATCATTACTGATGATGATTATTCTCTTAGGAAGGATAAGGATGGCAATGTGTTTGCCAAGTTTGTTGGAACTCAAAGTGGTGTCAAGAAAAGAACCATTTGGGTTGCCAAGCCTATTGTGACTAAACTATTAGGACCCAAATTGGTTGGGTACCAACAAGCTCAAACTTGATAAATAGGTGTTTATGGAGGGCATTGGAGACTTGGCTAACTCATGAAGAATTAAGGGATCTTCATATATTATATTTGATCAAGCCAAGTCATTAGGATTATCTTATCCGTATCTTATATCTAATGGCCTCTTCGCGGTAACTTGTACTTAACTCATTTATATTGTAAGTTACTTGCCCCTTTACATGTTTTGGTTTTGTACCAAGTATGTGTTTGTATTTGGTGTTCCTCATGCTTGCTTATTTTGTGTATTCAAGTATGTCTAGGTGTTTGGCACATCATTTACCTATGTGTCTTGTTTTGAGCCTCTAATGCACCTTGATGATATCTTATCTGGCTCTTTTTGAGTGGTTAATGGAACATCCCCTTTTGGGGGAGTAATATGCCTTGCGCATATCTCAAACCTTAAAATGTGTGTATGTGAGTACTACCACTTAGTATTGATATTGCAGACTTATCTAGTCACTATGTGGTGCGTCATACTCATGAGAAATTCAAATTCTAAATGTCCATTAATTCTCTCTAGTTGAGGTTGCTTTGCCTCTTATTAAGAAAAATTGAATATCACATTATGGGGGAGTAATATGCTTCTTTTGCATATCACGATCCTAGGAAATGTGAACATATGAGGTAGTGCCACTTAGAGTTGATATTGTTGATTATCTTGTTTCTAGGTGGCATGTTGACTCAAACAAGGTCCTATTTTTGTTAGAAGCTTTTATTGCTCGTATTTTTGGTCCTTGTTTGAGTAAGAAATTCTTGGTGCGGTCTTCCTCAAATACATATCTCTATATCTTGTTTGGGAGACCATTTGCTTCAAGTTATTCTAATTGTTGCATTGCATGATTGTGTGACTAGTTGAAGCTATGAAGAATCTCTATCTTGCATAGTACTTAATCTTTTTATTCCTATCCTATGCTTTTTATTGTGAAGATTTATCTTTAATACCCGTGCAATATACCACCGGAAATCAATTCCAATACACTCATTGTCTTCGACAATTGAGATACTTGTGTGTGGTAGCATTTATGGATCATCTTCACCTTGGATTTCACCTATTATTGACTTATTTTCTTTTCCAAAATTTTGGTGTGGCTCCCATTGTCTTCCTTGGCTTTTAAACATCTCTTTGATGATGTTTTTGATTATTATCAAATGTGTTTTAGTGGAAGACAAACCTCTTCTTCTCGGAACCTTGTGCCATTGTGAAAAGTGTTAAGGGTTTGGTTTATTTGTTCAAACCTTGCTCTTTTGGGAGTTTGTTATCTCATTCTTTCTTCTCTATTTTATTTGCTTGAATGAGATAAATCTTTGAGTATTTGTGTTTTTATTTCATCTTTTTGCTCAATAGTTTCTGATTAGTTCATTTGTTGAACTTCGTTGAACAAATCGTGTGTTGATTTGATTCTTTGATATAGTTTGGGAAACAAATGTGTTTGGTCACACCTTGTATGCCTTATTGAATATTTGGGTGATTTGTCCAAATTATATCTTCGTTGGATCTTGAAAGTCTCGCGCATACATGCTTACTAAATGTATATCTCATATCATTTTTGCTTTCTTTGATCCAATATATAGGGCATACTCCATCAAATCCTTAAACAACTAAGATGTGCATGAAATTCAAATTTCATTTCTAAACATGCACATATTTTTATGGAGTGTATCCTATGTGTTGTGGTTAGTCTAACCACTTTGGACCCAATAAGTTTGGGGACCAAGATGTACTTGAATGTTGTTTTAGGTACATTGGAGATGCAATGGATGCTTGTCTCGTCTATAAGGAAAGTGTTGTCACCACATGATAATTGGAGCCAAGCTAGGATGATCGAAAAATTCTTATCTACTACATCATACCATTGCTATCTCGGTAACAAGTATCTTATTCATGCATACTATTCTTTCATCCAATCTCTTGTAGGTTGCATCTTGGCATGAATTTATTTGTTTGTAAATGTTGTGGTTCTTGCAAGGATCTTTGAAAGACTTCTTTATCCTTATTGCTTATGTGAGTAATTTGAGATGATGCATATAATGGGGAGTATATAAAATCATGTTCATGATTCACCAATTTCAAATATGCCTTATAGCAATTTATTGCATATCAATTCCTCAAGGTACTCTCATGTGCAATATTGTTGAAATTGCTTTAAATACTTCCTTTTGCTACTTGTTGCCTTTCTCAAAGTATCCCAACTAGCATTTGTTCCCTTAGTGTTAGTTGTGATGTTTTTGAGGTTTTTCTTTTTTCTTTGGTGAAGTTCATTGATATACCATAAGAGAAAATAGAGCCATGGGGTATATATGCATGTAAGCTTGTCTTAATAAGTATATTTATTTATATCTACTCCTTGTATCTTGTTTGTGTTCTAAATAATATAGAGGGAGTGAGTATTCCATGTTTGTGGATATTGTATTCGAATACAATAATTAAAATTTATACACGAACCTTGGGGAGCTTCCTTATTTCATTTAGAGCACTATTTGTCCATTTGATTTTTTGGACCATTGGATTGCTTGCTTCATCCGTTGAAGTTTCTTCACCGTTTTATCATTGTAGCGATCTTTGATCCTCAATATAGCTTGATTTACTCTAAATATTTGTCATTGGATATGTGCATTTGATTTCACTCAAAATATTAGAAATGCACACCTTGGGGAGGAACTTATACTATATTGGCCTTCTATCTTTGTCATCCATTTTGGCACTTGTTGTCAACGGGGGAGAAGTTTAGAGGGTTTAAGGGAAATGGTTTTATACTTAAGATTGGTTTGTTCTTAAGTGTTTGCCTTTCATGCATTTCATCTTTAATATGTTTTGCATGGTTGTATATATAGTGTAAACTCTCCCAAAGTTTATTCTTGACAATGTATGCAATGAAATTCAAGTTCATCACACATGCATATATTGTGGGGGAGTTTGCTCTATATATGTTGGTTATACTCACATCACTTACATTAGTTGTAGTTTGTGTAAGTAGAATTGGTTTTGATATGTGCTAGTAGCTTTTGTTACTTGACCATATCAAATGCAACCTATTGTACACAACTTATTCTCGGATACGCTGCGTACTTGTTTCTAATATTCATTATATAAACCCTCTTGTTGTGATTGTCATCAATTACCAAAATGGGGGAGATTGAAAGAGTAATTACCCCTATGTGTGGTTTTGGTGATTAATGACAATCCCTATGGACTAATGTTTTCACTGAGTTTTATATGAAGGAATATTCCATAGGTCATGCTTGTAGTCTATGTGTTGGATTCAAGTATGGGTGCCATGAAGATAAAGATATACATTGAGTATTGGCATCAAGATCATCGAGTTGAAGAGAAGAATATGATACGATCAATATCTTGAGAGTGTGATCTCAATAGAAGAATTCGAGATATGGCTCTAAGACGGTGTCATGATAGCCTCATTAGTTGAGATTGATTGACTAAGATTTAGAGCATGTAATCAAATTAAGGTTTCTTTATGTACCTCAGGATATTGAGATGGAGCATGAGAAGATACATGGTTGACCTATACAAAGAGTGAAGAGTGATTTCAAGTTGGTCAACACATGAAGCATAAAGAATGTACCACATGGATCTTGTGGTATGGTAAGCCTTGTCAATTATGCATCATGAACTTACCCATTATATATGTGCCTTTGCATTTTCTATATGGGATAGGTATCTTTCCATGGGCATGCTTCAAAAGTGAAGATCTTATATAGCATATGAGAGGATGACATCAAGTGGTGATCGTCATCAAGGTTGAGAAGGGCAAGTTCAAGATAAACATCTCGAGAAGACTATTTGCTTGAAGCTTGCCATCCATATTGGTGATAATGGACATGTGAATACATGTATTAATGAAGCTATCCAATAATGGTTTATGGGAGAGCAATTTAGGAGCCTTCACGAAGCAACAATGATCAAGTGATGCATTCCGGCTTGGATGGAGATTGAAGTGTTGTCATCAAGATCAAGCGGGATGCACAAGGCAAAGGTATGGCCTTGCTAGGTTTTTCTTTTATCGGTCTCAAGGTGGTTGTTGGGAGACTGGGTTATAGGATACATAGCCACACTATTAAGAGGGGCTTTCGGTTGGTTAACTTGATCACATCGTCACAGGGAGCTCAATCCTTTGCATACTTTGCATCTTCCTATTTTGTTGATTCTTGGTGTTTCTCCATGTGAGGTTCTTGAGCTTGTTTATATCTCTTCAACAATCCCAAGTTCATCGAAAACGGAATTCGTATGCATCTTCTATGGCATTTTCGAGTTTGAAGGTTTTATCGGTTCTTCGTGTAGGGAGGCTTCTTACCTTTCTTTATTTGGTTCTATCCTTCTTTGCTGGACTATGATGTTTCTATGCACCATCTTTTAGGGCTTGTTGTCCTCGTCAAAACAAGCCCAAGATCATCGAAATCGGAGTCCGGACGCAAAAGTTATCGCCGTTTTTGTGTGCCCTGTTTTATTTCAGCGGGAATTCCGGCGGGACCGGGCCTGTGGCCGGAATTTCTGGCGACCGCCGGAAATTTCTGGAAAATCGTCAAAAAACGGTCCAGTATGCTGTTTCGGTTTTTGCCGGAAATTCCGACGGCTGATCCGGCGGCGCCGGTTTCGCCGCCGGAACGTGTCTGTCCAGCATGTTTTGCCTCCAACGGTCATTCCCCTTGAAGGGGTATAAAAGGGGGCTTCTTCCCCAAAGTTCTAAGGCTCTTGAGCACGTTTTTGACCTCCATTGTTGACCCCTTTGAGCTTTCTTACTCTCCCTTCCCTCCTACGATTCTTGCATCTTTTTGAGGGCTTTGGAAGAGGAGATCTAGATCTACAATCCCCACCAATCAATTCCTCCTCTAAGTGAGGGGAACCCATTGGATCTAGATCTTGGAGTCATTTGTTGGTTTCCACCATTGTTCTTCCTCTCTAATTCCTCCCTAGAACTTGTTGCTTTGGTGGGATTTGAGAGTGAAGGATTTGAGCACCCTTGGTGTTCTTGCTTTGCATTCTTGCATAAGTGTTGAGCTCTTCATTACGATTTGTTCGAGTGAGAGACCGTGAGCTTGTTACTCTTGAAGGGTGACCTCCTAGTTGGCTTGGCGGTTGGTACCGCGGTGTCCTCTTCGTGGAAGATTGTGAAGAGACTCGGACTTCTCCTTCGTGGAGCTTGTGAAGTGGTTGTGGAGCTTGCCATCTTCGGAGTGGAGGAAAAGCTAGCCATAAGAAAAGAGCCTATTCCTTCGTGGGATAGACTCGGAGAAGAAGATGAGCCTTTGTGGCGCGTGAGGAATCCTTCGTGGATCCTCACACCTCTCCAACGTGACGTAGCCCCCTTCACAAAGGTGGTGAACACGGGAATACATCTTCGTCTCCGCGTGCCTCGGTTATCTCTATATCCGAGCTTACTTTCCTTGTGATAGCCATCGAACTTGAAGTACTTATATCTTGCTTATCACTTGTGGTATATTTATCTTGTGCTATCTTGCTTAGATTAATTTGTTGTTGGTGCACTTAGTTGAGCCTAGTGTATTTAGGTTTTGTGCTTATAAAATAAACGTCAGTTTAATTCCGCATTCTATCAAGCCAAAACCGTAATAGTTTCGAAATTGCCTATTCACTCCCTCTAGGCGACATCTCTATCCTTTCACTCACCATCGAAAAATAAATGTAACCTTTCAGAAATTATGATTGGGAATTGTCCCAAAAGAATAATGCCAAAGAATAAAAATACACAAAAGAACTGTTGATCAATTATTGTCGAAAAATCATGATTTACCTCTTTATTTAGGATAGTTATATCTAATTTTGCCATTTGTCTTGTTCAATAAAATTGTGCTATATGGCTTCTAGTTATATCAAAGTTTTTATACTGTCTTATTCGTGTTTGTATGCAAAGATGTGAAGAAAATTGCAGAAATCACCTAATAATGGGCTTAGGACTAACTTAACCAACAAAATTGGACTACCATCGACTAGGAAAACATACCGGTGCCTCCAAGAGGATACAAACTCACTACTTTGTTGTGACAAAGACATGAGCTTCATTACTCAAGAAGAAGTTCAATCTAGTCACCAATAGAAGAGGGAAATCAAGTATCCATAATAAGTAATTTTGAATATATATGGGAATGTTTTTAAAATGTTTAATCTGGAAATAAACTAGATACCACATGACAAATAATCTAAGCAGATCAACCCGATCAATAGTAATACACAAACTAGAAATGCAACTTGGCATGTAAGATAAATATGGCTTATCTATCTCAATTGCTAGCACTAGGAAACTAAGAACGATACCTATTGCTAGGGATAAGGGAACATATACCACAATCTTGGTTATTTTCTCGATGACGACTACAATAATGGAGACGTTGGGACCAGTCGGGTAGTCATGGCATCATTCACAAGAGTGGCAGAGCTAGCTTAGGTTGCTTGGGGTAGGGGGGGGGGCAAAAGGCAATATTTTCAATGGGAGCAAATGACTCAAAAATTTCACCTAAGCCCATAAAATATTTTTTCTTCAATGATTGTTCCAAGTCTCGGGGCGGTTGCCCCCTCTGACCTGCATAGCTCCGCCACCGGTTCACAACAGCACATGTGTAGTCGATGGAGACATCCATAACAACATAGTCGAAGTAGTCAACGGTGTCATGATACCTTATCGCCCTATCCCATACTAAATCTCGAGAGACATGGTTCCGAAGGTTTATTCTCTTAGTCGTGATGCATACAGAGAATTAGGATGGACATGACTTGGAGGTGGCACACATCTTTGGAATTGGTGTAGATAGGTGAACATATACGATATGATTCTTCTCATATAAGTAATAAGCAGCTCAAAACACGTGGTAATTAACACATCCTTTCCTAAACAACAAAAAATGTGGTACAAAATGCATATGTCTAAGCCTGGCTCGTTCACGAAACACGACACACATGGCGAGGCAAGTGACATAGGAGGAGCATGCGTAAAACACGTCTCTTCACATGTTGTAGTGAATGATATAAGAGTCTCTCTTATAAGGAGGTCCAACTTCATCCGAACTAGTAATGTGAGATTAAACCTTTACTCCCACCTCTTTCTTATGCATGAGCGAGTCATATGTGATTTTTAGTAACTTACTTGGTCCATGGGCCTAAGACCCACCTAAAATTCCAACACATAGTTTCTTTGATTCACAATGGGTCAAAGGGAATATATTACGGAGTCCATACTTTTTTGATTCGATCACATATTAATTTTTGAAATAAAAAGAGTTACAAATAATGGTAATATTACCATGACATGCCTATGAATAACAAAATATTTTTGTCAAATGTACAAATGTTATTCTATCATAAATCATAATAATAATAATAAAGTTGCTTATATCTTGTGACGAAGGAAGTATATTGCGTAGCATGGTGCTCAGATGCGTTGACTAAGTAAACCCATGTTCATGATGTTCCATTCAAATTCAATACCTTTTGACAAAACACTCATGTATCATAAGGACAACCAGTAGATAACTGGGCTTCCTTTTTACTGTGCAACCATCTCCTTTGGTTCTGATGGAATAAATATGTACTGTATCTGTTTTCCTTCAAAAAAAATGTAGATATGTATTTGTTGGTTTATAGAATAGATGTGTTTAGATCAATTAACACATCCGTCGTTGTAGTATAGTGGTAAGTATTCCCGCCTGTCACGCGGGTGACCCGGGTTCGATCCCCGGCAACGGCGTTTAATTTTTTTCTTACCTTTTGCCTTATCATTTTTTGTAAGACTCACCTTACTATTATTACGGGTTACCGTTTCTTAATGGCAGGATTAAGGTCTCTCGGTTGATATGGGTTGGCCCAAGTTTCATTTCTCGGCCCAGTACTTCTCAACGTCCCGACTTCACCGGTCACCGCCTCAGTCTCGTCACGAGGCACTCGATTCGATTCCCGTTCCATCTCAATTTCGATGCCTCCTTTCTCCTGGGCACTGGAAGGTGGAAGCCCACACCGGCCGCTCAAACCCTAAACCCCACCATCCTCGCCATGGCGGCCGAGCCGGCGGAGAACGAATCCTCCGCGGACGCGCCGCCCCTTGCCGCTGCTTCCGGCGGGTCCGGCGGCCCTAACCCGTGCTGCGCGAAGGTAACCGAACCCCTCTCCCCTTTTGTCGGAAAAAAAAAGGAAAACCGACTCCCCCTTCTCGAATCTTGGTTGCATTTTTTCTCCACGTGTTCGCTTGATCCCCGGTCTTATTCATTTTATTTTGGCTCCGTAGCTGTGGAAGAAGTACCAGCAGGTCGAGAAGGGCCGGAAGGTGCTGCGTGAGGGGGTGAAGCTCCTGAACACCGAGGTTGACAAGCTGCAAATTGAGATATCCACTCTCAAAGAAGGTATACAGTTCCGTGACTGTTCGTGGTGTGCTAATTTGGTTGTGCATTATGGCTTTATTTGGCTGGAGTGTTGTACGGACACGCACCTTGCAGATGAATAAGAACATATTTAAATGTCTGGTAGGCACACTAGCTTTTTTATAAATTATGAAATGACACTTTGGTTAGTTGTGCCCTGATTGTTCTGATGCATGCAATTCCAATATGTATGTTCTCTGCTGCAATCCAATCATTTTCTTCATCAAGGAAAACCAAAGCATTTATGAATTAGAAGATTGTTGTTATGAAGTATCTAATGCTCTAAATTCTATTAGCATGTTAGTAGCATGCTACCAGGAATTTAACAGAAGGCACCTATCCCACGGAAGATGAGCCTTTCAAAGTATGTTTATTTTCTCTTAATGTTTCTTTTGCGAAACACCTATAATTTTCTTAGAATTTGTAATCATTGTCCGAATTCCACTTAATTAGAAATATAATAAATACTTAAGATGGCTGTCACCATCAGGCCTTGTGGAAGTCTGGTCTTTTTATGGCTTTACTGCTCCAGATTTAAACCTTTATGGTATATGCATCATGCACTTATGTTTTTTTATATCTGTGTTCTGGATGAGCAGCTTGCAAGGAGGAGCGTCTCCGAGCTGATTCGGCAGAAGCAGCTAGGGAAAGTGAGTCTGATGCCAGAGATACCTTGGAGAAAGAGGTAATTGAACTGAAGGCAGAGAACTCAGCCCTGCACCAAACACAAAATATCAGCAAAAATGATAATGAGCTCTTGCGGATCTCTGAGTTGGAGGAAGAGAATAGAGGGCTCAAACAGGTTTTAGGAGAAGAGAAGTCAAAAGCAGATTTTGAGAAGAAAAAACTCGAAGAAGCAAGGAGGAAGGTGTTAGAAACGCAAAAATTACTGAATTCTGAAACAAAGAAGTCCGAAGAGTACAAAAGGCTCGCTGATATGGAGAGAAAAGTAGCCAGTGATTTGAAGGTATCATGTGAAAAATTAAGGATTGAAGTCAATGAAACTAGATCGCAGTTGTCTGCTCAGATTCAGAAAACAGGGGAGGCATATAAAAAGGCTGAAGCAGAGAAGCAGAAGGCTGCTAGAGAAAAGAAATGTTCTGATTCAGAAAAAATGTTAGCGGAAAAGAACAAAAAGCTAATTGAAGTTGAGAGGAAAAAACTGGTGGAAGAGAAGAAACGCTCTGACCATTTGTTTGCACAGTTGGAGGAGCAGAAGAAACTGAATGAAAACTTGCAAGTTAGCATTGAGGCTCAAAGAAAGAATGTAGCGTGTGAGAAAAACCGTGCAGACCAACTGTTACAGAAGCTGGAAGAGGAGAGAAAACGAGGTGAGTATTTACAGAGGAAGGCTGATGATTTTGGCAAAGATGGAAGACTTCATGTTGATGGAGCTACTGAAAGTGCAAAAATAAAACTTCTCAAAGAGAAGCTGAAGCGGAAGAAAGATCAGCTAAAGCATGTAAAAAGTGAATCAAAGTTGGATAGAGCGTTGATAAGAAGGGAGCTTCAGCTCCTGAAACAGGAATGGATGCAGCCACTGAGCCGGTTTAACAGGCTTGATGATTATCTTGCTGGTGGTATTGAAGATGTTCATGTACTGACAAGGGTATGTATCCTGGTTGCGGCTTATCTGTATCATTAGCTAAACTTGTGAAGGGAGTTTAGTATAAATTTGAACATACTATACGTATGTAACTTACAAATGGAGTTTAGTAAGCCTCAAAGGTGTCGTGGTAGCTAATAATTCCGAACTTAACATACAATATTTTTAACATGCTACTACAAGCAGAGAATTTTTCTTCATATAATGATGTGCGCATATCTTCCAAAATTGCCATGGTGGATTTTTTGTTAGCATGCTCAGAAAACTACTGTTTACAAAAGGATACATAGGATTGCTGCTTGTCAATCTTTATTTTTTTCACATTGAAAAATGGTGGGGATTATAACAACAACAAAAGGGATTTTTACAGCAAGAAATTATTACCTCCTTTATTCACAAATTGATATCATTTTGGAGGCTCTACCAATCCTAACTTTCTCTATTCTATAATCGAGTACCATATATTTTTAGTTTATGACGGTATTGACAACAAATATGCCGAACATTGTTAACATTTTGCTGCCAGTTCATTTTGTCATGTGTATTTTTGAAAACGTATTAAATGTTAGTGATGTTTATGTTGTTAGTTCCACACTTCAGTTCATATTATGAAAGTTAAGAGAATCTGAAGCTTAATACATATTAGGGCATATTAGTTAGTTATTCATGGTAAGAAATTACATGTTGTTGTGAGTAATATTCTGTTAACCAGCGACTGAATCTTACTGTGTTACATATGCATGCTTTTAAGTTCAAATGTTCGTTTAGACCTTTTTCTCTTGCCTGCCTATGTTAACTGATGTCATCACCATTGTTGTCATCTTGGCAGTTGAAGCGACAACCGAAGGAACATGACTTAGAACATAGTAAACATGCTCTTCTTCCTCATAATCCAGTTCCTGCCCCCTATTTTGGGTTACAAGATGGGATGGTTCCTTTCACTTCTGCCCCAAGAGAATACGCTTCATATCATTTACCTAGAGAAAGCTGCACAAGACCAATCTCAGGTACTAGTTCTGAATTAGAGCCTCCTATTGGTAGTGTTCCCAGAACAAACTCAAAAAGTCACCAGAGATCTTCATGTCCGACATCCACATCTGATAAAAAGTTCATGGGCTCACAGGGTAAGGAAAGCCTATTTGTGTCATCAACAGGTACCAGAAAGAACCAGAGCTCAACAACTCCAGAGTTACCCCCTAAAAGCTGCAGTACTAGGAAACAAGATGATAGAGCGCTGCTGGAGATTCCCGGTCATTCTTATCGACAGAAGGCATCAAAACCATCATTTTTTGGTGGTACAGAAGTTGCAGATCAAATGCCCAAAGGTGGCAGGAAGAGAAAAAGGACCAAAAACATTGTAGAATCACTTCCCCTTGATGCCACTACAAATAATAATTTGCCATTCAATGATGATCGTTCATGTCTACAGCAAGGAAATAACGTCATGGCATGTACGAGGGAAGATGGCTTGCAAAATAATTGGAGGAAAGGTCCTGTTGTTATTGATAGATCCTTCAGTGCCTGTGCTAAAGTACCCTCTCCTGGAGCAGGAAATGCTTGTGAAGGAAGCAAGTTTGATTCATTGCTCTCCTTTGAGAAACTGATCAAAGGGGACTGCTTGAAGTTGCTCAATTTGGACAATGATTCTGATGAGGAGAAGTTTAGGAAGGCAATGGAGACACCTCTTTCACCAGACGTGCCCATTGTGCTACCCACTATTACTAAAAGGCCCATGCCTCCTGATTTGGTTTATGGCAATAATGACGGATACGATAGAGACTGTCCTGCATTGAGGTCTGATGGCAATTTGTCTCAGAATGGTAGGTTTCAGCCATCCACCGATAGTAGAACTGAACATGGTGGCAGTGTTATGGAGTTGTGCGCAAATGGTAAATCTACTGCAGCAGCTAATGTTTCTTATAACGCTAAATCGGTTGATGCATCAGCTACAGCCTCCTTGCGCCTTTCACATGGGAATGAGTCTTCAAGTGCTGTAGTTTCCCTTGCTGTGGAGTCAGACAATACCGTTGGACCGCAATTCTCAGGAAATGCAAATGCCATTTTGCATCTGTGCAAGGAGGTGCCTAATAAAAGCAGGCCAAATCAAATTTGTACCGCATCATCAGATCCTGAACTTCAAAGTAATGCTGGAATAAGTAAAGCACAAGAAGCTCAGCCAATCAATTTGACTTCAGATGGTGTTAATGATCATTGTCATGGTGCCGGAAACAACAGTCTAGACTTTGTTGGAGTTACTAGTTTGAAAAGAAGCAGCATAATAAAGATACTGCACTATTGGGAGGCCCTGATTTCTGAAGCTAGGAAACTTTCTCAGGATGTTCTTGTTGATGGTTCATTACTTGAAAGAGTATCGACTGAACCCTTGCTACTTACGGAGTATGTCTGCTTGCATTGAGCTCACTGTTTTTTCTATTCATTGTAGCTGTTACAAGCTCTTGTATTACTACCACACTACCTCTAGCATTCATGTTGCAAATATTAACACTTACGTTTTCTTATGCAGGGAGAGGATTCCCCTCATCTTTTCTCTATTATTATGGGATGTCTGTAAGTTGACAAACGATCCTGTTGTTGACCAATACATTGCTTCGTCAGCCTTCTCCATGACGGGTATGGTGACGATCAGGCTCTCGGTATTTCAGTTTTTTCATTGCTTTCCCTTTCCCCTCACGTGCAAACTGATAGGCAGGAATTTATTTCTTAAATACTGCAGTTTGATATACCATTTGTATGTGCCTATCAACTTTGTGTAACCACAGATTTCATCATCGACTGTTATTGCCTTCTAGACATTGGTGCTATTTTTCATATAATTACAGTGTTATGTCAATGACATGTTATCGTTTCACACATGAATCAAAATTTGTGGTTGGCGTCATTTTAGATTATTCGTGAAGTTTAGGTTGTGATAAGTAGTTTTCTGCTGAAATGCTTGTTGATTATTTGTCAAGTTCAGTTTTTGATGGTGAGCATTTTTCTTGTGGTGCAATGATTTTGGTTCGCTTTGCTGTATAATAAGAGTACCCTATGTTCTTGTTCTGTGCAGCATTAACATTGTTATTAACCTATTTGTACTTAGTTTGAGCATGCCATTATGGCTGTACTGAGCTAGTCATTGTATATCATACATATAGCTTCTAAAAATATATATCTTTTTTTGCAGTGAAACTTTACATGGAATCAAGTTTGGTCTTTCTGAAAAGCAGCCAGCTGGATGGTCTTGTCTCCTTAATAGAGGATTTTCTTGTGAACAAAGAAGTTGTGGTTTGTGATAAAATGGGAGTTAGGAATTCTGATGGTAGCAAGTATTGCCACCTAGATGATGAAACTGGTATGCAAGTATCCACTAAGCCTGCGACTACAGACCAGTTTATCTCTGCTTGCATCCTGTTGGCTTCAATATGTGCTAAAGTGGACAGAGTGGATGTTGTTTTAGAGGTTTCATACAGAGTTCTTCAGACGGGTAAAGCAAACCTTTCGTGGACCATGTCAGCTCTCCATGTCTTTGGTTCCATATGTGGTGATAAGTTGCTACAACTGAAGAGTTGTAATCTTCTCATGACAACTATACGGCTGGTTGTCCTGCTCCTTGAGAGCGCAGACCCTTCTTTGTGCCTTGTGTCATCTCATATTCAGTCCAATAGAGCAACAGCTTTCCCATCTTGTACACATTGCCTGTTTGATGTGGATACAATGTCCATAGATGTTTTTATCCCTTCTCTGCTTGATGAGCTGGATTTATGTGCTCTGTCATCGATCAATCATGTTAAGTCAAATGAAGCTATTACAAAGCACAGTTCTCATTTGGGATCAAATGAACTGCTGATCAACTGTGGCGAACCTTGCAATATCTACAAGAAAGAAAAAATTGCTGAGGATATCAACTATCCTGCCGGGAGGGACCTGTGCTATTATACTGAGATAATATCCTTGCTTGAGCTGTTTGGGAGCTACATGGTACGGTCAACTTTGTTTTTGTGATCTTTACTTGATTTCAGTTTACCTTGATATTTTTTTTTTGGTTTTCCAAATTATCTATGCATTATGATCACCAGACAACACAATTTCATGCATTAGGGAATTTTTTAGACATGTACTCATAGTTAAGGTATTAGATGATGTGTTTCACCGGTGCAAATGTTCGAAGTGAAAAGTTTCTGTCAGCTGTGCCTACAGTTCCTTTGTGAAACCAGAATTAAGAATCATTTCAAAAGAAATAAACATCCTTGTTTCTAGCATGATGGCTATTTTGTGAAATATTGCTTAACTTGGATCTAGTCCTATTACTAATAGTAGCAATTCAGTATTTACTGTGCAGTTGTACACTTCATTAGTTTTATTATTGGCTGATTATGTGTATTTGTTCTTAGAGCTGCGAGTGGACATACAAAAATGTTGTTGTTCGTCTTCTGAAGATTTTGGAATCATGCACATGTGAGGAGTATTCAGCTGCTCTTTTGGTACTTATCAGCCAACTTGGAAGGTTTGCTCCATTTCCCTTCTGCTTCTAAATATAAATTCTTAGGAATTACATTCTGAAATTTGCACTCTTCACTTTCGAATTGATGTCTTTACAGGTAAATGTGTTCTTTTTATTTGATGTTACGGGATTTCAGTAAGAGATATAATTATATAACTAGGTCTTACTGAAGTTAGCCTAGCTCATTCTGTGTATCCTCTCCTGTATTTGATCTCTTTGCTTGTTGTCCACAAAGGTTAAACATGTAATTTTTCTGAGGAACTGGTTACTTTTGTAGTAAGAGGCCAATTGCGCTTTAAAATATAATAATTATGCACAAAGTCCAAAGCATCAAGTAAAAGCACAGAGGAATGATCAAATTGTTTCTTCTCCCTTTTTCATGATGGGCGACTAATCAATTTTCCATCATTAGAATCCCCCAGGTGCACGTGTGTTATGACATCTTGTGTGTAATGTGTATGTCGCGCACTTGGATGTACGAACTTGTAGTCGCTAATATCCAACGGAAGGTGTTGGGAAATATTTGGTGGGAAATATTTGGTAGACGTATTCGGAAATTTGAGATCTGATTTACGTGGATTGTTGAGGTAGCGTCTTCATGATAATGACATGAATTTGATCATAAATATTAAAAGGTGACTGTAATGGAACCTCTTAAGTGTGTACAGTGTTCCAACCACATCTTACAGCCGCTTAGAGTAACATGTAATTAAAAAACTATAGCGCTTATTCCAATATATGTGCTGGTGTAAATATTGGAAATCTAGTGTATATACTTTGGGATTTTTCTCTCAAATGATTGTTAGGACACTGTCACAGGATCTTTTTTTTTCAATCCACCATTTCTATTTAATAAGAAATATATGGTGACAAAAGATATCTAGATCTCAGTACCCAGGTATCTAAGGATACCCTTCAATTCTTCTCCAAAAAACCTGAAACAGGCGAATACAGTTTTTCTTGATTTAGTATTCATTACCTAGTTAAAAAGTTGGACCGGACCGGTGGTCTGGCTGTAATAAACCAGAACAGACGCCTCTACCTGTTTATTGTGACAGATGGACTAGACAAGGAAGTGAACCAGAAACATCCAGTCAAACCACTGTTTTGTTTGAAACCGGAGTACATTCCAAATGGTGATAGAAATCCCTGATCCTTGGCTGCCCTGAAATTACGTGTGGGCAGAAGAGAGCCCAAGTGGTGACTTTGTCACTAACACTTGGCAGTTTTTTGTTCAAGGGAAGGAAGTTAGCCTACTTGACTCTTTATTTCTCTATTACACTACTGAAAATAACTCCATTCCTTAATTACTGGTCAAGCTGGTGAACTGGACCCAGTGAACTTGTGAATGGCCTGAGCTGTTCGGTAACCTGTCCAGTTTTTAGACTATGCTTCATTATTTAACATAGATTAACTTTTTTGAAATCAATGGTAGTCTGCGATGACTATATATTATTTAATTGAGTTCTCTTAGTGGTGAAATAATCTCTTTGCCCGCTCTAGTTTTTAATTCATACTTAATATTGTTTAGTTTTGGGCCTGTAAGGTTGGTAATAATCTCTTCTGGCCTCATTTTTTCTCTATTGTTTTTGTGCATGTTCCAACTTATGTTACTCCGTACTAGGTTTAGTGCTAATGCACATTATCTGCCGGGTTTTATCCGATAACATTTTTGAAGATTTCTCACATCCTCTTTTGTAGGTTTTTTGTCGATGATGTCGGTTATGAGATGAACTCAGTTATTGAGTTGAGGAACAAATTATCAGTATTAATGGGAACTAGTTTTACAACATCAAAGAGCATACTGGTTCAGTTTTCCGCCGTTGGTGCATTGCTTAGTCTCCTTCCGTTGACATTTGATAAAATAGTTGCTAGCTCGACTGGACAATTATCTGGCCCGTGTATTCTGCAAGCAACTCAGATTTCTGAATGGTTTGGTCAATTAAGTAAGGAGAATCAGTCTTTTGCTCATTCCTTCTTTAGCTGAGTCAGTAGGTATTGAAGCCTTTTGGGCTATCTGCTTGGACTGACTTGGCCTTCCAATGGAGTAATGGACATGCTCTTCAATATCTTGGCTCATCTCGGGTGTGCTCTTCAATATCTTGATTCATCTCGGGTGTGCTCATAATTCTCACAGGGGGTATTAAGACTAATCTCTTGGCCAGAGAGGGCATGGAAGACGTTGTCCTCCTTGAAGAAGCTTAACTTCTCTGCAGAACGTCTTTTAATGAAGAAAGCTAAAATAAATCTAAGCTTTCTTTAGGGACACTTGGAGACCCAGATGCAGAATCATACCCTGAGGACTAATAGTCATGTTTCATGCACACTTTCAGCAGAAATATGAATATAACAGTTCACCAAAAATATGAGAGGTTCTGTGGTTTGCTGTGATCTGAAGACTGCATTATCAGAAGCCACCCGCTGATGGAATTGCAAATTTTGTTCTGAAGCTGCTAAAATCTGGTGCTGGCCTATATGCCTGAGATAGCGGAGTTATGTAGAGCATAATGTGCGAATGATTTGTTTACCGGAGGTGATCCAAATTTTTATGGTGTTTCCTTCCGCTGTTATGTACTCCACATTGTTGACATTAGAGGTAGGATACAGAAGCCAAGAGATTTAGCCTTTGCCAATGCGGTTGTAGCATTCCCTTGTGATCAATATAACTACAAGTGTTGTGAGGCAGCAGTTTCTCAAATTCGATTCTAGCAGCCCCTCATCCAAAGCGCTGGTTTTGTAACATGGTGGCTCTGTTCCATGACTAACTGTATTTCCAGTGATCCTATCAGTATCAGTTTTGAGATAAATAATAATCAGGAAGATTGGCTACAGGAATTTTGTTTCGTGGGCTTGGCTATGAAAAATGTGCTACCGTTGTCAATAAAAATACACGACCAAGATGGCTACGAAAGATATGCTTAGGTTAAATATATGCATAGTAAGTTAACAAAAAATAAAAGACTGAACATGATAAGATGGCTACGAAAAATATATGCATAGTAAGTTAACAAAAAATAAAAGACTGAACACAATAAGATGGTTACGAAAAATATATGCATAGTAAGTTAACAAAAAATAAAAGACTGAACACGATAAGATGGTTACGAAAAATATATGCATAGTAAGTTAACAAAAAATAAAAGACTGAACACGATAAGATGGCTATGAAAAATATATGCATAGTAAGTTAACAAAAAATAAAAGACTGAACACGATAAGATGGCTACGAAAAATAAGTTAACAAAAAAACGACCACGCTGGGACTCGAACCCAGAATCTCCCGCTCCGGAGGCGAGCGCCTTATCCATTAGGCCACGCGGTCTGAATGACGTAAAGCAAAAAAGAATGTTCTAGATCAAACTAGCTACAAAAAATATAAGCATAGTAAGTGAACAAAAAACGACCACGCTGGGACTCGAACCCAGAATCTCCCGCTCCGGAGGCGAGCGCCTTATCCATTAGGCCACGCGGTCATGTTGCAATAGAACACAAGGTTTCCGAAATTACCATACGATGGATATTTCTTTTCCAAGAATACACCCTAAACAATGTATTACTTTCTCCGACCCAGAAGATTACGGTGACCATGATCTTGAGATCCCGAAGAAGCTAGTGCCAGGAAGACCTAGGAGATACTCTGGACGGACGGGTACAACAAGCTCGTAAGTTCCACAACAAAGTTGTACCTAGCTTGCAAAGCATTATAGGCAAGACGGAACTTGAGAACACCGATACGCTGATGCGACATTATCCCGTCCACTAAACGCTGTCGCCAGAGACAGCCTTATCACATCAAGCCTAATGCTCGACAATCGCTTCCAAACTCTAGCTCATCGACGCTTCTCCTAGAAGAAAACTGATCTAGGACGACCGAAGGACCTTTATTCTCATCAACAACACACGAGACGAAGAACTCGAAAATAGTGGCAAAGTTGTAGCTAGATCGCTTTTGAGGACCTCCTACACGAGCCCTCGCAATAATCATTAATTAAAGTTTAGCCAAAAGGCATTATGGCATGCTCTATGAGTATTTCACAAATACGAATTTTTTGTACTCCACCGGATTTAGTTGATAGTCTCTTCTTACTCGATTACAAAAAAAGAAACACATTTTACATAACGTAGCGGAACGTGCAGATGCTATGCTTATTGTGCGCATATTCTCAACTGGATTTTCGTTGAATAAATATATCGATGGTATGAACTGTGGGCCGCAGTCTCTCCTCTCTTCTCGTTTGTTCGCAAGACACAGTTGGGCCTCGAGGCCAATAACATCACACCTGCTCATCCTAGGAACCGAGCAAACTAACACGTTCCGCTACGTTATGGGCGGTCCCACCGACCCTACGTACTACCCACAAGCCACACTGACACCGCCAGTGCGACTGACCTCCTCAACACGGCAAACGTGGCGGCGGAAACGAACGAACCCACCGCCCATCCGCCCATCCACCACGCGTCCGGCGCGGCGCAGACGCTATCCAGTATCCACCCCCGCCGCACGGCGCAACCGCTCCGTCCCCCACGTGCCGCCGACCGCGCGCGCTCGGGTCGGTGGGGGCAGCGCAGCAGGTATACGCCCCCTCTCATCTTGACACACGTCTCCCGTGAACCCCGTTCCGTTTCGCTGTCAGGTCCCGCGCCCACGCCGAGCGAGGGCGACACCCCACGTGCTGTTGCCGCGACGCGTGCCGAGCGGGCGAGCGACGGGAGGATTCTCTTTGCCTCATCGTTTTACTTCTCTTTGCCGAAAGATGCCCCTTCCTTTTTCCGTTTTGCTACTCGATTATTCACGCAAGACTAGACTTTCGCCGGCGGAGCCGAGCAGGTCGTTGACACGCGACCAAATTAACTCGGCGTGTACGCACGACACGCAGGTGAAGTCTCCTTAATTTCCGAGCGGGTTTTGATCGAGCGTGACGGCACGCGGTGCCACGCGTGACGCAACCTGCAGACGCGGTCGCCGGCACGTTAACGTTCACCCGAGCAGAGCAGGGGCTGGGAATGGGAATGGACGAGTCCTTTTTTTGCTCGCTCGTGCGTCTCGCTTGCGTGCGAAGCAACGCAAGGCAGCGCACGGGTGGGGCGGCGGATTAGTATAAGCTAGCTCGTCTCGTGGATCATGATGATCGGTAGGGTGGGGGATCGGCGGGGCACGCATGAGATGTGAGATTCCACGATTTTGGACTTGGAGTAGCTATCTGTCAAAGACGTACGACCGCTTCAACTCAACTCTAACCTTTTTGTACTACCAGCAGGCAGCAGCAGGGGTACTTCACTTCACCGGCCCGTCGACTAATGGCAGTGTTCGGCCGCCGAGTACTGTTCGTTAATGCCTCTTGGTGCTGGCGTGCGGACCTGCTCTACCGTGACCGTAGTAATGAGCAGCACGCCCGATCAATGCGAGGGCAAGTACGGCACGTGCGACGTCGACGTCGGTTTCCGGATCCAATGCCCCCAACAACGTGCATCCCCCATGCCGATCCCTCTGCCCGTACTAGCTTATAGCACTCGCGATCCAATCCATACGTCCAGGTACACCGAACCGAAACCGGGAAGCATGGAGTGCAGGAGCGACCAAACGAAATCCGCAGCTAGCTCGGTGGTGGGATCGCGCCACGCCACCACTGCCGTCGTACGTGTTGCCCCGCGAGCGCGCATCGAAAACGACACGGACGGATGGCAGCAGCAGCTACGCAAGGCTAGCGAAAGGACGGAAAGGGACGGGAGACGAAAACGTGTGTGCTTCGTCCAAACCCCGGAAGAAAAACGCAGAACCGGCCGTTCGTCTGCCTCACCTGCTTTTTTTCTTTTCTTGAACGAGTCTGCCTCACCTGACCTGACCTGCCTGCTTGCTTGCGGATATGCACGCGCACCTACAACCGAGTCTAGAATCGGAAGAAGGAAGAAAGGCCGTCGTCACGTCACGTCACGTCACGGCGTCGCCGCCCCAACACCGAACTCGGCGCCGCGTGGCACCCGGCCGGGAAGACACGGATTTGTTTGGTGGACCGTCCATGGAGAAATACAATACTCCGTAGTCCATGGAGAGAGGAAAGCGAGGGGAAATTATTTCGTCATTAAATTATGAAAAGGAAAAAAATACAGTATTCACGTGCGTTAATTTCCACGAGAGATGAGTCAAGTTTCTTCAAATAAGGTGAAAGAGGCGATGCAGAGTAGTAGTACCAAAGAAGGTTCCAAGAAAAATGAGGAAGATAGGGAGAGAATAAAAAAAAAGATGCGGTTGGAGTTGCATATAGCCGGCATTGTTGATGACCAAAAGAGGCACAAGCAACTAGGTTAAGGGCGGGGAAAATAAAAAAGATATTCTATGAAGAAATTTTTTACCTTCAATTTGCATTCTATTCTATGTACTCCCTCTAAGACATCTATTTTAAAACGGAGGAAATAGTAGTTGTGATCTTTGTAGCGATTATTATTGCAGTGAGAGGTTATTTTTAAACTTCGAAGCGGTTGTATTTATAAACCCCAAATCAGAATATAGGGAGCAGATTTACTCCTTCAGCTAGACATAAGCAAACTCACCTCTCAAGAATTGGCTCTCTCCTTTCTTAATGAGTGTTTTCGGGAGTCAATTTTCTTCTTTTATTGGAGATCGTCTAAAGCATCGGAAATCCAATTGGACTCATATATGCATATGAACCTATTGTTTAAAAACATATATTTCAAAGTGTCTAAATATTATGGAAAGAAAATTCCCGTGTACATTTGGACATTTTATAATTGCACACAAAGTTTAGGTGCAAAAGAAGATATTTTCTGGTTTATATAAAAAAAGTCATTTTTTTATTTTTCAACATGACTATTTGTTGGAATTATGCCTAGAGGCAATAATAAAGATGTTATTATTATAATCATTGTTCATGATAAAGTTTATATTCCATGCTAGAATTGTATTAAGCGGAAACTTTGATACTTGTGTGGTTTATGAACAACACTATGTCCCTAGTACGCCTCTATGGACTAGCTCATTGATTAATGATGGTTAAGGTTTCCTAACCATAGACAAGAGTTGTAGATTAATAATGAGATCATGTCATTAGGAGAATGATATGATGGACATACCCAAATTAAGCAGAGCAATTAGATCGTGTCATCGTGTTCATCTTTGCGAAGCTTTTTCTTATGTCAAGTATTGTATTCCTTAAACCATGAGATAATACAACTCCCTGGTATCGGAAGAAAGCTTTGAGGTCATCAAACGTCATCCTATGTGAGGGTGATCATAAAGGTGTCTCTCAGGTGATCGGTAAGTACTTGTTGGGTTGTATGTATCGAGATGGAATTTGTCCCTCCCGAGTCGGAGAGATATACTTCGGGCCCACTCGGTAATCGATATCAACACCGCTTGCAAGCACGTGGTTAAGGAGTTAATCACAAAGTGATATCGGATTACGGAACGAGTAAAGTACTTGCTGGGAACGAGATTGAACTAGGTATGTCGATACCAACGATCGAATCTCGGGCAAGTAAAATATCGCGTGACGAAGGGAATACATATATGGGATTAATTGAATCCTGTCATCGTGATTCATCCGATATGATCATCGATGAATATGTGGGAGTCAATATGGGTTTCCAGATCCCGCTGTTGATTATTGATAGAAGATCATGTCTGCATATTCTCGACCCCGTAGGGTCACACACTTAACGTGCATCGACGCTAGGATAGAATGGATAATTGGTTTATGAGTTTTTGTTCGGAGTCTCGGATGAGATCCAAGACATCACGAGAGATTCCGAAATGGTCCGGAGAATAAGATTCATATAAGGAAAGCAGTTTTTGGATTTCGGAATCGTTTCGGAGTTTATCGGTATTGTACCGGAAGGTTCTAGAAGGTTCCGGAGTGGGACCAATGTGGGCCCACTTGTCGGAGGCCTACGTGGGCCTAAGGGGAAGTGCCCTGGCCTCTTTGGGCCAGGGGCACAAGGCCCCAAAGGCCCAACCGGCCAGCCCTAGGGGAAACCCTAGGGGAGACTTCTAAAAGAAAGGGGGAAGACTTGCCCCCCACTCCACCCTTGGGGCCGCCGCCATAGGGCTTGGAGGAGGGGCCAAGGGGGCCGTCCAGCCCCCTATATAAGGAGGGCAGGGGCGCACCCTCCCCCTGTAGGGGTTCATAGCATGGAAAACAAAAAATTTCTACCGCATGCAAACAAACAAGCCAATATCTATCTACTAGATTGTAGCAACGAGTCGATGGAGGAACTCACCCTCGAAGATTCCAAAGTGGTTAACGAGAGCAGATTCTCGTGGGTGATGTAGTCGTACTCTTGTCGATCTCAAGATCGCGTAGACGATCCTTCCGGCGTTGCGTTCCGGCAGCGCTTCCGCAGTCGGTCACACGTTCGGTACTCGATGAAGACCTTCCTCTCCCTTGTTCCAGCAGGCAGCGGAGGTTGTAGAACTCTCCTCGCGATTCCGGTAGCACGACAGCGTGGTGTCGGAAGTAGAGGGGAGATCCCGCAGGGCTTCGCCTTAAGCCGGTGCGAGTATGGTGGACTATGAGAGAGGCCTTGGTGATCTAGGGTTTAGAGTGCACCAAGGGGAGGGCTTGGTCGGTGGCTAGGGTTTGGGGAAACTCCAACTCTCCGAGTTGGAGGTGCCCTGGGCGGCGGCGGCACAAGGAGGTGGTGGCGACGGCGTCTTGGGGCTAGGGTTTTGGGTGTGAGGGGTAGGGGGAGCCCTACCCCTCCTTATATAGGTGGAGGATGGCCGGTTGGGAGGAGGGAGTCCTCCCCCAACTCGGGCTCCTTGGACGGCGGGTGGAGGGAGGGGAACTCCTCCCCAAGTAGGTTTCCTACTCTCCCTCCACCAAGCAAACTTGTCGTTTGACTTTTTCAAATTGGCGTTTGACTTTCAAATTAGGATTTGATTTCTCCCTTTATTTTGCCCAGCCAAGTGACCTAGTACATGATGCAACCATTCCATATTGTCATGACACATTCATGTACCCTTCCTCCGGTCTTGGGACCTTCCGGACCCTTCTAGAACATTCCTGGTGAAAACACCGGAATCATTCCCAAACTCCGAAACAAGACTTTCCTTATATGAATCTTATTCTCCGGACCATTCCGGATCTCCTCATGATATCCCGGATCTCATCCGAGACTCCGAACAACATTCGGTCTCTTTCTCAACATTCCATAACTACTCAACAACATCGAATCCTTAAGTGTGTCTCCCTACGGTTCATGAATTATGCGGACATGATCGAGACACTTCTCCGATCAATAACCAATAGAGGAATCTGGAAATTCATATGGCTCCCACATATTTCTACAATTACTTTGCGATCGAATGAACCACTTACATACGATACCAATTTCCCATATGGATGGAAAAATCCCACTCTTGATCCATGTGTCTCAACCCATACTTTCCGAACACTCAATGCCATCTTTATAGCCACCCAATTACGGTGTGGTGTTTGATGTCATCAAAGTATCCTTCCGGTGATGGTGATTAGCATGATCTCATGGTCGAAGGAATTAGGTTACTATGTATCAGAAAGCTTATAGCAATTGAACTATTAAAATGACTTGATCTTTATGCTACGCTTATCTATAGGAGTATGTCCATCATACCATTCTCCCAATGATATGACCTTGTTATTAACAACATCTCAAATGTTCATGATCAAGAAACCATGATCATCTATTAATCAACAAGCTAGTATTATAAAGAGGCTTTACCAGGGACTCTAATTTAGTTTACAAATCACACAAGTATTAATGTTTCTGGTTAATACTGTTATAGCATGAATGTAAACATTTATCATAAACACAAAGATATAATAATAACTCAATTTATTATTGCCTCTAGGGCATATCTCCAACAGTCTCCCACTTGCACTAGAGTCAACTAATCTGGATTACATGGTAATATACCGAACACCCATGGCAGTTTGGTGTTGGTCATGTTTTGCCCTCTGGAGAGGTTTAGTCAACGGATCCGCCACATTTAGATCTGTGTGTACTTTGCAAATCTTTATGTCACCATCTTGGACATGTTCTCGAATAGAGTGAAAACATAGCTTGATGTGCTTCAGCTTCTTGTGTGACCTTGGTTCTTGCGCATTGGATATGGCGCCCATGTTATCACAGTAGATAGACATTGGGTCCAGCACACTTGGAACCACACCGAGCTCTGTAATGAACTCCCTCATCCATAACGATTCTTGTGAAGCCTTCGAAGCAGCTATGTATTTCGATTCAGTTGAAGATCTCGCCACAACGCTTTGCTTTGCACTCCTCCAGCTAACTGCTGCACCATTCAAACTAAATACGTATCCAGATTGAGATTTAGAATCATCCGGATCGGTGTTCCAACTAGCATCGGTGTAACCATTAACAACGAGTTGTTCATCACCTCCATAAGAAAGAACCATATCCTTAGTTCTTCTCAAGTACTTAAGGATGTTTTTGACCGCTGTCCAATGATCCACTCCTGGATCACTTTGATATCTGCTAGTCAAACTAACAACATATGCAATGTTGGGTCTAGTACATAGCATGACATACATTAGAGATCCTATGGCTGAGGCATAGGAATTCTTACTCATCCTTTCTCTATCTTCTGCCGTTGCTGGACTTTGAGTTTTACTCAAGGTCGTATTGGGCAACATGGGCAAGAACCCTTTCTTGCTATCTCCCATTCCAAACCTCTTTAGAACTTTGTCCAAATATGTACTTTGTGACAATAATATTAGGCGTCTCGATCTATCTCTATAAATCTTTATGCCTAATATGTAAGCTGCTTCGCCAAGATCTTTCATTGAAAAACTGTTATTCAAATATTCTTTGACACTATTAAGAAGGTCTACATCATTCCCAATCAACAATATGTCATCTACATATAGTATTAAGAATGCTACAGAGCTCCCACTCACTTTCTTGTAAATACAAGCTTCTCCATAAGTTGTATAAAACCAAAACTTTTGATTACTTTATCAAAACGTTGATTCCAACTTCGGGATGCTTGCTTCAATCCATATATGGACCGTTGAAGTTTGCATACCTTGTTAACATCTTTAGGATCGACAAAACCTTTGGGTTGCATCATATACAACTCTTCATCAATGTCTCCATTGAGGAACGCCGTTTTGACATCCATCTGCCATATCTCATAATCGTAATATGAAGCGATTTCTAACATAATCCTCACGGACTTTAGCTTCGCTACTGGTGAGAAAGTCTCATCGTAGTCAACTCCTTGAATTTATCGAAACCCTTTTGCGACAAGTCGTGCTTTATAGACAGTAACGTCACCATCAGCATCTGTTTTCTTCTTGAAAATCCATTTGTTCTCGACAGCCTTCCGGCCATCTGGTAAGTCCACCAAAGTCCATACTTGGTTTTCGTACATGGATCCAATCTCGGATTTCATGGCATCTTGCCATTTATTGGAATCTGGGCTCATCATTGCTTCCTCATATGTCGCAGGGTCATCGGTGTTGTCCACCAACATGACACTCATAACGGGATCATACCAATCAGGAGTGGTACGAGTTCTCGTGGACCTGCGAGGTTCTGTAGCAACTTCAACCGGAGTTTCATGATAATCATCATTAGCTTCCTCTCTTATTGGTGTAGGCGCCACAGGAACTACTTCCGGTGCTGCGCTACTCGCAAGTTCGAGAGAAGGTTCAACAACCTCGTCGATTTCTACTTTCCTTCCAGTCACTTCTTTCGAGAGAAATTCTTTCTCTAGAAAAAATCCATTCTTAGCAACGAAGATTTTGCCCTCGGATCTATGATAGAAGGTATACCCAATAGATTCCTTCGGGTATCCTATGAAGACACATTTTTCCGCTTTGGGTTCAAGCTTGTCCGGCTGTAACTTCTTTACATAATCTTCACAACCACAAACTTTAAGGAACGGCAATTTAGGTTTCTTCCCAAACCATAATTCATACGGTGTCGTTTCAACGGTTTAAGATGGTGCCCTATTTAAACTGAATGCGGCTGTTTCTAATGCATAACCCCAAAACAATAGCGGTAAATTTGTAAGTGACATCATAGAACGAACCATATCTAAGAGAGTTCGATTACGACGTTCGGACACACCATTACACTGTGGTGTTCCCGGCGGTGTCAATTGTGGAAGTATTCCGCATTTCTTCAAATGCTCGTCAAACTCGTAACTTAGATACTCACCTCCATGATCAGATCGTAGAAACTTAATCTTCTTGTTACGTTGATTCTCTACCTCACTTTGAAATTCCTTAAACTTCTCGAAAGTTTCGGACTTATGTTTCATGAAATAGATATACCCATATCTACTCAAGTCATCCGTGAAGTTAAGAACATAACGATAACCACCGCGCGATGCTACACTCATTGGGCCACACACATCGGTATGTATGATTTCCAATAAGTCTGTAGCTCGCTCCATCATCCAAGAAAATGGAGTCTTAGTCATTTTACCCATCAGAAATGCTTCGCATCTTTCAAGTGATTCGAAATCAAGTGATTCAAGAAGTCCATCGAAATGGAGTTTCTTCATACGCTTCACTCCAATGTGACCAAGATGACAGTGCCACATATAGGTCGAGTTATCTCTCAATTTCAAACGTTTAGCTTCAATGTTATTAATATGTGTATTTCCACTATCGATATTCAATAAGAATAGACCATCTATCAAAGGTGCATGTGCATAAAACATATTACTCATATAAATTGAACAACCATTATTCTCGGACTTAAACAAGTAACCGTCTCGCAATAAACATGATCCAGATATAATGTTCATGCTCAACGCAGACACCAAATAACAATTATTTAAGTATAAAACTAATCCCGATGGTAGATGAAGAGGTAGCGTGCCGACCTGTCAACACCCGGATTTTTAATCCCAGATGCCTGTTATGCCATACATCGCAATCCCAGGATTACCATTTTTCGAGACATAATAGAATTGGATACCACAGTACATCATCCATTACAAACCGTACATAAGTTCTTACACAAATAGGGATCTCATGATCCAGTTCTTAATACAACTTAAAGCAGCGGAATACGTAATAATAACGGTAGCATAGGCTAAGCTCCATCTTCGGGGTCACAGGCAATGCTGACGATGGGAGATGATCCTAGTTGTCATAACCTTCATGGGGTCCATCCTCCAGGTACTCCTCTTCATAGTCTGGCCACGGGAATAGCCAGGGACAAAGTCATGAGTACTCTTTAAGTACTCGCAAACTAATACTAACAAGTGAAAGGGGTTTTTGGTAATAGGGCACAAGGCTCTAGGGTTATTTTGCAAAATCCAGATTTATCTCTACTAAGTTTAGAAGCAATGAATGCTAGTTGAAGTTTTATAACACCTAAGTGGGAACTTGTATCTCATGCCACAACCCTGTTGTGGTCAAGTCAAAGTCTCATTTCATTTCACAATTCATTTTGAAAAGTCTGACGGGGGAATAGTATGGCCACTCCAACTGTCCATAACCGTGGACACGGCTATTCAAATAGTTTGACACTCTGCAAAGATTGTACACTTTCACCACAACATTCGATACATCCGTCAGGAACAAATCCTGAATTCACCATACTCAGTATGCGGATAATCAATCCTAACCTTTCAATTACATGCCCTAGTATAAGCACCTCTCCTGTGAGTTCGGCCTCCCAACCATGACCAACTGTCATCTTGGGTACTGCACAGGTGTACAATCTTCACAAGGTAGCCTCAGCTCAGACCTTGGCCATGAGGGAACTAATACTAAGGTATATAAGTTTCCAGTCAAGCCCTACCCAATCTTCGGGTATTGTGGTTGTACGATAAAATTGGAATGGTATCGCATCCAGACAACCATCAGTTTTATAAAGGGCTAAGGCTCATGCCTCATCATTTTCATCACCAAAATCATCAAGTGTTCAGAAACACATGTACAAAACATTTCAATAGAATGATCCATCATTCCAAGGTTTTCATAACCATTTTCACCAAGTATTCCCATCTAAAGTTGGTCAAGTTTTATGCTTAGCACTAGCATCTACAAGTGGGGGTGAGTACTAATGGGGGGTGGTACACTAGTGGAGTTTCAACTAAGTTCAATCTCATGCCTTAGGATGACATCAAGATTATCTAGCTTAGGCCAAATTTTATGCTCTTTATGCAACCTTCAAGTATCCTTCTAGTATCTACCATTTATTCCAGTAAACTCTAAGTAAGAGCCTTGATAAATAAATAAAGTAATAAAGCTTGTAAGTAAAACTAGGATTGGTTTATCAAGTGGATATGATCACATATGCTTAAGGCATATAGTGGGCATGGTAACAAGTAGTGGTTTGTTGCGTCAGTAGAGTATCTTGCAAGTGTTAGCTTGCACATTCACTAGTAGTATTAGGCTTGCATAAGTAGAGTATCCTGCAAGTGTTATCTTGCCTTGTGCAGAGCAGTGGTGGAAGTTCTACTCGGCTTCTTCTTTGTAGAATCCTCCTTCCTCCTCGTATCCTTGGTCGGTACCAGCGTCTATAAATAAATATGATGTACACAATCACCAACCAATACTTAACTACTTGAAATCATCACACAAAAGTGTCCTATAGATGATCTAGCATCATCACTAACATTACAAGATTAAAGCTTGGTTTAATTCCTTTTATTTTTAGCAAAGTACTTTCTACTCATTGAAAAACTACTTAAGATTTAATATTCTCCAAACCAAACATGGGATCATGTTGACACATGTCATCACCACATATTTTAGTCCATGGGAATATGATTTAAAGTGGTGTCACAATTTAATAAGGTTTTACCCTTTTATTTTAATTACATAAAGTGACTAGAAATGCCTATGGGGCATTCTTTTATTACTTGAACATGATTTCTGTAAGTAAACCTATATATTTTTATATATTCTGAAAGGTATGGTTAAATGTGATTTTTGAGAGTTGGAATCAACTCAAAAGCTATTATGGTTTAAATTTGAAAAATGTTTGAATGCAGAAAAGCTTGTGCCTTGTTATTTTTACTATGGATGATCTATAGATCCAAATGACTTGAATCCAACGGGCTTGGATTGAGCACTTCCAGACCTTTCTAACAAAATTGGTTTCATTCAATTTGGTTCAATGAATCGATATGGGTTGATTTTTGAATCTAGGTGCAGAAGTGTGTTTGAAATAAAATGGAAAAGGTTAATTTCAAATGTCTGGGCTGCGCGGGAAGCGATACTGGGCCGGCCTGCTAAGCGTAGCGCTTCCACGGGCTATTTAAGTTGCTGTCCCCACATGTCAGTGAGACAGGGGGTGCGAAGCGGTACGGGGCAACATGGTGCGTTCGATCTGGTTCTAATCCAACGGCTGAGAGTCATCGTAGACGTTGGGCAATGCCGGCGAGACAGAAACCTAGCGCGGCCAGTGGGGGTCGTTGGGGGCTCACCGGGGCTCAGGCGAGGGTCGGTGAGGCGGGCGAACTACGAAATCAACGACGACGAACTCAGGGGTGGTCGCGGCAGCTCCTGGGGTGGACGAAATCGATGGCGCCCTTCTTCTCTAGAGGCGGCCTGCTCCGGCGCAATTCCGGTGATGTGCTGCTCGTCTTGCTCCGGGACTGAGGTGGGATGGTTCTGGGTGAGAGAGGAGTGGAATGGTGTGAAGAATTCGAGCGGGAAAGGCCTCTATTTATAGTCGCGACGGTGAGCAACGAGCGGCATGGCGACACGGCTACGGGCTGCTAGAGGCATGGCCGGTGGTGGCGATCGCTTGGTGGTCTCCTGGCGATTCTCTACGGCTTTAATGCGCGCGTAGGGGCGGTGCGGTTTGGTCTGGAACACGCGATGCTATGCGCGGCAGAGGCGGCGTCTTCGACGGCGAGCGGTGGCTGTGAGGCATGGGGCGGCAAACGGGGATGTCTGGCGGTCTCCTGGTACGGTGGTGATCGTGTATGCACGCGGAGAGGGCGGCGCGCGGTCTGTGGGCTTCGGTCGAGGGTGGCACTCTGGCGCATGCTCGACATGGTTGACAGAGGCACGGGTGCGGCGTTCCTGGGTGCTGTGTTCGACGTCTTCAAGGCAGGGCTGGTCGAGAGGGGGCGGTGAGGCACGGGTGATCTTCCAGACAAGGTTGGCACGGATAGTTTCTCTCCTAGCTTGTTGTCTACACTGGGGTGGCATGGGTGGCTTCGGCTATTCACGATTGATGGCATTGCCAAGCTTACAGTGGTGCTAGTGATTGGTTTAGTTAGCTAGATGATCTACTGAGGCTAGTGGTGCCCAGAGAGGGAACAAGTTAGGCTCAATTCACTGCTCAAAATAGTGTTTGGATTTTGTTTGATTTGTGTCTACAATGTGTTTGATGAAATGGCCGCAAGAATTCAAGTTTTGAATTTTGAAAAGATTTTTGGTGGGTGTGCTAGGTTGGTGCTGGTGAGTCTGCAGATGCTTGGGTTTTGAAAGTTGAGCTTGTTTGAGTGGTTTTTTAAAAAGTGGGATCTTCTCATATGATAGAGATTCAATTTTGAATTGCCATTTAAACTATGCATTTGAAAGTTTCTGGATGATCACAAAGTGGGCCTTGATACTTTGTTATGAGTACAATCAAGGGGTGCAAAGATCCAGAAAAGTTTCTGTTAGGTTCTGAAAGTTTGAGACAACCAAAGTAGGCATGGGAGTTAAATTGGTCAAAATGACCATTCACTCATTTAGCTTTGTTTTGATTTATTTGTCTTTGGGAAAAGTTTGGGAAATGTTTATACGATGTTTATTTCACCTAATAAACATTTTACAAGCAAAGAAACACACAAACAAGGTGGTCCAAAAGAATTCAAAATGAAATGCATACTCACATGCATGCTTTCATAATTTTATTTAGAAAAGTTTTTTGTTAACCCTAATTTTGATGATTAGAGTTTGATGATTCAACTTTAGTATTTTTGGGATGTTACACGACCACGATCACATCAACCTTTGATCCATTTCCAACACGCATCGTCACCTCGTTCTTCGCTAGCTTTTGTTTATTCTGCAGTACCTGTTTCGAGTTACAAATATGAGCAACCGAACCAGTATCAAATACCCAGGCACTACTACGAGTACTAGTGAGATACACATCAATAACATGTATATCGGATATAACTTTCTTCTTGATGTTTCCGTTCTTCAAATCCGCCAAGTACTTTGGGCAATTCCGCTTCCAGTGACCTTCTCCCTTGCAGTAAAAGCACTCAGTATCAGGCTTAGGCCCAGCCTTGGTCTTATTCGTCAGTGCGGCAACTTTCTTACCACCCTTCTTGAAGTTTCCCTTTTGCTTAGACTTTCCTTTCTTGAATTTGGTGGTCTTATTGACCAACAACACTTGATACTCTTTCTTGATCTCCACTTCTGCAGATTTCAACATGGAGAAGAGTTCTGGCAACGTCTTGTTCATGTTTTGCATATTGTAGTTCATCACAAAGTTCTTGTAACTTGGTGGAAGTGATTGGAGGACACGGTAAATCCCCAAAGCATTAGGAATCACTATACCCAAACTTTGGAGTTTGTTTGCGTGACCAGACATCTTAAGCACATGCTCATCGACGCCCTCTTCCATCTTGCGGTTAAAGAACTTTTCGTAAGCCTCATAACTCTCAACCGCCGTGAGCCTCAAATATCATTTTGAGTTCACGGACAATATCATGTGGGTCATGGTTCTCAAACCTTTTCTGAAGCTCTGATTCCAAACCATACAAGATAGCACACTGAACTATGGAGTACTGATTCTTCCGAGTGAGGTAAACATTCTTTACTTCATCGGTAGCACAGCTGCAGGCGGGTCACCCAGCGGTGCATCCAACACATAGGTCAAATTACTAGCATTGAGGACAATCCTCAAATTGCAAAACCAATCCGCGAAGTTGCTTCCATTGTTTTTCAACTTTTCTTTCTCTAGGAATGCATTAAAATTGATGGCAGGGGCCGCCATTGATCTACAACATATTTGCAATAGTTTAGACTAAGTTTATGACAAATTGAGTTCTAATTAATAGTTAAATTAATCTAGGTGAACTCCCACTCAAAACAATATCCCTCACATTGTTTTAGTGATCACACGAACCAAATCCACCACATCAAAACTGATCATCACGAGAGTTGATGTAACTTCAATGGCGAATAATCAACATGTTCATCATATCTACTATATGACTCATGCTTTACCTTTCGGTGATCCGTGTTTCGAGACCATGTCTGTACATGCTAGGCTCGTCAAGATTAAACCTTAGCTTCCGCATGAGCAAATCTGGCTTGCTCACGTTGTATACACCCGCAGAATCTAACACACCTGATCATCACGTGGTGCTTCGAAACAACGAGCTTTAGCAACGGTGCTTACTAAGGACGAACACTTTAAGACTTGAAATTTGTGTGCTTGAGGGATCATCTTATAATGCTACCGTCGTTAACTAAGCAATACAGGATGCATAAAGGATTAACATCACATGCAATTCATTATATGTGATATGATATGGCCTTTCTTCTTGTGCTTACAATCTCCATCTTCAAGCACGAACATGATCTCCATCATCACCGGTATAGCGTCAAGGTCAATGGCGCCGTTTCATGGTTGTCGTCTACCAGCTTCAACTATTACAACTACTTTGAACAGACATGCAGGTCTTAACAGAATTTAAAGACAACCATATGGCTCCTGCCGGTTGCCAACTTATAATAAGGAACATTGCATACATCAAATATAATCACAATCATGGTCATATCACATCACAGCACACCCCTGCAAAACAAAGTTAGACGCCTCTAATTTCTTTGCATATTTTACGTGGTTTGGGGCTTTCAATAAGTGTCGCTCTAACTTACGAACAAGAACCACAACGTTGATGCTTGAACTATCAAGTGCCCGTTGTAAATTGGATCTATACTATGATGGGAGAGACAGGCATCTGCAAAGCCACTTATGCAATACAAGTTGCATGTAAAGCGTGGAGCAAGTCTCATGAACGATGTCATGTAAGGTTAGCCCGGGCAGCTTCATCCCATCATACCGCAAGATGCAAAGTACATAAAAAGCAATTGATAATAAAAGCACTACCGCCCACAATGACCATTGTGTTCTACTCGTGCAACAGATCTACATATAGACACGGCTCTGATACCACTGTTGGGGTTCGTAGCATGGAAAGCAAAAAATTTCTACCGCATGCAAACAAACAAGCCAAGATTTATCTACTAGATTGTAGCAAGGAGTCGATGGAGGAACTCACCCTCGAAGATTCCAAAGCGGTTAACGAGAGCAGATTCTCGTGGGTGATGTAGTCGTACTCTTGCCGATCTCAAGATCGTGTAGACTATCCTTCCGGCGTTGCGTTCCGGTAGCGCTTCCGCAGTCGGTCACACATTTGGTACTCGATGAAGACCTTCCTCTCCCTTGTTCTAGCAGGCAGCGGAGGTTGTAGCACTCTCCTCGCGATTCCGGCAGCACGACGGCGTGGTGTCAGAAGTAGAGGGGAGATCTCGCAGGGCTTCGCCTTAAGCCGGTGCAAGTATGGTGGACTATGAGAGAGGCCTTGGTGATCTAGGGTTTAGAGGGCACCAAGGGGAGGGCTTGGTCGGCGGCTAGGGTTTGGGGAAACCCCAACTCACCGAGTTGGAGGTGCCCTGGGCGGCGGCGGCACAAGGAGGTGGTGACGCCGGCGGCTTGGGGCTAGGGTTTTGGGTGTGAGGGGTACGGGGCGCCTACCCCTCCTTATATAGGTGGAGATTGTCCGGTTGGGAGGAGGGAGTCCTCCCCCAACTCGGCCTCCTTGGCCGGCGGGTGGAGGTAGGGGAACTCCTCCCCAAGTAGGTTTCCTACTCTCCCTCCACCAAGCAAACTTGCCGTTTGACTTTTTCAAATTGGCGTTTGACTTTTAAATTAGGATTTGATTTCTCCCTTTATTTTGCCCAGCCAAGTGACCTAGTACATGATGCAACCATTCCATATCGTCATGACACATTCATGTACCCTTCCTCCTCAGTCTTGGGACCTTCCGGACCCTTCTAGAACATTCCTGGTGAAAACACCGGAATCATTCCCAAACTCCGAAACAGGACTTTCCTTATATGAATCTTATTTTCTGGACCATTCCGGATCTCCTCGTGATATCCCGGATCTCATCTGAGACTCTGAACAACATTCGGTCTCTTTATCATCATTCCATAACTACTCAACAACATCGAATCCTTAAGTGTGTCTCCCTACGGTTCGTGAATTATGCGGACATGATCGAGACACTTCTCCGATCAATAACCAATAGAGGAATCTGGAAATTCATATGGCTCCCACATATTTCTATGATTACTTTGCGATCGAATGAACCACTTACATACGATACCAATTTCCCTTTGTCTCACGATAGTTTACTTATCCGAGGTTTTGATCGTCGATATCTCTGCATACCTAGTTCAACCGTTCTGATAAGTACTCTTTTCTCGTTTCCGTGATATGTGATCCCTTGTGAGCCAGTCACATGCTTGCAAGCTAATTGGATGACATTCCACCGAGAGGGCCCAGAGTATATCTATCCATCATATGGATGGACAAATCCCACTCTTGATCCATGTGTCTCAACCCATACTTACCGAACACTCAATGCCATCTTTATAGCCACCTAGTTATAGTGTGGTGTTTGATGTCATCAAAGTATCCTTCCGGTGATGGTGATTAGCATGATCTCATGGTCGAAGGAATTAGGTTACTATGTATCAGAAAGCTTATGGCAATTGAACTATTAAAATGACTTGATCTTTATGCTATGCTTATCTATAGGAGTATGTCCATCATACCATTCTCCTAATGATATGACCTTGTTATTAACAACATCTCAAATGTTTATAATCAAGAAACCATGATCATCTATTAATCAACAAGCTAGTATTATAAAGAGGCTTTACCAGGGACTCTAATTTAGTTTACAAATCACACGAGTATTAATGTTACTAGTTAATACTGTTATAGCATGAATATAAACATTTATCATAAACACAAAGATATAATAATAACTCCATTTATTATTGCCTCTAGGGCATATCTCCAACACCCCCCTCCTATCCTCCAACCCTAGCCGCCGTCCTGCTGCCCCTCCACCTCTCTCTCTCCCGACTGCGCGTAGGCGAAGCCCTGCCGCAGAAACTCTCCACCATAGCACCACGCCGTCGTGCTACAAATTCAATCTATCTCTCCACCATACTTGCTGGACCAAGGAAGGAGGAGACATCGCGGCACCATACGTGTGCATCTCTCGAAGGCGCCGCCACTTGCGGCGTAGGATCAGATCGGATCGCGAGGAGGAGACGGCTAGTACGACTATATCAACCACGTTCTGTTGAACGTTTCCGCTGTGCGATTTCTTCAAGGGTATGAAGATCTCATCAATCTCTCTCGTTGATTGCATCTCCTAGATTAGATCTTGGCTTTCTTGTTCGCATCCGTAGGAATTTTTTTTGATTTACTATATTGCGAAACCCTTTCACTATTCACAAGACATTTTTTGTCACAAGGCACAAAAAATGTTCTTTTCTAACGGAACTTTGTGTTTGAACATAAAATGTCTGGACATACACTGAAAATTTTGATTCAGAATTTTTTGGCATTTTGAAATGCTTTTTATGTAGTTTTTATAAAGGATGTATTTACGCCCATGAGTCAAAACATCACCTATACTCCTGATCCCGATTATACTTACCCTGTCACTAAGTTACATAGCTTTTGAAATCTTAAGTTACATAAATGGTCCGAAACTTAAGCTTTGCTTATTACTGTTCATTCGGAACTTTGTCATTTTTGAGTAAGCTAGGTACTTTTGATTTTTAGTACTCCCTCCGATTGAGAATGGGTGTCGCTATTTTCGTAGTACTAAATGAGCTACACTTATTATGGATCGAAGGAAGTATAAAATTGACACGTGCATACATACATGCGTTCTTCACCAGGCCGGTCGATCGAAGGGCCATAGGGCAACACAACACCAAAAGCCCCTTCCCTGTAACTACCTCGGTGAATTACGCTCCTAGTTACAAGCCTGGATGAGCGGAAATGGTTGAAATAGTACGGTGGGCCCAAATGCCACTCACAGGTAGACCTTTCGGCCGTCCCAACCATTTCCAATCATCGGAACAAGAACGGGCGGCGTAATCGGCATGCGAAGGGATCAACTACATACACAAATGAGTATGTATGCAAGCCACCATACAACAGTATATCAGAGCCATTCCATCTAAAAAGAAAGGAAATGTAGCAACGCCATATGGCAAGATTCAAATGTCCTAGATAGATATAATAGTTTAGGATATCTCCTCATACATCAAACATCAGAGTATCAGGCGGAAGCGGCAAACAAGACCCGAGTACGGATAAGAAGCAAATCGGCATAAGATGCCCCATAAATAAGCACATCCCGCCCACAGATCTCACGGATCCCCGTTCCCGGAATCTCTACACCGAATGATCGTTGCCCACATCGTCCGTCTCCTCCACCCAGTATCCATCTCGTGAGTGTACCTGTTCATCTGAATCAAACAATTTATCGTGTGAGACCCTAGGGGTACTCAGCAAATCTTTATGCCTCTAAAGGGGACACAACCTGGGGTGACGCAATTGCAGCAAAAGATAAACCCTAACAGTTCTATAGATACTCGCTAACCATCCGCCTAACCAAAGATAGACGGATGTCCGTGAATTAATGACAACAGTTATAACAGTAATATCCACAGATCCATCCTCCTCCTCGCTTATCAACGAGGAAGCGGACGAACAACCCCCCCATCCGTTGGCAGTTTTATTAACCATTCAATGAGTGTTGCACTATTTACTAGTCAGTTATTTAGTCAAGTTAAAAGCGGTACTTTAGTTATGCTTGTCTATGGTCGAGAAACTGTGCTCCAAGTCGTCCATAACCGCGGACACGGCTTTCAGAAAGTTTTACCCTGCAGGGGTGCACAAATAGCAACACACACTCGATCAACCTCGGAAAAACCAAATCAAAACCCAACGAGGCCTTCACGACAAAGCAATCACAGGATTCATAAATATTTCAGGGGGCCACCCCATTAAGTATACCCGCAACGAAGTTAGCTGACTCCGAGACGGACTCAAGGTTTGGGTGGGTCATAAACTCATCGGGAACCCGAAAGTGTGACGGGCTTGTCGATACCGCGAAACGTGTCCCGATCCTAACAAGACAGTGCTCCTCGCACAATCGTAAATAAAGCAAGAAAGCATGGCATAAGTACATGATAGTAAATAAAACCTCAAACTAGTTTGTGGCCCCAAGAAATAAGACTGAATCAAGCTCGCTCGGGGGTCCCATAAGCCTCCGGATGTGGATAGCGCGAATAATCAAGGAACAGAATCAAGTACTCGGGGTCCCACGGACACAAGTGAGCAGGAAAAACCAAATAGCAGATATTGCTCACCGGTGCCACTTTCATTAGTTATCCCATTACTACTCAGGTTAAGTTGTTTAGGTACCTCGTTATCCATCAGACTCTCACATACCCTACACATGCTGTTCTACGACTCGCATGGCTCAAACAACTCCTGTAGTAATGGCTCATGGGATGGAGGAACAAGCTTCGGTGGGGTTTAAAAGTAAAGGCTATGCAATACTTGTGATTCAGTTTAATGCAATCGCGACTCAATGATGCAAGAATAAGATAGCGGCAATAGGTACTGTATGTATGCAAGCATGTGGTAGTGCTTGCCTGGCAGCTCAGTTGAAGCGAGAGAAGGATCTGGGTAGTGCTCCTGAGTCTCTTGATATACCCCCTGCTCAGCGTCTATTCGAAGAAGAACCAAACAAACAAGGGCCAACATAAATAAAGTGCACAAGCATATGAATAAAATGCGACAAGCAAACAATCATGCCATGATGAATGATGCACAATTTGCATGGCAATAAAGTAGCATGGCATGGGTGAGGTGTGGGGTACAAGAATAAAGCATTTTATGGAGTTTTAGTCACATTTTATTCTCGAATAAGTTGATGTAAATTTATATTTATATGATGCATGCTGCAAAACAGAACATGGAATGCATAAACAGAAAGGTCTCGTCGAGCTGATCATTTTAGACATATCATTTGTCCAATTTGGAGTTATAAATCAAAAGTTATTAATTAATTGAGAAAAAGGGCATTTATTGTAATTTTAATCAACTTGAGAATTAAAGTGTCCAAAATATATTTTGAAGGCCATATTTGAAATCCTCACATTTTTCTGATTTGAACACATATATTATTTGTATTATTTGGAATTGTGAATTTAAGTTTATTTAAAAGTCAAAATTATTAAATAGGGTCAAAGCCAAAGGTTGACTATTTAAATTAATTCTGAAAATATTTGATTAAAGATTTGAATTACCCTTCAAAAACAAAACATTTTTCATATTACACTTTTGTTCAAATTCAACATAGTTTAAAAGATATGAATTATTTGGTATATTAGCATTTTCTGAAATTTTGTTTGTATCGAAAAGTTTGGCAAACTTTTGTTACTCAGGTGAAAGTTACCCACGGTCACTGACGGGTGGGAACAGAGGCAGAAGGGCCACAGAGCGCGCAGCCAGCTAGGAAGCGCCAAGTGGCACGAAAGGGCGGTTGAGCCGAGGAAAACTCGAGGCCTTTTGCAAAGAGCTACCTTTCGATCTGACGAAACTGAAACACCAACACAAAAACTACTAGCTTGCGCGATCTTTGGCCAACGATGGCGAGCAAACTAAGACAGATCTATCGACGACGCAAAAAGCAAAGATGTAGAGAGGGACAAGGGCTACAACTTTCGTGTTTGGAGCTTCGCCAACGGAGGTCTGCAGCGGACGGGGCAAGGAGATGAACAGAGGAGCAGAAGCGGCTTGGGCGGGCTGATGAACTCCGACAGTTCGACGACGGAAACCGTGATCTGGCGAGGATGATTTCGAGAGATTCACTACTCTGTTTCGTGCGCCGTTTGATCCTACTGAAAGATGGAAGTGCCCTCTTTGTAATAGTTCAAGGGTATGTGCCTAAATAGATCTATGTAGGCCAGGAGATGAGTGAGAATTTCTGCATCGCAGTGTCGTGCGGTCTTCTTGAACTGTCGAGCTCCTGTCTGGGCCTGACGTGCGCGGCGGTGACGAGGGAGGGGAACTATGGCTGCGGTGGCGAGCTCTCGTGCGGCAGGGAGGGCATAGGAAGGAGGGGAATGGAAAGGGGGGCTTACCACGAGGCCGACGGTGGTCTCGGAGGTCTCGGGGTTGGTTGGGGATGGCGGCAAGGCGAGGACGAAGATGGCTGTGCCCGCAGGTCCACCCGAGAACGATGACTGGAGGACAGCGTACAGTTGCTCCCAGCTCCTCCTGGCCCTCGCACGCGGTGGACGACGTGAGACTGCCTCCTGCGTTCACCGGCTCGAGAAGAAGATCATGGAGGCGACGCGATGATGTTGCACTCGGGCAAGGGACAGAGCAGAGGTAGAGGGATGGGGATGGCGGCGTGGGAGGGAGGAAGCTAGGGTTCGGGGTAGAGGCTCCAGGCATGAGGATAAGAAGGGATGAGGGTTCGTGGTGACGAGGCCGACGGTGGAGACGGTCACCGCCTCCTCCGTTGTCTGCCGCAGAGAGGAGGAAGGCGATGGACAACGACGTGAACAAGACGTGAAGGGGTATGGGGTCCAGGGGTGTTAAATGCTGGGAAAGGAACGTTACCTAACATTGGCTGGACTCCCCTCTCTCTCCAGCCTTTTTGTTTATTAATTGTTTGTTTGTTTTTTTATTCTATTACAATTTCAAACCAGCTTCTAATTTCAAATTCTTTTGAACTTTTTTCCAGGGGATTTTGAACAGAGGGTTTGACCATGAGGAGAGGCAAGAGAGAACAAGAGGCATAAGGAGAGAGAATGCCCACATACATATTCATTTTGGGCATTTTACTAGAATTGGGATTTAGGGTTTAGAAAATGGAACAAAAACATTTGGAAAAATAATGGACCCTAGCAAGTGGATCCCATCTTGTAGGAACAAAAATAGTGAGAGATAAAAAGAGAGAAGAAGGTAATGGTGATAGCATTATACAATCAAGACAAAACATTGCAAGGTTTGATATGATGCTCAAATGCAAGGTGGCATGATGACATGAGCATGATATAATTATGATGCAACAATTATCTATAGGAAGTAGCCATTATATTACTAAACCAAGTAGCATTACAATTGTTAGACAAATGGGATGCTACATTCCCCTACTCCAAGAAGCTAAGGCGTGGGCAAAGGTTGGAATACGCCAACTACTCCCCTCGTCTAGTTGTCTTGGATTGAGTTGTATGGCGTGGGTGTTTGTCCGCCTCCATGGTCTTTTTTTTCTATCAATGCATCGATACGCAAAGCTGTTGCATTTTTGCGAGAAAAAACCCTCGTAAATATATCTTTAATATTTATATTAGAGTATATTTTGTTTGATAGTTTAAATTAACAATCTATCTCTAGTATTTTTGGACTCCAAGACTTGTACTCTATATAAATAGCCCATTAAGACCACAATCAACACGATTATTATTCTCCAATTATTAATTTATACTAAAATTCCAAGATTACTTAAAGTTTAAGTATGATTAGCATTTTTTGGTCTCAACAATGTTTGTCAAGCACCAACTTGTACACATGAGAAAGACTTACAAAATATTACTATTCTATAAGAAAAATATTACTGTAACAGAATAGCAATTTAAATGTTTCGTATATTTTATAGATCCATGGTCTCTGAAATCTCGACGAAGTCATCCTAAACTACTTATTTCTATTGATCGATTTCATATGCATGTAAAAAAAGTAGAAGAGTTGGCATAGTAGACACTGAATAAATAAGATGATAGAATAGTCTCTCAAACAAGCACAATGGGAACAAGTAGAACCGTAATAAATTAGATGAGAGCTGCTCGTGGAATAATATAGTTTTGTGATTATCGTTAGATTCACAAAAAAATACTCACAACCTTGCAAAGGCATATGAGGACCGTGTTTTTACACATTTGGAGAGGTCAGAGAAATCATGGAATCGAAAAAAAATATTTAAAAATATTTGAGTATTATTTGGGGAGGAAATAGGAGTTAGAGTAGAGTCATTGCAGACTATAATTTAGACCATCTATATTTTTTAAAATTATTCTATATTTATTTGGTTTTAAAAATAATAAAACAATATAGATGCACAAACAAAATCTTATACCGCCTCTTCATAGTGGAGCCCTCGTGAGCGCCCCTCTGTCCTTTCTTATAGGCCGGCCCTACATGCCACTCTCTTGGCTAGTTGCAGACCATGCTTTTTGTAAAAAATCGATGCAGGAGTACCTTCAAGACTCGGGACAAGCAGTTTTAACATCAATTCATCTTTTTTTTCATGGCATAACTCCATATTCGGCGGAGCGTGATCCACCCCACACTACAGTAGCAACTTTCCGTATCCTTGGCCACCCTCAGCTCAGGTGCGCTAGCACATCTTTGGGCTTCCTTCGATAATTAGATCATCTTTACTCTTTGGTCAACCTGGAAAATCGGTCGGTTTTCATTGGACGGGCTAGTTTTCGGTTTGAAGACTTTCGTTTCTCTTCGCGTACTCAGACTAAGTTCCCAAGTTCGGCTAAAATTCGTTAAATATGGGCGAATTCATTAAGTTGGACGAATATAGGCGGATTACATCAAATTTAAACTAAACTAATACATAATAAACTTAAAAAGCCGCCGCCGATGCCTTCGCCGTCCTATATGCCGAGGTTGTTGTAGAACGCCGTGTAGCCGGGGTCGGCTCGGCCGTCATCCTCGCCGCCGCCGCCGCCGTCGTCGTCGTCGCCGGCTGGTTCTCAGGAGCCGCCTGGCGGTCGTCGTACCTCCATGGTCGGTAGGACGAACTGCGTCCTCGTCATCGTCGTCGTTCAGACGTGAGCTGGCGCCTGTAGCGAGCTCACGCCTGACAACGCCCGGCCGGGCGGCTGCTTCTCGGCTGCTGCAGCCGAGGATGCGCCTGCCTTCATTCTCCGATCCTCTGGACCATTCCAGGATATCCAGCGAGGAGGGCTCGACAGGCGGCAACGGCGGCGTCTGCGGCGCCGTTTCGCGGAGCGACTGCTCTAGCGCCATCTTCAAGGCGACGTCTTCGGCAGTCGCCGAGCCTTCTGCCTTGGGGAGGCGTAGGCGCAGGTGGCCGGTTGGCGACGCCGTTGTCCGCGGCTTGCCGATGACGATACAAGCAGCGTCCGCGACGCAGTAGCGCGAGCAAACGGCTTGGCGCTGATCGTCTGCGTCGCGGCGCGCGCTTAAGAGTGGGACACCTATGTGGAGGAGGACGAGCTCATGCTCGCCATCCTCCTCGACGCCCAGTTTGCCGGAGAACGCCGACCCGTCCTGGCCGTCGGCGTCAGGTTGTGCGGGAAGCCGAGCCGCGGCGTGTTCCCGCGGTTGATGTGCTCCAACACTGCGGCGAGCGTTCGCCCTGGCGCGCTCCACCAACACTGGTGACCCGCCTTGCGCTGCCCCGCCGTGGCGGCGAGCTCTGCCAGCGCCCGCCCGCGAAGTGCTCCCGATGTAGGTTGTCGGCGCTCTCTGCTTCGGCGGGGTTGTCCATGCCGCCGATGTACTCTTGTACATTGTACGACAACTCGTTCTGTGTGGGCGCCGACGGGATTGGGATGCCGCCGACGCTCAGCTTCCACCCGGAGGCATCCGCATGTCCGACGGCGCCATATACCCGGCCTCGTACAACATGCGCGCCTCCCAGGTCTGGAGGGTGTCTCGGCCGAAGCCGTTCGCCGCAGCGCCGTCGCCGGGGTAGTGTTCACCCATGGTGAGAGAAGGGGGAAAGGTGAGAGAAGGTTCACCGGAGTTGTGCTCGTGGGTCGGGGAGCTGTGAGAGAGTGCGAAGATCTCCGGCGAGCAGTACGGCTTATAAAGGCCGAGGCGAGCGACGGTGGCGCCGTAAATCGGCGACGCTTGGCCGAAGCGACGGGCAGTTATTGCCCGACGGTCGCCGCATGGTTCCGAGGATGACGATGACTCGACTTCCGTCACTGACTCGGCGGTCCACGCGCCGCTTTGATTTTTTTTCGCCGATTGCGCTGAGTCCGGCGTTTCTAGGACGTACCCGGAAACCTGGGTTCGGCCTGGGTAGTCCGGACCAAAAATAGCCCAAATCCGGCCGAAAACAGTTCCTTGGGTATCAGATGGTCGACCTATCTATGGATAAGCTTTCTGGTATAACAGCGCTGCTAATTCATTCACCATGGAGGCTCAAGCCATGAGGGATGGTGTCCGTTTAGCGCTGGAGAGGCACTATAATGTGGTGGAATTTGAAACCGACGCTCAAGATCTGATCAAGCTGATGAAAGATCCTGACGGAGGAAGATCTGAAATTGCTAGCATTTGTCAGGAGATCAAGGAGCTTAGTGTTTTTTTTTTGCTAGTGTTAAGTTTAAGTTTGTTGGACGCCTCGCAATCAGGCTGCCCATGTGTGTGCCAAGATTGCTAGACCGGATAGAAGAAGGTGTTTGTGGATGAATTACACACCACCCTTTTTAGTAGACATTTTGGCAAATGATTGTAATCCCACTGGTTAAGTAATGAAGCTCCTTAATTCGCAAAAAAAAAATACTTTTAAGACTCGGGACAAGCAGTTTTACCATCAATTCATTTTTTTATTTTAATGGCATAACTCCGGGTTCGGCGGAGCCTGAACCAGAACCACACTCTACAGTAACAACTTTCCGTATTCCTGACCAGTGACCACCGTCAGCTCAGGTGCGCTAGCACATCTTGGTGCTTCCTTCGATGATTAGCCCGGCCAAACGCTCCACGGAACATATTCTCCCGAGCATTTCCGTGGCCAGAGAATATTCCACCGCCCAATAATTCTCGCTCTCATGCCAGCCGAAAATGCAAAGGGGACGGGAGGCCAGGCAAAAGGACCCTGGCCGCATGGCATCAGAGCACCACCCGGAAAAAGAAAGCATCGCGCGAATACTTCTATCCACATGTCCCAACCTCCTTTCCTTCTCTTTCTTTTCTTTTTTTAATAAAAAGAATTTGTTGGCAATGAGCGTGCTCCTTTTGCAGGATCATCTTTGGTAGCGGACATTCATCTTTAACTCCACGTCTTCTTCTAGAGAGTGTTCCAGGGCCCCGGGCAGCGGCAGGGACGCGCATGCTTTTGACGACCAAAGAGAGAAAAGAATGCTGAATAATCGGGCATAAGAAAAATCATTTTTATTTAAGAAGAAAAAGGAAACGATCGTTGCGCTCTGTGCTGATGGTCTGGTGCGCGTCTGGTCGAGCAGATGCCCAGGAGGAGGACCGCAGCGTCAAACGGCGCACGGTCGGGACGAGACCGGGGGGCGACCAGATCGGTTGCGAGTTACAACTGTACCCCAGCAGCTGATCGAAGTCGCCACTTGCTCGGTCGCTGCAGCCCTCTTGGAAAACGACGTTTTTGCAATGGTTTTCGGAAGCGGCACATGACCGACCGAGCATGGGAAGTTCGGTGTCACGTGGTACGTACGTGGTGGTACAAATCGAGCTGATTCAGGAAGGTCATTCTCAGGATCGACCGCGCCTGTTTATTCAGTTAATACAGCAAAAAGTCCAGCAGATCAGAACAGTGACTGTGGGAAGCTTGTCCGTTTACCATTTGGGGTAAACAAGTCATTGTCCGCATAGGATCCTCTTTCTCTCCCATCGAATACAGTAGTAGTAAAAGGAAGGATACCTCCACTTCCCATCACCACTAACCAAGTGCTAAATCCACCCTCCCCAAAACCACCATTAGAGGTAATCATAGAAGAGAGAGAAATTGAGATGCTACGAGTAGGACCCAGGTTAGCAGTGACACGCCAAAACCGGATAATGACGACATTTTGAAAGTCCCATCGGAAAAGGGACACCGCATAAGAGAGAAGGGGAGAAAAAAAACGCATAAAAAAGTTAATCATAAATAGATAGAGTAACTATCAAGCCAAGCCAGTGCAAGCCAAAAGTCTCCCTCCCTCGCTTATCTAATCTTCTTTAGTAGATACCAGCTGCTAATCCCTCCTGCAATTTCTCCATCTTCCCCTGTCTTGCAAGGGAAGGAAAAGCGTGAAAACCCTAATTCCAAGCGAGGGAAAAAAGAAGGCATTTTTTGGCAATACCGAAATTCGCTTCCGTAGTATTTTCTTTCGAAACAATAAATCAGTTTTCCTTTCGAAAGGGAAATTAGGTTCCTTGTCCCCCGGATATATAATATATATATTCCGCCTTTATTATTTAGGCAGGAGAGAGAAAGAGAGGGAGAGGAGGGAAGGGAAGGGAAGGGGGAGAAGTACGCAGAGCACTGAAGGCCGAGGCCGAGCTATCTTTCTCTTCTCCTGCCCATCCCGCAGCAGCTCTCCCCAGATCCAAAAGCCGAAAGGAATCGCGCCAAGCATCATCCTTCTCCTGGATGCGCGCCGCCACTTGCTGCTGCTAAGGTTCCTCCCGCGGAGATGCGGGGCGTCGAGGCGGACGGCGGCGGCGGCGCTTCCTCCTCCAACGCCACAGGTGAGGCTTCCGCGCGCGGAGAATCTTGTGCGCTTTTTTGCTTGGCGTGTTTGATCCGTTCGCCGGTTTGGGTTGGTGTTTGTTGGGTTGTTGGTGCTTGCTGTTTTGCTAGATTTGGTGCTCAAGGGAGGTCGGCGCTCTTTCGTTGTGCTTCCGGTGGTGAATTACTAGTAGAATTTGCCCCCCTCGTACTCGGGTAGCCTGAGAATAGTTCTTTCTTTCTTTGATTGCTTGATTGGTTTCTCATGTTGGTCTTGCCTTTGTTTTTTGGTTTTCGGCTTCTGTAATCTGGGTAAACACGCTAATCTGGTCTCTGATGATGATTCCTTGCTGCAGATAGTTTTGACGCCGGGCAGTATGCCTTCTTCGGGAAGGAGCCGCGTGAGGGGCTCGAGCTCGGCTGCTTGGAGGTTGATGGTGCTCACGGCAATGGCGGTGGATTCAACGGGGCAGAAGAGGGCCTGTACCGGCTCTCATCGGTTGGAGAAGAGGTGCTAATTCTTCGCATCTACTAGTACACAGTAACCATATTTGTTATGACCTTTCGGCCTTGTTTCTGTGTTGTATGCTTGATCTTATTCAATGGCGTGTGGTTTTTTGCAAGTTTGGATGCTGCTTAGTAGTGGACCATTAGTGCTGGAGGAATCAAGAATATATTCATGTGGGCGTCTAGGGTAGCATCTACTTGAACTGAGGTTCAGATCACTAGTGTTGAGAAACCAAACACTTGGTGGAAAGTTTTGAGCTACTTTGATATGCGTCTGATGAGCGAGTTTTGCTTTCTGTCGGAGCACAAAGGCTCCTGTGGAATTTCATGTCACAGATGGAATAAGAATCTTCTTGCACCCACACTATTACTAACGGGATTAAACATTCCTGATTACGAGTAGCCTTTATCTATTTGAGGGTTTTGGTAGCATACTATGTCTTCTGTTCTTTGACTCGGAAGTTCATTTGTTCTCAGGTCCAAACATAATTATTTCTGTAATTTTGTTTGAGCCTGAGATCGTTAGTCCAATGCAAAGTGTGTGAAAATAGCCGACAAACCTAGTATGCTGCAAAATGATAGAGTTGAATGTTTTCCGCTGTTTTGAACTGCTCTAGTTGCTTTTGCATTTCCCATTGCGTCGTTCGTTGATCTTGCAATGTTAGGATTTAGTTCGAAACTCCTATGGGTTAATTTTGTCCCTTAAGATTCATGTCATGTGCACTCTGGACTTGGCGAGTTTAAGCTTATGCTACTTTAAGTTGTACCACTGAGTGTACCTGTACTGGTTGGATTTCTCACTTGTAGTGGATGATCATAAGTAGATAGAGTTCTGGTATAATCAGACACATCAAGTTAATTATTGTGGGCAAACCGTGCATGTAATTATAGAAGAATTAGCTGTCAATCTTTGAACAGTACTCCCTCCGTTTAGAAATATAAGACGTTTTAGCTTTGTGAATCAAATGTATCTAGACATCTTTTAGTATATAGGTTCGTAGAGGTTTGGAGTGAACCTATACACTAAAAGACGTCTAGATTCATCCATTTCACAAATCTAAAATGTCATATTTCTGAACGGAGGGAGTATCTTTCAGAAACCGAATTTATATGGTGAATCAGGGACATGTGCATGATTTTAGCTAACGTTACTTCTTGTGCATACCTTTTCCAAAGTACTTCGTGTTTATATCTTTTGTTATCATATCTAGTTTATATTAAATTCTCTAGTGTATGCTGTTATTCTGATTGAAACTGCTGTTTCGCAGATTGACAATTTAAGTAACTTATCGGACGTCGATGATCTCGCGAGCACATTTGCTAAGGTTTGCTACTAACTTGTTGCTCCAGTGTTTCAGTTTGAAAAGTTGTAGTCGGGTATACACTTTTCCGTTAGACATCATACATGCTTTTGAGATACACAGTATTCAGTAGATTCTTGTTTAATTTAAGTAGCAGCTTTACACTTTATAATATATAGCTAAGTGGTTACATTTATTTTTGCACAATCCATTCTTTTCACGAAGTAATAATATATAACTGTGATGATCTGAACATAATAAACGTAGATTTAATATTAAACTGAGCTGAAATATTAGTGCTGGAATGACTTCCTGAATAGCAAACACAGGCCTTTTTTCATAGGTGTGCAATATTGAAAATTAGCTATCTTTTGGCTCCATGACATGCCCTTTTATTGACACACAGTCAGAGTAATTAGACTCCGATTTGTATTCTGATCGCAGTTAGTTAGGCATTGAAGATGTTGTAGACAGTGAGTTCCTGGGGATTGAACTGGTTTTGAAGTAGCCTACCAGGCTGTTTTGTTTTCTCAGTATAATGTTGTATTCTTAAATTTAATTTGTTGTATTGTGTAAGTTTTTATTCAGTTGCTATGCAACTTAGGATTTTGGTTATTGCACCTTCACCTTAGTTTCTGTTTGATGTATTACTTTTACATGGTTCCATATTTCCATAATAGTTCTGCTTACCTTTGAGATTGGAGCTTGCGTACTGTTTGTATTACTTGGCCCTGAGAATTTTTTATATTTGATTGCCAGTTGAACCGAACAGTTAGTGGAGCACGGAATCCTGGTGTTATTGGTGATAGACGATCCATCTCCAGAGGAAGTAAGTGATATTGCTGCTCTTCAATAAATTAACAGCGACATGTCATACGATCGAGCATATTTTGTGATAGGGAAATACCCAAGATCCACCGTAAATTCATGCTTCGAGTTTTGCATATTTTTCACCATCTTTGTTTTAGCTCAATACTAAAAAGCCACTTCTACGGTGTTGCCATGTCTAAACAGAGTCAATGAGGTTACTCTCTTTTGTGATTTTCCCTATTCCCTGTACGAAAACATGATGCTCAAATTTTGGTTGTTTAAAAATCTTCAAGCCAGTATTTACAGCATGTTTTATCTCTTCATCATAGTTTTTGTCTCAACCATTTTGCCTCTCACTGCTAAGCATGTATATTATCTTGGTAGAATTTTGACCTGCTATACATGTATATCATTTAGTTCTTGCACGTGTCTTTGTTGAAAGCTCAACATTTGCTCTGTTACAATATGCATCGTTGCACATAATCTCAAATTTAAAGGCAATCAATGTTGACAGGAAGAGTGGCTAGGTGTCCATATTTATTAGTTGAATAGCAACTGTTTTGTGCAAACTTTAAGCACCCGTGGGCTCGAGTTTAGGTTCCTATTACTGTCGGAATAAAAATCTGTCTTACACAAAATTTTATGTATAGCAAACGACCAGACATCAATTTATTCCCTAAGATTTAGTATGTTACTGAACTATGCAATGATTTTTTTCTTCAGGTTCTTTAACTGTTGATTGGGCCGAGGATGCCGAGTTTCAGAATTATCAGGATATATTAGAAAATGAGGAATTCCAGGAAGGTAAAAGATGGTGGTCGCAGTCACATTCTATGGTGCAGCCAGGGGACCCCAAACCATTAAGCCGAACAACTTCCTATCCTCAGCAACCACTGCAACACCGTTTAAGTGAACCTATCACGGCACCAAAGTCTCCTCCATTTACCTCGTTTCCGCCACCAGGTGGTAGATCACCGTATCCTGCGCAAGGTCTTACACGTCATGGGAGCATTCCATCATTTGGAGCTGGAGTACAGATGAGTCCGAGCATGCAGCTGCCAGGTTCTCCGTATAATATGGTTGGATTACCTCATGGACTACCATATGGGGCAAGCATGCCCTTTGGTGGTCCTAATCTGCATGTAAGCAATCCAATGCAAAATGACTGGTCAAACCAGGCCAACCTGTTCAGTGGGGAGCACCTTAATCTACTGCCGAACTTATTACAGAAACAAATTTCGCTTCCGAATAACCCAATGTCATCACTGATGTTCTCTCAGCAACAGCAGAGATTGGCACAGCTCCAACCATCACACCAGAATTACCTGAATATACCTCCCCACCTATTCTACCATCATCACCCCCCAGAGATGACAGGTAGGTTTGAATCTGCTACAAGTCTTCCTTCATCAAGAGATAAAAGATCACGATCAGGAAGGGGAAAACACAGTTTGCGTTTTTCTCAACCACCGCCTGATACTACTGGTAGCCAGAATGGTGAGAGTGGTGGGCTAAAGTTCAGATCCAAGTACATGTCATCTGAAGAGATCGAGTCTATTCTGAGAATGCAGCACTCAGCAAGTCACAGCAGTGATCCTTATGTTGTTGATTATTACCACCAAGCTTGCATTGCGAAAAAGGGTACTAGTACTAAGCAAAAGACCAATTTCTGCCCAACATCAATGAAAGACTTGCCTTCCAAGTCCCGGTCAAGCGGTGACCAGCATGCATATCTTCAGGTTGACTCTCTTGGGAGAGTTTCTTTCTCTTCCATACGTAGGCCTGGGTCTCTTCTTGAAGTTGACCTTCCTTCATCAGGTGAGAGTTCTCATGATCAGAAGTCTTCTGTGAGGTCCCTGGAGAAAGAACCAATGCTGGCAGCCAGGGTCACTGTTGAAGACGCCCTTGGTCTTCTTCTTGAGGTGGATGATATTGACAGGCTCTTGCAGTCTAGCCAGGCACAGGACAACAGTTTCCAACTGAGGCGAAGGCGACAAGTCCTCCTTGAAGGTCTAGCTGCATCACTTCAGCTGGTTGACCCTCTTGGGCCCAGCAAGTCTGCTCATTCATCTGGTTTAGCCCCTAAGGATGATATTGTCTTTCTTCGCATTGTTTCTCTTCCCAAAGGACGTAAGCTTCTGGCCCGTTACCTACGGCTTGTGGTCCCTGGAAGCGAGTTGACCAGGATTGTGTGCATGGCTATTTTCCGACACCTGAGGTTCTTGTTTGGGGGTTTGCCATCAGATTCGAGTGCAGCAGAGACAACAGTTGCTCTGGCAAAGACTGTTTCGTCTTGTGTTCACCATATGGAGCTTGGTGCTCTTAGTGCTTGCCTTGCTGCAGTTGTCTGTTCATCTGAACAGCCACCTCTCCGTCCTCTTGGTAGCTCTGCTGGCGATGGGGCTTCTCTTATTATTAAATCAGTACTGGATCGAGCAACTGAATTACTGACTGATCAGAATACTGTATCCAGCTATACCCCGTCAAACAGAGCTCTCTGGCAGGCATCGTTTGATGCTTTCTTTGCGCTTCTGACAAAATACTGTGTCAGTAAGTATGAAAGTATCCAGCAGATGTTTTTATCGGACTCTGTAATTGGATCTGAAGCCTCCAGAGCAACTAGCAGGGAGATGCCAGTTGAGTTACTACGAGCAAGCCTTCCTCATACAAACGAACATCAACGCCAGATGCTGCTCGATTTCGCTCAGAGAACCACGCCAGCCAGCAGTTTTAATCCCCCTGGTGCTAGTGGACACATCACTTCTGAATCAGTTCCTGGTTGATATAGCTAAAGACCTCGACACAGTTGTCTTCAGATGGTGATTCTTATATCTGAAGACATGCACGGCCCCTTATAAGGTGTGAGCTTGGAGAAGTTCCATGGGCTCAGAAATTAGCCTTATCCAGATTGTGACTTAAGTGTAGGTTTCAGATTAATCTCATAGACCAACAAAAAAAAGATCCCTTTTTCCATGGGTCATTTAATATAGCACCCACCAGATGAACATTATAGACTATGGAGACATGTACTTATAAAGTTGTAACTCTGCGCAGTGGTGAACTGGTCAGCTCGTCGGGGCAATCTAGTTTTTAACATTTATGTGTCCCAGGGAAGACGCAGTGAGCAGTAGCACTGTTGTACAGGTTCGACTACTAGGGCCTTCCTGTCTGTTCTTTTTTCGAGTGTGGAAGGTGCCAAGTGTCAGGTATGAAGTCTGGTCTGATCTGTTTTATTTAGGACCAGATGTGTGGGAATAATGGGTAACTGCTATTTATAGGCTTCTGGAAAGATGATGTTCTTCTAGTCACCCTTAAAAGGTTCTATAGATGTGTATGTCCAGGTATTCACTGATATTATAGTGAAGTACTGGAACTAGAGGCGTGCCTCCTCTTTGTGCTTTATAATTTATCCATGTTAAGCTGCTTAGAGCTGCTTGTCTCTGTCTGACTGCCAGTATTCACATTTCACATGTCCCAGGTATCCACTGATATTATAGTGGAGTACTGGAAATACAGATTGTACCTTTCTCTTTCTGCATTACCATTAGTTCATGTTTTTTACTTGCATTTTCTTTGGGGATGTCACCCTTCTCTTTCTGCATTGTCATTCATTCATGTTTTTTTACTTGCATCTTTTAGTGGATGTGGGCGCTGGAATAGTAATCATATTTGTGTTGGCAAGAGAATATCTCCCGTTCACTAATATAAGACGTTTTAGCAAACTAAGTTACTTTGCTAAAACATCTTATATTAGTCAACATAGGAAGTAAGTATTTCACTGTTGGTGATTTAATGTTTCTAATGCAATCTGTTGCAAGCGATTGAACATACTCATGTAGTATAAGTAGATCTGATAAGTATAAGTAGATCTGATAAGTATAAGTATAAGTAGATCTGATAAGTATAAGTATACAATAGTTTGTGTCCGATGAATTGTAAGGGCCATGTAGCTAGGCAACTAGAACAGCATAGGCTGGCGTAAAACCTCATCCTATCATCATCATGGTCTTGAACTCGTCAAAGGTGAGTACCCCGTCTCCGTTGAGTTCGAACCTGCCTATCATGGCCTTGTGATGCAACCTCTCCTTCCATCTCGTATATCCATCCCGAACGCCTCCCTGCACCTGTCTCCCTCTTCCTCCTGCCTACCGGCCTCCACCTCTACCATGAGCCTCATGAACTCCTCTTCGTCTAGAAGCCTGTTGCCGTCAGTGTCTGCAGTCACCATCAGGGCTTGCACCTCCTCGGCCAACATGTTGCTGTCCAGCTCTGCCTTCATGCAGAGCTACAGCTCAGCCTTGGAGCTCTCGCTGTCGCCGTCCTGGTCGAAGTCGAAGGCAGCGATAACGCCCCTGAACTCAGCTAAGGCAACCATGGTGACACAAAGTCTCCTTGACGCAATTGGGAAGTAGATTCTGTAGTAGCAAACATTGGCTAACTCAAGTTGTCCTTGAGCAAAAATCGTCCAGCTTTCTCTGTACTTCAGCAGCAAAGCCATCGAATTTCTTCCCTCTTGACATATCTACCGCTCCTTCGTCACCGCTAGTCTTCGATTCCCCGCCGCCATCTCTGAGAACTGACCACACATCTGGGATTTTACCAAGGGAAAAGGTGTGTTCCCTCAACCAGCGCAGTGTTCAATAGCTCAAGGGAAAGGTGTGTTCCGTCAACCAGCGCAGTGTTCAATAGCTCAAGGGAAAGGTGTGTTCCGTCAACCAGCGCAGTGTTCAATAGCTCACGCCTCCCACAGGCCACAGTTTCCATCCCCTTATTGAATCGAGGTTAATTGGCTGCACATTTTTACAAGGGAATTAATCCCAAAACCCTCGCCTGAATCACTCCAAATCGCAGAAAAGAGGCCAACAGCGAAGCTCTGATACCAAGTTGTAACAACCCTAGATTTAAATCCCCAAATCTATAGATACTTTCAGAAGGAGATGAAGAAATTCGGAGAAATAAGGTGCGGAAACAGACAGAAAGAGATGAGGGCCAAGCCAAAACACGACGACGGCATCTAGGGTTCATATTATGAATATCCAAGATCATTCTTAGGGTTTACATCATAGGCTGATACAGCATCCGATGCAACGGAGCAATTGAACGAAAAATGTTAGAGACAGCGACGGCTCCAGACTCAGCGAAGAAGACATCGTTTGGCGGGAAACAGTCACCTGCCACTTGAATTTGGCCCGTCAGATCTTCATAAACGAAGCGGTATCGTTGGATCCTGAATTGGTCTTCGTCCCTTTGACCAACAAGTGCTGGTTCAGGACATCCCCTCGCAGACGCTTGTTAGGCTTCTGGAGTCTAGTGGACTTCGACCTTGCTTCTGCGGTGGCAGCGCTGCCATCACGAACAGACTCCTTCCTGCGTTTAGTCGTGGTCAGAGAAGGATCTTCCATTTGAACACCTTCCTCAACCTCAGGGACAGGTTCCACCGTGCGTTCAGAAGTGGTGGCAGCAGCGACTGGAACATCATCCATGATCGACCACACCGAGAAGCTCCCGTCACCGTACTTGTCGAATACTTGGAAGGTGTGGGTCGAGCCAAGAAGATCCTCGATTTGTTTCGGCATGTTGCACCAATCATCCTCCTCCTCGATCTCATCAGTGAGCTCCTCCGCAGAGACACCGACCAGCTCCTCCGCCACCTCACAGAAGATCATCAATTTCATTCTGCCGGTACTATCTTCCACCTTCGCCTTCAGCTTGTATCTTATGTGCCCAGAAAAGCAGTGTGGTAGTTAGTGACCTAGCAATTGAGCAACAAGTATATATTGAGAACAGAGTGTGGCAGCATAGCGTTGCCGCTCCCTACATTTGAACTGGCCTCTTAACCGGGCCACATCGGCTGCACCTGGATTTTCTGCCCAATGACTTGTTGCTGAATTCACATCCAGGATAGCACCAACCACTGGTGCAATCGATATCAATCAGGGAGACTCTGCACATGAACTTGGTATCCTACAAGTGAAGATAGATAGATATGTGAGTAAAACAAGCTAAGCTTTGCAACTCACGAGAAGAGCAAGCTAGCACTTAATTTACATCGTCATACTCCTCTGGATCGAGGCCTTTTAGTTGTTTGATTGTTCGCCAACTCTCGGCTAACTTCTGAGATGAGCTTTTTTCAAATCTAGATAGTACTTTGAAGATGCCGTGGAGCAAACTATGACACCAAAATAACACGACTTCAGATCGATGGCACCAAAAGATTTGGGTACACACTATAATTGCGACGAATTGATAGACAATAAAGTTTACTAGAAGAGAAAGGAATATAATTCGACAGTACCACATGGTAGAAGCAGACAAAATAAAGGGAGGATCAAGGATTAACCTAAATGTGAGGAATCAACGCGCATCCCTGCAAAGACAGCGACAACGGAGGCTTCTAGGCCTTTCTCGAGCATATCCTTAGCAAAACCGCAAGCGGCATCTCCATACAGTGTGACATTCAGTTCCCTTCCGCTATAAATGGTAACTCCGCAAGTGAGGGGTTATCAAGGCACATCAATCATCCAAAAGGAAGAGCTATATTTTGTTACCTCAAATTTTGAATTGTTGCATCGCAAATTTTTTTATGGCGGGATTTTTTCGAGACATACAGTTTCCCAACATATACTATGCGGCCTAGAACATCTGCATAGTTTAAGTCAGCACATGTAAGAAAAATATGACATTTGCATGTAGCAGGTATAACTCTGATCAAATTTTCAGTTCCAAAGGAATCTACCTGACAATAAGCTGTTGTTGTCGCGCCTGGAACGGAGATCCTTAAAATTAACAAACTCAAAACTGTGGAGGGGTATCGAATCTATATCTCCTTCTATCTCATTGACCACGGTTTTGGATCCAAAATATATGGTCCACTCATTGCTGCAGTTCATGTAGTCTTCCCTCGTTTCCTGAACTGTAAAATCCGATAAGGCTTTGTTCGGTTAAACCACTTCTCAAGTGGATTGGAGTGGTTTGGAGAGTGTTAGGAGGGATTTTGACTTAGTTGGGATTTAATCCCCCTCAATACACTTCAAACCCCGTGGATTCATGTGTAACCGAACAAGGCCTAAGGCATAGATCTTCCCCTCAACTAGCCGCTCTTCAAACAGATGTATATCTCTAGGAAGTACACGGGCCTGCATAGTTTCACCCTACAGGTAGTACACAACTAGAAGAATCAGTGCATTAAAAACTTAAAAAGGACGACAATTTAACATTAGTAGCCAGCAAGTAATGTGATCAGTCATTTGGTGTATATCAAGGTACATAGTGCATCACCTGATCGTCGATCAGAAGGCTGTCAAGGCCGAACAAAATGTTATTTTTTGGATGGAAGGATTCCCATAGACGCGATATGCACACCCGCACTGTACATTTTTCCGTGTCATCAGTTAACTGAGAAAGTGGGGTGAACTCATCCTCATCAGAACCCATTTCCGCCTTGATGGCTTGGAGCGGAGCTGCACGTTAGCGTAAGACAAAAAGGAAGTAGTGATCAATCTATTGTATTAGTGATACTAGACCTTTCCTAGACATTTTTGAATGTATTAGGGGTAACTTCCCTGTTAAATATTTGGGAATTCCTCTTCACTTTGAAAAGCTAAAAAGAGAAGATTTGCAGCCTCTGATAGAAAACTTGTTGAATAGAATCACAGGTTGGAGGGGCAAACTCTTATCTTATGCTGCTAAAAAGGTGCTTATTCAAGCCTGTCTCTCTAGTATCCCTATCTATTTGTTTTCTTTCTTTAAGTTTCCCAAATGGGCTTTGAAACTCCTAGATTCACATTTAGCTAACTTTTTCTGGAATGATGAAGAAGGTAATCATAGGTTGCATCTTGCTAACTGGCCTTCAGTTTGCATGAAGAAAGAGTTTGGAGGTTTGGGTATTCCCAATCTGCATGATTTGAATCTTTGCCTCCTTGGCTCCTGGATTAAAAGATATATCCAGGGAGAGGGGGCTCTGTGGAAAAAAGTGATAGATGCTAAATATAGGACTAAGTCACCTAATATCCTTTGTTGCCATGATGTCCATCCATCTACCTTTTGGAAAGGGGTGATGTGGGCATCTAGGGCGGTTGAGATTGGTTATAAATGGCATGTGGGGAATGGTAAAACTATTAGATTTTGGGAAGATATCTGGTTTGGAAATTCTAATTTAGCCACCCAGTTCTGGGAAATTTATTTGATTTCTAACCAGCAAACTAAAACGATAGCTGAGTTATGGGATGGCACACACCTTAGATGTGACTTTAGAAGAACCTTTTCTGAGGATTTAATGCTGCAATGGCATGAACTTCTGGGCATTGTTCAGTCGATTAGATTCTCTGAACAAGATGATCAGCTAATTTGGCAGTATGAATCTAAGGGTAAATATTCCTCAAGTTCTATGTATTCTCTGGTCAATTTTAGAGGTATCTCTCAGGTTTATCTTCCTGCTGTTTGGAAATTACTTATCCCACCCAGGATACAGATTTTCCTTTGGTTATTTTCTCAAAATAAGATTCGACTAGAGATAATCTTAGAGCCGAGGTATTCCAAAACCTTTAGAATGCAATCTCTGCAAAGAAATAGAATCATGCATCATTTATTTTTTGAATGCTTGGTTTCTAGCTTACTTTGGAAGGATGTGCATGATATTTTTGGTGTTAGTATTGTAGATTTTGAGTCCTTGCTTGAAATGGATTGCTAATAAGAAACATCTTCATCGAATGTGGTTTCTTCACTGTTCTTTAGTATTTGGAACAATAGGAATAGCCTTGTCTTTAACAAGACAACTTGGATTAATATGAAACAGGTTTGGCGTCGGTCCTTTCCTTCCTAAAGATATGGCAAAACCATTCAAGGACCTGGAGGGAAGATCGCCTTTTCATGGAGAGGATGATCGACAGAGAAACCCTCTAACGCTCATGGCGAGATGATCTGTCTGGGTTCGAGTGGATTTCCACTTGGAAGACTACTGCGTCATCAAGCTATGGAGGGAGAAACATCGCTGAAAGCCTCCAAGATCATCCCGATGAGGAGGAGCATGTTCATGTGGTGTTCTAATTTCTTTCGACCTTTCACGGAGCTTTTTGGTGTCGGAGATAGCTTTTGTTTGAGCAGTGGCTTTGTTACGGTCGAATAGTTCTTCAGTCGTGTAGGGTGGAGCGTTTCAGAGCTCTTAACTGTCGTTTCCTTTTTTCTTCGTACTTGTGGAACTGGTTTGTTTCATTATGCTTAATGGAACAGGGGACAGAGTCCCTTTCGATCTAAAAAAAAAATCAATCTATTGTATTGCATGTATGTATGTTAATCCAACAAATAGAGAGGCTTAAGAATACCCAATATTATTCTTTCACCATTAATCTGAAAGCCGGAAACATTATGTACTACCGTTGCTTTCCCATCATAATTTGCTTACTAAACAGGAGTATTAACTCGCTGATTTTATCTTCTTACAAAAAGGTATCAGTCGTGTTGCCTGTAAAGCTACTTTGGGATGAAATTTATTCTACTTTTCGTGTATATATATTAACAGTGATCTTGAACTAAGTGCTTAGTTCGGAGAAGGGAATAATTAAAATGCTAATGTGAGTTCCCAGAATAGATGCTGTATATGGAAAATCAGAACCTCCTTTTCGAAGAATAGATGTGGTTACATCTCAATACGATTTTTGATGCAAAAAAAATGAAACGTGATTTTAACATGCAAAACCCTAGGGCAAAAGAATCACCAGAAGAGAAGTACTACACTGAGGCTTCTGTCCGTCTACAGGATGCAAAATGCAAACCTATAGGCTAAGAATCGACTTACTACAAGTATATTGATGGAAAACAAAAACAAATCCGAATAAATGTTCAGATCGTAACACCGAGGCCAACTCAGATCACAAAACCAGCACTGTACTATAATCTGAAAGCTATCCAAGAATGGGATGATTCTCTTTTCTCCTTGGAGGATAGAGAAGGAAGACCATTTTACCTCCGGAACCGAAGTGGTGGATGTAGAACTTCCTTGCCCTAGTCGCCAGGAACAGGCTTGATTGAGAAGGAAGAAGGGGAGACTGTCGTGGACGGAGTGGGGCGGACTGCATAACGACGGGGCAGAGCCACGATCTAGGAGTAACCTGGGCCGCATCCTGCCTAGCCCAAGAGAGAAAGTTAAAATGTCCTCCTAAACTCCAAGTAAAAGCCTACTAGCCCTGTTCCAAAATAGAAGACATTTTAAAAAAACTTTGAATTTTCAGAAAATGCAGAATGCATATGAATACCATCCAATTTTTGAAAATAGGGGTGTTACACTTGATGCCCTTCAGTTAGTTTGGTATCTCTATTACTGCAGATAGAACATAAGGATGGCGGGTCTCAAGATATGAACCACCAGCCCAATACCCTTTGGACATCTGCCCAAAAAATAAAAAAAAATAAAAAATATAAAGATAGTTCACGGTGCACTCACTCTTCAAATCTTAGGAAAAAACACATTTGCATGTTTTATAAATTCTTGAAAGGAAATCATAGACGTAGATATCGAGTTGAAACCTACAGTAACTATGTGCAAAATTCATTAAATAATACGCCCATTCGCTCTGTTTTTCTAAATGGGGAAAGTAAAGATTTGGATTCTAAATCCAGATCACGAAATGGATCACGGCCAAGATTTTGAGAGCATCCAGGAGCTATGACAGATATTGTGACCAGCCACGAGCTATGACGCGCTTCTCCATAGTCCACGACGTGAGTATACAACGATCTTATCTACAGTATATGCTTTGTCAGTTTGTCATAGTACATCGTGGAAATATCCCAATGTTTGTCATTTGTCACACACCATGGAAATATCCAAATGCTTATGTGGATTCAGCTGTAGCTATGCCTCATGACGAATCACTGATTTCGCAGTCGGCAGCTCGTTACCATCAATGAAGCGCGCGAGAGTTCAGCCTTACAGGTCCCAATCCCACCAGCCATCTCGCTCGTTCTGGAACAACAGCGACTTTTTTTTGGAGTGATATCCATCCACCACACCATCTATCGGGACTGCGCAACTTGCTCCAGAATCTGTTGGACTTGTTTCAGATTTTAGTCGCTTTCTTCTGCAGGTACCAATTGCAAATCCTGAATGACTGCAGTGCGATAACGTAAATTGAAAGACATCGCGCCAGGCTGAAATCGCCAGTTTTCGTGAGATTGCTAAGATTTTGTAGATTTGCCCTGTACCAAAGCTTGCATGGCCACGGGACACTGTTCTGAATCACATACTCCCTTCTAGATACCCACTTCGTACTTCGGTACACTGTTCTGAATCACATAAGTAGTTCTCTTACTGTACATGCTAAATCACATACTGTACTTCGGTATCGTAGTGCCGACTGTATGCTGTTGTTTCTATTCTGTACACACGGTCATATACGGCGTCTCTGTTTTTCCTCCACGTGCATGGTTGGCCGGATGTGACGGTTAGGCCCTAGTGAATTGTGTTCTTCAAAATATCTTTTGATGAGAAACAAGGGAATAAGTACAAAATGTTCTACATATTTCTCAAATGCTTTGCATCTGCGATAGTCCACAGTTTCGCCTCGATCTAGATGCATGTTTGCTAGGAGAATTGGCCATGTAGGTTGTAGAAAACCCATACATTTCTTCTGTCACTTTTGCTTTGGTGTCCACCAATTCTTTTCAAACTTTGACAACTAAAGCTCCATATGATTCGTTTTGAAGACCATATAAACCTACCTGGAGCCCGTATGGTCTTTTTAGACCTATACTTATTGTACATGTATACTCACGTGCCTACTAGAGACGGAAATCGAAAGGTATATAGCTGTAGCAATAAAATTTTAAAACATGGCATGCAAAGACATAGATCGCGATAACGGGTGGTGGGATCAGCCGATAAGAACGTGGAGTATACCTAGCTCGACCGGGTACACCTATTCGGAGGTATACATAGCCCGCATATGGTTTCGATGGGTCAAAATAAAATTGTCCCATACAAACTTAACTTTACCCAACTCGTAAGCATGGTGAAGGTGGCCGTGGCCTTGAAGTTTGGAGTGGCGTTGCTCAACATGTCGGACCACCAAGATTTGATAGATCGTTCGGCCTCCACAGGGAGGTGTTCAGGGCCTCGAGGTCCAACCTTGCTTAATCATTACCCATGGTCTTAAAGAGAAACGGCACATGGAAAAAGACAGGCATCCATTCTCTTGCATAGCGGGCAAAATCCCACGATTAGGCAAACCCTATTTTTGATGGCAATTCATGCCAAAAAAATGATCTTGGGAGGTGCCTAGGACTTTCAGAGTTTGTTTCATGGGAGTTAATGTGCACCCCCTTCCCAAATTTGTGTTTGTAATCTGCAGCCGTCGAGTAATCACCACTCACCGAGAACTTCCAAACAATCGACTCTGTCATCAAGGTGGATATGCCTGAGCTCATCCGAAGGCTTATGAATATGTGAAAGTGTGCCACCGACAACCAAGTGCGCATCTTTTTTTTTGTTGCTTGGAAGCTTCAGAAAGTTTGGAAAATGAGGGCCACTATGTTCTTGGGCTTCTTGCCATGAAGCCCAGTTAAATACCAGAAAGGGGCTCTCCCACCATTGCCAATAGTGATGGTGGTGGGAGCATAAGAATAGTTCATGTCTCTCTCATCAAACTAGTTTCCCATAAACCCTGCTTCCTGCCATGAAGCCAAGTTAAATACCAGAATGGGACTTTCCCACCATTGTCAGTGGTGATGGTGGTAGAAGCATAAGAATAGTCCATGTCTCTCTCATCATACTAGTTTCCCATATACTCCCAAATTTTACTAGGGTCCATCAATTCGGACCAGGACCATTTCAAATGAAGGGCAATCACTTTCATAATTAACCTTGCATCTCCCAGCCGATCCTTTGCTTGTATCATCCCAAAGTAAGGCTCATTCCAATTTGTTCACGTTGTCAAGGCAACTCGGGGAGTGAAGAGAGGAGTAAGGTGGCGCACCGTGTACGAAGTTAAGACTAGTTTTAAAAGAATTGTTTTGTCGGACGTAGTAATGTTCTTCCCCTCCCACATGATAAACATATAGAAAATTCAAACACAAGCAATGCACCACTTAAACGACATACCATCCAATTTTTGAAAATAGGGGTGTTACACTTGATGCCCTTCAGTTAGTTGGGTATCTCTTTTACTGCAGACAGAACATAACTACATTTTGCTTGAGGGCTCTTACAAATTATAGCGGATACCATCCCATGGACGGCTGGTCTACTGGTCTCAAGACATGAACCACCAGCCCAATCCCCTTTGTAGATCTGCGCCAAAAAAATAAAAAATAAAAAACATAAAGATAGTTCACGGTGCACTCACTCTTCAAATCTTACAAAAAAAACACATTTTTATGTTTTATAAAGTCTTGAAAGGAAATCATAGACATAGATATTGATTTGAAAGTTACCTATGTGCAAAATTTCGTCAAATAATACGTCCATTCGCTCTGTTTTTTCAAATGGGAAAGTAAAGATTTGGATTCTAAATCCAGATCATGGCCAAGATTTCGAGAGCATCCACGAGCTATGACAGATTTTCTGACCAGCCACGAGCTATATGACGCTCTTCTCCCTAGTCCACGACGTGAGTATACAAAGATCTTGTCTATTATGCTTTCTCAGTTTGTCATGCATCGTTAAATATCCCACCATGGAAATATCCAAATGCTTGTGTGGATTCAGGTTCCTGACAGAAGCGTCTGTAAGCTGTAGCTATGCATCATGATGAATGGCTGATTTCGCAGTCGGCAACTCGTTACCATCAATGAAGCGCGCTGAGAGTCGCACATCCTTACAGGTCCCAATCCCACCAGCCATCTCGCTCGTTCTGGAACAACAGCGACTTTCTTGGAGTTATATCCATCCACCACGCCATCTGTCCGGACTGCGCAACTTGCTCCGGAATCTTTTACTGTAGTAACTTGTTTGCCTCTCGTATTTGCTCCCTCCGTTTGGAAATATAAGATGTTTTAGGTTTGTGAAGAAGATGTATCTAGACAACTTTTAGTATCTAGATTTATTTAAACCTATACACTAAAAGATGTCTAGATACATCTCACTTACAAACCTAAAACATCTTATATTTCTAAACGGAGGGAATACGTATTTACAGCCTTTCCTGGATAAGTTTCAGATTTTAGTCGCTTTCTTTTGCAGGTACGAATTGCAAAGCAACAACAAGACTGGATCGCATGGCGGATTGAATGACTGCAGTGCGAGATAACATAAATTAAAAGACAGGGCGCCTCGCTGAAATCGCCAGTTTACATGAGATTTCTAAGATTTTGTAGATTTGATGGGTACCATACCAAAGCCACGGGGTTCTGAATAACATAGTGTGCTAAATGCCTAAATCACATATACTTTGGTAGTACCATAGTGCCGACTGTAGTTTTATTCTATACACACGGTCATATACCGCGTATTTGTTTTTCCTCCACGTGCATGATTGCCCGGACGTGACGGTCAGGCCTAGTGAATTGTGTTCTTCAAAATATCTTTTGATGAAAGAAACAAGGGAATAAGTATAAAATGTTCTACTCTCCCTGCATGATATTTCTCCAATGCTTTGCACCCGCAATAATCCGGTAATTCGGACGAAAATAACTCATGTTTAGAATAATTTCACAAAATGAACTCTCGCCAGAATTTTTTTAAGGGACTAAGGGTCTGTTTGGTTTCTGCCCACGCTAGCCACGCCAAAACAGGGGCACGCCAATATTTTGGCGAACGATTTGCCCGCCCGTATCTGGCCAGCGTGTGGGCATAGAATCATCGCAGAAACAGGAGTAGCTACCAAAATTTTGGCGTGGCTCCGCTAACTCGGCTTCAATCCAAAGGGATTCCTTTGCTAGCAGTCAACGCCAATTTTTTGGTACGGCAGCCGTCGGCTACAATCCAAACAGGCCCTAACCCTTTTTGCAACGCCATCACCTATAGCGTCGTACCCTCAAGCGCAATGCCATGTGCTATGGCGTCGCACAAGCTGCCAGCGTGGCCTTATGGCCCCCTGCTCCGTAAGTTCGGCGCCACAGCTAACAGCGCCGCATTGTGTAGTGCAACACCATCATCGGTGGCGCCATACTTTACTTATGCCAAATCGTGCGCGACCGGCCCTCCCCCGAATCAGATGATATGTCGGAAGCGTATCTATAATTTTTGATGTTCTATGCTTGTTTAGTATCTACTTTGTTTTATTTTGTCCATATCTTGAGGTGTTTTTTATATGTTTTCTGGTACTAACCTATTAACAAGTTGCCATAGTGTCGGTTGCCTGTTTTCTGCTGTTTTTGATTCTAGAAAAGCTAGTAAGAAAATATTTTCGGAATTGAACGGGACAAAAGCCAAAGTCAATATTTCACCGAGGAGAACACAGAGTCGGAGGAGAGGCAGGAGGCGCAGGTGGCCACTGAGCGGCCTAGGGTGGGCAGCGCACAGGCAGTGTGGGCCTGCCGCCTCAACTCTTCGCCTATAAGAAGCCCCCCGATGCCTAAACCCTAAGTACTCGATCAATATTCCATGAAACCGTCTGTAGCCGTCGCCACCATCGTCCCTAGATCGGAAGTCTGGCTCTCCGGCACCCTGCCGGAGGAGAGATCATCCCGGAGGCCTTCTTCTTCATCATGCCAGACTCCGATATGAATCGTGAGTAGTTCCACCTTGGACTACGGGTCCATGTAGTGGCTAGATGGTTGTATCTCCTCCTTGTGCTTTCATGTCTAGATCTTGTGAGCTCCGTTCATGATCAAGATCTAATCTATTTGTAATCATGCATGTTGTGTTTGCGGGGATCCAATGGATATTGAGATTACTATGTCAGATTGATTAATGGTTTTGTCTTATTGATTCTATCATGTTTGTGTTGTTTGTGATCTTGCATGCTCTCCGTTGTTAGTAGCTATCTTGGCCAAGTAGTTGCTAGTGACTCCAAGAGAGGGTATTTATGCTCGATAGTGGGTTCATGCCTCTACTTAATCAAGGGAAGTGACAGAAATCTCTACGGTTGTAGATGTGTTGTTGCCACTGGGGAGAAAACAACGGTCTCTTGTTCATGGAACAAGTGGATTGTTTACCTTACACACTTTGCTTAAAGCAGTTGTCTGTTGCTTGCAACTTAATACTGGAGGGGGTTCGGATGATAACCTGAAGGTGGAGTTCTAGTCATAGATGCAGTTGGATGGCGGTCTATGTATATTATTGTATTGCCCAATCGAATCTCATAGGATCTTTATGTCTAGTATTGGATTGTTATGCCTTGCTCAGTCCTGTCAATTGCCTGCTGTAATTTGTTTACCCTGCATGCCATATTTGTTTATCTAAGGAGTACACCTGTAGTGAACTATGGACCTCGGTCCAATCTTTACCATTGATACATCTTCCACTGTTACTGTTTACTTGCTACAAACCACTTTCACCTTCCACACCATACATTTAATCCTTTGTTACAGCAACCGGTGAGATTGACAACCTCACTGTTAGTTAGGGAAAAGTCTTGAGTTTGTGTTATGCAGGTTTCCACGTTGCTTGCTACACCTTTAAGACGTTTAATTCCTCCTACTGGTTCGATAACCTCGGTTTCTTAGTGAGGGAAGACTTGATGATGTGCTGCATCATACCTTGCTCTTGCGGTTTCCCAACGAAGCGATCCACGTTAACGATGGTGGCGGCGGCTACAGACGGTTTCATGGAAGATTGATCGGGTACTTAGGGTTTAGGCATCAGGGGCTTCTTATAGGAGAAGAGACGAAGCTGGGAGGCGGCCAGGGGGCCAACACACTGCCCAGGTGCGGGCCTACCCTAGGCCGCGCCTGGGGGTGTGTCCACCCTGTGGCGCCCCTCCGTCTCTCCTTTGGACTCCGTGTTCTCCTCGGTGAAATATTGACTTTGGATTTTGTCCCGTCCAATTCCGAGAATATTTCCTTACTAGCTTTTCTAGAAACAAAAACAGCAGAAAATATGCAACTGACACTGTGGCAACTTGTTAATAGGTTAGTACCAGAAAACATATAAAAAGCACCTCAAAGTGTGGACAAAGCAAAACAAAGTAAATACTAAACAAGCATGGAACATAAAAAATTATAGATACGTTTCCGACGTATCAAGCATCCCCAAGTTTAACTCCTGCTCGTCCTTGAGTAGGTAAGTACTAAAAGAATAATTTTTTAGGTGACATGCACCATCAAAACCAAGATCAAACCATTTGCAAGCATTGAAAGCTCAGATCAAAGAACTCTAAACATGTGCACGAAATATGAAGTTCTAACAATAAGACAAAGTAACTATACATGCAACATGAAAGGCTACAAACAAAGATCATAAATAATATGCATTGAAAAATGTTTATTTGTTTCACATACAGAAAACATGGCATAGTGACATTCAGCTTGTCCCTCATGGAGTAGTAAATAGATGCATATGACACCTTCAAAGTTCATAAGAGTGACTAGAAACAAATAGCACAAGAACAAGTAATACAACAATATGCTTGAATCAATAAGTTTTGGGACAATGCACATAGAACTAAGAATGACAACTATGCTCTCTTAACTGGTGCCTAAGGATAGAAGGCGGAGACTCAATATAATAGTGGAAAAAAGGCCCTTTATAAAGGGAAGAAGGGATTTCAAGTTTCAAAAAGTGCTTCCAAAAATTATGGTACTTGTTAGCTTTCAGCCCTCATTGCCCCTATCATAAGCATCTTGAAGTGATTTAAGGTTAAAGTGAACAAACTATGGAGTATATGCTTGACAAAGTATAAGTTGGCAATCTCATGTACCTTGAATACAAGGGCCGCTCCTCATGCTACTCAAGTTTAGTTACTTGCAAGTTTTTGTCATAGTAAGTACATGTGTATCATAGAGAACCGTCAACGGGGTACCCCTTGCACATGGTACATGAGCTTTCTCATAACCAAAATGACAAGGCAAGCAGACAATGAGCATATCAGCATTCTTCTTATTTACCATGAGATATGGTGCTTTTTCTCTCTTTCCTCTTTTCTCAATATGTCTCTTTTTTCTCAATCTCTTTTTTATAAGAAGAATGCTTCATAGATGTCACTATGGTGATGCTGCAAGTTTCCACCATGATTAGGAATGGCTTAGGCTAGCGGCCCAGGCGTTTCTCTAACACAAAATATATAACTCCATGGACTTACAAGCTCCCCTTTCATTTCACACTGACGACATCCATAGAAAAAAGAGCATGATATCAAGTATGTACAAAGTAAAAGTGCAATGTTGAAAGCGTTCCCCATGAAAACATGGTTCTGCTAATTCCAACGCATAAGTGCAAGCATATACAACATAGATGACACAATGGTTCAAGTTTATTAGGGGTAAGGAATATAAAGTGTGCCATCAAGTTCGTGAGAGCTTTAATCACTAAGTTTTCACATAACAAAATACTTTTTAATTGGAAGATAGCTGAAAACAAGAATATACTTGGAATGATGTAACACACCATACATAGGAATTTATAGTGAACACTTTGTAATAACTTGGTTTCTTGGGAGTTGGAAGCATGAGTAAAACTTACTCATACAAGTGGAGGCTAGCAAAATACTGGGAGCGACCAACTAAGAAGCAATAATGGCCATAATCATGCAGAGCGACAAAACATTACTAATCAAAGCATAGAGTGGTAATACAAGTCAAGGAATAAATGACCATAGAGGCTATTGTGACTTGTTCATAGTCACAACATGGTGTGAGCATGTGCCAAGTTAACCCAAACAAAGCATCAAAGGAGAATACCATAATACTATGCTTTTGTATGCTAAAACAACGCATGATTTGGAACAAGTCATGATACAACAATAATCACTAAGCATAAGGTCAAAACAACACTAGCATGACATGCTAAAGTCTAAGTCACTGTCAAAGCAAGCTCCTCTTGCACTATCAAGCAAGAACTTTCTACTCCTTTCCAACACCAATCGACTTATTTGAAACAACACAACGAGAACGGGGGTCCAAACTACTTTATTCAAGCAAACTAAACAAAATAAGCAAAGCAAATGAAAACTAAGACGCTCCAAGAACAACACAACAGTGCATGAAACAATAAAAATGAAGTGTCTAGAAAGACCTGAGCTTTTTATTGATGAAGAAGGGGATGCCGCTTGTACCTCTTGGATATTTCTTGGGGTGACACCGGGGTGGTATCCCCAAGCTTGAGCTTTTGTCCATTATTCATCTTATTACATCATCTTCTCTATACACCTGAATTTTCCTTCATACAAAACTTCACACAATCTTCATTAGCAACATTAGTGTATTCAAAAGATAATAGACCTTTGGGTTTAGCTTTATAACAGAAAAAAATTCAATAAAACACAAGCTACTGTAGAAACTCCTTCAAAAAGCTCAATTTCCCAAAAATAACCCAAAAAGGAATCAATAAGAAGCAAATGCAAATAATGGCAGAAATCTGTCAAAACAGACCAGCAGGTATAAACCGATTTTTTAGAAGACCTTATGTTACTTGAATCAAAAAGTATTGAACTAACTAAAGTTATCTAACATACTGGGGGATTTATTCGTAAATTTTCAGCTCAATCTGACTTACATAGACTTCTCACGAATTTTTATGGTGGAGGATAGAAATCTTTTTCGGGACAGCAACTCCCCAAATCTTACTTCCCTCTCATTAGAGGCCATTCTTGGCACAAAAAGCAAACAAAAATGATAAGGAGAGGTCATTACTGAAGTAATAACTTCCAAGAGTCAAGAAAACTCTTGGGTTATCTCCCAACAAGTACTTTTCTTTAACTCCTTTAAGTTAGGCACAAGAAGCAAGAAATTAAGTATTTTCAAATTGAGAAGCATTAACATCAAACCTTACTTTCAAAGGAGGAGCAAAAAGAAACTTCTCTCTCCTCATAGGGAAGTGTTCAATACCTTTCTTGAATGGAAATTGATATTTAATGGTGCCTTCTTTCATATCAATGATGGCACCAACATTTCTAAGAAAAGGTCTTTCCAAAGTAATAGGACTAGAAGCATTGTATTCTACATCCAAAACATATAAGTCAACAGGTACATAAGCATTGTTAACCACAATGAGAACATCATTAACACTCCCCATGAGTTTCTTCTTAGCATTATCATTAAGTGTGATATCCAAATAACAATCTTCCAAAGGTGGCAAATCAAGCATTTCATAAATCTTCCTAGGCATAATAGAGACACTAGAACCAAGATCACATGATGCTTTGAGATCAAAGTCATTCACTTGCATATTAATAATGGGTTCCCAACTATCTTCTACTTTCCTAGAAATAGAAGCTTTATGTTTTAACTTCTCTTCCTTAATTTTAACAAGAGCATCTGTAATGTGTTTGGTGAAAGAAACATGCATATCACTAGCATCAGGACTTCTAGCAAGCTTTTGCAGGAACATAATCACTTCATAAAAATATTGCAACCATCAAGATCAAAATCAAACTTAACATCACTAGTAGTAGACTCAATGGGCTTAGGCATTTCAGGAGGAGGAATACAGACTTCTTGTGGTTTAGTGGCATCCATATGGGTGGTGGTGATGGTGCACACACTATTTTTTTCAATTCCAGCTCCCTTTCCCACTTAGCATGAAGTTGGGCTAACAGTCTAACATTTTCATCAATAGTAACTTGTATGGCATGAGTAGCAGCAGATGTACTTTCCATGGTTTCAGGTTTAGCAGCCATTTTATTGATCAAAGAGGACTGTGCTTCAGATAAAGAGGAAATATTTTTCTCAGCACTCAAATTTTTTGAGTGTAAACTAGGAATTTCTCTATTCAGATTATCAAGCTAATGACTAATATTTTTCAAGATAACAGATTGTTCTTGCATAGTCTTAGTGAATATATTGTTTTACTCATATTACATTTGCATAAAGTTTTTAGTGGATCTTTTAACATCTAGAATCCTCTCTTCACTAGGCATTCCAGATCTACCATGATAAGTATTTCCATTATTAGGTGGATAAGGCCTATAGTTATTACCATAAGTATTGTTGCCAAAATTGTTGTTTCTAATGAAGTTCACATCAACTTGCTCTTCTTGAGAAACCAAAGAGGTTAAGGGAACACTGTTAGGATCTAAAGGAGCTTTCCCATTAACAAGCATGGCCATAATAAGATCTATCTTATCACTCAAAGAGGAGGTTTCTTCAACATAATTTACCTTCTTACCATGTGGAGCTCTCTCAGTGTGTCATTCAGAGTAGTTAACCATCATATTATCAAGGAGTTTTGTTGCAGAACCCAAGGTGATGGTCATAAAGGTACCTCCAGTAGATGAATCCAACAGGTTTCTTGAAGAGAAGTTCAAACCTGCATAAAAAGTCTGGATAATCATCCAAGCACTAAGTCCATGAGTGGGACAATTCTTAACCAAAGATTTCATTCTTTCCCAAGCTTGAGCAACATGTTCATTATCAAGTTGTTTAAATTTTCATAATATCACTTCTCATAGATATAATCTTAGCAGGAGGGTATTATTTTCCAATAAAAGCATCTTTGCACTTAATCCAAGAATCGATACTATTTCTAGGCAAGAATAGCGACCAATCTTTAGCTTTTCCTCTTAAGTAGAAAGGAAATAGCTTGAGCTTAATAATATATCCATCTACATCCTTATACTTTTGCATCTCACAAAGTTCAACAAAATTATTGAGATGGGCAGCATCATCATCAGAACTAGCACCAGAAAATTGCTCTCTCATCACAAGATTCAACAAAGCAGGCTTAATTTCATAAAAGGTAGCATCATGAGTAGGTGTAGCAATAGGAGTTCTTAGGAAATCATTGTTGTTTTTTCTAGTGAAGTCACACAACTTGGTGTTCTCAGCAGAGTTCATTTTGGCAAAAGTGAAGCAAGCCAAAAACAGCAGCAGCAGCTAGAGCAGGAACTATTTTTTTGTGTTTTTGATAAGAGAAAGCAAACCAAACTAAACTATATTTTTTGGAGTTTTTGATAAAAAGAGGCAAACAAAACCAATCAAAAGAAACCAAGCAAACTAAAAACAAAGTAAAAAGAAAGGTTGAGGAGGACTCCCCGTGTGAAGACGTCCTTAGCCTCCCCGGCAACAGCTCCACAAAATCTTGATGGCGCTGCGTCAACGTGGAGCGCTTCGTCGGGAAACCCCAAGAGCAAGGTGTAATGCAACACATCAGCAAGTCTTCCCTCAGTAAGAAACCAAGGTTATCGAACTAGTAGGAGGAAGGAAACGTCTCAAAGGTGTTGCAAGCAACATGGAAACCTGCACAACACAATCTCAAGACTTTGCCCCAACTAACAGTGAGGTTGTCAATCTCACCGGTTGCTGTAACAAAGGATTAACTATATGGTGTGGAAGGTGAAAGTGGTTTGCAACAAGTAAACAGTAACAGTGGAAGATGTATCAATGGTAAAGATTGGACCGGGGTCCATAGTTCACTAGAGGTGTTCTCCTTAGGTAAACAAACATGGCATGCAGGGTAAACAAATTACAGCAGGGCAATTGATAGGACTGAGCAAGACATAACAATGCAATACTAGATATAAAGATCCTATAAGATTCGATTGGGCAATACAATAATATACATAGACCGCCATCCAACTGCATTTATGACTAGAAGTCCACCTTCAGGTTATCATCCGAACCCCCTCAAGTATTAAGTTGCAAGCAACATACAACTGTTTTAAGCAAAGTGTTTAAGGTAAACAATCCACTTGTTCCATGAACAAGAGACCATTGTTTTCTCCCTAGTGGCAACAACACATTTACAACCGTAGAGATTTCTGTCACTTCCCTTGATTAAGTAGAGGCATGAACCCACTATAGAGCATAAATACCCCCTCTTGGAGTCACTAGCAACTACTTGGACAAGATAGCTACTAACAACAGAGAGCATGCAAGATCATAAACAACACATACATGATAGAATCAATAAGACAAAACCATTAATCAATCTGACATAGTAATCTCAATATCCATCGGATCCCCGCAAACACAACATGCATGATGACAAATAGATGAGATCGATCATGAACGAAGCTCACAAGATCTAGACATGAAAGCACAAGGAGATACAACCATCTAGCTACTACATGGACCCGTAGTCTAAGGTGGAACTACTCACGATTCATACCGGAGGCTGTCATGATGAAGAAAAAGGTGAAAGTGCAATGGATGTCGCCTAGAGGGGGTGAATAGGCTTTTAAAAATATTACGGTTTAGGCTCTAATAAATGCGGAATAAAAACTAACGTTTAATTTATAGAGCACAAAACCTATCCACTAGGTTCACCTATGTGCACCAACACCCTATGCTAAGCAATACAAGCAACAAGGTGATAGCAAGATATAAATACTTCAAGCACGATGGCTATCACAAAGTAAAGTGCATAAGTAAAGGGATCGGTTGAGAGATAACCGATGGACGTGGAGACGAAGATTTGTTTCCCGGAGTTCACTTCCAAAGAAGCTACGTCTACGTTTGAGAGGTGTGATGGCGCAATGCTCCCCGAATGCCACAAATGGCCCACCTCGAGGTGTGGTGGCTCGATGATCACCCAACGCCACACAAGACTTCACCCCGGATGCGGAAGCACGCAACTCACCGACGCCACAAAAGGCTCACCCTATTCTCCTGAGTGCGCACCACAAAAGGCGGGCACTCGCTCCACTATGGGACTCTTGAGGGCGGTCACCGAACCCGTACAAGATTGGGGCTAACTCCACAACTCAATTGGAGACTCCCAACAACAAAGCCACAAAAGGCTACAATGCCCAAAAGGCCAACAAAGCCACAAAAGGCTACAAGACCACAAAAGGTCAAGAAGACCACAAAAGATCAACAACCCAACCACACAACCGTCTAGGGTTCCAAGGAACCCAAGAGTAACAAGCCCACAAGCTTGTACTCGCCAAATCTCCGAGGAGAACTCAAACCTATGCAGCAAATGCAAGGTACAGTCCTTCACACCCAAATTCCAACAAAGCTACAAAAGCTATTGGGGAATAAGGGAGGAAGAACACAAGAGGAGAACAAAAAATTCTCCAAGATCTAGATCCCAATGATTCCTTCACAAAGAAGGGATTTAGCTTGGGGGATTGTAGATCTAGATCTCCTCTCTCAAATCCCTCAAAAAGATGCAAGAATCATAGGAAGGGAAAGGGGAGAGGGAAAGCTTCTTCAAGGTAAACAATGGAGGAGAGAGAGAAATCCAAGTACCAAGAAGAAAAGCTAGTACCCATGAAGGGGAAGAGGAGCCCATTTTAAAGGGCTCCCAGATCTGCCCGTTATGGGCATCCGCAACCCTGGCCGGAACTTCCGGTGGGAGCCCGAAAGTTCCGGTGGCACACAACCAACGGTCAAAAACTGCGATGCGAGAATCTGAAAACGCAAGTCCTGGTCGGAACTTCCGCCGGTCCACTGGAACTTCCGGTGCAAGTTTCGATAGAAGTTCCGTCAAATAGACACAACCAAAATAGAAGGTTACTGAACGTGAGCGGAACAAGAGCCGTATTTTCAATCGGTACTTCCGGCGGCAACTAGGCCCGAGTGGAACTTCCCGTGCCGGAACTTCCGGTGGGGGCGGTATTACCGCTGTAACTTCTGGCCCAAATTCCGTCAAATACAACAAACCAAACAGAGAGAATAATGAACGTGAGAGGAATAAGAACCAGAACTTCCGGCGGCAAAATGCCCTAGCGGAACCTTCGATGGGAAGCCGGAACTTCCGGTCAGGGAAATCCTAGAAACTAGAAATGCAATAACTTTTGCATCCGAACTCCAAACGAGATTAAACCAATTTTGTTGGAAAGATAACAACGAATAGAATCCTTGGGAGAAAATACCATGAATATATATGTGAAGTATCCCCCAAGGTGTGGAGCCAAAAAACTCGCAAGGTCAAAAACCACAATAAGATATGCAAGTGAAATCCTTAGATGATGAAGTAGAGCTTGTTATGATGATGGCCACAAGCTCTAGATCCTCTCATGGACAAGAACGGAAACAACCAACAAATATGATGCTATGAATGCAAAGGTTTGAGCTCTCTCCGAATGATGCAAACGAGACACCCGCTTGAGAGCCCCTCTTGATAGAACGGCTATCTATCCTAAACCCGGTCTCCCAACTAACAACACGAGACCGGCAAAAGAGAAGCCCTATCAAGAACATACCTTTGCCTTGATTATCCCACTTGAACTTGATGTTGACCGTCTTGTTCTTCTATAGTGGGAACACCTTTCTTGTTTGCTCTTGCTTGATGAATATGAAGACTTGCAAATTGCTCCCCCATACTCCATGGGGAAACCTCTTCTTTGAACTTGTCTTCATCACCCCATGATCAAGAGGATGTCAAGCTTCAAGCATGAGATCTTATAGATATGGTGCATCTTGAGCTCTCCCTTCTTCATCCCTTTTTGAGGTTGATCCATCTTGATGTAACTCTTTGCACTTGTCTTGATCAACCTCCAAGCTCCTTCTTTGTTCATCTTTCAACCTTGAGACCAACACATGGCCCAAGCGATGCCAATGGACCAACCTACAAGTGAAACTCAATTTACACATAAGTCCAAAGAGATTGTCATTAATTACCAAAACCACACATGGGGGCATACATGCCCTTTCAGAAGGCCTCCGGGACGATCTCCCCTCCGGAAGGGTGTCGGGAAGAGCTTCAGATCCCCCTGATCTAGGGACGATGGTAGCGGCGGCTACATACGGTTTCGTGGAATATTGATCGGGTCCTTAGGGTTTAGGCATCGGGGGCTTCTTATAGGCGAAGAGGCGAGACTGGGAGGCGGCTAGGGGGCCCACACCCTGCCTAGGCGCGGGCCCACCCTAGGCCGCGCCTGGGGGTGTGTGGCCATCCTGTGGCGCCCCTCCATCTCTCCTCTGGACTCCGTGTTCTTCTCGGTGAAATATTGACTTTGGCTTTTGTCCCGTCCAATTCCGAGAATATTTCCTTACTAGCTTTTCTAGAACCAAAAACAGCAGAAAACAGGCAACTGACACTGTGGCAACTTGTTAATAAGTTAGTACCAGAAAACATATAAAAATCACCTCAAAGTGTGGACAGATCAAAGCAAAGTAGATACTAAACAAGCATGGAACATAAAAAATTATAGATACGTTTCCGACGTATCATCAAGCTCGTTCGGGTCTGGTTCTATATTACCTATCAAAAAGGCATCCTTGTCTACATGGTGCACATGAACAATTATTGACATTCCTAAGATAATCACAACAACAATATCATGGTTAGCATACTCAATAGATACCCATGCTAACATTAATAAAATACCCAATCCCTATGCCAATGCAACAACAATCTACCATGCATCTTGCATAACAACCTAGGGTTTCCAAGATATGGGTCAAAACAAGGATTCAATGGGTGAAAATAAAGAAAAAGGGGAAGAATACCTCTAGGCACTTGTGGGGATCGAAATCCACGGAGAGAAGCTTCCAATTTGGCCAAAAGGAGGGGGGGATTTGAGAGAGTAGACAAGCCGACGCCGCTATGTTCTAGCTCGACTGGTAGAGGAATGAGGGATGGGTCGGGCGCGCTGTTAACCCTATATGTAAAGTGCGGCTCCACCGACAATGTCGTTTCCCTACATAGTGCGGCGTCGTTAGCTATGGTGCCGCATTTACGGAGCCGGGGCCCATGAGGCCACACTGGCAGCTTGTGCGGCGCCCTAGCACATGGCATTTATCTTCAGGGTGCGGCGCCACAGGCGATGGCTTTGCAAAAAGGGTTAGTCCCATGAATTTTGAGAGTTCATTTTGTGAAATTGTTCTAAACATGGGTTATTTTTGTCCAAATTGCCCAATAATCCACAATTTAGTCTAGCTCTAGATGTTTGCTCGGAGAATTAGCGATGTACATGAGGTGTTGTGGGAAACCCATACATTTATTTTCTTCCAAATTATCTAACTCCCAAGCATGGTGAAGGTGGCCATGGCCATGTGGTCTAGAGTGATGTTGCTCGACATGTGGGCCCACCAAGATTTGATAGATTGCTTCACCTCCATATGGAGGTGTCCAGGGCCTCGAGCTCCAGCGATTCCTTAATCATTCCATGTGGTCTTAAAGAGAAATGATACCCGAGAAAAAGATGGGTATCCATTCTCTTGCATAGGAGGAAGCCCTCGATTTGGCGAACCCCTCTTCTCCAAGTGGTCCAACCCCTATTTTTGATGGCAATTCATGCAAATAATTTGATCATGGGAGGTGCCTAGGACTCCCAAACAATTTGTTTCATGTGAGTTAACCGTGCACCCCTCCCACAATTTGCGTGTTGTAAGCCGCGGCCATCGAGTAATCACCACTCATCGAGAGATTCCAAACAATCGACCGTGTCATGAAGGTGGATATGCCTGAGCTTAACCCGAAGGCTTATGAATATGTGAAAATGTGCCACTAACAACAAATTGCGCATGTTTTATTGCTTAGAAGCTTGTGGAGGTTTGAAAAATGAGGGACACTATGTCCCTGGGCTTCCTGCCATGAAGCCAAGTTGAATATGAGAAGGAGGATTTCCCATTGCCAATAGTGACGGTGGTGGAAGCATAAGAATAGTCCATGTCTCTCTCATTACACTAATTTCCCATGCACTCCAAAATTTTAATGGGTTCCATCAATTCGAACCATGAGAATTTCAAATGAAGGGCAATCACTTTCATAATTGATCTTGCATCTTCCTGCCGATCATTTGCATGTACTAGCCCAAAGAAAGACTCTTTCCAATTTGTTTATGTTGTCGAGGCAACTCAAGGAGTGATGATAGGAGTAAGGTGGTGCACCGCGTACAAAGTTAGGACTAATTTGAAAAGAGTGGTTTTGTTGGCCATAGTAATGTTCTTTTCCTTCCACATGACAAATTTTGATACCGTTTTAACTTATAAATGTTGGGCATGCACACGCTTGTGGCGTCGCATCGGAAGTGGTATGCCAAAGCATCTTATGGGAAAAGACTCGTGGATGGCAGGCATGTTCTGCAGGATATCAATTTTACTTTTCTAAATGCATCTACACCGACAGTCCTAAAAATATGTTCGACATTCCCCATACGGTGTCTAGTATGGGGGTGCGTGGACACATATCCTGAATGATGGGGGTGGCTATACAGTGCCCCCGCCCAATATTTTATAAATAAAATAAATTATTGAGCTCTCAAATTTGAACAAACTACTTGAATTTCATTCAAAATTAGAAAAGTTTTGAAGGGTTTGAATGGAATTCAAACTAAACCTAGTCCTCCTTGTCGGAGATGTATACGAAGTCAACCTCATGTGTCGACCACTCCTTCACCATCGTGAGGCCATGTGTGTCGTACGGGTTGGCAGTGCCAGCCGCTGCCCTTGCTTGCACAAGATGACCAAGTAGCCAGGAGTGTTCGCGGAGTCGTTGGGATAACGCAGAGGCGAGGGGATGTGGTAGCGGGACGGCATCTCCTCTCACTCCTTCTTCGGTGAGCGCAATACAACAGGAAGAGAGGAGATTGGCCACGGTGGAGATGGTGGGCGCAAGGGCAAATTGACAAGTTTGCTGGCATGTGGTGCCTTTCTATTGAAATCCTACGTGGCAAGCATGTTTGGCACCCCTAGTTTGAGCATGGATAAAGGGGTTGCCAAATTTTTCGGGCCGCCTGAATCGCCGGGAGGCACCGCTGGAACCGATTTTTGTGTCCAAACCTACGGTACCCTATCTCGAGGCTATTGCGTCGCGAGTGAAGATGCTCAAAGACATATCTGTTTTAATAACAAAGTAATACTACCTTGTCTAAAGGAATATAAATACATGCCGTTGCGTAGCCGACGAGTGTTCGGTCCCGTATCTAGCAGCAGTATTATTGCTGTGGCCTGTGGGTAGATGAGAGAAAGCGACCGAACTTTAACATTGTTGGTTGCGTCCCATTCCTCTATTTGTTGTTGTTATTTTTGTTGTGTTATCACCATCGCGTTAAAAGAGTTTATCTTGTCCTCCTTGCGTCAGACGTCAACCTTTGTTTACGCGCTAGGTGCCGCCGCGTTGTGTAAGTTCATTTGGCTCTACCAAGAAACAAGTAGCCATCAAACTCCATCAACGTCCATCGCAGATTAACCTTCATTATCTTCCATCGACGTTACGTCCTTCGTGGGGCCCTAGCATCAGCCAACTGCAGCGCAAAACAAGAATATGATATTGCCAGGGGCGTCGCTTCAAAATATGTGGGTTCGGCTCATACCAAAATATGTCGAGCTAGAATTGATACTATTTTGCTGCTATGTATGACTCTGATTCAATGCAGAGATAGACACATGCAACCAATATTTTATGCATGCATGCCTATTCTCTTCAATCTCTCTCTTTATTCATTCTATACCATGTGTGATAGGACACCTTGACCCATACATACATGCTTACTTTGCCAGGAAAGAACCGAACCACATATTTGATTCGCTTTTTTATGTCAGGCTCTATGAGCCGATTCTTTGGAATGTATCGAAGCGATTCAGAAGAAAGGAGAGAAATGATTAGAATCGCTTTTAGCTCATATAGTGAATGATCTTAGCGAGAAGGATCATTACTAGTAGTAAAAGCTACGTCGTGCGGCGGCTCTTGGTCTTGTACCGGAGAGTTGTTAATCTTCCTCAATCCCCATATAACGATGAAATCCGTTGCTTCATGCATCGGAGTGTATGCTTCTCATGGCTCTTTTTACTAGTACTACCCCTCCGATTCATAATGTAAGTCTTTTTTAGCAAATTAGAACGGCTTACTAAACACGCTTATATTATAAAATAGAGGTAGTACTATTTAAGATCTATATATATCTATTTTATAAAATAGAGGTAGTACTATTTAAGATCTATATATCTATTTTATAATATAAGATGTTTTAGCTTTATGAAAGAAGTGTATCTATATTTTTTTTGTGTAGTTTCGTCCGAACCTATAAAAAAATTCTTAATACACTTCTTTCACAAAAGTATTTTTTTATATATTATAAAACATAGGGAGTAGGGTAAGTGGGTGCTCCGTTCAACACTGATCTAAGGAAAATGATAGGACTCCCCTGAGGAATCGAACGAAACGATTCCGTTGGGTCGCTTCGTAACGTGGCTCACACTCCCTTTTTTTACCTAGTCAATGCAACAGATCATACTTTTGCCATGACTGCCGTCCCCTTGCAGGGCCGCCGCCATGCTGCCTCAGCTCGCCACCATGCCCCCAGTGGTTCTCCGCCGGCGTCGAGGACAGCACTCTCCGTTCAGTAGGCTATGCCCCTCCTCGCTCCAAGCTCCGCCACCGGATCAGGGCCATCGGAGCTTGCACCCCCCGATGTAGGACTAGATCTTCGGTCGCGGTTGTGCCTCCAAATCCACAACCAACGACGAGAGGTTCTAGTGAGGCGTTGGGCGTTGCTACCACTGGCGACGAGCGGCTCTATCATCGGCGACGGGCATCGCTGCCACATGTGAGGGCGGATGCTACAATCTCTCCGATAGATTTTGCTACACCGCACGGTGCTACATAGGCAGGACGACGATGCTACTGGAAGTGGTCATCGTTGCTACAGATGGTCGCGATGCTACCGACGAATAAATAGGTTTTAAGATTTTGCTACAGGGCGATGCTACAATAGTAGTAATTTTTTTGCTATTTTTGTTCTATTTTTTGCTACAATAGCATAAAGTATTTGCTACGACATTTTCGACGAAAGTCCCTAGCAAAGTCGGTTTTGCTACTGCAGGCACCAGCGATTTCTCCGGTGAGGTCGTTCTTTTAACTACATTAGCATTTTTTTTTGCTACCACCGTTTTGCGGTTTTGCTACAATAGCGTAACATTTTTGCTACACGGTCTTCGGTGAGTTCTATCGCCGAAAGCCTCCGGCAAGTCTCCGGCGAGGTCAGATATGCTACGTTAGCCCAACTTTTTTGCTACACAGTCGCTGACTGTAACACCCTCAGAATCGGACCTATGCAAGTTTGAACAAAATTCGCCAAACCCGCATAGAAACGATTCAAAGGTGCCCACCAGGCACTTTCGTGCGGGTGGAAAGCAAAGTAATAACATTACACAACAGTCCTCGATGGGACCCACAGAACAGATATATATATAACAGCGACTCAACGAGTCAAGAATACAGATATAATATACAAAGATCCAAATCACCTTGAAACGATATAGCGTCCAGCTACGGACAAGATGCAAATGGGGCTAAGAGCCCTGAAGAATAACCAATGGCGTCCATAACCCTGCCCAGGCCAAGCCGGAAGGGTAACCCTGCTAACGACGTCGATCTCAAAACCTGCTTAACAAAGGGGTGCCGACAAAGGGCAAAGCAGAAAACAAAGAAGGAGCGTCAGTACTGAGGCCAGTACACGGCGAGGCTAGAATTCGGCGGTCCTCGCCTACAAAGGTATGGTGGATCGAAGCGGCGGCAGCATGCACTAAACAACCTATAGAGACTCGATACAACTGGCGGTAAAACAGAGAGGGATAAGAATGACCTATCCGGATCCAACCTGAAGCTAACACCAAACAAACCCATCCTGGCATTTCCCCCTCGAGACCAAACGAGGAAGTCAACCGAGGAACTCACGCGGTTGGCAGTTTTACTTATTCAGTTATAGTTGCGGCACTTTACTAGTCAGGTTTAGATAATCGTCCTGATAAAATAAGCAGTGGGCACTTTTAGTTAACCATTCCGTTGTAGTTGCAAGATTTACTAATCAGATACAGATAGCATGAGATATCCCAAAACCCAGCAGTTGTTGTTACTTTTATTCAGCCAATTCGTTGTAGTTGCAATACTTACTAGTCATATACAATTGTCGCAAGCGACAACCAAACAAGCAATTGTGGGCAGTATTAATTAGCCATTCCGTTATAGTGGAGCTGATTACTAGTCATTATAAGTCAAATTAATAGCAGTAAACTTTAGTTATGCTTGTCTATGATCGAGATACTGTGCTCCAAGTCGTCCATATCCGCGGACACGGCTTTCAGAAAGTTTTACCCGGCCGGGGTGCACCAATAGCAACACACGCTCGATCAACCTCGGAAAAACCAAATCAAAACCCAACGAGGCTTTCACGGTGAACAATCACAGGATTCAGAAATATTTGAGGCCACCCTTAGAGTAGAATCCATAGCGAGTAAGCAAGCTCGAGGCGGCCTCAAGGTTATGGGGACGGTGAGCATCGGGAACCCGAAAGTGTGGCTGGGCTTGTCGACACCGCGGAATCGTGCCATTGATCCTAAGCGATGCAGTGTGCGTTACCTCGCTGTCGTAAATAAAGCGATAAAGCATGGCATAAATGCAGGATCGTAAATAAAACCTCAAACTAGTTTGTGGCCCCAAGAAATAAGTCTGAATCAAGCTCGCTCAGGGGTCCCATATACCTCCCGGATGTGGATAGCGCGATAAATCAAGGAATTATCAAGTACTCGGGGTCTTACGGGACACAAGTGGGCGTTGAAACCAAATATTATCTATCACCCGATGCCTCTGCTTATTTCAATTTTAGTTGTTAACAGAAATTAAAGTGCCGATAAGTAAAACTAGAATCATCTCCAACATCAACATGCGGCAATACATCAAGCTGTGGCATTTGACGACACACATCAAGACTTGAGCAAGCAGCTACGACGCATAAGTCCAACTATCTACCAAACAACAGGTAATAGGGTGTGTCCAAGGCAATATAGGGCTGCAAGGATTTCAGATGCGATAACTAAAGCATCGCAACACGAGATAGCAATAGATCAACAGGAGGGAATAAATACTATAAAAGTAAGATAGGTAGAAAGAGGAGATGCTGCTTTGAAAACATTGTCGAAGGTTCATCCGAAGAACGGTGACTCACATCAACTCAACGGCCTTATCGCGAAGAATCAAAACACTAGAGAAAACACGGATGCGCTATTTAATAAAACGACGGAAGATCGGCATGATGCATGTATGATGGATGACATGGCAAAGGTGCGATGCAATTAGGTCATATTAAGCGGAACGGTTCGGCAATTAATTAGGTGGTTCAAGTTGTTTAAACCCGCATATTAAATGTTGTTTAGCAAGTCAACAAAGGAACGGTTCTCTACACATGTTTAGATGAGGCCAATATGAGACTAGTTTTGCCGCATATGGGCCCCATATTTAATTATGAGGTGAATCGGCATAAGGCCCCAAACCACAGATATGCATGCGAGATGACAATTAAATATGCAACAAGTTGTTATTATGTTATAAAATAGGGTTCTCGGATAAGAGTCACACTTTAGGGTTCTCGACGATCTTGGGGGTTCCGGGGTTCGGGGTTGGACAGGTCCAGGGTCCGGTCTCGGGGTCCAGGGTTCGACGGAAGCGTGCTCGGACTCCGGGGGTTAGGGTCTTGTCGCAACCGGAAGCGAGGCTTGGTTGGCGTCGGGCGCATCGGTCCTCAGTCGGTGCCGTCCTTGTCGCATCTGGGGTCTTAGGGTCATGTCGACGATCATGGCGTTCATGGAAGTTCTCGGCTTCGCATCCCCGAGGTAGTACTTGTTGTTCCGGGGGCTCGACGAATCTTGGCGTCCGAGGAGAAGATCATGTCGCATCCGCGGCTTTCGGGTACGGGTTCTTCGGGCTCCCATGTAGGGGATCTTGTCGTCGTCGTGGCGGGTTGGGCTTGATCTTGGACTACGGGGTGGTCGGGCTTAGGCCGAGGACGGTCTTGTGACTCGAGAACGGTCTTGGTCTCGGCGTCGGTGGTCTTGGCGCGTCCGGGATGAAGGGTTCTTATCGCACTTGTGGTCCCGGATCCGGGGTCTCGGCACGGCGGTCTGGGTGACAAACCTCCAGTTGCGGTTCTTAACGACGGATCGGGGCTTGGGCGGCCTTGGTGACCATGAAGGAACCTTGGCGCTCAAAGCAGCGCAACTAAGGCCGCGCATCTCGCAACTCGAGGTGGAACCGACGCTCTTGGCGGCGGGCGTTGCGGGAAGGAACCCGGCGGCTGCACGTCGTGGGGAGGCGGGCTCGAGGCCTTGGGCACCGGAGGCGGCGAAGGAAGGCTGCGTCGGGAAGAGCGGAGGAGGTCGGCGGCGAGGGAACCTCGAACTCCGCCTCGGGGCGTGGCGGTGAGGCAGAGGCCGGCGAACGGTGGCGGTTGGGCGGCGGCAGCGGCGCGGGACGGCGGCCTTGGCGGCGGGGCAGCGACCTTGGCGAAGCGGGGCAGCGGCGCGGCGGGAGCGGGAGCAACTGGCGGCGAGGTCCGGCGACGGCGAGCCCGCTGGGCGGAGGCTGCTTATGGGAACTCCGGCTGCGGCGGCGGAGGCACAGGCGAGCAGCGGAAAAGACGGTGGAAGGCGGCTCCGGAGTCTGGGCGTGGCGGTCGCTGCGGTTGGCTCCGTGGCGGCGGGACGGTCGGCGGAGGTGGCCCGGCGAGCTCGGCGTGGAGGCGGCGACGGCTGCTGCGGAGAGGGGTCGGAGTAGGGCGGTGGTCGCGAGGTGGCGGGGTGGGGGCGCTTGGGGGCCAGGCTGCGGGCAGCGGAGAGGGGCTGCAGGCGGAGCTTGGTGGCGCGGGCGCGGCGGGCGTGGCCATGGCGGTGGCCGAGGAGCACAGCGTTGCGAGGTGGGGAGGCGCGGGGATCGTCGGCGTCGGGCTGGCCGGGTTAGAAGCCATGGCGGGTGCACAGGAAGAGCGACGGAGAGAGGGGGTGGGGGCAGGCACGGCACGGGCAGGGGAGTGAGGTGGGCCAGGGTGTGGGGTCCACGCGGGCTGAGTGGAGAGGTTGCAGCGTGTGGGTGTAGGCATGCCGCTGGTAGCAGTGGGGCCAGTGGGTTGGTGGTTTGTGTGGGGTGGGGAGAGGGAGAGGTGGGGGCTTATGTGGCATGCAGGAGTGGGTGAGGAGAGAGGAGAGGTTGAGGTGGCATGGTGGGATTGGTGGGAGTGATGTGGCATGTAGGGGGTGGGTAGAATAGTTGGTAAGTGTAGGATTTAGGGCGGTTGCAGGGTGGACCGATTTTATTTCTGGGGCGGTCGTTCGGGTCGATCTGGCCCGTTCGACTGCCCCGACTAAAATTAATAAAAACTTTTATTTGTTTTAAACGGGCCGTGCGCAAACCGATAGCGGCCAAAATAAAATATTCCGGGGACCCGGTGTTCGGTGTTTGAATAAGATGGGGCGTTTGGAAAACAAATCGGGGTTTTCGAAATAGTTTTGGCAAACAATGCATGATGATGACGATGCAATGCACAAATTCAACGCGATTTTCTAGTAGTGGTTTTGCGGGATGCCACAATTCGACACCACTAACAAAGGATCTCGCCCTCGAGATCCGCCTCATGGTACCGGAAAGAGGGTCGGCGGTCTGATCCTTCGCGCTTCGTGTAGATCTTCGCGACACCACTAACAAGAGTTTCTTCTTCACCTGGAAAACGGCGACACCACCAACAAAGGGTCGTTGCTCCTGATCGTCGAGAGAACACTCCGGAAACAAAAAGGTCGAAGGTAGAGGTATCAACAAATAAAGCCACCTTTAGCCCGATGGAAGGAGGGAACGATGCATTCTCGTCACTTCAATGTACAAAAGCGAATAGAAAGGGTAGTCGGCATGGGGCCAATCCATCACGCACCCAAACTATTACTCCGCAATCAAGAGCGAGAGTGCAACCATTCTCGGATTCAGACTGAAGATCTCGACAAGCGAGGTTTGGAAACAAAGGGGTGATGCTGACTCTGCATCGGATCCTGCGTAGAGGATGTCGTCGCGTCGGAAAACACCGGAAGCACAAACAAGGAACAAAGGATGGTACCACAGGACGGATTCCTCAAGCAGCTTGAACACCGGATGATCGAGCGAAACCACGAAGGTACGACGAAACCCAACCACGAGAATTCTGGACTCGAAGAAAGAGAGAGCGGATTCAAAACACGTAGAGGTAAGAGGAGAACAGAGGTAAGGAGTAAAATCAGACCTAATCGTAACTATCCAACCGATTTTTCAAAATAGTTTTGACACTCTACTTGAGTTAGCTAGGTTATCCTACAAGTGGACTTGTGGGTATCATAGCTATGAGCTCTAATACCACTCTGTAACACCCTCGAGAATCGGACCTATGCAAGTTTGAACAAAATTCGCCAAACCCGCATAGAAAGCGATTCAAAAGGTGCCACCAGCACTTTAAATGCGGGTGGAAAGCAAAGTAATAACATTACACAACAGTCCTCGATGGGACCCACAGAGCAGATATATATAACGACTCAACGAGTCAAGAATACGAATATAATATACAAAGATCCAAATCACCTTGAAGCGATATAGCGTCCGACTACGGACAAGATGCAAATGGGGCTAAGAGCCACGAAGAATAACCAATGGCGTCCATAACCCTGCCCGGCCAAGCGGAAGGGTAACCACTAACGACGTCGATCTCAAAACACCTTAACAAAGAGGTGCCGACAAAGGCAAAGCGAAAAACAAAGAAGGAGCGTCGATCGAGGCGATGCACGGCGAGGCTAGAATTCGGCGGTCCTCGCCTACAAAGGTATGGTGGACTGAGCGGCAGCGGCAGCATGCACTAAACAACCTATAGAGACTCGATACAACTGGCGGTAAAACAGAGAGGGATAAGAATGACCTATCCGGATCCAACCTGAAGCTAACACCAAACAAACCCATCCTGGCATTTCCCCCTCGAGACCAAACGAGGAAGTCAACCGAGGAACTCACGCGGTTGGCAGTTTTACTTATTCAGTTATAGTTGCGGCACTTTACTAGTCAGGTTTAGATAATCGTCCTGATAAAATAAGCAGTGGGCACTTTTAGTTAACCATTCCGTTGTAGTTGCAAGATTTACTAATCGAATCTGAGATAGCATGAGATATCCCAAAACCCAGCGCTTGTTGTTACTTTTATTCAGCCAATTCGTTGTAGTTGCAATACTTACTAGTCATATACAATTGTCGATGGCGACAACCAAACAAGCAATTGTGGGCATTAATTAGCCATTCCGTTATAGTGGAGCTGATTACTAGTCATTATAAGTCAAATTAATAGCATAAACTTTAGTTATGCTTTGTCTATGATCGAGATCTTGTGCTCCAAGTCGTCCATATCCGCGGACACGGCTTTTCGAAAGTTTTACCGGCCGGGTGCACCAATAGCAACACACGCTCGATCAACCTCGGAAAACCAAATCAAAACCCAACGAGGCTTTCACATTGAACAATCACAGATTCAGAAATATTTCAGGCCACCCTTAGAGTAGAATCCATAGCGGGTAAGCAAGCTCGAGACGGCCTCAAGGTTATGGGGACGGTGTGAGCATCGGGAACCCGAAAGTGTGGCTGGGCTTGTCGACACCGGAATCGTGCCATTGATCCTAACAAGATGCGGTACCTCGCATAATCGTAAATAAAGCGATAAAGCATGGCATAAGTACAGGATCGTAAATAAAACCTCAAACTAGTTTGTGGCCCCAAGAAATAAGTCGAATCAAGCTCGGCTCAGGGGGTCCCATATACCTCCGGATGTGGATAGCGCGATAAATCAAGGCAATTATCAAGTACTCGGGGTCTTACGGGACACAAGTGGGCGTTGAAACCAAATATTATCTATCACCCACCGATGCCTCTGCTTATTTCAATTTTAGTTGTTAAACAGAAATTAAAGTGCCGATAAGTAAAACTAGAATCATCTCCAACATCAACATGCGGCAATACATCAATCGTGGCATTTGATTTGACACACATCAAGACTTGAGCAAGCAGCTACGACGCAAGTCCAACTATCTACCAAACAACGGGTAATAGGGTGTGTCCAAGGCAATATAGGGCTGCAAAGGATTTCACGCAGTGCGATAACTAAAGCATCGCAACACGTATAGCAATAGATCAACAGGAGGAATAAATACTATAAAAGTAAGATAGGTAGAAAGAGGAGATGCTCGCTTTGAAAACATTGTCGAAGGTTCATCCGAAGAACGTGACTCACATCAACTCAACGGCCTTATCCGCGAAGAATCAAAACACTAGAGAAAACACGGATGCTATTTAATAAAACGATGTAAGATCGGCATGATGCATGTATGATGGATGACATGGCAAAGGTGCGATGCAATTAGGTCATATTAAGCGGAACCGGGGTTCCGGCAATTAATTAGGTGGTTCAAGTTGTTTAAACCCCCGCATATTAAATGTTGTTTAGCAAGTCAACAGGCGGAACCGGTTCTCTACACATGTTTAGATGAGGCCAATATGAGACTAGTTTTGCCCGCATATGGGCCCCATATTTAATTATGAGGTGAATCGGCATAAGGCCCCCAAACCACAGATATGCATGCGAGATGACAATTAAATATGCAACAAGTTGTTATTATGTTATAAAATAGGGTTCTCGGATAAGAGTCACACTTTAGGGTTCTCGACGATCTTGGGGGTTCCGGGGTTCGGGGTTGGACAGGTCCAGGGTCCGGTCTCGGGGTCCAGGGTTCGACGGAAGCGTGCTCGGACTCCGGGGGTTAGGGTCTTGTCGCAACCGGGAAGCAGGGCTTGGTTGGCGTCGAATCGGGTCCGCCTGGTGCCGTTCTTGTCGCCTCTGGGGTCTTAGGGTCATGTCGCGATCATGGCGTTCATGGAAGTTCTCGGCCGCATCCCCGAGGTAGTACTTGTCGTTCAAGGGCTCGGCGAATCTTGGCGTCAGGAGAAGATCATGTCGCATCCGCGGCTTTTCTGGGTTCTTGGGCTCCCATGTAGGGATCTTGTCGTCGTCGTGACGGGTTCGGGCTTGATCTTGGACTCGGTCGGGTCGGGCTTAGGCTTCGAGGACGGTCTTGTGACTCGAGAACGGTCTTGGTCTCGGCGTCGGTGGTCTTGGCGCGTCCGGGATGAAGGGTTCTTATCGCACTTGTGGTCCTCGGATCCGGTCGGCACCGGCAGATCTGGTGACAAACCTCCAGTTGCGGTTCTTAACGACGGATCGGGCTTGGGCCCGGCCTTGGTGACCATGAAGGAACCTTGGCGCTCAAACGCAGCAACTAAGGCCGCATCTCGCAACTCGAGGTGGAACCGGCGCTCTTGGCGGCGGGCGTTCTGGAAGGAACCCAGCGGCACGTCGTGGGAGGCGGGCTCGAGGCCTTGGGCACCGGAGGCGGCGAAGAAGGCTGCGTCAGGCGGGCGGAGGAGGTCGGCGAGGAACCTCGAACTCCGCCTCGGGCGTGGCGGTGAGGCGAGCCGTGAGCAGTGGCGGTTGGGCGGCAGCCGGCGAAGAGGCGGACCGCGGCCTTGGCGGCAGCGGCGGGCGACCTTGGCGAAGCGGCGCGACGGAGCGGGAGCACTGGCGGCGGCGAGGTCGGCAGCGAGCCAGCAAGGCGGAGGTCGCTGCGGGGAACTCCGGCGGCGCAGCGACGGAGGCTGGGCGAGGCAGCGGAAAACGCGGTGGAGAGGCGGCTCCGGAATGGGCGTGGCGGTCGCTGCGGTTGGCTCGGGCGGCGGGCAGTCCGGGGAGGTGGCCCGACGAAGCTCGGCGTGGAGGCGGCGGGTGCTGCGGAGAGGGGTCGGAGAAGCGGCGGTGGTCGCGCGAGGTGAGTGGGCGGCGCTTGGGGACGCGGCTGCTGGGCAGGAGAGGGGCTGCGGAGCTTGGGCGCGTGGCAGCGCTGGCGGGGTAGCGGGCGGTGGCCGAGGAGGAGCACGCGGTTGCTGGTGGGAGAGGCCTGAGGATCGTCGGCGTCGGAGGCTGGCGGCCGGGTTAAGCAATGGCGGGTGCACAGGAAGGAAGCGACGGGAGAGAGGGTGGGGGCCAGGCACGGCACGGGCAGGGGGTGGGCCAGGGTGTGGGTCCACGCTGGCTGAGTGGAGAGGGTGCAGGCGTGTGGGTGTAGGCATGCAGGTAGTAGCAGTGGGGCGGCTGGGTTGGTGGTTTGTGGGGGTGGTGAGAGGGGAGAGAGGGTGGGGCTTATGTGGCATGCAGTGGGTGAGGAGAGAGGAGAGGTTGAGGTGGCATGGTGGGATTGGTGGGAGTGATGTGGCATGTAGGTGGGTAGAATAGTTGGTAAGTGTAGGATTTAGGCGGTTGCGGGGTGGACCGATTTTATTTACAGGGGTCGTTCGGTCGATCTGGCCCGTTCATTGCCTTACTAAAATTAATAAAACTTTTATTTGTTTTAAGCGGCCGTCTTGCAAACCGATAGCGGCCAAAATAAAATATTCCGGGGACCCGGTGTTCGGTGTTTGAATAAGATGGGGCGTTTGGAAAACAAATCGGGGTTTTCGAAATAGTTTTGGCAAACAATGCATGATGATGACGATGCAATGCACAAATTCAACGCGATTTTCTAGTAGTGGTTTTGCGGGATGCCACACTGACGAGGTCTAATCTGTTTTTCTATTTCTAGAATGAACCGTTTCTGCTAGATATAGCAAAAGCGGAACTATTTATAAAAAAACGGATATGTTTATAGCAAAAACGGGAGTTTGAAGGTTTTGAATGGGGAGGGACTGAGCGTCCGTCGGAGGATACTAGCGATTCCAGCCTCCGACTTCCGCTGCCGACACGTGTCCAACAACCCACTTTTGTTTCTATGTAGCAAAAAATCATTCCGCTTTTGCTGTGTGTAGCAAAAAAAATGGTTTATCTAAAAAACATAGGAGAAGACTGACTTCGCCGGACCTCCCCGGAGACTTCGCCGGAATCCTCGTAGCATTTTTTTTTTGCTTATTTAGCAAAATTACTAGACGGATGTAGCAAAAAAGTTTCGGAGACCACGTAGTAAATTTTCTTTCTAATGATGCAACTTCAAAGAACTTTATGAGCAAAAAATTTGTAAATTTGTAGCAAAACCAACCTTGCTCGCTGGAGACTTCACCGGAAATCCTGTAGCAAAAAAAAATATGTTTTATTGTAGCAAAACCGACCTCTCATCAGACTCTCACTGAAGACTACGTAGCAAAAGTATTGTACTAATATAACAACACCGCGTAACGGTTGTAGCAAAAACATTCTTCGTACGATGCAAATCCACAAATCGTATGGTGAAAAACAACAGTTGATTGTAGCAAAAAAAATCTTCACATCATGCAAAACCAAAAAATCTTCACATCATGCAACGCCGGAGATCCCATGGCAGCAACTCCGCTAAGCGATAGTAGCACCGCCGCCCTCCCATGGCAGCAACGCCACCCTCCCGTGGCAGCAACTCCACTAAGCGGTAGTAGCACCACCGCCCTCCCGTGGCAGCAACTCCGCTGAGCAGTAGTAGCACCGCCGCCCTCCCGTGGCAGCAACTCTGTTGAGGGGCAGGAGCACCGCCGCCCTCCTGTGGCAGCAATGCCGCTGAGCGGTAGCAGCACCGCCGCCCTCCCATGGCAGCAACATCGCCCTCCCGTGCCACCAACGGAGACCACCGCATGCATCTCTGCCGCTCTCCGCAGAACCACAACACTAGCTTCCTAGCATCGACCACCACCACATGCAGCTCGGCCTACCCAGCTCTCGCAGCTCGCAACACCACCGCCCCACGACTACCTGTTTTGGCAGCCAACCGATCTAGGAACAGAAGCTCCGGTGTTTGGGGAGAGAGAAGGCTTGAATAGAAGCGGCTGAGCGGGGAGGGAGCGGGGGCGCGTGGCCGGGATGATAGCCATGGCAGAACCGGAGTTCATAGCGAGAGAGAGAGGAAAGGAAGGGGAACGCCTCGAGTGGAGAAGAACGACAGGGGAGAAGATAAGGATAAGGTCATAGGCCCTCAACCCCTCAATGTCTCTAATAGTGGGACGCGTGGCAGCCGTACGAGGCGGAGGGAGCGATCCGTAGGATCCTCCGCCTGATTAACAGCGTTTTCCTTTTGAATAGGCACGTGTGAGCGGGAGGACCGAAGGCATTTTAGTGAAATATCTGCTAGGAAACGTCGTAGTACGGCCGAGGATCTAATGGGGAAGCAGCACAGTACAGCGCCACGCGGACGTAACGCCGTGGCGTCACCGGCCGCAAAACGGGCGAGACACGAGAATAGGCGCTCCTAATTCTGGCGAGGCCGGGGAGCTTTGCACGGACGATGCGTAACAGGTACCAAATTGCCTGCTTGATACGGGGGATTCCGGACCAAACACGCCAGTTCTCCACGACCACTGCTTTTTTTTTGCGGGTAGCAAAAAAAAAAAAAAAAGGAGTCGCTCGACGCCGAATCCCGAAAGCAAGAATCAACTCAAAATTGTGAACTTGATCTTTGTGATGACTGTTCGGGCTATGAAGTGCCACAGTGCCCGGACAGTACACACTGCAGGTGCAATCGGTCCGAAACTGACATCGTATGGTTATTAATCCTGTCTTGTTTTATAGAAACCTAAAATTGGGGTCACGGGTTGATGAAGAAACATAGTGCAGGGAGTTCAATAGTAGGTGAGTGAAGATCAAGGACTTGAAGGAATGCACAATTCCAGATCACTCGCCCTTAGAGCAGCTCCGTCGTTCTCGAGCAAAATACGGACCTAACTATCGTCGGACAAAACTAGTTTTCGGCCTACGAACGTCGAGTTTTTCATTCGCGTTCTCAGAATGAGTTCCCACGTTTGAATTCAACAAACTCGGCAAATTTTGAATGAATATATGCGATTTTTATTAATAAAGGGTGAATACATAAATATTTTATCAAATTCGGGCGAACACCCAAATTCTTACTGCATTTAGGCTAATAATAACTAAAAAATCATAAAAAGGTCGCTCCTGCCGATGCCGCCGGACGCCGCTTCACATGCCGAAGTTGTCGTAGAAGTAGGTGTAGCCAGGGTAGGCTTGCCGTCGTTGTCGCTCGGCGACTACGGTGGGCGGGAGCTGCCCTAGTCGGTGTCGCCGCACCTCCACGGCTGGTACGAGGGGCCGGCTTCGTCATCATCGTCGTTGAGGACGATGAGCGACACACCCTAGTAGGCACGCTCCCGGCGAGAGATGGCCTGGTGCTCGGCCTCCTCTTGCAGGCGCTGAACTCGATGCTTCTCAGTCTAATCCCAGTCCGTCCTGGACCAGGCAAGGATGTCCGACTCTGGCATCGGCGGCGGCACCGCGTCCTGGAGGGACCGCTCCATCTCCATCTTCATGGCGAAGGCGTCCTTGTCGACGGGCACCGCCCAGACTGCCGGCTCTGGCTTCGGCTGGCGAAGGCGGAGACGGCCAGTGGGCGGCGACGACGCGTGGGGCTCGTTGATGACGATGCCCTGCGATCTTGTCCACGACGGTGAGCGGACCGGCATGCCCGCCTCCCGCTTGACCGGCTGGAGTGGCGGCGACTACGCCGACACGGACCCGGACGAGCGGGAGGCCGAGGAGGAGGAGTTGAGGCTGGTCATCCTCCTCGGCAACCAGTTGGCTGGAGGATGCCGCCTCGCCCTCGTCGCCGGCGCCGACGAGCGGGGGAAGCCGAGTCTGGGGTTGTTGCCGACGTGGATGTTCTCCAGGACGGCCGTGAGCGTCCATCCGGGTGCGCTCCACCATCATCGTCACGCCACCGCGTTGATGCGCTTCAGCGGCGAGCCGGGCGGCCCCTCATGGTGGGCGAGCTCCCGGAGCCGGCGCTCGACGAAGAACTGCTCCTAGTAGGAAAGGTTGCCGGGGTCCTCGGCGAGCTCCAGGTCGTCCATGGCCACGATGGCTGTCCGGATCTCCTCGACCATCTCTTCGTCGGTCGGCACGGGTATACCGTCGACGCTGAGCTTCTAGTCGGGCGGGTTCCGGGTGTCCGGTGGCGCCATGTACCCGGCATTGTTGAGCATCCGAGCCTCCCATGGCTGGAGCGTGCGACGACCGAAGCCGTTCGCCGCCGCGGGATCATCGGGGAACCTCTCGGCCATAGTTATCTTCTCGCCGGAGATTGAGTTTGCGGTGGAGGGGAGTGGAGAAGCTGTGAGAGTGTGTCAGGTGAGACGGCGAGGTCGCTGACTTTTATGGTGGAGTATTAGGGTTTCCCGATAATCTAGGGTTTAGAAGCCGGAGAGGAGGAGGTGGTCGGTGGCGGATAGGGAGGCGGCGGTGTGGGGAGGGGTTGGTGTTGTGTGTCTTGGAGGTCACCCCCTCCCCTCTATTTATGAGAGGGAGGGCCGCTTGGGAGAGGGGAGTTTGAATCCTTCCCCAACTCCTTGTCCTACTTGGCTTGTGGTGGAGGGAGAGAGAGAGAGAGAGAAGGATTCTTTCCTTCCTCCACCAGGATACATTGTCCTAGTTTGACTTTTCAAACTTGTCTTTTGACTTTCAATTTGGAGTTTAATTTATTTATTTCAAACGCCCAACCAAGTGACCTACTGCGGTGACCCAGCATACCACTGCATGTGTAGTACACTATAGTCGTTGACATGACACCCACAAAACACCGTTCCATAAATATCACATCCCTCAGAGTGGTACAACAGAAACATTGCGGGTCCATATTACAAACATTCACACATTATTATTATTACAATACCAGAAGTTCAAGACCTCAAAAGGTTTCAACTTACAAACCAAAATATAAAGTGTTTCAGCGGAATTTAAAAGTAGCAACTCCAACTAGGAGTTGAGCTCATCAGCTTATTCTATAGAGTTCATGCTGCTCGGCTCCGTTGGTTACTACTAACTAGGATACTTAGTTGGACTCGTTATCATCAACACCATAGCGGATTTCATAATACACTCCTTCAACACCTCCTGACTGGTCAGGCTCCTCGTAGAACACATCTTCTTGACATTCAGCTGCATACATTGGCACGTCTCCGGGATCCTTAGAGTCTAAGCAAGGTATCAAAGGAAAGTATGAGTAACAACGTTACCCAACAAGCTCATTATATGCAAGGTGGGAAGTTTGATGCTCTAACTACCACCTCGGACTATAAGTCCTTGGTACTATGTAGTTTTCGTAATCTTTCTTCAAAGATTGATTTTATTATGAAATTCTATGACCATCAGTCTTCACAGGTTGACTAGAACTTTCATGGAGTTTCTTCCCTGCCGCGTTCGTAGCTCCTTCCCGGAACAGGGAGTAACAAGTTATAATTTTTACACTCTGCAGAGGTGCGTTACTTTACCCATGAGAGATCAACTCTTTGTTGCACAACCGGGCGTACTTTCCCGTCCACAATTCCATGATGTGGGGCCCAGTAGTTGGTCCAAGCCAACCACTGCCCCCTTCGTGACCTCGCATGCCTCCTTGGTGTACACCATGCCCATATAATGAATTATGACAATGGTTTGTACAAACCGTTAGATGCCAGAACTATCGTGGGACGTTGAGGGTTCCCACCCATATGCTGCATATCCTCTATGAATATGCACGCTACAAGGATAACAGCCACGACCTGCACATCCGGCTTCATGCGAGAGGAATAAGATACAACTGACTTCTCTGTCTCATTCCAAATCTCATGGCTAACGCGTAATATACGGCGCTAGAATTACTGATGTCAGGGGTTATTAAGTCTCTAATTGATCATTATTGTTGCAAATAGAACCCTAAGTTCTATTGCTCCATTATATCATCACTTAGGATGGTATCTATGATTTCTTTAATTGTGAAAATAATATTTTCTTTCTTTGGAGTATATATGGTAACACATAATTTGCAAATACTTTGATAAAGACTCTTCAAAGGATATGAGCAAGTGATGAAATTGCCTTGTGATGGCAAGGTAGTGAAGTCTGATGCTTGCACTGGACCTTGAGCTTCTATGTCTACAAAAACATCATTATTGCCCGGTAAGGACAATATTTAAGGAAGCAAAATGATTATGCAAAGTAATGTAATGCATCATTTAGCTTTATATGTATTCTTGCCCATTTATTTAAATTATAAAAATTCTTTTAATGAGAAAGAATTTATAAACATTATTTTTTAATATTTTTTTTGAATATTGTATTCTTTTTATTTTATTTTAATTTATTTGACTTTTATTTAATTAATAATTCCTTTAAGAATTATCATTAATTACCAAAAAATGACATTAATTATTTGTTTAGTATTTTTCTAAAATACTACAATATTAAAATATAATAAAAGTGATTTTTATTTATTTTTATCAACTTTCAATAATTTTGTAAAATTCCACAAGGAATATATAAATTACAAAATTCTTAATAAAATTTATATGTCTAAAATTTTATATCTTAATTTATTTGGATAGATTGGATTATTGTGAATCCAAAAATATTTTATTTATAATTTTTCGACTTTTATTTTATTTTGTAGAATTTATTTAAGTTCCAGGGCATTTTGGTCTTTTTCCAATTATTAAAACAGGCTCTATAGGATTTTTTGGGCTGATTGTTTAGGTTTTATTGGGACCTTGTGGCCCAATAGGGCAAAATCAAAACAACACCCCGAAGGGGTATTGGCCCAACCCAGCCCAACACTCTCTGTCTCTCTCTCGAGCTCACCTCTCTCCTTCTCCTTCTCCGACCCGGTGGTCAGCGGTGCTGTCGCCGGTGATTCGCGCCGCCGTGGACCTTCCTGGCCGCCGCCGTGATGTAGGATGAGGTTGTTAGCCCTGCTCTACCCTTCTTTCCAATTGGATTTGGACCTGGAGCCCTCTTGCGACCAGATCGATGCCGTCCCGAACCCTAGGGTTTAGGGTTCGCGTTGATCGGATGCCGCCGCTGCTGTCGTGTGCCGTGGAGATGCTCCTCGCCCCTAGGCGTGGCTATGGTCGCCTCCGTGGTGTTGCGTGGGTTGCAGCGCCCCCTTGGGGGTGCTCCCCATGTCGCCGTGGTCGTCGGCCTCCTCTGCTTCCTCTTCTGATCTACAACGAGGACCTTCAGTAAGTTATTCCTCTCCCTCTCATGCTCTCTATGCTAGGCCATCCCATGCTAGCTTTTGTTAGTGACCTTTCTGGTTACTGTCTTGTCCTGATTAAGATGGTTTTTCTACCTAGGGTTCATACCCTGCTATGGATTAGATATTTGATGAATTGGATCATGTATTGATGATCCTTGAATCTGTTGAGTGTGACTTGTTACGGATTATTGCTGATGGTTAGCTGTGGGATGCTAGTGGTTTATGATATGATTCTATGGATTAAATTTTTAGATGATTCAGATGGTGAAGTTACTCTAGAGGCAACACTTGGGAAATCTAGTTGTTTTAATAACTCACCACTGTCATTACTTGATTAATGACAGTGAGTGTTGTGTGATGAAGTCACTGTATTAGTACTGTTGGCTTAAGAATTCATCTATAACTTGAGATCAAATGGTTTCAAATAGTGAAGATATACATATGGATTCTCCTGATTATGATTCCTGTGATGTCAGGAAAATAATTTATAGTTGGTTGATTGTATTTGAGAAGATTGGATGCTTAACCTCTTAGTTTAGAACTGTTCTTGTGACACCATCCTTGTATGGCACACAAGTTTAGATTCTATTACTTGGTTTGGTCTTGTTCAAGCTTAAAATGAGTTGTCATTAAAGATAAGTAGAAACTTCTTTTCTTAAATCCCTAAGACCCATGATGTTGGTCTGAGGTTTAGGGATAAATCCTTTAACTTATTGATTCACATGGATGGGTTCTGGTAGTGATACCAGCTACTGTTTCTTGAATCTAAGTTTGGGAAAAATGATGGTAGGCGTGATCACTTGTATAGATCCATAAATTAAATTCTAAGGTGCTACTCTTGTCTTAGATATGTTCCTAGAAGTTTAAATCTTAGCTATGTTCATTCTTGAATTGAAATATATCTTGATTGCTTAGATCAATGATGTTGTCCTGAGATCTTAGTTGGATCCTTATACTTTTCTGTTTGCTTTTAGTGTTTAAAACCTCAGTGATGGATTCACCGCAGTTGGGTGCTTTCTAAGAGTTTGAGTAAGAGACAGATCATGTATTCTTGTCTAATCTTAGACAGATAGATCATGTGATGGTCTATTTTACTCACCACACTTATTTGATGTTGGGGTTGCTAGTGGTTGATCTTGTGCCAACTTGATCTGGTGCTCTCATGGTATTTCCAACTCTTGGCTTGTCCATGATCTAGCCCTTCATCTCCTGGGCCTGATGGCTTGATCTTGTTCTTGCTATCCACCTGATCCAACCCTCCTTATGTCACCATTTTGGTGGTGTGATCCAAGGTTTTGATTGGTGTGATTTAGCTTGGCTTTGGCTGGGTTTAGCTGCTGGCTACTGTTCTTGCTGTGTAAGAACAATGGAATGGTGTGGGGTTATATTCCCATGGCTGTGCTAATGGTTTTGTTTGATTGCGCTGTTGTTGTGGTGCTTACAACACACACCATGCAGTTTGGTGTGTGTGCTGCCTGTGTGCGTGCTGCACAGTTGTGGATATGTTCTGAATTTTAAGAGTTACTGTTATCAGGTTACATTTTACCTGGCTGGTGAAACTTGCCCCTCCTTGCTGTTTATTTGACTTATGGCTTAAAATTATGAAAGATACATTCTTTCATATTGGTGAAACTTGCCCCTTAAATACTCAATGATGAAAAAGTGAACAGTGCACTTCACTGTCAACTCTGAGAGTAAAATAATTCTATTCCTAACTTTCTTTTTCTTTTAAGTTTCTGTTTATTTTGTAGGTACCAGATTTGAAGATCAAGATTTTAGTTTAGGCTTTTATTTTTCTTTATAGAATAGTCACTTGTAATAACTCTCATATTCAATTGTAATCTTTAATTTACTCTTTTGTACTCTTTATTTTTATTCCTTTGTAATTAAGATTGTATTATTATTCAATAAAGAAGTATTATTCTTCTATTTAATTATTATTGTAAAGATTGTTGCTCATTTCCATAAGTTACATTTTGTAACTCATTATTGAATGAAGTTTTGGAATATTCATTTTATTAATTGTCTTCTTTCATTTATAGTTTGAGTTATTATTGTTAATTCTTAAATTAAATCAATACTCAAACATCATTCAAAAATCCTTTTGAATTATAATTCAAACACTCAAGTTTTAAATTCAAATTTCATTTCCCAAAACACATAAGTCCACAAAGATCATATCAAAGTCTATAACAATCATCCTTCAAGACTATACCTAATCTCAAATTATGAAAGAAACCTTGATCACTTTAGGTTTTTATTTGGTGAAAAATTTACCCACATTTTCACAGATGAATGCATGCAATATCACAAATTTCTAAATCTACCCTTCGTTAGTTCCTAAATGCTGGGATGTTACAGACTCCCCCCTTAAAATTAAACTTCATCCCGAAGTTTGTTGAGATGTACCTGAAAAGTTCTGGATAGGCTTTTCTTAAATCCTCTTCTTTCTCCCAAGTGGCTTCCCTTTCAGGGTGATGTTCCCTCTGTACTTTGCAATATTTGATTGCCCTATTCCTCAACATTTTCCAATTTTCTTCCAAAAAAATTACAGGGCTTTTCAACATAGGTCAAGTCTGATTGTAGTTCTATCTCCTGATGTGTGATTGCATCATCCGAAACTTTCAAACATTTACGAAATTGTGACACATGGAAAACATTATGCTCTTGAGCCAATCTTGATGGTAACTCTAAAGCATAAGCTATAGTTCTGTTCTGACTCAATATCTTGAATGGTCCAATATATCTTGGACTCAATTTTACTTTAACTCCGAACCTTTTCACCCCTTTCATGGGACTTACTTTCAAATATACCATGTCTCCCACTTCTGGATGCCAAGATATTCGACTTTGATCAGCATAACTTTTTTGCCTACTTTGAGCTATTTTCAGTCTATCCCTAATCTTATCAATGATATCTTGTCTTTCCTTGATATAGTCTGGTGCAAACTCCTTTCTACTTCCAGGCTCATACCAACATATTGGTGATCTACACTTCCTCCCATACAGAACCTGATATGGAGCTGCCTTGAGACTACTCTGATAGCTATTGTTGTAGGAAAATTCTGCCAGTGGTAGATGATCTTCCCATGTACCTCCAAAATCTAATGCACAAGCCCTTAACATGTCTTCTAGTATCTGATTTGTTCTTTCCGCTTGACCTCCTGTCTCAAGATGATAGGCTGTGCTGAAATCTAACTTTGAACCAAGTGCTTCATGCAATTGTTTCCAAAATGCTGAAGTAAACACTGATCCCCTATCAGATACGATCTTTTTGGGCACTCCATGCTTACTTACTATCTCTTTGATTTAAACTTCTACTAACTTCTCGACATTATCTTTCTGATTTACCGGAATAAAATGTGCACTTTTAGTGAGTCTTTCTACAATTACCCATATCATATCCTTCCGTTTAGGTGTCATGGGAAATCCTGTGATGAAGTCCATACCTATTTCCTCCCACTTTCATTCGGGAATTTCCAAAGGTTGTAATGGTATTGCTAGACTTTGATGTTCAGCTTTCACCCTTTGGCAAGTATGGAATTCTGATACATATTTAGAAATGTCCCTTTTCATATTATTCCACCAGAATAGTTCTTTCAAGTCCATATACATTTAGTACTTCCTGGATGTATAGAGTATGGTGTTTCATGTGCTTCTCTGAGTATGACCTCATGAATCTCAGTCACATCTGGAACACAAAGACGGTCTTCAAACCATAAAGAATCATAATCTCCAAGGCGAAAAACTGATTTTTTTTCCCTTGAGATATCCTCCGAATTTCCTCATCAATAAAAGGATCTTCTGCTTGATGTCTGAAAATTTCGTTCTTAAGATCATTGTCCTGCTCTGCAACTACCCGCATAGTAGCTAATCCTCCAAGAATCTCTGTTCTAATGAATTAAAGCTCTAATCTTTCCAAGTCCATTTGTAACTCTTTTGATAGCTCTAGATTGCTAGGCTAAATATCTGCACTCTTTCTACTTAAAGCATCAACTACAACATTTGCTTTCCCTGGAGTATAGTTGATTGTTAAATCATAATATTTGATTAGTTCCAACCAACGCTTATGTCTCATATTCAATTCCTTTTGTGTGAAGAAATATTTGAGACTTTTATGGTCAGTGTATAACTCACATCTGGCTCCGTAAAGAAAATGCCTCCATCCTTTTAGCGCAAAAACCACTGCTGCTAACTCTAAATCATGAGTTGGATAATTGACTTCATGTGGTTTCAGTTGTCTTGAACCATAAGCAATGACTTTCCGATCTTGCATTAACACACAACCCAAACCTTCTTTATATGCATCACAGTATACTATGAAGTCTTTCCCTGTTTCTGGAACTGCTAAAATTGGAGCTGTGGTTAACCTGGTCTTTAACTCCTGAAAACTTGCTTCACACTTCTCATCCCAATTGAATAGTGTACTCTTTCTTAACAATTTGGTCATTGGTCTAGCTATTTTGGAGAAACCTTCAATGAATCTCCGATAATAACCAGCCATTCCTAAGAAACCTCGAATTTGCTTCACATTGGTTGGTGCAGTCCACTCTAGTACTGACTGAAATTTAGATGGATTTATAGCAATTCCATCTTTACTGATCACATGGCCGAGGAATTCTACCTCATCTAGCCAAAATTCACACTTACTAAACTTAGCATAAAGTTTATGTTCCCTTAGTGTCTACAATGCTATTCTCAAATGAGCAGCATGCTCTTCCTTATCCTTGGAATATATCAGAATATCATCAATAAAGACTATGATGAACTTATCCAAATATGGCATGAAGATTTTGTTCATCAGATTCATGAATATTGCTGGTGCATTGGTCAAACCAAATGGTACAACCAGGTATTCATGGTGTCCATATCTTGAGACAAATGCTTTCTTTGGAACATCTTCCAGTTTGATTTTTATTTGATGGTATCCAGATCTTAAGTCGACCTTTGAAAATACTCCGGATCCTTTCACTTGATCAAAAAAATCTTGGATCCTTGGTAAAGGATACTTATTCTTGATAGTAACGTTGTTCAAATTTCTATAATCTCAGCACATCCTTCTTCCACCATCCCTCTTATCCACAAAGATTAGTGGTGTTCCCCATGGAGATACACTTTCCTGAATAAATCCTTTTCTGGCTAACTCATCAATTTTCTCTTTGAGTTCTTTTAATTCTTTGGATCCCATCTTATATGGTGCTTGAGCTATTGGTGATGTACCAGGAATTAGATCAATAGTGAACTCTATCTCCCGATCTGGTGGCATTACCGGTAGCTCTGCTGGAAAAACATCTTGAAATTAATTTACTATAGGAATATCTTCCAATTTGACCTCTTTCATCGAGTTCAATTGTAGATCCACCATGATATGACTGTGCTTATATTCTTGGTAAACTATCCTTGCTCCACTTGGAGTTTTGATTGAGATAGTTTTCTCCTCACAATTTATCTAAGTCCCATGCTCCATCATCCAGTCCATCCCCATCACTACTGCAATTCCCTTCAAAGGAATCACATAAAGTTCTGCAAAGTATGTACAACCATAGATCAAGATAACCTGATCTTGTTTGATGTGGCGTACAATCACATTTCCCCCTGCCATAACTACGGTCATAAGGTTTTCTAACGTTGCCCTTCTAATCCCGAATTTATCATAGAATTCTTCTGAAATGAATGAAGTAGCTGCACTAGTATCAAATAGAACTTTGCCGGGATTGGTGAGGATATTGAGCATACCTATCACTGCATGCTCCGAATTATCCACCTCCTCGAGGGTTGCGCAATTCAGTTTCTCGGTAGGTCTGTTCCTCTTGCCATTGTTGTTCTTGCCATTATTTCCTCCTCGATTGAGTTGTCCATTTCCTCCACTGGCTTTTCGTCCTCCGTTGGTAGGCCAACCTCCTAGTGGTTTGCTCGGACAATCGGGCTTGATGTTCCCCTTCTAACCACAACCGTAACAGATCACTACAATTTTTTTGCATTCCCTCTAGAAATGCCCTGGAATTCCACAATTGTTACAAATAACATTCCTTCTAGGATTGGATTGATTTCCACTACTGCCCTTGTTATTGTTATTGTTATTGTTGCCATAGGACTTGTTCCGGGGTTTGAACTCCAGATTGGGTTTAGGTTTACTTGCCTGAATTCTCTTGGTTTCCTTCTTGGCTCTCTTCCTCCTATCCTCTTGGACATTCTTATAATCATCTTCGAAAGTAATGGCTGCATCTAGCAACTTCTGATAAGTTTGCTTATTAGCTAACCTTAGCTGCATTTTCACAAATGGGTTTAACCCACGCAGGAAACGTTTCTTCCGCTTCTCTTCCGTGTTAACATCATCCTCAGCATAACGAGATAGTTGACTAAACTCCCAGATATACTTCATGACACTATTATATCCCTACTGAATCTCCTCAAATTCTCTCCGCTTGAACTCCATAACACTTTCCGGAACATGATATTCACGGAATCTCTGCTTGAACTCCTCCTAGGTGAACTCCCTTCCTGGTTGTTGCATGTCCAACTGATTCTCCCACCATAATGCTACAGGTCCAGTCAGAAGATGAGTTGCATACCTCAATTTCTCCTCCTCATTGCAACCTACAGTCTTCAGTTTTCTTTCTGTATCTGCTAGCCAATATTCTACATCCATTGGTTCAGGAGCTCATGCAAAAGGTAACGGCCTTGCATTCTGGAAGTCAGAAAGACTTACCCCTCCACCTTCAGGTGCCCTCTGATTTGCTCATCCCAGCAACTCTTCCATGAACTTGTTCTGGGTCTCTTGCATCATTTGCATACACTGCATAAAGTTCTGCTCCATTAACGGCCTCATTGGTGGTGGTGGTGGTAATGCTCCCTGATTTGCTGCATCTGCATCGGCCTTCTCTTTGGCCTCACGTTCCATCCACTGCTGTTCATCTTCGGTTTCTACACCCGTATCCATGACCCTCTAGTCCTGCAACATAAAGCGAATACTCATAATTACATCATGCACATGTGTTCTGAGCTCGACTTTACGCACAGAACTAGTCACACAATGAAGATCCAAAGAAAATCCAAATATGCATTTCACATATTATACATAATATCATAATAATACAAAGTCATTACAACATATACCATAGAGTTATAATCACAACACTACCTTATTTATCTAACTATCTTATTTCTTGGGGTACAATACATGGTACTTGATACCTCTAAATAGTTGCATACTTCTAGTAGTAACTACACTCATCATACATGCCTGATGTCCAACCGTGATGACGTGACGTTTGTCGCACAGTTTGTGGAACAAATGGCCTTCCAGAAGGAACATACTCAGTATCTGAAGTGTCAGGGCTTGAGTCATTACTCAATCTAAGCGCATTGACTCCCTCCAGCTCAGCTGAAAAGTCCTCAGAAACATATTCAACATTATCACCTGCTTGCATCTCCTGAGCTTCATTCCTTAAGTTGTCAACAGGATACGCAGATCATGCTGCTTCCCAGGTGCTCCTTTGGGCAAGATAGTTAAACACTGGATAATGTATATTCCCTGGGTTTTGAGAAGATGTTGATGATTCAAACACTCTCTCCTCGGGATCTTCTTCTTCATCCTGATTATCTATCGACATAGCATTTCTACTACTGTTACTAGGGTTAATTCTTGCACCCATCCAGCTAGATTGTCCAACATTTCTGTCAGAACCATCTATGGACATCTGGTGTTCATGAGATCCTTCATATGACCCCCTTCTCCAACCATCAGAATTCTCAATAGGAAGTTCTGAATCAGAACCATCCTCTGAACCCTGTGGTACCGCATACCTCATATCCATAGTAGGATCATGTATAGGTTCAGGACTTGGTGAATAAGGATATGGTATAAAATATTCAGGACCTATAGGTATATCCTTAAAGATAGGTGTTACACTACTACTTGCTTCCTTCTCCAACTGGATTGCTAACTGCTTCCTCCTTTCCGGATCAGTTAGATCCTCTAACATGTCATTTTTTATCTTCGACAATCACTTGATGTGTCTTATAAAAAGACGCAAAGAGTGTTCGATATCTATCCATAAACTTGGAAGCTAACTTAGGATGCTTCTTAACCAAAGTAATATGATCCGGTATAGGCTCCGAGTCTATAGAATCATGAGGTATCACAAAAAATGTGCTACCTTCTAACTCCTTGGCTTTATGCTCCCGGATACTAGCTATCGCCTCCACAACAGCAACATGATATGCTGCTAAGAGACTCCTACCTTCACCTATAGGTCGATCGTGATATAATCCAAGCTCCTCTGGAAGTGGGATACTCACACGATACTTGGATAACATCCGGCCATCATATTAGGTTATAGTGTTCACTAGAATTCTAGTTGGACAACTAAAAATCTTTAAAAGTTAACGAAGTTGGTCTGTGAATGATCCTTGATAATCATCAAGAGTCTCCTCTTTACTTACCAAAGTCTGTTTTGGAAACTTTGGTGCCATAGCTCTGTATATCAGAAAAATAGTTTTGATTAGTAACCAATAATATATTGCATCATAGCAAAGAATTATCGCACTAAAACATATAACGGAATATTCTCATTTGAATACCCATTATATTACTTTTATACAATTCTTTATCGTTTCTACACTCTCCTACAGGTAATACCCTTTACTAGGTTTCCAACCTAAGGTCAAAGCAATTTGCTCTGATACCAACTGTGGTGACCTAGCATACCACTGCATGTGTAGTACACTATAGTCATTGACATGACACCCACAGAACACCGTTCCGTAAATATCACATCCCTTAGAGTGGTACAACAGAAACATTGCGGGTCCATATTACAAACATTCACACATTATTATTATTATTACAATACCAGAAGTTCAAGACTTCAAAAGGTTTCAACTTCCAAACCAAAATATAAAGTGTTTTAGCGGAATTTAAAAGTAGCAACTCCAACTAGGAGTTGAGCTCAGAAGCTTATTCTATAGAGTTCATGCTGCATGGCTCCGTTGGTTACTACTAACTAGGATACTTAGTTGGACTCGTTATCATCAACACCATAGCGGATTTTGTAATCCACTCCTTCAACACCTCCTGACAGGTCAGTCTCCTCGTAGAACACATCTTCTTGACATTCAGCTGCATACATTGGCACATCTTCGGGATCCTCAGAGTCTAAGCAAGGTATCAAAGGAAAGGATGAGTAACATCGTGTCAACACCCGATTTTTTAATCCCAGATGCCTGTTATGCCATACATCGCACTCCCAGGATTACCATTTTTGCGAGACATAACATAATTGGATACCACAGTACATCATCCATTACAAACCATACATAAGGTATTACACAAATAAGGATCTCATGATCCAGTTCTTAATACAACTTCAAGCAGCGGAATACGTCATAATAATGGTAGCATAGGCGGAGTTCCATCTTCGGGGTCACAGGCAATGCCGATGATGGGAGATGATCCTAGTTGTCGTAACCATCCTAGGGTCCATCCTCTAGGTACTCCTCTTCATAGTCTGGCCACGGGAATAGCCAGGGACAAAGCCATGAGTACTCTTTAAGTACTCGCAAACTAATACTAACAAGTGACGGGAGTTTTTGATAATAGGACACTAGGCTCTATGGTTGTTTTGCAAGAAGCCAGATTTATCTCTACTAGTTCAGGAGCAAAAGAAACTAGTCACAATTTTATAAGTCCTAAGTGGGATCTTGTAAATTCATGTCACCACTCTGTTGTGGTCAAGTCAAAGTCTCAATTCATTTCACAAGTCATTTTGAAAACATCTGACGGGGGAACAATATGGCCACTCCAACTGTCCATAACCACGGACACGGCTATTCGAATAGTTTGACACTCTGCAGAGATTGTACACTTTCACCACAACATTCGATACATCCGTCAGGAACAAATCCCGAATTCACCATACTCAGTATGCGGATAATCAATCCTAACCTTTCAATTACATGCCCTAGTATAAGCACCTCTCCTGTGAGTTTGGCCTCCCAACCATGACCAACTGTCATCTTGGGTACTGCACAGGTGGACAATCCTCACAAGGTAGCCTCAGCTCAGACCTTGGCCGTGAGGGAACTAATACTAAGGTATATAAGTTTCCAGTCAAGCCCTACCCAATCTTCGGGTATTGTGGTTGTACGAGAAAATTGTAATGGTATCACATCCAAACAACCATCAGTTTTAAAAATGGCTAAGGCTCATGCCTCAACATTTTCATCACCAAAATCATCTGGTGTTCGGAAACACATGTCAAAACATCTCAGTAGAATGATCCATCATTCTAAGGTTTTCATAACCATTTTCACCAAGTATTCCCATCTAAAGTTGATCAAGTTTTATGCTTAGCACTAGCATCTACAAGTGAGGATAAGTACTAATGAGGGGTGGTAAACTAGTGGAGTTTCAACTAAGTACAACCCTATATCTTAGGATGATATCAAGGTTTCTAACTTAGGCCAAGTTTTATGCTCTTTATGCAACCTTCAAATATATCTTTCTAGAATCTATAAGTCACTTAAGTCAACTCTAAGTTAAAGCTTTGATAAAGAAATAAAGTAGAAAGCTTGCAAATAAAACTAGGATTGGGTTATCAAGTGGGTATGATCACATATGCTTAAGGCATATAGTAGGCATGGTAACAAGTAAGGGTTTGCTTGCATCAGTAGAGTATCTTGCAAGTTTTAGCTTGCACAATCAACTAGTAGCATTAGGCTTGCAAGTATGGGCTTGCACAATATCAGTATAAGCTTGCCTTGTGCAGAGCAGTGGTTGAAGTTCTCCTCGGCTTCTTCTTCGTAGAATCCTCCTTCCTCCTCGTATCCTTGGTCGGTACTAGCGTCTATAAATAAATACGATGTACACAATCACCAAACAATACCTAACTACTTGCAATCATCACACAAAAGGGTCCTATAGATGATCTAGCATCATCACTAACATTACAAGATTAAAGCTTGGTTTAATTCCTTTTATTTTTAGAAAAGTAATTTCTACTCATTGAAAAACTACTTAAGATTTAATATTCTCCAAACCCAAACATGGGATCATGTTGACACATGTCATCACCACATATTTTAGTCCATGGGAAAGTTATTTAAAGTGGTGTCACAATTTAATAAGGTTTTACCCTTTTATTTTAATTAATTAAAGTGGCTAGAAATGCCTATGTGGCATTCTTTTATTACTTGGTCATTATTTCTGTAAGTAAACCTATATATTTTTATATATTCTGAAAGGTATGGTCAAATGTGATTTTTGAGAGTTGGAATCAACTCAAAAGCTATTATGGTTTTAATTTGGAAAATGTTTGAATGCAGAAAAGCTTCTGCCTTGTTATTTTTACCAAGGATGATCTACAGATCCAAATGACTTGAATCCAACGGGCTTGGATTCAGCATTTCCAGAACTTTCTAACAAAATTAGTTTAATTACATTTGGTTCACTGAATCCACCTGGGTTGATTTTTGAAACTGGGTACAGAAGTGTGTTTGAAATAAAATGGAAAAGGTTTAATTAAAATAACTGGGCTGCGCGGGAAGCGATACTGGGCCGTCCTGCGAAGCACAACGCTTCCGCGGGCTGGTTTAAGTGGCCGTCCCCACGCGTCAGTGATACGAGGGGGTGCGAAGCGGTATGGGGCGATGTGGTGCGTTCAATCTGGTTCTAATCCAATGGCTGAGGGTCATCGTCGACGTTGGGCAACGCCGGCGAGACAGAAACCTAGCACGGCCAGTGGGGGTCGTTGAGGGCTCACCGGGGTTCAGGCGAGGGTCGGCGAGGCGGTCGAACTTTACTTTGAGTTGAAAACGCTGCATTCCCTTCAATGGAGACACTTTCAGATAAACAAAATCTCCTATGTTGAAGGCGAGGTCTCTACTCTCTTGTCGGCGTAACTCTTCTGTCTGGATTGGGCGGTCTTGAGGTGCTCACGAATGTTGTGAACCTTCTCTTTTGCTTCTCGTAGGATGTCGGGTACGAAAATCCGACTCCCTCCTACTTCCGACTAGTTCAAAGGGGTGTGACACTTCCTTCCGTACATGAATTCAAATGGGGCCATTTGCAAACTGGCTTGATAACTGTTGTTGTATGAAAATTCTGCAAACGGCAGATAGTCTTCCCACTTGGATCCATATTCTAACACACATGCTATCAAATCTTCGAGTATTTGATTTACTCGCTCCGTTTGTCCATCGGTCTAAGGGTGATACGCGGTACTGAAATCTAGGCGGGTTCCTAAACCTTCTTGGACTTTCTTCCAGAATCTCGAGGTAAACTGCGTTCCTCGATCCGATATGATGTTCTTGGGGACTCCATGCAAACTAACTATTCTAGCGATGTATAACTCCGCTAGCTTTGAACTCTGATATGTGGTCTTGACGGGCCAGAAATGGGCGACTTTGGACAATCGGTCCACTATGACCCAGATAGATTCATTTCCCCTACTAGAAGTAGGCAGTCCGGTGATAAAGTCCATTCCAACAGAATCCCATTTCCATTCTGGAATCTGCAATGGTTGCAACAATCCAATGGGTCTTTGATGTCCTACCTTGACTCGCTGACATATATCACACTTGGCGACATAGCTTCCGATTTTTCTCTTCATCTTATGCCACCAAAATTTCTCTTTCAAATCTTGATACATTTTAGTCCCTCCATGGTGGATAGAATAAAGAGTATCATGAGCCTCCTTCAAAATAACTTCTTTCAACTCAGAATCTGATGGTACACAAAGGCGTCCTTTGTACCACAAAATTCCTTCTTCGTCTTTGGTGAATCCGGGTACTTTGCCTGTACCAATACGACGCTTGATTCCTTCGATACTAGCATTTCCCTTCTGCGCCTCTTTGATCTGACTGATCAAAGTGGGATGTAGTTCTATGCTAGCCAAAAATCCTTCACTCACTAATTCTATTCGAAAATCTTCCATTTCCTTGTGCAAGCTTGGTTGCTCCTTCAAAATCATAGAGTTCAAGCGGCACGACAATCTGCTAAGGGCATCTGCTACCACATTGGCTTTACCAGGGTGATAGTGAATGTCCAGGTCATAATCCTTGATTATCTCAATCCATCTTCTCTGTCTCATATTCAGCTCCTTCTGAGTGAATATATACTTCAGGCTCTTGTGACCGAATAAATCTCACAACGATTTCCCATCAGGTAATGCCTCCATGTCTTCGGGGCTAGAACTACGGCTGCGAGTTCGAGGTCATGGGTTGGGTAATTTTGCTCATGTTGCTTCAATTGTCGAGATAGATAAGATATAACTTTGCCTTCTTGCATTAGCACACATCCGAGACCGATCTTGGATGCGTCACAATACACATCGAACGGCTTCGTGATATCCGACATGATCAAGATTGGGGCTGAAATCAATCTCCTCTTGTGTTCTTGAAAACTCGCTTCACATTTGTCTGTCCATTCAAACTTCTTGTCCTTCTTCAGTAATTGGGTCATGGGTCTGGCGATACTCGAGAATCCTTCTATGAACTTGCGGTAATATCTCGCCAATCCGAGAAATGCACGAACTTGGGTTTGAGTGGTTGGGGCAGGCCAATCTTCTACATCTTTCACCTTTGCAGGGTCAACGGCAATTCCTCCGGCTGATACAATGTGACCGAGAAATCCTACTTCCTGGAACCAGAATTCACATTTGCTAAATTTGGCATACAACTAATGCTCTCTAAGGGTTCCAAGAATGGTCCTTAAGTGTAGCTCATGTTCTTCTTCTGATTTGGAATAAATCAAAATGCCATCGATGAAAACAATGACAAACTTATCCAGGAAGTCCATAAAAATCTTATTCATGAGGTTCATGAAATAAGCGGGGGCATTGGTTAATCCAAAAGACATGACAGTATACTCGTATAATCCATATCTGGTGGTAAAGGAAGTCTTTGGAATATCCTCTGCACGAATCTTGAGTTGATGATAACCAGTTCTAAGATCAATCTTAGAAAACACTTTGGCACCGGTCAACTGATCAAACAAATCTTCTATCTTGGGCAATGGGTATTTGTTCTTGATGGTGATATCGTTCAACTTTCGATAATCCGTACACAAACGGTTACCTCCATCTTTCTTGTCCACAAACAAGACAGGTGATCTCCAGGGTGATGCACTTGGTTGAATGAATCCAATTTCCAACATTGCATCCAGTTGCTTCTTCAGTTCTTCTAGCTCCGAAGGGTTCATACTATACGGTCTTTGGGCTATGGGTCCTGTTCCGGGAATTAGTTCGATGATAAACTCGATATCCCTATCTGGGGGCATACCGGGCAAAACATCTGGAAATACATCGGGGTATTCACAAACTATCCGGACTTGGTCAATGGTAGGTTGGGCTATACTCTTGTTGCATTTGAATTGGCGAGGTAAGGTTTCAGATATATGCTCGACTGATATTTAATTTGTCTTGGTCATGGTTATGGCTTTCTTGGCACAGTCAATCAATCCTTTATGTTTGGACATCCAATCCATTCCTAGTACTACTTCCAAACCTTTAGTTCCGAGTACTATCAGATTAGCATAAAAATCTATGCCATGGATTCAGATAGGGACGGCTTTGCAAATTTGCCTAGCCTTGGTGGTTGATCCGGGAATTTGAACAATCATCACATGCTTCAATTTGGTTGGCTGAATTTTACTAGTGCATGCAAATTCTTCGGTGACAAATGAATGCGATGCACTAGAATCAAACAACACTCTTGCAAGTACTGAATTAACAGAAAACATACCCAACACGACGTCTGGCGCTTCCTGGGCTTCTTCAGCATGCATGAGAAAAAGACGGCCGTTGCGGTTGAGCGAATTCCCTGGGGCAAACCTTCGTCCCGGCTGAACACGATGCTGCTGCTGAGCTAGGGCATTGGCATTGGGTGCTGTGGCATTCTTCTTGTTGGGGCACTCGTTGGAATAGTGACCCTTATTTCCACAGTCATAACAAATTACCTGCGACTTGTCCTTTGCTGCTATAGGCACAACATTGCTTCCAGTCCTCGAGGCAGTGTTGGTGTTGGTGGCAACATTGTTGTTGTTGAACTTGGGTGGGCCACGGTTGAAATTGCTAGAGTTGCCGGGGTTATTGTGATTTCCTCCGGGCCTAGGGTTTCCACGGTTGGGATAGGTCGTACGGTTCATCGGGGGTCTGTTGGTTCTCGGGGCAAATCCTGGAGATGGGTTAGGGCGATACTTTGGGGTCTGATGGGGTCCTGGCTAATGCATCATGCGGCGCTTGCGGTTCTCATTGGCTTGGTTGATCTTTCCTTCCATCTGGATGGCAGAGTCGACAAGGGCTTCAATATCAGCAAAGGGGATATTGACTAACACCGTCTGCATCTCATCATGCAGACCATTCAGGAATCTCTCTTTCTTCTTGGGTTCCGTGTCGATCTCATCCGGGGTATACCTAGCTAATGACAAAAATTTGTCACGGTATTCCACTACAGTCATCCTTCCTTGCTTTAGCTCTCTGAACTCGTCTCTCATCCTCTTGATAAAACCCGGTGGCACATGGGTTCTGCTGAACTTGACCTTGAATTCCTCCTAGGTCATCATCTGGCCTCCGGTCATTGCGCGAACACTGTTCCACCATGCCCTGGCATCTCTGGCTAGATAGTGGGTGGCGAACAGAACTTTCTCTTTGGCTTCCACTCCGGCGACTTATAGGTTATTTTCCATGGTTTGCAGCCAATCATCAGCGTCTAGGGGTTCTTCTGACTTAGTGAAAATAGGTGGGTTGGTATTCTGGAAGTTCTTGAGCTTAGATCCATGGTTATCTTGATTTCCGTGGCCTTGGTTGTTGTGGGCTAGCTGAGCTATCTGTTGCAGAGTGGCTAGGTTGGCTTGACGTTCGGCTCTATCAGCTTCACGGTCAGAAGTCAACATTTGCAGAATTTGCAACATCGGGTCCAGGGATGAACCACTTCCACCACGTGGCATATGAAGATTGGGATAGATCATGAGAAAAGAGGGAAATTTCTAAGGTTCTGAGATTTTGAAAAGTTTTTAAAGTTTGACTCAGATTTTTCTAGCAAATTTCTTTTCATTCATTCACTCATAGCACACGATACAACACACACCACAACAAAGAAAAACAGATGGTTTTAAGAACCATTCTGAAAACTACGATACAGTGGGACCGAATACTACTCACTACGCTAGTGCTCAAGTGCTACTACTCCTCGGAATCTGTGGCTTCATCATCTTCATCATCATCGATGAAGGCGAAATCATCCTCATCGGTGAAGAAATCCATAGCCTGATCCTCCAGAAAATCATCATCATCATCGCTGAGATAGGAGTAGGGGTCTCCACGAAGATCCTCTCCAGCATTCTCCCTTTCCTCCAACTGCATGTCTCTCTCGTGGATGGTCTCCTCCAAAGATGAGATGCGGTGGCGAAGACGGGCAATGAGGCGCTCCTTCTTGTCGAGCTGACGGCGGCGAGACTTACGATCCTTTACTAGCATGGCGATGGTTTGATCCTTCGTATTGATGATGGAAGACTTGTGGTTGGAGTAGTCACGACAGTTATCCAACTCCTGCTGACGATCGTACATCATGAAGCTAAGGTGGTCCAATTGAGTCTTCAGCTCAGGGTGGTATGGGGCTTCCAGTGGTTGTCCGTTTGCATCACGCCTCGAGAAAAACTCAAAGCGAGTACCCTTGATCTGGTTGATACTCTGCCCACACAGACGGGAAAGAGCTTCCTGCATGGCCCTGGCAAGTCCATCGAGCCAGTTGTTCTCTCTTAAGGTAAACTGAATTCCCTCAGCAGTGGGAGGTTCAATCTTTCCTCAGAGACTTGCAACAATTAGCCACTGCAGATCTTCTCCTCCTTGATCATTGAGCTGAGCTCCAAAGAACTCGGGGTGCGGACGCTCCAGAAGTTCCGAAAGCTGGTCCAAATCCCGCTCAAAGATAAGGTCTCCTCCATTCCCCAACTGATAAAACTTGCTGTACTTCACGTCCATCTATAAGAGTATAGGATAAGTAAGTTAGTAGAGTGATCAAGTGTGTCAAAATTTTTATGTATTTTGCAAGAGTTTTTTTAGGAACATGAATTTTCATGAAAGAATCAAAGGGATAAGAATGAGAATAAGTTTTTGTAAATATTTGCTTCCTTTGGTTTTGAAACTAAGTTTTTGATTCAAACGTCCAGTCTAACTAGGGTCTCCTATGGTCAGGATGGCTCTGGTACCAACTTGTCAACACCCGGTTTTTTAATCCCAGATGCCTGTTATGCCATACATCGCAATCCCAGGATTACCATTTTTGCGAGACATAACATAATTGTATACCACAGTACATCATCCATTACAAACCATACATAAGGTCTTACACAAATAAGGATCTCATGATCCAGTTCTTAATACAACTTCAAGCAGCGGAATACGTAATAATAACGGTAGCGTAGGCGAAGCTCCATCTTCGGGGTCACAGGCAATGCCGACGATGGGAGATGATCCTAGTTGTCGTAACCATCCTGGGGTCCATCCTCCAGGTACTCCTCTTCATAGTCTGGCCACGGGAATATCCAGGGACAAAGCCATGAGTACTCTTTAAATACTCGTAAACTAATACTAACAAGTGACTGGGGTTTTTGATAATAGGACACTAGGCTCTATGGTTGTTTTGCAAGAAGCCAGATTTATCTCTACTAGTTCAGGAGCAAAAGAAACTAGTCACAATTTTATAACTCCTAAGTGGGATCTTGTAAATTCATGTCACAACTTTGTTGTGGTCAAGTCAAAGTCTCAATTCATTTCACAAGTCATTTTGAAAACATCTGACGGGGGAACAGTATGGCTACTCCAACTGTCCATAACCACGGACGCGACTATTTGAATAGTTTGACACTCTGCAGAGATTGTACACTTTCACAACAATATTCGATACATCCGTCAGGAACAAATCCTGAATTCACCATACTCAGTATGCGGATAATCAATCCTAACCTTTCAATTACATGCCCTAGTATAAGCACCTCTCCTGTGAGTTTGGCCTCCCAACCATGACCAACTGTCATCTTGGGTACTGCACAGGTGGACAATCCTCACAAGGTAGCCTCAGCTCAGACCTTGGCCGTGAGGGAACTAATACTAAGGTATATAAGTTTCCAGTCAATCCCTACCCAATCTTCAGGTATTGTGGTTGTACGATAAAATTGGAATGGTATCGCATCCAGACAACCATCAGTTTTAAAAAGGGCTAAGGCTCATGCCTCAACATTTTCATCACCAAAATCATCTGGTGTTCGGAAACACATGTCAAAACATCTCAGTAGAATGATCCATCATTCTAAGGTTTTCATAACCATTTTCACCAAGTATTCCCATCTAAAGTTGATCAAGTTTTATGCTTAGCACTAGCATCTACAAGTGAGGATAAGTACTAATGAGGGGTGGTAAACTAGTGGAGTTTCAACTAAGTACAACCCTATATCTTAGGATGATATCAAGGTTTCTAACTTAGGCCAAGTTTTATGCTCTTTATGAAACCTTCAAATATATCTTTCTAGAATCTATAAGTCACTTAAGTTAACTCTAAGTTAAATCTTTGATAAAGAAATAAAGTAGAAAGCTTGCAAATAAAACTAGGATTGGGTTATCAAGTGGGTATGATCACATATGCTTAAGGCATATAGTAGGCATGGTAAAAAGTAAGGGTTTGCTTGCATCAGTAGAGTATCTTGCAAGTGTTAGCTTGCACAATCAACTAGTAGCATTAGGCTTGCAAGTATGGGCTTGCACAATATCAGTATAAGCTTGCCTTGTGCAGAGCAGTGGTTGAAGTTCTTCTCGGCTTCTTCTTCGTAGAATCCTCCTTCCTCCTCGTATCCTTGGTCGGTACTAGCGTCTATAAATAAATACGATGTACACAATCACCAAACAATACCTAACTACTTGCAATCATCACACAAATGGTCCTATAGATGATCTAGCATCATCACTAACATTACAAGATTAAAGCTTGGTTTAATTCCTTTTATTTTTAGAAAAGTAATTTCTACTCATTGAAAAACTACTTAAGATTTAATTTTCTCCAAACCCAAACATGGGATCATGTTGACACATGTCATCACCACATATTTTAGTCCATGGGAAAGTGATTTAAAGTGGTGTCACAATTTAATAAGGTTTTACCCTTTTATTTTAATTAATTAAAGTGGCTAGAAATGCCTATGTGGCATTCTTTTATTACTTGGTCATTATTTATGTAAGTAAACTTATATACTTTTTATATATTCTGAAAGGTATGGTCAAATGTGATTTTTGAGAGTTGGAATCAACTCAAAAGCTATTATGGTTTTAATTTGTAAAATGTTTGAATGTAGAAAAGCTTCTGCCTTGTTATTTTTACCAAGGATGATCTACAGATCCAAATGACTTGAATCCAATGGGCTTGGATTCAACATTCCTAGACCTTTCTAAAAAAATTGGTTTCATTCCATTTGGTTCACTGAATCGACCTGGGTTGATTTTTGAAACTGGGTACAGAAGTGTGTTTGAAATAAAATGGAAAAGGTTTAATTCAAATAACTGGGCTGCGCGGGAAGCGATACTGGGCCGGCCTGCGAAGCACAACGCTTCCGCGGGCTGGTTTAAGTGGCTGTCCCCACGCGTCAGTGAGACGAGAGGGTGCGAAGCGGTATGGGGCGATGTGGTGCGTTTGATCTGGTTCTAATCCAACGACTGATGGTCATCGTCGACGTTGGGCAACGCCGGCGAGACAGAAACTTAGCGCGGCCAGTGGGAGTCGTTGGGGGCTCACCGGGGTTCAGGCGAGGGTCGGCGAGGCGGGCGAACGACGAAGTTGACGACGACGAACCTCCTGGTACCGGCAGCTTCTCCTGGGGCGGCTCCAATCGCTGGCGCCCTTCTTCTCCAGCAGCGGCGGGCTCCCGTGAAATTACGGCGAAGTGCTGCTCGCCTTGCTCCGGGAACAAGGTGGAATGATCAGTGAGAAGAGGGGAGTGATATGGTGTGCTCAATTCGGTTGGGGGTGGGCTCTATTTATAGTCGCGACGACGAGACCGAACGAGATGGGCAGGCGACGGTGGCGACATGGCTACGGGCTGCTAGAGGCATGGCCGGTGGTGGCGATCGCTTGGTGGTCTCCTGGTGATGCTCTACGGCTTTAATGCGCGTGTAGGGGCGGTGCGGTTCGGTCTGGAACACGCGATGCTCTGCACGGCAGAGGCGACGTCTTCGACGGCGAGTGGTGGCTGTGCGTCATGGGGCGGAGAATGGGGATGTCTGGCGGTCTCCTGGGTCGGTGGCGATCATGTATGCACGCGGCGAGGGCGGCGCGCGGTCTGTGGGCTTTGGTCGAGCGTGGCGCTCTGGCGCATGCTCGACACGGTTGACAGAGGCACGGGCGCGACGGTCCTGGGTGCTGTGTTTGACGTCTTCAAGGCAGGGCTGGTCGAGAGGGGGCGGTGAGGCGTGGGTGATCTCCCAGACAAGGTTGGCACGACTAGTTTCCTTCCTAGCTTGCTGTCTCCACTGGGTGGCATGGTGAGCTTCGGCTGTTCACCATTGATGTCATTGCCCAGCTTACAGTGATGCTAAGGGTGTGCAATTGAGCTAGATGATATACTAAAGCCTAGTTGCAACCATAGAGGGAACAAGTTAGGCTTCAATCACTGCTCACAATAGTGTTTGGATTTTGTTTGATTTGTGTCTGCCAAGTGTTTGATGAAATGGCCGAAAGAATTCAAGTTTTGAATTTTGAAAAGATTTTTGGTGGGTGTGCTAGGTTGGTGTTGGTGAGTCTGCAGATGCTTGGGTTTTGAAAGTTGAGCTTGTTTGAGTGGGTTTTGAAAAAGTGGGATCTTCCCATATGATATAGATTCAATTTTGAACTGTCCTTTAAACTATGCATTTGAATGTCTCTGGATGATCACAAAGTGGTCCTTGATACTTTGTTATGAGTACAATCAAGGGGTGCAAAGATCCAGAAAAGTTTCTGTTAATTTCTGAAAGTTTGGGACAGCCAAAGTAGGCATGGGAGTTAAATTGGTCAAAATGACCATTCTCTTATTTTATTTGTTTTGATTTACTTGTCTTTGGGAAAAGTTTGGGAATTGTTTAGATGATGTTTATTCACCTAAGCATCCATTTACAAGCAAAGGAACACACAAACAAGTTGGTTCCAAAGAATTCAAAATGAAATGCATACTCACATGCATGCTTTCATAATTTTATTTAGAAAAGTTTTTGTTAACCCTAAATTTGATGATTAGAGTTTGATGATCCAAGTCTAGTATTTTTGGGATGTTACAAACCTTCCCCCCTTAAACAAAATCTCATCCCGAGATTTGAAAAATGACGAAAAATATTACCTAGGATTTGAAGAGATCGGGAAACTCCGTTCTGATGTGATCTTCGCGCTCCCAGGTAGCTTCCTCTTCTATGTGGTTGCTCCACTGAATATTGAGAAACTTGATGCTTCGGGTTCGGGTAGTTCTGAAAGCTTCTTCCAAAATACAGATGGGTACTTCGGGATAGGTCAGGTCATCGTTGATCTCTATGGTCCGGTGATCTATATTCTTGAACACTTCGGTCTTCTCTGGGACTTCGAGACACTTGCGAAGTAACGAGATATGGAACACATTGTGCACGGCTGACATCTCTTCGGGTAGTTCCAATTGATACGACACTTCTCCTCGACGGTTCAGAATCTTGAAGGGTCCGACATATCTGGGGGCTAACTTTCCTTTGAGTTGGAAACACTGCATTCCCTTCAATGGCGACACTTTCAGATAAACAAAATCTCCTATGTTGAAGGCGAGGTCTCTACGTCTCTTGTCGGCGTAACTCTTCTGTCTGGATTGGGCGGTCTTGAGGTGCTCACGAATCTTGTGAACCTTCTCTTCTGCTTTACCCATGAGAGATCAACTCCTTGCTGCACAACTGGGCGTACTTTCCCGTCCACAATTCCATGATGTGGGGCCCAGTAGTTGGTCCAAGCCAATCACTGCCCCCTTCGTGACCTCGCATGCCTCCTTGGTGTACACCATGCCCACATAATGAATTACGGCAATGGTTTGTACAAACCGTTAGATGCCAGAACTATCGTGGGACGTTGAGGGTTCCCACCCATATGCTGCATATCCTCTACGAATTACCAATTAATATGCACGCTATGAGGATAACAGCCGCGACCTGCACATCCGGCTTCATGCGAGAGGAAGAAGATACAGCTGACTTCTCTGTCCCATTCCAAATCTCATGGCTAACGCGTAATATACGACACTAGAATTACTGATGTTAGGGGTTATTAAGTCCCTAATTGATCATTATTATTGCAAATAGAACCCTAAGTTCTATTGCTCCATTATATCATCACTTTGGATGGTATCTATGATTTCTTTAATTGTGAAAATAATATTTTCTTTCTTTGGAGTATATATGGTAACACATAATTTGCAAATACTTTGATAAAGACTCTTTAGAGGATATGAGCAAGTGATGAACTTGCCTTGTGATGGCAAGGTAGTGAAGTCTGATGCTTGCACTGGACCTTGAGCTTCTATGTCTACAAAAACATCATTATTGCCCGGTAAGGACAATATTTAAGGAAGCAAAATGATTATGCAAAGTAATGTAATGCATCATTTAGCTTTATATGTATTCTTCCCCATTTATTTAAATTATAAAAATTCTTTTAATGAGAAAGAATTTATAAATATTATTTTTTAAATATTTTTTTGAATATTGTATTCTTTTTATTTTATTTTAATTTATTTGCCTTTTATTTAATTAATAATTCCTTTAAGAATTATCATTAATTACCAAAAAATGACATTAATTATTTTTTTAGTATTTTTCTAAAATACTAAAATATTAATATATAATGAAAGTGATTTTTATTTATTTTTATCAACTTTCAATAATTTTGTAAAATTCCATAAGGAATATATAAAATACAAAATTCTTAATAAAATTTATATGTCTAAAATTTTATCTCTTAATTTATTTGGATAGTTTGGATTATTGTGAATCCAAAAATATTTTATTTATAATTTTTGGACTTTTATTTTATTTTGTAGAATTTATTTAAGTTCCAGGGCATTTTGGTCTTTTTCCAATTATTAAAACATGATCTATAGGATTTTTTGGGCTGATTGTTTGGGTTTTATTGGGCCCTTGTGGCCCAATAGGGCAAAATCAAAACAACACCCCGAAGGGGTATTGGCCCAACCCAGCCCAACACTCTCTGTCTCTCTCTCGAGCTCACCTCTCTCCTTCTCCTTCTCTAACCCGGTGGTCAGCGTGCTGTCGCCGGTGATTCGCGCCGCCGTGGACCTTCCTGGCCGCCGCCGTGGTGCAGGATGAGGTTGTTAGCCCCGCTCTACCCTTCTGTCCAATTGGATTTGGACCTAGAGCCCTCCTGCGACCAGATCGATGTTGTCCCGAACCCTAGGGGGGTTAGCGTTGATCTGATGCCGCCGCTGCTGTCGTGTGCCGTGGAGATGCTCCTCTCCCCCAGGCGTGGCTATGGTCGCTGCCATGACGTTGTGTGCGTTTCAGCGCCCCCTTGGGGGTGCTCCCCGTGCCGCCGTGGTTGTCGGCCTCCTCTTCTTCCTCTTCTAATCTACAGCGAGGACCTTCAGTAAGTTATTCCTCTCCCTCTCATGCTCTCTATGCTAGGCCATCCCATGCTAGATTTTGGTAGTGACCTTTCTGGTTACTGTCTTGTCCTGATTAAGATGGTTTGTTCTACCTAGGGTTCATACCCTGCTGTGGATTAGATATTTGATGAATTGGATCATGTATTGATGATCCTTGAATCTATTGAGTGTGACTTGTTATGGATTATTGCTAATGGTTAGATGTGGTGTGCTAGTGGTTTATCAGATGATTCTATGGATTAAATTTTTAGATGATTCAGATGGTGAAGTTGCTCTAGAGGCAACACTTGGGAAATCTAGTTGTTTTAATGACTCACCACTGTCATTACTTGATTAATGACAGTGAGTGTTGTGTGATGATGTCACTGTATTAGTACTGTGGGCTTAAGAATTCATATATAACTTGAGATCAAATGGTTTCAAATAGTGAAGATATACATATGGATTCTCCTGATTATGATTGCTGTGATGTCAGGAAAATGATTTATAGTTGGTTGATTGTATTTGAGAAGATTGGATGCTTAACCTCTTAGTTTAGAACTGTTCTTGTGACACCATCCTTGTATGGCACACAAGTTTAGATTCTATTACTTGGTTTGGTCTTGTTCAAGCTTAAAATGAGTTGGCATTAAAGATAAGTAGAAACTTCTTTTCTTAAATCCCTAAGACCCATGATGTTGGTCTGAGGTTTAGGGATAAATCCTTTAACTTATTGATTCACATGGATGGGTTCTGGTAGTGATACCAGCTACTGTTTCTTGAATCTAAGTTTGGGAAAAATGATGGTAGGCGTGATCACTTGTATAGATCCATAAATTAAATTCTAAGGTGCTACTCTTGTCTTAGAGATGTGCCTAGAAGTTTAAATCTTAGCTATGTTCATTCTTGAATTGAAATATAGCTTGATTGCTTAGATCAATGATGTTATCCTGAGATCTTAGTTGGATCCTTATACTTTTCTGATTGCTTTTAGTGTTTAAAACCTCAGTGATGGATTCACCGCACTTGGGTGCTTTCTAAGAGTTTGAGTAAGAGACAGATCATGTATGCTTGTATAATCATAGACAGATAGATCATGTGATGGTCTATTTTACTCACCACACTTATTTGATGTTGGGGTTTCCAGTGGTTGATCTTGTGCCAACTTGATCTGGTGCTCTCCTGCTATTTCCAACTCCTGGCTTGTCCATGATCTAGCCCTTCATCTCCTGGGCCTGATGGCTTGATCTTGTTCTTGCTATCCACCTGATCCAACCCTCCTTATGTCACCATTTTGGTGGTGTGATCCAAGGTTTTGATTGGTGTGATTTAGCTTGGCTTTGGCTGGGTTTAGCTGTTGGCTACTGTTCTTGCTGTGTAAGAACAATGGAATGGTGTGGGGTTATATTCCCATGGCTGTGCTGATGGTTTTGTTTGATTGCGCTGTTGTTGTGGTGCTTACAGCACACACCATGCAGTTTGGTGTGTGTCTTTGCTGTGCTTGCAGTTGTGGATATGTTCTGAATTTTAAGAGTTACTGTTATCAGGTTACATTTTACCTGGTTGGTGAAACTTGCCCCTCCTTGCTGTTTATTTGACTTATGGCTTAAAATTATGAAAGATACATTCTTTCATATTGGTGAAACTTGCCCCTTAAATACTCAATGATGAAAAAGTGAACAGTGCACTTCACTGTCAACTCTGAGAGTAAAATAATTCTAATCCTAAATTTCTTTTTATTTTAAGTTTCTGTTTATTTTGTAGGTACCAGATTTGAAGATCAAGATTTTAGTTTAGGCTTTTATTTTTCTTTATAGAATAGTCACTTGTAATAACTCTCATATTCAATTGCAATCTTTAATTTACTCTTTTGTACTCATTATTTTTATTCCTTTGTAATAAAGATTGTATTATTATTCAATAAAGAAGTATTATTCTTCTATTTAATTATTATTGTAAAGATTATTGCTCATTTCCATAAGTTACATTTTGTAACTCATTATTGAATGAAGTTTTGGAATATTCATTTTATTAATTGTCTTCTTTCCTTTATAGTTTGAGTTATTATGGTTAATTCTTAAATTAAATCAATACTCAAACATCATTCAAAAATCCTTTTGAATTATAATTCAAACACTAAAGTTTTAAATTCAAATTTCATTTCCCAAAACACATAAGTCCACAAAGATCATATCAAAGTCTATAACAATCATCCTTCAAGACTATACCTAATCTCAAAGTATGAAAGAAACCTTGATCACTTTAGGTTTTTATTTGGCGAAAAATTTACCCACATTTTCACAGATGAATGCATGCAATATCACAAATATCTAAGTCTACCCTTCGTTAGTTCCAAAATGCTGGGATGTTACACCTAGGATATGACGCAATCATTCCGCTTAGTCATGACACATTCATGATGTTGGAATTATGCCCTAGAGGCAATAATAAAGATGTTATTGTTATAATTCTTGTTCATGATAAAGTTTATATTCTATGCTAGAATTGTATTAAGCGGAAAGTTTGATACTTGTGTGGTTTATGAACAACACTGTGTCCCTAGTACGCCTCTATGGACTAGCTCATTGATTAATGATGGTTAAGGTTTCCTAACCATAGCCATGAGTTGTCGATTAATAATGGGATCATGTCATTGCTAGACTGATATGATGGACAGACCCAAATCAAGCAGAGAAATTAGATCGTGTCATCGTGTTCATCTTTGCAAAGCTTTTTTCCTATGTCAAATATTGTATTCCTTATACCATGAGATAGTGCAAATCCCTGGTATCGGAAGAAAGCTTTGAGGTCATCAAACGTCATCCTATGAGAGGGTGATCATAAAGGTGTCTCTTAGGTGATCAGAAAGTACTTGTTGGGTTGTATGTATCGAGATGGGATTTGTCCCTCCCAAGTCGGAGAGATATACTTCGGGCCCACTCGGTAATCGATATCAACACCGCTTGCAAGCACGTGGTTAAGGAGTTAATCACAAAGTGATATCGGATTACGGAACGAGTAAAGTACTTGCTATGAACGAGATTGAACTAGGTATGCCGATCGAATCTCGGGCAAGTAAAATATCGCGTGACGAAGGGAATATAAATATGGGATTAATTGAATCCTGGCATCGTGGTTCATCCGATATGATCATCGATGAATATGTGGGAGTCAATATGGGTTTCCAGATCCCGCTGTTGATTGTTGATAGAAGATCATGTCTGCATATTCTCGAACCCGTAGGGTCACACACTTAACATGTCTTGATGCTAGGATAGAATGGATAATTGGTTTATGAGTTTTTGTTCGGAGTCTCGGATGAGATCCAGGACATCACGAGAGGTTCCAGAATGGTCCGGAGAATAAGATTCATATAAAGGAAAGCAGTTTTTTGGATTTCGGAATCGTTTCGGAGTATTCGGTATTGTACCAGAAGGTTCTAGAAGCTCCCGGAGTGGCACCAACGTGGCCCCACTTGTCGGAGGGCGTGGGCCCTAGGAGTGCCTGGCAAGCTTTGGGCCAGGGGCACAAGGCCCCATAGGCCCAGCCGGCCAAAACCCTAGGGGAAACCCTAGGAGACCTTCTAGAAAAGGGGAGAAGACTTGCCCCCCACTCCACCCTTGGGGCCGCCGCCCTAGGGCTTGGAGGAGGGGGCAAGGGGGACGAACAACCCCCTATATAAGGTGGATAGGGGGCGCACCCTCCCCTCTCTCTCTCCCGACTACGCGTAGGCGAAGCCCTGCCGTAGAAACTCTCCACCATTGCACCACGCCATCGTGCTGTAGATCCAATCTATCTCTCCACCCCACTTGCTGGACCGAGGAAGGAGGATACTTCGCAGCACCGTACATGTGCATCTCTTGGAGGAGCCGCCACTTGCGGCGTTAGATCGGATCGGATCACGAGGAGGAGAAGGCTAGTTCAACTACATCACCCACGTTCTGTTGAACGTTTCTGCTGCGCGATTTCTTGAAGGGTATGAAGATCTCATCTATCCCTCTCGTTGATTGCATCTCCTAGATTAGATCTTGGATTTCCCGTTTGCATCCGTAGAATTTTTTTGATTTACTATGCTGCGAAACCCTTCAGTGGTATCAGAGCTAGATCTATGCGTAGATGTGCTTCACGAGTAGAACGTGTCACATCCCAAGATTTTCCAAATCTTGTAATGTGAAAAATAAAATAAACAAAATAAATTTTTGTTGAAAATCAGGGTGAAAAGAAACTTTTGTCTCTAAATGGAAACTTAAAAATCCCATCTTGAAAAAACTTTGGTAAAAGTTTGAATCCAACAAAATCCAAATCAGGAGAAATGCATTCCTCAATGAATGTATCTGGAAATTTAAACCTTTGGAAAATAAATCCAAAACCCTAAACCCTAATGGAATAAAAATCATTTCCAAAGTATCTCCAAATCCATGGATTTGATCCATATAAAAATTGTTCAACAAACAATCTCAAAGGATCAAGAAAGACAAACAGAATTAATATAAGACCATAGAAATTGGTTTCACTTAATTTGGAACCATAAATAAAATCCTATGAATTTAATAAAATTGAATTCCCAAAATTATTAAAGCCCTTATCTAAACCCATACCAAATGGTGAGCAATTAATCCTAAAATGATTTAAAAGGATAAACAAATAATAAATAAGTTTTCACAAATTGGAATCACCAAGTTTGGATCTCCAAATAAAAGAATATGGATTTTATAAGAGAAGAAAGATTTATTAAATAAAGAATATTAAAGATCAAACCAAATCTTGGCCAAATCTTTAAACAAATGGAATGAATTATAATCCCAATCCAAATAAAAGTATTGGATAAATAATTGCCAAAATAAAATAAAATGCCTTAAACCAAATCCTATTGGAATAAAGACAAATCCAATTTTAAATGATTAATCTTATTAAAATATTTCCAAATAATTCAAGATGAACTATTTGACACTCTTTTAAGTAAACAAAACCTACTGGAAAGATTTGGAAGGTTTTGAAAAAAAATCAAATGGTGTTAAGAAATATTAAAAAATCTTATATGATTTAAAACTAAGCCTATTTTGAATAAATAAAAGACCCCAAAATAAATAAGGTTTTATTCAAAAATTGACATTAGAATACAATACTAATCAATATTTAAATCCTCACAAATTTTGGCAGAGTTTTGAAATTCAAAAGTTGTTTGAATTGTTTAAACAAAATCAAAACAGAATAAAGGAAACAGAAAAAGAAAAATGAAACAGATCAAAAAGAAGGGAAAGACCCAGCCCAACTAACCTAGCCCAGCAGCCCATTTCCCTCTCTCCCCCGAAGCGTTTTCTCTCACACACGAAACGACCCGGGCAGTGAATGAAAATTGGGACCCACTCTCTCTCTCTCTCTCTCGCTGATGCTGAGCCCCACCGGTCAGATCATCTTCTTCACCCGCCCCTGACCACGCCCTCCACCGCGAGCCGTTTCTGTCGCCGTTTGCTCGATTAAATACGCGATAAAGACTCCAATTAACCACCCCCTGACCACGCACTCTTAAGCGTCTGCCCCTCCTCCCCATTTCCCCTCGCTCACCCCTCTCTCCCGGCCACAGGGCTGCCTCGATTTCGCGCATGAACCTCCTCTGCTCCGACGAGCTGCAGCACAAATTCCGGCGAGCCCAGTCATTCCCCGGCCCCCTAGCCCGCACTAGCTTGCTCGCCTTAGCCGTGAGCACCTGCCAGCATCACCATTTTTCTCGCGCGCACCCCAGAATGCCGGCGCCGTCTTTGTCCGAGCGCCACCACGAAATACTCTGACTCCGGCGACCTCTCCGTGTAAGTTCTAACCGCACCCCTCCCCCTCGTTGACACTCGTGTAATCAGCGTTCACCTGCGCGTCTAACAAACCCTTCACCTTGCCTTTCCGAGCCTTGTAACCTCGTCCCCGTCGACGATAGAGCGTGCCCGAGGTGAAGCGCAACTATGACGAGGAATCCCGGTCGACTCTGTGCGCCCCTTCAGCAACGACAACCGCCTTGAGCTTCCCCACGACACCGTGAACACGGTGAGCATCTCCCCAGCCTCCCTCGCTTCCTGCATCGCCAGCACCACCACCATCTGGCAGTTCCGCCGCCAGTCGCCGCCGCGAGCGCCGCCAACATTTGGTCAAACACGCAGCAGCCGTCCGATCCAGATCCGAGGCACGCGATAGTTTCACTTAAAGCGAAAGGGTATGCAATCTGATCTGTGCGATTCAGTTAGATCCAACGCCTCACAGCACGTGATCCACGCGAATCATTTTTGTCGAATAGGATTAAAACACGTGGCTCAACTCGTTTGAATTAAAACAGAATAGATCTATTTGATATGTGATTTTGTAAATTCCATAACTTTAAATCTATACGTCCAAATTTTGCAAACTTTATATCAATGGATTCAGAAAAACAAACCCTAGCCAACCATGCACTTTGTTTAGTAAAAAGCTTCTGGTAAAATGTTTGTTTTTGCAGAAACTTATGTATGCTTGTTTAGGATATAAAAATTATTCTAAAATGATTTTGGGGATAAAATCTTTGGCAAATGGTGTGTTTTGAACCTACTGACCATAGAAATCAATTGGTGGTTTCAAAAATGTATTTGGAGAAGCAAAAGAATGAATCTTGGATTTAAACCATTTCTAGTCAAATAAAAATATGGTTTAATTGTTAAAAATGGTTTTAGATGAAAACCTTTGAGAAATGTTTTGGAATAAACTCTCTGAATCCAAACACCAAGTTTTGTGACTTGAAAATGTATTTGGTAAACCCTATAAAAATTATTACTTTGCTAAAGGCAATTTCAATCACATGAAATAATGATTTGGTTTAAAAATGGTTTAGAGGTAGAATCTTTTGCAAATGGTTTTGCCACTTTACAAAATGACCAAATGGTGTTACCAAACGTTCATAACTTACTATAAACCACTTTTACAAATAAAACAACCCTTTTGCATGCTTGCATGTATTGTTTTGTTTATTATTTTATGTGATGTTTTGCTTGAATGGTAGATTGGAATATTGTTTGCTTGATTGAATTGTAGTAACTTGAAGTGTGTGAACATTGCAAAGATCAAGGGTGAACTTATACTCTCTACCAAAAAGGCAAGTGATGCTACATACTTTTGTCCCATTATTTTCACTATGCATTAGTGATATTTCTAAGTAAGACTTGCATGGAATTTTGCTAAGTATAAACCATGCTATGGGAAAACCTAGTAGACGAAACCTTAGTAGAATTTTCCTAAGTTAAGATCCCTACTACTATCATGCTTAGCTTAGCTAGTAGAAAACAAGGGTGGAATATATATTCATGCTATGGAAAAATCTCTAAGTCTGAGGACTTGTGTTTTGTTTAATAAAACAACTAAGTGAATGAATCACCTGGGTGGAATGGAAGGAATGGTTTGTGTTGAGTGGTTCACAAGGCCCATTTTTATGGTTTACCTTGTGTATCTCACTTGTGGAAAGCCACCCAGGAAAAAAGAGATTTGAGATGTCAAATGTTGAGAAGCTTCAAGTGCAACCACATGACATTATGGGCTCTGCTTGGATCATATAGGTTGCAAGAACTTAGCCAAATGGATAGTTGGTGGTAGGGGAATGATAGGTTGGAACGCGTCCATTTTGGTCTAAGGGCAGGCTTCTGAAAGATCTTGTCTTGGTGAAACCAAGTCTTGTGGGGAAAGTGCACCACCTCTGCAGAGTGTAAAATCTAAGTACTTAGCCATGTCCCTGGCAAAGGACAATTTGAGCATCAAGACATGTAAGCTATCAAGAATCTCATCATCAAAATTTCTAAGTTAAAAAATTGTGGTTGAACAAAGGTTAAAGGATCTTCAATCTTTGATTGGTAGATGCCTTGGGTGATTTTTGCCAAACAAAAACTTAGTGTTTTCAAATGATAAGGAAAATATATCTTGAGCAAAGCAAGCCGAAGCTCCACTTAGCCAAATGCATATAGATGATAGACTCCACTATGCTACCATAGTATCACTTGCCAATACAATTCAAATGTATTGACCCTTGTCGCTGTAACTTGTTATGTTGCAGGTTTGATTGATATTAGTGAAGTTTAAATGATTAGGATTACAAGTCTACAACCAACATGTCTGCCTGTGGCACTTTGAAGATGAAGGACCCCATGTTTATAGATATTCTGCTGCAATGTAATGTAATAGCCAAATGAGCTATGAATATGTAATAAATTATTTTATTCCTGGTTATAAAGTTGTATTATGACCTTTGTTTCTTGATATTACATCTTAACTGTGGGTGCTAGCTATTGATCCAGGGACTAGCATTGTAAACACAGGGGACTCTACCTTATTAAAGGTTGGGAACCTTACAGAACGCAACATGCTTGTTGCGGGCATTGGTGTTTTCTATTGCAAGCCTCTTGTTGAGTACTTCTTATGACGTGGGGTAGTGAGATCGAAGCGGTCCAGACCAACTTTACGCGACCTCGTTCGTGAGACCGGCTCCGCACTTGACGTGTGGCTTGTTCCACACATGCGACTGGTGGATGCCAGTTTCTATCACTATAGTAGTCATGGGATTTACACCAGATGTTGGCAACCATAATATCACCGTTGTGGCTTTCCGTAGGTAAGAATCGTTCTTAGCTTGTTACTCCCATAAGCCATGTAAAATATGCAACAACAAAGTAGAGGCATCTAATTTGTTTTTGCAGGGAGTGTTTTGTGATATGGTATGGCCCAAGATATGATGTGTATGTTGTATGCAATGATAATGTTTTGTAATATTTCACGACTTGCATGTCGATGAGTACACAACCGGCAGGAGCCATATGGTTGTCTTTATAATTGTGTATGACCTGCTTGTCAACTTCTTATACGCCATGTAATAGCTTTACTGTATCGCTAAGTAGTTAGCAATAGTTGTAGTTGCTATTCATGGTGGAGGCAATCATGGTGGAGTGATGGAGATCATGCTGGCGTGCACAAGATGGAGATCATTGCGCAGAGATTGGCTATACCATGTCACATAAAATTATATGCATGTGATATTTATCCTATTATGTATCTTATTATGCTTAGGTCACGACGGTAGCATTATAAGATGATTCCTCACTTAAAGATCAATATAAAATTGTGTTCTCCCCATGTATGCACCGTTGTGAAAGTTCGTCGTGTTCAAGCACCTCGTGATGATCGGGTGCTATAAACTCTACGTTCACATACAACGGGTGCAAGCCAGTTTTGCACACGCGAAGATACTTGTGTTTGACTTGACGAGCCTAGCATGTAAAGACATGGCCTCGGAACACATGAACCGAAAGGTTAAGCATGAGTCATATGAATGATATGACCGAAACTTTGTTGTCCACCATTGAAACCACATCTCTTCTTGTGAAGATCGGATTAGGTGTGGTGAATTTGGATCATGTTCACTAAACAACTTGAGGGATGTTGAATTTAGTGGGAGTTCATCTAGTAATTTGAGTAAGTTGAACTAGTTATCATGAACATACTCTAAATTGTACTTGCAAATTTTGTAGATCAAATGGCTAAGTCCAACTTCAACTTCAACGTTTTTGCTGAGAAAGAAAAGCTTAAGAACAATGGGTCTAAATTCACCAACTGGTTCCGCAATCTGAGAATCATTCTCGCTGGCGGACAAAAGGACTAAGTCCTTGAGAAAGCGCTAGGTGACGCCCCTGATATAGATGCGTCGGCTGATGAAAAAGCTGTTTATCAGTCGTGCAAAGATGATTATTGAGTGATTAAGAGTACCATGTTGTTTGCTATGGAATCAGACCTTCAAAAATGTTTTCAGGAGTTCGCCGGGCCCTTTGAGATACTTGAGGACCTGAAAACCATGTTTCAGACTCAGGCCCGTTCTGAAAGATATGAGATCTCTGAGAAATTCTTTAACTGCAAGATGGAGGAAGGGAGTTCCGTTAGTGAGCACGCCATTAAGATGTCGGGCTACACTCAACGTCTTGAGCAACTGGACTGCAAGATTCCAGAAGAGCTCAAGATTGACAGAGTTCTGCAGTCACTCCCTCCTAGCTACAAAGGTATTGTAGTTACTCACAATCAGATTGGTTACACTAATATGATCACTGAGCTCTTCTCTAAGCTGAAAGCTGCGGAGGTGGATATCAAGAAAGATAATCATGTGTTGATGGTCAACAAGACCCCTAGCTTTAAGAAAGGTAAGGGTGCAAATAAATCCTTCAAGAAAGGCAGCGGCAAGCGCGTTGCCCCTGCTGAGAAGAAGCTCAAGTATGGACCTAAGTCGGACACTGAGTGCTTCTATTGCAAGGACAAGGGTCACTGGAAGATCAACTATACGAAGTACTTAGCGGACAAGAAGGCTGGCACCATTAAAGGTATATTTGATATACATGTTATTGATGTTTACCTTACTAGCGCTCGTTGTAGTGCCTGGGTATTTGATACTGGTTCAGTTGCTAATATTTGTAACTCGAAACAGGAGCTACGGAATAGACGACGGCTAGCAAGGGATGAGGTGACGATGCGCGTTGGCAACGGATCAATAGTTGATGTGATGGCCATCAGCACGCTCTTCTTAGTTTTACCTTCGGGATTAGTTTTATACCTTAATAAGTGTTGTTATGTGCCTGCGTTGAGCATGTACATTATATCTGGATCGTGTTTATTGCAAGACGGTTATTCATTTAAATCGGAGAATAATGGTTGTTCTATTTATATGAATAACATCTTTTATGGTCATCCACCTGCTATGAATGGTTTATTTCTTCTGAATCTCGAAAGCAATGAAACACACATCCATAACATTGAGGCTAAGAGATGCAAAGTAGATAGTGATAATTCAACTTATTTGTGGCACTGCCGTCTAGGTCATATTGGTGTAGAACGCACGAAGAAACTCCATTCTGATGGACTTTTGGAGTCTCTTGATTTTGAATCATTTGACACATGCGAGCCGTGCCTCATGGGCAAGATGATCAAAACCCCGTTCTCCCGAATGATGGAGCGAGCAACAGACTTGTTGGAAATCATACATACCGATGTATGTAGACCAATGAGTGTTTCGATGCGCGGTGGATATCTCTATTTTCTCACTTTTACTGATGACTTAAGTAGATATGGGTATATCTATTTAATGAAACATAAATCTGAAATGTTTGAAAAGTTCAAAGAATTTCAGAACAAAGTGGAAAACCATCGTAACAGGAAAATTAAATTTCTACGATCTGATCGTGGAGGTGAATATTGGAGTTATGATTTTCTCATGCATCTTAAAGCAAGTGGAATCGTTTCGCAACTCACGCTACCTGGAACACCACAGCGCAATGGCGTGTCTGAACGCCGGAATCGAACTCTATTAGATATGGTGCGATCAATGATGTCTCTTACAGATTTGCCGTTATCATTTTGGGGTTATGCATTAGAAACCGCTGCATTCACTTTAAATAGGGCACCATCTAAATCCGTTGAGACGACAACATATGAATTGTGGTTTGGTGCTAAACCTAAGTTGTCATTTCTTAAAGTTTGGGGATGCGAAGCTTACGTCAAGAAGTTGATGCCGGACAAGCTCGAACCCAAAGAGGAGAAATGCGTCTTCATAGGATACCCTAAGGAAACGATTGGGTATACCTTCTACCACAGATCCGAAGGAGAAGTGTTTGTTGCAAAGAACGAATCCTTTCTTGAAAAGGAGTTTCTCTCGAAATAAGTGAGTGGGAGGAAGGTAGAGCTAGACGAGGTTATTGAACCTTCTCTCGAGTTGGAGAGTAGCGCAGCACCTGAAATTGTTCCAGTGCCGTCTGCACCAACAAGAGAGGAAGCTAATGATGAGGATCATGAAACTTCGAACGATGCTGCTGCTGAACGTCGCAGGTCGACAAGGTCACATGCCCCTCCTGAGTGGTACGGAAACCCTATCTTAACTGTCTTGTTGGTAGACAACAGTGAACCTGCGAACTATGAGGAAGCAATGATGAGCCCAGACTCTGAGAAATGGCTAGAGGCCATGAAATCCGAATTGGGATCCATGAGCGAAAACCAAGTATGGACTTTGGTGGACCCTCCTAGCGACCGAAAGGTCGTTGAGTGCAAATGGATTTTCAAGAAGAAAACGGACGCGGATGGTAATGTTATTGTCTATAAAGCTCGGCTTGTCGCGAAAGGTTTTCGACAAGTTCAAGGTGTTGACTACGATGAGACTTTCTCTCCCGTAGCGATGTTTAAGTCCATTTTGATTTTATTAGCAATTGCTGCATTTCATGATTATGAAATATGGTAGATGGATGTCAAGACTGCGTTCCTCAATGGCAACATTGATGAAGAGTTGTATATGATGCAACCCGAAGGTTTTGTCGATCCAAAGGATACTGATAAGGTGTGCAAACTTTAGCGTTCTATTGATGGACTGAAGAAAGCATCTCGGAGTTGGAACCTTCATTTTGATAAAGTGATCAAGAGCTTTGGATTTGTTCCAAATTGCTACGAAGCTTGTATCTGTAAGAAAGTGAGTGGGAGCTCAGTGACATTTTTAGTACTATATGTGGATGACATGTTGATTATTGGAAATGAAATTGATATGCTTAACGATGTGAAGAGTTATTTGAACAAGTGTTTTTCAATTAAAGACCTAGGAGAAGCTGCTTATATATTAGGCATCAAAATCTATAGAGTTAGACAAAGACGCCTAATAGCTTTAAGCCAAAGTACATACCTAGACAAAGTTCTGAAACGGTTCAGAATGGATAAGGCAAAGAAAGGTTTAGTGCCTATGTTGTCAGGTAAGATATTGAGCAAGGCTCAGTGTCCAGCTACGGTAAATGATAGGGAAGCTATGAGCAAAGTGCCATATGCCTCGGCCATAGGTTCTATCACGTATGAAATGTTGTGTACTAGACCGGATGTGTCCAATGCTCTTAGTTTGACGAGCAGATACCAAAGTGATCCAGGAGTGGAACACTGGACAGCCGTAAAGAACATCCTAAAGTATTTAAATAGGACTAAAGAAATGTTCTTGGTCTATGGAGGTGATGAGCAGCTCATCATAAAAGGTTATGTCGATGCTAGTTTCGACACCGACCCGGATGATTCTAAATCTCAGACATGATACGTTTATATTTTGGATGGAGGATATGTGAGATGGAGAAGCTGCAAGCAAAGCGTGATCGCGGGATCTACAGTAGAATCGGAATACATGGCTGCTGCAGAAGCGTCAAGTGAAGGAGTTTGGATCAGGAACTTCATCACTGAGCTTGGTGTGGTTCCAAGTGCCTTGTACCCACTGGAGATATTGTGTGACAACACTGGTGCCATAGCACTGGCTAAGGAACCAAGATATTATCCAAAGACCAAGCACATCAACCGTCGGTTTCATATAATTCGAGATTGTATAACAGATGGAGATCTGAAGATTAGCAAAGTACATATGGATCTGAATGTCGCAGATCCGTTCACTAAACCTCTTCCACGAGCAAAACATGATCAACACCTTAATGCCATGGGTGTTAGATTATTGCCATATGTAAACTAGATTATTGACTCTAGTGCAAGTGGGAGACTGTTGGAATTATGCCCTAGAGGAAATAATAAAGATGTTATTATTATAATTCTTATTCATGATAAAGTTTATATTCCATGCTAGAATTGTAATAATCAAAAACTTTGATACTTGTGTGGTTTATGAACAACACCGTGTCCCTAGTACGCCTCTATGGACTAGCTCATTGATTAATGATGGTTAAGGTTTCCTAACCATAGACATGAGTTGTCGATTAATAATGAGATCATGTCATTGGGAGAATGATATGATGGACATACCCAAATCAAGCAGAGCAATTAGATCGTGTCATCGTGTTCATCTTTGCGAAGCTTTTTCCTATGTCAAATATTGTATTCCTTAGACCATGAGATAATGCAACTCCCTGGTATCGGAAGAAAGCTTTGAGGTCATCAAATGTCATCCTATGAGAGGGTGATCATAAAGGTGTCTCTCAGGTGATCGGAAAGTACTTGTTGGGTTGTATGTATCGAGATGGGATTTGTCCCTCCCGAGTCGGAGAGATATACTTCGGGCCCACTCGGTAATCGATACCAACACCGCTTGCAAGCACGTGGTTAAGGAGTTAATCACAAAGTGATATCGGATTACGGAACGAGTAAAGTACTAGCTATGAACAAGATTGAACTAGGTATGCTGATACCAACGATCGAATCTCGGGCAAGTAAAATATCGCATGACGAAGGGAATATATATACGGGATTAATTGAATCCTGGCATCGTGGTTCATCCGATATGATCATCGATGAATATGTGGGAGTCAATATGGGTTTCCAGATCCCGTTGTTGATTATTGATAGAAGATCATGTCTGCATATTCTCGAACCCGTAGGGTCACACACTTAACGTGTCTCGATGCTAGGATAGAATGGATAATTGGTTTATGAGTTTTTGTTCGGAGTCTCAGATGAGATCCAGGACATCACGAGAGGTTCCGGAATGGTCCGGAGAATAAGAATCATATAAAGGAAAGTAGTTTTTTGGATTTCGGAATTGTTTCAGAGTATTCGGTATTGTACCGGAAGGTTCTAGATCTTCCAGAGTGGGAACAACGTGGCCCCACTTGTCGGAGGGGTGCGTGGGCCTACGAGGGAGTGCCCTGGCTGCATTGGGCCAGGGGCACAAGGCCCCATAGGCCCAGCCAGCTAAAACCCTAGGGGAAACCCTAGGAGACCTTCTAGAAAAGGGGGGGAAGACTTGCCCCCCACTCCACCCTTGGGGCCGCCGCCCTAGGGCTTGGAGGAGTGGGCAAGGGGGCCGGCCAAACCCCTATATAAGGTGGGCAGGGGTGCACCCTCCCCTCACCCCAAACCCTAGACACCATCTGCTGCCCTACCTCTCTCTCTCTCTCCCGACTGCGCGTAGGCGAAGCCCTGCCGTAGAAACTCTCAACCATTGCACCACGCCGCCGTGCTGTAGATCCAATCTATCTCTCCACCCCACTTGCTGGACCGAGGAAGGAGGAGACGTCGCGGCACCGTACGTGTGCATCTCTCGGAGGCGCCGCCACTTGCGGCGTTGGATCGGATCGAATCGCGAGGAGGAGAAGGCTAGTTCGACTACATCACCCACGTTCTGTTGAACGTTTCCGCTGTGCGATTTCTTCAAGGGTATGAAGATCTCATCTATCTCTCTCGTTGATTGCATCTCCTAGATTAGATCTTGGCTTTCCCGTTCGCATCCGTAGAAATGTTTTGATTTACTATGCTGCGAAACCCTTCACATGCACCCTTCCCCTTCCGGTCCGGTGAACCTTCTAGACCCTTCTAGATCATTCCGGTGAAAACACCAGAATCATTCCCGAACTCTGGAATTGGACTTTCCTTATATGAATCTTATTCTCCGGATCTCCTCGTGATATCCCGGATCCCATCCAAGACTCCGAACAACATTCGGTCTCCCTATTTACATTCCATATCTACTATACAACATCGAATCCTTAAGTGTGTATCCCTACGGTTCGTGAATTATGCAGACATGACCGAGACTCTTCTTCGATCAATAACCAATAGAGGAATCTAGAAATTCATATGGCTCCCACATATTTTTATGATTACTTTGTGATCGAATGAACCACTTACATATGATATCAATTTCCCTTTGTCTCGCGATAGTTTACTTATCCGAAGTCTGATCGTCAGTATCTCTGCATACCTAGTTCAACCTCGTTACCTATAAGTACTCTTTTCTCATTTCTGTGATATGTGATCCCTTATGTGCCAGTCACATGCTTGCAAGCTAATTGGATGACATTCCACCGAGAGGGCCTAGAATATATCTATCCGTCATATGGATGGACAAATCCCACTCTTGATCCATGTGCCTCAACACATACTTTCCGAACACTCAATGATACCTTTATAACCACCCAGTTATGGTGTGGTGTTTGATGTCATAAAAGCATCCTTCCGGTGATTGTGATTAGAATGATCTCATGGTCGAAGGAATTAGGTTACTATGTATCAGAAATATTATAGCAAACGAACTATTGAAATGACTTGATCTTTATGCTACGCTTATCTATAGGAGTATGTCCATCACACCATTATCCTAATGATATGATCTTGTTGTTAACAACATCTTAATGTTCATGACCCAGAAACCATGATCATCTATTAACCAACAAGCTAGTATTATAAAGAGGCTTTACTAGGGACTCTAATTTAGTTTACAAATCACACAAGTATTAATGTTTCCGGTTAATATTATTATAGCATGAATGTAAACATTTATCATAAACACAAAGATATAATAATAACTACTTTTATTATTGCCTGTAGGGCATATCTGAAGGGTTTCGCAACATAGTAAATCAAAAAAATCTATGGATGCGAACAAGAAAGGCAAGATCTAATATAGGAGATGCAATCAACGAGAGAGATTGATTAGATCTTCATACCCTTGAAGAAATCGCATAGCGGAAACGTTCAACAGAACGTGGTTGATGTAGTCGTACTAGCCGTCTCCTCCTCGCGATCCGATCCGATCCTACGCCGCAAGTGGCGGCGCCTTCGAGAGATGCACACGTACGGTGCAGCGACGTCTCCTCCTTCCTTGGTCCAGCAAGTATGGTGGAGAGATAGATTGGATCTACAACACGACGGCGTGGTGCTTATGGTGGAGAATTTCTGCGGCAGGGCTTCTCCTGCGCGCAGTCGGGAGAGAGAGAGAGGTGGAGGGGCAGCAGGACGGTGGCTAGGTTTGTAGGAGTGGGAGTGGGGGAGGGTGCGCCCCTGCCCTCCTTAAAGAGGGGGCTGGCCGGACCCCCTTGGCCCCTCCTCCAAGCCCTAGGGTGGCAGCCCCAAGGGTGGAGTGGGGGCAAGTCTTCCGCCTTCCTTCTAGAAGGCTCCCCTAGGGTTTCCCCTAGGGCTGGCCGGCTGGGCCTTGGAGGCCTTGTGCCCCTGGCCCAAAGTGGCTAAGGCACTTCCCCTTAGGCCCACGCAGGCCTCCGACAATTGGGCCCACGTTGGTACCACTCCGGAACCTTCTAGAACCTTCCGGTACAATACAGATAAACTCCGAAACGATTCCGAAATCCAAAAACTGCTTTCCTTTATATGAATCTTATTCTCCGGACCATTCCGGAACCTCTCGTGATGTCCTGGATCTCATCCGAGACTCCAAACAAAAACTCATAAACCAATCATCCATTCCATCCTAGCGTCGATGCATGTTAAGTGTGTGACTCTATGGTTCGAGAATATGCAGACATGATCTTCTATCAATAATCAATAGCGGGATCTGGAAACCCATATTAACTCCCACACATTCATCGATGATCATATCAGATGAACCACGATGCCAGGATTCAATTAATCCCATATATGTATTCCCTTCATCATGCGATATTTTACTTGCCCGAGATTTGATCGTTGGTATCGGCATACCTAGTTCAATCTCGTTCACAGCAAGTACTTTACTCGTTCCGATATCCGATATCACTTTGTGATTAACTCCTTAACCACGTGCTTGCAAGCGGTGTTGATATCGATTACCGAGTGGTCCCGAAGTATACCTCTCTGACTCGGGAGGGACAAATTCCATATCGATACATACAACCCAACAAGTACTTTCCGATCACCTGAGAGACACCTTTATGATCACCCTCACATAGGATGACGTTTGATGACCTCAAAGCTTTCTTCCGATACCAGGGAGTTGTATTATCTAATGGTCTAAGGAATACAATACTTGACATAGGAAAAAGCTTCGCAAAGATGAACACGATGACACGATCTAATTGCTCTGCTTAATTTGGCTATGTCCATCATATCATTCTCCTAATGACATGATCTCATTATTAATCGACAACTCATGTCTATGGTTAGGAAACCTTAACCATCATTAATCAATGAGCTAGTCCATAGAGGCGTACTAGGGACACGACGTTGTTCATAAACCACACAAGTATCAAAGTTTCCGCTTAATACAATTCTAGCATGGAATATAAACTTTATCATGAACAAGAATTATAATAATAACATCTTTATTATTGCCTCTAGGGCATAATTACAACAGTCTCCCACTTGCACTAGAGTCAATAATCTAATTTACATCTGGCAACAATCTAACACCCATGGCATTAAGGTGCTGATCATGTTTTGTTCGTGGAAGAGGTTTAGTCAACGGTTCTGCGACATTCAGATCCGTATATACTTTGCTAATCTTTAGATCTCCATCTGCTATATAATCTTGAATTATATGAAAACGGCGGTTGATGTGCTTGGTCTTTGGATGATATCATGGTTCCTTAGCCAGTGCTATGGCGCCAGTGTTGTCGCATAATATCTCCAGTGGGTCCAAGGCACTTGGAACCACACCAAGCTCAGTGATGAAGTTCTTGATCCAAACTCCTTCACTTGACGCTTCTGAAGCAGCCATGTATTCCGCTTCTGTTGTAGATCCCGCAATCACGCTTTGCTTGTAGCTTCTCCAGCTCACATCTCCACCATTCAAAATATAAACGTATCCTGTCTGAGATTTAGAATCATCCGGGCCGGTGTCGAAACTAGCGTCGACGTAACCTTTTACGACGAGCTGCGCATCACCTCCATAGACCAAGAACATTTCTTTAGTCCTATTTAAATACTTTAGGATGTTATTTACGGCTGTCCAGTGTTCCACTCCTGGATCACTTTGGTATCTGCTTGTCAAACTAAGAGCATTGAACACATCCGGTCTAGTACATAGCATGGCATACATAATAGAACCTATGGCCGAGGCATATGGCACTTTGCTCATAGTATCTCTATCTGTTACCATAGCTGGACACTGAGCCTTGCTAAATATCTTACCTGACAACATGGGCAATGAACCTTTCTTTGCCTTATCCATTCTGAACCTTTTCAGAACTTTGTCTAGATATGTACTTTTGCTTAAAGCTATTAGGCGTCTTTGTCTATCTCTATAGATTTTGATGCCTAATATATAAGTAGCTTCTCCTAGGTCTTTCACTGAAAAACATTTATTCAAATAACTCTTCACATCGTTAAGCATACCAATGTCATTTCCAATAATCAATATGTCATCCACATATAGTACTAAAAATGTCACCGAGCTCCCACTCACTTTCTTGTAGATACAAGCTTCATAACAATTTGGAACAAATCCAAAACTCTTGATCAAAACGAAGGTTCCAACTCCGAGATGCTTGCTTCAGTCCATAAATGGAACGCTGAAGTTTGCACACCTTATTAGCATCCTTAGGATCGATAAAACCTTCGGGCTGCATCATATACAACTCTTCATCAATGTTGCCATTGAGGAACGCAGTCTTGACATCCATCTGCCATATTTCATAATGATGAAATGCAGCAATTGCTAATAAAATCCGAATGGACTAAAACATCGCTACGGGAGAGAAAGTCTCATCGTAGTCAACACCTTGAACTTGTCGAAACCCTTTTGCGACAAGCCGAGATTTATAGACAGTAACATTACCATCCGCGTCCGTTTTCTTCTTGAAAATCCATTTGCACTCAATGGCCTGACGGTCGCTAGGAGGGTCCACCAAAGTCCATACTTGGTTTTCGCTCATGGATCCCAATTCGGATTTCATGGCCTCTAGCCATTTCTCAGAGTCTGGGCTCATCATTTTTTCCTCATAGTTCGCAGGTTCACTATTGTCTAACAACAAGACGGTTAAGACAGGGTTGCCATACCATTCAGGAGTGGAACGTAACCTTGTCGACCTGCGAAGTTCAGTAGTAGCATTGTTCGAAGTTTCATGATCCTCGTCATTAGCTTCCTCTCTTGTTGGTGCAGACGGCACTGGAACAATTTCAGGTGCTGCGCTACTCTCCAACTCGAGAGAAGGTTCAATAACCTCATCTAGCTCTACCTTCCTCCCACTCACTTCTTTCGAGAGAAACTCCTTCGCAAGAAAGGATATGTTCTTTGCAACAAACACTTTGCCTTCGCATCTGTGGTAGAAGGTATACCCAATCGTTTCCTTATGGTATCCTATGAAGACGCATTTCTCCCCTTTGGGTTCGAGCTTGTCCGGCATCAACTTCTTGACGTAAGCTTCGCATCCCCAAACTTTAAGAAATGACAACTTAGGTTTAGCACCAAACCACAGTTCATACGGTGTCGTCTCAACGGATTTAGATGGTGCCCTATTTAAAGTGAATGCAGCGGTTTCTAATGCATAACCCCAAAATGATAACAGCAAATCTGTAAGAGACATCATTGATCGCACCATATCTATTAGAGTTCGATTCCGGCGTTCAGACACACCATTGCGCTGTGGTGTTCCGGGTGGCGTGAGTTGCGAAACGATTTCGCTTGCTTTAAGATGCGTGAGAAAATCATAACTCAAATATTCACCTCCACGATCGGATCGTAGAAATTTAATTTTCCTGTTATGATGGTTTTCCACTTCATTCTGAAATTCTTTGAACTTTTCAAACGTTTCAGATTTATGTTTCATTAAATAGATATACCCATATCTACTTAAGTCTTCATTAAAAGTGAGAAAATAGCAATATCCATGCACGTCGAAACACTCATTGGTCCGCATACATCGGTATGTATGATTTCCAATAAGTACGTTGCTCGCTCCATTATTCCGGAGAACGGGGTTTTGATCATCTTGCCCATGAGGCATGGCTCGCACGTGTCAAATGATTCAAAATCAAGAGACTCCAAAAGTCCATCAGAATGGAGTTTCTTCATGCGTTTTACACCAATATGACCTAGACGGCAGTGCCACAAATAAGTTGGATTATCACTATCTACTTTGCATCTCTTAGCCTCAATGTTATGGATGTGCGTTTCATTGCTTTCAAGATTCAGAAGAAATAAACCATTCACAACAGGTGCATGACCATAAAAGATGTTATTCATATAAATAGAACAACCATTATTCTCCAATTTAAATGAATAACCGTCTTGCAATAAACACGATCCAGATATAATGTTCATGCTCAACGCAGGCACATAATAACACTTATTAAGGTTTAAAACTAATCCCGAAGGTAAAACAAAGGAGAGCGTGCCGGAGACCATCACATCAACTTTTGATCCATTGCCAACGCGCATCGTCACCTCATCCCTTGCTAGCCGCCGTCTATTCCGTAGCTCCTGTTTCGAGTTACAAATATTAGCAACTGAACCAGTATCATATACCCAGGCACTACAACGAGCGCTAGTAAGGTAAACATCAATAACATGTATATCAAATATACCTTTAATGGTGCCAGCCTTCTTGTCCGCTAAGTACTTTGGATAGTTGTGCTTCTAGTGACCCTTGTCCTTGCAATAGAAGCACTCAGTGTCCGACTTAGGTCCAAACTTGAGCTTCTTCTCAGCAGGGGAAACGGGCTTGCCGCTGCCTTTGTTGAAGGATTTCTTTGCACCCTTAGCTTTCTTAAAGCCATTGGTCTTGTTGACCATCAACACATGATTATCTTTCTTAATGTCCACCTCCGCAGCTTTCAGCTTCGCGAAGAGCTCAGTGATCGTATGAGTGGAACCAATTTGATTGTGAGTAACTACAAAACCTTTGTAGCTAGGAGGGAGTGATTGCAGAACTCTGTCAATCTTGAGCTCTACTGGAATCTTGTAGTCCAGTTGATCAAGACGTTGAGTGTAGCCCGACATCTTAATGGCGTGCTCACTAACGGAACTCCCTTCCTCCATCTTGTAGTTAAAGAACTTCTCAGAGATCTCACATCTCTCAGAACGGGCCTGAGTCTGAAACATGGTTTTTAGTTCCTCAAGTATCTCAAAGGGCCCGTCGAACTCCTCAAAACGATTTTAAAGTTCCGGTTCCATAGAAAACAACATGGTACTCTTATTCGCTCCATAATCATCCTTGCGTGACTGATAAACATCTTTTTCATCAGCTGGCGCATCAGTAGCAGGGGCGTCACCTAGCGCTTTCTCAAGTACATAGGCTTTCTGTCTGCCAGAGAGAATGATTCTCAGATTGTGGAACCAGTTGGTGAAGTTAGACCCATTGTTCTTAAGCTTTTCTTTCTCAGCAAAAACGTTGAAGTTGAAGTTGGACTTAGCCATTTAATCTACAAAATTTGCAAATACAATTTAGACTATGTTCATGATAACTAGTTCAACTTAATCAAATTACTAGATGAACTCCCACTAAATTAAACATCCCTCAAGTTGTTTAGTGAACACGATCCAAATTCACCACACCTAATACGATCTTCACGAGAAGAGATGTGGTTTAAATGGTGGACAACAAAGTGTCGATCATATCATTCATATGACTCATGTTTAACCTTTCGGTTCGTGTGTTTCGAGGCCATGTCTATACATTCTAGGCTCATCAAGTCAAACCCAAGTATTTCCGCGTGTGCAAAACTGGCTTGCACCCGTTGTATGTGAACGTAGAGTTTATAGCACCCGATCATCACGAGGTGCTTGAGCACGACGAACTTTCACAACGGTGCATACAAGGGGAGAACACAATTTTATCTTGATCTTTAAGTGAGGAATCGTCTTATAATGCTACCGTCGCGATCTAAGCATAATAAGATACATAAAAGGATAAACATCACATGCATATAATTTTATGTGACATGGTATAGCCAATCTCCGCGCAGTGATCTCCATCTTGTGCGCGCCAGCATGATCTCCATCACTCCACCATGATTGCCTCCACCATGAATAGCAAATACAACTATTGCTAACTACTTAGCGATAAAGTAAAGCTATTACATGGCATATAAGAAGTTGACACGCAGGTCATACACAATTATAAAGACAACCATACGGCTCCTGCTGGTTGTGAACTCATCGACATGCAAGTCATGAAATATTACAAAACATGATCATTGCATACATCGCAATTCATACACATCATGTCTTGGGCCATACCATATCACAAAACACTCCCTACAAAAACAAGTTAGACGCCTCTAATTTGTTGTTGCATGTTTTACGTGGCTTATGGGAGTAACAAGCTAAGAACGATTCTTACCTACGGAAAGCCACAACGGTGACATTATGGTTGCTGACATCCGGTGTAAATCCCATGACTACTATAGTGAGAGAAACTGGCATCCACCAGCCGCATGTGTGGAACAAGCCACACGTCAAGTGCGAAGCCGGTCTCGCGAACGAGGTCGCGTAAAGTTGGCCTGGACCGCTTCGATATCACTATTCCACGCCATAAGAAATACACAACAAGAGGTTTGCAACAGAAAACATCAACGCCCGCAACAAGCATGTTGTGTTCTACTCGAGAAACACATCTACGCATAGATCTAGCTCTGATACCACTGAAGGGTTTTGCAGCATAGTAAATCAAAAAATTCTATGGATGCGAACAAGAAAGCTAAGATCTAATCTAGGAGATGCAATCAACGAGAGAGATTGATGAGATCTTCATACCCTTGAAGAAATCGCACAGCGGAAACATTCAACAGAACGTGGTTGATGTAGTCGTACTCGCCGTCTCCTCCTCGTGATCCGATCCGATCCGATCCTACGCCGCAAGTGGCGGCGCCTCCAAGAGATGCACACGTACGATGCAGCGACATAGATTGGATCTGCAGCACGACGACGTGGTGCTTATCATGGAGAATTTCTGCGGCAGGGCTTCGCCTGCGCGCAGTCGGGAGAGAGAGAGGTGGAGGGGAAGCAGGACGGCGTCTAGGGTTGGAGGAGTGGGAGTGGGGGAGGGTGCGCCCCTGCCATCATTAAATAGGGGGCTGGCCGGCCCCCTTGGTCCCTGTAAGATCCCTCCTTTATAAAGGAAATGATCCCTGTGATTGCAATGCTAGTCCCTGGATCAATGCTAGCATCCACAGTTTAAGATGAAGTACACAGAAACAAAGGTCATTATTACAAGTCATTCCAGAGACAAACATAGTCTTTTACAACTCCATGGCCACATGCCTAGTACAAGAGTTTAAATATGTAATAAGATAAATAAGTATTCATCTTCATGTGCCACAGGCAAGCATGTTGAGTGTAGACTCATGACTCCTAATCATCATAAGAATAACCTGCAACATCACAAGTTACAGCCACAGTGGGTCAATACTCAATACATTGGAATAGTATTGGCAAGTGATACCTCAGTAGAATATTGGTGGACTAAATACTATATGCATTTTGGCTAAGTGTAGCTTAGGCTTGCTTTGCTCAAAATAGGTTTTGCCTATTAGTTGAAAACACTAAGTTTTTATTTGATAAAATCTTTCCCAAGGAACCACCAATAGACATTGGTGAACCTTCACCCTTGTTCAATCACAAGTTTTTACTTAGAAATTGGGATGAGGAGATTCTTGATAGCTTCCATGTCTTGATGCTCAAGTTGTCCAATACCAGGGACATGGCTAAGTACTTAGATTCTTCCATCTGCAGAGGTTGTGCATTTTCCCCACAATACTTGATTTGCACCAAGACATGACCTTTCAGAAGCCTTCCCTTAGACCAAATGGACGCGTTCCAACCTATCATCCCACTACCACCAACTTTCCAAATGGCTAAGTTATCGCAACCTATATGATCCAGGCAGAGCCCATATTGCCAAGTGGTTGCACTAGAAGCTTCTTAACATATGGCATCTCAAATCCCTTTGTTTCTCGGTGGATTTCCACAAGTGAGATACACAAGGTAGACCATAGAAATGGGCCTTGTGTAACCACTCAACATAACCCATTCTTTCCATTCCACCCAGGTGTTTCATTCACTTAGTTGTTTTATTAAGCAAAAACATAGTCCAATGACTTAGAAATATTTAGTCATAGCATGAATATATAACCACCCTTGGTTGCTACTAGCTAGGCTAAGCATGGCATTGATAAGACTTAGAAATATTTCTAGCAATTCTACAACTACTAGTATTTCCCAAGCATAGCATATAGATAAAAAATAACCATGCAAGACTAGCAAAATATTTCTAATGCAAAGTTCAAAAACATAGGAATACAATCATGAAGCAACACTTTCCTTGGTAGTTTGGAGAGTAGCTACAATCCTCACAATCACAATCACTATTTGCACCAAAATCTACTCATAAAATAATAGCACCAAAATCACATACAAAATAAATACAAGCAAAAATATATGGATGCATGCATAATTCCATGTGATGATTTTCTACACCAAAAAAGACAAGTGTATGGTACTGAATCATAAAAAAGTTCAAAACTTGCCAAACAAACATTATTTGAACATTAAAACATTTCCCAAAAAATTATTATACACAAAATAGGCCTACACATGTTTCTTTAAAAACAACCATTTTAACAGAGGCAAAACATTAAACAAATTGCATAGATGGAAAGGATTTTCTCTCCTGATTCCATTGATATAAAATTTGTCAAATTTGGACGTGGCATTCAAAATTTATGAATTAAACAAATTCAAACATCTAATAGATCTAATTCAGAAATTTTAAACAAAGAACATGCCACACGGCAGTCCCTGGTTGGCTAGTACCGCTTCTCTCAGATCACGCTTGCACACTGTCAGATCTAACTAAATCGTGCGGCATAGATCGCTACTTACCCCTTCGTCTATGTTCTATCGCATCCACTAGATCTAAAATCGAACGGCTTTCAGTGACTGACCAACAAGTGGCAGCGCTGGCAGCGGCGACAGGCGGCGGCGCGCTCTGGCTGCAAGCTTGCTGGCGAGCTAGGTCGCCCAGGGAGGTGTGAGGATGCTCACCAAAATCGCTGTGACGAGGAGAAGCTCGACGTGTTCTCGGTTGGCGAAGGGGCGCTCGGGGTCGTCGTGGATTGCTCGTCGGAGAAGTCCCTGGCGACGGATGCTTCTGTTCGTCGACGTTGGCGAGGGTGCAGATCATGCCAAGGCAAAAGAAGCGGTGGGTCAGATGCGCAAGACGATACTAGTCACGCGGGTGTTAACGAGAGGAGAAGGGGCGGTCGGAAATTACCACTGGAGGTCGTCGGAGTTGAAGACGAAGATGGTGGCGCTCAGTGATGGACAGTGACGACGTTCTAGGATGGTACAAAGAAAAATAAAAGCATGAGAAGAAGCGCAAGGATATGTAGAGCATGCTCGCATGAAGGAGAGACAAAGGGGTGGACGATGCTCACCGTAATTGGTCGCTGGAGGTCGTCGGTTCTGCGGTGGTGTGGGCACGATTACGGGCAGCCTGGCGGCATGGTGTCTCCGCTGAGTGAGGGGAAACGAGCAGAGAGGGGAGGGGATCTTATACCCGGAGCTGGGGCGGAGATCACGCACGCATTCATCGCCAATTAAGAGGTTTAAAATCACGACAGATGCGGGGGAAGAAACGGGCGACGACGTGTTGATCGCGCTGTTCCTGGGAGGACGATGACGACGTGGCGCGGGGTCGAGTGGGTGTGCGTGAGAGAGCGAGGGGAAAACCCCGGGTGAGCTTAGTGGGCTGGTTTCGCTGATGGGCTAAAAGTCTGGCGCCGGCCTTTTCTTATTTCTTTAGTCTTTTTCTTTTTCTGTTTGAATTTCCAGGAAACATTTTCAAATGATTTCAAAATCCATTTGAATTCAAATATTTTCTGGGTTTTTGTAGAGTGTAACATTCATATTTCTGGGCATAAAAACATGTGGTCTCTCTATACTAGCTTGGTCCTTTGATTAAACAAAATAAACAGTGCTATAGCACTTGATTTGAATAAGTTATGGAAATGGTTTTTGAATCATATTTGTTTTGTAATTTTTTCACCAAACTCCAACAATCAAACAAGGTAACAAGAGAGCAAGCAAGTCTTGGTTTAAACACAATAAACTATTCAATTGAGAGTGGCATTAGTTTAATAGTTGCTCACATAAAATAATGAGCATCACATGCTCCTGTTTTTGAAATGGTTTTGAAATGGAAGCCTAAATGATCATGGATGCATGGATGATATGCATGAGTTTTGAAACATGATTTTAGGGATGTTACAAATCTAACCCCCTTAAGGTGAATCTCTCCCTCGAGATTCGGGTTGGCTAGCAAATAGGTGAGGGTGGTCTTTTCGAAGATCATCTTCTCTTTCCCATGTTGCTTCTTCTTCGGAATGATGATTCCGTTGAACTTTGCAGAATTTGATAGTCTTAGTCCGAGTAACTCTTTCTGTAGTCTCAAGAATCTTGATAGGCTTCTCCTCATAAGTGAGATCACTTTCCAATTGGACCTCTTCCAAAGGTATAGTATCCTTCAAAGAAGTCTCTTCCATTTCTGGATGGCATTTCTTAAACTGACTCACATGAAACACATTATGAACAGCTGACAAAGACTCTGGCAATTCAATCTCATAAGCTACTTCTCCTTTACGACTCCGAATCTTGAATGGTCCAACATATCTTGGGGCCAATTTACCTTTGACACCAAACCTCTTCACTCCACGGAGTGGTGACACTCTAAGATGAGCTCTATCACCCACTTCATAGGTGACTTCTCTACGCTTAGGATTTGCGTAGCTCTTCTGTCGGGACTGTGCTATCTTCAATCTGTCCTTAACTAGCTTGACTTTCTCTTCAGCCTCTTTGATTAGTTCTGGTCCGAACAAACTTCTTTCTCCCACACCATTCTATAGCAATGGGGTGGTACACTTTCTCCCATAGAGAAACTCAAATGGTGCCATCTCAATACTAGCTTGATAGCTGTTATTGTAAGAGAATTCCGCGTAAGGCAGACTTTCATCCCAACTGGCTCCATAGTCTAGAGCACATGCTCTCAACATATCTTCAAGAATCTGATTGGTCCTTTCTGTTTGTCCATCAGTTTGAGGATGAAAAGAAGAGCTGAATTCCAACCTCGTTCCCAATGACTCATGTAGATGCCTCCAAAAATGAGAAGTGAATTGAGTTCCCCTATCAGACACAATACTCTTGGGTACTCCATGTAGACATACAATTCTACTCATATAGATCTTGGCTAACTTAGCACTTGTGTAAGTTGTCTTCATGGGTATGAAATGAGCCACTTTAGTTAGGTGATCCACTACTACCCAAATAGAATCATATCCTGACCTGGTCCTTGGCAATCCGGTGATGAAATCCATGCCAATATTGTCCCACTTCCAATCAGGAATAGGTAGTGGTTGTAACAATCCTGCTGGTTTCTGATGTTCCGCTTTCACTCTACTACATACATCACACAAAGCAATATGTTCGGCGATATCCTTCTTGAGATTATTCCACCAAAATCTTTCCTTCATATCCATGTACATTTTGGTGTTACCCGGATGAATGGAATACGGTGAGTTGTGGGCTTCATGTAAAATCAGTTTCCGAAGCTCCGTATCTTGTGGAACACAGATACGTTTTCCATGCCATAAAGTACCCTGTTCGTCTTCATAGAATCCTTTGGCTTTTCCCTTGCCAATCTTTTTCTTAATCTCTTCAATTTCCTTATCCGTCTTTTGGGCTTCTTTGATCTTGTCCAACAAAGTGGGTTGAACATCCAAAGACATGAGATGTCCCTCAGGCACAATCTCCAATCTGAGATCCCGAAATTGGGCACACAAATCATCTGGCAATTCTCCCTTAGTAAGGCCATTCACAAAAACTTTACGGCTTATAGCATCCGCTACAACATTTGCTTTACCGGGATGGTATTGCAAACTCAAGTCATAGTCCTTGATGAGTTCTAGCCATCTTCTTTGTCTCATGTTAATTTCTTTCTGGGTGAAGATATACTTCAAACTCTTGTGATCTGTGAACACTTCACATCGCTTTCCCAAAAGATAATGTCTCCATGTCTTGAGTGCATGGACAACAGAGGCTAACTCTAAATCATGGGTAGGGTAGTTCACCTCATGAGTTTTGAGTTGTCTCGAGGCATAAACCATAACTTTCCCTTCTTGCATAAGTACTGCACCTAATCCATGATGAGATGCATCACAATACACTTGGAAATCTTTCTCGAAATCTGGCAAACATAAGACTGGTTTTGTCACTAGCCTCTTCTTCAATTCTTGAAAGCTGAGTTCACAACCTTCAGACCAAGCAAATTTCTTGTCTTTCTTTAGCAATTCTGTCATAGGCTTAGCTATCTTGGAGAAATTCTCAATGAACCTTCTGTAGTAACCTGCTAAGCCAAGGAAACTACGAACCTCTTTCACTGACTTGGGAGATTCCCATTAAGTTACATCTGAAACTTTAGCAGGATCAACTGCTACAACATCCCCTGACACAACGTGTCCAAGAAAACCAACTTCATTTAACCAAAATTCACACTTGCTGAATTTGGCATACAACTTATGCTCTCTAAGCTTCTCAAGTATCAAACGTAAATGTCCTTCATGCTCTTCTTTGCTCTTGGAGTAGATCAAAATGCCATCGATGAAAACGACAACAAACTTATCAAGAAATTCCATGAACACCTTGTTCATCATATTCATGAAATAAGCTGGTGCATTGGTCAAACCAAATGGCATCACGGTATACTCATACAATCCATACCTTGTGGTGAAAGCAGTCTTAGGTATGTCTTGTTCCCTTATCTTGAGCTGGAAATAACCTGACCGGAGATCAATCTTTGAGAACACACAAGATCCTTCTAACCGATCAAACAAGTCATTGATTCTAGGCAAAGGGTATTTGTTCTTGATAGTCACCTCATTGAGTGAATGGTAATCTATGCATAACCTTTGACTTCTATCTTTCTTTTCCACTAATAAAACTGGTGCTCCCCTGTCACATCCCAAGATTTTCCAAATCTTGTAATGTGAAAAATAAATTAATAAAATAAAACTTTGTTCATTTTCAGGGTGAGAAGAAACTTTTTGATTCCAATTGGAAACCTTCAAACCTATTTGATCAAACAAATCCTAAAGGGATTTGAAAAGATAAACAATTAATAAAGAAAATTTTAAATAATTAAAATTACTATTTTTGGATCTTTAAATAAAAAGATTTGGTTTTCAAATGAAAAGGTAGAAATATAAATAAGGACTATTTTTATAGAGCCAAATTAAACCTTGGCCAAGTTTTTGAAGTAAAATATTTTGTTTTGATTAAAGGAGTAAAGGGTTATTTAAACAAAATAATGAGGATTTATTAATATCCAATTTTATTAAAATAAAGGTTTTACCATTTCAATTAAACATCAAAACTTGTTAAATTATTTTAAACAAGTTTTCCAAGTATTTTATATTTTCAAATAAAACCTATTGATTTGGTTTTGATAATATTTAGATTTCAAATGGAGATTTTAAATAAAACAAATCCTATTTGAATTAATGATTAAGGTCTATTTTATTTAATTACTAAATAGATCCTAAAAGAATAAAAGTATTATTTTATATTGGACTTTGGTTTGTGTTGTTAAACAGAACAAAAAATTGTTCAAAATTTGGTGGTGGTTTGATTTGATTTGATGTTTGAATTAATTGTTTGAAAAACAAAACAGAAAAATCAAATAGAAAAAGAAAAGCTTTCAGTACAAAAAAAATGAAACAAACAGCAACCCAACTGGCCAGCCCAGCAAGCCAGCTCCAGCCCAACTAAACCCCCCACGCGCGAATCGTTTTCCACCAAAAAACCCACCCGCGATCCGCAACAGTGGACCCCTCTCTCTCTCTCTCTTCCTCACTGACAGGCAGGTCCCACAGCGCCACCTCAGCATCGTCTCCCTCGCGACCGTTCTTCCTGCCGTTGCTGCCTTTGATTGTGTCGTTGAATTCGCGTTACTGCCACAGTTATACCTCACTGTGACCACGCCCATTTAATCGCCTCTGTCTCCTCTTCCTTTCCCCTCAAACCCCGCTGCAAGTGAGCCACCAGGCTGCCCCCAATTCCCTTTGCTTTGCCACTGCTCCGACGACGTCTCCGACCAAATTCCGGCGCCGTCCAGCCTCGCCACACCTTCCCAAGCACACGAGCTCGCTCCTCACCTCCTAGCGCATCTGTAGAGGTCCCAACCTTTGATACGGTAGAGATCCCTGTGTTTACAATGCTAGTCCCTGGATCAATAGCTAGCATCCACAGTTAATATGTAATATCAAGAAACAAAGGTCATAATATAACTTTATAACCAGGAATAACATAATTTTATTACCTCTTACATAGCTCATTTGGCTATTACATTACATTGCAGCAGAATATCTATAGCATGGGGTCCTTCATCTTCAAAGTGCCACAGGCAAACATGTTGGTTGTAGACTTTGTAATCCTAATCAATCAACTTCACTAATTTCAATCAAACCTGCAACATTATAAGTTACAGCCACAAGGGTCAATACATTTGAATTGTATTGGCAAGTTTCACTACTATGTAGAATATAAGTGGATCCTATCATTACAAGCATATTTGGCTAAGTAGGGTTTTAGGCTCATTTGCAGAAAGCAATAATTTATCCTATCTTTTCAAAAAAAAAATTCATTTTGTCAAATCTTTCTGAACTCCTTAGTAAATCCCCAAGTGTCTTTGTCAAAATCTCTTGAGATCCTTGGTACACCCCAAGTACTTCAAGTTTTTATCAAAATCTCTTGAGCTCCTTGGTAAATCCCCAAGTACTTCAAGTTTTTATCAAAATCTCCTGAGCTCCTTGGTAACCCCAAGTGCTTCAAGTTTTTATCCAAATCTCTTGAGCTCCTTGGTAACCCCAAGTGCATCAAGTTTTATCAAAATCTCTTGAGCTCCTTGGTAAATCCCCAAGTGCATCAAGTCTTTTGTTGTCACTTAAAAGTTTTCTTTTAGAAATTGGAATGTCGAGATTTCTTAGTTGCTCAGTATTTTCCATAATCGGGGACACGGCTAAGTACTTAGATTTTTATCTTCTGCAGAAGTTGTACACTTTACCCACATGACATACTCTCATCTTGTTGCCACCAGTGGTCGCTGGATTAGTACTCACCAAGATGGAGTACTGGCAGATTGAGAATGTGACGAAGTCTTTCTAGAGGGTCCTCCCATGCACCATTGCTAGCTTGTCTTTAGGCACCCATGTAGGGTTTCGAGTTCCCTCATTTTCAGTAACCTGAAGACAATGCATGGGTCTTCCCAATGTAGTTGACTAAGCTAGAGCCATATGTAGCATGTGGCTGTACACGAAAGCCACAGTTGGAGAAACATGTTCAATCTCTAAGTCCCTGGGTGGTTTTCTTTTGGTGCACAACACAAAGAGATTGCCATAGACATGGTTCCTTTTGTTGCCACCTTGTCCAAAAATTGGGTAACCTTGTCCACCCAGGTGGTTCATTGAGTACTTGTTTTATTATATAAAACACAAGTCTTTTCTCATCTTTATAAAAAAAATCTCAACATGTATCTCTTCTCAAAATATGTTGCATGGATAAGAATTTTACAACTACATTGTTTTCACTAAGGAATATATAAGGTATCCTATTAGGATTTAGCATAGCATACGTATAGAAATTCTTTTCATGCATATTTCAAAATCCACTAAGTATAATGAAAATAGTAGGACTTTAGATGATAGTGTCACTTGCCTTTTTGGTAGGGAATGTTGGTTCAATTCTTGATCTTGATAGTCTCACACTTTTCTAACTTCACTACAAATCAATCAAGCAAACACAAAATCAACTAGCATTCAAAACAATAACCAAACAAACAAAACATCACACTTAAAACAATAGGAACTAAGTCATGCATGCAAGCATGCAAAAGGTAGTTTTTCTTTTGCAAAGGTGGTATCCACTAGGTTCTAAACTTTGTAAGGTTCAAAGTGGTCATTTTCCAAAGTAGCAAAACCATTTGCAAAAGGATTTTATCTAAAGATCATTTTTAAATCCAATCATTATTTTATGTGGTGGAAAATGTTTTTATCAAAGCAAAAACTTTATGTTGTTCACCAAATAAGTTGTTAACTCACAAAACTTGGTGTTTAGGGTCAGTAGCTTTGGATCAAAACATTTTCCAAATGTTTTTGTTCAAAAAATCATTTTCATAACAAAATCCATATTTTTATTTGGCTAGAAATGGGCCAAACCAAATAATCAATCCTAAACCTCACAAAATCCATTTTTAAATCCATGGGTTGGTTTCTAGGATCAGTAGGTTCACAACAAACCATTTTACAAAGATTTCAACCTCAAAATCAATTTGGAATAATTTTTTTATATAACCTAAACAAGCATACAAATGTTTCTGCAAAAACAAACATTTTACCAGAAGCTTTTTACTAAACAAATTGCATGGTTGGCTAGGGATTGTTCCACTAATTCTATTGATATAAGTTTGTAATTTTTGGACGTGTGGATCAAAAGTTACAAGGTTTTGAGATTTGCAAACAAATCTGATTCTAAAATCTGTTTTAAATCACAGACTGGCCACACGTCGTGTTTTTATTGGGCGGTACCAGTTCGCGCGGATTGCGCTCTGCGGGGCGTTGGATCTAAACAGATCGCATGGCTCAGACGTGCTCATACCGCTTTGCCTAGCTTCTATCGCGTTCGTCTGATCTAGATCCTATGGACACGGCTGCTTTGGTCATCAACGGGCGGCGCTGACGGCGACTGGCGGCAGCGCACGGTCGGACGATGAGCTAGTGGCGGTTACGGGAAGCAAGGAAGTTAACGGAGATGCTTACTTATTCGCAGGGTACTGGGGAAGCTCAAGGTGGTTGTGAGCAGGCGAGGGGCGCACTGGGGTGGGACTAATCGCTCGCCGGAGACGTCGTCGGCGTCAGATGGTTCTGTTCGTTGTCGGGGGCGACGTTGCAGATCGTCCTAAGACAAGATAAGGGCATTGTCAGATGCAGGAGAGTGTGGCGAGTGCGGGAGTATCATCGAGGAAGTGCGGGGCGGTCTGGCTTACCAGGGGGAGGTCGCCGGAGGAAGTAGCAGACGCGGCGACGCTCAGTCGAGGTGGTTGCCGACGTTCTGGGGCGCCCGCAGGTGAATGGGAGGTACTGACAGATGCGCCTGGGAGTGGGGATCTCGGCGGTGTGCTTAGGAAGGCAAGGGATGGCGAGGTTCGGCCGGAATTTACTGGAGATGCTCGTCGGAGCAGTGGCGGTGCAAAAGAGAATTAGAGCAGCCTGGTGGCTCTCGTGCAACGGTGTTTGAGGGGAATGGAGGAGAGGGCGCAGACGATTAAAAGGACGCATTTGCAGAGCGGAATCACTGCGGCGTTACGGCGAATTAACGCGAGCATTCAACGGCAGGAACGGCCGTGCGTGGTCAGCGGCGGGTGGAAACGATTAACAGTGTTGTGGGGTTGGTTGGTCAGCGAGGGAGAGTGGGGGAAAGAGGGGCCACCGGTCAGTCGCTGTGTAGGTCTGTCCGCGGGTGAAAAACGTTTCGCGCGTGGGGGAAGAGGCTGGGCTGGACTGGGCTTGTTGGGCCAAGCTCAGTTGGGTCAGGTCTGTTTCATATTTTTTTCTGTTATGATGATTTTTCTTTTTCTATTTCTATTTTCTATTTTGAAATTCAAACCACCAATCAAACATTCAAATCAAACAATCAAATCAATTCAAGACTCCTCCAAACTTTGCCTTGAGTTTTGGTTCTGTTTAACAGCAATAATCCATATCCCAAAATAAAATAATATTTTTCTTTTTAGGACCCATTAATAATTAAATAAATGGACCTTAGTTATTAATCAAATAGGATTTGTTTTATTTAAATTCTTTATTTGAAATCTAAATAAAACCAAAAACACTTCAGTAGGTTTTATTTGAGAATATAAAATACTTGGAAAACTTATTTAAAATACATAAATAAGTTTTGATGTTTAATTAAAATAGTAAAACCTTTATTTTCAATAAACTTGGATATTAAATCCTTATTATTTTATTTAAATAAACCTTTACTATTTTTATCAAATAGAAATATTTTATTTCAAAGGCTTGGCCAAATTTTAATTTGGATCTATAAAATAATCCTTATTTATATTTCTACCCTTTTATTTGAAAGTCAAAACTTTTTATTAAAAGATCCAAAATAGTATTTCCAAATATTTTTAGCTTTATTGTTTATTTATCTTTTTAAATCCCTTTAGGATTTTATTTGATCCAAATAGGTTTTGAAAGTTTCCAAATGGATTCAAAAAATTTCTTCTCACCCTGAAAATCAACAAAGTTTTATTTTATTCATTTATTTTTTTCACATTACAAGATTTGGAAAATCTTGGGATGTGACAGGCTACCACCCTTAAAATAAATCTCGTCTCGAGATTTGGGAAGGCTAGGGTTACAAGTAGGCTCAAAGCATCTAGGGTACTACCACCCTTAAAATTTTTCCAACTAAATTACATATTGGCTTGCTTGGGATCTTGGGGAAACTTCTCTGGGTAATCATCTACATTGTGCTCTTTGTTTCCACACTTGGCACATGTGTCAAGGCTGAGATCCTTCATAGGCTTGTTTATCTTGTCCTTCATCTTTTCTGGACAATTGCTTGCATAATGTCCTGGTTCTTTGCAATTGAAACAGTTGATGAGTTTGAGTCCTTCATGTGTCTCTTGTGGACAAGTTGCTGCATAATGGCCTATCTCTTTGCAGTTGTTGCACCATAGTTTGCCAATTTCCTTATACTTCTGTTTCTCTGGGCATTCACTGGAATAGTGTCCCATTTCTTTACAATGATGACATTGCACATGGCTTTTGTCCTTCTTTTTCTTTTTGGGTTTCTCCAAATCTAGGAGTGCATCTAGTTCATGTTGTTCATATGTTATCTAGTAGGTAGGAATGTCTACATGCTTCTTGGACCTTCTATTGCTCTTTGGATAATTCATATGCCTCTTCTTTGGTCCTTTGAATTGGGTTGTATTGCATGGAGGTATAAGTGGAGCTTTTCCTTTGTCCTCATTCTTCTTGATAGACTTGGATCCTTCTTGATAGTTTGCAATCATTTGTTTCACTCCACCTTGTTTCCTTTGTTCAACTATGGAATAGATGGGGCATTGGATAGGGACATGGTTATTTCCTTCACATATGTAGCAAGTATCTTGAGATGTGGGACATTGGCCAACAGGATGTTTCTCCTCACAGTTAGGGCATTGATCTTCATGCTCCATAGTAGTGTGATCCTTGTCTCCACAAATATTGCAAGATTTGGTTCCTTTAAGAATACCATCTTTTCCATCCTTGGAAAAGTTGCTTTCCATGTTGAGCATTTGATCTGTCACCTTATGCAACATTTGGGCTTGGTCTTCCAAAAACTTTTGCAGGGTTGGATCTTCCCCACTGGTGTTAGCTATGAACTGAGCTGTCATTTGGTTCAACTGGTTTTGGGTTGATATGAGTTCCTCCATGTTGTCCTCTTGGTTGGTGTTGTTGTCATCAACCTTGATGTTGGAGTCTCTTGGAGTAGTCATTTGTTTGGGTTAAATTGAGATTAGAATAGGCAAAATATTTCTTAAGGAAATAGTCCTAATCACACACATCACAATTCACACAAGCAATGTGCAAGCATTCACAAACAACTTTTCACTCAAACAACTAAGTTCAAGCACATACTTAGGCAACAAAATATTTTTGTTACACCACATAAGTTGGTGTGTTTGTCTTAACTAAAATATGGTGGTCCATCTATATGGTTCACTTGTGATCTTTCCTTCCTTCTTGGTTGATTCCTTCTTGCATGAGTTCATGGTTTCCTTGGGAAAAATTCTTGGTCACAAAAACTTCAAAGGTGAGGATGGCTCCTTATAAGTTGTGTTTCCAAAGTATCCAATCTTGAGCAAGATTTATTATCTCACTTGTCCTTAGTGATATCCAAGGTTGAAGTCCTTGGTGAATATGCTGAAGATGTTGAAGTCATTAGAGTTGAAGAAGTTGAAGTCATTAGATTTGAAGAAGTTGAAGTCATTAGAGTTGATGAAGTCCTTTGCACATGGTGAAGTCTTTGGCCATGGGGTAGGTTTGTCCATCAAGTTTGAAATAGAAGGGGTGTAGAGTTGAAACCAAAATGGTTGAGGAAAGAGTTTACAAGATTGTTTGTAAATAAGTTTTGGAACAAATACAACTCCCATCTTTCTAAGGGTTTTTGTCCAATCCTAGGTTTACAAATCCTACAGGCAACACAATGCTCTGATACCATCTGTAGAGGTCCCAACCTTTGATAAGGTAGAGATCCCTGTGTTTACAATGATAGTCCCTGGATCAATAGCTAGCATCCACAGTTAAGATGTAATATCAAGAAACAAAGGTCATAATATAACTTTATAACCTGGAATAACATAATTTTATTACATCTTACATAGCTCATTTGGCTATTACATTACATTGCAGCAGAATATCTATAGCATGGGGTCCTTCATCTTCAAAGTGCCACAGGCAAACATGTTGGTTGTAGACTTTGTAATCCTAATCAATCAACTTCACTAATTTCAATCAAACCTGCAACATTATAAGTTACAGCCACAAGGGTCAATACATTTGAATTGTATTGGCAAGTTTCACTACTATGTAGAATATAAGTGGATCCTATCATTACATGCATATTTGGCTAAGTAGGGTTTTAGGCTCATTTGCAGAAAGCAATAATTTATCCTATCTTTTCAAAATGGTTTTGTTCCTTTTGTCAAATCTTTCTGAACTCCTTGGTAAATCCCCAAGTGTCTTTGTCAAAATCTCTTGAGATCCTTTGTACACCCCAAGTACTTCAAGTTTTTATCAAAATCTCTTGAGCTCCTTGGTAAATCCCCAAGTACTTCAAGTTTTTATCAAAATCTCCTGAGCTCCTTGGTAACCCCAAGTGCTTCAAGTTTTTATCCAAATCTCTTGAGCTCCTTGGTAACCCCAAGTGCATCAAGTTTTATCAAAATCTCTTGAGCTCCTTGGTAAATCCCCAAGTGCATCAAGTCTTTTGTTGTCACTTAAAAGTTTTCTTTTAGAAATTGGAATGTCGAGATTTCCCATAGCTTCAAGCTTTAGTTGCTCAGTATTGTCCATAACCGGGGACACGGCTAAGTACTTAGATTTTTATCTTTTGCAGAAGTTGTACACTTTACCCACATGACACACTCTCATCTTGTTGCCACCAGTGGCCGCTGGATTAGTACTCACCAAGATGGAGTACTGGCAGATTGAGAATGTGACGAAGTCTTTCCAGAGGGTCCTCCCATGCACCATTGCTAGGTTGTCTTCAGGCACCCATGTAGGGTTTCGAGTTCCCTCATTTTCAGTAACCTGAAGACAATGCATGGGTCTTACCAATGTAGTTGACTAAGCCAGAGCCATATGTAGCATGTGGCTGTACACGAAAGCCACAGTTGGAGAAACATGTTCAATCTCTAAGTCCCTGGGTGGTTTTCTTTTGGTGCACAACACAAAGAGATTGCCATAGACATGGTTCCTTTTGTTGCCACCTTGTCCAAAAATTGGGTAACCTTGTCCACCCAGGTGGTTCATTGAGTACTTGTTTTATTATATAAAACACAAGTCTTTTCTCATCTTTATAAAAAAAATCTCAACATGTATCTCTTCTCAAAATATGTTGCATGGCTAAGCATTTTACAACTACATTGTTTTCACTAAGGAATATATAAGGTATCCTATTAGGATTTAGCATAGCATAAGTATAGAAATTCTTTTCATGCATGTTTCAAAATCCACTAAGTATAATGAAAATAGTAGGACTTTAGATGATAGTGTCACTTGCCTTTTTGGTAGGGAATGTTGGTTCACTACTTGATCTTGCTAGTCTCACACTTTTATAACTTCACTACAAATCAATCAATCAAACACAAAATCAACTAGCATTCCAAACAATAACCAAACAAACAAAACATCACACTTAAAACAATAGGAACTAAGTCATGCATGCAAGCATGCAAAAGGTAGTTTTATTTTCAAAGGTGGTCTCCACTAGGCTCTAAACTTGGTAAGGTTCAAAGTGGTCATTTTCCAAAGTAGCAAAACCATTTGCAAAAGGATTTTATCTAAAGATCATTTTTAAATCCAATCATTATTTTATGTGGTGGAAAATGTTTTTATCAAAGCAAAAACTTTATGTTGTTCACCAAATAAGTTGTTAACTCACAAAACTTGGTGTTTAGGGTCAGTAGCTTTGGATCAAAACATTTTCCAAATGTTTTTGTTCAAAAAATCATTTTCATATCAAAATCCATATTTTTATTTGGCTAGAAATGGGCCAAACCAAATAATCAATCCTAAACCTCACAAAATCCATTTTTAAATCCATGGGTTGGTTTCTAGGATCATTAGGTTCACAACAAACCATTTTGCAAAGATTTCAACCTCAAAATCAATTTGGAATAATTTTTTTTATATAACCTAAACAAGCATACAAATGTTTCTGCAAAAACAAACATTTTACTAGAAGCTTTTTACTAAACAAATTGCATGGTTGTCTAGGGCTTGTTCCACTGATTATATTGATATAAAGTTTGTAATTTTTGGACGTGTGGATCAAAAGTTACAAGGTTTTCAGATTTGCAAACAAATCTGGTTCTAAAATCTGTTTTAAATCACAGACTGGGCACGCGTCGTGTTTTTATTGGGCGGTACCGGTTCGCGCGGATTGCGCTCTAGGGGCGTTGGATCTAAACAGAATCGCACGGCTCAGACGTGCTCATACCGCTTCGCCTAGCTTCTATCGCGTTCATCTGATCTAGATCCTACGGACACGGCTGCTTTGGTCATCAACGGGTGGCGCTGACAGCGACTGGTGGCGGCGCACGGCCGGACGATGAGCTAGCGGCGGTTACGGGAAGCAAGGAAGTTAACGGAGATGCTTACCGTGTTCGCAGGGTACTGGGGAAGCTCAAGGTGGTTGTGAGGAGGCGAGGGGCGCACTGGGGTGGGACTAATCGCTCGCCGGAGACGTCGTCGGCGTCAGATGGTTCTGTTCGTTGTCGGGGGCGACGTTGCAGATCGTCCTAAGACAAGATAAGGGCATTGTCAGATGCAGGAGAGTGTGGCGAGTGCGGGAGTATCATCGAGGAAGTGCGGTGATGCGGCTTACCAGGAGGTCGCGGAGGAAGTAGCAGCAAGGCGCTTTCGAGGTGGTTGCGACGTTACGGCGCCGCAGTGAATGGGAGGTACTGAAAGATGCTCCTGGGAGTGGGGATCACGGCGGTGTGCTTAGGAAGGCAAGGGGTGGCGAGGTTCGGCCGGAATTTACTGGAGATGCTCGTCGGAGCAGTGGCGGTGCAAAAGAGAATTAGAGCAGCCTGGTGGCTCTCGTGCAACGGTGTTTGAGTGGAAAGGAGGAGAAGGCGCAGACGATTAAAAGGACGCATTTGCAGAGCGGAATCACTGCGGCGTTACGGCGAATTAACGCGAGCATTCAACGGCAGGAACGGTCGGGCGTGGTCAGCGGCGGGTGGAAACGACGAACAATGCTGTGGGGTTGGTTGGTCAGCTAGGGAGAGTGGGGGAAAGAGGGACCACCGGTTAGTCGCTGTGTAGGTCTGTCCGCGGGTGAAAAACGTTTCGCGCGTGGGGGAAGAGGCTGGGCTGGACTGGGCTTGTTGGGCCAGGCTCAGTTGGGTCAGGTCTGTTTCATATTTTTTCTGTTCTGATGCTTTTTCTTTTTCAATTTCTATTTTCTATTTTGAAATTCAAACCACCAATCAAACAATCAAATCAATTCAAAACTCCTCCAAACTTTGCCTTGAGTTTTGATTCTTTTTAACAGCAATAATCCATATCCCAAAATAAAATAATATTTTTCTTTTTAGGACCCATTAATAATTAAATAAATGGACCTTAGTTATTAAATCAAATAGGATTTGTTTTATTTAAATTCTTTATTTGAAATCTAAATAAAACCAAAAACACTTCAGTAGGTTTTATTTGAGAATATAAAATACTTGGACAACTTATTTAAAATACATAAATAAGTTTTGATGTTTAATTAAAATAGTAAAACCTTTATTTTCAATAAACTTGGATATTAAATCCTTATTATTTTATTTATATAAACCTTTACTATTTTTATCAAATAGAAATATTTTATTTCAAAGGCTTGGCCAAATTTTAATTTGGCTCTATAAAATAATCCTTATTTATATTTCTACCCTTTTATTTGAAAGTCAAAACTTTTTATTAAAAGATCCAAAATAGTATTTCCAAATATTTTTAGCTTTATTGTTTATTTATCTTTTTAAATCCCTTTAGGATTTTATTTGATCCAAATAGGTTTTGAAAGTTTCCAAATGGATTCAAAAAGTTTCTTCTCACCCTGAAAATCAACAAAGTTTTATTTTATTCATTTTTTTTTCACATTACAAGATTTGGAAAATCTTGGGTTGTGACAGCATCTCCCCGTGCCACTCATTCGCCATGCGCTTCATAACATCGACTTCGTCATCTCTTGGCCTTGCATCTGCTTTCTTTTTCCGGCGACCTCCCTTGGTAAATCTCGACCGCCCCGGCACCTCCTATTGATGCTCACATCATCAGCAGTTCAACCCGCGTCTAACTGTATCCTTGTTTTGCCTCGGAGCGAACCATAGCGTCGCCCTCGACGACCTCCAGAGCCGCCTGACGCCACCACTCACTCCGGCGAGCAATTGTCGCCGTCCCTAAGCACCCCTTGCCTCCTCGCGACCACCTTGAGCTTCACCTCGACCTCGCGAACACGGTGAGACCCTCCTCTGTCTTCCTTGCTTCCTGTAACCGCCGCTAGCACACCGTCTGACCGCGCGCCGCCGTCTGCCACCGCCAGCGCCGCCAGTTCCTGGTCGAGCTGCTATGGACCGTAGGATTTAGATCCAAGCGTTGCGATAGATTGACTAATCGAAGGGGTATCGTATGCTTAGAGCCGCACGATGTTATTTAGATCCAACGAACCACAGAGCGCAATCCGCTTTAACCGATGCAGCGCCGAGGAATAAGACACGTGTCGGTGCTTTTAAAATGAAATTTGATCTATTAGATTTGCAAACTTGTAAAATCCATAACTTTTGATCCACACGTCCAAAATTTGCAAATTTTATATCAATGGATTCAGCAAGACAATACCTAGCCAACCATGCACTTTGTTTAGTAAAAAGCTTCTGATAAATTGGTTGAATTTGCAGAAACTTGTGTAGGCTTGTTATGAATATAAAAATTGTTCTAGTTATGTTTTTGAGTTGAAATCTTTGCAAAATGGTTTGTTGTGAACCTACTGACCGTAGGAACCAACTTATGGATTTAAAAATGTATTTTGTGAAGATTAGGATTGAATAATTGAATTAGCTCATTTCTAGTCAAATAAAAATATTGTTTTTGACATAGAAATGATTTTTGAGAAAAACCTTTGGAAAATGTTTGGATTCAAACCTACTGACCCTAAACACCAAGTTTTGAGAATTAACAACTTATTTGGTGAACAATATAAAATTATTGCCTTACCAAAAGCATTTTCACCACATGAAATAATGATTTGATTTAAAAATGGTTTATAGATAAAACCCTCTTTCAAATGGTTTTGCCACTTTAGAAAATGACCACTTTGAGCCTTACAATGTTTAGGGCCTAGTAGAAACCACCTTTGCAGATAAAACTATCTTTTGCATGCTTGCATGCATGACTTTGGTTCTATTATTTTATGTGTGATGAATTGTTTGAATATTGGTTGGAATGCTAGTTGAATCTATGTTTGCTTGATTGATTTGTAGTGAAGTTAGAAGGGTGTGATATTAGCAAGATCAAGAAGTGAACCAACATCCTCTACCAAAAAGGCAAGTGACACTATCATCCAAGTCCTACTATTTTCATTACACTTAGTGGATTTTGAAACATGCATGATGAGGTCTACTATATTTTGCGATGCTAAATCCTAATAGGATACCCCTATATATTCCTTAGTGAAAACAATGTAGTTGTAATATGCTTAGCCCTGCTTTATATATTGAGAAGGGATACATGTTGAGATTATGAGAAGTATTGAAAAGACTTGTGTTTTATATAATAAAACAAGTACTCAATGAACCACCTGGGTGGACAAGGATACTCAAGTTTTGGACAAGGTGGAAACAAGAGGAACCATGTTTATATGGCAATCTCTTTTGTTGTGCACTAGAAGAAAACCACCCAGGGACTTAGAGATTGAACATGTTTCTCAAATGCAATGGCTTCCGTGTATGCCCACATGCTAAATGGGCACGGCTTAGTCAACTACATAGTGGAAGACCCATGCACGCCTCTTCAAAGTTAACTGGAATGAGGGAACTTGGAACCCTACATTGGTGCCTGGAAGACAAGCCAGCATTGTGTATTGGGAGGACTCCTATGGAAAGACTTCGTCACATTCTCAATCTGCCAGTACTCCATCTTGGTGAGTACTTATCCAGCGGCCACTGGTGGCATCAAGATGAGAATGTGTCATGTGGGTAAAGTGTACAACTTCTGCAGAAGATAAAAAAATCTAAGTACTTAGCCGTGTCCCCGGTTATGGACAATACTGAGCAACTAAGGCCTGGAGCTATGGGAAACCTCGACATTCCAATTTATAAAAGAAAAACTTGAAAGTGACAACAAGAGACTTGAAGCACTTGGTGGATTCCAAGGAGTTCAGAAAGATTTGACAAAAGATCAAAACTATTTTGGAAAGATAGGATAAAACCATATTGCTTTCAGCAAATGAGCCTAAACCCCACTTAGCCAAATATGCATGTATTGATAGGATCCACTTATATTCTACATAGTAGTGAAACTTGCCAATACAATTCACATGTATTGACCCTTGTGGCTGTAAATTGTAATGTTGCAGGTTGGTTTGGTGTTAGTGAAGTTTAATGATTAGGATTACAAGTCTACAACCAACATGTTTGCCTGTGGCACTTTGAAGATGAAGGACCCCATTCTATTGCTATATTCTGCTGCATTGTAATGAGATAGCCAAATGAGCTATGTAAGATGTAATGAATTATTTTATTCCTGGTTATAAAGTTGTATTATGACCTTTGTTTCTTGATATTACATCTTAACTGTGGATGCTAGCTATTGATCCAGGGACTAGCATTGTAAACACAGGGATCTCTACCTTATTAAAGGTTGGGACCTCTACAGATGGTATCAGAGCATTGTGTTGCCTGTAGGATTTGTAACCCTAGGATTGGACAAAAACCTCTTAGAAAAAAAATAGGAGTTGTATTTGTTCCAAAACTTATTTACAAACAATCTTGTAAACTCATTCCTCAACCAATTTGGTTTTTATTCTACATCTCTTCTATTTCTACTTGATGGACAAAACCTACCCCATGGCCAAAGATTTCACCATGTGTAAAGGACTTCTTCAACTCTAATGACTTCAACATCTTCAACTCTAATGACTTCAACATCTTCAGCATTTTTACCAAGGACTTCAATCTTGGATATCACTAAGGACTACAAGTGTGACAAGAAATGTTTCTCAAGATTCGAAGACTAAGGAAACACAACTTAGAAGGAGCCATCATCACCTTTGAAGTTTGGTGACCAAGAATTTTCTCAAGAAGAAAAAGATCTCATTCAAGAAGAATCAACCAAGAGGGATGGAAAGATCCCAAGTGAATCATATAGATAGACCACCATATTTTGTTTAAGTCAAACCCACCAACTTATGTGGTGTAACAAAAATATTTTTGGTTGCCTAAGAATATGCTTGGAAACTTGTGTTTGAAAGGAGTGTTTGTTTGTGATTGCTTGCACATTGTTTGTGTGAGTTGTGAAGTGTGTGATTAGAATTATTTCCTTAGAGATATTTTGCCTATTCTAATCTCAATTCAACCCAAACAAACGACTACTCCAAGAGACTCCAACATCAAAGTTGATGACACCAACAACAACCAAGAGGACAACTTGAGAGAACTTATAGCAACCCAAAACCAGTTGAACCAAGTGACAGCTCAATTCATAGCCAACACCAGTGGGGAAGATCCAACCATGCAAAGGTTTTTTGAAACCCAAGCCCAATTGTTGCATAAGGTGACCGATCAAATGATCAACATGGAAAGCTACTCTTCCAAAGGAGTTTGTGACAACAAAGATGACAAAGATGTTATTCTAGAAGGAACCAAAGCTTGCAATATTTGTGGAGACAAGGATCACACTTCCAAGGAGCATGGAGATCAATGCCCCAACTGTGAAGAGAAACATCCAGTTGGCCAATGTCCCACCTCTCAAGCTACTTGTTACCTATGTGAAGGAAATAATCATGTCCCTATTCAATGCCCCATCTATTCCATAGTTGAACAAAGGAAACAAGGTGGAGTGCAACAACTGGTTGCAGACTATCAAGAGGGAGCTAAGTCTACCAAGAAGGATGAGGACAAAGGAAAATCTCCACTTGTACCTCCATGCAATACGACCCAATTTAAAGGACCAAAGAAGAAGAATATGAATTATACAAGGAGCAATAGAAGGTCAAAGAAACCAGTAGACATTCCTACCTATGAGATAACATATGAAGAACATGAACTAGAAGCACTCCTAGCTTTGGAGAAACCCAAGAAAAAGAAGGACAAAAGCCATGTGCAATGTAATCATTGTAAAGAAATGGGACATTATGCCAGTGAGTGTCTAGAGAAGAATAAGTATAAGGAGACTGGCCAAGTATGGTGCAACAACTGCAAAGAGCTAGGCCATTATGTAGCAACCTGTCCACAAGAGATACGTGAAGAACTCAAACTTATCACATGTTACAACGGTGGTAACCAAGGGCATTATGCAAGCAACTGTCCAAAAAAGATGAAGCACAAGATAAACAAGCCTATGAAGGATCTCAGCCTTGTCACATGTTTCAAGTGTGGAAACAAAGGACACTATGCAGATGTTTGCCTAGAGAAGTTTCCCCAAGATCCCAAGCAAGCCAAGATGTAATTTAGTTGGAAAATTTTTAAGGGTGGTAGTACCCTAGATGCTTTGAGCCTACTTGTAACCCTAGCCTTCCCAAATCTCGGGACGAGATTTATTTTAAGGGTGGTAGCCTGTCACATCCCAAGATTTTCCAAATCTTGTAATGTGAAAAATAAATAAATAAAATAAAACTTTGTTGATTTTCAGGGTGAGAAGAAACTTTTTGATTCCAATTGGAAACCTTCAAACCTATTTGATCAAACAAATCCTAAAGGGATTTGAAAAGATAAACAATTAATAGAGAAAATTTTAAATAAGTAAAATTACTATTTTTGGATCTTTAAATAAAAAGATTTGGTTTTCAAATGAAAAGGTAGAAATATAAATAAGGACTATTTTTATAGAGACAAATTAAACCTTGGCCAAGTTTTTGAAGTAAAATATTTTGTTTTGATTAAAGGAGTAAAGGGTTATTTAAACAAAATAATGAGGATTTATTAATATCCAATTTTATTAAAATAAAGGTTTTACCATTTCAATTAAACATCAAAACTTGTTAAATTATTTTAAACAAGTTTTCCAAGTATTTTATATTTTCAAATAAAACCTACTGATTTGGTTTTGATAATATTTAGATTTCAAATGGAGATTTTAAATAAAACAAATCCTATTTGAATTAATGATTAAGGTCTATTTTATTTAATTACTAAATAGATCCTAAAAGAATAAAAGTATTATTTTATATTGGACTTTGGTTTGTGTTGTTAAACAGAACAAAAAATTGTTCAAATTTTGGTGGTGGTTTGATTTGATTTGATGTTTGAATTAATTTTTTGAAAAACAAAACAGAAAAATCAAATAGAAAAAGGAAAGCTTTCGGTACAAAAAAAATGAAACAAACAGCAACCCAACTGGCCAGCCCAGCAAGCCCAGCTCCAGCCCAACTAAACCCCCCACGCGCGAATCGTTTTCCACCGAAAAACCCACCCGCGCAGTCACAGACGAGTGGACCCCTCTCTCTCTCTCTCTTCCTCACTGGCAGGCAGGTCCCACAGCGCCACCTCAGCATCGTCTCCCTCGCGACCGTTCTTCCTGCCGTTGTTGCCTTTGATTGCGTCGTTGAATTCGCGTTACTGCCACAGTTATACCTCGCCGTGACCACGCTCATTTAATCGCCTCTGTCTCCTCTTCCTTTCCCCTCAAACCCCGCTGCAAGTGAGCCACCAGGCTACCCCCAATTCCCTTTGCTTTGCCACTGCTCCGACGACGTCTCCGACCAAATTCCGGCGCCGTCCAGCCTCGCCTCGCCTTCCCAAGCACACGAGCTTGCTCCTCACCTCCTGGCGCATCTCCCCGTGCCACTCATTCGCTCGCGGGCGTTCTGCAACATCGACTTCGTCATCTCATCGAAAGGCCAAGATTCGCTTTTTCCGGCGACCTCCCCTGGTAAGTCTCGACCGCCCCGGCACCTCCTATTGATGCTCACATCATCAGCAGTTCAACCCGTGTCTAACTGTATCCTTGTTTTGCCTCGGAGTGAACCGCAGCGTCGCCCTCGACGACCTCCAGAAAGCCGCCTGACGCCACCACTCACTCCGGCGAGCAATTGTCGCCGTCCCTGAGCACCCCTTGCCTCCTCGCGACCACCCTGAGCTTCACCTCGACCTCGCGAACACGGTGAGACCCTCCTCTGTCTTCCTTGCTTCTTGTAACCGCCGCTAGCACACCGATCACAGGCCGCCGTCACACCGCCACCGCTGCCGCCTCGGTCGAGCTGCTATGGACCGTAGGATTTAGATCCAAGCGTTGCGATAGATTGACCAATCGAAGGGGTATCGTATGCTCAGAGCCGCATGATGTTATTTAGATCCAACGAACCACAGATCGCAATCCGCACGAACCGGTACGCGCCAGTAGGAATAAGACACGTGTCCAGAGACTGTTTTAAAAATAGAAATTTGATCTATTAGATTCGCAAACTTGTAAAATCCATAACTTTTGATCCACACATCCAAAATTTGCAAATTTTATATCAATGGATTTAGAAAGACAATCCCTAGCCAACCATGCACTTTTTTTTAGTAAAAATATTCTGATAAATTGGTTGAATTTGCAGAAACTTGTGTAGGCTTGTTATGAATATAAAAATTGTTCTAGTTATGTTTTTGAGTTGAAATATTTGCAAAATGGTTTTTTGTGAACCTACTGACCCTAGGAACCAACTTATGGATTTAAAAATGTATTTTGTGAAGATTATGATTGAATAATTGAATTAGCTTATTTCTAGTCAAATAAAAATATTGTTTTTGACATAGAAATGATTTTTGAGAAAAACATTTGGAAAATGTTTGGATTCAAACCTACTGAACCTAAACACCAAGTTTTGAGAATTAACAACTTATTTGGTGAACAATATAAAATTATTGCCTTACCAAAAGCATTTTCACCACATGAAATAATGATTTGATTTAAAAATGGTTTATAGATAAAACCCTCTTTCAAATGGTTTTGCCACTTTAGAAAATGACCAATTTGAGCCTTACAATGTTTAGGGCCTAGTAGAAACCACCTTTGCAGATAAAACTATCTTTTGCATGCTTGCATGCATGACTTTGTTTCTATTATTTTATGTGTGATGAATTGTTTGAATATTGGTTGGAATGCTAGTTGAATCTATGTTTGCTTGATTGATTTGTAGTGAAGTTAGAAGGGTGTGATATTAGCAAGATCAAGAAGTGAACCAACATCCTCTACCAAAAAGGCAAGTGACACTATCATCCAAGTCCTACTATTTTCATTACACTTAGTGGATTTTGAAACATGCATGATGAGGTCTACTATATTTTGCTATGCTAAATCCTAATAGGATACCCCTATATATTCCTTAGTGAAAACAATGTAGTTGTAATATGCTTAGCCCTGCTTTATATATTGAGAAGGGATACATGTTGAGATTATGAGAAGTATTGAAAAGACTTGTGTTTTATATAATAAAACAAGTACTCAATGAACCACCTGGGTGGACAAGGATACTCATGTTTTGGACAAGGTGGCAACAAGAGGAACCATGTTTATATGGCAATCTCTTTTGTTGTGCACTAGAAGAAAACCACCCAGGGACTTAGAGATTGAACATGTTTCTCATACAGTGGCTTCCGTGTACAACCACATGCTAAATGGGCACTGGCTTAGTCAACTACATAGTGGAAGACCCATGCACTAGCCTCTTCAGGTTAACTGGAATGAGGGAACTTGGAACCCTACATTGGTGCCTGGAAGACAAGCCAGCATTGTGTATTGGGAGGACTCCTATGGAAAGACTTCGTCACATTCTCAATATGCCAGTACTCCATCTTGGTGAGTACTTATCCAGCGGCCACTGGTGGCATCAAGATGAGAATGTGTCATGTGGGTAAAGTGTACAACTTCAGCAGAAGATAAAAAAATCTAAGTACTTAGTCGTGTCCCTGGTTATGGACAATACTGAGCAACTAAGGCCTGAAGCTATGGGAAATCTCGACATTCCAATTTGTAAAAGAAAAACTTGAAAGTGACAACAAGAGACTTGAAGCACTTGGTGGATTCCAAGGAGTTCAGAAAGATTTGACAAAAGATCAAAACTATTTTGGAAAGATAGGATAAAACCATATTGCTTTCAGCAAATGAGCCTAAACCCCACTTAGCCAAATATGCATGTATTGATAGGATCCACTTATATTCTACATAGTAGTGAAACTTGCCAATACAATTCACATGTATTGACCCTTGTGGCTGTAAATTGTAATGTTGCAGGTTGGTTTGGTGTTAGTGAAGTTTAATGATTAGGATTACAAGTCTACAACCAACATGTTTGCCTGTGGCACTTTGAAGATGAAGGACCCCATGCTATTGCTATATTCTGCTGCATTGTAATGAGATAGCCAAATGAGCTATGTAAGATGTAATGAATTATTTTATTCCTGGTTATAAAGTTGTATTATGACCTTTGTTTCTTGATATTACATCTTAACTGTGGATGCTAGCTATTGATCCAGGGACTAGCATTGTAAACACAGGGATCTCTACCTTATTAAAGGTTGGGACCTCTACATCCCCAAGATGAAGAACTTGGTTGGATAAATCCTTTCTGCAACTGTTCTCCAAGCTGCTTCTTGAGTTCTTTCAACTCATCCACTAACATCTTGTACGGTCTCTTTGCTATTGGTCCAGATCCTGGTAGCAAATCAATAATAAATTCCACATCTCTATCAGGTGCCATTCCCGGTAATTCTTCCGGAAACACATCCGGATATTCACTCACAATTGGCACACTGTCCATGCTAACCCCCTTAAGACAATTTAGCTTACTCCTTTTTGCCTCAAAGTTGGTCTTGAATCTGATCCTCTTATTTTCTGGAGTTGTGAGTGAGACAGTATGATTGGCACAATATATCACTCCCTTGTGCTTAGTCATCTAGTCCATTCCCAAAATAACATCCAATCCTTGGGAGTTTAGGATTATCAAGTTAACGGGAAACTTATACTTCCCAAACTCTATGACTAGATCATGACATCCTGAATTCACTATCATTTCTCTGCCAGGAGAACTTACTTTTATAGGACACCCAATAGTTTCTACCGGTAGTTCATTTCTTTCAACAAATGCTCTTGATATGATTGAATGAGATGCACCAGTATCAAAGAGAACAAAAGCTGGAACAGAATTGAGTTTGAACTTACCAGCAACAGCATCAGGATCATCATAGATTTCTTCCACATTGATGTGGTTCACTTGTCCCTTTTGAAAAGGGTTGGGCTTGTTGGGTCCTTCAACTTTCTTTTCTGGGCATTCATTTGCATAATGCCCCATCTTCTTGCACTTGAAACATTCAACCTGACTAAGATCCTTCTTAACAGGCTGTCTTCCACTGCCACTTCCACTGTGGTGGCTCTTATATCCACTCTTGTGATTTTTATACTTGTCATTGTCATGACTACGGTGATGCTTGTTGTCATGATGACGGTTGTGGTTGTGGTGCTTGTTGAACTTCCCATGCTTGTGGGATCCAGAACTCCCACTGTCATCATAATGGGAATGCTTGTGAGACGATCCCGAGCTGTGCTTATCAGAGTGCTTTCTATTCCTGCTTTCCACCTGTTTCATTTTGCTCTCCAAAATATCAGCCTTGTCACAAAGAGACTGGTATGTGGGAACATAGGCCACAGCTAACTGCAGGTTCAATTCATCATTCAACCCTTCAAGGAACTTTTCCTTCCTTTTAGCATCAGTGTCAACTTCATCCGGTGCATATCGCGCCAGATTATTGAACTCCTCAATATATTCAGCCACGCTGCGGTGGCGCTGCTTCAAGTTGTGGAACTCTTTCTTCTTCAAACTCATCACTCCGGATGAGATGTGAGCAGTACGGAAACCATCTTCAAAGATAGCCCATGTCACATCCGCAATGGGAGTGGTGATCTGGAAGTTATCCCACCAAGTGGCTGCTGGTCCGTCCAACAAGTGAGCTGCAAATCTAACTTTCTCTTCATCAGTATAGCCAACAATTACCAAGTCCTTGTTCAAAGAGCGTATCCAATCATTGGCCACCATAGGATCGGTAGCTCCTGAGAACTTTGCTGGCCTTAACCTTAAGAACCTGGTAAGCATGTCAAAACCCGGTGGGTTGTTCTGATTGTTATTATTATTATTATTATTATTATTATTGTTGTTGTTGTTGTTATTCTAATTCTGGATGAACATGGTCATCATTTGCATCAACTGAGTCTGAGTTGTCATCATCTGCTGCATCTCAGGGGTGATGTTGTTGTTGTTGGGGTTGGGATTGGCACGTCGGGGAGGCATCTGTGGTTTTCAATAAGGATAAGAATGAGATACCCATAGATGCTAACATGCACAATACATCACATAACAAATCACAATCATGCATCATAGTAATAAAAGTTCAACAACATAGACAGCAAGTTCTGAAAAGTAAACACACCAATAGCAAGCCATCCACATGTTGGATGGTCATTGCGACTCAATAATCAAAGACATGATAAATAAATGTAAATGAGTAGTCATCACTACTCCTCTGCATCAACCTCCTCATCAAAAAATGTAAGACCTGCATTCTCCATAGCGGTCTTGTGAAAGAACATTTCTTAATCCCTAGTGTTTTGTGTGTTAGATAACAATACCAAGGATCATTTAATGTGTGTTGAAGTGTTGCAGCTAAGAACTCTGCCTTTAGGGGCAGATAATCCGGCCCCACCAGGGGCGGATAATCCGCCTCCTCTTGCAGCGCAAGCCCCAGAGGGGCGGAGTTTCCCGAGAATCCGCGTTAGGCGGAGTTTTCCCAGGGGGAGGATAATCCGCCCCTCAGGGGGCCGGATAATCCGCCCCTCCTGCTCATCGCCAAGGCGCAAGCCCCAGAGAGGGGGCGGAGTTTCCCCCGGAGAATCCGCCGTTGGGGCGGAGTTCTCCCAGGGGGCGGATAATCCGCCCCAAAAGTTGTGCAACGGCCAGATCTGGGGAGGGGGTATTTAAGCCAGCCATTCCCCTCCTGCCAGAACTCTTGATTCATCTCGAAAAAGAATAGATCAGATCTGAAAGCTTCATCCAAGAGTGCTCCACCTAGATCCACCCAAAGTCCCCATCCCTTGGGGAATCAAAGGAGGAGAACTCGATCTTCATCATCAGCAATCAAGCGCTTCATCTCCTCTCCATTCATTTGGAGAACCTCCGATCTAGTATTTCTTCCAAATATCTAGATCCTCGTTTTTGTTTATATTGATAAACCTTGTTCTTGTGGCAGCTTGTTGTCATCTCGGGAGCCCCCAATTCGGTTGTAGGTGTGTGCCCCGATAGTGTTGTAGAAGGCACCGGTTCCCGCCTCGAAGGGATCCAATAGTGGAGAAGGTGGATCGGGCCTCTCGTGGCGAGATCCATCGGAGAATAGGGTGAGGCCTATTGTGGCGTGGTGGTCTTAGAACCGCCCACCCCTCCAACGCAGATGTACTTCCCTTAACAAGGAAGGAACTGCGGTAAAACAAATCTCTGTGTCTCCGCATGCTCCACTACGGTTTCCTCGCTCCTCTTTTACGTGCTTAGTAGTTAGGGTTACATATAGGGAAATTCTCGTAGTTGCATATCTAGAGAATTTACTTTGTGTCAAGCCTAAAACTGAAAAAGTATTAAAAATTGGTTAGCACCTATTCACCCCCCCTCTAGGTGCCCATACGATCCATTTCAATTGGTATTAGATCCTCGGCTCTTATTTCGGGCTTAACCGCCTAAGAGAAGTATGGGTTCCAAGGGAGATGGGAGTGATGCTCCGGAGGTAGTCACCATGAACGATCTCAAGACGTTGGAAACAACCTTGGTGAGTTCAATGGAGGCTAAGATGGAAGATATGCGTCAATTGATAATGCGTCTCTCCACATCCGCAGCATCACCTCCATCTAACTCTGAGGATATCACTCCGCAATCCAAGGAAACGGGTAAAACTGTTTCCAAAGATAACGAAGTGATAGGTGATGATACTAGTAAGATATCCTCCTCGAAAAAGGATAGCGGTAAGGATGGATACAATGAGGTTTCTCATGTGTATTCTCCTGATCCGCCTATTCCTCACCCACATATACATAATAGGGGTGATCTACCCAAACTTTCAGCATCTACTTTCTCTCAATGACAATTTTTGATGAAATCTCATGTGTGCAGTTCCTCCATAGAGTTGTGGAAGATCATCGAAAATGGTCTTCACGTTGGAAATCCTAACAATCTCACAAGGAGAGAAGTGGTCGATAGCCAACTCAATGCTACATCTCTACACATGATACAGCTTGGTGTGGGTGACAAAGACATGCCACACATTCAGCATCTTAGCACAGCTAAAGAAGCTTGGGATGCTCTCACCGAGCTCTTCATCGGAAATGAAAGTATGAGAAGGAATAGATATGATACCTTGAGCAATGAAGCTGAAGGATTTTACATGCTGGATGGAGAAGACCACGAGGACATGTATAGGAGGCTCAAGGCAATAACTACAACCTTCAGAAACCACGGTGCAGCTCATGTTGATGATGCTTGGATCAAGCGCAAGTATGTCAGTGCTCTTATGTCATTTGAGCCCACAGATTTGAAAAGTCTCCAACATAGGCATAATTATCACCTCATGTCATCTAATGAGGTAATGCAAGAAATGGCCGCCTTCAAAGTGGCTGCCAAGAATGCCGAAGATGCTCGTGCTCGAGCTATGGGGATGCAAAAGGGGGTCAACATGGCTTTGAATACTAGTGTGATTGATCATGATGAATATGCGGTAGATGGTCTGGACTGTCCCGAAGATATAAAAAGGATCCACGGACAATACTTGGCTCTTTATGCAAGAAACTTTTGGAAAGATCCAGCCAAGGCTAAAGCTGAACTAGATCGCAAGAGTGGAGCCTATGGAAGAAAAGAAAATGGTCCAAAGCTGAGAACATGCTTTAATTGTGGTGACCGGTGCGCACGTAGCTGAGTGTCCATATCAAAGTAGAGAGGATAATGGAGGAAGACTCATTTTCAAGGACAAATCAAAAGCTCCACGTAAAAGCAGTTTGTAAAGAAGAATGCTCCTTTCAAGAAGCAACCAAAGATTGTTCTAGTGGCTCAAGAAGAATATTCATCGGGGAGTGAAGATGAGGACGAGGACGATAGCTCTCAAGAGGTGGCTGCTATAGCCACCACATCTACATCAACATCTCTCTTGACTCCGACGAAAACATCATCAACAAGAATGCTACTTGCCTCATGGCAAGAAGCTCCGAGGTAACTTCTTCTAACTCTTCTTTTCCCAAGGCTATGATAGACATGGATGATCCTGCTAGTCTTAAGGTTAAAGAAGAGATTATTGCTTTGGATTATTTCTATACTAACTTGCAAGGTGAGCACAAAGTTCGTTTTGAGGCTCTTATGGATCAGCTGGCCCAAAACGAAGCACTCCTCAAAGAAAAGGGCAGAATTGAATGGGAGGATGCAATGGAAATTTCATCCCTAAAAAATTGTCACATCCCAAGATTTTCCAAATCTTGTAATGTGAAAATAAATTAATAAAATAAAACTTTGTTTGATTTTCAGAGCCAGAAGAAGCTTTTTGAATACAATTGGAACTTCAAACCCATTTGAATCTAATAAAAACTAAAGGGATTTAAAAAAAATATAAACATTTAATAAAAGGAAAATAAAAACATTTGGAAATACTATTTTGAAACAATTAAATGAAAAGATTTGTTTTCAGATGAAATCGAAGTTCACAAATAAGGATTATTTTATAAAGCCAAATTAATCCTTGGCCAAGCTTTTGAATTAAACATTTTGTTTTAAATAAAAATAGTAAAGGTTTATTTAAAATAAAATAATAAGGAATTAAATATCCAAATTTTATTTAAATAAAAGGTTTTACCATTTTAATTAAAACATCAAACTCATTAAATTGTTTTAAATAAGTTTCTAAGTATTTTATATTCCCAAATAAAACCTACTAAAGTGTTTTGGTTTTATTTTAGTTTTCAAAATAAAGATTTTAATAAAACAAATCCTATTGAATTAAATGAATAAAAACCTATTCATTTAATTGTTATTGGACCCTAAAATAAAATGTTATTTTATTTTAAACAAGTTTCCAAGTATTCCTTATTTCCAAATAAAACCTACTGATTTGATTTTGAAAATATTTGGATTTAAAATGGAGATTTTATTAGTTAAACCAAACCCTATTTTATTAATAAACCATGGTCCATTTTATTTAATTAATAAATGGAACCTAAAAAGATTTAAAATATCATTTTATTTTGGAAGTTGGTTTATGCTACTAAACAGAACCAAAAACTCATTACAAGTTGAATTGTTTGAATGGTTTGCATTGTGGATTGAATCATTTGTTTGAATATCAAATCAGAAAATAGAAATAGAAAAGAATAAAACAAACAGGCAGAAAAAAATGGGAAAGGATCACCCAATGGCCAAGCCCAACTAAGCCCAATGCCTCTCCCTCTCCCCGAAAGAAAATGATTTGCACCCAGTTCGACCCAGAACCAATGACAAGTGGACCCGTTCTTTCTTCTTTTCCCCCGACCAATGGACCCTTTCTCTTGTTCTCCTTCCCCTTGTTGGTTCTTCCTCCTCGTCGTTGCTGCCTCTAATTAACCGCGTCAATTCGAGTAAATGGCTGAATGAATTCTTCCAGTAACCTCACACATTTAATCGCCCACGCTCCCTCCTCCTTTCCCCTCTGTTTCCTCGCCCAAACACGCCTCCAGGAAGCCACAATTTATCCTCGACTGCCCCTGTCTCCGACGAGGTCCATTGTCGATTCCGTCAAACTCGACCACCCCATGCCACCGAGCGCACTAGCAAGTTCCCCCACTCGGGCTTCTCCCCGTGTCCTCCACTCGACCGCGGGCGCCCCAGAGCTTTGGCTTGGACTAGCTCTGACAGCGCCGCCGCCTGTTTCTTCTCCGACGACGATCCCCGGTAAGCACTGACCGCCCCGCATCTTCTCGATCACGCAAGCATCTTTGCCATGGCCTTGCGCAGCTAACCCAGTCCTCCGTTTGTCTTCCCGTGGACCACAACGTCGTCCTCGACCTCGACCGCGCGCGTCCGTCGCCAGAACCAACTCCGGCGAGAAATCCTGCCCGTCCCCGTGCGCCCCTTGCCACGACGACCACACGAACAACACCACCTCATCCTCGCGACCTCGGTGAGCTTGCTCCCTCCCTGTTTCGCTTCCTGCCTCGCCAGCGCCGCCAAAACGAGTAACCCGAAACTCCTCAACAGTGCTGATGGCAATAGGCATCTATTTATAAGATTGAAAAGTTAGAACAATGCAATTCAAGGTAAATCAAGACTAGCATTCATACATATCCGTGAAACATAATTGTCACACAAGTCATGCATACATAAGTTCATTACATCTTTCATGGTCCATACTTATTTAAAATATCTTTTGAATACAAGGTGATAAGTGGTGGTCCAACTAACGAAGTGTCCTTACAATCCAATATCACGGGATCTATTATTAAACACAATGTTCCTAGAGGCAATCCACCAATCTTGCTCTCTTGACTCTATCACTAAGTCTATAACATCTCCCCTTATTTCTTGGTTGGTGTCTTCCAACTCTTGAGTAAGCTCCTTCTCTTTTTATAAGTCCTTTTGGAGGTTGAGAATTCTGCACTTGACTCTAGCACTTAGTTCCTTGATAGTCCTCCAAGCTGCATCCCTGGCTGACTCAAAGAATGTGGTGTGCATGGTAGTGTTGGTGTACATGCAGAATCCCCTTTCTTTGTGGTTGTCTTCCTTGTTTTTGTACAAGTGAAGTTGCACCCACCAATAATCCACTCCTTCATCCATCACTGGAAAGCCCTTGTACACGGCTTCACCATGTGCATCCATTGCCTCCATGAGGTCCTTGAGAATATTGGGAAACTCAGTTTCACATTCCAAGGTCATGGTCATGAGTGGTCCCTTCTTCACGGCTTCGTTGATGGAGTTCATCTACAAAGGAAGTTGAAAGAGATTAGAAAAGTTTTACGAGAAGAATAGACAAGTGTAGAAGTATTTGAAAAACCTTTTCCTTAGTGGTTTTCCAGTCCTAGGGTCATAATCCTACAGGCAACACAGTGCTCTGATACCATCTGTTGGAAGGACCAGCCGCCACATGGTGGGATAACTTCCAAATCACCACTCCCATTGATGAAGTGACATGGGACATATTTGAGGATGGGTTTCGCACCGCTCATATCTCATCCGGGATAATGAGTCTGAAAAAGAAGGAGTTTCACAACCTGAAACAGCGCCACCGCAGTGTGGCAGAATACATAGAAGAATTCAACAATCTGGCGCGCTATGCACCGGATGAGGTTGATACAGATGCCAAGAGAAAGGAAAAGTTCTTGGAAGGTTTGAATGATGAGCTGAACCTACATTTATCAGAGCATATGTTCCAACTTATCAGTCGTTGTGTGACAAGGCTGCTATTTTGGAAAGTAAAATGAAGCAAGTCGAGAGTAGGAAGAGGAAACACTCCGACAAACACAGCTCGGGATCGTCTCACAAACGATCTCATTATGATGACAGTGGCAGCTCAGGATCCCATAAACATGGGAAATTCAACAAGCACCACAACCACAACCGTCATGACAACAAGCATCACCGTAGTCATGACAATGATAAGTACAAGAACCACAAGAGTGGACATAAGAGCCACCACAGTGGAAATGGTAGTGGAAGTGGAAGTCAGCATGTTAAAAAGGACATCAGTCAGGTTGAGTGCTTCAAATGCAAGAAGCTGGGGCATTATGCTAATGAGTGACCTGAAAAGAAAGTTGAAGGACCTAACAAGCCAAATCCTTTCCAGAAAGGACAGGTTAACCACATCAATGTGGAGGAGGTCTATGAGGAACCTGATGTCGTTGCTGGTAAGTTCAGACTCAATTCAATTTCAGCATTTGTACTCTTTGATACTGGTGCATCTCATTCATTCATATCAAAGGCATTTGTTGATAGAAATGGGTTTGCATCAGAAAACATTGGGTGTCCAATAAAGGTTAGTTCTCCGGGGGGAGATATGATAGTAAGCCTTGGATGCCGGGATCTCATCATAGAGTTTGGTAAGCATAAGTTTCAGAAGCTGATAATCCTAGATTCCCAAGGACTAGATGTAATTTTGGGAATGGATTGGATGGCTAAGTATGAAGGAGTATTAGATTGTGCCAATAATCGCATTACACTCACAACCCCGGAAGGAAAAGAATAAAATTTAAGTCAAACTTTGAATCCAAAGGAAGTAAGTGAATTCTCTTAAGGGGTTAGCATGGACAAGCAGCTTGTGTGTGAGTATCCTGATGTATTTCGGAGGAGTTACCAGGAATGCCACCAGATAGAGATGTGGAGTTTTGATAGATTTGGTACCGTTCGGACCAATAGCTAAGAGACCATACAAAATGTCGATTGATGAACCGAAAGAACTCAAGAAGCGACTAGGAAGCGATTCTGAAGGGTTTATTCAACCAAGTTCTTCATCTTGGGAGCCCCAGATTGTTTGTGGAGAAAAGGATAGAACACAAAGATTATGTATTGACTACCGTTCTCTCAACGAGGTTACTATCAAGAACAAATATCCTTTACCAAGAATCAATGACTTGTTTGATCATCTAGAAGGAGCATGTGTATTCTCAAGATTGATCTTCGATCGTGCTATTTTCAACTTAAGATAAGAGAGCAAGACATACCTAAGACAGATTCACCACAAGGTATGGATTGTATGAATACCGTGATGCCTTTTGGTTTAACCAACGCCCAAAGATACTTCATGAACATGATGAATAAGGTATTCATGGAATTCCTTGACAAGTTTGTGGTCGTTTTCATCGACGATATCCTAGTCTACTCCAAGAGCAAGGAAGAACATGAAAGACACTTGCGCTTGATACTTGAAAAGTTAAGAGAGCATAAACTTTATGCCAAATTCAGCAAGTGTGAGTTCTGGTTAGAGAAAGTTGGATTTCTTGGTCATGTGATGACAAAGGATGGTGTTGCAGTTGATCCTGCTAAAGTTTCAGCTGTGACAGATTGGGAATCACCCAAGAATGTGAAAGAAGTTCGTAGTTTCCTAGGCTTAGCAGGTTACTACAGAAGGTTCATTGAAAATTTCTCGAAGGTTGCTAAGCCAATGACAGAATTGATAAAGAAGGACAAGAAATTTGCTTGGACTGAAGGGTGAAGTCATTTCAAGAGTTGAAGAAGAGACTTGTGACAAAGACCAGTTCTATGTCCATGATTTGGAAAAAGATTTCCAAGTGTATTATGATGCGTCTCATCAGGGTTTGGGTGCCGTACTTATGCAAGGTGGTAAAGTCGTAGCCTATGCTTCGAGACAACTCAAAACTCATGAAGTAAACTATCCTACACATGATTTGGAGTTAGCCTCTGCTCATGCACTCAAAACATGGAGACATTACCTTTTGGGTAAGCGGTGTGAAGTGTTCACCGATCATAAGAGCTTGAAGTATATCTTCACCCAAAAGGAGATCAACATGAGACAAAGAAGGTGGCTAGAACTTATCAAGGATTACGACATAAGTTTGCAATACCACCCCGGTAAAGCAAATGTAGTAGCCGATGCTCTAAGTCGTAAGACGTTTGTAAATGGCCTTACCAAAGGGGAATTGCCAGATGATCTGTGTAAGCAATTCAAGGAACTCAGATTGGAGATTGTACCAGAGGGACATCTCATGTCCTTAGATGTTCAACCCACTCTATTGGACAAGATCCGAGAAGTTCAGAAGACTGATAAGGAAATTGAAAAGATTAAGGAAAATATTAGTCTAGGGAAGGCTAAAAGTTTCCATATTGATGATCAAGGAACCTTATGGCACGGGAAACGTATATGTGTTCCACAAGACCCAGAGCTGCGGAAACTGATCCTACAAGAAGGTCACAACTCTCCGTATTCTATTCACCCAGGAAACACTAAGATGTACATGGACATGAAAGAAAGATTTTGGTGGAACAACCTCAAAAGGGACATCGCCGAACATATTGCTTTGTGTGATGTGTGTAGCAGAGTCAAAGCGGAGCATCAAAAACCAGCAGGTTTGCTTCAACCACTGCCTATTCCTGAATGGAAGTGGTAAAATATTGGTATGGATTTCATTACCGGATTACCAAGGACCAGGTCAGGGTATGATTCCATATGGGTAGTAGTGGATCGCCTAACTAAAGTGGCTCATTTTATACCTGTGAAGACCACTTATACAAGTGCCAAGTTAGCAAAAATATACATGAGCAGAATCGTATGCCTTCACGGTGTGCCAAAGAGTATTGTGTCAGATAGAGGAACTCAGTTCACTTCTCACTTTTGGAGACAGCTACATGAATCCTTAGGTACGAGATTGGAATTCAGTACTGCCTTTCATCCTCAAACAGATGGTCAAACAGAGAGGACCAACCAAATTCTTGAAGACATGTTGAGAGCATGTGCTTTAGATTATGGAGCAAGTTGGGAAGAAAGTTTGCCCTACGCAGAGTTTTCTTACAACAATATTCATCAATCTAGTATCAGAATGGCACCATTTGAATTACTCTATGGTAGGAAATGTACCACCCCATTGTTATGGAATGGTGTGGGAGAAAGAAGCCTATTTGGACCTGATCTTATCAAAGACGCCGAAGAGAAAGTCAAATTGGTTAAGGACAGATTGAAGATAGCACAGTCTCGACAGAAAAGCTACGCGGATTCTAAGCGTAGAGAAGTCACCTACGAAGTTGGGGATAGAGCTTATCTCCGGGTATCACCACTCCATGGAGTGAAAATATTTGGAGTCAAGGGAAAGTTGGCACCAAGATATGTTGGACCATTCAAGATTCTAAGCCGCAAAGGAGAAGTTGCATACGAAGTTGAATTGCCAGAATCTCATCGGATCCATAACGTATTTCATGTGAGTCAACTTAAGAAATGCCACCCAGAAATGGAAGAGTCTTCTTTGAAGGATACCATACCTTTGGAAGAAGTTCAGCTAGAAAGTGATCTCACTTATGAGGAAAAGCCTGTCAAGATTCTAGAGACCGCAGAAAGAGTTACCAGGACCAAGACTATCAAGTTTTGTAAAGTGCAATGGAATCATCACTCCGAAGAGGAAGCAACATGGGAAAGAGAGGATGATCTTCGGAAAGACCACCCTCACCTATTTGCTAGCCAACCCGAATCTCGAGGGCGAGATTCATCTTAAGGGGGTTAGATTTGTAACATCCCAAAAATCATAGTTTCAAAACTCATTCATGTCATCTTTTGCTTGGGATTTTCTCAAAATTAATTAGAGACAGATGTCTGAGCTATGATTTCATGTGAACAATTTAGCTCAAATGGCCATCACTCTTTGAAATTTGAATGTTTAGGTACTGGTTTACTTGCCTCCATTGATGGATAGATTAGGTGAAGTTTTTAACCCAAGTTTCCAAATTTGGAAATGGGTTCAAAATCCTTTTTCAAATATTTGCAAACTAGATCAAGCCTCTGATTACTTTGAAACCCAAGCTTGACCAAGCCTTGCAAAGTAACCACTTAGTTATATGACTGTTTTTGAATCCACAAAACCCTACAAAAATTCCCAAGGCTGATTGAATTCAAAAGGATTTGAATTCATATCAAATTCATACCAGAAAATGAATTTAGAAAAAGAAAAAGCTTAAACAATAGAAAAGGGCCACGCGGCCAGAATCTGGCCCAGCAGCGGATCAAGCCCAGCAAGACCACCCGGGGATCTCCTTTTCCTTCTCACACGCCATGCACACGCAAGCAGACGACGGCAAACCCCACCAACACCTTGCAGCGTTTGGCGACGAGCGGGTCATCCACGTCGTCCTCGTCTTCCCAGACCGCGCTGCGACCACGTCATTGCAGCGATGATGGCGGTAATGGCGCGGTAAATGGACATTTATCCTCGGCGTTTCTTGTCGATTCCCGGCTATAAGACCCTCTACGCGCGATCTTTCCCCCAAACACCTCGCTCACTCCGCCACCAGGCTGCCCTCAATCCTCCGCGCATCGCCGCTGACAGAGCCCTCTCCGGCGAGCGATTCAGGTGAGCCTCGAGTTCCCCTATGCCTTTCGTTCTTGCTATCTGACTCATTGTATCTTTGCGCACCTCCTGACCTCACTAGTCTGTCTTGTACTGCCCCAGGTCGCCGGTTCCACTTGACACCGCGAGCACCGACGGCGACATCAACTCCGACGAGTTTTCCGGTAGTATGCACCGCCCCTCGCCTTTCCGCTCATGCACACAACTTCCCTTGACCCTGTGAACCTAACGTGTCGCTATCTTGCCTTGGGGTGATTCACGAACGTCCACGACGACCACTGACGCCTTGCCGCCACGAACTCCGGCGAGCAATCGCAACCGTGCTCGAACGCCCCTTGACCAACCGCGAGTAAGACGAGCTTCGCCAAGATCTCCTGAGCACGGTGAGCTACTCCTCGTTCTCACTTTCCCCTGTAGCGCCGCCTCCGTCGATCGGTACATTCGCCGGTAGCCGCTCCGCCGATTCTTGGCGAGATAGATATGACCGTTGGATCGTATCGTGGCGCTAGGATAGATCCACTTAAACCGAAGAGGTAGCGATCGAGCCGCCAGATTTCATTTAAATCCTACGGTGTGGAGCTCGATCCATCTTGAAACGATGCAGGCGAATAAAAACACGACGTGGCTAGGTTAGATCTGAAACAGATTTAAAACCGATTTTGATCCAAATTCAAATGCTCATAACTTTCAATTGCCACGTTAGATTTTTGCAAACTTTATACCGTTGGATTCAGTGAAACAAGGCCTTTCTAAATATCCAATTTGTTTAGCATATAGTAACAGTTAAAATGATTTTATTTGTGGAACAAGTTTAGGGCTATTTTGGATATAGATTTATTTTTGTAAATTATATTGGGGCTAAATAAGTTTAGTTGGAAAACTTGTGACATGGTAAGTTTCTGTAGTCATGAACATACTTGGTAGAACTTTCAAAATTCAACACTTGGTAAATTCTTGCATGCATGCATTCATATTATTTTTGGTTGTATTTAATTGTGTGTAATTGTATGCTTTAATTTCTTGTGTAGATTTTGCTAGTGATTGTGATTGTGAAGAGTGCTACTCTCCACACTACCAAGGCAAGTGATATTTTCATGAATATTCCTATCCTAATTTTTGTACTAGCATTAGATATTTTTGCTAAAGTATTGCATGATATTTTGCTTAGTGCTAAGATGGGAAATCCTAAGTAGAGTGAAATAGTAGAATTGCTAGGGAAATTTTCCTAAGTTAAGTTACCATATTTTTCCTAGCCTAGCTTATAGCAAACAAGGGTGGTGAACATCTATATAGTTTATGATAAAAATATTCTAAGTCAAGAGACTTATATTTTCTTAATAAAACAACTAAGACAAATGAACCTCCTGGGTGGAATGGGAAGATTGGGTTATGTTGAGTGGTTACACAAGGCCATGGACTTGGGTTGTGTATCTCACTTGTGGTATGCCACCCAGGCACAAAGAGATTTGGAGTCCAAGTGTTGAGAAAGCTTACAGTGCAACCACTTGGCAATATGGGCTCTGCCTTGATCATATAGGTAGCTAGAACTTAGTCATTTGGACAGTTGGTGGTAGATGGGATGATAGGATGGAGCGCGTCCAATTGACTAAGGAAAGGCTTCTGAAAGGTCCTGTCTTGGGAAACCAAGTCTGGTGGGGAAAGTGCACAACCTCTGCAGATGGAAAACCTAAGTACTTAGCCTTGTCCAAGGCAATGGACACTTTTGAGCATCAAGACATGGAAGACACAAGAATATCATCACTCCAACTTCTAAGTAAAATTTTGTGGGTGAACAAGGGTGAAGGACCCCAATGTCTATTGGTGGTTTCCTTGGAAATGTTTTTGACAAAGAAAAACTTAGTGACTTCAACTAATAGGAAAAACTTATTTACAAGCAAAGCAAGCCAAGCTACACTTAGCCAAAATGCATACAGTATTATAGTCCACTTAAAATATACTAAGGTATCACTTGCCAATACTATTCCAAAGTATTGACCCTCTGTGGCTGTAACTTGTGATGTTGCAGGTTACTCCGATGATGAATAGGAGTCATAAGTCTACACTCAACATGCTTGCCTGTGGCACATGAAGATGAAGACTTGTGTTTATTTACTTAATTCCTTAAACTCTTGTACTAGGCCTATGGCCCTGAGTTGTAAAAGACTATGTTTTATCTATGGAATGAATGTAATAAACGACCTTTGTATCTGTGTACTTCATCTTAAACTGTGGATGCTAGCATTGATCCAGGGACTAGCATTGCAATCACAGGGATCCTTTCCTTTATAAAGGAGGGGTCTAACAGATGGTATCAGAGCTCTTCTAGGATAACTTTCTTCTGTCATCCTTGCTATCATACTCTCTTCTAGGATAACTTTCTTCCATGCTAATCATTTGATTAGTCACCTTAAGCATTAGTTGGGATTGTTCCTCCAAAAACTTTTGCAGTGCTGGATCTTTATCACTATTGTTGGCTAGGAATTGTGTTGTCAGTTGGTTCAGCTGATGTTGGGTTGCTATGAGCTCTCCCAGGCTGTCAGCTGGGTCGGCGTGGATGTCATAAACCTTGGAGTCCTTTGGAGTAGTCATCTGTTTGGGTTGAAGGAAGATTAGAATGGGCAAGTCATTTCTAAGGAAATATTTCTAATCACACACATCACAATTCACACATGCAATGTGCATGCACTCACAAAACAAACATTCACAATCAACTTTTGCACTCAAACAACAAGGTTCAAGCACATACTTAGGCAACAAAATATTTTTGTTACATCACATAAGTTGATGTGTTTTGTCTTAACTAAATTATGGTGGTCCATCTATATGGTTCACTTGTGATCTTTCCATCCTTCTTGGTTGATCCTTCTTGCATGAGATCATGGTTTCCTTGAGAAAAGCTCTTGGTCACAATACTTCAAAGTTGTTGATGGTTTCTTCTTATTTTGCATTCCCTCAGTCTCTAATTCCTAAGTAAGATTTTCTTGTCTCACTTGTGGTCCTTAGTAGTTTCCATGTTGGAAGTCCTTGGTGAAGAAGCTGAAGATGTTGGAGTCATTAGAGTTGAAGAAGTTGAATAAGTACTTTGCACATAGTGTAGTCTTTGGTCATGTGGTAGGTTTTCTCATCAAGTTGAAGTAGAAAAGATGTAGAGTTGAAACCAAAATGGTTGAGGAAAGAATTTACAAGTTTGCTTTGTAAATAAGTTTTGGATCAAAAATAACTCCTATTTCCTAAGGGTTTTTGTCCAATCCTAGGGTTTACAATTCCTACAGGCAACACATTGCTCTGATACCATCTATAGGGGTCCAAACCTGATAAGGTAGAGTCCTCCTGTGTTTTACAATGCTAGTCCCTGGATCAATAGCTAGCATCCACAGTAAAGATGTAATATCAAGATACAAAGGTCATAATATAAATTTATAACCAGGAATAACATAATTTTATTACATCATACATGGCTCATTTGGCTATTACATTACATTGCAGCGGAATAACTATAAGTATGGGTCCTTCATCTTCATACTGCCACAGGCAGATGTTGGTTGTAGGCTTTGTAGTCCTAGTCAATCAAACAATCTTCATTTACAAATAATCAACCTGCAACATTTCAAGTTACAGCCACAAGGGTCAATACATTTTGAATTGTATTGGCAAGCTTCACTTTTATGTATAATAAGAGTGGATTCTATCATTGCATGCATATTTGGCTAAGTAGAGTTTGAGGCTTATTTGCATAAAGCATTGTTTTTATCCTATCTTTTCAAAAAAGGGGTTTTTAAGACCATTGTCAAATTTCTTTTCCAATTCCTTGAACTCCTTGGTAGAAACTCAAGTGTTCAAGTCCTTGTCAAAATCTCTTGAGCCACTTGGTAACCCCAAGTGCAACAAGTTTTATCAAAACCTCATGAGTTCCTTGGTAACCCCAAGTACATCATGCTCTTGTGTACCTTGGTAACCCTAAGTACAACAAGCTTTATCAAATCTCTTTGAATTCCTTGGTACCCCCAAGTGCATCAAGTTTTTATATTAAAAGTTGGAATGTCGAGATCTCCCATAGTTCGAACTTTAGTTGCTCAGTATTGTCCATAACCGGGGACACGGCTAAGTACTTAGATTTTATTAACTTCTGCAGAAGGAGTACACTTTACCCACATGACACAATCCCATCTTGTTGCCACCAGTGGCCTACTGGATTAGTGCTCACCAAGATGGAGTCTTGGCATCGAGAATGTGACGAAGTCTTTCCAAGAGTTCCTCCCATACATCATTGCTAGCTTGTCTTCAGCCCCCATGAAGCATTCCAGATCCCCATGTCCGGTAACTAAAGACAATGTATGGGTCTTCCTAATGTAGTTGACTAAGCCAGAGCCATAATAGCATGTGGTTGTACACGAAAGCCACAATTGGAGAAACATGTTCAATCTCTAAGTTTCCTAGGTGGTTTTCATTTGGAGCACAACACAAAGTGATTGCCATAGACATGGTTCCCTTTTGTTGCCACCTTCTCCAAAACATAAAGTGTCCACCACCTAGGTGGTTCATTGAGTCCTTGTTTTATTATATAAAACACAAGTCTTTTCTCAATCTTTGTAAAATCTCAACATGTATCTCTTTTCAAAACATAACATGGCTAAGCATGTACAACTTCAATATTTTTACTAAGGAGTGTATAGGGAATCCTATTAGGATTAGCATAGCATAAGTATAAAACACTTTTATGCATGTTTACAAAATCCACTAAGTATAACGAAAATAGTAGGTCTTTTGTATGATAGTGTAACTTGCCTTTTTGTTAGGGAATGATAGTCACTCCTTGATCTTGCTAGTCTCACACTTTGCTAATTTCACTACAATCAAACAAGCATAGTATCAAGTAGCATTCCAAACCAACATTCAATCAATATTTCACATACACAAAGCAATGGATCCTAAGTAAAAGAGGGTTCTGTGGCAAGGTTGGTCTCTACTAGGTTTATAAACTTTGTAAGGTCCACATTGGTCTACCAAAATGGCAAAGTCATTTGTTAGAGGGTTTTGCTCAAAGTCTATTTTAAAATCCATTCAACATTTTATGTGGTGAAACTTATTCCTTTCAAAACAAAACTTTATGTTTTTCACCAAGTGATTTGCCCTTGGCAAGGCTTGGTGTTTTGGGTCAGTAAGTTTGATCCATAACATTTTCCTAAAGTTTTCCTTGCAAAACATTTCCATAATAAAGTTAATGAGTTTTATTTGGCTAGAAAATGACTAAGTTAATTAATTCAACTTAAATTTCACAAAAATCATTTTTAACACTATGGGTTGGTTCCTAGGGTCAGTAAGGTCACACAAATCCATTTTGCTAAAGATTTAATCCTAAAACCAGTTTTAAACAATTTTTATACTCTATACAAGTACACAAATGTTTCTGTAATTTCAAACAAGCTAACAGATACTATTTTCAAAACTAAGGCCATGGTTAGCTAGGGCTTGTTCTCCTGATTTCATTGATATGAAATTTCTCAAATTTGGACGTGTGAATCAAAAGTTATAAGGTTTTGAAAATCCTATCTAAATCAGATTTCAAATCTGTTTTTAAATCGAACAGGTGACACGCGGCGCGTTCTTACTGGTCGATACCGGTTCGTCTGGATCGCGTGATGCTGGGCGTTAGATCTAAATAAATCGTGCGGCTCTGGTGGCGTACCCTTTCGCGTTTAAGTGATCCTATCCTATTCGTCCGATCTGAAACGAACGGTTGATGGGTGCTCGACCATTGTCGGGCGGCGCTGCGACGGCTGCTGGCGGCGGCGACTCTGTTTCACGGCGGCACCGGCGATATAGGAAGCGAAGAAGAGGGGGAGTGTTCTCACCGGGTTCGCTGACGCTCGCTGATGCTCAACGTGGTACGGGTTGGTGAAGGGGCGCACTGGGTCGAGCTTGATTGCTCGCCGGAGTTGAAGACAACGTCGGGCGGCTCTGTCTAAGGTCGAAGTCGACGTTGCAGATCATGCGGAGGCAAACAGAGGGCGTAGTTAGGTACGCAAGACCAAGGCGAATACGTTGGTGTGATCGGAAAGACGCGGGGCGGTCAGTGCTTACCGAGGAAGATCGTCGGAGAGGTTGTGGACACGGCGGCATTCGGAAATTTGTCGTAGCCGAGGCTCTGGGGCGCCCGCGGTTAAATGGGTGGTACGTGGAGGAAGGTCTGGGAGTGGGGAAGCTGTCAGGGTGCTCGGGGAGGCTCGGGGTGGTGTGTGCTGGTCGGATTTTGGCGAGGAAGATCGTCGGGTAGTAGCGGTGCAGAGAGAAATTGGGGCGGCCTGGAGGCAGAGGGGAGGCGGTGTCTGGGGGAAAACGGGGGAGAGAGTGAGGCGATTAAAAGGGCGTGGTCGCGGCGAGGTTTAATGCACGGATTAACGCAGATTGATTGAGCTATCAACGGGAAGAAACGGCAGCGAGGTGAGGGGAGAAGGGGTCGCGCAGGGAAGAAGAAGGAGCTGGCTGCGTGGGGTCTACCTGGCAGTGGAAGAAAAGATTAAGAGAGGGGTCCACCTGTCAGCCTCAGGGCGGGTTTCTATTGCGCTGCAGAAAACGGTTCGGGAGAGGAGGTGGGCTAGATGGGCTGGAGCTGGGCCTGTCGACTGGGCTGCTTTCTTTCATCTTTTTTTTTATACTGAATGCTTTTTCCTTTTTCTATTTTGAATTTCTGTTTTGAATTTCAATCAACTTATTCAATCATTCAAACAATTCAAACATTCTTTAAACTTTGCATTGTGTTTTTGGTTCTGTTTAGTAGTATAAACCAACTTCCAAAATAGAATAATATTTTAAATCTTTTAGGTTCCATTTATTAATTAAATAAATTGGTCCATGGTTTTATTAATAAAACAAGGTTTGGTTTATTTAATAAAATCTTCATTTGAACTCCAAATGCTTTCAAAACCCAATCAGTAGGTTTTATTTGGAAATAAAGAATATTTGGAAAACTTGTTTTAAAAATAACATTTTATTTTTAGGGTCCATTATTATTTAAATATAATAGACTTTCATTATTATTTCGAATAAGATTTAGTTTATTTGAGATATTTATTTTGGATCTAAATTAAAGTCAAAACACTTTAGTAGATTTTATTAGAGAATATAAAATACTTGGAAAACCTATTTAAAATAATTTAATAAGTTTTGATGTTTTAATTAAAATGGTAAAAACCTTTTATTTGAATAAAATTTGATATTACTTCCTTATTACTTTATTTTCAATAAACCTTTGTTATTTTATTCAGAACTAAATGTTTTAATTTTCAAAGTTTAGTCAAAGTTTAATTTGGCTTTATTAAATAATCCTTATTTGTAAAACTTCTATTTCATTTGTAAACAAATCTTTTCATTTAAGAGTTTCAAAATAGTATTTTAATTATTTTTATTTTCTTTTAATAAAAGTTTATCATCTTAAATCCCTTTTGGTTTTTATTTAATTCAAATGGGTTTGAGGTTCCAATTGAATTCAAAAAGTTTCTTCTAGCTCTGAAATTTAAACAAAGTTTTATTTTATTCATTTATTTTCACATTACAAGATTTGGAAAATCTTGGGATGTGACACGCCGCTAATCGCCGCCGCTCTCATGGCCGTTGTCATCGCTACTGATCCTTGGCCAGAAGCCGTCCGATCCAGATCTGATGGATAAGATAGAATGACTTAACCGCGAAGGGGTACGTGATCTGGGCCATGCGATCTAACTTGATCCAACGCATCCGCGTTCGATCCGGCCAACGGTGCCGTCAACCAGAGTGTCACGTGTCACTTATTCGCTTTAAAACAGTTTTAAAAGAATTATTTGCAAACTTCAAACCTTTGTAACTTTCAAACCACACGTCCAAAAATTTCAAATTTTATATCAATGGATTCAGGAGAGCAAGCCCTAGCCAACCATGCCCTTGGTTTAGTAAATAGTAACTGTTAACTTGCTTTTTTTGCAGAATCAAATGTATGCTTGTTTGGAGTATAAAAATTATTTAAAATTGATTTTAGGGTTAAAACTTTTGCAAAATGGTTTGTTGTGACCTTACTGACCCTAGGAACCAACCCTTGGTGTTAAAAATGATTTTTGAAATATTTAGGTTGGATTACTTGACTTAGCCATTTTCTAGCCAAATAAAAAGAATGGTTTTTGTTATAAAAATGTTTATGGAAAGGAAACTTTAAGAAAATGGTTTGATCAAACCCACTGACCCAAAACACCAAGTTTTGCAAATTAGCAACTCATTTGGTGAACAACTTATTAGTTTTGCCTTGATAAAAACATTTTTCACCACATGAAATGATGAATGGATTTAAAAATAGTTTTTGGACAAAACCCTCTTGCTAATGACTTTGCCACTTTGGTAAATGACCAATTTGGATCTTACAAAGTTTAGAAACCCCATGGAGACCCCTTTTGCAAAATAAAACTATCTTGTGCATGCTCCCATGCATGAATTGGTTTCCATTGTCTTGTGTGTGTGAATTTGTTTGAGTGATTATTGGTTTGGAATGTAAATTGAATTGGTGTTTGCTTGATTTACTTGTAGTGAAGTGTGAGACTAACAAGATCAAGGAGTGAACCACCATTCCCTACCAAAAAGGCAAGTGATGCTTCATACTTTCTATCCCAATACTTTCACTATGCATTAGTGATTTTGCTAAGTAAAACCTGCATGGATTCTGCTAAGTATAGACCTTGCTATAAGAAAACCTAGTAGATGAATCCTTAGTAGGATTTTCCTAAGCTAAAGATTCCTACTACTATCAAGCTTAGCCTAGCTAATAGAAAACATGGGTGGAATATATATTCACACTATGGAAAAACATTCTAAGTCTGAGGACTTAGGTTTTGTTTAATAAAACAACTAAGTTAATGAACCTCCCGGGTGGAATGGAAGGATTGGGATATGTTGAGTGGTTACACAAGGCCAGAGGACTGGTGAACCTTGTGTATCTCACTTGTGGATGGCCACCCAGGAAACAAAGAGATTTGAGATGTCAAATGTTGAGAAGCTTCAAGTGCAACCACTTGGCAATATGGGCTCTGCCATGATCATATAGGTTGCAAGAACTTAGCCATATGGACAGTGGGTGGTAGTGTTTGATAGGTTGGAGCGCGTCCATTTTGGTCTAAGGGAAAGCTTCTGAAAGATTTTGTCTTGGGAAACCAAGTCTTGTGGGTAAAGTGCACCACCTCTGCAGAGTGTAGAATCTAAGTACTTAGCCATGTCCCTGGTAAAGGACAATTTGAGCATCAAGACATGGAAGCAATCAAGAATCTCATCATTCAAATTTGTAAGTTAAAATCTTGTGGTTTGAACAAGGGTTGTTTGAAATCTTAAATCTTTGGTTGGTAGATGCCTTGGAAAGGATCTTCAATCTTTGATTGAGAAAAATAATTTTGTCAAGCAAAAAACTTAGTATTTTCAAAATGATAAGAAAAATCTATTTTGAGCAATGCAAGCCTCAACTCCACATAGCCAAATGCATATAGTTGATAGAATCCACAATACTACCATAGTATCACTTGCCAATACAATTCAAATGTATTGACCCTTGTGGCTGTAACTTGTAATGTTGCAGGTTTGATTGATTTTAGTGAAGATTGTTTAATTAGGATTACAAAGCCTACAACCAACATCTGCCTGTGGCACTTTGAAGATGAAGGACCCCATGACTATAATTATTCCGCTGCAATGTAATGTAATAGCCAAATGAGCTATGTATTGATGTAATAAAATTATGTTATTCCTGGTTATAAAGTTATATTATGACCTTTGTTTCTCGATATTTCATCTAAACTGTGGATGCTAGCTATTGATCCAGGGACTAGCATTGTAAAACACATGAGGCTCTATCTTATCTAAGATTGGGACCCCTACAAAAATGCTCTTGAAGAAGAAGAAGCTCGGGTCTCTCTTGAAGAGAGGCTTGAGTCTATGGAAGAGTCACATGAAGAAATTGTGACTAAACTTGTTAAGGAACGTGACAATGCTGTCACCAAGGCAAAGAAGTTAAAGAAGGAAAGGATTGACTTTGGGGCTGCTCATGATAGACTCTCCGAGGAATTGGAGAAACTTGACAATGCTCACAAGGCGTTGAAAAACGAGTTCTCTATTCTCAATGAGTCACATGATCAGCTTCGAAGTCGATTGGCCGAATATGACACTCCTAGCTCGTCCAACTCAACATATAGTAACAAGAAAAATGCTAGTGTGGAAAAAGAAGTGATCAAGGACATCACTACAAAGGACAAAGGTGTGCTTGATGAAGTCCTTGGCAAGCAAAGGTCAAATCATGGTGAAAGAGGGACTTGGGTATGTCACCAAGTCCAAGAAGAAGAAAACCAAGAAGAACAAGACCAAGAATGTGCAATTAAAGACAAGCACTGCTGAGAAGGTTGTCACAAAAGACAAGACTAATAATATTGGTTTTGCAGGGTCTCACAATCCGAATTATGAACTCTTTTGTGATGACTATGGCGATGTTTATGCTTATTATGTTGGTCCTTTTGATGAATATATTGCTTGGTCTATTTGGGTCCCAAAGACCCTTGTTACTAACATGAAAGGACCCATTGAAAAATGGGTACCTAAAACCAAGAAGTAATTTTCTTGCAGGGCTATGCTTCCGGTGGGTCGAAATGGGTGCTGGATAGTGGCTGCACTAGTCATATGACCGGAAGCAAGGAGATCATCACGGAGATGCGTCCAAATCTTGATAATATCACAGTCTCCTCTGGTGATAAGTCTAAATCTCAGGTATTGGGTCTTGGCAAGGTTGTGGTTGCCCACGATATCTCTCTCGTAGACGTCATGCTTGTTGATACCCTTGGCTACAATCTTCTTTCTGTTCGTGCCCTTGGCAAGATGGGTTTTGCTGTTTTTATCGATGATGATTTGGAGGTACTCTTATGGAGCAAGTCTCTAAAGGTCGCTTTCGTTGGATACGTCAAAAATGACCTGTATGTGGTGGACTTCTCGGGGAAAACCACTTCAGGTCCGATGTGTCTATTCGGAAAGGCCGACGTGGGCTGGCTATGGCATCGCCGTTTAGCCCATGTCAACATGAGAACTTTGCAAAGTCTCCAAAAGGGTGGCCACATACTTGGACTAAAAGACAATGTCTCTTTTGCCAAAGATCGTGTTTGCAGGGCTTGTGTTGAAGGAAAAATGCATGATTCTCCCCACAAGAGGAAGACTATTGTGTCATCAAAGAGGATCTTGGAATTACTCCATGTGGATTTATTTGGTCCTCCTTCTCATGCAAGTCTTGGTGGGAAGAAAAGTGAGACTCAACAAACTGTCATCGACTTTGCCAATGAAGTTCAACGTCAACACAATGTTCCCATCTTGGCAATTAGAAGTGACAACGGCACAGAATTCAAGAACTACACTTTAAATGAGTTTCTTAGCGAAGAGGGGATTAGACACCAATATTCCGCTGCGTACACCCCTCAACAAAATGGTGTAGCCGAGAGGAAGAACCGGACTTTGATGGATATGGCAAGATCTATGCTAGCTGAATTCAAGTCTCCTTATAATTTTTGGGCTGAAGCTATATCCACTGCTTGTCACTTATCAAACCGGCTCTACCTTCAGAAGATCTTGGACAAGACCCCATATGAAATACTTACCGGCAACAAACCCAACATCTCATACTTCAGGGTATTCGGGTGTAAGTGTTTCTTTCTTATTAAAGGTGTCCGTTTGTCAAAATTTGAATCCAAGGCTTTAGAAGGTATTTTTGTTGGTTACGGTGCCGAATCCCACACTTATAGAGTCTACAACAAGCTCACTGGGATTGTTGTAGAATCTTGTAGTGTGGAGTTCGATGAAAATAACGGCTCCTTTGTAGGGAAAGTTGATGTTTGTGATGCAGATGTTGAAATACCCCAAGATGCCATAAGAAGAATGGGCGTGGGATTTTTCCGCCCCATTGAGGAACCCCTTGTGGAGGATCGGGAAGGACAATGCTCCACACATGTGGAGCCCTCATCTACACAAGATCAATAAGCTCCTACTGTTGGAGACAATCCTGCACCAACACCACAATCTGCTGAAGACCATCTGTCCACTGGACAAGCTGGTATTCCCAGGCCGGACTATCCGCCCCCTCCAAGGGGCGGACAATCCACCCCTGGCACTCCAACTCGTACCAGGGGATCCGAAGGAGAAATCAACATGTCTGAAGCTCCCAGGCCAGATTCTCCGGCCCCCAGGGGCGGAGTATCCGGGCCTGGGTCTCCAACTCCAGTCAGGCTTTCTCAAGAAGATGGTTCTGGTACTTCACCTCCCAGGCCGGATAGTCCGTCCCCTCCAAGGGGCGGATTATCCGGGCCTGAAGAAAATGTTCAGCAACAATCTTCTGGCAGTAACGATGACCAAGATCAAGGGCAAGGCAGTAATCAAGACAAGGATACAACAATTGAATCCACTCCTCCTAGAAACAATAAGGACATTGAGGCTCGTCACAAGGCTCGTGCTGATCGCAACCTTGAACTAAGAGGTCACACTCTTGACAAGGTTGTTGGTGATCTACGACGAAGGGTATCCACTCGAAGAGAGCTTGCTAGCTTCTGTGATCATCAAGCTCACATTTCCATGGTTGAACCAAAGAAGGTTTTTGATGCTCTTGAAGACCCCGATTGGGTTGTTGCAATGCATGAAGAATTAAACAACTTCGAACGCAACAAAGTTTGGAAGCTCGTAGAAAAGCCAAAGGATTGCCGCAATGTTATCGGCACCAAGTGGATCTTCAAGAACAAACAGGATGAAAATGGCATTGTTGTGAGGAATAAATCACGACTAGTGGCTCAAGGGTTCTCTCAAGTAGAAGGAATTGATTTTGGCGAGACCTACACTCCTGTGGCTCGCCTTGAGTCCATCCGTATCCTTCTTGCATATGCAGCTCATCACAATTTTAAATTACAACAAATGGATGTTAAGAGCGCTTTCCTTAATGGTCCTCTACATGAGTTAGTATACGTCAAGCATCCCCCGGGGTTTGAGGACCCCAAATTTCTGAACCATGTCTACAAACTCGATAAGGCGCTCTATGGCCTTAAACAAGCCCCACGTGCGTGGTATGAGCACCTTAAAGAGCTTTTGCTAGACCGTGGATTCGAAGTTGGGAAAATAGATCCCACTCTTTTTACTAAGAAGGTTAATGGGGAGCTTTTTGTATGCCAACTTTATGTAGATGACATTATTTTTGGCTCTACTAACCAAGCTTTTAACGATGAATTTTCAAAGCTTATGACTGACAGGTTTGAGATGTCCATGATGGGTGAGCTCAGGTTCTTTCTTGGATTTGAGATCAAACAACTTAGAGAGGGAACATTTATTAATCAAGCTAAGTACATCCAAGACATTCTCAAAAGGTTCAAGATGACGGATCTCAATGGCGTTGCTACCCCAATGCAAACAAAGTGTCATCTTGAGCTCAATCCCAAGGGTAAAGATGTGGATCAAAAGGTATATCGATCCATGATCGTCTCTCTCCTTTACATCTGCGCATCTAGGCCCGATATCGTGTTAAGTGTAGGAGTGTGTGCAAGGTACCAAGCCGCTCCTAAAGAAAGCCACTTAGTGGCAGTCAAGAGAATCTTCCGATATTTCGTTCATTCCCCAAATTTTGGGTTATGGTATCCCAAGGGTTGAAGTTTCTCTCTATGTGGTTACACCGATTCAGATTGGGCTAGTGACAAAGATGATAGGAAATCAACCTCTGGTGCATGCCTATTCTTGGGTAGGTCTCTAGTGTGTTGGTCATCAAAGAAACAGAATTGTATGTCACTCTCAACCGCCGAAGCTGAATATGTTGCTGCTGCAAGTGCTTGTACTCAATTGTTATGGATGAGGCAAACTTTAAAGGAATATGGTGTCAATTGTGACAAAGTGCCTCTTTTATGCGACATTGAAAGTGCTACCAAAATTGCTTACAATCCCGTGCAGCATACAAGAACAAAACATATAGAGATTCGCAACCACTTTATTCGGGATCATGTTGCTCGTGGAGATATTGCTCTATCCTTTGTGAGCACGAAGAACCAACTGGCTGATATTTTCACGAAGACCCTTGATGAAGCAAGTTTTTGTTATTTGAGGAATGAGCTAAATATCATAGATTCAAGGAGCTTGGCTTGACTACCCTTGCACACTCACTTGCGCTTATTCATGTATTTGGTTTAGATGCGGGCATAGACATAGGGGGAGTGTGGTCCTAATTGATTGGGCCAACCCTCCCCCCATAATGCCAAAAGCAAGTAAAATCATTTCCCTTAATATCATTTTGTGATATGTGGGTCATCGATGAGCATTGGTTTTGAACTCAAGATACATCTTCGCGGTGTCATGCCATGCGCTCCAACATGGTGGCTTCGGCCACCGCCCTCTTCCTCGAGAAGAGTTGGTTTTTCATGGGTCTCGTTGGATTTTCTTGCATATCTCTTGTTCTTATGGAAAACACACTCCAATTTGGCTTTTGTTTGATTTGATTCTTGCAAATTTGGGTGTGTAGTACCATCTTAGTTTGATGCTCTCAACCCAAGCCTTTCTCTCCCTTCTTGAACCATCTATTCTTTCACACAAGTCCTCTAATACACCATCGAGAGGTTTGCTAGGTTGCTCTGGCCTGATTCTGCGCTGTACAGAATTTCTGGGGGGGGGGATTATCCGCCTTAAGTGGGGGGCGGATTATCCGCCACAGGCGAAATCTTCCCTTATAGGCTGGGTCGGGGAGGGCAGGCTCAAACAGAGCAGCCAGTCCTCCCCCAACCCTACCTCTGTCCCCCAGCCGCCGCCGAAGCATCCGCCTCTCCCGGAGTCGATTCGACCTCCGGATTCTCCGGGTTCTCCCCGGATCTTCTTCACCTTGCCTCCGGGTATCTTCTCCTCTGCGATTTTCCTCCAATGAGTGAGGGTAACTCCCTCATCTCTCTCCTTTTGTATGGGATGTCTTTTATTTGGTGGAAATCTTGTTGTAGAAGGTTCTTGGTTTTGTTCCTTACATGCTAGAATCAGTAGAATTGCAACCCTAGTACCCGATCTGTTTTGCCATGGTAGATCTGAGCCAATCCAGAAATTTTTCTGCGGGGGGCGGATTATCCGCCCCTACCAGGGCCGGATAATCCGGCCTGGAGAGCAAATTTTTTTCTGTTTTGGTTCTGCCTCTGCCAATGCACTTCCTTGGCTATGGGGTTGCACTGCTGCTCTTTCTTCATGTTTTTCTCCTGGACTTGTGTGTATACTTATCTCCATGCTATCCCTCTAATGATATTCACAGGTGGTTCCAAGCCGACCAAGACCTTCGTCCGTCGTCCCCGTCCCCGTTATCTCAAGCCCACTGCAGATGGGAAATTCATTGACGAGACCGAGGTCAGCAGAGCAGCAAGAGAGGCTGAATGGATGGCAGAGGCAAGTAAGAAAACTAAGAGGTCCGCATCTCGCAAGGGCAAATAGTCTCGGCCCAACTACAAGGCTATGGACAGTCTTCAGTATGCCACTATTCGTCAGACTGATTATTATGATGAGGCTGACAGCGATGGTCCCCCCGAGGACGAAATGTTTTTAATGCTCACTTTCGGTCTATTCATGATGATGTCTATGGTACTCTCAAGATTTTCCCCATGCGTCCCATCAATTTGACTGAGGCTCAATCCAAGACAAGGCTCATTGAGGCACTCGATGTGACCAACAAGATGGGGCTGCACCACCTCATGACCATTCAATGCAATTATGACTCTTCTGTGGTGCGCCAGTTTTTCTCCACCCTTGTGATCTGCGGTGATGAGCGTCGCACTATGAAGTGGATGACTGGGACTACAATGCTTCAGTCAGACTTTCACACTTTTGGGCAGGTTCTTGGGTATGCTTTCCATGGTCGTGACACTCCTGCTGGTCACCGCATCATTACTCCCTTGAAGCCATCCAAGGACACTGCACTTGCTCCTTGCCTTTCCTCTGATGGAGTCGCTGGTACTTTTGCTGGTCTCTCTCCCCTGTATGCAGCCCTTGTTGGCATTTTTAGGGACTGCATCGCTCCTAGTGGTGGCAACAATGACAGGATCCGTGGTCACCTGGTTCCTCTCCTTGCGTTTGCTCACGAGTGTGCCACCAACACTGGATCAGCCACAGGTTACAAACTGGATGTCATGGACTATATTTTTCATGAGATGACGGATGCTATGATCAACAGGCTCTCTATTCCTTATGCTCCGTTCATAATGATGCTCGTCAAGCATATGTTGCCCCATGAGGATTTTGGCACTGCTCTGGATGGTGTTCATAAGCCAAAGAAAATCTACAACAAGGCTCAGAAGACTCATCACCCTTCCACTGCCCCGGAGACCTTCATGCGTGATGCTCGGGCTAGTGGTCGTCGTTCCACAGTGTCCCCAATGGAACGTGAGGTCAAGCAGCTTAATTGGTTCCAGCGGAACATTCTTCGCATGGGTATTGACATTCACAAGGGCCAATACGAGGCGTACCGCAGGGATCATGAGAGGGATCACACGCAGCAGCTTATCCTCCACCATGTCTCAGGTGCCACTGGCAATCCACCTCCTCCCACTGCTCCGGATCCGTATGCTCAGTGGAACACCTCAGGGATCAACTATGGCGAGCTCGAGAGTCGTCTCTTTCCTCCTCCACCGCGGGCACCCACTCCTCCAGCTGATGACGATGATGATGAGTATGATGAAGAGGAAGGGGACGGGAATGACTACGACGAGGATGAGGCGGAGTGATCTCCAGGGGCGTTAGCATCTCTCTTCTTCCTTTTTGGCATTTCGATGCCAAAGGGAGAAGTAGTTCTATTAGGTCTCGTGGATTTGCAAGGGTCGGGCACAAGCTCTTCGATTTTAGTCGTTTTTCTTTGCTTGCTTGTGCCTTTTCTAGCGTGAACTTGTTTGCTATTTGTGGTTGTTTGTGTAAGACTATGTCGTCCTCCACAGTTTGGTACTATGTTTGGTATTCATGGATTTCTGGATTTATCTATCATGGACCCCATGGAATTCTGGAATTATGGAGCATATTTGATGGCATATGGATTCATGGGATTATCTATGTATGCCTTGGATATATATTCCGGTGGTATGACATTTTTTCCCAAACCTTAAAGTAGTGTTCTACCTAGTGTGTGTATTTGTATTCAAATGCAAATCTTAAATATGCACACATCTAGGGGGAGCGTCTTTCATTATTTAAGGTGGCATTTGCCGGTTTTATTGCAAATCCTAGTATTGTCATCTAACACCAAAAAGGGGGAGATTGAAAGAACATTTCTTAATCCCTAGTGTTTTGTGTGTTAGATAACAATACCAAGGATCATTTAATGTGTGTTGAAGTGTTGCAGCTCAGAACTCTGCTTTTGGGGGCAGATAATCCGCCCCTCCCTCTGCCCAAGCAGGCGCAAGCCCTAGAGAGGGGGCGGAGTTTCCCCCGAAGAATCCGCCGTTGGGGCGGAGTTTTCCTAGGGGCGGATAATCCGCCCCTCAGGGGGGCCGGATAATCCTCCCCTCCTGCTCATCGCCAAGGTGCAAGCCCCAAAGAGGGGGCGGAGTTTCCCCCGGAGAATCCGTCATTGGGGCGGAGTTTTCCCAGGGGGGGGATAATCCTCCCCAAGTGGGGGGCGGATAATCCGCCCCAAAAGTTGTGCAACGGCCAGATCTGGGGAGGGGGTATTTAAGCCAGCCATTCCCCTCCTGCCAGAACTCTTGATTCATCTCGAAAAACAACAGATCAAATCTGAAAGCTTCATCCAAGAGTGCTCCACCTAGATCCACCCAAAGGCCCCATCCCTTGGGGAATCAAAGGAGAACTCGATCTTCATCATCAGCAATCCAGCGCTTCATCTCCTCTCCATTCATTTGGAGAACCTCCGATCTAGTATTTCTTGCAAGTATCTAGATCCTCGTTTTTGTTTATATTGATAAACCTTGTTCTTGTGGCAGCTTGTTGTCATCTCGGGAGCCCCCAATTCGGTTGTGGGTGTGTGCCCCGATAGTGTTGTAAAAGGCACCGGTTCCCGCCTCGAAGGGATCCAATAGTGGAGAAGGTGGATCAGGCCTCTCGTGGCGAGATCCATCAGAGAATAGGGTGAGGCCTATTGTGGCGTGGTGGTCTTAGAACCGCCCACCCCTCCAACACATATGTACTTCCCTTAACAAGGAAGGAACTGCGATAAAACAAATCCCTGTGTCTCCGTGTTCTCCACTACGGTTTCCTCGCTCCTCTTTTACGTGCTTAGTAGTTAGGGTTACATATAGGGAAATTCTCATAGTTGCATATCTAGAGAATTTACTTTGTGTCAAGCCTAAAACTGAAAAAGTATTAAAAATTGGTTAGCACCTATTCACCCCCCCCTCTAGGTGCCCATACGATCCATTTCATCTTGTATTCCTCGACATTGGTGGTCAAGGTCTCTATTTTGGCTTTGAGAGCCCTCTTCTGTGAACGAAGCCTCTCAATCACAGTCTGCTGATGCTCGAGCTCGAAGTCCTTGGCCTCTAGTTCTGCAGTCATGTCTCGAATCCTCTTGTTCCTATCTTGGACTAGCTTCTCTTGACTTTTGAACTTTCTGTCCTGACTCTCAAACTTGGACTCCATCTCCTTGAATATCTCATCTTGCTCCGCGAAGAGCTTGTCCTTCTCACGAAGCTGCACCTGGAGTTCGTCATTGCTAAGCATGACGTTGGTCCCATCAGTATCTATGTGCCTAAGAAGAACCTCTAAGTCTTGGAGGTATAGGAGAATCGGCTCTGCCGTCTCTCTCGAAGTATCCTCAAAGTCAATGGCCTCACCATCATCATCACGTCTACCAAAGGTGTGGAAGTGAGTACCTCTAACATCTCGAGAGTGTCTCCCTAGTAAATTTCCAATCAAATCCTGCATGACAAGCAAACAAGCCAAGATCTATCTAATAGATTGTAGCAACGAGTCGATGGAATAACTCACCCTCGAATATTCCAAAGTGTTTAACGAGAGCGGATTCTCGTGGGTGATGTAGTCGTACTCTTGTCGATCTCAAGATCGCGTAGACGATCCTTCCATTGCTGCGTTACAGCACTTCCATGATCGGTCACATGTTCGGATTTGCCGAAGACCTTCTCTCCTTGTTCCAAAGAAAATGGAGGTTGTAGCACTCTCCTCGCGATTCTGGCAGCACAACGGCGTGGTACCGGAAGTAGAGGGGAGATCTCGCAGGGATTCGCCTTAAGCCGGAGCGAGTATGGTGGACTATGAGAGAGAGTCTCGGCGATCTAGGGTTCAGACGCACCACGGAGGAGGGTCTAGGGCCGGCGGCTAGGGTTTCCCTAGGTAGCGGCGGCGGCAGCAGGAGGTGGCGGCGCCGGCGGCTGGGAGCTAGGGTTTTGGGTGGAGGTGTTGTGTACTTGGAGGGGCAGCCCTGCCCCTCCTTATATAGGTGGAGGGGCGCGCCTGGGGAGGGGAGTCCCTCCCCAACTCGGTTTCCCAAGTGGGCCGGCGGTGGAGGGAGGGAACTCCTCCCCAAGTAGGTTTCCTACATCCCCTCCACCTTCCAAAATAGCAGTTTGACTTTTCAAATTGGCGTTTGACTTTTCAAACTAGGATTTGATTAAACCCTTTATTTTGTTCAGCGATGACACCTAGTACATGATGCAATCATTCCAACTTGATATGACACATTCATGTACCCTTCCCCTCGGTCGGACATTCCGGAACCTTCTAGAACATTCCTGATGAAAACACCGGAACCATTCTCCAACCCCGAAACAAGACTTTCCTTATATGAATCTTATTCTCCGGACCATTCTGGATCTCCTCGTGATATCCCGGATCCCATCCGAGACTCCGAACAACATTCGGTCTCTTACTCATCATTCCATAACTACTCAAACAACGTCGAATCCTTAAGTGTGTCTCTCTACGGTTCGTGAATTATGCGGACATGATCGAGACACTTCTCCAAACAATAACCAATAGAGAATCTGGAAATTCATATGGCTCCCACATATTTCTACGGTTACTTTGCGATCGAATGAACCACTTACATACAATACCAATTTCCCTTTGTCTCACGATAGTTTACTTATCCGAGGTTATGATCGTCGGTATCTCTGCATACCTAGTTCAACCTCGTTACTGATAAGTACTCTTTTATCGTTCCTGTGATATGTGATCCCTTGTGAGCCAGTCACATGCTTGCAAGCTAATTGGATGACATTCCACCGAGAGGGCCCAGAGTATATCTATCTGTCATATGGATGGACAAATCCCACTCTTGATCCATGTGTCTCAACCAATACTTTCCGAACACTCAATGCCACCTTTATAGCCACCTAGTTATGGTGTGGTGTTTGATGTCATCAAAGCATCCTTCCAGTGAAGGTGATATGCCTGATCTCATGGTCGAAGGAATTAGGTTACTATGTATCAGAAAGCATATAGCAATTGAACTATTAAAATGACTTGATCTTTATGCTACGCTTATCTATAGGAGTATGTCCACTATATCATTCTCCTAATGATATGATCTTGTTGTTAATAACATCTCAATGTTCATGATAGGGAAACCACAATCATTTATTAACCAACAAGCTAGTATTATAAAGAGGCTTTACTAGGGACTCTATTTTAGTTTACAAATCACACAAGTATTAATGTTTCCTTGTTAATACTATTATAGCATGAATGTAAACATTTATCATAAACACAAAGATATAATAATAACTACATTTAGTATTGCCTCTAGGGCATATCTCCAACAGTCTCCCACTTGCAGTAGAGTCATCTAATCTAGATTACATGGTAATATACCGAACACCCATGGCAGTTTGGTGTTGGTCATGTTTTGCCCTCGGGAGAGGTTTAGTCAACGGATCCGCCACATTCAGATCTGTGTGTACTTTGCAAATCTTTATGTCCCCATCTTGGACATGTTCTCGAATAGCGTGAAAACGTAGCTTGAAATGCTTCAGCTTCTTGTGTGACCTTGGTTCTTGTGCATTGGCTATGGCCCATGTTATCACAGAGATAGACATTGGGTCCAAGGCACTTGGAACCACACCTAGCTCAGAATGAACTATTTCATCCATATCGCTTCTTGTGAAGCCTCCGGAAGCAGCCATGTATTCCGATTCATTGAAGATCTCGCCACAACGCTTTGCTTTGCACTCCTCGACTAACTTTGCACCATTCAAAGTAAATACGTATCCATATTGTGATTTAGAATCATCCGGATCGGTGTTCCAACTAGCATCGGTGTAACCATTAACAACGAGCTATTCATCACCTCCATAAGAAAGAACCATATCCTTAGTTCTTCTCAAGTACTTAAGGATGTTTTTGACCGTTGTCCAATGATCCACTCCTGGATCACTTTGATATCTGCTAGTTAAACTAACAGCATATGCAATGTCGGGTCTAGTACATAGCATGGCATACATGGATCATACCAAAGTCCATACTTGGTTTTCGTACATGGATCCAATCTCGGATTTCATGGCTTCTTGCCATTTATTGGAATCTGGGTTCATCATCGCTTCCTCATATGTCGCAAGGTCATCGGTGTTGTCCACCAACATGAAACTCATAACGGGACCATACCAATCAGGAGTGGTACGAGTTCTCGTTGACCTGCGAGGCTCAGAGCAACTTCTGGCAAGTTTCATGATCATCATCATTAGCTTCCTCTCTTATTGGTGCGACAACACAGAACTTCTTCCCAGACCTTTGCGCTACTCGCAAGTTCGAGAGAAGGTTCGACAACCTCGTCGAGTTCTACTTTCCTTCCAGTCACTTCTTTCGAGAGAAATTCCTTCTCTAGAAAGGATCCATTCTTGGCAACGAAGACTTTGCCTTCGGATCTATGATAGAAGGTATACCCAATAGTTTCCTTCGGGTATCCTATGAAGACGCATTTTTCCGCTTTGGGTTCAAGCTTGTCCGGCTGTAACTTCTTTACATAGGCTTCGCAACCCCAAACTTTAAGGAACGACAATTTCAACGGATTTAGATGGTGCCCTATTTAAAGTGAATGCGGCTGTTTCTAATGCATAACCCCAAAATGATAGCGGTAAATCTGTAAGTGACATCATAGAACGAACCATATCTAAGAGAGTTTGATTACGATGTTCGGACACACCATTACGTTGTGGTGTTCCCGGCGGTGTCAATTGTGAAAGTATTCCGCATTTTTTCAAATGCTCGCCAAAATCGTAACTTAGATATTCACCTCCACGATCAGAACGTAGAAATTTAATCTTCTTGTTACGTTGATTCTCTACCTCACTTTGAAATTCCTTAAACTTCTCGAAAGTTTTGGACTTATGTTTCATGAAATAGATATACCCATATCTACTCAAGTCATCCGTGAAGGTAAGAACATAACGATATCCACCGTGCGATGCTACACTCATTGGACCACACACATCGGTATGTATGATTTCCAATAAGTCTGTAGCTCGCTCCATCATACCAGAAAATGGAGTCTTAGTCATTTTACCCATCAGACATGCTTCGCATCTTTCAAGTGATTCGAAATAAAGTGATTCAAGAAGTCCATCGGAATGGAGTTTCTTCATGCGCTTCACTCCAATGTGACCAAGACGACAGTGCCACATATAGGTCAAGTTATCGCTCGATTTCAAACGTTTTGCCTCAATGTTATTAATATGTGTATTTCCACTATCGAGATTCAATAAGAATAGACCATCTATCAAAGGTGCATGTGCATAAAACATATTACTCATATAAATCGAACAACCATTATTCTCGGACTTAAACAAGTAACCGTCTCGCAATAAACAAGATCCCGATATAATGTTCATGCTTGACCCAGGCACCAAATAACAATTATTTAAGTATAAAACTAATCCCGATGGTATATGAAGAGGTAGCGTGCCGACCACGATCACATCAACCTTTGATCCGTTTCCCATGCGCATCGTCACCTCGTTCTTCACTAGCTTCCGTTTATTCTGCAGCACATGTTTCGAGTTACAAATATGAGAAACCGAACCAGTATCAAATACCTAGGCACTACTACGAGTACTAGTGAGATACACATCAATAACATGTATATCGGATATACCTTTCTTCTTGATGTTGTCGTTCTTCAAATCCGCCAAGTACTTTGGGCAATTCGCTTCGAGGACCTTCTCCCTTGCGAAAAGCACTCGATGTCGGCTTAGGTCCAGCCTTGGTCTTCTTCGTCGGCGCGGTAACTTTCTTACCACCCTTCTTGAAGTGTCCCTTTTGCTTAGACTTGCCTTTCTTGAATTTGGTGGTCTTATTGACCATCAACACTTGGTGCTCTTTCTTTATCTCCACTTCTGCAGATTTCAACATGGCGAAGAGTTCTGGCAACTGCTTGTTCATGTTTTGCATATTGTAGTTCATCACAAAGTTCTTGTAACTTGGTGGCAGTGATTGGAGGACACAATAAATCCCCAAAGCATTAGGAATCACTATACCCAAGCTTTGAAGTTTGTTTGCGTGCCCAGACATCTTAAGCACATGCTCACTGACGGATCTGCCCTCTTCCATCTTGTAGTTAAAGAACTTTTCAGAAGCCTTATAGCTCTCAATTGCCGCGTGAGTCTCAAAGATCAATTTGAGATCACGGACAATATCATGTGGGTCTGAATTCTCAAACCTTTTCTGAAGCTCCGATTCTAAACCATACAAGATAGCACACTGAACTGTGGAGTACTGAGTCTTGAGTCTTAGCGAGGTAAACATTCTTTACTTCATCGGTACCAAAGTGGCTGCGTGGGTCACCTAGCGGTGCATCCAAGACATAGGTCAAATTACCACGGTGGAGGACAATCCTCAAATTGCGGAACCAATCCATGTTGCTTCCATTGTTTTTCAACTTTTCTTTCTCTAGGAACGCATTAAAATTGATGGTAGGGGCCGCCATTGATCTACAACATATTTGCAATAGTTTAGACTAAGTTTATGACAAATTGAGTTCTAATTAATAGTTAAATTAATCTAGGTGAACTCCCACTCAAAACAACATCCCTCACATTGTTTTAGTGATCACACGAACCAAATCCACCACATCAACACTGGTCATCACGAGAGTTGACGCAGCTTCAATGGCGAACAATCGACATGTTCATCATATCTACTATATGATTCATGCTTTACCTTTCGGTGATCCGTGTTCCGAGACCATGTCTGTACATGCTAGGCCCGTTAAGATCAAACCTTAGCTTCCGCATGAGCAAATATGGCTTGCTCACGTTGTATACACTTGTGGAATCTAACACACCCAATCATCACGTGGTGCTTCGAAACAACAAGCTTTAGCAACGGTGCTTACTAAGGATGAACACTTTAGAACTCGAAATTCATGTGCATGAGGGATCATCTTATAATGCTACCGTCGTTAACTAATAAATACAAGATGCATAAAAGATTAACATCACATGCAATTCATAATATGTGATATGATATGGCCTTTCTTCTTTGTGCTTCCGATCTCCATCTTCAAGCACGAACATGATCTCCATCATCACCGGCATTTCATCAAGGTCAATGACGCTGCTCCATGGTTGTCGTCCACCGGCTTCAACTATTACAACTACTTTGAATAGACACGCGGGTCTTAACAGAATTAAAAGACAACCATATGGCTCCTGCCGGTTGCCAACTTACAATAAGGAACATTGCATACATCAAATATAATCACAATCATGGCCATATCACATCACAGCACACCCCTGCAAAACAAAGTTAGACGCCTCTAATTTCTTTGCATGTTTTACGTGGTTTGGGGCTTTCAATAAGTGTCGTTCTAACTTACGAACAAGAACCACAACATTGATACTAGCATTGTCAATCACCCGTTGTAAATTGAATCTTAACTATGTTGGGAGAAACTGTAACTACCTCGGTGAATTACGCTCCTAGTTACAAGCCTGGATGAGCGGAAATGGTTAAAATAGTACGGTGGGGCCCAAATGCCACTCACGGGTAGACCTTTCGGCCGTCCTAACCATTTCCAAACATCGGGATAAGAACGGTAGGCGTGTCGGCGCGAAGGATCAACTACATACACAAATGAGTATGTATGCAAGCCACCATACAACAGTCCTCGAGCCATTCCATCTAAAAGAAATAGAAATATTGCAGCATATACGGCAAGATCCAAATATCCTAGATAGATATATAGTTTAGGATATCTCCTCATACATCAAACATCGAGTATCAAAGGTAGCGGAAAACAAGATCCAGTATGGATAAGAAGCAAATCGGCATAAGATGCCCCATAAATAAACACATCCGCCCATAGATCTCACGGATCCCCGTTCCGGAATCTCTACACCGAATGATCGTTGTCCACATCGTCTCCTCCACCCAGATCCATCTTGTGAGGGTACTGTTCATCTGAATCAAATAATTTATCGTGTGAGACCTAGGGGTACTCGGCAAGTCTTTATGCCTCTAAAGGGGACACAACACAGGTGACGAATTGCAGCAAAATATAAACCCTAACAGTTCTATAGATACTCGTTAACCATCCGCCTAACCAAAGATAGACGGATGTCCGTGAATTAATGACAACAGTTATAACAGTAATATCCACAGATCCATCCTCCTCCTCGCTTACCAACGAGGAAGCGGACGAACAACCCCCCCATTCGTTGGCAGTTGTATTATCCATTCCATGAGTGTTGCACTATTTACTAGTCAGTTACTTAGTCAAATTAAAAGCGGTACTTTAGTTATGCTTGTCTATGATCGAGAAACTGTGCTCCAAGTCGTCCATAACCGCGGACGCGGCTTTCAGAAAGTTTTAACCGAGGGTGCACAAATAGCAACACACTCGATCAACCTCGGAAAAACCAAATCAAAACCCAACGAGGCATTCACGGAAGCGATCACAGATTGAGAAATATTTCGAGGCCACCCCATTAAGCTACCCGCAAAGTTGGCGGCTCGAGACGGACTCAAGGTTTGTGTGGATGGTCAGTAAGCATTTGGGAACCCGAAAGTGTGACTAGGCTTGTCGACATACAAAACGTTTCACGATCCTAACAGTACATGTGCTCCTCGCTGTCGTAAATAAAGCGATAAAGCATGGCATAAGTACAGGATAGTAATAAAGCCCCAAACTAATTGTGGCCCCAAGAAATAAGAATGAATCAAGCTCGGCTCGGGGGTCCCATAAGCCTCCCGGATGTGGATAGCCGAATATTCAAGGAACAGGAATCAAGTACTCGGGGTCCTACGGGACACAAGTGAGCATGAAAAACCAAATAGCAGATATTGCTCACCGGTGCCACTTTCATTAGTTATCCCATTACTACTCAGGTTAAGTTGTATAGGTACCTCGTTATCCATCAGACACTCACATACCCTACACATGCTGTTCTACGACCCACATGGCTCAAACAACTCCTGTAGTAATGGCTCATGGGATGGAGGAACAAGCTTCGGTGGGGTTTAAAAGTAAAGGCTATGCGGTACTTCGGATTCAGTTTAATGCGATCGCGACTCAATGATGCAAGAATAAGATAGAGGCAATAGGTACTATATGTATGCAAGCGTGTGGTAGTGCTTTCCTGGCAGCTCAGTTGAAGCGAGATAAGGATCTGGGTAGTGCTCCTGGGTTTCTTGATATATCCCCTGCTCTGCGTCTATTCGAAGAAGAACCAAACAAACAAGGGCCAACATAAATAAAGTGCGCAAGCATAAGAATAAAATGCGACAAGCAAACAATCATGCCATGATGAATGATGCACAATTTGCATGGCAATAAAGTAGCATGTCATGGGTGAGGTGTGGAATACAAGAATAAAGCCTTTTATTGAGTCTTAATCATATTTTATACTCAATTAAGTTGCTGTAATCTTTATATTTATATGATGCATGCTGCAAAACAGAACATGGAATGCATAAACAGAAAGGTCTCGTCGAGCTGATCATTTTAGACATATCATTTGTTAAATTTGGAGTTATAAAACAAAAGTTATTAATTAATTCAGGGAAAAGGGCATTTTATTGTAATTTTAATCAACTTGAAATTTAAAGTGTTCAAACAGTATTTTGAAGGGCATTTTTGAATTCCTCACATTTTTCTCATTTCAAAACATATATTATTTGTTTAATTTGGATTTAGATTTTAAAAGATATATTAAAACAGATTTGAAATTTGAATTTAAATTAATTTTGAAAAGGTTTAAATTTAAACAGACAGACGGAAAAACTTTTGCTACTCACCCAGGTCTAGCCACAGCCACGCACGCAGTGGGGCCAGTGACTGGCGCCACCAAGCAGATAAAGGTTTCTTACCGCGGCTTTATCCAGCCACAGCAAATGACAGGTGGGGCCACGGCAGCCCCAGGGCCACACGCGGGCGCTAGCGAGGACGCGACACGTGGGAGATCCAGGTAGTGCGGGTTGAGGCGGTGTAAAACCCAGGTGCCTAACTGCAAAGTGGTACTACGGCTGACAGGTGGGCTCAGGCGGACCGCGAGTCAGGTGTAAAAGGGTTTGGGGGGGAGTGCAAAGTGGCGGCCATCGTTGTTCTTCTCAATCTCGACGACAAAACGTGCTCGACAATGGACGGCGCTGCTGGGATCGAATCAGGGACTGGCGTGCGCGGGCGGCGGCGGCTACCGCTGGGCTAGGGAGGGGTAGTTGCTAGGGATCTGCTGCGTGGCCAGATGAGGTTCCGCGACGCGATGAGCGAGCAGACGACGCTCACGGCATAGAGGGTGCTCGAAGGAACATACGACGCGACCAGAAACGACAGCGACGAGGGTGTCTAGGAGGTTGCGTGGCTCACCGTGAGGCTGTTGACGGTGGTGGTTGACAGGCGCTGCGATCGCCGAGCGAGGGCAGCGAGCTAGGTTTGGCTTCCGAGCGGTACCGGCGCTCTGGCTTCTCCTCGCCGGCGGTTTCGTGGCGGCAGAGGGATCTCCTCGTCCTCCTCGATCACCTCCACGTCGCTCGTCGGCTGGGTCAAGGCGTCGGTGGAAGCGAGCAGTGGCGGCGTTGGGGGTGAGCGGTGGAGAGGAAGGAGAGGAGAGGGCGAGGCCCTGGGCGGATCTGGGAGAGGCAGAGGAGAGCCGAGAGATGGTGGTAGATAGTAGAGAGGGAGAGGAAGGTGCCGTGCGGGAGTGGACGGTGGAAAAGGTGGCTCGGCCACCTTTTCTCCTCCTCCTTCACGTGCTCTGGTGGGGCTCGGCCAGGTAAGGTGTGGCTTCGGTCAAGTGGGACGGGCGAGGCCAAGGAGGGTGGTTCGGTGTGGGCATGCAGGGCAGGGAGAGATCTAGAGAGAGAGAGGGGGTAGGCTCGGGTGTAGCTAGGGTTGGAGCTAGGGATTGGAGAGAGGGGGTATGGTTCGGGTTAGGGTTTGGTTTGGGTGGTAGATAGGTGGGTCCAGGATTGTCAGGTGGGGCCTGCAGGGCAGAGAGGGGAGAGAGGCCGAGAGAGGGCATTGTGGCATCCCGCAAAACCACTACTAGAAAATCGCGTTGAATTTGTGCATTGCATCGTCATCATCATGCATTGTTTGCCAAAACTATTTGCGCAACACCCGATTTGTTTTCCAAACGCCCCATCTTATTTCAAACGCCAAACCCGGGGCTCCGGAGTATTTTGTTTTGCCGCTATCGGTTTGCAAACGGAGTTATTAAAACCAATAAAAATTATAATTATTTTTGTGCGGGGCAGTCGAACGGGCCGATTGACCCGAACGACCGCCCCAGAAAAACTGAATCGGTCCGTCTTGGACACCCCAGCAAAACCTAAACCTACCAATAAAACTACCCAACCCACCCTGGCCACCTCACCCCAACCTATAGGCTTGTGCCACCTCACCCTCTCCCTAACCCTCACCCAATCCCCACCTGCCGCGTGGCCAACCCCCTCCCTCACACCCTCTCAGCCCCACCCACTCCCAGCTAGCTTCCCCCCACACGCACGCCTCACCCCCAGCTGGTCCCAGTACCACTCGCATGCAAAGCATACACGCCAACCACGCCTGCATTCGCCAGCCCGCCTCCCTGACCCGCCCCGCCCCACCGTGTCCCTACCAAGGCCCCAGCCACGCCTCCCACGCGCCTGGACCCACGCTGAGTCGCCGCAGCCCTGGCCCCCACCCCCGCACGCCACCGCCTCCTCCCTCTTCCTCACAAGCGCCTGCCCCCAGCGGCGCAGCACCCGACGCCGGCCGCCGCTCCGCCCAGAACCTCGGCGCCCCGCCGCCGCTCTCCCGCAGCCGCTCCTCGCCGCTTGCCGCTAAGCTGCCCGCTCACAGCGCCACTGGCCGCGGCTATCGCTCCACCCCGCTTAACTCGCCGCCCACCGCCAGCTCGCCCGCCCTGCCGCTGTCGCATCACAAGGCCAAGGCCACCCCGCCACGCCATCACCCTCGCCTCCGCCTGCTCCTCCTCTCAGAAGCCGCTGCGAGTCCCGCCGCCCAAGACTAAGGCTGAAAGCGCCACCGCCGGCGTCGCTTTTCACTCACGCGCTGCTTCCCGCCCGCCCGCCAGAGGACCCGCCCGCGCTCAGGCCCGCTGCGTGGCCCGCGCCGCGGGTCCCCCGACGCCACCGCCAGTTCTCCGGCTACCCTCCCGTCACCGCCGCCCACCGAGCCCGCCCGCCGCCACTGCCCCTCGCTCCTCCGACCCGCTCGCCGGGCGCTGCCCGCCCGAGCGGCCACATTCGCCATGGCCCGCCGCCAGAACTGCCCTCCGCCGCTCGCTTCATTCTGCAGGACGCCTTGGCCGGACCTCAAGGCCCTCTCCGTCGGGGCCCACCTCGCCAGGACCACCCCGGGCCGCCCTTGCACAAGACCGCCACCAGAACGACCTCGCCGAACCCGGCGCGGAACCCGATCCCGACACCGGCAAAACAAGATGGCAACCACAAGATCTCCTCAAAGCTGAGGCCTGAGATCGGCTTCCCGGAACCGGAAACCCCGAAGAGCTCTCGACAAGACCTTCGTCACGGAAACCCCGGCGCCAAGATCTCCCTCTCGGACCCGAAGCCGTCAAGACCCTGGAGACCCCGACATCGAACGACAGGATCATCGGCACGGAACCGAAGACACATGTACGACAAGTGCTCCTCGAGGATGCCTACCCGGGACGGACCCGAAGACCACCGGCAAGATCAACCCCGTGTGACCGGCAAGATCTGCCCGACGCCAAGACCTACCCCTGAGTCCCAGAACGACCCCGGCAGAACCCTGGACCCCGAGACCGGACCCTGGACCCTGTTGGACCCCGAACCCCGGAAACCTCAAGATCGTCGAACCCCCTCCGATGTGTGACCCTTTCCTCGATACCCTATTTGATAACATAATAACAACTTGCTGCATATTTAATCATTCATCTCGCATGCATATCTGTGGTTTGGGGGCCTTATGCCGATTCACTTAATAATTAAATATGGGGCCCATATGCGGGCAAATCTAGTCTCATATTGGCCTCATTTAAATTTGTGTAGCGAACCGGTAACTCATCTTGCCTTGTTAAAACAACATTTAAATTGCGGGGGTTCTAAACAACGTGAACCACCTAACTAATTGTCGGGACCCCGGTTCCGCTTAATCTGACCTAATTGCCTCGCACTTTGCCATGCCATGCATCATACATGCATCATGCCGATCTTCTGCCGTGTATTAAAGAGTGCATCCGGTGTTTCTTCTAGTGTTTTGCTTCTTCGCGGATAAGGCCGTTGAGTTGATGTGAGCTTCGCCCCGATCTTCGGACGAACCTTTCGGCAATGTTTTCAGGCGAGCATCTCCCCCTTTCTACCTATCTTACTTTTATAGTATTTACTTCCCTCCTGTTGATCTTTGCTATCTGTGTGGCGATGCTCTAGTTTTCGTTCCCGTGTTATCCCTCGCAGCCATATACAGCCTTGGACACATCCTATTACCTGTTGTTTGGTAGATAGCTGGACCCGCGTGTCGTAGTCGCTTGCTCAACTGTTTTGCTTGTCGGCTAGTATCACCCTTGTTGGAGAATTGCCGCATGTTGACGTTGGAGATGATCATGGTTTACTTATTGTTCACTTTACTTTCTGTTTAACAACTAAAATTGAATTAAGCAGAGGCATCGGTGGGTGATAGGTAAGATTTGGTTTCCGACCGCCCACTTGTGTCCCGTAGGACCCGAGTTCTTGACACCTGTTCCGAGATCGAGCGCGCTAACCACCGGTGGGGAGATATGGGCCCCCCATTGATAATTACCTGATTTCAAAGTATTGTACTGGGGGCCACAAGTAGTTTGGGGCTTTATTACTATCCTGTACTTATGCCATGCTTTACTGCTTTATTTACGATTGTGCGAGGTACTGCACACTGTACTGTTTTGGAAGCGGAATGTTTTCGCGGTGTCGACAGTCCCCGATTGGGGACCTGCTGTCGTTCACAGCCATTGTCGCAAACCCTGAGTCCGTCTCGGAGACCGGCCGACTTTGTTGCGGGTGTACTTAGTGGGGTGGCCCCCCAGTGCTTGCTTTGGGTCTGGGAACGTCGTGACCTAGGCCCCGCCGACATACCGATGGGTGTATGTTAACTGATCTGGCAAAAAGGGTCGAAGTGCCTGTGGATACTTTGGTGCACCTCAGGTTAAATCTTTTCGAGAAGCCGTGTCCGCGGTTATGGACGACTTGGAGCACAGTGTCTGATCATAGACAACTATAACTAAAGTTTACTGTTTTAAAATGACTTGTTTCCGATCTGCTTAGTAATCAGCTCCACTACAACAGAATGGCTAAGTAAAAGTATCAACAATTGCTGGGTTTTGGGGTTATCTCATGATAATTGTATCTGACTAGTAAGTGATGCCACTATAACGGAATGACTAACTAAAAGTGCCCACTGCTTACTTTATCAGGACGATTATCTAAACCTGGCTAGTAATTGCTGCAACGATAACCGAATAAGTAAAACTGCCAACTGTGTGCGTTCCTCGGTTGACTTCCTCGTTTGGTCTCGAGGGGGAAACGCCAGGATGGGTTTGTTTGATGATAGTCTCAGGTTGGATCCGAATAGGTCTTTCTCACCCCTCTCTGATAGCCGCCAGTTGTATCGAGTCTCTATAGGTTGTTTAGTGCTTGTTGCCGCTGCCGCTCAGTCCACCATACCTATGTAGGCGAGGACCGCCGAATTCTAGCCTCGCCGTGTACTGGCCTCAGTACTGACGCTCCTTCTTTTTCCTTTGCCCTTTGTCGGCACCCCTTTTGTGTAAGCAGGTTTTGAGATCGACGCCGTTAGCAGGGTTACCCTTCCGGCTTGGCCTGGGCAGGGTTATGGACGCCATTGGTTATTCTTCAGGGCTCTTAGCCCCATTTGCTTCTTGTCCGTAGTCGGACGCTCTACCGTTTTCGAGGTGATTTGGATCTTTGTATATAATATTTGTATTCTTGACTCTTTGAGTCGCTGTTGTATATATCTGTTCTGTGGGTCCCATCGAGGACTGTTGTGTAATGTTATTACTTTGTTTTTCCACCCGCACGAAAGTGCCTGGTGGGCACCTTCGAATCGTTTCTATGCGGGTTTGGCGAATTTTGCTAAACTTGCATAGGGTCGATTCTGAGGGTGTTACAGAGTGGTATCAGAGCTCAGCGCTATGATACCCCAAGTCCAAATCAGAGGATAACCTAGCTGACGGCCGAAGTAGAGTGTCCAAAACTATTTTTGCAAAGTCGGTTGGATAGTTCTGGTTAGGTCTGATTTTACTCCTTACCCCCTCTGCTGTTCCCCTCTTACCCCTACGTGTTTTGAATCCGCTCTCGTCCCTTTTCTTCGAGTCCAGGAATTCTCGTGGTTGGGTTTCCGTCGTACCTTTAGGGTTTCGCTTCCTCCTTTGGTAACGGTGTTCTACCATCCGGTGTTCAAGCTGCCTGATGAATCCGTCTACGGTGTTACCATTCTTTGTTCCTTGTTTGTGCCTTCCGGCGTTTTCCGACGCGACGATATCCTCTACGCCAGATCCGATGCAGAGACTGCATCACTTCTTTGATCCGAACCTCTCTTGTCGAGATCTTCAGTCTGAATCTTGAGGGTTGGTTGCATAATCTGTCTATTCGTGTACATAGTAATGCTTTGAGTGCGGGATGGAGTCGCGACCATACCACTACTCTTATCATTCGCTTATGTACATTGAATGGTGGATCGATGCAATTTTACCCCTTCCATGGAAGTTAGAGGTGACCTTACCTTTAACTTCGCCCGTTGTTTATCCGGAGTGCTCTCTTGACGAACAGGGACAACGACCTTGTTAGTGGTGTCGCGAAGATCTACACGAAGCGCGAAGCATCAGATCGCCGACCTTCCTTCCGGTACCATGAGGCGGATCTCGAGGGCGAGATCCCTTGTTAGTGGTGTCGAATTGTGGCATCCCGCAAAACCACTACTAGAAAATCGCGTTGAATTTGTGCATTGCATCGTCATCATCATGCATTGTTTGCCAAAACTATTTGCGCAACACCCGATTTGTTTTCCAAACGCCCCATCTTATTTCAAACGCCAAACCCGGGGCTCCGGAGTATTTTGTTTTGCCGCTATCGGTTTGCAAACGGAGTTATTAAAACCAATAAAAATTATAATTATTTTTGTGCGGGGCAGTCGAACGGGTCGATTGACCCGAACGACCGCCCCAGAAAAACTGAATCGGTCCGTCTTGGACACCCCAGCAAAACCTAAACCTACCAATAAAACTACCCAACCCACCCTGGCCACCTCACCCCAACCTATAGGCTTGTGCCACCTCACCCTCTCCCTAACCTCACCCAATCCCCACCGTGGCCAACCCCTCCCTCACCCTCTCGGCCCACCCACTCCCAGCTAGCTTCCCCCCACACGCACGCCTCACCCCCAGCTGGCCCCAGTACCACTCGCATGCAAAGCACACACGCCAACCACGCCTTGCTGCACTGACCGCCTCCCCGACCTCGGCCCGCCCGCTCCCACCGTGTCCCTACGTCCCAAGCACCCACGCCCCACGCGCCTGGACCCACGCGGAGTCGCCGCGCAGGCCCCGTCCCCCACCCCGCACGCGACCTTCCTCCTCCATCCTCGTCCGCTCACAGCCTGTCTCTCATGGCGCACGCCACGCGCGCCTGCTAACCTCCGCGCTCACGCCTCTCAACACCGCGCTCCCGCCGCCAAGCCGCTGGCCCGCTCTGCATCCACAAGCTCCGCCGCCATTATCGCTCCACCTCGCGCCAACTCGCCGCCTCCTGCCCAGCTGTCAGATCCACGGCTGCCGCCTTGCCACCCCCGCCCACGCCATCACCCCGCCTCCGCTTCCTCCTCTGCAAGCGCTGCGGTCCCCGCACAAGACCACGCTGAAAGCGCCACACCGCCCGGCGTCGCCCTTCACTCAAGACGCTGCTTCCCCGCCCCGCTGGCCTTGGGACCCGCCCGCCTCCGGCGCCTCAAGGGGCCCTCTCGACGCCACTGCCAGGTCCCTCCCGGCCACCCTTCCTCCTGCCACCGCCGCCCACGAGCCTCGCCTGCCGCCACTGCCTCGCTCCCAGCGACCCCGCCTCACTGGCGCTGCTCCCGCCGAGCCGGACATCTGCCGCCATGGCCCGCCCGCCAGAACTGTCCTCCGTCGCCGCTCGCCTCCGCTTCTGCAGAACTGCAGACGCCTTGCTGACCTCAGGGCCCTCTCCGTCGGGCCCACCTGCCAGACCACCCAGGCCGCCTTGCACAAGACCGCCACGAACGACCTCGAACCCGGCAAGGAACCCGATCCCGACACCGGCAAAACAAGATGGCAACCAAGATCTCCTCAAAGTGAGGCTGAGATCGGCTTCCGACGAAACCCAAGAGCTCTCGACAAGACCTTCACACGGAAACCCGGCCAAGATCTCCCTCTCGACCCGGTCAAGACCACAGACCGACATCGAACGACAGGATCATCGGCACGGAACCGAAGACACATGTACGACAAGTGCTCCTCGAGGATGCCTACCCGGGACGGACCCGAAGACCACCGGCAAGATCAACCCCGTGTGACCGGCAAGATCTGCCCGACGCCAAGACCTACCCCTGAGTCCCAGAACGACCCCGGCAGAACCCTGGACCCCGAGACCGGACCCTGGACCCTGTTGGACCCCGAACCCCGGAAACCTCAAGATCGTCGAACCCCCTCCGATGTGTGACCCTTTCCTCGATACCCTATTTGATAACATAATAACAACTTGCTGCATATTTAATCATTCATCTCGCATGCATATCTGTGGTTTGGGGGCCTTATGCCGATTCACTTAATAATTAAATATGGGGCCCATATGCGGGCAAATCTAGTCTCATATTGGCCTCATTTAAATTTGTGTAGCGAACCGGTAACTCATCTTGCCTTGTTAAAACAACATTTAAATTGCGGGGGTTCTAAACAACGTGAACCACCTAACTAATTGTCGGGACCCCGGTTCCGCTTAATCTGACCTAATTGCCTCGCACTTTGCCATGCCATGCATCATACATGCATCATGCCGATCTTCTGCCGTGTATTAAAGAGTGCATCCGGTGTTTCTTCTAGTGTTTTGCTTCTTCGCGGATAAGGCCGTTGAGTTGATGTGAGCTTCGCCCCGATCTTCGGACGAACCTTTCGGCAATGTTTTCAGGCGAGCATCTCCCCCTTTCTACCTATCTTACTTTTATAGTATTTACTTCCCTCCTGTTGATCTTTGCTATCTGTGTGGCGATGCTCTAGTTTTCGTTCCCGTGTTATCCCTCGCAGCCATATACAGCCTTGGACACATCCTATTACCTGTTGTTTGGTAGATAGCTGGACCGGTGTCGTCGCTTGCTCAACTGTTTTGCTTGTCGGCTAGTATCACCCTTGTTGGAGAATTGCCGCATGTTGACGTTGGAGATGATCATGGTTTACTTATTGTTCACTTTACTTTCTGTTTAACAACTAAAATTGAATTAAGCAGAGGCATCGGTGGGTGATAGGTAAGATTTGGTTTCCGAGCCCACTTGTGTCCCGTGGACCCGAGTTCTTGACACTGTTCGAGATCGAGCGTGCTAACCACAGGTGGAGATATGGGCCCCCATTGATAATTACCTGATTTCAAAGTTTTGTCTTGGGGCCACAAGTAGTTTGGGGCTTTATTACTATCCTGTACTTATGCCATGCTTTACTGCTTTATTTACGATTGTGCGAGGTACTGCACACTGTACTGTTTTGGAAGCGGAATGTTTTCGCGGTGTCGATAGTCCCCGATTGGGGACCTGCTGTCGTTCACAGCCATTGTCGCAAACCCTGAGTCCGTCTCGGAGACCGGCCGACTTCGTTGCGGGTGTACTTAGTGGGGTGGCCCCCCAGTGCTTGCTTTGGGTGCAGGAACGTCGTGACCTAGGCCCCGCCGACATCTGGATGGGTGTATGTTAACCGATCGGCAAAAGGGTCAAGTGCCTGTGGATACTTTGGTGCACCCTGCAGGTTAAATCTTTTCGAGCGTGTCGCGGTTATGGACGACTTGGAGCACGATGTCGATCATAGACAACTATAACTAAAGTTCTTGTTTTAAAATGACTTGTTTCGATCTGCTTAGTAATCGGCTCCACTACAAATGAATGGCTAAGTAAAAGTATCAACAATTCTTTGGGTTTTGGGGTTATCTCATGATAATTGTATCGACTAGTAAGTGATGCCACTATAACGGAATGACTAACTAAAAGTGCCTTGCTTACTTTATCGGGACGATTATCTAAACACGGCTAGTAATTGCTGCAACGATAACCGAATAAGTAAAGCGCCAACGTGTGCGTTCCTCGGTTGACTTCCTCGTTTGGTCTCGAGGGAAAGCGCCGGGATGGGTTTGTTTGATGATAGTCTCGGGTTGGATCCGAATAGGTCTTTCTCACCCCTCTCGATAGCCGCGGTTGTATCGAGTCTCTATAGGTTGTTTAGTGCTTGTTGTTGCCGCTCGATCCACCATACCTATGTGGCGAGGGCGAATTCTAGCCTCGCCGTGTCTTGGCCTCAAGATCGACGCTCCTTCTTTTCCTTTGCCCTTTGTCGGCACCCTTTTGTGTAAGCGGATTTGAGATCGGCCGTTAGCGAGGTTACCCTTCCGGCTTGGCTGGCAGGGTTATGGACGCCATTGGTTATTCTTCAGGGCTCTTAGCCCCATTTGCTTCTTGTCCGTAGTCGGACGCTCTACCGTTTTCGAGGTGATTTGGATCTTTGTATATAATATTTGTATTCTTGACTCTTTGAGTCGCTGTTGTATATATATCTGTTCTGTGGGTCCCATCGAGGACTGTTGTGTAATGTTATTACTTTGTTTTTCCACCCGCACGAAAGTGCCTGGTGGGCACCTTCGAATCGTTTCTATGCGGGTTTGGCGAATTTTGCTAAACTTGCATAGGGTCGATTCTGAGGGTGTTACAGGCATGTGGGTAGCTAGGGTAGCTAGGAAGGAAGCTCGGGTTAGGTTAGAGAGGGACTAGGGTTTAGGAGAGAGGAGAGATGAGGGAGGGGACTTAGGGTTTAAAGAGAGATATATGGGGAAGATTCACTCAAAGATTCAATTAAAAACCAAAAGGCTAGAATGTGGTGGTTCTTGCATGGCCCATGCAAAACAATTAATGCCATGCTTATTCTTGTGAAGACAATAATATTTACATGGCATTATTCCTATGCATTCCCAAAAGTGGAATTAAGCCAAGCAAAAGAAGTTAAAGGAAAGTTCCAGATGGAATAGATGAAGATGATCACATTTGATTATAATTGGGACTTGCTAGTGTGTTTATTCCACTAGATGTTTAGTAAGCCCAAAAATATCCCAACATGATAATAACCCCAAAACAACCCATATGGAAGCTAGGTAAAAGGTTCCACTCACAAGGCATGCAAAGGTGGCTCCACATATCACTAATGTGAAAACAACATGATGCTAAGATGAGAGCATGTGGAAAAAGAATTGGATCCATCCCAACCCACATGAGCAACCCATAAAGTGCAAAGCTCATATTTAGTTGGATGGTGGAATTATGGGGTGATGACAAGAAAGGTGGTGGAGTTAAATAAAAGATATGCCCCAACTCAACTTGGGCATTAAACAATATATCAACAACCAAATACAATATCAAGAGGCAAATACAATTTACAATGCATATGAGAGAAGAACCAAAACAAAAAGGGTTTTATATGATGCTCAAATGCAAGGTGGCATGATGACATGAGCATGATATAATTATGATGCAACAATCATATATATGAAGTAGCCATTATATTACTAGACCAAGTAGCATTACAATTGTTAGACAATTTGGATGCTACAGAAACAGGCACCCGCAAAGCCACTTATGCAATACAAGTTGCATGTCAAGCGTGGAGCAAGTCTCATGAATGATGTCATGTAAGGTTATCCCGAGCCGCTTCATCCCACCATCCCGCAAGATGCAAAGTACACAAGAAGAAATCGACAATAAAAGCATCAACGCCCACAATGACCATTGTGTTCTACTCGTGCAACAGATCTACATATAGACACGGCTCTGATACCACTGTAGGGTTTTGTAGCATGGAAAACAAAAAATTTCTATCGCATACAAACAAACAAGCCAAGATCTATCTACTAGGTTGTAGCAACGAGTCGATGGAATAACTCACCCTCAAAGATTCCAAAGTGTTTAACGAGAGCGCATTCTCGTGGGTGATGTAGTCGTACTCTTGTCGATCTCAAGATCGCGTAGACGATCCTTCCCAGGCTGCGTTCGGCGCTTTTGCATCGGTCACATCGTTCGGTACTGACGAAGACCTTCCTCTCCTTGTTCCAAAGACGGCGGAGGTTGTAGCACTCTCCTCGCGATTCCTAAGACAACAAGTGGTACCGAAAGTAGAGGGGAGATCTCGCAGGGCTTCGCCTTAAGCCGGAGCGAGTATGGTGGACTATGAGAGAGAGCCTCGGCGATCTAGGGTTTAGACGCACCAAGCAGCAGGGTCTAGGGCCGGCGGCTAGGGCTTGGAGCAGCCCAAGTCGGCGGCTAGGGTTTCCCTAGGCGGCGGCAGCAGCAGTAGGTGGCGGCGCCGGCGGCTGGGAGCTAGGTTTTTGGGTGGAGGTGTTGTGTACTTGGAGGGGCAGCCCTGCCCCTCCTTATATAGGTGGAGGGGGCACGCCAGGGGAGGGGAGTCCCTCCACAACTCGGTTTCCCATGTGGTCCGGCGGTGGAGGGAGGGAACTCCTCCCCAAGTAGGTTTCCTACTTCCCCTCCACCTTCCAAAATACACTACTAGGAAACAGGCTGTTAGTGGCGCACCCGAAATGTGCGCCAGACCTTGCCTTCTGACTATCTCTCGGTAGTGGCGCCTTGCCTAATCTTGCCAGTTGTGTAGATAGGCGTAGTGCACCTCCTAATCGCCACGAAGTTTGGGATGGTGCGCTACCACAGGATCTTCATGGCGCACTATCTGAGTGCGCCACTAAACTTCCATAGTGCGCTTTAGGTGTAGTGCGCCACGGAAGGTAGACCATGTGCGCCACGGATGTATTTTTGTTTTTTTATTTCCGAGCAGATTATATGCAATATAGATTATATACAATATTACAGAGATACACACACAGATACAAGATATACAATTATATATATAAATACTCAATATGAAAAACAAGATTGAAACAAATACATATAGATAAGTCTCATACATGAATACATAGTCTAAGTTACATTGTTTTGATCATGTTACAAAGTAGTAGTTGGTGACATGCGAATACATGTGTCGATCGAACAAGTTAGAGCTCGGAAGCTCGCCTAGACATCTAAACTAGCTAGCTAGACACAAACACGGGATAAATAACCAAAGAAGATAAGCATGATCACCGCCGCGACGAAGGTGTAGGTCTTCATCCGGTTCCTTGTCCTAACTCCCGCTAGATAGCGCGTGTATCTAGCTTCCGCCTCCGCCATAGTGTTGTACCCTTTGTAGCTATTGCCGCTGAAACGGTGCACCTGTCTCCGGCAGTCTTCCCAATCATCGTAGACTCCGGGAACCCGTCCCTTGTACACGACGTACCACGTCATCTATAAGTTGACAATAATAACAGATTATTGAAAAAAACATATATAATTAAAGTCGCATATGAAGATACACTTATAGAAAGTACTCCTAAATCTAAAAGACCAAACTCAAAAAGCATGCCTCATATATAACTAGGTTGTTCGACACAGGAATATGCTACGATGGAACTGTCCGCCAAGTAGGATGCACAACACCTGGACGTGTGCATAGCACAAGGCGTACAATCCCATCGTAGCACATTCACATATATAGTGTGCCACAACATTTCAATCATCGGCATTATTCTCGAAAAAGACCAAAGTAACTCAAAAAGCATGCCTCATATATAACTAGGTTGTTCGACACAGGAATATGCTACGATGGAACTGTTCGCCAAGTAGGATGCACAACACGGACACATGCATAGCACAAGGCCAACAATACCATCGCAGCACATTCACATATAGTGTGCCACGACATTTCAATCATCGGCATTATTCTCGAAAAAGACCAAAGTAACTCAAAAAGCATGCCTCATATATATACATAGGTCGTTGGACACAGGAATATGCTATGATGGAACCGTATGCGAAGTAGGATGCACAACACCTGGACTTGTGCATAGCACAAGGCGTACAATCCCATCGTAGCACATTCACATATATAGTGTGCCACGACATTTCAATCATCGGCATTATTCTCGAAGAAGACCAAAGTAACTCAAAAAGCATGCCTCATATATAACTAGGTTGTTCGACACAGGAATATGCTATGATGGAACTGTTCGCCAAGTAGGATGCACAACACCTGGACCTGTGCATAGCACAAGGCGAACAATCCCATCGCAGCACATTCACATATAGTGTGCCACGACATTTCAATCATCGGCATTATTCTCGAAAAAGACCAAAGTAACTCAAAAAGCATGCCTCATATATATACATAGGTCGTTGGACACAGGAATATGCTATGATGGAACCGTATGCGAAGTAGGATGCACAACACCTGGACTTGTGCATAGCACAAGGCGTACAATCCCATCGTAGCACATTCACATATATAGTGTGCCACGACATTTCAATCGTCGGCATTATTCTCGAAAAAGACCAAAGTAGCTCGAAAAGAATGCCTCATATATAACTAGCTAGGTCGTTGGACACAGGAATATGCTATGACGGAACGGTTAGCCAAGTAGGATGCACAATTCCTGGACTTGTGCATATCACAAGGCTAACTATCCCGTCATAGCACATTCACATATATATTGTGCCACGACATTTCAATCATCGGCATATTCTCGAAAAAGACAAAAATAACTCGAAAAGAATGCCTCATATATATACATAGGTCGTTGGACACAGGAATATGCTACGATGGAACGGTGAGCCAATTAGGATGCACAAGACATGGACTTGTGCATATCACAAGGCTCACAGTCCCATCGTAGCACATTCACATATATAGTGTGCCACGACATTTCAATCATCGGCATTATTCTCGAAAAAAGAGTAAGGAAAAAAAGAAGGACCAAATTGAGCAAAGGACCAAAGAGTAAGCAAAAAAACCAAGCATTGATTGATATATAATAATAAGCAAAATAAGTTCACTTGTCGTCCACACACACACACAAAGGTCATCTATAGTTTGTAACTACAACTAGGCCAACATCAAGCCTTCGGCTTGGCTTAGGAAACGGAGGAGGGCCTGTCGTCATGAACTTCCTATAGTCACCCTGCATCTCTAGGCGATCTTCTATGTCACGGTTATTCGGGATATTTCCTCCGTAGAAGATCCCCCGTCATGACATCACGAAGATGATTGCCCCAAAGCTGTTGGATGTGATACATCTCTTGTCTAATATCCGAATCATTGATCTTGGCCTTTGCTTGACCTGTTTGAGATGATCCGGCGTAGAATTTTGCTGGTCAAGTAGGAACGCCCTCATGTGATGGAGTGCGTAGTAGGCTTCCTTCTTACTGTTTTCCGGCTGCTTCACGCAGGGGAACTCCGTTACGTGGTTGAAGACGTGCCTGCCGAACTTGACCTTCGTACGCACGAAGGTGGTGCCTTCCGTCGAGGCAAAGCCAGTGAGAGCTTCATCCAGAACTTCCTTGATCTTGTCGTAGTTTTTCTTCTTTTCTAGACTCCCCGAGTCGAAATACGTGGCGTGGGAATGCCTCGGCGATAAGGAGATGAGCATGCAGTGTTCATCTCTGCGCAAAAAATTCAAATGGAATGTGTTGGAAAAAGAATGATGATGATCTAATAAAGCCAATCGACGGTGGCGAGTGAATAACGACTTACTCGGGAAAGTAAGGCACGAGAATGTATTCCTTTGTCTTGTTCGCCACGAGGATTCTTTTTAGGTACGAGACCACGATACGTCGTTCGGCGGGGGAACCCAAGCAGCCGTCACGCATGTAGTAGGGGTCCACTATAGAGATGCCCGGTGTGCTCTCTCTAATGATCTGCATGGCCAGGCTGAGAGAAAACAGACGGACCATGGTATAGTGCAGCGGGTATAGGTGGAACATATTGAAGATGTCGTCGAACCGCAGGAAGAACAGATCCATGAGGGCATTGTCGTGAAGCCCAAGCCTGGTAGCACCTTAACCACGAATCCGGGTGCGAGGATCTTTCTCCGATAGAAGGCGTCTCTATCGTCGACGCGCCGTCATGCACACTGCGATTCGGTGGCGAAGCTTCCGCAAATTCTTAGGTAGCATGGGCTCACCGCCACATGAATCCTCCACATAATTCCCTCGGGTCTTGGTGGCCCGTCTGAAACTGATCGGATTCGCGGTTGTTGACGCCACCGGCTGGCTCGAGCTGCTAGATTTTCTTTTCCTGCCCTTTTTTCCTTTTGGAGCGGGCACCATATCGAGCACCGGCTGCCCTATGTAGTGTGTCAGGGCTTAGAATAAAGGGACGGTTGGTTGTATCAGCTGGCTCTGTAAAGGCGCAAGCTGGAGGCGTCTCCTGAGAACCAAACAGACGCTTGGTGATAGTGGATTTCTCTGTGGGGCCACCAGCTAGGTATTTTCGTTGCCAAACTGAGTGCTGACGAAGTGATCATTCCAGTCTTCGTCGTCCTCGGCCGGATCCTGCGCCATGTGCATATCATCAACATGATCATCCGACCCACCGCATGGAGGTGACGGCGTGATGAGGCCTTGCCACCGCTTGTCGCTGGCACGACAAGCGGTGTTGTTGTCTGTGGCGTGATGGCCCCCGCCGTCCCCAAACGGATCATGCTCTTTGGCCATAGCAAGAATAAGCCGAAGCAACTTCTGAGGACAGACGACTCTTCTTCATCCGCTCCTGGGGGGGTTGATTGGGAGGTTCCGTGTCGTCAGCCCTTAGCACCCGACTAATTTTAACCACATGCACGCTATCGCATCGGCTTTGAGTGGAACGTCTGCTGCAAGGGTTGAACGATGGTACCCTTGGCAACATCCCTCAGCTCGTTGTTCACGTAGCATAAGAGAGTGCAAGGAACATCCGTCTGCGGAAAACATGTACGGCATCGTCAGAGCGAGATGCCATAAGAATAATAGATGGCATGAAAGGCGGTAATTAAAGCAATTTGTTTACCGTGATGGCGTCGAGATCGGCTAATGTCGGCGCACGGCGGCAAGCGTGCAAGAGCTGCTTGATGGCGCGGTCTTGGCCGGTGTATTCTCCCTACCGACGGGTGCTTGGAGCTCCGGTGCGCGCGGCGATGGCGAGGCACCAACATGTACTCGGCGCGCGGTGATGGCAGGGAGTCACCAACACTTGCGGCATCGCGGTGCTAGCGGAGTCACGAACACGTGGTTCGCTGATTAAATCGGCGCGTTGTTCGAGTGGCTGCGACCATGCTTGGAATCGGCACGGCCCTACTCGACCACCCGCACTCCGGTTATTGACTCCACCAAGGTAGGCGGGGCGGACGTGAGGGTGATTGCCAGGTTGTCTTGGACGAACTACGGGATCCGCCACTTGTGCCTTAAGTTCTTGAACCTCGGTTTTCCTCCTCGCTCCTTCCGTGGCGCCACATGCGTCCTCGGCGGTGGACCAAAATGATCCACCCAATTCTTACCCCGAGGCCGGCCAGACGGCCAGCCAACAACTTCTTCGTAAAGCTCTATTTTCTTGGCCGGTTCATCGCCTGTTAAAGGTTATCCCACCGGTGGCCGCCGTCGACCCACAGGATGAGGAACCACAGGATCCATGACTAGCAACAATTTCCTCCTCCTGTAGAAGAAGTAACAGTGAATCATTTAGATCATCGATTAGATTGCAATCGTGTTGATCCGTGGTAATTAGATTATACTTACCACAATTTCCTCGAATTCCTTCACCGCAGGATCCGCGGTGAGTTGTTTGGTTTTTGGGTCCACATGGTAACGGGCCCTGATGAAGTTTCGAACCTGCCCGTTTGAATTTAGCAAAGGGGTTTTCTATCCCCTTGGATCTATACTCTTCGTCCTCCTTATTCCATTTGGCCTCCGCGGTTCTGTATCCACCAGATCCGAGATGGTGATGACCTATATTCATCGCCTGCAGCACCTTTCCCCGATTACTATTGGCCAGGGCTCTTTCGGATTCACACCTCTCCTTGAACTTTCGGAACTGATCTTCGGTGATCTGCGGGTCAATCTTCTGGATCTCCTCGAGACTTTTGCCTTCTTTATAGATCTTCTTCTTTATCCGGGTTCTCCGGTGGCGGCGGTGCTCATCTTTGTGAGGGCGGATTTGTTTACTTGTTCCCATGATAATTTGTGTTCGATACTTAGCGGGAACTTGTATCGGCGTCAGCTTCTCGAAGAGGAGTGTGCAAGTGGCCATTATCTTTATGCCGAGATTCTCGGTGTTGATCGAGATGGTTGTCGGGTGATCGCCGCCACTTGCCGTGCCCTTTGACGACAAGGCGGGCTCCAAAGGAACCCTGATGGGCTCACTTGGTAATTTCCTCCTGGCCGTGCGGCGTGTTGGCGCCGGTCCTTCGGCTTCTTCTTCTTCTTAGGAGGGTTGCTACCACTCCTGTGCCCTCGCCGCCATCGCTGGTTTTATCGTCCGTTCCTTGACTTCTTCCTCCGCGTCTTCCATCTCATCATCCTCGCTCTCCGGGATGGTATTCTTCATCGTCTTCTAGCCGGGGCGCCTCCCGAGAATGTCAATTGTTTATTCGAGGTCGAGTTCTCCTTGACGATGCTTAGAACATCCAGCCTCGTCGTTGTCACACATCTTTGCACTAATAAAAACAAATAATTGGTTAAATGCGGAAAAATCCGGCATGACCTTTGCTAATTTTCTTAAACTAGGAGTGCCTAATTTACGCGAAACGGAAGTTAATCAACATTCCGCAAAATCGTGACTCGTTTCATACAAGAACCTGCATACGACATAATAAAGTAGCTCAGATATCACATCAATCAAGAAATAGTTCGCAAATGCTGGACATTCTTGTGTCAAGACTAGCACATTCTTGTGTCAATTTAACTTCAGAGTCTTGGTACTAGCACTAGCACTAGCAAAGTTTGTGTCATTTAACATGAGAGTCTTTGGTACTGGTAGTAGCACTAGCACTAGCACTAGAATCGGTACTAGCACTAGCACTAGTCAGCACTAGCACTAGCACTAGCAATCGGTACTAGCTATAGTTCCGTGAGTTCGAGGGCAAGGTCAAGGAGGAATAACCAAGCTGCAGACACTAGGGTAGTGAGCAACAACAACACAAACATGAACACAAGGTAAACCTCCAATCTTTTGATCCAACACTTGATCACATACATGTATATACAATAGTTGTTGGGAAATATCCTCGATAATCATGCAAGAGACATGGTCGCACATCATAGGATCTTTAAGAAAAGCGTTAAAATAGCACTTGTTCAAACTTGACCTAGGTCTCGGTGTGCATCAACGACCCAAGTTGATACTTTATAGTTTTTAAACTAGATACCAGCCATTACAAAAAATGGTCAGCCAATAGAAATGCTACAGGTGTCAGATCAGATTTCAGACTTTACATCTCAAACAAATAGTCTCTTGAAAAACAATTGTACACAGCCTAGGATTTTATTTATTATCGCACATCGCGAGTTTTCCATCTCATTAGAAGTATATGAATCTAATGTTTCTTGGCCTAACGAGCTGCTTATTCTTCACACAGTGACAGAGCACCAAGCAACATACATCAGTTTCCATGAGAATGATCATGCAACAGTTATTTTCCGGGCTTCACCAAACCACAATTAATGATGCAGGATTTTGCCTGTAGCAGCGATGGTTCAGTTCATATGAATGGGTTGAGAAGCCAATTTCCGTAGGCACTAGGTAGTAGGGACACAAACTCCCCTCAATCCCATCTAAAAGTAAAAAAGGCAACTAATAGCTAGCTAGCAAACAGAGTAACCCAAAGGGCATACATAAAACAAAAATATGTGTGATCTTAATGTGGAATTGTCTGAATGCGGGGTATCTTTATTATGAGTTTAATAATTATTCGAGATTTTAGGGGAGACGATGAAGATGATTTCAAGTAACAGCGTGCTAGTATAGCAACTCAACTGATGATTCTACTCTTGTCAATCTGAATGTAATACTACAGCAAAGTATATAGGTGTACAAGTACTAGGTTAGATAGTTACACACTATCTACACATGAAGCTTGTACACGAAGCTGACAATCTTCACTTGGCATCATGTCAGAACCAACTGTCATATAAAATTTGCAGCCTTAAAATTCGATAAGACCCTAGTTCTCTATTCAAACTATATTTTTTACTGGATTTATTTGTGCTTACAACAGAAAAGGAGCAGAGTGTGTGTTGAGAGAGATACAACAACAGCAGCCAAATCGATCCTTTCCTAACCACTAGGTATTGTCTGGATTCGGAACAATGGACCATTATTTATCTGTGGCCATTTCATCTCATTAGCATTGTATGAACACACAGGGTGATCTGTTGCCCATGTTGATTACTCACTACAAACAGGCACCTAGCTAGCAGAGAGCGCAACATGTTTGTGGCTTCCATGCAAAGAGAAAATAATGCTGCGAGATGTTGCGATGCATAGCCTGCCCTGCTTGCGGAGATGCCCGCTACTAGGGTTGCAAAGCCTAGGATTCCCCAAAAACAGAGGGAGAGAGGGAGAGAGGGAGAGAGGGAGGCGTTCACCTCACGGCGGTCGGACGGCACGACAGGCGGACGGCGGCCTCCACCTCCTAAGACGCGGCGGCTGCTCCTCCTCGGACACGGGCCTCCTCCTGAGACGCGGGCGGACCTCCTCCTCGGACATGTACGGGCGGACCTCCTCCTCCTCGGGCGCGGGCAGGCCTCCTCCTCCTCGAGCCTTGGCGGATCGAGAGCGGCGGTCCTTCCGGCTTGGTGAGAGATGGAGAGATGGGGATGAGAGAGGGGGTCGGGCGCCACGTGTGGATAAAGCCACTTAGGCGTAGCGCACTGAGCCATAGTGCGCTACGTATATCTGTAGCGCACTATGGGATAGTGCGCTACGCCTATCGGCTTCTAACTACTGCATAAGAGAACTACAGTCCCACTAGCTAACAACTATACTAGCCTATCCCATGGTTACGCCCACTACTCTATTCTAAACACGAGAGCACCTGTGTTGAGTCCTGGTGCCCCAATTTTTTGTTTGATTTTAAAAATACTTTTAAATATTCCAAAAAATGCCCAAAAAGTGGTGATATATGCCATAGAAGTTTTATTTTGATTTTAAAATACTTTTAAATATTCCAAAAATGCCCAAAAGTAATAATATTCCAAAAATGCCCAAAAATATGATTTAAAGTATAACTAAATTTCATAATACTTTGTTCATGAATATTACAATCTTTTTCGACCACGCGTTTACAATATTTTTTGAGCTAGCGTTTTACAATCTTTTTTCCCTTCTTTGTCGCGGTTGAATAATTTAGCCCCGGCACTTTAATGTTTCTTCTTTCGAATGGGCTACCTTTTTTGGGTAGGGTTGTCCTTTTTATTCTTGTGATGTATGTTGCTGCATCATATTCGTCGTCATCTTCAATCTTTGGGTCGCCGTACTGGTCGAAGTCTTGCTCGTTGGCGACTCCATCCATTCCGATGATGTTTCTTTTTCCTCTCCTCACGACAACACGGCTAGGCTTTGTCGGGTCGGTAATGAAAAAACATTGGTCCACTTTGGTAGCCAGTATCCATGGTTCATTTTTCGCGGCCACGTTTGCACCGGCGGCCTTTGATTTGGCTGCTTCGGGTATAACCATGGTTTTGAAATACCGGTCTTCTCTTTCGACGCTCTATGCCCATCTGACACGGAACATCGGCACCTTTTCTCCACAGTAGTCGAGCTCCCAGATCTCCTCGATTCTTCCGTAGAATCTTTCCTTCACGTTGTCATCGGTGTAGAATTCCGACGTTACGCCTGAGTTCGATAATCACACTTGTTGTCCTTTTCCTCCGTGTAGAATGTGTAGCCGTTGATATCATACTGATAGGTCACTAGGTTTTGCATCGGTCCCTGCGAAAAGGTGAATATGATCTGTTCTGTGTCAGAAGAATGCGAGTGCGGGGGATTATCAAGGAGCGTATGCCTAAACCAACGCGTGAAATCTGAGTTGTGCTCTTTGATTATTTCTCCTCGTCCTCTGTATGCCCGGTCCTTTGTACTTCTTCTCGATTAACCTTTTGTGCTTCTGTACCCAAGGATCGACCAGTTCTAAATGCTGTAGCGCGACGAGGTTTGCTCGACCAAAGTCTGCGCGTCAAAAATCGAAGTCTGCATGCAGTATGCGACGACCCTCTCGGTGACAAGATCCGTCAAGCTTGCCAAGGTGTATGTTGACGGGAAGACCGGCAGGGTTCTCGATGTCTAGATAATTCGTGCAGAAAGAGATGCACTCTTCGGCCAGAAAGCCCTTGGCTATGCTTCCATCTGGACGGGACCTGTTGTGAACGTATCCTTTGATGTGTCCGTTCATCCTTTCGAACGCCATCATGCTGCGGAGGAACATCGGCCCGAGTTATACGATGTCCTCCATGACATGGACCAGCAGATGCACCATAATGTCGAAGAATGCGGGTGGGAAGTAGACCTCAAGATCACATAGTATCACCACGATCTCCTCCTGTAGCCTTCCGAGCTGATTCAAGCCAATCGACTTCCTAGAGATGACGTCTAAAAACTTTCATAGGCCAAATAACGTTTCACGGACGTGCTCGTCCATTATCCCTCTTAGTGCGACCGGAAGTACCTGCGTCATTAGCACGGCACAGTCGTGAGACTTCATGCCACTGAACCTCTGCTTCGCCTCGTCTAGGTATCTGCTTATCTTGCCCACGTAGCCGTAAGGAAATTTGACTCCTAGAAGGCACTTGAAAAACTGTTTGATCTCATCCTGGCTTAGAGTGAAGCAAGAAGGAGGGCAGTAATATTCGTTCTTCTTGAACTTTTTACCCTTCCGACGACCTTGTGTCGTCTCCGACTCATGATCATCGTCATCTTCACGATCATCGAGTAGTCGTCCTCCGTGAAGCTCCTTCCGGATACCCAAGCATATCAGTCGTGCCTTTTCGGACCATCTTTCGTCCTATCTAGCATGTTGATTATGGTGGCGACGGACTCTACACGTTTTTCGTGATATGCATGATGTCGAGGCTATGAGGCGTCGGAGAAACTTCCAAGATGGCAACTCCCGAGCAGACCTTGTTTTCCATACCTTCATCAATGGCTTGTCTTGTTGCTGCCTCTTTCGCTTCTTTCCGGGCTTAGGATAATCTTTCCGGTTTTTCAGAACTCTTCCACTTCTTCGCTGCTCCTACGCTCTGGGATTCCTCGGGTCTCGATTTGCCATCGAACAGGTCTCCACATTTTCTCCATGGATCATTCTTGCCGAGCCACCTCCGTGCGCCATGAACACGGTTTTTGATGACCGGATCTTTCTCTAGTTGGAGATAGCTTGTGTTATCCATGCACCTAACGCATGCGAGAATCCTTGAATAACCTGCCCGAGATATACCCGCAACTGGATAGTCTTGCACCGTAGTGATCAACGCGACTCTCATAGTGAAATAATCTTGTCGACGGCGTCGTAAGTATTGGCTCGATTCCCATAACGTGGCTAGCTCCTCTTTCAACAGCCGAGATACAGTTGATGTCGGTGCCGTTGTTTTGGCCCTTGAATTAGCATACTCATTTGTATGTACTTCTTCTTCATGCACAACCATGGAGGAGGTTGTACATCCATACAAACACGGGCCAAGTGTGTGCGTCGCTCGGCTACCGAGCGGATTGAGTCCATCGTGCTTGCACCAAGCCCGATGTTCCTCGAATCTCCAGAATTACGGGAATTCGAGGTCCAATGCTTTCAGCAGCTAGCATCGAAGGGTGCGTCGTGAGTCATCCTTTTCGGGGTCATCATCAACTCCTGGCTTCTTCCTTTCCGCATGCCATCGCATGAGCTTCGCTTCCTTAGGGTCCGCGAAATAGCGCTACAGACGAGGAGTGATAGGAAAGTACCATACCACTTTTCGAGGTGCTTTCTTCCCTTTCTTGTATCGACTCACGGCGCACACCGGACATGTGGTTTTCTCCGTGTCCTCGCCCCGATAAATGATGCAATCATTGATGCATACATGATATCTAACGTGCAGTAGATCGAGAGGACAGACGATTTTCTTGGCATCCTCGATACTAGTTGGACAGGTGTTCCCCTCCGGGAGAAGATCGTGCTAGAATGCCATCATATCGTCGAAGCTTGCGTCGCTCAATTTGTGCTTTGCCTTCATCTCCATAGCCTTGAGCGTTACATTCAACCGGGTATCATCGGGCCTGCATCCTTCATACAATGGAGTAACCGCGTCTTTCTCAAGTTTCGCAAGCTTGGCTTTCTCTCTAGCGGCAGACCTGGCGTTACTCATCTGCTTGAGAAGCAGCTCTTGCACATAAGGGTCCCGCACCCAGCCTGATGTTGTTCCATCGTCGTCTGCTCCTCTGGCATCTAGATCATCATCATCCCGGTCTGCTTCCGCACCTTCACCATCTCCAGGAGACTCTTCATCATCTCGCCCGTTCTCGCCGTGATGATGATCATCGTCATGTTGGCCACCTTCACCGTCTCCATCATCTACATCATCGCTTATCCAACGAGTGTATCCACCCATGAAACCATGGCGGGCGAGTGCGCTTTCGATTCCGGAATGTCGATCACCCGATTGAGTATGCATCTTCGCACGGACATCTTATATCTGTCTTGTTATTTCGTATCATGTCGGTCGCACATTTCAAAAATCTAGCCACAATGCCATCGCTCATTATGCGGACCATTTTTGCACACGGTGTACACGGTATAATTTTGAAGTCTATTAGAACCACATAATGAATGCATGCATGCAATGGTCGATAGAAAATTTCGGCATGACCTATCCTAAAATTAGGACCTTTGTGAAATGCCAAAGTCTTGCCAAAATGGAAATGAATCAACATTTTGGCAAAACAAATGGCAACTTGTTCACATACAAACACAAGAGAGAGAGAGACCGATCCATACACACATGAACATATCATTATCCTCTCCATACGCACATGCATGAGCATCATCGATACTCTCCATATACACACACACATATGACCATCCTCTCCACATACACACATCATGAGCATCGATCATCTACATACATATGAGCACATCATCCATATACACATGAACACATCCTTACATGGACAACTTACCGAGATGAGAGACCGATCGTGAGAAAAGATGGAAAGGAGAGGTGCGCGCGTCGACCGGAGAAGGAGATGAGAGGCCGGAGACCTCCTCTATTACTTATGTAACATCCAAAGCGAGTTTTACATGCTAAAAATGGTGAATGGGTGGAGAAATTGAGGTGGGAAGGATAAGATCCCGACTAGATCTAAGGAGGAAGAAGAAGGGGAAAGTGAAGTGTGGGGTGGTGGATGTGTGGTCACACATGTGCACATAAAGTGCTGTCCTAAAAAAATCGACACATCCGTGGCGCACACGGCCCTAGTGCGCCATGTGAGTAGACACCTGGCCCAGCGCACTAGGCCATGTGCGCCACAGATGTTCTACTCGATGGCGCACTAGGCCGAGTGCGCCACAGAAGTTTGTGGCCGTTTCACAGCAGAGGGGGGCGTGCGCTTAGGCGTAGAGCACCCCCCATGTGCGCCATAGATGAGACTAACAACCGTGGCGCACATGACCCTAGTGCGCTACAGATGTTTGGCGTGCGGCCAGTGCCCTGCCCACACATCCGTGGCGCACTATAGTCATGTGCGCCACGGTTATTCTAGTTACTAGTAGGGCACTGCCCACAGGTGAGCCACGCCTGTTTTAGCCGTGGGGCACTTCAACCATGTGAGCCACGGATGTGCTGATTACCTATAGCCGTTTTCCTAGTAGTGATAGCCGTTTGACTTTTCAAATTGGCGTTTGACTTTTCAAACTAGGATTTGATTAAACCCTTTATTTTGTTCAACGATGACACCTAGTACATTATGCAATCATTCCAACTTGATATGACACATTCATGTACCCTTCCCCTCCGGAGTGTCGGACATTCCGGAACCTTCTAGAACATTCCCGATGAAAACACCGGAACCATTCTCCAACCCCGAAACAGGACTTTCCTTATATGAATCTTATTCTCCGGACCATTCCGGATCTCCTCGTGATATCCCGGATCCCATCCGAGACTCCGAACAACATTTAGTCTCTTACTCATCATTCCATAACTACTCAAACAACGTCGAATCCTTAAGTGTGTCTCCCTACGGTTCGTGAATTATGCGGACATGATCGAGACACTTCTCCGAACAATAACCAATAGAGGAATCTGTAAATTCATATGGCTCCCACATATTTCTACGATTACTTTGCGATCGAATGAACCACTTACATACGATACCAATTTCCCTTTGTCTCACGATAGTTTACTTATCCGAGGTTATGATCATCGGTATCTCTGCATACCTAGTTCAACCTCGTTACTGATAAGTACTCTTTTATCGTTCCCGTGATATGTGATCCCTTGTGATCCAGTCACATGCTTGCAAGCTAATTGGATGACATTCCACCGAGAGGGCCTAGAGTATATCTATCCGTCATATGGATGGACAAATCCCACTCTTGATCCATGTGTCTCAAGCAATACTTTCCGAACACTCAATGCCACCTTTATAGCCACCCAGTTATGGTGTGGTGTTTGATGTCATCAAAGCATCCTTCCAGTGAAGGTGATATGCATGATCTCATGGTCGAAGGAATTAGGTTACTATGTATCAGAAAGCATATAGCAATTGAACTATTAAAATGACTTGATCTTTATGCTATGCTTATCTATAGGAGTATGTCCACCATATCATTCTCCTAGTGATATGATATTGTTGTTAATAACATCTCAATGTTCATCATAGGGAAACCACAATCATTTATTAACCAACAAGCTAGTATTATAAAGAGGCTTTACTAGGGACTCTATTTTAGTTTACAAATCACACAAGTATTAATGTTTCCGTGTTAATACTATTATAGCATGAATGTAAACATTTATCATAAACACAAAGATATAATAATAACTACATTTATTATTGCCTCTAGGTCATATCTCCAACAACCACCTCTAGGCCTCTCTCCTTATCATCATGCATGAGCTTGAAGATGATGGCCTCCGTGGCTGGCTCAGTCTAGCATCCTGGCTGATTAACCTTGAAGCCCCAAAGGTCTTTCCTCTCAAACTTGGTGAGGGGAAGCATCATGATAGTAGGAAGAGGGAGATTGAGCAGACTAGTGAGCTCAATAATACGAGGGCCAAAACAAGTTCCCTTGAACTCTTCAGCCGTGCTGATAGTAACATTAGGCATCTATTTAATAAGATAGAAAAATTTAGAATTAACACAATTTAAGACAATTCATAAGACAAGGCATCACATGCATAACTTTGGAAATCAAACCACACAAGTCATGGCATACATGGATCCATTACAAACAACCAAGGTTCAACTTATTTTAAACAACATTTGGGAAATAAAATGATAAGTGTGGTGGTCCAACTAACGAAGTACGTTATAATCCCATCTCACTTGCCAAGTTGGCTAATAAGGCATCCCTAGAGGCAATCTGTTTGTCTAGATCACAAGACTCCATTGCTAAGTCTATGATGTCCTTACTTAAGCTTTGGTTGGTAGCCTCTAACTCTTGGGTATGCTTATTTTCTTCCCTAAGATCATTCTGGGTGTTAAGCATTCTGCAGTTGATTCTATCACCAAGTTCTTTGATGGCTTTCCAAGCTGCATCCCTTGCTGAATCAAAGAATGTGGTGTGCATAACTGAGTTGGTGACCATGCAGAATCATGAGTCCTTGTGGTTGTCTTCCTTGTTTTTATACAAGTGAAGTTGCACCCACCAGTACTCAACTCCTTCATCCATCACATGAAAACCTTTGTACACAGTTGCACCATGTATTCCCATGGCAACCATGAGGTCCTTGAGAGCCTTGGGGAACTCTGTCTCACATTCCAAAGTCATAGTCATGAGTGGTCCCTTCTTCACGGCTTCGTTGATGGAGTTCATCTACAAATAGAGATGAGAAAGAAGATTAGAAAATTTTACGAGAAGAAAAGACAAGTGTGGAAGTTGTTGAAAAATTTTCCTTAGTGGTTTCCAATCCTAGGGTCATAATCCTACATGCAACACAGTGCTCTGATACCATCTGTAAGATCCCTCCTTTTTAAAGGAAAGGATCCATGTGATTGCAATGCTAGTCCCTGGATCAATTCTATCATCCACAGTTTAAGATGAAGTACACAGAAACAAAGGTCATTATTACAAGTCATTCCAGAGAAAAACATAGTCTTTTACAACTCCATGGCCACAGGCCTAGTACAAGAGTTTAAATATGTAATAAGATAAATAAGTCTTCATCTTCATGTGCCACATGCAAGCATGTTGAGTGTAGACTCATGACTCCTAATCATCATCAGAATAACCTGCAACATCACAAGTTACAGCCACAGTGGGTCAATACATTGGAATAGTATTGGCAAGTGATACCTTAGTAGAATATTGGTGGACTAAATACTATATGCATTTTGGCTAAGTGTAGCTTAGGCTTGCTTTGCTCAAAATATATTTTGCCTATTAGTTGAAAACACTAAGTTTTTCTTTGATAAAATCTTTCCCAAGGAACCACCAATAGACATTGGTGAACCTTCACCCTTGTTCAACCACAAGTTTTTACTTAGAAATTTGGATGAGGAGATTCTTGATAGCTTCCATGTCTTGATGCTCAAGTTGTCCAATACCAGGGACATGGCTAAGTTCTTAGATTCTTCCATCTGCAGAGGTTGTGCACTTTCCCCACAAGACTTGATTTTCACCAAGACAGGACCTTTCAGAAGCCTTCCCTTAGACCAAATGGACGCGTTCCAACCTATCATCCCACTACCACCAAATGTCCAAATGGCTAAGTTATTGCAACCTATATGATCCAGGCAGAGCCCTATTGCCAAGTGGTTGCACTAGAAGCTTCTTAACATATGGCATCTCAAATCCCTTTGTTCCTGGGTGGCTTTCCACAAGTGAGATACACAAGGTAGACCATAGAAATGGGCATTGTGTAACCACTCAAAATAACCCATTCTTTCCATTCCACCCAGGTATTTCATTCACTTAGTTGTTTTATTAAGCAAAAACATAGTCCAATGACTTAGAAATATTTAGTCATAGCATGAATATATAACCACCCTTGGTTGCTACTAGCTAGGCTAAGCATGGCATTGATAAGACTTAGAAATATTTCTAGCAATTCTACAACTACTAGGATTTCCCAAGCATATCATATAGATCAAAAATAACCATGCAAGACTAGCAAAATATTTCTAATGCAAAGTTGAAAAACATAGGAATAAAATCATGAAGCACCACTTGCCTTGGTAGTTTGGATAGTAGCTACAATCCTCACAATCACAATCACTATTTGCACCAAAATCTACACATAAAATAATAGCACCAAAATCACATACAAAATAAATACAAGCAAAAATATATGGATGCATGCATAATGCCATGTGATGATTTTCTACACCAAACAAGACAAGTGTATGGTACTGAATCATAAACAAGTTCAAAACTTGCCAAACAAACTTTATTTGAACATTAAAACATTTCCCAAATAATTATTATACATAAAATAGGCCTACACATGTTTCTGTAAAAACAACCATTTTAACAGAGGCAAAACATTAAACACATTGCATAGATGGAAAGGGTTTTCTCTCCTGATTCCATTGATATAAAATTTGTCAAATTTGGACGTGGCATTCAAAAGTTATGAATTAAACAAATTCAAACATCTAATAGATCTAATTCAGAAATTTTAAACAAAGAACATGCCACGCTGCAGTCCCTGGTGGGCTGGTACCGCTTTGCTCAGGATCACGCTTGCGCACCGTTAGATCTAACTAAATCGTGCGGCACAGATCCCTACTTACCCCTTCGTCTATGTTCTATCGCATCCACTAGATCTAAATCGAACGGCTCTCAGCGACTGACCAACAAGTGGCGGCGATGGCGGCGGTGACAGGCAGCGGCGTGCTCTGGCTGCAAGCTTGCCAGTGAGCTAGGTCGCCTGGGGAGGTGTGAGGATGCTCACCAGAATCGCCGTGACGAGTAGAAGCTCGACGTGTGCTCGGTTGGCGAAGGGGCGCTCGGGGTCGTCGTGGATTGCTCGTCGGAGAAGTCCCTGGCGACGGATGCTTCTGTCCGTCGACGTTGGCGAGGGTGCAGATCATGCCAAGGCAAAAGAAGCGTTGGGTCAGATGCGCAAGACGATGCTAGTCACGCGGGTGTCAACGAGAGGAGAAGGGGCGGTCGGAAATTACCACTGGAGGTCGTCGGAGTTGAAGCCGAAGACGGTGGCGCTCATTGGTGGACGGTGACGACGTTCTAGGATGGTATAGAGAAAAAGAAAAGCATGAGAAGAAGCGCAAGGATATGTAGAGCATGCTCGCATGAAGCAGAGACAAAGGGGTGGACGATGCTCACCGGAATTGGTCGCCGGAGGTCGTCGGTGCTGCGGCGGTGTGGGCACGATTACGGGCAGCCTGGTGGCGTGGTGTCTACGCTGAGTGAGGGGAAACGAGCAGAGAGGGGAGGCGATCTTATAGCCGGAGCTGGGGCAGAGATCACGCACGCATTCATCGCTAATTAAGAGGTTTAAAATCACGGCAGAGGCGGGGGAAGAAACAGGCGGCGACGTGTTCATCGCGCTGTTCCTGGGAGGATGATGACGACGTGGCGATGGGGCCACTGGTCAGTGAGCGCGGGGTCGAGTGGGTGTGCGTGAGAGAGCGAGGGGAAAACCCCGGGTGGGCTTACTGGGCTGGTTTCGCTGATGGGCTAAAAGTCTGGCGCCGTTCTTTTCTTATTTCTTTAGTCTTTTTCTTTTTCTGTTTGAATTTCCAGGAAACATTTTCAAATGATTTCAAAATCCATTTGAATTCAAATATTTTCTGGGTTTTTGTAGAGTGTAACATTCATATTTCTGGGCATAAAAACATGTGGTCTTTCTATACTAGCTTGGTCCTTTGATTAAACAAAATAAACAGTGCTATAGCACTTGATTTGAATAAGTTTTGGAAATGGTTTTTGAATCATATTTGTTTTGTAAAATTTTCACCAAACTCCAACAATCAAACAAAGTAACAAGAGAGCAAGCAAGGCTTGGTTTAAAACCAATAAAATCTTCAATTGAGAGTGGCATTAGTTTAATAGTTGCTCACATAAAATAATGAGCATCAGATGCTCCTGTTTTTTAAATGGTTTTGAAATGGAACCCAAAATGATCATGGATGCATGGATGATATGCATGATTTTTGAAACATGATTTTAGGGATGTTACAACCCCTCCACCAAGCCCTAGGGCGGCGGCCCCAAGGGTGGAGTGGGGGGCAAGTCTTCCCCCTTCCTTCTAGAAGGCTCCCCTAGGGTTTCCCCTAGGGCTGGCCGGCTGGGCCTTGGGGGCCTTGTGGCCAGGGAACTTCCCCTTAGGCCCACGCAGGCCTCCGACAAGTGGGCCCACGTTGGTCCCACTCCGGAACCTTCTAGAACCTTCCGGTATAATACCGATAAACTCTGAAACGATTCCGAAATCCAAAAACTGATTTCCTTTATATGAATCTTATTCTCCGGACCATTCCGGAACCTCTCGTGATGTCCTGGATCTCATCCGAGACTCCGAACAAAAACTCATAAACCAATCATCCATTCTATCCTAGCGTCGATGCACGTTAAGTGTGTGACCCTACGGGTTCGAGAATATGCAGACATGATCTTCTATCAATAATCAACAGCGGGATCTGGAAACCCATATTGACTCCCACACATTCATCGATGATCATATCGGATGAACCACGATGCCAGGATTCAATTAATCCCATATATGTATTCCCTTCGTCATGCGATATTTTACTTGCCTGAGATTTGATTGTTGGTATCGGCATACCTAGTTCAATCTCGTTCACAACAAGTACTTTACTCGTTCAGTAATCCAATATCACTTTGTGATTAACTCCTTAACCACGTGCTTGCAAGCGGTGTTGATATCGATTATCAAGTGGGCCTGAAGTATATCTCTCCGACTCGGGAGGGACAAATTCCATCTCGATACATACAACCCAACAAGTACTTTCCGATCACCTGAGAGACACCTTTATGATCACTCTCACATAGGATGACGTTTGATGACCTCAAAGCTTTCTTCCGATACCAGGGAGTTTTATTATCTCATGGTCTAAGGAATACAATACTTGGCATAGGAAAAAGCTTCGCAAAGATGAACACGATGACACGATCTAATTGCTCTGCTTAATTTAGGTATGTCCATCATATCATTCTCCTAATGACATGATCTCATTATTAATCGACAACTCATGTCTATGGTTAGGAAACATTAACCATCATTAATCAATGAGCTAGTCCATAGAGGCGTACTAGGGACACGGTGTTGTTCATAAACCACACAAGTATCAAAGTTTCCGCTTAATACAATTCAAGCATGGAATATAAACTTTATCATGAACAAGAATTATAATAATAACATCTTTATTATTGCCTCTAGGGCATAATTCCAACAATATCTCCAACAGTCTCCCACTTTCACTAGAATCAACTAATCTAGATTACATGGTAATATACCGAACATCCATGGCGGTTTGGTGCTGGTCATGTTTTTCCCTCGGGAGAGGTTTAGTCAACGGATCCGCCACATTCAGATCTCTGTGTACTTTGCAAATCTTTATGTCACCATCTTGGACATGCTCTCGAATAGTGTGAAAACACAGCTTGATATGTTTTAGCTTATTGTGTGACATTGGTTCTTGCGCATTGGCTATGGCGCCCATGTTATCACAGTAGATAGACATTGGGTCCAGCGCACTGGGAACCACACCAAGATCTGTAATGAACTCCTTCATTCATATCTCCTCTTGTGAAGCCTCCGAAGCAGCTATGTATTTCGATTCAATTGAAGATCTCGCCACAACGCTTTGCTTTGCACTCCTCCAGCTTATTGCTGCACCATTCAAAGTAAATACATATCCATATTGAGATTTAGAATCATCCGGATCGGTGTTCCAACTAGCATCGGTGTGACCATTAACAACGAGATGTTCTTCACCTCCATAAGAAAGAACCATATCCTTAGTTCTTCTCAAGTACTTCAGGATGTTTTTTACCATTGTCCAATGATCCACTCCTGGATCACTTTGATATATGCTAGTTAAACTAACATCATATGCAATGTTGGGTCTAGTACATAGCATGACATACATGATAGATCCTATGGCTAAGGCATAGGGAGTCTTACTCATTATTTCTCTATCTTTTGTCATAGCAGGACTTTAAGTTTTACTCAAGGTCGTATTGGGCAACATGGGTAAGAACCCTTTCTTGATTTCTTCCATTCCAAACCTCTTTAGAACTTTGTCCAAATATGTACTCCGTGACAATGATATTAGGCGTCTCGATCTATCTCTATAAATGTTTATGCCTAATATATAAGCTGCTTCGCCAAGATCTTTCATCGAAAAACTATTATTCAAATAATCCTTGACACTATTAAGAAGGTCTACATCATTCCTAATCAACAATATGTCCTGATAGGCTGTAGATCTCTTCTCAACAATGACGCGAACTTCTTCAATTATATCGAGATCATCCTATCGAGAAACTTTTGCATCTTCTTCGATATACTCTTTGACTCGAGGAGACTAGTGAATTAAATCACTTGGAAGAACTACTTCTACACCATAGACCAAGAAGAAATGATTGTATCTGGTTAATATGTTAGGAGTTGTACGTAAGCTCCATATAACAGACGGTAATTCTTCCTCCCAAGCCCCTGCGGCATGACGTAATGGTGCCTCGAGACCAGGTCGGAGTCCTTGTAAAATGAGACCGTTAGCTCTTTCGACTTGTCCATTAGCATGTGGATGCGCAACTAATGCAATATCGAGTCGGATCCCTTGTTCCTCGTAGAATTCGGCAAGTTCCCCCATGGAAAAGTAGCTCCCATTGTCAGTAATTATATTGTGTGGATATCTGAATCGGATGATCATGTCTTCAACGAATGTTCTGTCTATGGCTCCATCACAACTTGTTACGGGTTTAGCCTCAATCCACTTTGTAAATTTATCCACCATCACTAGTAGGTGAGTAAATCCACATTTTGTCGTGCAAAATGGCCCTACATATCAAGCCCCCAGGTCGCAAATGGCCATGTAATAGGGATTGTTCGCAGCTGATCAGCCGGAACATGTGCCTGGCGGGCGTACTTTTGGCAACCTTTGCACATTTTGACCAGTTTATCGCATATGCCTTAGTTATAAGCCAAAAGAATCCGTGTATAAAAGCTTTTGCCACTAAAGATTTGGCTGCAATGTGATGACCACACTCGCCTTTATGGATTTCTCTTAAGATTTCCACTCCTTCTTCCGGAGAAATACATCGATGAAAAACCCCCAAAACACTATGCTTATAGATCTCACCGTTTATTATTGTATAGGCTTTTGCTCATCAGACGATCTGCCGGTTCAGGACTTTGTCTTCGAGTAATTTCCGTCTATCAGGAAATCCAGATATGGTTTTGTCCAGCTAGGAATTGCAGCCATAACCGCTATTAAAGGTGAGTCGGATTTCGTCGGATAGTCCTCATCAACTCCAGTCATGGAGGGGACCTTTAAATGCTCTAAAAAGCGCCATCCGGGACTTGTTTCAGCGCAGAGCCTATTCTTGATAAACCATCTGCTTCCTCATTTTATGCTCAAGGGATGTGTTGTATTTCAAAATCCTTGAACGATTTGGATAATTCATCCACAACAGCTTTGTAGGCTGCCATGTGCTTGTTTGCATTGCATATATCGGATACTTGCTGAGCAACTAAATCCGAGTCTCTGTAACACATGGGTCTAGTTACGCCAATATTTTTGGCGATGCATATTCCATGTAACAATGCTTCATACTCGGTAATATTATTGGTTGTCGTGAAGTGTATTTGTAACACATAGAACAACTTATATCCTTGGAGCGATTTGAGTACCATGCCAGCCCCCGAGCATGCTCGTGCTTTTTATCCACCAAAATGAAGGATCCAAAATTCCGAGTCTGGAGGACTTGTATTTTCTACCATCTCTGTCCAATCAGGAACAAAATCGGCAAGTATTTGGGACTTGATTGCTATACGTGGCTTGTACTCAATGTTGAAAACTGCAAGCTCTATTTGCCACTTTGCGACACGTCATGTGGCATCGTGGTTGTTTCTAGGTTTAGTACGATGGGAAGACTGTTGTGGAGGGATAGGGTTTCCAACGCATGGAATAACCTAACCGTTAACCCTTCTGGGTTTCTACGCCTGATACATCCAAAACGTATCTACTTTCCCAAACACTTTTGTTGTTGTTTCTCCTCTAAACTTATGTGATTTGGATACAACTAACACGGACTGATGTTGTTTTCAGCAGAATTGTATTGGTGTCTAGTTTTTGTGCAGAAAATCAACTTTCAAGAAAAATCCCGGAAAATATGCCAAAAATCATATTTCACCAGAATACTCATGGAACCAGAAGACGAGACGGAGGAGGACCTCGGTCACCCCCTCAGCCTCCCTCTTTCCCTATAAGAAGCATCCTGAACAAAAAAACGGGGGGGTCGACATTTTTCCCGAAAGAGTTCCGCTGCGCCGCCACCACCAGAAACCGCGATTCGGAACCAGAAACTCCATTTCGGCACCCTGCCAGGACGGGGAATTTGGAAGGGATCATCACCATCATCATCACCAACGCCTCTCCATCAACCATCCATGTTTCCTCCATCCATGAGTGAGTAATCCCCCGTCGTAGCTATGGGGATGGTAGGGATTGGATGAGATCTATCATGTAATCGAATAAGATTGTTAGGGCATGGTTCCTAGTATATCTATTAGTGCTATTTGACTTTGTTGCAACTTGTTGTGCTTAATGCTTGTCACTAGTGCCCGAGTGCCATGATCTCACATCTGAACATGTTATTGATTCATGATGATAGTATTGTTTGTGATCTTATCTGCAAGTTGTGTACACATATCATTGTCCGGAACCAAATGCCCCGAAGTGACAGAAATTGGGATAGCCAGAGGGGATGGTTGTGATATGAGGATCACATGTGTTCATGGAGTGTTAATGCTTTGCTTCGGTGCTCTATTAAAAGGAGTACCTTAATTGCCAGTAGATTTCCTTGAGGCCTCGATGCAACGGGCTGGCAGGACAAAAGATGTTGTGCAAGTTCTCATTGCGAGCATGTATTACTATATATGGAACACATGCCTATGATTGTTTAGTACTTGGATGATTTATCTTATTTATCTGCAACTTCCCTAGATCTTGAATTTATATGAATAGTCTCATCCATGCAACACTCGTCCATCCATCCCTATGCCTACCGCACTCATATCCTACTGTTTGCTACTATTATTACTATTGCCTTTGTTTTGCTACTGCTATTACTTTGCTATTGCTACTACAAAACTGTTGCTACTAATAAACTACTGTGAGCAAGACTATTTCTAGGTGCAGCTGAATTGAGAACTCCGTTGTTAAGGCTTATAAGTATTCCTTGGCTCCCCTTGTGTCGAGTCAATAAATTGGATAATACTACCCTCTAAGACTGTTGCGATCCCCTATACTTGTGGGTCATCAAGACTATTTTCTGGCGTCGTTGTCAAGGAGCATAGCTTTATTTGTAAGTTCACTTGGATATATTATTGTTCACTGCTATTCCTTTCATCATGGGGAAGTCTCGTGATGGAGAGTTTATTATTTTACCATCCACTACAAGAAGAGGTACAATTCTAAACACCTCTACTGCTCTTGATTCACCATCTGTTAGAAGTAAGCTTGTAACACCACCACCACATACACATGCTACACACAAACTGCTACTACTGCTGAATCTGAAATTGCTTTTGATACTCATGATGTTACTTCTATTGTGCTTGATGCGAGTGGTTCATTATGTCCTTTCCTAGATGCTACTATTAGTAGAACTATTTTGGGAAACACTGAAACTCCTAGTGAAGACACTATTACACATGTTAGCTCACCTGGGTCTAGAGAGAAATATGATATTAATGATGGTTACATTGAAATAACTAATGAATTTATTGAAGAGTGTCAAAACACACACGGTGCTAGTGATATTAGGAGTCTCCTTGAGAGACATACCATTATACCTAAACTATCTCCTGATGATAAGTTTGCTACTTCTCCCATTGACATTAAAGATAAAGATTATGATTTCTCTCTTGATTTATCCTATATAAACATTATTGAGAAAGAACCTTTTTGTGGGACTGGGAATGAAAGTGTTGTGGCACATATGAATGATCTTTCTACTATGAGTGCCTTATTATCTAATGATGTTAGGATGTGCAAGTACTTTGTTACTAAAATCTTCCCTTTTTCACTAAAAAGAGAAGCTAAAGCTTGGTTTAATAGATTACCTCATGGATCCATTGATAGCCCTGATTGCTTGATTGCTACTTTCTTTCAGAAATATTTTCCTCCTAGTGCTAGCCATGCTGATTTGTAGAACTTTTTGATTTTAAACAGGGAGAAGAGGAGAAATTGTCTGAGTCATGGACAAGGTTTTGTGCCTCGATTCATGCACATCCTGGATGTCCATTGCCTAAAAATGAGCTTCTTGATATTTATTATAAAGACTAACTGATGAATCTAGGACATACCTGGATAGTTTTACTGATTGTGTTTTTAGGAAAAGAACTCCTGTAGAAGCTGAAGAATTAATCGCTAAAATAAGCAAGAATTATGATGATTGGACTTCAACTGATCCAATTACACCTGAGCCTACTACTCCTGAACCAGTTGTGCCTGAACCAACTCCAACGCCAACACCAAAGAAGAGGGGAATGATTGAATTAAATGATGAAGTGATGAAAGAAGCTAGGAAATGTCTTAAGGAGAAAGGTATTAGATCTGAAGATGTGAAGAATTTACCACCTATAGAAGAATTATGTAAGCCAATTCCCCATTCATCCACTATTGAGGTACACTCTCTCCAACACTTTGATGCAGGTGATATTCCCTATGGTAAACCTCCTGATCAATGTTTAGAGGAACTTTAAACAAGGTAATTTTAATAAACAAGTTCAGAATCATTTATTGGGAAACTCTAGAGCTATTAATTAGTTGAAAGATATTGTGGAAAGAACTGCTAATGATGTTAAAATGCTTGTTAAACACTTCCAAATGGTTCAAACCCAAATTGATCAACTTGCTAAGGTACAAAAAGGCATGCTAGTTAATGCTTCTAGAGATAAACATGCTTATGGAATTAGAACTAGGAGTGGTCCAACCACTCAAGATCCTTTATATCCTGAAGGACATCCTAAAAGAACTGAGCAGGATTCTCAACAAGCTGAAAATAGTGGTAGTCCTCATAAGAGAAAGAAAAAGAAACATAAAATAGTTGAGGAACCTCCTGAACCTGCTCTAGATCCTAATAGTATATTTGTCTCTGATGCTGAAACTGAAAGTGGTAATGATAAAAATGATGCTCCTTATAAGTAAAAAGTTGAGGAAGAACCTGAGAAGCACACTAACAACACTAGGTACACTAAGGAAGATTTTATTGATAATAAACATGGTAGTGAAAGAGAACCTTGGGTGTAGAAACCTATGCCTTTTCCAAATAAGAAACACAAGTCAAAGGAGGAATAACACTATAACAAGTTTTGTGAGTGGATGAAACCTTTATTTTTGCAAATTCCTTTGACTGATGCTATTAAGTTGCCTCCTTATTCAAAGTATATTAAGGATATTGTCTCTAATAAAAGGAAGATTCCTAATGAGGAAATTTCTACTTTGCTTGCTAATTATTCCTTCAATGGTAAGGTTCCAAAGAAACTTGGTGATCCAGGTATACCAACTATTCCTTGCTCTGTTAAAAATAATTATGTTAGAAATGCTTTGTGTGACTTGGGAGCTGGAGTTAGTGTTATGCCTTTTTATCTCTATAAAAGACTCTAGCTAGACAAATTGATACCAATTGATATATCTTTGCAAATGGATGTTAGTCTACTACTATTCCTGTTGGTATATGTTAGGATGTTCCTGTTCAAGTAGATCATAATTGCTTGGTTTTGAATGATTTTGTTGTGCTTGAGATGCCTGAAGATGATAATATGTCTATTATTATTGTGAGACCTTTTCTTAATACTGCAGGTGTTCTCATCAATTGCAATCAAGGAAAAGTAAATTTTAATATTAATGACAAAGAGCATACTTCTATTTCCCAAACAAGATTGATAAGAGCTGTGTCCTGAATTCAATTCAAAATATAGAGAGCATCAAAGTTGGAGAAATATATTGTCCCATTCCAAAAGAAAGTTTTGAAACTATTATGATTGGGACTATTGCTATCAAGTTTGAGGTAACATAATCATTTTGTGAAATGCAAAGTTTTGTTTCATATAAGATTGTTTTGGTAAAAAGACTTGATCAACCTTGTTGACAAAGGGATTTTAATGAACAAAACAATGCTTTCACAATGGTTATACTTGCTCACTTTTATTTTTCCCTTTGTCTAGTCTTTGCTCTTCCTCTTGTTAGCTTTAGTTTTGCTAGTTGTTTGCTTGTTAAAGTGTCTTAGAACTTCTGTAGTTTTGGTTTTGGTTTGATTTTTGCTTCTTATTAAAAAAATTCTGCGAGAAAATCAATTTTCATAACCTGAAAATTGGCCAAAAATAAAGTTTCCCGAAAAATTCATATTAAATTTTTCCTCGAAAAAAGGCGATGGACACAGAATGGCCGGGGACCCACCAGACAAGACGCCTCGGTGGCGCGGCCAGCCCCAAGGCGCGCCTGACCTGGGTGGGGCCCACCTGTGGCCCTCCAAGTTGTCTCCTTCCAGCCACTTCTTTCTCTCTCCCGAAAAACACCGGAAAACTTTATCAAGCTCAAGTTTCTGTTGTTTTTGCTCCCGATTTTCGATCTCCTTGCTCAGCCCATCTATGATGTTGATTTTTGGAGGGATTGCTCTCCGGTATGTGCCTCCTCCGCTTGTCTAATTAGATTTTTGATTAACAGATTGTATATTGAGTATTTGGCTATTGTAGGTGACAGGTTGTGTGAGCTTGCATGCTTGTTCTATCCTTAGAGATTTCATTTTGATGCATGTTTAATCCTCTAGCAAGTTCCAATAGTAGTTTCTCATCATTTATCAACTTGGAAATCACTTGGTTTGATGTTTGTCTAAAAATTTCAGAAAAAGGGTCATGGATAACCACACCTTTGGAGAAGTGTTTGAGAGTGATGCACATAGGAGGACAAGGCCTTCGATATCATCCTCCAAAGCTAGGTCATCATACAATGAGTACCTTATTATGCCGTGCTTTGGCAACGAGGGACATGAGGGGGATGCGCACCCTTCTACCTCCCCTTGTTTTACCTTTTTGCAAGCTGCAGGTATTATCAATGATTTCCTAACTCTTTTTCAGAGGGTTGGTCTAACTGATTATATGTAGGGTGAGAGTGGGCAATATGCTATGCTCACCAAAACTTTTGTGGAGAGTTTATCTTTCACTAACAAACCTTTTAGGACAGATGTGTCATTCAAAATCTATGATAGGCCTATCACCATGACATTGAAGAAATTTTGCAACATTTTGGGTATTGGCATGGATGGGACAGTGAAGAAGATTCCAGCTCGACTCGCTGATTTATTGGAGCTCTACCACGTGGTAACTAATGATGATGACCGCATAGCCCAGCGCGGGAAGATAAGAAATATTCAACTCCCAGGTATCAGATATTTTGCTTATTATCTTGCCATTAGTATTCTTGGTAGGGAGAACACTTGCAATATTTCCAACTATCATTTGGCCTTTCTAGCTGCTGCACTCAACAATGAAACCAGGTATAATCTTGGTTCTCTCATTGCTCGTCGCCCAGCTGCTAGAGGACCCATTTATGGGGGTATTGTTGTTGCACGTGTAGTTGCTGCCTTACTCTTTGTTGATCCAAATGAATTTTGGCTCCTCAGAGGCTTGATCTTGCTGCCATCAAAGCACATCACTTTGTCACTACTAGCTCTACCCTTGAGAGTTTGGTTTACAGGATGATGTTTGCTGATGGGGAAGAGAGGGAAATTCCTTTGCCACAAGCCACTTTGTTCAGTATTTGCACGGGACCTTGGTCATGCTCCAAGGAGGAGATGGATGAGCAGTTGCACATTCGTGGTTTCCATGGACACAACCAGGGGGACGCGCCCTCTTACGACCACTCTGTGCACTACACAGGGGCTTCCTAGAGCACGTATGTAACATCCTAGCATTAGAGCTTAGAAATAAGCTGAACCCAGATGTGTGCATTGCATTCATGCATAAAAAATCCGAATAATTTTCACGCTTTTAAACAAAACTTGTCAAAGTGATTGAAGCTTCTCTCAACTTTATGGAATTGAAGTAGATCATCAATTTGACTGTGATAAGTTTCAATATGACCTTTGTTAAAACCTTATTTGGGTAAACATGATTTGATCTAAGGATATATCAAAGATAATAAAAGTTAAACCCTAATACATTATGATTATATTTGATCCTTAGGTGATCATATTATAGTATTCATTATAATCACTCATGAGTACCAAGTTAAGGATTTACCATAAACAATAATAATGTAACAACTATATCTTAATCTCATCTGCTTATACCATGAGTATCATGGTAATACCTAACCCTACTTATTAAGTAAGATTGAGTAAGAAAGAAACTAAGTTTAGATCATTTGCTATATATCTTTCTTTCCATATCAATCTTTATCATCTCTATTGAGTTATATTCCAATATCTATTGTTCATCAATGTTGAGGAATCAACCATTGATTCACAATTTTAACTATCAATACTTGATATATTACTTCTTGATCTTATCATAGCATCTACTTAAATCTTTTAAAGAGGGCATAGTCCATGAATAACCCTTAATTCAATATGAGATACTAAGAAGATAATCTCAATACAATTGAAAAGTGGTATTGATGAAACCTTGGATAGCCAATTGGAAACCTAAGCTATAAATGATTAAAGGATTATAATGATCATACTTGCTCACCAAGATTGGATACTTATATCAAGCATAAGTGATATTGGTGGGTAGGACATGATTGAAACCCTAGTATAGGTAAGTTATCCTAGAGTAGTTAATATAGGTTACAACAATGTAATGTAAGGTTGGAGTATGAGTTACTAGAGTAAATATAAGACAGTATGATTCAATTAAAGCTAGTATAGCATAGAGTTATGGAAGTAGTGTTATTCATCCTAAAGAATAGTAAGCTTCAGAGTAAGATAGTTGGATGTATCCATCTAGTGAAGAAATATTAGTGATAAATGATTAAGGAAGATTATGTGTGGAGTTGAAAGAACTACTTGTTGGATTGAAGATTATCAACAGTAGAGTAGTGGAAATAACCAAGCAAGGATATGAGAAAACTATGAAATACTTTAGTATCAAACTCATTGGATTCATCCATGAGTTTAGAAGAATAAAAGGTGAATAAGAATATTTTTGTGAAGTAAAGCTCATCATGTTAACCATGATGATAGATAGGAAGAAATAGTATATCTAGGAAAGTAATTCCTTATTTAAAGATCCAGGATTGTGAATTATGGAAAATAGACATTCTTGGTAAACAACCAACTCTAAATCTCAAACAAAACATAATATCCATCTCATGCTATTGATCCATCATCTTATGTCTATATCACTTTATAGGAATATTTTCCTATAGGAAATCACATAAGCACATCTTTGTTTATTCCAATTATCATAATTATATGTGCTTAGGAGTATCTTTATCAATTCCTTTCTATAAAACATTCTAGATATAACTTTCTATTATAAAAGATGATGTCATCAAATACCACAAACAGAAGACAATATGCTTAGTTATTAAATATTTTCTCACATCAACAAAGAAATATAAGTACATTAAGAACCCTAAACTTCTTTGTTTATCATAATAGAATATATACATTGCCATTTTCCAAGTAAATGGAAGTAGTAATAACCATATTAATTTCTTTTTTATTTCATGCATCAAATAAGGATATAGGATCATTATACATATAAAAATTTCTAGAGTTAAGTTTTATAAACAAATAAGAAAATATCATATAATAAAGCCATGGTTTAATGTAGAAAGAAAAATTAATAATAAGGGGCTTCTACATAATATAAAAAGGGGTTCTAATAGAAAATAAATAAAGAAATAATATCACTATATGACAAACTCATAAAAGAACCTTAATATACTTTATTAGTGCTGCAATCACTCAACAAATCAATTCTATAAAGAGAATTCAAATCAAATAAGTAAAAAATTCAATTCTGAAAGTTAAACAGAAAATAGAAAAAAGAAAACAAATAAAAACATTTCCTGGCCGTGGCCCAACTCCTCTTTGCTTACCTGTCGCCCAGGTGCAGCCCCCAAAAGCCCAACAACCATCCTAGCTCATTCTCGTCTCTGGCTGACAGGTGGGACCAAAGAGGGACTGCGGGTTGAGAGGAAAGAAGTACCAGGGGTGTTCTGCAAAACTGCCATCGTCGTCTTCCTCTAGCTGGAAGCAGCTCGGTGGCGAGGCCGAGGCCGTCCGTCGTCGTCCTTGCGCCAAGATCCACGCCACCGTCGCCAGGAGAGGATAAGGAGGCCACCGTGACGCCCCTGCTCATCCTCATCCCCATTTTCCCCCTCTGAAACCCTCTCTACCTCGTTTTCCTTTTCTTCACTAAGAACCCTAGCTCGGAGGTGAGCCGGAGCCGGCGATTCCGTGCTCGCCTCGGCCAGATAATACCACGGTGGAGGCCGCCATGCTCTTCTTGTTCGATTGCCCCAACTTGCACCAGCGGAGGAGGCGTAAATCAATCCAATTGCACCCTCGGTTCCCGACGTTGTTCGTCGAACTCACCGTCGTCTCCGACCGCGCCTCGCCGAATCAATCACACCATCGCATTCCTGGTGAGTCACTGAGTCTCCTCGCATGCGCCGATGCCTTGTTTCCTTCCTAAATCCACTCCACCGTAATCACCCGCAAGCACCGCCGCATAAGTTCGTCGCTGGTTGCTCTCCGATGACCAAAAACCAGCGGTGCCACCACTATCCTACTCGCCTTGTTGTTCTGGTTCGAACAAGCCCATGCACACCCGCTAACTCGCACGCTACTGCCCTCCTCGCCGTCGACTGCCATGCCACCGGCAAGGTGACGTCAGGGTGAGATCACCCCTGGCCACGTCAACATGTTTGACCAGTCTTTGTCTCGCGTGGCTGATGACATGGCCTAGGGCCCATATGTCATTGTCTATAGAACTAGGGTCAGTAATAAACACATTTATTCATCTGAGAGCTCAGGTGGCCATTGGCCCACTGGTTAGTGACTAGGGCTAGGTATGGGTGCAGTGTAAAAAGTTAATTCATGTTTAAGAAATAAATAAAATGTTATAAGCTTAATTGTTAATATTCCAGAAATCAAATAAATGATTAAATCTTGTTTAATTAATAACTTTTGATTTATAATTCAGAAAAATGTGTATAATATATGAAAATTTGTAGAAAAATAAAATATACAACTTAAAATTATTATCAAATATTATTATAATGATTATTTAAATAAATATTATTTAATAAAGGTTTTATAAGTAATAAAACTTTGATAATTTAAATTTTAATAATGGTAAATGTTAAAAATATAAATAGAATACCAAAAATCTTAGAAAAATAATAATTATAATTTAAAATTATAATCATGCATTATAATTCAACTTAATTAAGTATTTGCTATTTATTACTAAGTCTTTGTAAAGTAATAAGTATTATAAAAATCATATCTTATTATTTTTAAATCACAAAAATAAGTGTAATATACCAATATGATCACAAAAAATAATATCTACATGTTAAAAATATAATATCCTACTTTTGAGTTAAATAAAAATTCAAATATTTTAATAACTCAATTTTAAACTTATTTACTTAGTTTAAAATTCATATAAGAGTAAATAAAATTTGTTAATATTTCTAAAAATTAGTCAATCAAGTCTAATAAATAAATATTAGTCTTGAATATTACTAATAAGTCATAATGATTTAAAACATTAGAAATACTATTATATTGAATTATCCTTCTACTATATGAATAAATGATATTTAAAAAACGCTCTTTAATAATTATAAAATCTTCAAGATTGATATATCAATCAAATACAACTTTATAATGGATTAAATCAAAAAATAATTCATGAGTAGTCACTAGTACTATTTATTTATTTATCCACAGACCATAATCATACCTTTATAAGGAAACAAGAAATCTTGTTCCACTACAAAATTAAGAGCCCACTACTTAAATAGAAGAATAACCATTCTTAAGTAACCTTAAGGCAAAACATTACCAAGTACACCAGGTACAAAGGTTATAAGCATTATACTTCAAACTATCTTTGTTTTAAAGTTAACTTTAGTCTACAAGAATCTAAATATAACACTATAAACATTGTTATATGTTTTATAGTTAACTTTGGTCTGAACTAGTTAAGTTATAAAGCATATCAAGCCCAAACTATTCAAGCAAACACAAATAACATCGACCACCACTAACTAACCACAAAGATTGTTTAAACCTTAGAAAAGGAATCTTTTCTTCAAAAGTTATTCGTTTTGTCACTTCAAACCAGAACTCTTATTTAAGCAATCTTAGGTAGCATTTCACAATTAAGTGTGTCTCATTATTTTATGATAGTCTAACTACATAGTGCTTCACACACACTCACAAGCCCTAATAAGAAGCACAAGTATAAAACTCATCTAAAAGTACAACACATTTTAAAGACATCATTTCTGGTATCTAAACCCTAGAACAACGTTATTCCCGCGGTTCGCGTTTATAAAGTGCATCACATTACTTATGCATAAGAGCATATTGCTTCTTTAAACATTAGTCCTTACCGGACCAATGATGTTGATTTCGGATATTGGATCTTATATTATCTTGAAGACCGTGAGTGCATAATCTTGTAATCACAAAAGGCAAGTTCATGCTTGCTCATGTCCTTTTGATTATTTTCTGTAAAGTATTTTGCAAATCAAGTGTTGTCATCACCTGCATTTGAAAAAGGTCAAAAAACACTACTTTTATAATAATAATGTGAACTATTGGTTACTAATCCAGGGTGATCAGCTAATCTATTAAATCTGGAAGTTGGAATACCACTTTTCAGGACTATATCACCTAGGATTTAACAACCAATGTCGCCTGTGATTCTTGCGTCGTATATTACGCGTTGACCATGAGATTTGGAATGGGACGGAGAAGTCAGCTATATCTTTTCCCTCTCGCATGGAGCCGGATGTGCGGGTAGTGGTTGTTATCACTCGCAGCATGCATATTATATGGTAATTCGTAGAGGATATGCAGCATATGGGTGGGAGCCCTCAACGTCCCACGATAGTTTTGGCATCTGAACGGTCTGTATTGCCTATTGCCATAATTCAATAGGTGGGCATGGCATACACCAAGGAGACATGCGGGGTCACGGAGAAGGAATTGATTGGCTTGGATCTTAGGGTGGGCCTCAAACCAAGGAAATTTGAATGGGAACATAATCCCGGTCGTGCAACAAAGCCTAAGGTCTCTCATGGGTAAAGTGACGCACCTCTGCAAAGTGTAAGAACTGTAACTTGTTACTCCCTGTTCCGGGAGGAGCTGCGAACGCTGCAGGAAAGGAATGTAACATCCCAAAAATATTGAACTTGGATCATCAAACTCTAATCATCAAAATTAGGGTTAACAAAAACTTTTCCAATTAAAAATATGAAAGCATTCATATGTGTATGCATTACAATTTGGATTCTTTTGAATTGCCTTGGTTCTGTGTTTCTTTGCTTGTAAAATGATTCTTAGGTGAAATAAACATCATATAAACAATCCCCAAACTTTTCCCAAAGACAAACAAATCAAAACAAACAATTTAAGTGAATGGTCACTTTGGCCTAATTAAATCCCATGCCTACTTTGGCTATCTCTAACTTTCAGAACTTAACAGAAACATGTTTGGATCTTTGCACCCCTTGATAGTACTCATAATAAGGTACCAAGGACCACTTTGTGATCATCCAAAAACATTTAAATGCTTAGTTTAAAAGACAGTTGAAAACTGAATCTATTTCATATGGGAAGATCCCACTATTTCAAAAACCACTCAAACAAGTTCAATTTTCAAAACCCAAGCATCCACAGAATCCTCAACACATGCCTAGCACACCCACCAAAAATCTTTTCAAAATTCAAAACTCAAGTTCTTGCGGCCATTTCATCAAACACTTGGAGACAACAAATCAAACTGGCCAAACTTCACTGTTTTGAGCAGTAATTTGGCTAAGCATTGTTCACCATTGATCGCCATTGTCTCCTCCAGTGCCAACCAGTGCCTTGACCACCCCTAGCCCCTACCCTTTGCACCATGCCATGCCAACCCGAAGGAACTCTTGCTAGCCGACCATGGCTAGCTAGCCAGAGCAAGCACCAAGCCTAAACAACATGTCTAGGACACAGGCCACTGTCCACCGCCACCCCCTGTCCAACGCTCGAACCCTGCCAGCCACAGGATCACACGCCCAAGCCATGCCAAGATTCTCTGCGAGCATGCCAAGAGCGCGTCAGAGCGCCACCCTCGACACACGCCCACAGACCGCGCGCCGCCCTCGCCACGTGCACGCTTGATCACCACCGCCCCAGCAACCCCGCAGACACCCCCGTTCGCCGCCCCATGCCTCACAGCCACCGCTCGCCGTCGAAGACGCCGCCTCTGTCGCATAGAGAACCGCATGTTCCCGACCGTTTGCCACCGCCCCTACACGCGCATTAAAGCTCTAGAGCATCGCCAGGAGACCGCACGTCGATCGCCAACCTCGACCATGCCTCTAGCTGCCCGTAGCCAGGTCGCCACCGTCGCCTGTCCATCCCTCTCGATCTCGCCGTCGAGCCTATAAAAGGATATGACCCCCGCTCGATTTCTTCACACCATCTCACTCCCCTCACCTCACTGATTGTTCCACCCCTTAGCCGGAGCAAGGCGAGCCGCACATCGCCGGAATTGCGCCGGAGCAGGCCGCCTCTGGAGAAGAAGGGAGCCGTTGATTTTGTCCACCCCCGGAGCTGTCGCGACCACCCCTGAGTTCGCCGTCGTCGACTTCGTCGTTTGCCCGCCTTGCCGTCGTCACCGGAGCCCCGGTATGCCCCCTATGCACCCCCACCGAGCCGCTAGGGTTCGAGCTCGCCGGTGACCTGTTCATCGTCGACGACGACCCTCAGCCGTCGATCTTCATTCTAATCCAACAAATCACATCGCCTTGTACCGCTTCGCGTTTAATGAGCCACTAACCAGTAGACCCCCCTGTCAGTTGTGCCCCGCGCTGCGGAGTGACACTGGGCCGGCCCATTAAACCTTCCCGCGCAGCCCACTCGTTTGAATCTAGCTTTTTCTATTTATATTCAAACTCAGTTCTGTACCTAGTTTCAAAAATCCACCCAGCTTGATTCAGTGAACCAAATTGAATGAAACCAATTTTGTTAGAAAGATATTGAAATGCTTAATCCAAGCCCGTTGGATTCAAATCATTTGGATCTATAGATTAACCTTGGTAAAAATAACAAGGCAGAAGCTTTTCTGCATTCAAACATTTTTCAAATTAAAACCATAATAGCTTTTGAGTTGATTACAACTCTCAAAAATCACATTTGATCATACCTTTCAGAATATATAAAAATATATGGGTTTACTTACAGAAATAATGTCCAAGTAATAAAAGAATGCCACAAAGGCATTTCTAGTCACTTTATTTATTTAAAATAAAAGGGTTAAACCTTATTAAATTGTGACACCCCTTTAAATCACATTCTCATGTACTGAAATATGTGGTGATGACATGTGTCAACATGATCCCATGTTTGAGTTGGAGAATATTAAATCTTAAGTAGTTTTTCAATGAGTAGAAATTAATTTTCTAAAATAAATAAATAAGACAAATGCTTTAATCTTGTAATGTTAGTGATGATGCTAGATCATCTATAGAACCCTTGTGTGATGATTGCAAGTAGTTAAGTATTTTTTGGTGATTGTGTACCTCGTATTTATTTATAGACGCTAGTACCGACCAAGGATACGAGGAGGAAGGAGGATACTATGAAGAAGAAGCCTTGGAGAACTTCAACCACTGCTCTACTCAAGGAAAGCTTATACTAATACTTGCAAGATAACACTTGCAATTATGAATGTAGATAACCTATGCAATGCACTAAGCATGCTTGGTTGGACACATTTGATGATACCCAATCCTAGTTTTACTTGCAAGCTTTCTACTTTATTTCTTTATCAAAGCTATTCCTTAGAGTTTATTTAAGTGACTTGTAGATTCTAGGAAGATAATTGAAGGTTGCATAAAGAGCATTAAATTTGGCCTAAGCTAGATAATCTTGAGGTCATCCTAAGGCATGAGATTGAACTTAGTTAAAACTCCACTTGTTTACCACCCCTCATTAGTACTCACCCCACTTGTAGATGCTAGTGCTAAGCATAAAACTTGATCAACTTTAGATGGGAATACTTGGTGGAAAATGGTTATGAAAACCTTAGAATGATGAGTCATTCTACTGAGATGTTTTGACATGTGTTTCCGAACACCAGATGATTTTGGTGATGAAAATGTTGAGGCATGAGCCTTAGCCCTTTTATAAAACTGATGGTTGTCTGAATGCGATACCATTCCAATTTTACCGTACAACCACAATACCCGAAATTTGGGTAGGGCTTGACTAGAAACTTATATACCTTAGTATGGGTTCCCTCACGGCCAAGGTCTGAGCTGAGGCTACCTTGTGAAGATTGTCCACCTGTGCAGTACCCAAGATGACAGTTGGTCATGGTTGGGAGGCCAAACTCACAGGAGAGGTGCCTATACTAGGGCGTGTAATTGAAAGGTTAGGATTGATTATCCGCATACTGAGTATGGTGAATTCAGGATTTGTTCCTGACGGATGTATCGAATGTTGTGGTGAAAGTGTACAATCTCTGGAGAGTGTCAAACTATTCGAATGGCCGCGTCCGCGGTTATGGACAGTTGGAGTGGCCATATTTTTCCCCCGTCAGATGTTTTCAAAATGACTTGCGAAATGAATTGAGAACTTGACTTGACCACAACAGAGTTGTGACATGAGATAAAAGTTCCCACTTAGGTGTTATAAAATTCAACTAGCTTTCTCTTGCTTCTGAACTTAGTAGAGGTAAATCTGCCTTTTTGCAAAACAACCCTAGAGCTTAGTGTCCTACTATGAAAACCACCTTCACTTGTTATTATTAGTTTGCTAGTACTTAAAGAGTACTCATGGCTTTGTCCCTGGCTATTCCCGTGGCCAGACTATGAAGAGGAGTACCAGGATGATGGACCCTATGAAGGTTACGACAACTAGGATCATCTCCCATCGTCAGCATTGCCTATGACCCCGAAGATGGAGCTTCGCCTACGCTACCTTTATTATTACGTATTTCTGCTGCTTGAATTATACTAAGAACTGGATCATGAGATCCTTATTTGTGTAAGACCTTATGTATGGTTTGTAATGGATGATGTACTGTGGTATCCAATTCTGTTATGTCTCGCAAAAATGGTAATCCTGGGATTGTGATGTATGGCATAACAGGCATCTGGGATTAAAAATCCGGGTGTTGACAAGGAACTCCATGAAAGTTCTGGTAAACCCATGAAGGCTGACGGACATAGCTTTTTAGAATAAAACCAACCTTTGAAGAAATGTTTATGAAAACTTGCATTGCCTACGACCTATGGTCTGTGGCTGTAGTTATAGTGCATCAAACACTCCTTTTCTAGTGAATTTGCTGAGTACGCTCGTACTCAAAGTATCTTCTTAACCCTTGATAGATTCTGAAGCCGGAATAGACAACATCCACATCAAGTTATGCTCCAGGACTCATCATCCAAAGCCAAAGCTCTTCAATGAAGTCAAGGAAGTCAACATATACATCAACTCATGTGAAGACGGAATTACTGATTAGATAGAAATATAATCTCTAGCAAAAGAACCTAATTCTGTAGGGTATTGCAATAACAGCAATGCCAATCCCCTAATTAGAATACTAGTCTTAATAGTATAATAGTTCTTGCGTTGTTTATCTTTGATTCTTCTCCGTAAGAAGTTCTTTCTCTCTCTTTAACCTAGAGTGTTCTCTGGATCTTGTGTAAAGAGTGAGCTGTAACCTTTAGCCATGTATTGGACCCGTTGTGTTTCTGTTGTGCCATTCTGAGGGATGTAATACTAGTGAACGGTGTTTCATTGGTGTTATGTCAACGACTATAGTATACTACATCATGCAGTGGTATGCTGGGTCACCGCAACGTACCAGGACAAAGGGGCCTCTTCGTCGCATTATGAAAGCGCACCTTCTTGGCCAGACCGGGATTGAGCCCCACTTAGGCCAAAAGACTAAGCTTGGGGGGAGGTATACCGACATCACACTCATCTATATATCATGTTTCGTCGGTTCTTTGTATATCCATGTTTCGCTTTCTTTTTTGTTTTTGTTCCTGCTTTCCCAAAACACAAAAAGACCAAAAAATATTTTCGTTATTTCTCTTGGTTTGTTTCTTTGCTTTTTAGCTTTGGTTTGCCTTAAGAAAAATCCAAAAATATTTTGCTTTGTTTGTTTTTGCTTTTAGTGCTTGTTTTAAAAATCGAAAACACCAAAAATATTTGTTGTTCTTCTTTGGTTTTGTGAAGTTCGTTGCAGGGTTCAGCGGTCCTCAGTGGATTTTTGGTTTCATGCCATTATTCAAGCCACACAAGTGAAGGGCAATAATGAAGATTAATGACAACTTGAGGTGTGGTAAGAGGCTGGTAGCGAACTCTATTTGTTTTCATTTTTATACATATACTTAAATCTGATAATGGTTTTAGCATAACTGGGTGGGTTGATTTAGTTTTCAGTTTTGGGTTTGATCAGTTTGGTTGCGAACGGCCGAGTACGTGGAACGATTTGGGTTAGTCTTGGTTCATGATGCAAACAGTTGGGTTTGGTTGGTTATGGGTGTGAATAGTTATGGGTGAAACTGCCCGAGACTTTAAGTTAAGACCCGGTTTTTCCAAATTGGTCTAAACAGTTGTCTTTTAAGTTCACCAAAGCAGCAGTTGTATTTATTGATTACTTCTGAGCCCCCTGCTTCACGTGCACCATCCTGCCATATAAATCGACTATAGTTAGTTGGATAAACGAGCTAGCTTTGTGCTCCTTGTCGTGGGACACCAGGGCGTAACTAGCAAGCTATCCAGAGCTAGGTTTGCTACTATCATCCATTCGTCCATGTCAACTTTTCGTGGCTAACGGCATCAACCAGTTGCCTCGAGTTAATCAGCAAGAAGGGTAGAGCGATCCCCGCGACAACAGTTCCAACCCAAAACTGAGAAATGGGTTTAGACCATAGTTTGGTAAATGGTTTGGTTTTGGTTTGGGTGGGCGATGCATACAGTTTGGTTTAGTTTTGGTTGTGTCGGGCTTCTAGGGGTGTGGTTTAGTTGTGGTTCTTAACCCTACGTTGATTGGGTATGGTTGAGTTTTGGTTTAGTTATATGCCCATTGCCAGTTTTACATATACTCATCATTGTGGGCAATGCTTAGTCTGTTCATGTAAGGTGTATGTTATTTATGGATTAGTTCTTTCTCTCTTATTATTAGCTCCAGCTTGCTAATAGTTTGTAGCATGTCATATTGATACGTTGAAAACGTACCTATAATTTTTTATGTTCCATGCTTGTTTAGTATCTACATTGCTTTGTTTTGTTTACAATTTGAGGTATTTTTATATGTTTTCTAGGACTAACCTATTAATAAGATGCCATAGTGTCAGTTGCATATTTTCTTCTGTTTTTGGTTCCAGAAAAGGCAGAAAATTGATATTCTCGGAATTGGACGGGACAAAATACAAAGTCAATAGTTTACCGCGGGGAACACGGAGCCAGAATACAAAACGGAGGGGAGCAACCAGGGGCACACTCCGTGGCCATGCGGCTAACCCTACCCCGCACCCGGGGGGTGCGACCGCCCTGGTTGCCCCCATCCTCGCCTCTTCGCCTATAAGAAGCCCCCGATACCAAAACCCTAAGTACCCGATCAATCTTCCACGAAATAGTCTGTAGCCGCCGCCACCTTCGTCCCTAGATAGGGGGATATGAAGCTCTTCCCGGCACCCTGCCAGAGGGGAGATCATCTCGGATGCCTTCTTCTTCACCGTGCCAGCCTCCGGTATGAAGTGTGAGTAGTTCCACCTTGGACTACGGGTCCATGTAGTAGCTAGATGGTTCTATCTCCTCCTTTGTGCTACCATGTTTAGATCTTGTGAGCTCCGTTCATGATCAAGATCATCTATTTGTAATCATGCATGTTGTGTTTGTGGGGATCCGATGGATATTGAGATTAGTATGTCAGATTGATTAATGGTTTTGTCTTATTGATTCTATCATGTCTGTGTTGTTTGTGATCTTGCATGCTCTCTGTTTCTAGTAGCTATCTTGGCCAAGTAGATGTTAGTGACTCCAAGAGGGAGTATTTATGCTCGATAGTGGGTTCATGCCTATATTTAATCTGCGAAAATGATAGAAATCTCTAAGGTTGTAGATGTGTTGTTGATACTAGGGAGAAAACAACAATCTCTTGTTCATGGAACAAGTGGATTGTTTACATTACACACTTTGCTTAAAGCAGTTATTTGTTTCTTGCAACTTAATACTGGAGGGGTTCAAATGATAACTTGAAGGTGGATTACTAGTCATAGATGCAGTTGGATGGCGGTCTATGTATCTTGTTGTATTTCCCAATCAAATCTCATAGGATCATGAATGTCTAGTATTGCATTGTTATTCCTTGCTCAGTCCTGTCAATTTCCCTGCTGTAATTTATTTACCCAGTGTCGTGGTATTGCCGACGAGTACGCCATGGAGGGGTCCTCACAGTGCGTGTTTAGATACGTGGGGTAAGGCGGACGGTTGATGGGTACGAGGTAACACAGCTTACCTAGGTTCAGATCCCACAATGGTGGCGGAATCCTACTCCTACTATAAATCACTATAAGGGCAATACGCCGAGTTACAGAGATAGGTTCGCTGTGCGAGGTGTGTATAAAACGATGCCCTAAAGGCTCCCATAGGCCCGACTTATATAGTCGCCAGGTCCTAGGGTTACAGGGAAAAGTCCTAGCCGGACAGGTTACAGAGTCCTACATCGTCTATCACTAGTCTTGTGTATCTTGTACTCCAAGGATCCAGGTACGCTGGTGACTCCACCGTATCCTTCCTTTATCCGGCATGGGCCTCCCTTGTGGATCCACCTAACTGGGCCGCCCAGCAGGCCACATGCCATGCTACCGACTATGGGCCACCCGGGTTAGTCGGATAAGAGACATGCTATGAGGATACCCATATATCATATCCCCAACAGTAGCCCCCGGAGAACTCCGAGATCTTGCGCCATCTTGCCTCTTCCCGAGGAAGTCTCCGTCTAGATGGATGTCGGCAAATCGTTAATCAATATCTTGTAGTCCTCCCAAAGAACCCTGCAAAGGTTTCTCCGTATTCTATGAGTAAGTCGGAGAAATGCTGAATCTTCCATCGTACGCTTCCGTTGTCGGATTAAATCCATCCATGCCGGAATCTTCGATGGGATGGCTCATCTACCATGTCAGTTATGGCGACGTAAGCTGTAGGTCAGCGATGCCTCGTAACTCACACATGCAGAGAATGCAATCATATCCGATTTTCCCACGTGGGCGATACGAACCGTTGGCAGCGGCGGTTGGAGACGTGGCGAAATTACCGCGCACGTTCACGAACACGTCGTCTACGCGGCAACCGTCCGATTAGCTGCACGAATCTTGACACAGAGTAAGATAAATAGTAACCGTGGGACACTTGCCACGTTTTCACCCCATTCTCTCGCGTCATCATCTTCTTCCTCCAGCCGCACGCCTCCTCGAGCCCTCCGCGGAAAACCTCGAAGAAACCCTAGCTTCTCTCTCTCTCTGCACCAGTCGCGTCCTCCCAGTCCCCCATGGCCAGCAGCAGCTCCTCCCCTTCGATGGAAGCGTCGAGCGAAGCCACGGCGAAGCCGGCGAGCTCCGTTGTCGTGCCCCCTGAGGGCCTGGTCATCCCCGCGTCGGCGGTGATTGAAACCACCGGCGGTGACCACAATCTGGCAGCGATGGAGCCTCCGGAAGAGGAGCCAGACTTGCACATAGGGCGACTGGCGCGACTCGGACATCACCGGCCGCGACATCCAAGAGATGGTCGCCGAGGGCTACCTCCCCGCGACGGAGGGGCTCGCCTGGCGGGCGGCGCCGGCCGGCGAGGTGACACCTTCTCCCCAAGTCGGAGAAAAGCTGTACCTCAAGGCCCAGCTAGTACGCGGCGTCTCTTTGCCCATCTCCCACTTCTTTCTATCCGTCTTGAACTACTTAAAAGTCCAACCCCACAACCTCTCCCCCAATAGCATCTTAGTGCTTAGCAACTTCACGGCACTTTGTGAGGGTTACCTAGGGATTAAGCCTAGGTTAGACTTGTTCGTGTACTTCTTCACCGTCAAACGTGAAGCCGGACATAGTAGGGAGGAGCTTAGGAACTGCGGCACCATAAGCTTCAAGATCCGACCTGGCCGGCGGTTCCCCGACATCGTCGGCCACGAGTCATGCAAGAATTGGCAGCGGACATACTTCTACGGCCCCTACATTCCTTTGGCGGGACGAGAAGTGACGTACCTAGACTTCGTGGATGGAGCCGCCGCTAAAGTTTCCACATGGAGATCCCATGCCTCCCTTCCCTCCGACCTCAACGCTTCTCGCACAATAAGGCGGATCGAGTGGTTCGTAGAGGCGGGTTTGACCGGTTTGGACCTAGCCATGTGCTAGTTCATCAGGCAAATCCAACCCCTGCAGCACCGCGCGAAGTTCATGCACGAGTACACGGGTGATCGAAAGGATTCCCTTCGGATCTCCGTGGATAACTTCTCGAACGACTCCGTCAAGCTCCGTCTGAAGGACATCGTCAAGGTGAAGGATAAGAAGCGTGGCTTCACCATCACCTGCGACATGTACGTAGACGGCAAGTGCCCAAAGGTAGGTATTTATTTTCCGTGTATGACATTGCTCCAGGTTCTCCGTCTTATCATAGCCATCTTATCTAACACGGTGATTGCTTACTTAACAGCTTAGCGATCTAGATGAGGACAACCTGGCTGCCCAAATCTATGATCCAAAGATGAAGGAAGTCACGGTCGTTTCCGGCGACGATGCCCCGTTGGCGCGAAAGCGGAAGAGCTCCACCTCTAACGCTGCCGACGGAGGTAAGAAGAAGAAGACGGAGGGTGCAGCCTCCAAAAAGAGTACTGCCGCCCTGGAGGCGTAAAAGAAGAAAGCCACCAGGATGTTTGCCAAAGCGCCCCCTAGTGTAAGCCTCTCATTCTCCGACATCGTCTCATTTATCTGTCTTATTCCTGTACTTATGCATTTTGCACGTTTCAGGAAGAAAGCCACAACCAGCCTCAAGAAGTCCTCCAAGACTCTTGGGGCTTCTAGAAATATCAAAGATATGCTGCATCGCGACTCCTCCCCCGCCATCGCCCCTGCTACTCCTGCCGTCAAGCCCTCCTCTGCTCCGACAAGCTCCCAAGTCCAGGAGGCACCAGGCCCTTCCGCCATGGAAGTGGACTCTGGCGCCTCTACCGAACTAGCTGTTGTCAGCGAGCAGGCGACGCAAGAGAGTGCTACTCTTCAAATGGCTGAAGCTCCGGCTAAGGATGCCATCGGTAGCGGCAAGGCGGTGGTGGGAGCTGGTACTTCTGCCGAAGGCGGCGCCTCTGCTCCCCAGAAACCCTTCGAGTTCCCGAAGATTGTTTACCCGACGCTCATGCCGAGTAACACGACTATGGTTCCTGGAGGAGTGTCGTCATCTCCGACGTGCGGTCTTGAGGAGTTACTTCGACAAGTAGACATCTTGCAAGGAAACAACATTTCCTTTGGCAAGCTGCTGGCCGAGAGCGCTACAAACCTCAAGATCATCGCACTTGTAAGTTTTACTTTACCTTTTGCATTTCGTATGAGTATCCCACTGTAGCCCCCGAGGATGTAGATGGAAAACCATAGGTTTTGCATCTATATGCTCTAAGAGTGACTAAGTTAGGAAGAACTCTCACTATAGCCCCCAAGCATTTATATAGAAGAAATTATTCCGACTAGATGCTTTAAGAGTAGCATACATTGTGTTTATATTTTTCAGTGTCGTAGCCCCCCAAGCCTCTAGTTGTAACTGAATTAGTTCCGACTAGATGCTTAAAGAAAAGCTAAGCATTTTCCGAGCTAAAAACTTTATACTGTAGCCCCCAAGCTTCTAATCGAGAACTGAATTAGCTCTGACTAGATGATTTAAAGAAAAGCTAAGCATATTGATAAGTTTAAAAACTCTCGTTGTAGCCCCCGAGCACCTAGATGGAGAATCTCCGACTAGAGGCTCCAAGCAGATCAAACAGCGATATAACTTTGTATTTGTTTCCACAGAATGAGAATGCTTGGAGGGGCATGGCCAACGACAAGTATCAGAAGATGCGCGCAGATCTTGAAGCCGAAAAGGGTAAAACTGCCATCTTGAAGGAACATATCATCAAAAACAAGAGTCTGTTTTCTTTTTGCGCATTTCCGTCTTACTTTTGTGCCCATAATCTCCGAGTACTCAATGTGTACTTTGTTTCCTCCGACTTGCAGAGCATGTTGCCAAGGCCAAGGATATTTCCGAGCAGTCCAAGCACATCCAGCAGCTGGAGAGCGAGAACAAGATCCTTAAGAAGGAGAGGGAAGAAATGCTAAAGATGCACGAGGATTCCATGAAATCCCTGCAGGACTCCGCCTCCGCGGAGATCAATCGCTTGAAGGAGGAGCTTGCTATCCTAAAGGATCAGAAGCAAGCTGCTGATGAGCAAAACCTTCGCCATAACGAAGCGTTTAAGCTCCTCCAACAAGAAAAGGAATCCTTGGCGGACACCGTCTGGCAGGCTAAGGCCAGCATCTTCAGTAAGTGTCCTCTGCCTTGTAGTTCTGTAGTCTGGATACTTAGAATTTATTGAACTCATGCAATCCTTGTCGGAATTTTCAGCGCCCATGGGTTTAACCCGCTCGCCTCCTTCGGACAAGGAATGCATGGTTCTTGCCGGCAAGTTCATCAATACCGCCATCGCCCAAGCCAAGGAGATTTCCAAGCCCCTCCAGATTTATATCAAGGCCTCAGACTCCGTGACGAAGTACTCGGAGATTCTGCGCCGAGCCCCCGAGCGTGTCGCGAGCTGGAAAGCTTCATGCGCATGGGCTGGCGCAAGGATGGCGTTGTCTATGGTGAAGGCACACTATGAAGATGCCGACATCGACACGGTGACATCTGGTATCCCCGACATGGATGATGACGGCAAGGAGATCGATCATGAAGCCATCCTGTCATCACTCGCGGGTTATGACACCAGGGTTGCCGAGTTGGTGGACATTGACGTCTTCGTGCCCAGGAACTTCATCGACAACGTCAACCAGGACTCCTCCGAGTCTCATCACAACACCGACGTTGAGGGTGATTCTCCGGCTGGTGATGATGCGTCATCCAAGTATCCTGCGCCCAAAGAATGAAAAACACTTTGTAATTTCTGTTTCACCTCTGGAGTGTGCGCGGGAAAAAACTTGTTGATGTAATCTTAAGGCGGAAAACAATGGTTGTCGCATCCTGCTACTTAAGAATTAAGTTTCAGCATGTATATATTTTTTAAGCAAGTGTTGGCTTATCCATTACTCTAGTTCTTATGCTTGACTTTTCGTGAGTCGGAAGACTCGTTGTCGGAGCCATGCGCTTAGCTGATGATGCCCAATGGCACCGTCAATAACCTGAGCACAAAATCGCCGACAATAAGTGCCAAAAGTCACTACTCCAGAATCCACATAAAAAACGACAAAGAATGTGTAGACCAGAAAACTTAATCTAACGCCCGTAGGCGGAATTTTCACAAGTGCAATCGCAAGACTTGTGCATAAAGGTGTATATGATCCAAAAATGAAAACTAAAGGAGGTAAAAGACTCAGCAATATGAGTGAACCAAAGAGCTTTATTTCATTGATCATATAAGAGGTACACGATTAGATAAAAAATGCTAAGTGTAGAAAGGACGTAGCTGTGCTATGTTCCATGGCCGGTCAAGCTCCGGGTAGTCATCATCCGGGTCACGTCGCTTACGCTTATGATCCTTGTTGGGTCTATCCTTGAGCTCATGACGGTCGACAAGGTAGTAAGACCCATTGAGCGGCACCTTGCTTATGATGAACGGTCCTTCCCATGGCGGGGTTATTTGTGTGACTTCTTCTACTTAAGTCGGAGTACTAAATCCCCCTCTTTAAACGAGCGATGCCAAACGCGGCGACTATGGTAGTTGCGTAGCTTCTGCTGGTAGATGGCGGGTTTGGCATGCCAAAATGCGCTCCTCCTCGAGAAGGTCCACATCTAGGCGTCTGGATTCTTCAGCGTCATCTTCGTTGTAGGCGGCAACTCTTGGTGCATCGTGGAGGATGTTGGAAGGCAGGATGGCTTCTGCTCCATATACCATGAAGTAAGGGGTGTAGCCGGTGGATCTATTGGGTGTAGTTCGTAAACTCCATAGCACAGATGGAAATTCTTCCGCCCAGGCTCCAGCTGCTCTATGTAGCGGTGCCTCAAGACGTGGCTTGATTCCCTGCAGAATTAATCCATTGGCTCGCTCAACTTGACCATTGGGTTGTGGGTGTGCCACAGATGCAAGGTCAAGTCGGATGCCTTTGTCCCGGCAATAGGCCTCCACTTCTCCGAGTGACAAGTTACTTCCGTTGTCGGTGATGATGCTATGTGGGAGACCAAATCTCACCACTAGATCCCGGACAAACCTGAGGAAAGTTGCCCCATCAAGCTTTCTGATGGGTTTAGCTTCTATCCATTTGGTGAATTTGTCAACTGCTACCAGCAGATGCGTAAATCCACACGGTGTCGTTTGTAATGGTCCCACCATGTCTAGCCCCCAGACTGCAAACGGCCAAGTTATTGGTATTGTTCGCAGTTCTTCAGCAGGAACATGTGGTTGTCGAGCATAATACTGGCATCCCGTGCATGTCTCAACCAAATTTTTGGCGTCCGCCTTCGCGGTTAACCAGTAGAATCCTTGCCGGAAGGCTTTCGTGACCAAGGATCGAGGAGCAGCATGATGCCCGCAATCTCCGAGATGGATCTCGCGCAGGATTTCCATACCTTCTAGCTGGGAAACGCACTTTAGGTATACACCAGTAGTGCTCCTTTTATAGAGTTGCCCATTGATTATGGTATAACCCTTTGCTTGTCGTACTATTTGTCGTCGTTCGACCTCATCGTCAGGCAAAGTTCCGTGTTCGAGATATTCCATGAACGGTTTTGTCCAAGCCGGAGGGATCTTTGTCACCATTTTGACGAAAGAGTCAGCTCTATCCGGGTTGTCGATGTCGGCGCCCTTCACGGATGGTGTGCGTAGATGCTCTAGGAAAACTCTCGGAATTTGCTTGCTCGATCCAAGTTAGACAAGAGATCAGCCTGCTTTTGCTCCCTAGGTACATACTTGACTTCGTAGCCCAAGAAGCTCTTGGCTATCTCGTCCACTTCGTCGTGATATGCCACCATCATAGGGTTCCGCGCACTCCAGGTGCCAGCCACCTGCTGGGCAACCAAGTCGGAATCTCCACAGCAAACTATGCGCTTGATGCCAATATCCTTGGCTACACGGAGTCCGTGAATGAGTGCTTCATACTCCGCCATGTTGTTTGTAGCCTCGAAGTGGATCTGCAGAACGTAGTGCAACTTGTCTCCTTTTGGTGACTGTAGTAGTACACCAGCCCCCGAGCCATTGAGAAACTTTGATCCGTCAAAGTGCATCACCCAGTACTATGGTTCTGGCAGTGGAGTAGCATCTGGCATCTCCGTCCAATCTGCAATAAAATCCGCCAAAGCTTGTGACTTGATAGCGTCGCGTCTCTTGTAGGTGATCTCGAAGGAGGCAAGTTCAATGCCCCACTTCGACCCTTCTCAGAGCGTCACTGTTGTTGATAATGTCGGACAGTGGAGTCTTGCTCACTACTGTGATTGGGTGCTCCTGAAAGTAATGCCTCAGCTTCCGAGAAGCAAGGAATACTCCATAAGCAATCTTTTGGTAGTGCGGGTAACGCTGCTTGGACTCCGTCAAGACCTTGCTTACATAGTAAATTGTTCGTTGAACTCCGTGCTCGTAGCCTAGTTCCTTCCGCTCTACCACGACTACGATGCTAATAACCTGATTGGTTGCCGCCATGTAAATTAACATGGGCTCTCCAGGATCGGGTGCTGCAAGGATGGGCGCTGAGGAAAGAATCTCCTTGAACTGCTTCAATGTTGTATCTTCTTTGTGTGTCCATGTGAATTTGTCCGCCTTCTTCAGCAACTTGTACAGCGGTAGAGCCTTCTCTCCAAGTCGGCTGATGAACCGACTAACTGCTGCAACACAACCTGTTAGTCGCTGGATGTCCTTTAGGCATGACGGACGGTTTATGTTTAAGATGGCCTTGATTTTCTCCGGGTTGACCTCGATTCCGCGCTGGGAAACGATGAAGCCCAACAGTTTGGAACGAACCCCAAGACTTCTTAGGGTTGAGCATCATGTTGTATTTCCGGAGATTATCAAACGTTTCTTTTAAATCGGAGTTTAAGTCGTTTGACTTTTTAGACATCACCGCGATATCGTCCACATAGGCGTGAACGTTCCGACCAATTTGGTCATGAAGGCAACGTTGCATTGTCCGCTGGTAGGTAGCACCTGCGTTTTTCAGCCCAAAGGGCATTGTGACATAGCAAAACATGCCGTATGGGGTAGTGAACGAAGTGGCCAATTGGTCCGACTTCCTCATCTTGATCTGGTGGTATCCTGAGTATGCATCAAGAAAACACAAAAGTTTCGAGCCAGCCGTCGAGTCAATGACTTGGTCAATGCGAGGCAAAGCAAACGGATCTTTGGGACATGCTTTGTTCAAGACGGTGTAATCAACGCACATTCTTAATTCATTGGTTCCCTTTTTGGGGAAAAGTACAGGATTTGCCACCCATCGGGTGTGAAGGACTTCTCGGATAAACCTAGCCTTAAGTAACCTAGCTATCTCTTTGCCAATGGCGTTTCTCTTCTCATCTCTGAAGCGTCGTAGAGGTTGTTTCACTGGTTTACATTTTGGATCTATGTTTAAGTTGTGCTCGGCAAGTTCCCTAGGTACACCTTTCACGTCGACAGGTTGCCAGGCAAAGATGTCCCTATTCTCACGGAGGAACTCGATGAGCGCGCTTTCCTATTTGGGATCCAGGTTCATCCCAATGGCGACGGTCTTGGAGGCATCGCCTACCACAAGTTCCACCGGCTTGGTCTCGATGGCAGCCTTGAAGGCAGGAGCGGAGTCGGAGATCTGCTTCTTCGACGCAGGCATCTCTGAGTCATTGACCTTGCTCTGGATCTCCTTGAATTCTTCGCTATAGAGGACAGCTTCTGCAACGGCTGCTTCATTGATCTCGCAATCCCTTGCCTTGGTAAAGCTTCCGGATACGGTGATGACGCCGTTTGGTCCGGGTATCTTGAGTTTGTTGTAGACGAAGCATGGCTTGGTCATGAACGTGTGGAATATGTCGCGGCCGAATATGACGTGGTACACGCTCTTGAAGGGGACCACCTCAAAGGTCATGCGCTCTTGGTGGTAATTATTAACGTCGCCGAAGGCTACCTGAAATGTAATGCACCCAAGGGACTGAGCCTCCTGACCAGGAACTACGCCATGGAACACGGTGTTGGTCCACCTTAGGTTTGCCTCCGTCAAGTTCATCTTCTGTAGTGTATCCAGGTACATGATGTTGATGCTGCTTCCACTATCCACCATGCACTTGGTGAACTCCACGCCGTCAATCAATGGGTTGATGACCATGGCGTACTGGTTCTCCGTGGGCACAAGGTCTGGGTGGTCCATCCTGTCCCAAGTGATTGGAACCTCCGACCAGCGCAGGTATTGGGGAACCGGGGGGAGAGTGGCCATCAGGATCCTTAGAGAGGTCTTCTGTTGTCGGACGGTGGGGGTGCCAAGGAAAGTGTGGTAGACTGGGGCCTTCTTTGCGAAGGGGTTCTTGCCCTTGTCGTCGCTCTTGGCGACGTGCTTGGGGTCAACGTCCTCGTCCATGTCACTTGAATCCTTGGACTCCTCCTCCTTCTTCTTCCCCTTGCCCTTGCCTCGCGGTCTGTTCTTTCGACTTTGCTTGTAGACGGACTTAGGGTCTTCCTTGAGGTCGTTGACGAACTTGCAGTGTCGATTGGTATGGGTGGCCTTGTCGTTGATATCGAGGTGTACAAGTCACGGCATATCGCGGTACTCCTCGTACGTTTAGGGAACGCGGAGCGGCGTCGAGTTGGTTTCACTTCCCCGTTGCTGCCCACGGCCTGCTCTCCTTCCTCTGCCATGTTGTACGCCTTCTCCTCGTCCTGCAAAAGTCATGGCGACCATGTCGGTAGATTGCTTTTCTTCTAGGGCGGTTTTCCACTTTGTACTGTTGTTCCTCCGAGCTTGGGTTGGAACGGCCGTTGCCGGCAAAGAGCCACGAGCATCGTCATCGGTAGCTGCGAACTCACTAGCTAACTGAATCATCTGATTTAAGTCAAGCTGATGATTGTCCTGCAAGCGCTTTAGCTTATGTCGGAGTAATGTGCCCCTTTCCAATCCATTGATGAAGGCGGCCATAGCGGTCTGAGCGTGTACTCCTGCGCAGGAATTCTTCATGTCCAGCCAGCGGGAGAGGTAGGCGCGAGATTTCTCGTTTTTCTCTTGCACGCATCACTGTAGATCGCCCACAGTGCAGGGACGTTTGTATGTACCCTCAAAGTTCTTGGTGAATGCTTCTTGCATATCCAGCCAGTTGTAGATAGATTTTTCCGGCAAGTCGTCGATCCATTGACGGGTCATTCCTGCCAACATTAACGGGAGGTACTTGACGGCGACGTTGGGGTTGCCTCCGGCAATCTCCATCGCGTTGTCGTAGTCCTGCAACCATGTGGCGGGCTTGGCGGTGCCGTCATAGGGCTTGATGGTCTTGTCAATCCGGAAAACTTTGGGGTAAGTTGCGGACCGTATTATAGGTCCAAAGCAACATGGTCCCAGGTATGGTCCTTCCCGGGCCTCGTGGATCTTATCGATCCGCGAACATGCATCGTACGGCTCCGGGTTCTTCTTCTTGTTGTCTACAGGGGACTGGTTGTGTGAACGACACGGGCCTCTTCCTCCATGGTGACTTCTTGGCGGCGATGGAGGCAGAGGTAGCGGTGGGTTAGCCTTCTTGCTATTACCCTCCTGCGACGCCCCACGCCTATCATGGTTGCTTGTCGGACGCGGAGGGTCGTGGTGTGACCTGCTCTTATGTCCTTGGTGGCGCTCTTCATCATGACGGGTCTGTGCCGCATTGTCGCGGATGACGATGTCGCACTGCTTTGGTGGGGGCATATCCGTGCGATGGTGAGCCTTGTAGTCTTCCTGACCTCGGGGGGATCGGGGCGGTGGCGATGGGCGGCGAGGTTGGGCTCTTTCTCCGTGGTCGGAGGATATGAGGATAGCATCCTTCCTGTTGCGCGCATCCCTCCGTCTTAGTTCTGATGAACCTGTTTGTGATCCGACATCCTGAGGAGATCTGTCCCTTGGCGGTTTGTACTGGCTGGATCGGCAGAGCGCTGGGTCAGACTCAAGCCTCTAAGAGGTGGCCTTTTCCTGCTGCTTTACCGCCTTGGCCACTAGGTCATAAACCTGTTCTACTGCCTAAGGCGATCTACCCTGCTCCAGAAGGGTCTTGGCGACGGCGAGGTTAAGAAGTGGGGTGGTGTAACATCCCTAAATTCATGTTTCAAAGCTCATTCATATCATCCTTGCATCCATCATCATTTAGGGTTTCTTTCAAAATCATCTCAGAAACAGAAGCTTATGCTATGATTTCATGTGAGCAAATTAACTCAAATAACCATCACCCTTTGAAACTTGAATGATATGAACTTGTTGCTTGCCTCCATTATTGGCAAGTTTAAATATAAAAGTTTGACCAAAGTTTTCAACTTGGAAATAAATTTAAAACCCCTATTCAAACATTTGCAAAATAGAAGCAAAAGTCTATGTTTGTTTGAAATCCAAGTATGACCAAGCCCTTGCAAAGTAGCCCATGAGTTTTTGACCCATTTCTGAGACCAAGTCACCACTACAAAACCTCAGGAGGATTTGAATTTAAATTGATTTTGAAACCATTTGAAAACCCATTCAGAACATCGAAATAGAAAAGAAAAAGAATTAAACAAAGGAAAAGGGTCGAGCGTCAGATATCTGGCCCAGCAGTGAATCGAGCCCAACTAGCCCACCCGGGAGTTTCCTTTTCTTTTATCACGCGCGAGCACACGCAGGCTGTCGCTGACAGACGGACCCCACCCTCACTTCGCGCACATCGCTGACGAGCGGGCCCTGCCCACGCTGTCATCGTCTTCCTCAAACTGCGCCTGCGACCACGCAGCGATCCTGCCGGTAATGGCGCGGCATAAATGGGCATTAATCCACGAGCGTTTCCTGTCGAGGCACCGGCTATAAGATCCCCACCTCCTAGCGACCATTTTCCCCCAGTCGATTCTACCTTCACGCCACCAGGCTGCCCATGACTCACCCAACACCGCCGCAGACAGAGCTTGCTCCGGCGAACGATTCCGGTGAGACCCGTGCGCCCCCTCCTCTCTGATTCGTTTGAACCACTTCGCAATCTTCTTGCGCACCTCCTGACCCCACCCGTTCGTCTGTCGCCTGTGTTGCGTTTCCGCCGCCGCAAGCATCTGACGACCCCCTCAACTCCGGCGACCAAATTTCGTAAGTCCCGCGCCCCTTCACTTCTGACTCACACTAGATTGCTCGCCACGGTCTTGCGCATATCCTAAACCCCCTGGCTTATGTTAGGGCGACGCGGAACCTTGGCAACGACGCCGACAACAACCACCCGACGTCGTGCACGACTCCGACGATCTCTCTCAGCCACATCCGAGCGCCCCTCCGCAAACCAGTACCACTTCGAGCTTCAGCACGCCTTGGCGGATCTGGTAAGCACCTTCCTGCTTCCTGGAGCGATGTAGAACGCCGGCACCGCCGTAGTCAGACGCCCCGCCGCCAGTTAACGCCGCTAGCGCCGCCTGAGTATGGTTAGGATGATTAGGAACGTTGGATCTAGATCCTGCGGCGTAGATTAGAAAGAGGATGAAGAGGTACGCGCGCATCTGAGCCGCCAGATCCCACTTAGATCGTGCGGTCCGCAGGACCCGATCCAACCGAAGCGGTACGCATCAATAGGGACGCGACGCGTGGCAAGTATTAGAAATAAAAACATATTTAAAACCAGATTTTGATCAAAATTTCAAATGCTTATAACTTTTGATTGCCACGTTGGAATTTTGCAAACTTTATATCGTTGGATTCAGTGAAACAAGACCTTTCTGAATATCCAATGTGTTTAACAAATAGTAACAGTTAACATGACTTTATTTATAGAAACATGTTTAAGGCTATTTTAAATATAGATTTATTTTTGGTAAATTGTATTAGTGCCAAATAAGTTTAGTTGGCAAACTTGTGACTTGTTAAGTTTCTGTAAACATGTGCATGCTTGGTAGAGTTTTCAAAATCACCACTTAGTAAATTCTTGCATGCATGCATACATAATATTTTTGGTTGTATATAATTGTGTGTAATTGTATGCTATAATTTTTGTGTAGATTTTGCTAGTGATTGTGATTGTGAAGATTGCTACTCTCCCCACTACCAAGGCAAGTGATATTTTCATGAATATTTCTATCCTATGTTTTGTACTAGCATTAGATATTTTGCTAAGTCTTGCATGCTATTTTTGCCTGGTGCTAAGTTGGGAAATCCCAAGTAGTGTAGAATTGTAGAATTTCTAGGGAATTTCCCTAAGTTAATTTATCCTACCATGCTTAGCCTAGCTATATAGCAAACAAGGGTTGGTGAAAATCTATACTTACTATGATGAAAATATTTCTAAGTCATGAGACTTATACTTTCCTAATAAAACCACTAAGTCAAATGAACCTCCTGGGTGGAATGGAAGGATTGGGTTATGTTGAGTGGTTACACAAGGCCATGGACTTGGGTTATGTATCTCACTTGTGGTATGCCACCCAGGCACAAAGGGATTTGGAGGCAAGTGTTGAGAAAGCTTATAGTGCAACCACTTGGCAATATGGGCTCTGCCTTGATCATATAGGTAGCTAGAACTTAGTCATTTGGACAGTTGGTGGTAGTTGGGATGATAGGTTGGAACGCGTCCATTTGACTAAGGAAAGGCTTCTGAAAGGTCCTGTCTTGGGAAACCAAGACTGGTGGGGAAAGTGCACAACCTCTGCAGATGGAAAAACCTAAGTACTTAGCCTAGTCCAAGGCAATGGACAATTTGAGCATCAAGACATGGAAGCTACAAGAATCTCATCACTCCAACTTCTAAGTAAAATTTGGTGGGTGAACAAGGGTGAAGGACCCCAATGTCTATTGGAGGTTTCTTGGGAATGTTTGACAAAGAAAAACTTAGTGTTTTCAACTAATAGAGAAAAACCTATTTTCAAGCAAAGCAAGCCAAGCTACACTTAGCCAAAATGCATATAGTAATATAGTCCACTTAAAATTTACTAAGGTGTCACTTGCCAATACTATTCCAAAGTATTGACCCTCTGTGGCTGTAACTTGTGATGTTGCAGGTTACTCCGATGATGAGTAGGAGTCATGAGTCTACACTCAACATGCTTGCCTGTGGCACATGAAGATGAGGACTTGTGTTTATTTACTTATTCCTTGAACTCTTGTATTAGGCCTTTGGCCCTGAGTTGTAAAAGACTATGTTTATCTCTGGAATGAATGTAATAAACGACCTTTGTATCTGTGTACTTCATCTTAAACTGTGGATGCTAGCATTGATCCAGGGACTAGCATTGCAATCACAAGGATCCTTTCCTTTTCAAAGGAGGGGTCTAACAGATGGTATCAGAGCACTGTGTTGCTTGTAGGATTATGACCCTAGGATTGGAAAACCACTAAGGAAAAGTTTTCAACTACTTCTACACTTGTCTATTCTTCTCGTAAAACTTTTCTAATCTTTTCATTCCCAACTCCATTTGTAGATGAACTCCATCAACGAAGCCGTGAAGAAAGGACCACTCATGACCATGACCTTGGAGTGTGGAACTGAGTTTCCCAATATTCTCAAGGACCTCATGATGGCAATGGAAGCACATGGTGCAGCTGTGTACAAGGGCTTTCCAGTGATGGATGAAGGAGTGGAGTATTGGTGGGTGCATTTACACCAACACTATAATGCACACCACATTCTTTGAGTCAGCCAGAGATGCAGCTTGGAGGACTATCAAAGAACTAAGTGCTAGAGTCAAGTGCAGGATACTCAACCTCCAAAAAGACTTAGAGAAAGAGAAGGAACTTACCCAAGAGTTGGAAGCCACCAACCAAGAGTTACGGGGAGACATAATAGACTTAGTGATGGAATCATGTGAACAAGATAGGTGGATTGCCTCTAGGAACATTGTGATAGCCACCAGATCCAGTGAGATAGGATTGTGAGAACACACTTCGTTAGTTGGACACCATCTATCACCTTATTTTCCAAAAATGATACCTTAAATAAGTATGGACCTTGATTGATGTAATGGACTCATGTATGCATGACATGTGTGATGTTTGTGTTCCATGGATATGTAGGAAATGTTTGTCTTGTTTTATCTTAAATTCTGTTGATCTAACTTTTTCCAATCTTATAAATAGATGCCTATTACCATCAGCACCGTTGAGGAGTTCCAGGTTACCCGTTTTGGTCCCCGTATCGTTGAGCTTACAACTTTGCTCGATCTCCCTCTTCCCACCATCACGGTGTACCCACTCACCAAGTTCGAGAGGAAGGACCTCTGGGGCTTCAAGGTGAACCAGCCCGGACGCCAGGCAGAGCCTACTACAGAGGCCATCATCTTCAAGATGATGCACGACGACAGGGAGAGAGGCATGGAGGTAGTCATGCAGGACCTAATAGGACGTCTGTTAGGCCGTCACTCCCGACAGGTTAGGGGCACTCACTTCCACGTCTTCGGAAGACGTGATGTTGATGGAGAGTCCATCGACTTTGAGGACGACTCGAGAGACGCGGCAGAGCCGATACGTCTCTATCTCCAGGACTTAGAGTCTCTCCTCAGGCACGTGGACACGGACAGGACGAACGTCATGCTCAGCAATGACGAGCTCCAGGTGCAGCTTCGCGAGAAGGACAAGCTTTTCTCACAGCAGGATGAGATGATCAAGGAAATGGAGACAAAGTTCGAGGCCCAGGACCGCAAGTTCAAGAGTCAGGAGAAACGCGTCCAGGATAGGAACAAGAAGATCTGGGACATGACCGAGGAACTGAAGTCCAAGGATTTTGAGCTAGAGCAGCAGCAAATGGTTATTGAGAGGCTTCGCTCCCAGAAGAGGACTCTCAAGGCCAAGGTCGATTCCTTGACCACTACGATTGAGGAGAACAAGACCGAGATGGAGAACGCAGGTCTTACCTTCGTCGAGGAGGAGATTGATGCTGATGAGTAGACTTGACTACTCGTTTATCTTTCATATTCGTACTTGTTATTTCTGAACTTATTATTGGACCATCCGACATGTGGATGGCTTGCCACTTGTGTGTTTTATTTCGAGAACTTTGTTGTTGAGATTTTATCCTTGAGTTACATGCTATGTGTTTGCTTGTGATGTATTGTGCATAAAACATCTATGGGTATCTCATTCTTATCTATTTGAACAAACCACAGATGCCTCCCGTCGTCACAAAACCCCAACCCCAATAACATCACCCGAATGCAACAAATGATGAATGCCCAAACACGACTTATGCAGATGATGACAACGTTCATTCAAAACCAGAATAACAACAACAACCCCAATAACAACAACAACAACCCCAACAACAACAACAACAACCCTCCGGGTTTGATACGCTCACCATTTCGCTTTGAGGCCGCAAAGTTTTCGTGGACGGCGATCCCATGGTGGCCAATGACTGGCTACGTTCTGTGAACAAAGATTTAGTGACCGTGGGCTGCACGGATGCTGAAAAAGTCAGGTTCGCATCACATCTGTTGGAAGGACCAGCCGCCACATGGTGGGACAACTTCCAAATCACCACTCCTATAGATGAGGTGACTTGGGCTATCTTTGAAGATGGCTTTCGCACTTCTCATATGTCATCGGGAATGATGAGCCTGAAAAAGAAGGAGTTTCACAACCTGAAGCAGCGCCACAGTAGCGTGGCAGAATACATAGAAGAGTTCAATAATCTGGCGCGTTATGCACCGGATGAAGTTGACACAGATGCCAAAAGAAAGGAAAAGTTTCTGGAGGGCTTGAATGATGAGATGAATCTACAGCTGTCTGTGGCATATTTCCAACTTATCAGTCTTTGTGTGACAAGGCTGCTATATTGGAGAGTAAAATGAAACAAGTCGAGAGTAGGAAGAGGAAACACTCCGACAATCACAGCTCGGGATCGTCGCACAAACGATCTCACTATGATGACAGTGGCAGCTCAGGATCCCATAAGCATGGGAAATTCAACAAGCACCACAACCACAACCGTCATGACAACAAGCATCATCGCAGTCATGACAATGATAAGTACAAAAACCACAAGAGTGGACATAAGAGCCACCACAGTGGGAATGGTAGTGGAAGTGGAAGTCAGCATGCTAAAAAGGACATAACTCAGGTTGAGTGCTTCAAATGCAAGAAACTGGGGCATTATGCTAATGAGTGCCCTGAGAAGAAAGTTGAAGGACCTAACAAGCCCAATCCTTTTCATAAAGGACAGGTTAACCACATCAATGTGGAGGAGGTCTATGAGGAGCCTGATGCCGTTGCTGGTAAGTTCAGACTCAATTCAATTTCAGCATTTGTACTCTTTGATACCGGTGCATCTCATTCATTCATATCAAAAGCATTTGTTGAAAGAAATGAACTACCAGTAGAAACCATTGGGTGTCCTATAAGAGTAAGTTCTCCGGGTGGAGAAATGATAGTAAACTCAGGATGTCATGACTTAGTCATAGAGTTTGGAAAACATAAATTTCCAGTGAACCTAATAATCCTGAATTCCCAAGGATTGGATGTGATTTTGGGAATGGATTGGATGGCTAAGTATGAGGGAGTACTGGATTGTGCCAATCGTACAGTTACACTCACAACCCCAGAAGGAAAAAGAATAAAATTTAGGTCAAACTTTGAATCCAAAGGAAGTAAGTTAAATTCTCTTAAGAGGGTTAGCTTGGACAGTGTGCCAATTGTGTGTGAGTATCCGGATGTGTTTCCGGAAGAGTTGCCAGGAATGCCACCGGATCGAGATGTGGAGTTTCTAATAGATTTGGTACCAGGTTCTGGACCAATAGCTAAGAGACCATACAAAATGTCAGTTGATGAACTGAAGGAACTCAAAAAGCAACTAGGAGAACAGTTGCAAAAAGGGTTTATTCAACCAAGTTCTTCATCTTGGGGAGCCCCAGTATTGTTCGTGGAGAAGAAAGATAGAAGCCAAAGGTTATGCATAGATTACCGTTCACTCAACGAGGTAACTATCAAGAATAAATATCCTTTGCCTAGGATCAATGACTTGTTTGACCAGCTAGAGGGAGCCTGTGTGTTCTCAAAAATTGATCTCCGGTCAGGCTATTTTCAACTCAAGATAAGAGAGCAAGACATACCAAAAACAACATTCACCACAAGGTATGGATTATACGAGTATACCGTAATGCCTTTTGGCTTAACCAACGCTCCAGCATACTTCATGAATATGATGAACAAGGTGTTCATGGAATTCCTTGACAAGTTTGTTGTCGTTTTCATCGATGACATCTTAGTCTACTCCAAGAGCAAGGAAGAACATGAAAGACACTTACGCTTGATACTTGAGAAGTTAAGAGAGCATAAACTTTATGCCAAATTCAGTAAGTGTGAGTTTTGGTTAGAAGAAGTTGGTTTTCTTGGTCATGTTATGACAAAGGATGGTGTGGCAGTTGATCCTGCTAAAGTTTCAGCTGTGACTGCATGGGAATCCCCTAAGAACGTAAAAGAAGTTCGCAGTTTCCTTGGTTTAGCAGGTTACTACAGAAGGTTCATTGAGAATTTCTCAAAGGTTGCAAAGCCAATGACTGAATTGTTAAAGAAGGACAATAAATTTGCATGGTCTGAAGGATGTGAAGTCAGTTTCCAAGAATTAAAGAAGAGACTTGTGACAGCACCAGTTCTATATACGCGGATTTGGAAAAAGATTTCCAAGTATATTGTGATGCGTCTCATCAAGGTTTGGGTGCCTTACTTATGCAAGACGGTAAAGTTGTGGCCTATGCCTCGAGACAACTCAAAACTCATGAAATAAACTATCCTACTCATGATTTGGAGTTATCCTCTGTCGTCCATGCACTCAAAACATGGAGACATTACCTTTTGGGAAAGCGATGTGAAGTGTTCACCGATCATAAGAGTTTGAAGCATATCTTCACCCAGAAGGAAATCAACATGAGACAAAGGAGATGGATAGAACTTGTCAAGGATTACGACTTGAGTTTGCAATACCACCCCGGTAAAGCAAATGTAGTAGCAGATGCTCTAAGTCGTAAGGCATTCGTAAATGGCATTACCAATGATGAATTGCCAGATGACTTGTGTAAGCAATTCAAAGAACTTAGATTGGATATTGTGCCTGAAGGATATCTCATGTCCTTAGATGTTCAACCCACTTTATTGGACAAGATCCGAGAAGCTCAGGAGATTGATAAGGAAATCGAAAAGATTAAGGAAAATATTAGTCTAGGGAAAGCTAAGAGTTTTCATATAGACGAACAAGGTACTATATGGCACGGGAAACGTATTTGTGTTCCACAAGATCCGGAGTTGCGGAAACTGATTCTACAAGAAGCTCACAACTCTCCATATTCTATTCACCCGGGAAACACCAAGATGTACATGGATATGAAAGAGAGATTTTGGTGGAACAATCTCAAAAGAGATATTGCCGAACACATTGCTTTGTGTGATGTGTGTAGTAGAGTAAAAGCGGAGCATCAGAAACCAGCAGGTTTGCTTCAACCACTGCCTATTCCTGAGTGGAAGTGGGAAATATAGGTATGGATTTCATTACCGGATTACCAAGAACCAGGTCAGGGTATGATTACATATGGGTAGTAGTGGATCGCCTAACTAAAGTGGCTCATTTTATACCCGTGAAGACAACTTATACAAGTGCCAAGTTAGCAAAGATCTACATGAGCAGAATTATATGCCTTCACGGTGTGCCTAAGAGTATCGTGTCAGATAGAGGAACTCAGTTCACTTCTCACTTTTGGAGACAGCTTCATGAATCTTTGGGAACAAGGTTGGAATTCAGCACTGCTTTTCATCCTCAAACTGATGGACAAACAGAAAGGACTAACCAAATTCTTGAAGACATGTTGAGAGCATGTGCTTTAGACTATGGAGCAAGTTGGGATGAAATTTTGCCTTACGCAGAGTTCTCTTACAATAACAGTTACCAATCTAGCCTTGGGATGGCACCATTTGAGCTTCTCTACGGAAGGAAGTGTACCACCCCATTGCTATGGAATGGTGTAGGAGAAAGGAGTTTGTTTGGACCCGATCTCATCAAAGACGCTGAAGAGAAAGTCAAATTGGTTAAGGACAAGTTGAAGATAGCACAGTCCCGACGGAAAAGCTACGCGGATTCTAAGCGTAGAGAAGTCACCTACGAAGTTGGGGATAGAGCTTATCTTAGAGTATCACCACTTCGTGGAGTGAAAAGATTTGGAGTCAAAGGAAAGTTGGCACCAAGATATGCTGGGCCATTCAAGATTCTAAGTCGCAAGGGAGAAGTTGCATATGAGGTGGAATTGCCAGAGTCTCTGTCAGCTGTCCATAATGTGTTTCATGTGAGTCAGCTTAAGAAATGTCACCCAGAGATGGAAGAATCATCTTTGAAAGATACCATACCCTTGGAAGAAGTTCAACTAGAAAGTGATCTCACCTATGAGGAAAAGCCTGGCAAGATTTTGAGACTGCATAAAGAGTCAAAAGGACAAAAACTATCAAGTTTTGCAAGGTGCAATGGAATCATCATTCCGAAGAGGAAGCAACATGGGAAAGAGAAGATGATCTTCGGAAAGACCACCCTCACCTATTTGCTAGCCAATCCGAATCTCGAGGGCGAGATTCATCTTAAGGGGGTTAGATTTGTAACATCCCTAAATTCATGTTTCAAAGCTCATTCATATCATCCTTGCATCCATCATCATTTAGGGTTTCTTTCAAAATCATGTCAGAAACAGAAGCTTGTGCTATGATTTCATGTGAGCAAATTAACTCAAATAACCATCACCCTTTGAAACTTGAATGATATGAACTTGTTGCTTGCCTCCATTATTGGCAAGTTTAAATATAAAAGTTTGACCAAAGTTTTCAACTTGGAAATAAATTAAAAACCCCTATTCAAACATTTGCAAAATAGAAGCAAAAGTCTCTGTTTGTTTGAAATCCAAGTATGACCAAGCCCTTGCAAAGTAGCCCATGAGTTTTTGACCCATTTCTGAGACCAAGTCACCACTACAAAACCTCAGGAGGATTTGAATTTAAATTGATTTTGAAACCATTTGAAAACCCATTTAGAAAATCGAAATAGAAAAGAAAAAGAATTAAACAAAGGAAAAGGGCCGAGCGTCAGATATCTGGCCCAGCAGTGAATCGAGCCCAACTAGCCCACCCGGGAGTTTCCTTTTCTTTTCTCACGCTGCAGCACCTGTCATGTCGACAGACGGACCCCACCCTCACTTCGCACACATCGCTGACGAGCGGGCCCTGCCCACGCTGTCATCGTCTTCCTCAAACTGCGCCCGCGACCACGTCGCAGCTGCATTCACGGCCGGTAATGGCGCGGCATAAATGGGCATTAATCCACGAGCGTTTCCTGTCGAGGCACCGGCTATAACATCCCCACCTCCTAGCGACCATTTTCCCCCAGTCGATTCTACCTTAAGCCACCAGGCTGCCCACGACTCACCCAACACCGCCGCAGACAGAGCTTGCTCCGGCGAACGATTCCGGTGAGACCCGTGCGCCCCTTCCTCTCTGATTCGTTTGAACCACTTCACAATCTTCTTGCGCACCTCCTGACCCCACCCGTTCATCCTGTACTGCCCCAGGTCGCCGTTTCCGCTCAACGCCGCAAGCATCTGACGACCCCCTCAACTCCGGCGACCAAATTTCGTAAGTCCCGTGCGCCCCCTCACTTCTGACTCACACTAGATTGTTCGCCACGGTCTTGCACATATCCTAAACCCCCTGGCTTATGTTAGGGCGACGCGGAACCTCGGCAACGACGCCGACAACAACCACCCGACGCCGTGCACGACTCCGACGAGCTCTCTCAGCCACATCCGAGCGCCCCTCCGCAAACTAGTACCACGTCGAGCTTCAGCACGCCTTGGCGGATCTGGTAAGCACCTTCCTGCTTCCTGGAGCGATGTAGAACGCCGGCGCCGCCGTAGTCAGACGCGCCGCCGCCAGTTAACGCCGCTAGCGCCGCCTGAGTATGGTTAGGATGATTAGGAACGTTGGATCTAGATCCTGCGGCGTAGATTAGAAAGAGGATGAAGAGGTACGCGCGCATCTGAGCCGCCAGATCCCACTTAGATCGTGCGGTCCGCAGGACCCGATCCAACCGAAGCGGTACGCACCAATAGGGACGCGACGCGTGGCAAGTATTAGAAATAAAAACAGATTTAAAACCAGATTTTGATCAAAATTTCAAATGCTTATAACTTTTGATTGCCACGTTGGAATTTTGCAAACTTTATATCGTTGGATTCAGTGAAACAAGACCTTTCTGAATATCCAATGTGTTTAACAAATAGTAACAGTTAACATGACTTTATTTATAGAAACATGTTTAAGGCTATTTTAAATATAGATTTATTTTTGGTAAATTGTATTAGTGCCAAATAAGTTTAGTTGGCAAACTTGTGACTTGTTAAGTTTCTGTAAACATGTGCATGCTTGGTAGAGTTTTCAAAATCACCACTTAGTAAATTCTTGCATGCATGCATACATAATATTTTTGGTTGTATATAATTGTGTGTAATTGTATGCTATAATTTTTGTGTAGATTTTGCTAGTGATTGTGATTGTGAAGAGTGCTACTCTCCCCACTACCAAGGCAAGTGATATTTTCATGAATATTTCTATCCTATGTTTTGTACTAGCATTAGATATTTTGCTAAGTCTTGCATGCTATTTTTGCCTGGTGCTAAGTTGGGAAATCCCAAGTAGTGTAGAATTGTAGAATTTCTAGGGAATTTCCCTAAGTTAATTTATGCTACCATGCTTAGCCTAGCTATATAGCAAACAAGGGATGGTGAAAATATATACTTACTATGATGAAAATATTTCTAAGTCATGAGACTTATACTTTCCTAATAAAACCACTAAGTCAAATGAACCTCCTGGGTGGAATGGAAGGATTGGGTTATGTTGAGTGGTTACACAAGGCCATGGACTTGGGTTGTGTATCTCACTTGTGGTATGCCACCCAGGCACAAAGGGATTTGGAGGCAAGTGTTGAGAAAGCTTACAGTGCAACCACTTGGCAATATGGGCTCTGCCTTGATCATATAGGTAGCTAGAACTTAGTCATTTGGACAGTTGGTGGTAGTTGGGATGATAGGTTGGAACGCGTCCATTTGACTAAGGAAAGGCTTCTGAAAGGTCCTGTCTTGGGAAACCAAGACCGTGGGGAAAGTGCACAACCTCTGCAGATGGAAAAACCTAAGTACTTAGCCTAGTCCAAGGCAATGGACAATTTGAGCATCAAGACATGGAAGCTACAAGAATCTCATCACTCCAACTTCTAAGTAAAATTTGGTGGGTGAACAAGGGTGAAGGACCCCAATGTCTATTGGAGGTTTCTTGGGAATGTTTGACAAAGAAAAACTTAGTGTTTTCAACTAATAGAGAAAAACCTATTTTCAAGCAAAGCAAGCCAAGCTACACTTAGCCAAAATGCATATAGTAATATAGTCCACTTAAAATTTACTAAGGTGTCACTTGCCAATACTATTCCAAAGTATTGACCCTCTGTGGCTGTAACTTGTGATGTTGCAGGTTACTCCGATGATGAGTAGGAGTCATGAGTCTACACTCAACATGCTTGCATGTGGCACATGAAGATGAGGACTTGTGTTTATTTACTTATTCCTTGAACTCTTGTATTAGGCCTTTGGCCCTGAGTTGTAAAAGACTATGTTTATCTCTGGAATGAATGTAATAAACGACCTTTGTATCTGTGTACTTCATCTTAAACTGTGGATGCTAGCATCGATCCAGGGACTAGCATTGCAATCACAGGGATCCTTTCCTTTTCAAAGGAGGGGTCTAACAGGTGGGCATCACCTGCTTGCCTTCACTATCAATGTATAGCTTGGCCTATGCCGGCTTCGAGGGAGCCCATCCTAGGTTGCGACGTACACCAGGATCGTTGATGACGCGAGCCGGAGCCTTCTTAGCCTTCTGCTGCTGCAGCAGAGTCTTGTACTCGGCTTCCATTGCTCTAGCTGTCTCTATGGACTTTTGTGTGTTGACCAGGTCTCGATCTAGTTTAGCGCCTTGCTCCGCGATGGCTTGCGCCTCCTCTAGCAGCTGCTAGCGCTTCTCATCAAGCTGAGTCACGTTCCGGATATGATCAACGGTTGGTGGCTCAACGAGGAGATTGCCATACATCACTCTATCAGCTGGAGTAACATGGGTTGTTGGCGACGTGGATGCTGGAGGCGGCAAGTTTGCGGTGTTGTTGTTGCTCGGACCGGTGCCGAGTTCCTGCGGCTGTTGCACTGGTTTTAGGCGGAGGAGGCATGACTTTTGCGCGATTATTGTCGGCAGCAATAAGTGGCCCCTTCCCCTTTTCCAGCGCCGTAGGCGGAGCTTGCCCGGGTTGATCTTCATCCATCGTTGTCCCAATGGTGACGAACACCCCTCGAGACATGATGGTGTTATTAGCTTACTCGTCGCGCGAGTACTCCTCCTCCATCTCCTGCATAGTGGAGTCTAGCTCTTCTGGACTGAAGTCTATTTCCTATGAATCTACACTGAAATCAGCATAAAGCGCGTCAATGACAGAGTCGGAGGGTGCCAGGACTTCCTCGATGACGGGCGGTGGAGGTGCAACGGCCTCGACGATGACTGGAGGTGGTGGTGCTGCTACGGCGATGGCGGCTGGAGGCGGTGGTGGTGGTGGCTGAATCGGAGGGGCTCCGTCAATGAGCGCAAGCGCTGTTTGAGTTGCCGCTTCAGCCTCCGCGTAGTTGTTGACGGTGTTCACCATGCCTTCGAAGGTAAGGCGTCCTGACGCCTGTTGCCGTCTTAGAGAATGTCGGAGAAGCGTGCCATGGTCCAGTCCTTCCACAAAGTGATAGATAGCATCATTATTGGGGTAGTGGGCCAGATCGGCTCGTATACGGAGCCATCTGGCCAGGTAATCGCGGGGGTTTCGCCTTCTCTCTGAACGCAACGCGCCATATCGAAGATGGTAACCACGCCGACGAACTTGGATCTCTGTTGTCCAGACGCACGGACAAAGCCGGTGGATTTGCAGTGATCTTCCACCTTTATATCCTGCACAGGGGCGGTTTGGATGGGTCTTGAATTTTTCCGATCTTTGCTGGCAAACTCCGAGGAGAGATCCGACATCGATCCTTCCATGAACGTATCCTGCCCGTAGGCGGTCCGTGCGGGTCTTGACGCTCCTCCGACTTCCAGGGAACTAGATCCCGAGTCGGTTTCGCCGATGAAGAGGTGGATGTCTCCGATAGGAACGATCGAACACCGCGTAGGGTTCGTCTTCGCCGGGATCCAGAACTCGTCGGGAGGGACGATCGGAATGTTGCCGGAGAAGAGAATGCGACCGATGGCTACGGTTTTTCCGATTCCCGCGAAGATCTTGGTCCTCGCCCGCTGAAGAGACTGAAGCACCTCTTGCCCCACGGTGGGCGCCAACTGCCGTGGTATTGCCGACGAGTACGCCATGGAGGGGTCCTCACAGTGCGTGTTTAGAGACGTGGGGTAAGGCGGACGGTTGGCGAGTACGAGGTAACACAGCTTACCCAGGTTCAGATCCCACAACGGTGGCAGAATCCTACTCCTTCTATAAATCACTATAAGGGCAATACGCCGAGTTACAGAGATAGGTTCGTTGTGCGAGGTGTGTGTAAAACGATGCCCTAAAGGCTCCCATAGTCCCGACTTATATAGTCGCCAGGTCCTAGGGTTACAGGGAAAAGTCCTAGCCGGACAGGTTACAGAGTCCTACACCGTCTATCACTAGTCTTGTGTATCTTGTACTCCAAGGCTCCGGATACGCTGGTGACTCCACCATAGCCTTCCTTTATCCGGCATGGGCCTCCCTTCTGGATCCACCTAACTGGGCCGCCTAGCAGGCCACATGCCATGCTACCGACTATGGGCCACCCGGGTTAGTCGGATAAGAGACATGCTATGAGGATACCCATATAGCATATCCCCAACACCCAACATGACTTGTTTGTCTATCTTAAGGAGAACACCTCTAGTAAACTATGGACCCCAGTCCAATCTTTACCATTGATACATCTTCTACTGTTTCTGTTTACTTTTTGCAAACCACCATTACCTTCCACACTATACAGTTAATCCTTGTTTTCAGCAAACCGGTGAGATTGACAACCTCACTGTTCATTGGGGAAAATTCTTGAGTTTGTGTTGTGCAGGTTTCCTAGTTTCTAGCAACACCTTTGAGTCATTTCCTTCCTCCTACTGGTTCAATAACCTTGGTTTCTTACTGAGGGAAAACTTGTTGTTGTGCTCATCATACCTTCCTCTTGGGTTCTTCCAACGAATCTCAACAATCAACTGAGCCATCATCAAGGTTTTCTGGCGCCGTTGCCGGGGAGGCTAAGGACGGCTTCACAAGGGGAGTCCTTCACAACCTTTCTCTTTACTTTGTTTTGTTTTGCTTAGTTTCTTTTGCTTGGTTTTGTTTGCCTATTTTTATCAAAAACTCCAAAAAAATAGTTTGGTTTGGTTTGCTTCTTCTTATAAAAACACAAAAAAAATAGTTCCTGCTCTAGTTGTTGCTGTTGTTGGTTTGCCAAAATAAACTCTGCTGAGAATACCAAGTTGTGTGACTTCACTAGCACAAACAACAATGATTTCCTAAGTACACCTATTGCTCCACCTGCTCCTAATGCTACCTTTTATGAAATTAAGCCCGCTTTGTTGAATCTTGTGATGAAAGAGCAATTTCTGGTGCTAGTTCTTATGATGATGCTGCCCACCTCAATAACTTTGTTGAACTTCGTGAGATGCAAAAATATAAGGATGTAGATGGAGATATTATTAAGCTCAATTTTTTCCTTTCTCCTTAAGAGGAAAAGCTAAAGAATGGTTGCTATCCTTGCCTAGAAATAGTATTGATTCTTGGATTAAGTGCAAAGATGCTTTTATTGGAAAATACTATCCTCCTGCTAAGATTATATCTATGAGAAGTGAAATAATGAAAATTAAACAACTTGATAATGAACATGTTGCTCAAGCTTGGGAAAGAATGAAATCTTTGGTTAAGAATTGTCCCACTCATGGACTAACTGCTTGGATGATTATCCAGACTTTTTATGCAGGTTTAAACTTCTCCTCAAGAAACATGTTGGATTCAGCTGCTGGAGGTACCTTTATGACAATTACCTTGGGTGATGCATGATATACGTCGTAAACGTATCTATAATTTTTGATGTTCCATGCTTGTTTAGTATCTACTTTGCTTTGCTTTGTCTACAATTTGAGGTATTTTTATATGTTTTCTGGTACTAACCTATTAACAAGATGCCACAGTGCCAGTTGCCTGTTCTCTTCTGTTTTTTGTTCCAGAAAAGGTAGAAAATCAATATTCTCGGGATTGGAAGGGACAAAAGCCAAGTCAATATTTTACCGTGGGGAACACGAAGCCAGAATATGAGACGGAGGAGAGCCACAAGGGGGCCACACCCCAGCATGAGCTAGGACCAGCCACTAGGGGTGCAACACTGGTGCCCCGCCTTGCCACTTCGCCTATAAGAAGCCCCGATACAAAACCCTAAGTACCGATCAATCTTCCACGAACATGCAGAGTCACGCCACCATCGTCCCCAGATCAGGGGGGGGTATGAAGCTCTTCCCGACACCCTGCCGGAGGGGAGATCATCCCGGAGGTCTTCTTATCACCATGCCAGCCTCCGGTATGATGCGTGAGTAGTTCCACCTTGGACTACATGTCCATGTAGTAGCTAGATGGTTATATCTCCTCCTTTGTGCTACCATGTTTAGATCTTGTGAGCTCCGTTCATGATCAAGATCATCTATTTGTAATCATGCATGTCATGTTTGCAGGGATCTGATGGATATTGATATTACTATGTTGGATTGATTAATGGTTTTATCGTATTGATTCTATCATGTCTGTGTTGTTTGAGATCTTGCATGCTCACCGTTTCTAGTAGCTATCTTGGCCAAGCAGATGCTAGTGACTCCAAGAGGGAGTATTTATGCTCGATAGTGGGTTCATGCCTCTATTTAATCTGGGGAAGTGATAGAAATCTCTAATGTTATAGATGTATTGTTGCTACTAGGGAGAAAACAACGGTCGCTTGTTCATGGAACAGTGGATTGTTTACCTTACACACTTTGCTTAAAGCAGTTATTCGTTGCTTGCAACTTAATTCTGGAGGGGGTTCAGATGATAAGCTGAAGGTGGATTACTAGTCATAGATGCAGTTGGATGGAGGTCTATGTATCTTGTTGTATTGCACAATCAAATCTCATAGGATCATGAATGTCTAGTATTGCATTGTTATGCCTTGCTAAGTCCTGTCAATTGCCCTGCTGTAATTTGTTTACCCAGCATGCCTTGTTTGTTTATCTTAAGGAGAACACCTCTAGTGAACTATGGACCCCGGTCCAATCTTTACCATTGATACATCTTCCACTGTTACTGTTTACTTTTTGCAAACCACCATTACCTTCCACACTATACAGTTAATCCTTTGTTTTTAGCAAACCGGTGAGATTGACAACCTCAATATTCATTGGGGCAAAGTCTTGAGTTTGTATTGTGCAGGTTTCCAAGTTGCTAGCAAGACCTTTGAGTCGTTTCCTTCCTCCTACTGGTTCGATAACCTTAGTTTCTTACTGAGGGGAAAACTTGTTGATGTACTCATCATACCTTCCTCTTAGGGTCTCCCAACGAAGTTCTACAGTGATCAGAGCCGCATCACTGCAACAAAGCTCCTTGATAATATGATGGTCAACTATTCTGGATGGCATAATGAGAGAGCTCCACATGGTAAGAAGGTAAACTCTGTTGAAGAAACCTCCTCTTTGAGTGATAAAATTGATGTTATCATGGATATGGTTGTTAATGGAAAAGCTCCTATTGATTTAAATAATGTTTCCTGAGCCTCTTTGTCTGCTCAACAAGAGCAAGTTGATGTGAACTTCATTACAAAAAAAAATCAACAACAGTTCCTATAGGAATAATTTTGGTAGTAACAATAATTATAGGCCTTATCCTCCTAATAATAGCAATACCTATGGAAACTCCTACAACAATACTAGATGTGTTCCCTCTGAACTTGAAGTCATGCTCATAGACTTTATTAGTAAACAAACCACTTTCAACAAGACTATGGAGGAAAACATTTTGAATGTTGATAAAAATATTTCCTCTTTGTCTGAAGCACAGTCCTCTTTGATTAATAAAATGGCTGCTAAACCTGAAACTTTGGAAAGTACCTTTGCTTCTACTCATGCCATACAAGTTACTATTAATGAAAATGTTAGACTGTTATCCCAACTACATGCTAAGTGGGAAAGAGAAGCTGAAATTGCTAGAAACAATAGTGTGTGCACTGTTACCACCACCAATATGGATGCCACCAAACCACAAGAAGTCCCTATTCCTCCTACGACAATGCCTAAACCCAATGAGTCTACTACGAGTGATGCTAAGTTTGATTTTGATCTTGATGGTTGCAATATTTCTGAAGTGATTATGTTCCTACAAAAGCTTGCTAGAAGTCCTGATGCTAGTGATATGAATGTGGCTTTCACCAAACACATTACAGATGTTCTTATTAAAATTAAGGAAGAAAAGTTGAAACACATAGCCTCTATTCCTAGGAAAGTAGAAGATAGTTGGGAACCCATCATTAATATGCAAGTGAATGGCATTGATCTCAAAGCTTCATGTGACCTTGGTTCTAGCGTCTCTATTATGCCTAAAAATATTTATGAAATGTTTGAATTGCCACCTTTGGAAGATTGCTATTTGAATGTCCCACTTGATGATAATGCTAAAAATAAACTCATGGGAAGTGTTAATGATCTTCTTATTATGGTTAATAAAGCCTATGTACCTATTGATTTCTATGTTTTGGATGTTCAATACAATGCTTCTTGTCCTATTACATTGGAAAGACCTTTTCTTAGAACTGTTGGTGCCATCATTGATATGAAAGAAGGCACCATTAAATATCAATTTCCATTCAAGAAAGGTATTGAAAACTTCACTATGAGGACATATAAGTTGCTTTTTTCTTCTCCTTTGAAAGCAAGGTTTGATGTTAATGCTTCTTTATTTGAAAATACTTGATTCTTGCTTCTTGTGCCTAACTTAAAGGCGTTAAAGAAAAGTACTTATTGGGAGATAACCCAAAAGATTTCTTGAGTCTTGGAATTTATTAATTCTGTAATGACCTCTACTTATCCTTTTTATTTGCTTTTTGTGCCAAAAATAACCTCTAATGAGAGGGAAGTAAGATTTGGGGAGTTGCTGTCCCGAAACAGATTTCTGTGCTCCACCATAAAAATTCGTGTAAAATCTCTGTAATTCGGATTGAGCTTTAATTTTCTGAATAAATCCCTCGGGTTGTTAGATAACTTTCGTTAGTTCAACACTTTTTTATTTGAGCAATAGAAGGTCTTAGAAAAATCGGTTTCTACCTGATGGTGTATTTTGACAGATTTTTGCCATTATTTGCATTTGCTTCTTATTGATTTATTTTTTAGTTATTTTGGGGGAATTGAGATTTTAAACGAGGTTGCTACAGTATCTTGTGTTTTTAGTGAAAGTTTTTCTATTTTAAAACTAAACCCCAAAGGTCTATTATCTTTTGAATACACTAATGTTGGTAATGAAGATTGTGTGAAGCTTTGTATGAAGGAAAAATTTTAGGTGTAAAGGAAGAATGATGTAATGAGATGAAGAATGGACAAAGTATCAAGCTTGGGGATGCCTCCCCGTGTCACCTCAATAAATATTCAATAGGTACAAGCGTCAAAGCTTGGGGATGCCCAAGGCATCCCCTTCTTCATCAATAAAAATCTCAGGTCTTTCTAGACACTTCATTTTTATTGTTTCATGCACTATTGTGTTGTTCTTGGAGCATCTTAGTTTTTTTTGGTTTTTGTTTGCTTAGTTTGCTTGAATAAAGTAGTTTGAACCCCCGTTCTTGCTATGTTGTTTCAAATAAGTTGATTAGTGTTCGAGAGGAGTAGAAAGTTCTTGCTTGAATAGTACAAGAGGACCTTGCTTTGACTTTGACTTAAACTTTATCATTGTAACATCCCAAAAATCATGATTTCAAAGTTTGCATATCATTCATGCATTCATAATCATTTTAGGATCATTTCTTCAAAAACAGAAACTTTGTGATATATTATTTTATGTAATCAAGGCAATAGCCTTAATGCTACTCTCTAATATGAGAATATTTGTTTTGACCAGAAAATAATTGATCCTAAGATTGATTGATATTTTCCAAAAGTTGGACAAAGTTTTTCAAAACAAAATATGAATTTAAAACCATTCATATGTCTTTATTAAATAAATGATAAAGGCATTGTTTATTTCAAATTCCAATGGGCGAATATAAATTTGAGTGAATAACAATATTTAATACTCAAATAAGTGCATGATTCATCCTATAAAGATTCAGAGAAAATTTGAATTCAAGTTCATTTGAAAATCATTTGAAAATGATTCTATAAAATCAAAACAGAAAAGGAAAAGGATAAAAGAAAAGGAAAAGGGCCAGCGCTGCCAAACTAGACCAGCACCAGAACCGGCCAAAAATCCCACCCGGGCCATTCCCCCTCTACCCCCTCACTCACCCACGCGAACCTTACCCTGCAGCCACTGACACTGGGCCCTTCACCACGTCATAATCTCCCCCAAATCCTCGTGCAGACGCCGCTCCGTCCTTACCTCCCCGCAGTGACACCGCGAATTAACTCAGCTTAATTCCCCTTGATCCGCCGCGTGAATGCCGCCCCTGCTCCGGCTACAAAACCCCCTCCCCACCCCGCACATTTCCCCTCACTCCACTCGCTCGCTCCGCCACCAGATTTGAGCTCGAACCACCGCTGCCCGACGAACTCCGGTGAAGTATTCCGGTGAGCATCATCCGCCCCATGCTTGCTAACCCATACTATCGTGTTCCCCTTGTCCTTACGCTTCTTCTGACACCTTTGGTTCAACTTGTACTGCCCCAGGTCATCGACTCCGTCGAGCACCGCAAACTCCCGACATCGTCTCCAACTCCGACGAGGAATTTCGGTGAGGTTCGACCTCCCCGTGCTTTACCCTTGACCCTATCAAGTTCGCCTGAACGTTGCACACTCACTGATGCCTTCTGTTTGTGTTAGGGCGGGTCAAAACATCGACAACATCGCCGTCCACCTAAGCCTGACAGTGTCCCCGAATCCGACGAGCTCCCACGGCCACAGCAGCTTGCCCCTGTCCACGCCAGCAACATCTAAAGCTTCCTCGCAACTTTGCGACGCCGGTAAGCACCTCCACTGCCCCCAGCCCTCGCTAGAATCGTCGTACCATCGGCGGCAGAGCCGTCGCCGCCGTTCTAGCCATTTCCGCCGCCGGTTTAAGGTCAACACGATTTGATCCACTGGATCTAGATCTAGTGGTATAGATTAGATGCCATGCCGAAGAGGTACGGGCAAATCTGAGCCGCTGGATTTTATTTCGATCCGACGGTGTGCGAGCATGATCCAGTGCGAAGCGGTACCGTCCAATCAGGAAGCGCCGCGTGGCTAGAATTTTGATTTAAAATCTGAAATTAGATCTATTAGATGTTCGAACTTGCAAAATTCATAACTTTTGATCCACACGTTCAAATTTTGCAAATTTTATATCATTGGAATCAGGAGAACGAATTATATCCAACCATGCACTTTGTTTAATAAATTGCTTCTGTAAAACTGGTTATCTTTGCAGAGACATTTATAGGCCTATTTTGAGTATAAAAATTATTTGAAAAATGTTTTAAAGATCAAATTAAGTTTAATTACTGTATAAATGTTTAGTTTAGTGTTAAGTATTGTTTCACTTGTCTTGTTTGAATTGGAAAAATCATCACATGGCATTTGCATGCATTCATATATTTTTGCTTTATTTTGATATGTGAATTTGGTGCTATCATTTTATGTGTAGATTTTGGTGCTAGTGGTGATTGTGATTGTGAAGATTGTTGCTACTCCCCCAACTACCAAGGCAAGTGGTGCTTCATATTTTTTCCCCAATATTTTAACTATGCATTAGAAATATTTTGTATAGGGATTGCATGAATATTTTTACTAAGTATCTATATGCTATGCTTGGGAAATCCTAGTTGTTGTAGAATTGTTAGAATTTTCCCTAAGTTAAGATACTTGCTATTGCCATGCTTAGCCTAGCCAGTAGCAACCAAGGGTGGAATATCTACATGCTATGGAAAAATATTGCTAAGTCTTTGACTTATGTTTTTGCTTAATAAAACAACTAAGTGAATGAAACACCTGGGTGGAATGGTAATTGCTTGGTGGTTTTTGGTTGAGTGGTTACACAAGGCCCATTTATATGGTTTACCTTGTGTATCTCACTTGTGGATTGCCACCCAGGAACAAAGGGATTTGAGATGCCAAATGTTAAGAAGCTTCTAGTGCAGCCACATGGCATTATGGGATCTGCCTGGATCATATAGGTTGCAATAACTTAGCCAAATGGACAGTTGGTGGTAGGGGATTGATAGGTTTGGAGCGGGTCCATTTTGGTCTAAGGGAAGGATTCTGAAAGGTCCTATCTTGGTGAAAATCAAGTCTTGTGGGGAAACTGCACCACCTCTGCAGAAGGAAGAAAGTAAGTACTTAGACATGTACCCGGTAATGGACAACTTGAGCATCAAGACATGGAAGCTATCAAGAATCTCCTCATCCCAATTTTCTAAGTTAAAACTTGTGGTTGAACAAGGGTGAAGGTTCACCAAATTCTACTGGTGGTTCCTTAGGTTTTGCCAAACAAAAACTTAGTGTTTTCAACTGATAGGTAAAATCTAATTTGAGCAAATCAATCCTAAGCTACACTTAGCCAAATTCATGTAGTAACTAGATGCTAATATTCTACTAAGGTATCACCTGCCAATACTATTCCAATGTATTGACCGACTGTGGCTGTAACTTGTGATGTTGCAGGTTACTCTGATGATTATTAGGGGTTATGAGTCTACACTCAACATGCTTTCCTGTGGCACATGAAGATGAAGACTTTTATTTTTATTGCTAAGTTAAACTCTTGTACTAGCCTATGGCTATGGAGTTGTAAAAGACTATGTTATCTCTGGAATGACGATGTAATAATGACCTTTGTTTCTGTGTACTTCATCTTAAACTGTGGATGCTAGAAATTGATCCAGGGACTAGCATTGTAATCACAGGGATATTTACCTTTATAAAGGTGGGATCTTACAGATGGTATCAGATCACTGTGTTGCCTGTAGGATTATGACCCTAGGATTGGATTAGAAACCACTAAGGAAAAAATTTCAACAATTTCCACACTTGTCTTTTTCTTCTCGTAAACTTTTCTAATCTTCTTTCTCATCTCTATTTGTAGATGAACTCCATCAACGAAGACGTGAGGAAGGGACCACTCATGACCATGACTTTGGAGCGTGAGACTGAATTTCCCAAGGCCCCCAAGAACCTTATGGTTACCATGGAGATACATGGTGCAGCTGTGTACAAAGGATTCCCTGCGATGGATGAAGGAGAAGAGTATTGGTCGGTGCAACTTCACTTGTACAAAAACAAGGAAGACAACCACAAGGATTCAGGATTCTACATGGTCACCAACTTAGAAATGCACAAAACATTCTTTGACTCTGCAAGAAATGCAGCTTCGAATGCTATCAAGGAGCTTGGTGATAGACTCAAGTGCAGAATGCTCAACACCCAAAATGACCTTAGGGAAGAAAAGAAGCATACCCAAGAGTTACAGGCTACTAACCAACGTTTAAGATAAGACATCATAGACTTAGCAATGGAGTCATGTGATCAAGATCGACAGATTTCCTCTAGGGATGCCCTGATAGCCAACTTGGCAAGTGAGTGGGGATTGTAACGTACTTTGTTAGTTGGACCACCGCATTTATCATTTTACTTCCAAAAAATTGTCTAAGTTATGTTGAACCTTTGATGCTTGTAATGGATTTGTGTATGCCATGACTTGTGTGATTGTTGCAAAAGATGTGCTTGTGATATTTTGTCTTGTGATTTTTCTCTATTGATGTTGATTCTAACTTTTCTCTATCTTATAAAAATAGATGCCTAATGTTACTATCATCACGGCCGAGGAGTTCAAGGGAACTCGTTTTGGTACTCGTCTCATCGAGCTCACTAGTGTGCTCAACCTTCCACTTCCTAGCATCATGACACTTCCACTCACCAAGTTTGAGAGGAAGGACCTTTGTGGATTCAGAGTCACTCAGCCGGGACGCCAGATAGAGCCAACCATGGACACCATCACTTTCAAGCTGATGCATGACGAACAGGAGAAAGGCTTAGATGTAGTCATGCAGGAGTTACTCGGGCGCCTGGTAGGGAGACACTCCACCGAGATTAGAGGTCTTTACTTTCACCCCTTCGAGAGACGCAACGAGGAGGGTGAAGCCATAGAGTACGAGGATGCTGCTAGAGAGACGATGGAGCCGATTCTTCTATACCTCCAGGACCTAGAGGGTCTTATTAGGCACCTAGATACTGATAGGACCAATTTCATTCTTAGCAATGACGATATCCAGGTTCAGCTTCGTGAGAAGGACAAGCTCTTCGCGGAGCAAGACGAGATAGTCAAGGAAATGGAGGCCAAGTTTGAAAGCCAGGACAAGAAATTCAAGAGCCAGGAGAAGAGAGTTCAAGAAAGGAACAATAAGATTCAGGAGATGAAGGAAGAGCTAGAGGCCAAGGACTTCGAGCTTGAGCTTCAGCAGGGAGTGATCGAGAGGCTTCACTCACAGAAGAGAGCTCTTAGGGCTAAGATAGAGGCCTTGACTACTAATGTTGAGGAGTACAAGACCTCTATGGAGAATGCAGGTCTTACCCTTGTTGATGTGGAGATTGATGCGGAGGAGTAGTGTTGGCTACTCATTTATCTTTCATCTACCGTACTTTTGATTATTGGGTCGCAATGACCATCCAACACGTGGGTTGATTGCTATGGTGTGTTTTGCATTTCCAAACTTGTTGTTTACGTCGTTCGAACTTTATGTTATTTTGATGCTTGGTTATTGTGATTGTCTATGTGATGTATTGTGCATGATAAGCATCTATGCGTATCTCATTCTTATCCTTATGAAAACCATAGATGCCTCCTCGACGTGCCAACCCCAACCCAAACAACAACAATGTCACTCCCGAGATGCAACAGTTGATGACAGCATAGACACAACTGATGCAGATGATGACCACTTTTATGCAGAACCAGAATCAGAATAACAATAACAACAACAACAACAACAACAACAACAACAACAACAACAACAACAACCCGAACAATCCACCAGGATTTGACATGCTCACCAGATTCCTAAGACTGAGGCCTGCAAAGTTCTCAGGAAGCACTGATCCAATGGTGGCCAATGATTGTCTACGTTCGGTGAACAAGGATTTGGTAACTATCGGCTGCACCGACATGGAGAAGGTCAGGTTTGCAGCACATCTGTTGGAAGGACCAGCAACAACTTGGTGGGATAACTTTCAGATCACCACTCCCATTGAGGATGTGACTTGGGATATCTTTGAGGATGGATTCCGTATAGCTCACATCTCATCCGGGGTGATGAATTTGAAGAAGAAGAAGGAGTTCCATAAACTGAAGCAGCGTCGCCGCAGTGTGGCTGAATATATTGAGGAATTCAACAATCTGGCGCGTTATGCACCGAATGAAGTCGATACCGATGCCAAGAGGAAGGAGAAATTCCTCGAAGGTCTGAATGATGAACTGAATCTGCAGCTGTCTGTTTCCTATGTCCCAACCTACCAATCACTATGTGATAAGGCTACCATCTTGGAGAACAAGATGAAATAGGTTGAAAGCAGAAAGAGGAAGCACAGCTTTGACAAGCACAGCTCGGGATCGTCTCACAAGCGTTCCCATCATGATGATAGTGGGAGTTCTGGATCCCACAAACATGGAAAGTACAACAACCACCACAGCCACAACCGCCATCATGACAACAAGCATCACTGTGGTCATGATAATGACAAGTACAAGAACCACAAGAGTGGACACAAGAATCACCACAGTGGAAGTGGAAATGGAAGTGGTAGTCAGCCTGCAAAGAGAGATATCAGTCAGGTTGAATGTTTCAAGTGTAAGAAGATGGGGCATTATGCAAATGAGTGCCTGGAAAAGAAAGTTGAAGGAACCACCAAGCCCAACCCTTTCCAGAAGGGACAAGTAAACCACATCAATGTGGAAGAGATTTATGAGGAATCTGATGCTGTGGCTGGTAAGTTCAAACTCAATTATATTCCAGCACTTGTTTTTTTGATACGGGTGCATCACATTCATTCATATCAAAAGCATTTTTTGATAGAAATGGGTTTCCAACTTAAAATATTGGGTGTCCAATAAAAGTAAGTTCTCCCGGAGGAGATATGATAGTAAGTCTTGGATGTCGTGATCTAGTGATAGAATTTGGAAAGCATAAGTTTCCAGTTAGTCTGATAATCTTAGATTCCCAAGGACTGGATGTAATTTTGGGAATGGACTGGATGACCAAGTATGAAGGAGTACTAGATTGTGCCAATCGTACTGTCGCACTCACAACCCCGGATAAGAAACGGATTAGATTTTTTTTTGAGGGTAAAACAGTAGGGCAAAAAACCCCACTACAATTTTTATATATTAAATAGAGTTACAAAAGAATATTTACAAACATATTCCACCTCAAAAAAGAGGGATAACATTCTAATCAGCTATCTCCTGTCTAGATTGATTTCAATCCAATCCTTAAGGCCCTGGTAATACTTCTTCTTAATTCTATAAAGGACCCATCTTAATTCCTGGGCTATAATGGCCTTCCAGATTTCCACCGACGCATGCTGATTATTGAAAATTTCATTATTTCTGCAAATCCAAATGCTCCAGGTTCCAAGTATCAGAATTTCCATTGCAAAAGGTACCTTGAGATCTTTTTTAATACTGGCTAGAACTTCAAAGATGCTTTGATCAGCCATATTGACCTGTGAGATTTCAGCCCAGCAGGCTCTTGCAAATGGGCATTCCCAAAACAAATGTAAACTGGTTTCTTCACCATGGCAGCCCTGGAAGACACAGTCATAAGATGCCAGAGAAAAACATTTCCTTTTCAGAAGATTCCTTGTGTTGAGTCTATCAAGCAGAAGGAGCCAGAAGAAGAATTTGTGCTTTTGTTGACAAGAAGAATTCCAAATCCAAGAGAAATGTGGTGAACCGGTTGAAATCACTAACGAATGTAAGCCTTTTTGACCGAAAAATTACTGCCCCAGATGTAAGACCAACAATCAGATTCCCCTTCCCTACTAGAATTGAGAATTTGTTCAAGACTTTGATATTCCTGAAACGCTTGTTGGTACAAAGGAAGATAAAAGAGATCCTGAGTATTTGCAGTATGCAGGAACTCACTGACAGAAATGTGAGGTTTTTTTGCATATGAAAGTAGGTGAGGAAGCTTATGTTGGAGACAACTATCATTCCACATATCAGTCCAGAATAGAGTAGATTCCCCATTTCCAACCAAGCACTTTGCAAGTCCTTTAAAAATGTCAATCAGTTTTAGATGAGCTTTCCACCAAAAGGATCCCTCAACACTTCTTCCAGGAAGCTTATCATTACAATAATAAGTATTCCATACCAAATGAACCCAGGGAATGTCCTTATGATTATAAAACTTATCCAAATTCTTCAAAAGAAGAGCAGAATTTTGAACATTAAGATCAATAACTCCCAATCCTCCCTGGTTTTTGGGTCTACAAACTTTCTTCCATGCTACAAGAGCAGAACCTCTAGCTTGAACATCAGAAGTTTTCTTTCTCCACAAGCATTGTCTCATATATTTAATCAACTGCTCCTTGATAGTGACAGGGAGATCAAAACAACTCATGTAATATATGGGAAGGGAAGATAACACAGATTTAACTAATTGCAATTTCCCCCCATAATTCAGAAAGTCAACAATTCCACACAACCTTCTTTCAATTCTCTGAACAATAGGCAAGAAGTGTTCCACGGCAGGTTTATTCAAGCTTAGGGGCAGACCAAGATAGGTAAAAGGTAAGGAACCAGTGAGGCAAGAAAGGGTATTAGCAAAGTGCCCAAGTCTCTCAGAATCCATATTAATTGGCATCAAGCTGGACTTGGAATAATTGACTTTGAGTCCAGTGGAGAGAGCAAAAGTATGCAGGATTGCTTTAAGACACAAGAGTTGCCCCAAATCAGCCTTAAGGATTACTAAAGTGTCATCAGCATACTGAACCACAGGGAAGTCAGGACAGAATACATTCTCAGTGGGCAAAGAAAGGAGACCCAGGTTCATTGCCTTATTGAGGATACTTTGAAGGAGATCAGCAGCCAGCACAAACAACAGAGGATACAAGGGATCTCCTTGCCTGACACCCCTTTTACAATAAAAAAAAATTCCCAGGCACACCATTTAAAAGCACAGAGGAAGAAGCAGACCCAAAGATCATCTGAATCCAAGAAATCCATTTAACTCCAAAACCTTTGGCTTTAAGGATATTGATGATTGCAGAATGCTCAATTCTGTCAAAACCCTTCTCAAAATCCAACTTGAGAATTAAAATTTTCTCCTTTGACTTGTGGCACTGATCAAGAAATTCAAAAGCCCAACCTAAACAGTCTTGAATAGATCTTTGCTTGAGGAAACCATATTGATTCTTGTGAACAAGTTTAAGAATGACTTTTTGCAGCCTATTGGCCAGAATCTTGGTGATAATCTTAAGGACACTATTTAGCAAGGAAATAGGCCTAAAATCGGCAGGAGTCAAAGGAGCAGCAATTTTTGGAATGAGGGTGATGAAAGAAGAATTAATGCTTTCCAAAGAGACATTCCCTTCATAAAACTCTATAAGTAAATGCTTCACATCATCCTTGATAATAGGCCAGCACAGCTTCATAAATTCATTATTAAAACCATCAGGGCTAGGAGACTTATCATTGGGCAAATTTGTGATGACTTCATCAATCTCCTCATCAGAGAAAGGCTTTTCCAAAGCTTCCCTTTCCTCCTGGCTTACCACCAAGTCATTAAGATTGAAATGCATTTCAGGCTTATCAGAAGTGCCCATTCTATCTTTAAAAGAATTCCAAAGAAGATTTGCTTTTCCATCATGATCATAGATCTCAAGATCAGAATCATCTTTGAGCATGGAAATGTAGTTATGTCTAAAACTGATGGTGGCTCTGGAGTGGAAGAATTTGGTGTTCTCATCCCCCAGTTTAACCCATTTGATTTTTCCTCTCTGTTTCCAATAAGTATTCTGGTTTTGTAAAAGAGAAATAATAAGATCCTTCAGGATATCCCTAAGATTCCACTCATGAACAGTAAGAGTTCTCATTTCCTCCATGATATCCAGCAAGTCAATGGTGGCATTAACATTACAGATTTGTGCCTTTAGACAAGGTAGCTGTTTGGCCCAAAGCTTCAGCCCTCTTCTCACATTTTTTAATTTAGCATTTATTTATTTTGCAGAATCCAGGAAACCCATAGGAATGTTCCAGGCATTTTGAACAATAGCTTTAAACTCCTTATGATGTAACCAATGGTTTTCAAATCTGAACACCTGAGCTTTTGGGATCATTGTGCCAATGGAAATGACACAGGGGAGGTGATCAGAAGTAGGCTTAGCAAGAGGAGCAACAAAAGTGGAGGGAAAACTCTGAGTCCAGACAGCAGAAGTAAAAAACCAATCCAATCTTTCCAATAGAGGATCCTTCTGCATATTACTCCAAGTGAACTTTCTACCCTTAAGTGGTAATTCAATGAGACCCAAATTATTAATAGCTTCATTAAAGAGGAGCATACCATTCACATCCCCTCCCAATTTGTTTCTATCAGAAGGCTGCCTACAGAAGTTAAAATCTCCCACAATAAGCCAATCCACATCATCAGGCATATCAATGCTGCCAAACCAGTCTAAAAATTCGGACTTTTTTTCAGGTAAACATGGCCCATAAATGTTGGAGAGGATCCAGGTTTTATTGGACAAGAGAGATGTCAAGGTAATGGAGATAGAGAACTCATTGAGGAAAGAAAGTTGTCCAGAGAACAGGGAGCCATTCCAAATGATGATTAAACCACAAAATGCACCTATGGAGGGAAGAAATTCAAAGTTGGTAAATTTGGAGGGGCGGAATTTTTTAATGAAGGAGATATCAAAACCCTCTCGCTTAGTTTCTTGGAGACAGATGATGTCATAGCCAGACTCTTCAATTTTGCTTGTAAGAGCAAACCATTTTTTATCAGAATTAATTCCCCTGATATTCCAATTCAGGATCTTCCAAGTTCTGTTGTTATTCATTAGAAACCAGGAGCAAGTATAGATGTGGGGTGATGTAAATAATGTAATCACCCAGAAGAGAAAACAGCAGATACAGAGACAAAAGCTCAACCAATTTAGAGTACCGCATAGATGATCCACAACAAGTACCCACCACATTGCAATATCACAAACACAGAACACATAACAGGGAGTCAACAAGACCCCAGCAAAAGATTTAGCTTGACACATTGACACACTTAAGAAGAGGTCTTCTTCTTGGCTTGCTGTCCACATGTACCAGCAGCCCCAGGCTTCTTCTTGCCACCAATCCCCAAGCTGGAAGAGGGACCTCCTTTAATGCTGCCTTTTGTAGGAGCCTTAATAGCCACCTCATTGGTCTTCCCTTTCTTGAGTAACCTCTTCTCCAGGTCGCCATCTTTAACCTTGCAGAATGAAGCAGCAAAATTTTTAACCACTTTGGCATTCAGGCAAGGAGGGGCAGCATTACAAACCAGGCAATCAACAATTTGACAATGTAAGTGACTTTTAAAACCCCCATTTAGTTCAACAATCCTAGGACTTCTTCTCACCTCAGATTCCACAAGAGGTTCCTTGCCCTTTCTCTTTCTAGCAGGGTAGAGGAGAGCCCAAGATTTATTAACTTCAATACCCAAGAAGGGGCCATCCGGGAAAAATTCTCATTAGGAATGATGAAAGATATTGAACTTTCCTCAGAATAGGTTCTTTAATAATTTCCCATAAAGGAGAAGTAAGAAATCCTTTGACCCAATTAAACTTCTCAGAGTAGCAAGCATGAGAGTAATGAAGTTAAACCAACTTAGTGAATATCACACTTAAGAGAACCCTTTGAAGAAGATTCCTTCCGGATATGTAGAGCAAAATAATTCTCCCGAGCTCCGTGCCTTGTTGAGAAAATCCTGCAGCAATATGCACATCAGAATGGTAATAAAAGTTCTCACCATCCCAACCTCAAGGTGAGCCTCATTTGGGGAAAGAAGGCCGATCCTCCAAAGATCCAATCATCATTCTCGAGGGCCACAAGACTAGAATTCATAGGACTTCAGCCTCCTCGGCAGCAAAGATTAGGCTCCTCCTCATCGGCCAGATAGTTTTGAAAGATATTTTGCAGGCCTTCCCAATGCCAACCCCTTGAGGTGCAACTGCAACACCAAGCTCCTCCACATCCTCGTGCTCATTAATGATTCATCATCATCAGACTCCCAGTCTTGAACAATGACACCAGTAACTCCACTGTTCACATCCTGAGGTGGCAAATGCAGATTGTCAATAGGCATGTCTTCTCCAGGAGCTATGACAGGGCCTTGAACAGGAGCAGCAGCAGCCTCCCAGGGACCCCAACCTTCAGCATTCCCACCATCAGGAGCAGGGTTACGCAGGAGCTATCCATCGACCCCAATCACCCCGGTGAGCAGGGGGGGAGGTGGCACCTGAGGTCCAAAGACTGGCCCATGTGCAGGAACAGGGTGAGGGTCCACATTGTCATCTGGAAGTGGGTCCTCTTCAGGTGGGCCCCCACCAAGCAAGTGACTCTGAAGAACTTCAACAGAAAAAGTCCATGACTGTCCACCAGTCACCAATGGTAAACCGCACACTCTTGGGGATATCACAATCAGTCACACGAATTTTAGCAATAATCCTACCCTTATGATCGTGTCCCTCTCCAGGAGAACTTTTCCAATGTCCATAAAGATAGCATTCAGTCCTCCGTGCCATGCTGGTCAAGGGAGGCCCAACCAGCATCACCCAAAGACTCATTATTAAACGCATCCTCACGCCATTATCGCCCTCATTGTGCTTGACAAAAGAAACATGCACATCTTGAACGGGATCGGGCTCGCCGAATGAGTCTATCACGGTCATCGACATGGTGGAACACATATGCACCCAAAGGGCAATCTGAATATCTCTGAAATGCACTCCAGCCTCATTGTTGAAGAAATCAACCAAGACACCATGAATATTTACTGAACGGACGGACTAGGAGGGAGGGAAAAATGTTAGCAATATACTGTTCATGTGCTCGTGACCTCCGAGGCACCACCACCCTTTAACGCGATTCCGCCGCCACTTGCATAACTGGAAGCCATTCGGCAGAAAGGCGAGGTCAATCGGGATGTTCGCCATTGCGACGCCCTTCGCCTGAGTAGAGGGAATGGGGTTTCAGCGGGGAGTTGAGGAGACAGGGGAAGTGGTAGTTGTTTTTTTCAACGAGGAAGTGAACTCGTGAAAACTGCCGTGAATGACGGGCCGGGAATGAGAAACCACCTAGGCCTTGAACCATCCCTCATACGATTTGTCGGGCCAAGTACAATTAGGGAAAGAGGGAAATTTCAAAAAAGGAAGGAGCCCAGGCAATTTAAAAGCAGCGCTATTAGCACCCCCCCCCCAGACCTGACCGGCGTTACCTTCGACTTAAAACCCTCATCAGTGAGCACCTAAGCATAGGATCTGCCTTGATGGCCTGATTTGAATTCCTCATTAATATTATGCTCAATCACAGGCGAAGGACCCTCAGGTGACGAAGGAAATTTGAGTCTTTGAAAAACCGAGCCACCTTTACTGGGAGGCCTTAAAGAGGGAGATTTTTTTGCACTTTTTTTTTTGTACGTGACAACTTTCCATTCCTTAGCAGATTCTTTGTAAAATTCCCTTTCTTCATAAATCCAGTTCGAACCCCCATTACCCCAAAGATTGACATGAATCACAAAAGAATGGCATGAAAACTTGGAGATATTGTAGATCTCAAAACCCACTGCCCGAGAAGCAACCGAGAAACGAAAAGTTCTATCTTGCAAAAGCTTCACCTGGAATTTAGAAGCATTACCACCAAAACAGGCTTGAAGAGCAAGACTAATAGTATGAAAGTCCAACTTAAAATTTGCCCTTCCAAAAGAACAAACCAGATAAAATGGTCTCTTCCTGAACCCACCAATGAAATTAACTTGATGCCTGAATTTATCAAAGATCCTCTTCTCAAAATCACGCCCTAAAGAAAAATCCAGGGCAGGTCGACATGAAGCAACATCTTTGGAAGCAACCTCTTTGGAAGCACAACCTGAGGGAAGCTTATCCGAGAAATCCAGAGATCTGGGCGCCAATCTCTCAACGTTGGTGGAAAATTTTTTAACCAAAGGGCTTGGTAGAATTTGAGAACCAACCACAACCCTCTTCACCTGGAGATCAATGGAGATACCAGAGGCCACCACCTCACCATGAACCAAGTATCTAGCATCAATCACAACCTCATTATGATTGAGGAGGACAAGCCTTTTAGAACTAGGAAAAAGCATGAGAAAACCCTTGGAAGGCTCAAGATCATCAGCTGGCAAAGAGGATCAAAGGGCATGCCATTTCAGACCAGTGTCTTCATCCGATCCAGTGATGGTAGGAGATCTACCAAGAAATCCAGATGAAGGATCCAAAGAATCATTAACACGAGAGAGATGAGAGGGGAACCTCAAGACGGATCCAACAGAGATCTTCTCCCCATTTTCCAAACATCGTCCCTCAAGAGGAGAGCCTTTAGCATTGAGGAGAACCAGCCAAGAATCAGCCGAGACAACGAGAGAGCCTTCCAGAAACTTACCACCTGTGGTCACACCAGAGTAGGTGACCTTCCAGCAACCTCCAGAGGAATCCATGCAGATCCTACGCCGGCAAGACGCCGGCGAGAGCCGGAGGGCGACCACCGGTCACCTCAGAGGAGCCTCATGCCTCGGAAATTTCTACTTTGCTTGACGGCTAGGCAGCGAGTCGCTTGGGTGGATGATGAAACGGATTAGATTCAAATCTAACTTTGAATCAAAAGGGAGTAAGCAAATTCTCTGAAGGGGGTTAGCGTAGACAGTGTGCTAATTGTGAGAGAATATCCAGATGTGTTTCCGGAAGAATTACCAGGAATACCACCAGATAGAGATGTGGAGTTTCTGATTGACTTGCTGCCAGGATCAGGACCAATAGCAAAGAGACCTTACAAGATGTCAGTTGATGAGTTGAAAGAACTCAAGAAACAACTTGGAGAACAGTTGCAGAAAGGATGTATTCAACCAAGTTCTTCATCTTGGGGAGCACCAGTCTTGTTTGTGGAAAAGAAAGATAGAAGTCAAAGGTTATGCATCCATTATCGTTCACTCAATGAGGTGACTATCAAGAACAAATACCCTTTGCCCAGAATCAATGATTTGTTTGATCAGCTGGAAGGAGCCTGTGTGTTCTCAAAGATTGATCTTCGGTCAGGTTATTTTCAGCTTAAGATAAGGGAACAAGACATACCTAAGACAACTTTCACCACTAGGTATGGATTGTATGGGTACACCGTGATGCCATTTGGTTTAACCAATGCACCAGCTTACTTCATGAATATGATGAACAAGGTGTTCATGGAGTTTCTTGACAAGTTTGTTGTCGTTTTCATCGATGACATTTTGATCTACTCCAAGAGCAAAGAAGAGCATGAGGGACATTTGTGTTTTATACTTGAGAAGCTTAGAGAGCATAAGCTGTATGCCAAATTCAGCAAGTGTGAATTCTGGTTGAATGAAGTTGGATTTCTTGGACACATCATGTTAGGAGATGGTGTAGCAGTTGATCCCGCAAAAGTGTTAGATGTAACTGAATGGAAATCTCCTAAGTCAGTGAAAGAAGTTCGTAGTTTCCTTGGCTTGGCAGGATACTATAGAAGATTCATTTAGAATTTCTCCAAGGTAGCTAAGCCAATGACGCAGTTACTAAAGAAAGACAAGAAATTTGCTTGGACTGAAGGGTGTGAACTCAGTTTTCAATAATTGAAGAAGAGACTAGTGACAGCACCAGTCCTATGTCTGCCAGATTTGGAGAAGGATTTCCAAGTGTATTGTGATGCATCTCATCAAGGATTAGGTGCAGTTCTGATGCAAGAAGGGAAAGTTGTGGCTTATGCCTCGAGACAACTCAAAACTCATGAAGTGAACTATCCTACTCATGATTTAGAGTTAGCCTCTGTTGTCCATTCACTCAAAACATGGAGACACTATCTTTTGGGAAAGCGATGTGAAGTATTCACAGATCACAAAAGTTTGAAGTATATCTTCACCCAGAAAGAAATCAACATGAGACAAAGAAGATGGCTAGAACTCATTAAGGACTATGACTTGAGTTTGCAATACCACCCCGGTAAAGCAAATGTTGTAGCGGATGCATTAAGCCTTAAGGTTTATGTGAATGGCCTTACTAAAGGAGAGTTGTGTAACGCCCCCGAATCGGGTCTATGCAAATCTCAGCATTTCCAGCCAAAATCCGCATAGAAGCGATTCAAAGACGCCCACCAGACACTTTCGTGTGGGTGGGATTTGAATACAAGTAGTTACATCACAGTAGTTTACAACAGAGTCCACAAGGACTTATATATACAACAACAGCTCAATGAGTCAAGAATACAAATGATACAAATCATAAAGAAATCCAAATAGTATCCTAGTACGGACAAGATCCAAATAGGACTAAGAGTCCTGAAGAATAACCAAGCGGTGTCCATAACCCTTCCCAGGCCAAGCCGTAAGGGTAACCTTGCTAACGTCGTCAATCACATACCTGTCAAGCCAAAAGTGTGTCGACAAAGGGCAAAGAAAAACAGAAAGAGAGCGGTCAGTACTGAGGCCAGTACGCGGCGAGACTAGCATTCGGTGGTCCTCGCCTACATAGGTATGGTGGGCTCAGCGGCAACAAAGCTTGCACTATCTAACTTATAGATACACACTACAACTTCGGCTACTAGAGCGAGATAAGAGAGCACTATACGATAGCATAATGTAACACCAAACATAACCCATCCAAAGATTTCCCCCTCGAAGACCAGTCGAGGAAGTCCTCTTGCAGAACACACACGGTGGCAATTTTAGTTAAGCAGGTATTTAGTTGATAAGGCTAATTACTAATCATATTATCAAAGAGGTAAAACATTAGTGGCGTTGTCTATGATCATGACATTGTACTCCTGAGGCGTCCATAACCGTGGACACACAGCTTCTCGAAAAGATTTACCCTGCAAGGGTGCACTACTGTACCCAAACGCATGCTCAACCCTTCAGGCAACATATCACGCGTGCCTTCCGAATCCCACAACAAGAACTGTCCCATAACTACGCGCATATCCAGAGGCATCACGTACTGTGTTTTACCCACACAAGAGATATAGCTGATTCTCTAGGTGGCACAACGTTTGAGTCTATGGCCGGGCGATGATCGGAAGATAACTTGTAGAGCTCCATCCCACCTCCGACATGATATCCCGATTTTATGCAATGCAAGCCATGGCAGTCCACCAAAATCATATCACAACTCAACCCATGTCCGAGGACATATGATGCGTATGCACCAAATGGAAAATCAATTTTGTAACCCTCATGATATACGAATAGCGCCGGTAGTTGAGGGGGGATCCCAGAGGCCCCCACGTTTGGTTAGTGTGATCAACTCAGAACTGGTATCGTAGAACGAACGGGCCCTAGGTCGGCTCAAGCAGTTCCCAAAGGTGGTCCCTGCCGGGGTCTTATCATTAGGTGAGACCATAACCAACAACATCAGATTAATTATCTTATCACCAACCATATCCAAGTATCATGTTTCACCTGTATGAGAGCGATACTAAGCATGCCTACGACTCGCAAGGATAAAGCTAGCTAATCAAACAAGGCAATAGAATGACCAAGGTAATATAGTGGAGCAGGTAATTAAATGAACGGTACTATAGCATCATCAATAAGGATAGCAATAGATCAAAGAAAGGAAGTAAAGACTATAAATGCAAAATAGGTAGAAGGGGGAGAATGCTCGCCTGTGGGACAAAGTCGGGTAATCGTAGGCTTGTCGCAACTCGCATCCACTCATCGTCCTATCCGGTGAAGAAGCAAACACTAGAAGGAAACAACCGGTGCAATATTCAATACTAGGCGAAAGATCCAGCATGTTTATGATATGATGCATGACATGGCAATATGCGGTCCCACTTAGCAATATTAAGCGGAATCGGGATCCCAATAGATAAATATTATGGTTCGAGTTGTCTATCTACCCCGCAATTTAAATGTTGACTTATAAGACAAAACATGGCATCGGTTCACTACACATTATTAAATGGAATCGGGACAAGGCAAATAGCACTTCCATATATTCCATATTTATTTAGGTGAATCGGCATGAGGCCCCCAAAACACACAATATGTATGCGAGTATGAATGGTTTTATGCAACAAGCTATATTATATTTATCAAAATAGGATATCGGGAAGGGGGTCACACATTTGGATTTGGAATCGAGGGTCTTGGGTTTGATGGTTCTGGGATCTTCAGGATCGGGCTTCAGATCCATGAAGGAGATTGTGGAGGTCGCTGATGAAGAACTTGGCGTTCCGAGGAGGTGGTCTTCGGGTTCAGGCCTCGGCCACCTCATCCGCGTAGTAGATCATGTCGTTCCGAGGGTTGCGGTTCGGCTTCATGTTTTCCCAGGGCTGGTCTTCTGACAGGATCATCTGCGACCACCGATGGTAAAATATTCTATTGGTGTCGATTTCGGTCTCGGTCCCTCGCGGGAACATCGAGGAAACCAGGAGATCTTGTTTTCAACAAAGAGCACGAGCAGAACTTACATCGGCACCCGAACGTACACAGGCAGAAGAACAACTCATGTGCACTGTAGATACTAAAATACCATCGATGGGCACCATACACTGCACAAGGCACCGGGCGATAGCCACTGGACAGGACGTGTTGGACGCTCGCGGCAACATTAGACAGCGGGCAGGAGGTTGAGGCAGCTCTGGGGGAGGGCGCAGACGGCGACCAAGCGAGTACGCGGCAGAGCGAAGCAATGGCACTGCTGCTAAGCAGAAGACTACGGCGGCGACTGAAGCGAGCGTGGCCTTGCTTGAGGAGGGGAGAGAAAACCAGAGAGGCGGAGGCATACGCGGCGTGGTGCGCCGGCGAGGGGAGAGGAGGCCACGGGGGAGGGCACCGGTGATGGCATCGGCCGGTCGACGAGGGGCGCAGGAGAGGGGAGCCCCTAGTAGCGGTCGTCGAGGCGCAGGTGGCGGATCGGGAGACTCCAAAAACAACGCGATTTTCTAGTAGTGGTTTTGCGGGATGCCACAATTCGACACCACTAACAATGGATCTCGCCCTCGAGATCCGCCTCATGGTACCGGAAGGGAGGTCGGCGATCTGCGTCTTCTCGCTTCGTGTAGATCCTCGCGACACCACTAACAATGGTTCTTTCTCAGCTTGAAAATGGCGACACCACCAACAAGGATTGTTCCCCATTCGTCGAGAGATCACTCCGAAGAAACAAAGATGAAGGTAAAGGTCTCAAAAGGGTAAAGCCACCTCTAACTTCCGCGGAGGAGTATAACTGCAATGATTCACCATTCAATGTGCAAGAGCGAATGATAAGAGTAGTCGGATGGTGATCAATCCATCGCGCACCAAAAGCATTACTCTGCACATGAATAGGAAATTATGCAACCAACTCTCAGAATTCAGATTGTAGATCTCGACAAGCGAGGTTCGGAAACAAAGGAGTGATGCAGACTCTGCATCGGATCTGGCGTAGATGATGTCGTCGCGTCGGAAAAACACCGTAAGGCACGAGGAGGAGCAAAGAGAAGTCCACCAGACGAAGGATTCCTCGGATAGCATGAAGACCAGATGTAGCAACACCGTTACCAAAAGAGGAAGTGAAACCCTGAAGGTACGATGGAACCCAACCACGAGAAATCCTGGACTCGAAGAGAGAGAGAGCGGATTCAAAACGCCAGAGAGGTAAGAGGCGAATAGCGGAGGGTAAGGAGTAAAAGGCATCTAATCGATCTATCCAACCAATTTTGCAAAAATAGTTTTGACACTCTACTTTGGCCGTTAGCTAGGTTATCCCAGTTGGACTTGTGGGGTATCGAATCACGAGCTCGATACCACTCAGAACACCTCAGAATCGGCCCTATGCAAGTTTCAGCTTCCCGCCAAACCCGCATAGAAACGATTCAAAGGTGCTCACCAGCACTTGCGTGCGGGTGGAAAACGAAGTAATAACATTACACAACAGTCCTCGACAGACCCACGTAAGATATATATACAACACGACTCAGAGTCAAGAATACATATATACGTAACAAAGATCCAAATCACCTTGAACGATAGAGCGTCCATACGGACAAGATGCAAATGGGGCTAAGAGCCTCAAGAATAACCAATGGCGCCCATAACCCCCGAGCCAAGCCGGAAGGGTAACCCCGCTAACGACGCCGATCTCAAAACCTGCTTAAACAAAGGGTGCCGACAAAGGGCAAAGGAAAAAGAGAGAGCGGTCAAGATTAAGGCCAAGACACTCGAGGCTAGAATTGGCGGTCCTCGCCTACATAGGTATGGATCGTGGCAGCCAAGGCATGCACTAGACAACCTATAGAGACTCGATACAACTAGCGGCTATCAGAGAGGAGTAAGAAATACCTATTCGGAACCAACCTGATACTACCACCAAACATACCCATCCTGGTGTTTCCCCCTCGAGATCAAACGAGGAAGTCAAACGAGGAACTCACACCGTTGGCAGTTTTATTTATTCAGTTATCGTTGCAGCAATTACTAGTCAGGTATAGATAGTCATCCTGATAGAATAAGCAGTGGGCACTTTTATTTAACCATTCCGTTGTAGTTGCAACACTTACTAGTCAGATACAATTAGCATGAGATAACCCCAAAACCCAGCAGTTGTTGGTACTTTTATTTAGCCATTCCGTTGTAGTGAAGCTGATTACTAGTCATATCGGATACAAGTCAAGTTATAACAGTAAACTTTAGTTATAGTTGTCTATGATCGAGACCTGTGCTCCAAGTCGTCCATAACAATGACACGGCTTCTAAAATATTTAACCTGCAGGGTGCACCAAAGTTTCCACACGCACCTACACCCTTGTTGTCGGATCAGGTAGGTACAAGATCACAAAACATACACCCAACGGTATGTCGACGGGGTTTCGGACACGACGTTTCCCAGACCCAAAGCAAGCACGGGGGGCCACCCCACTAAGCTACCCGCAACGAAGTCGGCCGGTCTCCGAGACGGACTCAGGGTTTGTGGAGACGGCTGTAAACGACTGGGAACCCGAAACTCTCGGGCTTGTCGATACAGCGAAAACGTGTCACGATCCTAAACAGTACAGGTGCAGTACATCGCACAATCGTAAATAAAGCAGTAAAGCATGGCATAAGTACAGGATAGTAATAAAGCCCCAAACTAATTGTGGCCCCCAGTACAGTACTTGGAATCAGGTACTAAATCGATGGGGGTGCCCATACACCCACGTGGTTAGCGCTCGATCTCTAACAGTGTCAAGAACTCGGGGTCCTACGGGACACAAGTGGACGGTTAACAACCAAATAACATCTATTGCCCACCTTTGCCTCTGCATTTACCTACTTCAATTTTAGTTGTTAAACAGTAATTAAAGTAAACGATAATTAAAGCCATGATCATCTCCAACCTTAAACATACGGCAATACTCCAACAATCGTGGTACTTGACGACGCATAGCAAGACTTGAGCAAGCGACTACGACGCGCAGGTCCAACTATCTACCAAACAACAAGTAATAGGATGTGTCCAAGGCAATATAAGGCTGCAAGGGATATCACGGGTACGAAAAACTAGAGCAACGCAACTCAGATAGCAATAGATCAACAGGAGGGAATAAATACTATAAAAGTAAGATAGGTAGAAAGGGGGAGATGCTCGCCTGAAAAACATTGCCGAAGGTTCATCCGAAGATCGGGTCGACACTCTCATCAACTCATCGGCCTAGTCCGTGAAGAAGCAAAACACTAACACAAACACCGGATGCACTATTTAATACCACGGCAGAAGATCGGACATGATGCATGCATGATGTATGACATGGCAAAGGTGCAATGCAATTAGATCATATTAAGCGGAACCGGGGTCCCGACATTTAATTAAACGGTTCAAGTTATTTATCTACCCCGCAAATTAAATGTTGGATTAGCAAGACCAAACATGGCTTCGGTTCGCTATGCCCATTTAAATGAAGTCCGGAATAAGACAAAGATATCCCGCATATAGACTCCATATTTAATTATGAGATGAATTGGCATAATGCCCCCAAACCACAGACAATTATGCATGCATGAACAATTTAATATGCATCAGTTGATAATGTCATATTATAAAATAATGGGGTCTCGGATAGGGAATCACATTAGGGTTCGGCGAACTTGGGGTTCGATGGATCGGTCTCAGGTTCTGGATCTGGGGTTCGGTCTCGGCGGAATCGGTCTCGGATAACAGAGTAGATCTTGGCGTTCCACGAAGAAGGACTTGGTTCGGCGTCGGGGCGCATCGGATCCGCCCTGGTCGGTGCCGATCTTGTCGTCACGAAGATCTTGTTGGGACCTCGTATTGGGTCGGTCTTGGCGTTCGGGAAGAAGAACTTGGCGTGCGACGTCGTCGGCATCGGTGCGGGAAGGAGGTCTTGTCGTTCCGTGTCGGTGACCTTAGCATCCGGGTTCTCGGCGAACTTGGCGTCCGGGTAGGAGTACTTGCCGGAAGGTCTTTGATCAATGTGTCGAATTTGTCATGAAGATCGAGATGGTTTCCTGGGTCATTAGTCTGACCGAAAGGGAGAAGCAAAACAACAGACGGGAGCCACACGACTTGTTCAATGTGGACACACGCATGATCCACAAGCCTCTGAACTGATGCTGTCTTCAAACAATAACAACAAAACAGTGGCACATAGGCGAGGCCGACAGGGTCAGAGGCAAGAGGCTCGGGGCACGCTCGCGAGGTGGGGTGAGCGGAGCTGTGTTGAGGCCACGGAGACAGACGACGGAGATGGGGTGGCGTGCAGGACGGCGCAGGCCAGCGGCCAAGATGGGGTCGCGACACAAGGCAAAGGCCGGCGAGGTGGCAGATGGCGACAGGACCACGCGAGGCTCGACGACAGCGAGGGGGCCGGAGTCGCGGACAACGGTGGCGAGCTAGCGCTGTAGGGAGGCGGCTACAGCAAGCTCAAGGCGAGGGGTTCGTGCTTGCGGAAGAGGTGGCACGGCAGAGGCGACCCGTAGCAACGACGGTGGTTTCCGGTCGGGGAAGCTGGGAGGGGAGAACCTGCAGAACCACGGTGGCTCAGAGCAGCACGACGAGGAGGCGGAGGCCATGGCGGTGGCGGCCTGCAGAGGGGTCGCCAGTGACGACGGTGACAGGGCCGCGGCGGTTGCAGAGAGCGAGCCGGGCGGTGGCGCTGGAGGGCAAGACCGACGGGGAGGTAGCTGAGAGAGGCGATGGGCTCTGAGTGAGGAAGAGAGAGGAAGGTGGAGGGACGAGGTCGCGGGGCGCCGTGCTACTCCCCGACAGAGCGTCGGTCGCAGGACGGTCGGAGGCGGGGCGGAGCTCCGGGAAGGGGCGGGAGACGGCGGCACGGAGGCCGGCGAGGCCGACGGAGATTGGCGGCGGCACGGAAGGCCGGGCCGGTGGTGAGGGGTCACGGGGAGAGGAGGAGGGGAGGTTAGCGGCGGGCCGGCAGCGACCGGAGGAGAGCGCGGCGGAGGAGATCGCGCCTCAGGTGGCGAGACGGCTGAGGGAAGGAGGAGGCGCGGGGGTCGCGAGGTGGGTGGCGGTGGAACGGGGCGGACCAGGGTGAGTGGGGTCCACGCGGGCGCCAGCAGTGCTGGCCAGGTGTGGTGTTGGGGCGTTGACGCAGTGAAACGGTCGTGGGTGGGGCCCAGGCTAAGGTGGCGGCTGGAATGGGGAGAGGGAGTGGTGAGGTGGAGGTTGGTGATTGGGTGGAGAGAGGGCCAGGCTGATGTGGCGCAAAGGGATAAGTTGGGGTGAGGTGGAGGGGCCTGGGTAGACTAGGTCTGGGTAGGAAAAGATTTTGGGTAGGCTAGATTAGGACTAGATATTTTGATTCGGGTTTGGAGGTGGCTGGCCGGGTTTTCGGGCCTGGCTGGCTGCCTCCCAAAAATAATATAAACTTTTATTTTAATTTAAAAATAGACTTTTGTAAATAGTTTTTAGACAAATAAAAGACCCGGAAAAGTCCGGAGTTTTGATTTGAAATTAAGACGGGGAATATTTAGAAAACAAAACTAGGCTTTTAGAAAATAGTTTTAGAAAACAAATGCATGATGACATGACGATGCTCAAGTGCAATGTGGCATGATGACATGAGCATGCAGTCATGATGATGCAATGCACAAAAACAACGCGATTTTCTAGTAGTGGTTTTGCGGGATGCCACAATTCGACACCACTAACAATGGATCTCGCCCTCGAGATCCGCCTCATGGTACCGGAAGGGAGGTCGGCGATCTGCGTCTTCTCGCTTCGTGTAGATCCTCGCGACACCACTAACAATGGTTCTTTCTCAGCTTGAAAATGGAGACACCACCAACAAGGATTGTTCCCCATTCGTCGAGAGATCACTCCGGAGAAACAAAGATGAAGGTAAAGGTCTCAAAAGGGTAAAGCCACCTCTAACTTCCGCGGAAGGAGTATAACTGCAATGATTCACCATTCAATGTGCAAGAGCGAATGATAAGAGTAGTCGGATGGTGATCACCCATCGCACCAAAAGCATTACTCGCACATGAATAGGAAATTATGCAACCAACTCGAATTGATTGTAGATCTCGACAAGCGAGGTTCGAAACAAAGGAGTGATGCATCAGATCGGATCTGGCGTAGATGATGTCGCCGGGAAAAACACCGTAAGGCACGAGGAGGAGCAAAGAGAAGTCCACCAGACGAAGGATTCCTCGGATAGCATGAAGACCAGATGTAGCAACACCGTTACCAAAAGAGGAAGTGAAACCCTGAAGGTACGATGGAACCCAACCACGAGAAATCCTGGACTCGAAGAGAGAGAAGAGAGCGGATTCAAAACGCGTAGAGGTAAGAGGCGAATAGCAGAGGGGTAAGGAGTAAAAGCAGACCTAATCAGATCTATCCAACCGATTTTGCAAAAATAGTTTTGACACTCTACTTCGGCCGTTAGCTAGGTTATCCTACAGGCTGGACTTGTGGGGTATCGTAACTGCTGAGCTCTGATACCACTCTGTAACACCCTCAGAATCGGCCCTATGCAAGTTTCAGCGCTTCCCGCCAAACCCGCATAGAAACGATTCAAAGGTGCCCACCAGGCACTTGCGTGCGGGTGGAAAACGAAGTAATAACATTACACAACAGTCCTCGACAGGACCCACAGAACAGATATATATACAACACGACTCCGAGAGTCAAGAATACATATATACAGAACAAAGATCCAAATCACCTTGAAACGATAGAGCGTCCAGCTACGGACAAGATGCAAATGGGGCTAAGAGCCCTGAAGAATAACCAATGGCGTCCATAACCCTGCCCAGGCCAAGCCGGAAGGGTAACCCTGCTAACGACGTCGATCTCAAAACCTGCTTAAACAAAAGGGGTGCCGACAAAGGGCAAAGGAAAAAGAGAGAGCGGTCGATCGAGGCCAAGACACAGCGAGGCTAGAATTCGCGGTCCTCGCCACATAGGTATGGTGGATCGAGCGGAAGGCATGCACTAGACAACCTATAGAGACTCGATACAACTAGCGGCTATCGAGAGGAGTAAGAAAGACCTATTCGAACCAACCTCGACTACCACCAAACATACCCATCTCGGTGTTTCCCTCGAGACCAAACGAGGAAGTCAACCGAGGAACTCACCGCTGGCGCTTTATTTATTCGTTATCGTTGCAGCAATTACTAGTCGTATAGATAGTCATCCCGATAGAATAAGCGGGCACTTTTATTTAACCATTCCGCTAGAAGTTGCAACACTTACTAGTCGACATAATTAGCATGAGATAACCCCAAAACCCAGCAGTTGTTGGTACTTTTATTTAGCCATTCCGTTGTAGTGAAGCTGATTACTAGTCATATCGGATACAAGTCAAGTTATAACAGTAAACTTTAGTTATAGTTGTCTATGATCGAGACCTGTGCTCCAAGTCGTCCATAACCGCGGACATGGCTTCTCGAAAATATTTAACCCTGTAGGGGTGCACCAAAGTTTCCACACGCACCTACACCCTTGTTGTCGGATCAGGTAGGTACAAGATCACAAAACATACACCCAACGGTATGTCGACGGGGTTTCGGACACGACGCTTCCTGCACCAAAGCAAGCACGGGGCCACCCCACTAAGCTACCCGCAACGAAGTCGGCCGTCTCCGAGACGGACTCGGGGTTTAGGAGACGGCAGAACGATCGGGAACCCGAAACTCTCGGGCTTGTCGACACATAAAACGTGTCACGATCCTAACAAGATGCAAAGACACCGCACAATCGTAAATAAAGCAAAGAAGCATGGCATAAGCAGGATAGTAATAAATCCCCAAACTAATTGTGGCCCCAAAGATGACTTGGAATCAGGTACTAAATCGATGGGGGTGCCCATACACCCCACCTGTGGTTAGCGCGCTCGATCTCGGAACAGGTGTCAAGAACTCGGGGTCCTACGGGACACAAGTGGACGGTTAACAGCCAAATAACATCTATTGCCCACCTTTGCCTCTGCATTTACCTACTTCAATTTTAGTTGTTAAACAGTAATTAAAGTAAACGATAATTAAAGCCATGATCATCTCCAACCTTAAACATACGGCAATACTCCAACAACTGTGGTACTTGACGACACGCAACAGCACTTGAGCAAGCGACTACGACGCGCAGGTCCAACTATCTACCAAACAACAAGTAATAGGATGTGTCCAAGGCAATATAAGGCTGCAAGGGATATCACGGGTACGAAAAACTAGAGCAACGCAACTCAGATAGCAATAGATCAACAGGAGGGAATAAATACTATAAAAGTAAGATAGGTAGAAAGGGGGAGATGCTCGCCTGAAAAACATTGCCGAAGGTTCATCCGAAGATCGGGTCGACACTCGCATCAACTCATCGGCCTAGTCCGTGAAGAAGCAAAACACTAGCACAAACACCGGATGCACTATTTAATACCACGGCAGAAGATCGGGCATGATGCATGCATGATGTATGGCATGGCAAAGGTGCAATGCAATTAGATCATATTAAGCGGAACCGGGGTCCCGACATTTAATTAAACAGTTCAAGTTATTTATCTACCCCGCAAATTAAATGTTGGATTAGCAAGACCAAACATGGCTTCGGTTCGCTATGCCCATTTAAATGAAGTCCGGAATAAGACAAAGATATCCCGCATATAGACTCCATATTTAATTATGAGATGAATTTGCATAATGCCCCCAAACCACAGACAAGTATGCATGCATGAACAATTTAATATGCATCAGTTGATAATGTCATATTATAAAATAATGGGGTCTCGGATAGGGAATCACATTAGGGTTCGGCGAACTTGGGGTTCGATGGATCGGTCTCAGGGTCCGGATCTGGGGTTCGGTCTCGGCGGAATCGTTCTCGGATAACAGAGTAGATCTTGGCATTCCGCGAAGAAGGACTTGGTTCGGTGTCGGGGTGCATCGGATCCGCCCTGGTCGGTGCCGATCTTGTCGTCACGAAGATCTTGTCGGGACCTCGTATTGGGTTGGTCTTGGCGTTCGGGAAGAATAACTTGGCATGCGACGTCGTCGGCATCGGTGCGGGAAGGAGGTCTTGTCGTTCCGTGTCGGTGACCTTGGCATACGGGTTCTCGGCGAACTTGGCGTCCAGGTAGGAGTACTTGGCGGAAGGTCTTTGATCAATGTGTCGAATTTGTCATGAAGATCGAGATGGTTTCCTGGGTCATTAGTCTGACCGAAAGGGAGAAGCAAAACAACAGACGGGAGCCACACGACTTGTTCAATGTGGACACACGCATGATCCACAAGCCTCTGAACTGATGATGTCTTCAAACAACAACAACAAAACAGTGGCACATAGGCGAGGCCGACAGGGTCAGAGGCAAGAGGCTCGGGGCACGCTCGCGAGGTGGGGTGAGCGGAGCTGTGTTGAGGCCACAGAGACAGACGACGGAGATGGGGTGGCGTGCAGGACAGCGCAGGCCAGCGGCCAAGATGGGGTCGCGACACAAGGCAAAGGCCGGCGAGGTGGCAGATGGCGACAGGACCACGCGAGGCTCGGACGACAATAGGGGCCGAGTCGCGGACAACGGTGGCGAGCTAGCGCTGTAGGGAGGCGGCTACAGCAAGCTCAAGGCGAGGGGTTCGTGCTTGCGGAAGAGGTGGCACGACAGAGGCGACCCGCAGCAACGACGGTGGTTTCCGGTCGGGGAAGCTGGGAGGGGAGAACCTGCAGAACCACGGTGGCTCGGAGCAGCACGACGAGGAGGCGAAGGCCATGGCGGTGGCGGCCTGCAGAGGGGGCGCCAGTGACGACGGTGACAGGGCCGCGGCGGTTGCAGAGAGCGAGTCGGGCGGTGGCGCTGGAGGGCAAGACCGACGGGGAGGTAGCTGAGAGAGGCGATGAGCTCTGAGTGAGGAAGAGAGAGGAAGGTGGAGGGACGAGGTCGCGGGGCGCCGTGCTACTCCCCGATAGAGCGTCGGTCGCAGGACGGTCGGAGGCGGGGCGGAGCTCCGGGAAGGGGCGGGAGACGGCGGCACGGAGGCCGGCGAGGCCGACGGAGATTGGCGGCGGCACGGAAGGCCGGGCCGGTGGTGAGGGGTCACGGGGAGAGGAGGAGGGGAGGTTAGCGGCGGAGCGCGGGCCGGCAGCGACCGGAGGAGAGCGCGGCGGCGGAGGAGATCGGCGCCTCTGGTGGCAGAGACGGGCCAGAGGGAAGGAGGAGGCGCGGGGGTCGCGAGGTGGGTGGCGGTGGAACGGGGCGGACCAGGGTGAGTGGGGTCCACGCGCGCCTGCGTGCAAAGTCTTGCTGTGTGGTGTTAGAGCGCAGAGCTGACGCCGGGGAAACGGTCGTGGGTGGGGCCAGTGAGGTGGCGGCTGGAATGGGGAGAGGGAGTGGTGAGGTGGAGGTTGGTGATTGGGTGGAGAGAGGGCCAGGCTGATGTGGCGCAAAGGGATAGGTTGGGGGGAGGAGGGGCTGTAGACTAGGTGCAGGTAGGAAAAGATTTTGGGTAGGCTAGATTAGGACTAGATATTTTGATTCGGGTTTGGAGGTGGCTGGCCGGGTTTTCGGGCCTGGCTGGCTGCCTCCCAAAAATAATATAAACTTTTATTTTAATATAAAAATAGACTTTTGTAAATAGTTTTTAGACAAATAGAAGACCCGGAAAAGTCCGGAGTTTTGATTTGAAATTAAGACGGGGAATATTTAGAAAACAAAACTAGGCTTTTAGAAAATAGTTTTAGAAAACAAATGCATGATGACATGACGATGCTCAAGTGCAATGTGGCATGATGACATGAGCATGCAGTCATGATGATGCAATGCACAAAAACAACGCGATTTTCTAGTAGTGGTTTTGCGGGATGCCACAGAGGAGCCGACGATTCACGGAGCTTGTCGACAGGAAGTGGGCCGTGTCCCTGGCGGCAGCGGCTCGATCGAGGGAGAGGGACGGCGCTCGCGATAGGGAAAGGGGGGTTGGTGGCGATGGGTAGTTGCGTGCGGTGTCATGTTGGGTGAGTTGGGTCGGTGTGGTGTACCGCGGCGTGTGTGCGTGGCTGGGGAGTCGGGTCGTGTTGCGTGTGTGCTGTGTGCGTTGGGTTGAGACCAAACGTGGGTGCGGTGGTGTGTGTGTTATTGTTGAGGTCGCATGAAAGTGCGTGTTTTGTGGTTTGGCGCCCAGTGTGTGTGGCGCCTAGGTTAGGATTAGGGTTTAGTTATCTGGGGTGGTAGGTGGTCTTTCGACTGGGCCTTTGGGCATGGTCATTTGACTGCCTCCCCCACTAAAAACATTTTTATTTCATTTTTATTTTAAAACACTTTTGTAAATAGATTTTTGACAAATAAAAGATCCGGAAAAGATTGGGGTTTTGATTTGAAATTAAAGTAGGGACTAATTACAAAACAAAATAAGCTTTTGGTGAAAATATTTTAGGGCAAAAGTATGCATGATGTCATGATGATGCAAAAATAGAAAATAACACGCAATTTTATTTTCGGAATATTTTCCAGGGCATTACAAGTTGCCAGATGATCTGTGTGCCAATTCAAAGATCTCAGATTGGAGATAGTGCCTGAAGGACATCTCATGTCATTGGATGTTCAACCCACCTTATTGGACAAAATCAAGGAATCCCAAAATACGGATAAGGAAATTGAAGAGATTAAGGAAAAGATTGGTAAAGGAAAATCCAAAGGATTCCATGAAGACGAACATGGTACTTTATGGTATGGAAAATGTATCTGCATTCCGCAAGATCCGGAGCTTCGGAAAATGATTTTACAGGAAGCACACAACTCACCGTATTCCATTCATCCAGGTAACACCAAAATGTACATGGATGTGAAGGAAAGATTTTGGTGGAATAATCTCAAGAAGGACATCGTCGAAGATATTGCTTTGTGTGATGTATGTAGTAGAGTGAAAGCGGAACATCAGAAACCAGCAGGTTTGTTACAACCACTACCTATTCCTGATTGGAAGTGGGACAAGATTGGCATGGATTTCATCACCGGATTGCCAAGGACCAGGTCAAGATATGATTCTATTTGGGTTGTAGTGGATCGCCTAACTAAAGTGGCTCATTTCATACCCGTGAAGACAACCTATACAAGTGCTAAGTTGGCCAAGATCTATATGAATAGGATTGTGTGTCTGCATGGAGTACCCAAGAGTATTGTGTCTGATAGGGGAACTCAATTCACTTCTCATTTTTGGAGGCAACTACATAAGTCATTGGGAACGAGATTGGAATTCAGTACTGCTTTTCATCCCCAGACCGATGGACAGACAGAAAGGACCAACCAGATTCTAGAGGATATGTTGAAGGCATGTGCCCTAGACTATGGAGCTAGTTGGGATGAAAGTCTGCCTTACGCAGAATTCTCTTACAACAACAGCTATCAAGCCAGTATTGAGATGGCACCGTTTGAGTTTCTCTATGGAAGAAAGTGTACTACACCATTGCTATGGAATGGTGTTGGGGAAAGGAACTTGTTCGGGCCAGAATTAATCAAGGAAGCTGAAGAGAAAGTCAAGTTGGTAAAGGACAGATTGAAGATAGCACAGTCCCGACAGAAGAGCTACGCAGATCCAAAGTGTAGAGAAGTCAACTATGAGGTGGGTGATAGAGCATATCTTAGAGTATCACCACTTCGTGGAGTGAAGAGATTTGGAGTCAAAGGAAAATTGGCCCCAATATATGTTGGATCATTCAAGATTCTGAGCCGTAAAGGAGAAGTGGCATATGATATTGAATTTCCTAAATCATTGTCTGCCATTCACAATGTGTTTCATGTGAGTCACCTAAAGAAATGCCATCCAGAGATGGAGGAGACTTCTTTGAAGGATACTATACCTTTGGAGGAGGTCCAATTGGAAAGTGATCTCACTTATGAGGAAAAACCTATCAAGATTCTTGAGACTGCAGAAAGAGTTACTAGGACAAAGACTATCGAATTCTGCAAAGTTCAGTGGAACCATCATTCCGAAGAAGAAGCAACGCGGGAAAGAGAAGATGACCTTCGGAAAGACCACCCTCACCTATTTGCTAGCCAATCAGAATCTCGAGGGCGAGATTCACCTTAAGGGGGTTAGATTTGTAACATCCCAAAAATCATGATTTCAAAGTTTGCATATCATTCATGCATTCATAATCATTTTAGGATCATTTCTTCAAAAACAGAAACTTTGTGATCTATTATTTTATGTAATCAAGCCAATAGCCTTAATGCTACTCTCTAATATGAGAATATTTGTTTTGACCAGAAAAGAATTGATCCTAATATTGATTGATATTTTCCAAAACTTGGACAAAGTTTTTCAAAACAAAATATGAATTTAAAACCATTCATATGTCTTTATTAAATAAATGATAAAGGCATTGTTTATTTCAAATTCCAATGGGTCAATATAAATTTGAGTGAACAAAAATGTTTAATACTCAAATAAGTGCATGATTCATCCTATAAAGATTCAGAGAAAATTTGAATTCAAGTTCATTTGAAAATCATTCAAGAAAATCAAAACAGAAAAGGAAAATGATAAAAAAAGGAAAAGGGCAAGCGCTGCCAAACTAGCCCAGCACGAGAACCGGCCGAAAAACCCACCCGGGCCATTCCCCCTCTACCCCCTCTCTCACCTGCGCGAACCTTACCCCGCAGCCACTGACGCTGGGACCTTCACCACGTCATCATCGTCTCCTCCAAATCCTCGCACGCAGACGCCGCTCCTCCGTTACCTCCCCGTAGTGACGCCGCGAATTAACTCGGCTTAATTCCCATTGATCCGCCGCGTGAATGCCTCCCCTGCTCCGGCTACAAAACCCCCTCCCCACCCCGCACATTTCCCCTCACTCCACTCGCTCGCTCCGCCACCAGGCTGCTCGTATTTGAGCTCGAACCACCGCTGCCCGACGAACTCCGGTGAAGTATTCCGGTGAGCATCATCCGCCCTGTTCCTGCTAACACATACTTTAGTGTTCCCCTTGTCCTTACGCTTCTTCTGACACCTTTGGTTCGACTTGTACTGCCCCAGGTCGTCGACTCCGTCGAGCACCGCAAACTCCCGACGCCGTCTCCAACTCCGACGAGGAATTTCGGTGAGGTTCGACCGCCCCGTGCTTTAACCTTGACCCTATCAAGTTTGCCTGAACGTTGCACACACACACTAATGCCTTCTGTTTGTGTTAGGGCAGGTCAGAACGTCGCCCACGTCTCCTCCACCTAAGCCCTACGCTGTCCTCGACTCCGACGAGCTCCCACGTCCACAACAGCTTGCCCTTGTCCACGCCAGCAACATCTGAAGCTTCCTCGCATCTTTGCGATGCCGGTAAGCACTGCCACTGCCCCCAGCCCTCGCTAGAATCGCCGCACCATCGCCGGCAGAGCCGTCGCCGCTGTTCTGGCCATTTGCGTCGCCGGTTTAAGGTCAACACGATTTGATCCTCGTCGGTTTAAGGTCAACACGATTTGATCCACTCGATCTAGATCCAGTGGTCTAGATTAGACGCCAGGCCGAAGAGGTACGGGATCTGAGCCGCTGGATCTTATTTAGATCTGACAGTGCGCGAGCGTGATCCAGTGCGAAGCGGTACCGTACAATCAGGAAGTGCCGCGTGGCTAGAGTTTTGGTTTAAAATCTGAATTTAGATTTATTAGATGTTCAAACTTGCAAAATTCATAACTTTTGATCCACACGTTCAAATTTTGCAAATTTTATATCATTGGAATCAGGAGGAAGAATTCTATCCAACCATGCATTTTTTTAATAAATTGCTTCTATAAAATTGGTTATCTTTGCAGAGACATTTGTAGGCCTATTTTGAGTATAAAAATTATTTGAAAAATGTTTTAAAGATCAAATAAAGTTTAATTAGTGTATAAATGTTTAGTTTAGTGTTTAGTATTGTTTCACTTGTCTTGTTTGAATTGGAAAAATCATCACATGGCATTTGCATGCGTTCATATATTTTTGCTTGTTTATTTTGATATGTGAATTTGGTGCTATCATTTTATGTGTAGATTTTGGTGCTAGTGGTGATTGTGATTGTGAAGATTGTTGCAACTCCCCCAACTACTAAGGCAAGTGGTGCTTCATATTTTGTCCCAATATTTTGACTATGCATTAAAAATATTTTGTATAGGGCTTGCATGAATATTTTTACTAAGTATCTATATGCTATGCTTGGGAAATCCTAGTAGTTGTAGAATTGTTAGAATTTTCCCTAAGTTAAGATACTTGCTATTTCCATGCTTAGCGTAACCAGTAGCAACCAAGGGTGGAATATGTACATTCTATGGAAAAATATTGCTAAGTCTTTGACTTATGTTTTTGCTTAATAAAACAACTAAGTGAATGAAACACCTGGGTGGAATGGTAATTGCTTGGTGGTTTTTGGTTGAGTGGTTACACAAGGCCCATTTCTATGGTTTACCTTGTGTATCTCACTTGTGGATTTCCACCCAGGAACAAAGGGTTTTGAGATGCCAAATGTTAAGAAGCTTCTAGTGCAGCCACATGGCATTATGGGCTCTGCCTGGATCATATAGGTTGCAATAACTTAGCCAAATGGACAGTTGGTGGTAGGGGATTGATAGGTTTGGAGCGCGTCCATTTTGGTCTAAGGGAAGGCTTCTGAAAGGTCCTGTCTTGGTGAAAATCAAGTCTTGTGGGAAAAATGCACCACCTCTACAGAAGGAAGAAACTAAGTACTTAGACATGTCCCCGGTAATGGACAACTTGAGCATCAAGACATGGAATCTATCAAGAATCTCCTCATCCCAATTTTCTAAGTTAAAACTTATGGTTGAACAAGGGTGAAGGTTCACCAATTTCTATGGGTGGTTCCCTGGGAGTTTTTTCCAAACAAAAACTTAGTGTTTTCAACTAATAGGTAAAATATAATTTGAGCAAAGCAAGCCTAAGCTACACTTAGCCAAATTCATGTAGTAACTAGATGCTAATATTCTACTAAGGTATCACTTTCCAATACTATTCCAATGTATTGACCCACTGTGGATGTAACTTGTGATGTTGCAGGTTACTCTGATGATGATTAGGGGTTATGAGTCTACACTCAACATGCTTGCATGTGGCACATGAAGATGAAGACTTTTATTTTTATTGCTAAGTTAAACTCTTGTACTAGCCTATGGCTATGGAGTTGTAAAAGACTATGTTATCTACGGAATGACGATGTAATAATGACCTTTGTTTCTGTGTACTTCATCTTAAACTGAGGATGCTAGCAATTGATCCAGGGACTAGCATTGTAATCATAGGGATCTTTACCTTTATAAAGGTGGGATCTTACAGATGGTATCAGAGCACTGTGTTGCCTGTAGGATTATGACCCTAGGATTGGTTTAGAAACCACTAAAGAAAAAAATTCAACAATTTCCACACTTGTCTTTTTCTTCTCGTAAACTTTTCTAATCTTCTTTCTCATCTCTATTTTTAGATGAACTCCATCAACGAAGCCGCGAGGAAGGGACCACTCATGACCATGACTTTGGAGTGTGAGACTGAATTTCCCAAGGCCCTCAAGAACCTTATGGTTACCATGGGGATACATGGTGCAGCTGTGTACAAAGGATTCCCTGTGATGGATGAAGGAGAAGAGTATTGGTGGGTGCAACTTCACTTGTACAAAAACAAGGAAGACAACCACAAGGAGTCAGGATTCTGCATGGTCACCAACTTATAAATGCACACAACGTTCTTTGACTCTGCAAGAAATGCAGCTTGGAATGCTATCAAGGAGCTTGGTGATAGACTCAAGTGCAGAATGCTCAACACCCAAAATGACCTTAGGGAAAAAAAGAAGCATACCCAAGAGTTAGAGGCTACTAACCAACGTTTAAGAGAAGACATCATAGACTTAGCAATGGAGTCATGTGATCAAGATCGACAGATTTCCTCTAGGGATACCCTGATAGCCAAATTGGCAAGTGAGTGGGGATTGTAACGTACTTCGTTAGTTGGACCACCACATTTATCGTTTTACTTCCAAAAATTTGTCTAAGTTATGTTGAACCTTTGATGCTTGTAATGGATTTGTGTATGCCATTACTTGTGTGATTGTTGCAAAATATGTGCTTGTGATATTTTGTCTTGTGATTTTTCTCTATTGATGTTGATTCTAACTTTTCTCTATCTTATAAAAATAGATGCCTAATGTTACTATCAGCACGGCCGAGGAGTTCAAGGGAACTCGTTTTGGTACTCGTCTCATCGAGCTCACTAGTGTGCTCAACCTTCCACTTCCTAGCATCATGACACTTCCACTCACCAAGTTTTAGAGGAAGGACCTTTGGGGCTTCAGAGTCACTCAGCCGGGACGCCAGACAGAGCCAACCATGGAGACCATCACTTTCAAGCTGATGCATGACGACAAGGAGAAAGGCTTAGATGTAGTCATGCAGGAGTTACTCGGGCGCCTGGTAGGGAGACACTCCATCGAGCTTAGAGGTCTTTACTTTCACCCCGTCGGGAGACGCAACGAGGAGGGTGAAGCCATAGAGTACGAGGATGCTGCTAGAGAGAAGATGGAGTCGATTCGTCTATACCTCCAGGACCTTGAGGGTCTTATTAGGCACCTAGATACTGATAGGACCAACGTCATGCTTAGCAATGACGAGCTCCAGGTTCAGCTTCATGAGAAGGACAAGCTCTTCACGGAGCAAGATGAGATAGTCAAGGAAATGGAGGCCAAGTTTGAAAGCCAGGACAAGAAATTCAAGAGCCAGGAGAAGAGAGTCCAAGACGGGAACAAGAAGATCTGGGAGATGAAGGAAGAGCTAGAGGCCAAGGACTTCGAGCTTGAGCATCAGCAGGGAGTGATCGAGAGGCTTCTTCTTATAAAAAAGAGATAGCCTAAGCCATGCCTAATCATGGTAGAAAATTGCAGCATCACCATAGTGAGCAGTCTATGAAGCAATCTTCTTATAAAAAAATAGATAGAGATTGAGAAAAAGAAAAAGGAAAAAATATGAGAAAAGAGGAAATAGAGAAAAAAGCACCATATTCCCATGGTAAATAAGAAGATTGCTGAGATGCTCATTGACTGCTTTCCTTGTCATTTTGATTATGGAATAGATCATGTATCATGTGCAAGGGGTACCCCGTTGGCGGTTCTCTATGATACACATGAACTTATTATGACAAGAACTTACCGGTAACTAAACTTGAGTAGCATGAGGAGCGGCCCTCGTATTCAAGGGACATGAGATTTCCAACTTATATTTTGTCAAGCATATACTCCATAGTTTGTTCACTTTAACCTTAATTACTTCAAGATTCTTATGATAGGGGCAATGAGAGCTGAAAGCTAACAAGTGCCATAATTTTTGGAAGCTCTTTATGAAACTTCAAATCCCTGCTTCCTTTTATGAAGGGCCTTTCTTCCACCATTATATTGAGTCTCCACCTTCTATCCTTAGGCACCAATTAAGAGAGCATAGTTGCCATTCTTAGTTCTATGTGCATTGTCCCAAAACTTATTGATTGATTCATATTGTTGATATTGCTTGCTCTTGAACTATTTGTATCTAGTCACTCCTATGAACTTCGAAGGTGTCCTATGCATATTTTTGCTACTCCACGAGGGACAAGCTGAATGTCACCATGCTATGTTTTCTATATGTGAAAAACGTTTTTCAATGCATTGTTATTCATGAATTTTTGTTTGTAATCTTTCATGTTGCATGCATAGTTACTTTGTCTTACTATTAGAACTCCATCTTTCATGCTTATGTTTAGAGTTCCTTGATCCCAGCTTTCAATGCTTGCAAATGGTTTGATCTTGATTTTGATGGTGCATGTCACATCAAAAAATATTATTTTTATCACTTACCTACTCAAGGACGAGCAGGAGTTAAGCTTGGGATGCTTGATACGTCAAAAACGTATCTATAATTTTTTATGTTCCATGGTTGTTTAGTATCTATTTTGCTTTGCTTTGTCTACACTTTGAGGTATTTTTTATATGTTTTCTAGGACTAACCTATTAACAAGATGCCACAGTGCCAGCTGCCTAATTTCTTCTGTTTTTTGTTCCAAAAAAGGCAGAAAATCAATATTCTCGGAATTGGACGGGACAAAAGCCAAAGTTAATATTTTACCGTGGGGAACACAGAGCCAGAAGACAAGACGGAGAAGATCAATCACGGGGCCACACGCCCTGGCCGCGCGGCCAAGCCTGGCCCGCGCTTGGAGGGGTACGGCCGCCCTGGGTGCCCCCTGCCTCGCCTCTTCGCCTATAAGATGTTAGAGTTAATCTTGACCTAGTGCGGTTTGGTTAGTACTAAGTATGTGTTGAGTCTAATTAGGTAAGTGTTCTTGGTATCAGTAGTGCATGCATGCACGTGAGTCTACCAAGATGAGTCAGATTTGGGTTCCAAGTACTGATCGATTTAGAGTCCGAGTTGTACTAGGAGGTCATGTACGTGTAGTCTAGTCATGTTCTAGTCTGAATAGGATTGGAACTAGCTAGTTTGGTTTGAGTCGGTTATGTGTTGCCTGGCCGTGTATATACACACACCAGGATCTAAGCTTGTAACGGTGTGGGAGTTGAGAAGGAAATAAAGAAAAAGAATGGGCACGACACGTGCCCTTGGCCATAAGATTTTTCGAGCGTGTGTGTTTGTCTAGTTTGATGTGATCGATCTGTGGGAAATTCCAAAAATTGGTATCAAATCAAGGTCAAAGATTTGAAGACACGCTTGACCTGGGGAGGCGACCCTACTAGCGCCTTGGGGCGGGCGACCGGGTGGATACGACAAGCATGCTGTCATCAGTGAGGGGGCGAGCAATCATCGTTCGGCAGAGCGACACGGAGGAGACGGCAAGGAGGTGTTGTCGGCAAGGTGGTGGATGGTCGTTGATGGGAGCGGTGGTGCCAAGAATCTGTGCCGGAAGGCTCGTCAAGATCGTCGTCCGGGGGAGTGTGTCTCAAGTATGTGCATATTTGCACATGTGGCCAGCGTCATGGCAGTGTGTCGTGGTTGTGTCCAAGTGCTCGTCCCCGTAAGGATCCGTTGCAGCTGGAGCACGTCACATATGAGAGGTGTGCACGATGTTCTATGAGTTGTGTCCATGTCCTCGTGGAGCATCCTGGCTGCGGTCAGCATAGGTTCGGTGCGCCGATGCCAAAGGCGGACGGTGCTAGGAGAAGGTACTGTAAAGCGAGGAGGTGTGCGAGCAGTAGAAGGAGAAGGTACTACAAGCAAGTATAGGAGGAGTATGGTGCGAACCGAGTGCGCGGATGCCAGCAATAGCGATGGCACATAGGTGCGGACCGAGTGTGGCAGGGGCCAAGCAATGGCGGTGGCACAACATGGCAGTGCAAGAGAGGTGCAATGCATGTTGCCTGCATGGCCATACTGACTGTACGGACATGACAATGAAGATGATGAATAGGTGACGTGAAGCTGCGATGAGTCAAGAGGAGGGGGAGCACGAGGATGACAAGTTCAAGATTAGGGGGAGATTGTTAGAGTTAATCTTGACCTAGTGCGGTTCGATTAGTGCTAAGTATGTGTTGAGTCTAATTAGGTAAGTGTTCTTGGTATTAGTAGTGCATGCATGCACGTGAGTCTACCAAGATGAGTCAGAGTTGGGTTCCAAGTACTGATCGATTTAGAGTCGAAGTTGTACTAGGAGGTCATGTACGTGTAGTCTAGTCATGTTCTAGTCTGAATAGGATTGGAACTAGCTAGTTTGGTTTGAGTCAGTTATGTGTTGCCTGGCCGTGTATATATACACACACCGGGATCTAAGCTTGTAACGGTGTGGGAGTTGAGAAGGAAATAAAGAAAAAGAACAGGCACGACACGTGCCCTTGGCCATAAGATTTTTCGAGTGTGTTTGTTTGTCTAGTTTGATGTGATCGATCTGTGGGAAATTCCAACATAAGAAGACCCCGATACCAAATCCCTAAGTACCCGATCAATCTTCCACGAAACAGTCTATAGCCGCCGCCACCATCGTCCCCAGATTCGGGGGATCTGAAGCTCTTCCCGGCACCCTGCCGGAGGGGAGATCATCTCAAAGGCCTTATTCATCATCATGCCAGCCTCCGGTATGAAGCGTGAGTAGTTCCACCTTGGACTATGGGTTTATGTAGTAGCTAGATGGTTGTCTCTCCTCATTTGTGCTACCATGTTTAGATCTTGTGAGTTCCGTTCATGATCAAGATCATCTGTTTGTAATCATGCATGTTGTGTTTGCGGGGATCCGATGAATATTGAGATTACTATGTCAGATTTATTAATGGTTTTGTCTTATTGATTCTATCATGTCTGTGTTTTTTGTGATCTTGCATGCTCTCCATTTCTAGTAGCTATCTTGGCCAAATAGACGCTAGTGACTCCAAGAGGGAGTATTTATGCTCGATAGTGGGTTCATGCCTCTATTTAATCTGGAGAAGTGATAGAAATCTCTAAGGTTGTAGATGTGTTATTGCTACTAGGGAGAAAACAACGATCTCTTGTTCATAGAACAAGTGGATTGTTTACCTTACACACTTTGCTTAAAGCAGTTATCCGTTGCTTGCAACTTAATATTGGAGGGGGTTCAGATGATAACCTCAAGGTGGATTACTAGTCATAGATGCAGTTGGATGGCGGTCTATGTATCTTGTTGTATTGCCCAATAAAATCTCATAGGATCATGAATGTCTAGTATTGCATTGTTATGCCTTGCTCAGTCCTATTAATTTCCATGGTGTAATTTGTTTATCCAGCATGCCTTGTTTGTTTATCTTAAGGAGAACACCTCTAGTGAACTATGGACCCCAGTCCAATCTTTACCATTGATACATCTTCCAATGTTCCTATTTACTTTCTGAAAACCACCATTACCTTCCACACCATACAGTTAATCCTTTGTTTTTAGCAAACCGGTGAGATTGACAACCTCACTATTCGTTGGGGCAAAGTCTTGAGTTTGTGTTGTGCAGGTTTCCAAGTTGCTAGCAACACCTTTGAGTCGTTTTCTTCCTCCTACTAGTTCGATAACCTTGATTTCTTACTGAGGGAAAACTTGCTGCTGTGCTCATCATACCTTCCTCTTGGGGTCTTCCAACGAAGCTCAACAATCAAGTGAGCCATCATCACATATGAATGTTTGCTTGCATTGTTCTATTCATAACTTGGTATGACATTGTGGTATCCTCCTCTGAATGTTTCATTTGAATCGACTTGGCACATGCACACGCATGCATATGACTGAACAATAGTCAGTTAAGCCTCGATGAATTATTTTGCCTCAGAGTTCTTGTATCACTTTCATGCCATAATTAGTCCTGTTTTGTTGCAAGCATGATTATGACAGTTATTGCTCTCTCGTTTGTCGCTTCTTCTCTATTGCTAGCCTTAACTTGTACTGAGTACAATCTCTACTCGTGTTTCCAACTCTCCAAAACCAATATTGTCAAAAGTGTTCACCATACCTACCTACTAGTGCTATTTCGTGCATATTAATTATGTCTCGTTTTCTTCCAAATAAAATGTTTGATTGTTATGAGAAAGTTAGTTAGTAAAGCTCTCATGAACTTGATGCCTGCACTTAATAAACCTGAACCATTGTGACTGTCCATGAAAGTTATATGCCTTCAATTTATAGTCTGGGAGTTAGCAGAACCGTGCTGTCACAGGGGACGCTTTCAACACTTGTAAATAAATATATACCCATTTGATATCATGCTCTTTTGTTTATGGATGTCATCAGTGTAAAATAAAAGGGGATCTTGTAAGTCCATGGAATTATGTATATGTGTTAGAGAAACGCATGGACCGCTAGCCTAAGCCATGCCTAATCATAGTGGAAACTTGCAGCATCACCATAATGAGCAATCTATGAAGCTTTCTTCTTATAAAAAAAGATAGACATATTGAAAAGAGGAAAGAGAGAAAAAAGCACCATTTTCCCATGGTAAATAAGAAGATTGCTGAGATGTTCATTGTCTTCTTGCCTTGTCATTTTTATTATGGGATAGCTCTTGTATCATGTGTGAGGGATACCCCGTTGGCAGTTCTCTATGATACACATGTATTTACTATGACAAGAACTTACCAGTAACTAAAGTTGAGTAGCATGAGGAGCGGCCCTCGTATTCAAGGGACATGAGATTTCCAGTTAATGGTTTGTCAAGCATATAACTCATATTGGACCTCACTTTCACCTTAACCACTTAAAGATGCCTATGGTAGGGGCAATGAGAGCTCAAAGCTAATGAGTACCATACTTTCAGCATTTGGAAGCCTTTCAAACTTTTTAAAACCTTTTCACTTCCTTGTTGAGTCACCACTTATTATATGCGCACCTTCTAGAGAGCATAGTTGTCATTCTTAGTGTAATGTGCTTGTCTCAAAACTTGGTTAATTATGTCATAACTTTGATGCTTGTCTCTCTGATATCTTTACCTCTAGTCTTCACTTGAACTTCAGAGGTGCCTTGGCATTTATGTTTGCTTCACAATCAAAGGCAAGCGAGATACCACTCTATCATACCTTTTTATAAGCATTGCAATGTTGCCTATGTTTATGTTTCATGCTACTTATTATTATTAAGTTGGAGTCTCTTCATAGCTTGCAATGACTTTTAAGTAGACTTAGTTGCATGCTCCTTATTATGAATTGTCTAAGTATCTACTCATGTGCTGAGAATATATACATCATATGAAGCAAATGTGTTCGTGAAAATTCTTTTATCGCACTTAATTTTCAACTGAATTGCTTGAGGACAAGCAATAAGCTAAGCTTGGGGGAGTTGATACGTCCAAAACGTATCTACTTTTCCGAACATTTTTGTTGTTTCTAAACTTGTGTGATTTAGATACAACTAACACAGACTGATGTTGTTTTCAGCATAATTGCATTGGTGTCTAGTTTTTGTGCATAAAATCAACTTTCAGGAAAAATCCCAGAAAATATGCCAAAAATCCTATTTCACCAAAAGACTCATGGATCCAGAAGACAAGACGGAGGAGGACCACGAGGGGAACACACCCCCTGACCGCGCCTGGGAGGGGTGTGGTCACCTCGGGCACCCCCTTAGCCTCCCTCTTTGCCTATAAGAAGCCTTCTAACCTAAAAACCAGGAGGGGGGATCGACGTTTTTCTAGAAAGAGTTCCGTTGCGCCGCCACCACCAGAAACCGTGATTCAGAACCAGAAACACCGTCCTGGCACCCTGACGGGATGGGGAATTTGGAAGGGATCATCGCCATCATCATCACCAACGCCTCTCCATCAACCATCCATGTTTCCTCCATCCATGAGTGAGTAATCCCCTGTTGTAGGCTATGGGGATTGTAGGGATTGGATGAGATCTATCATGTAATCGAATAAGATTGTTAGGGCATGGTGCCTAGTATCTCTATTAGTGCTATTTGACTTAGTTGCAACTTTTTGTTCTTAATGATTGTCACTAGGGCCCGAGTGCCATGATCTCACATCTAAACATGTTATTGATTAATGATGATAGTATTGTTTGTGATCTTATCTACAAGTTGTGTACACATATCATTGTCCGGAACCAAAGGTCCCGAAGTGACAGAAATTGGGACAGACGGAGGGGATGGTTGTGATATGAGGATCACATGTGTTCACGGAGTGTTAATGCTTTGCTCCGGTGCTCTATTAAAAGGAGTACCTTAATTGTCAGTAGATTCCCTTGAGGCCCCGCTGCAACGGGCTGGCAGGACAAAATATGTTATGCAAGTTCTCATTGCGAGCATGTATGACTATATATGGAACACATGCTTATGATTGTTTAGTACTTGGATGCTTTATCTTATTTATCTACAATTGCCCTAGATCTTGAAGTTATATGAATAGTCTCATCCATGCAACTCCCGTCCATCCATCCCTATGCCTACCGCCCTCATATCCTACTATTTGCTACTATTGTTACTATTGTCGTTGTTTTGCTACTGCTGTTACTTTGCTATTGCTATTACAAAACTGTTGCTACTGATAAACTACTATGAGCAAGACTATATCGAGGTGCAGCTGAATTTACAACTCAATTGTTAAGGCTTATAAGTATTCTTTGGCTCCCCTTGTGTCGAATTAATAAATTGGATAATACTACCCTCGAAGACTGTTCTGATCCCCTATACTTGTGGGTCATTAGCGCTCCACTATATATAGGGAGAGAATGTGGGCTCCACTCACTCGTGGCCCATTCACTAAAGCCCATATTAGTCACCATGAGTCCGACTCACTAACTCAGTCCAAAATCCGGCTAGTGTCCAACCCAACTAGATTTCCGGTTCAAATCCAATCCGAACTTGCTCCTGCTCTTAAGTGTGTTACCCAGCAGGCTCATGGCTACTTGGACACGATTGGAGTCCGACTCTCAATCGATCAGTCGGTAGCGGCTCCTAGTAGAGCGTGCCGACTCCCAAGTACCAAAGAGTCTTGACAATATGCCTTTCCAATGTGACTTGCATCCGGGTCCCTTTTTCCTCACGATATGCCATGTTAGACTATAGGCGAATAACTTTCATCCCTTAAATAGTCTGACTCTCCTTTTGATCCGAGATAAGTGATTCATCCGACCAACTCTTAGTCGATCGTCTCGGTTAACACTTGTCACATCCCAAATTTTAGATTGTGTACTGCATAGCATACATGTCATTGCATCATGATCATCATTGCAAAAATTCAGTTTGAAAAGGTTTTGGCAAAACAATTCACTTGCAATTGCATTTTGACACCTACACTTGAATGCTCGGTTTTACCATGCTTCTGTTAAAACAGTACATTCTAGTGGTTTGGAAGGCACAGGTGCGTAGAGGGTTCCGTCACGAACCCGTAGCACTTTGAATCGCCTAAATCGAAGCTTCACAACAACTTTTATAGCGATCTGAATTTTCAGCTTGTTTTAGACATATTCTGACAGGTAAGTTCAGTTTACAAATCATCAGGAAAAAAAGCAAAGAGGGCAGCCGACGCAGCCCCAGGCCGTGTGGCCCGACCAAATGGGCCTGCCAGCCCAAGAGCAAGAATGCGTCTGTGCGGATAATAAGCGCTGCCGCCACTGGCCGACGAAGCGGACCGCCTGTCACCGATCGCCACCGCCACCGGGACCCACTGTCAGTACCACGCCGTCAGATCTTTGACGCGACAAGATTGCCGCCTGACAGGCTGCCTTCCGCGAATTCGGTTGTTTCCGCTGCCCCACTACAAGAACCGTGCGCCACCACCTCTTTTTCTTCCCCTCGCCTCGAACCCTAGCCGTTCCGAGCTCCTCCACCGCAGACATCACCACCGCCGCCAGCGAGCTCGCGGACGAGGTAAAGGGCGACCTCCCCGCGCCCTCCTTTTGCCCCTGCGAGCTTCCCCTCGCCCGACTAACTCGCCCCACCCCTTTTTCCCCCTCTGCGGAGCCCTCCGCCCCCGGGAATTGCTCGCCGGAGCGCTCTCCAGCCCCCCGCCGCCGTCGCCCTCGGACGCGCCGCCCGCCGCCGCCGCCTCGACAAGCTCCGCCGCCTCTCCCCGTCAGCTCCGGTGAGCCCCTCCTCAGATGCTTTCCCACCGTCAGATTTGAATCCAATGTGTGAGAATAGAAGGGTCCAGCGAAGGGGTACCGGCCACTGGTGGGTGGACACGTGTTGGCCCAGTCAGCGCTGACTAGTCAACAGGCAGTTGACTGCTCGATTTAATTGGTTTATTTATTTGCATAAAATAGAGAAAATTTGTAAATTCAATAGAAAATAATCTATTTGGCCAAAAATTGCAAATAAAATATGTATGGATTCAGTGATTCACGTAGAATATGGATGTACAGTTGTTTTATACTTTTGCAGCAAGGTTTTGTATTAGTTAATTAAATGGTTTAATATCCTTTTTAGAGTATTAAATTCATAGTAAAAGTTCCACAGCTCCAAAAATTGCAAATAAGATGTCCCTGGAATCAGTAGAATAGGAGGAATCTTACAGTGAATTAAAAGGGTAGACTTACAGTGTTGGAATTTGCAGAATCTATAAAAAGGCTTACTCGAGTATTTTAATTGCCTAGGGAATTATATAAATCCTTTTTGAGTGATTCTAGTTGGTACTGGTTCTATTTTAGGTTACCTACACAGTGGATATTTTTCCAAGATTTTACAAACAGTTTAATAGCAGTGGCTAAATAATTGAGTTATAGCTCAATTGTTGTTTATTTAAAATTGCATGTTTTGTTTTCTATGCACTTAAAATATTTTTCACGCATGCATACAGTAGGTATACTGAATAAAGATTGTATAAAGCTAATGTAGTATTGTTTAACTCGTCATGCATGCATCTTGTGTTGTCATGTTTGTATATGAATGTGTTTGGTTTGTTTATGTGATTACAATTGTATCGTGTAGATTGTGATGAGTGCAACCCTTGCTCGTGTGAGGATTGTTCGTTCGACCGCTACAACCAAGGCAAGTAGATGCTACCTTGTTCATGATATGGTTCTATTACTTTCATTGCATTATTGTGTATTTTGTAGATGCATGTGTAGGTTATTACTATCGCTATGCTATGTCTCATTATGTGGTAGGATTTTCCTGTAGATGAGCCACCGTTGGTAGATGTGCTTAGCCATGCTATGATGAACGAGGGTTGGGTTACATCACTGAAAGTTGTTTCTAAATGTGTTGGTTTGCGAAAACTAAAAACAACATAATCAATGAATCTCCTGGGTGTGATGGGATTGAAAATTTTGGTGATATCATTGCGGAAAGGCACCCAGATATCAAGAGAGAATGATTGACTTCTTTGTTTTGTAGTTTACGTGTACAACCATGTGCCAATAATGGAATGGGCGGTTGGTTGGACTCAGTAGGTTGTGGTAACTCGAACCCACGTATCCAGAGATGTAGAACTTTGGTAGGTTGGACCGGTGCGTGTCGGGTTTGGGGAGCTACTTCCCGAACGGTCCCTTCTTGGACTTCTCCCTATCATCACCCAATATGAGAGTGGTGGTACGAGCTAGGTTGGCCAAGTCACATGGGTAAAGTGTACTAACCCCTGCAGGGTGTAAAAACTAATCGATTAGCCGTGTCCCCGGTTAGGGACATCTGAGTTGCTTGATATTGATTTCATGACATGTTTCTCGCTCATTCCAATTTCCTAATTGCTTTAATGTTGATGGGTTAACTTAATTGGGATCTTTTCAAAGAAAATCAAAAACTGTTTATGAAAGTAGAACAAAGGTATTTGCAAATGCAAGCTAGCCACAACCCCACTTGCTAAATATGCATGTAGATGTTAGCTCTATTATATCCTTTAATATCTCTACTTGCCATACATTCCATGTATTGACCCTTCGGGGATGCTACGTTTCATGTTTGTAACACCCTCAGAATCGGCCCTATGCAAGTTTTAGCGCTTCCCGCCAAACCCGCATAGAAACGATTCGAAGGTGCCCACCAGGCACTTGCATGCGGGTGGAAAACGAAGTAATATCATTACACAATAGTCCTCGATGGAACCCACAAAACATATATATACAACAGCGACTCAAAGAGTCAAGAATACATATATACAATACAAAGATCCAAATCACCTTCAAAACGATATAGCGTCCGAGTACGGACAAGATGCAAATTGAGCTAAGAGACCTGAAGAATAACCAATGGCGTCCATAACCCTGCTCAGGCCAAGCCGGAAGGGTAACCCTGCTAACGACTTCGATCTCGAAACCTGCTTACACAAAAGGGGTGCCGACAAAGGGCAAAGGAAAAAGAGAGCGGTCGATCTTGAGGCCAAGACAGCGAGGCTAGAATTCGGCGGTCCTCGCCTACATAGGTATGGTGGACTGAAGCGGCAGCGCAACATGCACTAAACAACCTATAGAGACTCGATACAAATAGCGGCTATCAGAGAGGGGTAAGAAAGACCTATTCGGAACCAACCTGATACTACCTCCAAACATACCCATCCTGGTGTTTCCCCCTCGAGACCAAACGAGGAATTCAACCGAGGAACTCACACCGTTGATAGTTTTATTTATTCAGTTATCGTTGCAGCAATTACTAGTCAGGTATAGATAGTCATCCTGATAGAATAAGCAGTGGGCACTTTTAGTTAACCATTCCGTTGTAGTTGCAACACTTACTAGTCATATACAATTAGCATGAGATATCCCAAACCCAGCAGTTGTTGGTACTTTTATTTAGCCATTCCATGGTAGTGGAGCTGATTACTAGTCATATCGGATACCAGTCAAATTATAACAGTAAACTTTAGTTATGGTTGTCTATGATCAAGAACTGTGCTCCAAGTCCTCCATAACCGCGGACACGGCTTCTCGAAAAGATTTAACCCTGCAGGGGTGCACCAAAGTTCCCACACGCACCTACACCCTTGTTGTCAGATCAGGTAGGTACAAGATCACAAAACATACACCCAACGGTATGTCGACGGGGTTTCGGACACGACGCTTCCTGCACCCAAAGCAAGCACCTGGGCCACCCACTAAGCTACCCGCAACGGTGGCCGGTCTCGAGACGGACTCGGGGTTTGCCAATGGTCAGAAACGATCGAACCCGAAAATGAGACTGGGCTTGTCGATACCGCGAAAATACTCCGCTTACCTAAATAGTACAGGTGCATTCCTCGCACAATCTTAAATAAAGCAGTAAAGCATGGCATAAGTACAGAATAGTAACAAAGCCCCAAACTACTTGTGGCCCCCAGTACAGTACTTGGAATCATGTACTAAATCGATGGGGGTGCCCATACACCCCACCTGTGGTTAGCGCGCTCGATCTCGGAACAGGTGTCAAGAACTCGGAGTCCTACGGGACACAAGTGGACGGTTAACAACCAAATAACATCTATTGCCCACCTGTGCCTCTGTATTATTTACCTACTTCAATTTTAGTTATTAAACGATAATTAAATTAAACGATAATTAAAGCCATGGTCATCTCCAACATTAAACATACAGCAATACTCCAACAACTGTGGTACTGGACGACACGCAACAGCATTTTAGCAAGCGACTATGACGCGCAAGTCCAACTATCTAACAAACAACCGGTAATAGGATGTGTCCAAGGCAATATAAGGCTGCAAGGGATATCACGGGTACGAAAACTAGAGCATCGCAACACAGATAGCAATAGATCAACAGGAGGGAATAAATACTATAAAAGTAAGATAGGTAGAAAGGGGGAGATGCTCGCCTGAAAACATTGCCGAAGGTTCATCCGAAGATCGGGTCGACACTCGCATCAACTCATCGGCCTAATCCGTGAAGAAGCAAAGCACTAGAAGAAACACCGGTTGGACTATTTAATACTACGGTAGAAAATCGGGCATGATGCATGCATGATGTATGACATGGCAAAGGTGCGATGCAATTAGGCAAAATTAAACGGAACCGGGGTCCCGACAGTTTATTGGATGGTTCATGTTTTTTAGATACCCCGCAATTTTAAATGTTGTCTTAACATGGCAAAATATATCACCGGTTCGCTACACAAATTTAAATGGGGCCAATATAAGACTAGATTTGCCCGCATATAGACCCCCATATTTAATTTAGGTGACTCGTCGAAACACCCCCAAACCCACAATATGTATGCAAGCATGATTAATTATATGCAACAAGTATGATATATCAATTTATAAAATAGAGGCTCGGGAGGGGTCACACATGGGGTTGGCGATCTTGGGGTTTCGAGGGTCGCGGATTCGGTCTCGCCGGGATCGGTCTTCGGGATTGGATCCGAGAAGAAGACCTTGGGGTATCGCGGTGCCGTATAGGAGGCTCTGACATTCGGCAAAGTCGCCTTCCAGTTTCATGCCGTCGTACTCGGGGTTCCGGCTTCGCGGTCGATGGAGAACTCGGTCTAGGGATGACGGCTTGTTGTACACGTCCAGGTTGTTGTCGATCTTCATGTTACCAGAGTTGCAAAAAAAACGAAGTAGTTGTAGTATACATCGAGAGCAGAACGGGATCACTGATGTCGGGTAGACGAAAATAATTATAATACTCTTGTGAGAGTTTTATCGAACACTTGGTGGTGGCTAAGGACATATATGTTGGTGAGGCCATACACCACACCGAATGGTGACAGCAGGGGCGGCCCAAGAAGTTGTCGGATGCCACTGGACAAGGAAAGCAACATGGCTCAGTTGGCCTTGCGATGGTACTGCAGGTGGTGGAAGGTCTGACGCGCAGGTGAGCTGACAGCGATGGGAGGCTAGACGCATGGAAGGGTCGACGAAGAGAAGAGGGCATGGCAGTCGGGCATAGCTCTGGGTCAGAGGGGCCAATCGGATGCAAGAGGTACTTAGGAGGAGGAGGACCGGCGGTGCCGGCAACGTTCTCTGGCGGCGGGGTTGAACAAGGGCGGCGGAGGCAGAGGCCGGGTGAGGTGGAGCTTGCAGCGGCCGAGCGGGTAGGCGAGGTCAGGGGAGGCGATGGAGAGGCATAGGGCCGGGCTCCGACGATGGTGGCGCTCGGGGAACGGGTGCTGCCGGGCGAAGGAGGAGAGGGCACCAAGACAGGCGCCATCCGACGATGGGTGGCGAGATGGAGGGCTATCGGGCGAGGGAGAGGCCGCAGGACGCCAACACGGGGACCTCGACGGGCGCAGCGCTGCAGTGGTGGCAGGAGCAAGGGGTCGGAGGAAGGCAGCCTTCGTGCGGCCTGGGGTGGGTCGCGACGTACGAGGGGGGGCGTCGGTGGGGAGTGGCGGGCCCGAGGAGGAGGGAGCAGCCATGGGGCTCTCTGGCGGTTGGCAGCACCGGCGGCGGGATCAGTAGAGGCAGCTGCAGGATTGGGGAACGAGGTCGAGTGCGGGGGTTGCGGGAGAGGGGAAAATCGGGGATGGGAGCGGGCCGACCGGAGGGAATCGAGGGAGCGTCCACGCGGGGTGGGGCCAGGGATGCGGCAGGGTGAGCGTGCGTGTGTTGTGTGTGTGTGTTGAGTACCAGGTGGGTGGGGTTGGGTGGTGGCGGCTGGGTGTGGGGGAGAGAGGGTCTGAGGTAGGGCAGATGGGATCTAGGGTTAGCTAGGGTTTTCAACCGGCTGGGCCTTTGGGCCTGGCCAGTTTAGACTAGGTTTGTTTGGGCCGGGTGGTAGGTAGTCTAGCCCGGTTGACCGGCTGGACTGCCTCCCCGGAACAAAATAGTTTTTAATAATTTTATTTGATAAACCTTTATAAATAGTTTTTAGACAAATATAAGATTTGGACAGACTGGACCTTATACTTTGAAATAAGAGGGGGGGGTAAGTAGAAAGCAAAAAATAGGGTTTTTGGAAAATAGTTTTAGGCGAACAAATGCATGATGATATAATGATGATGCACAAACATAAAACAACAAGCGATTTTCTAGTAGTGGTTTTGCGGGGCGCCACAATTCGACACCACTAACAATGGATCTCGCCCTCGAGATCCGCCTCATGGTACCGGGAAGAAGGGTGGCGATCTGCGTCTTCTCGCTTCGTGTAGATCCTCGCGACACCACTAACAAGAGGTCGTTGTCCGTGATCGTCGAAGGAACACTCCAGGAACAAAAGGTCGAAGGTAGAGGTATCAACAAATAAAGCCACCCCTAGCTTCGATAGAAAGAGAGAACCGATGCATTCTCATCCACTTCAATGTACAAAAGCGAATAGAATGGGTAGTCGGCATGGGGGCCAATCCATCACGCACCCAAATCATTACTCGCACAATCAAGAGAAAAGCGGCAACCATTCTCGAATCGATCAAGATCTTGACAATCGAGGTTCGAACAAAGGAGTGATGCAGCTCTACATCGGACTGGCGTAGAGGATGTCGTGTCGGAAAACACCGAAGGCACAACAAGGAAAAGCGAGAATCCAATGCAGAAGGATTCTCGGATAGCATGAAGACCAGATGTAGCGACACCGTTACCAAAGGAGGAAGCGAAACCACAAGGTACGATGGAACCCAACCACGAAATCCGGACTAAGAGAGAGAAGAGAGGATTCAAAACACGCAGAGGTGAGAGGAGAGCATGAGGGTAAGGAGTAAAATCGACCTAATCATAACTATCCAACCGATTTTTCAAAAATAGTTTTGACACTCTACTTCGGCCGTTAGCTAGGTTATCCTACAGGCTGGACTTGTGGGGTATCGCAACTGCTGAGCTCTGATACCACTCTGTAACACCCTCAGAATCGGCCCTATGCAAGTTTTAGCGCTTCCCGCCAAACCCGCATAGAAACGATTCGAAGGTGCCCACCAGGCACTTGCGTGCGGGTGGAAAACGAAGTAATATCATTACACAATAGTCCTCGATGGAACCCACAAAACATATATATACAACAGCGACTCAAAGAGTAAAGAATACATATATACAATACAAAGATCCAAATCACCTTCAAAACGATATAGCGTCCGAGTACGGACAAGATGCAAATTGAGCTAAGAGCCCTGAAGAATAACCAATGGCGTCCATAACCCTTGAGCCAAGCGGAAGGGTAACCGCTAACGACGTCGATCTCAAACCCGCTACACAAAAGGGGTGCCGACAAAGGGCAAAGGAAAAAGAGAGTGGTCGATCGAGGCGACACGGCGAGGCTAGAATTCCGGTCCTCGCCTACATAGGTATGGTGGATCAAGCAACGCAAAGATGCACTAAACAACCTATAGAGACTCGATACAAATAGCGACTATCAGAGAGGGGTAAGAAAGACCTATTCGGAACCAACCTGATACTACCTCCAAACATACCCATCCTGGTGTTTCCCCCTCGAGACCAAACGAGGAAGTCAACCGAGGAACTCACACCGTTGGCGCTTTATTTATTCGCTTATCGTTCAGCAATTACTAGTCGTATAGATAGTCATCCCGATAGAATAAGCAAGGGCACTTTTAGTTAACCATTCCGCTAGAAGTTGCAACACTTACTAGTCAGATACAATTAGCATGAGATATCCCAAACCCAGCAGTTGTTGGTACTTTTATTTAGCCATTCCGTGGTAGTGGAGCTGATTACTAGTCATATCGGATACCAGTCAAATTATAACAGTAAACTTTAGTTATGGGTGTCTATGATCAAGAACTGTGCTCCAAGTCGTCCATAACCGCGGACACGGCTTCTCAAAAAGATTTAACCCTGCAGGGGTGCACCAAAGTTCCCACACGCACCTACACCCTTGTTGTCAGATCAGGTAGGTACAAGATCACAAAACATACACCCAACGGTATGTCGACGGGGTTTCGGACACGACGTTTCCCAGACCCAAAGCAAGCACGGGGGGCCACCCCACTAAGCTACCCGCAACGAAGTCGGCCGGTCTCCGAGACGGACTCAGGGTTTGCGTCAATGGCTGTAAACGACTGGGAACCCGAAAATGAGACTGGGCTTGTCGATACCGCGAAAACACTCCGCTTACCTAAACAGTATAGGTGCATTCCTCGCACAATCTTAAATAAAGCAGTAAAGCATGGCATAAGTACAGAATAGTAACAAAGCCCCAAACTACATGTGGCCCCCAGTACAGTACTTGGAATCAGGTACTAAATCGATGGGGGTGCCCATACACCCCACCTGTGGTTAGCGCGCTCGATCTCGGAACAGGTGTCAAGAACTCGGGGTCCTACGGGACACAAGTGGACGGTTAACAACCAAATAACATCTATTGCCCACCTGTGCCTCTGTATTATTTACCTACTTCAATTTTAGTTATTAAACGATAATTAAATTAAACGATAATTAAAGCCATGATCATCTCCAACATTAAACATACGACAATACTCCAACAACTGTGGTACTGGACGACACGCAACAGCATTTTAGCAAGCTACTACGACGCGCAAGTCCAACTATCTAACAAACAACCGGTAATAGCATGTGTCCAAGGCAATATAAGGCTGCAAGGGATATCACGGGTACGAAAACTAGAGCATCGCAACACAGATAGCAATAGATCAACAGGAGGGAATAAATACTATAAAAGTAAGATAGGTAGAAAGGGGGAGATGCTCGCCTGAAAACATTGCCGAAGGTTCATCCGAAGATCGGGTCAACACTCGCATCAACTCATCGGCCTAATCCGTGAAGAAGCAAAGCACTAGAAGAAACACCGGTTGGACTATTTAATACTACGGTAGAAAATCGGGCATGATGCATGCATGATGTATGACATGGCAAAGGTGCGATGCAATTAGGCAAAATTAAACGGAACCGGGGTCCCGATAGTTTATTGGATGGTTCATGTTGTTTAGATACCCCGCAATTTTAAATGTTGTCTTAACATGGCAAAATATATCACCGGTTCGCTACACAAATTTAAATGGGGCCAATATAAGACTAGATTTGCCCGCATATAGACCCCCATATTTAATTTAGGTGACTCGTCGAAACACCCCCAAACCCACAATATGTATGCAAGCATGATTAATTATACGCAACAAGTATGATATATCAATTTATAAAATAGAGGCTCGGGAGGGGTCACACATGGGGTTGGCGATCTTGGGGTTCCGAGGGTCGCGGATTCGGTCTCGCCGGATCGGTCTTCGGGATTGGATCCGAGAAGAAGACCTTGGGGTATCGCGGTGCCGTATAGGAGGCTCTGACCGTCGTACTCGGGGTTCCGGCTTCGCGGTCGATGGAGAACTCGGTCTAGGGATGACGGCTTGTTGTACACGTCCAGATTGTTGTCGATCTTCATGTTACCAGAGTTGCAAAAAAAACGAAGTAGTTGTAGTATACATCGAGAGCAGAACGGGATCATTGATGTCGGGTAGACGGAAATAATGATAATACTCTTGTGAGAGTTTTATCGAACACTTGGTGGTGGCTAAGGACATATATGTTGGTGAGGCCATACACCACACCGAATGGTGACAGCAGGGGCGGCCCAAGACGTTGTCGGATGCCACTGGACAAGGAAAGCAACATGGCTCAGTTGGCCTTGCGATGGTACTGCAGGGTGCAGGGAAGGTCTGCACGCAGGCAGGAGCTTGCGACGAGCAGTGGGAGGCTAGACGCATGGAAGGGTCGACGAAGAGAAGAGGGCATGGCAGTCGGGCATAGCTCTGGGTCAGAGGGGCCAATCGGATGCAAGAGGTACTTAGGAGGAGGAGGACCGGCGGCGCCGACAACGTTCTCTGGCGGCGGGGTTGAACAAGGGCGGCGGAGGCAGAGGCCGGGCGAGGTGGAGCTTGCGGCGGCCGAGCGGGTAGGCGAGGTCAGGGGAGGCGATGGAGAGGCATGGGGCCGGGCTCCGACGATGGTGGCGCTGCCGAAGGAGGAGAGGGCACCAAGACAGGCGCCATCCGACGATGGGTGGCGAGATGGAGGGCTATCGGGCGAGGGAGAGGCCGCAGGACGCCAACACGGGGGGGGGGGACCTCGCGGGCGACGGCCGCAGGCGCTTGCAGAGGTGGGTGGTGAGCAAGGTAAGGGGTCGGGAGGAAGACGAGCCCTTCGTGCGGCCTGGGGTGGGTCATGCGTCTGAGGCGTCGGGGGAGTGGCCCGGAGGAGGGAGCAGCCATGGGGCTCTCTGGCGGTTGGCAGCACCGGCGGCGGGATCAGCAGAGGCAGCGGCAGGATTGGGGAACGAGGTCGAGTGCGGGGGTTGCGGGAGAGGGGAAAATCGGGGATGGGAGCGGGCCGACCGGAGGGAATCGAGGGAGCGTCCACACGGGGTGGGGCCAGGGATGCGGCAGGGTGAGCGTGCGTGTGTTGTGTGTGTGTGTGTGTTGAGTACCAGGTGGGTGGGGTTGGGTGGTGGCGGCTGGGTGTGGGGGAGAGAGGGTCTGAGGTAGGGCAGATGGGATCTAGGGTTAGCTAGGGTTTTCAACCGGCTGGGCCTTTGGGCCTGGCCAGTTTAGACTAGGTTTGTTTGGGCCGGGTGGTAGTCTAGTCTGCCTGACCAGACCGCCTCCCTAACAAAATAGTTTTTAATAATTTTATTTGATAAACCTTTATAAATAGTTTTTAGACAAATATAAGATCTGGACAGACTGGACCTTATACTTTGAAATAAGAGGGGGGGGGGGTAAGTAGAAAGCAAAAAATAGGGTTTTTGGAAAATAGTTTTAGGCGAACAAATGCATGATGATATAATGATGATGCACAAACATAAAACAACAAGCGATTTTCTAGTAGTGGTTTTGCGGGGCGCCACAATATTGCAGGATATTCCGATTCTGAGTGATTGATTTAGGCCACGGTACTCCACTCGACACTTGTTCACTTGTGGGCAATTTGAAGAATGGAGGATTTATTCTATTTATGTTGCTACTTGAATAAGTTGAGCTAGCCTTGAGCTAAGCCTTTATTGTAATAATAATACTCTGGATCTTCGTTATTTATGATACACGGATATTTTGCTATGTTACTCATCTTATTTTATTGTGAGCCAATGAACCGATCCAGGGATTGGCATGTCACATAGAAGCTACGGTCTTTTTAGAATCGTAGTGTTACAACACTTAACCGAGTCGTGTATGGCCATGCTTTCCGAATCATATCATTCAAGAGGGCCCAAATAATATCTCTCCAAGTGGAGGGGCAAAATACCATCTTGGTTATTCACATCACGCAACTTGATTCTCAGTCGACCCGAACTCTGCCTTTATTACTGCCCAGTTACGGATTAGCGTTTGACAAAACCTAAGACGGTGATCCCCAACTCGAACTGTGCAACAACCTCAGGTCTAAGGATTACATTAATTGAGATATACAAATGACAACTTATTCGTTGTACCTCAATATGGGTCAATCCGACTCGCTAAACTCTTTAGCCAAATCTGTGTAAGTCGGAATATCATCTCCATTCCCATGACAAGTGGAACCGAGTCATCAAGCCAACTTTCATATTGGTCTAAGTTGAATATCCAGCACAACCTCAATGACCAAGGATATTTAGTATGAACAACATGAATGTATAGTTCCACAACCGAATCACATATTCAATGATATACATCAGATGTTACATGCAAGGACAACTCAATAATTCTATGAATATAATAGAAAATATCTTCATACATGATTTCCTCTAGGGTATATTCCCAACACTGCCGGTTGCTCCAAAAAAATGTAACAAGGCAACAACTATAGATCATTTAACACAAGCTCTAGATCTAACAAGGTAGGGGCTACATATCATCTAACACAAGCCATATATCTACTTACACTCACACATGAACTCTATGGTGTGGAGGCGTAATTATTTATAGTCGTTGCTAGTAGTGGGGGAGAACTCGAGTCAGAAGAGGCAATAGGCATGCCATCACCGTCACCACCGTCGAAACCAGAGATAAGTTTATCGCTTACCTGCTCTCCGACCCGACAGTGGAACTCAAAGGGAAGGGGGAAATGGTGGATTTCGAAGCGGAGTTGAGAGGGAGGGTGTAGAAATAAAGAAAGGGTTTCGACAGGAGGTGACGAAATTATTCCCTCCCTCTTTTTACTTTTCACTATGTAGTGCGCGTGCTCGCGTCATTTCCATGTGTGACCACGCTCACTCGTGCAAGGAATCTTCCCTTTTGCATATAGGGAGGATACAACGAGGTTGCCTGGGTGGAAACTGTTAGAGTATTGTACGAACACAATTGTTATGACAGTTTAGGATAATTAGAGCTCTAGGCTAACTTGACTTGTACTACAAGATGATCTCCTGTACGTCTATATATACTCGCCCATGAGGCTTATTAATATAGCCATCATATTCCGTCAATCCCTCTCTATCGTTCTACATGATATCACTAGTGGTCTCTCAGCCGCTGCACCGACTTGCACCCTACAGCTATGCCGCTCCCTCAAATCGTAGCGCCGTTGCATGCAGTCTACTTCGTCGTCCCTGCGCACCGACGTCATCGGTTTTCCGTGCCATCTCCTATGACGCGGATCACCGTAGTCTGCTCATGGTCTTCGTCACGCCGTCGCGTTCTTCCTCGCCGACCTCGGCACTGTCTCACGCTCTCGGCTTCCTCGATATCAGCACAAGGGCTATCATCTCGCTTGAGCATCTCACTAGCTTCCTCTATAGTCCAAGCTACCGCGACGTCTGATAGCGTTCTGCTTTCGAACTCGGGGAGGGTGTCGACCCTCTGATTTTACTTCGGTTTATCTTAAGACTGACCGTCCACAACGTTTCAATTGTTTACGATGCTATCATTACGACTGCGGGGATGTTAGAGTATTATACAGACACAATTGTTATGGTTAGTTTAAGATAGTTAGCATTTTAGGCTAACTTGATCTGTACTTCAAAATAATCCCGTATACATCTATATATACTCGTTCATAAGGCTTAATAATACATTCATCCTATTCTGCTATCCCTTTCTATCAAAACCGAATCAAAAGTTTCAAGCGGCTTGGCCTAACCCGATTTCGTCATCAACGGGCCTATCCGACCACAAACGGCATACCAAACACGTCCTAAGGTATCTTCTTAAGATGCTCATAGCTTAATACGGAATCGGGAAGGGGAAAAAAGGCGAGGACCGAGTGTAGCACGCGGAAACGCAGCCACCTAAACGCACCCGCCGACAACACAATTCACCGATCTTTTTTCCTTTTCAACCGGAGACAGTGGTGAAGAAACCGAGCCGAGGAGCAGGAGCAGGAGCAGGAGCAGGTGCCGGCTGCGTTGCTCGCTGGTGCTTGCGTGCCCCGGTTTCGTCGCGGTGCGCCCGTGCTCGTTCTTATCCATCCACTCCGCCGCGGTGAGCCGAAGCGGCGCCCCGAGGCCACGCGGCCGAATCCCGGCCCGTAATCCCATCGTGCCCGTGGATCCACGTCGACCAGGTCAAGGCCATTATCCCCTTCCCTTCCCCCACCTCACCGCACCAATCCCGACCACTAGCACTATTATTATCGAGATATATTATCAGCGCGTCGGCGTCGCCCGCCCGCCTCCTCCTCTCTCCCCTCCTTTCCCCATTCCATCCCCCCTCCATTTGCCCCCGCCTCCGTCCCCTCCCGTCCCCTCCTCCTCAATCCGATTCGCCGGAAACCCACCCCTCGCGCATGGAGATCTCGTTCGAGGCGTGGGAGGGGGTGCAGCGGCACGGCCAGGACATCGCGGACCGCCTCGCGCAGGGCTTCACGGGCCTGCTCCAGGCGCCGCCGCAGTTCCCGTGGCCGCCCGTCTCCCACAAGCGGATGCCCTTCGAGATCGACCTCCCCGTCGTCCCCTTCGGCGCCGTCCGCGGGCCCGGCAAGGACTTCTTCCCGACCGCGGCCGTCGCCTCCGTCATCGACATCGGCGGGAGGCTCGGACAGGCGGGCGTCGAGATTGGGACCTCCGTCGGCGGGGCCGTGCAGCACGCCGTGCGCCAGCTGCCCGTGCCCTTCCGGAGCGCCCAGATCCGGGGCCGCAACCTGCAGCCGCTGCCTTCCGCTGAAGGGGGCGTGGGCATCGCGGTCGATAGGGCCGTCGACAGGTGCCCCCTCGAGGCCGCGGCAGCGGCGGCGGCCGCGGCGACCGGAAGCGCTGCCGCATCGAGCGTCAGTGGTGTCGAGGGCAGGGACGACTTGGATGAAGAAGACGAGGACGGATATGGCTGCGAAATCGGGACTCTTGGGAACTTTAAGAAGTCCAAGGTACCATCCAGCTCCTCTTTATACTGTGGATTTGCGCCCAATTCTGTGGCACAACTTCAATTTAGGGTCACTCCCGGGATTGTTGTTCTATTAAAGATGTGCTCTGTATTCCATATTGTTGCTTGCTTGAACTGAGCTGTGGCCTAATTGTCTGTTCTCGTCACGTGTTTCTGCTCTTTTGGGGTTTATATGGCACCTTAACTTGTAGGCATTATTTTGTACCAAGTACTTTCTAGTCAGTTAAAGTTACAGTGGCGATTAGAGTCGTAAGCTAGACCTTCAGATCTAGACGCATCTTAGTACACCTGCTAGTTTTTGGCATTCCTTATCGAAAGTGCTGAATTATTTGCTCTATTAAAGAGCGTTCTGTGTCTTCAGTATTGGTTCTTGCTAAGTTGCTTTACATGCTTCCTGAACCAAGTTGTGGCCTAACTAGTTGTTGTCATCACATGTTTCAGCTCTTTAGGGGTTATAATATGGCCCCTCAACTTGTAGGCATGATTTTGTACCAAGCACTTTTTAGTCAATTAAAGTTACAATCGTGATTACCATATACAAGCTAAACCTTCAGATTTAGTTGAACACGGCTTGTTGGAATTATGGGCATCTTATTAACCCTGCTAGTTTATGTCACGTGCCCCCTATTATATCATATCAATATGACAAAACATCATTCTTAGATCTTCTCTTGGGTGAATATTCAGGGTACTGTAAATATGTCAGCCACATACAACACCAGGAACCACGACGTCGAAAGTTCTGTTGTTGCACGTGGAGACCTCTGGAGGCTAGAGGCATCACGCAGTGGTTCAACTTCTGGAAACGATAGTTCGCCCCTCTACCTTGTTCAGTTGGGGCCTTTACTATTTGTTCGGGACTCTACCCTCCTATTGCCGGTTCATTTGTCAAAGCAACATCTGCTGTGGTATGGTTATGATCGCAAGGTACACATATCCTTTCTTTAGCCTTCTCGCGTCATGTTATACCATTGTTCATTATTTGTATCAGCTTATTGTTTGATGGAAATTCATGGTCTCTTGTTTTTGATGTATGCTTATTATTTGTCCTTAACATTACTAAAAGGGGGGTTTCATTTGCAGAATGGAGTGCATTCCCTCTGTCCAGCTATTTGGTCGAAGCAGAGGAGATGGCTGATGATGTCGATGATGTGTTTAAATCCAATAGCCTGCGTAAGTTTGAACTTGTTTTTTTTTGAGGTTTCTGGGTACTGCAATTTTTTTCATATACTGTTATTTGTTGGGTGAGTTTGTTCTGTACATAGCCATTGTTTATACTAATGGTATTAAATAAATTGATTTGTGGGATGAAGCATGCATTGCTGCCATTGTTCTTTGATAGTAGGAATTGCACGTCCCTGCTATTTCCTTAAAAAGTCTGTTAGATCTTTATTCAATTTAATAACCAGTGGAGCAATATTTCTGCACTATTTAGTGTTGGTCAGTAGAATTGGTAAGGAATGCAATGGCTTATCTGTCTATAATAAAGTAACTTGGCCTTTCACAATGTTGTAACTTGTAACCTTGTTTCCAAAATTATCAACAGGCATATCTTAGTGATATTCGTTGCTCAAATGTTGGTGGTTGTCTAATAGAATGAAATGGTTTCTGTTACAGTCCTTCATGGATGTACAATTCCCTAATGGGCAAGTAACGTACGTTGCTGGAGAAGGGATAACAGCTAGTGGTTTTGTTCCATTATTTGGTGGGTTGCTTCAAGCTCATGGGAAATTTCCAGGAGAAACAAGGATGAGCTATTCTTGCAAGGTCAGTGTTTCCAACTCGTTCCTGTCATTAGAAGTTTTGTGATAAGAAGATTTTATTGTGACAGTAATCTATGCCAATGAGTTGTGAGCTTTGCCTACAAGGTGTCCGTCACTTGTTATTTATATTGGGTTCAATTTATCATAGAGGGAGTTGCACACACATGTCCATCTTGTCTTACTTAGTTTTTTCTTATGACACATGAGCTAGTATGTGCTCCTACTTTTCCAAAATATAAGGCACATACGTATGCGTGTAGTCAAACGTTTAATATCTACCACTAACATGTGTGGAAGCACGCAGGCTGGGCATGCAAAAATAGTATGGTTTTATTTGTCGTCCAAAATGCTTTCATGCCATTTGTCCTTCTACAAATTTTGTTGTATACTATAAGTGAACTGTTGTCAAAACATTTAATGGAGACTGAAAAGTCAAGCGTGTCTTAAATTTTGGATTGGAGGGTGTATGATTTATTCTGTTGCAATGATCTTTGCAAGAACCAACTTCAATCTTAATTCACTTTTATCGCGTTCATTCAGTATATTATTCAAGACTAATTTTGTTCTGGTATTCCTTTGACCTTACTTTCTTTTTGTCTATTTTGAAGAACAAACGCGGCACAAGGTTCACTCCTATGTTTCAATGGCCTGACAAATCTCTTTCACTTGGAGTTACACAAGCCTTAGCATGGAAAAGATCTGGTCTTATGGTGAGGCCCAGTGTACAAGTCAGGTAGTTCACTAGAAGCATCTGAATAATTTTGGAGCCTTTTCTTGCTATCTTTTAACTTATCATTTTATAATTAATTGAGTAAAATGTGAATGCCAATTGTTTTGCAATATCTCTACTGTATTAAGCTCGTTGATACCACACTAAAAGCATGTGCTGTTGCATTTCATTCATTTAAAGAAAGGAATAGCTATGCTAGCTCTGGTGATGGCAGAGAGATTTTTCCTTGCTGATGATAAAAGTTTTGGAGTTTTGGTAAATGTATGGTCGGCCTATTGGAGCTGTAGAGATGATGCTGATTCACAGCCCTTGTGTTGAGGCTATGTTTCTTTCCTCACTGTAGAATACAATTATGTGCTAATTTTTGGGGTGAATGACGGTGGTCTTGTGGACCACAAAATATCTTCCCTAGCTAGATGGTATTGGCCCTAAGAGATGTGTTAATGTTTGTTGCTGCATCAGAAAGTTGCTTTTACCCTAATAATGTGAACCTATGGATATACAATTCTATTTTATTGCCATTACCGTCAGGAGACAAAGAGACTCAGCCATACACAATGCCATTGTGTTGAGCTTACATGCTTCGAATAGTTAGTTTAGTTTTGTACATCATTGAAGTTGTTTTATCTTAACGCTTTAGTTTAGTTCTGTACATCATTGCAGTCCTTTTGTCTTGACGCTCATTATCACATTTGGTTCTACAGTTTATGTCCTACATTTGGAGGAAGTGATCCTGGGGTACGTGCGGAGGTTATCCATTCATTAAAGGAGGAACTGAACGTGATGTGTGGTGTATCTTGCTCAAGACATCCATCAGCTTTTACTGCTCTTTCTGTAAGTTTTCTTTGTTGAAATAATATCCGTGCTTGATTTTTTTACTTTAAGATTGTAGTTTTTGTTCTAAGTAACCTATATTGTTGTTTTGTCTCTAAACTTATTCTGTACATGGCAGATTGGGCGATCTAAGTGGAATGGTCAAGTGGGTAGTTCTGGAGTAGTAGTCACGTTGGAAACACCCCTTAACAACATTGGAAGGCCATCATTATCTGTGCAATTGAATGGCGGTTTCGAGATTTGATATCTTGCACAGAAGTTGTACATACCACTGTACATAACGCCCCCACTAATTTCGATGCTCCGTACTAGCTGGGATAGCGCCTTGACCTGTTACGTGTATTTGGAAGAGAGATGCAGCTTGTGTGTGTGGCGATAGGTCTTGACCAGGTAAATCTACTATATGTCTCCAAGAGTTTGTGATGAAGCGATAAAGCCGTTCAAGTGCTCTCTTCTGGAAGTCGGAAAGATGAAGCTTTGAGCCCAGTCTAGTTTGTGGATTGGAGGTTGGAAAAGTTGTCATGCAATGGAGATGCTGTGAGAAGCTTTTGGTGCAAGGCTGGCAAATTTTATACTTTGGTGCTGAATTGTCTGCCAGTTTTGTTAGCATCCAGGGTTGATTGTATACATGCTGCGTAGTTGAGAACCGAGACAGTCTCTTGGTGGATGAATTGGTGTGCTTATTTTTTCCCTGCACTCTTGTAATCCTTCCTCTACATGTAACGGTCACTTAAGACTAAGCATATACTTGTCTGTAATGACTAAGCATATACTTGTCTGGCGGAACTGGTAATCTTTTTCCTGCCTTGCGTTATTTAATTTGATGTTTAACGTGCTGATTATACCATACCAATAAAAATATTGGACCAGGGGAAGTCTGAGTTCTAAAATTACCGTGCTAATCTCCAATATTTACTTTGTTATCTACGAAATCCTAAACGTGAGAATTTAGAAATGGTATTCCCTCTAACCCATATTAATTGACTCAACTTTGTCTAGATACATATGAATCTAGACTAGATGTTTAACTAGATACATATAAAACTAAACAAAGTTGAGACAACTAATATGGGTCGGAGGGAATCTAGACTAGATGTTTAACTAGATATATATGAATCTAAACAAAATGCTTAACTAGATACATATAAAATTAAACAAAGTTGAGACAACTAATATGGGTCAGAGGGAATCTAGACTATATGTTTAACTAGATACGTATGAATCTAAACAAAGTTGAGACACCTGAATATGGGTCTGGAAGGAGTAGGAAAAGAAACAGAACTTCACATGGTGTTGTCATGAGTCATATGTTGGCAAGATGCGAGGGTAAGCTTATTGCAGAAATTCCTGTGAGAAGTAACTCTTGGTACGGTTTGTATGAATACCACAGACAAACTATTTCCAGTTTGAAGGGGCTGGAATGGTCGAAGTGATTGATGTTAAAGTACGTGCCGATTGAAAGTGTCAAGTACTTCTCTGCGACGTTATTATATCAAGCTCGTCCGAGAACCCAAGTCAAAAAAAAAAAAAAAAAAAAAAAAAAACTCGTCCGGGAACCTGTTGCAAAGTGGTAGTACTCCTGAAGTAAGCTGGAGTAAGTTCAAACGCTTGCATTTATAGGAGTTCTAAATGCTCGAAGTAAAACCCAGCTTCGTAACTGGCGGATCACCCATCGACGGCCACATACATAAACCCTCAAGTATTTCCATTCCCTCAACCTGGTCTGACGAGGTGCGAAGCAGAGCTCTTCTCTTCGGTCTCGAACGCAGCCATGGATATCGCCCTCTCGATTCTGCTGCCGCTGGTTCTCCTCCTCCTCCTCTCCTCGGCCACCGCCGTGCCCTCCTCCGCCATCGCACCTGCAGGCGCCGGCGAGCGCACATCCGGCGTCCTCCTCTCCTCGCTTGCCGCCCCGCCCTCCTCAGCCGTGGCTCCTGGCCCCGACGAGCACACCTCCGACCGTGGTGTCTACATAGTCTTCGTCAGCCGCGCCGACTACGTCGACTCGCTGGACTACGACGTCCGACTGCTCGCGCCCGTTCTCGGAAGGTTGGTCGTCAACTTTTGTATGTCAGACAACATCTCCTTTCGTGCGCCAGCCGTTCGTTCCCCTATGTAATCACCGATCAGTGACATCTTCTTGCTCTGTGTTACAGCACGGAGGAAGCCAAGAAGGCGGTGATCTACCACTATAGCGGCCTGGGGTTCGCGGCGAGGCTCAAACCCGATCAGGCCGACCAGTTATCGAGTGAGCGCGGCTGACATCCCCTCAGTTTCTTCAATCTCTGCATTTAGACAGTTTGTTTTGGTTGCATTGCATGGATCAGATTACTTTGTTGTCTCAGAGCTCAGTGTTTTCCTTCTTCTGCAGGGAAGGAGGGCATTGCAACCTTTAAGGACAAGACGTACCAGATCGAGAAAGACGGTAGCTTGCCTCCTCGGTTCTTTGAAGAGAATATCTGATGGTCCAATCAAATTAACGCACTGGGATTTAGAGATAGATTACAGAACCTCAGCTACTACTATGAAGTCTGCGTTCTATCTGTTATGCCCACTTTTAACTTTTAAGTCTGTCTTGTCCTGAAAAATAAAAGCATACGGCCTAAGAGAAAAATGTACTAGAAAAAGAGTGCATAGGAGAGAATACTTCAGTAAAGCGCCAGGTAATATGAAGGATTCACAGTTTTGTTCTACTTGATGTCCTGGATGTCAGTATCTGAGTATAAAAATGGGCCCACGCACAATTTTCAGAGAACCGAGTACACAGGTCATTTGGCATCTAGAAAAATCAGTCAGTTTAGATTTTTCAATTTCGAAACCAAAGCCTCTCTAAAAAACAACCACAAAACAGCTTTTAAAGAAATCGACAGCAAAAGAACACTGACTACAATTTTGTAACATAAACGCGCCAATTCTGGCCGCATACTAAAAAACTCATTAAACATCATACAGGTCACGATAATAGTTCCTCTGGTACAGCTCACCGTCGCAAACTTCATGATGGTTATCCACCAGCTGACCCTTGAAGAAGAGGAAACTAGCGTCTCTCGCTGCCCGGCTGTCGAGGCACAGGAGCTCCTTCTGCCCCCTGACCCATTCCTCAGTCGGAGCCTTGGCGAAACCTTCCAAGGTGCCATCGTCCATGCAGTGGAACTCCATGGTCTTGAGGAACTTGCTCCTCCCATGAAGAAACTTGGCCACCTCCCTCTGCCACTCATGCCCCCGGTAAACTTCAATCACCACCTTCTTTAGGTGGTTGTCGAGGCAGCAGAAGGATCTCCGCATCTCCCATGACTCAGACGTGGAATCCTGAGCCCCCGACCAACTGCTTGACTGTAACAAGAATTTCAATCATGATACACTTGATGCGAATTTGGGGAGACATGCGTGATGGATTAATGTGGCATAGTTTTGTTTTAGCTAGGCAGAGCAACTTACTTTGATGTAGAGGGTCTCCAAGCGAGGGAACAGCTTGAGCAGTTGCATAAGCCATCCCATGTACCCCACCTCCATGAATCCCTGCCCATCATGGCTCAGATTGACACTTAGTGTCTTTATGCTTGGCATAAGGGTCTTAACATGGATTGATTCTTCCTGCATATGTAGGAATTGGAATGATTAACAAGTAGTAGTACTAGAATGGTCGATTTCTGAATGCCCGACTAGTAATAAGCTTACCGTGAAGCTGGTGTCTCCGATGTCAATCTTGTTGGACATGCCAAGGTAGGCTAAGAACTCCAGCTTGGGCGCGTGCGCGACCTTGATGTGCACCTTCCTTTGGTGCATCCACCTGCCGAGTAAGTACTCCAGTTTGGGAGCGTCGTCGATGAAGAGCTCGTTGAAGTCCCCGGTGCTTTTCAGGACCTTGAGGCTCTGAGACCGGAGACGCAGGCTGTCGAACTGGCCGATGAAGTTGACGGTCACATGCTCCAGCATCGTGCACTGCTCCAGCAGGTTGTGGACAGAGTCTTGGGAGATCTTGACGCTGGACAGGTTGATCGTTGTGAGGCAGGCGAGGGACGCGGCGGCAGCCTCGGTGGCCGTAGGGAAGACGGCGTTAGAAACGTCGAGGCGTTTCAGGGAGGAGCAGGCGAAGAGGGATTCCGGGATCCGCCGCAGCTTATCCTCGGTGCAGTTGAAGGAGAGGAGGAGTTCTTCGATCCCGTGGCTCGACAGATCCCGGAGCCAGCCGTCGACGGCCGCCTTGTACTCGGGGCAGAAGTAGAGCGTGCCCGTCCTGAAGGAGCGTATGAGCGCGTCCGGGTAGGCGGCGAGGATGGAGGTGACGGCCTTGACGAGGTTGATCCGGTCTCTCCTAGTGATGAACGCGTTGAAGTCGAGGAGGGTGGACGGGAAGAGGTGGCGCCAGCGAGAGGAGAGGATTGAACACCTCGCCGCTTCGTCCATCTCGAGGCTGGAGATGATGGTCAAGAGGATGCTGTCCGGGAGGTTGCTGATGCGGTCGCGTGAAAGATAGGGGCCGATGGTGGTCGCCATGTCCGGCGATCTCGTGCGACCCGAGGTATTTACTGCGGCGGCTGCGGTGGTGCATCGACTGGGGAATTTGGGGTTTTGCGATCCGAGGTATTTTCCTGTCCGTGAGTCTGAGTGGGCTGTTGGCATCCCCAAACCATGCTAATTTGGCCCATTTGGATGGTTTTATTTGCCCAATTTTAAGTCTGTGTTGCCTATATACAGGTTAAAAAAAGAAGTCTGTGTTGCCTTGGAAAATAAGTGCATACAAGCTCATATAGCAAAATAATAGAAAAAAGCATGCAAGTGCATAGCAGAATTCTATTCCCTCCGTCCCATAGTACGATGTTATTGAAGGATTTAACTCCTATGTTGGTTGTAATAATATTTTAGATTATGAAACCGAAGAGTACTACTTAGTGAAGCACTAGGCAATACAAAGGATTTAGAATTAGTTCTACTTGGTGTCTTGTGGATGGTACGTAATATCTAAGTCGAAAACGATCTCATAGTCTCCTACACAACTTTCAGCAAACCAAGTTTCTATATGTCGGGGATATAACCCAGTTACCCCAGAGTTGTGGTATAAGGAGACTCAGTTGAGGAAGGAACAACTTAGTAAAATAGAAATCATATATATCAGGAGATAAAAGAAAGAACTAAAGGATAAAAGGAAAAATGTCTCTAGGCCGATTTAGGCTAAATTCGGCCTCAGGACATACAGCCTGGGCCGACATATACTAGTGGGTGCCGAATCAAGATGTAAGCAGGCTAGATGTATCTGCCCCGGGTGGGCCGACCTCGATTACCTCGGCCCATCACGGGCCTCCTCCTTGATGTCACCTCCCGACAGAGCCAGAGCCGGGCGGTGCCTCGCCATCTTCCCGCCAGTGATGCCGACATGCCCCCACTGGGTTCCCTCGTGCCAAGACTACCGCCAAGCAGCGATCTGGGTGGGCCGACGCAGGACGGTTCAGCCCACCATGGACCAAAGCTCCCGCGTCGCCAACACCACCAACCACCGCGTGGCGATCTTCCTCGTCTTCGCCCGGGTGGGCCGAAGCCAGTTAATTCGGCCCACCGCGGGTTCGTCCTTCCCCCATGACCACGTTGGGCCAGCGGCACTTCACCCGGCCCACCACAGGACCCTGCAGGCTCTACAACGCCAGCCTCGCCACCGCACCCAGCAAGGCTCACCCGGGTGGGCCGAATCAACCAGACCTCGGCCCACCACGGGTCCGCTTGACCAGATCGCCTACCACGGTTACCAGCTTGAAGGACCATTGGCTCCCAGTGACCCGGCTGGGCCACTCTTGCTTTCTTTCACACCCAGGCCGAATGATATGTAATCCGGCTAGGCCTCTAAACATAGTTCGGCTGGGCCTATCAGGACCAGGCCGAATCAGCCACGTCCCAGGCCGAATCTCCACCTCGCCATAAGCACTTGGGCCGAGTTATAATGACCTAGGCACCACGTTATTCATCTCTAGGTGCCTCCACGATCTCCACAAGAACACGCCATCGGATCAAGACAAGACCGACAAGTATCGCGCCAGTCTTGGGACGCCCATGGCTCAGACTGGCACATGGGCATATGAAATATGCCCTTGGCATCGAGAAGATGCTAGAGAATATGCCCTTGGCATCAATAATATGGTAAGGAATATGCCTTGGCATCTTCAAAGATGCCAAGGCATATGCTGAGCATCTCAGAAGATGCCAGGAATATGCTACACAGATACAAGCGTGGAGAACAAGTTTTGTCCCCTGGGCTCCCCTTTATAAGGAGCACCAGGGGAATGGTTCACGAAGGAGGCCCCGAAGGGCTCTTCCCCTCTCTGCACAATAGGAGCTCTTCTTCTTCTTCCTCCTCCAATCTCACAGAGAGATCTAGATAGAGGCATAGGAGAAACAGCTCAAGGAGCATGATTGTAGCCACAAGTATGGCAAGATTATAAGAAATTAGATGTAGAGAAAGAGGTGTTATCTCCATATGAGAGCCCCAATCCTATATACATTGTATTTCTCTTTGTTCATACGAGTGCGGTCTTCACTGCATCATTCCTTTCCGGATTCCTCCACGTCCATCGGCCCCAAATTCAGCCTACCCATGGCATATGCCGTGATACCACCACGACACTATACCAGCAGCACAAAGCTAAAACCAAACAGTATTCGAATATAATGAGATACTTTTTCAAGAAAGAAATTTCTCAATGTTTCTTAGGTTCAACTTAATTCTCCTCAATTCGTTACGAAAAGAGAATATACAAAACCAGTACATAAAGAAAAAAAGTTTGAACCCTGAACCTTATCATGGGAATGTATTAGTGTTAACAAGTAAAAAAGTTGGGGACTGAAGTCATGTCCGAGAATTGTACAGGTTCCCCATAAGAGATTCCTTTATCTGAACCCGTAAGGGATTACTTCATCAAAAATAATGTAAGGCGTAGACCAAAAATCGAGGGGTGGTTAGATTATTATTGAATCATGACCAGCTCGACAACAATTTTGAGCTATATCTATAGCTATTTAGTTCAGCTAGCAAACTTCATGTCAACCACATCTTGTATCTCCCCTCGTTGATGGCCTCCTCTTAGAAGAGGCAAGAAAGAGCACAAACAACGACCAGAACTGTTCATTTTAAAACAGCACGGATGGTGACAGAAGACGATAATCTCCAGAAAGAATCGGACATGTGAGATTCAAATGATAGGCACAGAGCACATAGCCTTAAAAGTTGAATGCAGTTTGCACAAGCAAACCGGTTTCAAAATTTCATACTCCAGTTGGAGTACATTGGATACATATATTTAACAATGGTGCAAAGCAAAGGTATCGTCAAAATTTCTAACAAGGTAAGGCTCAGCTCGCGGTTGTTGTGCTTATTTTGTAATCCGCAATTAAAAATTAGACATAAAAGTAAGCTGCAATGGGTCAAAGAAACACTAAAATACACATACACAGGTGGTGCATACGGGATTATGATAATCAGCCATGGCCTGAAGCATTGCGATTATACTAGTATTGAACACCAGCCAGTTGATACACATCCAACAAGTCCAGCTAACTAGCCTGCCAATCCCCACCTTGATGATACTTCTTCTACTAAACTATATGAAAAGTTCTCCGACTCAGGCACAAGATGACAACTTAACTAAACTTACAGTACTGTCCAATGTAACGGAGATGTTCAGATTGCAATCGCCATATCCTCTTCTGGTGCTTCAAACTATCCATCAGGCCATTCATAGGGCACGGCTTATAAAAGCGAAACTCTGTTTCCATTCTGGCACCGCCAGGGACAGCAATGGCACAAGTACAGACTATTGACCTGCTCACAACCAGTGAAACATAGGAACTGAACGTCCGGATAGACTCTATTTATAGTATGTGATAGCTTCATTTGTCTACTGTCACAATCTCTGCCTTTCGGACAGTAGAGCTCGACAACCTCAAGAGCTCTAGCCATCCCAAGCAGAAAGCTCAGAAAGCTCCAGTGGGAATCATGTCCTTCGAAATTCTCAAAGACCACTTTAGTGAGAGAATGTTCGATGCACTGGATAGAAGTTGTGGTGTCCCATGCTTCAGCAGCAACCAAGTGCGAAATTGATCGAGTTTCTGGCTGCAAACATCAAACAGGGATTAACAACTGATGATGTATGCTAGATCTATCACCTATATGGGGTTTAAAGAGCTGTGCTGCAATGGTTACCTCGACATAGAGTGTCTCAAGACACGGGAAGCATTTGAGCAACTGAGAAACGAAGATGGTATGACCCTTTTCAGGGAAGGTCACTTGGATTGCCAAGGTCTTCACGCTGCACATCAGGGTCCTGGATTGCACGATGCCTCCCTGCAATGTGCACAACATATCATATCATATCATGGGAAGTCAGGATACTTTCAGAGCAATACCATCAGAGTTTTAGCTGCAACCAACAGAAGAGATGAGATGGCTGAGAATTACATCAAAAACGGTATCATGTAGCACGAGAGGCCGGACGTCCTTCCCCAAGTATCCCAGCACCTTCAGCTTCGGGGCAAAAACAATTTTCAATGTCGCTCCAGTGATTGGAGCACGGATGCCGACCAATTCTTCAAGGTTTGGGGCGTCCTCCACCACGAGCTCGATCAAGTCGCTGAAGCCGCCGTACAGGCGTACCAGGCTCTTGGACCGGAGGCAGATCTTTTCGACCCCAGTGATGTTGTTGAGCTTTGCGCACTCCAGCGATGGGCAATGGGACAGCATCGCCTGCAGGGTTTCCTGGGACATTTTGACCTTGGATAGGTGGAGCGTCTTGAGGAGGGGGAGCTGCAATGCCGCGTCTTTGGGAAGGTCGCAGAAGCATACCCTGAGACTTTCCAGAGAGGCGAGCTGGAGTAGCGAGTCTGGGAGAGTCGGCTTCCAGGCCATGTGAAACATGTTGACATCGACTTCTCGGATACCGCGGTTCCCGAGGACGCGGAACCAGGCGCTGACGGCGCCCAAATGATCGGTGAATCCGCGCCCATACATCAGGAAGCGGAACCTGCGGACGCTGATGGGCCGGTCCGACGCGAGGATGGAGTCGATGGCACGGATGAGCCACACGCACCCGCGGCCCCCCTCCGGCGGGAACGGCTGGCACGCGTTGAAGTCGAGGAGGGATTGATCGAACAGGCGGCGCCACCGCGAAGAGAGCAGCGTCGAACGGGCGGCGTCGCGGAGCGGGAGATAGGAGAGGATGGAGAGCAGGATCGCGTCCGGAAGTTCGCCGAGGCGGTCCCCACAATTCCCGGCCGCCGCGTCGCCGACTCCGCCGCCGGACTCCGCACGAGAGCGTTTGGCCGCCCTGCCGTCGAAATCATCACCGGCGTCGACGATCGGGGGCGGGGAAAGCGGCGGTAGTTCGCCGATGCCGTCCCCGCCGTTCTGGTCCGCCGCGTCGCCGATAACCTCGCCGGACTTCGCGGGAGATCGTTTCCCCGCCAAGCCGTCGAATCCCTCGTCGGAAAGCTGCGGACCGCCGCCGGAGTAGGAGGGCGGCCCATCTGGGGACACGATCTGACCTCGCTGCGACGAGGTCGTGGAGACGGTAGTTGGGGAGTTCACGCAACACATGCTTTCCTCGGCTACTCGGTCAGATGGGGGAGTCCGGGGACAACTGGATATTTGCGTAAGCAATTTGGTGTCCTTTTCGCTAGATCCGGAGTCCTGTGCATTGACAACTCTTTATAAGACAAATCTTGGCTTGGGTCCAATCCAGGCCGTCCATCTGAAAACAACGATCAGCTGACCACTTCTCTTCCCTAGGTCCCACGCTTGACCACCACCTACCCACGACGTATGTGGTTAGTTTAGGGCATCTCCAACGCGCGTCGCTCTAACAAAATCATTAGATGTTGCTTTAGCTGTTTTAGGTCGCGTGACAGGATATAGCTATTCCAGATAAGCTATAATCCCGTGTATGGCAAGCAGCGTTGCAGCAAACGCTGTAAAATGCAACGGGCTATCTTTGACTTTTTTTAACAATCCACCTCTTTTAACAACCCGATGATATATAACCGACTCTTGTTTTGGGGAGAAGGACACCATGGCCCGTCGATCGCCCTCTGCCTCCCTACTACTCCCTAACATCTTCGCTGGCCCTTAGGTGTGGGAGCGACCTGAAGCGGAGGTGGCATCAGCGACAGACTTGTCATTGAAGCTATTGTGGGAAGAGTTGTCGCCGCCGGAGGAACGGGAGGACATGCTCTATGGTTGTCCCCTATGCTCGTTAGTCTGGAGCACGAGGCCACACTCCACTGCCCGCTGCTTGGCTTCCTCATGAATGGGAAGAGGACTTGGGGGCAAGCAGTGCCCGTTGGCGACAACGAAAAACGACATGGTGAGGGGCAGGGCACAAGGCGGAGGGCGAGGGCTCCGCCTGCATGCTGTCGCTCTCCTCACTGGCAACCTAGAGGATCCGATGTTGGTTTGTGTAGGCTGGGATGGAAACGAAGGATGTGGGCGGCGACGATGTGGATGAAAAGAAAGAAGCGATGGTTACTTTAGTTTTATTTTGTGCGGTGGAACTCCTCGATTGTTCTAGTAGGACGCGTGTATCGAGTACCGTTTTAGCCGCCGGACAAACAAAACCAGCACCAGATGTAAACATGACCGACCGACTGACCGTTGTGTACCAAATGATATGCAAGGCAAATCAGAGCGACCCAAAATCCAAGGATGCGGACCACGCACCAGCGCAATGTCCCACATGTACCCATAGCTATAGCCACCCGTCTGAAGCACCACAACAACTAAACACGACTGCAGCAATAAATAAACCATCAAAACTGCTCATGTGTCAGTACCACATGAATCCTTTGTTCAACAAAAATTCTCACAGAGCATCCAAACAGTACACAAAAAAGCAAAGAGCATATGAGACACATGTGTCGACCCCGCGTTAATCCGCAAGGCTGGCCAAAATTCTCAAATAAAGGGAAGGATGCACGTTTAGGATGTTACATACTAGAATGATACAACATATTGGGAGTGTGTTTGTGTTTACCTATATGCTATAGGCAATAGCGTATGTCAAGTCATCTCACGGTGAAGCTCCATGCGTACTTTAGCTAAACAATGTGATTGTGTGTGTTTTGTGGCTTTGAAGAACTGAAGTGCAATGGACCTTAAGGATTGTTTGTGTTTTCTTGTGACTTCAAACCTTTTTCTCTTTTGAAATGGGGCTACCCTGTAATTCTCCCATAAATTGGGGATCTTACTACTTACATATATATGAAAGTAATGGAGTTGTGTTTCTTGAAGGTATAATACATGAATATATACATTTTTTTGAATGATCACCGGGGGAGAGAGAAGACCCTCCACCTAAATTGTATTCAATTTTGCCTATAAAGCTTTGCAGCCTATTACAAGATGGGTTCAAGTGAACCAGAATTTTACAGGGAGGAACTAGAGAGAAGACAAAATAAAAATAACACACACTAACACACACACACAACAGGGGGCGGGGAGGGTTATAGGTGCTGCACCTCAGGAGCACAATCAGCATGCTCGCATGATGACCATCGTCAAGATAGGCGGACAACGCCTTGAGGAGTGTCACGGATGCCATCGAAGAGAATCACAATCCCGAGACCTTGCAGATTGTGGCACCACCACCTGCTTGCATGACGACTATCCACTAGCTGGCAGACCATGAGCATACGAGGGTCAACGAGTGCAGCTGGTATTATCGAAGGGCCTTACTCCACAGAGAGAGCGATGCATACACAAAGCCTGCGCGACTGATTTGAGTGCCAGAACTGCGAGGAGTAACTTCCAACGCCATCGAAGGGCATTGCGAAACCGAGATTCCACCAACACCACGAACCTTGACCCCAAACTCAACCAAAGGGACAGTCTCAAGCACTTGCAAGGTGAGGAGGCTTCCTACGCCGTCGAAAGGGGCTGATCAACCGAGACCGTAGTAGTAACACGAAACTCGCAACAAAACCGCTACCTTACCAATGGATTTTGGCCAAGCTTGCAGGACCATCAAGAGCGGCGAAGGGCACCAAAATAGCCCAAAAGCCTCCACCCGGATAGGGGCGGAGCCAAGGGAGGGCTAGCAGGGGCTAGACCCCCCCTAACCATCGGCCCCCTCAATACATAGGTGCACATTTTAGTACTAAACTAATGGCCGCATAGATTTAATTAACACTAAGCCCAAATTTAATTGATTTGTCGTGCTTCTCTATACCAAAAGCCAAATGTATCCCATGAATTCGTTTTATTAGTCAACTATAGTAACATGTCCCAACATTCTTCGTTTGTGTAACTAGACCTAATAGCTAGCACCATATGCAATCGTTTAGATCAACTGACTGGATGCCTGCCACCATTGCTCTCTTCTACTCAGTAGCCAGACACCACGCGATGCCGCAGCCGCGACATCATGCTTGCCAGCCATGTTGTTTGCCAGTTTCTATCTTTGTTAATCATGTCGCAACGCCAGCAACAAGCATGTTGTGCCATCGAATATAGGAACCAATCTTCCTCACTCTGATTGAAGGTACCAAATCATTAGTATTTTGTTGATAGATTGCATAATCTATAATCTAATTGATTAATTTACAAAAAAGTATGTGTCTTTTGTTTGATGTTTGCTCAGTGATGACGACCACTTATTGCATAATGATTGAGAAATAATAATAGGAAGGTCACCTGCAATGGAATTATCAGGCTTTATACTCGTAGAGATAAAGTTAATCCAATATAAAATAATCTTTTGTTTTGTATTGTCTAAGATTTAGTGCTACATATTAATATCAGTTCTATGTCGATACTTTGATATACTGTTATGTTTTTTTATCCAAACAGTTCTTCCAACACAAAATGATAGTTTTTGTCTTCACGAGAAAAAAAATCCTATATATATGATCATCAGTATCTTCGCCCCCCTCAATGTCAAATCCTGGCTCCGCCCCTGCACCCGGACAAGCAACCCGGGGTTCACTTTGTGACGCCTTCAACAAGGAAAACGACGCCCGCAAGCGTCATCGTCGCGGAGCATTCGCTCGGGAACCGAAGCAAGGAGATGACAGGAGGTGCCCCCTCAACCACAGCCCAACACGGCATTAGGGATGCCATTCCAGCACCGTCATGGTCGGCTCTGGTACAACCAGAGCACAAATTTCTCCGGGATACGCACCTCGAAATCAGTCGCCCGCCATCTGTCCGAGGGGATGGCAAGCTCCACCAAAACCGCCGAGATGAGAAGCTGCAGATCAACGGAGGAGGAGAGCTGCAGGTCCGTCGGAACAACGGGGTGAAGGTCCTCCGACGGATCCTCACCCCCGCGCATCGGGAGGGACAAATCTTGACCCCAAGGGCCACATAACCGACCCAACGGATCGACATGCAGGATAAGGCGGCCGGACTGAGCGGGAGGTCAACTCGGTTGGGCTCAGGAGGGTGGACACGGACTCAAATGACCCAGAGAGGGATGGAAGCCCGCAGGAGACGGGCGACGCGACTGCGGGCAGTTTTTTTTTTGGATCTCACGGGAGAAGAAACTCAGCGACACAGGGACAACCTCGCTAGGACCCGCGACTTTTGGCCACAGGGCCGCCGCCACCGCGGCGGAGGCCGGCGACAACGACATCGGGGAGGGGCAAGGTGGGGGCCTAGAGGTGGGGGATCTCCCGGGTCGCCCTAGGTCAGGACGACACGGGAGCTGGGGTGCAAAGCTACTAATATATACATATCCAAAACAATGGGATACCATATGAGCTACCTATACATACCAATCCAACTGGAGCACAAATTATAGAAGCGGGAGCCCACGTTTCCAGATGGAATATGGCACCGTTGTCATACCGAGAACACAAGATGCCAACCACCAAACCAACACACTGAGCAAACAAGAAAGTTGCAACTATTTTAGCATGATAACCAACCTTGCAACCGGACCATACAACCGACCAATATTCCAGCATGGTTTATAGACAGATGATTGGACAAAGAAAATTTTATTCCCCCGGGACTGCACGCATGCATGCATTCAGCATGCACATATGCTCGCGAGATGGCAGAAATAATAATCGGTTTGCATGTAGAAACAGTGGTCGGTTTGCATGCTGTTTTCATTGTCACCTACTCCCTCCGTTCAGAAATATAAGACATTTTAGCTTTGTAAAATGAATGTATCTAGACCTCTTTTAGTGTATAGGTTCACTCCGAACCTCGATGAACCTATACACTAAAAGATGTCTAAATACATTCGATTCACAAAGCTGAAACGTCTTATATTTCTGAACGGAGGGAGTAGAATGCTATTTCCACGGTTCAGTATAACGTCCAATATTTCGTTTGGTTAAGAAGCTCGTGTAGTTGCTCAAAGGAGTCACTGTCGTGTTGTAGTGTTGGACAAACGGAATGCAAGACACCGTTAAGAATTCTTGCTCCCTCACATCCAGACATTACCTAAAGATACTCCTCAAATCCAACAACACCACATGTATGCATATGTGGCACCGGCCACCGTGGTACCAAATACGCGTTGATATACGTATTTGAGAGGCCAGTTCTAGATCTTTCTTTTAGTTTGATTTCGTTGTCCTATAGATTTTCTTCATATTATTCATTATAGTAATATAATTTTTTGTGAATGCTTCTTCACGATGCGCACATGGGCCCCATCCTAGATGCTGCTCTCAAAAGTGGAGGCGGTGATGATGCCAGGTCAGCGTAAGCAGTGTATTGAGCTCCAGCACCAACAACCGTGTTCCTATCACGAAAGATACCCGTGTACCACCACTTCATCCTAGGTTCTCAACCAGGAGTCCAGGTCCCACGGGCTACACCAACTTGCCCAAGTCTGAAGCATGAATATATCCCCTACATTATCTCCTTTTTTTTTTCCCGAACAGCACCAACATTATCCAACCTTCTCAAGTTCAGCAAGGAAAGGGGGATGTGGTACGAGTGAGGCGTGATGGATCCCTGGCTCATGGAGCCCGTTTTTCGAAGCTACACAATTTTGAATTCTAAAGTTGTAGAAAATTCAGAAAAAATAGGTTGATGTAGAGCCAACTATGTGTTCTATCATGATGTAAAATTTCACCTCAAAATAATTTTTATTTTAGGCTCAGTTGTCTGTGAACAATGATAAACAGTACAACGAAAATATGGATTTTGTCGTTTCGTGTGATTTTTTTCTTTTTTGCTGAGCCAAAATACGTAATGGCAGATTCATGGTTGGCTATATGCATACATTTTTTTTCATTTTTTTTGAAATATATGAATACAAATCTGGCGTATTCGAATGTGGTACTCATAGAAAAACATTTTTGTACTTTGTACGTCACATATTTTATAAGAAAAGATTATAAAAATAAAATAAAACATTTTAAAAGGAAAATACTAGTAGGTATTATGAAGTTAGTACTCTGTCCCGCTTAGGTCTGAAGGACAACCTTAGGTCGGATTTAATTTTAACAGGTTTAAGAGGGTTTAGGCAAAAACCTACTACTCCTGAATTGGCACTTAGGTTACGTGTCTGCCCTCCGGAATATACACACGCAGGGTTCTTGCTGCTTATACTTTGTCTTTTCACCCGTACCGACGTCAGGTATCCGATCCGTGGCTTGCAGCAACGGGAAGTCCAGCAACCAGTCATGGTATGTATCACATCTGGCTTACTCATGTTCAGCACTAGCCCTTTGAAAAAGACTTATTTGCATTACCGAATTACGTAACTTGAAACGGCTGTGGTTTGTTTTTTCCCGCGCCATAGGAGGCCGGGTCGAGTTTCAATCTCCACCGGCGACGGTGCTAGTAGGGAGGCAGTGGTCCGGCGGCGGCGCGGCAAGCAGCAGGCGGCTAGCGGCGGGTGGTGGTGTTGGCTAGACCCAACCGGTCTAGATCTGGGCCCTTAGGGCTCCAGATGGGCTGGGGCCAGGCCGGCCTGCCATGTGGCCCCCGGATCTGCAGGCGGCGGCGATTTGGCTAGCATTGGGTGCAGCGGCGATGGTGATCGTCCGATTGCAGCGTAACTGCAGGCTTTATGGGCCCGTGTGGGCACGACCGGACCCTCTTGAGATTGGTGTGTCCTTGGAACCGACCGGACTTGACTGGGACCGGTGTGCCAGCGACCGGGTTCGGCCGACTACCGCCTTTGACGGTGGAGGCAGTTCCCTCCCGCGGGTTGCGGTTTTGCTATCCCCGATTCGAGCCACTTCTAACCTCTATCCTTCAGACCTCGCGATGTTTCTCTCGGTGAGACGATGAGGATGGCTTCGTGATCGTGGTGACGCATGTCGTGGACGACAAGTTTGGTGGTGGTGAGGCCTCAATCTCGCGCAACTCCTATGCAACGGTTCTCTCGGAGGGTGTGGGGAGGGTTTCAGGAGAAATCCTTGTCGACTCATCCGCAGTCGGTGCCACCCTCGGGTGGCATCCTTCCTCTGTGGAGGGCGTCTGGGCTACCCTTCCCCCACTCCCTTATGTGTGTCGGGGGAAACCCTAGGACCGGTCTCTGTCCGGGCAACAACGATTGCTTTCCCTCTTGAGGGTGTTGCTTGGTGCTTGACGAGTTGCGGGTCATCCTCATTTAGTTGATCCGCATCTGTCTCTATTTTGTTTCTTCTTTGTTTCTTTTGGGTGTGGGTCGGCTACTGCCCCAACATTTTCTTTCTCGGAATTGTTATGGTTATATCTTGTGGTTGCTATATTAATATAGCGAGAAGAAAACCTATGTCAAGAGAGTGAGAGAGTATTGAAGCGGCTAAGCTACGATTTGTGCCGCCGACAAGTCATGATGCCAATTTGTTGCTAGGTAAATAATAACAAGACATAATGGAAAAATTGAACATAATTATTTTGGCCAGGTTTTCTTTGAACTATTTTATGCTTGTAGTAGAACATCCGATTTATTTTATTTCAGGTTAGGGGTCCGTTTGGTAACACATTTTTTCTCAGTATTTGGAAGATACTATCATAGTTTATTAAAATATCATAGTTTGCAATACTTTGACATGTTTGGCTACAATAAAATACCATAGTTATAAAACTATAGTATAGCAAAAACAGTGTTACTTTGGCCTTACTAAAGAAAGAGGTCTAGACCTCTTTTTTCCTGAATACTCTGGTTTTATTAAAACTGAAGTTTCTCATTGTCAGGCGTAGCAATACCATAGTTTTGAAATACTTTGGTTTTACAAAAATTAGGCAGCCAAACAGAGCATAGATCAGGAGCGGACGTATTATTATTACACATTTACCGAGAAATGAAAAAAGTGGAGGGAATATTGTCAAAAAAAGAAAAGAAGTCGAGGGCATCCACGTGAATACGAATATCAGCAGGGGCAGTGTTGCGAAGAAGAACAGAGAGAAAAATCGCGGGAGAGTTGTGGCGGAGAAAAACCACGATAAACACAGGCCACCAGGAAAACAGAGCAAGCAAACCCCACCGCCACGGGATCCAGTCGGCCTTCTCCTCACTCCTTCCACCGCACCGGAGACCGATCAAACATCCCACCGGATGGCTCCACTCCTGTCGCCGCCGCTGCTGGCCGACCTGGTGGCCAAGTCTCATTCCTCTTCCACGGCCATCCGCTGCTCCGGCAGTGTCCGGCGATGGGCAGTCGCAGGGCTGGCCGGCGCCGGAAGGAGAGAGCGGCACCGGAGAAGGAGGAGGGTCTTTAGAGTGTCTGCGGTGGCGACAGAGTCCCGCAGCCCGGAGGGAGGTGCCGCCGAAGATTACTACGCCGTTCTTGGCGTTGTAAGTGGTTCAGCCTCCAACCACTCGTTTGCACTTACTATACAGAAGAAAAAGGAATTGTGTTTCCCCTTCTTCCAGACTAGCAGTAATTCTTGCATGTTTTCAGATGCCGGACGCAACACCCCAGCAGATCAAGAAGGCGTACTACAACTGCATGAAAGCTTGCCATCCAGATCTCAGCGGGAACGACCCCGATGTCACGAATTTCTGCATGTTCATCAATGAGGTTTACACGGTAAAATCCCCAACGAAGAAAAACTCGGGTACTCTTTCACAGGGAGGACAATAGAATTTGGGTTGCAATTCTGGCTGCAAAGATAACATGAGGAAGGGATGAGCAGGTACTTACCGATCCCATCCAGCGTGCGGTGTATGACGAGATCAATGGCTATACTGCAACAGCAACGAACCCGTTCTTGGCTGATGCACCCAGGGATTGTGTGTTTGTCGATGAGTTTAGCTGCATAGGTATTTCTACTAGTGGCTGTAACCTGAACTGAAGTTACTGTTAGATTATATAAGCTTTGGTTGTTTATTCAAAGTTCTGCTCACATCTATGCAGGATGTAAAAACTGTGCTAATGTGTGCTCCAAGGTTTTCGAAATCGAGGAGGATTTTGGGCGTGCAAGAGTTTACAACCAATCAGGCAACCAAGAGCTAATTCAAGATGCGATTGACAGTTGGTGAGATTGTCTATATCCCATCTCTACCTTTTATCTGCTTAGCATCTCTCAGCTACTAGCATACCTACTGAATGTGTTTGCTGCAATCAGTACTGATTACTGAACAATAGGAGCGATTTTCAACTAATACTGTACTGATACACTTCAAAACTTCCTTATGTGTCCAGTCCGGTTGACTGCATCCATTGGACTTCAGCAGCACAACTTTCACTCCTTGAGGATGAAATGCGCAGAGTTGAGCGAGTGAATGTAAGGAAAATATATATCTGATATTTCCAATAGAGTTTATATGTCTCCAGTTGTGTCTGTAATTAAAAATGCAATCATTCTGCTATATTCAAGCCTACTAGATTATCCTACCTTGTAAGAGCATTTGATTTTCTCGAGCAGGTTGCGTTGATGCTTTCTGGGATGGGAAGTTCAGTTGATGTGTTCCGGATGGTAATATCTTACTCATGCAAATTTAACTTATGTATAGTAAATTTCCCGTGTTGTGATGAATGGGCTCTTTGTGCAAACAGTATGTAGTACCACATTGTCAATTAAAAATGATTCAGCTAAAATTATAGTGTAAACATTTTCAACAACATACACTTCCTGAAGTTGGTAACATATTATTACTTTACGACAGTTTGAACCCCAAATTTCCATGCATCTTAACATGTTCTGTTACCTTTCGTGCTGCCAGGCAAGTAGGCGCTGGGAGAAAAGACAAGCCAAAGTCTTGGTATAAATCTCTTTTCCATACATGGCTTTCTTTTTTTAGAAACCCAGATTTCAGTTGAAGAATGTTAACTGCATGTGTGTTGTCCTGAACCTCTTCCTAATGTCTTGCAGGATAAGGTCAGAATGCGCATGAGCCAAGATGATTCTAACAAGGGTAGCTCATGGAGTGATATATGGGGATCACCAACAAGATATCAGAAGAACGGTAACACTGGCATACTTTTGGCATTCTCAATTCATCCGACCATTTGGGCTCCCAACCTTTTCCTACCTGTGTTTTAATGCTCCTTCTAACATGTTAAGCAGATGAGGACACAAAGGAGAGAGTGAAGCGAGCGGCTGCGGCAGCGAGAAGGTGGCGAGAATACTCGAGGAAAGGTGCAGACAGGCCTCCTACATTCAAACTTCCAGAGGCAGCATCCACCAAGGAGTGAGAACACGGTCGTCACACAGTATTGAGTGACGGAAGTGTCAGTTAACCCCCATTTTAGTCCATGTATAGTCTAATCATTATTCGCGGAGAGCTGTATAGCATTCGCTCTCTCGCCCTCGATTCCACATGTTAGCAATATCTGTAAATCATGTGCTAGAGTTAGTCGATGCCGATCAATGATCGCCTGTAGAATACAGATTCAAGATGTAAAATAAGTGTACAAAGACACCAGCCCCTTGCTACCCCGACAGCTACGGTTTGTAAAAGAAGCAAAGGGACTTGACACTGCGAAGTCTCAAGTGGAGTTGTGCATACATCGATGGTATAGATTCAGAGTTTGCAGATGCAAGTGCGTAACTCAGATGAGGTATTCTTATGATTCAGATGTATAAGGGGCTGTTTGGCTTGTGCGCAAACCCGCCGTGCCAAAACCAGGACGTACCAATATTTTGGCGTGGGATTTGCCCGCCACCATTTCGCCCGCGCGCGGCTGTAAAACCTGGAGTAGTGACCAAAAATTTGGCGTGGCTTCAATGATTAGGCTTCAAACCAAACGCCAGTTACTGTTATCAGTCAACGCCAATATTTTGGTAGGGTAACCATCGTCCAGGTCCAAACAGGCCCTAAGTGTCATGTCCTGAAGATGGAGAGGCGACGGCGGGGGCTCCTATACCGCCGGCCGTACACCCCTCTGCCTCTTGGGCCAGGCCCAGTTAATGCGAATTGGTTTTCTGTCCAGTTTTTCAGCTGTTTTCGTCATTTTTTCTTATCCGTTATTAATGGTTTTCGTTGGTTTTTCCGGTTTCTAAAAAATGTTCAAACGTATTTAGAATTTTAAAATTTGTCTTTTTAAATCTAAACAAGTTTCAAAACCCGAACATGTTTCAAACCTTAACATTTTTTAACATGATATTTTTTGAATTTAAACATGTTTGAATTTTAATATTTTTTGAATATGAAAAGAAACAGAAAAGGTAAAAGGGAAAAAATAAAATAGGAAAAAAGAATAAAACAAAAAAATAGAAAAAGGAGAAAGAAAGCCAAACTAGGCCAGCCCATACCGCTCATGGGGGTGTGGTGCGCGGTAAGAGCATACATGGTCGGCATATAAGAATTTATCGAAGACGACAACAGAGATATGAGGAGAAGAAAGTGACAAAGACCAAAGCCAGGGTGGCGAGAGTTCGTTGGGCCGCCAATCCAGAAGACAAGCCGAACAAGAAAGAGTGATCCTTGTCCGCAAGTTTCACCCGTGATATATGGTGGTTGGAATGACCAAAGTTGACAGTGTGTTGTAACAACTTAGTTGAACCTTCTTCCCAACCTCTCTCTCCTCTTTGAATTTGTTCGTGATCTCTTAGTTCTCGGCGTGACGCATTGAATTGTTTTCAAATTCCGACACACAAATCCTTGGAAAAATATGCTATAACATTACAATTGGTATTAGAGACCAGCGATTATTCAGACAATCACCATAGAAAAGCCACAAATTTTTTCCCACTATTCTGAGAATGAGATTAGCTGGGAGATTGGAAGCAAGGGCAGTTGTAGTTCGGTTCTCTCATAAAATGCCACTTCTCGCAGCGATAGTAGCGGTGAGTTCATAATAGCTCATTGATGTCTCAGAAGTGCAGAAGATCTATTGTAATACCTTTCAATATAGAAAAGGTTATCGAACCCACGAGGAGCTGAAGGTATTAGTTAGTAAGTTCAACAAGTAAAATAATAAAAGATGCAAGAGTTTTGTGTTTTCGGGTTTATGGTTTGCAGAAGAGTAAATTGCTGTAAAGTAAGTTGCAAGAAAATAAATGCACTTTTAGAGCAAAGGGGCTTTCAACGAGATAGGGAGCTGTACAATTCCGTGGTATGGATTTACTTAGCATATATAAAGATTTCTAAATATCATGGTAAGCATCTTGTTAAGTTTTATTCTCATTGGATAGAGTCTAAAATAGCTACAACCATATATATGTGCAAATACACTTCTAATGATTGGTCCTAAGGCCATTTTCATGTGCAAGCAAAGGATTCATTAAGACATAAAAGTCCAACCGTCACTTAAAGTTTTCAGGTTGATCAAGAACCCTCTAATGCAACTAAAACTCTTAGGACACGGTTTTTATCATTCCATCCCTCCCTAGTCTCTTTATTACACTAAGGTGCAACCCTATGAGCCCATAAAGGTGAATTAACGTACAGTTGATGTTTGCATATTACCATCATAGAACCGCATAAAAGATTAAAACTTAACCAAATACTTATTACATACTATATTAAAACCATAGACAATTTATCCTATGCCCTCAGGAACATGTGGAACTACTCACAATGGTAAAACATGGCACAAATCAGTGACATATGGATTACAACACAATCTGAAAGGACAATTTCACCACAAAATAATAACAAAGTTACCAATCACAAACATGCACAGATCACTTAAATAATATTTCAGGGTTCAATCTACTACAAACCATGAGGTGGATGATGTCAATATCGAGATGGAGATGGTGCTGATGTTGGGGGAGATGGAGATAGAGAGACTCCCCCTTATGCCAAGGAGGAGTTGGTGGTGATGATGGCTTTGATTCCCCCTCTACGGCGGCCTCGGAGCAGCAGGAGTTTCCCTCTCCAGGAGTAGGAGAAGACTTTCGCCTCTATCGCCACGTCTGTAAATATTTGGAAAAAATATGGCGTAGGTTTTCTATCGAAGAAGAGGCATACGTAAAAAGGAGGAGTCAAGACAACGCTCGAGAGGGGAACATGACTAGGTGGCGCGGTCACCCTCCTGGGTCGCACCACTAGGTCGCGTTCACCCCTTGTGTGTTTCTAGTGCCCAATGTCCTTGTCCCGATGAAAAACATCAATGGTATTTTTCCTGAATTAATTGGTGTCCAGAAGATCTCTGAAACAACAAAATACGAAAAAGGAGGTTTTTTGCCTCCCATAAATTAAATACTAAAGCAAAAGACTTTATAGGAAAGTCTCATAAATCATATAAAAAGGCATAAATAGTGATGTATCAATAAAAATAACAATATAAGCTAGTCCTATATGTGGCTATCATGATGATACAAAATTCATGTATCACTCATCGAGGCGAAATTTGGTGGCCTTAGAACCATTCAGGTGCAGATCAAGTGAACTCGAGCAGTTGCTTGTACATAACCCGCGACTTGTAAAATCTCTACTTCGAGGCTTGATCCGTGTACTAAGGAGGCACAAGGATGGTGATGATGCTAGATGTTGTCTAAGATGACATTGCTGAGATGAAAACTCAAGGCGCGACGATGGCGAGCGCAATCAAGGCGACGACTGAGACGATCTTGGTCATGGGGGACTATATGACACGAGTAAAAAGCTCCACCGATGCCATAAAATCATAGGTTGATACTGTGGGAGATTGTGTGAATCTTCTGGAGGTGGAGCATACACCTGCAGATCATTAGTCTCGGCCAATTAGGCACAACTGTGAAGAAAATTTATAGGGTGTTGCCAATGAAGCTCCAATAGCTCCGACACATGTCTTGGTCAAGGGTAAGCGTGACTTCTGAAACACTCCAATCCACTTTGAGTTAGGTGAGAGTTCGATGCACCACGGATAGTTGTCTGCATCATAGTAGGAACAATAATTCCACCAATCACATGCCTAAAATTGACTTCCCAAAATTTGATGGTGATAATCCATAGTGGTAGTAAAAGTAGCTGAGAAATACTTTGGGTGTCTCCAACATGCACCTAATAATGTTGTGTGCTAAAAAACGTTTTGGGAGCCGGTTTAGCTATTTTAGCACATACGACAGGCGATATCATTTCCGTGCGTGGCAAACAGCGCTTTACGAGACACTGTATAATAGGGTGCACACGGTAGCACAAACACCAAACACACACAAATATAGAACATCAAAGATAAAACACACACAAAATAAATCAACACTAAATATAAAACAAATAATTCATCTAGAATACAACAAATAGTTTGTCCACGATACAATAAATAAACATACAAATAATCAAACATAACATGAAACTAATGGTTCCGTTGTCCATTCCATGACCACCATTCCTCGATGATATCGTTTTTTAAGATCATCATGCACTTGTCGAATCGAGTGATATAAGGCATGGGAAACCCTATCTTCTCTCCTCCGCACTTGCACGAGTTGTCCCATCAAGTCATAGTAGGAGTAGTCTAAATCATGTCCATGCTCATCCTCGACGATCATGTTATGCATGATCACACAAGAATTCATGACATACCAAAGGATTTTTTGATCCCAAAATCTAGCCGTTCCTATCACAATAGCAAACTGGGCTCGCAAAATCCTAATTGCTCTCTCCACATCTATCCTTGAAGCCGCTAGTGCATTATGGAAAACAAGTTTTTTCTTGCCTTGTAGTTTGTGTACTAGCTTCACATTGCCACCTTGGGTAGATGTCGTCTTCAAGGTAGTATCCGTAGTTGTATGTGCGACCATTTGCTATAAACTCCACCGGTGAACTTTAAACAATTGTAATCTATGTCATGAGTGGTGACTGTTGAAGAACATTGATGTCATTACAAGAACCTAGCATTCCAAAGAAAGTATGCTCATGAGTGCAAGAGCACAAGCACAATGTAGCTAGTTTTATAATTAAGTAAGAGTATCAAACCACGAATAGCTATTTGGTTAAGATCTTAATGCCCCTCATCACTATCTATCAATGAATACTTGTAAGCTACCCTTGATCTCAAGCAAGAGTGTTTAAAGAAGTTTGTTTTATGCGTAAAGTAAAGAATAAAGAGTAAAGAGTAAAACAACAAGAGAAAAACGCGATGTAAAAGGTAACGAAACTGTAGTAAGACGAAGTGTTCTTAGGATTGTAGGATCCACCTCTAGCATTGCTATTAATCATGATTAGGATAAATATATGTATTTCTTCATGAAATGTGTGAGGAGAGCTCAATAAATAAATGCTCATAGAAATCCATATGTTATTTAATCCTTAATAACCATTGTGATGATCGTAAGCAAGACACTCCAATATCTCACAATTAAGGGTTTTCCTATGGATATTGTTATGTGATTAGTGAATCTCTCCTTACCCCTCTTGACCATATGAATAGTACACAGACATGTTATTTCACTTAGCACCGTACGTATTATCATATACCCAACGGTAATTCCCTCTCTAGTCTCGAAGGAAAATATTGCATGGTCGTACTGCCTAGAGAGAAAACCAACACATGATCATGAACCAAAGTTATAGATCATTTTTATTTCATATCATAATGTTGCGAGGGTTTCTTCATCTCCCCATGAATAGGGTAAACTACTCACTCATGGAGGAAATCAACAACATTATAATGGATATATGAAATGAATACAAGTAGATGCATGATAAGAAGTGCAAATCCACAATAGTAATTGGAATTACAATAGGGTATGGTAAAATGAGATGGGAATGTTGATGGTGATGAAGGTGCAATGGTTGATGATGATGGAGATGATGCCTTGGCCTTAGATGATCCGTGCAGAAGTAAGGATGATGCCCTCGGCAAGTTCCCCCTACAGATCCCTACCGAAGGTGAGGTTTCAGCGTGTTCTTGTGGTGCTAAATGTTAGATCTCAGATCCGTCTTCGCGTGTTAAGAGCATTTCACAAGACGATGTGTCCGCCACATGGTACAGGCGAGGCCTGCCTGTACCGACACTCGTTAAACCTTTTGGAGATCGTCTTCACGATGCATTTATCCCGGTTATATGGTAAATCATAATAATGACTTTTATTACTTCATAAATATCATAATTTCGTTTAATATAATCATCAATGCTTCCGTAATTTGATCCTCTGGAAACATGCATAAAAGGTGTGCGTGAGTGCCGTAAAATACTAAAAAACATATTGCTACTCATGCAAAAACATAAGGTAAATTTGCTTCAAAATGCACTCATCATATGCCAAATCCAAGTCTCATAATCAGCGATGGCTTCAAGAATTATAGTGGGATCCTTTTTGTGGCCTTTGAATTGTGCATGCCATGCCGCATGGCAATTCTTATAACTCTAATGCATGCCATGCCAAAGGACAATTCTTTCAACTTCAATCACCCGGAAAACAGCCTAGTCGTATCTTGAGCATTGGGGTCTCTCAAGTATTCCTCACCAAATAGTTGCACAATTTATACTAGGAAGCACTTCCCATACTTTATGGCTTCACTCTCATCCATTGCCAAGTTGTCATCAACTAGATCCGCCGAAATACCGTATGCCATCACAAGCAAGGCGTCGTTCACTTTTTGGTGTAAGTGCTATGCCTAAATCCTCCAGCGACATTCCTTCTTTTCTCAAAAAACCGGGCATGATTCATCACACACTCTGCGATGTGCTTAAACAACTTGATTCTCATCCTAAATGGTGACAAAACTAGCGCTCATGGTATGTGGGATCCTCCATAAAGTAGCTCCGCCTCTACTTGTTGTGACCTTCGATCCTTTCCCTCCACAATTTTTGTTGACAAAAAAAGGAACCACCATGCTCCGTTCTTTTTTTGCGTGCATAGCCAATACCAAGACTATGTCCTCTTCTTATTTAAGATCCTATTCTTCATCGGATGAATCATAGGACGAACTCCTACAATGATACAATCACACTTATTTCCATGTAGGAATAACATTTAAAAATGGTGGCGGCTAGACATACCTTGCGGTGAATTTATCAAATATCTTGTATGCACTGAGTTGCTTGACGGATGGCGGGCACTGGATTAATGCTCACCAGAGCTCACCAAAAATTGAATCGATGCTCACCGACGCTTGAATTGATGAATCCGACCCGTGGCAACTACAGAGAACTGGAGGAGTGGAGGCGAGTGGAGGCACGATTTACCGTGGCGGTGGCTATCAAACGAGCATGTGGATGTGAAGTTGTGGCAGAATAGTGGCGGGAAGCAGCAACAGTGGGGATTTTCCACACCTTGGATGCCGGAGCAAGTCAGGGAATGGTGTGGGCATGAGAGGTTCCACGAGCGGAGATTTCAGAGCGGCGGTTGGACCTTCGCCCGCTCGCTCGACTTTTCCAGCATGATGCAACTGGCGCACCAAATATGTCATGCGCAATAGCGCAATTTTCCGCGCGTTCATTTTTTTACGACGCACATTATTATTGTGTGTCCGCTGGATCTACATTTTGTGCCACCCGCTCCCAAAAACGACAGGTTTTAGTGCATGACTGCATTTTTTGGCGTCTGTTTGAGATGCTCTTATAGAGAGATTCAACAACTGTTGACCGCATGGTGTAACGCCTCACCCACCGGTGCTACACAAGAGTGCGCAATGCCTTCTGAAGGGCGCTACACAGCTGGCCCCTAGTGCCCGCGTGCCAGTGATGGCTCCAAAAATCATCATCCTTCTCCATGTTTAAATATTGTTTTTCATCAAGCAATTGACATTAATCACTTTTGATTTTCCACTAATGACTAATTATTACAAAGATATGCAAAACCTTGCTTTGATTTGGGTTGTGAAGGAAATCACACTTTTATTGCGAAATCTAGAGTCATAAATGAAGATTTTGAGGAAGTTTTGATGACCAAGTAATCCTGGAGCTAATCGCAGGCGCCAGACGCTGTGACGACCACTAGTACGGGGGAAGCCCACCCGTATGGCCTGCCCATACGAGGTGGCGGCATATCCATCTTGTCAAACCCTACAACTTTTGTGAAGGCGCCTATATATTTTGAGGTCCCAACTGCCGTGCAGGAGGCCGCCATTCTCAGATTGCATCACAACAACACCAAAGGAGATACACACTATAGTTCATCGCTTCCAACCCCCATCCTCTCCATTATCCATAGCCATTACTATTTACTTGAGATATCCTTGTGATTCAGCGACCATTGTAAGAATATTTGATTTCAATCTAAGTATTTGCAAAATGTTTTCTATCCTTGATCTTATTATTATTAGTGAATAGTCCTCATGGGATGCGGGATGGGGAGAAAACTCGCAGCGATTATGTGCATGTAATCTATGGGATAATTGTGTATTGTTTGAAAGAGGGATTTGTATATTTTGTTTCTTTGTCTCTTGCCTCGATCTTTGGACTTGTAGGTACCCGAGACCCTATACCCGAGACCCCCAATATCGATCAAGCCTTGAGGTGAGATACTTGGCTAGTGGCGATCTCATAGGAAACCTAGTGAAAAAAATGGTTGTACGGTCTTCGCTTAGTGACCCATTCGGGATCACAACATCATCACCACTTAATGCTTTAATATGTGTTTTACACTTAATAATCGTTTGTAGCCCAGTGCTTTGTGGTGCACTCAGTTGGATCAAAAGACTATTGCTATTCTTGTGGCCTCTCAGGGGTTATAATGTATTAGGATGTGTTGCCCATAAAAGATTATCTCTATTGGAACCGTACACATTGTTGGGTTCGCAACATAGATTTTTTTTTCCTACGATGAGAACTGTATACGCCATGATCCATCTATCTAGATACAATCAACAGGTGGATATACATCTAGAATACATACCCTTGAAGACCAACAAAGCTTTACGAGGATGGACTCGTTGGTGATGTAGTCGATCTCTTGCCGATCTCAAGATCGTGTAGAAGTCAGTGCCGCAACTTATGGAGCATCCGTGATCGCACACACATCCGGAACACTGACCAACTCTACAAACTTGCTCCAAAAATGCAGCGAAAGTAGCAAATCCTCGCTCTAGAAAAAGACACCGCGAACATGTATCTCGTTAGTCCGAGACCATGGGGGAATAATACTAGAGGGGGGAGATATCCTTCACGAGGAGGTGTGAGTGAGAAATGAGAGGAGGAGCTCCTTTCATAGGAGGAGGGGGCAGCCAAAGGCCATGGAAGGCGTCCAAAGAGGGTGCCCCCACCTCTTCCTCCATTCATGTGAGTGGAGATCCCACTCACACAAATGCCCCTCCATTTTCTCCACTCAAAATCCCACTTAAATCCTATTAAATTTCCAACATATTTAATGCAATCTCTCATTAAATAAAACTCCTTTTATTTATTTAGAATGTTGTTAATTACATTAATTAACAAACATTCACATAAAACCCCTTGTAAAATTTCAATTTCACATGCAGAACCAATTTCAGCAATTTCACCCAAAACAGTTCCGGTGTCCATTGAAATAATTCCAGCACTTTGATATTATTTTTCTGGCAGCTCATTTGCTCCAAATGGTGTCGGTATTCCTTAAGTGTGTCACCCTACGATTCACAAAAAATGTAGACATGATTGAGAGCCCTCTCCGATCAATAATCAGCAGTGGGACCTAGAGATCCGTACTAACTCTCACACATTCAACGATGACTTCTAGTGATCGTGTGAACCTTTTACACTTGTAACTAAATCCTTTTGTCTCGCGATATTTTACATGTCAAGATTCAATCATCGGTATTACCTAGTTTGATCTAGTTACCGACATGTACTCTTTTCTTGTTCCTGTGATATAACACTCTAGTGATCTCCATCACTTGCTTGCAAGCTATATCAATGTGATATCACAGAGAGGGCCCAGAGTATATCTCTCCGTCATTTGGATGGACAAATCCCACTCTTGATCCATGAGCCTCTACATAACATTATCGGAGTATCTGAACCCACCTTTATAGTTACCCTGTTACGGTGTGACGTTTGATGTTATCAAGACACTCTTCATATGTTAGTGATTGAATGATCTCATGGTCTAAGGACTAAAGTTACTTGTAATGCTGTTATAGTAATTTAAACATAATGACTTTGATCGTATTACTATACTTTGAACGAATGTTCATCAGATCATTCCACCAATGTTGTGACCTCGTTATTAACAACATCCAATGTCCATGATCAGGAAATCTTGATCATCATGTTAATAAACGAGCTAGTTTATATGAGAGGCATAACTAGGAACTCTTTATTTGTTTATTAAACACACGTGTATTAACGTCTTTGATTAATACAATTATAGCATGAGAAATAAACACTTATCATAAACAAGGAATAAGATAATAACCACCTTATTATTGCCTCTCGGGCATATTCCCTTCACACATGACTATGCTTATTATTATCCTTTATCACATATAATGTGCAACTGCAGGTGGATCTTCAACCCTAGCCTATCCTCATCCATCAATTCAACCCACAATATAAAGTAAACTAGATTGGTCTAGTAAACAAAGGTAAAACAAAAAACAAAGTCTTGTAGACATGTCCTTATTTTCATTCCTATTAGCGTTGTTTCCCAAGGTTCGATTTGAAGGGTTTCACATCATAGTAAATCAAAAAATTTCCTTCGGATGCAAACAAGAAAGCCAAGATCTAATCTAGGAGATGTAATCAACGAGAGAGATTGATGAGATCTTCATACCCTTGAAGAAATCGCACAGCAGAAACGTTCGACATAATGTGGTTGACGTAGTCGTACTCGCCGTCTCCTCCTCGCGATCCGATCCGATCCTACGCCGCAAGTGGCGGCGCCTCCGAGAGATGCACACGTATGGTGCAGCGACGTCTCCTCCTTTCCTTGGTCCAGCAAGTATGGTGGAGAGATAGATTGGATCTGCAGCACGACGGCGTGGTGCTTATGGTGGAGAGTTTCTGTGCAGGCTTCTGCCTGCAATGGGAGAGAGAGAGAGAGAGAGAGAGAGAGAGATAGAGAGATAGAGAGAGAGAGAGGTGGAGGGGCAGCAGTTGGAAGACGGCTAGGGTTGGAGTGGGGGGGAGGCTGCGCCCCTGCCCTCCTTATATAGGGGGCTGTCCGGACCCCTTTACCCCTCCTCCAAGCCCTAGGGCGGCGGCCCAAGGGGTGGAGTGGGGGGCAAGTCATCCCCGCCTCTTTTTGAAGGTTCCCTTAGGGTTTCCCCTAAGGGCTGGCCGGCTGGGTCTTAGGGGCCTTGTGCCCTGGCCCAAAGTGGCCAGGGCACTTCCCCTTAGGCCCACACAGGCCTCCGACAAGTGGGCCCACGTTGGTACCATTCCGGAACCTTCTAGAACCTTTCGGTACAATACCGATAAACTCCGAAACGATTCCGAAATCCAAAAACTGCTTTCCTTTATATGAATCTTATTCTCCGGACCATTCCGGAACCTCTCGTGATGTCCTGGGTATCATCCGAGACTCCGAACAAAAAACTCATAAACCAATTATCCATTCTATCCTAGCGTCGATGCATGTTAAGTGTGTGACCCTACGGGTTCAAGAATATGCAGACATGATCTTCTATCAATAATCAACAGCGGGATCTGGAAACCCATATGGACTCCCACATATTCATCGATGATCATATCGGATGAACCACGATGCCAGGATTCAATTAATACCATATATGTATTCCCTTCGTCACGCAATATTTTACTTGCCCGAGATTCGATCGTTGGTATCGGCATACCTAGATCAATATCGTTCACAGCAAGTACTTTACTCGTTCCATAATCTGATATCACTTTGTGCTTAACTCCTTAACCACGTGTGTGCAAGCGGTGTTGATATCGATTACCGAGTGGGCCCGAAGTATATCTCTCCGACACGGGAGGGACAAATTCCATCTCGATACATACAACCCAACAAGTACTTTCCGATCACCTGAGAGGCACCTTTATGATCACCCTCACATAGGATGACGTTTGATGACCTCAAAGCTTTCTTCCGATACCAGGGAGTTGTATTATCTCATGGTCTAAGGAATACAATACTTGACATAGGAAAAAGCTTCGCAAAGATTAACACGATGACACGATCTAATAGCTCTGCTTAATTTGGGCCTGTCCATCATATCATTCTCCTAATGACATGCTCTCATTATTAATCGACAACTCATGTCTATGGTTAGGAAACCTTAACCATCATTAATCAATGAGCTAGTCCATAGAGGCATACTAGGGACACGGTGTTGTTCATAAACCACACAAGTATCAAAGTTTCCGCTTAATACAATTCTAGCATGGAATATAAACTTTATCATGAACAAGAATTATAATAATAACATCTTTATTATTGCCTCTAGGGCATAATTCCAACAGTCTCCCACTTGCACTGGAGTCAATAATCTAGTTTACATCTGGCAATAATCTAACACCCATGGCATTAAGGTGCTGATCATGTTTTGCTCGTGGAAGAGGTTTATTCAACGGATCTGCGACATTCAGATCTGTATGTACTTTGCTAATCTTCATATCTCCATCTGCTATATAATATCGAATTATATGAAAACGATAGTTGATGTGCTTGGTCTTTGGATGATATCTTGGTTCCTTATCCAGTGCTATGGCGCCAGTGTTGTCGCACAATATCTCCAGTGGGTCCAAGACACTTGGAACCACACCAAGCTCAGTGATGAAGTTCCTGATCCAAACTCCTTCACTTGACGCTTCTGAAGCAGCCATGTATTTCGCTTCTATTGTAGATCCCGCGATCACGCTTTTCTTGCATCTTCTCCAGCTCACAGCTCCACCATTCAAAATATAAACATATCCTGTCTGAGATTTAGAATCATTCGGGTCGGTGTCAAAACTAGCATCAACGTAACCTTTTACGACGAGCTGCTCATCATCTCCATAGACCAATAACATTTCATTAGTCCTATTTAAATACTTTAGGATGTTATTTACGGCTGTCCAGTGTTCCACTCCTGGATCACTTTGGTATATGCTCGTCAAACTAAGAGCATTGGACACATCCGGTCTAGTACATAGCATGGCATACATGATAGAACCTATGGCCGAGGCATATGGCACTTTTCTCATAGTATCTCTATCTTTTACTGTAGCTGGACACTGAGCCTTGCTCAATATCTTACCTGACAACATGAGCAATGAACATTTATTTGCTTTATCCATTCTGAACCTTTTCAGAACTTTGTCTAGATATGTACTTTGGCTTAAAGCTATTAGGCGTCTTTGTCTATCTCTATAGATTTTGATGCCTAATATATAAGTAGCTTCTCCTAGGTCTTTCATTGAAAAACATTTATTCAAATAACTCTTCACATCGTTAAGCATACCAATGTCATTTCCAATAATCAATATGTCATCCACATATAGTACTAAAAATGTCACCGAGCTCCCACTCACTTTCTTGTAGATACAAGCTTCGTAGCAATTTGGAACAAATCCAAAACTCTTGATCACTTGATCAAAACGAAGGTTCCAACTCTGAGATGCTTGCTTCAGTCCATAAATGGAACGCTGAAGTTTGCACACCTTATTAGCATCCTTAGGATCGACAAAACCTTCGGGCTGCATCATATAAAACTCTTCATGAATGTTGCCATTGAGGAACGCAGTCTTGACATCCATCTTCCATATTTCATAATCATGAAATGCAGCAATTGCTAAATTCGAATGGACTTAAACATCGCTACGGGAGATAAAGTCTCATCGTAGTCAACACCTTGAACTTGCCGAAACCCTTTTGCGACAAGCCGAGCTTTATAGACAGTAACATTACCATCCGCGTCCGTTTTCTTCTTGAAAATCCATTTGCACTCAACGGGCTTACGGTCGCTAGGAGGGTCCACCAAAGTCCATACTTGGTTTTCGCTCATGGATCCCAATTCGGATTTCATGGCCTCTAGCCATTTCTCAGAGTCTGGGCTCATCATTGCTTCCTCATAATTCACAGGTTCACTGTTTTCTAACAACAAGACGATTAAGACAGGGTTGCCGTACGATTCAGGAGTGGCACGTGACCTTGTCGACCTGCGAAGTTCTGTAGTAGCATCGTTCGAAGTTTCATGATCCTCGTCATTAGCTTCCTCTCTTGTTGGTGTAGACGGCACTGGAACAATTTCAAGTGCTGCGCTACTCTCCAACTCGAGAGAATGTTCAATAACCTCGTCTAGCTCTACCTTCCTCCCACTCACTTCTTTCGAGAGAAACTCCTTCTCAAGAAAGGATCCGTTCTTTGCAACAAATACTTTGCCTTCGGATCTGTGGTAGAAGGTATACCCAATCGTTTCCTTAGGGTATCCTATGAAGACGCATTTCTCCGCTTTGGGTTCGAGCTTGTCCGGCATCAACTTCTTGACGTAAGCTTCGCATCCCCAAACTTTAAGAAACGACAACTTAGGTTTAGCACCAAACCATAGTTCATATGTTGTCGTCTCAACGGATTTAGATGGTGTCCTATTTAAAGTGAATGCAGCAGTTTCTAATGCATAACCCCAAAATGATAACGACAAATCTGTAAGAGACATCATTGATCGCACCATATCTAATAGAGTTCGATTCCGGCGTTCAGACACACCATTGCGTTGTGGTGTTCCGGGTGGCGTGAGTTGCGAAACGATTACGCTTGCTTTAAGATGCGTGAGAAAATCATAACTCAAATATTCACCTCCACGATCGGATAGTAGAAATTTAATTTTCCTGTTACGATGGTTTTCCACTTCCTTCTGAAATTCTTTGAACTTTTCAAACGTTTTAGATTTATGTTTCATTAAATAGATATACCCATATCTACTTAAGTCATCAGTAAAAGTGAGAAAATAGCGATATCCACCGCGCGTCGAAACACTCATTGGTCCGCATACATCGGTATGTATGATTTCCAATAAGTCCATTGCTCGCTCCATTATTCCGGAGAACGGGGTTTTGATCATCTTGCCCATGAGGCACGGCTCGCACATGTCAAATGATTAAAAATCAAGAGACTCCAAAAGTCCATCAGAATGGAGTTTCTTCATGCGTTTTACACCAATATGACCTAGACGGCAATGCCACAAATAAGTTGGATTATCACTATCTACTTTGCATCTCTTAGCCTCAATGTTATGGATGTGCGTTTCATTGCTTTCGAGATTCAGAAGAAATAAACCATTCACAACAGGTGCATGACCATAAAAGATGTTATTCATATAAATAGAACAACCATTATTCTCTAATTTAAATGAATAACCGTCTTGCAATAAACACGATCCAGATATAATGTTCATGCTCAACGCAAGCACATCATAACACTTATTAAGATTTAAAACTAATCCCGAAGGTAAAACTAAGGAGAGCGTGCCGACGGCCATCACATCAACTTTTGATCCATTGCCAACGCGCATCGTCACCTCATCCCTTGCTAGCCGCCGTCTATTCCGTAGCTCCTGTTTCGAGTTACAAATATTAGCAACTGAACCAGTATCATATACCTAGGCACTACAACAAGCGCTAGTAAGGTAAACATCAATAACATGTATATCAAATATACCTTTAATGGTGTCAACCTTCTTGTCCGTTAAGTACTTCGGATAGTTGCGCTTCCAGTGACCCTTGTCCTTGCAATAGAAGCACTCAGTGTCCGGCTTAGGTCCAGACTTGAGCTTCTTCTCAGCAGGGGCAACGCGCTTGCCACTGCCTTTCTTGAAGGATTTCTTTGCACCCTTAGCTTTCTTAAAGCTAGTGGTCTTGTTGACCATCAACACATGATTATATTTCTTGATATCCACCTCCACAGCTTTCAGCTTAGCGAAGAGCTCAGTGATCGTATCAGTGGAACCAATTTGATTATGAGTAACTACAAAACCTTTGTAGCTAGGAGGGAGTGATTGCAGAACTCTGTCAATCTTGAGCTCTTCTGGAATCTTGCAGTCCAGTTGCTCAAGACGTTGAGTGTAGCCCGACATCTTGATGGCGTGCTCACTAACGGAACTCCTTCCTCCATCTTGCAGTTAAAGAACTTCTCAGAGATCTCATATCTCTCAGAACGGGCCTGAGTCTGAAACATGGTTTTCAGTTCCTCAAGTATCTCAAAGGGCCCGTCGAACTCCTCAAAACGATTTTGAAGTTCCGGTTCCATAGCAAACAACATGGTACTCTTAATCACTCCATAATCATCTTTGCGTGACTGATAAATAGCTTTTTCATCAGCCGGTGCATCAGTAGCAGGGGCGTCACTTAGCGCTTTCTCAAGTACATAGGCTTTTTGTCTGCCAGCGAGAATGATTCTCAGATTGCGGAACCAGTTGATGAAGTTAGACCCATTGTTCTTAAGCTTTTCTTTCTCAGCAAAAACGTTGAAGTTGAAGTTGGACTTAGCCATTTGATCTACAAAATTTGCAAATACAATTTAGACTATGTTCATGATAACTGGTTCAACTTAATCAAATTACTAGATGAACTCCCACTAAATTCAACATCCCTCAAGTTGTTTAGTGAACACGATCCAAATTCACCACACCTAATCCGATCTTCACGAGAAGAGATGTGGTTTCAATGGTGGACAACAAAGTGTCGATCATATCATTCATATGACTCATGTTTAACCTTTCGGTTCGTGTGTTCTGAGGCCATGTCTGTACATGCTAGGCTTGTCAAGTCAAACCCAAGTATTTCCGCGTGTGCAAAACTGGCTTGCACCCATTGTATGTGAACATAGATTATATAGCACCCGATCATCACGAGGTTTGGAAATGACGAACTTTCGCAATGGTGCATACATGGGGAGAACACAATTTTATCTTGATCTTTAAGTGAGGAATCATCTTATAATGCTATCGTCGCGATCTAAGCATAATAAGATACATAAAAGGATAAACATCACATGCATATAATTTTATGTGACATGGTATAGCCAATCTCCGCGCAATGATCTCCATCTTGTGCGCGCCAACATGATCTCCATCACTCCACCATGATTGCCTCCACCACGAATAGCAACTACAACTATTGTTAACTACTTAGCGATAAAGTAAAGCTATTACATGGCGTATAAGAAGTTGACACGCATGTCATATACAATTATAAACATAACCATACGGCTCCTGCTGCTTGTGAACTCATCGACATGCAAGTCGTAAAATATTACAAAACATGATCATTGCATACATCTCAATTCATACACATCATGTCTTGGGTCATACCATATCACAAAACACTCCCTGCAAAAACAAGTTAGACGCCTCTACTTTGTTGTTGCATGTTTTACGTGGCTTATGGGAGTAACAAGCTAAGAACGATTCTTACCTACGTAAAGCCACAACTATGATATTATGGTTGCTAACATCCGTTGTAAATCCCATGACTACTATAGTGAGAGAAATTGGCATCCACCAGCCGCATGTGTGGAACAAGCCACACGTCAAGTGCGGAGCCGGTCTCGCGAACGAGGTCGCATAAAGTTGGCCTGGACCGCTTCGATCTCACTATTCCGCGCCATAAGAAATACACAACAAGAGATTTGCAATAGAAAACATCAACGCCCGCAACAAGCATGTTGCGTTCTACTCGTGAAACACATCTACGCATAGATCTAGCTCTGATACCATTGAAGGGTTTCGCAGCATAGTAAATCAAAAAATTTCCTTCGGATGCGAACAAGAAAGCCAAGATCTAATCTAGGAGATGTAATCAACGAGAGAGATTGATGAGATATTCATACCCTTGAAAAAATCGCACAGCGGAAATGTTCGACAGAACGTGGTTGACGTAGTCGTACTCGCCGTCTCCTCCTCGCGATCCGATCCGATCCTACGCCGCAAGTGGCGGCGCCTCCGAGAGATGCACATGTACGGTGCAGCGACGTCTCCTCCTTTCCTTGGTCCAAAAAGTATGGTGGATAGATATATTGGATCTGCAGCACGACGGCGTGGTGCTTATGGTGGAGAGTTTCTGCGGCAGGGCTTCGGCTACGCGCAGTCGGGAGAGAGAGAGGTGGAGGGGTAGCAGTTGGAAGACGGCTAGGGTTGGAGTGGGGGGGGGGGAGGATGCGCCCCTGACCTCCTTATATAGGGGGCTGGCCGGCCCCCTTTACCCCTCCTCCAAGCCCTAGGGCGGCGGACCAAGGGGTGGAGTGGGGGGCAAGTCATCCCCCCCTCTTCTGGAAGGTTCCCTTAGGGTTTCCCCTAAGGGCTGGCCGGCTGGGTCTTAGGGGCCTTGTGCCCTGTACCAAAGTGGCCAGGGCACTTCCCCTTAGGCCCACGCAGGCCTCCAACAAGTGGGCCCATGTTGGTCCCATTTCGGAACCTTATAGAACCTTTCGCTACAATACCGATAAACTCCGAAACGATTCCAAAATCCAAAAACTGCTTTCCTTCATATGAATCCTATTCTCCGGACCATTCCGGAACCTCTCGTGATGTCCTGGGTCTCATCCGAGACTCCGAACAAAAAACTCATAAACCAATTATCCATTCTATCCTAGCGTCGATGCACGTTAAGTGTGTGACCCTACGGGTTCGAGAATATGCAGACATGATCTTCTATTAATAATCAATAGCGGGATCTGGAAACCCATATTGACTCCCACATATTCATCGATGATCATATCGGATGAACCACGATGCCAGGATTCAATTAATCCCATATATGTATTCCCTTCGTCACGTGATATTTTACTTGCCCGGGATTCGATCGTTGGTATCGGCATACCTAGCTCAATCTCGTTCACAGCAAGTACTTTACTCGTTCCGTAATATGATATCACTTTGTGCTTAACTCCTTAACCACGTGCTTGCAAGCGGTGTCGATATCGATTACCGAGTGGGCCCGAAGTATATCTCTCCGACTCGGGAGGGACAAATTCCATCTCGATACATACAACCCAACAAGTACTTTCTGATCACCTGAGAGGCACCTTTATGATCACCCTCACATAGGATGACGTTTGATGACCTCAAAGCTTTCTTCTGATACTAGGGAGTTGTATTATCTCATGGTCTAAGGAATACAATACTTGACATAGGAAAAAGCTTCGCAAAGATGAACACGATGACACGATCTAATAGCTCTGCTTAATTTGGGCCTGTCCATCATATCATTCTCCTAATGACATGATCTCATTATTAATCGACAACTCATGTCTATGGTTAGGAAACCTTAACCATCATTAATCAATGAGCTAGTCCATAGAGTCGTACTAGGGACACGGTGTTGTTCATAAACCACACAAGTATCAAAGTTTCCGCTTAATACAATTCTAGCATGGAATATAAACTTTATCATGAACAAGAATTGTAATAATAACATCTTTATTATTGCCTCTAGGGCATAATTCCAACACGATTAAACCTAGGTCTACTAGGAAAAAAACTACTATGCTGCATCCGTAATCCGGATTGAAGGTATCAACCCTTTTTATGGCGTCGTTGTCGGGAAGCAATTTGTTATCCCGGTGAGGTCATTAGAGACCTTTTTTTATTTTTAATTTTTGTTTGTAGTTTATTTCTTTTTATCTATTTTAAAACCCAAAAAAATCAATTATATGTTTATTTCTTTATCTTACTTTAAAAATAAAAAAAATAAAAGAGTGATGGCTCAAAAGAACTTGGGGAGTATGCTACTCCTACTGATGATTTTATTCGTGCACCTATTACTCAGCCCACCATTGGTGCGGAAGCATACATAATTAAGCCTAACCTTTTGAGTTTGGTTTAGTAGAACCAATTTGAAGGATCATCTTCTAAGGATTCAGGTTTCCACCTAAATACATTTACTGAAATTTGTGACATGATGCGTATTAAGGATGTTGATCCAAATGCTATTAAATTATGATTGTTTCCTTTCTCTCTTAGAGGAAAGGCTAAGGACTGGTTGCTAGCTCTACCTAAGGGCACTATCACATCTTGGGAGGAATGTACTAATATTTTTATGACTAAAATTTTCTCCTAGGTAAAACTATGCAACTAAGATCCAATATTACAAGTTTTAGACAAGAAGACCACGAGCCGCTAGTGCATGCATGAAAAAGGATGAAAGAATCCGTAATGAAATGTCCTAGTCATAGGATGGAAGAATGGCTTATATTACATTTATTTGTTTATTAAAGACACATCTATTAACGTCTCCAATTAATACAATTATAGCATGAGAAATAAACATTTATCATAAACAAGGAATACGATAATAACCACCTTATTATTGCCTCTCGGGCATATTCCTTTCAGTCTCCCACTTGCACTAGAGTCAATAATAATATAGTTTGAAAAACTCGTGCATTCAACACCCATGGCTTTATAGTGTTGCATATACGCGTTTGCTAGTGGTAAACATAATCTCCAAATCTGACACTTGTAGGTCCATGTGTATTTGCATGTCTTTGCGTCTCCACGCATCACTCATTCTCTAATGAGATGGCATTCTATAAATTTGGTATTTTGGTGAGACCTTTAGTTCCTTGGGGTTAAATCATGTTGATACTATTGTCGTACAATATATCTTTATAGTGTTAGCCCGTTATGAACTAAACCTTAGTTTGATAACAAACTACTTGACACAAATGCCCTCCTTTGTTGCTACTATAGCAGTCATATACTTAGCCTTTTGTTGTAGTATCCGTCACAATGTCTTAACTTTGGAATTCATCCAAATCCATCATGGAATCTCCTTTCCATTACATTGTGCCACCCATAGTTTAAATTGAGATAAACTTAATCTTGTGATAAAACTAGTATCAGTGTAACATTTTACAATGAACTATTTTGCAACTGTTTGTCACCTCTACATAAATGCATTCTTAGTTCTTCCAAAATATCATAAGAATATCCTTAATATTGTCCAATGATCATCTTATGAGTCATTTTGGTATATGCTCATAACTTTTAGAGCATATGAAATATCTGGATGTGTACATATCACGATATGATCAAAATATTCTTGTGATTTCACCAAGTGTCAAAGCACTTGAATCTTATTTCACTTACCAAGTGTCAATACACTTGAATCTTGATTCAAACCTTTCCATGCGAGAAGAACCTTTCTTGTTATTTCTTTATTGAATTCATTCAATATCTCATCTATGTACATTTGGCACAACCAAATTAGCGTCTCAATCTATCCATATAGATATTTATGCCTAATATTCGGGTTTTGCCTAAGTATTTCATCGAAATGAAATTCTTAACCCGTGTCAATAAAAGATACAACATTTCCAATCAACAACATGTCCTCCACATAATGTATTAGAAATATGTCTTAGTGCTCCCACTTAATTTCTTGCAAATGGAAGCATCTTCATCGTCTCCGATAAATTTAAACCTTTTAATAGTTTCATCACGGTGAAGATTCCAACTCCGTGATCCTTACTTCAACCATTAAAGTTTGCATGCCCTTTTAGCATCCTTCGAATTAGCAAAACCCTTTGGATCGTTGATGCGGCTCAGATAACTGTAGAGCTTCGTTGGGAAACCCCAAGAGGAAGGTATGATGAGCACAACTGTAAGTCTTCCCTCAGTAAGAAACCAAGGTTATCGAACCAGTAGGAGGAAGGAAACGACCCCAAGGTGTTGCTAACAACTTGGAACCTACACAACACAAACTCAAGACTTTGCCCCAATGAACAATGAGGTTGTCAATCTCACCGGTTTGCTAAAAACAAAGGATTAAACATATGGTGTGGAAGGTAATGTTAGCTTGCAGAAGTAAACAGTAACAGTGGAAGATGTATTAATGGTAAAGATTGGACCGGGGTCCACAGTTCACTAGATGCATTCTCCTTAAGATAAATAACATAACATGTTGGGTAAACAAATTACAGCGGGGCAATTGATAGGACAGAGCAAGGCATAAAAATGCAATACTAGAGATTCATGATCCTTTGAGATTTGATTGGGCATTAAAACAATATACATAGACCGCCATATAACTCCATCTATGACTAGTAATCCACCTTCAGGTTATCATCCGAACCCCCTCCAGTATTAAGTTGCAAGCAACGGATAACTGTTTTAAGCAATGTGTGTAAAGTAAAAAATACAATTGTTCCATGAACAAGAGATTGTTGTTTTCTCCCTAGTAGCAACATCACATCTACAACCTTAGAGATTTCTGTCACTTCCCCAGATTCAATAGAGGCATGAAGCCACTATCGAGCATAAATACTTCCTCTTGGAGTCACTAGCATCTACTTGGCCAAGATAGCTACTAGGAACGGAGAGCATGCAAGATCTCAAACAACACAGACATGATAGAATCAACAAGATAGAATCATTAATCAATCTGACATAGTAATCTCAATATCCATCGTATCCCCACAAACACAACATGCATGATTACAAATAGATGATATTGATCATGAACCGAGCTCACAAGATCTAAACATGGTAGCACAAAGGAGGAGAAACAACCATCTAGCTACTGTATGGACCCATAGTCCAAGGTGGAACTACTCATGCATCATACCAAAGGCTGGCATTGTCGTGGTGGAGGCACGACAGATGCCATGGGTAGGCTTAAGTTGGGGGCCAATGGATGCTAGTGGGTTCTAGGGAGGGAAGGTGTAGTGCTTTCTACACTCAGAACTCTAGAACTCAATCTTTATTCTACACCAATGGATCTACACTTGCTCCTCGATCTATTTGAGTGAGAGGAAGAAGAAGCTACTACTAGAGCTGAGTTAAAATGAATCGATCCCCTCCTCAGGACGCCCAGCCCCTCCTTATAAAGGAGTGGCATGGTTCCCTCTAGGGCTGATATGGACACGCATATTCATGGAATATGCCTGTCCCAAGATAGTAACTTGGCGGGCTTTTTTTCGTGTCCCCCTTCTATCAATGGCAAAGACACATAGTCCACCACATGTGATCATCGGGCCTGAGGACTGTGTCGTGGTATTGCCGACGAGTACGCCATGGAGGGGTCCTCACAGTGCGTATTTAGAGATGTGGGAGAAGGCGGACGGTTAACGGGTACGAGGTAACACAGCTTACCCAGGTTCAGATACCACAACGGTGGCAGAATCCTACTCCTGCTATAAATCACTATAAGGGCAATACGCCGAGTTACAGGGATTGGTTCGCTGTGCGAGGTGACTAGAGAGTCTAAGTTATCGTGCCCTAAAGGCTCCCATAGGCCCGACTTATATAGTCGCCAGGTCCTAGGGTTACAGGGAAAAGTCCTAGCCGGACAGGTTACAGAGTCCTACACTGTCTATTACTAGTCTTGTGTATCTTGCACTCCAAGGCTCCGGGTACGTTGGTGACTCCACCGTAGCCTTCCTTTATCCGGCATGGGCCTCCCTTCTGGATCCATCTAACTGGGCCGCCCAGCAGGCCATAGGCCATGCTACCGACTATGGGCCACCCGGGTTATCCGGATAAGTGACATGCTATGAGGATACCCATATAGCATATCCCCAACAGTAGCCCCCGGAGAACTCCAAGATCTTGCGCTGTCTTGCCTCTTCAGATGAATGCTCCGTCTAGTTGGATGTCGGCAAATCGTCAAGCAATATCTTGTAGTCCTCCCAAAGAACCCTGCAAAACTTTCTCCGTCTTTAACTTGTAAGCCGGAAAAATGTTGAGTCTTACATTGTACTCTTCCATAGTCAGATTGAATCCGTCTATGTCGGAATCTTCGATGTGACGGCTCATCTACTCATGTCAGCTTGGACGACGTAGGCTTAGGTCAGCAACGCCTCGTAACTCACACATGCAGAGAATGCAATCATATCTGATTTTCCCACGCGAGCGATACGGACCGTTGGCGGCGACAGTTGGAGACGTGGCGAAATTTCCGCACACGTTCGCGAACACGTCGTCTACGCGGCAACCGTCCGATCAAGCTGCACGAATCTTGACGCCGAGGATGATAAATAGTAACCGTGGGGAAATTTCCACTTTTTACCTCATTCTTCTCGCATCATCTTCTTCCTCCAGCCGCGCGTCTCCTCGAGCTCTCCGCGAGATACCTTGAAAAAACCCTAGCTCCCATCTGCATTAGTCGCACCCAATCTTCACCCCATGGCTAGCAGCAACACTTCTCCAGTAATGGCGGCATCGAGCGAAGCCGCGGCGAAGCCGGCGAGCTCCATCGTCGTGCCCCCAGAGGGTTTGGTTATCCCCGCATCGGTGGTGATCGAATCCACCGGCGGCGTCCCAAATTTGGTGGCGCTAGAGCTACTGGAGGAGGAGCCAGAATCGCACAAGGGCGACTGGCGCGGCTCGGACATCACCGACCGCGATATCCAAGAGATGGTCGCCGAAGGCTACCTCCCCGCGACGGAGGGACTTGCCTGGCGGGCGGCACCGGTCGGCGAGGTGACACCTTCTCCCCAAGCCGGAGAAAAGGTGTACCTCAAAGCTCAGCTGGTACGCGGCGTTTCCCTGCCTATCTCCCACTTCTTCCTCTCCGTCTTAAACCACTATAGGGTCCAGCCCCATAACCTTTCCCCCAATAGTATCTTAGTGCTTAGCAACTTCGCGGCACTTTGCGAGGGATATCAAGGGATAAGGCCTAGGTTAGACCTTTTTGTGTACTTCTTCACCGTCAAACGTGAAGCCAGACATAGTAAGGAGGAGCTTAGGAACTGCGGCACCATAAGCTTCAAGATTCGACCTGGCCGGCGGTTCCCCGACATCGTCGGCCACGAGTCCTGCAAGAATTGGCAACAAACAAACTTTTACGGCCCTGACATTCCTCTGGCGGGCCGAGAAGTAACGTACCCAGACTTCATGGACGGAGCCGCCGCTGAAGTTTCCACATGGAGATCCCAAGCCTCCCTTCCCTCCGACCTCGACGCTTCTCGCGCTATAAGGCGGATCGAATGGTTTGTAGAGACGGGTTTGACCATCTTGGACCTAGCCATGTGCTGGTTCATCAGGCGAATCCAACCTCTGCAGCACCGCGCGAAGTACATGCACGAGTATACCAGCGACAGAAGGGATAGTCTCCGCATATCCGTGGACAACTTCTCGAGCGACTCCGTCAAGCTCTGCCTTAAGGACATCATCAAGGTGAAGGATAAGAAGCGTGGATTCACCATCACCTATGACATGTTCGTAGATGGCAAGTGCCCAAAGGTAGGTTTTTATTTTCCGTGCATGACATATACTCCAGTTCTTCCGCCTTGCAGATGTCATTTTATCTAACATGGTGATTTCTTACTTAACAGCTTAGCGATCTAGAGGAGGGAAACTTGGCTGCCCAAATCTACGATCCAAAGATGAAGGAAGTCACGGTCGTGTCTGACGACGAAGTCCCGTTGGCGCGAAAGCGGAAGATCTCCACCTCTGACGCTGCCAACGAAGGCAAGAAGAAGAAGACGGAGGGTGGAGCCTCCAAAAAGACTATCGCCGCCCTGGAGGCGGAAAAGAGAAGAACCACCGGGATCTTTGCCAAAGCACCCCCATTAGTGTAAGCTTCTCATTCTCCGACATTGTCTATTTATCTGTCTTGTTCCTGTCCTTACGCATTTTGCACGTTTCAGGAAGAAAGCCGCGACCAGCCTCAAGAAGACCTCCAAAACTTTGGGGGCTTCTCAAAATATCAAAGATATGCTGCATCGCGACGCCTCCTCTGCCATCGCCCCTACTACTCCTGCCGTCAAGCCCTCGTCTGGCCCGACAAGCTCACAAGCTAAGGAGGCATCAGGCCCTTACGCCATGGAAGTGGACTCTGGCGCCTCTACCGAACTTGCTGTTGTCGGCGAGCAGGTAACGCAAGAGAGCACCGCTCAACAAATGGCTGAAGCTCCGGCTAAGGATGCCATCGGTGGCAGCAAGGCGGTGGTGGAAGCTGGTACTTCTGCCGAAGGCTGCGTCCTTGCTCCCCAGAAACCCTTTGAGTTCCCAAAGATAGTTTACCCGACGCTTACACCGAGTAGCACATCTGTGGTTCCTGGAGCAGCGTCGACATGTCCGACGTGCGGTCTTGAGGAGCTCCTCTGACAAGCAAAAATATTGCGAGGAAATAACATCTCCTTTGGCAAGCTGCTAGCCGAGAGCACTACAAACCTCAAGATCATTGCACTTGTAAGTTTTACTTTGCCTTTTGCATTTCATATGAGTATACCACTGTAGCCCCCGAGGATGTAGACGAAAAACCATAGGTTTTGCATCTATATGCTCTAAGAGTGACTAAGTTAGAAAAAACTCTCACTGTATCCCCCAAGCATTTAGATGGAATGAACTATTCCGACTAGATGCTTTAAGAGTAGCATACGAAGTGTTTATAATTTTCAATACTGTATCCCCCAAGCCTCTAGTTGTAACTGAATTAGTTCCGACTAGACGCTTAAAGAAAAGCTAAGCCTCCGAGCGTCTAGGTGGAAAATTTCTGACTAGATGCTCCAAATAGACTAAACAACGATTTAAATTTTTTGTTTTTTCACAGAACGAGAATGCTCAGAGGGGTATAGCCAATGACAAGTACCAGAAGATGCGCAGATCTTGAAGCCGAAAAGGGTAAAACTGCCATCTTGAAGGAACATATCATCAAAAACAAGAGTCTGTTTTCTTTTTGCGCATTCCATCTTGGTTTTGTGCCTACATTCTCCGAGTACTCACTGTGTACTTTGTTTTCTCCAACTTTGCAGAACATGTTGCCAAGGCCAAGGACATTGTCGAGCAGTCCAAGCACATCCAGTAGCTGGACAGCGAGAACAAGATCCTTAAGGAGGAGAGGAAATAAATGCTGAAAATGCATGAGGATTCCATGAAGGCCCTGCAGGACTCCGCCTCCACGGAAATCAATCGCTTGAAGGATGAGCTTGCGATCTTAAAAGATCAGAAGCAAGCTGCTGATGAGCAAAACCAATGCCACCACAAGGCGTTTAAGCTCCTCCAACAAGAGAAACAATCCCTGGCGGACACCCTCTGGCAATCTAAGGCCAGCATCTTCAGTAAGTTTTCTCCGCCTTGCTTTTCTGTAGTCTGGATACTTTGAATTTATTGAACTCATGCGTTCCTTGTCGGAACTTGCAGCTCCTATGGGTTTAACCCGATCGCCTCCTTCGGACAAGGAATGCATCGTTCTTGCCGGCAACTTCATCAACACCGCCATCACCCAAGCTAAAGAGATTGCCAAGCCCCTTCAGATACACATCAAGGCCTCGGACTCCATGGCGAAGTACTCGGAGATTCTGCGCCGAGCCCCCGAGCGTGTCACAAGCTGGAAAGCTTCATGTGCATGGGCTGGCGCAAGGATGGCGCTGTCAATGGTGAAGGCACACTACGAAGGTGCCGATATTGATACGGTGACCTCTGGTATCCCCGACGTCGACGATGACGGCAAAGAGATTGATCATGAAGCCATCCTTTCGTCACTTGCGGGTTATGACACTAGAGTTGCCGAGTTGGTGGACATCGACGTATTCGTGCCTATGAACACCATCGATAGCGTCAACCAAGATTCCTCCGAGTCCCACCATAGTGCCGACGCTGAGGGTGATTCTCCTGCTAGTGACGATGCTGCTTCCAAGTCTCCTGTGCCAAAGGAATGAAAAACAACTTTGTAATATTTGTTTCACTTTTGGTATATGCGCGGAAAAAACTTGTTGATGTGACTTAAGGCGGAAAACAATGCTTCTTATTTCCTCCTACTTAAGAACTAGTTTCCAGCATGTATATATTTTTTAAGAAAGTGCTGGCTTATCCATTACTTTGGTTCTTATGCTTTACTTTTCGTGAGTCGGAAGACTCGTTGTCGGAACCATGCGCTCAGGTGATGATGCCCAATGGCACCGTCAATAACCTGAGCACAAAATCGCCGACAATAAGTGCCAAAAGTCACTACTCTAGAATCCACATAAAAACGACAAAGAACGTGTAGACCAAAAAACTTAAGCTAGCGCCCGTAGGCGGAAGTTTCACAAGTGCAAACGCAATACTTGTGCATAAAGGTTTTACATGATCCAAAAATGAACACTAAAGGAGGTAAAAGACTCAGAAGTATGAGTGAACCAGAGAGCTTTATTTCATTGATCATATAAGAGATACACAATTAGATAAAAAATGCTAAGTGTAAAAAGGACGTAGCTGTGCTATGTTCCATGGCCGATCAAGCTCCGGGTAGTCATCATCCGGGTCACGTCGCTTACGCTTATGATCCTCGTTGGGTCTATCCTTTAGTTCACGATTGTCAACAAGGTAGTAAGACCCATTGAGCAGCGCCTTGCTTATGATGAACGGTCCTTCCCATGGCGGGGATAATTTGTGTGACTTCTTCTGCTTAAGTAGGAGCACCAAATCCCCCTCTTTAAACGAGCGATGCCGAACGCGGCGACTATGGTAGCTGCGTAACTTCTGCTGGTAGATGGCGGATCTTTGGCATGCCAAAATGCGCTCCTCCTCGAGAAGGTCCACATCTAGGCGTCTGGATTCTTCAGCGTCATCTTCGTCGTAGACGACAACTCTTGGTGCATCATGGAGTATGTCGGAAGGCAAGATTGTTTCTGCTCCATATACCATGAAGTAAGGGGTGTAGCCGGTGGATTTGTTGGGTGTAGTTCGCAAACTCCACATCACAGATGGCAATTATTCCGCCCAGGCTCCAGCTGCTCTATGTAGCGGTGCCTCAAGACGTGGCTTGATTCCCTGCAGAATTAATCCATTGGCTCGCTTAACCTGACCATTGGATTGTGGGTGTGCCACAGATGCAAGGTCAAGTTGGATGCCTTTCTCCCAATAATAAGCCTCCACTTCTCAAAGTGATAAATTGCTGCCTGTTGTCGGTGATAATGCTATGTGGGAGACCAAATCTCACCACTAGATCTCGGACGAACCTGAGGGCAGTTGCCCCATCAAGCTTTCTAATGGGTTTAGCTTCTATCCATTTAGTGAATTTGTCAACTGCTACAAGCAGATGCGTAAACCCACAAGGTGCCGTCTGTAACTATCCCACCATGTCCAGCCCCCAGACTGCAAATGGCCAAGTTATTGGTATTGTTTGCAGTTCTTCTGCAGGAACATGTGGTTGTCGGGCATAATACTGGCATCCCATGCATGTCTCAACCAGCTTGTCGGCGTCCGCCTTCGCGGTCAGCCAGTAGAATCCTTGCCGGAAGGCTTTCGTGACCAACAATCAAGGAGCGGCGTGATGCCCGCAATCTCCGAGATGGATTTCGCGTAGGATTTCCATACCTTCTAGATGGGAAAGACACTTTAGGTATACACCAGTAGTGCTCCTTTTGTAGAGTTGCCCATTGATTATGGTATAACACTTTGCTTGTCGTACTATTTGCCGTCTTTCGACTTTGTCGTCGGGCAAAGTTCCGTGTTCGAGGTATTCCATGAACGGTTTTGTCCAAGCCGGAGGGATCTTAGTCACCATGTTGACGAAAGAGTCAGCTCTATCCGGGTTGTCGATGTCGCCCCCCTTCACGGATGGTGTGCGCAGGTGCTCTAGGAAAACTCCTGGCGGAATTCGCTTGCACCCTGATGCAAGCTTAGACAATAGATCAGCCGCCTCATTTTGCTCCCTAGGCACATACTTGACTTTGTAGCCCAAGAAGCTCTTGGCTATCTCGTCCACTTCGTCTCGATATGCCTCCATCATAGGGTTCCGCGCATTCCAGGTGCCAGCCACCTGCTGGGCAACCAAGTCGGAATCTCCACAACAAACTATGCGCTTGATGCCAATATCCTTCGCTACATGTAGTCCGTGAATGAGTGCTTCATACTCCGCCATGTTGTTTGTAGCCTCGAAGTGGATCTGTAGAACGTAGTGTAGCTTGTATCCTATTGGTGACTGTAGCAATACACCAGCCCCTGAGCTGTTGAGCAGCTTTGATCCGTCAAAGTGCATCACCCAGTACTCTGGTTCTGGCAACAGAGTAGCATCTGGCATCTTCGTCCAATCTGCAACAAAATCTGCCAAGGCTTATGAATTGATAGCGTCGCGTCTCTTGTAAGTGATCTCGAAGGCAGCAAGTTCAATGCCCCACTTCGCGACCCTTCCTGTAGCGTCGCTGTTATTGATAATGTCGGACAACGGAGTCTTGCTCACCACTGTGATTGGGTGCTCCTGAAAGTAATGCCTCAGCTTCCGAGAAGCAAGGAATACTCCATAAGCTATCTTTTGGTAGTGCGGGTAACGCTGCTTGGATTCCGTCAAGACCTCGCTCACATAGTAAAATGGTCGTTGAACTCCGTGCTCATAGCCTGGTTCCTTCCGCTCTACCACGACGACGATGCTGATAACCCGGTTGGTTGCCACCATGTAAATTAACAGGGGCTCTCCAGGCTCGGTTGCTGCAAGGATGGGCGCCGAGGAAAGAATCTCCTTGAGCTGCTTCAATGCTGCATCTGCTTCGTCCGTCCACGTGAATTTGTCCGCCTTCAAAGAACTTGTATGCGAGAGCCTTCTCTCCAAGTCGGCTGACGAACCGACTAACTGCTGCAACACAACCTGTTAGTCGTTGAATGTCCTTTAGGCATGTCGGACGGTTTATGTTTAAGATGGCCTTGATTTTCTCTGGGTTGACCTCGATTCCATGTTGGGAAACGATGAAGCCCAACAATTTGCCGGCTGGAACCCCGAAGACGCACTTCTTAGGGTTGAGCATCATGTTGTACTTCCGGAGATTATCAAAGGTTTCTTTTAAGTCAGAGATTAAGTCGTTTGACTTTTTAGACATCACCGCGATATCGTACACATAGGCGTGAACGTTTCGACCAATTTGGTCGTGAAGGCAACGTTGCATTGTCCGCTGGTAGGTAGCACCTGCGTTTTTCAGCCCAAATGGCATCGTGACATAGCAAAACATGCTGTATGGGGTAGTGAACGAAGTGGCCAATTGGTCCGACTTCCTCATCTTAATCTGGTGGTATCCTGAGTATGCATTGAGAAAACAAAAAAGTTCTGAGCCAGCCATTGATTCAATGACTTGGTCAATGCGAGGCAAAGCAAACGGATCTTTGGGACATGCTTTGTTCAATCCTGTGTAATCAACGCACATTCTTAATTCATTGGTTCCCCTTTTGGGGACAAGTACAGGATTGGCCACCCATCGGGTGTGAAGGACTTCTCGGATAAATCTGGCTTTAAGTAACCTAGCTATCTCTTTGCCAATGGCGCGTCTCTTCTCATCTCCGAAGCATCGTAGAGGTTGTTTCACTGGTTTGCATTTTGGATCAATGTTTAAGCTGTGCTCGGCAAGTTCCCTAGGTACACCTTTCATGTCGGCTGGTTGCCAGGCAAAGATGTACCTATTCTCACGGAGGAACTCGACGAGCGCGCTTTCCTATTTGGGATCCAGGTTCGTCCCAATGGCGACGGTCTTGGAGGCATCGCCTACCAAAAGTTCCACCGGCTTGGTATCGATGGCGGCCTTGAACGCAGGAGCGGAGTCGGAGATCTGTTTCTTCGACGCGGGCATCTCTGAGTCATCGACCTTGCTCTGGATCTCTTTGAATTCTTCGCTGTAGAGGACAGCTTCTACAACGGCTGCTTCATTGATCTCGCAGTCCCTTGCCTTGGTAAATCTTCCGGATACGATGATGACACCGTTTGGTCCGGGTATCTTGAATTTGTTGTAGACAAAGCATGGTTTGTCCATGAACGTGTGGAATATGTCGCGGCCGAATATGACGTGGTACACGCTCTTGAAAGGGACCACCTCGAAGGTCATGCGCTCTTGGCGGTAATTGTTAACATCGCCAAAGGCAACCTGAAGTGTAATGCACCCAAGGGACTGAGCCTCCCGATGAGGAACTACGCCGTGGAAGATGGTGTTGGTCCGCCTTAGGTTTGCCTCCGTCAAGTTCATCTTCTGCAGTGTATCCAGGTACATGATGTTGATGCTGCTTCCACTATCCACCATACACTTGGTGAAATCCACGCTGTCAATCAAGGGGTTGATGACCATGGCATACTAGTTCTCCGTGGGCACAAGGTCTGGGTGATCCGTCCTGTCCCAAGTTATTGGAACCTCCGACCAGTGCAAGTACTGGGGTACTGGGGGGAGAGTGGCCATCAGGATCCTCAGAGAGGTCTTCTGTTGTCGGACGGTGGGGGTGCCAAGGAAAGTGTGGTAGACTGGAGCCTTCTTTGCGAAGGGGTTCTTGCCCTTGTCGCCGCTCTTGGCGGCGTGTTTAGGGTCAACGTCTTCGTCCATGTCACTTGAATCCTTGGACTCCTCCTCCTTCTTCTTCCCCTTGCCCTTGCCTCGCGGTCTGTTCTTCCGACTTCGCTTGTAGCCGGACTCCGGGTCTTCCTTGAGGTCATTGACGAACTTTCAGTGTCAATTGGTATGGGTGGCCTTGCCGTTGGCGTCGAGGTGTACGAGGCACGACATATCGCGGTACTCCTCGTAGGTTTCGGGAACGCGAAGCGGCGCCGAGGTGGTTTCGCTTCCTCGTTGCTGCCCACGACCAGCTCCCCTTCCTCGGCCACGTTGTCCGCCTTCTCCTCGTCCTGCAAAAGTCATAGCGACCATGTCGGTAGATTGCTTTTCTTCTGGGGCGGTTTTCCGCTTTGTACTGCTGTTCCTCCAAGCTTGAGTTGGAACGGCCGTTGCCGGCAAGGAGCCACGAGCATCGTCGTCGGCAGATGCGAACTCACTAGCCAACTGAATCATCTGGTTCAAGTCAAGCTAGTGATTGTCCTACAAGCGCTTCAGCTTATGTCGGAGCAGCGTGCCCCTTTCCAACCCATCGATGAAGGCGACCATGGCGGTCTGAGCATGCACTCCTGCACAGGAATTCTTCATATCCAGCCAGCGGGAGAGGTAGGCGCGAGATGTCTCGTCTTTCTCTTGAACGCACCGCTGTAGATCACCCACAGTGCAGGGACGCTTGTATGTACCCTCAAAGTTCTTGGTGAATGCTTCTTGCATGTCCATCCAGTTGTAGATAGATTTCTCCGTCAAGTCGTCAATCCATTGACGGGCCATACCTGCCAACATTAATGGGAGGTACTTGACAGCGACGTTGGGGTTGCCTCCGGCAATCTCCACCGCGTTGCCGTAGTCCTGCAACCATGTGGCTGGCTTGGCGGTGCTGTCATAGGGCTTGATGGTCTTGTCAATCCGGAAACCTTTGGGTAAATTGCAGACCGTATTGCGGGTCCAAAGCAACATGGTCCCAGGTATGGTCCTTCCCGAGCCTCGTGGATCTTATCGATCCGCGAACGTGCATCGTATGGCTCCGGGTTCTTCTTATTTTTGTTAACAGGGGACGACCTGCGTGAACGATGCGGTCCCCCTCCGCCATGGTGACTGCTTGGTGGTGATGGAGGCGGAGGTGGCGGTGGGTTAGCCTTCTTGCTGTTACCCTCCTGCGACGCATCACACCTGTCACAGTTGCTTGTCAGACGCGGAGGGTCATGGCGTGACCTGCTCTTGTGTCCTTGGTTGCACTCTCCATCATGACGGGTCTGCTCCGTGTTGTCGCGGATGACGATGGCGCACTGCTTTGGTGGGGGTATATCCGTACGATTGTGAGCCTTGTAATCTTCGCGATGTCGGGGAGATCGGGGCGGTGGCGATGGGCGACGAGGTCGGACCTTTTCTCCGTGGTTGGAGGATATGGGGATGGCATCCTTCCTATTGCGCGCATCCCTCCGTCTTCGTTTTGATGAACCCGTCTGGGACCCGACATCAAGAGGAGATCTGTCCCTTGGTGGCTTGTACTGGCTAGATTGGCAGAGCGCTGGTTCATACTCAAGCCTCTGAGAGGTGGTCTTTTCCTGATGCTTCACCGCCTTGGCCACTAAGTCATAGACCTGTTCCACTGCCTCAGGCGATCTATCCTGCTCCAAAAGGGTCTTGGCGACGGCGAGGTTAAGGAGTGGGGTGGGCATCACCTGCTTGCCTTCATTGTCAATGTATGGCTTGGCCTGTGCCGGCTTCGAGGGAGCCCATCCTAGGTTGCGCTGTACACCAGGGTCGTTGATGACGCGAGCCGGAGCTTTCTTAGCCTTCTGCTGCTGCAGTAAAGTCTTGTACCCGGCCTCCATTGCTCTAGCTTTCTCTATGGACTTCTGCGTGTTGACTAGATCTCGATCTAGCTTAGCGCATTGCTCCGCGATGGCCTGCACTTCCTCCAGCAGCTGCTGACGCTTCTCGTCAAGCTGGGTCACGTTCCGGATATGAGCAACGGTCAGTGGCTCGACGAGGAGATTGTCGTACATCACTCTATCAGCTGGAGTAACTTGGGCTACTACATACGTAGATGCTGGAGGCGGCAAGTTAGCGGTGTTGTTGTTGCTCGGGCCGGTGCCGAGTTCCTGCGGCTGCTGCACTGGGTTAGGCGGAGGAGGCATGACTTTTGCGCGATCATCATCAGCAGCAATAAGTGGCCCTTCCCCTTTTCCAGCACTGTAGGCGGAACTCGTCCGGGTTGATCTTCATCCATTGCCGTCCCAATGGTGACGAACACCCCTCAGGACATGACGGCGTTGTTGGCTTGCTCGTCGCGCGAGTACTCCTCCTCCATCTCCTGCATAGCGGAGTCTAGCTCTTCTAGACTGAAGTCTATCTCCTCTGAATCTGCACTGAAATCAGCATAAAGCGCGTCAATGACAGAGTCAGAGGGTGCCAGGACTTCCTCGATGATGAGCGGTGGAGGTGCAACAGCCTCGACGATGACTGGAGGTGGTGGCGCTGCTGCGAAGATGGCGGCGGGAGGCGGTGGCGGCTGCTGAATCAGAGGTTCTCCGTCTCTGAGCGCAAGCTCCATCTGGGCTGCTGCATCAGCTTCCGCATAGCTGTTGACGGTGCTCACTATCTCTTCGAGGGTAAGGCGTCTTGTTGCCTGCTGCCGTCTTAGAGAATGTCGGAGAAGTGTGCCACGGTCTAGTCCTTCCACGAAGTGATATAAATCGTTATCATCGGGGTAGTGGGACAGATCGGCTTGTATACGGAGCCACCTGGCCAGGTAATCGCGGGGTTTTTCGCCCTCTCTCTGAACGCAGCGCGCGATCGAAGATGGTAACCACGCCGACAAACTTGGATCTCTCCTGTCCAGACGCACGGATGAAGCCGACGGATTTGCAGTGATCTTCCACCTTTATATCCTCCACAGGGGCGGTTTGGGTGGGCCTTGAATTTTTCCGATCTTTGCCGGCAAACTCCGAAGAGAGATCCGACATCGATCCTTCCACGAACGTATCCGACCCGTAGGCGGTCCGTGCGGGTCTTGATGCTTCTCCGACTTCCAGGGAACTAGTGCCCGAGTCGGTTTCGCCGATGAAGAGTTGGATGTCTCTGATAGGAACGATCGAACACCGCGTAGGGTTTGTCTTTGCCGGGATCCAAAACTCGTCAGGAGGGATGATCGGAACGTTGTCGGAGAAGAGAACGCGACCGATGGCTACGGTTTTGCCGATTCCCGTGAAGATCTTGGTCCTCGCCTGCTGAAGAGCCTGAAGCGCCTCTTGCCCCACGGTGGGCGCCAACTGTCGTGGTATTGCCGATGAGTACGCCATGGAGGGGTCCTCATAGTGCGTGTTTAGAGACGTGGGAGAAGGCGGACGGTTGATGGTTATGAGGTAACACATCTTACCCAGGTTCAGATCCCACAACGGTGGCGGAATCCTACTCCTGCTATAAATCACTATAAGGGCAATACGCCGAGTTACATGGATTGGTTCCCTGTGCGAGGTGACTAGAGAGTCTAAGTTATCGTGCCCTAAAGGCTCCCATAGGCCCGACTTATATAGTCGCCAGGTCCTAGGGTTACATGGAAAAGTCCTAGCCGGACATGTTACAGAGTCCTACACTGTCTATTACTAGTCTTGTGTATCTTCCACTCCAAGGCTCCGGGTACGTTGGTGACTCCACCGTAGCCTTCCTTTATCCGGCATGGGCCTCCCTTCTGGATCCATCTAACTGGGCCGCCCAGCAGGCCATAGGCCATGCTACCGACTATGGGCCACCCGGGTTATCCGGATAAGTGACATGCTATGAGGATACCCATATAGCATATCCCCAACAGACTGTCACCTCCATGACCTTCTTCTGCTCCTCTTCCGCTCAACCTCTTATAAGGAGAGATAGTGACTAGTGTTGACTTCGGGGTTCTCCTTATCCTTCTTGAGCAACCTTCACTTGACTCGGCCTTGCCTCGCATGACTCGGCTTGACCTTAACCTTCACTTAAGATGCATAATAGCAGTAGGCCAACATAACTCTTATGTTAGACGAGTCAAGTTTTAGCTGCCTGACTCAGAATATGTCGGACCTCATTCGGCCGACTCCTACATGATTCGGCTGGATCATACCTTGACTCGGCCTAGACCATGAAGGCTCCTCCCTCTTTTTACTTATCTTGACCCTACCTGGGGTCACTCTCCAACATTAGTCCCCGAAGCTGGTGCGGTCTAGTCATCGTCATTTGGCTATATCACAACAGTTTCCAGACATTCGGTCTCTATGCTTATGACTCTGACCTATTACTTAGTCAGTGCTTCTCTCGACTTATCCTTCCCCGACTCGTTATTTTATTCCAGGGTATGACTCATTTTATGATTTATTTATTCTTATCCGAGGCATCACCTTAATTTATCTAGTAAGCTTCATCCTACAGGGGTGTTTGTTTGGGTTTTGGTGGCTTTCCACTAGAAAAAGCCAAAAAATCAAACCAAACGGAGTAGCTGTGCGGTAGGCTTCGACCGAAGTGGTTACGAGAATAGGCTATACCGGGAATCACGTCCCGAGGTGCTTCCCGCGGCTTCCCGCGAGGCAACGGATCGGTTTTGCTAAAAATTACTTGCCATATGCCACCGGCCAGGCGAGAGATCACGCGAGCAGTAGGAATCGAAACTTAAAAAAGGACAAACTCGTACCTCTGACCCGGACCTCTCGAGAGATCACGCGACCCGTTCTTCCCCCGACCCATACCTGGCGATTGCAGCCACCGCCGCCAGGTATCCTCCCACCGCTGCCCTACCTGCCCCTATAGCCGAGCTCCTCCCGTCGCCGCCCTACCTCCCGCCGCCGCCTTATGCCCCGCTGCTGCCGAGCTCGTCCTATTCCTCCCTGCCTCCATAACCCCGCTGCGGAGTTCCTTTGTTCCTGTCGGTTGTTGTTCGAGATCTATCGGAGAGGGTCAAGGTCGCCGGAGCACCCAGCTCGTCTCGCGGCAGACCTCCTCCTTGGCCAACGTCATCGGAGCAGGCATAGGTGAGGCCTCCTCCACTCGTTCTGACATGGCCTTATATCCTCGCAAAGGAATGTGTGTACTGCTTGTATTTTGGTTCATGCTTGATGTGTTGATGTTCACAAGATACAACCATGGTCACGCTTTCTATGGTACTACTTGTATTTTGGTTTAGGCTTGACGTGTTGATGTGCTAGAAATATTGGTTCACATGATACTGCTAGAAATTATGTGGCTTGCTATGGTATTGCTTGTATTCCTATGTTGTTTGGTGGAAATAAAAAGCTATCTTTCATAAATTTTTCTGTTATAGCTTGATATTCATTTGCAATGTCGAAGGCGGTTTGGAATCCATACTACACCAGAGTTTTCCGCGACATTTGTATGGAGGAAGTGAACGGCAACAATAGGGAGGGGGGTTGCTTGAGTAGAAAGAGTTACAAGAATCTTGGGGACAAATTTGCTGAGAAAACAGGGGATAGAAGAACGCAGAAGCAATTCAAGAATAAATGGGATGCTATGAAGAAGGATTACACGGGGTGGATGGAATTGCAAAATGCGATCGGGCTAGGTTGGGATCCTATAGAAAAAACTATGGATGCAGATGACGATTGGTGGAAGAATCACCCAGCTGTAAGTTATTATGTCTTTACTTGCCTTTTCTTTTGTATTGTTATTATGATCATTGGACTGATATCTTCGTAATGTTTTTATTTTCAGATTCGTCCTGACCATTAAAAGTTTAGGAATGGTCCACCTGCCAACTTGGAACAACATGATGTTATGTTTAGAAAAGCTCATGTCACTGGAGAATCAGCTGCCACTGCAGGCGAGGAAGAAGAAACTGGCAATGGAGCTCCAATAATGCTTTATGATGATACCTGCGGGCAAGCTAGCTCAAAGAAAACAGGGAAGCGCAAGCATATATAGAATGATTTTTTCTCGGCTTACAACAATGCATTGAACACAATTGTTTCAAGGCACACCGAGGGCAGTTCTTGCAGCAAAGGTGATGAGGTCCCAACTATGAAGGAATTTTAAGGGATGTTTCGAGATTGTGGAGTGCTTGAAGGAACTGATATCATGTACACTGCGGGCAAGCTAGCTATGAACAATGATCAAAGAGAGGTGTTTGCATCATTTGCAACAACTGAGGGCAGGCTCGATTGGCTCCAGAGGACACACGATGAGATGAACAAGTAGTGTGTGCACCATTTATTTTTTATCATTGCAGAACTTGTGTGTACCATGAATTATTCCTTCCTTTTTATTTGGCCGGGACTATTTGTGATGATTGTGAAACTACTACTTATTATTCGATTCCTGTACCACTATGGATATTATTTGGTGATAATATTTGTTGATTGATGTGTGTCTAATAAATTGTTGTGGTGATAATATTTGTTGATTGATGTATGTCTAGTAAATTGTTGTGGTGATAATGTTTGTTGATTGATGTATGTCTAGTAAATTGTTGTGTGAAGCATTTGTTGATTGATGCGTGTCTAGTAAATTATTGTGTGAAGCATTTTGACATGTTATAATTTTCTCTTGCAGATGGATGATGGTGATGATGATCGTGAGTACGAACTAGAAAGGACACGACAGTTGCTCGGAGTGGCTCATGATCTTGCCGTGTTGGGGTACTATGGTAATCTCTATAGACAGAAGTATTTGAATAAAGAACCAAGGAGGATTTTGGGGCAAACTGGGCTTGAATGGGTGAATGAACAACTTGGAAATAGGAAAAGATGCTATAAAATGTTTAGAATGTACCCAGATGTGTTTCATGAGTTGCATAACCTTCTAGTTTCTAGATATGGGTTGGTGTCAACTAGAGACATGTCATCTGTTGAATGCCTAGCTATGTTTCTATGGATGGTTGGAGGACCACAGTCATTTAGCCAAGTTGAGAACCATTTTAGTCATTCAACCGAAACAATTCATAGGAAGTTTCACATGGTTTTGAATTGCTTGAACAAGTTAGGTAAGGATAACATAAAGCCAGTAGATCGAAATTTCAAGGATGTGCATCCTAGACTTCAAGATGCAGACTTTTGGCCTCATTTCAAAGATGCCATTGGCGCCATAGATGGGTCACACATTCCAGTTGAAGTACCCGCAGAAGAGATGGTTAACCATACAGGAAGGCATGGTTACACATCACAAAATATTCTGGCGATATGTGACTTCGATTTGAGATTCACCTTTGTTGTTGCTGGATGTCCTGGTTCGGCGCATGATACACGCATTCTACAACGCGCCATTGAGAAGTATCCAATACAGTTTCCGACCCCTCCTGTTGGTAATTTTCTAAATCTTTGTCTACTCGGTACACATAGTTACAAATGCATTGTCGTAGTTGTTTAATTTTTTTGTTCATATGCAGATACATATTACCTTGTTGATTCTGGTTATCCCAATAGAAAAGGGTTCTTGGATCCTTTCAAGGAGAACATATACCACATATCATATTTTCGTCGAGAAGGGAGGCCAAAAAATAGGGAAGAGATTTTCAACTATCTAGACTCATCGCTACAGAATGCTATCGAGCGTGTCTTTGGTATCTTGAAAAACAAGTGGCGCATATTAAAGTATATTCCTTCTTATGGTCTGGTTACATAGAAAAGAATTATTTTTGCTTGCATAGCGCTTCACAATTTTATTAGAGACTCCAACCTACGAGATAAGCAGTTTGATCGGTGTGATGCAGATGAGAACTACCTTCCTAAGGTCCAAAGACAATCAGTAACAACAACCAGTGATACCGCTCCGAGTGGACTACACACGGTAGACATGAACTCAACACACGATCGTATCGCTATCGCATTGTACAATGCTAGAAGAAGATGATCGGTTTGATCGGTGTGGATGTATCAATGTTCATTATGATGCTATCTTATTTTGTGTAATGGTCGGATATGTATTTTGGACAAACTACTATGTAGCATATGGTATTTTAATAATGAGATATGCGTTTATGCACTTTAGTAGTCAAATATAAATGTTATATGAATTATAGGGACATTATAGATAATTTCTTAGCATACACCAGACATCTAGCCAAATTTCCAAACAATCAAACTCAGAGAAGTAGCTTTCCCTGCACAGCAGCTTTCCCTACACAGCAGTACAGCCAGCCAGCCATAGCCCAAACAAACAGGCCGTGTCTCAATCATTACCTTTTGTCTCATTTTTTGTACCGCCACAGTGTTCATTGGCATTGCTATAGTGATTACCGCGGCAGTCATATCGACGAGTGACTCTTCGATCGCCACAATGGTCATTGCGGCTGGATCTCCTCCTACGCCGCGTGGCCCTTCCTGTGGTTCCAATCGCCGATCGCTAGCACACGATACATGCGTTTTTGTGGTAACCGCGGCGCACCCGCGATCCCACTAACGCTCGCTGTGTGCGGTTATAAATGGAGGGAGAGGGGAAAGGGCTCGTTCACTTTCCCCATTCTCACCCTCTTCCTCTTCCTCCTCGCACCTCCGCCGCTGTGTTCCAGCTCACGCGACCGCACCGCTAATATTTGGTCTCCTTTTGCCATGCCTTGTCTCCGCATTAGGCCTCTGCCGCGGTTCTCTTGCTTCGCCACCGCCGTGCTCACCGTCGCTGCGATGGGTCCTTGGACTTCTATACCGCTCCCCACCGCCAGCGATTCTTTCTCGGTTGGCTCCTCCGACGAGCCCATGTGGATCTCGCATAGCAGCGCCGTCGTGGGGGAAGAAGATCTCGTGGTGGGCCTAGAGTGTGGTTCATGGTAGGGATCCACAGTCACCCGCCAAGAAATCGAGTGGCTCTGCAGGACTCGTCGAGTCCCTGCCGAGGTACAGTGTCGCTTACCCGACAAGGAGTCTACCCGCATAGTCCAAGATGGTGAATATGTAGTCTTTATGTCGCATTTCGTCAGAGGGTTCGGCCTTCCTCTTAGCCATTTTGCTAAAGGTTTCCTAGAGTTCTTTGGCCTTCAGCCTCATCACCTGCCGGCTAATGCCATATCCTCTCTATCGGCCTTTATTTTGGCCTCAGAGGGATACTTTAGCCTTTGGCCTTCTATAGTAGTTTAGTCGAAGTTCTTCCAGATCCGAGCTAACGTTGTGCCAGATAAATCTCTCCATCCTTCCGAGAAATCTCTGACCCGATGTGGGGCTACTTCCATTACACCTCGGAAAAACTCTCTGTTTCCCCGAGTTACAGGCCTAGAGTCTTGCAAGAAGTGGCATAGATCATTTTTCTATGTCAAAAATACTGGTAAGTAGGACAAGATTCGGCTCCCTTCCTTCTCATTCGGCCCCCTTATAAGCAAAATTGGAACTACAATCTGAAGAAGACTAATGCTCTTGCCGAGGCATTCGAGCTCCGACTCAAGGAATTGATCTGGGCGAGGCTTCATGGAGAAGATTTGATGGCTGCTTTTATTAGCATCCGGATCTGCCCTTTCCAGCTGCGGTCTCATAAGATTTGCCATATGAGCGGTCGTCTAGACCCCAACCGAGTCTCCAAGGTCGAGCTTGAAGATGCCTAGATTCGGAAACACGTCTGAGATATCTTCAAGACTGAAATTGCCGAGGATTGGGCATGGGGAATGAAGCCCTTTTCCCGTGATAACCCCACTCCTCAGGTAACTCGTATTTGAGTTGTTCGATCCGAGTTATTTTCTTTGGCTCCGTTGACTATTTTGCTAATCTACGTTCATCCTTTCTGCAGAAATTGGATGCATAAGCTTTGGAAGATGCCGATGTGCTCGCTCTTCCTTGGAGCGACTATCATAGTACCCCGGACAATGGGGAACCAGATTCGGAGGAGTTTATTCCCAAACCCGAAGCCGCTCCTACTCGTACCCGGGGTAAAGCCTCTGCCCGTGCCAACGAAGGTGATTTAGACGACATCCAAATTCTTGAGGTAGTTGCCGCGGTGCCTATCTCTTACGTATTCCCGACTCCTTCTTTGCTAGCTAACCCGGCTGGCCAGGTGCACGAGGACGAACCCCTTGCCGCCAAAGCTCCCACCCTGTCAAAGAAATGTGCTGCTTCGAATGATCCCTCGGATGTAGCTCCCAAGAAACGAATCAACAGATCCGCTCAGAAGCCTCCGAAGCGGAAAACAATGCCCGGAGTTTCTGGGTACATTCTTTTGTTCGTTCTAACTTGTATTTCTCTTTCTGTTTCTGATTTGGTTTTTCTCTTTATTTTGGCAGTGCCCCTCTTTCTGCTAAGCCGAGTGGTCCGAGTATGACCTCGCATGTTATTCGGCCGTCCTCACCATCGCCTCAAGGGGATGTTCTAGTTTCAAGCCCTGCTTGCAATGATCCTCCTCTCATGCCGACTAACATCCCCTCTCGGCGAGATGAGGCCGAGGTTGCCCCTGGTGATGGTGCTGATGTCGTTATGGCAGATCATTCAATTGATCTAGTAACTCCTTTCGAGGTTCCCAAAGTTGTCCCCGTTGAAATCTATTCCGGTCGAGGTTCCTGCTATCTTGGCTTCTGTCGAAGCTGCCGCTACCTCGGCTCCTGCTGAAGCTTCTGCCCCTGAGGTCATTGCTCTGAGTCCAGTTCATCCCCCTAAGTCATTGCCTATCACCGAGGTTCCCACCAAGACCAATAAGGATGGCGCTGCCAAATCCAACCTGGCTCAGAAAGTTAAACCAGGTTCCTCTCAGCCGAGCATCGTCGACATGCTTCATAAGGGAGCCTCTGTCGCTAAACCTGGATCTGCCTCTACCGTCGGCACACAACTCGTGCTTCATAAGAGCCCGGCGGCCGGGGTAGCTGCACAACAGGCGCAGGAGGCTAAGGGTAAGGTTTTAACACGCACGGAGAGCGGAGGAAGCCTCATGTCTTTGATAGAGTATGCTAACAATTGGAATGCCGCTGATAAGATCGAGGGTAACCCAAGTAATCAACCCTTCCAGCTTTCCGACATTAGCAACCGTTTGCATTTGGCTGCCAAGGTTGTACTTGAGAGTGATAAAATGAACGAGGTATGTGCTTCAACCTATGCTTTAACTTCTGCGCACAGTATACTATATGCCCACTAGTCCCCGAGCTTATGACCGAATAACTTCTTATTCGTTTGGAAGCTTCCATTGCTTAAAATATAGTTACTTGCGTGTATGATAAACAATTTTTGATAGTCATATTTCGCTTAAAACACATCCAACCACCTAGATCCGAGTCAATTTTTGCTCGATTCGGATCCTTTTAAGTTTTGGCTTTAAATATCCAGCCACCTAGATCTGAGTGAAGTTTTGCTTTATTCGGATCTTCTTACGTTTTGGCTTTGAATATCCAGCCACTTAGATCCGAGCCAATTTTTTGCTTGATTCGGATCTTTTTGAGTTTTGGCTTTGAATATCCAGCTACCTAGATCCAAGTCAAGTTTTGCTTGATTCATATCTTTTTAAGTTTTGGCTTTGAATATCCAACCACCTAGATTTGAGTCAAGTTTTGCTTGATTCAGATATTTTGCGTATTTTTTCCTGTATAACTTGCTGTTATCTTAGGTTGCTCACAATCGATGCAATGACGAATTCCAGAAGCTGCTCTTTTCTCATAGGAAATTACAGGTCAAGTATGACAAGATGGTTCCCATTCTGAAGAAAATAGGTAAATTATTCGGCGTGTCCACCGATAATCTTTGTTCAAGTCTTTGGTTCTCACTTAACTTGTGATTTATCTTTACATAGCCAACATTGACACTCAAAATGCTTTGCTGACGAAAAAGATTGCCAGTCTTGAAGGTTAGTCGTCCACCCTCTCTTTACTTGTTTATGTCTCTTCTAGATAATTTCCGAGTATCTTATAGTACTCTACCCTCGGCTCAGCCAAATTACAAAGGTTTGCAGCATCACATCAAGAGTGCATATCCATGCCTGATATGCTGCTGCATTTTTTAGAGCAAGCATGGACTCATTAGGCGCAGCTGAAGGAGAAGGATGACGAGATAACTTGGCTCCGCGCCGAGGTTGAGTCCTTGAAATCGTCCCAGAAGTCTGATCTGGAGAAAATTGACCAAGAGTTTTTCGTGGAAAAGAATCGGTTAATTCTCCAGCTTCAGAAGAACAAAGAACTTCTCGATGCGACCGAGTTAAAAAATAAGTCCATGCTGGATGAAATTACTCGGTTCGAGAAGAAAAGAGTTGGCTGGTCCGAGGATCTTCAGAAGATGCCGCGATATATCCATCTTAAGCTTATTGGCCGAGTTTTTTCTCTTGTGGTTATTGGATGAGTTATTCTTTGCTCGTTGCTCATCTTGATTGATGTGATATTTTGCATTACAGATCACTTTCCGGAATCCGAGCCCGTGAGTAATAAGGCCGTGGTCGGCGCCCGTGCCCGCCGAGGTGTCCCCAATATTCCGGGTCAAGAATATTCTATTGAGGATTTCCTGGTTGCTGTTGCTTCCGCCATTGAACTCATGAAGATCATGGGAAGAGATTTTGTGAAAGCGGCCATTCGAGCCTTCAATGTGCTCTGTCCGAATGAACCGAAGAATCCGCTGGGCGAGCCGGGGCTGACATGGCGCTTACTGCAGTTCTATCATGGTACGACGATATCTCTCTTGACATATTGATGAATTTGCGTACTGGCTATCCTTGGATCGAAGACCTGAACCATATCACTCGCCGCCAAGCCCGTGCTTATCAACTTATCGTGTATGCAAATGTGCATCAATGGAACAAGGGGATGAGTTTCTCTCGGACGAGGCCAGCGAAAAATTTGAGGCCGCTGAGGGCGATGAGTCTGAAGGAGACGCCGATGACGAATATGACTCGGGTGAAGATTCTGGAAGTTCGGATGAGTCAAGTGATGGTCCGGGAAAAAATGCCGAAGCCCGGTCTTCCTCCAAGGGAACTGAAGCTTCCCAAGCCCAAAGCGAGCTTCGCGTCAAACAGCTAATACTCAAGATATCCCGATTACTTTGTTTTTTTTGAGCAATTATGACAGTAGAGAACCCTCAGTGGGTTCTACTGCCTTCTCCTTTTTTTCATTAATTTTGGGGCATAAATACAGAGTAAGGTAGAAGTCAAGGTGACTTCCAAATGGAAAAAAAAGAATTACAAATTGCTGACTATACTATGAATAGTAGGGTGCAGATGAGGCTTGGTTCTATGAACCAGAAGAGAAAAATCACTCGAAAATCTAGTTTTCCATGAGATTATGGAAGGTATAACTGAGTTGAATATAAGATCATTCCTTTCCTTCCAAATGTTCCAAGTAGCCACCATAAATATCTCCATGAATAGAGGTTGATTCCAGTTATTTTTAGCCTGGCTAATCCAATCTAGTAGTGTTCCAGTATATGCCAAAAGAAAGTCAGCATGATTTACTAAAGTCACACTTCATGAACAAATGTTCAGCAGTCTCCTAAGTTTGTCCACAAATAGGGCAGAGATATCCAGAATTGAGATGAAAGTGTCTTCTTCTTAACATGTCGCTGGTATTTAATCTGTCAGAGAAAAGAAGCCAACAGAAGAATTTAAGTTTAGGTGTACATTTCGATTTCCAAATCCACCCAAAAGCCTCATGAGTTATCACATTCCTGAAACAATGCTTGTAAAACTTCTGTGAAGTATAATTTGTTCCCTAATCATAAGTCCAGGAATCATCAGTTGCAACATTTAAGGTAATGTGAAGAGATAAGTTCTGGATTTGCCTGAGTTCCTCCATTGCCTCTGGAGACAGAGGGAGATTAAAATTGTGTGCCAGATTATCTGCAGTTAAAAATTCCTGGACAGAAACATCTTCATTGAAGCAGTAAGAATAAATTCTAGGGAATTGTTCAGAGATAATTCCATCCAACCAGTAATCCTTCCAAAATAGAACAGAATCACCCTTATTCACTGAACATTTTGCAATTCCTCTGTATATAGGAAAGAGTTTGCAAATATCCTTCCACCAAAAGGATCCACATGGGTCAGAGTTATGAGGGACTGCTTCAGTATAATATGTCTGCCAAATTAGCTTAACCCAAGGAACATCCTCTTTATTATAGAATTTATGCAAGTATTTTAATAGTAAAGCTTTATTCTGTAAACAGAGATTCAGTACACCAACACCTCCCTTCTCCTTTGGTCTACAAATATTTTCCGAAACAATCAAAGAATTGCATCTTTCTCCTTCTTCTGTTTTCTTATTCCATAGGCAGTGCCTTTCTAGCTTTTCAAAATGCTCTACTATTTTTTTGGGCAAGCTAATGGAACACATGGCAAACATTGAAATTGAGGCCAGAAGAGAGTTAATGACAGTGACCCTGCCACTGTAGTTCATCATCATAGAGGATGCATACATTTTCCTCTCAACTCTGTCAACAAGAGGCATTAATTCAGTAATAGTTGGCTTAGTGGTGCCCATTGGTAGTCCCAAATATGTGAATGGAATCTTCCCTACAGTACATCCCATAATATTAGTGAATTGTTGGATCCCATTATTTTGAATGTTTATTGGAACCATCATAGACTTGGTGTAGTTTATTTTAAGACCAGTAGAGAGGGCATAGTCATCAAGTATTTGTTTTCATAATCTCCAGCTGATTAATACATGCAGGCATGATTATAAGAGTATCATCTGCATATTGAATTACTAGATAATCCATACCATAATCTGGAGATAAAGGTGCCAAGATATGTCCATCTCTGAAAGCTTTGTTGATTGCAGCCTGAAGTAAATCTGCAACAAGGACAAATATTAAAGTAGATAAAGGGTCACCTTGCCTAACTCCCCTTAAGCAGTGAAATTGTTTCCCAGGTGTGCCATTAAGAAAAACAGAGGATTTCCCAGATTCAAAGATAATAGAAATCCAATCTAGCCATTTTTGATCAAAACCCATTTGCTTCATGATTTTTATCATTGCTCCATGATCAATGGTATCAAAAGCCTTTGCAAAATCAAGTTTCAGTAATATAATATCTTTTTTAGATGCTTCACATTGAAAGAGTAATTCAAATGCCCATGCTAAGCAATCTTGAATACTTCTGCCTTTTAAGAATCCATATTGGTTTTTATGCACAACCTTGAGCACCACCTTCTGGAGTCTATTAGCCAATATTTTTGTAATAATCTTTAGGCAGCAGTTCAGCAAAGTAATTGGCCTATAATCATTAACAGATGTAGGGGATGAAACTTTTGGGATCAATGTAATGTGCCCCATATTAATGCTCTCAAGGTCGAAAGTTCCATCAAAGAAATCAAAGCATAACTGGTAAATATCATGTTTAATGATGCTCCAACAACTTTTCAAAAACTGGCCATTAAAGCCATCTGGTCCAGGGGCTTTGTCCACTGGCATAGTCTTGACCACATCATCAATTTCATCAGTTGTGAAAGGTACAGAAAGATCTTCAAGACCAGAGATAGGGTTAATCAAGTCAGCTAAATTAAACCTCATCTGGGGGTTTGATTTTGTGCCCAATCTTTGTCCGAAGGAACTAAAAATAATTTGTTCCTTCCCTGCATGATCCTTCACCAAAGAACCATCAGAGCTCTGAAGCTGAGAAATGGAATTCCTTCTATACCTTTCAGTAGCTATAGATTGGAAAAATTTTGTATTTTCATCTCCAAATTTTGTCCATTGAATAGTGCACCTTTTTTTTTCTAGTACTATTTTTGGAAATCCAATAAATTCAGAAGATGCTCCTTTAAAATTTTCCTGAAATTGGTTTCAACAATAGTTAAACTTCTTTTGTCCTCAATATTATCAATTTCCAAAAGAGCCCTATTAGAGTTTTCAATACAAATTTTGAGTTTGGAGATAGATTTACTCCAAAATTTCAAATCATATCTTAACCTTTTGAACTTAGCATTCAGATTAGCAGCACTATTCTTTTTATGAGTAGGCTTGTTCCAGCTTTTAGCAACAGCATCATGAAACCCAAGATGAGCAACCCAATAATTCTCAAATCTGAAATTTTTTGCTGCAGGAATAGAAGTTTGCATAGTAACCACCAAAGGGATGTGGTCAGAAGTAGGTTTCCCTTGTGGAGAGACAAAATTTTGTGGGAAGGAGCTAGTCTAGTGCATAGAAGTAAAAAACCAATCTAGTTGTTCCAGAAGAGGGTTTTCTTGCATATTACTCCAGGTATAGTTTCTTCCCTTAATTCCAATTTCTGTGAGATGTTGCTCTCTGATGAAATTATTGAACAGTAACATATCAATAACATTCCCACCTGGTTTATTCCTGTTTGAAGGTGATCTAATAAAATTAAAGTCACCCATAATTATCCAATCTTCATCATCAGGGATACATAAATCAAACAACCATTTCTTGAATCCCTCTCTTGCTTCCCCAATACAAGGTCCATAAATGTTCACCAAAGTCCAGGATTGAGATGACTGTTTAGAGGTGAAATATACAGATAAAGCAAAGGTGGTGCAATGCATTATAAAGCAAAAGTGGTCAAATCCAGGAGGGCAACATTCCTTAATAAAGGTAATATCAAAATATTCCTTCTTAGTTTCTTGCAAACATACTACAGAGCAACCACAAGAAAGGATAGCATTATGCAAAGCTAATTGTTTGGACCTATCATTTAGGCCTCTAATATTCCAGCACAAAATAAACCACTGTTTCAGAGAATGCATAAAAGGCAGTGCAAAAGAACATGACTTAATTATTACAGAACTTTAATAAAAAGCTCCAAAATCTCCTAGATGCTCTCCTTCTTTTCCTTCTCCTCAGGAGACTGCAGAAGTTTCCTTGGAGTGAGATTTGCAGCAGGCACCCCACATAGGTTGATCCCAGTAGCTTGCAGGACAGGAACTGAAGTTGGAGGAGGAGTTAAGATATCAGAATTGTATGTAAGTTTCTTATTTGCTCCCTCCATCAGCATAATATCATGAGTCCACCTTGGCTTCACCTTGGATTTGATTGGCTTTGAATCATAAATGATTTTGGGTTTAAAACCCATGAATCTAGTCTTTCTAGAGCTTCTTCTGACCTGATCAGTACAAATTGGTGTAGAACCAGTATCTAATTGTTCAGAAATCATTTTCCTCTTTTTCCCCAAATTCAGCTCTACCTCAACCTCATTATCATGTAAGAACTCAACAGCAGCCAGTTTCCTTGCCAACTTAGTCCTCTTTTGTTGTAGCATAATCCATGGCTCATCAAAAAGATCAAAAATAGCAAAAGGTGGTAGCTTGATAGGTTTAGTGAAGAATTTACCGTTGTCCATTTTGAGAGAAGGATCCCACAAAGCCTTTATAGCAGAATTAACAACAAACAGCTTAAATAGGATAGCCTTGTTAGCCTCATAGTGAACATCATGAAGAAAACTCATCACAATGAGGTCACTATTCTGCTCAAACATTACATGATCATGCCAAGCTTGCATTGGGATATCAGTCACATTATTCATAGGTGGGTGAACCCCAGCCTCAAAAGTCAACCCTTGTTCAGCTAAAATTTGCTGAAAATTCACCAAAGGAGGTGCAGCAACCTCATTGACATCATCCCCAACCTGCAACTGATTAAAGACAACAATCTCCAACACAGGACCCTGGTGCTGTTGTCCCCCTTGGTTGCCTTGCCCATGATTATAGTTTCCACCAATATTCTGTCCATTCTGCTGGAGCCAGATTGCTAAGTGCTATTGGAAGAGTTGTTCAGCAGACAATCCCTCACCAAAGAGAGGGTGAGGATTGTCAGTTTCAGGATCTTCAGGGGGAGGTGGTACATCATGAATGTGAGCATTCCAGTTTGCACTACGTAACATGATCACAGGAATGGCCCAGCTCAGACGATCCCCTCCTAGTTGATGCATTACCAGACTTTTTGGGACAAACTTGGGATCAACAATTTTCACCTTCACTAGAACACACCGATCACACTCATTAGAAGCATGCCAATTAATCAACAGTCCAAAGTCCTCTATAACACTACAGATATAAGAGTTTGTCTGATAATCAAGGGGGAAACCCAGGAACAGGATCCAAATAACACGACCACAGGATGTAAGTCTCATATTTCTAGCTTTGTCATGTTTAACAAAAGTAATGGTGGTGATGTCATCCAGTTCAAAAGTTGTACCAATAGCAATGTCTGCAGAAAGCTCATCAACAAAGGTGTAGGATACTAATCCAAAAGGGTGGTCAGCAACTTCCACCACCTCAAACCCGGACTCATTCAACAAATTCCGCAGGCTAATTCTCATATCCTCTCTAAGATGCACATGAATAAACCTATTTGTCTCTCCTATGGTTACTCTCGGGTGCAACAGAGGAGGCTGAGCAGAGACAACCAAGTTTGTTCTAACCTTGCGATTTGGAGGGTCTTGATCAATCGTCATACCAGGTGGCAAGAACTCCAGCGGATTGACAGGGAATGTGGCCATGGCGGCGGCGTCGTCGTTGCCCCGGAGAAGTAGAGGAGGGTTTACTGTTGCAACAGAACTGGAAGGCAAAACGGCAAGATTTTTATCACAATCAATATTTGCAGCCCTACTCTTAACCACCCAGGTTTTACCTGAGTATAAATGTGTCTGTTTGTTAGAGATATGTGTGCAATTAAAGGGAATAACTCGACCATCAATTTCTGAGCACCCCTCTTTTTTTTCCATAGAGCTCTCGGCCTACAATTTTTTGCAGGGTGCCCTGTCCCTCCACATTCCTTACAATGGGCTTTAACCCATCTGAAACGAGCATTATGAACCCGGCATATCGAGCCCTTCTGATGGCAAGCAAGACACCCAATACCCGGGCACATATGGGCCAGATGTCCAAGGGCCGAACAACTAGAGCATTTGTTTAACTTTCTCCAAATAAAATCATCAGGCGGTAAACATTTCAGATCCAACGTATGCATGATATCCGGATCGACGTAACAAGCATTCTTGAGATCTATAATATGCAGTAAAGTAGCTTCATGAATGGAGTGATAATACCTTGATTTAAATTTAGTCCCCACAAATGTTCGAGAATATCCCATGAAATCCTGGGTGATGACAACATTTTTAAAATTCCCAATGATAATGCTCTGTTCAGAAAAACCCATCGACATATTATTTTAATCTATTACACTGAGAGAACTCTCATCCTAATGCTTAACCATAGGAGATAAACCAAACTTTTGTAGCTCAATGTGTCCAGAAAAATCCTTGGAAGTACTTTTAGATAAGAACTTAAGATTAGGTCTCCAATTTGTTGGGCTGTGTTGAGCCACCTCAGGAATATGTTCATCAGAATGAATTGAGGGATCCAATAAAAAGTAGTAACAGTGGGATGAAAACCTCTGAATAGAGAAAAATGGCAAATAAAGTCCGGCCAAATCCGATCCTTTAGACCATAAATGAAATGACCGACTTTATTGGAGGCTAAGGAGAACCTGAATCTTCGATCACTGAGTTTGAAAACTCTGAATCCAACACTGTTCCCACCAATGCAACATTGCAGAGCAATGCCAATTGATTCTTCGTTCAAATGAAAGGCAGCCGAAGAAAAAGAAACAACCAAGAAGAATTCCTTTGAACCATTAGATGGCACATAGTGCACTGTCGATCCAAACTTTCTCCTTACCTGATTCTCCAGGGCTAGACTAGGGTTGAAATCCCAATGAAGGAGACCCTCCATAGAAACCATTTGACTATCCAAGTTTTTTAAAGATTGCAAGCTATGTTTGAAAATGAACGTTTGGGTCAATATACCACAACATTCATACAAAAGATAATTGAACATGTGTCGGCTTGCGTATAGTTCATTCCATAGTCACGTTTCATGTGTTTGATTTTCCGTTGGATCTTATCTCGCTTATCGTGAAGTCCCTCTCTGGACAACAATAAGTTAGAGATGTGGCCTCCGGTGTCAACACGTTACTAATTCGAATTGACGATTGAATATATAAGTCATCCGACATATCAAATATATAATACAAGGATAGATAACATGGGGAAGTCCCCGAGTTACTGCTCGTGTTGCTGAGGTCTCATTCACTAATTTATTTTTGACAAACCAAATACATAATATAGGGATAAATAACATGAGGCAGTCCCCGAGTCACTGCTCGAGTTGCCGAGGTCTCATTCATTGATTAATTTCTGACATATCAAATACATAACATAGAGATAAATAACACGGGGCAGTCACTGAGTCACTACTCGAGTTGCCGAGGTATCATTAATTCATTTCTGACATACAAAGCCGACATATAATAATATGGGATACCGTACACTTCCTCTAAGTGTAGAATGGACGGAGTAATGCTACATTCCATGGTCTTTTTGACTCGTCTCCGGATTTGTCCGCCTGATTCCTTTCTGGTGCTTGAGCATGTATGAGATAATATGCATCAGTATGCAGTGCTTTGATCACGATGAATGGGCCTTCCCATGGAGGTTACAACTTATGCATGCCGGCTGTGCGTTGCACGAGCCGAAGGACCAGATATCCTTCCTTAAAGACTCGGGGGTTTACCTTCTTGCTATGGTAGCATCTGAGGTATTGTTGATAAACGGCTGATCTGGACAATGCCAATTTTCTTGCTTCTTCTAATAGATCAACATCATCTTGCCGAGATACCTCATTTACCTCGGTGCTTGTGTATTGGGTGACTCTAGGCGAATGGGGTGTATCCTGTTGATCTATTCGGGGTGGTTCTTAAACTCCATAGCACTGCTGGAAGTTCCTCAATCCAATAACCCACCGACCTTTGGAGTGGCTCTAGGAGCCGAGGTTTTATTCCGGATAATACAAGTCCATTTGACCTTTCTACTTGTCCATTTTACGCTGGATGTACTACCGAAGCAACACTGAGTCTTATGAGCTTATCTTGGCAGAACCGAGCAAAGGCTCCTTCAGCAAAATTTGTGCCATTGTCTGTAATGATACTGTGTGGGTATCCGTACCTCAGTATAATATCTTTGAGAAATTTCACTGCTCTAGGCCCGTCACATTTTCTTATTGGCTTTACGTCTATCCATTTCGTGAACTTGTTCACCATGACCAAAATGTGAGTAATGACTCCGCGAGCCCGCTTAAATGGACCTACCATATTCATGCACCATACGGGGAATGGCCAAGTGATTGGTATTGTTGTTAATTCAGACAAAGGCATATGTATTTTGCTAGCATATCTCTGGCAACCATTGCACCTTGCTACCAACTATTTTGCTTCCTTTTGCGCACTTGGCCAATAAAATCCGTGTCGGAATTCTTTGGCCACAAGGGCTCTGGATGAGGCATGGTTCCCGCATTCCCCTTGATGTAAGTCCAAAAGGATTTCTTGTCCTTTTGCCGGGCTAACACATCTTTGCAGCATATTTGTTACGCTTCTCTTATAAAGTTCATTATTCATTATTGTGTAAGCCTTTGCCCTTCTTACTATCTTCCTAGCAAGGACCTCATCATTTGGTAGGGTCTCATCTTTGAGGAATAGGAATATTGGCTGTGCCCATTCCGGCATGTCGTGTGATGGGGTAACTGTTTCATCAATTTCCATCACTTCTCCTGACATAATTTCTGCCGAATTTTCCCAATCACCCCCTGGGTTCGCCGAATCAGTCCCCGGGTTACTCGGCTCATTTCCCTTATAAATTTCCATTTGGACAAATTCGGATTTTTGATCTAACGAGAGACGAATTGATTCAGACTCTAGGGAAGGTATGATTGATGGCTTTCTTAGGTGTTCTAAGGCGATACCAGGTGGAATCGACTTTCTGGTCGATCCGAGCTTTGACAGGGTATCTGCAGCATCGTTTTCCGCCCGAGGTATATGATGAAATTCACACCCATAGAAATAACCACTAATCTTTTGTACATGAAACCGATATAAGGCCATGTTTGCATCCAGTGCATCCCAATTTCCTGATACTTTCTGGACTACAAGGTCCGAATCCCCGAAGCATAGAATCTGACATATGCCAATTTCCTTCGCCATTTTTAGGCCATGGACAAGCGCCTCATATTCGGCTACATTGTTCGATGTCGTAAAGTGTATTTGTAACACATACTTCAATTGATATTTCTTTTGAGAGGTTAGTACTATTCCTGCTCCCAACCCATTTCTTAGTTTGGATCCATCAAAATGCATCGTCCAATAGTTCGGATCAGGCAGCGGGGGTTCATACTGTATCTCAGCCCAATCGACAAAAAAGTTAGCCACTGCCTCAGACTTGATTGCATCTCGCGTATCAAATCTTGGCTATTGGTGCCTCGCAAATCACTCTTATGGGGTGTTCCTCAAAATAATGTTTGAGCTTTTTCACCGACATATACACTCCATAAGTCATTTTCTGGTAATGTGGATAATTTTTCTTCCAGACGGACATTACCTCGCTTAGGTAATAAACCGGCCTTTGTACCTACTTACCTTCCTCATCGCGCTCGACCACTATCACAACACTCACAACTTGGTTTGTTGCTTCTACATAGAGCAACATAGGCTCTTTTGATAGTGGCGAGGCTAAAATTGGCGCTGTGGCCAACAACTTTTTTAACTCATGGAAAGCGTTATCAGCCTGAGGTGTCCAGGTAAATTTATCAGATTTTTCATTAACTGATACAAAGGCAATGATTTTTCACCTACCGACTCATAAACCAACCTAAAGATGCGAGGCATCCAGTAAATTTTTACACATCATTGAGGCACTTCGGCAGTTCCATCCTTTCAACTGCCCAAATTTTAGTTGGATTTGCCTCTATGCCTCGGCTAGACACAAGGAAACCGAGTAACTTTCTGGCTGTTACACCAAAGGTACATTTTTCCGGGTTAAGCTTCATTCAGAATCTTCTTAGATTCGCGAATGTCTGCCGAATATCTTCCAGGAGCGTATGGCTCTCTTTGGTTTTTATCACCACATCATCAACATATACTTCAACATTTTTTCCAATCTGATCATGCAAACATTTTTTGCATACACCTTTGGTATGTGGCTCCTGCATTGCGCAGGCCGAATGGCATGGTACGATAGCAATAAGCCTACGGGGTGATAAACATAGTTTTTATTTGACCAGCCAGGTTTAACGGTATCTGGTGGAAGCAAGAATATGCATCTACAAATGATAACAATTCACAACCTGCGGTTGAATCAATAACTTGGTCTATCCTAGGTAAAGGGAAAGGATCCTTGGGACACGCCTTGTTAAGGTTCATGTAATTGATGCACATACGCCAAACGACAGCCACGTTCGGATCATACTTCTTCTTCTCAACCAAAACCGAATTAGACAGCCAATCCGAATGAAGTACTTCCATAATAAACCCAGCTGCAAGTAGCCGAGCTATTTCATCCCCTATATTTTTTCTCCTGTAATCGGCGAAGCAACGAAGAGGTTGCTTCACCGGCCTTTCTCCTGGCCTTACATGCAAAGAGTGCTCAGCCAACTCCCTCGGTACTCCTTGCAGGTCTTGCATAGACCATGCAAAGATATCTCGATTCTCATGGAGGAAGTTGGTGAGATCGCTTTCCTATTTATAATTTTGGATGACACCAATGATAATTGTGCGCTCTGGGAATTGATCATCAATTTTGTTTTTCTTTGTCTCCTTTGTCGACTGGAAGGACACACTTCCATGTGGGTTAGGAAGTGCCGGCATATTAAGCTGTGCTGGCTGGGCCAAAGCAGCGACCTCCTGAATTCTCCTTTTCTCCCTTGCGATCACCAAGGACTCGACAAAATTTGATCCGGCCGAGGCACACTCCATCGATCTCCTGTAATCTCTAGATACTGTAATTACTCCTTGTGGTCCTGGAATTTTCATCTTCAAGTAACCAATGTGACAACTGGCCATGAATTTAGACAATGTTGGTCGTCCAAGTAATGCATTATAACAGCTCTCTAAATCCACCACCTCGAACTCCAAATTTTCTGCTCTGCAATCCTCCCTTGTGCCAAATAAGACATCTACCCGGACTTTGCCAATGGGCTCACAGGACAGTCTTGGGACTATCCCATGAAAAGTTGTCTTGGTCGACTGCAACATATTCAGAGAGATGCCGAGTTTGTGCATCGTATCCTTGTATGTAATGCTGATGCTGCTGCCATTGTCTATCAGCACCTTTGAAAACTTCACATTGATACTGGGTCCGACAAACGTCGTGTCCAGCACCAAAGCATATGACCCGGGGTTTGGCATGATCTTGGGATGATCTCTCATGCTCCAAGTTATCTCTTGATCTGACCAGGACATATACCTCGGAACTGCTGGCATGACAACGTTTACTTCCATATGCCGGCGCTGTACACTCTATCTGTCTTGCTATTCCATGGTGAATACACAGTATGACTTATGGTGCTCTTTGTACTCACTGCGTCCATTATTATCGGGGTTACCTCTGCCATCTTGGCCTTGATTCGCCACATGGTGAACTGCATCCCTCTGGTCATGATTCTCATACCTCAGAGGTGGTGGGGGTAACATCAATTGTTGCGTGTTTCCTCCTGTAAGCTGCGATTGATGTGCATGGTGTGGTTACTGCTGTGGCGCCTGCATTGTTGCCGGGTTTCCCATTGCATTCTTCATCTAGGCACACTGACGAGTTATGTGGTTGGCTGGTTTTGCCGGGTTTGGCGTGTGGAACTTACAAGATTGATCCAACATTGACTCAAATGTGTACTTCGGCCTCTCCTGCAATTGCTTATTCTGTTCAGGAGTCCATTGCTTCTTCCCATCATTCCTCGGCGTCCATTGTTGGGGACCGTTTTTCTGGCACTGATTGCTTCCCACACCCGGCTGGTCCTGACTCACAGCTGCGACATAATTCGAATTGTACCTGTAATCCAGACTCTCATCTCTTCTTATACCACGGAATTCATTCCGCCTAGATGATCCTACGCCATCACGAGGGTAATGGTCATGCTGCTCATGATGTTCCGCCGACATAAGCTCGGGCTAGGTCGAATCACCCAGTGCATATGAGTCGGCTATTCTGATTGTCTCGTCCAACGTAGTCGACATATCTCTCTGTAACCTTTGCCATAACACACTTGCATATCTCCACCCTTGTGCAAACCAAGCAATCTCTTGTGATTCAATCACTCCATCACAGGAGTTTCTGAGTTTACACCATCATGTCAGGAATTCTCCATCAGTCTTATTCGGTCTTTGCTTGCACATTGCCAGTTGCTGAGGCCTATTCATTCTCTTGTATGTACAGGTGAAGTTACTGACAAACATCTCGTCAAAGTCTAACCAGCAATTGATACTTCCTGCTGGTAAGTTATTCAGCCACACTCTGGCTGGTCCCTCCAACATCTGAGGTACATATCTCACAACCCATCTCAAATTTCCCCCAGAAATTTTCATTGTCGTGGCGTAGTCAATCAACCAGTCTTGTGGCTTGGTAATTCCATTATATGTTTTTGTGCCTCTTGCCAGCTGGAAGTTTGGGACAGGTGGCTCACTCATAATCCGGGGCCCAAAACACGCCAAACCAGGAGGGCCCTGTTCTTCTAATAATTCGGATCGGTACAACCTGTCAAGCTTTAATCTTGCATTATTCGGCGGCAAATTTCTGTATGCAATTATTTCTTCCACCGCATGGTGGTTTTGCCTGGCAAATCCGGCATTATCCATTTCTGAATAAATATAATTGTATCAGTTTTGTATTGGGTTATGTGGAGCATGTCCTACATCCCTTCCTTTCCGAGGTTCATGCCTCGGCTGATGATCTTGCGAGTGATAATGTCTCCCTTCAACCGGGTTATTATTCTTGGGATTTTCTCTTCCGAGATTCCCTTGCTCTCTATTGCCACGGCCGAGGTTTCTATCACCATTGTTTCCTCGGCTTCCATTCCTCTATTTTCATTTGCTTTTCCGGCCATTGTCGGATCATATGGAACAATCTGTTTGTTCCTTTTTCCCGAGGTCACTGCCTTATCTTTTCGCAATCCATTTCCGGGTGAAGATGCCGCGGCAGTTGATAATGCCGGGGTAGCTCTAGCCGAATGAACCAAACATGGACCTCCCTGGCTTCGCCGGGTTAGCTCTGAGTATCCTCATTCTGCTGGTTCGCGATGCACACCAGCTCATTCACTCTTTCTTGTTGCTTTTTCTGGGCCTCCCCGTTCAATCCCTCCAACTCTAAGGTTGCGGAATTTGCTGCCCCGAGGTTCTTTGCTGGGGTACTATATCTCGGCAGCCCCGGGTCAGCCGAATCACCCTGTTGAGACTCATGCTCTTTGTTAATATCACTAAGGAGGTTCTTTACCTTCGTTCTCAGATCATCCATCCGAGTAGGCGCGGTGTCCAGCTTATTTGCACTAGCATATTCTCGCAAGGTCCTATTAAAGGACTCCTGCAGTGTAGATACTTTCTTAGCCTCTTCTAACATTCTTAGCCTAGTCTCTTCTAACTCGGCATGTGCATTTGTCGGGTTTAAAGTAGGTGCTACAGGTGTCGGGGGTATAACCCCAGGTACCCCAGAGTCGAGGTAAAAATGGATATTCATGAAGGAATAAAGGATTAGATGAAAGATATATGGAGAGAAAAGTACATATAAAAATAGAGAAATAAGACACAAAGAGAATAAGATAATAGAAAAAGGGAAAGAAGCACTGCTGGGACGAATTAAACTTAATGCGGCCTAATACAGATGAGTCAGGACCAAATTCACCCCACTGGGCCGAATTATCAGCTCGTCCAGCTGGGCCGAGTTTCCCAGGCCGGCCCAACACAGAACCAACTCCCGCTTCATCAGGTCGACGCTCCCGCCAGCATATCTGCAACGCTGATGCTCCCGTGCCTCGGAAGAAGAACGAGGTCGCCACCACCGGTCCTAGCATCGCCCGGGTGGGTCGGCTGGGAGCTGATTCGGCCCACCACGGAGTTCCCTCGTCGCCCGCAAGCTCTTCGCCCGGGTGGGCCGGCTGGGAGCCGATTCGGCCTACCCCGGCGCTCCCCCATCGCCCAAGTATCCTTCCCCCGGGTGGACCAACGTGAACAACTCGGCCCACCGCGGGGCAGTTTCCTGTAGGACGTTTCCTACTTGGGTCGGCTGAGAATAACCCGGCCAGAGCCAACCATTAGTCCGGCTGGGCCATTCATTCCCCCAGGCCGAATTGAAAGCAAGATAAGCCGAGTTTTACCTAAATGGGAGGCATCTGGGCCGAATCAAATCACCCAATACGCCCTAGCATCTACTCTCAGACGCACTCCGACATCTACCACGACACACCAACGAGCCAAGACAACCTCAACCGGTATGGTGCCAGTCTTGGGACGCCCATGGCTCAGACTGGCACGTGAGCATATGGAATATGCCCATGGTATCAAGAATATGCTCTTGGCATCAAGAATATGCTAGGGAATATGCCATGGCATCTCCAAAGATGCCAAGGCATATGCTGAGCATCTAATAAGATGCCAGGAATATGCTACGCAGATGCCAGGAATATGCTACGCAGATGCCTAGCGTATGGAACAAGCTTTGTCCCCTTGGCTCCCCTTTATAAGGAGCACCAGGGGGATCGTTCTGAGGGAGTACCCCGAAGGGCTCCTCCCCTCTCTGCTCAATAGGAGCTCTCCTTCTTCTTCTTCCATTCTCACAGAGAGATCTAGATAGAGGCAAAGGAGATACAGCTCTAGGAGCATGATTGTAGCCACAAGTATGGCACGATTATAAGAGATTATATGTAGAGGAAGATGTGTTATCTCCACATGAGAGCCTCATTCCTAGATACACTGTATTTCTCTTCGTTCATACGAGTGCGGTCTTCACTGCATCATCCCTCCCCGGATTCCTCCACGTCCATCGGCCCCAACTTTAGCCTACCCATGGCATATGCCGTGATACCACCACGACAACAGGTGTTGTTAGGTTATCTATGTCTGCCTGCAAGATATTCTCCGGCCTTTCCAGAGGGCCACCTTACCCTAGGTGCCTTGGGGGTTACCTTGTGCACCTCGGGTGCATTCGTTGCTGACGGATCTGCTACTGTCTGCTTTGCTGCTGCCGGCTTGGCCGTTGCCGGATCTGCTATCGCCGGGTTCTTGCTTGACCCGGCTCCTACTCCTATTGCTGGTGTTGGTGCTGTCATCATCACCTCGATGGTGCCTGCGGGGCGAGCGTTACGCGGGCCTCCTGCAGCACTGAGGGGAGGTTCTCCCGCGAGGATGACTCGGCTTGGGTAGAAGCGGGACGTGTCGACACCCACGTAGACCTTGTGGGTACCTAGGTTGATGAAGATGCCGTTGCGCGGGGGTGGACTTGCTCCAAAGCTGCCAGCGTTGTCGCTGACATAGTCCCAGATATCGAATCTCTGGACTAATCTAGATACAACGTGCTCACCGGTGTCGATGAAGTTTCCCGTCTAGATCTTGACTCCAGCTAGCACCGCTACTGGCCCCACGGTGGGCGCCAACTGTCATGGTGGAGGCACGACAGATTCCATGGGTAGGCTTAAGTTGGGGTCCAATGGATGCTCGTGGGATCCAGGGAGGGAAGGTGTAGTGATTTCTACACTCAGAACTCTAGAACTCAATCTTTATTCTACACCAATGGAGCTACACTTGCTCCTCGAGCTGTTTGAGCGAGAGGAAGAAGAAGCCACTACTAGAACTGAGCCAAAATGAATCGATCCCCTCCTTAGGACGCCCAACCCCTCCTTATAAAGGAGTGGCCTGTTTCCCTCTAGGGTTGACGTGGACAAGCATATTCGTGGAATATGCTTGTACCAAGATAGTAACTCAGCGGGCTTATTTCCGTGTCCCCCTTCTATCGATGGCAAAAACATAGAGTCCACCACATGTGATCCTCGGGCCTGACGTCTGTCACCTCCATGACCTTCTTCTGCTCCTCTGCTGCTCAGCCTCTTATCTGTAGTGCTTGGCACTGTCTAGATTCCTGAGGAGAGACAGTGACTAGTGTTGACTTCGGGCTTCGCCTTCTCCTTCTTGAGCAAGCTTCCCTTGACTCGGCCTTGCCTCGCATGACTCGTCTTGACCTTAACCTGCACTTAAGATGCGTAATAGCAGTAGGCCGACATAACTCTTATGGCGGCCGAGTCAGGTTTTAGCTGCCTGACTCGGAATATGTTGGACCTCATTCGGCCTACTCCTACATGATTCAGCCGGATCATACCTTGACCCGACCTAGACCATGAATGCTCCTCCCTATTTTTACTTATCTTGACCCTACCTGGGGTCATCCCCCCAACAGGCATGGTGATGAAAAAGGCCTCTGGGATGATCTCTCCCCTACGACAGGGTGCCGGGAAGAGCTTCAGTTCCTCCCGATCTAGGGACGATGGTGGCTGCGGCTATGGACTGTTTCATGGAGATTTGATCGGGTACTTAGGGTTTTGGCATGGGGGGGTTATATAGGCGAAGAGGCAAGGCAGGAGGGCGGCCAGGGGGCCCACTCGCCCAGCGTGGAGGGTCAGGAGGGGGTGGCCATCCCGTGGCACCGCTCCGGTCGCCTTCGGTCTCTGTGCTCTCCTCGGTGAAATATTGACTTTGGCTTTTGTCCCGTCTAATTCCGAGCATATTTTCTTACTAGCTTTTTTGAAACCAAAAACAACAGAAAACAGGCAACTAGCACTGTGGCAACTTGTTAATAGGTTAGTCCCAGAAAATGTATAAAAATACCTCTAAGTGTAGACAAAGCATAGAAAAGTAGATACTAAACAAGCATGGAGCATACAAAATTATATATATGTTTACAATGTATCAATCGTGTCATGTACACGTCCTAGGTAACCATTCTATTAGAAAAACTTTGTTTTGTTTGTTCAACTACCATATACCAAAATTATATGTAGTGGTTGCTACATTAATCCATCCAGACTAAATATCGCTATGAAAGATCAAATCTTGTCATAGTCAACTCCTTGAACATTGTCGTAAAATATTTACCGACATGTCGACTATTTCATAAATGTGAAACGTTCATGTCTGTTTCTTTATAGATCCAAATACGACCGATAGACTACATGCCTTTACGGAGGGTCTTCCAAGTTCAAAAACTTGATTATTCGTGTATGGAAACTATCACAGATTTTATGGCTTCGATCCATTTGACGGAGTCAGGGCCCATCATATTCTTTGCATGTAGTTGGTTCATCATTGCCAAACAATAATGATTTACTCTCAAATCTTAGTATTTGATTATTTACTTGACCTACTTGGTTCAATAGGAACTTATACCTCCGTGACCACAACCTTTGAGGCACGTAAGCCATGAGCATTATGGCTGCCTCTGGAACATTTTCCGACGCTGCGCAAGTCAACACATATAGCTAAGGTTCAATAACCTTATCAAAGTTCTATTGTCCTCCCACTTAACTTTTTACAAAAAATTCCTTCTCAAGAAACTTTATGTTCTAAGCGACAAACACTTTTGTATTCGGTGTTATGGAGGAATACCCAATGGTTATTCGAAATAACCTACAAATACATGCTCATCCGATTTTGGTTGTAAACATCTTACTTCTGCCTAGCATACCAAAATTTTAAGAAAGGACAACTTCGGTTTTATCCCAGACCATAACTTATATGGTGTCATTTCAACGGATCATGATGGAGCTCTTTTTAGTGCAAACGCGGTAGTCACTAAAGCTTTAATCTTTAAAATACAATGACAATATTATAAATGATACCTTTGATCTTACCATGTTAAACAAGGTTTATTACATATCTCGAACACTCCATATTCCTATGGTGTTTTAGGAAATGCAAATCTTTAGGTGTTTTGCTAAACTTCTAACTCAAATATCTTCCTTTATGATCAAATCATAAATTCTTTATTTTCTTACTACAATGATTTTCCACTTCATCTTGAAAGTGTTTGAACATTTTCAAATATTTTACACTTCTCTCTCATTAAGTGAATATTCACTCAAATTTCCAGAGAAATCATATAAAGTTGAAATCCATCGCTCATGACTACACATAATGGACTACATACATCAATATGTATAAATTCCAATAATTTAGTCTTTCGTTCTTCTTTGGCCTTTGAACGAAATTTGAATTATGTCTAGGAAAATATCACAAGTGTCATTTGATCAAAATCAAAAGACTCCAAAATTCCATAAACATGGAGTTTCTTCATGTTTTTCTTTCCAATATAATTTAAACGACGAGGGTTAGGATATATGAAGTGCATAGAGGGGGTGTTCCGCCGAGGAAAGGAGTAAATCGTGGGCGTTCCTAGCTGTGTACCTAGAAAGTGCTCGCGGGAGTATACATTTTGTATGGGCCGTTCGATAAATTATAGCAATGCGCCAACACCTGAATATACCGTGGAAGATCTACTAAATATGATCACCGTGAAAAATCCCGGTATTGAAAAAGGTAACGATGGTACATACCAACAATTTATTCAACAAGTGGCATCTAAAGTTAGAGAGTTAGAAATGGAGTATAAAATGTTGGGTTCGTAGCATAGAATACAAAAAAAATCCTACGTTATGAACAACTGAGCACAAATATCTATCTATCTATCTAGATACAAGCAACGAGTGGATATACATCCATAGAGAAATTACCTTTGAAGACCGACAAAGAATTACGAGATTGGTTCTTGTGGATGATGTAGTCTATCATTTTCCGATCTCAAGGTCGTGTAGAAGTCCAGCCGGTCCAGCACCAGCAAGTCCAGCACCCAAAAACAGTGGTGCATCCGTGATTGCACACACATCCGGGTACCCCGACAACCTCCGAGTCCTCGCTCTAGCAAAGCAGTAGAAAAAAAAACTTTGCTCTAGAAAAATCCACTGGGAACATGTATCTTGCTAAGCCGAGACCATGGGGAATATTCTAGAGAGGGAGAGAGCTCCTTCACAAGGAGGTGTGTGATGAGAGAAGGAGAGGGGGCCTTTTATTGGGAGAGGGGAGTCAGCCAAGGGGCCATGTCATGGTGGCCATGGTGGCTCCCCCACCTCTTCCTCATTCATGTGGGTGGAGCTCCCACTTACATAAAAGCCTCCACTCACATAAACATGACCCCACTCAAAATTCCACTCATCTCCATTAAATTTCCACCAAATTTAATGCACGCTCTCATTTAATAAAACTCTTTTATTTATTTTATTTAGATTTTTTTAATTACATTAATTAACAAACATTCACATAAAACCCCTTGCAACATTTGAATATCACATGCAGAACCAATTTCAACAATTTCACCCAAAACAATTGCGGTTTCCATTGAAATAATTCCAGCGCTTTCATATTCTTTCTCTGACATCTTATTTGCTTCAAATGGTGTCGGTATCCCTTAAGTGTGTCACCCTACAGTTCACCAATAATGCAGACATGATTGAGACCCCTCTCGAATTAATAATCAGCAGAGGGAACTGGAGATCTGTACTGACTCCCACATATTCAACGATGACTTCTTGTGATCGTATGAACCTTTAACATTGTAACTAAATCCCTTTGTCTCGCGATATTTTATATGCCCGAGATTCGATCATTAGTATCCCCATACCTAGTTTAATCTCGTTACTGACATGTGCTCTTTTCTTGTTCCCATGATATAACATTCTAGTGATCCCCATCACTTGCTTGCAAGCTATGTCAATGTGATATCACTGAGAGGGCCCAAAGTATATCTCTTTTTGTCATCACGATGGACAAATCCCACTCTTGATCCATGAGCCTCTACATAACACTATCGGAGTATCTGAACCCACCTTTATAGTCACCCTGTTACGGTGTGACGTTTGATGTTATCAAGATACTCTTCCGGTGTTAGTGATTGACATGATCTCATGGTATAAGGACTAAAGTTACTTTGTATGATGTTATAGTAATTTAAACATAATGACTTTGATTGTATTACTATACTCCAGATGAATGTTTATCACATCATTCCACCACTATTGTGACCTCGTTATTAACAACATCCAATGTCCATGATCAGGAAACCTTGATCATCTTGTTAATCAACGAGATAGTTTATATGAGAGGAATAACTAGGAAGTCTTTATTTGTTTATTAAACACACATGCATTAATGTTTCCGATTAATACAATTATAGCATGCAAAATAAACATTTATCGTAAACAAGGAATAATATAATAACCACTTTACTATTGCCTCTCGGGCATATTCCCTTCAGTCCCCCACTTGCACTAGAGTCAATAATAATCTAGTTTAAAAAACTTGCGCATTCAACACATATGGCTTACGAGTGTTGTATATACTCGTTTTCTAGTGGTAAATATAATATCCGGATCTCACACTTTCAATTTCGTGTGTATTTGCATGTCTTTGCATTTCAACGCATCACTCATTCTCTAATGAGATGGCTTTGCACAAATTTGGTCCTTTGGTGAGATATTTAGTTCCTTGGAGTTAAATCATGTTGATACTATTTTCATACAATATATCTTTATAGTGTTAGCCCGTTGTGAACCACACCTTAGTTTGATAAGAAACTACTTGACACAAATGCACTCCTTTGCTACTAGTATAGCAATCATATACTTAGCCTTTTGTTGTAGTATCCGTCACAATGTCTTAACTTTGGAATTCATCCAAATCCATCATGGAACCTCCTTTCATTACATTGTGCCACCCATAGTTTAAATTGAGATAAACTTAATCTTGTGACAAAACTAGTATCAATGTAACACTTTACAATGAACTATTTTTAACTGTTTTTCACCTCTACATAAATATATTCTTAGTTTTTCCAAAGATCATAGAATATCCTTACTATCGTCCAATGATCATCTTATGAATCATTCTGGTATATGCTCATAACATTTAGAGCATAGGACATATATCGATGTGTGTATATATCACGGTATGATTGATCAAAATATTCATGTGATTTCACTCAACAAGTGTCAAAACACTTGAATCTCGTTTCACTTACCAAGTGTTGATACACTTGAATCTTGATTTAATCATTTCCATGTGGCAAGAACCTTTCTTGTCATTTCCATATTGAACTCATTCAATATATCATCTATATACATTTGGAACAACCATAACAGTGTCTGAATCTATCCATATAGACATTGATGCCTAATATTCTGGTTTTGCGTAAGTTTTTCATCGAAATGAAATTCTTAAACCGTTTCAATAAAATATACATCATTTCAAATCAACAAGATGTCCTCCACATAATGTATTAGAAATATGTCTCAGTGCACCCACTTAATTTCTTGCAAATGCATACATCTTCATCGTCTCCGATGAATTTAAACCTTTTAACAGTTTCATCACGGTGAACATTCCAACTCCGCAATGATTACTTCAACCATTGAAGTTTGCGTGTCGTTTTAACTTCCTTTGAATTAACAAAACTATTTGGATCGTGTCATGTGGATGTCCTAGGTAACCATTCTATTAGAAGAACTTTGTTTTGTTTGTTCAACTACCATATAACAAAATTATATGTAGTGGTTGCTACATTAATCCGTCCAGACTAAATATCGCTAAGAAATATCAAATCTTGTCATAGTCAACTCCTTAAACATTGTCGTAAAATATTTTACAATATATTGACTATTTCATAGATGTGAAACATCCATGTCTGTTTCTTTATAGATCCAAATATGACCGATAGGTTTTACACCTTTCTAGAGGGTCTTCCAAGTTCAAAAACTTGATTTCTCTTGTATGTAACTATCACGTATTGCTTCAAGCCATTTGATGGAGTCAGGGCCCATCATCGCTTCTTTGCATGTAGTCGGTTCATCATTATCATACAAGGATGATTTACTCTCAAATCTTAGTATTTGATTGTTTATATGACCTACTTGGTTCAATAGAAACTTAGATCTCCATGACAATAACCTTTCAGGCACGTAAGCCATGGGCATTATGGCTGCCTCCGGCACATTTTCTGGCATTGTGCAACTCAGCACATATAGCTAAGGTTCAATAACCTTATCAAAGTTCTATTGTCCTCCCACTTAACTTTTCACGAAAAAAATTCCTTCTCAATAAACTTGACGTTCTAAGGGACAAACACTTTTGTCTTTAGTGTATGGATGAATATCCAACGGTTATTCGAAATAACCTATAAAGACATGCTTATCCGAATTTGGTTGTAAACATTTTACTTACGCCTAGCATACCAAAATTTAAGAAAGGACAATTTGGGTTTTATCCCAAACCATAACTTATATGGTGTAATTTCAACGGATCACGATGTAGCTCTTTTTAGTGTAAAAGTGGTAGTCTCTAAAGCTTTAATCTTTAAAATATAATGACAGTGTTATAAATGACACCTTTGATCTTACCATGTCAAATAAGGTTTCATTACATATCTCGAACACTCCATATTCATATGGTGTTTCAGAAAATTAAAATCTTTAGGTGTATTGCTAAACTTGTAACTTAAATATATACTTTTATGATCAAATTATAAATTCTTTATTTTCTTGTTATAATGATTTTCCACTTCATATTGAAATTCTTTGAACATTTTAAAATATTTCACACTTCTTCCTCATTAAGTAAATATACACATGTATTCACTCAAATTTCTAGAGAAAGCATATGAAGTTGAAATCCATCACTCACGACTACACATAATGGACTACATACATCAATATCTACAAATTCCAATAAGTTAGGCGTCCGTTCTTCTTTGGCCTTTGAACGAAATTTTAACCATCTCCAGGAAAGTCTCACAAGTGTCATTTTATCAAAATCAAAAGACTCCAAAATTCCATCAGCATGGAGTTTTTACATGTTTTCTTTCCAATATAATTTAAATGGTGATGTCACTTTGTAAGTGATCTTTCAATCATTTGTCTTGCGACATTTTTAGCATTAGTTTTTATGGACGTGATTTCTCCAACTAGACTTGTAAATCATCATTTTTTATGGAATACAGTAATTATTTGAACAACCTTTTTGTTCTCATAATACCCAAAAAATAACAAATCTTGAAGGAAAGTTTTGATGTCAACGAGAAATACAATAACACTTTGTTTGTTTTTGATGAACATCATCACATATTCTCTTCTAGTTACTTAGGCCATCGCAGTTCATGAATTGTGTTGTGTTGTATGATATTTCACACCAACCAATTTAGTATCCAATACCCAAGAACCACATTGTTTAACAAGCAAAGAATACAACCATAACATATATACCATCTATATACTTAAGCTGGACAATTTCTAGATTTTTTTTTCTACCAAATATTTCTGAGATTATCTTTCACCATTTCCCTTTTCCATTTAAAAGAATATATCAACATCAATAGCGGTGCCATACACATGACACATATTCCAAATCGTGTATAGTTAAATACTAATACCTTTGAACTTGCACTTTGAAGTGGATGACCATCATCAAATATTTGGAGTTTTTCAAAATCCATTCTTTAGTAATCTTTTAGTGTAGTAAACATTTTACCTACATATTCTATTTATCCTTATCATGACAACTTTCATTGTAGGGGTCCCAACCTGATAAGGTAGAGTCCTCCTGTGTTTTACAATGCTAGTCCCTGGATCAATAGCTAGCATCCACAGTTAAGATGTAATATCAAGATACAAAGGTCATATTATAACTTTATAACCAGGAATAACATAATTTTATTACATCATACATAGCTCATTTGGCTATTACATTACATTGCAGCAGAATAACTATAGTCATGGGGTCCTTCATCTTCAAAGTGCCACAGGCAGATGTTGGTTGTATACTTTGTAATCCTAATCAATCAATCTTCACTAAAAACAATCAAACCTGCAACATACAAGTTACAGCCACAAAGGGTCAATACATTTGAATTGTACTGGCAAGTGATACTATGGTAGTATAGTGGAGTCTATCATCTAAATGCATTTGGCTAAGTGGAGTTGAGGCTTGCATTGCTCAAAATAGATTTTTCTTATCATTTTGAAAATACTAAGTTTCTGTTTTGACAAATTACTTCCCAAGGCATCTACCAATCAAAGACTGAAGATCCTTTCCAAGGCATCCACCAATCAAAGACTGAAGTGCTTGGCAAAACCATTTTTCTCAATCAAAGATTTCAAGATCCTTGTACCAAGCCATCTCTCCATCAATGATTGAAGAATTCAAACAACCCTTGTTCAATCCACAAGTTTTAACTTTAGAAATTTGAATGATGAGATTCTTGATTGTTTCCATGTCTTGATGCTCAACTTGTCCTTTACCAGGGACATGGCTAAGTACTTAGATTCTACACTCTGCAGAGGTGGTGCACTTTCCCCACAAGACTTGGTTTCCCAAGACAAGATCTTTCAGAAGCCTTCCCTTAGACCAAAATGGACGCGCTCAAACCTATCAAACACTACCACCCACTGTCCATATGGCTAAGTTCTTGCAACCTATATGATCATGGCAGAGCCCATATTGCCAAGTGGTTGCACTTGAAGCTTCTCAACGTTTGACATCTCAAATCCCTTTGTTCCTGGGTGGCATACCACAAGTGAGATACACAATCCAAGTCCATGGCATTGTGAACCACTCAACCAATCTCCACCAAGCAAGCCCATTCCACCCAGGGGATTCATTAACTTAGTTGTTTTATTAAACAAAATCACAAGTCCTCAGACTTAGAATATTTTTCCATAGTGTGAATATGTTTTCCACCCATGTTTTCTATTAGCTAGACTAAGCTTGGTAGTAATAGGAAACTTAACTTAGGAAATCCTATTAAGGATTCATCTACTAGGTTTTCTTATAGCAAGGTCTATACTTAGCAAAATCCATGCAAGTTTTACTTAGCAAAATCACTAATGCATAGAGAAAGTATTGGGATAGAAAGTATGAAGCATCACTTGCCTTTTTGGAAGGGAATGGTGGTTCACTCCTTGATCTTGCTAGTCTCACACTTCACTACAAGTCAAACAAGCAAACACCAATTCAATTTACATTCCAAACCAATAATCACTCAAACAAATTCACACACACAAGACAATGGAAACCAATTCATGCATGGGAGCATGTACAAGATAGTTTTATTTTGCAAAGGGGTATCCATGGGGTTTCTACACTTTGTAAGATCCAAATTGGTCATTTACCAAAGTGGCAAAGTCATTAGCAAGAAGGTTTTGTCCAAAAACTATTTTTAAATCCATTCATCATTTCATGTGGTGAGAAATGTTTTTATTAAGGCAAAACTCTTAAGTTGTTCACCAAATGAGTTGCTATTGCAAAACTTGGTGTTTTTGGGTCAGTAGGTTTGGTCCAAACTATTTTCTCAAAGTTTCCATTCCATAAACATTTTTCATAATAAAATCAATAATTATATTTGGCTAGAAATTGGCTAAGTCAAATAAGTCAACCTAAATTTCACCAAAATCATTTTTAACACCAAAGGTTGGTTCCTAGGGTCAGTAAGGTCACAACAAACCATTTTGCAAAAGTTTTATCCCTAAATTCAATTTAAAACAATTTTTATACTCTAAACAAGCACACAAAATTTTCTGCAAATTTAAACAAGCTAACAGATACTATTTGTCAAACTAAGGCCATGGTTGACTAGGGCTTGTTCTCCTGAATCCATTGATATAAAATTTGTAATTTTTGGACGTGTGGTTTTAAAGTTACAAGGGTTTGAAAATTACAAACAAATCTGTTTTCAATTTCTGTTTTTAAACAGACAGGTGACACGCGGCGTTATCTTACTGGGGGATACCGGTTCGGCCGGATCGGGCGATGCTGGCCGTTGGATCTAACTGGAGACGTGCGGTGCAGATTGACGCATACCCTTTCGCTCACTTTCTTTCCCAGCCGCTGGTTCAAGATCGGACGTCTGCTGCTGCCTGGCCAAGGACTGGCGGCGCGATGACAACGGCGAGCGGCGGAGCGGCCGGTTGGCGGCGGCGCTAGCGAGGCAGAAAGCAAGAAAGCGTAAGAAGATGCTCACCAGGCTCAGGAGGACACGGCGAAGCTCAGGGTACTGCTGGTTCGACGAGGGGCACGCGAAGTTGTGATTAATTTCTCGCCGGAGACTTGGTCGGCGTCAGATGGTCCTGGAGCTCGTCGTGGGTGGAGCTGTGGTTCGCCCCGAGGGAAAACGAGTACACGATTAGACGCAGTCGAGTGTGGCGAGTGTAGGAGCATGAATGAGAGAGCACGGGGCTGTCGGTGTTTACCATGGGACTTCGTCGGAGTGAGGCAGACGCGGCGGCGCGGTCAGATGTTGTCGAAGTCGATGCTCTGGGCGCCCGCGGATGAATGATAGGCACGGTAGGATGCGCCAGGATGCGGTGAGCGTGCTCGTGTGTTCGGGGAGGCAGGAGGTGGTGTGGCTCGGCCGTATTCGTCGGTGGAAGCTCGTCGGAGACGGAGCTGTTCGGGGACAAATTGCGACGGCCTAGAGGCGTGCTCGGGGAAGGAGGCAGAGGGGAAACGGAGAGGAGAGGGAGACGATTAAATGTGCGTGATCACTGCAGGTTTAACTCGCGGCATTAAGGTGAATTAAGCTGGAGGATTCAACGGCAGAACGGGGGAAGAACGGGTCGCTGAGGGTGAGGACGAAGAACAGTAGGGTGTGGGGTCCGCTGGCAGTGAAAGAAAGGGAGAAGGGAAGGGGTCCACATGTCTGTTGCTCCGCGGGTTCTTTCTACGGTGAGAAACGTTTCGCTGCGGTGGGGTGGGGATTGGGCTAGGTGGGCTGTTTGGGCTGGCTCAGTTGGGTCAGTCCATTTCCATATTTTTTTCTGTCTGATTCTTTTTCTATTTTCCAACTCTGTTTTGAAAATTCAAACAACTAAACAATGTCCAAATCAAATCAAACAAACACCAGACTTTGCAACTTTGGATTTGGTTCTGTTTTGTAGCATAAACCAACTTCCAAAATAAAATAATATTTTAAATCTTTTTAGGTTCCATTTATTAATTAAATAAAATGGACCATGGTTTATTAATAAAATAGGGTTTGGTTTATTTAATAAAATCTCTATTTTAAATCCAAATATTTTCAAAATCAAATCAGTAGGTATCATTTGGAAGTAAATAATACTTGGATACTTGTTTAAAACAAAATATTATTTTACTTTTAGGGTCCAATATTAATTAAATAAAATGGGCCAAGGTTTATTAATCAAATAGGATTTGATTTTATTAATAAAATCTTTGTTTGAAACCTAAATATTTTCAAAACCAAATCAGTGGGTTTTATTTGGGAAACATAGAATACTTGGAGATTTGTTTTAAAATAAAATAACATTTTATTTTAGGGTCCATTATTAATTAAGTATAATAGACTTTCATTATTATTTCAAATAGGTTTTATTTTATTGAGATATTTATTTTGAATCTAAAATAAATCCCAAATCATTTTAGTAGATTTTATTTGTGAATATCAAATATTTGGAAAACTTATTTTAAATAATTTAATAAGTTTTGATGTTTCAATTAAAATGGTAAAACCTTTTATAATAAAATTTGATATTAATTCCTTATTATTTTATTTTAAATAAACCTTTGTTATTTTTATTCAAAACTAAATGTTTTAATTCCCAAAGTTTGGTCAAGGTTTAATTTGGCTTTATTAAATAATCTTTATTTATAAATCCACCTTTTCTTTTGAAAACCAATCTTTTATTAAAGGATCCAATAATAGTAATTCCAAAACATTTTTAATTTCCTTTATTAAATGTTTATCTTTATGAATCCCTTTAGGATTTTATTTAATTCAAATGGGTTTGAAGTTCCAATTGAATTCAAAAAGTTTCTTCTGGCTCTGAAAATCAAACAAAGTTTTATTTTATTCATTTATTTTCACATTACAAGATTTGGAAAATCTTGGGATGTGACATTCATGATCAATCTATTATAGCTTATAAAAGCGAATCACGAGTATAATGTTACTTTTCAAAACCCTTTTGGAGGATTAGGACGTCTAGCATCGCCAACCTTCGCAAATTCTTGTCCAATATGAGAACATATATTTTTCTAAATTATACTCTGTCATATTGCAACCAAAACATTGTTTCGGATACCGCAATATCTTCCACACATGAAGGTTTCTGAAACAATCCTTTCATCTCCTAGATATCCTTGATATTAAAACAATATTTTGAATATCAGGAACCATGGAGGCAAACATGATACTTTAGATACTAACACTAGAAATGTTACTCTTGATTTAATACTAATTATTAAATTTCATGGAGTTTGCTGAAAGTTTGAAATAGGACTTTAAACTTTAGATTGACACTCAAAACAATACGATACCGGTTCATAAAGTAAATATCCAGAATTCTATAGTTCTATTATATTAATTATAACTAATCGCAAGGTGGTAAACGGATGCCAATGGCTACAACAACTATGCAAATTCACTTTGATTTAATTTATAATAAATAGTGTTCAACTTTTAATCATATTGCTATTGAACTCCCACTCAAAACAATATCCCTCACATTGTTTTAGTGATTACATGAATCAAATCCACTACACCAAGTCCGATCTCACGTGACATGATGTAGTTTCAAAGGCGAACAATCATCATGTTCATCATATCATCTATATGACTCATGCTTTACCTTTCGGTATTCCGTGTTTCGAGACCATGTATGTACATGCTAGGCTCGTCAATATTTAACCTTAGTTTCCACATGAGCAAATCTGGCTTGCTCCCGTTGTATACACTCGCAGAATCTAACACACCTGATCATCACGTGGTGCTTCGAAACAATGAGCTTTTGGCATAAGGTAGTGAACGGATGCCAATGACTACAACAAATTATGCAAGTTCACTTTGATTTTAATTTATGATAAATAGAGTTCAACTTTAATCATATTACTATTTGAACTCCCACTCAAAAACAACATCCCTCGTATGTTTTTGGTGATTACATGAACCAGATCCACTACAACAAGACCGATCATCATATGAGTTATTGTAGTTTTAAAGGCGATCATCTAGATGGTCATCATATCAACCATATGACTCATGCTTTACCTTTCGGTTCGTGATCCGAGGCCATGTCTGTACATTCTAGGCTCTCCAAGTAAGAACCTTAGTATTCGCGTGTGTAAAACTATCCTACAACCGTTGTATGTGAATGTTGAGTCTATCACACCCGATCATCACGTGGTGTATCAAAACGACGAACTTTTCAACGATGCATACTAAGGAAGAACACATTTTTATCTTGATATTTAAATAAGGGATCATATTATAATGCTACTAAAGCGCCAAACAAGCAATATAATATGCAAACAAACATCATATGCTAAAAGTGATATGATATGGTTCTTGCACTTGATCATTATCTTGTGCATCGTGGTATGATCTTTATCATTCCTATATGTGTAAGTCCAAGGTCTATGGAACTTACACTTTGTCATATTATAATTTCAAATAGTATCAATCCACACTACAAATTATAATTCTACCATATCATAGTACTTGGCCGGCAAAACCAAAAACTAGACGCCTCTAATTTATCTTTTGCATGTTTTACGTGGCTGAGGGCTTTCAAAGATAGAACCGTTCTTACCTACAAATATGGAACCACAATGATGATAATCAAATTATTGGAAACTCATTGTAAATTAGATATTGAATATAGTAGGAGAGGTAGACACCCGCAATCCACTTATGCAAAACTAGTTGCATGTCAAACGTGGAACATGTCTCATGTACGAGGACATGTAAAATTTGTCTGGGCCGCTTCATATCACTATGCCACCAATATCCAAAATACACATAAGAAGCAATAATGTGACCATCAGCGTCCACATAACCATATGTGTACTACCCGTGCAAATCATCTATGCATAGATCCGGCTCTGATACCACTATTGGGTTCGCAACATAGAAAACAAAATTTTTCCTATGATATGAACAACTGAGCACCAAGATCTATCTATCTAGATACAAGTAACGGGTGGATATACATCCATAGAGAACTTACCCTCGAAGACCGATAAAAGCGTTATGAGATTGGTTCTCGTAGATGATGTAGTAGTTCACTTGCCGATCTCAAGATCGTGTAGAAGCCTAATCGGTCCAGCACCAGCAAGTCCAGCACCGCAAAAGAGTGGTGCATCTGTGATCGCACACACGTTCGGATACCCCAACAACCTCCGAGTCCTCGCTCCAGCAAAGCAGCGGAAGCAGCAAATCCTTTCTCTTGAAAAATACATCGGGAACATGTATCTCGCTAAGCAGAGACCATGTGGAATATTCTAGAGGGGGAGAGAGATCCTTCACAAGGAGGTGTGCGATGAGAGAAGGAGAGGGGGGGATTTTATAGGGAGAGGGGAGGCAACCAATGGGCCATGGTGGCTGCCCCCACCTCTCCTCATTCCTGTGGGTGGAGCTCCCACTTATATAAAAAGCCTACACTCACATAAATATGGCTTCACTCAAAATTCCACTCACCACCATTAAATTTCCACCAAATTCAATACAACTTCTCATTTAATAAAACTTTTTTATTTATTTTATTCAGAATTTTGTTAATTACATTAATTAAAAAACATTCACATAAAACCCCTTGCAACATTTCAATATCACATGCAAAACCAGTTTCAGCAATTTCACCCGAAACAATTCCGGTTTCCATTGAAATAATTCTAGCGCTTTCATATTCTTTCTATGGCATCTTATTTGCTCCAAATGGTGTCGATATCCCTTAAGTGTGTGATGAGTGCATATTTGCATCATGTTTTATATTATTATTTTTCATTGTAGTGGTAGGATCTTGGTATTTTACGGTGTTCACGCGCATATTTTATGTCTATTTTCACCAGGATCAGGACAGATGATGGATACGATTGACACAATCCTTGGACTAGTTGTATTGGAGCGAAAATGAGTCAAAAACAGTGTAAATTTCTAATTTGGGAAATATCAATAGCACCAGAAGAAAAGCTGAGGCGATCGCAGCAACCATAAGGATTAACGACTAACTATACAGCGGGACTAAAAATTCCAGCCGTATAGTTCCCGCCGTATAGTTATAGCTGCCACTGCCTTTTCAAATAGTTTCATCCCGTGCAATCGGATGGGAGAGACGACATAAACCCTAGCATGAGATTGAAATAAGATAAAGTTTATTATGATATTCATCACTGTGACCATGTGTTAGATTGTCTTCATCTTGATGTTGAGAGAAGTCGACCTCTCAATATTTTCCTCTTGTGGGGACTTGATGGAGGGAACTACTTGTTGGTAGACGGTGGTGTGATAGAACTTATGGTGACTATAAAGCTGTTAGCACCTCTTACGTATCAACTTGGGAACCGAGGAAACTCACGGAAAATTGTCCATGCCACGGGATACATCCCATGGGATAAAATCCCTTAATAGCACAGCAATTCCATTGATGTCAATTACTTGCCTGTTGTGGTTATGAGGATGATGTGTGCAGTGGTTGCTGCCTATTCGTCCAATTACGGAGTTCCTCCCACACATACATAGTTGAGAATGTTCATGATAATAATCTTTACCTTAAACCCTTTATAATGCTAGAGGTGTACCTGCTGTAGGGGTTCGTAGCATGGAAAACAAAAAATTTCTATCGCATACAAACAAACAAGCCAAGATCTATCTACTAGATTATAGCAACGAGTCGATGGAATAACTTACCCTCGAAGATTCCAAAGCGGTTAACGAGAGCAGATTCTCGTGGGTGATGTAGTCGTACACTTCCGATCTCAAGATCGCGTAGACGATCCTTCCGGCGCTGCGTTCCGGCAGCGCTTCCGTAGTCGGTCACACGTTCGGTACTCGACGAAGACCTTCATCTCCCTTGTTCCAGAAAATGGAGGTTGTAGCACTCTCTCGCGATTCCGACAAAGACAACGGCGTGGTACCTAAGTAGAGGGAGATCCGCAGGCTTCGCCTTAAGCGGGCGAGTATGGTGGAGTATGAGAGAGAGCTATTAGTGGTCTAGCGTTTAGACACACCAATTAGAAGGCTCTAAACCGAAGGCTAGGGCAATTAGAAGCTCTAAACCAAAACGGCTCTAAACCGGAGATTAGAGGATAGGAACTTGTGTGTCTAGAGGAGGAGGCCCTGCCCCTCCTCTTATAGGTGGGAGGGCGGCCAAGGGGAGGGAGTCCCTCCCCAAGTCGGCCTTGGGTGGCGCGCCGGCTTGGAGAGGAGGGACTCCTCCCCCAAGTCGGTTCCAACCTCCTCTTGCTTGTTTCCCACAGTTTCCTGTTTTAGCCGTTTGACTTTCAAACTGGCCATTTGACTTTTCTGTTTTAGGATTCAATTTAATCCTTTATTTGGAACAGCAAGAACACTTAGTACATGATGCAATCATTCCAATATGTAATGACACATTCATGTACCCCTCCCCGGTCTTGGGACATTCCGAACCTTCTAGAACATTCCGATGAAAACACGGAATCATTTCCGAACTCAAAGCAGGACTTTCCTTATATGAATCTTATTCTTCGGACCATTACGGATCACCTCGTGATATCCCGGATCCCATCCGAGACTCCGAACAACATTCGGTCTCTTTCTCATAATACCATAACTACTCAAAACAACGTCGAATCCTTAAGTGTGTGTCCCTACGGTTCGTGAATTATGCGGACATGATCGAGACACTTCTCCGAACAATAACCAATAGAGGAATCTGGAAATTCATATGGCTCCCACATATTTCTACGATTACTTTGCGATCGAATGAACCACTTACATACGATACCAATTTCCCTTTGTCTCACGATAGTTTACTTATCCGAGGTTATGATCGTCGGTATCTCTGCATACCTAGTTCAACCTCGTTACCGATAAGTACTATTTTCTCGTTCCCGTAATATGTGATCCCTTGTGAGCCAGTCACATGCTTGCAAGCTAATTGGATGACATTTCACCGAGAGGGCTCAGAGTATATCTATCCATCATATGGATGGACAAATCCCACTCTTGATCCATGTGTTTCAACCAATACTTTCCGAACACTCAATGCCACCTTTATAGCCACCCAGTTACGGTGTGGTGTTTGATGTCATCAAAGCATCCATCCGGTAAAGGTGATATGCATGATCTCATGGTCGAAGGAATTAGGTTACTATGTATCATAAAGCATATAGCAATTGAACTATTGAAATGACTTGATCTTTATGCTATGCTTAACTATAGGAGTATGTCCATCACATCATTCTCCTAATGATATGATCCTGTTGTTAATAACATCTCTATGTTCATGATCAGGAAACCATGATCATATATTAACCAACAAGCTAGTTTAACAAGAGGCTTTACTAGGGACTCTTATTTTAGTTTACAAATCACACAAGTATTAATGTTTCCGGTTAATACAATTATAGCATGGTATGTAAACATTTATCATAAGTGTGAAGATATGATAATAACCACTTTATTATTGCCTCTTGGGCATATCTCCAACAGTCTCCCACTTTCACTAGAGTCAATAATCTAGTTTCAAACCTTTGTGTATTCAACACCTATGGCTTTCCGGTGTTGTATGTACACTATTGCTAGTGGTCAACTGATCTCCGGATCTGACACTTCCAGGTCCGTGTGTAATTGCATGTTTTTGCGTCTCTACGCATCACTCATTCTCTAATGAGATAGCTTTGTATAAATTTGGTCTTTCGGTGTGACCTTTAGCTCTTTGGGGTTAAAACATGTTGATAATATTGTCGCACAATATATCTTCATAGTATTATCCCACTGTGAACTACACCTAGTTTGATAACAAACTTCCTGACACAAATGCCCTCTTCTGCTGCTAAAATAGCAGTCATATACTTAGCCTTTTGTTGTAGTATCTGTCACAATGTCTTAACTTTGGAACTCATCCAAATCCATTATGGAACTTTCTTTCCATTATATTGTGCCACCCTTAGTTTAGATTGAGATAAACTTAATTTGTACTTTGTGACAAAACTAGTATCAATGTAGTACTTTTACAATGAACTAACCATCTATTTGTCACTTCTACAAATAATATACTCTTAGTTCTTCCAAAATATCATAAGAATATCCTTACTGTTGTCCAATGATCATTTTACGAATCATTCTGGTATATGCTCACAATATTTAGAGCATAGGACATATCTGGATTTGTACATATCATAGTATGATTGATATAAATATTCTTTGTGATTTCAGACATCAAGTATCAATCTATACTTGAATCTTTGTTTCACTTACCCTGTGTCAATACACTTGAATATATCATCAATATTGAACTCATTCAATCCTTTTTGTGTGACAAGAACCTCTCTTGTAGTTTCTATATTGAACTCATTCAATATCTTGTCTATGTACTTCTAGCACAACCATATTAGCATCTATTGATGCCAAATATTTGGGTTTTGCCTAAGTCTTTCATCGAGATGAAATTCTTATCTTGTGTTAATAAAAAAAATACATCACTTCCAATCAACAATATGTCTCCTACATAATGTATTAGAAATATGTCTTAGCGCTCCCACTTAATTTCTTGCAAATGCAAGCATCTTCATTGTCTCCGATGAATTTAAACTCTTTTAACAATTTCATCATTGTGAAGATTCCAACTCATGATGCTCACTTCAACCATTGAAGTTTGCATGTGCTTTTAGCATCCTTTGAATTAACAAAACCCTATGGACCATGTTATTCACATGTCCTAGGTAACAATTCTATTAGAAGAACTTGTTTTGTTTATTCAACTACCATATAACAAAATTATATGTAGTGGTTGCTACACTAATCCGTCTAGACTAAATATCACTATGAAAGATCAAACCTTGTCATAGTCAACCGTTGAACATTGTTGTGAACTCTTTCCCAATATGTCGATTATAGATTTGAAACATCCATGTCTATTTCTTTATAGATCCAGACACAACTGTAAGGTCTTACACCTTTCTCAAGGGTCCTTCAAGTTCAAAACTTGATTTCTCATGAATGGAACTATCACGGATTTTATGGCTTCAAGCCATTTGACGGAGTCAGGGCTCATCATCACTTCTTTGCACGTAGTCGGATCATTATTGTCAAATAATGATTTAACTCTCAAATCTTGGTATTTGATTGTTCATCCGACCTACTTGTTTTAATAGGAACTTGGATCTCCGTGACCACAACCTTTGAGGTACGTGAGCCATGAGCTTTGTTGCTGCCTCCGGAACACTTTTCGGCGCTGCGCAACTCTACACATACAGCTAAGGTTCTTTTAACCTTATCAAAGTTCTATTGTCCTCCCACTTAACTTTTCACGAAAAATTCCTTCTCAAAGAAACTTGACGTTTTAAGTGACAAACACTTTTTTCTCCGATGTTATGGAGGATTACTTAACAGTTATTCGAAATAACATACAAAGACAGGTTCATCCGACTTTGGTTGCAAACATCTTTATTATGCATAGCATACCAATGTTTAAGAAAGGACAACTTGGGTTTTATCCCAAACCATAACTTTATATGGTGTCATTTCAACGGATTATGATGGAGCTCTTTTCAGTGGAAAAACGGTAATCTCTAAAGCTTTTTAATCTTTAAAATATAATGGCAGTTTTATGAATTTTATCTTTGATCTTACCATGTCAAACAAGGTTTAATTACATATCTCGAATGCTCCATACTCTTATGGTGTTTCGGGAATGCAAATCCACGGAACGATTCCTTAAATCTTAGGTATTATGCTAAACTTGTAACTTAAATATTTTATGATCTTAACATAAACTATTCATATTCTTGTTACAATGATTTTGCACTTCATCTTGAAAGTCTTTGAACTTTTCAAGTGTTTCATACTTTATCCTTATTAAGTAAATATTCATATTTTCACTCAAATTTTCGGAGAAAGCATATGAAGTTGAAATCCATCGCTTTTGACTACACATAATGGATTTCGTACAACAATATGTACAACTTCCAATAAGCTAGTCATTCGTTCCCTTTTGGCCTATGAACGAAGTTTTAATTATCTCTAGGAAAGTTTCACAAGCGTCATTTGATCAAAAATCAGAAGACTCCAAAATTCCATCCACATGGAGTTTCTTCATGTTTTCTTTCCATTATAATTTAAACGGCGATGTCACTTCCTAAGTGATGTTTCAATCAATTTGTCTTTCGACATTTTTAGCACTAGTTTTATGGATGTGATTTCTCCAACGAGATTTGTGAATCATCCATCTTTTATAGATTACGGCAATTATTTGAACAACCCTTTTGTTCTCATAATACCTGATAAAACAAATCTTGAAGGCAAGCTTTGATGTTCAACGAGCAACACAATAACCCTTTATTTGTTCTCAATAAACATCATCACATATTCTTTTGCTAGTTACTTAGGCCATTGTAGTTCATGAATTGTGTTGTTTCGTATGACGATTCATACCAACAAATTCAGTATCAAATACTTAGGAACCACATTGTTTAATAAGCAAAGAATATAGCCATAACACGTATATCATCTATATACTCAAGCTGAACAATTCTAGTCTTTTCTTTTCTGCCATATATTTATGAGATTCTCTTTCAGTATTTCCTTTTCTATTTGAAAGAATCTATCAACATCAATAGTGGAGTCATACATATGACATATAGTCCAAAGCGTGTATAGTAAAATACCAATGTCTTTGGACTTGCACTTTGAAGTAGATTACCATCATCAAATGTTTGGTGTTCTTTCAAATTCCTTTCTTTAGTAATCTCTTGGTGTAGTAAACAATTTACCTACATCAAATATTCACCCTTATCATGGAATCGTCCATGATCAAGCTACTTTTAGCTTATAACGATGAATTATGAGTATAATGTTGCTATCCAAAAACCTTTTGGAGGATTAGGACAATAAGTGTCTCCAACCTTTTTGCAAATTCTCATCAAAATATGAGAACATGAGCTTTGCCATATTATACTCTATCATGTTGTAACCAAAACTTCGTTTCAGATATCACAATATCTTCCACAAAGATGGTTTCAAACAACTCTTTCAGATCCTAGATAACTTTGATATTAAGACAATCCTTTGAATATCAAGAATCATGGAAACAAACATGATACTTATACACTAACACTTGGAATTGTTACCCTTGATTTAATACTAATTATTAAACTTCATGGAGTAACTGAACTTCGAAAGTTTGCAATAGGACTTTTAAACTTTAGATTAACACTTCAAAACAATACGATACCAGTTCAGAAAGTAACTAACGAATTCTATAGTTCTATCATCTCAATTATAACTAAGCGCAAGGTGGTAAACGGATGCCAATGACTACAACAACTATGCAAATTCACTTTGATTTAGTTTATGATAAATTGAGTTCTAATTAATAATTAAATTAATCTAGGTGAACTCCCACTCAAAACAATATCCCTCACATTGTTTTAGTGATCACACGAACCAAATCCACCACATCAAAACCGATCATCACGAGAGTTGATATAGCTTCAATGGCGAACAATCAACATGTTCATCATATCTACTATATGACTCATGCTTTACCTTTCGGTGATCCGTGTTCCGAGACCATGTCTGTACATGCTAGACTCGTCAAGATAAACCTTAGCTTCCGCATAAGCAAATCTGGCTTGCTTACGTTGTATACACTCGCACAATCTAACACACCCGATCATCACGTGGTGCTTCGAAACAACAAGCTTTAGCAACGGTGCTAACTAAGGGTGAACACTTTATGACTTGAAATTCATGTGCATGAGGGATCATCTTATAATGCTACCGTCGTCTACTAAGCAATACAAGATGCATAAAGGATTAACATCACATGCAATTCATAATATGTGATATGATATGGCCTTTCTTCTTTGTGCTTCCGATCTCCATCTTCTAGCACGAACATGATCTCCATCATCACTGACATTGCATCAAGGTCAATGACGTTGCTCCATGGTTGTCGTCCACCTGTCGTGGTGGTGGCACGGCAGATGCCATGGGTAGGCTAAAGTATGGGGCCAATGGATGCTAGTGGGATCTGGGGAGGGAAGATGCAACTGTTTTTACACTCAAGCTGCCAAAGTGGTGAACTTTATTTCTCTCTTGATGGGTTACAAGTGCTCCTCGAGCTGTTTGTGGGAACAACGTGAATCTCCCCAGCCTAACGTTGCTCAAAAGACCTCTCCTCCCTCAGGGTCCAGACTTCCCCTTATAAAGGGGTGCCTTGGGTGCCCTTAGGGCTGACGGGGCAAGCATATACGAGGCATGTGCTTGTCCCAAAGTAGTACTTCGGCCTCCTTTCCTGTCTCCTTCTCTCGACGGCAAAGTTCCAGCTGCCCCCTTCGCATGCCTCGGGGCCCAAAGACCACACCTCCGTGACCTTCTTACGCCTCCGTCCTCGCCTCCTTGTCTCTTGCGCTTGGCCCTGTTCAGATTCCCTTTAGCCCGCAGCTATGGTTTGACCCTAAGCTTCTCCTTCTCCTGCAAGCTTCGTTTAACCCGGCCTTACCTCATGTTATTCGGCTCGTTCCTTACCTGCACGAAGATCATCTGGTTAATCCGGCCGAGTTTCTCATTAACTCGGCCAGGTAACCACTTGATACCTGTATACGTGCTTCTTGCTTCCATTCATCGGCCGACATATCAATGATTCGGCCGACCTAGGCCGTAGCTCGGCAACTTGACGGGGGCAGTACCTTTGTTTTTCCCCGTCTCTGACCTACCCGAGGTTAACCCCCCGACATTAGTCCCCGAAGCTGGTGTGGCCCTGTCAATTACTTTGGCCGGGTTATATCAGCTTCAACACCTTCTTTTAGTCTTGTTTCCGTGCTACGGCCTTGTCCGAGGTTCTCTCGCTCCTTCCTCCATACGCTAAGTCCTACGTGTCACCCCATCATTGCTCTCCTAGTTTTTAGGTCCTTTTCGCATTCTTGACAAGCCACGTGAACCACATGCTGCTTGCCGTTCTGACGCCTCGTGTTCCGCTCCTCTTGGGATCGTAACTACCTTTCTTTGTATGTGGCCGTTGGTGTGGTTCCATTCACCGTCGTGCGTTCGTGTTACCCACGATCTACACGGGTAACCGCCACACCCACGATCCTCCCCTGTTCATTGCTTGCCTATAAAGAGGAAGCGCCCGTTGGGTTCATCTTTCCCCTTATCGCTCGCGCCGCTCTCCTTCCTCCCTCCGTCTGTGCTCTCTCACCGCTCCGCCGCCGCCATCCGAGCTTCATGGCGAGATTCCACGGCGTCGTTCGGCCTTTCACTTCGCTCTCTGGCGGTGTCGCCGCCCGGTGAGTCCTTCGCCATCTTGCCCTGTCCTTGCTCTAGATCGATCCGCATAATCTCCGTACTCAGCGACGGTTTTTCCTCTTTTCGCCATTGTTTTCTAGGAAAATTCCGGGGCCCTGTAGCTCTAAGCCTCCTCCGCGCTAGTTTTTCCTCCGGCGATCTCTCCGGAACTATGTCTAGTTCATTTAGCGGTGCTCTAGTTGAGGACGACGACGGCTCCGGGCTGGCGTGGATCGTGGCGGGCTCTTCATCTCGCGCCATGGATTGAATGGCTCATCCGAACTTCGGCGGATTCTGCCGAGGTTTCTGTCGTTTACCGGCAACAATCCTCTCCGATTCTCGAGAGGGTGAGTATGTGGTCTTCATGTCCCACTTTGCCCGCGGCTTCGGTCTTCCTCTTAGCGATTTCGCTAGAGAATTTCTCGATTACTTCGGCCTTCAGCCGCATCATCTTCCCGCGAACGCCATAGCTTCTCTTTCCGCTTTTATCTCGGCGGAGGGTTACTTGACTGTGGCCATCAGTACATGTCTGGTCGAAGTTCTTCCAGATCCGCTCCAACGTTGTTCCCGACAAATCTCTGCATCCTTCCGAGAAGCTGCTCACCCAATGTGGGGCCGCGTCTATTACACCTCGGAGGAAATCCGTGTTCCCTCGTGTTACGGATTGAGTCGTGCAAGAAATGGCACAAGTCATTCTTCTCGTCAAGAACAAAGGCGGAAGACAAGATTCGCTCCACCGTTCTCAATTGGCCCCCTTCCAAAGTGAATTGGCTATATAATCCAAGAAGACTCATGCCCTAGCCGAGGCCTTGAGATTCGGTGAAGGAGTTGATTCGAGCCGGGTTATGCGGAGAGGACTTGATGGCTGCTTTTATTAGTAGCGGATCTGTCCCTTCCAAAGAAAGGACCCACAAGCTGTGTTACATGAGCGGTCCCCGACCCTAACCGAGTCTCGACTGTGGAGTTGGACAGCTACCTCATCTGTAAGCGTCGAGCTATTTTCAACGGAGATGCTCGATGGTCGACTGGGGTTGAAACCGTTCACCGCGACAATCCTCCTCCCGAGGTAAGCCCAACCCTCATCACTCTGTTTTCCTCGTTTTATAGTCTGGTTTCATGATTTTCTCTTTGTCATGCGAGGTTCTTGAGCGAAAAAACGAGGATGCAGTTCTGCAACTCCCCGGCCCAGATAGGAGTACCCGGATCCGGCGAGCCGGACTCGAGGAGTTCGTCCCTAAGTCGATCCTGCTCGCCGAGCTCATGGCAAAACCCCAGCAGGAGGAGGAAGGTGATTGACGAGGTCCAAATTCTTGAGGTAGTTGCCGCCATGCCTATTTCTTATGCATTTCCGGCTTCGCTTTCCCAGCTAATCCGCCGCCAGGTTCATGACGCCGAACCTATTGCTTCTCGGCCTCCCGTTATCTCGGGAAACGCGGGCTCCCTTGATCCTCGGATGCGGTTCCTAAGAAGCGAGTTAAGAAATCTGCTCCGAATCCTCCCAGGCGCAAGACTATGCCCGGGGTTGCTGGGTAAGTTCCTCTGCCTATATTTCTTGTTTCTCTTTTTCTGTCTCTGATTCTAACGAATCTTCTTTCGTATTTTTGCAGTGCTGCTCTGTCTGTTAAACCCGGCGGTCCTAGTATGACTAGCCGTCCGACTCGGCCGCCATCTCCTCCTCGCGCTGATGACACGAGAGTTCCTAGTCCTATTCGTCCTGCTTCTCCCCCTGCTCCTGATAATTACTCGTTACCGTGATGCCCCCGAGGTTTCTCCCATTGATCCGGATCCGATCCGGCCCTCCGATGTTTTCGTTGAGCCAGCTGCCCCCTCTATGGGCCCCAGCGTTACAATTGAGCCTCCATCTACTCCGGCAGCTCCTATGGTCGCACCGACCTCTGCCGAGAGGATCGCTACCCCGGCGCCCTCTGCGAGCGTAACCTCTACCGATCCTAAGGGTTCCGTTCCTACCTCGGAGACGCAACGTCCTGCCGGTGCTTCTTCTAAGGAGAAACGTGTTATCGCCGTCAAGACCTCTTCTCAGAAAAGTCTTGCCGGCGCCTCTCAGCCAAGTATCGCAGAGGCGTTGCGCAAAGGAGCTGTATCTGCCAAAGGCGCTGTTACCTCGGCCACTGGCAGTCAGCTTGCTCTTCATAAGAGTCCTGCGACCGTCGCGGTTGGACCGCCTGCCCGGGGCAAAGTTTTAACCCGGACGACTAAGCGGTACGACCTCGGAGCGCTGGTTGAATTCGCCAATAATTGGAATGCCGCTGATCAGTTTGAGGGCAATCCAGTTAATCAACCCTTCCAGTTTTCTGACATCAGTGGCCGTTTCGACCAAGCCGCCCAGTTTATCGCTGATACGAACAAAATGAATGCGGTAATTGTTTTATCTCCGGGTCTTAAATTATTTTCCACATGTTATCATACTCTCTAGTCCCCGAAACTTGCAAGGAAATAACTTGTTGTATGCTTGGAAGTTTGACGTATTTTTATTTCTAAGGTTCCATTAGTTCAGCCACCTGGTTCACAGTTTGTTTAGTTTTGACGTAGTTTTGAATTTCTATTCTCATAGAGCCGAGTTAAGTCCTTCTTGACTTGGATCTGGCGTTTTGAACTTCCGACCACCTAGATCTGAATTAAGTCTTACTTGATTCGGATCTGGTATAGTTTTGAATCTCCAGCCACCTAGATCTGAATTAAGTCTTACTTGATTCGGATCTGGTATAGTTTTGAATCTCCAGCCACCTAGATCCGAATTAAGTCTTACTTGATTCGGATCTGGTATAGTTTTGAATCTCCAGCCACCTAGATCCGAATTAAGCTTTGCTTGATTCGGATCTGTTATAGCTTTGAATATCCAGCCACCTAGATCTGAATTAAGTTTTACTTGATTTGGATCTGTTATAGCTTTGAATATCCAGCCACCTAGATCTGAGTTAAGTTTTACTTGATTCGGATCTGTTATAGCTTTGAATATCCAGCCACCTAGATCCGAATTAAGCTTTGCTTGATTCGGATCTGTTATAGCTTTGAATGTCCAGCCACCTAGATCTGAGTTAAGCTTTGCTTGATTCGGATGTGTTGTAGTTTCTAACTTTTGTTTTATCATTGTGCTCCATTTCCTAGGTTGCCCATGACCGACGGACTGCCGAGTTCCAGAGGTTGCTCTTCTTGCACCGCAAGTTGGAAGAGAAGTATGACAAAGTGCTTTGCGTCAGAAAAGTCGTAAGTTGGTAGTTTCTTTTCTTATTCCCAACTTTCTTATATACTTGTCCACGGAGCCTGGCTTACTTCTTGCTGAATAGGTAATATCAATAATCTCAATATCCGCCTTGAAAAGAAGGTCAAGTCCTTGGAAGGTTAGTTTCCTTTCCTTGCACCTTCCTCTTTTAGTATCTATGCTGAGTTTCCTTATTGCGTTGGGTTGTGGTAAAGCCGAGTTGCAAGACTTTCTTGCGTCATAACAAGATTGCGTGCCCATGCGGCGTGATGCTTCATTTTTAGAACAAAGCGCAGTTCATTGGCGCAACTACAAGAGAAGGATGATGAGATAACCACTTTGAGATCCGAGGTGAATTCGCTCAAGCTTTCGTAAATCCGAGCTAGAAAAGGTTGATCAAGAATTCTCTTTGGAAAAGACGGTGACTCTAGATCCGAGAAGAGCAAAGAACTCCTCAAAGCTGCCGAGCTTAAAACTCGCGGTTTGAGCGAGGAAATTGCTCGTTTCGAGAAGAGTAAAGCTATTTGGGCTAAGGATCTTCAAATAATGATGGGCTATATCCATCGTAAGTTATTTGGCCTGGCCGAACTGTATTTTTTCTTTGTGGCCGCTACTATCCTTTGACATGTCCATGTTTTGCGTAGGTCACTTCCCCGAGTCCAAACCCGTGAGTACTAGAGCTGTTCTTGCGGCTCGCGTTCGTCGAGGTGAAGCTAATACTGTTGACTTTGAATACTCGATGGAGGATTTCTTGGTTGCTGTTGGTGCTGCAGTTGGTCCGATGAAAATCATGGGTCGGGACTTGGTGGAGGCTGCTATCAAAGCTTATCATGCACTCTGGCCGAATTCCTCGGGGTCTCCTGATATCGACGAGGTCAAGATATTGGTGGCCAGGCTGAAAGCATCTGAGAGGCGATTGAGTCTTTGGAGGGAATCTGCTGCGCGTGCTGGTGCCGACATGGCCCTTACTGTAATCATGTCATGGTATGAAGATATCTCCCTTGACATTCTGGTGAATCTGCGCACTGGCTCCCGGTGGGTTGAGGATCCCACCTTTGTTGCACTTCGGCAAGCTCGGGCTTTCCAGCTCGTCGAGTATGCCGATGTGCACTCTTGGAATGAAGGGCCGAGTTTTCTCCCAGATTCGGATGAAGAGGCCGAGGCTGAAGATGCTTTGGGTGATGATCCTGCTGAGCACGGGGAAGGTGAAGATGATTCGGCTACATCCAATAGCTCTAGCTCAAGCTCAGATAGCAATGGTGATGCACGATCTTCCTCCAAAGGCACCGGGCATTCTGCCGCGCGTACTGACGCTCTTGAACAACCCCGTGACACCGCCGAAGTCATTCCTGGGTCGGCAGAAGGCGAAGCAACCTCGGTCGAAGTCCCTCCTACTTCGGAGTGCCCCGCACCTGATCAAGTGGTTCCTCCTCCAACGAACGATGCCTAAGTTATTTGTGATCCCTGGTATGCCGGGTGTTCAATGTAAACGAAAAGATTTATCAACTCGTATGATTCGATGTTCTTTTGCTATTTGCCTTTGAGACTCTTAGTTAAGTGAATGCTCGTCCGAATTCTTGCCTTGTTGGCTCATAATTTCTTCATCCTTCAGGATTTACTTATTTGCTTTGTTGGCTCATAGTTTCTGAGTTGTTTGTTTAAGTGCTAAAGTTTATGTGTCCATGAATTTGACAATCTTATGATAGTTCCTGAGTCAATGCTTTGGGCACCAAGATGCATATTAATAACGAAAAGAAAATAACATGCTGCACTCTCCGAAGCTCGCTCGATCGCCAATGTTCAAGTGTGTAACGTGAAAGAGATAAGTATAAGATACGGCAGTCCCCGAGCTATTGCCCTGGATGCCAAAGTCTAAACATATAACACTTAAGAATCATTGCATATGGCAGTCCCCGAGTAACTGCTCGGGGTGCCGAGGTTTAAGCATCAAACATGAGATAACATCACATATGGCAGTCCCCGAGCAACTGCTCTGGGTGCCGAAGTTTAGGCATTAAATATGAGATAACATCACATATGGCAGTCCCCGAGTAATCGCCTCGGGCGCAAGTTTACATACGACATTAAATAAATACAACATTCGGCAGTCCCCGAGTCACCGCTCTTGGTGTCGAGGGGCAAGTACATCATTGGTGATCTTGAGACATAATCCTACGAGTAAAATGGCCGAAGTAAAGCCACATTCCAGGGGCGTTTCGTTTCTTCGCCAAACTTTGTTTGCCTTGCCTTCTCCGGTGATTGGGCGTCAATCGGATAGTATGCATCGTTGTGCAATGCTTTGCTCACGATAAATGGTCCTTCCATGGGGTGACAACTTGTGCATGCGGTGTGCGTTGCACCGGTAGGAGTACCAAATCTCCTTCTTTGAATACTCTTGGATTCACTTTCCTCTTGTGATAGCGCCGTAAGTTACATTGATAAATGGCTGATCGTGATGGTCAATTCTCGGGCTTCTTCCAACAGATCTACGGCATCTTGCCGAGCTACTTCATTCACCTCTGAAGATGTGTATTGAGTAATTCTTGGCGAGTCATGTATTATGTCGACTGGAAGCACGGCCTCTGCCCCATATACCAAAAAGAATGGTGTGTAACCTGTTGATCTGTTCGGAGTAGTCCTGAGGCTCCATAATACTGCTGGTAATTCCTCAATCCAACATCCTGCCGACCTTTGCAATGGTTCAACTAGCCGTGGTTTTATTCCTGATAAAACCAGCCCATTAGATCTTTCGACTTGTCCATTGGATGCTGGGTGAGCCACTGAGGCAACATCGGTCTTATGTGTTTCTCTTGGCAAAATCTGGCAGCTCCTACGCAAAGTTCGTGCCATTATCCGTAATAATGCTGTGTGGGTATCCGTATCTCAAGATGATATCCTTGAGGAATTTCAACTTTGTATGCCCATCACATTTTTGATTGGTTTTACCTCAATCCATTTTGTGAACTTGTCGACCATGACCAAGATGTGGGTCATTCCTCCTCTTGCCGCTTAAAAGGCCCTACCATGTCTAAACCCCACGGAAAATGGCCAAGTAATGGGTATTGTTTTTAACTCGTCAAGCATATGTATTCTGGTTGCATATCTCGACATCCATTGCATTTCTTGACTAACTCTTACTCTCTCTTAACGTTGGCGGTAAAATCCATGCACGAATGCCTTGGCTACTAAAGCGAGACGAGGCATGGTGCCCACATTCTCCTTGGTGTATATCTAGAAGGATCTCCTGACCTTCTGCGGGACTCACGCATTTCTGCAATATGTTCGTTACGCTCCTCTTATATAACTCATTGTTTATGATTGTATAGGCCTTTGCTCTTCTGACAGTCTGTCTGGCTAATACCTCATTACTCGGCAATACTGCGTCTCTTAGGTACGAAAATATGGGTTGCGCCCATGTCGGCGTTGCTCTTTCTGCAGTGATTTCACTGTCTATCTCCATGCTCTCTGCCGACATACATACCTCGGCCCTTTCCATGATCGCTATTACTTCGGATGTCCCCCTCCTGAGGGATTCCGAATTTTGCTGCGGATCTATCTCCATTGGTGTATGATTCTCTGCAGAACCTTCTGGGATAAAGATTGATTCGGATTCGGGTGATGGGTTTATTGACGGTTTCCTGAGGTGCTCAAGGGCAATACCTGGCGGAATCGATTGCGAGTTGATCCTAATTTTGACAATGTGTCGGCGTCATTTTACGCCCGTGGTATGTGGTGGAATTCACATCCTTCAAAATATCCACGATCTTTGCACATGGAATCAGATAAAGCCATATTAGCATCTAATGCATCCCAAGTACCCGACACTTGTCAGACTACCGGATCCGAATCTCCGTAGCATAGGATTCAAGTATTCCCATTTCTTTTGCCACTTTTAATCCATGGACTAGTGCTTCATATTCAGCTACGTTGTTGGACGCGGCAAAATGTATTTGCAATACATACTTCAATTGATCTTTTTTAGGCGAGGTCAGCACTATTCCTGCGCCCAAACCGTTCCTTAGTTTGGAACCATCAAAGTGCATTGTCCAGTAATTTGGATCTGGCAAGGGTGGCTCATATTGCACCTCGGCCCAATCTACGAGAAAGTCGGCGACTGCCTGAGATTTGATTGCATCTCTCCTATCAAATTGTGGAGCATATGGTGATAACTCGATTGCCCACTTTGCTATTCGGCCACTTGCGTCTTTGTTGTTCAATATGTCGGCTATGGGTGCCTCACATATTACTCTTATTGGATGCTCTTCAAAGTAATGCTTAAGCTTTTTTGCCGACATATATACTCCATAGGCCATCTTCTGATAATGTGGATAATTTTGCTTTGAAGTAGATAGTACTTCGCTTAAATAATATACCGGCCTCTGAACTGACTTACCCTCTTCAAGCCGTTCTACTACAACCACTGTACTAACTACTCGATTTGTAGCCGCTATATAAAGTAGCATAGGTTCTTTCGATAATGGGGAGGCTAAAATGGGTGCCGTAACTAGCATCTTTTTCAACTCGTGGAACGCAATGTCGGCCTGGGGAGTCCAAATTAATTTGTCCGACTTTCTCATCAGCTGATAGAGTGGTAATGCCTTTTCTCCTAGCCGACATACAAATCGACTAAGCGAGGCGAGGCAGCCCGTGAATTTTTGTACATCGTTCGAACACCTCGGCAACTCCATTTTTTCTATTGCTCGTATCTTTCGGGTTAGCCTCGATACCTCGGTGGATACAAGGAACCGAGTAGTTTTCCGCACGCCAAATGTGCATTTCTCGGGTTGAGTTTCATTCGAACCTTCTCGTGTTCGCGAAAGTTTGCGTATATCTTCTAGCAAGGTTCTGCTTTCCTTAGTTTTGATGACTACATCATCCACATATACTTGCATTTTTCCCTATCGATCATGTAAACATTTTTGCATGCATCTTTGATCGTTGCTCCGCATTTCTCGGGCGAATGGCATCGTGCGATAACAATAAGCCCGTGCACGGGTAATAAATGCATCTTTATTTGATCGGCGGATTTAACGGTATCTGGTGGAAACCGAATCTGGCGTCTACAAATGACAATAACTCACAACCAGCAGTCGAGTCAATGACTTGGTCTATTCTAGGCAATGGAAAAGGATCTTTCGGACACGCCTTGTTTAGGTTGGTGTAGTCGATACACATTCGCCACACAATGGCTACATTAGGGTCATCTTTCTTCTTTTCTACTAGCACCGGATTTGATAACCAATCCGGATAAAGCACCTCCATGATAAACCCGGCGGCGAGAAGCCGAGCTATCTCATCTCCTATCACTTTTCTCCTGTCTTCGGCGAAGCGGCGGAGAGGTTGCTTCACCGGCCGTGCTCCTGGCCTGACGTTTAAAGAGTGCTCAGCCAACTCCCTCGGCACACCTTGCAGATCTTGGGTGGACCATGCAAATATGTCCCGATTCTCACGGAGGAAGTTGGTGAGCTCGCCTTCCTATTTGGCGTCGAGACCTGCACCAATAGTGACAGTGCGCTCTGGGAATTGCTCATCAATCTGAATTTTCTTCGTCTCCTTGGTTGGTTGGAAAGATACGCTGCCATGAGGGTTGGCCAATGCCGGCATGCTTAATTGTGCTGACTGTGCGAGGGCTGCTACCTCTTGAATCCTTTTCTTTTCTCTCGCTATGACCAATGATTCGGCCAAATTTGATCCGGCCGAGGCACACTCCATTGACTTCTTGTAATCCCCTCAAGTTATCACCCTTGTGGTCCGGTAACTTCATCTTTAGATAACCTATATGACAACTGCTCATGAATTTGGCCATCATGGTCGTCCGAGTAGAGCATGATAACAGCTTTCCGGATCAACCACTTCAAATTCCAAGTTTTACGCTTGCGATTATCTCTTATCGAATAAGACGTCCACTCGGACTTTACCAATGGGCTCACATGAAAGCCCTGGCACTATCCCATGGAAAATTGTCCTTGTGGATTGCAGCATGTTCTGTGATATGCCGAGCTTGTGCATGGTATCTTTGTACATGATGTTAATACTGCTTCCATTATCAATGAGTACTTTTGAGAATTTCACGTTGATGCTTGGTCCCACAAATGTCGGATCCAACACTAGTGCGTATGATCCTGGACTCGGCATTATTCTGGGGTGATCTTTTATACTCCAAGTTATCTCCTGGTCTGACCATGGCTGGTATCTTGGCACTGCTGGTACAACTGCATTTACTTCCATATGCCGGCGCTGCACACTCTGTTTGTCCTGCTGTTCTGTTGTGAACACGCAGTAAGACTGGTGATGTTCTCTGTAATCATTGCGTCCAGCATTCGCCGGATTTATCCTTCCGTCCTGCCCCTGGTTCATCACTTGATGCACCGCATCTCTCCGATCCGAGTTATCATACCTCGGAGGAGGGGGCGGCAGCATCAGTTGTTGCGTATTCGCTCCAGTTAACTGCGGCTGATGTTGTTGCATCTGATGGGGAGCTTGAACTCCTGCCGGGTTACCCATCGCATTTTTCATCCAGGCACATTGCCGGGTTGTGTGATTGGCTGGTCTAGATGGGTTTGACGTGTGAAATTTACACGGCTGGTCCAACATGGATTCAAATGTATACTTCGGCTTCTCTTGCCATTGCTTCTTTTGCTCTGGGGTCCATTGCCTTTTTCCGTCATTTCTTGCGGTCCACTGTTGAGGTCCATTTTTCTGCCGCTGAGTTACTCCGTGACTCGGCTGTTCTTGGGCCACAGCCGCCACCTGGGCCGAATTATATCTATAATCCGGCCTCTCCTCTCTTCTTCTTCCTCTAAAATCACGCCTAGATGATCCGGCCAATTCTCTCGTGTATTGGTCTTGCTGCTCACGATGATCTGCCGACATTAACTCTGGTTGGGTTGGATCACCCAAAGCATAGGAGTCCGCTATTCTGATGGTTTCTGCCAGTGTGGTTGGCATATCTCTCTGCAGGCGTTACAAAGACACCGCCATAACGGCAGCCTTTGCGAACCAAGCGATCGCTTGCATTCAATGACTCCTTCACATGAATTTCTTAGGTTACACCACCGAGTTAAAACTCTCTATCTGTTTCATTCGCCTCTGCTTGCACATGGCTAGTTGTGGTCTATTCGGTCTCTTGTATGTGCCGGTAAAGTTGTGACAAACATCTCTTCAAAATCTAACCAGCTGATATCGCTTTGGTTGATTATTCAACCATACTCTGGCTGGTCCTTCCAACATCTGCGGGACATATCTCACCGCCCATCTTAAGTTGCCACCTGCTATTTTCACTGCGGTAGCGTAATCAATTAACCAGTCTTGCGGCTTGGTACTTCCATTGTACGTTTTTGTGCCTCTTGCCAACTGAAAATTTGGTACCGGTGGTTCGCCCATGATCCGTGGTCCAAAACACGCCGGACCCGGTGGACCTTGCTCTTCCAACAGCTCGGACCGATATAATCGATCTAGCTTTACCCTTGCATCATTTGCTGGCAAATCTCTGTACAGGATTCTATCCTGCATTCCATAATGATTGTTTCCACCTTGATTCGCGTATTCTACCTCTGAATATCCATCATTATACCTTTCATTCATCTGGTTGTGGCGAGCTGGTCTCACTTCTCTTTCCTGCCGAGGCTCAGGTCTTGGTTGGGGGTTGAGCGGCACTTCTCTCCTTACTTCGGCCGGGGTTTGGTTTTCATGATTGTCTCTTGCGGGTTCTCTCCTGCCGTACTCCCCGTTACCTCGGCCTCCGCCGTCCTTTTCCATACGGCCGTGGTTTCTCTCCCCACTGTTACCTCGGCCTGCATTGCCTCTGTTCTCATTCGCCTTTCCCGCTATTGCCGGGTCATACGGGACAATCTGCTTGTTCCTCTTCCCTGAGGTCACTGCCTTTTCTTTTCTTGCGTTATTTCCTGGTGATGATGCCGCTGCGGCGGATAAAGCAGGTGCTGCCCCTGCTGAATGTACCATCCGTGAAGCCCCTGGTCTCGCCGGGTTAACTCTGAGCATTTTCATTTTTGGTTCGCTATGCGCTTCAGCTCATTCACTCTTTCTTGCTGCTTTTGCCGAGCTTCCCCTGTTAACCCTTCTAATTCCAATGCTGCAGCATTTGCCGCTCTCAGGTTTTTCGCCGGGGTATTGTACCTCGGCAAACCCAAATCGCCTGATTCGGCTCTGTGAGCTTCATGCTCTTTGTTAATATCACTCATGAGGTTCTTTCCTCTTAATCTCGGTTCGTCCACTCGCCGGAGCAATATCAAGCTTGTTAGCTTTTGCATATTCTCTTAGGGTCCTGTTCAAGGATTCCCTCGGGCCGATACTTCGGGCCTCTACCAAGACCTTTTGCTGGTTTCCTCTAACTCTGCTGAGCATTTGCGGATCAAGTATCGGCGCCACAGTGTGGTTAAGTTCTCTATAGTTGCCTGAAGAATGTTCTCTGGTCTCTCCAGAGGTGGTCCTCTCACTCTTGGTGCCTTTGGGGTGGTGTCATGTAGCTCGGCCGGGTTTGTCACCGGTGGAATTACCTCAGCGGTTTGTAGTGTGATCTGCTTGGGCGGAGCCTGTGTGCCTGCGGCGGGTTCTCTGCTTGACCCGGCCAACGCTGCTCCCGCTTGCGCTCCTGCTGCGACCATCACCTCAACGCCGCGGGCCCGACGTTCTCCTGATGGACTGCTCGCTGCGCTTCGAGGTGGTTCACCAACGACAACTCGATGAGGATAAACATCGGAGACGCCGACGTAGATCCTGCTCGCCCGAGCCGATGAAGATCCCGTTCGCTGGGAGTTTTCCTGAAGCTCCTCGCATTGTCTCTCGACATAGTCACGAGACCAAATCTGGACCACGCCGAAACAACGCTGCCGGTGTTGATGAAGTTTCCGTCCGGATCACAACTCCAGCTAGCACCGCTGGCCCCACGATGGCGCCAACTGCCGTGGTGGTGGCACGGATGCCATGGGTAGGCTAAAGTATGGGGCCAATGGATGCTAGTGGGATCAGGGAGGAAGATGCAACTGTTTTACACTCACTGCCAAAGTGGTGAACTTTATTTCTCTCTTGATGGGTTACAAGTGCTCCTCGAGCTGTTTACTGGAACAACGTGAATCTCCCACCTAACGTTGCTCAAAAGACCTCTCCTCCCTCAGGGTCCAGACTTCCCCTTATAAAGGGGTGCCTTGGGTGCCCTTAGGGCTGACGGGGCAAGCATATTCGAGGAATATGCTTGTCCCAAAGTAGTAATTCGGCGGCCTCCTTTCCCTGTCTCCCTTCTACTGACGGCAAAGTTCCAGCGGCCCCCCCTTCTGCATGCCTCGGGCTTCAGCACTGTCACCTCCGTGACCTTCTTCTGCCCCTCTGTCCCTGCGCCTCCTTGTCTCTTGCGCTTGGCCCTGTTCAGATTCCCTTTAGCCTGCAGCTATGGTTTGACCCTAAGCTTCTCCTTCTCCTGCAAGCTTCGTTTAACCCGGCCTTACCTCATGTTATTCGGCTCGTTCACCGCACGAAGATCATCTGGTTAATCCGCCGAGTTTCTCATTAACTCGCCAGTAACCACTTGATACCAGATATGCTTCTTGCTTCCATTCATCGGCCGACATATCAATGATTCGGCCGACCTAGGCCGTAGCTCGGCAACTTGACGGGGGCAGTACCTTTGTTTTTCCCCGTCTCTGACCTACCCGAGGTTAACCCCCCGACACCACCGGATTCAACTATTACAACTACCTTGAATAGACACGCGGGTCTTAACAGAAATTAAAGACAACCATATGGCTCCTGCCGGTTGCCTACTTACAATAAGGAACATTGCATACATCATATATAATCACAATCATGGCCATATCACATCACAACACACCCCTGCAAAACAAAGTTAGACGTCTCTACTTTCTTTGCATATTTTACGTGGTTTGGGGCTTTCAATAAGTGTCGTTCTAACTTACGAACAAGAACCACAACATTGATACTAGTATTGTTAATCACCCGTTGTAAATTGGATCTTAACTATGCTAGGAGAAACAGCACACCATAAAGCCACTTATGCAATACAAGTTGCATGTCAAGCGTGGAGCAAGTCTCATGAACGATGTCATGTAAGGTTAGCCCGGGCCGCTTCATCCCAACATACCGCAAGATGCAAAGTACACAAGAAGCAATCGACAATAAAAGCATCAATGCCCACAATGACCATTGTGTTCTACTCGCAATGTATCTACATATAGACACGGCTCGATACCCTTGTAGGGGTTCGTAGCATGGAAAACAAAATTTTTCTATCGCATACAAACAAACAAGCCAAGATCTATCTACTAGATTGTAGCAACGAGTCGATGGAATAACTTACCCTCGAAGATTCCAAAGCGGTTAACGAGAGCAGATTCTCGTGGGTGATGTAGTCGTACACTTCCGATCTCAAGATCGCGTAGACGATCCTTCCGGCGCTGCGTTCCGGCAGCGCTTCCGCAGTCGGTCACACGTTCGGTACTCGACGAAGACCTTCCTCTCCCTTGTTCCAGCAGGCAGCGGAGGTTGTAGCACTCTCCTCGCGATTCCGACAGCACAACGGCGTGGTACCGGAAGTAGAGGGGAGATCCCGCAGGGCTTCGCCTTAAGCCGGAGCGAGTATGGTGGAGTATGAGAGAGAGATATTAGTGGTCTAGGGTTTAGACACACCAATTAGAAGGCTCTAAACCGAAGGCTAGGGCAATTAGAAGCTCTAAACCAAAACGGCTCTAAACCGGAGATTAGAGGATAGGAACTTGTGTGTCTAGAGGAGGAGGCCCTGCCCCTCCTCTTATAGGTGGGAGGGCGGACAAGGGGAGGGAGTCCCTCCCCAAGTCGGCCTTGGGTGGCGCGCCGGATTGGAGAGGAGGGACTCCTCCCCCAAGTCGGTTCCAACCTCCTATTGCTTGTTTCCCACAGTTTCCTGTTTTAGCCGTTTGACTTTCAAACTGGCCATTTGACTTTTCTGTTTTAGGATTCAATTTAATCCTTTATTTGGAACAGCAAGAACACTTAGTACATGATGCAATCATTCCAATATGTAATGACACATTCATGTACCCTCCCCGGAGTGCCGGACATTCCGGAACCTTCTAGAACATTCTCGATGAAAACACCGGAATCATTTCCGAACTCCGAAACGGGACTTTCCTTATATGAATCTTATTCTCCGGACCATTACGGATCACCTCGTGATATCCCGGATCCCATCCGAGACTCCGAACAACATTTGGTCTCTTTCTCATAATACCATAACTACTCAAAACAACGTCGAATCCTTAAGTGTGTCTCCCTACGGTTCGTGAATTATGCGGACATGATCGAGACACTTCTCCGAATAATAACCAATAGAGGAATCTGGAAATTCATATGGCTCCCACATATTTCTACGATTACTTTGCGATCGAATGAACCACTTACATACGATACCAATTTCCCTTTGTCTCACGATAGTTTACTTATCCGAGGTTATGATCGTCGGTATCTCTGCATACCTAGTTCAACCTCGTTACCGATAAGTACTCTTTTCGTTCCGTGATATGTGATCCCTTGTGAGCCAGTCACATGCTTGCAAGCTACTTGGATGAAATTTCACCGAGAGGGAAACGCGTATATCTATCCGTCCTATGGATGGACAAATCCCGCTCTTGATCCAGGTGTTTCAACCAATACTTTCCGAACACTCAATGCCACCTTTATAGCCACCTAGTTACGGTGTGGTGTTTGATGTCATCAAAGCATCCATCCGGTAAAGGTGATATGCATGATCTCATGGTCGAAGGAATTAGGTTACTATGTATCATAAAGCATATAGCAATTGAACTATTGAAATGACTTGATCTTTATGCTATGCTTAACTATAGGAGTATGTCCATCACATCATTCTCCTAATGATATGATCCTGTTGTTAATAACATCTCTATGTTCATGATCAGGAAACCATGATCATATATTAACCAACAAGCTAGTTTAACAAGAGGCTTTACTAGGGACTCTTATTTTAGTTATCAAATCACACAAGTATTAATGTTTCCGGTTAATACAATTATAGCATGGTATGTAAACATTTATCATAAGTGTGAAGATATGATAATAACCACTTTATTATTGCCTCCTGGGCATATCTCCAACACCTGCTACTCCTAGAGAACACTTTTCCCCATTGCGGTTTCATATCTCTTTTACATACGCGATACTTACTTTCTGCATTCAGTTTGTTAACTTCACTATTGTTCTCTTATACAAAAACCCAAAAATACCTTTTTACATAAAACTAGCATTTTATCTTATTACTTAGAACGTTATTTAGCATTACTATTTCAATATTTAATTCAAGAGTTATTAGACTGCAGAACTCCCACTCCCTATGGGATCGATATATTTATTTCAAAACTAGCTACAAACGATATGTGCACTTGCATTCATCAAGATATTTTCTGGCACCGTTGCCGGGGAGCTAAGCTTTGTAGGTGTTTTAGTTTTTTGCTTATTTCTTTTAGTCTTGCTAAGTTTTGTTTTGAGTTACAGTGTCCCACCAACGTGATGGAGTTTGAGCATTTGACTAGTTCTAATCCACTCACCCACTTTGGGAAGCCCTATGATATTGATAAAAGAGACAACTCCAACGAGAAGACAAGGGGGTTTGAAATAAATTCTTTACTACTTGGTATTTTACACAAGAAGCAATTATCTGGAGATGAAGAAAATCCTGATCTATATGAGCACATTGCATTCTTTAAGGATATATGTGGCACTTTCCAATTACCGGGGTATACTTCTAATATGGTAAGGATAAAACTTTTTAGTCAGACTTTGACTAGCACAGCTCTCTCATGGTATAGATCTTTACCCCCAGAAGCCACTACTACCTAGGATAATTTAGCATGTGAGTTTCTTGCTAAGTATTATCCTTTATCAAAATCTTTTGGAATCAGGCGTATTATAATGACTTGGAGGAACCATCCTAATGAAGGACTAGTGAGAGCTTATATAAGATTTAAATATTTACTTAATCAATGTCCTCATCATGATTTTCCTGAAAGGTCTTTATTGCATATCTTTTATGGTGGTTTAATTGAACCTAATAAATTGGAACTAGACTCTTGCGTGATAAGAGATTTTATGAATTTTCCCATAACTAAAGCTTGGGGTTTACTTAATAGAATTCGCGATCATAAATTTTCTTGTAATTTTTGTCTAGGAAGCAAAGGAGGCATAGAAATAGATTATGATTGTATTCGTGACTATGATAAAAAGGGCAATGTTAATTAATTATCTAAAGAACTTTATTTGGATTCAGATCTCGTGTTGCACGTTGTTAAAGATTTTACATAACATATCAAAGCTCCAAAAGAGGGTTGGGTCAAGTATGATCCACCACCCGAACCTGAGAATAAAAGAGAAGTTAAAGCAACACTGGCCTTCCTAGAACCAATGTATGAGATACCTTTCCCTAACACTATGCATAAACATGTTTTGGAATATGAACAGGTTAAAGTAGTACAATAGAAGAAAGAAGAGGAAACTGTGCCAGAAGTTAAAGAACTTTTGGATGAAATCAAAGATGAAGAGGTAACCAAGGAAGCAATTATGGCTATGTATGCACATTTCAACATAGTTGAACTTGATAAAGAGACTTCAATACTGGTTGAAGGTAAAATTAAGGTAAAAGATGTGGGTATGCCTATTCTTCCCTGCATATTTAAAGAAACCACACATTATGTATCTTATGATTTTTATTTAGAAATAAAAGAAGAGATAGAACCGGCTACAATAGAGAATACTGATATGACAATCATGTTAACCAATAAATCTCTTAGAGTTCCAATGGGAGTAGTTGAAGATGCAACTATCACAATTGGCAATGGAAAATTTTCCTATCGATTTTGTAGTTGTTGATATGCCAGCTGACACTCTTTGCCCAATTATATTTGGAAGAAACTTTCTGAATGATTTAGGTGCCAAAGTTGATTTCAAAAAGGAGATTGTTTCTCTTAAGCTTGGGGAAGGAAAAAAAGAATTCCACTTTTCCAAATTTAAAGATAGACCTATACAAATACAAGGAGAAGAGAAAGGAAAAACTATTGAGGAGATGGCAGCTCTCTTCTTTAGTAATCAAGTAGAAGAAGTAGATGAAGACTCAAATTATGGAGGAAAAGTCCCTAGAAGAATTAGAAAGTGAATTCGATTCTCTTCCCATTTAAGGGCCTCCAACTAATGAGGCTTTTGAAGAGACAAAAAAGAGAGGGTACGAGGAATTACCGCCCCCCCCCCCAGAATTGAATACTTTACCAGATAATCTTAAATATAGATTTTTGGATCCTACAAATAAATTCCCTATTATTGTTAGTGCTAAAATTCCAGGGGATGAAGAAGAAGAACTCATGAAAGTACTTAAGGAGCATCGCAAGACCTTTGGGTACTCAATGTATGATTTGAAGGGCATTAGTCCCATGATAGCCGTCCATCGAATATTCATGGAGGAAGGTGCTAAACCAATTGCAGAATTCAATAGACGGCTGAAGCCCAAAACGAAGGAAGTGGTAAGAAAATAAATTGTACACCTACTAGATGCAAGTATAATCTATCCTTTCAAAGAAAGTGAATGGGTAAGTCCTGTTCATTATGTTCCTAAGAAGGGCGGTTTTACTGTTGTTCCTAATGAAAACAATGAATTGATACCTACTAGAACTATTGTTGGACATAGGATGTGTATAGATTTCAGGAAATTGAATAAAGAAACTAGGAAATATCACTACCCTTTACCGTTCATAGATCAAACTTTAGAGAGGTTAGCAAACCACACTCATTTTTGTTCCTTGGACGGATACTCTGGTTTTTCCCAAATAGTTGTTCATCCTGATGACCAACTTAAAACAACTTTCATTAGTCCTTATGGTTTACATGCTTACCGACACATGCCTTTTGGTTAATGCTCCAACTACTTTCCAAAGATGCATGACTGCTATTTTTACAGATTTTATAGAACTGATAATGGAAGTATTTATGGATGACTTCTCTGTCTATAGAATTTCGTTTACTAGTTGCTTGGATAATCTCAAAAGGGTTTTGCGGCGTTGCAAAGAAACCAATCTTGTTCTAAACTGGGAGAAGTGTCATCTTATGGTCAAAGAAGGTATAGTCCTTGTACATATGGTATTAGGTAAGGGTATTGAAGTAGACAAAGCTAAGGTTGAAGCAATAGAGAGAATGCCACAACCTAAGGATATAAAAGGTATAAGAAGTTTTCTTGGTCATGTGAGTTTTTATAGAAGGTTCATTAGGAATTTCATTGAAATTTCTAAACCTTTGACTAACCTTTTGCAAAAGGGACTAAGATTTAATTTTGATGATAAATGCCTTATTGCCTTTGATAAACTTAAACATGCTTTATCATTAAAAACTCACCTATATGGGATATGACTTTTGATTTAATATGTGAAGCTAGTGATGATGCTATAGGAGTAACTCTGGGACAACATATAGGTCGCAGATTTACTATTATACATCATGCTAGTAGAACTCTTAATAGTGCTCAAAAGAATTATCCTAAGGAAGAAAGAGAACTTTTTGCTATATTTTTCTCTTGCGATAAATTTCGTTCTTATATAGTGTATTCAAAAGTAAGAGTTCATACGGATCATGATAGTTTAAAAGAACTCCTTGAGAGGGAGAATCATAAGCCAAAGCTGATTCTTTGGATCTTTTTACTTCAAGAATTTGAGTTGCGGATTATGCGGAGGCAAGAAATAAAGATATTTGATGCAGTATCTATATTTGCCCAACAAGGCACCAATATTATTGAGAGGAACTTTGGTCCTAGTGATTTTCATTTACGAGAATTATTATATGAACTAAATTCAATTTCTCCAAAAGAGAAGAAGTCCTTGCTGTTGGAGGAACTTGTCACCCTTGATTTGTTTTCACAATTTATACTCCTGAAATTTTTACGTTTGAATTCCTCATGCTTTTATAAAGGTTTTGAGGATTTTTACCAACTATAAGACCGCAACTATACGTTCAGAGAAAATCCTCCCTCCATTTAGTTGGTCGTTAAACTTTCGGTAGTTCCTTCGTGAAATTTTTCGACGTCTGGAAACTATACGGCCGAAAAATTTGCTCCTGCCATATAGTTGGTCGTTAAACTTTGTGGCATCTCCGTTATTTTTTTGTTTTATTCATTTAGGAAAATGTCAGTTCCAAGTCAGTAACCTAACCGACCTGGACTCATGATATTTTGGAAATATCTGCTCAGAAACAACTATACGGCCGGAACTATACGGGTCGCGCCCGTATAGTTGGTCGTTACACAGCTGGACTTTTCTAAATCTATGATTTCTTTCCCTATTTCATTGAGATTATTTTCTTGTGTTTCTAACCTAACCAACCTCTGACCCCCCTTACGTACTTTCATTGTGTTTCTCTCTAATCATAATCAACAGGAACCAATCTAGCCATGCTGTATTCCACCCCAAGCTATGGAAAACCCATGGGTCTCATTGCTCCTTCCAAGGAACGTTCTCGCAGCCCGTCCATGGAGGATGGCAACAAGGAGGTGGAGAGGTTTAGCCCGAGGTACAAGGAGTATGTCGAGCCAAGATTCTACAACAACGATCCCGGTGAAGATTGGGGTGACATCTACATCTGCCGTGATGTCTATGACCCCCCAGAGATCAACTGGGCGGCAATGAAGAGAGGTCAACAAGAGAGAGAAGGTCACAAGCCGCATGGAAAAGGGCATGTGGAGACGGTCAAGTTCATCACCATAGGCCCCAGGCTGCTCAGGCGTAAGGAATTACCTAATATTGGTGCAGGTGCTAGCAAGGAAGCGACGGTGCCACTCTCGATGCCTACCATTGGTGCTCGTATAAGGGTGAAGCCTCAAGAAGAGTGGAAGGATGACCTCTACTTCCCGATCCATCAATTGTGGATGAGGAATAAGAAGTTTTTCCCAAAACCAAAGACCGCGTGCGAGCACTGGAGATATATCAGAAGCAAGAGCTACTCCATCACGTTGAAGTCCGTCACTGTCTCAAGGAGATAGAGAAGAAGGATGACCTTCTCCCATTGGTTACTAAACTCGCAAATAAAGTGGACACTTTGCAATCTGATTTGTGTAGGTGCTACATCCGCATCACTGCTCTAGAGGATACCAACAAGAAGCTACACACCGCGGTGTTACATGCCATGGCGCCACAATGATCTACAATAATTATGGTATCAACTAATCGCGAGGGGTTATTTGATCCCGCCTAGCTTAATTCCAAGCTTGGGGAGATCTTTAAGACCTTGTAAGCTATCTTATAATTTTTATATTGCTATTTTAGATTTGCATTAGTTTGAGCTTATAAATAAAGTTTGCATCATTATAATTCCCTTCAGGAACAGTCGATCCGTTTTATGAAATTCCAAGTTTATTATCATATATGGAGCATTATTGAGTTTGTGCTTGTCTTATTAGATATATGAATGGCTTGATTATAATTTTACTTTCACTTGATGATAGAAATAGAAGTATTCCACACCATTGGTATTAATGGAACATGCAAAGATAATTTGGTCAATATGTTGTAAGTTCATGGTTTGATTTACAAAGGGAAAAATTATATAATTAGTTAAGTTGAGAAAGAAACCTTGAAAAAAGAAAAACTAGAAGTGCTATCAAATTAGAATGAGATCAAGACGAGGTAGATATTGAAGCCATAAATATTCTTCATATACAAGTGGAATTTGGTAATTGATATCGTTAAACTTTGAATTCCTACATGAAGTGGAATGTACGGCTATCTCCTTTGCACAACACTTAAATAAAAGTGTGAGCATAAAAATGGGAGAAAATAAAATGTGCAAAGAGCAAATAGGAATACACAATTATCTTATGGAGAGACAAAGGAACGTTTGAGATTTTAAATACCAAGTGAATATGTTAATCCTAAAACGCTTAGAACTACCTCGCTAACTCATTCGGCCGAACTAAACACTTTTACATCATATTAAGAGTAATATTTTGTGAACTATTAAATACTAAGGTGTGAAAGCCTGCTAATATATTCGGATGGCTCGAGTAACGTACTATTCATGAACTTATTCCTATGTATCATATATGATAAAAACATATTGCAACTGCCTCATTTATTTTATCGACTCAGCTTCATGAATATGAGGATCACATCCATTAAGCTAACCTTGCTCGAGATGAGCAAGAGTCTAAGCTTGGGGAAGTTTATGAGTGCATATTTGCATCATGTTTTATATTATTATTTTGCACTGTAGTGGTAGGATCTTGGTATTTTACGACGTTCGCGCGCATCTTTTATGTCTATTTTCACTAGGATCATGACAGGTGATGGATACGATGGACACAGTTCTTGGACAGTTGTATTGGAGCAAAAGGAGTAAAAAACAACATAAATCGCTAATTTGGGAAATATCAATAACACCAGAAGAAAACCCAAGGCGATCGCAGCAACCAGAAGGTTTAACGACCAACTATACGGCGGGACTAAAAATTCCCACCATATAGTTCCCGCTGCCACCACCTCTTCAAATAGTTTCACCCCATGCAATCAGATGAGAGAGACGGCATACAGAACAACCATAAATCGTAGAAACCTCACCTCCGGAAGGGATCTAGAGGGGGAAATCATCCACCGGGGATTCATCTTCACCCTACGCAGATCTGGAGGCTAAGGCATCGATCTTCATCATCAACTGCTGCATCACCACCATATCCATCCATCTCATCTACATCTTGTCTAGATCGTGTTGTAATTTCTATAATCGTTGTGGATTTATACAAGTACTATTCATCTATGATATATCCCATTGTCTTTGCCATGATGTTGATTGCCTCCATCTCTGAGTAGATCATTAGTTCTTGGGGATATGTAGAAACCCTAGCATGAGATTGAAATAATATAAAGTTTATTATGATATCCATCGCTGTGACCATGTGTTAGATTGTCTTCATCTTGATGTTGAGAGAATTCGACCTCTCAATATTTGCCTCTTGTGCGGACTTGATGGAGGGAACTACTTATTGGTAGATGGAGGTGTGCTAGCACTTACGGTGACTATAAAGCTGTTAGCACCCCTTTTGCATCAACTTGGGAACCGAGGAAACTCATGGAACATTGTCCATGCCACGGGATACATAGTATGGGATAAAATCCCTTAATAGCACAATAATTCGATTGATGTCGATTACTTGTCTGATGTGGTTATGAGGATGATGTGTGTAGTGGTTTCTGTCTATTCGTCCAATTACGGAGTTACTCCCACACATACATAGTTGAGAATGCTCATGATAATAATCTTTACCTTAAACCCTTTATAATGCTAGAGGTATATCCGCTACTCCCCGAGAACACTTTTCCCCATTGCAGTTTTATATCTCTTTTACATACGCGATACTTACTTTCTGCATTCAGTTTGTTTACTTTACTTATTGTTCTCTTATACAAAAACCCAAAAATACCTTTTTACATTAAACTAGCATTTTATATTGTTACTTAAAACGTTATTTAGCATTACTATTTCAGTATTTAGTTCAAGAGTTATTAGACTTCAGAACTCGTGCTCCCTAGGGATCGATATCTTTATTTCGAAACTAGCTACAAATGATCTGTGCACTTGCAGTCATCAGTGTGTCACCCTACAGTTCGCGAATAATGGACACATGATCGAGACCCCTATCCGATTAATAATCAGTAGCAGGACCTGGAGACCTGTACTGACTCCCACACATTCAACGATGACTTCTTGTGATCATGTAAACCTTTAACATTATGACTAAATCCCTTTGTCTCATGATATTTTACATGTCCGAGATTCGATCATCAGTATCCCCATATCTAGTTTAATCTCGTTATCTTCATGTACTCTTTTCTCGTTCCCGTGATATAACATTCTAGTGATCCCCTCACTTGCTTGCAAGCTATGTCAATGTGATATCACTGAGAGGGCCTAGAGTATATATCTATGTCATCGGGATGGACAAATCCCACTCTTGATCCATGAGCCTCTACATAACACTATCGGAGTATCCGAACCCATCTTTATAATCACCCTATTATGGTGTGACGTTTGATGTTATCAAGCTACTCTTCGGGTTTTAGTGATTGACATGATCTCATGGTCTAAGGACTAAAGTTACTTTGTATGATGTTATAGTAATTTAAACATTGATCGTATTACTATACTTCAGATGAATGTTCATCACATTATTCCACTAATGTTGTGACGTCGTTATTAACAACATCCAATGTCCATGATCTGGAAACCTTGATCATCTTGTAAATCAACGAGCTAGTTTATATGAGAGGAATAACTAGGAACACTTTATTTGTTTATTAAACACACATGTATTAATGTTTCTGATTAATACAATTATAGCATGCAAAATAAACATTTATCATAAATAAGGAATAAGATAATAACCACTTTATTATTGCCTCCCGGGCATATTCTCTTCATAAAATACTAGCTCATAAGCTTTCTACTAAGCTAGATGATATATTTGAGCCCATTATTAAAATTAAGGCTGGTGTCAATGAGATGTCTACACTTTGTGATCTTGGTGCAAGCGTCTCAACGATTTCCAAGAGACTATTTGATAAACTAAATTTGGGGCCATCTAGCTGATTCAACTTATTAACAAGCTGTTGGAATTAAAGAAAATATAGTTGTAGAAATTAAAGGCAGTCCCGCGCTTATTGATCTTGTTATAGTGGACATGCCCGTAGATCTCATAACTCCTATAATTCTAGGTAGGCCATTCCTAAGAACTAATAAATATCTAATTAATTTGCATGAAGGGAATGTGAGAATAAGACTACCATCGATATATCATTTTATAGTCCACTTCCCTAGGAAGAAGAAGGCCAAGCCTAATAATGATGATGATGGTATAATCACGTCGAAAGCTAATTACTTTGGAGTGGGTATTCCACTCAAGAAACCTAAATGATCACCATCTGGGTCAAGATAATTGACCTTACCTAGAAGCGCTTCATGGGAGGAAACCCATGTAAAATAAAGAGTTTTTATTCTTGTGTTAGTTTTTGTTTTTGTTTTTTTGTTCTTAATAAAGAGTGTTCAATAAAACCTATGGAGAGAGGAGAAGAAAATAAGGTAATCCTCGATTTTATATTTTCCTAACACATGGCCTTAAGGTATTGCTGATTTTTACAAAGTCTATTTGTTGTTATTTTGCCTTTTGCTAAGATGTGCAAAAACGCGTGAAGCTACTAATCAAACTCCTCAAGTTTTTGCAGCTTTCAGACCATGTAACGACCACTGGTACGGTGGGAGTGACCGTACCGCGTGCATGTACCATATTGCAACATCGGAAAATAGAAGTATTGATTTTTGCCGCAGGATACAATGGTCATAACGACCACTGGTGTGGTCGGAGTGGTTGTACCGCCCGCCCGTACCGTACCCTCGAGCAAAACATCAAACTTGATGCAAATTTACTAACTGCGTAACAACCAGTAGTACGGGCGCTCGTGACCGTACCGTGCGTCCATACCGAGTGCATTGTCGGAGGGAAACGTCGACCCCAAGTTTTGTGACTCGGTATGTGCAGGCTATGGACGTACCGCCCGCCCGTACCACGTACTCGGCCGCCATATGACCCCAGGAAGAGGTAACCTAAAATTCCCCAAAATACTATTCAATTTCTTCGACATCCAAGCTCCAAACTACCTCCATTGGATCTTCAATTCTACTTGTTATTTCATTGATTCCTCACACCCAATCGATCTAAGGTATGTTTCTCCTCCGATCCCCAATTTATTTGCATTCAAACCTTGCTTAATCTTTAACCATTATCAATCTAGACTTAGGTCTTGTTCTTGAGCTAATATTGATGTTGAGCATGTTTAGTTAGTTTTTAGAGGAGATTCTTTTGTAACTAGTTCAAAGGATCATATATATTATGTTTCTATTGGATCAAATTTTTGATTATCACTTTTATTTATTTTAGTTATCAGATGAACACGAGAAGCCGTACACGTGTGATGGATGCGCAATAATCCACACCAGTTGATAGGCTAACCCCGAGTCACTTGGTATCGAGTTCACTGAGCAATTTTAGCTGAACCGTTTCAACCATCTCAAGCTCCGAGAAATCAAGTCCACCAAATGGGTGTGTCCCTTTATCCTAAACCAACTTGTCATCCATGCTGATTTCGATTTGTTGTGCAACAATGTTGGTTTATATGATTTTGTCTTTCAGGATCGTGTCCCGTACCGCCGATTGACGCTTGAGTTTCTTAGCACTTTGACGCATTCGGTGACTTCTCACTACTATCCTGAGGAGAAAATTCATGGAGTTGATCACATCAACTTCCGTATTATGAACCGTGAGTACTCCTTGACACTCAGCCAATGGGCTCATTCCTTTAGGTTTGCCAACAACACCACCGACATACGCTCCACCACTTTTGTTTAAAATCCTACACCCTTGGGCTATTTTAATAGAATGAGAGTTCATGGAAACACAACCAAGGGAAATCAAATTATTCATCCTGTTATTCGTTATTTGTTTTATGTTATTGCTAACACTGTGCAGGCACATGGTGAGTTTACTAGAGTCAATGAGGAGGACATGATGATCCTTGCTAAAGTTGTTATTATTAACTGTAACTTGACGCCAAATTTCGGTGCACTTGTTTTGTTTTATATTAATCATCGGGGGCTTGAATCTTGTGGTCCCATATACGGAGGAGGAATCATAACCATGCTTGCACGTTCCCTCCAAGTCAATCTAGGTAACATCCAACTGTTGTCTGGAAACCTCGTCTTGGGTTTTCAACTCTTAGAGCTAGTGGTATGATTTATAGAATCAATGGTAGATATTTGTTTGATATACCTGGAGCAAATCACTTGATCCCTGCTCCTTTTCCTAATGGTCTCTTCTCTATCGAGAAGGGATATTTGTGTTATGACGCGCATGTTGAAGCAAGTCTACCACAAGAAATACTCATTGATGGAAAAGAAGATGATGAAAAAGTGGAACAAGAAGGTCCCGAACAAGATGTGCAACCAACAAACTTCTAAACCACCTATGATGATATCTATGCTCTCAAAGAAAATATCAAAAACATGAACAACCTCTCCATCAACCTTCGGGATGCTATTGCCAACCTCGCCACTCAGTTCCATGATTGGAGTAGCCACTAGAAAGTGGGAAACTATCTACCGCCACAATGCGCAATAAAAGGGCTTGCAAAAGCCTGAGCTTGGGGATGTGTCCCTCGACAATTTTATTTGTGTAATAATGAGGTTGTACTCCATCTCCTTGTGAGCTTTGAAACACTCGTGTTGGTTTGTTCCAACACTTTGATTTTTCTTTATTTTTTAGTTTGCTTTCATTTTTCGTTTGCTTTAGTTTTCGTTTGTTTTTGTTTTCTTAGTCCCTTTCCTGGTCGCAAGTTCTTTTCTATTCTTTAATCCCTATCCTAAAAAATACAAAAAGATTTTCCCCTTTTCCTATTTCGTGAAAGTGGATTTGTACCTTGCCTCTTTGCTTCAAATTTATTAGGAGAGTGATTTTTCTTGCGTTTTGAAGGAACACATCCCTATAAGGAAGAGTATTATGAAGTCACCCATGAGAGGTATGTCCTGTGTGTCCCACTTTTGAAGTTTGAATTTTTTTTATCTTAGTTAGTTGATTTGCTAAGATGCTATGCTAGTGGGAGTAATTCAAAATAGTTAGAGTAAAGCTTATTGTTTGTATGGATGATTATTTGTGGAAGCTTTTTCTCTAGTTCTTGTAGCTAACCGAGTCTTGCCTTGGAAATAATTTTTCCAAACAAGTATAACAAGAAAAAGTTGAAATTGAATGACTTGTTTGATGAGTGATTGTCTTAAGAGTTTACCTTTGAAGATACTTTAACCCGATAGAAATTTTGATAGACTTGACAACACTCTGGAAAAGAGTTGTCTGATTGAAATAAAGTCTAGTGGTAATTGTGATTTCATGCCAAAGCTAACCCTGTGGATCAAACCGTGATACTATTTAAAAAGTTCTACGATTCTCATGCATATCTTTGGATGCCAACAACTCCGCTATCTTTTAAACGATCTATGGTATAACCCCGGATTTCGGCTATGAGTTAATGACATTGTGGCATACGTGTCACTGTTTGGGAAAAATTATTGGTACTCTCGAAGGTTGTGCAAACCATTGTTTAAAATCATCACTCAATGATCCTTGTTGTGAAATATCCTAGAGAGAAGGAAGAAAAAAAGAGAAAAGAGAAAGAAAAAAGGAAAAAAATAAAAGAGAAAATATGATGATCCACATAACAAGTCTTTAACATGATATCGTTACTACTTCATGATTTTCTTGAGAAGCAATGATTGGAATAGTAGTGTTTTTGGTAGTCTTGATTTACTGATGTGGGTGTCAATAAGACACTTCACTATTATGCTACTTAGGACATGAACTCTCTTACTCAATATTGCTATAATAAACATCCTAGTATTCATTGGCAAGTTGAGAGTTAACTAGAGGAATTGGATTGATTGTTACACTTCTAGTTATTTATACTTATATTAAACTCTACTTTGATTGTCTTGAGTTATCGAAGCGTGTATAGTGTTCTTAGCATCTCTCTAACTTTGATGAGCATTTAAAAATGAAAGAAGTGTTGTACGCATATGGCTACCAACCGTAAGTGAATTCATATTATTGTTGTTTCAAGTTTAAACGCTAAATTCCGTATAGTTCTTTTGTTTCTTCTTACTCGAAGGCGATCAAGGTTTGAGCTTTGGGGATGTTGATGGCTCTAAAAATCGCCATCTTTCTCCACGTTTAAACATTTTTTGTTAAGCAATTGACATTAATCTCTCTTGATTTGCCAGTAATGACTAATTATTGCAAAGATATGCAAAACCTTGCTTTGATTTGTATTGTGTAAGAAATCACACTTTTATTGCAAAATCTGGAGTCATAAATGAAGATTTTGGGATGTTTTGATGACCAACTAATCCTAGAGATAATCCTAGGCGCTAGACGCTATGACGACCACTGGTACGGGCACAGCCCACCCGTACGGCCTGCCCGTACGAGGTGGCGGCGGATCCGTCTCGTAAAACCCTACAACTTTCATGAAGGTTCCTATATATTTCAAGGTCCTAGATGCCATGCAGGAAGCCACCATTCTCAGATTGCATCACAACACCACCAAACTAGATCCACACCATAGTTCATCCCTTCCATCCCCATCCTCTCCACTAGCTATAGCCATTACTCTGTACTTGAGATCTTCTTGTGATTCGGCGATCATTGTAAGAATATTTGATCTCAATCTAAGTATTTTGCACAGTGTTTCCTATCCTTGATCTTATTGTTATGAGTGAGTAGTCCTCACGGGCTGCGGTTTGGGGAGAAACATCATAGAGATTATGTGCATCTAATCTATGGAAGAATCATGTATTGTTTGAAAAGGGATTTGTATCCTTTGTTTCTTTTTCTCTTGCCTCGATCTTTGGACTTATAGGTATCCAAGACCCCCGAGATCAATCAAGGCTTGATGTGAGATAATTGGCTAGCGACGATCTCATAGGAAACCCAGTGACAAAAAGGGCTATGCAGTCTTCGCTTAGCGACCCATTCGGGATCACAACAACATCGTCACTTAATGCTTTGATCTATGTTTTACACTTAATAATCTTTTGTAGCCCAGTGCTTCATGGTGCACTTGGTCGGATCAAAAGACTATTGCTATGCATGTGGCCTCTCAAGGGCTCTAGTATATTAGGATGTGTTGCCCGCAAAAGATTATCTCTATTTGAACCTTACATATGACTATACTTATTATTATCTTTTATCCCATATGATGTTTAGCTGCATGTGGATCTTTAACCCTGGTCCATCTCTATTCATTGATTTAACCCACAATATAAAGTAAACTAGATTGGTCAGGTAAACAAAGGTAAATAAAAAACAAAGTCTTGTAGACATGTCCTTATTTTTATTCCTATTAGCGTTGTTTTCCAAGGTTCGATTAAACTTAGGTCTACTAGAAAAAAAACTACTATAGTGCATCCGTAATCTGGATCAAAGGTATCAGCCACGCTGGCAGGATAGTAGCGCTACTGAGAGGGGCATCACACTGTGGTGTGCAACGCATTTGAGATAGGCGTGACACAACAAGGTTAGTTCTGCGAAATAGTTTTGCAAAGAGTTTATTTTTTCAATTTGTTTCGACAATGGGTTATTTGTGTCCATTGGGACGCGACCAGGAGGATCGAGCGCGTCATATCATCCGGGAGAATCATATCATTTTTCTAAGCAAGTCTAGGACTTAGAGAATCTCCACCCACACCCCTAGGACCCCCGGGCCACTTTTTCCATCCGGACGACAAAAATCGTCCCAACCACGTCCCTAGATCCTCGATTTCATCCGGATTTGGCCCAAATCCATCGAGCGAACATAGGCCAAACTCAATGCGTCGGATGAAGCAAAACAACCGAGTGGGCCAGTTCTGTCAGTGACAAAAGCCTCATTCCACTCGCAGATTCACCTAGATGACGCTTTGCTCACTCCTCTCCCTCATCGCCATCTTTTCGCCACAGGTACCACCCTTGTCCACTCCGCCGCAAACATGCCTCCACAAAAAAGGACCAGCATCTGCCCATCCCCTCACTCCATGCCGAGTTTCACTACTTCGTCGACGATCCATTGCACGATAAGGCAGTGTTTTAGCGTCGATTCAGGATGGGCCAAAAGCTCTTCCTCAAGATTGCGTATGCCATCCGAGACTTATGCACCTACTTCAAATGCAAGAAGGGACTGCACTAGTATGGTTGGATTTTCCTCACTCTAGAAGTGCATGGTGGCTATGAGAATGCTCGCATACTAGCTCCCGGTGACACGCAAGATGACTATCACTGCATGGCCAAGTACATTGCCATCGATTGTTTGTATAGGTTCTGGAGGGAAACTATTACAGTGTATGGACCATTATATCTGAGATAACACACTGCTGAAGGCACTGCTCAGATCCTAGTAATCAATGAAGCCATAGGATTTCCTGAGATGTTTGAAAGTATCGACTACATGCATTGGAAATGGAAGAAATGCCCGTTTTCTTGGCAATGAATGTACAAATGCCACAAAGGAGGTTGCGGTGTGGTACTTGAAACAATGGCTACAAAGGATCTCTGGATTTGGCACTCCTTCTTTTGTATGACAGGATCCAACAATGACATCAATGTCCTGTAATGCTCACCTGTCGTCTCCCAGCTGGTTGAGTGTCATGCTCCTCCGGTGGACTGTGAGATGAATGACCACCACTACAACAAGGGATACTACCTGACATATGGCATCTATCTAAGATGGTCAACATTTTGAAGACTATCTCAAACCCTATGATCGACAAGCAATCCAACTTCGTCAAGGAAGAAGCTTGCAGGAAGGATGTCGAACGGCCATTTGGGGTGATCCAAGCTCTATTTGCAGTTGTCCGGTTCCCCGCTCTGACCTGGTCGCAAGAATAGATGTGAAAGGTGATGAATGCTTGTGTGATCTAGCACAACATGATCATTGGGAGCGAGAGCCGAACGAGCCAGTGGTTGACGAGAGCGAGTCGGCGCAACCATATTTCAGACAAGGTCGTCTTGCATAGCCTGATCACCTGGTGTCGGCATCGTGGGCTACCTTTGTCACTATGCCTTAGGAGATTCGAGACCCGCATGTGCATCAACAACTACATGATGATCTAGTGGAGCACGTGTAGAGCCTCAAAGGCAACACCTAGTTTGAGGTGTTCTTGTGTTTGAAAAACTTGTTAAATTATGACGTTACTTTGTTCAACAATTTTCTTTGTGTAAAACTATTTGATGGCCGAACTACAAACTATTTGCTTTGTGTAAAAACTCGACGAAGAATGACAGAACTATGTCAATTTTTTGCCAAAATTTTCCAAATTCGCCGGCTCTAGGGTGGGATCACGGCTGGGAGTGGAGATGCTCTTGTGCCTGCTGGGTTGTCTCGTTAAACCACCGATCGCACTATAAGTTTTGTACTTACACTTTGCACAAATACAATGCAATGCCCCATTATTGTGTACCATGTGGATACCATCTAGGATGACAAGTTGTTCAGTTCAAAAAGAGGCAGAACATGTGGAGGCGCAGCTGGAAAGCAGTAAACCTACTTGGCCACATCCAGTGAATGTACATAAAGAAACGACATGGCAGGCCGGTTCGTCTATAAGAGGAGCTTCTTCCTCGCAGAGGAGCAGGAGACATATGACGCCCCAGTTTTAGAGGTCGATTCTAGTCTCCCAGTTTCTTCGTTTCCCGGTTCACACATTCTCCGCTTTCTGCAAGGTAATTAACTAGTGTTCATACCATGTCATTAGTGCTGATGCTATTTAATAGCTAATCGTTTTCTCTTCATTTCCAATTTTCTTCAACATTTCTTTCTTTGCAAATAATTTCAGTTGGGTGACTGAAGCATGGAACCTCAAGTATGGGAACCTTGCAACTATCAACTGGCCGATTGTTCCACGGAACACGCTGTATGGATTCCTGACATCCCTGTTTTGTGTGATTCCGAGTCCACTGAGATGGCATGCTTTGAAGAAACATTTGTAGCTAGCTCCAGGAGAGGGCAGCAGCTGGTTCAGTATGCAGCTGCTGTCACATCCAAAGCTGCATTTTGTGTTTTTGAGAGCAAATCGCAAGAGCTTGACAGTGAAAACAAGCTGTGGAGAGATAAGATGCATAGGTACCCTCCAAGCATTCGAGGACTCGGCGATCAGTACACCGTCCCGAAGATCGTGTCCATCGGGCCATACCACCATGGCCTAGAACACCTCAAGAAGGCGGAGGAGGCGAAGCACGTGGCGGCCTACAGCTGCATCAAGCACTCAGGCCTAGAGCTGGATGAAGCTGTCCGAGAGATGTATGATGCTGTCGTCTCAGTCTCAGGCGAGGCCCGCAGCCTCTACGACACGGACACGATGGCAGGTATCGACGATGAAAAGGACTTCTGGCCTATGATGTTCTATGATGCTTGCTTCTTGGTGCAGTTCATGCTTAGGAAGACAGACAGAAAAAACACGATCCATCCGTGGTTGACTAGTTTTTTCAAGTGCTACAAGGATGACATCTATAATGACATCATGCTTCTTGAGAACCAGCTCCCCCGTATGGTGATTGAAACCTTGGAGAGGTTCACGCCGGCCGTGAGCTTGAGGAGTTTCGCTAGAGGTTTCAGATCCACACTGCAAAACAGCCGCATCTCAAAGGATCTCGAAGCCAATTCTTCTGCCATCCTGTACAAACAGCCTCATCTCCTTGGTTACGTCCGATTCTTCATTGTAGGAACAAACAAATCCGAGAGGAGACACGAGCCAGAGAAACAACCCAATGTGATATCATTTTCTGTTAGTGCCATCGAGCTTGCAGAAATGGGCATCATGCTCACACCCAACGAAACCCCAGAGATGGCGCACATGGGCTTCAAGGAAGGGCACATCTCCGCCGAGCTCTTCATGCCGCACATAGCTTTGAATTGTCTACATGCAAGCTTCCTCGTCAACATGGCAGCTTTCGAGATCACCTCAAAGCCTGCGGGTCAAAAAAAAGAGATCACCTCAAAGCTTATGTCCGACCATGGAGAAGATACTGCAGTCTGCTCCTATATCCAGCTCCTCGGCATGTTCATGGATAGGGAAGAGGATGTGCAGGAGCTACGATCCAAGCGTATCCTGCAAGGAGGAGGAGGACTCGCTGACAAGGAGACGCTCGACTTCTTCACCAGCCTTCAGGGCGTCAGCGTGACCATGGGAACCTTGTATCACCACACAATCGATGATGTTGAGATATACAAGCAAAATAGTTGGAAGTGGGTCAAGGCGAACACGATTTGGTACAGGCACAAGAAAACCATGGGCGCGGCGTTTTCGGTCATTGCTACACTGTTCGGTGTCTACGCGGCACTCTTCAAATAGAATAGCTAGCTGCTTGGTTTATGATGAGCTAGCTGGTGTTCTACCGTGTATATTTTATATTTTTCTAGATATTTTGTACCTTTTATATTCCGAATTTTAAATGTGAAATTCATTGTTGGACCTAGTTCCAGATCGGTTGTGGGAGAAGAACAAAAACGACTTACAAGGCTTAGAGTCTCCTAACCGGCTAGTTTGTTAGGAGGAGAGACCCAAAATCTGATGCAAGTCTGTGTTGGTCTCCAGTTGGACTGATGAGTTGGTGGATCGAGCCCCTCGTGAAGCAGGCTCACAACGATATCAGTTGGTGGCACAAGAGCAAATAAATAGTCTCAACACATTCATATTATATCTCTAAATTTTGCAAAAATATAATAATATGGAAGAGCAAATGCTGAAAACCTCTCCTATGAGGGTCAATCATGGTTTCACCGCTGTTTTGCATACCACCAGATCTGCAAAAGTTGTGCGAATTTAAATGAGAGAATTATAAAATGGTTAGCAACTAGGGCAAGTGGGATACTTTTTATATAGTTGACGGTAACTTTACATCTTGTCTTATATTATAGCTACATACATAATTCCACCAACCATGTGGGTATGCATGCCATCCCCATAATATATGCTACGATGCTATAAATACTTGGGCAAGTTTAGATGCCAGTCTGCCACAGCTATGTAACATGAGTATTGTTGTTATATATGTTAGTAACAGAGGGTTAAGTACATGCATATTATTGTTATATGCTTGGTAACAGAGAGTTTATTTCATTTGAAGCCGGAATTTGAAGGCGATGACACCAAACCAAAAGTCATCCACATGGGACACAAAGACCTCTATCACGGAAGCTAAAATCTCATTCACGAATCTGAAGACCAAATCTGAACCTTCCGGTTCTGAACCAAAACATGTGATCCTAACATGCCCCTGTTTTAGAAATGATATCTATTTTGTTGCATTAAAAGCATCCATGCTTGCATACATATCATGTTGTTTGGGTAATTAGCCATTTCACCTAATAATTAGTACTCATTTTCCCCAGCCGCTTAACTTTTCCTTACTTTTATCCATCTCTTTCGCTGAAACTTATCAAAGAGCTCGAATGGCAGTTGCCGTCAGGTTGACCGTTGGCTGACATGTGGGGCCACATGGTGTGGGACCACGTGGGGTCGGTTGGTCGGGAACGCGTTATGCTGACGTCTAGGCTGTACCATATGAGGGATCGCGTGGGGCCGATTGGTTGGAACTGCGTTATGGATACGTAGTGTGGGACCATATGGGGCGCGTTCGGTAGTTAGATGTGCTCTGTTGTGCTCTGTCGCCTAAATTGAAATATTTTATTATTATTATTTTTATGATTAGCCTTTTTAAGAACGACTTTTCCTAAGATAGCGAATTTAGAGCAGATTCTCTCTTTATTCATCGCTCCTTTTGGCCCTTGTTTTTTCCTAATCTAGTAGCAAATCTAGAGCAGCAAATCTAACCAGCACCATAAATACATTCAGTAAACAAAGTAGATGTCGATAAAGAAGCTAATATAGGATATATATATAGTACGTACTTAACGAGGTTTAACAATTAGGCTACTTAGCAGTAGCAACGGAGAGGTTCAACACACAATACAAAAGAAGCTGCTTTACAGCAGCAACACAAGATCAGTGGCCCCTCATGGCCTCCGCCGGGAGGGCATCCGCCTCCTCCCTCTGGCGCTTCCTCCACTTCTTACCCTTGACCATGGGCGTCTTGGGCTTGATCGGGGGCATATGACCCTCTTTTATGCCCACCTTCTGGAGGTTGCGGAGGTGAAATATGAGCGCCTTGTGCTTGGCTCTCAAGGTGTTGACGTTCACAGACTGGCCACGGGTGGTCACGTCCTCGGCATGATTCAAGAGGGAGTTGAAGTCGGTGGCGAGGAGTCTCCTGGTGCAGAAGGGGCACATGTAGACGTCACCGACGAAGTAGTTGTCGTACTGACCGGACTTCAGCCTCCTCAGCACCTGACAAGTCTTGGTGTCCTTGGACTTATCTTCTGCAGACGTCACTGCGATCCACCTGTTGGAAAAATAGTAGCGTGCAATAAGGACATGATTGAGATACCTTGATTATCAGGATTGATTATTTGCATAAATTAACCGATTGAGATCTCCTGATTATTCGTATAAATTAATCGAGTGGGTAAATTTCCCAATCCCCAAATCTCAAACAAAATCAAATATTTATCCCAACTACAGATCGGCGTTGGTACTAACTAGGGAATCCCTTAACTACAACTCGGAGCACAAATAAAATAGGATTGGAATATGAACAGGGGAATTCATTAAAATATGAGATCTAACACAAGAGGATTAACTTCTGTAAAAAGACCTAGCATCCAACGATTGAAAATACGAACCCTAATAACACACGATCTAGCATCCAACGATGGGAATGGGGGAAGAACAAGGGAAGGTTAGAAACCCTAGTTACCTCCGGCCATGGGTCGATGATGCTGGTGTCGTAGGGGTTCTTCGTCCTGATGTATTCCTCCTCTTCGTAGGGGTCCCAGTCGAACAGGATCTGCTGAGACCGGTAGAGGACTATATGGGGACGGGGGCCTGGACGGGGACAGTGGAAGCGGGGATGGGGGTCTGGACGAGGATGGCGACCATCGCACCGTTCTTCTCCATCGCCGACATGGTTAGGGTTTTCTTGGGGGTTTGCAGAAGGTGATGGGACAGTGGAGACGGTTTCGTGAGTGGGCGAGTGAGCTATCAAGTGAGTGATGAGTGAGAGTGAGTAGGCCTCTATAAAGGTGAAGGGAAGGGACATTTTGTTGCACCACCGTGTACCGCGTAACCACCTACGCTACATCATCGTTCATGGCCACACGCGTCCGCTACCGCCCCGTGCACCGCGACAGCATATCGTGTGTCACGTTTTTCCTCGTGTATAACCCTGGTGACTTAGTTGTGCTTAGTTATAGACTCGAGTGTAACACTAGCAGCTTGGGTGTACTCAGTTTTGCCCTTAAGTACTAACACTGCCGTGTGTAATATACTCGGTTTTACCCTCCGGTGGCTGGTCAACAGAGAGTCAACGAATGGGTTTTAGCTAGCTAATTGAGTCATTTTATGAACAACAAATTCAAAAATATCAAAACACAGTGGCACCTAACCAGGGAGTCTTCTTATGTGACCTGCCACCATAAGAAATGTATAGAAATCAAGTTTTAACCTAAATCACTACTTCGCAAATCATTTACTATCTATGAAGGTTCATGACTTTCTGCTCAAGCCTCTTCCCAAAACATCCCTCCCCAAAACATAGGTTGTCTGAATGAGGCAATAATTGTCACACTCATGTATATTTGAATTTCAAATAATTTGATGCATGTCAAGATGTATTTTATCATATAAAAGACACATTTTCCATTTTTAATCTATTTATATTTTCTTTTTGAATCCCTTTGTCAATTTTGCCCTTGTTTTTTAAGTTATACTTAGTTTTCCCCTCTCTCTTAGCCACAAACTCTCACACTTGTGCTCATCTTGGCTGCTACGCTCTGATTGATCGAGACAGTTGTCACGCAGATCATGCCCACTAACCGTTGATCCTATGTGATCTAGCGGACATGGTAACCCCTATATCTGTTGGGGCACCCCTCTATCCATGCAAAATAACGACTTTGCCACCGGTACTTTAACTCCATAAACAAATGATTTTGAATATAATTTGAAGGAAAATTGTTCAAAGGTGTATAATTTTCGTATATGCAAGTTTATACATTACATTCCACTCTATGAGAATGATGATCTCTCAAGATGTTCTTAGCACAACATTATCACGTCCTAGGTGTGGGTTCAAAGTGTTCAAAGATGTATAATTTTCATATATGCAAGTTTATGCATTACATTCCACTATGAAAATGATAATCTCTCAAAATTTTGTTAGCACGACATTATCACATATTAAGTGTGATTTTAAAGAGTTTAAAGGTGTATATTTTTCGTATATGCAAGTTTATGCATTACATCTCACTCTATGAAAATGAAAATCTCTCAGATTTTGTTAGCACGTCATTATCACGTATTATGTGTGATTTCACAGTGTTAAAAGATGTATAATTTTCGTATACGCAAGTATATGCATTATATTTCACTCTATGAAAATGATAAATGATCAAGATTTTCTTAGCACAATAAAATCATATCCTAAGTGTAATTTTAAAGAGTTCAAAGGTGTATAATTTTCATATAGGCAAGTTTATGCAATACATTTCACTCTATACAAATGATAATCTCTCAAGATTTTGTTAGCACATCATTATCACGTATTATGTGCGATTTCACAGTGTTTAAAGGTGTATAATTTTCGTATATCCAATTTTATGCATAATATTTCACTCTAAAAAATGATAAACTCTCAATATTTTCTTAGCACAACATTATCATGTCCTAAGTACGATTTCATAGTGTTTAAAGCTATATAATTTTCGTATATGCACGAGGCATAAAGATTTTAGTTTAGGGATAACTTTTCACGCTCTAAAAATGGTAAACTCTCAAGATTTTCTTAGGAGAACATTATCATGTCCAAATTGTAATTTGAAAGTGTTCAAGAGTTGTGTCAATTATAAACACTCTTTTACATTAAAAGTTATATAATTTTTTTAATTTTAAAGTGTTCAAGAGTTGTGTCATTTTCTTATTTCTTATACTACCATCTTCCTAAATCTCAAAGTTTGACTTTCACCTCATAGATTCACTTGATTGCAGCCAAGACATTAAGTCGACAAACAAACTAAATCATTGGAATGACTCCTCTATCGGTCGCATTCTCCACAACAAGCGCGCGCCCAATTGAGCTCCCGAGTTGCACCAATTGATTGTCCACAGCAAGCGCCCCCCTCCAATCAGAATAATTTGGTGCAAGATTGATACGTCCAAAACGTATCTACTTTCTCGAACACTTTGCTATTTTTTCCTCTAAACTTATGTGATTTGGATACAACTAACACAGACTGACGCTGTTTTCAGCAGGATTACCTTGGTGTCTTGTTTTTGTGCAAAAAATGAACTATCAGGAAAAATCTCGGAAATATGCCAAAAATTATATTTCACCAGAAGATCCACGAATCCAGAAGGGGAGACAGAGGGGATCCCTGGGGGGCCTAGACCCACCCCAGGTGCGGGCCCACTAATCCCGCGCCTGGGGGAGGTTTGGCCACCCCAGGCAGCTTCTCGGCCTCCCTCCGCGTCTATAAGTTGCCTTCTGACCTAAAAACTCAAGGAGGGTCGATAGTTTTCCAGAAAGAGTTCCGCTCCGCCACCGCCACGAGAAACCAAGATTCAGATCCAGAAACTCTGTACTGGCACCCTGTCGGACGGGAAATTTGGAGAGGATCATCGCCATCTTCATCAACAACGCATCTCCATCAACCACCGATGTTTCCCTCATCCATGAGTGAGTAATCCCCTCCTATAGGCTTGGGGATGGTAGGGATTGGATGAGTTCTATCATGTAATCGAATAAGATTTGTTAGGGCATAGTGCCTAGTATCTCTACTAATGCTATTTGACTTTGTTGCAACTTGTTATGCTTAATGCTTGTCACTAGGGCCTGAGTGTCATGATCTCAGATCTGAACTTATTATTGAATCATTATGATAGTATTTTTTATGATCTTATCTGCAAGTTGTGTACACATATCATTGTCCGGATCCAAAGGCCCCAAAGTGATAATAATTGGGACAACCAGAGGGGATGGCTGTGGTGTGAGGATCACATGTGTTCACGGAGTGTTAATGATTTGCTCCGGTACTCTATTAAAAGGAGCACCTTATTTGCCAGTAGTTCCCTAGAGGCCCCGCTGCCACGGGCTAGCTGGACAGAAGATGTTGTGCAAGTTCTCATTGCGAGCACGTATGACTATATTTGGAGCACATGCATAGGATTGTTTAGTACTTGGATGCTTGTTATTATTTATCTGCAATGCGCTAGTTCTTGAAGTTACATGTTTAGACTCGTCCATGCAACGCCCTTCCATCCATCTCTGTGCCTACCGCACTCGAATCCTACTGTTACCGTTACTATTACTATTGCTCCTGTTTCACGTTGTTGTTACTGCTGTTGTTGCTTTGCTGTTGCTACTGATAAACTTCTGTGAGCAAGAACTATTTCCAGGTGCAGCTGAAATGACAACTCAGTTGTTAAGGCTTGCAAGTATTCTTTGGCTCCCCTTGTGTCGAATCAATAAATTGGGTAATACTACCCGCGAAGACTATTGTGATCCCCTACACTTGTGGGTCATCAAGACTATTTTCTAGCGCCGTTGCCGGGGAGCATAGCTTTATTTGTAAGTTCACTTGGATCTATTATTGTTCACTGCTACTCCTTTCATCATGGGGAAGTCTCGTGATGGAAATTTCCCTATTTTACCATCCACTACAAGAAGAGGTACAGTCCTAAACACCTCTGCTGCTCTTGATTCACCGTCTGTTATAAGTATGCTTGTCACACCACCACATGCTCATGCTACACACACTGCTACTACTGCTGAATCTGAAACTGCTTTTGATACTCATGATGTTACTTCTACTGTGCTTGATGCGAGTGGTTCATTAGGTCCTTTTCTAGATGCTACTTTGGCTAGTCTAGGAAATACCGAAACTCCTAGTGAAGACACTGTTACACCTGTTATCTCACCTGAGTCTAGTGAGAGTTTTGATATTAATGATGGTTACATTGAGCTCACTGATGAATTTGTTGAAGAGTGCCAAAATACACATGGTGCTAGTGCTATTAAGAGTCTCCTTGCTAGACATACTATTATACCTAAGAAGTCCTATGATCCTAAGTTTGCCACCTCTCCCATAGATATTAAAGATAAATATTATGATTTCTCTCTTGATTTATCTTATTTAGATATTGTTGAGAAAGAACCTTTTTGTGGTACTAAAAATGAGAGTGTTGTGGCTCATATGAATGATCTTTCTACTATGAGTGCTTTGTTCTCTGATGATTTTAAAATGCGCAAGTACTTTGTTGCTAAGATCTTCCCTCTTTCACTAAAAGGAGAAGCTAGGGCTTGGTTTAATAGATTACCTCCTGGTTCCATTGATAGCCCTAATTGCTTAATTGCTTCTTTCTTCCATAAATTTTTTCCTCCCAGTGCTAGACATGCTGCTTTGCAGAGATTTTTTGATTTTAAACAGGAGGAAGAAGAGAAATTGCCTGAGTCATGGAAAAGATTCTGTTCCTTGATTCATGCATATCCTGGATGTCCATTTCCTAAGGATGAGTTGCTTGATATTTATTATAATGGACTAACTGATGATTCTAGGACCTACCTAGATAGCTTTGTTGATTGTGTTTTCAGGAAAAGGACTCCTACAAATGCTGAAGAATTAATGAAAAAGATAAGCAAGAATTATGATGATTGGACTTCAACTGAGATGAATACACCTGATCCTATTACTCCTGAACCAGTTGTTCCTAAACCGATTCCAACACCAACAATAAAAAAGAGGGGAGTTATTGCATTAAATGATGAAGTGATGAAGGAAGCTAAGAAGTGTCTAAAGGAGAAAGGTATTAGAGCCGAAGATGTGAAGAATCTACCTCCTATAGAAGAATTATGTAAGCCAATTCCCCACTCATCTACTAATGAGGTACACTCTCTCCAACACTTTGATGAAGGTGATATTCCTTATGGTAAGCCTCCTGATCAATGCTTAGAGGAACTTGACATTTTTCTTGTTAAACAAGGTCATTATAATAATCAGATTTAGAATCATTTATTGGAAAACTCTAGAGCTATCCATGAGTTGAAAGATATTGTGGAAAGAACTTCTAATGATATTAAAATGCTTTGTAAACACTTTCAAATGGTTCAAACTCAACTTGATCAACTTGCTAAAGTACAAAAGTATATGCTAGTTAATGCCTCAGGAGATAAACATGCTTATGGAATTAAAACTAGGAGTGGTGCAGCTACTCAAGATCCTTTATATCCTGAAGGACACCCTAAAAGAATAGAGCAGGATTCCCAACAAAGCGAGGATAGTGGTAGTCCTCGTAAGAGGAAGAAAAAGAAACATAAGAAAGTTTAGGAACCACTTGAACCTACTGTAGATCCTAATAGTATATCTGTCTCTGATGCTAAAACTTAAAGTGGTAATAATGAGTCTCCTGATAAGGAGGAAGTTGAGGAAGAACCTGAAAAACACACTAGGTACACAAAGGAAGATTTTAATGCTAATAAACATGGTAAAGAGAGAGAACCTTGGGTGCAAAAACCTATGCCTTTTCCAGGTAAGAAACACAAGTCAAAGGAGGAAGAACACTACAACAAGTTTTGTGAGTGGATGAAACCTTTATTCTTGCAAATTCCTTTGACTGATGCTATTAAATTGCCTCCTTATTCAAAGTATATGAAGGATATTGTCTCTAATAAAAGGAAGATTCCTAATGAGGAGATTTATACTTTGCTTGCTAATTACTCCTTCAATGGTAAGGTTCCAACGAAACTTGGTGATCCAAGTATACTAACTATTCCTTGCTCTATTAAGAATAATTATGTTAGAACTTCTTTATGTGATTTGGGCGCTGGAGTTAGTGTTATGCCTTTTTCTCTCTACAAGAGACTCCATCTACAAAAGTTGATACGAACTGATATATCTTCGCAAATGGCTGATAAGTCAACTACTGTTCCTGTTGGTATATGTGAGGATGTTCCTTTTCAAGTTGCTCATAATTGCATGGTTTTAACTAATTTTGTTGTGCTTGAAATGCCTAAAGATGATAATATTTCTATTATTCTTGGGAGAACTTTTCTTAATACTGTAGGTTGTCACATCCCAAGATTTTCCAAATCTTGTAATGTGAAAATAAATGAATAAAAATAAAACTTTGTTTGATTTTAAGGGCCAAAAGAAACTTTTGAATTTAAGTGGAACTTCAAACCTATTTGGATTAAATAAAATCCTAAAGGGATTTAAAAGGTTAAACATTTATAAAAGAAAAATTAAAATGTTTTGGAATTACTATTTTGGAATCTTTTAATAACAGATTTGGTATTCAAAAGAAAAGGTGGATTTATAAATAAAGATTATTTTACAGAGCCAAATTAAACCTTGGCCAAGCTTTGGAATTAAAACATTTTGTTTTGAATAAAAATAGCAAAGGTTTATTTAAATAAATTAATAAGGATTTAATATCCAAATTTATCTAAATAAAAGGTTTTACCATTTTAATTAAAACATCAAAACTTATTAAATTATTTAAAAAAAGTTTTCTAAGTATTTTATTCTCTTAATTAAAACCTACTGAAGTGTTTTAGTTTTATTTTAGATTTCAAAATAAAGATTTATTAAAACAAATCCTATTTGATTTAAATAACTAAGGTCCATTCTAATTAATTATTAAGGGAACCTAAAATAAAAATGTTATTTTAAAAGTATTCCAAGTATCTTATATTTTCAAATAAAACCTACTAATTGGGTTTTGAAAGTGTTTGGATTTAAAATGAAGATTTTATTAAATAAATCAAACCATATTAAATAAATAAAGGTCCATTTTATTTAATTAATGAATGGATCCTAAAATGAATAAAAAAATATTATATTATTTTATTTTGGAATTTAGGTTTATGCTGATAAACAGAACCAAGTTCAAAATTGTGAAGTGTGGTGTTTGTTTGAGTTGATTTGGTTGAATGAATCATTTGTTTGAATTTCAAATCAGTAAATTGAAAATAGAAAAGGAAAAAGTTTCAGACAGAAAAAAATAGAGCAGCCCACCATCTGGCCCAGCTAACCCAGCAGCAGCCCACCTAGCCCACCTGTTCCCACGCCACTGAAACGTTTTCTTTACCGCAGAAGCTACCCGCTAAATCACCGACCGGTGGACCCTCCCCTCCTTTCTTTTCCCACTGACCGGTAGGCCCACTTTCCACTGTTCTTCCTCCTCACCCGCGCGACCCTGTCTCCCCCAAACCTCGCTGCCGTTGCTGCCATTCAAGCCGCGATCAATTCGCAGTAATGCCGCGCCATAATCTCGCCGTGACTGCACGCTATTAAGCGCCAGCGCCTTCTCCGCCTTTCCCCTCTGTCGCCACTCCCTCTCTGCCCCGAGGCTGCCTCGAATCGAGCTAGTACTCCCTCTGCTCCGACCACCATCTCCGACCAATTCAGGCCAGTACACACCACCCCGTGCCTCCCCGAGCATGCTAGGAGAATCCCTACTCGCAGACGTATCTCCCAGTATCACCCATTCGACCGCGGGCGTCCCAGAGCGTCGGCTTTGACAAGCTCTGACACTGCCGCCATTTGTCTCGTCTCCGTCGAACTTCCCCGGTAAGCCTTGACTGCCCCTAGCTTTTCCAGGGATGCTCACATCATCTCCAGCTCCGTCCGCGTCTAACCGTACCGTTCATTTGCTCTGAGGTGAACTGCAGCATCTCCCCGTCATCGACCAGAGCCACCAGACGTCGTTGCAAGCTCCGGTGAGGAATTGCAGCAAACCTCGTGCGCCCCTCGCCCGACCAACACCTCCTCGAGCATCACCGTGACCTCCTGAACCCGGTGAGCCTCTTCTCCTCCTCTCTCGCTTCCTAGACCACCGGCACCGTCCACACCTGACCGCGCCGCCAGTCGCCGCCGCGTCAGCGCCGCCCACTTTTGGTCAAACTCGCTAGCACCGTAGGATCGAGATCTGACGCTCATGATAGTTTAACTTAACCGCGAAGGGTTACGCGTCCAGGACCGTGCGATTGATCAGATCCAACGCCCTACAGCCGTGATCCAACCGAACCGGTACCCGCGAATAGCGAAGCGCCGCGTGTCCCCTACTCTGTTTAAAAACAGATTTGAAATCTGATTAGATGGCAAATTTCAAACCCTTGTAACTTTGGATCCCCACGTCCAAAAATTACAAATTTTATGTCGTTGGATTCAGGAGAGCAAGACCTAACCAACCATGCCCTTAGTTTAGCAAATAGTATCTGTTAGTTTTCTTGTTTTTGCAGATTCTTTTGTGAGCTTGTTTAGAGTAGAAAAATTGTTTAAAATTGATTTTAGGGTTAAAACTTTTGCAAAATGGTTTGTTGTGACCTTACTGACCCTAAGAACCAACCCATGGTTTTGAAAATGAATTTGGAAAAGATTAGAATGGATTAATTGGTTTAGTCCATTTGTAGCTAAATAAAACTATTGATTTGTTTATGAAAATGATTTTGAGTAAAGAACTTTGGAGAAAATGTTTTGGACCAAACCTACTAACCACAAATACCAAGTTTTGAGAAACAACAACTTATTTAGTGAAACCACTTAAGGTTGTGGTATTGAGAATAATAATTTTCACCACATAAAATAATGAAAGGATTTAAAAATGGTTTATGGATAAAACCCATTGACAAATGACCTTGCCATTTTGGTAAATGACCAATTTGGACCTTAAAAAGTTTAGAAACCTAGTGGAGACCATCCTTGCAATAGAACCATCCTTGCATACTTATGCATGACTTAGTTTCCTTTTGTCTTGTGTGTGTGATTTTGTTTGAGTGATTGTGGTTTGGAATGTTAGTTGATTTTGTGTTTGCTTGATTGACTTGTAGTGAAGTTAGTGAAGTGTGAGACTAGCAAGATCAAGAAGTGAACCACCATTCCCTACCAAAAAGGCAAGTTACACTATCATCTAAAGTCCTACTATTTTCATTATACTTAGTGGATTTTGAAAAAAATGAATGAAAAGATATTTCTATACTTATGCTATGATAAATCCTAATAGGATTCCCTATACACTCCTTAGTGAAAATATTGTAGTTGTTACATGCTTAGCCATGCTATATTTTGAAAAGAGATACATGTTGAGATTTTACAAAGGTTGAGAAAAGGACTTGTATTTTATATAATAAAACAAGGACTCAATGAACCACCTGGGTGGCCAAGGATACTTTTGAGTATTGGAGAAGGTGGCAACAAAAGGAACCATGGCTATGGCAATCTCTTTGTGTTGTGCTCCAAAGGAACCACCTAGGAAACTTAGAGATCAAACATGCTTCTCCAATTGTGGCTTTCGTGTGCAACCACATGCTATTATGGCTCTGGCTTAGTCAATTACATTAGGAAGACCCATACATTGTCTTTAGTTACTGGACATGGGGATCTGGAATGCTTCATGGGAGCTGAAGACAAGCTAGCAATGGTGTATGGGAGGACCTTTTGGAAAGACTTCGTCACATTCTCAATCTTCCAGTTCTCCAGCTTGGTGAGTGCTAATCCAGTAGGCCACTGGTGGCAAAAGGATGGGATTGTGACATGTGGGTAAAGTGTACTCCTTCTGCAGAAGTTAATAAAATCTAAGTACTTAGCCGTGTCCCCGGTTATGGACAATACTGAGCAACTAAAGTTTGAACTATGGGAGATCTCGACATTCCAACTTCTAAAATAAAAACTTGATGCACTTGGGGGTACCAAGGAATTCAAAGAGATTTTGTTAAACTTGATGCACTTGGGGTTACCAAGGTGCTCAAGAGATTTTGCTAAAAGTTGATGTACTTGGGGTTGCCAAGGAACTCATGAGAAATTGATAAAACTTGTTGCACTTGGGGTTACCAAGGTGCTCAAGAGATTTTGACAAAGACTTGAACACTTGGGGTTACCAAGGAGTTCAGGGATTTTGGAAAAGGAGATTTGACAAAGGACCAAAACCATTTTGAAAAGATAGGATAAATTTTGCTTTATGCAAATGAGCCTAAAACTCTACTTAGCCAAATATGCATGTAATGTTAGGATCCACTTATATTCCACATAGTAGTGAAACTTGCCAATACAATTCAAATGTATTGACCCTTGTGGCTGTAACTTGTAATGTTGCAGGTTTGATTGATTTTAGTGAAGTTTGATTGACTAGGATTACAAAGTCTACAACCAGCATTTGCCTGTGGTACTTTGAAGATGAAGGACCCATGACTATAGTTGTTCCGCTGCAATGTATTGTAACAGCCAAATGAGCTATGTAAGATGTAATAAAATTATGTTATTCCTGGTTATAAAGTTATATTATGACCTTTGTTTCTTGATATTACATCTTAACTGTGGATGCTAGCTATTGATCCAGGGACTAGCATTGTAAACACAGGGGGCTCTACCTTATTAAAGGTTGGGACCTCTACAGATGGTATCAGAGCATTGTGTTGCCTGTAGGATTTGTAAACCCTAGTATTGGACAAAAATCCTTAGAAAAATAGGAGTTATATTTTGATCCAAAACTTATTTACAAAAACACTTGTAAACTCTTTCCTTAACCATTTTGGTTTCAACTCTACATCTCTTCTATTTTCAACTTGATGGAAAAACCTACCCATGGCCAAAGACAACACCATGTACAAAGGACTTCTTCAACTCTAATGACTTCAACTTCTTCAACTCTAATGACTTCATTTTCTTCAACTCTAATGACTTCAACATCTTCAGCATGTTCTCCAAGGACTTCCAACTTGGAAACCACTAAGGACTACAAGTGAAATAAGGAAATCTTACTCAAGAATTAGAGACTGAGGGAATGCAAAATAAGAAGGCGCCATCAACAACTATGAAGTATTGCAACCAAGAGTTTTTCTCAAGGAAACCATGATCCCAAGTAAGAGGAGGAAACCAAGAAAGAAGGAAGACCACAAGTGAACCATATAGATGGACCACCATATTTTAGTTAAGTCAAAACCACCAACTTATGTGGTGTAACAAAAATATTTTATTGCCTAAGTATGTGCTTGAACTTTGATTGAATGAAATGTTTGACTTGTGATTGCATGCACATTGTTTGTGTGAATTGTGATGTGTGTGATTAGAAATAATTCCTTAGAAATATCTTGCCTATTCTAATCTCCCTTCAACCCAAACAGATGACTACCCCAAAAGACTCCAAGGTTGATGACACCAACACCAACCAAGCCGACATCATGAAAGAGCTCATAGCAACCCAACACCAGTTAAACGAACTGACAGCTCAGTTCATAGCCAACAACAGTGATAAAGATCCAGCACTGCAAAAGTTTTTGGAAGAACAATCCCAACTGATGCTTAAGGTGACTAATCAAATGATCAACATGGAAGAAAGCTATCCCAAAAGAGTCTTTGACAACAAGGATGACAGAAATATTGTTCTAGATGGAGCACCAGCTTGCATTATCTGTGGAGACAAGGATCATACTTCCAGGGAGCATGAAGGTCAATGCCCTAACTGTGAAGAAAATCATCCTGTTGGACAATGTCCCATCTCTCAAGATACTTGTTACCTTTGTGAAGGAAACAACCATGCCCCTATCCAATGCCCCATCTATGCCATTGTTGAACAAAGGAAACAAGAAGGATCCAAGTATGCCAAGAATGTTGATGGCAAAGGAAAAGGACCACTTATACCTCCAAACAAGACAACCCAATTCAAAGGATCAAAGAAACCCAAGAAACCAAGACCAGACATGAACCTTGTGCAATGTCGTAAATGTAAGGAAATGGGACACTATTCTAGTGAGTGCCCAGAGAACAAGAAGAATAAAGAGATTGACCAAGTGTGGTGCAACAACTGCAAAGAGTTAGGCCACTATGTAGCAACTTGTTCACAAGAGCCACGTAAAGAACTCAAGGACATCCATTGTTTCAACTGCAAGAACCAAGGACATTATGCAAGCAACTGTCTAGAAAAGATGAAGAACAAGTTGAACAAGCCTATGGAGAAACTCAACCTTGGCCCATGAGTCAAGTATGGAAACCAAGGACACATGCAAAAGGTTTCTTAGAGAAGTTTTCCCAGGAAGGCCAATATGTAATTTTTGTTTGAAAATCTTTAAGGGTGGTAGTACTCCAGTTGCTTTGAACCTGCTTGTAACCCTATCCTCCCCAAATCTCGGGACAAGATTTATTTTAAGGGTGGTAGCCTGTCACATCCCAAGATTTTCCAAATCTTGTAATGTGAAAATAAATGAAAAAAAATAAAACTTTGTTTGATTTTAAGGGCCAAAATAAACTTTTGAATTTAAGTGGAACTTCAAACCTATTTGGATTAAATAAAATCCTAAAGGGATTTAAAAGGTTAAACATTTATAAAATAAAAATTAAAATGTTTTGGAATTACTATTTTGGAATCTTTTAATAACAGATTTGGTATTCAAAAGAAAAGGTGGATTTATAAATAAATATTATTTTACAGAGCCAAATTAAACCTTGGCCAAGCTTTGGAATTAAAACATTTTGTTTTGAATAAAAATAGCAAAGGTTTATTTAAATAAATTAATAAGGATTTAATATCCAAATTTATCTAAATAAAAGGTTTTACCATTTTAATTAAAACATCAAAGCTTATTAAATTATTTTAAATAAGTTTTCTAAGTATTTTATTCTCTTAATTAAAACCTACTGAAGTGTTTTAGTTTTATTTTAGATTTCAAAATAAAGATTTATTAAAACAAATCCTATTTGATTTAAATAACTAAGGTCCATTCTAATTAATTATTAAGGGAACCTAAAATAAAAATGTTATTTTAAAAGTATTCCAAGTATCTTATATTTTCAAATAAAACCTACTGATTGGGTTTTGAAAGTGTTTGGATTTCAAATGAAGATTTTATTAAATAAATCAAACCATATTAAATAAATAAAGGTCCATTTTATTTAATTAATGAATGGATCCTAAAATGAATAAAAAAATATTATATTATTTTATTTTGGAATTTAGGTTTATGCTGATAAACAGAACCAAGTTCAAAATTGTGAAGTGTGGTGTTTGTTTGAGTTGATTTGGTTGAATGAATCATTTGTTTGAATTTCAAATCAGTAAATTGAAAATAGAAAAGGAAAAAGTTTCAGACAGAAAAAAATAGAGCAGCCCACCATCTCGCTAACCCAACAATGACCCACCTAGCCCACCTGTTCCCACGCCATCAAACGTTTTCTTTACATGAAGCTACCCCTAAATCACCGACCGTGGACCTCCCTCCTTTCTTTTCCCAATGACGGTGGGCCCACTTTCCATTGTTCTTCCTCCTCACCCAGCGACCTGTCTCCCCAAACCTCGCTGCCGTTGCTGCCATTCAAGCCGCGATCAATTCGCAGTAATGCCACACCATAATCTCGCCGTGACTGCATGCTATTAAGCGCCAGCGCCTTCTCCGCCTTTCCCCTCTGTCGCCACTCCCTCTCTGCCCCGAGGCTGCCTCGAATCGAGCTAGTACTCCCTCTGCTCCGACCACCATCTCCGACAAATTCAGGCCAGTACACACCACCCCGTGCCTCCCCGAGCACGCTAGGAGAATCCCCACTCCCAGACGTATCTCCCAGTATCACCCATTCGACCGCGGGCGTCCCAGAGCGTCGGCTTTGACAAGCTCTGACACCGCCGCCATCTGTCTCGTCTCCGTCGAACTTCCCCGGTAAGCCTTGACCGCCCCTAGCTTTTCCAGGGATGCTCACATCATCTCCAGCTCCGTCCGCGTCTAACCGTACCGTTCATTTGCTCTGAGGTGAACTGCAGCATCTCCCCGTCATCGACCAGAGCCACCAGACGTCGTTGCAAGCTCCGGTGAGGAATTGCAGCAAACCTCGTGCGCCCCTCGCCCGACCAACACCTCCTCGAGCATCACCGTGACCTCCTGAACCCGGTGAGCCTCTTCTCCTCCTCTCTCGCTTCCTAGACCACCGGCACCGTCCACACCTGACCGCGCCGCCAGTCGCCGCCGCGTCAGCGCCGCCCACTTTTGGTCAAACTCGCCAAAGACCATAGGATCGAGATCGCGCTCATGATAGTTTAACTTAACGCGAAGTTACTGGCGTCAGACCGTGCGATTGATCAGATCCAACGCCTACAGCCGTGATCCATGAACGGTACCCGCGAATAGCGCCGCGTGTCCCCTACTCTGTTTAAAAACAGATTTGAAATCTGATTAGATGGCAAATTTCAAACCCTTGTAACTTTGGATCCCCACGTCCAAAAATTACAAATTTTATGTCGTTGGATTCAGGAGAGCAAGACCTAACCAACCATGCCCTTAGTTTAGCAAATAGTATCTGTTAGTTTTCTTGTTTTTGCAGATTCTTTTGTGAGCTTGTTTAGAGTAGAAAAATTGTTTAAAATTGATTTTAGGGTTAAAACTTTTGCAAAATGGTTTGTTGTGACCTTACTGACCCTAAGAACCAACCCATGGTTTTGAAAATGAATTTGGAAAAGATTAGAATGGATTAATTGGTCTAGTCCATTTGTAGCTAAATAAAACTATTGATTTGTTTATGAAAATGATTTTGAGTAAAGAACTTTGGAGAAAATGTTTTGGACCAAACCTACTGACCATAAATACCAAGGTTTGAGAAACAACAACTTATTTAGTGAAACCACTTAAGGTTGTGGTATTGAGAATAATAATTTTCACCACATAAAATAATGAAAGGACTTAAAAATGGTTTACGGATAAAACCCATTGACAAATGACCTTGCCATTTTGGTAAATGACCAATTTGGACCTTACAAAGTTTAGAAACCTAGTGGAGACCATCCTTGCAATACAACCATCCTTGCATACTTATGCATGACTTAGTTTCCTTTTGTCTTGTGTGTGTGATTTTGTTTGAGTGATTGTGGTTTGGAATGTTAGTTGATTTTGTGTTTGCTTGATTGACTTGTAGTGAAGTTAGTGAAGTGTGAGACTAGCAAGATCAAGAAGTGAACCACCATTCCCTACCAAAAAGGCAAGTTACACTATCATCTAAAGTCCTACTATTTTCATTATACTTAGTGGATTTTGAAAAACATGAATGAAAAGATATTTCTATACTTATGCTATGCTAAATCCTAATAGGATTCCCTATACACTCCTTAGTGAAAATATTGTAGTTGTTACATGCTTAGCCATGCTATATTTTGAAAAGAGATACATGTTGAGATTTTACAAAGGTTGAGAAAAGGACTTGTATTTTATATAATAAAACAAGGACTCAATGAACCACCTGGGTGGCCAAGGATACTTTTGAGTATTGGAGAAGGTGGAAACAAAAGGAACCATGGATATGGCAATCTCTTTGTGTTGTGCTCCAAAGGAACCACCTAGGAAACTTAGAGATCAAACATGCTTCTCCAATTGTGGCTTTCGTGTGCAACCACATGCTATTATGGCTCTGGCTTAGTCAATTACATTAGGAAGACCCATACATTGTCTTTAGTTACTGGACATGGGGATCTGGAATGCTTCATGGGGGCTGAAGACAAGCTAGCAATGGTGTATGGGAGGACCTTTTGGAAAGACTTCGTCACATTCTCAATCTGCCAGTTCTCCATCTTGGTGAGTGCTAATCCAGTAGGCCACTGGTGGCAAAAGGATGGGATTGTGACATGTGGGTAAAGTGTACTCCTTCTGCAGAAGTTAATAAAATCTAAGTACTTAGCCGTGTCCCCCGTTATGGACAATACTGAGCAACTAAAGTTTGAACTATGGGAGATCTCGACATTCCAACTTCTAAAATAAAAACTTGATGCACTTGGGGGTACCAAGGAATTCAAAGAGATTTTGTTAAACTTGATGCACTTGGGGTTACCAAGGTGCTCAAGATATTTTGCTAAAATTTGATGTACTTGGGGTTACCAAGGAACTCATGAGAAATTGATAAAACTTGTTGCACTTGGGGTTACCAAGGTGCTCAAGAGATTTTGACAAAGACTTGAACACTTGGGGTTACCAAGGAGTTCAAGGGATTTTGGAAAAGGAGATTTGACAAAGGACCAAAACCATTTTGAAAAGATAGGATAAATTTTGCTTTATGCAAATGAGCCTAAAACTCTACTTAGCCAAATATGCATGTAATGTTAGGATCCACTTATATTCCACATAGTAGTGAAACTTGCCAATAAAATTCAAATGTATTGACCCTTGTGGCTGTAACTTGTAATGTTGCAGGTTTGATTGATTTTAGTGAAGTATGATTGACTAGGATTACAAAGTCTACAACCAGCATTTGCCTGTGGTACTTTGAAGATGAAGGACCCATGACTATAGTTGTTCCGCTGCAATGTATTGTAACAGCCAAATGAGCTATGTAAGATGTAATAAAATTATGTTATTCCTGGTTATAAAGTTATATTATGACCTTTGTTTCTTGATATTACATCTTAACTGTGGATGCTAGCTATTGATCCAGGGACTAGCATTGTAAACACAGGGGGCTCTACCTTATTAAAGGTTGGGACCTCTACACAGGTGCTGTCATCAATTGCAATCAAGAAAAAGTAACATTCAATATTAATGACAAAGAGCACATTGTCTATTTTCCCAAGAAGGTTGTTAGAAGCTATTTCCTGAATTCTATTGAAAATATTGAAGGCATAAAGGTTGGAGAAATATATTGTCCCATTCCACAAGAAAATATTGAAACTATTATGATTGGGACCATTGCTATCAAGTATGAGGTAACATAATCACCTTATGGAATGCAAAGTTTTGTTTCATATAAGATTGTTTTGGTAACAAGACTTGATCAACCTTGTTAACAAAAGGATTTTAATGAACAAAATAATGTTTCCACTATGGTTATACTTGCTTTATTTTTCCTTTCTCCTTCCTAGTTTTTGCTTTAACTTTAGTTTTGTTAATTGTTTGCTTGTTTGGGTTTCTTAGAGCTCCTGTAGTTTAGCTTTTGGTTTGCTTCTTTTGAAAAAACTGTTTCTGCGAAAAAATCATTTTTCATACCCTGAAAATTGGCCAAAAATAAAGTTTCCCGAAAAATCCCAGAAAATTCAAAATAAATTTTTCCTCGAAAAAAGGGGCAGAGTGGCACCTGAGATGACCTAGGGGGACACCCCTAGGCCCCACACCCATGGTAGGCGCGGCCTACCTAGTGGTGGCGCCTAGGGGGGGGGGGTCTGGCCCACCTGGGCCCCTCCAGGCTGCCTCCTCAAAGCCACCTTCTTTCTCTCTCCCAAAAAACACCGAAAAACTTGCTCAAGCTTGAGTTCTTGCTGTTCTTGCTCGTGATTTTCGATCTCCTTGTTCAGCCCATCTCAAGTGCTGATTTTTGGAGGGTTTGCTCCTTGGTATGTGCTTCCTCCACTTGTCCAATTAGATTTGTGATTGGTAGGTTGTATCTTAAGTATTTTGCTACTGTAGGTGACAGGTTGTTTGAGCTTGCATGCTTGTTCTATGCTTAGAAAATTTGTTTTGATGCATGTGTAGTCCTCTAGCAAGTTCCTATAGTAGTTGCTCATCATTTATCAACTTAGAAATCACTTGGTTTGCTGGTTGTCTAAAAATTTCAGCAAGGAAGATGAGTGCTTATCCACTGAATCAATATGACTTGATGGTGCATGAGCCAATGAAGGTTCATCATGAGGAGGCAGTTTTTCCTTCCATATATCCATGCTATGAATTTATGAGAGCTGTCGGGATTCTCCAAGATTTTCAAACTTTGGTTACAAATGCAGGGTTGGAGCACTTTGTTGAAGGTGAACCAATCCAATATGTTAAGCTAACCATGACTTTTGTGCAGGACTTCCGGTTCACTTGGTCTACTTCTAATCCCATGGTCCATTACAAAATATATAATATGCCTGTCAACCTGCCTTTTGCTGATTTCTGTGCAGCAATTAGAGTACCTCAGTGGGGATCTTGTGAGAAGATCAAGGAGAGGCCCAAATCACTTGTTGATTTGTATGCTGAGATTTTCCAAGGTTTCGAATTCTCAAAGGAAAGTGGTAAAATTCGTAACATCCATCTCCCAACTATTAGATACTTTGCCTATTTCATTACCAAGTGTGTTCTTGCTAGAAAGACTGCTAGAAAGTTGTCTTCTTTTGATCTAGCTTTTATTGCAGCTGCTCTGGGTAGGAATAGTTCCTATAGTTTGGGTGCTTTGATAGCTCCCGTATCACCACCAACCGTGAGAAGGGTGGAATTTGTGGAGGTCTCATTGCTTCTAGGTTGCTAGCTTTCCATGGTTTAGAGCCTCATTATTCAGATTTTTAGTTTTCCATAGAGAGGCTTGATATTGAGTCCATGATTCAGCATGGTTTTGTTTCTTTGGGGGCTAATGTGAGAAGTTTGCCATATGAACTATCTTTTGTCCAGCAAGGTCGGAGAAAAGGTAGGAGTGAGAAAATAGTTTATTTATGCACTTTGCTTTGTTTAACTTTGATAACAGGCAAGGATGGTCACTTACGGAGGAGGAGGTTGACACATATGTTGGGGAACTCTCCCAGCAAGAAGAGAATGTTGAAGAGGATGCCGAAGACAATTCAGTTCAGCCCTCCAACTTGGGAGAGTCTTCATACCAGCAGCCCTCATTTGATTGAGGCTCGTCTTCTTCTTCATCACAGGTGCCTGACTATGATCATTCCTATGATGACCCACCAGCATGGGGTTACTATCTGCGTTATTGAGCCCCGCTTAGGCTAAAAGCCTAAGCTTGGGGAGAGGTATACTGACATCACACTCATATATATATATATCATGTTCGGTCGGTTCTTTGTATATCCATTGTTTCACTTTCTTTTTGGTTTTTGTTGCTTCTTTCTAAATACCCAAAAATATTTTCTTTGTTTCTCTTGGTTTGTTTCTTTGCTTTGGTTTTCCTTAAAAGAAAAAACCAAAAATATTTTGCTTTTTTGGTTTGCTTTGTTTTTGTTTGGTTTTTCTTTGTTTGCTTGTTTCTAAAAAATCGAAAACACCAAAAGTATTTGTTGTTCTTCTTTCGTTTTGTGAGTTCTTCGCAGGGTTCAGCCGTCCTCAGTGGATATTGGTTTTCATGTTAATTATTCAAGTCACACAAGTGAAGGGCAATAATGAAGATTAAGATAACTCGAGGTGTCGTAAGAGGCTGGTAACGAACTCTATTTGTTTCATTTTTGTACATATACTCATCATTGTGAGCATGCTTAGCCTGTTTGTGTAAGGTGTATGTCATTATGGATGCTCAGTAGTTCTTGCTTGTCTATGATTAGCTCCAGCTTGCTAATAGTTTGTAGCATGTCATATGAATGTTTGCTTGCATTGTTTTATTCATACTTTGGTATGAAATTGCGGCATCCTCCTCTGACTGTTCATGCGAATCTACTTGGCACATGCTCACGCATGCATATGACTAATCAATAGTCAATAAGCCTCGATGATTTATTTTGCCTCAGAGTCCTTGTATCACTTTCATGCCATAATTAGTCTTGTTTTGTTGCAAGCATGATTACGACAGTTATTGCTCTCTCGTTTGTTGCTCCCTCTCTATTGCTAGCCTTCACTTGCACTGAGTATGTGCTCTACATGTGCTTCCAACTCCCCAAAACCAATATTGCCAGTTGTGTCCACCATACCTACCTATTAGCATCATTTGCTACTTCAGTGTATATTCTATATGTCGTGCTTTCTTCCAAAATAAAATGTTTGTCTGTGTTGAGAAAGTTAGTTAGTAAAGCTCTCACGAACTTGATGGAACACTTTATTCTGTGCACTTAATAATCCTGAACCATTCTGACTAGTACATGAAAGTTATATGCTTGCAAATTATATCTACTTGAGTCAGCAGAACCGTGATGTCATGGGGAACGCTTTCAACACCTTTTAGATACATTTATATCTAGTTGATACCTTTCTCTTTTGTTTGCGGATGTCAACGATGCGAAATGAGAGGGGGACTTGTGAGTCCATGGAGTTTGTATTCTTTGTTAGATAAACGTCTGGCCCGCTAGCCTAAGCCATGCCTAATCATGGTGGAAACTTGCAGCATCACCATAGTGAGTCATCTATGAAGCATCCTCAATAAAAAAACTATGCATATAGTAAATAAAAAGATTGTTGCGATGCTCATTGTCTGCTTGCCTTGTCATTTTGGTTATGGGAAAGCTCATGTACCATATGCAAGGGGTACCCCGTTGGCGGTTCTCGATGATAGGCAAATACTTACAATGACAAGAACTTGCCTAGACCCAAAGTTGAGTAGTATGCGGAGTGTCCCTCGCACTCAAGGGACTTGGGATTTTCAGTATATGGTCTGTCAAGCATATAATTCAGAGTGGACCTCACTTTCACCTTAACCACACGAAGATGCCTATGATAGGGGCAATGAGAGCTCAGAGCTAATGAATACCTTCCTTTCAGCATTAGGAAGCCTTTCAAACCTTCAGAAAACCGTTTTCACAACTTTCCTAAGTCACCACTTACTCTATGAGCACCTTTTAGAGAGCATAGTTGTCATTCTTGTGTTTGTTCCAAAACTTGGTTAATTATGTCATGACTTTGATGCTTGTATCTCTGATATCTTTATCTCTAGTATTGATGTGAACTTCAGAGGTGCCTCAACATTTATATTGTGCTCTTCAAACAAAGGAAAGCGATCTACCACTCTATCACACCTTATTATGAGCATTGCAATGTTGCTTATGTTTATGTTTCATGCTACTTATTATTATTGTCACATCCCAAGATCTTCCAAATCTTGTAATGTGAAAAAAAAATTATTGTTGAAAATCAAGGTGAAAAGAAACTTTGTTTCTAAATGGAAACTTAAAAATCCCATCTTGAACAAACTTTAATTAAAGTTTTAATTCAACAAAATCCAAATCAAAATAAATGCATTCCTCATAAAATGCATCTGGAAATTTAAACACTTGGAAAATAAATCCAAACCCTAAACCCTAATGGGATAAAATCATTTCCAAGTTATCTCCAAACCTATGGATTTGATCCATATAAAAATTTATCATCAAACATTTATAAATGATCAAGAATGATAAATAGAAATATTATAAAATCATATAAATTGGTTTCACTTAATTTGGAGCCATGGATAAAATCTTATGAATTTAATAAGATAAGGAAAAGTAATTTCCAAAGCTAATAAAGAACCTATATATAAATCCATACCAAATGGCGAGCAAATAATCCTAAAGATATTTAAAAGGATAAATAAATCTTAGATAAGATTTTACAAATTGGAATCACCAAGTTTGGATCTCTAAATAAACAGATATGGATTTTATAATATGAAGAAAGAAATATTCAATAAGGAATATTTAAAGACCAAATTAAATCTTGGCCAAGATCATAAGAAAATGGAATGAATTTAATCCAAATCCAAATAAAATAAAAGGGATAAAGAATTACCAAAATAAAATGACATTAACCATTCTATCCCTATTTTAATAAAGACAAATCTCTAATAAGAATAATTATATAATTCATGGGAAAATAGTATTTTGGAATTTACCCAAGTGAAATAAAATTTGTTTAATTAAACTTAATTAATATTAAAGAAATCTTCCAAATAAACTTTAGGGAATTAAAACTGTATTTAATTCCATTGGAAATAAAACAAATACCCAATTCAAATGATTTATGAATCATATTAAATATATTCCAAATGATTCTAGATGAATATTTTGACACCCTATTAAACAAATAAAAACCTACTGAAAAGATTTGGAAGGTTTAAGAATTTAAATGGTGTTTGAAATAGTATTAAAATTTAAGACAAAGGCCTTTTGAATAATTAAAAAAGACCCCAAAAAGAATAAATTTTTATTCCAAAATTGACTTCAGATTACATTACTAAACAGTATTTAAACCTACACAAAATTTTGCCAAAGGTTTGAATTCAAATGAATGTTTAAATTGATTAATCAAAATCAAAATAGAAAAATCAAATGAGAAAAATAAAAACAATCAGACCAAAAAAAATGAATAGGTGTAGCCCAGCCCAGCTAGCCCACCTGGCCCAGCAAGCCCATCTCCCCACCCCACCCGCAGCGAACCGTTTTCACTAAAGTATTGACCCACGGCGTCGCTGACTACTGGCCCCCACCTCTCCTCTCTCCTTCACGCTGACAACAGACCCCACCGCCAGCTCCCTTCTTTCTCACCCTCCCGCTGACCTCGCCGACCATTGCTGCCAAATGAATGCCGACGTGAATACGCGTTAACCACGCCATTAAACGGCCCCTCGATCACGCGTACATAAGCACCTGCCCTCTCTCTCTCTCTCTTTTCCCTCACTCACCACACCTCCTCCGCCCCAGGGCTGCCCGAATTTCTCTCGGCAACATCCACGGCTCCGGCGAGATTCTCCGTCGATTCCGGCCACCACCGCTAGCCCCACTTCCTCTAGAGCACATGAGCTTGCTCGCCATCATCTCCTACACCTTCCAGTGCTTTTCGCTCGCTCGCGCGCGCCTCAGACGCTCGGCGACAACCTCGAACTGAACTCCGCCACCCTCTGCCTCGACTCCGGCGACTCCACACGGTGAGCTCTAACCCCCCTTTCCCCTCTTTTTGATACTCCTGTGCGCGCCAGGACCTTGCGCATCTGACCGTGTCTTCCACTCGTCTTAGCACGCTCTGTAGCTTCGCCACCAACGACGTCTGAGCGAGACCGACGCCGTCACTGACTCCGGCGAGGAATTCCGACTGATCTCGTGCGCCCCTCGAGAAACTGCAAACACGTTGAGCTTCAGCATCACTCCACGAACGCGGTGAGCATCTCCCTTCCCTCTCTCGCTTCCTGCATCACGCATCACCGCCAACGCTCGCCGCCCGATCATTGCCGCCAGCACCGCTAGTTAATGGTCAAAGCGTTGAGGACCGTAGGATTTAGATCCAACGCTCGCGATAGAAACTTAATCGAAAGGGTATCCTTTGATCTGTGCCGTGCGTAGTCATTTAAATCTGACGGCCCAGAAGGCTCGATCCAACCGAAGCGGTACAGACGAATAAGAAGCAGCCACGTGTCCCTGTCCGTTTGATTTAAAACAGAATTGATCTATTATATGTTCTAATTTGAAAATTTCATAACTTTCAAACCACACGTCCAAATTTTGCAAATTTTATATCAATGGATTCAGCAAAACAAGTACTTTCTGACCATGCACTTTGTTTAGTAAAATGCTTCTGTTAAATTGATTGTTTTTGCAGAAAGTTATGTATGCATGTTTAGGATATAAAATTTGTTCTAAAATGATTTTTGAGATAAAACCTTTGGAAAATGGTTTGTTTTGAACCTACTGACCATAGAAATCAATTTGTGGTTTCAAAAACATATTTGGTGAAGAAAAAGAATAAACTTTTGATTTAAACCATTTCTAGTCAAATAAAAATGATGTTTATTTATTTAAAATGCTTTTGAAGGAAAACCTTTGGGAAATGTTTTGATTTAAACTCTATGACCCCAAACACCAAGTTTTGTGATTTGAAAATGTAGTTGGTGAACCCTATAAAAATTATTACTTTGCTAAAAGACAATTTCAACCACATAAAATAATGACTTGGTTTAAAAATGGTTTATGAAGTGAAATCTTTTGCAAATGATTTTGCCATTTTATAAAATGACCAATAAGTTTTTTAGAATGTTTATAACCTATTATAAACCACTTTTGTAAATAAAACAATCTTTAGCATGCTTGCATGCATTGTTTTGTTTTGTTTCTATTATTTTATGTGTTGTTTGCTTGAATGGTAGATTGAATTTGTGCCTTGCTTGATTGAATTGTAGTGATTTGAAGAGTGTGAATATTGCAAGGACAAGGAGTGAACTTATATTCTCTACCAACAAGGCAAGTGATGCTTCATACTTTTGTCCCATTATTTTCACTATGCATTAGTGATCTTTCTAAGTAGGACTTGCATGGAATTTTGCTAAGTATAAACTATGCCATGGGAAATCCTAGTAGATGAAACCTTAGTAGAATTTTCCTAAGTTAAGATTCCTACTACTATCATGCTTAGCTTAGCTACTAGAAAACAAGGGTGGAATATATATTCATGCTATGAAATATTTCTAAGTCTGTGGACTCATGTTTTGTTTAATAAAACAACTAAGTAAATGAATCACCTGGGTGGAATGGAAGGAATGGTTTGTGTTGAGTGGTTCACAAGGCCCATTTCTATGGTTTACCTTGTGTATCTCACTTGTGGATGGCCACCCAGGAACAAAGAGATTTGAGATGTCAAATGTTGAGAAGCTTCAAGTGCAGCCACTTGGCATTATGGGCTCTGCCTGGATCATATAGGTTGCAATAACTTAGCCAAATGGACAGTTGGTGGTAGGGGATGATAGGTTGGAACGCGTCCATTCTGGTCTAAGGGAAGGCTTCTGAAAGATCTTGTCTTGGGAAACCAAGTCTTGTGGGGAAAGTGCACCACCTCTGTAGAGTGTAAAATCTAAGTACTTAGCCATGTCCCTGGCAAAGGACAATTTGAGCATCAAGACATGGAATCTATCAAGAATATCCTCATCCCAATTTCTAAGTTAAAAACTTGTGGTTGAACAAGGGTTGAAGGATCACCAATTTCTATTGGGAGGTGCCTTGGGTGATTTTTGACAAACAAAAAAAACTTAGTTTTTTCAAATGATTAGGAAAATCTATTTTGAGCAATGCAAGCCTAAAGCTCCACTTAGCCAAAAGCATATAGATGATAGACTCCACTATACTACCATAGTATCACTTGCCAATACAATTCAAATGTATTGACCCTTGTGGCTGTAACTTATTATGTTGCAGGTTTGTTTGATGTTAGTGAAGTTTATTGATTAGGATTACAAGTCTACAACCAACATGTCTGCCTGTGGCACTTTGAAGATGAAGGACCCCATGCTATTGTTATATTCTGCTGCATTGTAATGAGATAGCCAAATGAGCTATGTAAGATGTAATAAATTATTTTATTCCAGGTTATAAAGTTGTATTATGACCTTTGTTTCTTGATATTATATCTTAACTGTGGATGCTAGCTATTGATCCAGGGACTAGCATTGTAAACACAGGGATCCTTTTACTTTATAAAGGAGGGATCTTACAGATGGTATCAGAGCAGTGTGTTGCCTGTAGGATTGTAACCCTAGGATTGGATAAAACCCCTTAGAAAAATAGGAGTTGTATTGGTTCCAAAACTTATTTATAAACAATCTTGTAAACTCTTTCCTCAACCATTTTTGATTTTGACTCTACATCTCTTCTATTTTCAACTTGATGGATAAAGCCTTTCCCATGGCCAAGGACTTCACCATGTGCAAAGGACTTCATCAACTCTAATGACTTCAACATCTTCAAGTGATTACAACCTTATTCTCAACAAGGACTTCAACCTTGGATATCACTAAGGACTACAAGTGAGACAAGAAATCTTGCTCAAGACTTGAAGACTAAGGAAACACAACTTGGGAATCATCATCACCTTTGAAGTCTTTGTGACCAAGAGTTTTACCAAGGAAACCATGATCTCATGCAAGAAGAATCAACCAAGAAGGAGGGAAAGATCTCAAGTGAACCACATAGATGGACCACCATATTAAGTATAGATCAAACCCACCAACTTATGTGGTGTAACAAAAATATTTTTGGTTGCCTAAAAATATGCTTGAAACCTGTTGTTTGAATGGAGTGTTTGTTTGTGATTGCTTGCACATTGCTTGAGTGAATTGTGATGTGTGTGACTAGAATTATTTCCTTAGAAATCTTTTGCCCATTCTAATCCCAATCCAACCCAAACAGATGACTACTCCAGGAAATTCCAACATCAAGGATAGTGACAACAACAACCAACAGACCAACATGAGAGCACTCATAGTAACCCAAACCCAGTTGAACCAAGTGACAGCTCAATTTATAGCCAACACCAGTGAGGTAGATCCAACCATGCAAAGGTTTTTGGAAACCCAAACCCAATTGTTGCATAAGGTGAAAAATGAAATGATCAACATGGGAGAAAACTCTTCTCAAGGAGTTTATGATAACAATGATGCCAAGGATGATATTTTAGAAGGAACTCAAGCTTGCAATATTTGTGGAGACAAGGACCACACTTCCAAGGAACATGAAGATCAATGTCCCAATTGTGAAGAGAAACATCCAACAAATCAATGCCCCACAAGCTAAGCTACTTGTTACTTATGTGAAGGAAATAATCATATCCCTATCCAATGCCCCATCTATTCCATAGTTCAACAAAGGAAACAAGGTGGAGTGCAACAACTGATTGCAGACTACCATGAGAGGGCCAAGTCTACCAAGAAGGATGAAGACAAAGGAAAATCTCAGCTTGCACCTCCATGCAATATGACTCAATTTAAAGGACCAAATAGGAGACATATGTATTATCCAAGGAATAAGAAAAGGTCAAGGAGACCAGGAAACATTCCTACCTTTGAGATAACATATGAAGAACATGAACTAGAAGCACTCCTAGCTTTAGAGAAACCCAAGAAGAAGAAGTATAAGGAGATTAGCCAAGTATGGTGAAACAACTGCAAAGAGCTAGGCCATTATGTGTCAACTTGTCCACAGAAGATACGTGAAGAACTCAATCTTATCACATGTTACAATTGTGGTAACCAAGGACATTATGCAAGCAATTGTCCAGAAAAGATGAAGCACAAGATAAAGCCTATGAAGGATCTCAGCCTTGTCACATGTTTCAAGTGTGGAAACAAAGGACACTATGCAGATGTATGTCCAGAGAGATTTCAACAAGATTCCAAGCAAACCAAGATGTAATCTAGTTGGAAAATTTTTAAGGGTGGTAGTACCCTAGTTGTTTTGAGCCAACTTGTAACCCCTAGCCTCCCCAAATCTCGGGACAAGATTTATTTTAAGGGTGGTAGCCTGTCACATCCCAAGATCTTCCAAATCTTGTAATGTGAAAAAATAAATAAACAAAATAAATTATTGTTGAAAATCAGGGTGAAAAGAAACTTTGTTTCTAAATGGAAACTTAAAAATCCCATCTTGAACAAACTTTAATTAAAGTTTGAATTCAAAAAAATCCAAATCAAAAGAAATGCATTCCTCATAAAATGCATCTGGAAATTTAAACACTTGGAAAATAAATCCAAACCCTAAACCCTAATGGGATAAAATCATTTCCAAGTTATCTCCAAACCTATGGATTTGATCCATATAAAAATTTATCATCAAACATTTATAAATGATCAAGAATGATAAATAGAAATATTATAAAATCATATAAATCGGTTTCACTTAATTTGGAGCCATGGATAAAATCTTATGAATTTAATAAGATAAGGAAGAGTAATTTCCAAAGCTAATAAAGAACCTATATATAAATCCATACCAAATGGTGAGCAAATAATCCTAAAGATATTTAAAAGGATAAATAAATCTCAGATAAGATTTTACAAATTGGAATCACCAAGTTTGGATCTCTAAATAAACAGATATGGATTTTATAAGATGAAGAAAGAAATATTCAATAAGGAATATTTAAATACCAAATTAAATCTTGGCCAAGATCATCAACAAATGGAATGAATTTAATCCAAATCCAAATAAAATAAAAGGGATAAATAATTACCAAAATAAAATAAAATGACATTAACCATTCTATCCCTATTTTAATAAAGACAAATCTCTAATAAGAATAATTATATAATTCATGGGAAAATAGTATTTTGGAATTTACCCAAGTGAAATAAAATTTGTTTAATTCAACTTAATTAAGATTAAAGAAATCTTCCAAATAAAATTTAGGGAATTAAAACTGTATTTAATTCCATTGGAAATAAAACAAATACCCAATTCAAATGATTTATGAATCATATTAAATATATTCCAAATGATTCTAGATGAATATTTTGACACCCTATTAAACAAATAAAAACCTACTGAAAAGATTTGGAAGGTTTAAGAATTTAAATGGTGTTTGAAATAGTATTAAAATTTAAGACAAAGGCCTTTTTAAAAATTAAAAAAGACCCCAAAAAGAATAAAACTTTATTCCAAAATTGACTTCAGATTACATTACTAAACAGTATTTAAACCTACACAAAATTTTGGCAAAGGTTTGAATTCAAATGAATATATAAATTGATTAATCAAAATCAAATGATAAAAAGAAAAACAATCAGATCAAAAAAATGAATAGGTGTAGCCTAGCCCAGCTAGCCCACCTGGCCCAGCAAGCCCATCTCCCCACCCCACCCGCAGCAAACCATTTTCACTCAAGTATTAACCCACGGCGTCACTGACTACTGGCCCCCACCTCTCCTCTCTCCCTCACGCTGACAACGGACCCCACCGCCATCTCCCTTCTTCCTCACCCTCCCGCTGACCTCGCCGGCCGTTGCTGCCAAATGAATGCCGGCGTGAATACGCGTTAACCACGCCATTAAACGGCCCCTCGATCACACGTACATAAGCGCCTGCCCTCTCTCTCTCTCTCTCTCTCTCTCTCTCTCTTCCCTCACTCACCGGACCTCCTCCGCCCCAGGGCTGCCCGAATTTCTCTCGGCAACATCCACGGCTCCGGCGAGATTCTCCGTCGATTCCGGCCACCACCGCTAGCCCCACTGCCTCCAGAGCACATGAGCTTGCTCGCCATCATCTCCTACACCTTCCAGTGCTTTTCCCTCGCTCGCGCACGCCTCAGACGCTCGGCAACAACCTCGAACTAAACTCCGCCACCCTCTGCCTCGACTCTGGCGACTCCACATGGTGAGCTCTGACCCCCCCCCCTTTCCCCTATTTTTGATACTCCTGTGTGTGCCAGGACCTTGTGCATCTGACCGTGTCTTCCACTCGTCTTAGAACGCTCTGTAGCTTCGCCACCAACGACGTCTGAGCGAGACCGACACCGTCACTGACTCCGGCGAGGAATTCCGACCGATCCCGTGCGCCCCTCGAGAAACTGCAAACACGTTGAGCTTCAGCATCACTCCACGAACGTGGTGAGCATATCCCTTCCCTCTCTCGCTTCCTGCATCGCCGGCAACGCCACCGCCAGGCCGCTCCGCCGCCATTTGCCTCTGCCAGCACCGCTAGTTAATGGTCAAAGCGTTGAGGCCCGTAGGATTTAGATCCAACGCTCGCGATAGAAACTTAATCAAAAGGGTATCCTTTGATCTGTGTCATGCATAGTCATTTAAATCTGACGGCCCAGAAGGCTCGATCCAACCGAAGTGGTACAGACGAATAAGAAGCAGCCACGTGTCCCTGTCCGTTTGATTTAAAACAGAATTGATCTATTAGATTTTCTAATTTGAAAAATTCATAAATTTCAAACCACACGTCCAAAGTTTGCAAATTTTATATCAATGGATTCAGCAAAACAAGTACTTTTTGACCATGCACTTTGTTTAGTAAAATGCTTCTGTTAAATTGATTGTTTTTGCAAAAACTTATGCATGCATGTTTAGGATATAAAATTTGTTCTAAAATGATTTTTGAGATAAAACCTTTGGAAAATGGTTTGTTTCGAACCTACTTACCATATAAATCAATTTGTGGTTTCAAAAACATATTTGGTGAAGCAAAAGAATAAACTTTTGATTTAAACCATTTCTAGTCAAATAAAAATGATGTTTATTTATTTAAAATGCTTTTGAAGGAAAACCTTTGGGAAATGTTTTGATTTAAACTCTCTGACCCCAAACACCAAGTTTTGTGATTTGAAAATGTAGTTGGTGAACCCTATAAAAATTATTACTTTGCTAAAAGACAATTTCAACCACATAAAATAATGACTTGGTTTAAAATGGTTTATGAAGTGAAATCTTTTGCAAATGATTTTGCCACTTTATAAAATGACCAATAAGTGTTTTAGAATGTTTATAACCTATTATAAACCACTTTTGTAAATAAAACAATCTTTAGCATGCTTGCATGCATTGTTTTGTTTCTATTATTTTATGTGTTGTTTGCTTGAATGGTAGATTGAATTTGTGCCTTGCTTGATTGAATTGTAGTGATTTTAAGAGTGTGAATATTGCAAGTACAAGGTGTGAACTTATATTCTCTACCAACAAGGCAAGTGATGCTTCATACTTTTGTCCCATTATTTTCACTATGCATTAGTGATCTTTCTAAGTAGGACTTGCATGGAATTTTGCTAAGTATAAACTATGCCATGGGAAATCATAGTAGATGCAACCTTAGTAGAATTTTCCTAAGTTAAGATTCCTACTACTATCATGCTTAGCTTAGCTACTAGAAAACAAGGGTGGAATATATATTCATGCTATGAAATATTTCTAAGTCTGTGGACTTGTGTTTTGTTTAATAAAACAACTAAGTAAATGAATCACCTGGGTGGAATGGAAGGTATGGTTTGTGTTGAGTGGTTCACAAGGCCCATTTCTATGGTTTACCTTGTGTATCTCACTTGTGGATGGCCACCCAGGAACAAAGAGATTTTAGATGTCAAATGTTGAGAAGCTTCAAGTGCAGCCACTTGGCATTATGGGCTCTGCCTGGATCATATAGGTTGCAATAACTTAGCCAAATGGACAGTTGGTGGTAGGGGATGATAGGTTGGAACGCGTTCATTCTGGTCTAAGGGAAGGCTTCTGAAAGATCTTGTCTTGGGAAACCAAGTCTTGTGGGGAAAGTGCACCACCTCTGTAGAGTGTAAAATCTAAGTACTTAGCCATGTCCCTGGCAAAGGAAAATTTGAGCATCAAGACATGGAAGCTATCAAGAATATCCTCATCCCAATTTCTAAGTTAAAAACTTGTGGTTGAACAAGGGTTGAAGGATCACCAATTTCTATTGGGAGATGCCTTGGGTGATTTTTGACAAACAAAAAAAACTTAGTGTTTTCAAATGATAAGGAAAATCTATTTTGAGCAATGCAAGCCTAAAGCTCCACTTAGCCAAAAGCATATAGATGATAAACTCCACTATACTACCATAGTATCACTTGCCAATACAATTCAAATGTATTGACCCTTGTGGCTGTAACTTATTATGTTGCAGGTTTGTTTGATGTTAGTGAAGTTTATTGATTAGGATTACAAGTCTACAACCAACATGTATGCCTGTGGCACTTTGAAGATGAAGGACCCCATGCTATTGTTATATTCTGCTGCATTGTAATGAGATAGCCAAATGAGCTATGTAAGATGTAATAAATTATTTTATTCCAGGTTATAAAGTTATATTATGACCTTTGTTTCTTGATATGACATCTTAACTGTGGATGCTAGCTATTGATCTAGGGACTAGCTTGTAAACACAGGGATCCTTTTCCTTTATAAAGGAGGGATCTTACAATTATTGAGTTGGTTTCTATTCATAGCTTGCAATGATTATTGAGTAGACTTAGTTGCATACTTCTTATTATGAATTATCTAAGCATCGACTCCTGTGCTAATAATATATACATCATATGAAGTAAAGTGTTCGTGAAAGTTCTTTTATCGCACTCAGTTTTCAACTGAATTGCTTGAGGACAAGCAATAAGCTAAGCTTGGGAGGAGTTGATACGTCCAAAACGTATCTACTTTCTCGAACACTTTGCTATTGTTTTTCCTCTAAACTTGTGTGATTTGGATACAACTAACAAGGGTATTTGTTTTAGAGAATTACCTTGGTGTCTTGTTTTTGTGCAGAAAATGAACTATCAGGAAAAATCCCGGAAAATATGCCAAAAAATATATTTCACCAAAAGATCCACGGAGCTAGAAGGGGAGACAGAGGGGGGGCCTGGGGGGCCCAGACCCGCCCCAGGCGCGGGCCCACTGGGCCTGGGGGAGGTTTGGCCACCCTAGGCAGCTTCTCGGCCTCCCTCCGTGTCTATAAGTTGCCTTCTGACCTAAAAACTCAGGGGGGGTCGATAGTTTTCCAGAAAGAGTTCCGCTCCGTCTCCGCCATGAGAAACCAAGATTCGGATCCGTAACAGGGTGATTATAAAGATGGATTCAGAACTAATAAAGTGTTATGTTGAGGCCCATGGATCGAGAGTGGAATTTGTTCATCCCGATGACGGATAGATATACTCTGGGCCCTCTCGGTGATATCACATTGGTTAGCTTGCAAGCAAGTGATTTGATCACTAGAATGTTATATCAGGAGCGAAAAGAGTGCATGTCGATCGAGATTAAACTAGGTATGGAGATACCGATGATCGAATCTCGGACATGTAATATATCGTGAAACAAAGGGATTAAGATACTAGCATAAAAGGTTTCACGATCACAAGAAAGTCATCGTTGAATGTGTGGAGTCGGTATGGGTCTCGGATCCCGCTTACGATTATTGATCCGAGAGGGTCTTGATCATGTCCGCATTATTCACGAACCGTAGGGTGACACACTTAAGAGACACCGACATCCAATTGGAGCAAAAGTTTCATGCGAAAAGAATGAACAAGCGAGGAATTTATTTCACTAGATACCGAAATAGGTTTTCGGGTGAAATTGCATAAAGTGGTTATGCATGTGAAATAGAATTCTAGCAAGGTTATTGTGAATGTTTGTCATTAAAGTAATTGACAAAATTCTGAATAAAATAAAAGAGTTTTATTTAATGAGAGTTTGCATTAAATTTGGTGGAAATTTAATGGGAATTTGAGTGGGTTTTTTAGTGGATAAAATTGAAGGGCCATTTTGTGAGTGGAGTGTCCACCCACATGAACGAGGGAGAGGTGGGGGCACCCTCCATGGCCGGCGGCCATGCCCCCTTGGGCAGCCCCCCTCCCCTATATAAGGAGCCCCTTGTAGCATCCCGGGTAAAACCACTATTAGAAAATCACTCGTGATTATTACTTGTGCATCATCATGACATCAGCATGCATCTATTTGTCTGAAACTATTTGCGAAAAGCCCTATTTTTGTTTTCTACAAATACCCCGTCTCTTTATTCAAATACGAAACCCCGATCGATACAGATCTGTTATTTGTCTAACAACTATTTACAAAAGTATTTTTAAACTAAATCAATTAAATAAAATATTTTTGTATCGGGGAGACCGCCACCGGCCAGGCCCAAAGAGCCTAGCTGATAGCAGCCTACTACCCGGCCCAAACAACACAAACCGTAGAACTACCCTTCCTCAAACCCTAACCCTAGACCAACCAAATCCCTGCCTACTCCCTACTTCCTCCCTCCACCCCTGCCGCCGCCACCCTCTCTCCCTCCCACGTATGCCAGCGGCACACCACACACACGCACGCCAGATCCTTGCCATCAATTTTCCCCCCAGCCCTGGCCCCACGTGGCCCCACCACTCTCGTCTCCTCTGTCATTCTTCCTTGATCCCCACCACCCCCGCCGCCATCCTCGCGAGCTCCCGATCGAGGACCTCTGTCCCGAGCCTCCTCCCTCCTTCCACCTCTCTGCATCTCCACCGGTCCGCCTCCCCTCTCCATTGTCGGCCGCCCAGTGTCGCCTCACCCTGCAGCTCTCGGCATGCCTCCTCCCTCGCCTCCCTCGCCTGTGGCCTCCTTTGAGCCAGCGCCTTTGAGCCGAGCCCTCCATCGCGACCTCCCTCCTTCCGCCTCCCAGGAGCCACCTCACCCTCCTCCTTGTCGGGCCAGGAGCTCGTCGGCCCGCTTCACCCGCGCCTCTCCGTCGAGCCCACGCCCACCGCCGCCGGCCGCCGCCTCTCCCACGCTACTCCCTATCGCCATGGCGCCTCCCCAATGTCTCTCAAGCTCAGCGTCGCCCGTTCGAGATCGTAGCCACCACGTCCTCGGTCTCTGCCACCTCTCGCCACACCGCCTCGTCCTCTCCTCGTTGCGCCTCTCAGTGTAAGCCCACCCCACCACTCTGTTTTCCTTGAGACACGGTCATGTGTTGCACCTCTAGGGACCTTCTATTTGTTTTGCTGCTTTCTGCATATCTGTTTTAGCAGGGCATGCATTTTGTTTCAAAGAGGCATATGGAATTGATGCGTGTTGGAGTTAGCATGATAAACCGTGGATATAAGGTGGTGATCTAGTTGGTGTGGTATTTCCGTCTCTGGTTTTCACCAAGATGGGTTGCCAAGATCTCTCGGACCTCGATGACCCCAAGATCTACGCCGCGGAACAACAAGGCCTTCGGGATGGAACCGACAAGATCTACCGTCGAACGCCAAGCTCTCCTTCATGGACGCCAAGACCTCCATCCCGTATTCCGAGAACCGGGCCGATGCCAAGGTCCTTCGAAGGCCTCGAACCTGGAGTCTGAAGTCCCGAACCCCTTCGTACCCCCAAGATACGAGACCCCTAATGTGTGACCCCTTTCCAAGCCCCATATTTTTATAATATATGATATTCATCTTGTGCATATTAAATCATTCATGCTTGCACTCATATTGTGTTTTGGGTGCATTATGCTGATTCACCTCGTAATTAAATATGGAGGCCATATACGGGCTTTTCTAGTCTTATAATGGCCCCATTTAAATTTGTCTAACGAATTGATGCCAAGTTTGGACTTGTTAAGACAACATTTAAATTGCGGGGTATCTAAACAACATGAACCTAATAATTAATTGTCGGAACTCCGGTTCCGCTTAATATTGCCTAATTGCATCGCATCCTTGCCATGCCATACATCATACATGCATCATGCCCGATATTTTGCCGTAGTATTAAATAGTGCATCCGGTGTTCTTCTAGTGCTTTGCTTCTTCACGGATTAGGCCGATGAGTTGATGCGATTGTCAACCCGATCTTCGGACAAATCTTCGACAATGTTTTCAGGCAAGCATTCTCCCCCTTTCTACCTATCTTACTTTTATAGTCTTTATTTCCTCCTGTTGATCTATTGCTGACTGTGTTGCGATGCTTTAGTTTCCGTACCCATGATATCCCTTGCAGCCTTATATTGCCTTGGAAACATCCTATTACCTGTTGTTTGGTAGATAGTTGGACTTGCGTGTCGCAGTCGCTTGCTCAGGTGCGGTTGCGTGTCGTCAAGTACCATAGTTGTTAAAGTAATGTTGCATGTTTAATGTTGGAGATGATCATGGCTTTAATTACCGTTTAATAACTAAAATTGAAGTAGGTAAATAATGTAGAGGCACAGGTGGGCAATAGATGTTATTTGGTTTTTAACCATCCACTTGTGTCCCGTAGGACCCCGAGTACTTGTTACCTGTTCTTTGAATATTCACACTATCCGCATGTGGGACCATGAATCCCCCTAGCCAGAGCTTGAGTCATATTTATTTCTTGGGGCCACAAAGTAGTTTGGGGCTTTATTACTATCCTGTACTTATGCCATGCTTTACTGCTTTATTTATGGTTGCGCGTGGAGCGCTTGTACTGTTTTGCAACCAACGTGAAATGTTTTCGCGGTATCGACAAGCCCAGTCACACTTTCGGGTTCCCAGTCGTTTACAACCATTGTCACAAACCTCTGGGTCCGTCTCGGAGCCGGCCAAATTCGTAGAGGGTAGCTTGGTGGGGTGGCCCCCTGAAATTTATATGAATCTTGCAATTGCTCTGTCGTGATGCCTCGTTGGGTTTTTATTCGTTTTTCTCGAGGTTGATCGTGCGTGTGTTGCTATTTATGCCCCTCGGGTAAAACTTTCTGGCCGTGTCGCGGTTATGGATGACTTGGAGCACAGTATCTCGATCATAGACAACTATAACTAAAGTAGTGCTATAAATTTGACTTTATAATGACTAGTAATCAGCTTCACTATAATGGAATGGTTAAATAAAACTGCCAACAATTGCTGGTTTGGGTTGTCACATGTTACCACCGTATCTGACTACTAAGTATTGCAACTACAACGGAATGGCTAAATAAAAGTACCAACAACTAATGGGTTTTGGGATGCCTCATGCTATATGTATCTGACTAGTAAGTACTACAACTACAACGGAATGGTTAACTAAAACTGCCCACTTCTTATTATATCAGGATGACTCATGCTATCTATATCTGACTAGTAATTGCCGCAACTATAACGGAATGAATAAACGCCAAGCTGTGAGTTCCTCGGTTGACTTCCTCGTTTGGTCTCGAGGGGGAAATACCAGGATGGGTATGCTTGGTGATAGTTTCAGGTTGGATCCGAATAGGTATTTCTTATCCCTATCCGATAGCCGCCAGCTGTATTGAGTCTCTATAGGTTGTTTAGTGCATGCTGCGTTGCCGCTTCAGTCCACCATACCTATGTAGGCGAGGACCGCCGAATTCTAGTCTCGCTGTGTACTCAGGGAGGAAGTGGTCAAAGGTATTCCCTCTCAAGCAATCCTGCAATCAAGATACAAGAAGTCTCTTGTGTCCCCAACACACCCAATACACTTGTCAGGTGTATAGGTGCACTAGTTAGGCGAAGAGATAGTGAAATACAAGTGGTAACGGTGCCATAAAATAGCTTGACGGTGAGGTAAAGACTAAAGCAAGCAAACATGCAACAGATCTAGTAGCAAACGGCATTTCAATGCTTAGAAACAAGGCCTAGGGATATACTTTCACTAGTGAACACTCTCTCATATAAATATCCTCTCTTCATGATACTACTCTCAAATACTCTCCGGTTGAACACTCTAATCATTGGTAGGGCTATAACAACACTCCTCAAAATCTGCCTTCATCAATCTAGATAACCCCACACTGTCACCTTGAGCGCTAGATGGTTCCAACAAACACCACAATTTCATAGAGACGTCCAACTCCAAATATAACTCATAACAAATATTCAATCTAGCCAAAGTGCCACACACGGTATGCACGTTGTCACTCTCACACACATGGGGAAAAGCATAGATCTATTAAAGCACAAAGAGTGTTTATGTAGACTCAAACCTAAGTGCCACCATGGCGTGCATGTTGTCACTTTCACACACATGGGGAGAGCAGAGGTCTATTGAAGCACTTGAGTATCAAGGTATATCTACTTGATTACAAAGCTCATGACCACAACAAGATCATACATAGAGAGAGAGATGAACACATAGCTACCGCTAGAGCCCTTAACCTCAAGGAAGAACTACTCCCTCCTCATCATGGTAATCAGCAACGGTGATGAAGATGGCGATGGAGATGGCTCTAGGGGCACTTCCCCGTCCCGGCAGGGTGCCGGAACAGATACTCTTTGTCCCCCGAATCTCCCCTTCGATGGCGGCGGTGCTATAGAGGTTTTCGTGGATTTCTTCTAGACCGGCTAGGGTTTTCTCATCGGGAGGCTCTTATAAGCGCAGGAATCAAGGTCGGTGGGGGTCTAGGGGTCCCACTGAAGGGAATATGCCCGAGAGGCAATAATAAAGTGGTTATTATCTATTCCTTATTTATGATAAATTTTTATTTTGCATGCTATAATTGTATTAATACGGAAACGTTAATACATGTGTGTTTAATAAACAAAAAGGAAGTTCCTAGTTATGCCTCTCTTATAAACTAGCTCGTTGATTAACAAGATGATCAAAGGTTTCCTGATCATGGACATTGGATGTTGTTAATAACGAGGTCACAACATTAGTGTAATGATGTGATGAACATTCATCCAAAGTATATCATTACGATCAAAGTCATTGAGTTTATATTGCTATAACAACTTACGAAGTGATCCTAATCCTTAGACCATGAGATCATGTCAATCACTAACACCGGAAGATTTTCTTGATAACATCAAACATCACACCGTAACAGGGTGATTATAAAGATGGATTCAGAACTAATAAAGTGTTATGTTGAGGCCCATGGATCGAGAGTGGAATTTGTTCATCCCGATGACGGATAGATATACTCTGGGCCCTCTCGGTGATATCACATTGGTTAGCTTGCAAGCAAGTGATTTGATCACTAGAATGTTATATCACGGGAACGAGAAAAGAGTGCATGTCAGTAACGAGATTAAACTAGGTATGGAGATACCGATGATCGAATCTCGAACATGTAATATATCGTGAAACAAAGGGATTAAGATACTAGCATAAAAGGTTTCGACGATCACAAGAAAGTCATCGTTGAATGTGTGGGAGTCAGTATGGGTCTCCAGATCCCGCTTCTGATTATTGATCCGAGAGGGGTCTTGATCATGTCCGCATTATTCACGAACCGTAGGGTGACACACTTAAGAGACACCGACATCCAATTGGAGCAAAAGTTTCATGCCGAAAGAATGAACAAGCGCAGGAATTTATTTCACTAGATACCGAAATAGGTTTTCGGGTGAAATTGCATAAAGTGGTTATGCATGTGAAATAGAATTCTAGCAAGGGGTTATTTGTGAATGTTTGTCATTAAAGTAATTGACAAAATTCTGAATAAAATAAAAGAGTTTTATTTAATGAGAGTTTGCATTAAATTTGGTGGAAATTTAATGGGAATTTGAGTGGGTTTTTTAGTGGATAAAATCGAAGGGCCATTTTGTGAGTGGAGTGTCCACCCACATGAACGAGGGAGAGGTGGGGGCACCCTCCATGGCCGGCGGCCATGCCCCCTTGGGCAGCCCCCCTCCCCTATATAAGGAGCCCCTTGTAGCATCCCGGGTAAAACCACTATTAGAAAATCACTCGTGATTATTACTTGTGCATCATCATGACATCAGCATGCATCTATTTGTCTGAAACTATTTGCGAAAATCCCTATTTTTGTTTTCTACAAATACCCCGTCTCTTTATTCAAATACGAAACCCCGATCGATACAGATCTGTTATTTGTCTAACAACTATTTACAAAAGTATTTTTAAACTAAATCAATTAAATAAAATATTTTTGTATCGGGGAGACCGCCACCGGCCAGGCCCAAAGAGCCTAGCTGATAGCAGCCTACTACCCGGCCCAAACAACACAAACCGTAGAACTACCCTTCCTCAAACCCTAACCCTAGACCAACCAAATCCCTGCCTACTCCCTACTTCCTCCCTCCACCCCTGCCGCCGCCACCCTCTCTCCCTCCCACGTATGCCAGCGGCACACCACACACACGCACGCCAGATCCTTGCCATCAATTTTCCCCCCCCAGACCTGGACCCACGTGGCCCCCACCACTCTCGTCTCCTCCTGTCATTCTTCCTTCGATCCCCACCAACCCTGCCGCCATCCTCGCGAGCTCCCGATCGAGGACCTCTGTCCCGAGCCTCCTCCCTCCTTCCACCTCTCTGCATCTCCACCGGTCCGCCCCCCCTCTCCGTTGTCGGCCGCCCAGTGTCGCCTCACCCTGCAGCTCTCTGGCCGCGCGGCTCTGCTCCCTATGCCTCGCCGTTGTGGCCTCTCCTTTGAGCCGTCAAGCGCGCCTTCTGAGGCCAGCCCTCCATCGCGACCTCCCTCCTTCCGCCTCCCAGGAGCCACCTCACCCTCCTCCTTGTCGGGCCAGGAGCTCGTCGGCCCGCTTCACCCGCGCCTCTCCGTCGAGCCTGCAACGCCACCGGCCGCCGTCCTCTGTTCCGGCCACCCGACGCCTCTCCACGCGACTTCCTATCGCCATGGCGCCTCCCCAATGTCTCTCAAGCTCAGCGTCGCCCGTTCGAGATCGTAGCCACCACGTCCTCGGTCTCTGTCGACCTCCGCCACCGCGCCGAACGTTATCGTCCTCTCCTCGCCCAGTCTCTGGTGTTGCAGCGCCGTAGCAAGCCCCACCACCGCATGCTCTGTTTTCCTTGAGACACGGTCATGTGTTGCACCTCTAGGGACCTTCTATTTGTTTTGCTCGCCTGCGGGCATATCTGTTTTAGCAGGGCATGCGTGCATTTTTGTTTCAGCAGTGCATATGGAATTGATGCGTGTTGGAGTTAGCATGATAAACCGTGGATATAAGGTGGTGATCTAGTTGGTGTGGTATTTCCGTCTCTGGTTTTCACCAAGATGGGTTGCCAAGATCTCTCGGACCTCGATGACCCCAAGATCTACGCCGCGGAACAACAAGGCCTTCGGGATGGAACCGACAAGATCTACCGCCGAACGCCAAGCTCTCCTTCATGGACGCCAAGACCTCCATCCCGTATTCCGAGAACCGGGCCGATGCCAAGGTCCTTCGAAGGCCTCGAACCTGGAGTCTGAAGTCCCGAACCCCTTCGTACCCCCAAGATAGTCGAGACCCCTAATGTGTGACCCCTTTCCAAGCCCCATATTTTTATAATATATGATATTCATCTTGTGCATATTAAATCATTCATGCTTGCACTCATATTGTGTTTTGGGTGCATTATGTCGATTCACCTCGTAATTAAATATGGAGGCCATATACGGGCTTTTCTAGTCTTATAATGGCCCCATTTAAATTTGTCTAACGAATTGATGCCAAGTTTGGACTTGTTAAGACAACATTTAAATTGCGGGGTATCTAAACAACATGAACCTAATAATTAATTGTCGGAACTCCGGTTCCGCTTAATATTGCCTAATTGCATCGCATCCTTGCCATGCCATACATCATACATGCATCATGCCCGATATTTTGCCGTAGTATTAAATAGTGCATCCGGTGTTCTTCTAGTGCTTTGCTTCTTCACGGATTAGGCCGATGAGTTGATGCGATTGTCAACCCGATCTTCGGACAAATCTTCGACAATGTTTTCAGGCAAGCATTCTCCCCCTTTCTACCTATCTTACTTTTATAGTCTTTATTTCCTCCTGTTGATCTATTGCTGACTGTGTTGCGATGCTTTAGTTTCCGTACCCATGATATCCCTTGCAGCCTTATATTGCCTTGGACACATCCTATTACCTGTTGTTTGGTAGATAGTTGGACTTGCGTGTCGCAGTCGCTTGCTCAGGTGCGGTTGCGTGTCGTCAAGTACCATAGTTGTTAAAGTAATGTTGCATGTTTAATGTTGGAGATGATCATGGCTTTAATTACCGTTTAATAACTAAAATTGAAGTAGGTAAATAATGTAGAGGCACAGGTGGGCAATAGATGTTATTTGGTTTTTAACCATCCACTTGTGTCCCGTAGGACCCCGAGTACTTGTTACCTGTTCTTTGAATATTCGCACTATCCGCATGTGGGACCATGAATCCCCCTAGCCAGAGCTTGAGTCATATTTATTTCTTGGGGCCACAAAGTAGTTTGGGGCTTTATTACTATCCTGTACTTATGCCATGCTTCTTTGCTTTATTTATGGTTGCGTGGGCGCTTATGCTTTTGCAACCAACGTGAAATGTTTTCGCGGTATCGACAAGCCCAGTCACACTTTCGGGTTCCCAGTCGTTTACAACCATTGTCACAAACCTCTGGGTCCGTCTCGGAGCCGGCCAAATTCGTAGAGGGTAGCTTGGTGGGGTGGCCCCCTGAAATTTATATGAATCTTGCAATTGCTCTGTCGTGATGCCTCGTTGGGTTTTTATTCGTTTTTCTCGAGGTTGATCGTGCGTGTGTTGCTATTTATGCCCCCTGCAGGGTAAAACTTTCTGAAAGCCGTGTCCGCGGTTATGGATGACTTGGAGCACAGTATCTCGATCATAGACAACTATAACTAAAGTAGTGCTATAAATTTGACTTTATAATGACTAGTAATCAGCTTCACTATAATGGAATGGTTAAATAAAACTGCCAACAATTGCTGGTTTGGGTTGTCACATGTTACCACCGTATCTGACTACTAAGTATTGCAACTACAACGGAATGGCTAAATAAAAGTACCAACAACTAATGGGTTTTGGGATGCCTCATGCTATATGTATCTGACTAGTAAGTACTACAACTACAACGGAATGGTTAACTAAAACTGCCCACTTCTTATTATATCAGGATGACTCATGCTATCTATATCTGACTAGTAATTGCCGCAACTATAACGGAATGAATAAAACTGCCAACTGTGTGAGTTCCTCGGTTGACTTCCTCGTTTGGTCTCGAGGGGGAAATACCAGGATGGGTATGCTTGGTGATAGTTTCAGGTTGGATCCGAATAGGTATTTCTTATCCCTATCCGATAGCCGCCAGCTGTATTGAGTCTCTATAGGTTGTTTAGTGCATGCTGCGTTGCCGCTTCAGTCCACCATACCTATGTAGGCGAGGACCGCCGAATTCTAGTCTCGCTGTGTACTGGCCTCAGTACTGACCGCTCTCTTTTTCCTTTGCCCTTTGTCGGCACCCCTTGTGTTTAAGCAGGTTTTGAGATCGACGTCGTTAGCAGGGTTACCCTTCCGGCTTGGCCTGGGCAGGGTTATGGATGTTGGAGATATGCCCTAGAGGCAATAATAAATATAGTTATTATTATATCTTTGTGTTTATGATAAATGTTTACATTCATGCTATAATAGTATTAACAAGGAAACATTAATACTTGTGTGAATTGTAAACTTAATTTGAAGTCCCTAGTAAAGCCTCTATATAATACTAGCTTGTTGGTTAATAGATGATTGTGGTTTCCCTGTCATGAACATTGAGATGTTATTAACAACAAGATCATATCGTTAGGAGAATGATATGGTGGACATACTCCTATAGATAAGCATAGCATAAAGATCAAGTCATTTTAATAGTTCAATTGCTATATGCTTTCTGATACATAGTAACCTAATTCCTTCGACCATGAGATCATGCATATCACCTTTACCAGATGGATGCTTTGATGACATCAAACACCGCACCGTAACTAGGTGGCTATAAAGGTGGCATTGAGTGTTTGGAAAGTATTGGTTGAAACACATGAATCAAGAGTGGGATTTGTCCATCCATATGACGGATAGATATACTCTAGGCCCTCTCGGTGAAATGTCATCCAATTAGCTTGCAAGCATGTGATTGGCTCACAAGGGATCACATATCACGGGAACGAGAAAAGAGTACTTATCGGTAACGAGGTTGAACTAGGTATGCAGAGATACCGACGATCATAACCTCGGATAAGTAAACTATCGTGAGACAAAGGGAAATTGGTATCGTATGTAAGTGGTTCATTTGATCGCAAAGTAATCGTAGAAATATGTGGGAGCCATATGAGTTTCTAGATTCCTCTATTGGTTATTGATCGGAGAAGTGTCTCGATCATGTCCGCATAATTCATGAACCGTAGGGAGACACACTTAAGGATTCGACGTTGTTTGAGTAGTTATGGAATGATGAGAAAGAGTCCGAATGTTGTTCGGAGTCTCGTATGGGATTCAGGATATCACGAGGAGATCCGGAATGGTCCGGAGAATAAGATTCATATAAGGAAAGTCCCGTTTCGGAGTTGGAGAATGATTCCGGTGTTTTCATCGGGAATGTTCTAGAAGGATCCGGAATGTCCGGCACTCCGGAGGGAAAGGGTACATGAATGTGTTATATCAAGTTGGTATGATTGCATCATGTACTCGGTGTCATCGCTGGACAAAATAGAGGGTTTATTCAAATCCTAGTTTGAAAATTCAAACGGCTAGTTTGAAAGTCAAACGGCTATTTTTGGGAAGTGGGGAAGGAGGAGGAAACCGAGTTGGGGAGGAGTCCCTCCTCCACCGCCGGCCCACCTCCAAGCCGAGTTGGGGAGGGACTCCCCTCCCCTTGGCCGGCCGGCCCCTCCACCTATATAAGGAGGGGCAGGGCTCCCTCCTAGAGACACACAAGATCCTCTCCTCCAAACCCTAAGCCGCCGGCGCCGCCACCTGCTGCCGCCGCCGCCGCCCTAGGGCAAACCGCCGCCGCCTAGCAACCCTAGCCGCCGGCCTAGCCTCCTCCTCGACGTGTCTAAACCCTAGATCGTCGAGGGACTCTCTCATACTCCACCATACTCGCTTCGGCTTAAGACGAAGCCCTGCGAGATCTCCCCTCTAGTTCCGGTACCACGCCGTTGTGCTGCCGGAATCGCGAGGAGAGTGCTACAACCTTCGCTGCCTGCTGGAACAAGGGAGAGGAAGGTCTTCTTGGAGTACCGTGTGATCATGGGAGCGCTAACGCGAAGACGGAAGGATCGTCTACGCGATCTTGAGATCGGGAAGAGTACGACTACATCACCCACGAGAATCTGCTCTCGTTAAACACTTTGGAATCTTCGAGGGTGAATTATTCTATCGACTCGTTGCTACAATCTAGTAGATAGATCTTGGCTTGTTTGTTTGTATGCGGTAGAAATTTTTTGATTTCCATGCTACGAAACCCTACAGTGGTATCAGAGTCGTGTCTATATGTAGATCTGTTGCACGAGTAGAACACAATGGTCATTGTGGGCGTTGATGCTTTTATTGTCGATTCTTCTTGTGTACTTTGCATCTTGCGGGATGTTGGGATGAAGCGGCCAGGGCTAAACTTACATGACATCGTTCATGAGACTTGCTCCACGCTTGACATGCAACTTGTATTGCATAAGTGGCTTTGCGGGTGCCTGTTTCTCCTAGCATAGTTAAGATCCAATTTACAACGGGTGATTAACAATACTAGTATCAATGTTGTGGTTCATGTTCGTAAGTTAGATCGACACTTATTGAAAGCCCCAAACCACGTAAAACATGCAAAGAAAGTAGAGGCGTCTAACTTTGTTTTGCAGGGGTGTGCTGTGATGTGATATGGCCATGATTGTGATTATATTTTGATGTATGCAATGTTCCTTATTGTAAGTTGGCAACCGGCAGGAGCCGTATGGTTGTCTTTAATTTATGTTAAGACCCGCGTGTCTATTCAAAGTAGTTGTAATAGTTGAAGCCGGTGGACGACAACCATGGAGAAGCGTCATTGACCTTGATGCAATGCCGGTGATGATGGAGATCATGTTCGTGCTAGAAGATGGAGATCAGAAGCACAAAGAAGAAAGGCCATATCATATCACATATTATGAATTGCATGTGATGTTAATCCTTTATGCATCTTGTATTGCTTAGTAGACGATGATTGCATTATAAGATGATCCCTCATGCACATGAATTTCAAGTCATAAAGTGTTCAACCTTAGTTAGCACCGTTGCTAAAGCTTGTTGTTTCGAAGCACCACGTGATGCTCGGTTGTGTTAGATTCTGCAAGTGTATACAACATGAGCAAGCCAGATTTGCTCATGCGGAAACTAAGGTTTGATCTTGACGAGCCTAGCATGTACAGACATGGTCTCGGAACACGGATCACCGAAAGGTAAAGCATGAATCATATAGTAGATATGATGAACATGTCGATTGTTCGCCATTGAAACTATATCAGCTCTCGTGATGATCGGTGTTGATGTGGTGGATTTGGTTCGTGTGATCACTAAAACAATGTGAGGGATATTGTTTTGAGTGGGAGTTCACCTAGATTAATTTTATTATTAATTTGAACTCAATTTTTCATAAACTTAGTCTAAACTATTGCAAAATATGTTGTAGATCAATGGCAGCTCCTACCATCAATTTTAATGCGTTCCTAGAGAAAGAAAAGTTGAAAAACAATGGAAGCAACTTCGCGGATTGGTTCCGAAATTTGAGGATTGTCCTCACAGCTGGTAATTTGACCTATGTGCTGGATGCACCGCTGGGTGACCCACCTGCAACTGATGTTGCCGATGAAGTAAAGAATGTTTACCTCACTCGGAAGACTCAGTACTCCACAGTTCAGTGTGCTATATTGTATGGTTTAGAATCGGAGCTTCAGAAAAGGTTTGAGAATTCAGACCCATATGATATTGTCGAGGATCTCAAATTGATCTCTGAGACTCATACGGCAATTGAAAGCTATGAGGCTTCTGAAAAGTTCTTTAACTGTAAGATGGAAGAGGGCAGCTCCATCAGTGAGCATGTGCTTAAGATGTCTGGGCACGCAAACAAACTTCAAAGCTTGGGTATAGTGATTCCTAATGCTTTGGGGATTTACCGCGTCCTCCAATCACTACCACCAAGTTACAAGAACTTTGTGATGAACTACAACATGCAAAACATGAACAAGACGTTGCCAGAACTCTTTGCCATGTTGAAATCTGCAGAAGTGGAGATAAAGAAAGAGCACCAAGTGTTGTTGGTCAATAAGACCACCAAATTCAAGAAAGGAAAGTCTAAGCAAAAGGGACACTTCAAGAAGGGTGGTAAGAAAGTTACCACGCCAATGAAGAAGACCAAGGCTGGACCTAATCCTGATACTGAGTGCTTTTACTGCAAGGGAGAAGGTCACTGGAAGCGGAAATGCCCAAAGTACTTGGCGGATTTGAAGAACGGCAACATCAAGAAGAAAGGTATATCTGATATACATGTTATTGATGTGTATCTCACTAGTACTCGTAGTAGTGCCTGGGTATTTGATACTGGTTCGGTTGCTCATATTTGTAACTCGACACAGGTGCTGCAGAATAAACGTAAGCTAGCGAAGAACGAGGTGACGATGCGCGTGGGAAACGGATCAAAGGTTGATGTGATCGCGGTCGGCACGCTACCCCTTCTGTTGGAATTATGCCCTAGAGGCAATAATAAAGATGTTATTATTATAATTCTTGTTCATGATAATGTTTATATTCCATGCTAGAATTGTATTAAGCGGAAACTTTAATACTTGTGTGGTTTGTGAACAACACCGTGTCCCTAGTACGCCTCTATGGACTAGCTCATTGATCAATGATGGTTAAGGTTTCCTAACCAAAGACATGAGTTGTCAATTGATAATGAGATCATATCATTGGGAGAATGATATGATGGACAGACCCAAACTAAGCGAAGCAATTAGATCGTGTCATCGTGTTCGTCTTTGCGAAGCTTTTCTTATGTCAAATATTGTATTCCTTAGACCATGAGATAATGCAACTCCACGGTATCGGAAGAAAGCTTTGAGGTCATCAAACGTCATCCTATGAGAGGGTGATCATAAAGGTGTCTCTCGGTGATCGGAAAGTATCATTGGGTTGTATGTATCGAGATGGGATTTGTCCCTCCCAAGTCGAGAGATATACTTGCCCACTCGGTAATCGATATCAACACCGCTTGCAAGCATGTGGTTAAGTAGTTAATCACAAAGTGATATCGGATTACGGAAGTAAATTACTTCGTGACGAGATTGAACTAGGTATGACGGTACCGACGATCGAATCTCGGGCAAGTAAAATATCGCGAGACGAAGGGAATATATATATGGGATTGATTGAATCCTGGCATCGTGGTTCATCCGATATGATCATCGATGAATGTGTGGGAGTAAATATGGGTTTCCAGACCCCGCTGTTGATTATTGATAGAAGATCATGTCTGCATATTCTCGAACCCGCAAGGTCACACACTTAACGTGTCTCGATGCTAGGATAGATTGGATAATTGGTTTATGAGTTTTTGTTCAGAGTCTCGAATGGGATCCGGGACATCACGAGAGGTTCCGGAGAGGTCCGGAGAATAAGATTCATATAAGGCAGTGCAGTTTTTGGAGTTCGGAATTGTTCCGGGTTAATCGGTATTGTACCGGAAGCTTCTAGAACCTTCCGGAAGGGGACCAACGTGGCCCCACCTTCCGGGAGGGTGCATGGGCCTATGAGGGAGTGCCCTGGCCGCATTGGTCCAGGGGCACAAGGCCCCATAGGGCCCAGCCGGCCAAGAGAGGTTTAAACTCTAGATAGAGTTTCTAGAAGGGGGGGGGGTTCCTTGCCCCCCACTCCTCCTCCTTTGGGGCCGCCGGCCTTGGCTTGGGGGAGGGGCTAGGGCTGCGCCCACCCCTCTATATATAGAGGGCTGGGGGCGCACCAACCCCACACACCTTCCCCTCCAACCCTAGCCTCTGCGCCTCCTCTCTCCCTCCCGACTGCTTGTAGGCGAAGCCCTGCTGCAGAAATTCTGCACCAATTGCACCGCGCCGTCGCGTTGTAGATCCAACCCATCTCTCCACCATACTTGCTGGACCAAGGAAGGAGGAGACTGTCACATCCCAAGATTTTCGAAATCTTGTAATGTGAAAAATAAATGAATAAAATAAAACTTTGTTTGATTTTCAGAGTGAGAAGAAACTTTTTGAATTCAATTGGAAATCTTCAAACCAATTTGGATTAAATAAAATCCTAAAGGGATTTAAAAAGATAAACATTTGATAAAGGAAAATAAAATAATTTGGAATTACTATTTTGGATCCTATAAATAAAAGGATGTGGTTTTCAAAAGAAATAGAAGTTTTATAAATAAGGAGTATTTTATAAAGCCAAATTAAACCTTGGCCAAACTTTTGAATTAAAACATTTTGTTTTGATAAAAATAGTAAAGGTTTATTTAAAATAAATTAATAAGGATTTAATATCCAAGTTTTGTAAATAAAGGTTTTACTATTTCCAAAAAACATCAAAACTTATTTATTTAGTAAAAATAAGTTTTCCAAGTATTTTATATTTCCAAATAAAACCTACTGATTTGGTTTTGAAAATATTTAGTTTTTCAAATGGAGTATTTAAATAAAACAAATCCTATTTGATTTATTAACCATGGTCCATTTTATTTAATTAATAAATGGAACCTAAAAAGATTTAAAAAATTTATTTCATTTTGGACATTGGTTTATGTGTTAAACAGAACCAAATCCAAAGTTTGATGATTGTTGATTTGTTTTGTTTGTTTAATTTGAATGTAGTTGTTTGTTTGAAATTTCAAAACAGGAAATAGTTATAGAAAAAGAAAAAGCCAGCAGACAGAAAAAAATCTGGACCAACCTAGTCGACAGAGCCCACAAGGCCCAGAACCAGCCCAGCTTTTCCTCCCCGAAGAAAAACGTTTCATACTCATTTTCGAACCCGTGCAGAGACTGGCCGGTGGACCTCCTTTCCTTCTCGCATCCTCACTAACGACTGGACCCCACCTCCCTGTTCATCCTCCTCACCCGCGCGACTTCTTCTTCCCCCAAACCTCGTCGCCGTTTCTGTCAGATAACTGCGCACTTAATTCCTCTTAATGGTTGTGTTAATCTCGCCCCTAACCATGCGTACATAAGCACCTCTCCTCCCTCTGTCATTCCCCGCAACCGCCAACTCCACATCACCCCCAGGCTGCTCGGAATCATCTCCAAACCGCCGCTGCTCCGACGAGCTTCCTCCTCAAATTCCGGCCAGCACTCACCACCTCCTTCCCCCACAAGCATGCAAGCACACTCACCACTCCCAGGCGCACCTGCCTGTGCCCTTCATTCGACTGCGGGCGCCCCAGAGCGTCGACTACGACAAGCTCCCGAACGCCGCCGCGTTTGCCTTCTTCTCCGGCGAAGCCTACTAGTAAGAACAGACCGCCCCTTCACACCTCGTTCACGCACACAGCTTTGTTTTGATCCTGCGCGTTTAACCGCGTCTTCGTTTTGTCTCGGGGTGAACCACAGCACCGTCCCCGAGCACAACCAGAGCCGCCTGACGCCAAGAGCAACTCCGGCGAACGATTACCGCCACGACAGACGCCCCTTGACCCAAGGAGACCACGTCGAGCTTCCCCAGACTCCTGCGATCTCTGTGAGCACCTTCCCATCCTTCCCGTTTCTGTTTTCGCCGCCATCTGTCGACCGCCGCTAGCCACCGCCGGCGCCGCTCGCATATGGTCAAGCACGCTAGCACCGTAGGATCTTGATCCGACGCTTGCGATAGATCCCTTAAGCTGCGAAGGGGTACACTTTCTAAACCGTGCGATCTGATAGATCCAACGCACCGCAGAGCCGATCCGGCCGAACCGGTATCGACCAGTGAAATAGCGACGCGTGGCCATTTCTGTTTAAAACAGAATTTGAAAAAACATTTTTAAGTTGCAATTTGAAAACCCTGTAACTTTTGATCCACATGTCCAAAATGTACAAACTTTATATCGTTGGAATCAGTAGAACAAACCCTAGCCAACGATGCCATTAGTTTAGTAAATAGTAACTGTTAGGTTGTTTGTTTTTGCAGAAACATTTGAATGCTTGTTTAGATTAGAAGAATGATTCAAAAATGTTTTTGAGGATGAAACCTTTGCAAATTAGTTTGTGATGAAATTATTGACCCTAGGAACCAACCCATGGTTTTAAAAATGAATTTGGTAAAGTTTAGAAATAAAAACTTGGTTTAGCCCATTTCTAGCCAAATGAAAATAAAAGATTTTGGTTGTGAAAATGTTTTTGTAAAGAAAACTTTGGGAAAATGATTTGGACCAAACCTACTGACCCTAAACACCAAGTTTTGAGAAACAACAACTTATTTGGTGAACAACCTAGAGTTGTTGCTTTGATAAAAATATTTTCCACCACATAAAATGATGAAGGGATTTAAAAATGGTTTATGGACAAAACCCTTTTGAAAATGACTTTGCCACTTTGGAAAATGACCACTTTGAACCTTACAAAGATTAGAAGCCTAGTGGAGACCATCTTTGCAAATAGAACCACCTCTTGCATGCTTACATGCATGACTTAGATCCCATTGTTTTGTGTGTGTGAAAATGTTGTTTGATTATTGGTTTGGAATGCTAGTTGATTTTGTGTTTGCTTGATTGATTGTAGTGAAGTTAGAAAAGTGTGAGACTAGCAAGATCAAGGAGTGAACCACCATTCCCTACCAAAAAGGCAAGTTACACTATCATCCAAAGTCCTACTATTTTCATTATACTTAGTGGATTTTTGAAAACATGCATGAAAAGAATTTCTATACTTATGCTATGCTAAATCCTAATAGGATACCCTATACATTCCTTAGTGAAAACAATGTAGTTGTTACATGCTTAGCCATGCTATAGTTTAAAAAGAGATACATGTTGAGATTTTATGAAGTTGAGAAAAAGACTTGTGATTTTATATAATAAAACAAGGACTCAATGAACCACCTGGGTGGCAAAGGATACTTTGAGTATTGGAGAAGGTGGCAACAAAAGGAACCATGTCTATGGCAATATCTTTGTGTTGTGCTCCAAAGGAAACCACCCAGGAAACTTAGAGATTGAACATGTTTCTCCAATTGTGGCTTTCATGTGCAACCACATGCTATTATGGCTCTGGCTTAGTCAAGTACATTGGGAAGACCCATACATTGTCTTCAGTTTACTGGACATGGGGACCTGGAATCCTACATGGGTGTTGTTGACAAAGCTAGCAATGATGTATGGGAGGACCCTCTGGAAAGACTTCGTCACATTCTCAATCTGCCAGTACTCCATCTTGGTGAGCACTAATCCAGCGGCCACTGGTGGCAACAAGATGGGATTGTGACATGTGGGTAAAGTGTACTCCTTCTGTAGAAGATAACAAAATCTAAGTACTTAGCCGTGTCCCCGGTTATGGACAATACTGAGCAACTAAAGTTTGAACTATGGGAGATCTCGACATTCTAATTTCTAAAATAAAACTTTTAAGGACTTGATGCACTTGGGGTTACCAAGGAGCTCAAGGGACTTTGACAAAACTTGATGTACTTGGGGTTACCAAGGAACTCAAGAGATTTTGTTAAAAACATGAACACTTGGGGTTACCAAGGAACTCATGAGATTTTTGATAAAACTTGATGCACTTGGGGTTACCAAGGAGCTCAAGAGATTTTGACAAGGACATGAACACTTGAGTTTCTACCAAGGAGTTCAAGGAACTTGGAAAAAGGATATTTGACAAAGGACCAAAACCATTTATAAAAGATAGGATAAAATATTGCTTTATGCAAATGAGCCTAAAACTCTACTTAGCCAAATATGCATGTAATGATAGGATCCACTTATATTCTACAAAGTAGTGAAGCTTTCCAATACAATTCAAATGTATTGACCCTTGTGGCTGTAACTTGTAATGTTGCAGGTTTGATTGTTTAGAGAAGATTGATTGATTGATTAGGATTACAAAGTATACAACCAACATCTGCCTATGGCACTTTGAAGATGAAGGACCCCATGACTATAGTTATTCCGATGCAATGTAATGTAATAGCCAAATGAGCTATGTAAGATGTAATAAAATTATGTTATTCCTGGTTTTAAAGTTATAATATGACCTTTGTTTCTTGATATTACATCTTGACTGTGGATGCTATCTATTGACCCAGGGAATAGCATTGTAAACACAGGGGACTCCACCTTATATTGTTGTAAGGTTGGGACACTCCCTCTACAGAGACGTCGAGGTTCCGCACGTGTGCATCTCACGGAGGCATCGCCACTTGTGGTGCTAGATCGGATCGGATCGCGAGGAGGAGAAGCGAGTACGACTACATCACCCACGTTCCGACGAACGTTCCGTTGTGCGAATCTTCAAGGGTATGAAGATCTAATACAATCTCTCTCGTTGTTTGCATATCCTAGATTAGATCTTGGCTTTCCCTCTGTTCGCATCCGTGGAGAATTTTGATTTACTATGCCGCGAAACCCTTCAGTGGTATCAGAGCTAGATCTATGCGTAGATGTGTTTCACGAGTAGAACGCAACATGGTTGTTGTGGGCATTGATGTTTTCTGTTGCAAGCCTCTTGTTTGTGTTCTTCTTATGACGCGGGATAGTGAGATTGAAGCGGTCCAGGCCAACCTTACGCGACGTCGTTCGCGAGACCGGCTCCGCACTTGACGTGTGGCTTGTTCCACACATGCGGCTGGTGGATGTCAGTTTCTCTCACTATAGTTATCATGGGATTAACACTGGAATTTGGCAACCATAATATCACCGTTGTGGCTTTCCGTAGGTAAGAATCGTTCTTAGCATCTACTCCCATAAGCCACGTAAAACATGCAACAACAAAGTAGAGGCGTCTAACTTGTTTTTGCAGGGAGTGTTTTTCTGTGATATGGTATGGCCCAAGATGTGATGTGTATATTGTATGCGATGATCATGTTTTGTAATGTTTCACGACTTGCATGTCGATGAGTACACAACCGGCAGGAGCCATATGGTTGTCTTTATAATTGTGTATGACCTGCGAGTCAACTTCTTATACGCCATGTAATAGCTTTACTTTATTGCTAAGTAGTTAGCAATAGTTGTAGTTGCTATTCGTGGGGGAGGCAATCATGGTGGAGTGATGGGGATCATGCCGGAACGCACAAGATGGAGATCATTGCGCGAAGATTGGCTATACCATGTCACATAAAGTTATATGCATGTGATGTTTATCCTTTTATGTATCTTATTATGCTTAGATCGCGACGGTAGCATTATAAGATGATTCCTCACTTAAAGATCAAGATAAAAGCTGTGTTCTCCCCAAGTATGCACCGTTGCGAAAGTTCGTCGTGTCCAAGCATCACGTGATGATCGGGTGCTATAGACTCTACTCTCACATACAACGGGTGCAAGCCAGTTTTGCACACGCGGAAATACTTGGGTCTAACTTGACGAGCCTAGCATGTACAGACATGGCCTCCGAACACAAGAACCGAAAGGTTAAGCATGAGTCATATGAATGATATGATCGACACTTCGTTGTCCACCATTGAAGCCACATCTCTTCTCGTGATGATCGGATTAGGTGTGGTGAATTTGGATCGTGTTCACTAAACAACTTGAGGGATGTTGAATTTAGTGGGAGTTCATCAAGTAATTTGATTAAGTTGAACTAGTTATCATGAACATAGTCTAATTTGTACTTGCAAATACTGTAGATCACATGGCTAAGTCCAACTTCAACTTCAACGTTTTCGCTGAGAAGGAAAAGCTTAGAAGCAATGGGTCTAACTTCACCAATTGGTTCCGCAATCTAAGAATCATTCTCTCTGGCGGTCAAAAGGACTATGTCCTTGGGAAAGCGTTAGGTGACCCCCCTGCTGCAACTGCGCCGGCTGATGAGAAACCTGTCTATCAGACGCAAAGATGATTATGGTGTGATTAAGAGCACCATGTTGTTTGCTATGGAACCGGAACTTCAAAATCGTTTTGAAGACTATCCTGGGCCCTTTGAGATTCTCGAAGAGCTGAAAACCATGTTTCAGACTCAGGCCCGTTCTGAGAGATATGAGATCTCTAAGAAGTTCTTTAACTGCAAGATGGAGGAAGGGAGTTCCGTTAGTGAGCACGCCATTAAGATGACGGGCTACACTCAACGCCTTGAGCAACTGGAATGCACGTTTCCAGAGGAGCTCAAGATTGACAGGGTTCTGCAATCACTCCCTTCCAGCTACAAAAGTTTTGTAGTGACTCATAATCAGATTGGTTCCACTGATACGATCACCGAGCTCTTCGCGAAGCTGAAGGCCGCAGAAGTGGACATCAAAAAGGATAATCATGTGTTGATGGTCAACAAGCCCACCTTTAAGAAAGGTAAGGGTGCAAAGAAGCCCTTCAAGAAGGGCGGCAAGCGCACTGCCCCTGCTGAGAAGAAGCTCAAGTCTGGTCCTAAGCCAGACACTGAGTGCTTCTATTGCAAGGACAAGGGTCACTGGAAGTGCAACTGTCGGAAGTACTTAGCGGAAAAGAAGGCTGGCACCATCAAAGGTATATTTGATATACATGTTATTGATGTTTTCCTTACTAGCCCTCGTTGTAGTGCCTGGGTATTTGATACCGGTTCAGTTGCTATTATTTGTAACTCGAAACAGGAGCTACGGAATAGACGACGGCTTGCGAGGGATGAGGTGACGATGCGCGTTGGCAACGTATCAAGAGTTGATGTGATGGCCGTCGGCACGCTCTCCTTAGTTTTACCTTCGGGATTAGTTTTAAACCTTAATAAGTGTTATTATGTGCCTACATTGAGCATGAACATCATTTCTGGATCGTGTTTATTGCAAGACGGTTATTCATTTAAATCGGAGAATAATGGTTGTTCTATTTATATGAGTAACATCTTTTATGGTCATGCACCTATTGTGAATGGTTTATTTCTTCTAAATCTCGAAAGGGATGAAACACACATCCATAACATTGAGGCTAAGAGATGCAAAGTTGTAACATCCCTAAAATCATGATTTCAAAGATTGCATATCATTCATGCATGCATATATAATTGAGATCTATTTCAAACTCATTCCAGAAAAAAAACAGAAGCACATAGTGCTATGATTTTATGTGAGCAACTTAAATCAAATGGCCATCACCATTTGAAAGTTTGATTGTTTGTGAACCTTGATTGTTTACTTTCCTTGTTGAAGGGATTGAGTGTAGAATTTAAACCCAGACTTACAATTTGGAAATGGTTTCAAAAACCATTTTTCAAACTTTGCAAATCAAGTGCCAAGTCTCAGATATTTTTGTTCCCCAAGTTTGACCAACCTTTGCAAAGTAACCACATGGTTTTAGGCCTGTATTTGAGGCTATTGCACCACTGCAAAAACCCCAAAGTAATTTGAATTCAAATGGAACTGGAATTAGTTTGAAAACCAATTCAGAAAATCGAAACAGAAAAAGAAAAAGGAGAAAGAATTGGAAAAGGGCCAGCGCCAGGATTCCAGCCCAGCCGCAGAACAGGCCCAACTAGCCCACCAGGCCTTCCTCTCTCTCTCTCTCGCATGCGCCAGTGCACCCAAACAGTCGCTAACGACCAGACCCCACCTCCTCTCTGCGAGTATCGCTGACGAGCGGGCCCTCTCCACGTCACCCCAGTCTTCCGCAAACCGCGCCCGCAGACCACGTCGCCGCCGCTGTCAATGCCGGTAATGGCGCGGCGTAATTAGCCTTGATGCCGCAGGCGTTTCCTGTCGCGCTTGAGCCTATATAAACCACACCCCGCCGTGGTCATTTCCCCCACTCTCCTCGCTCACTCCGCCACCAGGCTGCGCGCATTTGCTCTCGAAGCCCATGATGCACGACTCCGGCGACCGATTTCGGTGAGCCAAGACCGCCCCCCTCTCTCTGGTTCAAGCTATCTTGCTCAGCATGATCTGGCGCATCTGCTGACACCTTTCTTTTGCCTGATCGTGACCCAGGTCGTTGATTCCGTCCACGACCGCAACCACCTGCGCCGCCGCTCGACTCCGGCGATCAATTAAGGTAAAACCCAAGCGCCCTTTGCCCCCTCTTTCATACGAGATTGTTCGCCTGCGTCTTGTGCACCCCCTGACCCCTCTGGTTCGTGCTAGGGCGACGCCAAACCTCGCCAGTGACCTCATCTGCAAGCAACAGACGCCGCCGCAACTCCGACGAGCTCCAGAGACCGTGCCCGCCCGCCCCTTCACAAACCAACGCCACGTTGAGCTTCAGCACGCCACCGCGATTCTGGTAAGACCCTTCCCCCTCTCGTGCGCGACCTAGAACGCCAGCGCCGCCTGGCGCCACGGCCGCCTCGAACATGGTCGCATGCTCGAGAGCCGTTGGATCTAGATCCAACGCTTGCGATAGATCCACTAATCGAACCGTTATGCTAGATCTGAGCCGTGCATCGTTAGTTAGATCCTACGGATAGCAAACGAGATCCGGAGCGAAACGGTACGCTCCAATAGAAACATGACGCGTGGCTAGGGTTTGATTCAAAAACAGAATTCAAATCAGATTTAGATCCAAAATTCAATTGGCTATAACTTTTGATTCCCACGTTAGATTTTTGCAAACTTTACACCGTTGGAATCAGGGAGTCAAGCCCTTTCTGAATCTGCAATGTGTTTAACAAAAAGTTTTTGTTAAAATGACTTTTTATGTAGAAACTTGTTTAGGACTATTTTGAGTATAGAATTTGTTTAGTAAATTGTTTTAGTGCTAAATAAGTTTAGTTAGCAAGTTTTTGACTTGGTTATGTTTCTGTATCATGCACTTTCTTGGTGGAGTTTTCAAAAATCATCACTTAGCATTTTCTTGCATGCATGCATTCATATTTTTGTTTGTATATGAATTGTGTGTAATTTTGTGCTACAAATTTTGTGTAGATTTTGCTAGTGACTGTGATTGTGAAGAGTGCTACTCTCCCCATTACCAAGGCAAGTGATACTTCATGAATATTTCCATCCCTATATTTTGTACAAGCATTAGAAATATTTTGCTAAGTCTTGCATGTTGTTATTATTTTGCCAAATGCTATGTTGGGAAATCCTAAGTAGTTGTAGAATTGTAGAATTGCTAGGGAATTTCCTAAGTTAAGTTACTATGCCATGCTTAGCCTAGCTAGTAGCAAACAAGGGTTGGTAAAGTATATACATGCTATGATGAGAATATTTCTAAGTCATTGGACTTAAGTTTTTCTTAATAAAACAACTAAGTCAATGAACCTCCTGGGTGGAATGGGACTTGAATGGTGGTTTTTGGTTGAGTGGTTACACAAGGCCCATGGATATGGTTTACCTTGTGTATCTCACTTGTGGAATGCCACCCAGGCACAAAGGGATTTGGAGGCCAAGTGTTGAGAAGCTTATAGTGCAACCACTTGGCAATATGGGCTCTTCCTTGATCATATAGGTTGCTAGAACTTAGCCTTTTGGACAGTTGGTGGTAGTGGGAATGATAGGTTGGAGCGCGTCCAATTGGCTAAGGGAAGGCTTCTGAAAGGTCATGTCTTGGGAAACCAAGTCTGGTGGGGAAAGTGCACAACCTCTGTAGATGGAAAATCTAAGTACTTAGCCAAGTCCATGGTAATGGACAACTTGAGCATCAAGACATGGAAGCTATCAAGAATCTCATCACTCCAACTTCTAAGTAAAAATTGTGGGTGAACAAGGGTGAAGGACCCCAATGTCTATTGGTGGTTTCTTGGGAAAGTTTTTGATAAAGAAAAACTTAGTGATTTCAACTTATAGGAAAAACCTATTTTGAGCAAAGCAAGCCAAGCTACACTTAGCCAAAATGCATATAGTAATATAGTCCACTTAAAATTTACTAAGGTATCACTTGCCAATACTATTCCAAAGTATTGATCCACTGTGGCTGTAACTTGTGATGTTGCAGGTTACTCCGATGATGATTAGGTGTCATGAGTCTACACTCAACATGCTTGCTTGTGGCACATGAAGATGAAGACTTATGTTTATTTACTTATTCCAAAACTCTTGTATTAGGTATGTGGCCATGAGTTGTAAAAGACTATGTTTTTATCTCTGGAATGGATGTAATAAATGACCTTTGTATCTGTGTACTTCATCTTAAACTGTGGATGCTAGCAATGATCCAGGGACTAGCATTGCAATCACAGGGATCCTTTTCCTTTACAAAGGAGGGATCTAACAGATGGTATCAGAGCACTGTGTTGTCTGTAGGATTATGACCCTAGGATTGGAAACCACTAAGGAAAAAATTTCAACTACTTCTACACTTGTCTATTCTTCTCTAAACTTTTCTAATCTTCTCATTCTCATCTCTATTTGTAGATGAACTCCATCAACGAAGCCGTGAAGAAAGTACCACTCATGACCATGACCTTGGAGTGTGAAACCGAGTTTCCCAAAATTCTCAAGGACCTCATGGTGGCAATGGAAATATGTCACATCCCAAGATTTTCCAAATCTTATAATGTGAAAAATAAATGAATAAAATAAAACTTTGTTGATTTTCAGAGTGAGAAGAAACTTTTTGAATCCAATTGGGAACTTTCAAAACCTATTTGGATCAAATAAAATCCTAAAGGGATTTAAAAATTTAAATAAACAATAAACTTCAAAATATTTAATAATACTATTTTTGGATCTTATAATAAAAGATTTGGTTTTCAAAAGAAAAGAAAGATTTATAAATAAGGATTATTTATAAAGCCAAATTAAACCTTGGCCAATGTTTTGAAATAAAATGTTTTGTTTTGATAAAAATAGTAAAGGTTTATTTAAATAACATAATAAGGATTTAATATCCAATTTTATTTAAGTAAAGTCTTTTCCTATTTTAAATAAACACTAAAACTTATTTAATTATTTTAAATAAGTTTTCCAAGTATTTTATATTCTCAAATAAAACCTACTGAAGTGTTTTGGTTTTATTTTAGGTTTCAAATAAAGTTTTTAATAAAACAAATCCTATTTTGATTAAATGAGTAAGGTCTATTTTATTTAATTATTAATGGACCCTAAAATAAAAATGTTATTTTATTCTAAACAAGTTTTCCATGTATTTTCTTTATTTCCAAATAAAACCTACTGATTTGGTTTTGAAAATATTTGGATTTCAAATGGAGATTTTATTAAATAAATCAAACCCTATTTGATTAGATAACTAAAGGTCCATTTTATTTAATTAATGAATGGATCCTAAAAAGAATAAAAATATTATTTTAATTTGGGATTTGGTTTATGTTGATAAACAGAACCAAAAACTTATTACAAGTGTGGTGATTGTTTTGAATTATTTGAATGTTTCTATTGTTGTTTGAATTGTGAATTGAATTTCAAATCAGTAAATAGAAATAGAAAAGGAAAAAGATTCTTTACAAAAAAAAGAAACAACAGCAGCCCAACAAGTCCCAACTCGCAGCCCACCTTCTCTTTTCCCCTGAAGCGTTTTCCCTCACTCGCGAAATGACCCGCACAGTCACTGAACACTGGCCCCCACCTACACTCCCTTTCTTTCACTGCCAAGCGGACCCCACCCCTCCAGCTCACCGTCTTCAACCCCGCGACCGGTTCTTCTCTCGTCTCTGCCACTGATTTCGCGTCGTCAATTCGCCTTAATGCCGCGATTAAACCTCGCAGTAATCACGCGTGATAAATCCCCTCTTACTCCTCTTCCATTTCCCCCAAACACCACGCCTCGAGAGCCACCAGGCTGTCTCAAATTTCTCTTGCACCGCCGCCGTCTCTGACGAGGTTCTCGGCCAATTCCGCACCGCAACGCCCCTGCCTCCCTGACCAAGCTCGCATCCTCCCCAAGCCCTGGTGCATCTCTCTGCATCCCCAACTCGCTCGCGCGTGCCTCACAGCGCCGACAACGACCTCAACCGACAGCACTGCCGTCTGCAGACAACTCCGGTAAGCCACATCGCCTGAACCCGTGCGCGCCTTGACCAGAGCCTCACACCATCTTATTCGCCTGTGCCTTGTGATCATCCAGGTACTCGCCAACTATTCACGCAGGACCCATAGCTTTGCCCCCGTCGACGTCTGACCGCACCGAGGCCCAGATCAACTCCGGTGAGCAAATAAAGACGAACCCGCGCGCCCCTCGACGAGCTGCCACAACGTTGAGCATCAGCAGTTTCGCATCCGTGAGCTACCCTCGCCCTTGCCTCCTAAATCACCGGCGATCAGCATCAGCCGAGCCGCCGCCAACCACCGCCGCCAGCGCCACCACTTTGTGGTCAAATAGATCAGAGCCATTCATTTTAGATCGGACGCGTAGGAACAAGCGACTTAAACGAAAGGGTGAGAACTGATCTGTGTCGTGCGATCCCACTTTGATCTAACGCTCCTCAGCGATCGATCCGCACGAAGCGGTACCGACCAATCGCGGCGCGACGCGTGGCCAGTTTCTGTTTAAAATAGATTTTGAAATCAGATTTAAAAGCCATTTTGAAACCCTTATAACTTTTGATCCACACGTCCAAAAATTACAAACTTTATATCAATGGAATCAGTGGAACAAGCCCTAGCCAACCATGCCATTTGTTTAGTAAAATGCTTCTGGAAAAATGGTTGTTTTTGCAGAAACTTTTGTATGCTTGTTAAGAATGTAAAAATTGTTCAAAAATGATTTTGGGGATAAAATCTTTGACAATTGGATTGATTTGAACCTACTGACCATAGGAAACACTTTGTGGTTTCAAAAATGTATTTGGTGAAACAAAATAATGATTCTTTGATTTAAAACCATTTCTAGTCAAATAGAAATGTGGTTTATTTATTAAAAATGGTTTTGGAAGAAAACTTTTGGAAAATGTTTTGTTTTAAACTCTCTGGCCCTAAACACCAAGTTTTGTGGGTTGAAAAAATATTTGGTGAACCCTATAGGTTAATGCCTTAGTAAAAATATTTCTACACCACATAAAATGATACTTTGTTTTGAAAATGGTTTTTGTAGTGAAACCTTTTGCAAATGACTTTTCCACTTTACAAAATGACCATTAGGTGTTTTCAAATGTTTATGACCCATTAGGAACCACTATTTCAAACAAAACAAAGCTTGGCATGTTTGCATGCATTACCTTGACTTTGTTATTTTATGTGATGTTTTGCTTGATTGGTAGATTGAGCTTGTGCCTTGCTTGATTGAATTGTAGTGACTTGAAGAGTGTGATTGTTGCAAGGACAAGGAGTGAACCCATATTCTACCAAAAAGGCAAGTGATGCTTCATACTTTTGTCCCATTACTTTCACTATGCATTAGTGATTTTCTCTAAGTAAAACTTGCATGGAATTTTGCTAAGTATAAACCTTGCTATAGGAAAACCTAGTAGATGAATCCTTAGTAGGATTTTTCCTAAGTTAATATTCCTACTACTATCAAGCTTAGCCTAGCTAATAGAAAACATGGGTGGAATATATATTCACACTATGGAAAAATTTCTAAGTCTGAGGACTTGTGTTTTGTTTAATAAAACAACTAAGTTAATGAATCACCTGGGTGGAATGGTAATTGCTTGGTGGATTTTGGTTGAGTGGTTCACAAGGCCCATGTCTATGGTTTACCTTGTGTATCTCACTTGTGGATGGCCACCCAGGAACAAAGATATTTGAGATGTCAAATGTTGAGAAGCTTCAAGTGCAACCACTTGGCAATATGAGCTCTGCCATGATCATATAGGTTGCAAGAACTTAGCCATATGGACAGTGGGTGGTAGAGTTTGATAGGTTGGAACGCGTCCATTTTGGTCTAAGGGAAGGCTTCTGAAAGATCTTGTCTTGGGAAACCAAGTCTTGTGGGGAAAGTGCACCACCTCTGCAGAGTGTAAATCTAAGTACTTAGCCATGTCCCTGGTAAAGGACAATTTGAGCATCAAGACATGGAAGCAATCAAGAATCTCATCATTCAAATTTCTAAGTTAAAAACATGTGGTTGAACAAGGGTTAAAGGATCTTCAATCTTTGATTGAGAAAAATGATTTTTGTCAAAGCAAAAACTTAGTATTTTCAAATGTTAAGGAAAAATCTATTTTGAGCAATGCAAGCCTCAACTCCACTTAGTCAAATGCATATAGAAGATAGACTCCACTATACTACCATAGTATCACTTGCCAATACAATTCAAATGTATTGACCCTTTGTGGCTGTAACTTGTATGTTGCAGGTTTGATTGATTTAGTGAAGTGTGTTGATTAGGATTACAAAGTCTACAACCAACATGTCTACCTGTGGCACTTTGAAGATGAAGGACCCCATGCTATAGATATTCTGCTGCAATGTAATGTAATAGCCAAATGAGCTATGTAAGATGTAATAAAATTATGTTATTCCTGATTATAAAGTTATATTTTGACCTTTGTTTCTTGATATTACATCTTAACTGTGGATGCTAGCTATTGATCCAGGGACTAGCATTGTAAACACAGGGGACTCCACCTTATATTGTTTAAAGGTTGGGACACTCCCTCTACAAAATACATGGTGCAGCTGTGTACAAAGGCTTTCCAGTAATGGATGAAGGAGTTGAGTACTGGTGGGTGCAACTTCACTTGTACAAAAACAAGGAATACAACCACAAAGAAAGAGGATTCTGCATGTACACCAACACTGTGGTGCATACCACATTCTTTGAGTCAGCAAGAGAAGCAACTTGGAGGACTATCAAAGAACTTAGTGCTAGAGTCAAGTGCAGAATGCTCAACCTCCAAAAAGACTTAGAGAAAGAGAAGGAACATACCCAAGAGTTGGAAGCCACCAACCAAACCTTAAGAGGAGATATTATAGACTTAGTGATGGAGTCATGTAAGCAAGATAGGCTGATTGCCTCTAGGAACATTGTGTTAGCCAACAGATCCAGTGAGATAGGATTGTAAACGTACTTCGTTAGTTGGACCACCACCTATCACCTTATTTTCCAAAATGATACCTTAAATAAGTTTGGACCTTGGTTGATGTAATGGATTCATGTATGCATGACTTGTGTGATTTTGTGTTCCAAGGATATGTATGTGATGTTTGTCTTTATTTTATCTTAAATAGTATTGTTCTAACTTTCTATCTTATAAATAGATGCCTATTACCATCAGCATTGTTGAGGAGTTCCAGGTTACCCGCTTTGGTCCTCGTATCGTTGAGCTTACCACTTTGCTCAATCTCCCTCTTCCCACCATCATGGTGCATCCACTCACCAAGTTCGAGAGGAAGGACCTCTGGGGCTTCAAGGTGAACCAGCCCGGACGCCAGACAGAGCCTACTACGGAGGCCATCGTCTTCAAGCTTATGCACGATGACAGGGAGAGAGGCATGGAGGTAGTCATGCAGGACCTGATAGGACGTCTGCTAGGTCGGCACTCCCGATAGGTTAGAGGCATCCACTTCCACGTCTTCGGAAGACGTGATGAGGATGGAGAGTCCATCGACTTCGAGGACGACTCGAGGGACGCAGCAGAGCCGATACGTCTCTATCTCCAGGACTTAGAGTCTCTCATTAGGCACGTGGACACGGACAGGACCAATGTCATGCTCAATAATGACAAGATCCAGGTGCAGCTTCGCGAGAAGGACAAGCTTTTCGCACAGCAGGACGAGATAGTCAAGGAAATGGAGGCGAAGTTCGAGACCCAGGACCGGAAGTTCAAGAGTCAGGAGAAACGTGTCCAGGATAGGAACAAGAAGATCCGGGACATGACTGAAGAACTGAAGTCCAAGGATTTCGAGCTAGAGCAGCAGCAGATGGTGATCGAGAGGCTTCGTTCCTAGAAGAGGGCTCTCAAGGCCAAGATTGAGTCCTTGACCACTACTATTGAGGAGAACAAGACCGCGATGGAGAACGCATGTCTTACCTTTGTCTAGGAGGAGATTGATGCTGATGAGTAGACTCGACTACTCGTTTATCTTTCATTATCATACTTGTGATTTGTGAACTTGTTATTGGACCATCCGACATGTGGATGGCTTGCCACTTGTGTGTTTTACTTTGTGAACTTGTTATCTGGTTGTTGAACTTTTATCTTCTGTTGCATGCTTGTGTTTGCTTATATGATGTAATGTGCATAAAAACATCTATGGGTATCTCATTCTTATCTCTATTTGAACAAACCACAGATGCCTCCCCGTCGCGCAAACCCCAACCCCAACAACAACATTACTCCAGAAATGCAGCAAATGATGAATGCTCAAACACAGCTCATGCAGATGATGACAACATTCATTCAGAACCAAAACAACAACAACAACAACAACAACAACAACAACAACAACAACAACAACAACAACAACAACAACAACAACAACAACAACAACCCCAATAACAACAACAATAACAACAACAACAACAACAACAACAACAACCCTCTAGGCTTCGATATGCTCACCAGATTTCTGCGATTGAGGCCAGCTAAGTTCTCGGGGACGACTGATCCCATGGTGGCCAATGATTGGCTACGTTCTGTAAACAAAGACTTAGTGACCGTGGGCTGCACAGACGCTGAAAAGGTCAGGTTTGCAGGACATCTGCTGGAAGGACTAGCCGCCACATGGTGGGACAACTTCCAAATCACCACTCCTATAGATGAGGTGACTTGGGCTATCTTTGAAGATGGCTTTCGCACTGCTCATATCTCATCAGGAATAATGAGCCTGAAAAAGAAAGAGTTCCACAATCTGAAGCAACGCCACCGCAGCGTGGCTGAATACATTGAAGATTTCAACAATCTGGCATGTTATGCACCGGATGAGGTTGACACAGATGCCAAGAGAAAGGAAAAATTTCTGGAAGGCTTGAATGATGAGCTGAATCTGCAGCTGGCTGTGGCATATGTTCCCATTTATCAGTCGCTCTGTGACAAGGCTTCTATATTGGAGAACAAAATGAAGCAAGTCGAGAGTAGAAAGAGAAAGCACTCCGACAAGCACAGCTCGGGATCTTCTCACAAACGATCTCACTATGATGACAGTGGAAGCTCAGGATGCCACAAGCATGGGAAATTCAACAAGCACCACAACCACAACCGTCATGACAACAAGCATCACCGCAGTCATGACAATGACAAGTACAAGAACCACAAGGGTGGACATAAGAGCCACCACAGTGGAAATGGTAGTGGGAGTGGAAGTCAGCCTGCTAAGAGAGACATCAGTCAGGTTGAGTGCTTCAAATGCAAGAAGATGGGACACTATGCAAATGAGTGCCTCGAAAAGAAAGTTGAAGGACCTGTCAAGCCCAATCCTTTCCAGAAAGGACAGGTGAACCACATCAATGTGGAGGAGGTCTATGAGGAGCCTGACGCTGTTGCTGGTAAGTTCAGACTCAATTCCATTCTAGCATTTGTACTCTTTGATACTGGTGCATCGCATTCATTCATATCAAAGGCATTTGTTGATAGAAATGGGTTTCCGTCTGAAAACATTGGGTGTCCAATAAAATTTAGCTCTCCGGGTGGAGATATGATAGTAAGTCTTGGATGCCGGGATCTAATAATAGAATTTGGAAAACATAAGTTTCCAGTGAGTCTAATAATCCTAGATTCCCAAGGACTGGACGTAATATTGGGAATGGATTGGATGGCTAAGTATGAAGGAGTATTAGATTGTGCTAATCGTACTGTTGCACTCACAACCCCAGAAATAAAAAGGATTCAATTCAAGTCCAACTTTGAATCCAAAGGAAGTAAGCTAAATTCTCTTAAGGGGGTTAGCATGGACAGTGTACCAATTGTGAGTGAGTATCCGGATGTGTTTCCAGAAGAATTGCCAGGAATGCCACCGGATAGAGATGTGGAGTTTCTGATAGATTTGGTACTAGGGTCTGGACCAATAGCAAAGAGACCATACAAAATGTCAGTTGATGAACTGAAAGAGCTCAAGAAGCAACTAGGAGAACAGTTGCAGAAAGGATTTATTCAACCAAGTTCTTCATCTTGGGGAGCCCCAGTTTTGTTCGTGGAGAAGAAGGATAGAAGCCAAAGGTTATGCATAGATTACCGTTCACTCAACGAGGTAACTATCAAGAACAAATATCCTTTGCCAAGAATCAATGACTTGTTTGATCAGCTAGAAGGAGCATGTGTGTTCTCAAAGATTGATCTAAGGTCAGGCTATTTTCAACTCAAGATAAGAGAACAAGACATACCTAAAACAGCATTCACCACAAGGTATGGATTGTATGAGTATACCGTAATGCCTTTTGGCTTAACCAATGCTCCAGCATACTTCATGAATATGATGAACAAAGTGTTCATGGAATTCCTCGACAAGTTTGTTGTCGTTTTCATCGATGACATCTTAGTCTACTCCAAGAGCAAAGAAGAGCATGAAGGGCACTTGCGTTTGATACTTGAGAAGTTGAGAGAGCATAAAATTTATGCCAAATTCAGCAAGTGTGAGTTCTGGTTAGAAGAAGTTGGTTTTCTTGGTCATGTTATGACAAAGGATGGTGTAGCAGTTGATCCTGCTAAAGTTTCAGCTGTGACTGAATGGGAATCTCCCAAGAACGTGAAAGAAGTTCGCAGTTTCCTTGGCTTAGCAGGTTACTACAGAAGGTTCATCGAGAATTTCTCAAAGGTTGCTAAGCCAATGACTGAATTATTGAAGAAAGACAAGAAGTTTGCTTGGTCTGAAGTTTGTGAAGTCAGCTTACAAGAATTGAAGAAGAGACTGGTGACAGCACCAGTTCTATGTCTGCCAGATTTGGAAAAGGATTTCCAAGTATATTGTGATGCGTCTCACCAAGGTTTGGGTGCCGTACTTATGCAAGACGGTAAAGTTGTGGCCTATGCCTCGAGACAACTCAAAAATCATGAGGTGAACTATCCTACTCATGATTTAGAGTTAGCCTCTGTCGTCCATGCACTCAAAACATGGAGACATTACCTTTTGGGAAAGCGTTGTGAAGTGTTCACGGACCAGAAAAGTTTGAAGTATATCTTCACCCAAAAGGAAATCAATATGAGACAAAGAAGATGGTTAGATCTTATCAAGGATTATGACTTAAGTTTGCAATACCACCCCGGTAAAGCGAATGTTGTAGCAGATACTCTAAGTCGTAAGGTATTCGTAAATGGCCTTACCAAAGGAGAATTGTCAGATGATTTGTGTACCCAATTCAGAGAACTCAGATTGGATATTGTGCCTGAAGGACATCTCATGTCTTTGGATGTTCAACCCACTTTGTTGGACAAGATCCGAGAAGCTCAGAAGATCGATAAGGAAATTGAGGAGATTAAGGAAAAGATTGGCCAAGGGAAAGCTAAAAATTTCCATGAAGATGAACAGGGTACTTTATGGCATGGGAAACGTATCTGTGTTCCACAAGATCCGCAGTTACGGAAACTAATTTTGCAGGAAGCACACAACTCTCCGTATTCTATTCACCCGGGCAACACCAAAATGTACATGGACATGAAAGAAAGATTTTGGTGGAACAACCTCAAGAGAGACATCGCCGAACATATTGCTTTGTGTGATGTGTGTAGTAGAGTAAAAGCGGAGCATCAGAAACCAGCAGATTTGCTTCAACCACTACCTATTCCTGATTGGAAGTGGGACAAGATTGGTATGGATTTCATTACCGGATTACCAAGGACCAGATCAAGATATGATTCCATATGGGTAGTAGTGGATCGCCTAACTAAAGTGGCTCATTTCATACCCGTGAAGACAACTTATACAAGTGCCAAGTTAGCCAAAATCTACATGAGTAGAATTTTATGTCTGCATGGTGTGCCCAAGAGTATTGTGTCTGATAGGGGAACTCAATTCACTTCCCATTTTTGGAGACAGCTACATGAGTCATTGGGAACGAGGTTGGAATTCAGTACTGCTTTTCATCCTCAAACCGATGGGCAAACAGAAAGGACTAATCAAATTCTGGAAGACATGTTGAGGGCATGTGCCCTAGACTATGGAGCAAGTTGGGATGAAAGTCTGCCTTACGCAGAATTTTCTTTTAACAACAGCTATCAAGCCAGCATTGAGATGGCACCATTTGAGTTTCTCTACGGAAGGAAGTGTACCACCCCATTGTTATGGAATGGCGTGGGAGAAAGAAGCTTATTCGGGCCAGATCTTATCAAAGAAGCCGAAGAGAAGGTCAAGTTGGTTAAGGACAGGTTGAAGATAGCACGATCCGATGTAAAAGCTACGCAGATCCTAAGCGTAGAGAAGTCACCTACAAAGTTGGTGATAGAGCCTATCTTAGAGTATCACCACTCTGTGGAGTGAAAAGATTCGGAGTCAAAGGAAAGTTGGCACTAAGATACGTTGGGCCATTCAAGATTCTGAGTCGCAAAGGAGAAGTTTCTTATGAAATAGAACTACCAGAATCTCTATCAGCCATCCATAATGTGTTTCATGTGAGTCAACTTAAGAAATGTCACCCAGAAATGGAAGAAACTTCTTTGAAGGATACTATACCTTTGGAAGAGGTTCAACTAGAAAGTGACCTCACATATGAGGAGAAGCCTATCAAGATTCTTGAGACTACAGAAAGAGTCACAAGGACAAAGACAATCAAGTTTTGCAAAGTGCAATGGAATCATCATTCCGAAGAGGAAGCAACATGGGAAAGAGAAGACGATCTTCGGAAAGACCACCCTCACCTATTTGCTAGCCAATCCGAATCTCGAGGGCGAGATTCACCTTAAGGGGGTTAGATTTGTAACATCCCTAAAATCATGATTTCAAAGATTGCATATCATTCATGCATGCATATAGAATTGAGATCTATTTCAAACTCATTCCAGAAAAAAAACAGAAGCACATAGTGCTATGATTTTATGTGAGCAACTTAAATCAAATGGCCATCACCATTTGAAAGTTTGATTGTTTGTGAACCTTGATTGTTTACTTTCCTTGTTGAAGGGATTGAGTGTAGAATTTAAACCCAGACTTACAATTTGGAAATGGTTTCAAAAACCATTTTTCAAACTTTGCAAATCAAGTGCCAAGTCTCAGATATTTTTGTTCCCCAAGTTTGACCAACCTTTGCAAAGTAACCACATGGTTTTAGGCCTGTATTTGAGGCTATTGCACCAATGCAAAAAACCCAAAGTAATTTGAATTCAATTGGAACTTGAATTCATTTGAAAACCAATTCAGAAAATCGAAACATAAAAAGAAAAAGGAGAAATAATTGGAAAAGGGCCGGCGCCAGGATTCCAGCCCAGCCGCAGAACAGGCCCTTCCTCTCTCTCTCTCGCACACGCCAGCGCACCCAAACAGTCGCTGACGACCAGACCCCACCTCCTCTCTGCGAGTATCGCTGACGAGCGGGCCCTCTCCACGTCACCCCCGTCTTCCCCAAACCGCGCCCGCAGACCACGTCGCCGCCGCTGTCAATGCTGGTAATGGCGCGGCGTAATTAGCCTTGATGCCGCAGGCGTTTCCTGTCGCGCTTGAGCCTATATAAACCACACCCCGCCGCGGTCATTTCCCCCACTCTCCTCGCTCACTCCGCCACCAGGCTGCGCGCATTTGCTCTCGAAGCCCCGCAGTACCGACGACCGATTCCGGTGAGCCAAGACCGCCCCCTCTCTCTGGTTCAAGCTATCTTGCTCAGCATGATCTAGCGCATCTGTTGACACCATTCTTTTGCCTGCTCGTGACCCAGGTCATTGATTCCGTCCACAACCGCAACCACCTGCGCCTCCGCTCGACTCCGGCAATCAATTAAGGTAAAACCCGAGCGCCCTTTGCCCCCTATTTCATACGAGATTGTTCGCCTGCGTCTTGTGCACCCCCTGACCCCTCTGGTTCGTGCTAGGGTGACGCCAAACCTCGCTAGTGACCTCATCTGCAAGCAACAGACGCCGCCGCAACTCCGACGAGCTCTAGAGACCGTGCCCGCGCGCCCCTTCGCAAACCAACGCCATGTTGAGCTTCAGCACGCCACCGCGGTTCTAGTAAGACCCTTCCCCCTCTCGCGCGCGACCTAGAACACCAGCGCCGCCGCTGACTGAGTGCTCCGCCGCTCGCTGACGCCGCGCGCCGCCAGAACATGGTCGCATGCTCGAGAGCCGTTGGATCTAGATCCAACGCTTGTGATAGATCCACTAATCGAACCGTTATGCTAGATCTGAGCCGTGCATCGTTAGTTAGATCCTACGGCTAGCAAGCGCGATCCGGAGTGAAACGGTACACGCCAATAGAAACATGACGCGTGGCTAGGGTTTGATTCAAAAACAGAATTCAAATCAGATTTAGATCCAAAATTCAATTGGTTATAACTTTTGATTCCCACGTTAGATTTTTGCAAACTTTATACCGTTGGAATCAGGGAGTCAAGCCCTTTCTGAATCTGCAATGTGTTTAACAAAAAGTTTCTGTTAAAATGACTTTTTATGCAGAAACTTGTTTAGGACTATTTTGAGTATAGAATTTGTTTAGTAAATTGTTTTAGTGCTAAATAAGTTTAGTTAGAAAGTTTTTGACTTGGTTATGTTTCTGTATCATGCACTTGCTTGGTGGAGTTTTCAAAAATCATCACTTAGCTTTTTCTTGCATGCATGCATTCATATTTTTGTTTGTATATGAATTGTGTGTAATTTTGTGCTACAAATTTTGTGTAGATTTTGCTAGTGACTGTGATTGTGAAGAGTGCTACTCTCCCCATTACCAAGGCAAGTGGTACTTCATGAATATTTCCATCCCTATATTTTGTACAAGCATTAGAAATATTTTGCTAAGTCTTGCATGTTGTTATTATTTTGCCAAATGCTATGTTGGGAAATCCTAAGTAGTTGTAGAATTGTAGAATTGCTAGGGAATTTCCTAAGTTAAGTTACTATGCCATGCTTAGCCTAGCTAGTAGCAAACAAGGGTTGGTAAAGTATATACATGCCATGATGAGAATATTTCTAAGTCATTGGACTTAAGTTTTTCTTAATAAAACAACTAAGTCAATGAACCTCCTGGGTGGAATGGGACTTGAATGGTGGTTTTTGGTTGAGTGGTTACACAAGGCCCATGGATATGGTTTACCTTGTGTATCTCACTTGTGGAATGCCACCCAGGCACAAAGGGATTTGGAGGCCAAGTGTTGAGAAGCTTATAGTGCAACCACTTGGCAATATGGGCTCTGCCTTGATCATATAGGTTGCTAGAACTTAGCCTTTTGGAAAGTTGGTGGTAGTGGGAATGATAGGTTGGAGCGCGTCCAATTGGCTAAGGGAAGGCTTCTAAAAGGTCCTGTCTTGGGAAACCAAGTCTGGTGGGGAAAGTGCACAACCTCTGCAGATGGAAAATCTAAGTACTTAGCCAAGTCCATGGTAATGGACAACTTGAGCATCAAGACATGGAAGCTATCAAGAATCTCATCACTCCAACTTCTAAGTAAAAATTGTGGGTGAACAAGGGTGAAGGACCCCAATGTCTATTGGTGGTTTCTTGGGAAAGTTTTTGACAAAGAAAAACTTAGTGATTTCAACTTATAGGAAAAACCTATTTTGAGCAAAGCAAGCCAAGCTACACTTAGCCAAAATGCATATAGTAATATAGTACACTTAAAATTTACTAAGGTATCACTTGCCAATACTATTCCAAAGTATTGATCCACTGTGGCTGTAACTTGTGATGTTGCAGGTTACTCCGATGATGATTAGGTGTCATGAGTCTACACTCAACATGCTTGCCTGTGGCACATGAAGATGAAGACTTATGTTTATTACTTATTCCAAAACTCTTGTATTAGGCATGTGGCCATGAGTTGTAAAAGACTATGTTTTTATCTCTGGAATGGATGTAATAAATTACCTTTGTATCTGTGTACTTCATCTTAAACTGTGGATGGTAGCAATGATCCAGGGACTAGCATTGCAATCACAGGGATCCTTTTCCTTTACAAAGGAGGGATCTAACAAAAGTAGATAGTGATAATACTACTTATTTGTGGCACTGTCGTCTAGGTCATATTGGTGTAAAGCGCATGAAGAAACTCCATTCTGATGGACTTTTGGAGTCTCTTGATTTTGAATCATTTGACACATGCGAACCATGCCTCATGGGCAAGATGATCAAAACACCGTTCTCCGGTATGATGGAGCGAGCAACGGACTTGTTGGAAATCATACATACCGATGTATGCGGACCGATGAGTGTTTCGACGCGCGGTGGATATCGCTATTTTCTCACTTTTACCGATGACTTAAGTAGATATGGGTATATCTATTTAATGAAACATAAATCTGAAACATTTGAAAAGTTCAAGGAATTTCAGAATGAAGTGGAGAACCATCGTAACAGAAAGATTAAGTTTCTACGATCCGATCATGGAGGTGAATATTTGAGTTATGATTTTCTCACGCATCTTAAAGCAAGCGGAATTGTTTCGCAACTCAAGCCACCCGGAAAACCACACCGCAATGGTGTGTCTGAACGCCGGAATCGAACCTTATTAGATATGGTACGATCAATGATGTCTCTTACTGATTTGCCGTTATCATTTTGGGGTTATGCATTAGAAACCGCTGCATTCACTTTAAATAGGGCACCATCTAAATCCGTTGAGACGACACCGTATGAACTGTGGTTTGGTGCTAAACCTAAGTTGTCGTTTCTTAAAGTTTGGGGATGCGAAGCTTACGTCAAGAAGTTGATGCCAGACAAGCTCGAACCCAAAGCGGAGAAATGCGTCTTCATAGGATACCCTAAGGAAACTATTGGGTATACCTTCTATCACAGAACCAAAGGCAAAGTGTTTGTCCCAAAGAACGGTTCCTTTCTTGAGAAGGAGTTTCTCTCGAAAGAAGTGAGTGGGAGGAAAGTAGAGCTAGACGAGGTTATTGAACCTTCTCTTGAATTGGAGAGTAGTGCAGCACCTGAAATTGTTCCAGTGCCGCCTGCACCAACAATAGAGGAAGCTAATGACAAGGATCATGAAGCTTGACGATCTTTGCTCGAGCGTCGCGGTCGACAAGGTCACGTGCCCTCACGAGTGGTACGGCAACCTGTCTTGTTGTCTTGTTAGTAGAAGACAGTGAACCTACGAACTATGAGGAAGCGATGACGAGCCCAGACTCTGAGAAATGGCTAGAAGCCATGAAATCCGAATTGGGATCCATGAGCCAAAACCAAGTATGGACTTTGGTGGACCCTCCTAGCAACCGAAAGGCCGTTGAGTGCAAATGGATCTTTAAGAAGAAAACGGACGCGGATGGTAATGTTACCGTCTATAAAGCACGGCTTGTCGCGAAAGGTTTTCGACAAGTTCAAGGTGTTGACTACGATGAGACTTTCTCTCCCGTAGCGATGTTTAAGTCCATTCGGATTTTATTAGCAATTGTTGCGTTTCATGATTATGAAATATGGCAGATGGATGTCAAGACTGCGTTCCTCAATGGCAACATTGATGAAGAGTTGTATATGATGCAACCCGAAGGTTTTGTCGATCCTAAGGATGCTGATAAAGTATGCAAACTTCAGCGTTCCATTTATGGACTGAAGCAAGCATCTCGGAGTTGGAACCTTCGTTTTGATCAAGTGACCAAGAGCTTTGGATTTGTTCCAAATTGCTATGAAGCTTGCATCTACAAGAAAGTGAGTGGGAGCTCGCTGACGTTTCTGGTAATATATGTGGATGACATATTGATTATTGGAAATGACATCAACATGCTTAACAATGTGAAGAGTTATTTGAACAACTATTTTTCAATGAAAGACCTAGGTGAAGCTGCTTATATATTGGGCATCAAAATCTATAGAGATAGACAAAGACGCCTGATAGCTTTAAGCCAGAGTACATACCTAGACAAAGTTACGAAAGGTTCGAATGGATAAGGCAAAGAAAGGTTGATGCCTATGTTGTCGGGTAAGATATTGAGCAAGGCTCGGTGTCCACTACGTGAAATGATAGGGAAGCTATGAGCAAAGTGCCTTATGCCTCGGCCATAGGTTCCATCATGTATGTCATGTTGTGTACTAGACGGATGTGTCCAATGCTCTTAGTTTGACGGCGGATATCAAAGTGATCCGAGTGGAACACTGGACAGCGAAGAACATCCTAAAGTACCTAAATAGAACTAAATAAATGTTCTTAGTCTATGGGGTGATGAACGACTTGTCGTAAAGGTTACGTCGGCTAGTTTCGACACCGACAAGGATGATTCTAAATCTCGACACGGGATACGTGTATATTTTGAATGGAGGAGCTGTGAGCTGGAGAAGCTGCAAGCAAAGCGTGATCGCGGGATCTACAGTAGAAGCGGAATACATGGCTGCTGCAGAAGCGTCAAGTGAAGGAGTTTGGATCAGAAACTTCATCACTGAGCTTGGCGTGGTTCCAAGTGCATTGGACCCACTGGAGATATTGTGTGACAACACTGGCGCCATAGCACTCGCTAAGGAGCCAAGATATCATCCAAAGACCAAGCATATCAACCGCAAGTTTCATATAATCCGGGATTATATAGCAGATGGAGATCTGAAGATTAGCAAAGTACATACGGATCTGAATGTCGCAGATCCATTGACTAAACCTCTTCCACGTGTAAAACATGATCAGCACCTCAGTGCCATGGGTGTAAGATTGCTGCAAAATGTAAACTAGATTATTGACTCTAGTGCAAGTGGGAGACTGTTGGAATTATGCCCTAGAGGCAATAATAAAGATGTTATTATTATAATTCTTGTTCATGATAATGTTTATATTCCATGCTAAAATTGTATTAAGCGGAAACTTTAATACTTGTGTGGTTTGTGAACAACACCGTGTCCCTAGTACGCCTCTATGGACTAGCTCATTGATCAATGATGGTTAAGGTTTCCTAACCATAGACATGAGTTGTCAATTGATAATGAGATCATATCATTGGGAGAATGATATGATGGACAGACCCAAACTAAGCGAAGCAATTAGATCGTGTCATCGTGTTCGTCTTTGCGAAGCTTTTCTTATGTCAAATATTGTATTCCTTAGACCATGAGATAATGCAACTCCACGGTATCGGAAGAAAGCTTTGAGGTCATCAAGCGTCATCCTATGAGAGGGTGATCATAAAGGTGTCTCTCGGTGATCGGAAAGTATTTGTTGGGTTGTATGTATCGAGATGGGATTTGTCCTCCCAAGTCGGAGAGATATACTTGGGCCCACTCGGTGTCGATATCAACACCGCTTGCAAGCATGTGGTTAAGGAGTTAATCACAAAGTGATATCAGATTACGGAACGAGTAAATTACTTCTTGTGAGCGAGATTGAACTAGGTATGACTGCAAGCGATCGAATCTCTCGGGCAAGTAAAATATCGTGAGGCAGAAGGAATATATATGGGATTGATTGAATCCGGCATCGTGGTTCATCCGATATGATCATCGATGAATGTGGGAGTCAATATGGGTTTCCGGACCCGTTGATTATTGATATAAGATCATGTCTGCATATTCTCGAACCCGCAGGGTCACACACTTAACGTGTCTCGACGCTAGGATAGATTGGATAATTGGTTTATGAGTTTTTGTTCGGAGTCTCGGATGGGATCCGGGACATCACGAGAGGTTCCGAAGTGGTCCGGAGAATAATATTCATATAAGGCAGTGCAGTTTTTGGATTTCGGAATTGTTCCGGGTTAATCGGTATTGTACCGGAATCTTCTAGAACCTTCCGGAAGGGGACCAACGTGTACCCACCTTCCGGGAGGGGGCATGGGCCTATGAGGGAGTTCCCTGGCCGCATTGGGCCAGGGGCACAAGGCCCCATAGGGCCCAGCCGGCCAAGAGAGGTTTAAACTCTATCTAGAGTTTCTAGAAGGGGGGGTTTCCTTGCCCCCCACTCCTCCTCCTTTGGGGCCGCCGGCCTTGGCTTGGGGGAGGGGCTAGGGCTGCGCCCACCCCTCTATATATAGAGGGTTGGGGGCGCACCAACCCCACACACCTTCCCCTCCAACCCTAGCTGCCCTGCTGCCCTCCTCTCTCCCTCCCGACTGCTTGTAGGCGAAGCCCTGCTGCAGAAATTCTCCACCAATTGCACCGCGCCGTCGCATTGTAGATCTAACCCATCTCTCCGCCATACTTGCTGGACCAAGGAAGGAGGAGACGTCGAGGTGCCGCACGTGTGCATCTCACGGAGGCATCGCAACTTGTGGTGCTAGATCGGATCGGATCGCGAGGAGGAGAAGCGAGTACGACTACATCACCCACGTTAGACGAGCGTTCATTGTCTTGAATCTTCAAGGGTATGAAGATCTAATACAATCTCTCTCGTTGTTTGCATCTCCTAGATTAGATCTTGGCTTTCCCTCTGTTTGCATCCGTAGGAAATTTTGATTTACTATGCCGCGAAACCCTTCACCTTCATCTACCATCGGGATTAGTTTTATACTTAAATAATTGTTATTTGGTGCCTGCGTTAAGCATGAACATTATATCGGGATCTTGTTTATTGCGAGACGGTTACTTGTTTAAGTCCGAGAATAATGGTTGTTCGATTTATATGAGTAATATGTTTTATGCACATGCACCTTTGATAGATGGTCTATTCTTATTGAATCTCGATAGTGGAAATACACATATTAATAACATTAAGGCTAAACGTTTGAAATCGAGCGATAACTCGACCTATATGTGGCACTGTCGTCTTGGTCACATTGGAGTGAAGCGTATGAAGAAACTCCATTCCGATGGACTTCTTGAAGCACTTGATTTCGAATCACTTGAAAGATGCGAAGCATGTCTGATGGGTAAAATGACTAAGACTCCATTTTCTGGTATGATGGAGCGAGCTACGGACTTATTGGAAATCATACATACCGATGTGTGTGGTCCAATGAGTGTAGCATCGCGCGGTGGTTATCGTTATGTTCTTACCTTCACGGATGATTTAAGTAGATATGGGTATATCTATTTCATGAAACATAAGTCCGAAACTTTCGAGAAGTTTAAGGAATTTCAAAGTGAGGTAGAGAATCAACGTAACAAGAAGATTAAATTTCTACGTTCTGATCGTGGAGGTGAATATCTAAGTTACGAGTTTGGCGAGCATTTGAAGAAATGTGGAATACTTTCACAATTGACACATGGGAACACCACAGTAATGGTGTGTCCGAGCGTCAGTGTCGAACTCTCTTAGATATGGTTCGTTCTATGATGTCACTTATAGATTTACTGCTATCATTTTGGGGTTATGCATTAGAAACAGCCGCATTCACTTTAAATAGGGCACCATCTAAATCCGTTGAAACGACACCGTATGAATTATGGTTTGGGAAGAAACCTAGATTGTCGTTCCTTAAAGTTTGGGGATGCGAAGCCTATGTAAAGAAGTTACAGCCGGATAAGCTTGAACCCAAAGCGAAAAAATGCGTCTTCATAGGATACCCGAAGGAAAATATTGGGTATACCTTCTATCATAGATCCGAAGGCAAAATCTTCGTTGCCAAGAATGGATCCTTTCTAGAGAAGGAATTTCTCTCGAAAGAAGTGACTGGAAGGAAAGTAGAACTCGACGAGGTTGTCGAACCTTCTCTCGAAATTGCAAGTAGCGCAGCGCCGGAAGAAGTTCCTGTGGTGCCTGCACCAATTAGAGAGGAAGCTAATGATGATGATCATGAAACTTCGGTTGAAGTTGCTACAGAGCCTCGCAGGTCAACGAGAACTCGTACCACTCCAGATTGGTATGATCCCGTTATGATTTTCATGTTGGTGGACAACACCGATGACCCTGAGACATATGAGGAAGCAATGATGAGCCCAGATTCCAATAAATGGCAAGAAGCCATGAAATCCGAGATTGGATCCATGTACGAAAACAAAGTATGGACTTTGGTGGACTTACCGGATGGCCGGAAGGCTGTCGAGAACAAATGGATCTTCAAAAAGAAAACAGATGCTGATGGTAATGTTACTGTCTATAAAGCTCGATTTTTCGCAAAAGGGTTTCGACAAATTCAAGGAGTTGACTACGATGAGACTTTCTCACCAGGAGCGAAGCTAAAGTCTGTGAGGATTATGTTAGCAATCGCTGCATATTATGATTATGAGATATGGTAGATGGATGTCAAAACAGCATTCCTCAATGGAGACATTAATGAAGAGTTGTATATGATGCAACCCAAAACTTCAACGGTCCATCTATGGATTGAAGCAAGCATCCCGAAGTTGGAATCAACGTTTTGATAAGGTGATCAAAAGTTTTGGTTTTATACAAACTTATGGAGAAGCTTGTATTTACAAGAAAGTGAGTGGGAGCTCTGTAGAATTCTTAATACAATATGTAGATGACATATTGTTGATTGGGAATGATGTAGACCTTCTTAATAGTGTCAAGGAATATTTGAATAATAGTTTTTCAATGAAGGATCTTGGCGAAGCAGCTTACATATTAGGCATAAAGATTTATAGAGATAGATCGAGACGCCAAATATCATTGTCACAAAGTACATATTTGGACAAAGTTCTAAAGAGGTTTGGAATGGAAGATAGCAAGAAAGGGTTCTTGCCCATGTTGCCTAATACGACCTTGAGTAAAACTCAAAGTCCGACATCGGCAGAAGATAGAGAAAGGATGAGTAAGACTCCCTATGCCTCAGCCATAGGATCTCTAATGTATGCCATGCTATGTACTAGACCTGACATTGCATATGTTGTTAGTTTAACTAGCAGATATCAAAGTGATCCAGGAGTGGATCATTGTACAATGATCAAAAACATCCTTAAGTACTTGAGAAGAACTAAGGATATGGTTCTTTCTTATGGAGGTGATGAGCTCGTTGTTAATGGTTACACCGATGCTAGTTGGAACACCGATCCGGATGATTCTAAATCACAACTGGATATGTATTTATTTTGAATGGTGCAGCAGTTAGTCGGAGGAGTGCAAAGCAAAGCATTGTGGCGAGATCTTCAACCGAATCGGAATACATGGCTGCTTGAGGCTTCACAAGAAGCGATATGGATGAAAGAGTTCATTACAGAGTGGGTGTGGTTCCTAGTCTGCTGGACCCAATGTCTATCTCTTGTGATAACATGGGTGCCATAGCCAATGCAAGAACCAAGGTCACAAGAAGTCAGCACATCAAGCTACGTTTTCACGCTATTCGAGAACATATCCAAGATGGGGATATAAAGATTTGCAAAGTACACACAGATCTGAATGTGGCGGATCCGTTGACTAAACCTCTCCCGAGGGCAAAACATGACCAACACCAAACTTCCATGGGTGTTCGGTATATTACCATGTAATCTAGATTAGATGACTCTAGTGCAAGTGGGAGACTGTTGGAGATATGCCCTAGAGGCAATAATAAATATAGTTATTATTATATCTTTGTGTTTATGATAAATGTTTACATTCATGCTATAATAGTATTAACAAGGAAACATTAATACTTGTGTGAATTGTAAACTTAATTTGAAGTCCCTAGTAAAGCCTCTATATAATACTAGCTTATTGGTTAATAGATGATTGTGGTTTCCCTGTCATGAACATTGAGATGTTATTAACAACAAGATCATATCGTTAGGAGAATGATATGGTGGACATACTCCTATAGATAAGCGTAGCATAAAGATCAAGTCATTTTAATAGTTCAATTGCTATATGCTTTCTGATACATAGTAACCTAATTCCTTCGACCATGAGATCATGCATATCACCTTTACCGGATGGATGCTTTGATGACATCAAACACCGCACCGTAACTGGGTGGCTATAAAGGTGGCATTGAGTGTTCGGAAAGTATTGGTTGAAACACATGGATCAAGAGTGGGATTTGTCCATCCATATGACGGATAGATATACTCTGGGCCCTCTCGGTGAAATGTCATCCAATTAGCTTGCAAGCATGTGACTGGCTCACAAGGGATCACATATCACAGGAACGAGAAAAGAGTACTTATCGGTAACGAGGTTGAACTAGGTATGCAGAGATACCGATGATCATAACCTCGGATAAGTAAACTATCGTGAGACAAAGGGAAATTGGTATCGTATGTAAGTGGTTCATTCGATCGCAAAGTAATCGTAGAAATATGTGGGAGCCATATGAATTTCCATATTCCTCTATTGGTTATTGATCGGAGAAGTGTCTCGATCATGTCCGCATAATTCACGAACCGTAGGGAGACACACTTAAGGATTCGACGTTGTTTGAGTAGTTATGGAATGATGAGGAAGAGTCTGAATGTTGTTCGGAGTCTCAAATGGGATTCGGGATATCACGAGGAGATCCGGAATGGTCCGGAGAATAAGATTCATAAAAGGAAAGTTCCATTTCGGAGTTGGAGAATGATTCCAGTGTTTTCATCGGGAATGTTCTAGAAGGATTCGAAATGTCCGGCACTCCGGAGGGGAAGGGTACATGAATGTGTTATATCAAGTTGGTATGATTTCATCATGTACTCGGTGTCATCTCTGAACAAAATAGAGGGTTTATTCAAATCCTAGTTTGAAAAGTCAAACGGCTAGTTTGAAAGTCAAACGGCTATTTTTGGGAAGTGGGGAAGGAGGAGGAAACCGAGTTGGGGAGGAGTCCCTCCTCCACCGCCGGCCCACCTCCAAGCCGAGTTGGGGAGGGACTCCCCTCCCCTTGGCCGTCCGGCCCCTCCACCTATATAAGGAGGGGCAGGGCTCCCTCCTAGAGACACACAAGATCCTCTCCTCCAAACCCTAAGCCGCCGGCGCCGCCACCTACTGTCGTTGCCGCCGCCCTAGGGCAAACCGCCGCCACCGCCTAGCAACCCTAGCCGCCGGCCTAGCCTCCTCCTCGACATGTCTAAACCCTAGATCGTCGAGGGACTCTCTCATACTCCACCATACTCGCTCTGGCTTAAGGCGAAGCCCTGCGAGATCTCCCCTCTACTTCCGGTACCACGCCGTTGTGCTGCCGAAATCGCGAGGAGAGTGCTACAACCTCCGCTTCCTGCTGGAACAAGGGAGAGGAAGGTCTTCGTCGAGTACCGAACATGTGATCGCAGGCGCTCTTGGGAACGTAGCGCCGGAAGGATCGTCTACGCGATCTTGAGATCGGGAAGAGTACGACTACATCACCCACGAGAATCCGCTCTCGTTAAACACTTTGGAATCTTCGAGGGTGAGTTATTCTATCGACTCGTTGCTACAATCTAATAGATAGATCTTGCCTTGTTTGTTTGTATGCGGTAGAAATTTTTTGTTTTCCATGCTACGAAACCCTACAATGGACGCCATTGGTTATTCTTCTGGGCTCTTAGCCCCATTTGCATCTTGTCCATAGTCGGACGCTGTACCATTTTCAAGTTGATTTGGATCTTTGTATTGTGTATCTGTATTCTTGACTCTTTGAGTCATTGTTGTATATCTCATTACATGGGTTCCATCGTGGACTTTTGTGTAATGGTATTACTTGCTTTCCACCGCATACGAAAGTGCCTGGTGGGCACCTTTGAATCGTTTCTATGCGGGTTTGGCGGGAATCGCTGAAACTTGCATAGGGCCGATTCCGAGGGTGTTACAGAGTGGTATCAGAGCGCAGCAGTTACGATACCCCACTGGTCCAGCCTATAGGATAACCTAGCTAACGGACGTGGTAGAGTGTCAAAACTATTTTGGGAAAATCGGTTGGATAGATCTGATTAGGTCTACTTTTACTCCTTACCCCTCTGCTATTCTCCTCTTACCTCGACGTGTTTTGAATCTCCTCTCTTATATTTTCTTCGAGTCTAGGAATTCTCGTGGTTGGGTTTCTGTCGTACCTTTAGGGTTTCGCTTCCTTCCTCTCATAACGGTGCTTCGACATCCGGACTTCTTGCTATTTGAGGAATCTTCCTCTGTGTACTTTTCAGTGGACCGAAAGTTCACTAAAAAAATTCATTCTTTCCTCCGGTTTTTTCCGATACCACGAAATCATCTACATCAGATCTGATGATAATCTCCATCCCTCCTTTGTTTCTGAACCTTGCTTGTCGAGATCTTCAGTCTGAATTCCAAGAGTTGGTTGCATAATTCTCCTTTTCATGTGCAGAGTAATGCTTTGGGTGCGCGATGGACTGATCACCATCCGACTACTCTTATCATTCGCTCTTGTACATTGAATGGTGAATCGATGCAGTTAGACTCCTTCCGCGGAATTTAGAGGTGGCCTTACCCTTTTGAGACCTTTACCTTCGTCTTTGTTTCTCCGGAGTGTTCTCTCGACGAATGTGAGAAACAATCCTTGTTGGTGGTGTCGCCATTTTCAAGACGGAGAAAGAATTTTGTTAGTGGTGTTGCAAATATCTACACGAAGCGAGAAGATTCAGAGCATCGGCCTTTTTCCCCTTACCATGAGGCGGATCTCGAGGGCGAGATCCATTGTTAGTGGTGTCGAATTGTAGCATCCCAGGTAAAACCACTTTTAGAAAATCACTCGTGATTATTACTTGTGCATCATCATGACATCAGCATGCATCTATTTGTCTGAAACTATTTGCGAAAAGCCCTATTTTTGTTTTCTACAAATACCCCGTCTCTTTATTCAAATACGAAACCCCGATCGGTCCGGATCTGTTATTTGTCTAACAACTATTTACAAAAGTATTTTTAAACTAAATCAAATAAATAAAATATTTTTGTATCGGGGAGACCGCCACCGGCCAGGCCCAAAGGGCCTAGCTGGCAGTAGCCTACTACCCGGCCCAAACAAGACAAACCGTAGAACTACCCTTCCTCAAACCCTAACCCTAGACCAACCAAATCCCTGCCTACTCCCTACTTCCTCCCTCCACCCCTGCCGCCGCCACCCTCTCTCCCTCCCACGTATGCCAGCGGCACACCACACACACGCACGCCAGATCCTTGCCATCAATTTTCCCCCCAGACCTGGACCCACGTGGCCCCCACCACTCCCGTCTCCTCCTGTCATTCTTCCTTCGATCCCCACCAACCCCGCCGCCATCCTCGCGAGCTCCCGATCGAGGACCTCTGTCCCGAGCCTCCTCCCTCCTTCCACCTCTCTGCATCTCCACCGGTCCGCCTCCCCTCTCCATTGTCGGCCGCCCAGTGTCGCCTCACCCTGCAGCTCTCTGGCCGCGTGGCTCTGCTCCCTGTGCCTTGCCTTCGTGGCCTCTCCTTTGAGACGTCAAGCGCGCCTTCGGAGGCCAGCCCTCCTTCGCGACCTCCCTCCTTCCGCCTCCCAGGAGCCGCCTCGCCCTCCTCCTTGCCGGGCCAGGAGCTCGTCGGCCCGCTTCACCCGTGCCTCTCCGTCGAGCCTGCAACGCCACCGGCCGCCGTCCTCTGTTCTGGCCACCCGACGCCTCTCCACGCGACTCCCTATCGCCATGGCGCCTTCCCAATGTCTCTCAAGCTCAGCGCCGCCCGTTCGAGATTGTAGCCACCACGTCCTCGGTCTCTGTCGACCTCCGCCACCGTGCCGAACGTCATCGTCCTCTCCTCGCCCAGTCTCTGGTGTTGCAGCACCGTAGCAAGCCCCACCACCGCATGCTCTGTTTTCCTTGAGCCACGGTCATGTGTTGCACCTATAGGGACCTTCTATTTGTTTTGCTCGCCCGCGGGCATATCTGTTTTAGCAGGGCGCGCGTGCATTTTTGTTTCAGCAGTGCATATGGAATTGATGCGTGTTGGAGTTAGGATGATACACCGTGGATATAAGGTGGTGATGTAGTTGGTGTGGTATTTCCGTCTCTGGTTTTCACCAAGATGGGTTGCCAAGATCTCTCGGACCCCGATGACCCCAAGATCTACGCCGTGGAACAACAAGGCCTTCGGGGTGGAACCGACAAGATCTACCGCCGAACGCCAAGCTCTCCTTCATGGACGCCAAGACCTCCATCCCTTATTCTGAGAACCGGGCCGATGCCAAGGTCCTTCGAAGGCCTCGAACCTGGAGTCTGAAGTCCCGAACCCCTTCGAACCCCCAAGATCGTCGAGACCCCTAATGTGTGACCCCTTTCCAAGCCCCATATTTTTATAATATATGATATTCATCTTGTGCATATTAAATCATTCATGCTTGCACTCATATTGTGGTTTGGGGGCATTATGCCGATTCACCTCGTAATTAAATATGGAGGCCATATACGGGCTTTTCTAGTCTTATAATGGCCCCATTTAAATTTGTGTAACGAATTGATGCCAAGTTTGGACTTGTTAAGACAACATTTAAATTACGGGGTATCTAAACAACATGAACCTAATAATTAATTGTCGGAACTCCGGTTCCGCTTAATATTGCCTAATTGCATCGCATCCTTGCCTTGCCATGCCATACATCATACATGCATCATGCCCGATCTTTTGCCGTAGTATTAAATAGTGCATCCGGTGTTCTTCTAGTGCTTTGCTTCTTCACGGATTAGGCCGATGAGTTGATGCGATTGTCGACCCGATCTTCGGACAAATCTTCGACAATGTTTTCAGGCGAGCATTCTCCCCCTTTCTACCTATCTTACTTTTATATTTTTTATTTCCTCCTGTTGATCTATTGATGACTGTGTTGCGATGCTTTAGTTTCCGTACCCATGATATCCCTTGCAGCCTTATATTGCCTTGGACACATCCTATTACCTATTGTTTGGTAGATAGTTGGACTTGCGTGTCGCAGTCGCTTGCTCAGGTGCGGTTGCGTGTCGTCAAGTACCACAGTTGTTAAAGTAATGCTGCATGTTTAATGTTGGAGATGATCATGGCTTTAATTACCGTTTAATAACTAAAATTGAAGTAGGTAAATAATGCAGAGGCACAGGTGGGCAATAGATGTTATTTGGTTTTTAACCGTCCACTTGTGTCCCGTAGGACCCCGAGTACTTGATACCTGTTCTTTGAATATTCGCACTATCCGCATGTGGGACCATGAATCCCCCTAGCCAGAGCTTGAGTCATAATTATTTCTTGGGGCCACAAAGTAGTTTGGGGCTTTATTACTATCCTGTACTTATGCCATGCTTTACTGCTTTATTTATGGTTGCGCGTGGAGCGCCTGTACTGTTTTGGAACCAACGTGGAATGTTTTCGCGGTATCGACAAGCCCAGTCACACTTTCGGGTTCCCAGTCGTTTACAGCCATTGTCACAAACCTCTGGGTCCGTCTCGGAGCCGGCCAACTTCGTAGCGGGTAGCTTGGTGGGGTGGCCCCCTGAAATTTATATGAATCTTGCAATTGCTCTGTCGTGATGCGTCGTTGGGTTTTTATTGGTTTTTCTCGAGGTTGATCGTGCGTATGTTGCTATTTGTGCCCCCTGCAGGGTAAAACTTTCTGAAAGCCGTGTCCGCGGTTATGGACGACTTGGAGCACAGTATCTCGATCATAGACAACTATAACTAAAGTAGTGCTATAAATTTGACTTTATAATGACTAGTAATCAGCTTCACTATAATGGAATGGTTAAATAAAAGTACCAACAATTGCTGGTTTGGGTTGTCACATGTTACCATCGTATCTGACTAGTAAGTATTGCAACTACAACGGAATGGCTAAATAAAAGTACCAACAACTACTGGGTTTTGGGATGCCTCATGCTATATGTATCTGACTAGTAAGTACTACAACTACAACGGAATGGTTAACTAAAACTGCCCACTGCTTATTTTATCAGGATGACTCATGCTATCTATATCTGACTAGTAATTGCCGCAACTATAAAGGAATAAATAAAACTGCCAACTATGTGAGTTCCTCGGTTGACTTCCTCGTTTGGTCTCGAGGGGGAAATACCAGGATGGGTATGCTTGGTGATAGTTTCAGGTTGGATCTGAATAGGTATTTCTTATCCCTATCCGATAGCCGCCAGTTGTATTGAGTCTCTATAGGTTGTTTAGTGCATGTTGCGTTGCCGCTTCAGTCCACCATAGCTATGTAGGCGAGGACCGCGAATTCTAGTCTCGCCGTGTCTTGGACTCAAGATCTTGGCTCTCTTTTTCCTTTGCCCTTTGTCGGCACCCCTTGTGTTTAAGCAGGTTTTGAGATCGACGTCGTTAGCAGGGTTACCCTTCCGGCTTGGCCTGGGCAGGGTTATGGACGCCATTGGTTATTCTTCAGGGCTCTTAGCCCCATTTGCATCTTGTCCATAGTCGGACGCTGTACCATTTTCAAGTTGATTTGGATCTTTGTATTGTGTATCTGTATTCTTGACTCTTTGAGTCATTGTTGTATATATCTGTTCTGTGGGTTCCATCGTGGACTATTGTGTAATGGTATTACTTCGTTTTCCACCCGCACGAAAGTGCCTGGTGGGCACCTTTCAATCGTTTCTATGCGGGTTTGGCGGGAATCGCTGAAACTTGCATAGGGCCGATTCCGAGGGTGTTACACCCCTCCTCTCACTTCTCACTCACACCTCCTCATGAAGGATCTCTCTCCCCCTCTAGAATTTATTCCCCATGGTCTCGGACTAGCGAGATACATGTTCCCGGTGGCTATTCGGCAAGAAAGAGTTGTGCTTCCGCTGCATCGCTGGAGCGAGGAGGCGGAGGTTGCTCGGTGCCTCGAACGTGTGTGCGAGCATGGATGCGGCTTTGTTTTTGGCGCTAGGACTTCCTCTCGATCTTGAGATCGGCAAGAGATCGTCTGCATCAACCACGAGTTTGGACTCGTTAAGATTTGTCGGTCTTCAAGGGTATGTTCTCTACGGATATACATCCGCTCGTTGTTTTTATCTAGTAGATAGATCTTGGTACATAGTTGTTCCCATCGTAGGAAAAATTTTGTTTTCTATGTTGCGAACCCAACAGTGGTATCAGAGCCGGATCTATGCGTAGATATTTTGCATGGGCAGTACACATATGAGTATGTGGGCGATGATGATCATTTTATTGCTTCTTAGTTGTACTTTGGATATTGGTGGCATAGTGGTATGAAGCGGCCTGGACAAACTTTTGAGACCTGTTCCACGCTTGACATGCAACTAGTGTTTATAAGTGGCTAGCGGGTGTCTGTCTCTCCTACTATAGTCAATATCTAATTTGCAACGAGTTGTCAACAATTTGGCTATCCTCGTTGTGGTTCATGTTTGTAGGTAAGAACGGTTCTATCTCGAAAGCCCTAAGCCACGTAAAATTTGCAATGGATAAATTAGAGGCGTCTAGTTTAGATTGTTGTTGGGCTAGTGTTATGATATGGTGATGTTGTAAGTAGAAGTATGAGATGATACTCTTACAACATACATAACATGTAAACTCCATATACCTTGGATTTACAGCTAAAGGTATGATAGTGATCATACCACGATGCACATGATAGAGATCATATGCGGGAACCATATCATTCCACTAATAAACATGTGATGTTTGATAGCATCTTATATTGCTTGTTTGGCGTTTTATTAGCATAATAAGATGATCCCTCATTTAGATATCAAGATAAAAATGTGTTCTTCCTTAAATATGCACCGACAATGTTTCGTCGCTTCAAGACATCACGTGATGATCGGGTGTACTTGAATCCATGAGCATATCTCGGTGTAAAACGATTACACGCGAATACTAAGGTTCTTACTTGGCGAGCCTAGCATGTACAGACATGGCCTCGGAACACAGACCGAAAGGTTAAGCATGAGTCATATGTTTTGATATGATGACCATATGGATGCTCGCCTTTGAATCTACGCCGACTCACGTGATGATCGGACTTGGTATAGTGGATTTGGTTCATGTAATCACCAAAAAGACACGAGGGATGTCGTTTTTGAGTGGGAGTTCATTTCTAATTTGGATTAGTAGAACTCAATTTATCATAAATTAAACCAAAGTGTATTTGCATAATTTGTTGTAGTCATTGGCATTCGTTCACCACCTTATGCATAGTTGTAATTGAGATAATAGAACTATAGAATTCTGGATATATACTTTACGAACTGGTATCGTATTGTGTTGAGTGTCAATCTAAAGTTTAAAGTCCTATTGCAAACTTTCAGCAAACTCTGTTTACTCCGTGAGATTTAATAATTGGTATTAAATCGAGAGTAACAATTCCAGTGTTAGTATCTTAAGTATCATGTTTGCCTCCATGATTCTTGATTGTTTTAATATCAAGTTTATCTTGGAGCTGAAAGAATTATTTCAGAAACCATCATGTGTGGCAGATATAACGATATCTAAAACAATATTTTGTTTGCAATATGATAGAGTATAATATATGTTCTCATATTGGATCAGAATTTACAAAGGTTGGAGATGCTAGACATCCTAATCATCCAAAAGGGTTTTGGAAAGTAATGTTATACTCACGATTCGCATTTATAAGCTACAGTAGCTTGATCATGAAAGTCGTCATGATAAGGATGAATAGAATATGTATGTAAAGTGTTTACTACACTAAAATATTACTAAAGAATGGATTTTGAAAGAATACCGATCATTTTGATGATGGTGATCTACTTCAAAGTGCAAGTCCAAAGGTATTATTATTTGAATATACACGCTTTGGACTATGTGTCATGCATATGGCACCACTTTTGATGTTGATAGATTCTTTTAAAAGGAAAAGGAAATGCTGAAAGAGAATCTATAAAATATATTTGGCAGAAAAGAAAAGATTGGAAATATCAAATTTAGGTATATATATGATATACATGTTATGGTTGTATTCTTTTCTTGTTAAACAATGTGGTTCTTGGGTATTGGATACCGAATTGGTTGGTATGAAATTTTATACGGAACAACACAATTCATGAACCACAATGGCCTAAGTAACTAGCGAGAGAATATGTGATGATGTTCATCGAAAACAAACAAACCGTTGTTTGTATTTCTCATTGACATCAAAGCTTGAGTTCAAGATTTGTTTTAATAATTGTTATTTAAATCAGGTATTATGAGAACAAAGGTTGTTCAAATAATTGCCGTATTCCATATAAGATGGATGATTTACAAATCTAGTTGGAGAAATCACATCCATAAAACCTAATGCTAAAATGTCGCAAAACAAATGATTGAAAGATCACTTATGAAGTGACATCTCCGTTTAAATTATATTGGAAAGAAAACATGAAGAATCTCCACATTCATGGATTTTTGGAGTCTTTGATTTGATCAAGTGACGCTTGTGAGACTTTCCTCGGGATAATTAAAACTTCGTTCAAAGGCCAAAGAAGAACGAACGACTAAATTATTGGAATTTATACATATCGATGTATGTAGTCCATTATGTATAGTCGTAAGCGATGGATTTCAACTTCATATGCTTTCTTGGGAAATTTGAGTGAATGTTCACTTAATGAGAAAGAAGTATGAAATATTTGAAAACGTTTCAAAGACTTTCAAGATGAAGTGGAAAATCATTGTAACAAGAAAATAAATGGTTTATGATTTTATCATAAGGGATTTGTTTGAGTTGCAAGTGTAACAAGAAAATAAATGAATTATGATTTTATCATAAAGGGATTTATTTGAGTTGCAAGTTTAGCAAAACACCTAGATTTACATATCCCGAAACACCATAGGAATATGGAGTGTTTGAGATTTGTAATGAAACCTTGTTTGACATGGTTGGATCAAAGGTGTTATTTATAAAACTGCCATTATGTTTTAAAAGATTAAAGCTTTAGAGACTTCCGCTTTTACACTGAAAAGAGCTCCATCTTGATCCGTTGAAATGACACCATGGAAGTTATGGTTTGGGGTAAAACCCAAGTTGTCATTTCTTAAATTTTGGTATGCTAAACATAATTAAGATGTTTACAACCGAAGTCGGATGAGCATGTCTTTGTAGGTTATTTCGAATAACAATTGTTTATTCCTCCATAACATCAAGGACAAAAAGGGTTTGTCGCTTAAAACGTGAAGTTTCTTGAAGAATGAATTTTTCATAAAAGTTAAGTGGGAGGACAATAGAACTTTGATAAGGTTAACGAACCTTAGCTAAATGTGCTGAGTTGCGCAGCGCCGGAAATCGTTTTGGAGGCTGCCATAATGCTCATAGCTTATGTGCCTCAAAGGTTGTGGTCACGGAGATCTAAGTTCTTATTGAACCAAGTCGGTCGAATAAACAATCAAATACTAAGATTTGAGAGTAAATCATTATTATTTGACAATGATGAACCGACTATATGCAAAGAAGCAATGATGGGCCCTAACTCCGTCAAATGGCTTGAAGCCATAAAATCCGTGATAAGTCCATGCACGATAAATCAAGTTTTGAACTTGGAAGACCCTCCGGAAAGGTGTAAAAACCTATCGGTCGTATTTGGATCTATAAAGAAACAGACATGGATGTTTCACATCTATAAAATAGTCGACATGTCGTAAAGTATTTTATGATAATGTTCAAGGAGTTGACTATGACAATATTTGATCTTTCATAGCGATATTTAGTCTAGACGGATTAAAGTAGCAACCACTACATATAATTTGATATATGGTAGATGAATAAACAAAACACAGTTATTTTGATAGAATGGCTACCTAGGACGTGTACATGACACGATCCAAAGGGTTTTGTTAATTCAAAGGATGCTAAAAAGGGGCATGCAAACTTCAATAGTTGAAGTAAGGATCGCGGAGTTGGAATCTTCACCGTGATGAAAAAGAGTTTTCATCAGGAGACGATGAAGATGCTTGCATTTGCAAGAAATTAAGTGGGAGCGCTAAGACATATTTCTAATACATTATGTGGAGGAAATCTTGTTGATTAGAAATGATGTATATTTTATTGACAAAGGTTAAGAATTTTATTTCGATGAAATACTTAGGCAAAATTCGAATATTTAGCGTGAATGTCTATAGTGGATAGACTGTGACGCTAATATGGTTGTGCCAAACGTACATATAGGAGATATTGAAGGAGTTCAATATAGAAACAACAAGAAACATTTCTTGTCGCATGGAAAAGAATTGAATCAAGGTTCAAGTGTATCGACACTTGATAAGTGAAACAAGATTCAAGTGCTTTGACACTTGATGAGTGAAATCACGAGAATGTTTTGATCAATCATACCATGATATGTACACATCCAGATATGTCATATGCTCTAAGTGTTATGAGCATATACCATAATGAATCATAAAATGATCATTGGACGATAGTAAGGATATTCTTATGATATTTTGGAAGAACTAAGAATATATTTGTGTAGAGGTGACAAACAATTGCAAATAGTTCATTGTAAAGAGTTACATTGATACTAGTTTTGTCACAAGATACAAATTAAGTTTATCTCAATTTAAACTATGGGTGGCACAATGTAATGGAAAGGAGATTCCATGATGGATTTGGAAGAGTTCCAAAGTTAAGACATTGTGACGAATACTACAACAAAAGGCTAAGTATATGACTGCTATAGTAGCGGCAAAGGAGGGAATTTGTGTCAAGTAGTTTGTTATCAAACTAAGGTGTGGTTCACAACGGGCTAACACTAAAAATATATTGTGTGACAATAGTATCGACGTGTTTTAACCCCAAGGAACTAAAGGTCTCACCAAACGACCAAATTTATACAATGTCATCTCATTGGAGAATGAGTGATGCGTGAAGACGCAAAGACATGCAAATACACACGGACCTGAAAGTGTCAAATCCGTAGATTATGTTAACCACTTGCAATTGTGTATTTGGAACACCATAAAGCCATAGGTGTTCAATACATAAAGTTTTCAAACTAGATTATTGTCTCTAGTGCAAGTGGGAGACTGAAGGGAATATGCCCGAGAGGCAATAATAAAGTGGTTATTATCGTATTCCTTATTTATGATAAATGTTTACTTTGCATGCTATAATTGTATTAATATGGAAACGTTAATACATGTGTGTTTAATAAACAAAAAGGAAGTTCCTAGTTATGCCTCTCTTATAAACTAGCTTGTTGATTAACAAGATGATCAAAGGTTTCCTGATCATGGACATTGGATGTTGTTAATAACGAGGTCACAACATTAGTGTAATTATGTGATGAACATTCATCCAAAGTATAGCATTACGATCAAAGTCATTGAGTTTATATTGCTATAACAACTTACGAAGTGATCCTAATCATTAGACCATGAGATAATGTCAATCACTAACACTGGAAGAGTTTCTTGATAACATCAAACGTCACACCGTAACAGGGTGATTATAAAGATGGATTCAGAATTAATAAAGTGTTATGTTGAGGCCCATGGATCGAGAGTGGAATTTTTCATCCCGATGACGGATAGATATACTCTGGGCCCTCTCGGTGATATCACATTGGTTAGCTTGCAAGCAAGTGATTTGATCACTAGAATGTTATATCATGGGAACGAGAAAAGAGTGCATGCCAGTAACGAGATCAAACTAGGTATGAAGATACCGATGATCGAATCTCGGACATGTAATATATCGTGAAACAAAGGGATTAAGATACTAGCGTAAAAGGTTCCGACGATCACAAGAAAGTCATCGTTGAATGTGTGGGAGTCGATGGGTCTCGGATCCGCTTGATTATTGATCCGAGAGGGGTCTCGATCATGTCCGCATTATTCACGAACCGTAGGGTGACACACTTAAGAGACACAAATATCCAATTGGAGCAAAAGTTTCATGCCGAAAGAATGAACAAGCGGAGGAATTTATTTCACTAGATACCAAAACAGGTTTTCGGGTGAAATTGCATAAAGTGGTTATGCATGTGAAATAGAATTATAGCAAGGGGTTATTTGTGAATGTTTGTAATTAAAGTAATTGACAAAATTCTGAATAAAATAAAAGAGTTTTATTTAATGTGAGTTTGCATTAAATTTGGTGGAAATTTAATGGGAATTTGAGTGGGTTTTTTAGTGGAGAAAATTGAAGGGCCATTTTGTGAATGGAGTGTCCACCCACATGAATGAGGGAGAGGTGGGGGCACCCTACATGGCCGGCGGCCATGCCCCCTTGGGCTGCCCCCCTCCTGTAGGGTTTCGTAGCATGGAAAACAAAAAATTTCTATCGCATACAAACAAACAAGCCAAGATATATCTACTAGATTGTAGCAACGAGTCGATGGAATAACTCACCCTCGAAGATTCCAAAGCGTTTAACGAGAGAGGATTCTCGTGGGTGATGTAGTCGTACTCTTCCCGATCTCAAGATCGCGTAGACGATCCTTCCGGCGCTGCGTTAAAGCAGCTCCCTTGATCGGTCACACGTTCGATTTCGGAAGACCTTCCTCTCCCTTGTTCCAGCAGAAATGGAGGTTGTAGCACTCTCCTCGCGATTCCTAAGGCAACCTGGCGTGGTCTAAGTAGAGGAGATCTCGCAGGCTTCGCCTTAAGCGGGCAGTATGGTGGAGTATGAGAGTACCTCAACGATCTAGGGTTTAGACATGCCAAGGAGGAAGCTTGGCGGCGCTAGGGTTGCTAGGACGGCGCGGCTTGACCTAGGGCGGCATGGCAGGCGGCGGCTTAGGGTTTAGAGGCGGGGATCTTGTGTGTCTAGGAGGGGAGCCCTGCCCCTCCTTATATAGGTGGAGGGGGCCGGCCAAGGGGAGGGGAGTCCCTCCCCAACTCGGCTTGGTGGTGCGCCGGCGGTGGGAGGAGGAACTCCTACCCCAAGTCGGTTTCCACCTCCCTCTCCACTTCCAAAACTAGTCGTTTGACTTTCAAACTTGGCGTTTGACTTTTCAAACTAGGATTTGAATAAACCCTCTATTTTGTTCAGAGATGACACCGAGTATATGATGCAATCATACCAACTTGATATAACACATTCATGTACCCTTCCCCTCTGGAGTGCCGGACATTCCGGAACCTTCTAGAACATTCCCGATGAAAACACCGGAACCATTCTCCAACTCCGAAACGGGACTTTCCTTATATGAATCTTATTCTCCGGACCATTCCGGATCTCCTCGTGATATCCCGAATCCCATTCGAGACTCCGAACAACATTCGGTCTCTTTCTCACCATTCCATAACTACTCAAACAACGTCGAATCCTTAAGTGTGTCTCCCTACGGTTCGTGAATTATGCGGACATGATCGAGACACTTCTCCGAACAATAACCAATAGAGGAATCTGGAAATTCATATGGCTCCCACATATTTCTACGATTACTTTGCGATCGAATGAACCACTTACGTACGATATCAATTTCCCTTTGTCTCATGATAGTTTAGTTATCCGAGGTTATGATCGTCGGTATCTCTGCATACCTAGTTCAACCTCGTTACTGATAAGTACTCTTTTCTCGTTCCCGTGATATGTGATCCCTTGTGAGCCAGTCACATGCTTGCAAGCTAATTGGATGACATTTCACCGAGAGGGCCCAGAGTATATCTATCTGTCATATGGATGGACAAATCCCACTCTTGATCCATGTGTATCAACCAATACTTTCCGAACACTCAATGCCACCTTTATAGCCACCCAGTTACGGTGTGGTGTTTGATGTCATCAAAGCATCCATCCGGTAAAGGTGATATGCATGATCTCATGGTCGAAGGAATTTGATTACTATGTATCAGAAAGCATATAGCAATTGAACTAATAAAATGACTTGATCTTTATGCTACGCTTATCTATAGGAGTATGTCCACCATATCATTCTCCTAACGATATGATCTTGTTGTTAATAACATCTCAATGTTCATGATAGGGAAACCACAATCATCTATTAACCAACAAGCTAGTATTATATAGAGGCTTTACTAGGGACTTTTATTTTAGTCTACAAATCACACAAGTATTAATGTTTCCTTGTTAATACTATTATAGCATGAATGTAAACATTTATCATAAACACAAAGATATAATAATAACTATATTTATTATTGCCTCTAGGGAATATCTCCAACACCTCCCCTATATAAGGAGCCCCTCCTCTCACTTCTCACTCACACCTCCTCGTGAAGGATCTCTCTCACCCATGGTCTCGGACTAGCGAGATACATGTTCCCGGTGGCTATTCGGCAAGAAAGAGTTGTGCTTCCGCTGCATCGCTAGAGCGAGGAGGCGGAGGTTGCTCAGTGCCTCGAACGTGTGTGCGAGCACGGATGCCCTGCTTTTTTGCGGCGCTAGGACTTCCTCTCAATCTTGAGATCGGCAAGAGATCGTCTACATCAACCACGAGTTTGGACTCGTTAAGCTTTGTTGGTCTTCAAGGGTATGTTCTCTACGGATATACATCCGCTCGTTGTTTGTATCTTGTAGATAGATCTTGGTACATAGTTGTTCCCATCGTAGGAAATTTTTTGTTTTCTATGTTGCGAACCCAACACCTACACCCCTCCAGGCGCCCCCAGGGCTTGCCTGCGCCTAGGGAGTTTGGCCACCCTGTGGCCCCCTCCGGATCTGCTTCGTGGTTCCGTGTTGCTCCGGGAAAAATAATAACTTTGGCTTTTGTCCCGTCCAATTCCAAGAATATTGATTTTCTGCCTTTCTGGAACCAAAAACAGAAGAAAACAGGCAACTAGCACTATGGCAACTTGTTAATAGGTTAGCTCCAGAAAATATATAAAAACACCTCAAAGTGTACACAAATCAAAGCAAAGTAGATATTAAACAAGCATGGAACATCAAAAATTATAGATACGTTTCCGACGTATCAAGCATCCCCAAGCTTAACTCCTGCTCGTCCTCGAGTAGGTAAGTGATAAAAAGAATAATTTTTTAGGTGACATGCATCATCAAAACCAAGATCCAACCATTTGCAAGCATTGAAAGTTGGGATCAAAGAACTCTAAACATGTGCATGAAAGATGGAGTTCTAACAGTAAGACAAAGTAACTATGCATGCAACATGAAAGGCTACAAACAAAGATCATGAATAACATGCATCGAAAAACGTTTTTTGTTTCACATATAGAAAACATAGCATAGTGGCATTCAGCTTGTCCCTCATAGAGTAGGAAATAGATGCATAGGACACTTTCAAAGTTCACAAGGGTGACTATAAACAAATAGCATAAGAACAAGTAATATCACAATATGCATCAATCAATAAGCTTTGGAACACTGCACACAGAACGACAACTATGCTCTCTTAATGGTGCCTAAAGGTAGAAGATGTAGACTCAATAATGGTGGAAGAAAGGCTTTTTTGTAAAGTAAGAAGGGATTACAAGTTTCAAAAAGAGCTTCCAAAAATTATGGTACTTGTTAGCTTCCAGCCCTCATTGCCCCTATCATAAGCATCTTGAAGTGGATAAGGTTAAAGTGGCAAAGCTGGAGTATATGCTTGATGAAGTATAAGTTGGCAATCTCAAGTCCCTTGAATACGAGGGCCACACCTCATGCATACTCAACTTTGGATCCAGGTAAGTTCTTGTCACTGTAAGTATTTGCATATCATTGAGAACCTCCAACGGGGTACCCCTTGCACATGGTACAGGAGCTTTCCCATAACCAAAATAACAAGGCAAGCAGACAATGAGCATCTCAGCAATCATTTTATTTACCATATGCATATCTTTTATTGAGGATGCTTCATAGATAGCTCACTATGGTGATGCTGCAAGTTTCCACCATGATTAGGCATGGCTTAGGCTAGCGGCCCAAGCGTTTCTCTAACACAGGATACAAACTCCATGGACTTACAAGTTCCCTCTTTATTTCACACTGGTGACATCCATAGACAAAAAAACATGATATCAACTGAGTACAAAGTACAAGTGCAATGTTGAAAACGTTCCCCGTGACAGCACGGTTCTGCTAATTCCAACTTATAAGTGCAAACATATACAACAAAGTTGTCACAATGGTTCAAGTTTATTAGGGGAAAAGAATAAAGTGTGCCATCAAGTTCGTGAGGGCTTTAATCACTAAGTTTTCACATAACAAAATAGTTTTTAATTGGAAGATAGCTGAAAACAAGAATATACTTGGAATGGTGTAACACGCCATGCATAGGAGTTTATAGTGGACACTTTGGAAAAACTTGGTTTCTTGGGAGTTGGAAGCATGAGTAGAGCTTACTCATACAAGTGGAGGCTAGCAATAGACTGGGAGCAACCAACTAAGAGAGCAATAATGGCCATAATCATGCAGAGAAACAAAGCATTACTAATCAAAGCATAGAGTGGTACTACAAGTCAAGGACTAAATGATCATAGAGGCTAATAGTGACTTGTTATAGTCATAACATGGTGTGAGCATGTGCCAAGTTAACCCAAACAAAGCATTAAAGGAGAATACTGCAATACTATGCTTTTTGCATGCTAAAACAACGCATAATTTCTTCAAGGCACACTAAGCAATCCGAATTGTTTGGAACAAGACATGCTACAGAAATAATCACTAAGCATAAGGTCAAAGAAACACCTAGCATGACATGATAAAGTCTAATTCACAGTCAATGCAAGCTCCTCTTGCACTTACAAGTAAGAACTTACTACTCTTTTCCAACACCAATCAACTTAATTGAAACAACTCACAAAGATAATAATCAATAAAGACCAGTCAGCTTGTCTCACAAATCCACAAAGAAGAACTAAAAAGTTCTAAGCTGAAAGACCAAGAAAACTAAGGCTAAACACAGTGCAAGCAAAAGTGAACACTCACAAAACAATAAGAGGGAAAACTAGAGTGTTCTAGGCAATGAAAACAGAGTGTGTATCTCTTCAAAAGAAGTGTGGTGTAACCAACCAACTTACTCAAGAAATTAAGCAAACAAAAACAAAAAACAAAAACTAAGACGCTTCAAGAACAACACAATAATACATGAAACAATAAAAATGAAGTGTCTAGACATACCTGAGGTTTTTATTGATGAAGAAGGGGATGCCTTGGGCATCTCCAAGCTTTAACGCTTGTACCTCTTGAATATTTCTTGGGGTGACACGGGGTGGAATACCCAAGGTTGAGATTTTGTCCAGTCTTCATCTCATTACATCATTCAATCTACACCTGAAATTTTTCCTTCATACAAAACTTCACACAATCTTCATTAGCAACATTAGTGTATTCAAAAGATATTAATCCTCTGGCAAAGCTTTGGAACAGCAAGGCTTTTCAAAAAAAACAAGCTACTGTAGTAACTCCAAAAAGCTCAATTTTCCAAAAAATAACTCAAAAAGGAATCAATAAGAAGCAAATGCAAATAATGGCAGAAATCTGACAAAACATACCAGCAGGTAGAAACCAATTTTTTAGAAGACCTTATGTTGCTCAAATAAAAAAGTGTTGAACTAATGAAAGTTATATAACATACTAGGGGATTTATTCTTAAATTTTCAGCTCAATCCGAGTTACAGAGACTCCTCACGAATTTTTTTGGTGGAGGACAGAAATCTGTTTCGGGACAGCAACTCCCCAAATCTTACTTCCCTATCATTAGAGGTCATTCTTGGCACAAAAAGCAAACAAAAAGTATAAGAAGAGGTCATTACAGAAGTAATAACTTCAAAGACTCAATAAAACTCTTGGTTTATCTCCCAACAAGTACTTTTCTTTAATGCCTTTAAGTTAGGCTTGATTGTTTGAGAAGATGCTCACATAAGAAATATGAATTGAAGTGAAAGAGAGCATCAAGAAGCAAATTCAAAACACATAAATAAACAAGTCATAAAAGCACAAAGCAACAAGCATAGGAAAGCAAAACAAGTTCAACTTCAAGATTTTCAACATAAAGAGGGGAAACTTAATATTTTTTAGATACATAAAACCTTGTTTCCCTCTCTCATAATAACTTTCAGTAGCAACATGAACAAAATTAACAATATACCTATCACATAAAACATTCTTCTCATGAGCCACATGCATAAAATGATTATTACTCTCCACATAAGAATAGCCATTCTTATTAGTTGTAGTGGGAGCAAATTCAACAAAATAGCTATCATCGTTATTCTCATCACCATAATCATCAAATGTAGGAGACATATTCTAATCACAATAAATTTTCTCCTCAATAGTAGGTGGACTGAAAATATCATATTCATCTTTGTAATCATCATAAATTGGAGGTATAGTATCACCATAAGCAATAGAATAGCTATCTTCCCAAGTGTGTTCATTTGTAAACATATCATCATTGGAAGGAACATGGATAGCACTAATAGCACAACAATTATTAATATCATCATTTTCAAAATTGGTACCAAAGAGATTTTCAATATCAAAAGTATTGTGCTTTTCCCAATCATGATCACTAATATAGGTAACAACCATATGAACATCATCTAGTTCAGACTCATCATCAAAAACTATGATAGGAGCAACATTCTTAGGGGAAGATATCGTTTCCTCTCTCCTTTTACTCCTCTTCTTCTTCTCTTTAGGAGGGAGAGGCTTGAAAGGAAGCTTCTCCACATACCATAGTTTATTGTTAGAGACAATAGAAGAAACTCTGGAGGATTCCTCCTTTTCATTAATAAGATCAAAACACATATCAGTCCTGTCATAATTTGGCAAAATATCATCTTTTATAAGATCTTGTATGTAAATATTTGCATGGCAGTTTTCAACACAATAAATATGACAACCATGCAGGACGCTATTCATATCAAAAGTAATCATGTCTATCAAATAAGTTTTTCTTGATAACTCTTCACACCCCAAAAATAATGTAAGTTCATCATGTTGATTATTAGTGATCACGTTATCACAATACAAACTTGCAGGATTATTATGGCCTGAGCATTGAAAATTGAAATGACCCACTTCAAAGAAAAGTTCACAAATAAAAGGATAGATGGCACATTTTTTTACCAAGATCATCTAGATCCTTATACCACTTTCTAGTTTTTTCATTCCAGTGGGTGATACAATATTCTTCTTCTTTTTGATTCTTCTCACAAGGTCTATGCATACCACAAAAATTAACATGCTTATAAGAAATAGCACTTTCAGAAGTTTGAGCATGTTTATTGCAATCATTAATAACATTTTCATTTTCCATGCAAGTTTCTTTAAAAGGTTCATGATACATGTCCCATTTTTCTTTAGGAGCATTAATATGGTAAGCAAAGGCTCTATAACATCTAACAAGAATTTGAGGATCAAGACCATATCTAGCACTAAGCTCTTGAAAATCAGCAGTTTCAGCGAAAGACTTAATGCAATCATACTCATAGTTTATACCTGATTCTTTACCTTTGTCGTTATCCCAATCTTTAGTATTGATTTGAATTGTTTCAAGAAGATCCCACTTAGATTTGACCTTCTTACTTGTAAAGGATCCCTCTGAACATGTATCTAGATAGTCCTTGTAATGTCCTGAAAGCCTTGCATCAAAATTATTGATAATAATATTACTGGGGAGCTCATGAATGGGACATTTGAGCATTAGTGACTTCAATCTCCCCCCAAGCTTGGGCAATACTTTCTCCCTCATGAGGATTAAAATTATAAATATAATTCCTATCTTTATGAATTTCATGAGGAGGATAAATTTTTAAATGAAAGAGAGATTCAAGTTACTTCCACTCCAAATAATGAGGATCATCTAGTAGCTCATACCACTCCCTTGCTTTGCCCTAAGTGAGAAAGGGAATAGCTTCCTCTTAGCTTGGTCCATTGAAATACCTACACACTTGAACAACTCGCATAATTCATGTATAAAGAGTAAATGATCACTAGGATGGATAGTTCCATCTCCAAAATAACAATTATTCATAACACGTTCAACAATTCCAATAGGTATTTTAAAAGGGACACTTTCAGTATGTGGATCACAAGTATCATTAGAATTACCACATATGGGAGATAAAGTATCATCAGAGCAAATTTTCTTCCCTAAAGCTGGGGAACTAAAAAGATCTTTCTCATAAAAACTAGCTTCCCCAGGCTTAGACGTTTCCATACCATTAGTAACAATGGTGTTCAAAAAATTCATACTAATAACATTGCTATTAGCATGCAAAGAAGGTTCCATAGGTTTTTTGATTTTCTTTTCAAACCACTCAAGTTCTAACTTAGGAAAAATACTAAAAAGCTCTCTAATTTTTTTCCATTAAGCCTAACTAGTGAAAACAAGAAACAAAAAGACAAAACTGCAGAATCTAAAGGAAATAACTTCGAGCACTCACACCGGAGGATGTGAGTTCCTTTTACCTTACCTCCCCGACAACGGTGCCAGAAAAGATCTTGATGTCGACGCACTTCTATTCTTATAGACAGTTGTTGGGCCTCCAAGTGCAGAGGTTTGTAGAACAGCAGCAAGTTTCCCTTAAGTGGATTACCCAAGGTTTATCGAACTCAGGGAGGAAGTGGTCAAAGGTATTCCCTCTCAATCAATCCTGCAATCAAGATATAAGAAGTCTCTTGTGTCCCTAACACACAAATACACTTCTCAGGTGTATAGGTGCACTAGTTCGGCAAAGAGATAGTGAAATACAAGTGGTAACGGTGCCACAAAATAGCTTGACGGTGAGGTAAAGACTAAAGCAAGCAAACATGCAACAAATCTAGTAGCAAATGGTGTTTCAATGCTTAGAAACAAGGCCTAGGGATATACTTTCACTAGTGAACACTCTCTCATATAAATATCCTCTCTTCATAATACTACTCTTAACTACTCTCCGGTTGAACACTCTAATCATTGGTAGGGCTATAACAGCACTCCTCAAAGTCTGCCTTCCCCAATCTAGATAACCCCACACTATCACCTCGAGCGCTAGATGGTTCCAACAAACACCACAATTTCATAGAGACATCCAACTCCAAATATAACTCGTAACAAATATACAATCTAGCCAAAGTGCCACACACGATATGCACGCTGTCACTTTCACACACGTGGGGAAAAACATAGATCTATTAAAGCACAAAGAGTATTTATGTATACTCAAACCTAAGTGCCATCATGACGTGCACCCTGTCACTTTCACACACATGGGGAGAGCAGATATCTATTGAAGCACTTGAATACCAAGGTAGATCTACTTGATTACAAAGCTCATGACCACAACAAGATCATGCATAGAGAGAGAGAGAGATGAACACATAGCTACCGGTAGAGCCCTTAGCCTCGAGGAAGAACTACTCCCTCCTCATCATGGGAAACAGCAACGGTGATGACGATGGCGATGGAGATGGCTCCCGGGGCACTTCCCCGTCCCGGTAGGGTGCCGGAACAGAGATTTTCTATCCCCTGAATCTCCCCTTTGATGGCGGCGGCGCTACAGAGGTTTTCGTGGATTTATTCAAGATCGGCTAGGGTTTTCTCATCGGGAGGCTCTTATAGGCACAGGAATCAAGGTCGGTGTGGGTCCAGGGGGCCCATATCCCCTCCAGGCGCCCCTAGGGCTTGCCCGCGCCTAGGGGGTTTGGCCATCCTGTGGCCCCCCTCCGGATCTGCTTCGTGGTTCCGTGTTGCTCCGGGAAAATAATAACTTTGGCTTTTGTCCCGTCCAATTCCGAGAATATTGATTTTCTGCCTTTCTAGAACCAAAAATAGAAGAAACCAGGAAACTGGCACTGTGGCAACTTGTTAATAGGTTAGTTCCAGAAAAGATATAAAAACACCTCAAAGTATAGACAAAGCAAAGCAAAATAGATATTAAACAAGCATGGAACATCAAAAATTATAGATACGTTTCCGACGTATCAAAGATCTAACATTCTCTGCACACGGTTGCCATTGTCATCTTTCATGTAGGTCAACTAGATGGCACCATACTGCGGCCAGGACGAATGGGAGGCCAAAGTGAAGCTAGACAAAGGGCTGCCATCACCTGAGAATAAGAAGAAGGGGGCAACGACACGGGCGCGAGCGAGGGGCTGGCTCGGGGTCCCTCTAGCAACGCCAACCTGGATAAGCTATGGTTCGGTCCTCACGTGGATAAGCTATGGGTCCCACGCTGATCTGGATAAGTGTAGAGGGGTGTCCACTACGGGATCCGACTGAACCCGGCCCCACTTGTTAGCACGTAATGGCAAGGGTCCACTATGGGACCCAAATGAATGTGACCCCACTTATTAGCACGTAATGGAAAGGCTTCCGGACAGCAAGTTTCAGACCATGTGAGAGTTTGGAGAAGGTGAATGTCAAAAGTGAGGAAAAGTTAAGAGGCTAGGGAAAAGTGAGTACAACTAACGAACCAAGGTCACAAAAATAGAAATCCTAATAATTAAATATAAAGTGCATGCTGAATGACATTGCCTTATTAATCAACATTTAATTTTATGATACTCACTTATACCATATTAATCAACATTTAATTTGAGGGGTAAATAAACAACTTGAACCATATACTTAATTGTCAGGATTTCGATTCTGCTAAACTTTGCTAAGTTGTATCGCATCTTGCTTTGTCATGAATATCACATTATGATCATGTCGGATCTTTTATCGTAGTATTAACTGTTGTATCCGATGTTTCTTTTAGTGTTTCCTTTTTTCAAGGAATAGGATGTTGAGTTGATGTGAGGTTCTATGAGTTCTCCGGTGTATCTTTGGTGGTATAGTACTAGTACAAAAAAACCACATGGTTGATTTTACAACAAAAAACACATATGTAGCATTGCAGCAAAAAACCTGTCTACGCAAAAAAAACATGGATGGTTCATAGAATTCCTCTACCCCACCCCTAGGCTTTCCTACCAAGTATGTGTTTATCCCTTAGTATCTACCGTGTTTCGCTCTATTTTACTCATTGATATTTCAATATCATTTATGATCAATATCATAACTTGTCTACGCAAATCATCAGGAGGAGAAAGATCCCAATCTTGAACTATTGTGTGCTTAGACATATGTTTCAGTGTATTTGAAAGACCACCGTTGTAGCTACCTGGTTAAATGTAACCTTTGTTGAACAATCAACACATACCTTTTAGTATGAAGACAACTGATATTTCATGGTCTAAGAATTTATGCATTAGATAATAATGGTTAACTATTAACTTAACGATTACATCCAATAAAAAAATCATTATGTGGATTAATTTAATAGCTTTGTACTTGCTAACAATATACTCTTATTATTATTGGTATCCTTTATAACTATAAGAGATATACCTATGATCATAAAATCTGGTCATGCACAACACATGAGATAGTTCTAGAGGCGTGACTAGAAACAACTTGGTGTTTATCTTTCTACATGTGCATATGAGTATTCTTTTGATTCTCATAATAAAGATACATAACAGTTACAACATAGAATAACAAAAATAAATAGTAAATATATAAATTGTAATAACCATTATTGTTAGTGTCTTTAGGGCATATTTCCAATACGACTAACCAAAGCCTGGTCAGTCTCCCGTTGTAAGAGGTTTCCTTTTGTCAACGATTGAGGGTTCTAATTGCTGATAAACTGCGCAAATGTTATGTGTCACCCAATATGGCAAGGAGGCTCATACCGCACAATTGTTGTCGCATCAGGACGACCCAATTAGTTCTCCTCCTATTTTTTATTGTTATTTTTTTTCAGTTTTGTCTTATCTTTTTTATTTATTTATTCAGTTTTTGTTTTTTAAAACATTTAGAATTTGATTTTGTTTATGATTTCAAAAAATCTATGGACTAGAAAAAAGTTCATGATTATTGAGAAATGTTTGTTCTTTTTAAAATTTTGCTTCATGATTTTGAAAATTGTTCATCCTTTATTTTTAGTTTTGATTTTAAAATTTTGGTTATATTTTCAAAAAAAGTTGATCCTTTCAAAACATCTTCATGACTTTCAAAAAAAAGGTTCATGCCATTTAATTGTTTTATGATTTAAAAATTGGTTCGTGATTTTAAAAATTTGTTCATGAATGTAAAATTACTGTTCATGATTTTCAAAATTTTGCTCATGATTTTCAAAATTTGGTCCATGATTTTTTTTAAATGTGTAGTATTTTTAAATGATTCAAATTTTATAACTTTATTATTAGAAATCTTCACATATTTATTGTGATGTATCATTGAGGTATTGCTGAAATGTGAGCCCGGGAGATGCCGCAGAGTTAAATGGTTTTGCTATTGCGAGGAGCGCTTGTGTACTATACGCCCTTACCAAAAGAGCAAGCCCACAGTTTAGTCGAAGTAGTGAAAAGAGTTAAAGAAGTGCAGCAACAAAAATAACGAGCGATCGGTCGAATATACTAATATGCGCTAGGCCCATTGCGAAAGAAAGGGTACGCGGTGACACGCCAATTTGCCACTAAAGGAGGCATATAGCAGAAATGATATATGCCGCCCAACCCGGCATGTTTTGCCCGCCGCACGGGGGCTACCCCGGATGGCTCTTTTTCAGTTTTTTTTCTTTTTTTATTTTTCTATTTCCTTTTATGTGTTTTTTCTTTTTAAATTTTAGAATTTGATAAATCGTTCATATTTTCAAAAAAATCATGTCTATTAAAAAAATGATGCTTTTTTGGAAAATTTTCATGTTTTTTAAAATTTGGTTCATGTTTTTGAATTTGGTTCATGGTTTTCCAAAATTATTCATGGTTTTTGGAAATTAGGTTCATGGTTTTTGAAAAATATTCGTGACTTCTGAAATTTTGTTCATAAGTTTTGAAATTTTGTTTGTAATATTCATAAATGTTATATGTATATTTGTATATTGTATGTCGTCACTTGTTAGGGGGTTTTCCTGCATATTTTCACCTGTACATTTATTATATATTGTGGGCCTTTGATCCTCAGAGAAATACAAGTTGTATATTCCTGATATGGTATCAGAGCTAGGTTAGCCCCCTCCTACTCGCAACTTCATCGCTGCAGCCGCCACCGTCCCTGTCGCCGACGATCTTGTCGTCGTCGCCGCCGCCGGTTGCCGCCTCGTTCCTGGCCGTCGTTGCCCGTTTCGTCTCATGATCCAGATCGGTCTCGCCCACAAATCTCCTCGCCGCCCGCCTCGATCCGATCGTGCGCCTGCTCCCGCCTCGATCTCCTCCAGCCTCCAGATCGTGCGCCTGCTCCCGCATGCCAGATCTCCTCTAGCCTCCAGATCGCTGCACCCGCCCGGCCCGCCTGGCTGCACCCGTCCGGCTCGATCTCCTCCAGATCGTGCGCCTGCAAGCTCCGCCCCACCACTCGAAGCTGCCCCCGCCCCACTCGTCGGACCTCCGCCGCCAGCCGTCACCGCTGCCGGGAATCGATCCCCGACGGCTTGAATTGCTCTTCCCCGCCCCTTAGGCGCCGCCTTTTCTCCCGGCTGGCCGGAATTTGGCTGCTATCTGCCTGCAGGCGCCGTTGACCAGATTTGCTTAAAAAAGAGCGAGAGAGATGTCTTCTGCATCGGGTTATGTTGCGATTCCTCGCTGCCCGGTGATCTTCGATGGCACGAATTACCCTGATTTCGCTGCGTTTATGCTCGTTCACATGCGCGGTCTCCATCTTTGGGGTATGCTCTCCGGCGAGGTCTCCTGTGCACCGTGCCCCCTGCTTCTGTGGCTCCTCTTCCGCCGACACTGATTGTCCTCGGCGCTGATGCTTCTCAGGAGGACAAGGATGCTGATCAGAGTGCCGATGATAGTGTTGTTGCTGCTTATGACCTGAAGTTCAAGTAGTACTCTGCTGATCTCGAGACCTATCGCCACGATCTAACTACCTACACTCAGTGGGTCGATGAGGATACTCGTGCTGATGTTCTCACCTCCAAAGTTTACGCCCGCTTCTTCTGAGTTCATGAGTCTCTCTCTGTTGGCCTTCGGTGGACACATCTTCGTCGCCGCTCGACCATCCGGGATGCTATTTACCTGTCCGTGGTTAGCCAGGAGCATGCTCTTCAGCAGGGTGATTCCACTATTGATGAGTTCTATATCAGAGTGCTGCTACCTGACGTTAGATTGATTCTCTCCGCACTGTTGTTTGTGGCACATGTCCGTGCCGTCAGATTGTGTGCTCGGATTTGGAGTTCCATCGCATCTATGAGTTTTTGTCTCGACTTCGCCAGGAGTTCGAGCCTCGCCGTGCTCAGTTGAATGCTCGTGGAGGTGTTGTCTGAGCTTCGGGCTGAGGAGACTCGTCTTCGTGGTGCTAGTCTTCTTGCGGTTCCGTCTGTGCTTTGCTACTCGTGGTCCTCCTCTGCCACCTGCTCCCTTGACTCAGCCGCGGTCCTCTGTGCCGCCGCTGATACTACTCACTCCTCCAGGGTCGAGTCAAGATCGCTAGCCTCAGCGATCTCGTGGTCGAGTCGGACCAAAGCTCGTGGTCAGGGTCGCCGTGGTTCTCTTCGTCACTGCTCTTACTGTAACAGGGATGGCCACACTTGGGCCACCTGTTATACACGGGATCCCAGTTTACATCAGCAGCACCTGGCTCGTGGGAAGTCGGCTCCTTCTAGCTCTTCAGCAGTTGCTCTCTCTGATCAGGACATTATCAGGTGTCTTCGCGGTCTGCTTGCTGCTGAGTGCTCTTCTTCGCAATCTTTGTTGGTTCTATGATCGATTCTTGAGCCATCACTGTAGGGGTTCGTAGCATGGAAAACAAAATTTTCTATCGCATACAAACAAACAAGCCAAGATCTATCTACTAGATTGTAGCAACGAGTCGATGGAATAACTTACCCTCGAAGATTCCAAAGCGGTTAACGAGCGATTCTCGTGGGTGATGTAGTCGTACTCTTTCCGATCTCAAGATCGCGTGACGATCCTTCCGGCTGCGTTCGGCGCTTCATGATCGGTCACACGTTCGGTACTCGACGAAGACCTTCCTCTCCCTTGTTCCAGCAGGCAGCGGAGGTTGTAGCACTCTCCTCGCGATTCCGGCAGCACAACGGCGTGGTACCGGAAGTAGATGGGAGATCTCGTAGGGCTTCGCCTTAAGCCGGAGCGAGTATGGTGGAGTATGAGAGAGGCTTTAGTGGTCTAGGGATTAGACACACCAATTAGAAGGCTCTAAACCGAAGGCTAGGGCAATTAGAAGCTCTAAACCAAAACGGCTCTAAACCGGAGATTAGAGGATAGGAACTTGTGTGTCTAGAGGAGGAGGCCCGACCCCTCCTCTTATAGGTGGGAGGGCGGCCAAGGGGAGGGAGTCCCTCCCCAAGTCGGCCTTGGGTGGCGCCCCGGCTTGGAGAGGAGGGACTCCTCCCCCAAGTCGGTTCCAACCTCCTCTTGCTTGTTTCCCACAGTTTCCTGTTTTAGCCGTTTGACTTTCAAACTGGCCATTTGACTTTTCAGTTTTAGGATTCAATTTAATCCTTTATTTGGAACAGCAAGAACACTTAGTACATGATGAAATCATTCCAATATATAATGACACATTCATGTAACCCTTCCCCTCTCGGAGTGCCAGACATTCCGGAACCTTCTAGAACATTCCCGATGAAAACACCGGAATCATTCCCGAACTCCGAAACGGGACTTTCCTTATATGAATCTTATTCTCCGGACCATTCCGGATCACCTCGTGATATCCCGGACCCCATCCGAGATTCCGAACAACATTCGGTCTCTTTCTCATAATACCATAACTACTCAAACAACGTCGAATCCTTAAGTGTGTCTCCCTACGGTTCGTGAATTATGCGGACATGATCGAGACACTTCTCCGAACAATAACCAATAGAGGAATCTGGAAATTCATATGGCTCCCACATATTTCTACGATTACTTTGCGATCGAATGAACCACTTACATACGATACCAATTTCCCTTTGTCTCACGATAGTTTACTTATCCGAGGTTATGATCGTCGGTATCTCTGCATACCTAGTTCAACCTCGTTACCAATAAGTACTCTTTCTCGTTCCGTGATATGTGATCCCTTGTGAGCCAGTCACATGCTTGCAAGCTAATTGGATGACATTCCACCGAGAGGGCCCAGTATATCTATCTCATATGGATGGACAAATCCCACTCTTGATCTATGTGTCTCAACCAATACTTTCCGAACACTCAATGCCACCTTTATAGCCACCCAGTTACGGTGTGGTGTTTGATGTCATCAAAGCATCCATCCGGTAAAGGTGATATGCATGATCTCATGGTCGAAGGAATTAGGTTACTATGTATCAGAAAGCATATAGCAATTGAACTATTGAAATGACTTGATCTTTATGCTACGCTTATCTATAGGAGTATGTCCACCATATCATTCTCCTAACGATATGATCTTGTTGTTAATAACATCTCAATGTTCATGATCAGGAAACCACGATCATATATTAACCAACAAGCTAGTTTAACAAGAGGCTTTACTAGGGACTCTTATTTTAGTTTACAAATCACACAAGTATTAATGTTTCCGGTTAATACAATTATAGCATGGTATGTAAACATTGATCATAAGTGTGAAGATATGATAATAACCACTTTATTATTGCCTCTTGGGCATATCTCCAACAGTCTCCCACTTGCACTAGAGTCAATAATCTAGTTTCAAACCTTTGTGTATATAACACCTATGGCTTTCCGGTGTTGTATGTACATGATTGCTAGTGGTCAACGATCTCGGATCGACACTTCCGTGTGTGTAATTGCATGTCTTTGCGTCTCTCGCATCACTCATTCTCTAATGAGATGGCTTTGTATAAATTTGTTCTTTCGTGTGACCTTTAGTTCTTTGGGGTTAAAACATGTTGATAATATTGTCGCACAATATATCTTCATAGTATTATCCTCCGTGAACTACACCTAGTTTGATAACAAACTACTTGACACAAATGCCCTCTTTTGCTGCTATAATAGCAGTCATATACTTAGCCTTTTGTTGTAGTATCTGTCACAATGTCTTAACTTTGGAACTCATCCAAATCCATTATGGAACTTACTTTCCATTATATTGTGCCACCCTTAGTTTAGATTGAGATAAACTTAATTTGTACTTTGTGACAAAGCTAGTATCAATGTAGTACTTTTACAATGAACTAACCATCTTATTTGTCACTTCTACAAATAATATACTCTTAGTTCTTCCAAAAGATCATAAGAATATCCTTACTATTGTCCAATGATCATCTTACGAATCATTCTGGTATATGCTCACAACATTTAGAGCATAGGACATATCTGGATTTGTACATATCACAGTATGATTGATATAAATACTCTTTGTGATTTCATACATCAAGTATCAATCTATACTTGATTATTTGTTTCACTTTACCAAATGTCAATACACTTGAATATATCATCAACATTGAACTCTTTCAATCCTTTCTGTGCGACAAGAACCTTTTCTTGTAGTTTCTATATTGAATTCATTCAATATCTCGTCTATGTACTTCTGGCACAACCATATTAGCGTCTATTGATGCCAAATATTTGGGTTTTGCCTAAGTCTTTCATCGGGATGAAATTCTTAATATGTGTTAATAAAAGTTACATTATTACCAATCAACAATATGTCTCCTACATAATGTATTAGAAATATGTCTTAGCGCTCCCACTTAATTTCTTGCAAATGCAAGCATCTTCATCGTCTCTAATGAACTTTTAAACTCCTTTAACAATTTCATCACGGTGAAGATTCCAACTCCGCGATGCTCACTTCAACCATTGAAGTTTGCATATGCTTTTAGCATCCTATGAATTAACAAAACCCTATGGACCGTGTTATGCACATGTCCTAGGTAACGATTCTATTAGAAGAACTTGTTTTGTTTATTCAACTATCATATAACAAAATTATATGTAGTGGTTGCTACATTAATCCGTCTAGACTAAATATCACTATGAAAGATCAAATCTTGTCATAGTCAATCCTTGAACACTGTTGTGAACTCTTTCCCAACATGTCGACCATTTCATAGATGCAAAACATCCATGTCTATTTCTTTATAGATCCAAACACAACTGTAAGGTCTTACACCTTTTACGAGGGTCCTTCAAGTTCAAAACTTGATTTCTCGTGTATGGAACTATCACGGATTTTATGGCTTCAAGCCATTTGAAGGAGTCAGGGCTTCATCGTCGCTTCTTTGCATGTAGTCGGATCATTATTCTCAAATAATGATTTAACTCTCAAATCTTGGTATTTGATTGTTCATCCGACCTACTTGTTTCAATAGGAACTTGGATCTCCGTGACCACAACCTTTGAGGTATGTGAGCCATGACCTTTGTTGCTGCCTCCGGAACACTTTTCAAGTGACTGCAACTCTGCACATACAGCTAAGGTTCTTTTAACCTTATCAAAGTTCTATTGTCCTCCCACTTAACTTTTCACGAAAAATTCCTTCTCAAAGAAACTTGACGTTTTAAGTGACAAACACTTTTGTCTCCGATGTTATGGAGGATTACTTAATAGTTATTTGAAATAACATACAAAGACAGGTTCATCCGACTTTGGTTGCAAACATCTTTCTTATGCATAGCATACCAATGTTTTAAGAAAGGACAACTTGGGTTTTATCCCAAACCATAACTTTATATGGTGTCATTTCAACGGATTATGATGGAGCTCTTTTTAGTGGAAAAAACGGTAATCTCTAAAGCTTTTAATCTTTAAAATATAATGGCAGTTTTATGAATTATACCTTTGATCTTACCATGTCAAACAAGGTTTAATTACATATCTCGAACGTTCCATACTCTTATGGTGTTTGAATGCAAATCCACGGAACGATTCCTTAAATCTTAGGTATTATGCTAAACTTGTAACTTAAATATTTTCCTTTATGATCTTATCATAAACTATTCATATTCTTGTTACAATGATTTTGCACTTCATCTTGAAAGACTTTGAACTTTTCAAGTGTTTCATACTTTATCATTATTAAGTAAATATTCATATATTCACTCAAATTTTCGGAGAAAGCATATGAAGTTGAAATCCATCGCTCTTGACTACACATAATGGATTTCGTACAACAATATGTACAAGTTCCAATAAGCTAGTCATTTGTTCCCTTTTGGCCTATGAACGAAGTTTTAATTATCTCTAGGAAAGTTTCACAAGCGTCATTTGATCAAAATCAAAAGACTCCAAAATTCCATCCACATGGAGTTTCTTCATGTTTTCTTTCCAATATAATTTAAACGGCGATGTTACTTCCTAAGTGATCTTTCAATCAATTTGTCTTTCGACTTTGTTAGCACTAGTTTTATGGATGTGATTTCTCCAACGAGATTTGTGAATCATCCATCTTTTATGGATTACGGAAATTATTTGAATAACCCTTTTGTTCTCATAATACCTGATAAAACAAATCCTGAAGGCAAGCTTTGATGTTTAACGAGCAACACAATAACCCTTTATTTGTTCTCGATGAACATCATCACATATTCTTTTGCTAGTTACTTAGGCCATTGTAGTTCATGAATTGTGTTGTTTCGTATGACGATTCATACCAACAAATTCAGTATCAAATACTTAGGAACCACATTGTTTAATAAGCAAAGAATATAGCCATAAAACGTATATCATCTATATACTCAAGCTGAACAATTCTAGTCTTTTCTTTTCTGCCATATATTTATGAGATTCTCTTTCAATTTCCTTTTCTGTTTGAAAGAATCTATCAATATCAATAGTGGAGTCATACATATGACACATAATCCAAAGCGTGTATAATTAAATACCAATGTCTTTGGACTTGCACTTTGAAGTAGATCACCTATCATCAAATGTTTGGTGTTCTTTCAAATTCCTTTCTTTAGTAATATCTTGGTGTAGTAAACATCTTACCTACATCAAATATTCACCCTCATCATGGATTTATCCATGATCAAGCTACTTCTAGCTTGTAACGGTGAATCGCAAGTATAATGTTGCTCTCCAAAACCTTTTGGAGGATTAGGACAACTAGTGTCTCCAACCTTTTGCAAATTCTCATCAAATATGAGAACATGACTTTTGCCATATTATACTCTATCATGTTGTAACCAATACTTCGTTTCAGATATCACAATATCTTCCACACATCATGGTTTCTGAAACAACTCTTTCAGATCCTAGATAACCTTGATATTAAGAGAAACCTTTGAATATCAAGAATCATGGAGACAAACATGATACTTATATACTAACACTTGGAATTGTTACTCTTGATTTAATACTAATTATTAAACTTCATGGAGTAACCTAACTTCTTGAAAGTTTGCAATAGGACTTTTAAACTTTAGATTAACACTTAAAACAATACGATACCAGTTCGTAAAGTATCTAACCAGAAATCTATAGTTCTATCATCTCAATTATAACTAAGCGCAAGGTGGTAAACGGATGCCAATGACTACAACAACTATGCAAATTCACTTTGATTTAGTTTATGATAAATTTAGTTCTAATTAATAATTAAATTAATCTTGGTGAACTCCCACTCAAAACAATATCCCTCACATTGTTTTAGTGATCACACGAACCAAATCCACCACATCAAAACCGATCATCACGAGAGTTGATATAGCTTCAATGGCGAAAAATCAACATGTTCATCATATCTACTATATGACTCATGCTCTACCTTTCGGTAATCCGTGTTCCTGAGGCCATGTCTGTACATGCTAGGCTCGTCAAGATCAAACCTTAGTTTCCGCATGAGCAAATCTGGCTTGCTCACGTTGTATACACTTGTAGAATCTAACACACCCGATCATCACGTGGTGCTTCAAAACAACAAGCTTTAGCAACGGTGCTAACTAAGGGTGAACACTTTATGACTTGAAATTCATGTGCATGAGGGATCATCTTATAATGCTATCGTCGTCTACTAAGCAATACAAGATGCAAAAAGGATTAACATCACATGCAATTCATAATATGTGATATGATATGGCCTTTCTTCTTTGTGCTTCCGATCTCTATCTTCAAGAATGGACATGATCTCCATCATCACCGACATTGCATCAAGGTCAATGATGCGTCTCCATGGTTGTCGTCCACCGGCTTCAACTATTACAACTACTTTGAATAGACATGCGGGTCTTAAGAGAAATTAAAGACAACCATATGGCTCCTGCCGGTTGTCTACTTACAATAAGGAACATTGCATACATCATATATAATCACAATCATGGCCATATCACATCACTGAACACCCCTGCAAAACAAAGTTAGACGCCTCTAATTTTCTTTGCATGTTTTACGTGGTTTGGGGCTTTCAATAAGTGTCGTTCTAACCACAACTTGATACTAGTATTGTCAATTACCCGTTGTAAATTGAATCTTAACTATGCTAGGAGAAACAGGCACCCGCAAAGCCACTTATGCAATACAAGTTGCATGTCAAGCGTGGAGCAAGTCTCATGAACGATGTCATGTAAGGTTAGCCCGGGCCGCTTCATCCCAACATACCGCAAGATGCAAAGTACACAAGAATCAATCGACAATAAAAGCATCAACGCCCACAATGACCATTGTGTTCTACTCGTGCAAACAGATCTACATATAGACACGGCTCTGATACCACTGTAGGGGTTCGTAGCATGGAAAACAAAATTTTCTATCGCATACAAACAAACAAGCCAAGATCTATCTACTAGATTGTAGCAACGAGTCGATGGAATAACTTACCCTCGAAGATTCCAAAGCGGTTAACGAGCAGATTCTCGTGGGTGATGTAGTAGTCGCACTCTTTCCGATCTCAAGATCGCGTAGACGATCCTTCCGGCCATGCTGCGTTCAAGCGCTTACGCATCGGTCACGTTCGGTTTCGTGAAGACCTTCCTCTCCCTTGTTCCAAAGAAAATGGAGGTTGTAGCACTCTCCTCGCGATTCCGGCAAAGACAACGTGGTACGGAAGTAGAGGGAGATCTCGCAGGCTTAAGCCGGAGCGAGTATGGTGGAGTATGAGAGAGGCTTTAGTGGTCTAGGGATTAGACACACCAATTAGAAGGCTCTAAACCGAAGGCTAGGGCAATTAGAAGCTCTAAACCAAAACGGCTCTAAACCGGAGATTAGAGGATAGGAACTTGTGTGTCTAGAGGAGGAGGCCCTGCCCCTCCTCTTATAGGTGGGAGGGCGGCCAAGGGGAGGGAGTCCCTCCCCAAGTCGGCCTTGGGTGGTGCGCCGGCTTGGAGAGGGGGGACTCCTCCCCCAAGTCGGTTCCAACCTCCTCTTGCTTGTTTCCCACAGTTTCCTGTTTTAGCCGTTTGACTTTCAAACTGGCCATTTGACTTTTCATTTTTAGGATTCAATTTAATCCTTTATTTGGAACAGCAAGAACACTTAGTACATGATGCAATCATTCCAATATATAATGACACATTCATGTACCCCTTCCCCTCTCGGAGTGTCGGACATTCCAGAACCTTCTAGAACATTCCCGATGAAAACACCGGAATCATTCCCGAACTCCGAAACGGGACTTTCCTTATATGAATCTTATTCTACGGACCATTCCGGATCACCTCGTGATATCCCGGATCCCATCCTAGATTCCGAACAACATTCGGTCTCTTTCTCATAATACCATAACTACTCAAACAACGTCGAATCCTTAAGTGTGTCTCCCTACGGTTCGTGAATTATGCGGACATGATCGAGACACTTCTCCGAACAATAACCAATAGAGGGATCTGGAAATTCATATGGCTCCCACATATTTCTACGATTACTTTGCGATCGAATGAACCACTTACATACGATACCAATTTCCCTTTGTCTCACGATAGTTTACTTATCCGAGGTTATGATCGTCGGTATCTCTGCATACCTAGTTCAACCTCGTTACCAATAAGTACTCTTTTCTCGTTCCCGTGATATGTGATCCCTTGTGAGCCAGTCACATGCTTGCAAGCTAATTGGATGACATTCCACCAAGAGGGCCCAGAGTATATATATCCGTCATATGGATGGACAAATCCCACTCTTGATCTATGTGTCTCAACCAATACTTTCCGAACACTCAATGCCACCTTTATAGCCACCTAGTTACAGTGTGTTGTTTGATGTCATCAAAGCATCCATCCGGTAAAGGTGATATGCATGATCTCATGGTCGAAGGAATTAGGTTACTATGTATCATAAAGCATATAGCAATTGAACTATTGAAATGACTTGATCTTTATGCTACGCTTATCTATAGGAGTATGTCCACCATATCATTCTCCTAACGATATGATCTTGTTGTTAATAACATCTCAATGTTCATGATCAGGAAACCACGATCATATATTAACCAACAAGCTAGTTTAACAAGAGGCTTTACTAGGGACTCTTATTTTAGTTTACAAATCACACAAGTATTAATGTTTCCGGTTAATACAATTATAGCATGGTATGTAAACATTTATCATAAGTGTGAAGATATGATAATAACCACTTTATTATTGCCTCTTGGGCATATCTCCAACATGCGCGACCACCACCTTCTACACAGTCAGGTACGTCTCCGTGGTATCTAGATTCTGGAGCTTCTTTTCATATGACCTCTGAGTCTTCTCTTTTGTCCGCTCTTCGTTCTCTACCTTCTCCTGTCCGTGTTCTCACGGCTGATGGTACCTCTCTTCTTGTTTCTAGTCGGGGCACCCTTTCTACTTCTTTTTCTGTTCCTGATATTTCTCATGTTCCTCGTCTTACGATGAATCTGTTCTCTGCCAGCAAGCTTACTGACTCTGGTTGTCGTGTCATTCTTGATGCTGATTCTTGTGTTGTCCAGGACCATCGCACACAGGCCCTGGTTGGAGCTGTCCCTCGCAGTCGTGACTCTTTAGGACTTTGGGAGTTAGACTGGCTTCGTTCTCCTTCTGCTGCCACTTCATCTGCCAGTTCTTCTCCGGTCGTCGCCTCTGCTACCAGCTCCTTTCAGCAATGGCATCATCGTATTGGTCACCTTTGTGACTCTCGTCTATCATCATTAGTTCATCGTGGTCTTCTGGGGTCTGTCTCAGGAGATGGGTCTTTACATTGTCAGGGCTGTAGGTTGGGCAAACAGATTAAGCTTCCATATCCTACTAGCACGTCTGTATCTCAGCGACCTTTTGATTTAGCGCATTCCGATGTTTGGGGTCCGGCTCCTTTCGCTTCAAAAGGGGGCCATCACTACTATATTTTATTCATCGATGATTTTTCTCGATACACTTGGTTGTATTTTATGCGCTTTAGCAGTGAAGTGCTCTCCATCTATCAGCGTTTTGCGACCATGGTCCGTACTCAATATTCTACACCCATTCGTGTGTTTCATGCTGATTCTGCTAGTGAGTATATCTCCCAGATGTTGCGAGGTACTCTTGCTGAGTAGGGAACTCTTGCTCAGTTCTCCTGTCCTGGCGCCCATGCCCAGAATGGCGTTGCTGAGCGTAAGCACCGCCATCTTCTTGAGACCACTCGTGCCATGATGATTGTTTCTTCCCTTCCTCCGCATTTCTAGGCTGAGGCTGTCGCTACGTCGACTTACCTCATCAATATTCAGCCTTCTGCCGCTTTGCAGGGTGGTATTCCTCTTGAGCGTCTATCTGGAAATTCTCCAGACTACTCCATGCTTCGCTTGTTTGGTTGTGTTTGCTATATTCTCCTTGCTCCTCACAAACGCACCAAACTGACTGCTCGGTATGTTGAGTGTGTCTTTCTTCGATACAGTGATGAGCATAAGGGCTATCGCTGTTGGGACCCCATTGGTCGTCAGATGCATATCTCTCGTGATGTTAATTTTGATGAGACACGTCCTTTCTATCCTCGTCCCACTGCTGGTACCTACCCGGTGGAAGATATCTCTTTTCTTCTTTTTTCTGACACACCTCCTTCTACTCCTATTGTGTCTTCTTCAGGACCCCATCCTTCTGATGTCTCTTCTTCGACACCATCCTCCTCTGCTTCGTCTAGTTCTCCTAGTTCTCCTTGTTCTCCGGAGCCTTCCTCTGCTATTCCTTCTTCTTCATCGTCGTCTCCCGAGTCGTCTTCCTCTGATGAGCTTCCCTCTACTCGTTTTGTTCGTCAGCATCGTGCCCCCAACCGTTACTCTCCTAGTTAGTGTTGGGAATATGCCCTAGAGGCAATCATGTATGATGAGATTTCCCATTGTATTCATAAAGATATTAAGTAGTCCTTGTATAAACATCTGATGTGTATCATTGAATATGTGATTCGGTTGTAGAACTATGCATTCATGTTGTTTGTACTAAATATCCTTGGTCATTGAGGCTGTGTTGCACACACAACTTAGACCAATGTGAAAGTTGGCTTGATGACTCGGTTCCACTTGTCATGAGCATGGAGATGCTATTCCAACTTACACAGACTCGGCTAAAGAGTTTAGCGAGTCGGATTGATCCAAATTGAGGTACAACGAACAAGTTGTCATTTGTATATCTCAATCAACATAATCCTTAGACCTGAGGTTGTTGCATAGTCCGAGTTGAGGATCACCGACTTAGGTTCTGTCAAACGTTGATCCGTAACTGGTCAGTTATAAAGGCAGAGTTTGGGTCGACTGAGAATCAAGCTGCGTGATGTGAATAACCAAGATGGGATTTTCCCCCTCCACTTGGAGAGATATTCTCTGGGCCCTCTCGTGAGATATGATTCGGAAAGCATGGCCATGCACGACTCGGTTAAGTGTTAACCGAGGCGATCGACTAAGAGTTAGTCGGGTGAATCACTTATCTCGGATCGAGAAGAGAGTCAGACTATTTAAGGGATGACATATATTCGTCTATAGTCTCACAAGGTATATCGTGAGGCAAAAGGGACTCGGACGTAAGTCGCATTGGAAAGGCAAGTCGTCATGACTCTTTGGTACTTGGGAGTCGGCACGTTCTGCTAGGAGCCGCTACCGACTGATCGACTGAGAGTCGGACTCCAATCGTGTCCAAGTAGCCATGAGCCTGCGGGGTCACACACTTAAGAGCGGGATCAAGTTCGGATTGGATCTGAACCTGTAATCTGGTTGGGTTGGACCTAAACCGGATTAGGACCGAGTTAGTGAGTTGGACTCACGGTGACTAGTGTTATATGGGCTTTAGTGAATGGGTCGCGCGAGCAGAGCCCACGTTCACTCCCTATATATAGTGGAGCACTGTAACCCAGAAAGGTTAATCGTTGTTCGGTTAGGTCATTCCATGTGTTGGAAACCCTAGCTCCACAGCAGTCCTACCGTCAATACGAACCTAGCAGTTCACCCCCGGTGCTCCTCCTTGTACGTGTGGATACCAGCAGAGGTGTTGTGCGATCAGCACTAGGACGATCGGATCGTGAGGACTGCACTGCATCAACTGACGCGCTTCATCAGTAATCCGCAACTACGCGTCTAGTGGTAAACCTCGTGGCCTTCTACCTCAGCTAGATCTTGGGATCACCATGTTAGAGAAAAAGTTTTGTTTTATCTCTGCATGGCCCAACAATCAGTATGGTATTTTTGTTGCCTTCGAGCCGACTTCTTATCGGGATGTTGAGCATCATCCTGAATGGCAGCTGGCCATGGCTGAGGAGATTGCTGCGCTTGAGCGCACTGGCACATGGGATCTTGTTTCTCCTCCTCCCGGTGTTCGTCCTATCACGTGTAAGTGGGTCTATAATATTAAGACCCGCTCTGATGGATCTCTTGAGCGCTATAAAGCGTGTCTTGTGGCTCGTGGTTTTCAGCAAGAGCATGGTCGTGACTATGATGAGACCTTTGCTTCTGTGGCTCATATGACCACTGTGCGTACTCTTCTTGTTGTTGCTTCTGTTCGTCACTGGTCTGTGTCCCAGCTTGATGTTCAGAATGCCTTCCTCAATGGTGAGTTGAGTGAGGAGGTTTACATGCAGCCTCCTCCTGGGTATTCTGTTCCCGCGGGAATGGTTTGTCGTCTTCGACGTTCTCTTTATGGCCTTAAACAAGCCGCTCGTTCCTGGTTTGAGCGCTTTGTCTCTATAGTGAAGGTTGCTGGTTTCTCTCCTAGTGCTCATGATTCAGCGTTGTTTGTCCACACTTCTCCTCGTGGACGCACTCTTCTTCTTCTCTATGTTGATGATATGATCATTACTGGTGACGATTCTGAGTATATCGCCTTTGTTAAGGCTCGTCTTCTTGATCAGTTTCTTATGACTGATCTTGGTCCTCTTCGATACTTTCTTGGGATTGAGGTTTCCTCCACTTCTGATGGCTTTTACATCTCCCAGGAAAAGTATATTCAGGATCTTCTTGCTCGTGCTGCTCTTGGAGATGAGCGCATTGTTGAGACCCCTATGGAGCTTAATATTAAGCTCCATCCTACTAATGGTGATCCTCTTCCTGATCTGACGCGTTATCGTCATCTTGTTAGGAGTCTTGTTTATCTTGCTGTCACTCGTCCTGACATATCTTATCATGTTCATATTCTGACTCAGTTTGTTTCCGCTCCTACCACTGTTCACTATAATCATCGTCTCCGTGTTCTTCGTTATCTTCGTGGTACGATCACTCGTTGCCTTTTCTTTCCTCGTTCCAGCTCCCTCCAGCTCCAGTGCTATTCGGACACTAGGTGGGCGAGTGATCCTTCGGATCGCCGTTCACTTTCTGTTTACTGTGTGTTTCTTGGTGGTTCGCTCATTGCTTGGAATACGAAGAAACAGACAGCGGTTTCCCGTTCGAGTGTTGAGGCTGAGTTGCGTGCTATGGTCTTATTGACTGCTGAGGTGACCTGGTTACAGTGGTTACTTGCAGATTATGGGGTCTCTATTACCACACCCACTCTGGTTTTGTCTGACAGTATAGGTGCTATTTGTATTGCACGTGATCTGGTCAAGCATGATCTTACCAAGCATATTGGTGTTGATGCTTTCTATACACGTGGTCAGGTGCAGGCTCAGGTCGTTGTGTTTCAGTATGTGCCTTCAGAGTTATAGTTAACGGATTTCTTTACGAAGGCACATACCATTGCGCAGTATACATTCTTCCTCTCCAAACTCAGTGTTGTGGAGTCACCATGAGTTTGAAGGGGGTGTTAGATGTATATTTATATATTGTATAACTCCACTTGTTTGGGGGTTTTTCTATATATTTCCACATGTACATGTATTATATATTGTGGCTTTTGGCCCCTAGAGGAATACAATAAAAACTTCACAAATATTCAAAAATCTTTATGGTTCCTAAATTATTATAGAAATGTTTAGTGTTTAAAACAAAATAAAATATAGAAAATGAAAAAATGAAATACCAATCACATGTGCTAGCCTAGTTTTGGCACGTATCGCCGCTTAAAGCGGCACATAGCACCCCCGATATATAGGGCAAATGCTATTTATCATCTAACCCACACACTAAGGTCTTGTTTACTTTTAAGGTATTTCAAGAGATGAGAGAGGATTATTTTGTATCCCGGAATTTCTCTGATAGGTTGTTTTCTAGGCCAGGATTTGAGGAGATAATCCCGGAATATTCCCATAAATCCCCTTCATACTAGTGTATTTTTTACTAGATTAAAAACTCTCCATTATGATAGAGTATTTTTGGGAAAAGTTATTTGACGGGATTTAAAAGTATTAGGCGAACACCATATCCCTGCATATCCCCGTGTTTTTTGGGATAAATATACCATAAAAGTAAACAAAGCCCAATAGTGCTTACTCACACGGGGCTGTTGACTGAACCGACCCGTAGGACGATTTCTTTTTTCGATTTTCTATAGTTTCATGTAATTTTAGGGGGTTTATTCCTGGTTTCTGGTTTTTCCACCAGGTTTTTCAGGGGCGGTCGTTTAGAACTTTCTTCAAGTTTAAACATTTTTTCAAGTTTGAATATTTTAAAATCTAAACAAATTTTAATTCTGAACAAGTCTTAAATCAAAACATTTTTAAGTTTGAACTTTTTAAATCTAAAAAACAATCTGAACATTTTTTTTGAAACGAAGCAAAAGCTTTGCCTTTCATTGATATAGTAAAAAAGAGTTGACCAATTTATGAGAAAAAAACTGGCCAAAAAACCGTTACAACACGACACCACACCACACGTCAGCCTTGAGGTTGTGCCCCACACGAGTCGACGGCTAACTAGACAGACACCACATCTTAACGCAACAGGGGAAAACGAAAGACCGGAGCCACCGCTCCAAACAACCACGCTGGCCCCAAGGCCGAAGAACATGTTTTCAATCGGAACATTTTTAAATCTCTAAAAACTTTGAAAATCGGTAACAGAAAACTGACGCTAAGTAACGTAAATACCTTTCTTAAAAAAAAGAACGTAAATACCGTCACCGCCATAACGGTCCGGCCCATTCGGACAGTGCGCGGGAGTGAAGCGCTATAGCGCACGCGTCAGGCGTTTAATAGCACCTCGCGGCATATGCATCTCCCAATGGCTCCACCCACCCACCGCCGGGACTGCTCAAGCCCACAAGCTCGAGGACTACATACTGCTCGGTTATCTTCTCTAAAGGCAACTGACAGTGCTCAGATCAATTTTGGCCTGGACGAAAAGATCGATATGGTACTGTAATTAACATTGGAGTCACGATAGCACGAGACACTACAGGAATAATTGCCCTACGGCCAGACCTAGTCGGCGTAGCCACCGAACCCCGTTGGCGTAGGCTATGCCGACGGCTACCGTCGGTGTAACGGCATCGGCCTACGCCCCCTAGGCGTGTACTAAAACCCCGTCGGCGTATTGAATACCGTCGGCATAGCCTCTGTGGGCCTCCTTGGGCGAGCTAACGGCCGTTACCGGCAGATGTTTTGCCATCGGCCTACGCGGCCACGTGCTGCCCCCCGAAACCGCCACGCTGGACAACCCAGAGCATACGCCGATGGCTTTCCCGTCGGCCCAGGTCTGTTCGTTGGGCTGCAGACAAGTATACGCCAACGGCTTCCCCGTCGGCCCAGGTCTGTTCGCTGGGGCCGCAACATTTGTACGTCGACGGCTACCCCATCGGCCCAGGTCTAGCCGTGTCATATGGTCGTTTGTTGCCGTCGGTGTAAGCTCTTTTTGTTTGTTTGTTCCATGCACATTTTAAATTCCCACAAACAATTCACATTTTAAATTCCCACAAACAACACATGCACACACACAAACATACATCATCATCCACACATAGGTACATCATCATCCATACATAGGTACATCTCTAAGTGCATCCTAACACATGCACATCCCTACACCTCCGGGGAGCTGCTCGAGAGACCCATGTCTCCCCGCGTGAAGAAAGGTGAAGGTTGACGTCGAGTAGCCGCCGTCGAACCAGCACCGAAAGGAGAAGTACTGCCATGACCACCACCACCGGTAGAAGGAGAAGCATCGCCACCCTCAGCATGATGGGAAGAAGGAGAATCACCGCCACTACCACTTGTAGTAGGAGGTAGGAGAATCACCGCCACCGCCGCCACCACCACCACCAGCGGAAGCACCAGGAGAAGCACGACTGGTATGAACCGGTGTCATTGCGCGCGAGATAGTCGGCGATGCATGAGGACGACCAAGTGTGCGTTGTCGGAGCATCCTGGTCCCTACATGTTTGAGGCAGAGTTAGCAACCACCATGGCACAGGTTTGTTGTAACAACTGGTTTGGCAAATAACTTACCGGCGTAGCTTAGTGCCCTAACGCCGTTCCATAGGCCGCTAACCCTGGCCCACCTTGTTGGTTATGCCGACGGGCTATCTAACGCCGACGGGCATCGTCGGTCCTATTTAGGTCTATGCCGACGGTATTGTACCGACGACCTCCCAGCCCGGCTGCCGAGCCCGTCCATCTGCGCCGACAGGCCCGACATTTAGCCATCGGCGTAGCCGGAGGCCGTCGGCATATAGACTTATTCCTGTAGTGAGATATTCAAACGATCGACGGCTAAGTGTTGATACAGATACAAAGAGATCATCGGCAATGCAGTTGTGCACGCAGCCAAGAGAGGTTGGTAACTCTATTAGGCCGCAGTTCTGCATTGCTGGGCAAATCTCCTTTGGCAGTGCCCAGTTTATCGCGGCCTTGCCCGGGACGCGAGCACTGCCAAGGAAGACTAGCCCGGTAATGCATGCGTCCTTGTTGTACTCGTCATGTTGTTGAGGTTGAGGTTAAGGTCTCGGTGGTGACTCATATATGTTCCAGGTTTTTGGCTTGTTTATTTATAGATGCACGCACGCACGGTCCGTCTGGCACAGACATATCACATATATGCGCTAGCTACATGGAGTACTACGTTACATGGAATCGGCATTTTCCGGATTGATCCGACTGCAATATCCGATCGCAGTACTGGACTGACAGTCTGACGGTCAGTTCATAGGATCAAGCTTGTGTGGCTGGCACGGTTTAAGCTTTCCTGAACTTTACCTTCCGTTCCTACGATCTCTGAATATTCCTGGCATAGCGCCTGTGGCATATGCCGCGGAAATATGCTGTCCTCTTCCCCCGCACATTATCCCGCCGTGGCATGTAATTAACCTGAATACCTCACTCCGAAAAACCTGTGATTTTGTTCCTAATCTCCTTCGTTTGGAAGAGCGGGCGGATATCCACTTCTTCGCTGATCGCATATGCAAAGGGTTGCACGTACCTAAGGGTATAAAGTTTCTCGAATTTAGGAAAGCTGGCGTTCTGTTGCGGTCAGGGCGAAAGGCGAAGCCTCACCAGTTGCAGATGTGGAAGATCCTACGGAATGTGCCCTCTCGGCTAACTAGCCAACAGTCAGGTCAGGTCCTGGCTCATCGATGAACCTAAAGATCGATGAACGAATCTGAAGGCAAGCAGATCAGAATGAGAGAAGTCAGAAAAAAAAAAGGCTCATCGATGGCTTGCTTTCGGAGGGAATAGGTCGCCCGAGGGACCATCCATTCCCGAAGCACATTCCATGGGGGAAAACAAAATCTGGCTGGAGATCTGTAAGATCGCCATCAGGAAACGAAGCTCCCCTGGAATAGCCCTTCTTCCCTCCTCCAGCTCCCAGCATATGCCGCGCAGGATCCATTTCTAGAGGCCGGTTTCGCGCTATATATATGTGCCACTCAAGCGAGACGACGGAAGTGAAAACACGCACTCGTCGACGATCATCACAGAGAGCACCGGCCGGCCGGCGGCTGATGCGGCGGCGGACTGTGAATTACAGGGCGGTTCTCCTTGGGCACAACAAGTAAGGCGGCAGCCATTGCATGCAGCAGGCGGTGCCAACTTGCCACCTAGGCCCTAGCTAGTGCCAAAGGAGAATTGCCCTGCGATTTGCCTCCGCAGAGTTATTCCTTGTGCTGCATTCTTCAGCTAGTACTACCTGCTACTGTACTATAGTAATTAACACGCATCTTGTGGTTGTTTCGCTTTGCTAAGGATTAGTGGTAATTTTGTACTAGCTCGACTGGTTCACCATTTTCGAGCAGCTTTTGCTTGTGCTATGCAGATCGACCGCAGATACAGTTTGCAGTTTGCTTGTGCTATGCAGATCGAGGTCTTCATCATCTCAAACGTGTCGTTGGGACTTGGGAGCGAAACCGCCGGTAATGATCTCTGCCCCTCTAATGCGGCAGCCTAGTCGAGAGATAAGATCTGATCTTTAACAAACAGCAGTGATCCGTTAGGCGCTTAAATGTGGAGATTGCAGGAGCAGCTAGCGTTTACTTTGGGTTTGTTATTAAAAACCCTCGCTCTTGTGCGGCGCCCGGCGTTGCGTGCTGCGGCGGTGCCACGCACCATGCCACTCTCCCTCCACGTTTCTTTCACGAGAAGCATCTTATTACAAAACTCCGGCTGCTTAGTTAGTCAATCCATGTGATCGAATTAATAGTTATCTACCGAGGCACGCTACGGGCGCGCTAGTGTCGTCGATCTCGGCGTGTGAGAAATGCATCGGAAGAGGGAGTCAACCAAAAAGTATCGGCAAGTTGCTGCAAATGCTCGCTGTCACACGCCAAACCGCAGGAAAGTCGAGGCGAGGGTTCAGACCATCGGATCCCAGATGTGAAATTAAAATTGCAACACTAGATTATTTTGATTCCTTCGGAGTATTTATTTTCAGGCTGTGACTGAAACCTTCACCTCCAAGGCAGCTATAGTTTCAGAATGCGCCTCAGGAGAAATTGCTGAATTTTCCTGAACTTCTTTATTTCCAGTGTCATGAACGATTCAAGCTTATCCTTTTACATGTCATGACAATGACCTTGATTGACCCAGGTAATATTGTAGCTAGCGTTGCAAAAGTCGAAGAGCTCTAATTTCTTTTTATTTCTGTGTGTATACGGGAGACGACGGGAGTGTATGTATATTGAATAGTAGTACACTACAAGACAAATGATTGAACCAAACCATTGACAAAAAGGGCTTTGTCCCTATCAAAACCCTCGTCCAATCAACTCTGTGCAATGCTAATGTCTCAGATTCTTCCTCTCTTTGTGCTAATAATGTGTGTAGTATGATCCAAAAGAAGGAGAAGGAAACTAACCAAACAAAGGGCAAGAGAACAAGGAACCAAAACCCCATGAGTTTATCTGCAAGCTCGATCTTATTGGAGACCTGTCTTGTCCCACATGTCAGACCACATGATGATGACGATGATCATGTCATCGCGGTGCCCTCCGCCGGCTGCTCGACCTTGACCCCTCCCGCCAGCAGGCCGTTGCGCCGGAACACCATGGCGCACTCCGGCAGCTCGCCGAGCCCCGCGAACATCGCGTCCTCCTCGCTTGTCGTTCCTTCGTGCCCGCCTAGCACGTCCCCGAACTCGTCGGGAAGGAGCGCGGCCGTTCCCACGGCGGCTTTGCCGAAGAACATCGGCCCGTACATCAGCATGTCGTCGGCCTCCTCGACGTCGGAGGGCGACGTCGACGAGGTGACGGAGACTACGTCGTAGAGCCACCGGAACTCGTCGTGCACCTCGATGGCCGCCGGCGCCGGGCGGCTATCAGGGACGAGCTGGACCTGGACGCCGGCAGCGGCGCCTTGTTGGTGCGTGTGGTCGGATTGATCCGCTGGCTGCTCAGGCGGCGGGGCGGGCTGCTCCTTGTTTTGGGCCTTCTGGGGCGTCGGGCGGTTGTGCGTCCTCGCCACGGTGCTGGAGTGGTTGTGGTCGTAGGAGTAGGTGACGAGCACCATGTCCGGGTCGGCCTGGCTCCTCTCCACCTGCTTCCTCGCCGGGCACCCCTTGGAGCTACTGCACCTGTAGTAAGCCCTGCTCGCAAACACCCAAACCCAGATCAGTAAACCTCTCCCTGTGCATACACAGCGCTAGCTAGCTGCATGACAATGACAAGAACTCGATCCCGGAACAGCACAAGACCATGTCACAACCAGCTCTGTATTATGCCGTCCCAATCCCATCCCAACACCCAACTACTAATCGCGATTAATGGTGGCTTAATGAGTTCACACGTAGTGCTCGTACCTTGGGAAGGGCGATCCCTTGATGGGCTTCTGGCCGTACTTCCGCCACGCCCACGAGTCGGTTGGCGTGTTGCCCTCGCCGACGCCCTTGGGCCGCGGGACGCTCACGTCGGCGAGCGGCACGGCGACCACCCGCTTCTGCAGCGACCGCCTCCTCCCGCTAGGCTGCGGCGACGTGGTCGACGGCGCCGCCGGTGGCGAACCCGGGCTTCTGTCGGCGGAGACGCCATGGCCGCGGGCCTTCTGCTCGCCGCCGGACGCCGACCCCTCGCTCCACTCGCCGTCCATACGAGAAGCAAGAACCGGAGATCGAAGCACTAGCAGAGATAGCGGTGTGGATTGCGAACGACCGTGAATGGATGCGGCAGCTAGCAGCAGGCGGACGCCGGAGAGGTTTTGGATGGACGCCACCAGCTACGGACAAGCGGACGATCCGCCGGATATAAAGAAGGAAACGGCCGGTGCCGGTGAGGTGGTCTGGTGCGCGGGAGAACTAAACAAACACGAGTCTGTATTGTGTGCCTGTATCATGTGTCGTCGTGACGCGAGCTAGCTGTGGCGCGTTCAGCTTCTGAGGGCGCGATTCAGGGTGGGAGGCGAGGTGGGGTTGTGGGCGCGCACGCTGCGATGGACGAGGGATTATTATTAAACAAAAGAGAGAGACAGGCTTGAGAATATATGATCATCGAGCGTGTGACGGCGACGCCTCCCCAACTATCTTCATGCAAGTATCATCCATCATCTCATCTATCATTCAGCTGCTGCTGCCTCTTCTCATCGACCGACCGGCCGGCAAGTAGACGAGTCGCCGACGAGTAGTAGTAGCACCTCTCTGCAATATCTTATGAATACGCGCCTGTCACCGGCGTTTCGAAGGATGATTGGGGAGGAGAGGCGTCGTAGGGAGGAGTGTTTAAGACTTCAGAGCTTTCTAGATGCTGTCGCCGTCGTCAGTAAGGCGATGGTAATTCCGGTAAAGACCTGGTGTTCTCTTTTTGCTTGGAGGAGAAACCATGATGTCGATCTCTGATAATATCCATATCAGATTGGCTTCTAGTATGCTGCAAGTTTGACAGTTCTAACCACGTATGCCGGGCCAATCACCGCGTCCCTCGCGACATGGCAATGACAGAGAGTCAGACACACACCTTGCGCGCGTTCTGCCACCACATGCCCCATCAACCGTGCCTGACATGATGCATGCAAAATCTACTCGATGTTAGATACATCCATTTCACCGACAAGTAATATGGATCAGAGTGAGTAATATCCTATAGCTAAACCCTGTTTAGATATCGCATCACCATCCCATTTCTCGGTTGCGTTTCTTTAATCCTTGGACGACCTTCTTATCGATCGATCTCGACTTGTTCCCACTCCGGTCTCAATTATGAGGTGCATGGCATCACCGCAGCACGCAGCCTGACTTGTTTTGCCTGCATATAATACTGCGTTGGCTTGACAAATGCTTAACGGCTCGATTATGTTATGTCACAAAATGCGGGGCTGCAAACTAGCTAGTATATAGTTCAATAGTTCATACCTTGCCGGAGGACGCGGAAACACAGCTGTAGTCGAAAATAGATAATGAGACTGACTGGCTGCAAATGGAAGATTCTGTCAAGATGACTACGAGTCGATCCGACTGTATCGGACTCCTGTGTCTATGTATGAATACGTGTGTACAAGTTCACGCCTCAGTGTTGCAAATTTGGCTCCATCCGTTCGATCGCTCACCTGCTTCGACACATGATGTTGGCCGGGAGTCCGGGATATCTGTCTCCTGGCATTGCATGTCTGAATTCAGTGCTCTTTAACTTAAGGCAGTGTTTCTGCTCCGCAATTTCCAAATTACTAGGCTACACCCCAAGAACTGCAAACCTCTAGTTTCAGAAGCGATTTCAGTTTCAGGATGGAGTTATCAACAGGCTCAATGGATGAAAGGAAGGCCTCCTTCAGCGAGGGGCTGGCGGACCTAGGAGAAAAATGGCCCAGTGTCATTGTCACTGTAAAAAGTAAACATTTATTATTTAGTGTTGGGCTGTCATATACCCTGCATGCATATATGAAATGAGGTGTGCTTTGGTGTCCCCATCTCCCCCCAAACTTATGAAACTGAAAACATAGGGATGGTCAGGATTGACCGATAACTCTTCTTCATGCATTGTGAACCGAAGGGGTAATCCTGGCCGTCCCTGTGCCTTTAGTTTCACATTTGAAATGCCTTAGTTTCACATGTTTGGATGAGAGGGGGCACCGAAGCAAAAGTCGTATGAAATATGTCAAGGGGTTTTTCTAGGACCCGGTGTCTTGTGCACCATGTTTTTTTTTGAAATGGAGGATAAGACCCACGGCCTCTACATCAGAAATATGCATATAGCATTGTTTATTAATTTATGTAATAAAGTACTCACAAAGAGCATATCAAAAACCCTAAGCCACCACTCAACACCTATAAACCACACACGATGGGTGAAGATCATGCCAGCGAGATCTTATGCCCTGGAAACTCGAAAACCCTCTATCAACTAGGAACCGGAGACATCTCGTACCCTGAGATATCATCTAGGTGAAATGTGAGTGCTCGTCCCGTCTAGCAGACTCTTAGAGATCACCTCATGCACACGCTATAGAATCCGTCACTGTTGCCGAACCACTGACCAAATTCAGGACATAGATCCCTAGGTTGTAGCCCTCACCAAGACTTTTTTGAAATAGGGATAGACCCTGGCCTCTGCATCAATTGATGCAAACAGCTTTTTTATTACAAAATTTCCAAATCTCCCAAGTACAAAGTGTAGCAAATAAAATTATAAGGATCATGGATCAGTCAAACTGGCTACAAAGATGAGCCACCTGAACCAAACAACCAGAACTTTCCTAAGCAACATATATCCTCTTAGTATGCCACCACCCAGTCTGGCTGTAGATAGGCTATGCAACCGTCTCCAAACGGCTGCATCCAAAATCCGTAGATGTCCGCTGGCCCTCCGGGAGAAGATAGGACCATATATGGATCTATATGTAGCTCTATGGATAACCTGCAAGTAGATAATAGTTCTAGATATGTTAAAAACCATATCATTTATCGAGTTCTACAAAGACCATAACAAAGCACAGACTCCGGCGTGAATTCAAGCATTGTCAAGTTTTACAACTCCGTTTAAGTAGCCATCGACGTCACCACAGCGCCAGGCATTGCATCCACCCTACACGAGTCCATCGTGACACGTCCACAGCGGCTCCAAAACCAATGTCCCAATGAGGTGAAGTGACACCAAAAGTGTCGCCATCATCCGATCGAGGATACCCAGGTCTGGGGTTTCCTCCAGAGCAATACGAGTAAGCATATGGTAGTTGTAGTGGTGATGCCTTCAACAAGGTAACAGGGCGAAGATGCTGCCATTGCCTGTCATGACTGAAGTCATAGCATAGTTTTCATCGTCGGTCGCACCTCCCCAACTCACCGCCGGTACTGGAAGTAGGATCAAGGGATCCACCATCGCCAGCCAGCCGGCCACATCTGGTGGAGGAGGAGGCCACCACTACCAAGCCTAGTGCTGGTGACCCTAGTTTCCTCATTCTGCGAACCTAAATCGGGTGCAGCAGTTGTGGAGGACATGGCATGTGCGAGCCCATTTAAGCCTAGATAGATCCAGCAAGAACGCCACCACGACGTTTGTGCCAATCACCATCCCTAGTGTGTCAGGAACCCGCCTCACTACCGCCACCCCACAGAACCTCCGCTGGTCGGACGAGGAGAGGACGCCACCGCCTCCATCACGAACAGATGACAAAGGAGATTCGTAGTCGCCGCTCCACGCGGGCTTTGCTCGGCGATGCCCCAGCGGTGGAAGAAGGGGTGGTCTCCACTGGGATGCTCGAGGATAAGAGGACGCCTCGGTGCGACGCGACGCAACCACACGGGGATGTGAAGTGTTCCCTCTAGGTCCAAAATATTTATCGTCTTGTGTACCATGTAAAATGAACTTGGGTACGCCGTGTTAAGCAGATCTTGTTCTTTCCCCAACCCCTTTTAGGGATCCTTTAATTCATAAGGCTTTCAAAATATTTCTATTGGATTAAGATTCTATGGAAATTTTCCAGAGGAAATTATTTGATTCGTGGGATCATATTGTAGGGTTCGCAGCATAGAAAACAAAAAAAATCCTACGATAGGAACAACTATGTACCAAGATCTATCTACTAGATACAAGCAACGGTTGGATATACATCCATAGAGAACATACCCTTATAGACCGACAAAGTTTAACGAGGTTGTACTCGTGGATGATGTAGACGAACGCTTGCCGATCTCAAGATCGATAAGAAGTCTAGCGCCGCAAATCAGCAGCGCATCCGTGCTCGCACACACGTCCAAGCCACCGAGAAACCTCCGCCTCCTCGCTCCAGCGATGCAGCGGAAGCAACAACTCTTTCCAAATGAAAACCCATCGGGAACATGTATCTCGCTAGTCCGAGACCATGGGGGATAAACTATAGGGGGGAGAGATCATTCACAAGGAGGTGTGGGTGAGAGAGAGGGAGATGGAGGCCTTATATAGGAGGAGGGGGGACCCCAAGGGGGTGGTCGGAGCGTGGGGATGCCCCTTCCCCTCCCTCAATTCATGTGGGTGGAGCTTCCACTCACAAAATGCCTCTTCATTTATCCACTCAAAATCCCATTAAATTTCCACCGAATTCAATGCAATCTCTCTTTAAATAAAACTCCTTTTATTTATTTAGTCATAATTTTGTCAATTACATTAATTAACAAACATTCACATAAAAGCCCTTGCTAGTAATCTATTTCACATGCAGAAACACTTTTAGCAATTTCACCCGAAACAATTCCGGTGTCTAGTGAAACAATTCATGCGCTTTGTAATTATTTTCGTCTAGAACATATTGTTCCAAATAGTGTCGGTGTCTCATAAGTGTGTCACCCTACGGTTCACGAATAATGCGGACATGATCGAGACCCCTTTCAGATCAATAATCAGAAGCGGGACCTGGAGATCCATACTGACTCCCGCATATTCAACGATGACTTCTTGTGACCGTGAGAACATTTTATGCTAGTAACTTAATCCCTTTGTCTCGCGATATATTACATGTTTAATATTCGATCATCGGTATCTCCATACCTAGTTTGATCTCGTTACCAACATGTACTCTTTTCTTGTTCTCATGATATAGCATTCTAGTGATCTCATCACTTGCTTGCAAGCTAACTAATGTGATATCACCGAGAGGGCCCAGAGTATATCTATCCGTCATCGGGATGGACAAATTCCACTCTTGATCCATGAGCCTCAACATAACACCTTCGTAGCACTGAACCCACCTTTATAGTCACCTTGCTACTGTGGCATCCCGCAAAAACCACTACTAGAAAATCGCGTTGAATTTGTGCATTGCATCGTCATCATCGTGCATAGTTTGCATAAAACTATTTCGCAAACCCCGATTTGTTTTCCAAACGACCCATCTTTTATTTAAACGCCAAACCCCCGGATGTACCGGATAATTTGTTTGTCTAAAACTAGTTATAAAAGCTATTTGAAAATAAATAAAATATTAAATTATTTTTATTAGGGGCAGTCGAACGGGACGAACGACCCGAACGACCGCCCCAGAAAACTAAATCGGTCCGTCCTGAACACCCCAGCAAAACCTAAACCTACCAAGAATCCTACCCACCCCTAGCTCCACCTCACCCCCCCCAATAGTAATCTGCCACCTCACCCTCTTCCCTCCCCCTAGCCAACCAAAAGTTGCCACCTAGACTAACCACCTCACCCACTCCTCTCTCCCTCACCAAAACCCACCCCAAAGACAAGACCACACAGCCTCCCCTGCCACCGCCCCACCCGGAGAACCCACACACGCACCCACCCCGCCTGCGGGCCCCACCACCCACCTTCCCCGCATGCGGCCTCCCCCCGCCCCTTCTTCCCCGCACGCACGCGGTCCCTCCCATCTCCTCTCCCGCTCACTTGGCCAGACTGCCCCTTCCCCGGCGTGATCAGGCCGCCAAGACCCCAGAGGCCGGGCGAGCCGCCGCCCCGCCAGCCGCTCCTCCCCTGGGCTCGGTCCGCCCGTCGGCCGCCTCGCCTCGCCGCCGGGCCGAGCCTTCCCAACCTCCGCCAACCGCCGCCACCTTGACCCGCCTCACTGCCCCGCCAGACTGCCTCCTCCACTCCGAGCTCCGCTGGCCGCCCGAGCTCGCCTCGGCCGCCCGCCTCCCAGATCGGGCCTTCCCCACCTCTGGCCGACTGGCCGACCGAGGCCCCTCGGCCGCTCCAACCAGCGCCTCCGCTTGTCCTTGCGCCCGCCTCTCTCACGGCGCTTGCTCGCCTCGTCCTCCTCGCTGTCCCGGCCCACGCCTCTGTCGCCTGCCAACCGCCGCCATTGCCCTTGCCTTCCCGCCCGCAGTTCCTCCTCTGCAAGCAAGCGCTGCTGCTCACGCCTGCCGCCTAGCTCGCCTCGAGCTGACAAGCGCCAGAAGTTCTCCTTCCGGGTTTCTCCTCATGAGCCACCGCAGCTGCTTCTCCACCGTGCCCGTTTCGGTGTAGTACCAAGTTGGTACTAAGCTGTTGGGTGTGGAGACGACAAAACCGCAAACCTCCCGTGGACCGACATCGAGAACCGAGCCCGACACCAACAATCAAGCCCCGAAGCCCAAGTTCCCATCGATGACCAAGCCGGACCCTCGAGGCCTTCCACACAGAGCGGCGATGCATGATCTGGAGGAGGCCGACACGATCCAAGATCCCCGACTCGAAGATTCCCGGAACGCCAAGACCGCCACCGATACGACAAGAACCCCGTCGAACACCAAGACCCTCGGAATCGCCAAGTTCTTCCTCGGAATCCGAAGACCCTGCTCCGCGGAGTCGACGGCGACCCTGAGCCGAAGCCCTCGAGATCTCCTACACGGATCCTATGGCGAACCACGAAGACCGTTTCCGTACCCGGACGATAAGGATACCGACGCGGAACACCGAGAACTCCCCCTGAACGCCATGATCGTCGACATGACCCGAAGGCCGCGAATGCGACAAGAACGACACCGACCCGGAAGAAGCCGACGCGCCCCGGCACCAAACCAAGTTCGGCTTCCCGGATGCGACAAGACCTACCTCCGTGGCCCGAGAACGTTCCCGCCGAGCCCGTTCCGTCGAACCGTCGGACCCTGAGACCAACCCCGAACCCCGGAACCCCAAGATCGTCGAGACCCCTGAATGTGTGACCCTTATCCGAACCTTTATTTTTATAAATGCTAAACATAACAACTTGTCGCATATTGAATTGTCATACTCGCATGCATCTTATCATGTGGTTTGGGGGCCTTATGCCGATTCACCTCTAATTAAATATGGGGCCCATATGCGGGCAAATCTAGTCTCATATTGGCCTCATTTAAATTTGAGTAGCGAACCCGGTGCTATCTTTTGCCATGCTAATACAACATTTAAATTGCGGGGGATCTAAACAACATGAACCTATTAATTAATTGTCGGGACCCCGGTTCCGCCTAATCTGACCTAATTGCATCGCACTTTTGCCATGCCATGCATCATACATGCATCATGCCGATCTTCTGCCGTTGTATTAAATATTGCATCCGGTGTTTCTTCTAGTGTTTTGGTTCTTCGCGGATAAGGCCGTTGAGTTGATGTGAGCTTCGCCCCGATCTTCGGGGAAAATCTTCGACAATGTTTTCAGGCGAGCATCTTCCCCTTTCTACCTATCTTACTTTTATAGTGTTTTATTCCCTCCTGTTGATCTATTGCTATCTGTGTTGCGATGCTTTAGTTTCGCATCGTGATATTTCCTGCAGCCTCATATTGCCTTGGACACACCCTATTACCTGTTGTTTGGTAGATAGTTGGACTTATGGCGTCGTAGTTGCTTGCTCAAGTGTCATGTCATATGCCACCGTTGCTGATGTATGGCCGCATGTTGATGTTGGAGATGATTCTAGTTTTACTTATCGTCACTTTAATTTCTGTTTAACAACTAAAATTGAAATAAGCAGAGGCATTTGTGGGTGATAGAAAATATTTGGTTTCCGAATGCCCACTTGTGTCCCGTAAGACCCCGAGTACTTGATACCCGTTCCATGATTTATCGCGCTATCCACATCCGGGAGGTATATGGGACCCCCCTGAGCCAGAGCTTGATTCAGTCTTATTTCTTGGGGCCACAAACTAGTTTGAGGTTTTATTTACGATCCTGTACTTATGCCATGCTACTTTCTGTATTTAAATTGTGCGAGGAGCACACTGCATCGCTTAGGAAGGCGGAGTGATTACGCCATCGACAAGCCCAGCCACACTTTCGGTTCCCGACGCTTCATACCATTGGCGCTAACCTTGAGGCCGTCTCAAGCTAGCTTACTTGCTATGGATCTACTCAAAGGTGGCCCCAAATATTTCAATCCGTGATTGTTCAATGTGAAAGCCTCGTTGGGTTTTGATTTGGTTTTTCCGAGGTTGATCGAGCGTGTGTTGCTATTGGTGCACCCCGGGTAAAACTTCAAAGCCGTGTCCATGGATATGGACGACTTGGAGCACAAGATCTCGATCATAGACAAGCATAACTAAAGTTTACTGCTATAAATTTGACTTATAATGACTAGTAATCAGCTTCACTATAATGGAATGGCTAATTAATACGCCCACAATTGCTTGCTTGGTTGTCGCCATGCAATTGTATCTCGACTAGTAAGTATTGCAACTACAACGAAATGGTGAATAAAAGTACCAACAACTGCTGGGTTATGGGTTTATCTCATGCTACAGATTCGATTAGTAATTGACTTAACTATAACGGAATGGTTAACTAAAATTGCCCATCGCTTACTTTATCGGGATGATTATCTAAACCCGACTAGTAATTGCTGCAACAATAATGAATAAGTAAAAGCGCCAACCGTGTGAGTTCCTCGGTTGACTTCCTCGTTGGTCTCGAGGGGAAATACCAGATGGGTTTGTTTGGTGTTAGCTTGTGTTGGATCCGGATAGGTCACTCTTATCCCCTCCGATAACCGCCATTGTATCAAGTCTCTATAGGTTGTTTAGTGCATGCTGCCGCCGCCACCACCATACCTATGTAGGCGAGGACCGCGAATTCTAGCCTCGCTGTCTCGGCCTCGATCGACGCTCCTCTTTTTCCTTTGCCCTTTGTCGGCACCCCTTTTGTTTAAGCAGGTTTTGAGATCGACGTCGTTAGCAGGGTTACCCTTCCGGCTTGGCCTGGGCAGGGTTATGGACGCCATTGGTTATTCTTCAGGGCTCTTAGCCCCATTTGCTTCTTGTCCGTAGTCGGACGCTCTACCGGTTTCGAGGTGATTTGGATCTTATATATTATATCTGTATTCTTGACTCTTTGAGTCGCTTTTATATATAACTGTTCTGTGGGTCCCATCGAGGACTGTTGTGTAATGTTATTACTTCGTTTTCCACCCGCACGAAAGTGCCTGGTGGGCACCTTTGAATCGTTTCTATGCGGGTTTGGTGAATTTTGCTCAAACTTGCATAGGTCCGATTCGGAGGGTGTTACAGAGTGGTATCAGAGCTCAGCTATGATACCCACAAGTCCAAATCAGGATAACCTAGCTAACGGCCGAAGTAGAGTGTCAAAACTATTTTTGCAAAATCGGTTGGATAGTTCTGACTAGGTCTGGTTTTACTCCTTACCCCTCTGCTGCTCTCCTCTTACCTCTACGTGTTTTGACTCCGCTCTCTTTCCTCTCTTCGAGTCCAGGATTTCTCGTGGTTGGGTTTCCATAGTACCTTCAGGGTTTCGTTTTCCCCTTTTGTAACGGAGGTGCTTCGATCATCAATCTGCAACTTGTCTGTTGTATCCTTCATCCAATCTTTTGTTCTTGAGCTCTTTATCCATATGTGTTCCTTGCTGGATATCAGTGTCGTTGAAAAACATATGAGAAGGACGAGCTTTGGTGAAGTTGGAGTATACCTTGAGCATGTGTTGTTCATGCCAATGGAACCATCGCGAAACCTAATCAGTGTGTCTTTCATACGATTTCTGTGGTATCTCCCGGTGTTTTCCGACGCGACGACATCCTCTACGCCAGATCCGAAGCGGAGTCTGCACCACTCCCTTGTTTCCGAGCCTCGCTTGTCGAGATCTTCAGTCTGATTCCGAGAGTTGGTTGCATAATCCGTCTATTCGCGTGCAGAGTAATGGTTTGAGTGCGGGATGGAGTAGCTACCCTACCACTGCTCTTATCATTCGCTCTTGTACGTCGAATCAGTGGATCCAGCAGTTTTACTCCATCCACGGAAGTTAGGGGTGGCTTTATTTGCGATACCTCTACCTTCGACCTTTTGTTTCCGGAGTGCTCTCTCGACGATCAGGAACAACGACCCTTTGTTGGTGGTGTCGCCGATTTCCAGATGAAGGAGGAACCTTGTTAGTGGTGTCGCGAGGATATACACGAAGCGCGAAGGATCAGACCGTCGGTCTTCTTTCCGGTACCATGAGGCGGATCTCGAGGGCGAGATCCATTGTTAGTGGTGTCGAATTGTGGCATCCCGCAAAAACCACTACTAGAAAATCGCGTTGAATTTGTGCATTGCATCGTCATCATCGTGCATAGTTTGCATAAAACTATTTTGCAAACCCCGATTTGTTTTCCAAACGACCCATCTTTTATTTAAACGCCAAACCCCCGGATGTACCGGATAATTTGTTTGTCTAAAACTAGTTATAAAAGCTATTTGAAAATAAATAAAATATTAAATTATTTTTATTAGGGGCAGTCGAACGGGACGAACGACCGCCCTGTAAAACTAAATCGGTCCGTCTGAACACCCCAGCAAAACCTAAACCTACCAAGAATCCTACCCACCCCTAGCTCCACCTCCCCCCCCCCAATAGTAATCTGCCACCTCACCCTCTTCCCTCCCCCTAGCCAACCAAAAGTTGCCACCTAGACTAACCACCTCACCCACTCCTCTCTCCCTCACCAAAACCCACCCCAGCACAGCACCCACGCGCGCGCGTGCGCCTCCCTGGCCAGCCCCCTGCCCCACCCGGAGAACCCACACACGCACCCACCCCGCCTGCGGGCCCCACCACCAACCTTCCCCGCATGCGGCCTCCCCAGCCTTCTTCTTCCAGACGCACGGTCCCTCCCATCTCCTCTCCCCGCCCGCGCCAGACTGCCTCCTCACTGGGCGTGACTGCCGCCCACACCCCAGAGGCCGGGCCCAGCCGTCGCCCGCCAGCTTGCTCCTCCCCTCTGGGCTCGTCCGCCACGGCCGCCTCGTGCTCGCCTCACCGCCAGAGGCCGAGCCTTCCCAACCTCCGCCAACCGCCCGCCACCGCCTTGACCTCACTGGCCGCGCCAGACTGCCTCCTCCACTCCGAGCCTGGCGTCAAGGCCGCCTCCCGCCGCCCGCCTCAGACGGGCCTTCCACCTCTGGCCGACCCGTCGACCCGAGGCCCTCGCCGGGCCCTCCCAACCTGCGCCTCCGTCGCCCCGTGGGCGCCTCTCTGGCTGGCTTGCTTCGCCTCGTCCCTCGCTGTCCCGCCGCGCCCACGCCTCCCGTCGCCGCCAACCGCCATTGCCCCAGCGCCTTCCCGCCTCCGGCAGGCCCTCCTCTGCCTGCAAGCAGCGAGCGCTGCTTCTCCGCCCCTGTCGCCTAGCTCGCCTCCCCGAGCCCCGACGCGCGTGCCGCAAGTTCTGCCCCGACGGGTTTCTCCTCGCGAGCCACCGCAGCGCGTTTCTCTGCCTCCACCGTGCCCGTTTCGGTGTAGTACCAAGTTGGTACTAAGCTGTTGGGTGTGGAGACGACAAAACCGCAAACCTCCCGTGGACCGACATCGAGAACCGAGCCCGACACCAACAATCAAGCCCCGAAGCCCAAGTTCCCATCGATGACCAAGCCGGACCCTCGAGGCCTTCCACACAGAGCGGCGATGCATGATCTGGAGGAGGCCGACACGATCCAAGATCCCCGACTCGAAGATTCCCGGAACGCCAAGACCGCCACCGATACGACAAGAACCCCGTCGAACACCAAGACCCTTGGAATCGCCAAGTTCTTCCTCGGAATCCGAAGACCCTACTCCACGGAGTCGACGGCGACCCTGAGCCGAAGCCCTAGAGATCTCCTACACGGATCCTATGGCGAACCACGAAGACCGTTTCCGTACCCGGACGATAAGGATACCGACGCGGAACACCGAGAACTCCCCCTGAACGCCATGATCGTCGACATGACCCGAAGGCCGCGAATGCGACAAGAACGGCACCGACCCGGAAGAAGCCGACGCGCCCCGGCACCAAACCAAGTTCGGCTTCCCGGATGCGACAAGACCTACCTCCGTGGCCCGAGAACGTTCCTCACGAGCCCGTCACGAACCGCTCGGACCGAGACCAACCCAACCCGGAACCCCAAGATCGTCGAGACCCCGAATGTGTGACCTTATCCGAACCTTTATTTTTATAAATGCTAAACATAACAACTTGTCGCATATTGAATTGTCATACTCGCATGCATCTTATCATGTGGTTTGGGGGCCTTATGCCGATTCACCTCTAATTAAATATGGGGCCCATATGCGGGCAAATCTAGTCTCATATTGGCCTCATTTAAATTTGAGTAGCGAACCCGGTGCTATCTTTTGCCATGCTAATACAACATTTAAATTGCGGGGGATCTAAACAACATGAACCTATTAATTAATTGTCGGGACCCCGGTTCCGCCTAATCTGACCTAATTGCATCGCACTTTTGCCATGCCATGCATCATACATGCATCATGCCGATCTTCTGCCGTTGTATTAAATATTGCATCCGGTGTTTCTTCTAGTGTTTTGGTTCTTCATGATAAGGCCGTTGAGTTGATGTGAGCTTCGCCGATCTTCGGGAAAATCTTCGACAATGTTTTCAAAGTAGCATCTTCCTTTCTACCTATCTTACTTTTATAGTGTTTTATTCCTCCTGTTGATCTATTGCTATCTCGTTGCGATGCTTTAGTTTCCGTATTCGTGATATTTCCTCAGCCTCATATTGCCTTGGACACACCCTATTACCCGTTGTTTGGTAGATAGTTGGACTTATGCGTCGTAGTTGCTTGCTCAAGTCTTGATGTGTGTCATATGCCACATTCTTGATGTATGGCCGCATGTTGATGTTGGAGATGATTCTAGTTTTACTTATCGTCACTTTAATTTCTGTTTAACAACTAAAATTGAAATAAGCGAGGCATCGGTGGGTGATAGAAAATATTTGGTTTCAACGCCCACTTGTGTCCCGTAAGACCCCGAGTACTTGATACTGCTCCATGATTTATCGCGCTATCCACATCCGGAGGTATATGGGACCCCCGAGCCGAGCTTGATTCATCTTATTTCTTGGGGCCACAAACTAGTTTGAGGTTTTATTTACGATCCTGTACTTATGCCATGCTACTTTCAGATTTAAATTGTGCGAGGAGCACATTGTACTGCTTAGGAAGGCGGAGTGATTACGCTGCATCGACAAGCCCAGCCACACTTTCGGGTTCCCAACGCCATGACCATTGGCGCTAACCTTGAGGCCGCCTCGAAGCTAGCTTACTGCTATGGATCTACTCAAAGGTGCCCCCAAATATTTCTCAACTCGTGATTGTTCAAATGAAAGCCTCGTTGGGTTTTGATTTGGTTTTTCCGAGGTTGATCGAGCGTGTTGCTATTGGTGCACCCCGGCCGTAAAACTTTCTCAAAGCCGTGTCCACGGATATGGACGACTTGGAGCACAAGATCTCGATCATAGACAAGCATAACTAAAGTTTATCGCTATAAATTTAACTTATAATGACTAGTAATCAGCTTCACTATAATGGAATGGCTAATTAATACTGCCCACAATTGCTTGCTTGGCCGCCATGCGACAATTGTATCGACTAGTAAGTATTGCAACTACAATGAAATGGCTGAATAAAAGTACCAACAACCTGGGTTATGGGTTTATCTCATGCTACCAGATTCGATTAGTAATTGACGCAACTATAACGGAATGGTTAACTAAAATTGCCCATGCTTACTTTATCGGGATGATTATCTAAACTCGACTAGTAATTGCTGCAACAATAACGAATAAGTAAAGCGCCAACCGTGTGAGTTCCTCGGTTGACTTCCTCGCTTGGTCTCGAGGGAAATACCAGATGGGTTTGTTTGGTGTTAGCTTCGTTGGATCCGGATAGGTCACTCTTATCCCTCTCGATAACCGCCGCTTGTATCAAGTCTCTATAGGTTGTTTAGTGCATGTTTGCCGCTCAGTCCACCATACCTATGTAGGCGAGGACCGCGAATTCTAGCCTCGCTGCATCGGGCCTCGATCTTGACGCCTCTTTTCCTTTGCCCTTTGTCGGCACCCCTTTTGTTTAAGCAGGTTTTGAGATCGACGTCGTTAGCGTGGTTACCCTTCCGCTTGGCCCGCAGGGTTATGGACGCCATTGGTTATTCTTCAGGGCTCTTAGCCCCATTTGCTTCTTGTCCGTAGTCGGACGCTCTACCGGTTTCGAGGTGATTTGGATCTTGTATATTATATCTGTATTCTTGACTCTTTGAGTCGCTTTTATATATATCTGTTCTGTGGGTCCCATCGAGGACTGTTGTGTAATGTTATTACTTCGTTTTCCACCCGCACGAAAGTGCCTGGTGGGCACCTTTGAATCGTTTCTATGCGGGTTTGGTGAATTTTGCTCAAACTTGCATAGGTCCGATTCGGAGGGTGTTACAGTTACGGTGTGATGTTTGATGTTATCAAGATACTCTTCCAGTGTTAGTGATTGACATGATCTCAGGGTCTAAGGATTATGATTACTTTGTATGATGTTATAGCAATATAAATATATTGACTTTGATCGTAATGTTATACTTTGGATAAATGTTCATCACACCATTCCAATAATATTGTGACCTTGTTATTAACAACATCCAACGTCCATGATCATGAAACCTTGATCATCTTGTTAATCAATGAGCTAGTTTATAAGAGAGGAATAACTAGGAACTTTCCATTTGTTTATTAAACACACATATATTAATGTTTTTTATATTAATACAATTATAGCATGCAAAAATAAACATCTATCATATACTTGGAATATACATAATAACAACTTTATTATTGCCTCTCAGGGCATATTCCCTTCAGTCTCCTACTTGCACTAGAGACAATAATCTAGTTACATAGTGATAAATCTAACACCCATGGAGTTCTGGTGTTGATCATGTTTTGCCCTAGGGAGAGTTTTAGTCAACGGATCTTCTACATTAAGATCTGTATTTACTTTACAAATCTTTATATCTCCATCCTTGACATGTTCGTGGATGGAGTGAAACCGGCATTTAATATGCTTGGATTTCTTGTGAGACCTTGGTTCTTTGGCATTGGCTATGGCTCCATTGTTGTCACAATAGATCACCATTGGGTCCAACGCGCTAGGAACCACACCTAGTTCGGTTATGAAATCCTTCATCCAAACTGTTTCCTGAGTCGCTTCCGAAGCAGCAACATATTCGGCCTCCGTTGTTGATCCTGCCACCACGGGTTGTTTGGAACTCCTCCAACTAACCGCTCCTCCATTCATGAGAAATATGTATCCGGATTGAGACTTAGAGTCATCCGGATCGGTATTGAAGCTAACGTCGACATAACACTTAGCGACGAGCTCTTCTTCACCTCCGTACACGAGAAACATTTCCTTAGTTCTTCTTAAGTACTTAAGGATATTCTTGACCGCTATCCAATGTTCTGATCCTGGATCAGATTGGTATCTACTAGTCAAACTAATATCATGTGCCACATCCGGTCTTGTACATAGAATGGCGTACATTATAGAGCATATGACTGAAGCATAGGGGACTTTGTCCATTATCTCTCTTTCTTCCGCCGCAGCCGGAATTTGATTGTTGCAGAAAATGTAAAGCATATTAAAAGATGTTCCCTATATCTAAAAGTGGATCGGGTTCATGGGTTCACTTTATACTTTGTCATAATCATTGTGGACATAAAACAGCTCACAGATGACATCTGGGCATCACGTCCTTATTCAATATTGTTCAAACTTTCATAAAGTGTTTGATTAGCATTCATATGGGCATCATGTCCTATTATAAAGATTATGCAACATATCTCACTTATACTTCTATAGAAAGGGAAAACTCCATGCAATCTAGAATTAAGAATAAACAGAGTATAGCCTTAAGTACTTTGACATGATGTTTAAATGACAAATGTGCTACCTTGAGCAAACAAGATCATATTTATTGTCACTAAATGATTATAACACATGTTGAAAATATGCCCTAGAGACAAATAATAAAGTAAGTTTATTATCATATTTTGTTAATTCATAATAGATTTATACCATGCTATAATTGTATCGATCGGAAACATTGCTACATGTGTGGTATGTGAATAAATAAAGGTCCCTGTTAGCCTCTATTTAACTAGTTCATTGGGCAACTGATGATCAAGGTTTCCTGATCATGGAGCCATTATGCCAATTGACAATAAAGCCATATTGGTGAATGATGTGATGGACATTATCCAACATAAGTATTACAACACGATCAAGTCATAAAGTTCATTATTCTAATAGTTAGAAACAAAATCTCCTTGTCCTTTGACCATATCATATTTAATCACTATCACCTAAGTTGATACTTTGATTGCATCAACCGTCACACCATAAAAGGGTGACCATAAAGGTGTATATTAGGTATTCTAGAGGGATATGTTGAGGCGTATGCATCAAGATCAGGATTCGTTATCCTATGTGATAGGAAGATACATCGGGCCTACTCGATGAGATTACATCCATAAATGATGTGTAACATGTGACTAGGTCATGGGTATGGATATCACGGAACGTGTAAAGCAACACTTGTCAGTAACAAGATTGAATAAGGTATGGTGATACCAATGATCAGATCTCGGACAAGTCAAGTGATGCTACACTCAACAGGGAGGAAGATTGCTTCGTTGGAAACCCCAACAGCAAGGTATGAAGAGTGCAGCATCAAGATTTCCCTCAGTAGAAACCAAGGTTATCGAACCAGAAGGAGGAAGGAAACCTCACACATGTGTTGGAAGCAACGTGGAGACCTGCACAACACAAACTCAATACTTTGCCCCGACGAATTAGTGAGGTTATCAAGCTCACCGGTTTGCTGTAACAAAGGATTAAACGTATGGTGTGGAAGATAATAGTTTGCAGCAAGTAAACAAGTAACAGTGGAAGATGTATCAATGGTAAATATTGGACCGGGGTCCATAGTTCACTAGAGGTGCTCTCCTTAGATAAACAACATGGCATGAAGGGTAAACAAATTACAGCGGGGCAATTGACAGGAACTGAGCAAGGCATAACAATGCAATTACTATCCAGAAAGATCCTATGAGGTTGATTGGGCAATACAACAATATACATAGACCATAATCCAACTGCATCTATGACTAGAAGTCCACCTTCAGGTTATCATCCGAACCCCCTCTAGTATTAAGTTGCAAGCAACAAACAACTACTTTAAGAAAAGTGTGTAAGGTAAACAGTCCACATGTTCCATGAACAAGGGACCGTTGTTTTCTCCCTAGTAGCAACAACACATCTACAATCGAAGAGATTTCTGTCACTTCCCTTGGAAACTATAGGCATGAACCCACTATCGAGCATAAATACTCCCTCTTGGAGTCACTAGCAACTACTTGGCCAAGATAACCACTAGAAACGGAGAGCATGCAAGATCACAAACAACACAGACATGATAGAATCATAAAGATAAAACCATTAATCAAACCAACATAATAATCTCAATATCCATCGGATCCCCGCAAACACAACATGCATGATTACAAATAGATTAGATCGTGATCATGAACGGAGCTCACAAGATCTATACATGAAAGCACAAAGGAGGAGATACAACCATCTAGCTACTACATGGACTCATAGTCCAAGGTGGAACTACTCACAAATCATACCGGAGAGAAGTTCTCCGGGATGATGTCCCCTCCGGCAGGGTGCCGGGAAGAGCTTCAGATCGCCACGATCGAGGGACGATGGTGGCGGCGGCTACTGATGGTTCCGTGGATTTCTGATCGGGTACCGAGAGTTTCTATATCGGGGGCTTCTTATAGGCGAAGGGGGAGTCCGGGAGGCGACCAGGGTAGGCAAACCCTACCCAGGCGCGGGTCCACCTGACCCCGCGCCTGGGGGGTTTATCCTCCCTGGCCTGCTTCTCCGTATCTCCTCTGGACTTCTTGTTTCCCACGGAAAGCTATTGACTTTGGCGTTCATCCCGTCCAATTCCGATAATATTTCTTTACTAACTTTTCTGAAACCAAAAACAACACAAAACAGGCATCTGGCACTATTGCAACTTGTTAATAGGTTAGTACCAGAAAACATGTAAAAAGCACCTCAAAGTGTGGATAAGTAAAGCAAAGTAGATACTAAACAAGCATGGAGCATCAAAAATTATAGATATGCTTCCAACATATCAGCATCCCCAAGCTTAACTCCTGCTCGTCCTCGAGTAGGTAAGTGATAAAAGAATAATTTTTGAGGTGAACATGCACCCTCACAATAAAGATCCAACCATTTGCAAACATTGAAAGATGGGATCAAAGAACTCTAAAAATGTGCATGTAAGATGGAGTTCTAACAATAGGACATAGTAATTATGCATGCAACGTGGCAAGCAACAAACAAAGATCATGAATAATATGTATTGAAAAACATTTGTTTGTTTCACATGCAGAAAATATAGCATAGTGGCAATCAGCTTGTCCCTCATAGAGTACCAATATAATGCATAGGACACCTGCAAAGTTCACAAGGGTTACTAGAAACAGATAGTATATGAACAAGTAATAACACAATATGCATCAATTATTAAGCTTTGGAACACTGCACAAAGAATGAAAACTATGTTGTATTAATGGTGCCTAAATGTATAAGGTGGATACTCAAATAATGGTGAAAGAAAGGCCTTTTTGTAAAGGAAGCATGGATTACAAGTTTCAAAAAGAGCTTCCAAAAATTATGGTACTTATTAGCTTTCAGCCCTCATCGCCCCTATCATAAGCATCTTGAAGTGGTTAAGGTTAAAGTAGCAAAGCTGGAGTATATGCTTGACAAAGTATAAGTTGGCAATCTCAAGTCCCTTGACTATGAGGGCTACACCTCATGGATACTCAACTTAGGGCCCAGGCAAGTTCTTGTCACTGTAAGTATTTGCATATCATTGAGAACCGCCAATGGGGTACCCTTGCACATGGTACAGGAGCTTTCCCATAACCAAAATGACAAGGCAAGCAGACAATGAGCATCTCAGTAATTCCTATTATGTACCATGGGAATATGGTGCTTTTTTCTCTCTTTCCTCTTTTCTCAATGTGTCTCTTTTTTTATAAGAAGAATGCTTCATAGATGTCACTATGGTAATGCTGCAAGTTTTCACCATGATTAGGCATGGCTTAGGCTAGCGTCCCAGGAGTTTCTCTAACACATAATACAAACTCCATGGACTTACAAGTTCCCACTTCATTTCACACTGGTAACATCCATAGACAAAAGAGCATGATATCAATGGAGTACAAAAGTACAAGTGCAATGTTGAAAACGTTTCTCGTGACAGCACGGTTCTGCTAATCCCAACTTATAAGTGCAAGCATATACAACAAAGTTGCCTCAATGGTTCAAGTTTATTAGGGGCAAAGAATAAAATGTGCCATCAAGTTCGTGAGGGCTTTAATCACTAAGTTTTCACATAACAAAATAGTTTTTAATTGGAAGATAGATGAAAACAAGAATATACTTTGAATGGTGTAACACACCATGAATAGGAATTTATAGTGGAAACTTTGGAATAACTTGGTTTCTTGGGAGTTGGAAGCATGAGTAGAACTTACTCATACAAGTAGAGGCTAGCAAAAGACTGGGAGCAACCAACTAAGAGAGCAATAATGGCCATAATTATGCAATGCAACAAAGCAAACTAATCAAAGCAAAGAGTGGTACTACAAGTCAAGGACTAAATGATCATAGAGGCTAATGGTGACTTGTCATAGTCATAACATGGTGTAAGCATGTGCCAATTCAACCCAATCAAAACATCAAAGTAGAATACCACAATACTATGCTTTTGCATGCTAAAACAACGCATAATTTCTTCAAGGCACACTAAGCAATCCCAATTGTTTGAAACAAGACATGCTACAGCAATAATAACTAAGCATAATGCTAAAACAACACCTAGCATGTCATGCTAAAGTCTAAGTCATAGTTAATGCAAGCTCCTCTTGCACTTCAAGCAAGAACTTACTACTCCTTTCCAAACACCAAGCGAACTTATTTGCAAAAAACAACAAAGCGAGAACGGGGGTCCAAACTACTAAAGAAAACTAAACAAACTAAGCAAGGAAAACAAAAACTAAGACGCTCCAAGAACAACACAATTGTGCATGAAACAATAAAAACGAAGTGTCTAGACAGAACTGAGCTTTTTATTGATGAAGAAGGGGATTCCTTGGGCATCCCCAAGCTTTGACGCTTGTACCTCTTGGATATTTCTTGGGGTGTCACCATGGTGTCATCCCCAAGCTTGAGCTTTTGTCCATCCTTCATCTCATTGCATCATTCTCTCTCTACACCTGAAATTTTTCCTTCACACAGTTTTCATTAGCAACATTAGCTTATTCAAAAGATATTAGACCGCGGGCCAAGCTTTGGAACAACAAGGATTTTCACTAAAAACACAAGATATTGTAGTAACTCCTTCAAAGAAACTCAATTTACCTGAAGAGAGCTCAAAAAAGAATCAATAAGAAGCAAATGCAAATAATGGCAGAAATCTGTCAAAACAGACCAGCAGGTAGAAACCGATTTTTTAGAAAATCTTCTGTTGCTCAAATCAAAAGTGTTGAACTAGAGAAAGTTAGCTAACATACTGGGGGATTTACTCATAAATTTTGAGTTCAATCCAAGTTACAGAGCCTCCTCACGAACTTTTTTGGTGGAGGACAGAAATCTGTTTCGGGACAGCAACTCCCCAAATCTTAGTTCCCTCTCATTAGAGGTCATTCTTGGCACAAAAAGCAAACAAAAAGGATAAGGAGAGGTCATTACAGTAGTAATAACTTCCAAGACTCAAGTAAACTCTTGGGTTATCTCCCAACAAGTACTTTTCTTTAACGCCTTTAAGTTAGGCACAAGAAGCAAGAAGAATCAAGTATTTTCAAATGAAGAATTGCTCCTCTTGTTCCTTCTTTTCTTACCTTTCTTTTTCTTTTTAGGGAATATATGATTGCTTACCTGGGGAGTAAAGTGCATGATGCCTTCTCCCACGTCTATTACTGCCCCAAGGTGTTTCAGTAGAGATCTTCCAATTGTGATCTGTCGTTTGCCTACACATTCAATAACAAGATAATCAGTAGACACCATTTTCCCTGAGATTTTTGTAAACACACCTTCAGATATTACAATGGGAAATATAGTGGCATTGTTAGTAAGAGAGATTTCCTCTCCTCCTTCAATAAGCCCCCAAAGATTTAAGGAATCAAAAATATCTTTAGGCATGAGACAAAATTCAGACATGATATCACAGCGAGCATCAAAAAGTGTAGTATTTATTGAGACTTTAATTGTGGGAAACCAATTTGAAGGCTCGGAATTTATAGGAACATAATCATGGTAAGACCTAAGAGTGTGATAGCAACTATTCATGGCAGCAATATTAGTCTCAAGAGTGTTCAACCTAGCAAAAATATTTGTGAAAGAGGAATCATACTTGCGAGGTGTATTATAAATTGCAATCAACTTTTTTATGGCATCAAAGGCTTCATCCTCAGTACAAAGCAAAATATCTTTATCATCCAAAGCATCCAAATCATATCTATAACGAAGAGTAATACCGCGGTAAAAACTATCAATAACCAAGTCGAGGCTTACCTCAGGCTTAGTTTCCCTCTGGAAAGCAGAGATTCTAGACCAAGCTTCCTTAAAACTTTCTTCACTTTTTTGCTTAAAAGTGGAAATTTCTATCATAGGGGAAATAAAGGCAGACCCCAACATGGCAGCAACTACAACAAGAACTAATTTTTTTGTGTTTTTGAATAAAGCAAGCAAACCAAACTAGACTAAAAATTTTCAGTTTTTTGGAAAGAGGCAAACAAAACTAAGCAAAAGAAACAAAGCAAACTAAAAACAAAGTAAATAGAAAGGAAGTGAAGGACTCCCCTTGTGAAGACGTCCTTGGCCTACCCGGCAACGGCGCCAGAAATTACTTGATGCTACACTCAACAAGGAGGAAGAGTGCTTCGTTGGAAACCCTAAGAGCAAGGTATGAAGAGTACAACAGCAAGATTTCCCTCAGTAGAAACCAAGGTTATCCAACCAGAAGGAGGAAGGAAACGTCACACAGGTGTTGGAAGCAACGTGGAGACCTGCACAACACAAACTCAAGACTTTGCCCTAACGAATCAGTGAGGTTGTCAAGCTCACCGGTTTGCTGTAACAAAGGATTAAACATATGGTGTGGAAGGTAATGGTTTGCAGCAAGTAAACAAGTAACAGTGTAAGATGTATCAATGGTAAAGATTGGACCGGGGTCCATAGTTCACTAGAGGTGCTCTCCTTAGATAAACAACATGGCATCAAGGATAAAAAAATTACAGGGCAATTGAGCAAGGCATAACAATGCAATTACTATCCGGAAAGATCCTATGAGGTTGATTGGGCAATACAAAATATACATAGACGTAATCCAATGCATCTATGAGAAGTCCACCTTGAGTTATCATCAACCCCTCCAGTATTAAGTTGCAAGCAATGCTTTAAGCAAAGTGTGTAAGGTAAACAATCCACATGTTCCATGAACAAGGGACCGTTGTTTTCTCCTAGTAGCAATAGCACATCTACAAAGATTTATCACTTCCTTGAAACTAGAGGCATGAACCCACTATCGAGCATAAATACTCCTCTTGGAGTCACTAGCAACTACTTGGCCAAGATAACCACTAAGCATACAAGATCACAAACAACACAGACATGATAGAATCATAAAGATAAAATCATTAATAAAACCAACATAATAATCTCAATATCCGATCCCATAAACACAACATGCATGATTACAAATAGATTAGATCTTGATCATGAATGGAGCTCACAATATCTATACATGAAAGCACAAAGGAGGAGATACAACCATCTAGCTACTACATGGACTCATAGTCCAAGGTGGAACTACTCAAAAATCATACCGGAGAGAAGGCCTCCAGGATGATCTCCCCTCCGGCAGGGTGCCAGGAAGAGCTTCAGATCCCCCTGATCTAGGGACGATGGTGGCGGCGGCTATAGACGATTTCGTGGATTTCTGATCGGGTACCGAGAGTTTCTGTATCGGGGTCTTCTTATAGGCGAAGGGGGAGTCCGGGAGGCGGCCAGGGTAGGCAAACCCTACCTAGGTGCGGGTCCACTTGACCCCGCGCCTGGGGGTGGCTTCCCTGGCCCGCTTCTCCGTCTCTCCTTAGGACTTCTTGTTTCCCACGGAAAGTTATTGACTTTGGCATTCGTCCCGTCCAATTTCGAGAATATTTCTTTACTAACTTTTCTAAAACCAAAAACAGCAGAAAATAGGCATCTGGCACTGTTGCAACTTGTTAATAGGTTAGTACCAGAAAACATGTAAAAAGCACCTCAAAGTGTGGACAAGTAAAGCAAAGTAGATACTAAACAATCATGGAGCATCAAAAATTATAGATACGTTTCCAACATATCATCAAGTATCAAAGTAATAAAGACAATTGGATTCGACGTTTATGGTTCAAATGACATTGAAATCGTGGAATGCACACAAGTCATTATGAGCATCCTAGCCCCGCTAATGATCATTGATATACGAGGTGTCTCGATCATGTCTATGATGTTCCCGAACCGTAGGGTAACACGTTTAAGGGTTCGATGATGCTCGGAGATCGTATTTGGTTTTATCAAAATCGTAGGAAGAAAGAGACGAGGATGCCGGAAATATTCCGTGAGAGAACCGGAAATGTTCCAAGAGGATCTGAAGGAGTTCGGAGTGAACCAAAAGGTGTTTGGGATCAAAGTGAATTTAATAATATGTATTTTATATTAATTCTTGGAATTAATTAGATAAACATATAAATTTAATTTAATGGGCAAAACTCCTTAATGGGCCAAGTCCCCGGAGGGAACAAGGCCCAAGAGGCAAGACACCATGCAGAGCAGTCGCCTAGGGCCACCCGCTGGCCCTCCTTGGGCCATGTGTGGGCCCACCCTGGCCCGGCCGGTCGTCCCTCCTCCCCTATGGTGCGTGCCTCCATCTCCTCCTCCAATTTAGTCCCACCCTGGAACTTTAAAGGAAGGGGTGCCCTATTTTCCCTGATACGTCGGAAACGTATCTATATTTTTTGATGCTCCATGCTTTTTTAGTATCTACTTTTCTTTGCTTTGTATACACTTTAAGGTGTTTTTTACATGTTTTCTGGTACTAACCTATTAACAAGTTGCCATAGTGCCATTTGCCTATTTTCTGCTATTTTTGGTTCCAGAAAAGTTAGTAAGGAAATATTCTCGGAATTGGACGAGACGAACGTCAAAGTCAATTACTTTCCATGGGGAACAAGAAGTCCAGAGGGGAGACAGAGAGGCGTGCCAGGGCAGCCAGACCTCCCTAGGCGCGGGTGGGCCCTGCCCCGCGCCTAGGCAGGGTGTGGGGCCCCTGGCCAACGCCTCGGCCTCCCCCTTCGCCTATAAGAAGCCCCCGATGCAGAAACCCTAAGTACCCGATCAAATATCCACGAAACCATTTGTAGACGCCGCCGTCGTCCCTAGATCGGGGGGTCTAAAGTTCTTCCGGGAACCCTGCTGGAGGGGAGATCATCCCGGAGGCCTTCTCTCCGGTATGATGCATGAGTAGTTCCACCTTGTACTATGGGTCCATGTAGTAGCTAGATGGTTTTATCTCCTCCTTGTGCTTTCATGTATAGATCTTGTGAGCTCCGTTCATGATCAAGATCTAATCTATTTGTAATCATGCATGTTGTGTTTGCGGGGATCCGATGGATATTGAGATTATTATGTTGGTTTGATTAATGGTTTTGTCTTTCTGATTCTATCATGTCTGTGTTATTTGTGATCTTGCATGCTCTCCGTTGTTAGTAGCTATCTTGGCCAAGTAGTTGCTAGTGACTCCAAGAGGGGGTATTTATGCTCAATAGTGGGTTCATACCTCTAGTTTCCAAGGGAAGTGACAATAATCTCTTCGGTTGTAGATGTGTTGTTGCTACTAGGGAGAAAACAACGGTCTCTTGTTCATGGAACATTTGGACTTTTTACCTTACACACTTTGCTTAAAGCAGTTGTCTATTGCTTGCAACTTAATACCGGAGGGGGTTCGGATGATAACCTGAATGTGGACTTCTAGTCATAGATGCAGTTGGATGGCGGTCTATGTATCTTGTTGTATTGCCCAATCGAATCTCATAGGATCTTTCTGACTAGTAATTGCATTGTTATGCCTTGCTCTGTTCCTGTCAATTGCCCTGTTGTAATTTGTTTACCCTTCATGCCATGTTGTTTATCTAAGGAGAGCACCTCTAGTGAACTATGGACCCCGGTCTAATCTTTACCATTGATACATCTTCCATTGTTACTTGTTTACTTGCTGCAAACCACCATTACCTTCCACAACATACGTTTAATCCTTTGTTATAGCAAACCGGTGAGCTTGACAACCTCACTGATTCATTGGGGCAAAGTCTTGAGTTTGTGTTGTGCAGGTCTCCGTGTTGCTTGCAACACCTGTGTGATGTTTCCTTCCTCCTTCTGGTTCGATAACCTCGGTCTCTACTGAGGGAAGACTTGCTGTTGTGCTCATCACACCTTGCTCTTGGGGTTTCCAACGAAGTGCTTCACGTTAGCACCATCAACAAGTTTTCTGGCGCCGTTGCCGGGGAGGCTAAGGACGTCTTCACTAGGGGAGTCTTTCACTTCCTTTCTCTTTACTTTGTTTTTAGTTTTCTTTGATTATTTTGCTTGGTTTTTTTGCCTCTTTCCAAAAAACCCAAAAAAAATTAGTTTGGTTTGCTTGCTTTATTCAAAAACACGAAAAAATTAGTTCCTGCTCTAGCTGCTGCTGCTGTTTTTGGCTTGCCCACCTTTGCCAAAATGAACTCTGCTGAGAACACCAAGTTGTGTGACTTCACTAGCACCAACAACAATGATTTCCTAAGCACTCCTATTGCTCCACCTACTCCTGATGCTACCTTTTATGAAATTAAGCATGCTTTGTTGAATATTGTTATGAGAGAGCAATTTGCTGGTGCTATTTCTGATGATGTTGCTGCCCATCTCAATAACTTTGTTGAACTTTGTGAGATGCAAAAGTATAAGGATGTAGATGGAGATATTATTAATCTCAAGCTGTTTCCTTTCTCCTTGAGAGGAAAAGCTAAAGACCGGTTGTTGTCTTTGCCTAAAAATAGTATTGATTCTTGGAAAGTACTACCCTCTTGCTAAGATTATATCTATGAGAAGTGACATTATGAAATTTAAACAACTTGATAATGAAAATGTTGCTCAGGCTTGGGAGAGAATGAAATCTTTGGTTAAGAATTGCCCCACTCATGGACTCACTGCTTGGATGATTATCCAGACTTTTTATGCAGGTTTGAACTTCTCCTCAAAAAACCTGTTGGATTCAGCTGCTGGAGGTACCTTTATGGGCCTCACTTTGGGTACTGCAACAAGGTTCCTTGATAATATGATGGTTAACTACTCTGAATGGCATGTTGAGAGAGCTCCACATGGTAAGAAGGTAAATTCTATTGAGGAAACTTCCTCTTTGAGTGAAAAGATTGATGTTATTATGGCTATGCTTGTTAATGGGAAAGCTCCTCTAGATCCTAATAGTGTTCCCTTAGCCTCTTTGGTTGCTCAATAAGAGAAAGTTGATGTGAACTTCATTAGAAACAACAATTTCAACAACAATGCTTATAGGAGTAATTTTGGTGGTAACAATTATAGACCTTATCCTCCTAATAATGGCAATTCGTATGGAAACTCCTATAACAATGATAGAAGTTCCCCTTCTAAACTTGAAGTCATGCTCAAAGACTTTATTAGTAAACAAAATGCTTTCAACAAAACCGTGGAGGAGAAACTTTTAACTGTTGAGAAAAATATATCCTCTTTGTCTGAAGCTCAGTCCTCCTTGATTGATAAAATGGCCGCTAAACCTAAAACTATGGAAAAATACCTTTGCTACTGCTCATGCCATACAAGTGACTATTGATGAAAATGTTAGGCTATTAGCTCAACTTCATGCTAGGTGGGAAAGGGAAGCTAAAATTGATAGAAACAATAGTGTGTGCACTATTACCAATAAACCACAAGTAGTCCCTATTCCTCCTCCTACTATGCCTAAGCCTATTGAGCCTACTACTAGTGATGCTAAGTTTGACTTTGATATTGATGGTTGCAATATTTCTGAAGTGATTATGTTCCTACAAAAGCTTGCTAGAAGTCCTGATGCTAGTGATATGCATGTTTCTTTCACCAAACACATTACAGATGCTCTTGTAAAAATTAAGGAAGAGAAGCTAAAACACAAAGCTTATATTCCTAGGAAAGTAGAAGATCATTGGGAACCCATTATTAATATGCAAGTGAATGACTTTGATCTCAAAGCTTCATGTGATCTTGGTTCTAGTGTCTCTATTATGCCTAGGAAGATTTATGAAATTCTTGATTTGCCACCATTGGAAGATTGTTATTTGGATGTCCCACTTAATGATAGTGCTAAGAAGAAACTCATGGGAAGTATTAATGATATTCTCATTATGGTTAACAATGCTTATGTGCCTATGGATTTCTATGTGTTTGGATGTTGAATACAATGCTTATTGTCCTAATACTTTGGGAAGACCTTTTCTTAGAACAGTTGGTGCCATAATTGATATGAAAGAAGGCACTATCAAATATCATTTTCCATTCAAGAAAGGTATTGAACACTTCCCTATGAGTAGAGAGAAGTTGCTTTTTTCTCCTCCTTTGAAAGCAAGGTTTGATGTTAATGCTTCTTCATTTGAAAATACATGATTCTTCTTGCTTCTTGTGCCAAACTTAAAGGCGTTAAAGAAAAGTACTTGTTGGAAGATAACCCAAGAGTTTCCTTGAGTCTTAGAAGTTATTACTTTAGTAATGACCTCTCCTTATCCTTTGTGTTTGCTCTTTGTGCCAAGAATTACCTCTAATGAGAGGGAAGTAAGATTTGGGGAGTTGCTGTCCCGAAACAGATTTCTGTCCTCCACCAAACAAATTCTTGAGGATCTCTGTAACTCGGATTGAGCTCAAAATTTACGAATAAATCACCCATTATTTTAGCTAACTTTTTTTAGTTCAACACTTTTTTGGGGGCAACAGAAGATGTTCTAAAAATCGTTTTCTACCTGTTGGTCTGTTTTGACAGATTTCTGCCATTATTTGCATTTTCTTCTTATTGATTCTTTTTTAGTTATCTTTAGGTGAATTGAGATTTTTGAAGGATTTACTACCGTAGCTTGTGTTTTTAGTGAAAAGCCTTGCTGTTCCAAAGATTTGCCAGAGGTCTAATATCTTTTGAATAAGATAATGTTGCTAATAAAGATTGTGTGAAGGTTTGTATGAAGGAAAAATTTCAGGTGTAGAGAGAGAATGATGCAATGAGATGAAGAATGGACAAAAGCTCAATCTTGGGGATTCCACCATGGTGTCACCCCAAGAAATATCCAAGAGGTACAAGCGTCAAATCTTGGGGATGCCCAAGGCATCCCCTTCTTCATCAATAAAAAGCTCAGGTATGTTTAGACACTTTGTTTTTATTGTTTCATGCACAGTTGCGTTGTTCTTGGAGCGTCTTAGTTTTCGTTTGGTTTGCTTAGTTTGTTTAGTTTGCTTGAATAAAGTAGTTTGGACCCCCATTCTCGCTGTGTTGTTTGCAAATAAGTTGCTTGGTGTTGGAAAGGAGTAGTAAGTTCTTCCTCGTAAGTGCAAGAGGAGTTTGCATTGACTGTGACTTAGACTTTAGCATGACATGATAGGTGTTTTTTTGACCTTATGCTTAGTGATTATTGTTGTAGAATGTCTTGTTCCAAACAATTGGGATTGCTTAGTGTGCCTTGCAAAAATTATGCGTTGTTTTAGCATGCAAAAGCATAGTATTGTGGTATTCTCCTTTGATTCTTTGCTTGGGTTGACTTGGCACATGCTCACACCATTTTATGACTCTCACAAGTCATCGTTAGCCTCTATGATCATTTAGTCCTTGACTTGTAGTACCACTCTTTGCTTTGATTAGTAATGTTTTGTTGCACTGCATGATTATGGCCACTATTGCTCTCTTATTTGGTTGATCCCAATCTTTTGCTAGCCTCCACTTGTATGAGTAAGCTCTACTCATGCTTCCAACTCCCAAGAAACCAAGTTATTCCAAAGTGTCCACCATAAAATCCTATGCTTGGTGTGTTACACCATTCAAAGTATATTCTTGTTTTTAGCTATCTTCCAATTAAAAACTATTTGGTTATGTGAAAACTTAGTGATTAAAGCCCTCACAAACTTGATGGCACACTTTATATTCTTTGCCCTTAATAAACTTGAACCATTGTGTCTTCTATGTTGTATATGCTTGCACTTATACGTTGGAATTAGCAGAACCGTGCTGTCACGGGGAACGTTTTCAACATTGCACTTATACTTTGTACTCAGTTGATATCATGCTCTTTTGTCTATGGATGTCACCGGTGTGAAATAAAGAGGGAACTTGTAAGTCCATGGAGTTTGTATCTTGTGTTAGAGAAATGCCTGGGCCGCCAGCCTAAGCCATGCCTAATCATGGTGGAAACTTGCAGCATCACCATAGTGACATCTATGAAGCATTCTTCTTATAAAAAGAGACACATTGAGAAAAGAGGAAAGAGAAAAAAGCACCATATTCCCATGGCAAATAAGAAGATTGCTGAGATGCTCATTGTCTGCTTGCCTTGTCATTTTGGTTATGGGAAAGCTCTTATACCATGTGCAAGGGGTACCCCGTTGGATGTTCTCAATGATATGCAAATACTTATAATTACAAGAACTTACTAGTGACTAAAGTTGAGTAGCATGAGGTGTGGCCCTCGTATTCAAGGGACTTGAGATTGCCAACTTATACTTCGTCAAGCATATACTCCATCTTTGTTCACTTTAACCATAATCACTTCAAGATGCTTATGATAGGGGCAATGAGGGCTGAAAGCTAACAAGTACCATTTGAAGATCTTTTTGAAACTTGAAATCTCTGCTTCCTTTATAAAAGGTCTTTCTTCCACCACTATTGAGTCTCCACCTTCTACCTTTAGGCACCATTAAGAGAGCATAGTTGTCATTCTGTGTGTAGTGTTCCAAAGCTTATTGATCGATGCATATTGTGATATTACTTGTTCTTGTGCTACTTTTTTCTAGTCACCCTTGTGAACTTTGAAGGTGTCATATGCATCTATTTGCTACTCTATGAGGGACAAGCTGATTTCCACTATGCTATGTCTTCCGTATGTGAAACAAACAAACATTTTTTAATGCATGTTATTCATGATCTTTGTTTGTAGCCTTTCATGTTGCATGCATAGTTACTATGTCCTATTGTTAGAACTCCATCTTTCATGATCATGTTTAGAGTTCTTTGATCCCAGCTTTCAATGCTTGCAAATGGTTAGATCTTCATTGTGAGGGTGCATGTCACCTCAAAAATTATTCTTTTTATCACTTACCTACTCGAGGAAGAGCATGAGTTAAGCTTGGGGATGCTTGATACGTTGGAAACGTATCTATAATTTTTATGCTCCATGCGTGTTTACTATCTACTTTGCTTTGCTTTGTCTACACTTTGAGGTGCTTTTTACATGTTTTCTGGTACTAACCTATTAACAAGTTACCACAGTGCCAGTTGCATGTTTTCTGCTGTTTTTGGTTCCAGAAAAGTTAGTAAGGAAATATTCTCAGAATTGGATGGGACAAACATCAAAGTCAATTACTTGTCGTGGGGAACAAGAAGTCCAAAGGGGAGATGGAGAGGCGTGCCAGGGCAGCCAGACCCCCCTAGGCGCGGGTGGGCCCTGCCCCGTGCCTAGGAATGGTGTGGGGCCCCTGGCCACCGCCTCGGCCTCCCCCTTCGTCTATAAGAATCCCCCGATGCAGAAACCCTAAGTACCTGATCAAATCTCCACGAAACCTTATGTAGCCGCCGCCATCGTCGTCCCTATATCGTGGGGGATTTGAAGTTCTTCTCGGCACCCTGCCGGAGGGGAGATCATCCCGGAGGCCTTCTCTCTGGTATGATGCGCGAGTAGTTCCACCTTGGACTATGGGTCCATGTAGTATCTAGATGGTTGTATCTCCTCCTTGTGCTTTCATGTATAGATCTTGTCAGCTCCGTTCATGATCAAGATCTAATCTATTTGTAATCATGCATGTTGTGTTTGCGGGGATCCGATGGATATTGAGATTATTATGTTGGTTTGATTAATAGTTTTGTCTTTATGATTCTATCATGTCTATGTTGTTTGTAATCTTGCATGCTCTCCGTTGTTAGTAGCTATCTTGGCCAAGTAGTTGATAGTGACTCCAAGAGGGGGTATTTATGCTCGATAGTGTGTTCATGCCTCTAGTTTCCAAGGGAAGTGACAATAATCTCTTCGGTTGTATATGTGTTGTTGCTACTAGGGATAAAACAACGGTCTCTTGTTCATGCAACATGTGGACTACTTACCTTACACACTTTGCTTAAAGCAGTTGTCTATTTCTTGCAACTTAATACTGGAGGGGGTTCGGATGATAACTTGAAGGTGGACTCCTAGTCATAGATGTAGTTGGATGGCGGTCTATGTATCTTGTTGTATTGCCCAATCGAATCTCATAGGATCTTTCTGACTAGTAATTGCATTGTTATGCCTTGCTCAGTTCCTGTCAATTGCCCTGTTGTAATTTGTTTACCCTTCATGCCATGTTGTTTATTTAAGGAGAGCACCTCTAGTGAACTATGGACCCCGGTCCAATCTTTATCATTTATACATCTTCCACTGTGTTGCCTGCCAAAACCCACCGGCGAGCAGCGACGAGCAACACGGAGAGCCGGGAGTCTCCCAGGACTGCTGGTGGGCCCTGGTCCCTCGGGTGACGGCCCGCAAAAGCTCCGGCACACGTCCTGGCTTGGTTCGAGGGCGTGCCACCTGACCTATACCTGGTCAGGAAGGTGAAGGATTGCTCCGATTGATTTCCTGCATGGTAAACAAGTATACGTAAAATTCGAGCCGTAATCGGCTCCTGTGTTTCAGAATCGGCTCCTAAAGCCGATTGCCCCATGGTTCTGCGTTAGATTTATGATAACATGGGGTTTTGCTTGATCACTACAAGTTAAATCGATCTACGATAGTCTAATGTTTTCACCACGTAATCGGAACGTCCTACGCGTGATTGAGCCTGCACGCATAAAAGATGAAGAATATTAACCCTAGAGGAGGCCTAATAACCAACGTAAAGCCAATTACCTAACATCTTCTCTAGAACGAATAAGCCACGTCCTTATGCATTCATGGATCGTTCAACCCGCTTGTAAGGCCTGATTACGTAGATATTAAACTAAACCTTGGCGAACAAGGCACAACTATAACAGATCGAATCGACTAAATAAAGATCATAGGTGCTACCCTTGCACTTTGGGAAAAGGTGCAAGGGTAGCGAGATAGTTAGAGGTAGCATAACCCGGCGATAGTAATGAAAAGCACCGATGCTAGCCTCAAACAATCTATGATAATGGTATTACTCGTCATCAACAACGCTTCAAGACGAGTAAAACCAGTAACACATAGATATCGCCTAGATCGCAAGATGCGATCTAGGCAGCATGGCACTTACCCGAAAGAAACCCTAGAAACAAGGGGTGGCGATGCGCCGAGATTGTGTTTGTTGTGAACGTGGTTGTCCTCTTCTTTCAATAACCCTAGGTACATATTTATAGTCCGGAGACTCTCTACTTTTTGGAATAACTCTACAACTCTATCTCTACCTAAACATAAATGGAACCTAAACAAACACGAAACTTACTATGATACAAGATACACGGGCAATTTAGCCCAAACCCACGCACTAGGCCGATCCAACAACACGTTGAATATATGTATCTTTCAAGCCCATCTTGATCACGGCCCATCTCGGTCTTTGGCCAAAATACGGTGATAACACATGCCCCCCTGGTTTTGGCAATGATAATTCCAAAACCACTCTGTGTTTTTTTTTCTTCTTCTCCTCTTTTTTTATCGGGTCAAGGCTGCACGCGTGGCGTAATGTAACTCCACGCTACCCTTCATCATGATGCCCTGTCTTCTCAACTCCGCAAAGGCATGATTTGACGATTTTGGCAAGGTAACTGGGAACCGCTATGGCATTGAACCGTCTCTCCACTATTCCCTTATTTAAATTCGCTGACAGTTCACAATCCCCATCTTCCTCCGGTTGCCGAAAACCCTCTTCCTTCGCCAAAAACCCTCTTTCTTGCCATGGCCTCCTCGCTTCCTCCGCCTTCCCATGCCTCCAACTCGATTAGCGACGAGAGCCGACGCCAGAGCACTACCACGGCGGCAAGATAAGATTTCGCCCACGATGGTGGGACAAAGGATCGAATTTCGCCGTCTGGTCGAGGACGATCGCCCTCGATCGACGGTGAAGAGAGCTCTGATTCCTCGTTGACGGGGAACTGGAGGCGAAGAGCAGCGACGACGCCTGGTCGTGGGACGGCGTCGAGTCCTCCGACGAGGAAGAAGAATCGGAGGAGGACACCTCCTCCGACGAGTATCCGCCGACGAAGCGCTTCCGCGCCGGGTCCAGTGAAGACACTGAAGATGACGAGGAGGACGAAGAGGTCCCCGCTGGTTTCTTCAGCAGCAGCAGCGAGGATGATGCCGGCAGCAGCGCTGAAGACAGCGAAGAGGACGGCGGCGACGACAGCGGCGACGATCTCGCCCTTTAGATTAGGAACCAGTGGCAATGATGGTAGGCTCCCTTTTGTAATCAGTCGTCCTTTGTAAGCAATCATCTTTTGAATGAATGAAAATCTATTTCCCAAAGATTGCCTTGTCCGCCCCTGATCTTGCCGATAGCCATGATAGGTCGATGTCCTAGAAGTCGATGATACTGCATCGGCTCTCAACATACTGCACGCATACAGTGAAACAAGTCAAATCGCAAAGAGCCGATGACTATCCATCGGCTTCTCCCAAAAAACGTTGACAGGGTCAAACTTTGGTCGCATCTTTAGGCATATTAAAACGGCCACTTCTTGATTTCAAACGATGACCTGCGACCTTTCTCAAAACAGGCGACCCAAATCTCCAATTGCCCATCAAAAAACGTGCCCTGTTTGTAACACGTGTGAACCTCTAGAGTCGATGACCGTGCATCGGCTATAAATCATATTTTTTTATTTGGTCGGCCGATTTTCAGCATCGGCCCCCATATTTTTACTGTCCATCGTTTCACGTGCCTTTACCTAGCCTATTTCATGTATCGGCCCCTCAAGTTTTACTGTCCAACATCCCACATGCTTGGGAAATATTTCTTGAGATGTTGTCCGTTGACTGCCACTGGGAACTTTACTCCATCCAACTGCTCGAGCATGTATGCGTTTCCTCTTAAAACTTGGTCGACCTGCATGCGGACCGTGCCAATTTGGAGACCATTTACCATATGTTGCATCCTTAGTCCCCAAGGGCAACACAGCTTCCCATACCAGATCACCAACGTGGAACTCCTTTGGCTTCACTTTCTTGTTGTATGCACGAGCTACCTTGGCCTTGTTCTCTTTGATTTTCTCCAGTGACCATAGCCTGAGCTCGGTTAAATCCTCCACACTGTCACTCATCAGGGCTGCGTACTCTTCAGTTGTTAGATCGTCTCAAAAGTGACGTCTCGATCCAGCGTAATTTCCCAAGGTAGGACGGCTTCTTGTCCATATACTAGATGGTAGGGTGAGGTTTTTATTTCTCCATGGCATGACATGCGATAAGCCCATAACGCCTCTGACAAGACCTCGTGCCAACGCCTTGGGTGCTCATCGACTTTTCTCTTGATCAACTTGATGAGGCTCTGGTTGGACGCTTCAGCTTGCCCATTTGCTTGAGCATAGTATGGAGATGATCTAATCAGCTTGATCCCCATGTCCTCGCAGAATTTTCTAAACTCCTGAGAAATAAAGACCGAACCCCCATCGGTCGTGATAGTTTGGGGAATCCCGAATCTATGGATGACATGTTCTTTCACAAAATTGATAACATCCTTCGAGTTTACTGACTTCATTGGGACAGCCTCCACCCATTTTGTGAAGTAGTCAGTGATAGCCAGAATCCACATGTGGCCTTTGCTTGATGGAGGATTGATTTTGCCGATCATGTCCATGCCCCAACCTCGGAATGGCCAAGGCTTGATGATGGGGTTCATTGCTGACGCGGGTACCATCTGGATTTTTCCAAATTTCGACATGCTTGACACCCTTTGTAGTAGTTGAAACAGTCCTCAAGCATGGTGGGCCAATAAAACCCTGATCGCCGATCAACCATTTCATCTTATGAGCCGATTGGTGAGTTCCACAGCGCCTTCGTACTTCTGTAGGAGCTGATTGGCCTCGGTGACCCCTGCATTTGAGCAATAGCCCTTCCGAGTCCTGTAAAACATGTCATCCCCAATAAGCACGTACTTCATGGCTTTGTACCTTATCCGCTTAGGTGCCCCCCGAGCCGAATCTTTCAAGTAATTGAAGATATCGGCTCTCCAGTCGTCCGCTTCCAGAAACTGTACCTGAACGTCGGCTCCTTCTACCACCTCCTTGTATCCTGAAGCTATCTGCGCAAGATCGTTACCTCGGTATTCTGCGATCGTGGGATCCAAGTGAAGTTTACGTCTGAATTGCGTCATCAGCGGCAAGGCAGCCATAATGGGAAGAGGGACTCGCTCGCACTTGTAGTCCTCCGTGAGCTGGGAAAGCACCAACTTGGAGTCTCCAAAATTTCCATCGCTCGCTCCGCCGAGGAGTAACTCCATCCCTTGCATATCGCCTCGTACTCGGATACATTGTTGGTGCGAGAGGTAGACAACTGATGGAGAAGGAAAATGTTGCCCCGGGCGACACGAGTAAAATGCCGATGCCGCATCATCGCCACAACCGATCCGTCGAAAAACATAGCCCATGCTCTTATGGACAAGGGCTATGTTAGTGTTGATCCTTTCAGCGATAAGATCGGCGCTTTGTCCCTTAACGCTTCGCGGGTTGATACCGGATGTCAAACTCGATAATGCAAACATCCATTTGCCCAGGCCTTTTAACATAGGAGCCGACAAAGATGTGCTTTATGACGTCCGATTTGCATATGATGATGATCTCTGCGATAGCAAAATGTGGCGCAACTTGGTGCGGGTGAAAACAGTGAGGCACAACTTATCGATATCGTGGTACCTTGTCTCTGCCCAAAGATCCTCCGCTTATGTAAAAGACGACTCTCTCCAACCCATCATAAACTTGCACCACTACCGAGGCGATGGACGTGTCAGCTACTGACAAGTAAATGTAGAACGGCCTGTCAGGCTGAGGTGGAATTAATACTGGCGGCTTTGTCAGATATTCTTTGATCTCGTCAAAGGCTCGTTGTTGTTCTGCACCCCAGCGGAATTCCTCGTCGATTTGATTTTACTAGTCCCATGAACGGCTCAATCCTTCCCGATGATTGAGATGAATCGTCGAAGTTGATCTTGCCGATAAGGGACTGCAGTTCTTTCTTCGTGGTGGGTGGCTTCATTGTCCGTGACCGCCTCGACTTTTCAGCCGATCTCAATTCCGCTCATGGACCAAAAACCCAAAAACCGCCGTCACCCCGAAGCACACTTCTTTGGATTCATCCAGAGGTAGGCAATTTTCTTGTTCGGTCCAGACGCGTTGCGAATCGTCCAAGTGTCCGTCTTGAAGCGGACTTGACCACCACGCCATCGATGTAGATTTCAACCATTGCCGATCAGATCATGGAAAATATAATTCATGGCCCTTTGGTACGCGTGGCGGCATTTTCGGTCCAAACGTCATGACTACATACTCAAATAACCCCACGGACCACGGACTCAATGCGATCTTGTGTATGTCTTCGGAGCCATGAAGATCTGGTTGTACCGCATTGCCGTCCATGAAGCTCAAAATTTTATGACCAAATGCTGCATTGATTAATGTTTCGCACGCATCGGATACTCATCCTTTGGGGTAGCTCTGTTGAGATCTCGAAAATCTATAGCAACACGCCATTGGCCACCCTTCTTCTCTACAGTGCGATACTAGAAATCCACTCAAGATACCGCATGGTCCGATCAACTTGGCCAACATTTTCTCGACCTCTTTTGACTTCTTCCGAATTTCGCCTTCATTTGTCGTGCTCGCTCACGAAACGGCCGAAATCCTTTTTGAGCGGAGATGCTCGATGATGCTCCTGTCCAACCCAGCATCTCTGTAATCCCGTGCGGCAACTGGATATTGTTTCAACAGGCTATCATCGGGCCCCGCAGACTCGGCTCTAACTTTCACGATAAATGTTGGTCGTGGCTTATCCCGGGACCAATGTCGATCTCTTCTAGCTCATCGGATGTAAACCCATACCCTAGCTTTCACACCACAAATCGACGCTAAACACAGGCAAAGCGGTAGGTGAGGACAACAAAAATAATTTGGGCCGATCGCTTGAATCGGCCCCCTTTTTGCTTGCATCAGTCAAGGACGGTTTACACCTTATTATTTTACAGTGGCAGAGCATCTCTCTGCTACGACTACATGAGCTGCTTGTCGTACGATCGCTGCTTTTATTTTTGTGGCGATCGCAGGATCGGCGTACCACCTGATGATCGTGGGCTTTTCTACTCTGTAAGGCCAGTGGATAAGACCAGCCTCACCCCGTTTTTTGTAGCTTCAATACGCTCGCAGCCGTCTAGATTGATTCCAGAGATCGGCTCTTGGTCTTCTGCTTCCCAGACGTTCATGCCAGCTATGGAGATCTCGATAGAATCGTCTGCGTGGATGACCTCCACGTCGTCTCCATCCCACTGGATCAGGCACTGGTGCATTGTGGACGGGATGCAGCAATTAGCGTGAATCCAATCCCTTCCTAGCAAGACAGTGTAAGTGCTCTTGCTGTCTACGACGAAGAATGACGTGGGTACGGTTTTCCTGCCCACTGTCAAGTCCACGTTCAGCACGCCTTGCGTGCCCGAAGACTGACCGTTGAAGTCGCTCAACGTGACGTTGGTTTTGATCAGATCTGCCGTGGAGTGTCCCAAACGTCGTAGCATGGAGTATGGCATGATATTGATCGCCGCCCGTGTCCACCAACATTTTGACGACAGGTTGCCCATTGATGTAACCTCGCAGTATGTGGCTTTCGGATGTTTGTAACCCTTCTCACGTGGCTTCTCAAAGATAACCGTGGGCGCAAGCCAAACTGTGCCACGGGTAGCTCATCGGTTCTGGCGCAGAATCGACGGAGTACGAACACCATGTTTGTGCCACCGATGTTTTGCATCGGCTTTTACCGGTTTGGGCGCCACTCTTTCCTGGTCGGGCGGTCTTCCGCTTCCAAAGTTTGCTCACTTTGACGGCCAGATCAGGCCGTGCTTTTAAAGCGGAGATACCGCGCTCAGCTTCCTCCAAGTTACGCAGCCACTGCACTCACGCTCGGGTGTGTCGAGTCCGTGGCACCACCTTGGACGGTGATACCTGTCTTCGGCCTTGTCATCCTTTGGCTTCTCGAGGTCTTCTGCTCGAGCGGACTCCTTGTGACGGCCCTGGGGCGGAAGAGGCCCTAGACGTTTGAATACTGACACTGGCCTCGTGTCTTCCTTTTGCTGACCGCATTCCGGGCAGTTGTCGATTGTAGGCAATCGGCTCATCCCCGCGCCCCAGCAATACTTGAAGAAAGGACAATCCCAATGCCTGTCTGCGCCTTCCTTCTCTTTCGACGGTCCCCTAGCAAGGTGCTCATATCTTTCGTCGTCTCGCCGCGCCGACGTTGGTCATCTTGGCGTTCATACTTATTAAGGAGATGCGTGGAATGTGGCTTCTGATATCGCGCTCTCCTCACTTGTTCCTCTGTTAAGTACCGCCTGTCATTGTGGCTGGGCCGGTCGCATGGACTAGCCTCCTTTCTTTCCTTGCCCCGAGAGCGACCACCGTTCTCCTTGTACGTGTCATGGTGGTACCAGCACCGCCATATTAACGCCGAACGAGAAATCCAGCTTACGCATGAGCGATCGAGTTCTACCATGTTGACGCCGGAAATGGGTTTGTGTCCACTTTCATGGCGAATCGCCCAAGGATCGACGGCCTTGTTCTATCGCCATTTGGATTTGGCGGCAAGCTCTTGCACTCGTTGGTGGTGTGAGTGAACGAATGATGCCACTTGCGGATGGTCTCCGTTCATTTCTGAGCCGTAGGGATTTTGTGGCCTTCGGTAACCTCACCGCTTCTCCTTCAAAGCCAGATCGAATATCCGCCGCTTTGCTCACATCAAGTCGAACCTTCGCAGCCCTTCTTGTTTCACCCATTTGCAGCCACGGATCTGCCCCGAGCCCATTCAGCCACGGCCACCTCCGTCCTGTAGGATCTTCTTCTTCCGTGATCGACCGTGCCTATCGGACGCTTGAATTTGTCTTGGTACAACTCGGTGGCGTTGTTCATACATCGCCGATTTAGGCCATGTGCGCCAATGAGTTGTACTCACCGAAAGCGATCCTTGATGGGTGCCGAGACCCAACACCGCCAGCCACCGCTTCCTTCTCGCTTAAACGAGCCGAGTAACATCGGTTCTGATCAATTCCTGGATGTACTCGGCTTTCCTCGCTTCGCCAGACTCGCGCCAGTCCGCAATGCCAGCCTCGGTAGCCTCCGAATGGTACTGGATGTGGAACCGCTTCCGATTGCTTCGGTATGAATTGAATCAGTGGTAGTGAGGTGTACCACCCAAAGGCTGGTCTGTCGAGATTGCGCGAAAATCTTACGCGCATCCGATCCGATGCCAAATCATGCCTAGTTGTGCGGTATCGGCTTATGTGCTCGATCGAGCTCGACCCTTCCGACCACGAACCTTGAGAACTCAGGGAGCTTATACTTGGGGCAGCGAATTATATCAAACTTCGTTGGGGTACGGCTTTGAATAGCCGATTGTCCTTCTTCTTGACGGTTTAACTGGTCCTCGAGATGGTACCGATTTGCTCCACTGTTTGAGCTAGGGGCTAGATTCTCATGACTTGTTCCATGGCATACTTGGCTAGCCACTGTTTGTCGGCGTCCATCCCAGCCATCGCAGCCTCGCACGCCTCAAGATCCCGCCCAAGAGCTCTGCCGCGAAACCCTGCGGTTGCAATCTGCTTGGTGCGTGTCGGGCTATTGCGATCCGCACGAGGCGCATATATATCCGTGTGGGATCTCCTTAGGTGGCTCAAACAGAATTGGCATCGCCTGGTCGCCTCAGCCTTGTAGACGACGTAAGCCGCTGCTCTGGCGGTTCGGAGCGGCAAGTGCGAACGGAGTGGGCTCGGTCTGGAGTGGTCTTTCTCCCGGTGAGTCCCTAAAGTAGGTCCCACGGAGAGTACTGATGCTTCATGATCTCGGACTACGCGAATCGCGACCCGCTCAAAAGCGTTCACTGTGCTCTCGTAATGGCGGCAGAGAATGAGCCACCATGTAGTTGACTTCACGTCAGAGCTCGTGCGCTCCTCGAAGGAAGAGAGATCCACCTCATTGAGAGCGCCTCGGGAGAACCCTTCCACGATGCCATGCTTACGGGTCCTCTCAAAAGAGCCGATGAGGTCTTCCTCAAGAGAGCCTTGATCTCGTCATTTGGCCTTGTGCTCGTCGGGTAGATCGTCGTAAGTGACCGGGCATTCTCCATTGCAGCCGGATGTTGATGTAGACGTTGTTGAACGTCCCACCGGGCGTGCGAATGTGTTGCCTGCCAAAACCCACCGAGCAGCGACGAGCAACACGGAGAGCCGGAGGCTCCTGTGATCGCCGTGGGCCCGGTCCTCGGGCGACGGCCCGCAAAAGCTCCGCACACGCCCCGCTTGGTTCGAGATGCCACCTGACCTATACCTGGTCAGAAGGTGAAGGATTGCTCGATTGATTTCTGCATGGTAAACAAGTATCGTAAAATTCGAGCCGTAATCGGCTCCTGTGTTTCTCAGAATCGGCTCTAAAGCCGATTGCCCCATGGTTCTGCGTTAGATTTATGATAACATGGGGTTTTGCTTGATCACTACAAGTTAAATCGATCTACGATAGTCTAATGTTTTCACCACGTAATCGAACGTCCTACGCATGATTGAGCCTCGGTACGCATAAAAGATGAAGAATATTAACCCTAGAGGAGGCCTAATAACCAACGTAAAGCCAATTACCGAACATCTTCTCTAGAACGAATAAGCCACGTCCTTATGCATTACATGGATCGTTCAACCCGTTTGTAAGGCCTGATTACGTAGATATTAAACTAAACCTTGGCGAACAAGGCACAACTATAACAGATCGAATCGACTAAATAAAGATCAGCAGTGCTACCCTTGCACTTTGGGAAAAGGTGCAAGGGTAGCGAGATAGTTAGAGGTAGCATAACCCGGCGATAGTAATGAAAAAGCACCGATGCTAGCCTCAAACAATCTATGATAATGGTATTACTCGTCATCAACAACGCTCAAGACGAGTAAAACCAGTAACGATAGATATCGCCTAGATCGCAAGATGCGATCTAGGCAAGATGGCACTTACCCGAAAGAAACCCTAGAAACAAGGGGTATGGCGCGCCGAGATTGTGTTTGTTGTGAACGTGGTTGTCCTCTTCTTTCAATAACCCTAGGTACATATTTATAGTCCGGAGACTCTCTATTTTTTGGAATAACTCTACAACTCTATCTCTACCTAAACATAAACGGAACCTAAACAAACACGAAACTTACTATGATACAAGATACACGGGCAATTTAGCCCAAACCCACGCACTAGGCCGATCCAACAACACGTTGAATATACGTATCTTTCAAGCCCATCTTGATCACGGCCCATCTCCGTCTTTGGCCAAAATACGGTGATAACACACTGTTACTTGTTTACTTGCTGCAAACCACCATTACCTTCCACACTATACGTTTAATCCTTTGTTACGGCAAACCGGTGAGCTTGACAACCTCACTGATTCGTTGGGGCAAAGTCTTGAGTTTGTGTTGTGCAGGTCTCCATGTTGCTTGCAACACCTGTGTGATGATTTCTTCCTCCTTCTTGTTCGATAACCTCGATCTCTACTGAGGGAAGACTTGATGTTGTGCTCATCACACCTTGCTCTTGGGTTTCCAACGAAGTGCTCCACGTCAGCACCATCATTCCACTATATATAAAGGTCTATATAAGAGGGAAAAGGACACACCAATATTCTCTAAGGCAATTTCCTCAGGAAATTCTCTCTCTCTCTTCTCTTGCAACTGCGGACCCACGTAAGGCTTGTGTGGGCAAGAGACCGCTTCACTATGGCCTGCCATTATGCTAAGATGATTCCGGCCAGAATTTCTACTTCAGCATCCTGGTTGGAACAGGGAGAACGGAAGTTGTCATCGAACATCATTTGTGAGCGAGAACACGGGGGGTGTTACCACTTGTGGCACCTATTGGGATTAGAGGTAACAAAACAAAAAAAAGTCATATGATCAAAACCCTAATGACAAGATCTATCTACTGGTAATGCAGTAATGGGAGGAAATACCTTTAAATACCGAGTGCGGTTAACGTACCACGAGGAACGTGGTTGAATAATACACACTGGCGCTGACCTCAAGGTCATGAAGTCCTGCGGCTCCGAAAACTCCTACCACTGAAAGCACGGTGCCGCCAGAGGGAGTGACACACGTGCGGTGCCTGACGATGACTCCCGCTTCTCCATCTAGCCGAGATTGCGGAAGTAGATCTCCCGGCGCCGAATCCCGCAGCACACGCCGCTCCTCGGTAAAAAAACTCCTCGCTCGCACGGCCCTGACAAGGGTGACGTGGTCATGAGAGAGAGAGAGAGAGAGAAAAGAGTTAGGAAACATAGGCCTTTTTATCTATTTCTAGGTGTAAATTGGTGTGTTTTAATCCTCCTATGGGCATCCATTTATATAGACGGAGAGAGGGGCTCCCTCCACCTTAGGTGCCCCATGTGGGACTAAAAATAATAAAAAGGGGCAAACTAGCAGCCAGCCGGGTGGGCTGCCTGCCCACCCGCGCGTAGCCTAGTAGGAGGAAGGCGGCGACAGCAACAGCCGGATGGGTGGGCCGCCCGCGCGCCTGCGGCCCACGAGGTAGACCGTCGTGGCAGCGGATAACGCTGGCCCAGGGTGGGTCGGCCTGCTAGCGCACGCCTACGCACGTCGCCTAGGCGGCGAGCAGGGGCGGGGGCTCCCGGGTGGGCCGGCCTGCCTTGGCCCGACAACGGTAGTAGAAGCTGTGGCGCGCAGCGCATAGTGGCATCCACCCCCGTGCGGTGCGTACTATACGTCGCCCACGTAAGATGTTTTATTTTGTCTTTTTCATCCGTTTCTTTTTAGATAAAACCCCTTCGGGTTTTGCCTAAAAAGTAATACACGTTTATAAATCTTTATTTAAATATTTATTTATAATATATTAATTCATAATTAACATATAATAAATATATTTAAATTATCATTTATTCGGAAACCCTTTTCGGTCCTTTTTCCTTTATCCTTTCTCTGAACACCTTCGGATCTTCCCAAAACTTTTCTCGTCTCTATCTTCTCATTTCTTCAGTGATTCCAAACAAGTCATGAACGATCTCTAAGATTCATCAAGCCATTAAGCGTGCTACCCAACAGTTCGAGAATACTCCAGATATGATCAAGACTTCTCTCTGACCAATGATCAATAACGGGGACCTAGATGCCCATGATGACCACCTGTGCATTCCACGAAATTTGTTGTTGAACCATAAACACCGTGTCTTATTCCTTTTATCTCTGTGATATTGTATTGTCCAAGGCTTGATCAAATGACATATCCATGTCAGGGTTCAAACTCGTTACCGATAATACCTTCTTTACTTGATCTGATAAGTGATATCCCTCGTCACCTAGTCACATGTTGCGCAGCTTATGGATATAACTTATTCGAGTGGACCCAGAGTATCTTCCGTCACTCGGATGGACAAATCTCGCTCTTGACGCATATGCCTCAATCTGTTCATTCGGATACCCAATAACACCCTTATGATCATTGTTTCACCAAGTGACGTTAAGTGCCTTCAAAGTAACCTCGGGAGATACTGATTAGATATGGTCTCACAGTCTAAGGAAAGAGTCAGTATGTTTCCTAATCATCATAACCTAAACTGATGTGGACATCCCTTCTATTGATACAACCGTTGTACCTACAGCTCCACACATACAAGGACCCATCACAAGATCTCGTGCCAAACAACTTAACTATCAGGTACTTTCGTTTCTTGGAACTATTCCTCACATAAATGAGAATATGATGCTGCCTAAATCAGATGTATTTCTTACTCTTAGGAATGATGGACCAAGCATGGATGAGAGGGGCAAGCATTGGAGCATGGCCATGCATGGAGATGGCAGAAAGCGTGTGATGATCCAAGAGAAGGCCACGGATGAAGATTTCTGAACTTTGAGGCCACCATAATGAAGAAAGAAGGCTTGAACGAAATATTCATGATCAATACTTAACGAATTCGTCCATAGCTTAATATGGTGCTGCGACACCTTTATTTTGGGCCAGGCCCATGTAATTTTCGCAGGATTTTAATTAGCCACTTTTTATAGTTCGTATTTGAGGGGAAAAGGACTTCTAGGGTTGGATTCGGCCACCACTTCCATGGCTGGCTGAAACCCTACCTTTTCGCCCTTAAATACTCCCCATAGCCGTCGCCCTAGACTCGGATTTTGTTTAGACATTAAGTTAGCCATCGTAGCAACTTCTCCAAGGCTCGAGCGTCGCAGAGGCCTCTTGTACTTCGCACCTATTCAGGATCCTACCTTTTCAATAAAGCTTTCCTCTTAATCCGCAATATCTTGATTGCAATATTGGTTCTTACTTGTTCTCGATTTCAGGTAGCAATTAAGACCCTCGCTGGTCAGGCTGATCGTGTTCCCGCAGGATCGGTAACCTCCAGGAGATTGGCCTAGCGATTGCATTGGCGCTCGTGCTCGCACGTGTAGTCGGATCGTCAAGCCCGAACTCACCAAATCGATTATCATGATCTCATCGAAAGATCGGACACCTTTGCCCTTTCAAGTGGTATCATATTTCAGGTTGCTCGGTGAGATTTTACTGTTTTCGTAGATTAGATATGTTTTTACCTATAACCCACGAAAAAGCCAAAAACACAGTTTAGGTTTAGATCCATCCCATAACCAATCTACGCCTCGCATTATCTTTTCAGTTTTTGCATTGTTGAATTTGTGTCTACATCGTCGCGTCGAGTTGCTGGTCTTAGTGTCTCGTCCCTTAGAGTTTCGAATTCTGATCATAGTAGTCACCGCCACACTCGCCGATCACCGCCACCATATTCCGCCACCATATTCCGCCGTCATACACCCAGCCACCATAAACCCTAATACTCCGCCACCGCCTTCCTACCGCGACACCGAATCCGATCAGTTTTCCTGTCGCGGCATGAGTCCAAGTTGAGTTATTGTTTCCTAGTTATTTCTTTTTACTTTCCTTCTTTGTTGTTTCCGTGTTAAGCTAAAGTCCGAGTCGAGCTCCGAGTTCGGTCGTAAGTCTAGAAGGAGAGCAAACGAAAAAAACAAAAAAAAAGTCTGGAACCGCCTCCGAAAAAATTTTCTGGCTATACTAGTTTTCGACCCCGGGGATCACTTTTCTCCATCGGCCGTTATAGCGATATTTTCTTGGCGCCGGCGCACTTTCCGGAGCAAAATAAAAAATTTCGAAATTTTTTTTTGGGGCTAACCTATTTTTAGACCCCGTAGATCAGTTTTAGACACTCGCCATCATAGTGATTTTCTGCATCTCAGTTCGCTTTTCAGGGTGCCATATCATCATACATTGCTTGTTGTGTCGCGTCGTGACATCGTTGGTGATCTAGGCTCGCGTCTCTAGTACGGTCTAGCCTAGGACCAGCACAGTACCGTCGTTGAGCATTCTTTCAACTTTTGCATTGCTGTTTTGATAATTGCTAACCCCCTTTGCTAAGCCTTCCCAGAGCTCCACAGATATTATCCACGTGCGGTGTTTCAACTCCTGGTAATCGCTTGGTTCAATCTATGGACCCACTGATTCTCGCGGTTGCACATCGCCTTTTCCTGCTGTTTGGTAAGAACTTGTAAGAGCTTCGTCTATTGCTTGACGGATTACGCGTGCCTTCCACCATATTTCCGTAGTATATACCTGTGCTTTTTAAGGACTAACCATGACAGATACTTCGCGGAACCCTGCCACAATGACGAACGAAGAACTACATGCCCACTTCTCCGAGCTCTTGGTCAGTCGCGCTGAAGACGTGGATACACGCCTAGGGGAGTTTGACGCCAAGCTCACCAACGCCGTGGACAAGATCGATGGACTCGAGAAATCCTTCAACGCCAAGCTTGACGCTCGGTTCAAGGAGATTTTGAATAGATTGCCCGCACCTGCACCCACACATGGCGCCCGGCGCATTCCGATCACGGGTCGGACTGTTGGTTCGGCTGGCCAGACCTCAGCGGTTGCCGCCGCAAGACGACGCATTTCCGGCTTCCGGTCGCGACATTGGGGATGACGGGTACTACTACGACCGACGACGATCTGTTTGACGAGGAGGTTGAACAACCTCCACAGGTACCTGTTGGCCGTCCCCGACATTACTACCGCAATGCTCGACCACCGGTACGTGATGATGATCATGTTGCAAATCTTAAATTAAATATTCCATCTTTTGAGGGTAAATATAATCCTGATGCATATCTTACATGGGAGATGGAAGTAGAACAACGTTTTGCATGCTTAAAATATCCTGAGAATATGCGTGTTAGTGCTGCTACATGTGAATTTACTAAATTTGCTTCTCTTTGGTGGTTTGAGTACTGTCGTTTAAATCCTACTACTGTTCCTAGTACTTGGACTGCTTTAAAAACTGCTATGTGTGTTCGTTTTGTACCTCCCACTTATCAACATGATTTACTAAAGAATCTGACAGGTTTAGAGTAAGGGAAAAATTCTGTAGAAGGGTATTATCAGGAATTGCAAACGGGGATGGTTCGGTGTGGTCTTGTTGAATCTACTGAACAAATGCTTGCACGTTTCTTTGGTGGATTAAACAAGGACATTTAGCACATATTAGATTATAAGGAATATAATTCTATCACTCGTTTGTTTCATCTTGCTTGCAAAGCTGAATGTGAAGTGCAGGATCGCCAAACACTATGGAGGATGACTAATAATTCTGCAGGTCGCACATGCACTTGGACATCTCGACAATCAGCGCCTCCTTCTCGTGATTCGCCACCAGCTCCTACCACATCCAAGGCCACCACAAGATTTCCAGCTGCTCCTCCACCATCATCCAATGCTCCTACTCGTAGTGCATCTTCTATGGCTTCCACGGGTAAGACAAAGGATATACAATGCCGCAAGTGCTGGGGTTTTGGTAATATTGAGAGACAGTGCTCAACACAACGTGTGATGATGCTGCGGGAGGATGGTCAATACGATTCAGCGAGTGACTTTGATGAAGATACATTAGCCCTTATTTCTGCTCGAGATGGAGAAAATTCTAATGCTGATGAAGAGACAGAGGTAATGGGAGCTGAAGCTGCTGATCAATACAAGAGTTTAATTACACAACGTATGTTGAGTGTGCAATTGAGCAAATCTGAACAATATCAACGACACAACTTGTTCCAAACACGTGGTGTTGTCAAGGAAAGAGCTATACAGATCATCATTGATGGAGGGAGTTGTAATAATCTGGCTAGTGTTGACATGGTAGAGAAGCTTGCACTTCCAACAAGACAACGCACACATTCATATTACATCCAATGGTTTGAGAGTTCTCGCAAGATCAAGGTAACAAGAACGGTACGCGTGCATTTTACTATTGGTACATATTCTGATTTTGTTGATTGTGATGTTGTACCTATGCAAGCTTGTTCTTTGTTATATGGTAGACCATGACAATTTGATAGAGAATCTGTTCATAATGGCAAAACTAATCACTATTCTCTTATGCATGATGGAAAGAAAATTTGTCTAAAACCTATGACTCCCGAACAGATTTTAAAAGATGATCTTGCTAGAGCTAGTAGAGCTAAAACTGAGGAGAAAAATAAAAGTAAGAATCAGATTGTTGCTGCAGATTTTGTACCACCAAAGAACACTAAATCTGATTCTACACATGCTACTAAAATTCGTTTGAAGAGTCCATGTATGCTTGCAAATAAAATTGATATTGTTGAACTAGATGTACACAATACTCAATGTTATGCAATTGTCTGCAAAGAGGTTTTATTTTCATTTGAGGATATGCCTCCTTCTTTGCCACCTGTTATTGCTAAACTTTTGCAGGAATATGAGGACATCTTTCCCGCTGAGCTGCCACCAGGACTAACTCCTATTAGAGGAATTGAGCACCAAATTGAGCACCTATTCAGGATCCCACCTTTTCAATAAAGCTTTCCTCTTAATCCGCAATATCTTGATTGCAATATTGGTTCTTACTTGTTCTCGATTTCAGATAGGAATTAAGACCCTCGCTGGTCAGGCTGATCGTCTTCCTGCAGGATCGGTAACCTCCAAGAGATTGGCCTAGCGATTGCATTGGCGCTCGTGCTCGCACGTGTAGTCGGATCGTCAAGCCCGAACTCCATTAAATCGATTATCATCACCTCATCGAAAGACCGGACACCTTTGCCCTATCATAAACTCTATGACATGATCGTGATACGATGCTATAAATAGGGTATATTCACCATCTCATTCTCTAATGAAATGACTCCATTATCAATTGGGGCCGAGGCACCAACATGATCAGGAAACCTTTGCTCATTTGTTGACCAATGAACCAGTGATTAGAGTTTCATTGGGAACTACTGGTTGTTTGTATATTGATACGACAGAAACGTATCTATATTTTTTGATGCTACATGCTTGTTTAGTATCTACTTTGCTTTGCTTTGTCTACACTTTGAGGTGTTTTATATCTTTTCTGGAACTAATCTATTAACAAGTTGCCACAGTGCCAGTTGCCTGTTTTTGTAACATCCCAAAAATACCAAACTTAGATCATCAACCACTAATCATCAAGTTTAGGGTTAACAAAAACTTTCCTAAATAAATTCATGAATGCATGTATATGTGTATGCATGGATTTTTAAGTTCTTTAAAAACCACCTTGTTTGTATGATCCATTGCTTGTAAAATGTTTCTTAGGTGAAATAAACATCATCTAAAACATTTCCCACACTTTTCCTAAAGACAAGTAAATCAAAACAAATATATTAAGTGAATGGTCATTTTGACCAATTTAACTCCCATGCCTACTTTGGCTGTCTCAAACTTTCAGAACCTAACAGGAACTTTTCTGGATCTTTGCACCCCTTGAATGTACTCATAACAAGGTATAAAGGCCCACTTTGTGATCATCCAGAAACTTTCAAATGCATAGTTTAAATGATAATTCAAAATTGAATCTTCTTCATATGGGAAGATCCCACTTTTCCAAAACCCACTCAAACAAGCTCAACTTTCAAAACCCAAGCATCTGTAGACTCACCAGCACCAATCTAGCAAACCCACCAAAAATCATTTCAAAATTCAAAACTTGATTTCATGCGGACATTTCATCAAACAGGTTGCAGACACAAATCAAACAAAACATCAAACACTATAGTGTGCAGTGTTTTGAGCCTAACTTGTTCCCTAGTTAGCTCACACACAACTCAGTAGATCATCTAGAAAGATTAGCCCAACACTAGCACCCCTGTGAGCTTTCCATTGCCATTAATGGTGAACAACCGAGCACCTCAATGTCACCCCATTGTGGACAGCAGGCTAGAGGAAGAACTAGCCGTGCCAACCTTGTCTGGGAGGCAGCCCATCTCGTCCACCGCCACTCCCTGTCCCAGCCTCAAGCGTTGCCAAGCCCTGGACCACGCGCACAAGCCACGCCCAGACCATGCCGAGCGTGCACCAGAGCGCCACCTCGAGCATCCAGATCACAAGGCCGCCTCACACCGCACACAATCCCCACCGACCAGAGACCGCCAGACATCCCGTTTGTCGCCTGTACATACAGCCACCGCCGTCGAAGACGCCGTCTGTCGCGCAGAGAACCGCCTGCTCTGCACCAAACCACACCGCCCCATGCCTCGCGACCATGTCGTTGAGCATCGCCAGAGACACAAGACCGCCCCTAACCTTGCCCATGCCATTAGCACCAGAACGCCGCCCGACGAGCTCACTGGCGCCTGACGGTCGCCTCGCTCGACTATAAATAGAGGCCGCCCCCGCACGATTTCTTCACACCATCTCACTCCCCTCTCCCCACTGACCGTGCCACACCGTTCTCAGAGCAAGCCGAGCACCACCTCGCCGGAATTTCACTGGAGCCTGCCGCTGCCTGAGAAGAAAGGAGCCAGCGATTGGTGCCGCCCAGAGAAGCCACCGTACCAGAGGATCGCCGTCCGACTTCGCTGCTCGCCTCCTCGCCGACCTCGCCAAGACTCCCGGTGATCCCCAAAGACCCTCACGTCGCTTAGGTTTCGTTCTTCGGAGTTGTCTCGCGACGAAGACCCTCGCTGGATTAGAACTAGATCGAACGATCCACGTTGCCCATACCGCCGCCCAGCCCTGTCACCGACGAGTGGGGACACCCACTTAAGAAGCCAAGGGAGCACCGCGCTTAGCAGGCCGCCCGTTAGAATTTCCTCGAGCCCAAAGATTTCAAATTAAAACTTTTCTATTTCATTTCAAACACACTTCAGCACCCAACTTCAAAAATCAACCAGATCAATTCAGTGCACCAAATTGGATGAAACCAATTTTGTTGGAAAGGTCTGTGAATGCTTAATCCAAGCCCGTTGGATTCAAGCCATTTGGATCTGTAGATCACCCATAGCAAAAATAACAAGGCAGAAGCTTTTCTGCATTCAAACATTTTTCAAATTTAAACCATAAAAGCTTTTGAGTTGTTTCCAACTCTCAAAAATCACATTTAACCATACCTTTCAGAATATATAAAAATATATATAGGTTTACTTGCAGAAATAATGTTCAAGTAATAAAAGAATGCTTCATAAGCATTTCTAGCCACTTTAATTAATTAAAATAAAAGGGTAAAACCTTATTAAATTGTGACACCACTTTAAATCACATTCCCATGGACTACAATATGTGGTGATGACATGTGTCAACATGATCCCATGTTTAGTTTGGAGAATATTAAATCTTAAGTAATTTTTCATTGAGTAGAAATTACTTTTCTAAAAAAAAAAGATTTAAACCAAGCCTTAACCTTGTAATGTTAGAGATGATGCTAGATCATCAATAGGACCCTTGTGTGTGATGATTGCAAGTAGTTAAGTATTGTTTGGTGATTGTGTACCTCGTATTTATTCATAGACGCTAGTACCGACCAAGGATACTACGAGGAGGAAGGAGGATACTACGAAGAGGAAGCCGAGGAGAACTTCAACCACTGCTCTGCACAAGGCAAGCTGATACTATACCAATGCAAGCTAAAACTTGCAAGACACTATACTTTAGCAAGCCTTACTAATCAAGTTGACCTATGCAAGCTAACCCTTGCCAGTTACCCTACTGATGCCACAAACCCATACTTGTGATATGACTACTATATGCCTTAAGCATATGTGATCATACCCATTTGATAAACCAATCCTAGTTTTACTTGAAAGCTTCTTACTTTATTTCTTTATCAAATCTTACTTAGAGTCTACCTAAGAGTTTGGTAGATACTAGATAGTTGTGCTGAAGGTTGCTTAAAGAGCATAAAATTTGGCCTAAGCTAGAAACCTTGATATCAGCCTAAGATATAAGGTTGGACTTAGTGAAACTCCACTAGTTACCACCCCTCATTAGTACCACCCCCCCCACTTGTAGATGCTAGTGCTAAGCATAAAACTTGATCAACTTTAGATGGGAATACTTGGTTGAAAAATGGTTATGAAAACCTTGGAATGATGGATCATTCTATTGAAATGTTTTGGACATGTGTTTCCAAACACTTGATGATTTTGGTGATGAAAATGTTGAGGCATGAGCCTTACCCCTTTATAAAACTGATGGTTGTCTGGATGCGATACCATTCCAATTTTAGCGTACAACCACAATACCTGAATATTGGGTAGGGATTGACTGGAAACTTATATACCTTAGTATTAGTTCCCTCCCGGCCAAGGTCTGAGCTGAGGCTACCTTGTGAAGATTGTCCACCTATGCAGTACCCAAGATGACAGTGGTCATGGTTGGGAGGCCAAACTCACAGGAGAGGTGCTTATACTAGGGTGTGTAATTGAAAGGTTAGGATTGATTATCCGTGACATCGAGTATGGTGAATTCAGGATTTGTTCTGACGGATGTATCGAATGTTGTGGTGAAAGTGTACAATATCTACAGAGTGTCAAACTATTCGAATAGCGGTCTCATGATTATGGACAGTTGGAGTGGCCATACTGTTCCCCTGTCAGACCTTTTCAAAAAGACTTGTGAAATGAATTGAGACTTTGACTTGACCACAACAGAGTTGTGACCTGAATTACAAGATCCCACTTAGGAGTTATAAAATTGTGACTAGCTTTGGAACTTAGTAGAGATAAACCTGGCTTTTTGCAAAACAACCCTAGAGCCTAGTATCCTATTATCCAAAAACCCCTTTACTTGTTAGTATTAGTTTGCGAGTACTTAAAGAGTACTCATGGATTTGTCCCTGGCTATTCCCATGGCCAGACTATGAAGAGGAGTACCTAGAAGATGGACCCCAGGAAGGTTACGACAACTAGGATCATCTCCCATCGTCAGCATTGCCTGTGACCCCGAAGATGGATCTCCGCCTACGCTACCGTTATTATTACGTATTCCGCTGCTTGATGTTGTATTAAGAACCGGATCATGAGATCCCTATTTGTAATGGATGAAGTACTATGGTATCCAATTCTGTTATGTCTCGCAAAAATGGTAATCCTAGGATTGCGATGTATGGCATAACAGGCATCTAGGATTGAAAAATCCGGGTGTTGACAATTTTCTTCTGTTTTTGGTTCCATAAAGGCAGAAAATCAATATTCTCAGAATTGGACGGGACAAAAGCCAAAGTCAATATTTTACCATGGGCGACACGAAGTTCAGAGGAGAGACGGAGAGGCAATCCAGGGCCGCCACACCCCCCTAGGCACGGGTGGCCCACCCCGCTCCTGGGTAGGGTGTGGGCCCTCCGGCCGCCTCCCAGCCTCGTCTCTTCGCCTTTAAGAAGCCCTCGATGCAGAAACCCTAGACACCCAATCAAAACTCCACGAAACCTTCTGTAGCCGCCACCACCATCATCCCTAGATCAGGAGGATCTGAAGTTCTTCCTGGCACCCTGCCGGAGGGGATATCATCCCGGAGGCCTTCTTCTCTGGTATGAAGCGTGAGAAGTTCCACCTTTGACTACAGGTCCATGTAGTAGCTAGATGGTTGTATCTCCTCCTTGTGCTTTCATGTATAGATCTTGTGAGCTCCGTTCATGATCAAGATCTCATCTATTTGTAATCATGCATGTTGTGTTTGCGGGATCCGATGGATATTGAGATTACTATGTCAGATTGATTAATGGTTTTGTTGTATTTGATATTATCATATTTGTGTTGTTTGTGATCTTGCATGCTCTCTGTTGTTAGTAGCTATCTTGGCCAAGTAGTTGCTAGTGACTCCAAGAGGGGGTATTTATGATCGATAGTAGGTTCATGCCTCTAGTTTCCAAGGGAAGTGACAGAAATCTCTTCGGTTGTAGATGTGATGTTGCTACTAGGGAGAAAACAACGGTCTCTTGGTTCATGTCTATGTTGTTTGTGATCTTGCATGTTCTTCGTTGCTAGTGGTTATCTTGGCAAAGTAGTTGCTAGTTACTCCAACAGGGAGTATTTATGCTCGATAGTGGGTTCATGCCTCTAGTTTCCAAGGGAAGTGACAATAATCTCTTCGGTTGTATGTGTTGTTTCTACTAGGGAGAAAACAACGGTCTCTTGTTCATGGAACATGTGGACTGTTTACCTTACACACTTTGCTTAAAGCAGTTGTCTGTTGCTTGCAATTTAATACTGGAGGGGGTTCGGATGATAACTTGAATGTGGACTTCTAGTCATAAATGCAGTTGGATGGCGGTCTATGTATATTGTTGTATTTCCCAATCGAATCTCATAGGATCTTTTTGTCTGGTATTGCATTGTTATACCTTGCTCAGTTCCTATCAATTGCCCTGTTGTAATTTGTTTACCCTTCATGCCATGTTGTTTATCTAAGGAGAGCACCTCTAGTGAACTATGGACCCCAGTCCAATCTTTACCATTGATACATCTTCCATTGTTATTTGTTTACTTGCTGCAAACCATCATCACCTTCCACACCATACGTTTAATCCTTTGTTACAGCAAACCGGTGAGCTTGACAACCTCACTGATTCGTTGGAAAAAGGTCTTGAGTTTGTGTTGTGCAGGTTTCCACGTTGCTTGTAACACCTTTGAGACGTTTCCTTCCTCCTACTGGTTCGATAACCTCGGTTTCTTACTGAGGGAAAACTTGCTGTTGTGCTGCATAACACCTTGCTCTTGGGGTTTCCCGGCGAAGCACTGCACGTTTATGTAGTACCATCAAGCTCTTTCTGGCACCGTTACCAGGGAGGCTAAGGACGTCTTCACAAGGGGAGTCCTCCTCAACCTTTCTCCTTTCTTTGTTTTTAGTTTGCTTAGTTTCTTTTGCTTGGTTTTGTTTGCCTCTTTTAATAAAAATCTCAAAAAAATAGTCTAGTTTGGTTTGCTTTCTTTATTCAAAAACACAAAAAAAATAGTTCCTACTCTAGTTGCCACCTTGTTCTAGCTCACCATGTTTCTCCCCAAGTTCTCCCTGAAGGACCTTTGTATAGGTAGTGGCTCCATAATTGGGAAAGACAATATTGAAGAATTCTTTAATCATGTTAGCAAGCATGAGGATATTGAGGATAAATCTATAGCAGAACTTGCTCCTAATTATGAAATTGCTGCAGCTTATTTAGTTCATATGTTGGAGAGGTTTTTTAGCCTTAACCCCATGATGCAAATTTTGTTCCTAAAACTAAAAGAAGAAAAGCATGCTGAAAAGAGAGAGTTTATTCTTGAAACTTTACTCAAAGATTTCCATGTTGTTGCTAAGGAAGCCAAAAAGGTATTTGAGCGTTTTAATGTGCTAGGCTCATGTGTAGATGTTGTGGGTACTTCAGATAAAACCAAGCCTAAAGATGAATTTAATATACCCATACCTTTTAAGCTTGTTAGGATGCATGAGGCCTTTGAAAAGAATTTTGATTGGATTGTTCCTGAAAATCCTTTTGATGAAAGTAGTAAACCAAAGAGAAATGATAAGGGATCCTCCAAGACTCATTTGGATGAGATACCTCTCATAGTTGAAGACTTTGCAAGTATTGATCTCAATTCCTCATTTGAAAATACTTGATTTCTTGCTTCTTGTGCCTAACTTAAAGGCGTTAAAGAAAAGTACTTGTTGGGAGATAACCCAAGAGTTTCCTTGAGTATTGGAAGTTATTACTTCAGTAATGACCTCTCCTTATCCTTTTTGTTTGCTTTTTGTGCCAAGAATGACCTCTGATGAGAGGGAAGTAAGATTTGGGGAATTGCTGTCCCGAAACAGATTTCTGTCCTCCACCATAAATATTCGTTAGGAGTACCTGTAAGTCTTATTGAGCTGAAAATTTATGAATAAATCCTCCAGTATGTTAGCTAACTTTAGTTAGTTCAACACTTTTTGATTTGAGCAACATAAGATTTTCTAAAAAATCGTTTCTACCTGCTGGTCTGTTTTGACAGATTTCTGCCATTATTTGCATTTGCTTCTTATTGATTCCTTTTTGAGTTCTTTTTTGGTAATAGAGCTTTTTGAAGGAGTTGCTAAAGTAGCTTGTGTTTTTATTGAAAAAAATTTCTGTTCCAAAGCTTAACCCAAAGGTCTATTATCTTTTGAATACACTAATGTTGCTAATAAAGATTGTGTCAAGTTTTGTATGAAGGAAAATTTTCAGGTGTAGAGAGAGAATGATGTAATGATATGAAGAATGGACAAAAGCTCAAGCTTGGGGATGCCACCCCGGTGTCACCCCAAGAAATATCCAAGAGGTACAAGTGTCAAAGCTTGGATATGCCCAAGGCATCCCCTTCTTCATCAATAAAAAGCTCAGGTCTGTCTAGACACTTCGTTTTTATTGTTTCATGCACTGTTGTGTTGTTCTTGGAGCGTCTTAGTTTTTGTTTGGTTTTCTTAGTTTGTTTAGTTTGCTTGAATAAAGTAGTTTGGACCCCTGTTCTCATTGTGTTGTTTTCAAATAAGTTGCTTGGTGTTGGAAAGGAGTAGGAAGTTCCCGCTTGAAAGTGCAAGAGGAGCTTGAATTGACTGTGACTTAGACTTTAGAATGACATGCTAGGTGTTGTTTTGACCTTATGCTTAGTGATTATTGTTGTATCATGTCTTGTTACAAACAATTGGTATTGCTTAGTGTGCCTTTAAAGAATTATGCGTTGTTTTAGCCTGCAAAAGCATAGTATTATGATATTCTCCTTTGATGCTTTGTTTGGGTTGACTTGGCACATGATTACACCATGTTATGACTATGAACAAGTTACCATAGCCTCTATGATCATTTAGTCCTTGACTTGTAGTACCACTCTATGCTTTGATTAGTAATGTTTTGTTGCTCTGCATGATTTTGGCCATTATTGCTCTCTTAGTTGGTTGCTCCCAGTATTTTGATAGCCTCTACTTGTATGAGTAAGCTCTACTCATGCTTCCAAATCCCAAGAAACCAAGTTATTCGAAAGTGTCCATTATAAAATCCTATGCATGGTGTGTTACACCATTCGAAGTATATTCTTGTTTTCAGCTATCTTCCAATTAAAAGTATTTTGTTATGTGAAAACTTAGTGATTAAAGCCCTCACAAACTTGATGGCACACTTTATATTCTTTGACCCTAATAAACTTGAACCATTGTGTCATATATGTTGTATATGCTTGCACTTATATGTTGGAATTATCAAAGCCGTGCTGTCACGGGAAACGTTTTCAACATTGCACTTGTACTTTGTACACAGTTGATATCATGCTCTTTTGTCTATGGATGTCACCGGTGTGAAATAAAGAGGGAGCTTCTAAGTCCATGGAGTTATGTATTTTGTGTTAGATAAACGCCTGGGCCGCTAGCCTAAGCCATGCCTAATCATGGTGGAAACTTGCATCATCACCATAATGAGCTATCTATGAAGCATCCTCAATAAAAAAGCTATGCACATAGTAAATAAAAAGATCGCTGAGATGCTCATTGTATGCTTTCCTTGTCATTTTGGTTATGGGATAGCTCTTGTACCATGTGAAAGGGTGTAACATCCCAAAAATCATGATTATAAAGTTTGCATATCATTCATGCATTCATAAGCGTTTTAGGATCATTTTCAAATAAGATTTCAAAAAGAGAAGCAATTGTTGTTTATTATTTTATGTAAGCAAGACAATGGCCTAATTACTACTCTCTAATATGAGAATACTTGTTTTAACCAGAAAAGGGTTGAACAAAGGTTTGATTGTTATTTCCAAAGCTTGGTCAAAAAAATTCAAAACAGAAATATGAATTCAAAACCATTCATTTGCCTATTATAAATAAAGCATGGTTTATTTTTTTAATAATTCAATGGACCAATGAATTTTGAGTGAACAACATTGTTTTGTAGTAAAATATGTGTATGGTCCACCTTAAAAAAATTCAGAACAAGTTTGAATTCAAACTCATATGAAAAGCATTAGAAAATGATTTCAGAAAACCAAAATAGAAATAGAAAAGAATAAAAGAAAACAGAATCGGCCCACCCGGGTTTGCCCCTCTCCCTCTGTTTCTCACCCACGCACACACCCCTCCCTCGCTGACACACCGGACCCACCCGCCCCGTCAGCGTCGTCCCCAAACCCCACCCACGACCCGGCCTCGCCATTTCTTCCTCCTCCTTCACCGCCGCGTCATAATTCGAGTAAATGTTGACGATTTCGTGCGCAATCCTCGCCCCCACTCTGGATACTTAATCGCCTCCCCCTCACAGCCATTTCCACCAATACAACCAGCCCGAAGCGCCGCCATGCTCCACAAATTTCGCCCTACACCGCCGCAGCACCGAAGAACTCCGGCGAGATACGACGGTGGGTCTCGAGCGCGCCTTGCCCTCTGGTTCACACGAACTGCTTTGCCATCACCTTGCCCATCTTCTCATGTTTTCAATTTGTCCTGAATCTCCCCAGGTCGTCGCCCTCGTCAACATCTGAAAATGCCCGAAGCTTAGCTCAACTCCGACGAGCCATTCCGGTGAGCCCCGGGTTCCCCTCTGTCTCTGGTTCACGCAATTGTGTTCGCCAGTGTCTCAAGCATATGTTAACGCTTGCCGTTTGATTCCTTGCGCCCTATGTCGTTGTCTTCGACTCCGACAGTGAGCACCCGACGCGCGGACGAACTCCGACGAGGTTTTGTTTTTGTGTCTGTGCGCCCCGACCCTGTCCACCTACACGTTGAGCATATCCACGTCCTCGCAATCTCGGTAAGCACTAGAACCCCCCCCCCCCCCCCGCGCACCTCTGACCTCGCCGGCGTGTGTAGTGACCTTGGATCAATAAAGATCATAAGTCCCTGTGATTTTACATGCTAGTCCCTGGATCAATAGCTAGCACTCACAGTCGATGAATATCATGTAAAACACATAGTCATTATTACACGGAAAATCCAGAGTATGAATTTATTACAAACTTGCTTAGCATTAAGCTACCTCAAATAACAGCGGAAACATAAAAGCAGCTTGAGTCCATCAACTCCCTAGGCTTGTCGAGTGTAGACTTGCGACCCCTACGCACCTTTCAATCTTCGGATTCTGCACATAAGACGTGCAGCCAACAAGTTGTATCAATACTTTGAATGTATTGGGAAATTACACCAAGAAAGAAAAGACTAACTCTACATGCAAGGCTAGTTTAGGTTGTAGAGTTTATTTGCTCAAAGATAGTTTTCTTAAGTATGAGAAGAAGATAAGATTTTCCTACTTTGTAAACATTTATTTCAGTAATATATGGTCGAATGGCACACGAGGATATTACTCACCAAGTGTCCAAACAACCTAACACTTGGATATTACTCACCAAGTTCCCAAAACCCTCCCAACAGCAATATGACTCACGCATTGGGTTTTAAGAAAACTTTAAGTTTTGAAAGAGAGAGAGAGAGAGGAAGATCCTTCAGAGGCTCCATCCTTCAGATGCTCAATGTTGTTCTATTTCCGTGAACACGGCTGATCGACCAGATTGCAATACTCTCGAGAGTCCGTGCACTTTACCCACAATCCACGATCAAGTCCTTTTACAGACAAGACCATGGCGAGGCTTTCCCTTAGTAGCCCCTCTACCTTCTGGATCCAACCGTGCCAAGAACCTCCAAATGTTGGTACCCAGGTGAGATTTCCCACTAAGTACTAGGCCAAGACAGAGCCCATATGTATTGTGGTTGCACTGGAAGCTTCTGAATTTACAAACATGGCGCACTTCTTTGATTCTGGGCCGTCCTCCACCAAAATCTCACTCGTTGACCCGACAACCATTCCGCCCAGAAGAAGAACTTAGTTTATTTTGAAGTGGATTTGAGAAGAAAAGTTTGCTCAAGAGAGCCTTTATACTTAGAAGAAATGCATTGTCTTTCGAACCCCCCAACGGTACTTTACATATATATAGCATAGCAAGCAATACTTAGCAAAATAGGGGAACCTATTAGGAGGGGAAATCCTAAGTATAGAGCTACTCATGGCATACTACAAAATCATCGCACTTACAAAATAATACTAAGGAAAAATTCTACTAGAACATCCTACACATGCATACTACAGAATTTTGAAGATCACATGCATAGAATCAAAACTGGGATAATAGTTATGAACAAGTGGTGTAACTTGCCTTGATCTGAGCTTCACTCTACACAATAGCACTCCTCAACGCACTCCGAACAATCTAACGAAACACAAACATAGATCTAATCATAATTTGCACAAAATATGCCACAGAGATAACATGCATGCATGCAATATGGTACTGATGCAAGATTTGTTTTCTAAATTGACCAAGGTGGTCTAATTGGATCGCAATTGTGTTAGGGATGTTATTAGTATTGATTTCCCATAGGTTTAAATTAATTTGGGTCATTATTCTAATTCATAGGATTACTAGGAGATCCAACCATCTAATTAGCCCCGAATTAGATCTAATGTTCTTAAGCAAGGTTTTATAATTTTGTTCAGTAGGTATTGTAAAAATAAAGTCAACACGACAAGAATTAACTAAAACGGGGTTTTAATTATTTTTCTATGGATTAAACACTCTAATTTAGAGATTAAATTCTACACAGAAAACCCAACTACAAACTTGTAATATTATTACAGATCTGTGTTCTACACAATTTGTTGAATCCAACGGTATATTATACGCAAAAATTGTCCAAGTATTTGATTTTTTATGAATTTCGCAAGAATTAACTACAATCTGCCAATTAAATCTAACCCTAATAAAAATCGCGACAGGTGGCAGCTCCCTATTGGGCCAGCTAACCGAGCGGCGCTGACGCGGCTTTGCCACGTGGCGCAACGTGATAGGCGCGTACCCCTTCGTCCGCCCCTTCTAATCTGGGCCGTTGAGTTACGATCTAGTGGACGGGGTAGGGTGGCAACTCACCGTGGCGGCGTCGATGGCGAGACGGCGATGACGCTGTCGGGTTGTGGTGCTTGGCGGCAATCCGGTGACTCCTTGAGGCAGTGGGGTGGCCGAAGGCGATTGGCAGCTCCTCGTGGTCCGCTTGGCACGGTCGTCAGCGCGCGTCGCGTCCTCATACAGCCCCTGTGGTCCGCTGTTCCTTGCGAGCTCCAGCGGAACAACGGCGAGAAATCGAGGCGGCTGTGCTGCGTTAGACAAGGGGAAAACGAAGGGGAGGTAAGGGTCGAGCGTGTGGATTTCGATAGGGAGAAAAAGAGGGGAAGAGGAGCTCCCTAGGCTTCACCTACCAAGGCTTCAGCGGCGGCTACTCCGGCGTGGTCGCGGCGAGGCAGCCCGGTGGCGATGGATCGGGGAAAAATTAGGGCTTCGAACGGCGGGGTTGCAGGGTTTATAAAGACGAAGAAAACTTGGCGTGGGGGGCACGATTTCTTCTCCGATTCGGCCGGAGTCCGTTCGGTATACGGCGGCGATGCGGTTCCTGCGGGGAGGAAGGGGATGACACGTGGGCCCGGATTGTCAGCGGAAGTGGGCAGTGCGGGCTGGCGCTGGGCTGCGCTGGCGGTCTGGCGACTGGGCGCTAGCGCTTAGGCGACGCGCGCGCGTTAGTGGGCTGGCGCAGCCGGCCCAGTAGGTTAGGCAGTAGGTTTTTTTTACTTTTATCTTTTCCATTTCCGTTTCACTAATTCTTTAATAACTTTTGCATATCAAGTCCAAAAACAATGAAACCAATTTCTAATTTTTTGTAAAAAGGAGGTGGGCATCATATAACCATAGATTGTAATTTTTACATATCTTTTATAAGGTTCAAGCATGATTACATCATTTTTTGCTCACATAGGGGAAATCTTTATTAGGGTTTTGTTAGGTTTTGACGGTAGGGTTTTGATGCAACTTTTAATTTGTATGCAAATGGTGCAAGGATGATGCATGCTTCTAGTAACAACCTATTATATAATATGGGATGTTACAAACCTACCCCCCTTAAGAAGAATCTCATCCCCGAGATTCGGGTTGAATAGCAAATAGGTGTGGATTCTCCGCCTTCAAGTCTTCTTCACGTTCCCACGTGGCTTCTTCCTCGGAGTGGTGGTTCCATTGTACTTTGCAGAATCTTATGGTCTTGGTACGGGTAATCCTTTCGGTTGTTTCCAATATTTTTATGGGTTTTTCCTCATAGGTAAGGTCATTTTCCAATTAAACCTCTTCTAGGGAAACGGTATTTCTTAGCGGTGTTTCGGCCATTTCCGGGTGGCACTTCTTTAGTTGTGACACATGAAACACATCATGAATTGTCAGTCCTTCTGGTAACTCCAACTGATAAGCAACTTCTCCTCTACGGGCCAGAACCTTATATGGTCCTATGAATCGTGGGGCTAACTTACCCTTGATTCCAAACCTCTTAACTCCTCGCAGCGGCGAAACTCGAAGGTACGAACGTTCCCCTATTTTATAAGTCACATCTCTGCGCTTGGAATCAGCATAGCTCTTTTGTCGTGGTTGAGCTATCTTTAGCCTATCTTTAATTTGTCGTACCTTTTCTTCAACATCCTTGATCAATTCAGGTCCAAAAAGACTACGTTCACCAACTCCATTCCATAACAGCGGAGTCCTACACTTCCTGCCATATAGAACTTCAAATGGAGCCATCTTGATACTTGTCTGGTAACTGTTGTTGTACGAGAACTCAACATATGGCAGGTTATCATCCCAACTAGACCCATAGTCTAGTGCGCAAGCTCTCAACATATCTTCCAGAATCTGGTTCACCCTTTATGTTTAGCCATCTGTCTGAGGGTGGAAAGCAGTATTGAATTCTAGTCGGGTTCCAAGAGACTCATGTAGCTGTCGCCAAAACTTTGAAGTGAACTGGGTGCCTCTATCTGACACAATTCCCTTAGGGACACCATGCAGACTTACAATCCTTGACATATATATCTTAGCAAGCTTAGCACTTGTATATGTGGTCTTTACAGGGATGAAGTGAGCCACCTTGGTAAAGTGGTCCACCACTACTCAGATAGAATCAAATCCTGAACGAGTCCGGGGCAACCCCGTGATAAAATCCATGCCTACCTTATCCCACTTCCAGCCGGGTATAGGTAGCGGTTGTAGCAATCCGGCCGGTTTCTAATGCTCGGCCTTAACTCTATTGCATACATCACATAGAGAAATATACTCGGCAATTTCTCTTTTTAGGTTATTCCACCAAAATCTATCCTTCACATCCATGTACATCTTTGTGTTACCTGGATGAATTGAGTAAGGTGAATCGTGAGCTTCTTGTAAGATCAACTTCCTGATATCGGGGTCATTGGGAACGCACAAACGCTTCCCATACCAAAGGGTTCCTTGTTCGTCCAGACGAAATTCTTTTGTCTTCCCTTTACTTATTTTGACTCTTATTTCTTCCAACTCTTTATCTCCCTTTTGTGCTTCCTTGATTCTCTCTTGAAAAGTAGACACTATTTCCATAGTCGCTATGTGTCCTTTCGGAACTATTTCTAGCCTGAGATCTTTGAATTGCTTGCATAAATCCTCTGGAAGTTCCCCTGCGGTAAATCCATTCACATAAACCTTACGACTTAAGGCATCGGCCACCACATTTGCCTTTACGGGGTGGTACTGTAAATCCAATTCATAATCCTTAATCAGTTCAAGCCATCTTCTTTGCCTCATACTCAACTCCTTTTGGGTGAAGATGTACTTCAAACTCTTATGATCTGTGAACACATCACAATGTTTTCCCATGAGGTAGTGTCTCCATACCTTGAGTGCATGTACCACAGACGCAAGTTCCAAATCATGTGTGGGGTAGTTGTGTTTGTGGTTCTTAAGTTGTCGAGAGGCATAGGATACCACTTTCCCATCTTGCATCAATACACTTCCAAGTCCTTGTCGAGAAGCGTCACAATAGACTTGAAAATCCTTTTGGATATCAGGCAGACACAGAACTGGTGCCGTTACAAGGCGTTTCTTCAACTCTTGAAAACTTGCTTCACATGCCTCGGTCCATAGGAATTTCTTTTCCTTCTTCAATAGTTCCGTCATGGGTTTTGCTATTTTGGAAAAGTTTTCAATGAATCTCCGGTAATATCCTGTGAGGCCCAAGAAAATCCTAATGTTTCCCACATTCTTGGGTGACTCCCATTCCGTTACGGAAGCTACCTTACTAGGATCTATGAAAACTCCTTTTGCCGACACGACATGTCCAAGGAATCCCACTTCCTTTAACCAGAATTCGCATTTGCTGAATTTGGCATACAACTTGTGTTCTCTTAGTTTCTCCATAATTAGGCGCAGATGTCTCTCATGTTCCTTCTCATCCTTGGAGTATATGAGTATATCATCAATGAATACCACGATAAACTTGTCCAAATATTCCATGAACACATTGTTCATCATGGTCATGAAGTATGCTGGGGCATTGGTTAAACCAAACGACATTACGGTGTACTCATACAATCTGTACCTTGTGGTGAAGTCTGTTTTGGGCACATCCTGCTCTCGAATCTTTAGCTGAAAGTAGCCTGATCACAGATCGATCTTTGAGAAAACACTGGCTCCCTTTAACTGGTCAAACAGGTCATTGATGTTGGGCGGAGGGTACTTATTCTTGATCGTCACTTCATTCAACGAGCGGTAATCCACAACCAGCCTCTTGGTTTTATCCTTCTTTTCCACGAATAGGACAGGTGCTCCCCAAGATGACGCGCTGGGTTGAATGAATCCCTTGTCCAATTGTTCCCTAAGCTATTTCTTGAGTTCCTTCAACTCATCCACATCCATCTTGTACGGTCTCTTAGCTATCGGCCTTGTGCCCGGCATCAAGTCAATGAGGAACTCAATATCACGGTCGGGAGGCATCCCGGGTAACTCTTCCAAAAATACATCTGGGTATTCCTTCACAATAGGTACATACTCCAAGCTAACCCCCTTAAGAGAGTTCACCATGACTTCCTTAAGTGTGAAATTTGACTTGATACGAATCCTCTTCCCTTCCGGTGTTGTGAGCGTGACAGTCCTTTTGGCACAATCTATGACTCCTTTCATATTGGCTCATCCAATTCATGCCCAAGATTATGTCTAATCCTTGTGACTCCAGAACTACTAGACTTGTGGGAAAGATGTGTGTCCCAATCCTTAGTTCTAATCCCCGGCAACCAGAGTTTGCCATTATTTCTCCTCCAGGAGAACTTACCCTTAGAGGAGAGTTTATAGTCTCCGTAGGTATCTTGCCTCTATCCACAAATACCCTTGATATGAATGAATGCGATGCATCGGTATAAAAAAGAACAACTGCGGGAATAGAATTGAGCTTGAACTTACCAATCACGGAGTCCGGTGTGTCACGCGCATCCTACATAGAGACATGATTCACCGTGACTTTGACAAACGGATTTGGCTTCTTCCCGTTTCCATTGCCATGGTTGTGTCCATTTCCATTCCCATTGCCATTGCCATTCTTCTTCTTGGGGCAAGTGGTTGCATAGTGCCCTGTCTTGTTGCACTTAAAGCATGTCACCTCACTAAGATCCTTTCCATTGCTGTCATTCCCATTGCGGTTTTTATGCCCATTGTGTTTGTGTCCGCCATGGTGATGAATATTATGGTTGTGGCCATTATTGTTATAAGGTGGCGGTGAGGAAGTGCGCTGCTTCTGGTACGGAACGGAGTGCTTGTGAGGGTTAGACTTCCTCTTGCGGTTTTCTATGCTCTTTCTTTTGGATTCAACCACAATGGCTCTGTCCAAGAGTTCTTGAAAGTTGTCAAATTTCTGAGCCACAAGCTGAATAGATATCTCATCATTGAGTCCTCTTAAGAATTCCTCCTGCCTCTTGGCATCAGTGGAGACATCATCGGGTGCATAACGGGCTAGCTTGTTGAAAAGCTCACCATACTCGGTGACAGAACGGTGTAGCTGGTGTAGGTCGCGAAACTCGCGCCTTTTTAGAGTCATGACACCAGCAGCCACATGATGAGTGCGAAAAGCTAACTCGAACTGATCCCAAGTGATAGCATCAATATCCGGGTGGGTGACTTGGTAGTTATCCCACCATTCTGCAGCAGTCCCTTCAAGCTGGTGCGCGGCATAACGTACCCTGCCGGCTCCGACAGCTTGCACAGTATCCAACTTCTTGTTAATTGTACGGAGCCAGTCATCTGCGATGATTGGTTCAGCGCTCTAGTAAAGGTAGGTGGGTTCAACCTCAAAAACCGAGTCAAGCGATCCTGTTGAGGTGGTGGTGGAGGTGGCGGTGGCGGAGGTGGCGTGTTGTTGTTGTTTTGCATGTTCTGAGTGAGCAGTTGGATCAACTGGTTCTGAGTGGCCAGAAGTTGTGCAATTTCTGGAGGAATTTCGGGGTTCGCACGTCTTGGCGGCATCTGTGGGGTTTGAGAGACAAGTTAAGAAATAGACAGACTAAGTAGTAAACTCTTACCCTTATGAAAACACACAAGGCACACAAGACACAAAAGCACAAAAGCATCCAAGTTTAACTAAATCAAATATTTCTTGGTATTTATTACAATTGCGAATAACGTTCTACTATAGAATTTCAAGGTGGTCCAACAACTACACATCTTCCACACCTTCCTCTTCCTCGTCCTCGAACGAGTAGCCTTCCTGCTCTAGGGTTGTCTTGTACAACTCCATCTCCTTTGTGGTGGCTTCAAGCTTCTCTTGGAGGTTCTTTATCTCATCCTGCAGCTTCTTGGTAGTGGCTTCTAGCTATTCCTGAAGTCCCTCCTTCTCGCCTTGTAGTTCCTCCACTAGACTTGAATTCTTTGCGGCTTCAAGTTGCTTTGCCAAGTCCCTCTTGGAAGCACGCACATCATTGATTATCTTGCAAAGGCCTTAAGTTTGCACTTCAGTTCCCTCAATCTCCTGCTTGAGTTCCCTAATCCACTTGTTTTTATTTATCACCCTCTTCTCTTGGTTAGCGAACTTCCTCTCTTGGTCCTGGAACTTTATCTCTTGGAGCTTCATTGCCTCCTCCTGCTGCTTGATCATTTCCTCCTTCTCCTTGATGAGAGCGCATAGATCATCGTTCCTTAACATCTCGAGGAAGATACCTTTTTCAAGGTCATGGATGTGGCACTCCAAGTCTTGATATTGGGTCCTTCAGCGCTTGGTAGAATTCCTTTCCTCAAAGGTTAACTCCATGGGAATTCCTTCCTCATCTCGTCTTCCAAAAAGACCGCTGCAGTGTCCTTGGAGAGCCTCATGATGGCGTCCGCACAGGCGACCAATGATCTGCTACAAGCTGATGCTAAGGGCCTTCTCCTTGGAGTCCCTAACAATGTGGATTGCTATGTCTTCCTCCGGGTTCTTTCCTCACTCCTGTCCTGGATGGATGACTTTGACTCCCCAGCAGCCGTCCTTGTGGAGTTTCTTCATTGTGCTTCCCTGGATTGTCGGCAGGGGAAGGTCCAAACGTGTGAGAAGGTCCATGAGGCATCCATCAAAGCGAAGGGGCTCGATGTCCGCGATGGTGTCGTAGAGGAAGCTTGTCATCCTTAAGTTAGAAGAGTGAAGATTAGATACTTAACCAAGTAGAGGAAAGCAGGTACTAGAAGTGCGAAAATATCTTAGAAGGAAAAGCAAGTAAGGCACATAAGTTAAAGGTGGTTCCAATCCTAGGGTCACGTCCTACAGGCAACGATGTGCTCTGATACCATCTGTAGTGACCTTGGATCAATAAAGATCCTAAGTCCCTGTGATTTTACATGCTAGTCCCTGGATCAATAGCTAGCACTCACAGTTGATGAATATCATGTAAAACACATAGTCATTATTACACGGAGAATCTAGAGTATGAATTTATTACAAACTTGCTTAGCATTAAGCTAGCTCAAATAACAATGGAAACATAAAATCAGCTTGAGTCCATCAATGCCCCAGGCTTGTCGAGTCTAGACTCGCGACCCCTACGCACCTTTCAATCTTTGGATTCTGCACATAAGATGTGTAGCCAACAAGTTGGGTAAATACTTTGAATGTATTGGAAAATTACACCAAGGAAAGAAAAGACTAACTCTACATGCAAGGCTAGTTTAGGCTGTAGAATTTATTTGCTCAAAGCTAGTTTTCTTAAGTATGAGAAGAAGAGAAGATTTCCCTACTTTGTAAACATTTGTTACAGTAATATATGGTCGAATGGCACACGAGGATATTACTCACCAAGTGTCCAAACAACTTAACACTTGGATATTACTCACCAAGTTCCCAAAACCCTCCCAATAGCGATATGACTCACGCCTTGGGTTTTTAGAAAACTTTAAGTTTTGAAAGAGAGAGAGGGGAAGATCCTTTAGAGGCTTCTTCCTTAAGATGCTCAATGTTGTTCTATTTCCGTGAACACGGTTGATCGATCAGATTGCAATACTCTCGAGAGTCTGTGCACTTTACCCACAATCCACGATCAAGTCCTTTTACAGACAAGACCATGGCGAGGCTTTCCCTTAGTAGCCCCTCTACCTTCTGGATCCAACCGTGCCAAGAACCTCCAAATGTTGGTACCCAGGTGAGGTTTCCCACTAAGTACTAGGCCAAGACAGAGCCCATATGTATTGTGGTTGCACTGGAAGCTTCTGAATTTTGAAACATGGCAGACTTCTTTGATTCCTGGAAGGCCATCCTCCACCAAAATCTCACTCGTTGACCCGACAACCATTCCGCCCAGAAGAAAAACTTAGTTTATTTTGAAGTGGAGTTGAGAAGAAAAGTTTGCTCAAGAGAGCCTTTATACTTGGAAGAAATTCATTGTCTTTCGAACCCCCCAACGGTACTTTACATATATATAGCATAGCAAGCAATACTTAGCAAAACAGAGGAACCTATTAGGAGGGAAAATCCTAAGTATAGAGCTACTCATGGCATACTACAAAATCATCGCACTTGCAAAATAATACTAAGGAAAAATTCTACTAGAACATCCTACACATGCATACTATAGAATTTTGAAGACCACATGCATAATCAAAACTGGGACAATAGTTATGAACAAGTGGTGTAACTTGTCTTGATCCGAGCAGCACTCTACACAATAGCACTCCTCAGCGCACTCCGAACAATCTAACGAAACACAAACATAGATCTAATCACAATTTGCACAAAATATGCCACAGAGATAACATGCATGCATGCAATATGGTACTGATGCAAGATTTGTTTTCTAAATTGGCCAAGGTAGTATAATTGGATCGCAATTGTCTTAGGGATGTTATTAGTATTGATTTCCCATAGGTTTAAATTAATTTGGGTCATTATTCTAATTCATAGGATCACTAGGAGATCCAACCATCTAATTAGCCCCGAATCAGATCTAATGTTCTTAAGCAAGTTTTTATAATTTTGTTCAGTAGGTATTGTAAAAACAAAGTCAACACGACAAGAATTAACTAAAACAGGGTTTTATTTATTTTCTATGGATTAAACACTCTAATTTAGAGATTAAATTCTACACCGAAAACCCTACTTCAAACTTGTAATATTATTACATATCTGTGTTCTACACAATTTTGTGAATCCAATGGTATATTATACACAAAAATTGGCCAAGTATTTGATTTTCTACGAATTTCGCAAAAATTAACTACAATTTGCCAATTAAATCTAACCCTAATAAAAATCACGACATGTGGCAGCTCCCTATTGGGCCAGCTAAGCGAGCGGTGCTGACGCGACTTTGACACGCGGCGCAACGTGATAGGCGCGTACCCCTTCGTCTGCCCCTTCTAATCTGGGCCGTTGAGTTACGATCTAGTGGACGGGGTAGGGTGGAAACTCACCGCGGCGGCCTCGATGGCGAGACGGCGGCGGCGCTGTCGGGTCGTGGTTCTTGGCGGCGATCCGGTGACTCCTTGAGGCAGTGGGGTGGTCGACGGCGATCGGCAGCTCCTCGCGGTCCGCTTGGCATGGTCGTCGGCGAGCGTCGCATCATCGTACATCCCTTGTGGTCCGTTGTTCCTCGCGAGCTCCAGCGGAACAACGGCGAGAAATCGAGGCGGCTGTGCTACCTTAGTATAAAAGAGTGTGATACCTTAAGGTAGGACAGATAGAAGCTAATCAATGCCTCTTGATCTGCGGATTACAACACTTTGACCTGGTCCTAGATATGCCGAGGTACTGGAGTTTGTTTCTCCTAGACATTTCGAAATGGTTTGTCTTGACAGACCTCAAGTGGATCTTGCTTTGGAAGACACCGATACACATTTGCTACTTGGCTACCAACTGGTAGACAAAGGTCGGAAAACAACAAGGGAAAAAGGAACATGCTTAGGATAGAATCCCGAGATATGGATGCATAGTTTAACAATCTTCCGAAAACCAATGCATAAAAGGGATAAAGTGTGGCAGAGTCACAAATATAGATGCGAGACTCTCGAGGAGTACTCTTGTCGTGATCTATTTGGTTCCATTAAAGAACATCTGCCATATCTAGTGGTAGGGGAAGTCCTTAGTTGTCACAATTCAATCGCGACAATAAACACAGGCTTGAAGGCTAGAATTGTAATACCAGCCATCCTGAGGTAATGTGTGAACATTAGCAACAGGGTTAAAAGGAACGGATCTTGGTTTAAAGATCAGCTTCATGTACAAGATTCACAACACCAGAATCCAGCACAATCAGGGATCTTAAGTTCAAGTCCAAGGGTTAAAACCCAAAGAAAGGAGTAACCACTACTTGAGTGACATAGCGTACACTGCAAGATAGTGACCACGAGGTAGCTTCCAAGAGAAGAAACGACTTCTGAAGTACCCAATAAAAAAAAGGAGGCACGCGAGGCGAAAGGAAACCTTGAAGCATAGAACAGAACACTGCAGATCCAACAATATAATATTGTGGGTCCAAAAGATGGAGAGATCATGATAGAAAGAAATCTCTCAGATGAAAAAAAGCAAAAGGAAACAAGGAATTCACAACACACACAACTATAGAGAACTCAACACTAGGTCAACTGGCTTAGAAACGACATGCCAATAAGGCACCTAAGCTTTGAAGGACTAGAAGAGATATCAAAACTTTTCCAAAATCAACACCAGATAAGATGACCCAGAGTAAGAGCGAAACTAGATAAGGAGAAAAGAAGCATACTAGAGTTTTCACAAATACTTTTCATCTTTGAAAATAGTTTTCACAAACACTAGACTCAACATTGACCAATAGAAAGGTTTTCCTACGGTCGGTACTGCTCTGATACCAAGAACTGTGACACCCCCAGGATCAGGGCTAAACAAATCCCAGACCTCCGTCTGAAATAAGCTTAACCTTGAGCTCGAGAATATCCAATGAAGAATCGGTAACACGGCAGTGACCCTACGACACAAAAATTATTACAGCAAGCTCATAACTGAGCAGAGAACCAAAATATTACAAGTAGAGGTCACTGACCACAAACATCAAACAACGGAAGGCAAATTATGCTATTAAGTATAGAAAACTTAACAAATGTCCTAAGAGGCCTGAAGCATAATGATGACGTCACAGCCCATAGATTCTAGGCTGCCGGCTGGGAACCCCAAGCTACTCGTCGATGTCGATGTAGTACCAAACTCGTCTTCAGGGAACACTTACTCTGTCAAAAGTATTAGCAAAGCAAGGGTGAGTACAGGGTGTACTCCGCAAGACTTATGGCTGGTGGAGTTGTTTTGCATAAAGCCATCTTTTGTTTATAAAACAATAGAGGGGGAAGAATCTCGTCTAGTCAGAGTATTTTAAAAGGGGATAAGAGAGCGACATCTCCGAAATATTGATCATCATCTTTTGATATCCACCGAATCATCTTCTGAACTAGGATCACCCCCTCATACCCATGAGGAAGCATCCTTAACAAACATTAGTTGCCAAGTTTTACGATTAGGTTCATGTTCTCTATGATACCCCATCCGTTCCCAAGTCATCCATAACCGTGGACACGGCTTTCCGAAAGATTATTACCTCGAGGTGTACAACTTACCCACACGCATTAACCGACTCTTATTGCCACTTGACACACTTCCTTGGTGTGCTGATAGAGGGTGTGGTTGGACACAACCTTTACCTTGCTTTCGCCGAGACCATGAGTCACGCAATAAGTATGGTTCCGCCGTAACGGGTCAAATCCCGAAGTCGGTACTTAAAGATGTGAGGCGAGGTTGGTTTACCAGGGGCGCCATCTACCCCAAGCAACCTCGGCCACGCTTACCTACCTGTTATGAATGCACCTGCACCCGGCAAATCTTTCAAAAGGTTTTCTATGCATATGTCGAACGGAACGCCCGAACTATGTGACTCATGGAATCTACTAGGCAAGTTAGTCAATCATGGGGTCCCCATTTACCCCGTGTGGTTGTACGCTCATCTTGGTTCAAGAGGAAAAGAACCCAGGGTCCTAAGGGTGGCGAGCATGGGACTAGAAAAACCACATCCCACCGTGGCCTCCCATACAAGCCTTAGCATGTTTAATGTCATATCACTGATCACATCTTACCATGTTCTCCTGTCATACTAGATTATCTGCATCTGATACATCATCTGGATGAACCATACTTAACAGCTATGCATGGCTAAGAAAGACACGGAATAAGCTCTAGCATTGCACACAAGCCAAACCTAGTTATGTGAGGAGCAGTGGATCAGGTAATATAAGCTCAAATGGACTATGCCATAGATAGAATACTCTATATATCGATAAAATACCACAATATAATCGTATGCATCATGGCAAGAATTGAAATGCTTTTGAAATCATAGGATTATATCATGGTGGGGCTATGCTTGCCTTTGCCTGTTGATAGCAGATAAACAGATCTTCGTGAGCCTTGTACTTGACTTGATTATAGTTGTTCAAGTATTGTTCGTCAATCTTCGATGGTCTTGATATCGGTCTTCGATCTCGATCTCGATATCGTATTCTACCGAGAAGAACCAAATCACCGGAAATAAAGGGAAACAATCAACACATGGCATAGATGCAATGCTCAAGCAAGGATGATGATATGACAAGTTAATTTGCATTGAATTGAAACCCTAAAGCATGCTCGACAACTTAATCGGGGTTCCGAGGGGCGAAAACCCTAACTCGAGGAAAACTCCGGATGTATATGAGAGGGGTTGATTAGTTCTCTAATTAAACTTGTCATTTTAGTTGTTGAACAATGCATTCTTATAGCTTAAAGAGATAGCTCTCATTTTTCTAAACATTTTGATATATTATTTGTATTTTTCTAACATAATTAAAAAGATATTGAATTTACAATATTCAAACAATTTCTGAAATTATTAAACTTTTTGTTAATTTAAATAAGTCTAGAATTACTTTTTACACTCAGGATGGGCTAGCCACAGTCACAGACAGGTGGGCCTCTGGCCACCTCAGCATCCACGCGCGCAAAGTGGGCTCAAGGGATTTTTACACCGCTACTGATCTAGCCAAAGAGGCTGACGGGTGGGACCGATGCCACGCTGGCAAGCCACGCAGGCAGATGGGGCCAGGGGTGGTTGACTGGGCTAACCCGCAGCTGGCTGACGTCATGCTGATGCAAGAACGACGGTGACCTTAGATCGGCGGCGGATTCGGCGGTAGAGGCGACGCGTTGCTGCGCGGTTGGATGGGTTCGAATCAGTGGAGCAAGACGAGCTCAAAAGAGGCGGCGCCGCTTGGCTAGGGTCATCGGAGTGAGGGGCACGACAACGTCCGACGGTGGCGCTCCACTGGCTACAGTGGCGAAGCGCTACAGCGCGCGAGAGATCGAGAGGAAGGGTCAAGGCGAATCAGGTGCTCACCCTGAAGCTTAAGGACGAGCGGAGGTCGAGGCCGACGGTAATGGCGCTGGTGGTGGTCGTCAGAGGCGGGGAGGAAACATCGATTCTGGCGAGCAGGGTGCTTCGAGGCTTGTGTGCTTCGACAGGAAGAACGGGGGAGGCTAGGCGGACCTCGTGGCATGCTCGACGGAGCTCGGGGTGGTGCGGTACGACGGTGACCGGTGAAACCTGGGCGGATAGGGTTCGGTTTCGCGAGGGGAACAAGAGAGAGGGGTCACTGGGAAGAGCGGGAGTGGATGAGAGCGGGAGAGACGTGCTCGGGGGAGGCTCTTATCCTCTCCAGAGGCGATGGACGGCAGGGCAAGGCGGCGGCCATCGATGGCGGCGCCGGCGACAGAGAGGAGCCTGCCTGGGAGGTGGAAGACGACGAAGCAGGAGGGCGAAGGGGTACGGGCCCTAGGTGGGCCGCGGGTGGGCCTAGCTGGGCTGCAAAGCTATGCGCTGGGCGGCGGTTAGAGGGGAGAGAAGGAAAAGGGCAGGCTGGGTTGGGCCTGGCTGGCTTCCTGGCCTGGGTTGCTCTGTTTTTATTTTGCAAATTGTTTTTATTTTCTGTTTTTCAAATTTCTGTTTGTATTTTGCAATTGAAATCTGTTTTGATCCATTTAAAAAAATACCAGAAGCTTTGTAAATATATGAAATACAATGGAACCCTTAATAACCATTTGGGTTCCAATAATTTTGGTAGTTTTTTCAAATACTAAACCATTTTGAATTGATTTCAAATAGAGGGGGAAAAAGTAGGGTTTAGGTTTTTGTGTATTTCTCTTTGCATGCATTTTTAAGAATTATGCTAATGTTGCACAATCAAAACCTAATTATGGATTTACGAAGACTGGGGTGTTACAATTGGCGCGGCTCAAACATCACTGATCACGATACCAAGGAGCTGGTCGTCGAGGGATACCTCCCTGCGACGGAGGGTCTTGCCTGGCGGGCGGCGCCAGTCGGCGAGGTGACACCTACTCCCCAAGCCGGAGAAAAGGCGTACCTCAAAGCCCAACTGGTACGCGGCGTCTCCCTGTCCATCTCCAACTTCTTTCTCTCCGTCTTGAATCACTATAGGGTCCATCCCCAGAACCTCTCTCCCAATAGTATCCTAGTGCTTAGCAATTACGCGGCACTTTGTGAGGGTTACCTAGGGATTAGGCCTAGGCTAGATCTCTTTGTTTATTTCTTCACCGTCAAGCACGAAGCCAGAGCCGTCAAAGATGAACTTAGAAATTGTGGCACCATAAGCTTCAAGATCCGTCCTGGTCGGCGGTTCCCCGACATCGTCGGCCATGAGTCCTGCAAGAATTGGCAGGGTACTTACTTCTACGGCCCAGATATCCCTCTGGCTGGCCAAGAAGTAACGTACCCGGACTTCATGGACGGAGCCGCCGCTGAAGTTTCCACATGGAGATCCCAAGCCTCCCTTCCTTCCGACCTCGACGCTTCTCGTGCCATAAGGCGGATCGAGTGGCTCGTAGATACGGGTTTGACCGGCTTGGACCTAGCCATGTGCTGGTTCATCAGGCGAATCCAACCTCTGCAGCACCGCGTGAAGCTCATGCACGAGTATACCAGCGACAGAAGGGATAGCCTCCGCATCTCCGTGGACAATTTCTCGAGTGACTCTGTCAATCTCCGTCTTAAGGACATCTTCAAGGTGAAGGACAAGCAACGTGGCTTCTCCATCACCTACGACATGTTTGTAGACGGCAAGTGCCCAAAGGTAACTGTTTATTTTCCGTGTATGACTTTTACTCCAGTTCTTCCCGCTAACAACTGCCATCTCATCTAACACGGTGGACCTTCACATAACAGCTTTGCGACATAGATGAGGACAGCATGGCTCCCAAAATCTATGGACCAAAGATGAAGGAGGTCACCGTCGTGTCCGACGACGAGGTTCCAACGGAGCGAAAGCGGAAGAGATCCACCTCTGATGCTGCCGACGGAGGCAAGAAGAAGAAGACGGAGGGTGGAGCCTCCAAAAAGACTACCGCCGCCCTGGAGGCGGAGAAAAGAAAAGCCATCGGGATCCCTTTTGCCAAAGCACCCCCACTTGTGTAAGCTTCTTTTATTCCAACATTGTCTATTTATCTGTCTTGCTCCTGTACTTATGCAATTTGCAAGTTTCAGGAAGAAAGCTACGACCAGCCTCAAGAAGACCTCCAAATCATTGGGGGCTTCTAAAACCATCAAGGAAATGCTGCATCATGACGCATCTCCCGCCATCGCCCCTGCCACTCCTTCCGTCAAGCCCTCGCCTGCCCCGACAAACTCTCAAGCTAAGGAGGCATCTGGCCCTTCTGCCATGGAAGTGGACTCAGGTGCCTCTACCGAGGTTGCTTTTGTCGGCGAGCAGGCGACGTGGGAGAGTACCGCCCAACAAATGGCTGAAGCTTCGGCTAAGGATGCCATCGGTGGTGGAAAGGCGGTGGTGGAAGCTGGTACTTCTGCCGAAGGCGGCGCCCTTGCTCCCCAGAAACCTTTTGAGTTCCCGAAGATAGTCTACCCGGCACTTACGCCGAGTAGCACAACTCTGGTTCCTGGTGCAGCACTGACATCTCCGACGTGCGGTCTTGAGGAGCTCCTCCGACAAGCAGACATCTTGCGAGGAAACAGCATCTCCTTTGGCAAGCTGCTGGCCAAGAGCGCTACCAATCTCAAGATCATTGCACCTATAAGCTTTATTTGCCTTTTGCATTTCATATAAGTATCCCACTGTAGCCCCCGAGGATGTAGACATAAAACCTTAGGTCTTTGCATCTAGATGCTCTAAGAGTAACCAAAGTAGAAAACTTCTCACTCTAGCCCCCAAGCATTTAGATGGAATGAACTGTTCCGACTAGATGCTTTAAGAGTAGCCTATGCAGTGTTTATAAATTTCCATACTGTAGCCCCCAAGCTTCTAGTTGTAACTGTATTAGTTCCAACTAGATGATTAAAGAAAAGCTAAGCATATATCCGAGTTAAAAAAAACTTTTATACTGTAGCCCCCAAGCTTCTAGTTGTAACTGAATTAGTTCCGACTAGATGCTTAAAGAAAAGCTAAGCATATTGTTAAGTCAAAAACTCTCGTTGTAGCCCCCGAGCGTCTAGGTGGAAAATTTTCGGCTAGAGGCTCCAAGTAGACCAAACAACGTTTTATATTTTTTTCCTTGCTTCCACGGAACGAGAATGCTTGGAGGGGCATGGCCAACGACAAGTATCAGAAAATGCACGCAGACCTTGAAGCCGAAAAGGGTAAAACTGCCATCTTGAAGGAACAGATCATCAAGAACAAGAGTCTGTTTTCTTTATTCGCATTCCGTCTTGGTTCTGTGCCCATTTTCTCCGAGTACTCACTGTGTACTTTGAATTCTCCGACTTTTAGAACATGTTGCCAAGGCTAAGGACATTGTCAAGCAATCCAAGCACATTCAGCAGCTGGATAGCGAAAACAAGATCCTTAAGGAGGAGAGGAAGGACATGCTAAAAATGCATGAGGAGTCAATGAAGGCCCTGCAGGATTCCGCCACCGAGGAAATCAATCGCTTGAAGGAGGAGATTGCGATCTTAAAAGATCAGAAGCAAGCTACCGATGAGCAAAATCAATGCCATAATGAGGCGTATAAGCTCCTCCAACAAGAGAAAGAATCCTTGGCAGACACCCTCTGGCAGGCTGAGGCCAGCATCTTCAGTAAGCTTTCTCTGCCTTGGATTTCTGTAGTCTAGATACTCTGAATTGTTGAACTCATGTGCTCCGTGTCGCATTTTGCAGCTCCTATGGGTTTAACCCGTTCGCCTCCTCCGGCCAAGGAATGCATGGTTCTTGCCGGCAACTTTCAACACCGCCATCGCGCAAGCCAAAGAGATCGCCAAACCCCTCCAAATCAACATAAAAGCATCAGACTCTGTAGCGAAGTACTCGGAGATCCTGCGTCGAGCCCCCGAGCGTATCACAAGCTGGAAAGCTTCATGTGCACGGGCTGGTGCAAGGATGGCGCTGTCGATGGTAAAGGCACACTATGAAGATGCCGACATCGACACGGTGACCTCTGGGATTCCCGACGTGGATGAAGATGGCAAGGCTATTAATCATGAGTCCATCTTGTCGTCACTCGCGGGCTATTACACCAGAGTCGCCGAGTTGGTTGACGTCAATGTCTTCGTGCCCAGGAATACCATCGATGATGGTGACCAAAGCTCCTCTGAGTCTCTCCACGCCGCCGACTTCGAGGGTGGCTCTCCTGCTGTTGATGACGTTGTGTCCAAGTCGCCTGTGCCAAAGGAATGAATAACAACTTTGTAATATTTGGTTCACCTTTGGTGCATATGCGGAAAAAACTTATGTATGTAATCTTAAGGTGGAAAACAATGGTTGTTATTTCCTGCTACTCAAGAACTAATTTCCAGCATGTATATATTTTTAAGCAAGTGCTCGTTTATCCATTACTTTGGTTCTTATGCTTGACTTTTCGTGAGTCGTAAGACTCGTTGTCGGAACCATGCGTTCAGGTGATGATGCCCAATGGCACCGTCAATAACCTAAACACAATAATCGCCAACAATAAGTGTCGAAAGTCACTACTCCAAAATCCACATAAAAACGACAAAGAATGTGTAGACCAGAAAACTTAAGCTAACGCCCGTAAGCAGAATTTTCACAAGTGCAATCGCAAAACTTGTTCATAAAGGTTTTACATGATCCAAAAATGAACACTAAAGGAGGTAAAAGACTCAGAAATATGAGTGAACCAGAGAGCTTTATTTCATTGATCATATAAGAGGTACATAATTAGATAAAAAATGCTAAGTGTAAAAAGGACGTAGTTGTGCTATGTTCCATGGACGATCAAGCTCCGGGTAGTCATCATCCGGGTCACGTCGCTTACGCTTATGATCCTCGTTGGGTCTATCCTTCAGTTCACGGTTGTCAACGAGGTATTAAGACCCATTGAGTAGTGCATTTGTTATGATGAACGGTCCTTCCCATGGCGGGGATAACTTGTGTGACTTCTTCTGCTTAAGTCGGAGCACCAAATCCCCCTCTTTAAAGCGGCGATGCGGACGGCGACTATGGCGATTCGCGCTTCTGCTGGTAGATGGCGGATCTTTGGCATGCCAAAACGCGCTCCTCCTTGAGAAGGTCCACATCGAGGCATCTGGATTCTTCAGCATCATCCTCATCGTAGGCGGCAACTCTAGGTGCATCGTGAAGTATGTCGGAAGGTAGGATGACTTCTGCTCCATAAACCATGAAGTAAGGGGTGTAGCCAGTGGATTTGTTGGGTGTAGTTCATAAACTCCACAGCACAGATGGTAGTTCCTCCGCCCAGGCTGCAGCTGCTCTGTGTAACGATGCTTCAAGACGTGGCTTGATTCCCTGCAGAATTAATCCATTGGCTCGCCTGACCTGACCATTGGATTGTGGATGTGCCACAGATGCAAGGTCAAGTCGGATGCCCTTCTCCCAACAATAAGCCTCCACTTCTCTGAGAGACAAGTTGCTGCCGTTGTCGGTGATAATGTTGTGTGGGAGACCGAATCTCACCACTAGATCTCAGACAAACCTGAGGGCAGTTTCCCCATCAAGCTTTATAATGGGTTTAGCTTCTATCCATTTAGTGAATTTATCAACTGCTACAAGCAGATGTGTAAATCCACATGGTGCCGTTTGTAATGGTCCCACCATGTCTAGCCCCCAGACTGCGAACGGCCAAGTTATTGGTATTGTTCGCAATTCTGCAGCAGGAACATGTGGTTGTCGGGCATAATACTGGCATCCCATGCATGTCTCAACCAGCTTGTCGGCGTCCGCCTTCACGGTCGACCAAGAGAATCCTTCTTAAGGCTTTCGCAACCAACGATCGAGGAGTGGCGTGATGCCCGCAATCTCCGAGATGGATTTCGCGTAGGATTTCCATACCTTCTAGCTGGGAAACACACTTAAGGTATACACCAGTAGTGCTTATTTTGTAGAGTTGTCCATTGATTATGGTATAAACCTTTGCTCATTGTACTATTTGTCGTCTTTCGACCTTGTTGTCGGGCAAAGTTCCGTGTTCGAGATATTCCATGAACGGTTTTGTCCAAGCCGGAGGGACCTTTGTCACCATGTTGAAGAAAGAGTCAGCTCTATTCGGGTTGTCGATGTCGGCTCCCTTCACGGATGGTGTGCGCAGATGCTCTAGGAAAACTCCTGGCGGAATTTGCTTGCGCCCTGATTCAAGTTTAGATAGCAGATCAGCCGCCTCATTTTGCTCCCTAGGCACATACTTGACTTCGTAGCCCAAGAAGCTCTTGGCTATCTCGTCCACTTCGTCTCGATATGCCGCCATCATAGGGTTCCGTGCATTCCAGGTGCCAGCCACCTGCTGACAAACCGACTAACAGCTGCAACACAACCTGTTAGTCGTTGAATGTCCTTTAGGCATGTCAGACGGTTTATGCTTAAGATGGCCTTTATTTTCTCCAGGTTGACCTCGATTCCGCGCTGGGAAACGATGAATCCCAACAATTTGCCTGCTGGAACCCCGAAGACGCACTTCTTATGGTTAAGCATCATGTTGTATTTCCGGAGATTATCAAAGGTTTCTTTCAAGTCGGAGATTAAGTCATTTGACTTTTTAGACATCACCGCAATGCCATCCACATAGGCGTAAACGTTCCGACCAAGTTGGTCATGAAGGCAAGGTTGCATTGTCCGCTGGTACGTAGCACCTGCATTTTTCATCCCAAAGGGCATCGTAACATAGCAAAATGTGTCGTATGAGGTAGTGAACAAAGTGGCCAATTGTTCCGACTTCCTCATCTTGATCTGGTGGTATCCTGAGTATGCATCGAGAAAACACAAAAGTTCCGAGCCAGCCGTTGAGTCAATGACTTGGTCAATGCGAGGCAAAGCAAACGGATCTTTGGGACACGCTTTGTTCAAGCCGGTGTAATCAATGCACATTCTTAATTCATTGGTTCCCTTTTTGGGGACAAGTATGTTGGAGATATGCCCTAGAGGCAATAATAAATGTAGTTATTATTATATCTTTGTGTTTATGATAAATGTTTACATTCATGCTATAATAGTATTAACAAGGAAACCATTAATACTTGTGTGATTTGTAAACTTAATTTGAAGTCCCTAGTATAGCCTCTATACTTCACTAGCTTGTTGGTTGATTAATGATTGTGGTTTCCATATCATGAACATTGAGATGTTATCAACAACAAGATCATATCGTTAGGAGAATGATATGGTGGACATACTCCTATAGATAAGCGTAGCATAAAGATCAAGTCATTTCATTAGTTCAATTGCTATATGCTTTACGATACATAGTAACCTAATTCCTTGACCATGAGATCATGCATATCACCTTTACGGATGGATGCTTTGATGACATAAAACACCACACACCGTATCGGGTGGCTATAAAGGTGGCATTAAGTGTTCGGAAAGTATTGGTTGAAACACATGGATCAAGAGTGGGATTTGTCCATCCACATGACGGATAGATATACTCTGGCCCTCTCGGTGGAATGTCATCCAATTAGCTTGCAAGCATGTGACTTGGTCACAAGGGATCACATATCACGGAACGAGAAAGAGTACTTATCGATGTGAGGTTGAACTAGGTATGCGAGATACCGACGATCATAACCTCGGGTAAGTAACATATCGTGAGACAAAGGGAAATTGGTATCGTATGTAAGTGGTTCATTCGATCGCAAAAGTAATCGAGAAATATGTAGCCATATGAATTTCCAGATTCCTCTATTGGTTATTGTTGAGAAGTGTCTCGATCATGTCGCATAATTCACGAACCGTAGGGAGACACACTTAAGGATTCGACGTTGTTTAAGTAGTTATGGTATTATGAGAAAGAGACCGAATGTTGTTGAGTCTCGGATGGGATCCGGATATCACGAGGTGATCCGGAATGGTCCGGAGAATAAGATTCATATAAGGAAAGTCCGTTTGAGTTCGGGAATGATTCCTGTTTTCATCGGGAATGTTCTAGAAGGTTCCGGATTGTCCAAGACTCGGGGAAGGGTACATGAATGTGTCATTGCTCATTGAATGATTGCATCATGTACTAAGTGTTCTTGCTGTCCCAAATAAAGGATTAAATTGAATCCTAAACAGAAAAGTCAAATGTCCAGTTTGAAAGTCAAAGCGCCAAAACAAGAAACGTGGGAAACAAGCAAGAGGAGTTGGAACCAACCGGAGGTGGAGTTGGACTCCTCCAGCCGGCGACCTAGGCCGAGTTGGGGAGGGACTCCCTCCCTCCCCTGGAGCGCCAAGGACCCCCCTCCCATATAAGGAGGGGCAGGGCTCCTCCCATGGACACATAACTTTCTACTCTAGATCTCCGGTTTAGAGCCGTTTTGGTTTAGAGCTTCTAATTGCTTTAGCCAGCGGTTTAGAGCCTTCTAATTGGTTTAGAGCCTTCTAATTGGTGTGTCTAATTACTAGACCACTAATAGCCTCTCTCATAAGCTCCACCATACTCGCACCGGCTTAAGGCGAAGCCCTGCGGGATCTCCCCTCTACTTCCGGTACCACGCGTTGTCTTTGGAATCGCGAGGAGAGTGCTACAACCTCCGCTGCTTTGGAACAAGGGAGAGGAAGGTCTTCGTCGAGTACCGAACGTGTGACCGATCGGGGGCTGCTTGGAGCATGGCTGGAAGGATCGTCTACGATCTTGAGATCGGGAAGAGTACGACTACATCACGAGAATCCGCTCTCGTTAAACGCTTTGGAATCTTCGAGGGTAAGTTATACCATCGACTCGTTGCTACAATCTAGTAGATAGATCTTGGCTTGTTTGTTTGTATGCGATAGAAAATTTTTGTTTTCCATGCTACGAACCCTACAGTGGTATCAGAGCCGTGTCTATATGTAGATCTGTTGCACGAGTAGAACACAATGGTCATTGTGGGCGTTGATGCTTTTATTGTAGATTGCTTTTTGTGTACTTTGCATCTTGCGGTATGTTGGGATGAAGCGGCCCGGGCTAACCTTACATGACATCGTTCATGAGACTTGCTCCACGCTTGACATGTAACTTGTATTGCATAAGTGGCTTTGCGGGTGCATGTTTCTCCTAGCATAGTTAAGATCCAATTTACAACGGGTGATCAACAATGCTAGTATCAATGTTGTGGTTCTTGTTCGTAAGTTAGAACGACACTTATTGAAAGCCCCAAACCACGTAAAATATGCAAAGAAAGTAGAAGCGTCTAACTTTGTTTTGCAGGGGTGTGCAGTGATGTGATATGGCCATGATTGTGATTATATTTGATGTATGCAATGTTCCTTATTGTAAGTCGATAACCGGCAGGAGCCATATGGTTGTCTTTAATTTATGTTAAGACCCGCGTGTCTATTCAAAGTAGTTGTAATAGTTGAAGCCGGTGGACGACAACCATGGAGAATCGTCATTGACCTTGATGCAATGCCGGTGATGATGGAGATCATGTTCGTGCTTGAAGATGGAGATCGGAGGCACGAAGAAGAAAGGCCATATCATATCACATATATATATTGAATTGCATGTGATGTTAATCCTTTATGCATCTTGTATTGCTTAGTAGGCACGGTAGCATTATAAGATGATCCTCATGCACATCAATTTCAAATCATAAAGTGTTCACCCTTAGTTAGCACCGTTGCTAAAGCTTGTTGTTTGAAGCACCACGTGATGATCGGTGTGCTAGATTCTGCAAGTGTATACAACGTGAGCAAGCAGATTTGCTCATGCGTAAACTAAGGTTTGATCTTGACGAGCCTAGCATGTACAGACATGGTCTCGGAACACGGATTACCGAAAGGTAAAGCATGAATCGTATAGTAGATATGATGAACATGATGATTGTTCGCCATTGAAACTATATCAACTCTCGTGATGATCGGTGTTGATGTAGTGGATTTGGTTCGTGTGATCACTAAAACAATGTGAGGGATGTTGTTTTGAGTGGGAGTTCACCTAGTTTAATTTCATTAATTAATTTGAACTCAATTTGTCATAAACCTAGTCTAAACTATTGCAAATATGTTGTAGATCAATGGCAGCCCCTACCATCAATTTTAATGCGTTCCTAGAGAAAGAAAAGTTGAAAAACAATGGAAGCAACCATGGATTGGTTCCGCAATTTGAGGATTGTCCTCACTGGTAATTTGACCTATGTCTTTGGATGCACTGGGTGACCCACTGGTGATGCTTCCGATGAAGTAAAGAATGTTTACCTCGCTCGGAAGAATCGGTACTCCATAGTTCAGTGCTATCTTGTATGGTTTAGAATCGAGCTTGAAAAGGTTTGAAGAGTCGACCCATATGATATTGTCGAGGATCTCAAATTGATTTTTGAGACTCATGCGGCAATTGAAAGCTATGAGGCTTCCGAAAAGTTCTTTAAGCGCAAGATGGAAGAGGGCAGCTCGTCGGTGAGCATGTGCTTAAGATGTCTGGGCACGCAAACAAACTTCAAAGCTTGGGTATAGTGATTCCTAATGCTTTGGGGATTTACCGTGTCCTCCAATCACTACCACCAAGTTACAAGAACTTTGTGATGAACTACAACATGCGTAACATGAACAAGGCGTTGCCGAACTCTTTGCCATGTTGAAATCTGCAGTGGAGATCAAGAAAGAGCACCAAGTGTTGTTGGTCAATAAGACCACCAAATTCAAGAAAGGCAAGTCTAAGCAAAGGGACACTTCAAGAAGGGTGGTAAGAAAGCTACCACGCCGACCAAGAAGACCAAGGCTGGACCTAAGCACAGGCGAGTGCTTTCTTAGCGGAGAAGGTCCTTTGGGCGGAATTGCCCAAAGTACTTGGCGGATCTCAAGAACGGCAACATCAAGAAGAAAGGTATATCGATATACATGTTATTGATGTGTATCTCACTAGTACTCGTAGTAGTGCACAGGTATTTGATCTTGGTTCGGTTGCTCATATTTGTAACTCGAAAGTCTTTGCAGAATAAGCGGAAGCTAGCGAAGAACGAGGTGACGATGCGCGTGGGAAAGCGGATCAAAGGTTGATGTGATCGCGGTCGCACGCTACCCTTCATCTACCATCGGGATTAGTTTTATACTTAAATAATTGTTATTTGGTGCCTACGTTGAGCATGAACATTATATCGGGATCTTGTTTATTGCGAGACGGTTACTTTTAAATCTGAGAATAATGGTTGTTCTATTTATATGATTAATATGTTTTATGCACATGCACCTTTGATAGATGGTCTATTCTTATTGAATCTCGATAGTGGAAATACACATATCAACAACATTGAGGCTAAGCGTTTGAAATCAGCGATAATTCGACCTATATGTGGCACTGTCGTCTTGGTCACATCGGTGAAACATATGAAGAAACTCCATTCGATGGACTTCTTGAATCACTTGATTTTGAATCACTTGAAAGATGCGAAGCATGTCGATGGGAAAAATGACTAAGACTCCATTTTACGGTATGATGGAGCGAGCTACGGACTTATTGGAAATCATACATACCGATGTGTGTGGTCCAATGAGTGTAGCGTCATGTGATGGTTATCAAGTTATGTTCTTACCTTCACGGATGACTTGAGTAGATATGGATATATCTATTTCATGAAACATAAGTCCGAAACTTTCGAGAAGTTTAAGGAGTTTCAAAGTGAGGTAGAGAATCAACGTAACAAGAAGATTAAATTTCTACGTTACGATCGTGGGTGAATATCTAAGTTACGAGTTTGGCGAGCATTTGAAGAAGTGCGGAATACTTTCACAATTGACACGCCGGGAACACCACAGTAATGGTGTGTCGAACGTCGTAATCGAACTCTCTTAGATATGGTTCGTTCTATGATGTCACTTACAGTTACGCTATCATTTTGGGGTTATGCATTAGAAACAGCCGCATTCACTTTAAATAGGGCACCGTCTAAATCCGTTGAAACGACACCGTATGAATTATGGTTTGGGAAGAAACCTAAATTGTCGTTCCTTAAAGTTTGGGGATGCGAAGCCTATGTAAAGAAGTTACAGCCGGACAAGCTTGAACCCAAAGCGGAAAAATGCGTCTTCATAGGATACCCGAAGGAAACTATTGGGTATACCTTCTATCATAGATCCGAAGGCAAAACATTCGTTGCTAAGAATGGATCCTTTCTAGAGAAGGAATTTCTCTCGAAAGAAGTGACTGGAAGGAAAGTAGAACTCGATGAGGTTGTTGAACCTTCTCTCGAAATTGCGAGTAGCGCAGCACCGGAAGAAGTTCCTATGGTGCCTGCACCAATAAGGGAGGAAGCTAATGATGATGATCATGAAACTTCGGTTGAAGTTGCTACAAAGCCTCGGAGGTCAACGAGAACTCGTACCACTCCAGATTGGTATGATTCCGTTATGAATGTCATGTTGGTGGACAACACCGATGACCCCGAGACATATGAGGAAGCGATGATGAGCCCAGATTCCAATAAATGGCAAGAAGCCATGAAATCCGAGATTGGATCCATGTACGAAAACCAAGTATGGACTTTGGTGGACTTACGGATGGCGGAAGGCATCGAGAACAAATGGATTTTCAAGAAGAAAGCAGATGTTGATGGTAATGTTATCGTTTATAAAGCTCGACTTGTCGCAAAAGGGTTTCGACAAATTCAAGGAGTTGACTACGATGAGACTTTCTCAATCGCTGCGAAGCTAAAGTCTGTGAGGATTATGTTAGCAATCGCTGCATATTATGATTATGAGATATGGCAGATGGATGTCAAAACAGCATTCCTCAATGGAGACATTGATGAAGAGTTGTATATGATGCAACCCAAAGGTTTTGTCGATCCTATAGATGCTAACAAGGTATGCAAACTTCAACGGTCCATCTATGGATTGAAGCAAGCATTCCGAAGTTGGAATCAACGTTTTGATAAGGTAATCAAAAGTTTTGGTTTTATACAAACTTATGGAGAAGCTTGTATTTACAAGAAAGTGAGTGGGAGCTCTGTAGCATTCTTAATACTGTATGTGGATGACATATTGTTGATTGGGAATGATGTAGACCTTCTTAATAGTGTCAAGGTATATTTGAATAATAGTTTTTCAATGAAGGATCTTGGCGAAGCAGCTTACATATTAGGCATAAAGATTTATAGAGATAGATCGAAACGCCAAATATCATTGTCACAGAGTACATATTTGGACAAAGTTCTAAAGAGATTTGGAATGGAAGAAAGCAAGAAAGGGTTCTTGCCCATGTTGCTAATCGACCTTGAGTAAAACTCAAAGTCCAACATCGGAAGATAGAGAAAGGATGAGTAAGACTCCTATGCCTCAGCCATAGGATCTCTAATGTATGCCATGCTATGTACTAGACCCGACATTGCATATCTTTGTTAGTTTAACTAGCAGATATCAAAGTGATCCAGAGTGGATCATTGGACGTGATCAAAAACATCCTTAAGTACTTGAGAAGAACTAAGGATATGGTTCTTTCTTATGGAGGTGATGAACACTCGTTGTTAATGGTTACACCGATGCTAGTTGGAACACCGATCCGGATGATTCTAAATCACAATCCGGATCGTATTTATTTTGAATGGTGCAGCTTATTGGAGGAGTGCAAAGCAAAGCGTTGTGGCGAGATCTTCAACGAATCGAATACATGGTCGTTTCCGAGGCTTCACAAGAAGCGATATGGATGAAAGAGTTCATTACAGAGCTGGGTGTGGTTCCAAGTGCTGGACCCAATGTCTATCTCTTTGTGATAACATGGGCGCCATAGCCAATGCGCAAGAACCAAGGTCACACAAGAAGTGAAGCATATCAAGCTGCGTTTCACGCTATTCGAGAACATATCCGGGATGGGGATATAAAGATTTGCAAAGTACACACAGATCTGAATGTGGCGGATCCGTTGACTAAACCTCTCCCGAGGGCAAAACATGACCAACACCAAACGCCATGGGTGTTCGGTATATTACCATGTAATCTAGATTAGATGACTCTAGTGCAAGTGGGAGGCTGGAGATATGCCCTAGAGGCAATAATAAATGTAGTTATTATTATATCTTTGTGTTTATGATAAATGTTTACATTCATGCTATAATAGTATTAACAAGGAAACCATTAATACTTGTGTGATTTGTAAACTTAATTTGAAGTCCCTAGTATAGCCTCTATACTTCACTAGCTTGTTGGTTGATTAATGATTGTGGTTTCCATATCATGAACATTGAGATGTTATCAACAACAAGATCATATCGTTAGGAGAATGATATGGTGGACATACTCCTATAGATAAGCGTAGCATAAAGATCAAGTCATTTCATTAGTTCAATTGCTATATGCTTTCTGATACATAGTAACCTAATTCCTTCGACCATGAGATCATGCATATCACCTTTACCGGATGGATGCTTTGATGACATCAAACACCACACCGTAACTGGGTGGCTATAAAGGTGGCATTAAGTGTTCGGAAAGTATTGGTTGAAACACATGGATCAAGAGTGGGATTTGTCCATCCACATGACGGATAGATATACTCTGGGCCCTCTCGGTGGAATGTCATCCAATTAGCTTGCAAGCATGTGACTTGGTCACAAGGGATCACATATCACGGGAACGAGAAAAGAGTACTTATCAGTAACGAGGTTGAACTAGGTATGCAGAGATACCGACGATCATAACCTCGGGTAAGTAACATATCGTGAGACAAAGGGAAATTGGTATCGTATGTAAGTGGTTCATTCGATCGCAAAAGTAATCGTAGAAATATGTGGGAGCCATATGAATTTCCAGATTCCTCTATTGGTTATTGTTCGGAGAAGTGTCTCGATCATGTCCGCATAATTCACGAACCGTAGGGAGACACACTTAAGGATTCGACGTTGTTTAAGTAGTTATGGTATTATGAGAAAGAGACCGAATGTTGTTCGGAGTCTCGGATGGGATCCGGGATATCACGAGGTGATCCGAATGGTCCGGAGAATAAGATTCATATAAGGAAAGTCCCGCTTTGAGTTCGGGAATGATTCCGTGTTTTCATCGGGAATGTTCTAGAAGGTTCCGGATTGTCCCAAGACCGGGGAAGGGTACATGAATGTGTCATTGCTCATTGAATGATTGCATCATGTACTAAGTGTTCTTGCTGTCCCAAATAAAGGATTAAATTGAATCCTAAAACAGAAAAGTCAAATGTCCAGTTTGAAAGTCAAACTGCCAAAACAAGAAACTGTGGGAAACAAGCAAGAGGAGTTGGAACCAACCTGGAGGAGGAGTTGGACTCCTCCAGGCCGGCGCCAGCCCTAGGCCGAGTTGGGGAGGGACTCCCTCCCTCCCCTGGCGCGCCAAGGACCCCCCTCCCATATAAGGAGGGGCAGGGCTCCTCCCATGGACACATAACTTTCTACTCTAGATCTCCGGTTTAGAGCCGTTTTGGTTTAGAGCTTCTAATTGCTTTAGCCAGCGGTTTAGAGCCTTCTAATTGGTTTAGAGCCTTCTAATTGGTGTGTCTAATTACTAGACCACTAATAGCCTCTCATAAGCTCCACCATACTCGCACCGCTTAAGGCGGCCTCATGATCTCCTCTACTTCCTGCACCACGCCAGTCTTAGCCGGAATCGCGAGGAGTGCTACAACCTCCGCTCACTGGAACAAGGAGAGGAAGGTCTTCGTCGAGTACCGAACGTGTGACCGATCAAGGAGCGCCCGAACGTGGCGCTGGAAGGATCGTCTACACGATCTTGAGATCGGGAAGAGTACGACTACATCACCCACGAGAATCCGCTCTCGTTAAACGCTTTGGAATCTTCGAGGGTAAGTTATACCATCGACTCGTTGCTACAATCTAGTAGATAGATCTTGGCTTGTTTGTTTGTATGCGATAGAAAATTTTTGTTTTCCATGCTACGAACCCCTACAAAGTACAGGATTGGCCACCCATTGGGTGTGAAGGACTTCTCGGATAAAACTAGCCTTAAGTAATCTAGCTATCTCTTTGGAAATGGCGCGTCTCTTCTCATCTCCAAAGCGACGTAGAGCTTGTTTCACTAGTTTGGATTTTGGATAAATGTTTAATCTGTGCTCGGCAAGTTCCCTAGGTACACCTTTCATGTCGGCAGGCTGCCAGGCAAAGATGTCCCTATTCTCACAGAGGAACTCGACAAGCGTGTTTTCCTATTTGGGATCCAGGTTCGTCCCAATGGCGGTGGTCTTGGAGGCATCGCCTACCACAAGTTCCACCGTCTTGGTCTCGATGGCGGCCTTGAACGCAGGAGCGGAGTCGGAGATCTGCTTCTTCGACGCTGGCATCTCTGAGTCATCGACCTTGCTTTGGATCTCTTTGAATTCTTCGTTGTAGAGGACAGCTTCCGCAACGGCTGCTTCATTGATCTCGCAGTCCCTTGCCTTAGTAAAGCTTCCGGATAAGGTGATGACACTGTTTGATCCGGGTATCTTGAGTTTGTTGTAGACGAAGCATGGCTTGGCCATGAACGTGTGGAATATGTCGCGGACGAATATGACATGGTACACGCTCTTGAAGGGGACCACCTCGAAGGTCATGCGCTCTTGGCGGTAATTGTTAACATCGCCAAAGGCAACCTGAAGGGTAATGCACCCAAGGGACCGAGCCTCCCGACCAGGAACTACGCCGTGGAAGATGGTGTTGGTCCGCCTTAGGTTTGCCTCCATCAAGTTCATCTTCTGCAGTGTATCCAGGTACATGATGTTGATGCTGCTTCCACTATCCACCATACACTTGGTGAACTCCACGCCGTCAATCAAGGGGTTGATGACCATTGAAGGGAATATGCCCTGAGAGGCAATAATAAAGTGTTTATTATGTGTATTCCAAGTATATGATAGATGTTTATTTTGCATGCTATAATTGTATTAATACGGAAACGTTAATACATGTGTGTTTAATAAACAAACAGAAAGTTCCTAGTTATGCCTCTCTCATAAACTAGCTCGTTGATTAACAAGATGATCAAGGTTTCCTGATTATGGACATTGGATGTTGTTAATAACGGGATCATAAACGAGATCGTATACATCAACCACGAATTGAACTCGTTAAGCTTTGTCGGTCTTCAAGGGTATGTTCTCTACGGATATACATCCGCCCGTTGTTTGTATCTAGTAGATAGATCTTGGTATATAGTTCACATCGTAGGAAATTTTTTGTTTTCTATGTCATGCGAACCCTACAAAGGGTATCGAGCCGGATCTATGCGTAGATACTTTACACGGGTAGTACACATATGAGTATGTGGGCGATGATGATCATGTTGTTGCTCCTTTGTGGTAATTTTGGATATTGGTGGCATAGTGGGATGAAGCGGCCCGGACAAACTTTACATGTCCTCGCACATGAGACCTGTTCCACGCTTGACATGCAACTAGTTTGCATAAGTGGCTAGCGGGTGTCTGTCTCTCCTACTATAGTCAATATCTATTTTGCAAGCGAGTTGTCAACAATTTGATTATCCTCGTTGTGGTTCATGTTCGTAGGTAAGAACGGTTCTATCTCGAAAGCCCTAAGCCACGTAAAACTTGCAACGGATAAATTATAGGCGTCTAGTTTAGATTGTTGCTAGGCTAGTGTTATGATATGGTAGTGTTGTAAGTAGAAGTATGAGATGATACTCTTACAACACACATAGCGTGTAAAATCCATAGACCTTGGATTTACACATATAGGTATGATAGTGATCATACCACGATGCACATGATAGAGATCATCTGCGGAACCATATCATTTCACTAATAAACATATGATGTTTGATAGCATCTTATATTGCTTGTTTAGCGCTTTGTTAGCATAATAAGATGATCCCTCATTTAAATATCAAGATAAGAATGTGTTCTTCCTTTAGTATGCACCGATTATGTTTTCGTCGCTCCAAGACATCACGTGATGATCGGGTGTTCTTGGATCCACGACCATATTTCGGGTGTAAAACAGTTACACACGCGAATACTAAGGTTCTAACTTGGAGAGCCTCGCATGTATGCATATGGCCTCTAACACGGACCGAAAGGTTAAACATGAGTCATATAGTTGATATGATGCCCATTTGATGCTCGCCTTGAAGCTATACCGACTCACGTGATGATCGGACTTGGTGTAGTGGATTTGGTTCATGTAATCACCAAAAAGGCACGAGGGATGTCGTTTTTGAGTGGGAGTTCATTCGTAATATAGATTAGTTGAACTCAATCTATCATACACTTAGTCTAAACTTTACAAATTCTGTTGTAGATGGCACCACCTGCTTTTAATTTCAATGTGTTCATGGAGAAAGAGAAACTAGCAACGAACGGTAGCAAATTTACCGAATGGGCCATGAATTTGAGGATTCTCCTCTCACGCACAAAAGCAATATGTGCTAGAAGCGCCGTTAGGCCCCCACCTTTGATGATGCCCCGACGAGGAGAAGAATGTCTATCGACTCGTCGGGAGGACCACAACTTAGTTCATTGCGGCATATTGTATGGGCTAGAGCCGAACTTCAAAGCGTCGAAACGGCAATGCATTTGATACAATGGGTGAGTTGAAAATGATTTTCGACACATGCTGTCAGAGAGCTACAACGCTCGTAAAAGTTCTTTAGTCTGCATGATGGAAGAGCACACTGTTAGTGAGCATGTACTCAAGATGTCGGGTTACGCCGATAAGCTTGTGTCCTTGGGAATATCGATTCCCATTGACTTAGGCATCCATCGTGTTCTCGCAAGATTGCCACCTAGCTATAAGAGCTTCGTGATGAACTATAATATGCAAGGCATGAAGAAGTCTCTCCCGAGCTTCACAATGCTTAAAACTGCGAAGTGGAGATCAAAAGGAACATCAAGTGTTGATGATCAATAGGAACACTGGTTTCAAGAAAGACAAGAAGGGAAAACGGAAGGAAGTAAGGGCGGCAAGCACATTGCCGCGCTGAAAAGAAACCCCGAGTTGGACCTAAGTCCGATTCGAAAGTGCTACTATTGTAAGGGGATCGCCATCGAAGCGCAATCGCCCCAAGTATCTGGCGCACAAGAAGGCCGACAAGGCAAACAAAGGTATATATGATATACATGTTATTGATGTGTACTTGACTAGTGCTCGCAGAGCACCGGGTATTTGATACCGGTTCGCTAATATTTGTAACTTTCGAATCGAAATGCGGTCCGAACATGCGACCGCTAGCAAGGGTGAGGTCAAGATGCGTCGGCAATGGATCAAGCGTTGATGTGATCGCCGCTTAACGCCGCCTCTCCACTTGCCGTCGGGATTAGTTATAAACTTGAATAAATGTTACCTGGTGCCTGCACTAAGCATGAACATTGTATCTGGATCGTGTTTGATGCGAAGTGGTTATTCATTTAAATCCGAGAACAATGGTTGTTCCATTTATATGAATGAAATCTTTTATGGTCATGCACCAATGATGAATGGTTTATTTCTATTAGATATCGATGATAATGTTACACATATTCATAATGTTGATGCTAAAAGGATTAAACTTAATGATGATATATCCGCATATATGTGGCACTGCCGTCTAGGTCATATTGGCGTTAAATGCATGAAGAAGCTCCATTCGGATGGACTTTTGGAATCACTTGATTATGAATCATTTGATACATGTGATCCATGCCTTATGGGCAAGATGACTAGAACGCCGTTTTCCGGTTCAATGGAACGGGCGACAGATTTATTGGAAATCATACATTCTGATGTATGTGGTCCAATGAGTGTGTTTGCCGAGGTGGATATCGTTATTTTGTTACTTTCACGGATGATTTGAGTAGATACGGTTATATCTACTTGATGAAACACAAGTCGAAACCTTTGAAAAGTTCAAGGAATTTCGAATGAAGTGGAAAATCATCGTAATAGAAAGATCAAATTTCTACGGTCCGACCGTGGAGGTGAGTATCTAAGTTACGAGTTTAGCACTCACATGAAAGAGTGTGGAATTGTTTCACAACTCACACCGCCGAACACCACAAATAAATGGTTTGTCGAACGTCGTAATCGTACTTTATTAGATATGGTTCGATCTATGATGTCTATGACGGACTTGTCGTTGTCATTTTGGGGTTATGCACTAGAAACTGCATTCACTTTAAATCGGGCACCATCTAAATCCGTTGAAAAGACACAGTATGAATTGTGGTTTGGAAACAAACCTAAGCTATCATTTCTTTACGTTTGGGGATGCGACGTTTGTGTGAAGAAACTTCAACCGGATACACTCGAACCCAAAGCGGAAAAATGCGTCTTCATAGGATACCCTAAAGAAACTATTGGGTATTCCTTCTATCACGCATCCGAGGGCAAGGTTTTGTTTAAGAATGGATCCTTTCTAGAGAAAGAGTTTCGCAAAGGTGTGAGTAAGGAAGGTAGAACTCGAAGAGGTTGTGGAACCTTCTCTTCAAAGTATGGCAAGTAGCGCAGCACCGGAAGTTGTTCCGGAGTTGGCTCCACCTATTGAAGAGGGAACTAATGATAATGATCATGAAACTCCGAAAGAGAGTACTACCTAACCTCGCAGGTCAAACAGGACGCGTGCAGCTCCGAAATCACGGAAATCTTGTCATGAATTTCATGGTTGATGAAAATGATGACCCTGCGACGTATGAAGAAGCGATGATGAGCCTGGATTCCAACAAATGGTTAGAAGCCATGAAATCCGAGATGGAATCCATGTATGAAAATCAAGTTTGGAACTTGGTGGAATTACCTCACGACCGAAAGGCCGTGGAGAACACATGGATTTTCAAAAGGAAAACTGATGCTGATGGTAATATGACCGTCTATAAAGCTCGACTTGTCGCAAAGGGGTTTCGACAAATTCAAGGAGTTGACTACGATGAGACTTTCTCTCCCGTAGCGATGCTAAAGTCAGTTAGGATTATGTTAGCAATTGCTACATATTTCGATTATGAGATATGACAGATGGATGTCAAAACCGCGTTTCTCAATGGTAATATTGAAGAAGAGTTGTATATGATACAACCAAAGGGTTTTGTCGATCCTAAGGATGCTAACAAGGTGTGCAAGCTTCAGCGATCCATCTATGGATTGAAGCAAGCATCACGGTTGGAATCTCCGCTTTGATGAGGTGATCAAAGAGTTTGGATTTGTCCAAACTTATGGAGAAGCTTGTATTTACAAGAAAGTGAGTGGGAGCAATGTGGCATTCGATATTATATGTGGATGACATATTATTGATCGGAAATGATATAGATCTTTTAACAGTGTTAAAAGTTATCTAAACAGCAAATTTTCAATGAAGGACCTAGGTGAAGCGTCATACATATTAGGCATAAATATCTATAGAGATAGATCTAAGCGCCTAATAGGGCTATCACAAAGTACATACCTTGATAAGATTTTAAAGAAGTTTAAAATGGACGGAAGTAAGAAGGGGTTCTTACCTATGTTGCAAGGCAAGACATTGAGTAAGACTCAAAGTCCGGCTTCGGCGGAAGAAAGAGAGATAATGGACAAAGTCCCCTATGCTTCAGCCATAGGCTCTATAATGTACGCCATGCTATGTACAAGACCGGATGTGGCACATGCTATTAGTTTGAATAGTAGGTACCAATCGGATCCAGGTTCGAAACACTGGATATCGGTCAAGAATATCCTTAAGTACTTATGAAGAGCTAAGGATATGTTTCTTGTATACGGAGGTGAAGAAGAGCTCGTCGCTAAGTGTTATGTCGACGCTAGTTTTGACACCGATCCGGATGACTCTAAGTCTCAATCCGGATACGTATTTCTCATGAATGGCGGAGCGGTTAGTTGGAGGAGCTCCAAACAACCTGTGGTAGCGGGATCAACAACGGAGGCCGAATATGTTCTTTGCTTGAGCGGCTCAGAAGCGCTTTGGATGAAGGAGTTCATATCCGAACTAGGAGTGGTGGAAAACGCGTTGACCCAATGGTGATCTATTGTGACAACAATGGTGCCATTGCCAATGCCAAAGAGCCAAGGTCTCACAAGCATTCCAAGCATATTAAGCGCCGGTTTCACTCCATCCGCGAGCATGTCAAGGATGGAGATATAAAGATTTAGAAGTACATACGGATCTCAATGTAGCATCCGTTGACTAAAACTCTCCCTAGAGCAAAACATGATCAACACCGTAACTCAATGGGTGTTAGATTTATCACTATGTAACTAGATTATTGTCTCTAGTGCAAGTGGGAGATCAAGGAATATGCCCGAGAGGCAATAATAAAGTGTTTATTATGTGTATTCCAAGTATATGATAGATGTTTATTTTGCATGCTATAATTGTATTAATACGGAAACGTTAATACATGTGTGTTTAATAAACAAGCAGAAAGTTCCTAGTTATGCCTCTCTCATAAACTAGCTCGTTGATTAACAAGATGATCAAGGTTTCGATTATGGACATTGGATGTTGTTAATAACGGATCACAACATTAGTGTAATGGTGTGATGAACATTCATCCAAGTATAGCATTACGATCAAATTCATTGAGTTTATATTGCTATAACAACTTACGGTGATCCTAATCCTTAGATCATGAGATCATGTCAATCACTAACACCGGAAGAGTTTCTTGATAACATCAAACGTCACACCGTAATAGGGTGATTATAAAGATGGATTCGGAACTAATAAAGTGTTATGTTGAGGCTCATGGATCGAGAGTGGAATTTGTTCATCCCGATGACGGATAGATACACTGGGCCCTCTCGGTGATATCACATTGATTAGCTTGCAAGCAAGTGATTTGATCACTAGAATGTTATATCACGTGAACGAAAAAGAGTGCATGTCGATGCGAGATCAAACTAGGTATGGAGATATCGATGATCGAATCTCGGACATGTAATATATCGTGAAACAAAGGGATTAAGATACTAGCGTAAAAGGTTCCGACGATCACAAGAAAGTCATCGTTGAATGTGGGAGTCAAGATGGGTCTGCAGATCCCGCTTCGATTATTGATCCGAGAGGGTCTCGATCATGTCCGCATTATTCACGAACCATAGGGTGATGACTTAAGAGACACCGACATCCAATTGGAGCAAATGTTTCATGCCGAAAAGAATGAACAAGCAGGAATTTATTTCACTAGATACCAAAACAGTTTTCGGTGAAATTGCATAAAGTGGTTATGCATGTGAAATAGAATTCTATCAAGGGGTTATTTGTGAATGTTTGTCATTAAAGTAATTAACAAAATTCTGAATAAAATAAAAGAGTTTTATTTAATGAGAGTTTGCATTAAATTTGGTGGAAATTTAATGGGAATTTGAGTGGACTTTTGAGTGGAGGGAATTTAAAGGAGATTTGTGAGTGGAGTGTCCACCCACATGAAGAGGGGAGGGCAAGGGGGCAGCCCCCATGCGCCGGCCACCCCCTTGGGGTTCCCCCCTCCTCCTATAAAAGGAGCCCCCCTCCTCACTTGTCTCTCACACCTCCTCGTGAAGGATCTCTCTCCCCCTCTAGAATTTATTCCCCATGGTCTCGGACTAGCGAGATACATGTTCCCGGTGGCTATTCGGCAAGAAAGAGTTGTTCTTCCGCTGCTTCGCTGGAGCGAGGAGGCGGAGGTTGCTAGGTGCCTCGAACGTGTGTGCGAGCACGGATGCGCTGTTGATTTGCGGCGCTAGGACTTCCTCTCGATCTTGAGATCGGTAAGAGATCGTCTACATCAACCACGAGTTGAACTCGTTAAGCTTTGTCGGTCTTCAAGGGTATGTTCTCTACGGATATACATCCGCCCGTTGTTTGTATATAGTAGATAGATCTTGGTATATAGTTCACATCGTAGGAAATTTTTTGTTTTCTATGCTGCGAACCCTACAACCATGGCATACTAGTTCTCCGTAGGGATAAGGTCTGGGTGGTCCGTCTTATCCCAAGTTATTGGAATCTCTGACCAGCGCAGGTACTGGGGAACTGGGGGTAGAGTAGCCATCAGGATCCTCAGAGAGGTCTTCTGTTGTCGAACGGTAGGGGTGCCAAGGAAAGTGTAGTAGACTGGTGACTTCTTTGCGAAGGGGTTCTTGCCCTTGTCGTCGCTCTTGGCAGCGTGCTTGGGGTCAATGTCCTCGTCCATGTCACTTGAATCCTTGGAATCCTCCTCCTTCTTCTTCCCCTTGCCCTTGCCTCGAGGTCTGTTCTTCCGACTTTGCTTGTAGACAGACTCCAGGTCTTCCTTGAGGTCGTTGACGAACTTGTAGTGTCGATTGGTATGGGTGGCTTTACCATTGGCGTCGAGGTGTACAAGGCACGGCATATCGCGGTACTCTTCATATGTTTGGGGAACGCGGAGCGGCACCGCGGTAGTTTCGCTTCCTCGTTGTTGTCCCCGACCAGCTCCCCTTCCTCGACCACGTTGTCCGCCATCGCCTCGCCCTGCAAAAGTCATAGCGACCATGTCGGTAGATTGCTTTTCTTCTGGAGTGGTTTTCCGCTTTGTACTGCTATTCCTCCGAGCTTGAGTTGGAACGGCCGTTGCCGGCAAAGAGCCACGTGCATCGTCGTCGGCAGCTGCGAACTCACTGGCCAACTGAATCATCTGATTTAAGTCAAGCTGGTGATTGTCCTGCAAGCGCTTCAACTTATGTCGGAACAACGTGCCCCTTTCCAACCCATCGATGAAGGCGGCCATGGCGGTCTGAGCGTGCACTCCTGCGCAGGAATTCTTAGTATCCAGCCAGCGGGAGAGGTAGGCGTGAGATGTCTCGTCTTTCTCTTGCACACACCGCTGTAGATCGCCAACAGTGCAGGGACGCTTGTATGTACCCTCAAAGTTTTTGGTGAACGCTTCTTGCATGTCCAACCAGTTGTAGATGGATTTCTCCAGCAAGTCGCCGATCCATTGACGGGCCATGCCCGCCAACATTAACGGGAGGTACTTGACGGCGATCTTGCGGTTGCCTCCGGCAATCTCCACCGCGTTGCCGGTAGTCCTGCAACCATGTGGTTGTATTGGTGGTGCCGTCATAGGGCTTGATGGTCTTATCAATCCGGAAACCTTTGGGGTAAGTTGCGGACCGTATTGCAGGTCCAAAGCAACGTGGTCCCAGGTATGGTCCTTCCCGGGCCTCGTGGATCTTATCAATTCTTGAACGTGCATCGTATGGCTCCGGGCTCTTCTTTTTCTTGTCAACAGGGGATGGGCTGCGTGAACGACGCGGTCCTCTTCCGCCATGGTGACTGTTAGGTGGCGATGGAGGCGGAGGTGGCGGTGGGTTAGATTTATTGATGTTACCCTCCTGCGACGCCTCGCGCCTGTCGCGGTTGCTCGTCGGACGCGGAGGGTCATAATCGACCTGCTTTTGTGTGCCTGGTTGCGCTCTCCGTCATGACGGGTCTACTCCGCGTTGTCACGGATGACGATGTCGCACTGCTTTGGTGGTGGCATATCCGTTCGATGGTGAGCCTTGGGATCTTCGCGATGCCGAGGGGATCAGGGCGGTGGCGATGGGCGACGAGGTCGGGGCCTTTCTCCGTGGTCGGATGATATGGGGATAGCATCCTTCATGTTGCGCGCATCCCTCCGTCTTCGTTCTGATGAACCCGTCTAGGACCCGACATCAAGAGGAGATTTATCCCTTGGCGGCTTATACTGGCTAGACTGGCAAAGCGTTGGGTCAGACTCAAGCCTCTGAGAGGTGGCCTTTTCCTGCTGCTTCACCGCCTTGGCCACTAGGTCATAGACCTGTTCCACTGCCTCGGGCGATCTATCCTGCTCCATAAGGGTCTTGGCGATGGCGAGGTTAAGGAGTGGGGTGGGCATCACCTGTTTGCCTTTACTGTCAATGTATGGCTTTGCCTGTGCCGGCTTCGAGGGAGCCCATCCTAGGTTTCGTCGTACAGCAGGATCGTTGATGACGCGAGCTGGAGCTTTCTTGGTCTTCTGCTGCTGCAGCAGAGTCTTGTATTCATCCTCCATTTCTCTAGCCTTCTCTATTGATTTATGCGCATTTACCAGATCTTGATCTAGCTTAGCGCCTTGCTCCGTGATGGCTTGCGCTTCCTCTAGCAGCTGCAGACGTGTCTCCTTGAGCTGAGTCACGTTCCGGATATGAGCTACGGTCAGTGGCTCAACGAGGAGATTGTCGTACATTGCTCTGTCAGCTAAAGTAACTTCGGCAACAGCATATGTAGATGCCGGAGGTGGCAAGTTTGCGGTGTTGTTGTTGCTCGGGCCGGTTCTGAGTTCCTGCGGCTGCTGCGCTGGGTTAGGTGGAGGCGGCATGACCTTTGCGCGATCATCGTCAGCAACAATAAGTGGCCCCTTTCCCTTGTCCAGCGCCGTAGGCGGATCTCGTCCGGGTTGATCTTCATTCATCGCCGTCCCAATGGTGACGAACACCTCTCGAGATAAGACGATGTTGTTGATTTGCTCGTCGTGGGCGTACTCCTCCTCCATCTCCTGCATGGCGGAGTCTAGCTCTTCTGGACTGAAATCTATCTCCTCTGAGTCTGCACTGAAGTCAGCATAAAGTGCATCAATAACAGAGTCGAAGGGTGCCAGGACTTCCTCGATGACGGGCGGTGGAGGTGCAACGGCAGCAACGATGACTAGAGGTGGCGGCGCTGCTGCGATGATGGCGGCCGGAGGCGGTGGCTGAATCGGAGGGGCTTCGTCAGCGAGCGAGAGCGCTAATTGATCTGCCGTGTCAGCCCCCGCGTAGCTGTTGACGGTGCTCACCATGCCTTCGAAGGTAAGGAGACCTGCCACTTGTTGTCGTCTCAGAGTATGTCGGAGAAGCGTGCCCTGATCCAGTCCTTCCACGAAGTGATACATAGCGTCATCATTGGGGTAGTGGGCCAGATCGGCTCGTATACGGAGCCACCTGGCCAGGTAATCGCGGGGGTTTCCCCCTCTCTCTGAACGCAACGCGCCAGGTCGAAGATGGTAACCACGCCAACGAACTTGGATCTCTGTTGTCCAGACGCTCGGGCGAAGCCGGCAGACCTGCAGCGATCTTCCACCATTATATCCTGCACATGGGCGGTTTGGGTGGGCCTTGAATTTTTCCGATCTTTGCCGGCAAACTCCAAAGAGAGATCCGACATCGATCCTTCCGCGAACGTATCCTGCCCGTAGGCGGTCCTTGCGGGACTTGATGCTCCTCCGACTCCCAGGGAACTAGTGCCCGAGTCGGTTTCGCCAATGAAGAGGTGGATGTCTCCGATAGGAACGATCGAGCACCGTGTAGGGTTCGTCTTCGCCGGGATCCAGAATTCGTCAGGAGGGACGATCGAAACATTGTCGGAGAAGAGAACACGACCGATGGCTACGGTTTCGCCGATTCTCGTGAAGATCTTGGTCCTCGCCCGCTGAAGAGCCTGAAGCGCCTCTTGCCCCACGGTGGGCACCAACTGTCGTGCTATTGCAGACGAGTACTCCATGGAGGGGTCCTCACAGTGCGTGTTTAGAGACGTGGGGGAAGGCGGACGGTTGACGGGTACGAGGTAACACAGCTTACCCAGGTTCAGATCCCACGACGGTGGCGGAATCCTACTCCTGCTATAAATCACTATAAGGGCAATACGCCGAGTTACAGGGATTGGTTCGTTGTGCGAGGTTGTCTAAGATTGTGTGAAGTTATCTGTAGTTGTGCCCTAAAGGCTCCCATAGGCCCGACTTATATAGTCGCCAGGTCCTAGGGTTACAGGGAAAATCCTAGCCGGACAGGTTACAGAGTCCTACACCGTCTATTACTAGTCTTGTACTCCAAGGCTCCGGGTACGTCGGTGACTCCAACCGTAGCCTTCCTTTATCCGGCATGGGCCTCCCTTCTGGATCCATCTAACTAGGCCGCCCAGCAGGCCATAGACCATGCTACCAAGTGTGGGCCACCCGGGTTTGCCGGATAAGAGACATGCTTATAAGGATACCCATATAGCATATCCCCAACAAAGGGTATGTTATTGAAACCTCTATCCGATACAACATTACTTCTAGATAATTATTGGGGAATAGGTGTTGCATTACTCATGAATTTTTTTGTTTTCTTCTATGAACCCCTTCAGTGGTATCAAAGCCGATATATGCATAGTATTGCTTGTACGGTTAGAATTCATGTTGAATGTGGGCATTTATCATCCAGTTATTACCCTCCCACGTGTAGTTATTTATATCGCGGCATTGTTTGATAAAGCGGATCGGACCAACCTTTTTTTAGAGCAACCACGTATTTCATTAATAAAAAATCAAGTTACATGAGTAACGTGGAAACTAATAGACAGAACAGGAGAAAACAGATATCCTGAAAACTTTGTAGAGAACTACCCCTAGGGTTTTCTGCACTTGCCGAAGCCAGTGGCCATCACCAAACACCAACGCCGCCTAGACGTGCGCTGGAATAGACTCCAGGCCTCTACCATTGCCGGATACAAGGGAGCACCATCACCAATGAGGCTCTATGAGTCGATGAACAAGCCTACTACAAGCAGCAAGGCATATGTCGTTGTGGCATGTCGATCGAGGGACGTATCCGTGCTACCTTGAACCTAGATCCGCCGCACCATCGACGAAGTCAAGGAATAACGGAAAATCCACCACCTCCAGACCATCATCCTTTCTCCAGAGCATCCACCTCGCATTGTCCCCGGCGCCTCCATGGATAACGACAAACGCCAGCGACACATCGAGATACAGATCTTGCCATATCTGAAGATCCGCGAGAATACCAAGCCGACGATCTATAGGATTGACAAGCACACATTGCCATCAACTCCGAGACGCCACTGTGAAGGTCTCCGTTGGTGTGGGAGAAGAGTCGAGACAGAATTATTCGTCCATGCGACGCTTCCTCCACCCCAACGACACACCACAGCAAAAAGACCCTAACCCTAACTACAGAATGGAGGAACAAGGTCTACTCCCTCCTATCGCCAAAGCGACATTGGAGGGAGAGGGGACTCACGCTATGACCGGTAGAGATTGGGGAATTTTTTGTCGCCGCCGCCTCTCGTACGGGAGGAGGAGGACGAAGCGGGTTTTTTGTTGGTACAAACCGATCTTATGCGTAAGAGCATCTCCACTCGTCGAGGCATTCCCAGGACAAATTTTGCTCCGGATGGACAATTTTTTTGCCTTGGGAATGGAACTTTCCCAGTCATGTTCCCAGCTTTGCGGCTCGCCTCGATGACAACGAGACCGAGCAGATGGCCGAGCAAGACACGTGCAGGAGCAGACGGTCGTGAGAGCTCGATTGGGGCGGCACGAAGATCAATTGGGGAGGCGCGAAGCTCAATTGGTGGCTGGCAGCGCGAAACTCAATTGAGGCAGAGCGAAGCTCGACTAGGGCAATGCGGAGCTCCATTGGCGGCGGCCACACTCGGGGCGAGGTCGTGGGCAGCCAGGGAGGCTGGGGCAGAGCTCTAGGCGGCGCCATGGCTAGGGCGAGGCCGGTGGCGCTCGGAGCTTGGCGAGTGGTGCGGACAGGGAGCAGGGAGCACTTGCTGCAGAGGCAGAGGGAGGTCGGCACTGGGGATGGAGGCATGCTTGCTGTAGAGAGGCATAGGGAGGCGACACGAGGAGTAGAGAGATATGGGGGAGAGAGGGGACATGTGGGGCGCGAGGATTGTAAGATCGTTTCATCTAGCATTCCCAGCGCCTTGGGATCGGCCTAATAAAAACGACACTAAATTTGTCTTAGGAACGCGTCCTGGGAAAGCTACTGAGCCGTTTTGTATAAATTCGAATGAAGAAACAAAAAATTAAAAAATGGAAAAGATCTCTTGGAAATGCTAGTTTTTTAAGGGGGAAATAGCTGCCACCTTATTCAACTATCAAGTTCATAGGAATAAAAAACTGTGACACCCCATCCACTGGGCCCCGTGGTGTCACTCATGGCAGCTTAATAGGATATCTAGACTGGCCCCACAGACCAACACTAGTATTTTCTGCACACTTTGTCCTCACTCATGCACACCTGGTACCCACTTCCCAGCCGGTCACCCATCCTATAATTGCTCTAGGCCAAACACGCTTAACCTTAGAGTTCTTTTCGAATAAGCTTCCGGAAAATAAGTTGCAACGTGTTTGTATGAGTATCCTATCAATCCTATTAAGTCATGTGCTTGGATATCACATATACCCACCCTTTAGAAGATCGATGCCCTCATCGATCAAGCACACCCCAGGAACGTTCCCTCCTGACACGTATGTGTGTCCAGTGCCGGCACATGTGCCATGTCGTGTCCACTCCGGGCCACACGCGCCATGCTCCACATGTCCCGCCACTGACCCCCACACACACCGGGCACGCGTATGTGCGTCCAGTGTTGGCACATGTTCCATGCCGTGTCCACTCCGGGCCACACGGGCGTCATGCTCCACATGTCCCGTCACTGACCCGCACACACCCGACACGCGTATGTGCGTCCAGTGTCGGCACATGTGTCATTCTATGTCCACTCCGGGCCACACGCGTCATGCTCCACATGTCCCGTCACTGACTCGCACACACCCGTTTAACCGCGAGGATCGGCTCTGATACCACTTGTAACACCTCGTCCATTGGGCCCCGGGGATGTCACTCCTGACAGCTCAATGGGATATCTATATTGTCCCCATAGACCAACACTAGTCTTTTCTGTGCACTTCGTCCTCACTCATGCGTACCCGGTACCCACTTCATACCCTCTGATGTATAAAGATCACCATTCCTTTGCAAGGGAACATAGCTCCTGCGGGTTGTCAATGAATTCGCCATCAGATTTCTGCAACCGAGATATTTTCTTTTTCTTTTTTCTTCTACTCGCCCGTTGGTGAAAAAATACGTCTTTTTGCCGCCTTCCACTAACCACTGTACACGCGAACGCTGACGCCACATCATCTCTTCACGATGTGCAATTCCGCAATGTGGCCACATACCTTTAGCTCGGCATGATCCGGTCCCATCCTACTTGGCCTAGCTCGCATGCGCTCCAACGTAAATTTGAGTTGACGCAATTTTTTTTGAACACTACCAAATGTGTTTGTATCCTAGTTGGAGAGACTACTAGAGAGAGCATTTAGCTTAGCCTTCATCTTTGATGCACATGTACCGACACCCCAGCTTGCCAAGTATCAGTCAAGAACGGCTCAAACTCGTCGTGTGCTTCCCACATGACCTCATAATGGAAGACACGAGAGCTCGCTAGAAAAGTGGGTTCCCTTGGAGCCATCCACAACAAAATCGGCCCATGGTTTGATGTTACCGCCGTTAGGTGTTCTAGCGTAGCAAGCGGATACCGGGCTATCCAACTTGGGGAGGCCAAGGCTCGATCTAGCTGTGTGCGGCAGTATGTCCCCCTGCTACTTTCTTCTCAAAAGTCCACGACAGTCATGTATACCCCAGGTCAGCAAGCCCACATATGTCGACAGTTTCGCGAAAGGCTGTGATTTGGGCACTACATCTCTTATTCACACCAACATGTTCCTCTTTGTGCAAAACCTCGTTGAAATCACCGATGCATAGCCAAGGTATGCTAGATGATGATTTGATGAACTTCAACATATCCCATGTTTTGTGACATTCACGAACTTGTGCTTCCCCATACACACACGTCAGACGCCATGGTTCCATATCAACAGAAGAAACAACAGCATCAAGATGGAACTAGGAATAAGGTAAAATCTCAATATTTATTGCATTATTCCAAAAAAAATCCAATTCCACCGCTGCGGCTAGAAATACTAATAGCAAAAGCTCGATCATAACCTAGCGTCGCCTCTAGTCCTTCCACTCTATGCCTATGTAGCTGGGTCTCCACTACACATAGCACCAAGGGGGCATACTTCCGTGCAAAGTCACGGAGCTCGCGAACTGTCGCGGTCATGCCAATACCATGACAATTCCAACAGTATATGATCATTGCTCTCGGCAGTCCTCCCCATTGGAGGCCGCTGATCCCTCGTTTCCAGAATTGTGTGAACTCACCTTGTCACACGTCGAGGCTGCTGTTCCTGCCCTCTTTGTCTTCTTTATCTCTCTGGGAGGTATATACACGGGCGATGACGGGGGAACCCTTTCCTTCTCTGCATTTTTGTTTCATCCTCCACGTCCAGCTTTCTCTGAACATTCTTCTCTTTTAACTCACTTTCCTGAGCTTCCACACCTGGCTTCTTTAGAGGGATTGATGCAGAATCTGCAAGCTCCTCTAGTGAAGGATCGTTTAAGCCAGCTTCCTCCGAGTCCCTCTTCCGAGCCAAGTTGGCGTTGGTGTCTTTTGCCTTCCATTTGCGTTGCACCGGACCACCAGCGCCACGGCCAGCAAACCTTCCTCCTCGCTTAGCACTATTACCACGACCACGATCGCCAGCACCCTCTCGCTCAGAAAAGCGGACACGTACACCCGGTGTTCCTGGCTTCCAGAACATCTCCTCAGACACCATCCATTGGCCAAACTGCAGATCCTCCTCTACATTCTCTCATGTACCACACTCCAAATAAGTATGTCCCATAAGGGCACAATGTGCACCGAACTTCGGTATCTTCTCATACTTGATCTATAGAAACATTCTCTCACGCCCCTCCAACGCCAGCGGCACAAACCGAGCCAAGGGCCTCGTCGAGTTCAGCAACATGCGGGCCTTGTGGAATTCTCCAAACCTGGTCTAGATGGGTGTGAGGTCAGCGGAGACAACTTCTCCCACTCCGCTAGCTAATTGAATCAACAACTCTTTGTTACGAAACAAAGGTGGGATCTTGTGAATCTGCACCCAAGCTTGGACTTTGCTTGGTATCACCGTGGGCACCATTGTTGCCCCATCAAAAGTTTCGACCATCACAGCGCTCCCCTGAACAACCAAGGGCCCTCTTCCATTATCCTCTTCTAGTCTCCCAGGCAAGCGGCCTATATGACGAACAGATTTGTACCGGCAGCGTGGAACGTGACTTTCCTTGCTGGTGTCCAAGATGCATGCATCGTTTTCTTCAAGGACTCCATGCTGAAGCTTTTCTCGGTCAGCACCCGAGCCACAGCCAACCACTTCACCTCCGGCCAGCTTTTCATCTCCTCTTTCCCAAGAACCACATCCTTCAGCTCTGCCTCATGTAGGTTAAGGTTCTTGAGCAACTCCTGAACATCAAACCCCTTGTCCATCCCACTTCTCATATTTGAATTCTCAGCCGCCATCTCGATCTGACACGAAAATACTTCAATCGTCCTCCTCTAGACCCTAGCTCGTTCCACCGATCTCCTGCGGAGGAGAAGCCCGGACAGCCCCACCACCCCGGTCGACAACTACGAGAGAGATCGAGGAAACCGAAGAGACGGCCGGGAAAACCTGCGGCACCGCCGGAGTTGCCCAAACCTAGAGGTAGTTGTTGTTGTTGGAGATGCTCTTTCTTGAAAATGCTAGTGGAGGTGCTCTAAGCTTTGACGAGACTTTCTTCTCCACGTTGTCTTCGGTGGCCCAAACCAAATACTGGACCGAGTGAACCAAGCTTGACTGTGACCAGATTCCGGCTTGTTCGGCCCAAAGTTTCACAAATCAAACATTTTCAGACACGGGTTCGTTTGCCCCCGAGAAAATATCTCCTCGCTTACGCTGTCCGGGCCCATTTGCAGGGACAACGGTAGACAATTCGGAGCCACAAAACCTTTTTGGTGAATACCCTCCTCATGCTCCATCTACAGAAAGCTGCCCCCACACTGTCGCACGCCTCAGAACACTCCGCGCACCTGCCGCCGCCGCCGCCTAATAAAGATGAAAGCCATTGGAGGCGGCGGCGAGTGGTGGTGGAACATCCCGTCTCTCCGCCGAAAGAACGAGTCGCGCCGCGGCAGCCGCCGCAACCAAGACGCTCGCGGCCGCCGCCGCGGACCCCCAAGGGAGCCGCTCTCATCGTCGTCGGAATCCGTCGGCCAAAGCAGTGGCTGGCCCCTCGATTTCCCATTCAAGCAGGCCGTGACCGCCGCGTGTCTCACCCTCACCGGAGACACAATTGCGCAGGTCCACCGCCGCATCGTCGACCGCCGAAGCCGCGGTCCGGAACCCGACACCAAGGTCATTCCTCTCTTCTTCGTGTCATTTCCCTTTCAAAATCGTAATCAATATGGAATTCCTATGACTTTAAAGAAAATCATGATGATGGGAGTTCTGTAATTGTTCCAAAAACTGAAACCTGAAGCAGTCACTGGCCAAACCGTAAGGTCCAAATCTGCAGTCTGCCTAGAGTAAGCATAATCCTGCACCACCGTGCCACACTTAGCTGAATCTCAATGCACAGCCGTTATGTGATCTTGGATGCTTTGCTACATGTAAAATTGGACACTCTATGTTGTGATTTCTGATGCCTGCTGAAGTCTTCCTTGCAGGCTCTCATACCAGACCTATTGCTGAACCATGATTTGCTCCGTTCGCTTCGTATAGCTTCTTATGGATTTCTTCTCTATGGGCCAGGCTCATATGCATGGTATCAGTTCCTTGATCGGTCCATGCCCAACCAAACATTGGCGACTCTGTCCACTAAGGTGCAGTTTGCATCCTCCCATGTAAACTTAATGCATTGGACTGTTCTTTCCATATTAATACATTATATCTGTTTATGATGTTGTCATTCCAGGTCGTGCTGAACCAGATTGCTCTTGGTCCTTGTGTTATTGCTGTAATTTTTGCCTGGAACAACTTATGGTTAGGGAAATTGTCAGAGTTGCCATCTAAATATCGGAACGATGCCCTTCCCACTCTTCTTAATGGTAATTCTGCTTAAACGTGTTCTTGATATTGTACTTGAACAAAAACAACTGATGTTATAGTATGTTACTTCACTTTGTTCTGATATTGCAGGGTTTAAATTTTGGATTCCGGTATCAATTGTTAACTTTGGGTACAGTTCCTTATCTTCTAGCTTTACTTTTAATACTTAACTCAGCATTTTCTAATAATATTCCCTTATCTTCTAGCTTTACTTTAATGCTTAACTCAGCATTTTCTAATACTAATAGTCTAGATTGTGTTAAGTTTCTAGTTTAGTTAGTTCTTTAACCTTGTTCTTGTGCTAATTTTCAATCTGTATGCCAGGATGGTTCCTTTGTCTGCTCGTGTTGCCTTCATGTCATCCTGTTCCATTTTTTGGAACTTCTATTTGTCGACCACAATGAACAAATGAATTTTTACTTCTCATCTTCAGGTTAGTTTTTGCCGCAACTCAGATGCTCCAGTGATTAACATCTCTTGCCTAGGTGTGGGTACATTAAATTTTGATAAACCTGGATGATTATAGCTTTACTTAAGAAGTTATGCATTGTCGCCTTAAAAGAAAATCAGCATATGTTTCCATGAATTGAACTTTAGTTAGCAGCCAGACACAGCATTCCACACATTGTTGCTTTCTTTATTGGGCGTTTTACATAATGTGTGATAGGCTATGTGCCAGTTTCATTGTCATGGTATTTGTTTCCAGAGCAATTTTTCGTTGCGCTGATGTCCTCTTGTTCCATTTTTGGAAATTTAAATTGCCGACCCGACCACAATGATAATTTTTGCTGCAACTCAGAATCTCTGATGATTAGCTTCTCTTGTCTAGGTGTCGGTATATTGAAAATTTTAATTAACTTAGTTGATTTTGGTCGTAACTTAAGAAATCATGCATTGTCACCTTAAAAGAACTGCATTTGTTCAACACATTTTTTCTACAAGGGCGTAGGAGTCCCTGGCTTATCTAACAGACTACATCTTTCCAAGATTCGTGCGAGGTTATTTTGCACATTCAACCTGAACAGTACACATCTTGGCACTCCTATAGCAGCTAAAGTGTACATTGCACACTTCACTTTGGTTCGGTTCGGTTCGGTTCCCTAACCTTCGTATATCTCACAGTGCATCATGGCTAGGAGCATGGCCGACGTGCAGGCAAGGCCGTTGCTGACGGGCTTAGATTTGGTGCTCGCCAGCGGGCTCTGTCAGTTGCCCCGCAGCCCCTCTCCATCTTCCTCATCGATCTCTTCACCCTCCGTGCTCCGGCAAGAAACCTCGTGCTCCCGTGAGCAACCCAGCCTACCGGCCAGCTCCTCTCCTCTTACTCACCTTCCACGCCCTCCCTAATGTCCACGCTGGCTGTCACGGGATTAAGATCTGAGATCGAGGCCGCGTGCGCTGCAGGCAAATCCTACAAGATCTGGCCCGCTGTGCTGGTTTCCTGCTACTCTGCTAGTTGCTACCACTGCTTGCTGCTACGCTGGCTTCCTGCTACTGCGCGTCTGCACCGACGGAGAAAACGAATTTGGGAGGTGAGGAAAAGGAGGGGCTTGCTGACGCTAAACATAAATAGCTCAGGGTGTTTTCTGCAATGTGCAAAAAGAGGCCGCATGAATCTCAAAGCAGATTGGATGTCTGGGATAAGCCCGTGAGTTTAATTTTCGGCATTTGTTGCCGTCAACTGAACTTCTATTGGGTACCAGACACATCTTTCATACATTGTTGCTTTCTATGTTAAACTTTCTGCTAAACAATCTTCTTTACTATTAATGGGGAGTTGGTGGTGGTTCATCCGCACCTCCTCCCCTGCCCTCCTCACAAACCAGATGTATGGGCCTTACCAACTAAGTCAAGTCAACGAACAAATCTTGCTTTCCAAAACGAAACCTGTGTTAGAACTGATAAGATTTTGTTTAAATATTTCCACTTTTACAAAGAAAAGTTGCATGCATGCTAATTAATGTCAGTTTTATTTTCTATTTACTCTTTTTTATTGAACAATGAACATCATTGCTTATACATTATACAATGGAAAGCTGCATGCATGCTTATTATGTCAAGTTCAGTTTCATATTACTGTATTCTTTTTGCTTGAAATTTTCACATCATGATGGATGCCATAACAAGTAGACTTATTGGGTTTTTTATTTGAGACATATGGGTGTTTCAGTTGAGTCAGTGGAACTAAAATCAAAGCTAATTAATTAATTAAATGGGGCAATATAACAATATTTCTTTTCTCGGCCACCCAACAAGTTAATGGTCGAGAAAATCATGGTAATGATCAATCAAGGTATAGAGAGATTTTTTACTGATTCCGTGTCCTATAGAAGGAAATTGAGAAAAACAACTGATTTTGTTGTGATGTTGTCACAAGCACAAAGTTAAACAATGCCTTCATGCGTATTTTAGTTATTATCCGGTAGCAGCATATGGGTATTAAGCTAGTTGACAGAATGGGTGATAGGCTGATTGTCTGCTTCGCTTATTGTTTAGAATCATTCAACTTTAAAAGGGAAGGATCTGAAAAGGCATTCTTTCGGCAAGCACAACAGTTGTATGTGACTCCGTAACAAAAGATCTGCTCGTCTTATTCTTCAGATTCATTCAACTGCAACAGAGGGGAATCTGAAGGAGTTCGTTTCATCTTATATGTGATGATGGTTGTTTCTTGGGCAATACTGGCGGTGCTTTCTCGAGTTGACAGACATAGTTGCAGAAGATTCATTAGCAATATGGATACAGTCAATGGAGAGATTACAGTTTTGTCAAAACATGTATGAGCATGCAACCCATAATTTGGTAGGGAAAGTGTTGTAACTTAGATCATACATATGTATCAGCTTCACTTGTGTGGCATCCCGCAAAACCACTACTAGAAAATCGCGTTGTTTTTGTGCATTGCATCATCATGACCACATGCTCATGTCATCATGCCACATTGCATTTGAGCATTGTCATCATCTTGCAATTGCTTGCATAAAACTATTTTTCGCAAAGCATGTATTTGTTTTCTAAACGTCCCGTCTTTATTCAAACGCAAAAACCCGGGGCTCCGGAATATTTTGTTTGTCCGCTATCGGTTTGCAAACGGACTGTTTAAAACAAATAAAATTATTAAATTATTTTTTTAGTGGGGCAGTCGAACGGGCCGAATCGACCCGAACGACCACCCCCATGTTTAAAACGGCCCACCTAAATTCCTAAAGCTACCCATCCTAATCTACCCACACCCCCTCCACATCACCCCACCCAATCCCCACCTGACACCTCACCTTTCCCCTCCCTCTACCCTATCCCACGCCGCCACTTGGCCTCTCTCCCCAATCACCCACCACACAACACACACACGCACACCACCTGAACCAACCATCAGCCTCACACCCGATCCGGTCCACCCCTGTCCCCCGCCTGGGTCCCACCTGCTCTGCCCACCGACCCGCCTCCACCCGCCTCTCTCTCCTCCCAAGACGCTTCCCACCAACCCCCGCCGGCCGCCTCACTGCAGCCGCCTCCGCCTCGAGCCTCCGCTGCCCACACTCATCACAGGTGAGCCTGCCACCGGCCTCGAGCGCCACGCCGCCTCGACCTCGCCTCCACCCGATGCTCGCCGCCTGCCGCCTCGCCTCTTCTCCTCATAGCTCCCCTCCCGCCAGACCGCCCCTCCGCCCACTCCTTCCTGACTTTCCTCTCCTAGTCTCTGCCTTCTACGGCGCTGCCCGACCTTCCGCCAACCACACGCCCTCCGTCTCCGCCGCCGCCTCCCTTCGCCTTTCTGCAGAAGGCCATGGGCCTCTCCCCATCTCGCTTGCGGCCGTACTGCGCCGGCTCGTCAACTGTGCCCGCCACTGAGTTTCTGCCTCCCACCGCCGCTGGCCCTCCGCCATTGCCAGGCCGCGGTCCTTCTCCCGAGCCGGCCCCTGCTGCTCGAGCCGCCGCCAGATGCTGTGCACACGTGTCTCCGCAGTGCCCTCGCCTCCGCCCCGCAGCCGACGCGCCGCTGATAGGCCGCTCGACGCCTTGCCTTCCATTGGACGACGAGTTCAAGCTCTGCAGGTCGAGCACCGCCATCTCATGGCTTTGATCTCATGTTGGCACATGTGTTGGGGGACGCCTATGTTGCCTATGCTTATGTGTGTCAGAGCACACACAATAAAGCTTGTGCCCATGTGTGTCTGCTGCTCCTCCGTGCTCGATGCTCCCAAGCACGATCGTGCCTCGCTTTGTCGCCTCGACATGTTGTTTCCATTGGTACCGGCCAAGATCAACGAACTCAAGGAACCCAAGGTTTGGACGTAAGGGCTATATCGATCCAAGGTCATCCGTGGCTCGAACTCCAAGTACTTCTACAAGGGATCAAGACCGCGGACGCCAAGTTTCGAGATTCAAGGCGAGACCCCGATCCTCAAGACCGCACCAACCCTGAGCCGTCAAGATCTCCTTCCCGGATTCAAGGACTCCGACTTGGTGCGACAAGTATTCCTATCCGAGCATAAGACCGGTCGAAAACGCCAAGATCTTCAATCGGAACGCCAAGTTCGTCACCCTGAAACGCCAAGACCGTACCGATCCGAGGACCCGACAAGACCTTCGCGACGATAAGAACAACACCGTTCCGGAAGAATCCGATGCGCCCCGACACCGAACCAAGTCCGGCTTCCCGGATGCGACAAGATCGACCTCAGTTATCCGAGAACGTTCCCGCCGAGGACGAACCCGTCGAACCCTGAGATCGGACCCCCGAACCCCGCAAACCCAAGATCGTCGAGACCCCCTAATGTGTGAACCCCTTCCCGAAACCCTATTTTATAATATAATACAAATTGTTGCATATTAAATTGTCATTCCCGCATGCACATCATTGGTTTGGGGCCTTATGCCGAGTCACCTAATTAAATATGGGGCCCATATGCGGGCAAATCTGGTCTCATATTGGCCTCATTTAAATTGGTGCATCGAACCGTTGTTATATCTTGCCTTGTTAAAACAACATTTAAAATGCAGGGTAGCTAAATAACATGAACCATCTAATTATTGTCGGAACCCCGGTTCCGCTTAATATGACCTAATTGCATCGCATCTTTGCCATGCCATACATCATGCATGCATCATGCCCGATCTTTTGCCGTAGTATTAAATATTGCATCCGGTGTTTCTTCTAGTGTTTTGCTTCTTCGCGGATAAGGCCGTTGAGTTGATGTGAGCTTCGCCCCGATCTTCGGTTGAACCTTCGACAATGTTTTCAGGCGAGCATCTCCCCTTTCTACCCATCTTACTTTTATAGTATTTATTCCCTCCTGTTGATCTATTGCTATCTGTGTTGCGTTGCTCTAGTTTTCGTACCCGTGATATTCCCTGCCGCCTTATATTGCCTCGGACACATCCTATTACCTGTTGTTTGGTAGATAGTTGGACTTGCGCGCCGTAGTCGCTTGCTCAAGTGTTGTTGCGTGTTGTCAAGTGCCACAGTTGTTGGAGAATTGCCGCCTGTTTGATGCTGGAGATGATCATGGTTTTACTTATCGTTCACCTTAATTACTGTTTAACAACTAAAATTGAAGTAAGCAGAGGCATCGGTGGGTGATAGATAATATTTGGTTTCCGAACGCCCACTTGTGTCCCGTAGGACCCCGAGTACTTGATACCTGTTCCTTGGTTTATCGCGCTATCCACATCCGGGAGGTATATGGGACCCCCCTGCCAGAGCTTGATTCAGTCTTATTTCTTGGGGCCACAAACTAGTTTGAGGTTTTATTTACTATCCTATACTTATGCCATGCTTACCGCTTTATTTAAATTGTGCGACAGATAGCACCTGTACTGTTTAGGATCGGGACACGATTCCGCGGTGTCGACAAGCCGCCCATTTTGGGTTCCCGATGTTCACATGCCGTCTACCCAAACCTTGAGTCCGTTTGAGTCACTAACTTCGCTATGGTAGCTTAATGGGTGGCCCCTCAAATAATTCTCAATCATGTGATTGCTTTGTCGTGAAGGCCTCGTTGAGTTTTGATTTGGTTTTCCGAGGTTGATCGAGCGTGTGTTGCTATTGGTGCATCCCGCCGTAAAACTTTCAAAGCCGTGTCCGGTTATGGACGACTTGGAGCAAGATTCTCGATCATAGACAAGCATAACTAAAGTAGTGCTATAAATCTGACTTTATAATGACTAGTAATCAGCTTCACTATAATGGAATGGCTAAATAATATCGCCCACAATTGCTTGTTTGGATTGTCGCCATACCATTGTACCTGACTAGTAAGTATTGCAACTACAACGGAATGGCTAAATAAAAGTACCAACAACTGCTGGGTTTTGGGTTATCTCATGCTAATTGTATCTGATTAGTAAGTGCTGCAACTACAACGGAATGATTAACTAAAATGACCCACTGCTTATTTTATCAGGATGATTATCTATACCTGACTAGTAATTGCTGCAACGATAACTGAATAAATAAAACTGCCAACGGTGTGAGTTCCTCGGTTGACTTCCTCGTTTGGTCTCGAGGGGGAAACGCCAGGATGGGTTTGTTTGGTGGTAGAATCAGGTTGGTTCCGAATAGGTCTTGCTTATCCCTCTCTGATAGCCGCCAGTTGTATCGAGTCTCTATAGGTTGTTTAGTGCATGCTGCCGCTGCCGCTTCAGTCCACCATACCTATGTAGGCCAGGACCGCCGAATTCTAGCCTCGCTGCCGTAATCGGCCTCAAGATCTTGACGCCTCTCTTTTCCTTTGCCCTTTGTCGGCACCCTTTTGTTTAAGGTGTTTTGAGATCGACGTCGTTAGCGGTGGTTACCCTTCCTGGCTTGGCGGTGGTTATGGACGCTATTGGTTATTCTTCGTGGCTCTTAGCCCCATTTGCATCTTGTCCGTAGCCGGACGCCTCATGCTTCGGTGATTTGGATCTTTGTATATTATATCGGTATTCTTGACTCTTTGAGTCCCTTTTGTATATATATATCTGCTCAGGTCCCATCGAGACTTGTGTAATGTTATTACTTCGTATTCCACCCGCACGAAAGTGCCTGGTGGACACCTTTGAATCGTTTCTATGCGGGTTTGGCGGGTTTCGCTAAAACTTGCATAGGTCCGATTCTGAGGGTGTTACAACTTGTATGACGAAGACAAATTGGTGCACGCCTCTGAATACAGTGTTGAAAGTGCAATTTTCAAAGAGAAACACGAGTTATGTTCTGGAAATTTACACTTCAAATGGCAAGTTTTATGATTCACTAGGACCAAGGAAGAATATAATGAAGATCAAAGTTGGTTCCACCATCTTTAATACTATGTGATAATAATAATTTGTTCCCTCTTCTGTGATTAATATTATCTTTAAAGCAAGGAAATTAGCTCAGAACACCATATGGACTATATGCCCGATCAAATATTCCATTTATTACCGAGGCCTCCAGTACAGACTTTGGTGGCCTTCAAAAAGAATTACAAAGCATATTTAACAACAAAAAAAATTGCTATGTCATTTCTACTGTTCTTTTACATGCCAAACAATATACAGATTAGAGAACCTAAAAATTGACACAGCTACAACCTACAAGGTACATAGTGAATAAATTAAGGATGCTAAATCAAATGCGTGTAACTGTAAAACTACTTCTGGACCAAGTTTTATCTTGGAGATTTTGTGGAAATGCATCTTCCACACAAAATAAGCCGTGATACAGCTTGTGACCTTCCACCAGTCCTGACCCTAAATGACGAGAGCTGTGGAAAAATTAATGGATTAGCATTGACAAACACATATCATAGAGAAGCATTGGAGCAAGAACTGTAATTTGAACAGTGTTCACAAACTCTAACGCCAATTGGTCACACATAACAGGTGTGCAAACACCGTGTTGAGTGCTCTAGTATCCATAGTGCTAATGCTAACTTGAAAATCTACAGCCATTCCAAACATATGTAAAATCCCACAAGAATGCAAGAGGAAAATTCTATCTGACAAGGTACTAGTTCCTCCTTTGGCACTATGTGGATGTTACTGTTCTTTAGTAGATTTCGTCATAAAACTATTCTACTCGATAGAAGATCTATATTCTTTAACGTGTAACCAAAGGAGAGCACTATATCCAGTTAGGCAAAGGTCAGCTCAAAAGGGGGCCCACTTATATGTTTAAGGTTATGCAGATTCATATCTATTGCAGAAAGAACCAAGGTAATGATGGATTGTTTGTATAGTTCCACAAAAGCAAGAGTATTTTAAATACAGGCTTCACTGATATGAGAGTCGGAAACATTTCTTTACTGCAGAGGTGGATTTACAGGTTGTTAGCAGCCTTCAAGTTTTGGCACGACATATGTTGGGGTGAATGTGCCCTTTAATTTTGCTTCCCTAAAATATTTTATGTCTGAGCAATAAGATGCATTCGGAAAACTGCTATACAGGTTAACATTCCTACTTGTATTCAAGACCCATTGGTGCTGACTTTTTTTGGGGACTCATTGGTGTATACGAGTTAACAAACTCTAACGCCAATTGGTCACACACATAACCGGTGTGCGAACACCATGTTGAGTGCTCTAGTATCCACAGTGCTAATGCTAACTTGAAAATCTACACCGGGAAAAGCAATGATTTATCTATAACGGTACCAGGAAAAGCAGAATAAGCAATCCTGGTCATGGATAGATCACCCAGGTTTGGGTCCATAAGCAATAAGAGCAATAGCGTGTTTTCTCGAGTTGCCAGACATTATTGTAGAAGATTCATTAGCAATACGGTACAGACTTTTTACTGACACATACTCCCTCCGTTTGGAAATATAAGATGTTTTAGATTTGTGAAGCTAATGTATCTAAACATCTTTTAGTGTGTAGATTCATTTGAACCTACACACTAAAAGGTGTCTAGATACATTTGTTTCACAAACCTAAAACATCTTATATTTCTAAACGGAGGGAGTAGTTTCCAACAAAACTCGAATATGAGAGATTACCTTCCGTCGAGTCTTTGAAGTTCTCCAACAAAGTATACTCCTTGATCTAGGCTCTAATCTCCTGTGCACAAACAATATCATAATTAAATATCATATTCTGAGCAGTACAAATCCTAAAGCTGAATTGGCAAAATGAATTTAAACATAGTAAATTTAACTGGCATGTTATGTTGTTACAAAAATGATTATTTAATGCTCCTATGAAGTCACAATTCCTGCTGATATAAAGTATTTGATCTAGGCTCTAATCTCCTGTGCACAAACAATATCATAATTAAATATCATATTCTGAGCAGTACAAATCCTAAAGCTGAATTGGCAAAATGAATTTAAACATAGTAAATTTGACTGGCATGTTATGTTGTTACAAAAATGATTATTTAATGCTCCTATGAAGTCACAATTCCTGCTGATATAAAGTATTGATTGCTCTTCGTTGCCATGCCTCACAGCCTTACTAGTTTCTAGTAATTATTACTGTGTGATATTACCATTTCCGTATTAATTTTTTTCAAGGAACACACAAGATCTTTGCGTATCCTAAAAGAAGACATCTTCATTTGATGTCATTGGTCTTTATAACACAAATGGAGTAAAAGAGCCATCATGAAGTGGCATGTATTAATTTCTTAGATGCAAATGCTGAAGTGCAACTCCTATATTTTAGGCTATTTGGGCAGGATGATTTGATCACAAGAACATGTTACTTACAAATTCTCTTTCTCCAGCTTTTCTGCAATTGACAGAGCTTTTCGTCTAGACCAGCCTCCTCCTTGAGAACAAGCCTCTGCCTTACTAATAACATGAGCAAGAGATACCTTTCCTTTTACTATGCTGTTCTGTCGACGCTGTTTATTTCCATTTCTTCCTCCTTGATTAATCACGCCGTCTTGGTTTGATGATGACAAAGCCTGTTCCCAAATATTATCCTTTTTTCTTTCATTTATATCACAAACACCATTATATGTTTCAGCATGACGATGCATATGAGAAGGACCGACTTCAATGATCTCGCCTTCTGTTAATATATGGGGATCACATTGCATCCATCTGGTTTTAGTACCGCTAGATCCCTTCACAGGTCTGTCTTTTTTAAGCCTCCTGATGAGATTTTGTTCACCTCCAGAAGAAAGCGGGCTATGTTTAGAGAAGGACCTCCTTAGTGTGATGTTGGGGGAGTCATTCTCCCGGTAAGTAAACATAGATGGATCATGACCTGCTCTCGCATCGTTTTCTGATTCATATCGGATTTCAAGTATTGTAGCAGAATGAAGAACAGACTCAAATGCCTGCAGAATTTGTCCCCTGAAGTTTTCAGCTTTGGACTTATTTACACGTGAGCTGAATATCAGCTGCACTGTCGGTGCTGTAGGAAGAAAACAAACTGATGTTAAAAAAGATCTGGTAGAAAAATAGGCTAACATCGCATCACAATTAATATACCAAGACAGACCATACAAGTGTATCAACTCTATGTCATAGCTACTTATAACTGTTGTTAAAATCAGTTTAGATTAACATGTTTGCGCAAGGAAATAATAATTCAACATAGTACAAATACAAGTTGCGAAGCAAGTGGGTTAGGCTGGCCAGGACAAACCATTTTTTTAATTGGTCCATCCTAGTCATTTGGTTGACATAAACTCATTCATTTGTAAATATAAGGTAGACACCGAATTGATATGAAAGTGAAATTTTAACTGAGTGAAGTGGTCCAATGGGCTGACCTACTTCCACCTCACTACAAGCTGGTGAGGTTATCAGCTTAGGTATGATTTCTTTCATAGATTGCTACTTCCCCATGTATGCTTTATGACATCAAGAAAATTGTAATGTGTATCTATAATCCAAAGGATTTCATCAACCAGAGAACAAAGTTGTATAATTTTTTTAGAGAAAATATAGTTACTTAGCCTAGATGCGAGTTACCCATGAGCATTGCGACTGACTTAGACAAAGTGCCAAGAATTACTGTGAGGAACTGATGCTGGTTCATAAAAGAAATTGGTACATATCCTATTGAATGATTATCTTGTCAACACAAAAGAGAAAGAAAAATGCCTTCGGGTAAAAGCTGCTCAAGAACTTATGACATGATGTAGATCACACAAAGAATTAAATGGATGCCATCAGACTGAATCTTACCAGTGCCTAGGCTGACGGACTTTAGCTTTCCTTCTTTGGCCATCATTTTTCTCAGTGTATCTGACTGAATACTCTCAAGCACATCTTGCCAGATCATTTCGTTTTCAGTTTTGTTATGTTTAGCTCGCTCATTTGCTTTGCCAGCACTGGCTAACAAACCACTTCGATGTGATGTATGTTCAATGGTTCTCTTTTCCCCATAAGAAGTGCTTGCTACATTACCATTATGCTCAATAGCCGAGTGCAATGCTACATCCTTATCAGGAAAAGGACCAGGCAATACACCGTGGTTCAAACTTGAGCTTGTTGATGAACTTGACAGCATATACTGCTTATCAGGAGCAAGCTGAAGCAGAGCAGCTGTAAGCCATGTTGCCTTGTCATTAGAAACCCTCAACTGCTTTTCAGCTTCTGATAGTGTTTTCAAGGCCTGACGTAGTTTCTCCATATCGTTTTTTGACACTGAAATTAGTAATACCAGAATAGTACATTATGCAGCTGCAAAATATATACTGTAAGAGAACGGAAAGGAAAAGCAGGTCAACCCGATGAGTACATCATAAACTTACCAGAGATAGACAGGATAAATTAGTGTATAGTATTTGTTTTGAACTATCAATGATTGAATTAGAAGTTGCTTACAGGTTGGACGTTTAAAGAACTTTCTTCGTAGTCTTTCTCTTGCGAATATGTAGGAACCAGCCAGGATATCAGTAATTATTGTGGCAAGCTGAGACATCAGCGCCAAAGGCTCAACTCCGGTTTCTGTCATGTCCCGTAACGTCTTCACTGTGTTCACAGTATCAGCAGATAGTGCCAAATCAAGCAGATCAACCAGCTTATCATCAGATACCAAACCAACCTGTGACATAAACAAGCAGCTAAGTTATAATGTTGCCACAAACAAGAATTGCAAATGAGTAGCATGGACTGAAATAAAATTATAATTTTAGGGGCTTTAAATGAATGGCTTCCTTAAAAGAATTCTTGGCACTAAACTTGAAACCACTTGTCAGCAAAGAATAGAAAATTCATAAATTCATATCAAAGAGGTACTCCCTCTGTTTCTGAAAGAAAGGTGTCTAATTTTGTCCAAAGTCAAACATTGTAAATTTGATGAAGTTTATAGAAAAAAAATCACCAACTATAAAACTATAATATGAAAATATATTTCATGATATATCTAATGATATTTATTTGGTATTTTAGATGTAAATAGTTTTTTTCTAAAACATTTAGTGACCGTGCCGATTGTTCCAATTATGTGCTAATTAAATTATACGGGTCAGCTAAAGTTACCAAATCAGGTCAAAATAACTTCTTGAGAGATTGCAGGATTAAAAAAACTAGCAATGAACAAATAAATCATTACTTCTACTTGATACCTTCTATTCAAACCAGAATTAAACTAGGCACTCAAACTACAATATGTAGTTTGATTTTTCAAAATGAAAATGTTGCTGATATAAAGATGTTTGTGAGATATCTTACGAGTTCTTGGACAAGAGACAGAGAAATCCTCTGCCCCAGCAAACTCAGCTGATCAAGAGTCATCTCTGCATCTCTCAGTGATCCATCTGAACGGGATGCAATTAACCTCATTGCATCCCTATCAACATCTAGGCTTTCACTGGTGGAAATCCACTGCAGTGTGTTGACGATGTCACACTCCTTCAACTTGGGGAAAAAGAACTTCTGGCATCTGGACAGGATGATATGAGGAAGGTCGAGGTCGGGACCGACAAGGATAAACACGACACGGCGAGGTGCCCGGTCAATCACTTTCGAGATGATGCTCCAGGTGTCGGCTGGCAATGTGTCACAGTCATCAAATATGAACACCCTATAGTGTGACGGGGCCGGCGAAACCATCACATTGTCAAGGACATCCACGATTCCATCCATGTCAATGTTGCCTACTGGCCCAATCTCCATGACGCTCCTGCTCTTGCCAACATTGTGCGCAACGCAAGAAGCGCACGAGTCGCAGGGCCGCGGGTGCTCGGCGGAGTGGCAGTTAAGCGCCTTGGCGAAGACGCGCGCGCACGACGTCTTCCCTGTACCGTGCGGCCCGTAGAAGACGTACACCAACCCAACCTTCCTCCTCAGGACGGCGTTGGACAGCGCCTGCACCACCAAGCTCTGCCCAACCACGTCCTTGAACGTCCTGGGCGCAAACTTCTGCGTCAAGCTCCGGTGCCGGGCGCGGCCCGGGTGAGAGCCACGCGAATTCTGCCCAGAGCGCGGCACGGACAAGAGGTCGGAATCCATCTCGCTGCCCTGGTTCGAGAATATCCCGAGCTCCCCGGAGTAGCAGCTCCCAGCCCTGCCGCCGATGCCATTGCGCGCACCGGAGGTGGCCGCCTCGACGAGCAGAGGCAGGGCGTCGGAGTCGGAGCTGGTCGAGGAAGCCAGCCTCTCGGACTTGACCGGGAAGAGAGAATGCGAGCCGCTGAGGTGCGCGCGGGAGGCGGAGGCGGCTGCCTCAGATTCGCGCCCCGCCGCTGACTTGGGGTCGGAGAGGCCGCAGGAGAGGCTCCGGCCGGCCAGGTCGAGGATAGACTTGCCGCGGTGGTGGAGGCGCGACCAGTTCCACGGAATGCCGCAGACGTTGCGCGAGTCGTCCTCCTGCGAGACACGCCGCCGCAGCGGCTGCTCCTCGTCGCCGGCGCGGAAGAGGCGCCTGTTGCCACAGACGGCCTCCTGGGAGCTGGAGTTGGCGGAGAGCGCGGCAAGGATGCGATCTGGGGCCTTGTTACTGGCGGTGGTGCCGGCGCGGCGGCCCGTCCCGCGCTTGAAGCGGCGGCGGGGGCGCCTGGCTGTTGTCTTGGGGTGGGGGTTCTCGGAGAGCTGGTCGAGCAGCGTCTTGAGCGCCGTGGCGCTGCGTCGGGACTTGGCGGGGAGATTGACGCCGTTGTCGTCGTCGTCGGTGTACGGGTCGGGGTCGGCGGCCACCTTGGCGGACTCGACGGAGCGGCGCGTGGACGGGTCCCGGAGCGGGCGCGAGCGCTGGAGCGCGAGGAGGTCGCGCATGAGCGCCGCGGACGTGGGGCTCCGCCTCCGGCCCGAGGACGACGCGGCGGCCCCGCCTGCCGCCCCGTGCGCGTGGTGGTGGCGCAGGTGGATGCAGTTGGTGAGGTGCGCGTGGCCGCGGAGGTGGCCGCCGCCCCCCGCGGCGGTGGCACGGTCCGGGACTGGCATTGCGCGCGGCACGTAGGCACGAGCGGCGGCACCGGGATTGAGGTGCGAGAAAGCTGGTGAATGAATCCCTCCCAGCCTTGCGCTTGCGCAGGCTACGCCATCTGGGGGCAGGGCAGTCCGTCTGCGATGCGAGGGAGTGATTATGGCGGTGTATGGTTCGGAGATAGATTTGGCCTTTTCGGTTGGAGGCTGCAGGAATTCACGGGAAGAAGAAGAGGGGGAACAGAAGAGAAGAGCCAGCGAGTGAGTGGGTGGAGATGAGTAGTGAGACTGCTTGGCGAGTGGCGGAGTCTCGTGCCGGGTGTGGCAACTCGCGCTACTTTCGGGGATCGCGCCCGCGTCGCCGGGGCAGGAGCCAGGAGGAGAGGAGGAGCACACGGCCACGGGACGAGATCTCCCGCGGCCACGCCGCGAATGGATCGGCCTCGGTTCGGGGGTTCAGCTCGGCGCCTCGGGGCGTGCGGTGGCGTCTGTTTGGGAATGGCAGTACCGAGGCCCGGTTTGGCAGAAGCGGTCTCTGGGTGGTTGCGTGCGTGCGTGCGTGCGTTCCACGTACGGTCGCACTTAACACATGCTAGTGATAAGACGCTACAGGAACGGTGCTCTAGTGTGGTACACCATCTCCCCTTGTTTCTCTTTGTGATTAGCTATCTACTAAGCTGCCGTCCACGTGTCGGAAGCACGTGAGGTGTTGTGCATTCCGCGCCCGTAAAAAATTTCTACACGTGCGTGGTTGTTCATTTTGCGTTGCACGCATTGGCCAGCCAAACGGATGGCTGAAAGATGACGATGGGACCTGGCCTGGGAGAAGCGTCGATTTGGAGCGGGGTCGATGGCAGTAATCACTCTGGGCCTCTGGAGGTGGAGTCAGTCCATCGGGTGAAATGCCGATCGCAATGATTCCTGCGAGGCGGGAGGACGGCCAAAACCGCATAGGAAAACGACGGGGAGCAGGGAGGACCGGACTGGTGGCAGGATGCTGGAATAGCACGGGCTGACTGATCGATTTTCAAAAAAAAAAGCACGGGCTGACTGATCAGACTGAACGTGCTAGTACAAGCTGAGGAAGAGCTCCGGCAGAAAAGAGGAAATGCCCGGTCGGCTGCTGCCCGTTGGATGGGAGGACGAACTCGGGATCAATTTGATCGATGTGATTATTCTAGTAGCAACATAAAAACAAGGGTAACCATATCTATCTCTTTTTTTCTTTTTTGCCAGGATAACCATATCTCTATCTTAGAAATGTACGAGCCAACGGAAATAATTCGTAACATGAATTAAGAAAATGAATGTTGTCTTTTCTTTGCTAAAGGACTCTTAGAAATTATTAAGAGAAGACTATTTTATCCCTTATATAACATGTACCTTAGTAACATAATTTTCTTCTAAATTCAATTAATTGTTAGAAACGATGATACGAGATAACCATTGTACGCCTTATATATATTGTCTACGACGTTGAGCCTACCATTGTACAGGCCCTTGCTCCCCGTGTTCACAAATAAGTCTACTTTTAGGATTGTTCTAAGTCAAAATTTTCAAATTTTGACCAACTATATTGTATGAAGTATTGGGCTATTAGGAAATTTTCGAGTGAAATTAATTACCAAAATCAAGATCATATATGCACTTCTGAACTTAACCACATGCATCGTACTAAGCACTCCTAGCAGATTTGCATATGAACCAAAACCAAGTGCAAACAAGAAGATGAGAAACACATATGTGTTAACCGGAAAGGTCATCGCCACATCTCCTTCGTTGTTGAAGTTGGCCATGATGATGCTGAGGTTGTCGGTAGCGGGATCCGTGAAGAAGACACACAGCAAGCTTAGACGCAGATGAAAGAAGGTGAGCAATCGCGCCAACATGCTCCCTGAAAACCTTATCGCCCGTCTCAACGGACGCGGCTTAGAGGCCTACTCCCCCGAATGGTTGTCGGAGCAGTCACCAGGATGGAGAAGCCTAGAGAGCAACGCAGCAAAAAGAACAAAAAGGAAGAGAGAGATACACGAGTAAAGAGACATCCATAATTTGTTTTGTGTCTCTCACATAGCCTGGAAGACCAAACTGCCACACGGGTGAGGAAGACTCTATAAGCCAGATACGTGTCAATAGTATACAAGCCAGTCGGCACGCGTTGCAGACATGCACGAGCAGGTTGTCACACCTTAGTGGGAGTAGAACATCTCATCTTATAAGATGCCTTAACTTGAGACGAAACTTTGTCTCCCACATAGCTCGCAAGCTCTCGTTGTACATGGACCTTGAGATTTCAGAATTTATTAGACACATAGGTTGTCCACATGAAAGAGAGCCATATAAACCTAAATAACATTAGCAACATATATGACATCAAATTGTCTCCTAAGGCTGCTCATAGTGAGAGTAACATAAGTAGTAACAAATATGCCACATAGGCTAAAATGGTGATGTGGCAAACAATTAATGAAGAGAGAGACAAATGGAGTAACATACCCCCTACGTCACGGTTTGAAGGGCGTTTTAGAGAGATTGTTGGAACTTAGGTGGGTGCTGATTAGAGCCGGATTTGTTCTAAAACATGCACCCATTAATTATTCGGCGCCCTATTAAACGTAATTATTCAATGGAAACGAGGAGTTTAGGCGCATGTGAAAGGATCGTATGGGCACCTAGAGGGGGGGTGAATAGGTGCTACTTTAAATTTTCTTCTTTTTCAAATTAAGGTTTGACAATAAGGTAAATTCTCTAGATAATGCAACTATGGTGAATTTACCTATATGACACTTATGCAAGGGCTACCACAACACAAAGTAGTAACAAGTAAGTAAGGTGCGGTAAAGGATAGAAGTAACCGAAAAGTGGACACGGAGACACAAGGATTTGTTTCCCGTAGTTCCTTCCTTTTGAGGGGAAGTACGTCTGCGTTTGGAGAGGGGGTGGTTTAAAACCACCAACGCCACGAGAGGCCTCCCTTGTTCTCCGATGAATCTCACCCCAACGGGATCGATTCACCTTCCACTATATCGGCAACCTTCAAGGTGGAAGCCGACACCGTTACAAGTTTGGGGCACACATCCACAACTTAATCGGAGGCTCCCAAATACAAGCAAGTTGTCAAAGCAATCAAAGACAAGCTTGTAAGAACAAAAAAAAGAACTAGGGTTTCCAAGAAAACACTAGAGCAAAGGGGCCCTCAATGAAATGAGGGGTATATGAAGATCTCTTTTGGTGAAGTAGTAGATCGGGGCCTCCTCCTTCGATTCCCCAAAGATCAAAGACTTTGGGTGGTGGGATGAGGATATCTTGAGGATTTGGTTGGCTCCAATGGACTCCAATGGTGTTCTTTGACTTTAATGCACTGAGCACCTTGTCCCAAGGTAGGTGGAGGGGTATTTATACCCCTCCACAAAATCTGACGGTAGATGCATTTATTGCAGCGGTAGTACCGAAAGTTCAAGCGGTACTACCGGAGAACTCCGGTGTCGTGGGAATGGTCACGGCAGATGCTGCAATCGGCAGCGAGTAGTAGAACGAGGGGCAAGGGCGGCCAGCCATCTGCGGTGCGAGATGAGGGCAAAGACACAGGGTTTACCAGTTCGGCCCGGAGGGTAAAGACCTACTCCTGCTAGATTGTATTATGGAGGTGGTACAATGGGCGAGCTCGGCTAGGCGCGAGTCACTTGGGTGTATGATGGAACGATCTCTACCGCCCTATAGGAGGTTTATATAGGCTCACCTTCCTAGGGTTTACATATCTCAACCGATTCGATTAGAGCTTGGCATTTGCTTAACCTAATCCGATCGGGCCTATCCACTCGCTGGGCCTTCACTTCCAGCTTGGCTCCTTGTTGGGCTTTAATCCGCCGCCTTGCAGCCCACTCGCCAGATTCTTTGGGCGATCGGAACGTCTGCTGGGTATACCCCTAGGCATATCCCCATCAGTCCCCGAGGCCGTCGCCGATTAGGGCGAGGTGGCACCGGCAATGGAGTATACGGCTTCAGAGTAGGCATCCAGTCGAATCGTCGGCGGGCTCCTGTATAAAGGAGAAAACCAGTGATCCAGGTCGCAGCTTTGGCGAGTCGAGTCGGCGAAAACACTGTCATAGTGATTGGGTTGGCGAGCCGAATGGCTGAAGTTGGACCGTCAAACGTGGTCAAACTAGCCGTTGGGGTAATCCAACGGTAACTTTTGGCGTAATCATCGTGCGGTAACGGTTCCCTGATTTGGCGGGTAACATCCACTATATAAGGGGAATGGCAGGCGATCGGAGAGCCACCTTCTCACCATTTCTTTCGACTGCATGCATTTTTGCCTCCCTCCGTACACGTCCCTGCCGACCAAAAATTCCCCGACCCCCAACAAATCTCTCCGCCATGGCCCTCTCCACCGAGCCTTGGGGTAGATCTAAGTGCACGAGGGCGCAACTGGCTTCCTTCGAGGAGGCCGGGATCTTGCGAGCCGGGCTGGCGCATTCTCGCGGGAGAGACGACCGAATCCGCGAGAGGGAATTCATCCGCTTCACCACTATCTTGAACGGGGCTAGGGGTTCCCACGTCCTCGTTTCTTCCGGCGCTCACGCCTACTACGGGATCCAGCCATCGGATCTAGGTCCCCACAGCATCGAGCAGCTCGCCATCTTTGTAGCGTTCTGCGAGTGCTACTTGGGTTGCCGGCCCTACTTCCCTCTGTGGCAAGATCTGTTCCACGGACGGATCAGCCGAGAGGAAGCGGGCGGCCCAATGCTAGCCGCGGGCAGCCTAACCTTCCAGCTGAAGTCGAAGGCCTCATTCTTCGACCTGATGCTGCCCGCCAAGGCAGCGAGCGACTGGAAGAAGTCGTGGTTCTATGTTGCCGAGGCAACCCCGGACGGCGAGACGGCGATCCCAAGGTACTCCGCCAACCGGTCTGAGCCGCGCCGTCTTCAAGCCGGCAAACTCCCCAGCGACCAGCGGATGGTCGTGGACAAAATGCTCCAGACCATCCGCGGTCTGAAGAAAAAAGGCCTCTAGGCGATCAACCTGTACAATTGCTGGCTCGGGCGGCGGCTCGTCCCGCTGGCTCGGCGTGAGCACTATATGTACCAATACACCGGCCGAGAGGACTCGACAAAGTCCTGCCTCGACGAGTGGAGCCTCGAGGATTACACCGCAGCGCTGAAGAAGATCACCTAGGCGGTGTACCAGGACGCCCAAGCTGGGGTCGCCCCTTACACCGCAAAGCGTCCAGCCCCACGGTAATTGCCTCGCTTCATTCGCAGTCGCAGTTTTTGCAGTCGCGGTAATTCTGATTTCATCCTGCATTCTTTGCAGCTGTTCCAAGTGGTGGAAGGATGGCTCCCGCCCTCGGACGACGAGAATTCAAGCTCGTCTGTCCAGGATATGGTCGAGTCGCCACCCGCCAAAGGTGGTTCCAAGGGCGACGAGGACGACGACGACGAGTCCGAGGAGGAGGTCGCCCACGTCGCAAGACCATGGACAACGACAGCGCGAGCTGGAGGCAAGCAGAAGCCTCGAGCGTCACGATGACGACGACGAACTCCCAGAGACCACCTCGCGCCGTCAGGCCACTCCGTCGAAGAAGAAGAAGAAGAAGAAGAAGAAGAAAGAGAAGGAGGCAAGGGCCCCTCCGAAGAAGAAGACGAAGCCATCGAGGCCGGCCTCGCCGCCGCACTCGGCGAGCAGCTCTGACGCTCCCAGCCCGGTCAAGGACGATGCGCCACCAGCGATAGCCGTGCTGGACACGATGACCGTGGAAGTGCCGCTGGCTTCAATGCCTCCGCCATTCGCCCCAGTCTCTGGGCTTGGGGATGCTCATTGCAGCCGCTTCCGCAAGGAGGCTCTGCCAAGATATCCTGAGGCTCCAAACCGGCCTCAACGACGAAGAAGTCGTCGTGTCTTGGGCACGCGACGCCGGAGATGGGGCTCGCCGATCGGGCCTGAATCGAGAAACCGGCCGGCCTCCGCACGGGGCTACGCTTTATTCCGATCGCCAAGTGGGTACCCTCGCCTTCCTTTGTCTGCCATAATCGCTTGAATTGTCTTGCTTACATGATTGATGCACAGGACCGGAGTGAAGAGGATGGGCCACTCGACCGTGGCTAAAGTGCCACCCGTCATCAGCGAGGAGGATCCTTCCCGCAAGAGGAAGGCGGACGACATTGTCGTCCTGGATGGCGGCAAGAAGGCCAAGGGTGACGATGTCGTCACGATTTCTGATGACACGGCGGTCGCGCCTGCTGGAATCGTAACGGAGGCGGCCGCATCCATGAAGGAGGGCGCTCCCTTGCCTGGAACGGTCGAGCCAACCTCCTTTGGGGCGGGTGCCTCGATCACCACCTTCCCGCGTTTCATGACCAAGGCGGCCGCGGCGAGTGGGACTTCGCCCTCAAGCCACGCTCCTGGGACCGCCGATGCTGAAGTCGACCAACGTCGTGGGCATACGCCGGCTCTCCTCGCGTCCGTGGACGCGATACAACTCCACGACATGCTTGGCGCAGCCATCCAGGTACATCCAGTCCCCGAGGATCAGGTCGGTGCTTTGCAGCGGCCTGATTCTTATAATGTCTTATCTTTATTTTTCGCATCCAGTCCCCGAGTGCGCACGCGCTGAATTTCAGCGGGTGGGCACTTAGGAATTTCTTTGAGTACCAGTCCCCGAGTGCGCACTCGCTGAATTTCAGCGGGAGGGCACTTAGGAATTTCTTTGAGTACCAGTCCCCGAGTGTGCACGCGCTGAATTTCAGCGGGTGGGCACTTAGGAGTTTTTTGATTGCCAGTCCCCGAGTGCGCACTCGCTGAATTTCAGCGGGTGGGCACTTAGGAATTTTTGATTGCCAGTCCCCGAGTGCGTACTCGCTGAATTTCAGCGGGTGGGCACTTAGGAATTTTGCTTTAATTAACCTTTTTGATGATATGCAGGGTCTACAGCTTGAGTCGGCTGACCGATTGGCCGCGAGGCAGCGCGCGGAGAAGGAGCTGGCCATCGTCCAGGAGGCGAACAAGGGGCTTCAGGCTGTTGCCGCGAAGGCAGAGGAGGCTCGCCAGGGGCTTGTCCCCGCTGGTGAATTGGTGGCGGCGCAATCGGCTTTGAGTGCGGCTGAACAGCGGGTCGCCAACCTTGAGCGCGAGTTGCGGGAGGTAAAAGAAGAAGCGAGCTCGGCTGACGGGCGAGCCAAGGCCGCTATTGCGGCCGCCGAAGAGGATCGCAAAGTGTCCGATGCCCTTGTTGCTGGGATTCAGGATGACCATACGTCGCTTCAAAGCTACATCACGGAACTCGCCCGACCGTTGATTGGTAAGTGCATCTGCCCCTTCCGGTGGTTATGCCTTTTGTGGTGTCCGTCGTATTCATGATTGTCTTCTACTCGCAGGTCGCATCATCGATAGCACGGAAGAGGCGAGCTCGTTCGACGCGCGGCAGTGTGTAAGCATGCTTGTCGACTCGGCAACGTTGTCGGCGACGTGCATCCGTGCCTATCTCCGAGAAATATCGCCCACGGAAGTGATTCCCAGCGACCTCGTTGAGGTATGGAGGTATTTGGAAAAGGCTCCCGCGGTCGTTGAGTTCATGACGCGGTCGGCGTTTCGGCGCGGAGCGGCGACGGCGCTTAGTCTTGGACTTGCCCACTTCCCCAAGGACTTCGACATCGACGATGTGACAAGTGGCTACCCATCGTCGACTGGCGCGGTGGAGCTTTTCGAGGTCCTCGAGTTGCAAGATCGCGCCGCTGCGTACTCGGAACGTGTTTGGGCAATGGGCGACCTCCTTCCTTACCAGGAAACGGTCGTCGTGCCGAACGACCCCGAGCCGCCGCATCGTGATTTCAAGGTCGAGCAGCCCTTTCGCGCGTCGATGGCGGGTGAACTGACGACGTATCCGTCGAACCCGTACACACCGTTCATCCGCAATCGCCGGGGTGTTGGTGAGTCATCATCAAAGCCTGCAGAGTAGGATAGTTTGCCTTGTGGCGTTAGCAACAGGTCTGCCATGCGGGCACATTTTGTAACATGAAAAAATGCGACATGCAATCGAATGAGACATCGTGTCTATTTTGGTATTTGTCATGTGTTTGTGATTGATGTTTGAACGAGTCCCCGAGCGCGTCCGCCCTTTTTGTGGGGTTTACCTCATATGTGATATATGTGTTGTTGTTATGTGTTTTGTCATTGTGGTCGACTCGCCCGGGCTCGGAGAGCCAGTCGCTAGGCGACTCCCTTGAGTGCTCTGTACTTTACCGTTTTCCCTTGCGCGAACGAGGTCGGGTGGCCGAGTCCCCGAGCGTGGTACTTGGTTGTTCTAGGCGCGACTCGAGGGTGGTTGAGGACTTAGCGCGTTGGTTTGAGCGTCACTCCGCCGCCTGGGGGGTCACCGCGTGGCGAGTCCTGGGCATGCTCTCCTACTTGGCGTTTTCCCCGACCGCTCACGATGAACTGGTGTTCAGTCCCCGAGCGTGGTACTTATCCGTTCGAGTCGCTATGCCAAGGATGCGGAGGACCAAGGTCGCTGTGAGAAGCGAAGGCAGTTGTCTTGGTTCAGAGAACCAGCGAGCTAAGCGACTCAATGGGGCTCCGGTAGGCGTTTTCATGGACGATGCAAGACCTGAGGTGATTCGGTTCTTGCACCGCACTACTTAGCTGCGTCCGATCTGTACCAAAGGTTGACTTCGCGGTTAGCGTAACGTCATATTACGAAAAGTCTGAGTGGCACAAGTCATGGAGAGTAGGAGCAATTTGCGGTAACCGCTTTTTTATTTCATAGCGATTGGAGAGTACATGTGGGGTTCTAGGAGTAGAACTTCCATAGGAGGTTTACATTCCATGGTCGCTGACGTCGAGTTCGCCCCGCGACGTCGATGAGGTAGTAGGCGTCGTTGCCGAGTACGCGCCCGATGGCGAATGGCCCTTCCCACGGAGGGGAGAGCTTGTGCATGCCCTTCTTGTCCTGGATGAGGCGTAACACCAGGTCGCCTTCTTGGAAGGTGCGATTTTTCACTCGCCGGCTGTGGTAGCGGCGGAGTCCCTGCTGGTAGATGGCGGTGCGTGACCGAGCGAGGTCACGTGCTTCGTCAAGTTGGTCGACCCCGTCTTGGCGGGTGAGCTCGTTCGCAGCCTCCGTGTAGTGGACGACCCACGGCGAGTCGTGCTCGAGGTCGGTGGGCATGACTGCCTCGGCGCCGTAGACCATGAAGAAGGGGGTGAACCCTGTCGACCTGTTGACTGAGGTGCGGATCCCCCAGATGACAGAGGGCAACTCCTCGACCCAGCACCCGACGGTGCGCTCAAGTGGTACTTGGAGTCGCGGCTTCAGTCCGTGGAGGATGCTTTGGTTGGCCCTTTCTGCCTGGCCGTTGGATTCCGGGTGGGCGACCGATGCGAGGTCGAGCCGGATGTGGTGCTCCTCGCAGAATTCGGCCATGACTCCTTTGGCGAAGTTGGTGCCATTGTCCGTGATGATGCTGTTTGGGAACCCGTAGCGATATATGAGCTCGCGTAGGAATTTGGTGGCGGTCTTCCCGTCGCATTTCCGAACTGGCTTGGCCTCCACCCACTTTGTGAATTTGTCGATCGCGACTAGCAGGTGGGTGTAGCCGGAGGGGGCCTTCTTGAAGGGGCCTACCATATCCATGCCCCACAACGAATGGCCGGTGATGGGGATTGTTTTGAGCGCCGAGCTCGCACGCGCGTCTGGTTGGCGTTTCGGCACCCGCGCATCACGACAATGTCGACGGCATCGGCGTGCGGTGGGCCAAGAAAAGCCATGTCGCATAGCCTTGGAGACCAGAGGCGCGTGGTGGCCGCAATGCCGGAGTGGATATCGTGGAGGATCTTGCGTCCTTGGCGGGTTGGACGCAGCGTTGAAACACGCCGTGACATCAAGGCTTGTGGAGCTCGCCGTCGATGATGGTGTAGGACTTACAGCGCGCGATCATCCGGCGTCTGTCTCGCTTGCTGGCAAGGTGCGGCTTCCTGTAGGCGATGTAGGGCTTGGTCCATCCTTCGCCTGACGAAAGTGCGACCGTGGCTGCCTCGTTGGAGCGGGACTCGATGTCGATCTCCTCGGGAGAGTCTAATGGCTTGGTGATCGTGTCGAGGAAGACGCCGGCGGGTGGGGCGAGTCGAGCTGACCCGATGCGAGAGAGTGCGTCGGCCTCCTCGTTCTTCCGCCTGTCGATCCACTCGACGGAGTAGCCTGTGAAGTGTCCGCCTAACTTGTCCACTTCTTGGTGGTACGCCGCCATGGTGGGGGAGACGGCGTCGCAGGTGCCAGCGACTTGCCCTGCAACGAGATCGGAATCGCCATAGCAGCGTAGGCGGTTGACGTTCATCTCCTTGGCCGCTCGCATGCCGTGGAGTAAGGCCTCGTACTCAGCCATGTTGTTGGTGCAGGGTGTGAAGTCGAGGCAGAGGACGTAGCGGAGCTTGTCACCCTTTGGCGAAGTTAGCACGATCCCTGCGCCTGCGCCATCCGTGTTCTTGGAACCGTCAAAGTGCAGGCTCCACTAATGGAGGTATGGCAGCTTCTCTGGTTGCTGGGCCTCTTCCCAGTCGGCGATGAAATCCGCTAGGGCCTGTGATTTTATCGCTTTTCGCGGCTCGTATTTGATGTTGTGGACACCGATCTCGACTGCCCACTTGGCGACCCGCCCGGTTGCCTCACGGTTGCGGATGATGTCCTGCAGCGGTGCCGAAGAAACGACCGTGATCGGGTGCTCCTGGAAGTAGTGCGGCATGCGCCTCTGAGCTCTGTAGACCGCGTATACCAGCTTTTGGTATCGGGGTACACCGGCGCGACTCGGGAGGACCTCGATGTAGTACATCGCCGCTGACCGGGCTCCTTTCCTTCCTCTGGTCGCTCGACGACCATCACGGCGCTTACGACGCGCTCGGAAGCCGCGACGTAAACCAGCATGGGTTCTTTGTCGGCGGGGGTGGCGAGTAGTGGTGCGGCGAGTAGCACCTTTTTGAGATCGCGGAGTGCGTCGTCCGCCTCCTTGTCCCACTGGAAGGTGGGGTTCTTGCGCATCAGGCGGTATAGGGGCATCCCCTTTTAGCCCAGGCGGGGGATGAAGCGACTGAGAGCCGCTACTCGCCCGGCCAGCTCGACGCCGCGCAGCACTCGGGTTTGCCGAGCCAGCGATCGTGTCGATCTTCGTGGGGTTCGCCGATCCTCGCTTGGAGACGACGACCCGAAGAGTTGACCGCTGGTACACCGAAGGTGCATTTGCCCGGTTGAGCTTTATCTTGTATTTTCGCAGTTGGCGAATGTTTCCGCCAGTCGGCGAGTAGGTCGCCTGGCGAGCGGATTTTACGACCACGCCGTCGATGTAGACGGATGTTGCGCCAATTTGGCTCGCGAGGCATTCTTGCATGCACCGGTAGGTCGCCCGGCTTTTGAGGCGGAAGGTCATGGCGGTGTAGCGTAAGGCTCGAATGGCGTGATGAACGCCGTCTTCTCCTCGCCTTCGACAGCCATTTTGATCTGGTTGTACCCGAGTAGGCGTCGAGGAAACATAGCGACTCGAGCCCACGGTTGAATCGATTATCTGGTCGATCCGGGAGGACGAATCTCCTTTGGGCGGCGCTGTTCAGGTTTGTAGTCGATACACATCCTCCGTGTCCCGTTCTTCTTCTCGACCAGACTGGGTTTGACGCAACTTGGAGTATTTGATTGGCCGGATGACGCATGCGGCGAGTCGACGCCGCACCTCCTCGGCGATTGCTCGGCGGCCCTCTTCATTGAAGGGCCACAGCTGACGCTTGATGTGTCGCACTTTGGGGTCGGCGTTTAGCTTGTGCTCAGCGAGCTCCCGAGAGACACCGGGCATGTCAGAGGGCTTCCATGCGAAGATGTCCCTGTTCTCACGGAGGAACTCGATGAGCGCGCCTTCCTATGCTAGGCTCATGCCCGTCCCGATCGTCACCGTCTGGCTGGAGTCGCCTGGGACCAGCTCGACGGTGCGGGTGTGCGTCGTGGCCTCAAAGGTTGAGGTGTTTGCGCCCTCTGAGTTGGGCTTCTTGAGTATGGTGGGGTCGTCGTTGTTGACCCCGCTCGCGTACTTGGCGAGCTCATCAGCGTGGTTGGTTTCCGCCGCGATGACGGCGTCAGCGAGCTCTGCTCCTTTGGCCTCGCACTCGGCGGCCATGTCGGGGTCGCCGTTGATGGTGATGACGCCGCACGGCCCGGGGAGCTTCATCGCGTTGTACGCGTAGTGGGCACTGCCATGAACTTAGCGAACACCTGGCGCCCCAGGACGCAGTGGTAGGGGCTGTCGAAGGGCACCAGCTCAAAGACGATCCGCTCGGTGCGGAAGTTTGCCGGTGTGCCAAAGGTAACTGGCAGCGTGACCTTGATGATCGGGTACACCTTCCGACCGGGGACGATGCCGTGGAATGTGGTGTGGGTCGCCTCGATCATCGACTGCGGGAGTCGCAGCTGCCTGAAGGTGTCGAGGTACAGGATGTTGATGGAGCTGCCGCCGTCCATCAATGTCTTGGGGAGCCAGTAGTCGCCGACCTTGGGCTTGACCACCGTGCATTCGCGACTCGTCCCGGTACTGATGCGTGGCGAGTGGTCTTGGCGGCTCGGTGATGGGCTGCTCACCGGTTTAGGAACCGGGAACGCCCACTGGCCACCGCGTTGACGGCGACGGCGCGGGCGATGACCTTCTTCTCGCGCTTCGTGTTGAAGCCTGTGAAGGTATGGAGCGAGCCGTCCACTTTGCCGAATTTTCCGCCGTTTGGCGGGTCGTTGTCGGGGTCCTCCCGCGCTCGCCGTGCCTTCTCGATTTCCCTGAGGGTGTGGCAGTCGGCGGTGGTGTGCGTTGCGGGCTTCCCTTCCCTGCTATGAAACGCACATGGTTGGTTAAGGAGAGCTGCGGGGTCGAACCTTGGCTTGGCCTTGTAGTTGTCGCCGTCGCGGCGTTGTCCTCCGTCGCGGCGGAAGCTCTTGGGCTCGCGTTGCACGTGCCCGGTGTTGGCGACGAAGTCGACTTGCCCGTCACTGCGGCGCTTGCCGGTGAGGCGAGTGTTGCTGTAGCGTAGGTCGGACCGTCGTCCGCTGTCGTTGCCGCTCGTGCGGCGTTGACCTCCTGACTCGTCGTCAGTTTCCTGGTTTGGATCTTCCTCCGCGTACCTTTTGGTGATCTCGAGGAGGTCGAGGATGTTGTCGAGTGTGCGAGAGTGTCGCTTGAGCTTGGAGACCAGGGGCTCGTAGCGGCACGAGGTCTTGAAGCAATGGATCGCGGTGTCCGGGTGGATGCCGACCACGTTGTACCAGAGTTCTTGCCACCGTTGGACCCAGATGCGGGTCGACTCGCGGGGTCCCTGGACGCATCGCTCCAGGTCCTCGATAGTGGTGGCGCGGGTGTAGGAGCACTCGAAGTGCCTGACGAAGGCGTCACACATCTCCTCCCAGGAGTCGATACTTTCCTAGGGGAGGGTGTTGATCCACTGCCTGCACGTCCCCTCCATCATCAGGGGGAGGTAACGGGCGGCTAGCAGGTCGGTGTGGCCTGCGATCCCCATCGCCATGAGGTATGTGTCGAGCCAGACGGCGGGGTCGTACGAGGAGTCGTACTTTTCTATCTCCTTTGGCGCCTTGAAGTTTGGCGGGTACTTCTCGCCTCGGATCATTGGTCTGAAGCACTTGGGTCCGAGTCGACTGAGCGACCCCATGGGCTCGCCGTCGCGGCGATTGGTTAGGGTATGTCGCAGGTCGTCAGGCTGGCGTGCGCGCCAACTTTGGTTGTTGATGATGTGGGTGCGGGCGTCGATGGGTTGCCCGTTGGCGGCGACGAAGTTGGTCGCCGGCCTGGGGTCGTTGGTGGAGAGTGCCGCGTTCGCGGGTCGGTGTTGGAGCTGCAGTGGCTCTGGTGGCGGGCAGTTGATGGTGTTTGCCGTTGTTGGGCGGCCGCTGGAGGCCGCTCTGCTTCCTGAGGAACGCGAGTATACTCGACCTTGCGAGTCGGCGCCCGCTCTTTGCTGCTCGACGGCCTTCGCGAGCAGGGCCCTGACGTATTGGATCTGTAGGGCGCGCCGCCGCGGTGGCCGTGATCTTTGTCGGAGCCGCCGGCCGCCACGAGGTTGTCCATCGGGTGGAAAACGGTGGGAGGCCGTTGCGTCTCGCTTGTGAGGAGACTACTATCGCGGCTGGTCCACAGGAGGTGCGGTTGGGTGGAGGTGGGCGCCCATCGCCGTTGATCTGGCGGGGCGGCGCTTCCCTGGTGGCGCGTTCGCGGTCGCTTCGGCCTGGTCGGGTCGTTTTCATCGTCGAAGTTCAGCACGCCCTGAACGGTGGGGTCGAACACGACTGATCCGGCTGGTGGTAGCATGATAGTTCTGCGCCGTCACCGCCGAGGCGAAATTTTCGCTCGGCTTGCTCTTGCGCACCGCCTCCGCCAGATTTCGGAGTTCCTCGACCTCCGTTGTCGTGGCGTTAGGAGGATTGGGGTGGAGAATGGATCCTCCGGCGGATCGGTACGTCGCCATGTAGGTCGCGTGTGGCGGCCGGTTCCGTCATGAGGTCGGCGGAGTTCTCCGACCCGGAGTCGAATTCGAAGATCCCGAGGATGGAGGGGTCCTTGAAGTCTCCCATGTTGGAGACCTGGGCGATGGAGCCCGCGGATGAAGCCGCGGTGATGGATCCGGCGAGTGACGCCGGGGTCGCCGAGTCGGCGTCGTCGTTGAGGGCCGCGTCTTCTGCGGCCGCTGAGTTTTCGGCCATGTTGCTGTGGGTCGAATTGTACTCGGAGGCGAGGCGATGGATCGTGCGGATCTGGCTCTCAGAGAGCCGATCGGTGGCGGCGACTCGCGGATGCGAGCCGAATCCTCTGAGACAATGACGTCGGTGAGACCGACGAAGAGGCTGATCGTGCTGATCGGCAGGATCACGCTGTGCGTGACGGGTCGCGTCGCCGGGACGTAGCTGCTCGGCAAGATTTGGAGCATCTCGCCGATCGCTATCATGCGGCCGGTGGCGACCGTCTCGTTGATGGGCAGATTGGATCTCGCCCGCAACACCGGCAGACCGACCAGGCCCACGGTGGGCGCCATTGTCGTGGGAATGGTCACGGCAGATGCTGCAATCGGCGTAGTAGTAGAACGAGGGGCAAGGCGGCCAGCCATCTGCGGTGCGAGATGAGGGCAAAGACACGAGGTTTACCCAGTTCGGCCCCCAGGGTAAAGACCTACTCTGCTAGATTGTATTATGGAGGTGGTACAATGGGCTCGGCGGCTAGGCGGCGAGTCGCTTGGGTGTATGATGGCACGTATCTCTACTCGCCTATAGGGAGGTTTATATAGGCTCACCTCCCTAGGGTTTACATATCTCAACCGATTCGCTTAGAGCTTGATCGTTTAACCTAATCCGACTGGGCCTATCCACTCGCCTGGGCCTTCAGCTTCCAGTCGCTTGGCTCCTTGCTGGGCTTTAATCCAGTCGCCGTCTTGCAGGCCCACTCGCCAGTTCTTTGGGCCAGTCGGAAACGTCTTGCTGGGTATACCCCGGTAGGCATATCCCCATCATCCGGTACTACCGGACCACCCTTTTTCAAACTGCATCAAGTCCTGCCCCCAGCGGTACTACTGTTGCTGCTACCGGAAAGCGGTAGTACCGCTCAAGGTAACCGGTACTACCGAACATAGCGAGATCAACAGCTTTCAAATGAAAAAACTCTCTGTCGCGCCAGGTAGTAAAATGCGGTACTAAGATTTTGTTATCGGCTACAGAAGGCTTTTTGGCATACAAAAGTCTCGCCTGGCGGTACTAAAATAACTCGCATTTTAGTATCGAGAAGGCGTAAGCTTTTGCAACGCATAAAAAGTCTACGCCCGGAGCGTACTAAAATGCGGTTGACATGGTTATACCCTACGGGTGCAGTAACTTCAAAGATACCTAGTCCAGCCAAGGAAGGCCCACGGCAAACATACGCCGCCCATGGAGATTTTCGGGTGGCCAAGGCCCATGACGCCTTCGGATCCTTGGAGAACAAGACTAGTTTAGATAGGAAACTCAAAAGGGCAAACACCCTAGAACTTGTAACCGACTAGGACTATACCCGGGACCTGCCTAAGTCTATATAAAGGCCAGGAGGGTACGTCCTAGGGCAACTCACCCAACCTCGACTCATACTTTCGCACACGCATCCACGCCAGATCGAATCTGCGCACCCTGTAACCTTCGGTTCCGCCGTAATCAAAGAGCAGACAAGCAGGAGTAGGGATTTCCCTCCGGGGGCCTGGACCTGGGTAAATCTCGTGTCCCCTGGTTGCTTGTCTGTTAACCGTGCCACGATCTCCAGCATCCCCATCTTCTCCAAAACCCAAGTCCATAACAATCGTCAAGTGACCACCTGTCATCCATCAAGCTTCACGGAGGCAACAAAGAAACTGCCATGCAATGCCTTTCACGGCAATGAAGGCGCGCGAGTGTGGCTCAGCAGCCTATCATCGATCCATCCGGTGGGAGGAGCTCGCCATGACTTCATCCGAAATTTCAAAGGCACCATCAAGAGGCCTGCCTCAATCGAAGAATTGCGAGCCTGCACTCAAAGAACGGGTGAATCTATTCGCTCATACATACTATGCTGGTCTACGACCAAGAACTCCGCAGCACACATATCCGAAGAGAGGGCCATCGACGCCTTCAGGGACGGCGTCAAGCGCCCAGACTTCAAGGAGGAACTTGGGCGTGTAAAGCCCAAGACACTCGATCACCTCATGGAAATCGCCAACATTGGGCGGGCGAAGATTGCATCCAATGACCGCAATCGGATGAAGAGGACGACTACGGCAAGACGCGAACGCCGGCTAGAGGAGATCGCGTCTCACGAGGACCGCCGGACCCGACATGGTCGCAAGCTCGCCGACCGCAACGATAATAGCATAGCGGCGGAGGATATCGCAGGCGAAACTTCGCGACAACGGACGACCAGCCGTGGCAACGCGCGCGACGACAATGGACCATCAAGACTCGACAAACTTTCGGGTCCATGCACCATTCACTTCTACATCGACAAATAGGATGGCAAAAGAAAGCCGCCACATGCTCAAGGGCTGCGCGAGTTCGTAAACTCAAAGGTGGATGCAGATGAGGCAACAAGCTCCAATTCCTGCGTTCGGAAACGCACCTACGCCAGGTGACATAGCACACGGAGCTCCTCCACCGCCGCCTATTGGAGGCCAAAACCAACCAGTCGCACCAGCGCAAAACAACACCGGGGTCCCATATCCCCCATCAAAAGGAGCACTCAATATGATCCAGAAGGGACGCCCAACAAACAGGGTGCAGAAGAAAATCACCCGACAAATCAACTTGGCCATAGCAACTCCGCCTGCAATCCCTGAGTACCTCAGCGGATCGGAGTCCTGCATCACATTCACTCGCGTGGATCACCCTTGCCAGATCCCTCGCCCAGGTCATGTTGCCCTGGTGCTGGAGGCGCAGATAGGAGGCTTCGAGATGAGTCGCGTCTTCATGGACGGTGGCAGCGGCATCAACCTAATGTTCGCAAGCACTCTAGCAGCTATCACGGATCCGCAATGCACTCGAACAATCGTACACAACGTTCCACGGCATTGTCCTGTGGAAGGGCATCTTCCCCCAGGCAAAATAGGGCTCGACGTCATCTTCGAAGCCGGACAACTTTGGCAGAGCGCCTAGAATTGGTGGTGGGTAGCCGTCAATACCATGCCATCCTGGACGCGTAGCTTTCGCAAGGTTCTGGCGTCCCACACTACGCATACCTACTACTCAAGATGCGGGACCAGGCGTCATCACAATCCACGGAGCTTCACCCGATCGGACCAATGCGACAGGATTTCAACAAAATCTCCCGCCTTTCGCATGCAAGACGAGCTCCTAAGGCTCCGCGAGAGACGGACAATGGCGACCCAGTCACAAGACGTAACGCACCGACATGTCCTTCGACTCCACCGTCAACACCAAGAAAGTGCAGGTCCATCCGACAGACGCCTCCAAGACGGGCGCTGATCGCCACGACCTCAAGATCAGGAAGCGCTCGTCAATTCCTCCGGAAATATTCGCTGGTGTCCTGCGGACATGCCAGAGTTCCTGAGAATTCGCCAGCACGCACTCAATGTCTTCCTGCACACCAAGCCGTCAAGCGATCTATCCGAAGATTGTTTGAGCCACGAGCGAAGCTATCGGCAAGGAGATCAACAGATTACTCGCAGCAGACTTCATCCGGGAAATCAAGGAAAGCGAGTGGCTAGCGAATACGGTGATGGTCCCGAAGAAGGACACGGACATCCTGCGGATGTGCGTAGACTTCACGTCACTAAATAAACACTGCCCCAAGAACCACTTCCCTCTTCCTCGGATCGACCAGATCATCGATTCATTGCGGTGTGAGAAACTCTCCTTCCTCGATGCCTACTCGTGATATAACGATTAGACTCAAGGTCGAAGATCAAGAAAACGGCGTTCATCACACCGTTTGGAGTATCGCTACAACACACCTTTTCGGCTAAAGAACGCGGCCACGTACCAGTGATGCATGCAGGCTGCCTCAAGGACCAGATCGGTCATAGCGTCCAAGTCTATGTCGACGACATAGTCATAAAACCAGGAGGCAAGAACACTTATTGACGATCTCCGCGGCGTTCGACAATCTTGATCGCTACAGATCAAGCTCAATCCGAAAAGTCGCCTTCGGCGTCCCCTCGGTCACCGCTGGATACTTCATCTCTCAACGAGGATCGGGCGAACTCGAAGAAAATCAAAGCTATCATGACAATGGAAAAGCGAAAAACCTCAAGGCGTTCAACAGCTCGCGGTGATGGCGGCACTAAGCGTTCATCACCGCATGGGCGAAAAGGCCCTACCATTCTACCAATTGCTACGCAAGCGAGACAAGTTCGAGTGGACACGAAGCCAACGACATTCAAAGCCTCAAGCGGCTCTCTACCTCGCCCGCTTTGGTCACGCCAAGAGCGCGAGCCCTATTCTGTACATAGTAGCCACGCACTGTGGTCGACGATACTCGTGGTCGAACGACCCGAAGAAGGCAAGACCCACGGGGTACAACGCCCAATTTACTACCTCAGTGAGGTCCTCACTCCAACAAAACAGCGGTACCCGCACTACCAGAAGCTGGCCTACGGCGTGTTCATGACGGCTCGACAACTGAGCCACTACTTCCAGGAGCACCAGGTGATGGTCGTTAACGAGGCGCCCCTGAACAGAATCCTGAATAACCCAGAGGCCACAGGACGTGTGGCCCTATGGGGCATTGAACTATCACCCTTCGACATCGTCTACGAGAAGCGACACGCAATCAAATCTCAAGTCCTTCCAGATTTCACGGTACCTTTGGATGGAGCTGTATCCGGACACCCCGGACATGTCGCATCTTGGACAATGCATTTCGACGGCTCCAAACGAAGGCCGAGCAGGTCGAGTCATCGACCTCCCGCAAGGTGACAAGATGAAATCGTCCTCCGGATGAAATTGAGCCTCAACAACGAGGCTCAATCTGAAGCCCTCATCCATGGCATGAAGATGGCAAAAATATGTGGCGCAGCGCTGGTTATCTACGACTCCAACCTTGTCGTGACAGCAGACGATAAATGAGTCGACGCACGCCGAAAACATGATCGCGTCGGGCGCTATACAACGACTCGAAGGAGAATTCGGCGCTGCGAACTTCGACACGTTGGAAGAGAGAGCAACGAGGAGGCCGATAGACTCGCCAACATCGGCTCCACTTGTGCCTGTGTACCACCAGTGTGTTCCTCGAACGGTCTGCGTGCCATCGACTAAGCGGAAATTCCCTAAAGGATCACCGAAGAAGCGAGCACTCGGGGCTACGCTACCCGAAGGTCAGGAAGGACCCGAAAAGTTGGATACCGAAGTTGCCATGGTCAACCTGATGCACGTCATGGCAGTCGAAGAAACTTGGACACGTCCATACCTCCAGTTCCTGACAAACGGAGAATTGCCTGATAGCCCGACGAATGCCCGACGCATATCTCGTCGGTCAAAGGCCTTCACCATAATCAACGGCGAACTGTACAAACGCAGCATCACGGGCGTACTACAACGGTGCGTCACCATCGACGACGGCAAGGCCATACTCCAAGATATACATGAAGGCATATGCGGCCACCATGCAGGCAGCCGCTCCCTGGTCGCCAAAGCTCTGCGAGCAGGATTCTACTGGCCAACGGCCATGAGCGACGCGAAGGACATCGTCTGAAGATACAACGGGTGCCAACGGTTCGCCGACAAACCGCACTCACCTGGGTCCGAACTTCGACCCATACCCATAGCCTGGCCTTTCGCCCAATGGGGTCTCGACATGATCGGCAAACTGCCAAAATCCTCAAAGGGAGGACACGTTTTCCTCCTGGTAGCAGTCGACAAATTCACCAAGTGGATCGAAGCCATGCCAGTCACCAACCAGAAAGGCACAACCGCCGTCAAGTTCCTCGAATCCATTGTCTACAGATTTGGCGTACCGCACAGCATCATAACCGACAACGGATCAAACTTCATCTCCGAAGAATTCCAGGACTTCTGCGAAGGCCTCGGGATCAATATCACGTACGCCTCAGTGGCTCACCCGAAAACAAACGGGCAGGTGGAAAAGGCCAACGGCCTAATCGGCGCCGGCATCAAGAAGCGCCTCATGTGCTCACTCGAGCACAAAGCTGGAAACTGGACGATAGAGCTACGGTCTGTCCTGTGGAACTTACGTACTACGCCAAACAGCTCCACCGGCTACACACCGTTCTTCATGGTTCACGGAGCCGGCGTGCTACCGGCAATGCGCCATCGGGCTCCACGAGTCGTGGCGTGCAGCGACGAGTCCACGATCACACAAGATGCCGTCGACACACTCGGACAAGCACGGATATAGCGGCTAGATCGGTGTACCAGCAAAGTCTCCGCAACTACCACAGCCGTCGACTGCGCCCAAGGTCCTTCGTCGAAGGAGACCTCGTCTTGCGACTCAAGCAAAAGCGCCCGAACAAGCTCGATTCACCATGGGAAGAACCCTACGCCATCACCGAGGTCATCCCAGGTGGCGCCTATCGCCTCAAGCATGTGGAGTCTGGAGTCGCATACTCCAACCCATGGAACGTCTCGCACCTGCGACGATTCTACCCGTAGCAACCTACCCCTTATTTTTACTTTCAATAAGGCTTTCAACCAAGGCTACTCAGCCGAACCATGTACCTCCACCATTACGATATAAATAAAGCTAAGTGTCTCACTCCTAACCTTCGGTTGACTATTTTTATGCAACTTTACTACATGCTACAAACGCACTCGGGGGCTCCCCCCACCTCACGATTTCATCGACTGAGGACCAAACGTGTACACCTGAGTAGCTGACTACGTCAGGCAAACGAAAAGGACACGTACTCAATCAAAGCACTGCGTGCTCACACACATGCAAACCTTTACAACAAAGGGCACATACACGCCTGCATTTAATATACAAATTTTACATCTATCTGTTTATTTTCAGGTCCTATCTACTATGAAGAATAGCCTGAGCACGCTGCTCAAACAAGTCTACAATCTGTTCGGCAGCCGCATAGTACGGACGCATGTTCCACTCGCCACCATCTGGTCGAGGAGGTGGCCCATTCGCCACAGCAGCCAAATATACGTCAGGGCGGTGCACCCTCACAAGAGACAAGGCAGCCTTCACCCCATAACGAAGCTGCCGCACCAGCTCCTTGACATTGCCGGCATTCCGAAACTTCGTCAGAAGACTTGCAAGGGTCGTTGGCACGACATCCAACGGAAACATAACGTGCAGTACCGAAGACAGTGATGTCTGCACCTGGCGGAGCAACCGCGAAACCTGGTAGACGCGATCCTGCACCGTTGCTAGAACAATGGCGCGATCACGGTCCATCCAGAAGAATCCGCCGGCCTCCATGTCCTGTTGAGTCAAACAATTGACTCGAACAGCAATACGCTCCTTTTCTTCCCTCGGAGCAATATTGGCACCTACGACAAACACACAAAACAAGAGTAAGGCCAGCAGGCTCACCCGAAGAACTGGGCTACAGCCCGAAAGAAGGATCAACTTATATTGCAGCTGCTCGGACAGTCGACCCAGCTCCGCCATCAAATAATCCTCTCTGGCTGCACCACGGTCTGCTTTGGATTTCTAAACGTCAGCACGACCGCGTAACCCAAGCAAATCCCTCTCCAAGCTACGCACGTGATCCCGAAGAAAAGCGAGCTGCGAGGAATCATCCAATGATGCTCGCAAGGGCCTTTCGGATGAAGTGTCAACTGGGTCAACACCCGAAGGAACCTATAGAAGCAGAAAGGCACACAGACATTCAGCCAAGGATAAAAGCACAAACACGGAGGAATTCATTAAAATAAGGCCACTACGTGGCACAAGGATGGTACTACAAAAGATATTTACAAGAGAAGGAGACTACAAACTACCCTACGTCTACTAAGCCTCAGGTGCAGGACACTGAGTCGCCTCAGAACCAGACTGCCTAGCTTTGGCCTCATCCTGCTGCCGCAGTGCGTACTCAGACAACAAGTCAATGAGCTTAGGCCCATATCGTCAGCAGCGAGCGGAGTAGGCAGCAAAAGCTACCTCGGATCCATCCGCAGCCGTAGGCATCCGAGAAGTAATCTGGGGCAGGTCCAGCTCCGCCCCAGACGCCATGTCCATGGCCAGCCCGACGGCCGCGCCGATGCCCTTCTGCTTGCGCTTGTACGCTGCGGCCCAGACAGCCTCCGCCAGGCATCCACATCTTCAAGAGACGCACCCTTGGGAAGAACTCACGGTAGAAGCGACCAAGGACCTCCTTCGCCTTGGCAAGGAGTTGGCAGTCTGCGGCGGTCTTGACCGCCACGGTGGCTTCATCTAGAGCACTCCGTGCTCCGAGCACCATGGTCGAACTCAATGCTGCGGCATCGAGACAAAAGATAAGAAAACATGAAGAACGGCAAGATAGAAGAAGACTGCGGAAAAATAAACAAGTCCAAAAGCTTGTACTCACCGAAGCGGCCTTGGCGGCAGCCATGAGCTTATCGCCACCCCTTTTCACGAGCAGCATAGCGGTGGCAGCTGCTCCTCACGATCGGCGGCCTCCTGTGAAAGCTCTTTGCTTGGTGCCTTCGTCGGCTCAGCTCAAGCGCTCGCGCTTTGCGGCAGCCTTCGCTCGCTTGGCCAAGGCTCTTCTTCAGAGCATCCACTTCGCGGAGAGAGTCGTTATGTTCCTCTGCATTTTCAACAAGCAAGTGTCAAAGAAAAGGACCAGGAACGCAAGAAAAATACTACAAGACAGACGAATACCTTGCAGCTGCCGCAGTTTTGCCTTCAGCGTCAGGCGCTCCTCCACCAGCCGCTTGGCCTCTTGGACAAAAGGCTGCAGGAAAAGGCAACAGCAGTAATAACATGACTTGGGGCTCGCCCACACAAAGCAACAAGAACATCAAGACTTTCGAAGAAACTCGGGGGCTCCCCCCCATAACATAAAGAAGAACAACTTACGTGCTCCAAAGGCGAACCCGCAGGCCCGCCTCCGAAATTCTGAGGCGCAACCACCAGCCTCTATTGCACAGGAGGAACTGGCGCAGCGTCACCATAAGTCGCCACCGTCTGAGGAGGAGGCGACGCAATGTTCGACTCCCCCATCATCTCGTGCGCTCCATCACTAGAGCCGTCGGAAGATTGCCTACACACAAACCAATCAACACAGGTGCCAAAATTGCAAGGAACCAAAGGAAAACAATGGCACGAAGAAAACTTACGAGCCCAACACGCTCAGGTCGAAGATAGGAGAAGCCCTTCGGACCCTCTTCTCTTCCTTATTTTCTTCCTTCTTCTCCTCCTTCTTTTCTTCCTTCTTCAGCTTTGTTGGCGGCTGCGGAGCAACAACCCGCACAGGAATGACAGGAAGGGGAGAGGAAGAACCCCCCTAAACATCATCATGACGCTCAAGGCCCAGCGGAATTCTGGGAGTCGGAGGAGTCGAGGCATCCGAAGACTCGCTGGGGCTCCGTGATCGCTTGCGCGAATGGTCCTCACTCGACTCGTCGGCATCCTCCGCTGGAGATCGCGCTGACGGTAGCTCGGACACGGAGTCCACGACTTCATTATCTGGGGCATTCAGATACCTTTCGGGCAACGGTGGTGCCATGCCCAGGACTTTGAAGCTCTACAAAAGGAAAAGGAACTTTGTTAGCAAGAAACGGAAAAAGTACACAGCTGACAAAACAAAAAGAAGCACTACGTGCGCAAATCTACACCTTCGGTACGACCAACGTCGAAGAAAAGGGAGGAGTCTGCGACTTCCCCGGAATTTCTTCGTCTGCCTTGAACTTCAACAAAGGCGAAGAGTCTTGTCAAGTTCCTCGGAGATTTTCTCACTCGAAACCCTCGTCGGATCACGGCGCCAGAGTAAGAAACATCGGATGCGCCCTCACTTGGAGAGGCTGCACGGCGCTCAAGAAACGTTCGAATGACGTCGACCGTTCACCTCCTTCTCGGAATCAGTTGGAGATCCTCCACTGACGGATGCAGGCCTCAATCTCGCCACCTCACCATCTAAGATTTGGTTTTCTAGGATCTTTTCTTCTCAATCAAGCTGGAAGGGGTCAAAGGAACGAGACCAAAATCTTGCCCAGCAAGACGGAGTCACGGATGTAAAACCATTTCCTCACAAGATCTTGGAGATTCGGACATGGAAAAGGAAAATAATTGGACATTGGGACTGAGAGAGATGATGAAACCCCCAATGGGATACACACCATCCGAACCAGATTGCCTCTTCACGGAATAAAGCTTCCGGAAGAGGCCAAAGTGCGGCTCAATGCCAAGCCAACACTCGCAAAGCGTGATAAAACACGCAATGTGGAGAAGGGAGTTGGGAGACAGATGATGCAACTGAACCCCATAGAAGAAGAGCAGTCCAAGAAGGAAGTCATGGACTGGATACGAGAACCCACGCAAGACAAAGGCAAGAAACATAACCCGGTACCCAGCTGGGGGACGAGGGATTACCTCATTGCCGGGGAGTCTCACAGCCATCGCATCTTGCGGAATCAGACTCCGCTCGCGCAGTTTGCGGAGATCGCTCTCCCGCGTCTCCGATCGCCGCCAGCCACCATCGGTGACGTGAGCAGCGGCGGTTCCCTTCTTGCCTCCGGCAGCGCTGGTCCCAACCGCAGATGAGGACTTCTTTGTTTTCCCCATGGCCCTGCAGCGGTGGTGGTGATGACAACGCAGAAAGAGCGAAGGAAATGAGGAAGGAAAGCTCCGTGTGCAGCAAGAATCGCTCAAGAACAAGAAGGCAGCAAACAGATGAACTGGTGCGGTGAAAAACAAACCACGATTTCACCCAGGATTATAACAGCGAAGACGACGCACACCATCCGTCCATCAAGAAGACCTAACGCCAACGGTAGATCTGACCGTACACGTGTCAACACCACAACGAACCGTCGTTACCACGCCGCCCACTACACGTGGAAATCAAGGAGACGCCGTAATCATCTCCACGCCCCGCGTGACCGGTCAATTCAAAGTCAGCAAGTGGGACCCACGCTTCGTCCCGTCAAGTCATCTTTGGCGCAGCAGACGCTTGAGGTCATCAATCGTAAGCACTGACGTCATCAAAAGCTATACTAGCACCACTTCGGCTCCACAGCTAAAAGTACTCACTCGAATCTGCGATTCGACTAAATACTTGGGGGCTACTCCTATCAGGAGCGCTGGCCGCGCACCCGACAGACAAATGAGGACAAAATTACTTCTCTGAGTCCTACGTCGAGTCTACGACTCCACTACGGACTCGGGGGCTACTCCCATAGGGAGGATGGATTTAAGCATCCGAAAATTTTCGAGTCCTTCGGACCTAATGATTGAAACAATGCTTGGACTAAAAGTCTCCGTTCGAGTCTACGACTCGAACAGACACTTGGGGGAGCACGCAAAAAACTTTTTGGCAACTCTGCCCCAACAGAACGCTAAGTGAGCAGCAATCTCCTTGGCCACCCGAAGCACCGCCGAGGTGATAAATGTTCGGATGTTGCGTCTGCGACGCAAAGATAAGACCTACAGATATCATCTGATGGCCTGGCAACGCACCTGACTGTGTTCTGCTAGCATGAATCCGTACCAGCAGGTACGATGAAAAATCCTGACGGACGCGTTGGGTACACCAATTAAAATCACTGGAATTCCTCTCCTGTAAGTCCTCCGCGGCCTGAGATGAATTACGCCAGCATATGTTCCAGGCCCGGGTTAAGGGACCCGAATCTGAAGAAGATCGTGTTGTTTCGTCCTAAGACAGTTAACTGACCCTGATCCGTCGGGTGAGTCAAACACACGTATCAACAATCCCTACACATTCTCTTGAAAGACAGAGTTGCACCCGAAGGATTGAAGAGTCCTCAGCCGAATCTACGATTCGACTGATCACTCGGGGGCTACTGACATGGTTATACCCTATGGCACGTAACCCGATACCTAGTCCAGCCCAAGGAAGGCCCACGGCAAACATACGCTGGCCCATGGAGATTTTCGGGTGGCCAAGGCCCATGACGCCTTCGGATCCTTGGAGAACAAGACTAGTTTAGATAGGAAACTCAAAAGGGCAAACACCCTAGAACTTGTAACCGACTAGGACTATACCCGGGACCTGCCTAAGTCTATATAAAGGCCAGGAGGGTACGTCCTAGGGCAACTCACCCAACCTCGACTCATACTTTCGCACACGCATCCACGCCAGATCGAATCTGCGCACCCTGTAACCTTCGGTTCCGCCGTAATCAAAGAGCAGACAAGCAGGAGTAGGGCTTTCCCTCCGGGGGCCTGAACCTGGGTAAATCTCGTGTCCCCTGGTTGCTTGTCTGTTAACCGTGCCACGATCTCCAGCATCCCCATCTTCTCCAAAACCCAAGTCCATAACAATGGGCATTGACGAGATTAAACCTCGTCAGCGGTACTACCGCATTTTAGTATTGGAGCAGGCAGAAGCTTTTGACAAACTATAAAAAGGTTTTGTCTGGTCCGGTAGCAAAAAGCGGTACTACCGCTTTTTGGTACCACTCCAGGAAGACAGTTTTTGAATGTTTGCAGATCTTTTTAATGTACCTGTGACACACTTAGCAAATCATTAGTCCGATATGTGTGTTGTTATCAAACACCAAAATCACTAGGGATAGCAAATGCTCTTTCAATCTCCCCCTTTTTGGTGTTTGATGACAACACAGATTTTGTAGGGAAATCTAGTGATGACAAGATGTAGATGGGGCTCCCCTAGATATGTAGAAACAAGCCCCATACATTCTAACAAGCTACCTGGGAGTAGAAGTCGCACATAGAGGACATACCTTTGCTAAATAACATGTGATGGCCAATATTGATTAGGAATGGGGAATGTCTTCCCATAGGATGGATCCAAACAAGAATAGCCATATTACACACAAGATGGATCCATACGATAACCACATAGAGTTAGTTCACACATAGTAAGTCACACATAATAAGAGGCAACCAAATAAAGTTCACAAGCGAATAAAATCAAAGGCAAGAACGAGCTTGTGACTTTCCCTCGCAAATCCCGCATACCTATTGTGCAACTTCTCCCCCTTTGGCATCAAGACGCCAAAAGGGACAAGAGCAACACTAACGCCCCGGAGATCACTCATCATCATCATCAACAAAGTCGTCCCATGCATCACCATGAGGAGGAGGGGCACGGAAGGAGGAGGTGACATCATCGTCCCAGTTGCTGTGCTTGGAGATCCATTGGTCTTCTAGGGTAATGTTGTTCTCGGAGCCCTTGGAAGTAGTCAAGCCTTGAGCCTCCATCATTTCCTTCTGATGAGCACATGCCTTCTTGGCATAGACATGGGCCTCGTACATGCGTTTCTGATTGTCCACTTGAAAGCATAATATCTTCTTGAGTTTGGCCTCAAACCTCTTGGCCCAAGATGGCTGAGCGGTCTTGCGACGAGAGACCACAAAAGCAGCATCCTGCTGAGCATCAGCAGCATCACCTGAGTCCTCCTCAACCGGGTTCCCATCCTCATCAACAATCTAACCATCCGCATTGCGTGGTTTGAGATGGGTCTTGATCAGCAGATTCTTGTGGCGGTGAGTGGCAAGACGAAGAGAAGGCAAGTCACGGGCAATCACGGGGCACTTGCTAATGGTGAGAGCCATGATGTATGGAGCAAAAGGAGGCACCCTCCTCTGAAAAGTGGTGCAGACCATCTCATTCCAGATAACATCCATCACATCCATAGGTAGGCCAGAGTCACGGTGGTGATAGGTGGCCATCATAATATCCACCATGAAAGCATGTATCTCATCAGCATTCCCAGCACGAGGGGCGATGGTCTCACGAAATATGCGATGCAATATGTCATATGTAGGGAGGAGCCCTTTGATCTTTCCAGGGATTTCGCGCCCTCGGATATACAGTGGGGCAAGCACATCTTTCTTCATGGGACGATCATTGGCGTGGCACCAAAAACCAACGGGAATGTCCTTGCCACGGTCTCCGTACCCGAGGATAGCCCCAAACTCAGCCAATGTTGCTTGCTTGACAACACCCTCGGTCATCCAGGTGAGAGTCCAAGTATCATTCTTGGCAAAGTGAATGGTTGCATGGAACTGAGCAATGAGCATAGGATCATAGTTGCACCGGAACTCCATAATGGGAAGCAAGCCAATGTTGGTGCAAATGTCAATGGCCTCACCAAAGTAGTCCAGATGCTTCCTCACATGATTCATCTCGATCCATTTTTGAGAAACCACAATTTTATCATCTTTCATGAGAATCTCATGGAACACCTGCTCCTGAAAATCCGTGAAGAAGAGGCTATTGTCTCGAGCATGAGAGCGAGCTGCCCCATATGGACTGACCACCCGCAGGGCATGAAATTCGGACTTAGACAAATCAGACAGCAGCTTTGGCCCAGATGGCCCTGAACTGTGGCTCTTGCGAGGACCAGAAGGAGGAGGAGGTGGAGGAGCTTTACCACGACCAACACTTTGCTTGCCCCCCCCCCCCCACCCCGACGACCACGAGTTGTTTGCAATTTCAGACGGGCACTAGGTTGGGGAATGACCTCCTCTTCTGACTCAGTCTCGGATTCTGATTCATAGTCTTCTATCTCATATTGAGCTTTGGAGCGCTTGCGTGATCCCCGGGAACCCCCTACACCTGTGAAAGAACGAGGGAGATAGCATAGGGATAAGGGCACAAGAACCTGAGACAACAAAGAGGATGGAGCTTGGTGTCTTAAAAAAAATTTGTTGCCGATCTTGGTAGTATCTGGACTGACCTGGCGGTAGTCATGCCAGTAGTACCGGAAAAAGATTCCCAGTACTCTACCGACTACAAAGTCTGATCTGGACTAGATATCCAAGTACGGGCAATAAATTTGTTGTAAAACACGATTTCCATCGGACCAAGTGATAGATCTGGTAAATAGCACATGATACAACCTCAAGAATGCGAGTTTTAACCAAGAATCGAAGTTACCATAGATTCAATGGAGAAAACAAGAAGAAGATGAGGAGGGCGGTAGTACCGGTGTCCATGACGGTGGGGAAGAGAGAGGAGACCGTAGGGAGGCAGAATCCGGGGTGGATCCGGGAGAGGGAGGGAAGGTCGGGCTTCCTCCGGCGTCGTCTTGCTCTGGTGGTGGCGCTGGTGAGGAGTGGAGACAAGGGATGAATGAGGCCGAGGTGCCTCCCGCCTCCAGCCTTAACCGACAAGCGGTAATACTGGGTTCTATGGTAGTACCGCTATCTTGATAAGTACCAGTACAGGCGGTAGTACTGCACAGGAAGTTTTCAGACAGGAACCTGGAAACACAACCAGGGGTGGTAGTACCGTTAGTAACATCCGGTAGTACCGTAAGGCGGTAGTACCGCATATGAGATCCGGTAGTACCGTTACCATCAGGACAGAGAGCCAATATACATAAAAATAGAAGTTTCTTGTGCAGAGTAGATGGGTTTTGTTGGGGGATAAGGATGGCATGGGTTTAGAGAGTCACGCGGATATGGGCCAATGCACTCAAAGAAAAATTACTAAAAATATATGGAGAGACAAATATGAGTTCATGACCAAAAGAACAACACCAACTAGAGGATGACAAACATGAGTAAGAACCAATTTAAAAAGTGACAAACACGAGTAAGCACATCAACCTCTCGATTGAGAGGGGGCGGTTCCCTAGGCCACCATATTTGAGTATACTCGGCTTGGCACCACGAAGATATATCTTGGGTCCATTACCGAAACTCATCATTGAGCTCACATATCACAAAATGATATTAAGAGGAATGATTTTGTTTACTTTGCGCATAATGGGGGGAGGGATAGTCCAAACAATTAGGACCGCACTCCCCCTATGTCCATGCCTACACCTAAACCAAACATGGGTTGACTATTAGAGTGCAAGATAATCAAGTCAAACTCCTAGAATCTACGATATTTAGTTCATGCCTCAAGTAGCAAAATCTTGCTTCATCAAGTGGCTTCGTGAAGATATGGGCAAGTTGATCTTTGGTTGATACATAGGATAGATCAATATCACCTCTAGCAACATGATCTCTAATGAAGTGATGTCGAATCTCAATATGCTTTGTCCTTGTGTGATCCACCGGGTTGTATGCAATTTTGATGGCACTTTCATTGTCACATAGAAGAGGCACTTTGTCACAATGGACACCGTATTCCTTTAAAGTTTGCCTCATCCATAGCAATTGGGTGCAAGCACTAGCGGCAACAACATACTAGGCTTCGACGGTGGAGAGAGAGATACAATTTTGCTTCTTAGAAGACCAACATACCAAGGACCTACCAAGGAATTGGCAAGCCCCGGATGTTGATTTTATATCATCCTTGTCTCCCGCCCAATCCGAATCCTTGTATCCACAAAGAGCGAATGTTGAGCCTTGAGGGTACCAAAGACCATAAAATGGGGTATGAACTAAATATCGAAAGATTCTCTTGACCGCCATTAAATGGCTTTCCTTAGGAGCCACTTGATATCTTGCACACACACCTACACTCAACACAATATCGGGTCTAGATGCACAAAGGTAAAGCAAAGAACCAATCATAGACCGGTATACCTTTTGATCCACATCTTTACCATTTGGATTTTGTTCTAGATGAGTCTTTGTAGCCATGGGAGTTGGAGCTCCATTCAAATCTTGCATTTTGAATCTCTTGAGCATATCTTGAGTATACTTGGATTGATTGAAGAATGTTCCTCCTCTAACTTGCTTGATCTCAAAGCCAAGAAATACCTTCAACTCCCCCATCAAAGACATCCGAAACCTACTAGTCATAAGCTTTGAGAATTCATCATTAAAAGCTTTGTTAGATGAGCCAAAGATAATATCATCAACATATATTTGGCATACAAAAAGCTCCCCATTGACTTTCTTAGTAAAAAGAGTGGGATCAATTTTCCCAACCTCAAAGCCACGGTCAAACAATAACTCTCTAAGGTGCTCATACCACGTGTGTGGGGCTTGCTTGAGCCCATAGAGCGCCTTATCAAGTTTGTAGACATGGTTTGGGAAGTTAGGGTCCTAAAATCCCGGGGGTTGCTTAACATATACCAATTCATTTAAAGGACCATAAAGGAATGCACTTTCTACATCCATTTTTTGCAACTTGAAGTTATGATGTGCCGCATAAGCAAGAAGGATACGGATGGACTCAAGGCGAGCCACGCGTGCATAAGTCTCTCCATAATTAATGCCTTCAATTTGAGAGTACCCTTGTGCAACCAATCTAGCCTTGTTCCTTACTATAATTCCATGCTCATCTTGCTTGTTCTTGAATATCCACTTTGTTCCAATAACATTGCGGCACTCTTTTGGCTTCTCAACTAACTTCCACACCTTGTTTCTCTCAAAGTTGTTGAGCTCTTTGTGCATAGCTTCTAACCAATCCGAATCTTCAAGAGCTTCCCACACTTTCTTTGGTTCAATCATGGAAATGTGAGCTTGATGTTCACTGAACCTCTTCAATTGTGCTCTTGTGGAAATTCCTTTCCTTAGATATCCAACAACATTTTGGAGGGTGTGGTCTCTTATTTGCAACATTATTTCCTTTCTAGCTTCGCGACGAGCGTGGATATCCTCATTGTTTCTTGGAGGACCCTCTTCATCATTTTGATCCTCGTCTTGACCATCAACTTGACCTTGATCATCATTGGATTCATCCTCTACATTGGGAGGCAAGGATTGACCTTGGTCTTGATCAAGTGCTCTTCTAGCCTCAATTTGAGCACGTCTCAAAACATCTTGGATGGATCTTCCTTGGAAAATTGACTTGGCACCACTTGACACCCCATCGAATGGACCAAGCTCCCTTTGACTAGAGTTCACACATTGAACACTAAGTTGAGGGTCCACATCTTGTCTTTGGCTTGAGTAAATGTCCTCTTCGGTAGATGGAGCATATTGAGGTTGTGAAGATGAGGGCTCCACTTGAGTGGAGCATAGTTCTTCTCGATCCGCCATAAGCGGTTCCTCAACGGGGCGGATATAACCCACACCCATTCTTCCTATGGCATCCTGAGGCATTTCATCATCTGCATCACAAGCATCAACACGACCCCCTTGGGGACCATCATATTCTTCGAAGGTCACACTACAAGATTCTATGACGGCTCCGGAGAGCTTGTCATAGATTCTATAAGTGTGAGATTCGAGACCATAGCCAACAAAAATACCCTCTAATGCTTTAGACTCGAATTTAGACAAACAAACACCTTTGATGAGATAGAAACACTTACAAACGAACACCCGGAAATAAGATATGTTGGGCTTGTTACCGGTAAGTATCTCATATGGAGTCTTGTTGATTTTCTTGCCGAGGTAGAGCCGGTTTGAAGCATGGCAAGCGATGGAGACGGCTTCGGCCCAGAAGTTGTATGGAGATTTAAACTCCGCCAACATGGTCCTATCCATCTCAATAAGAGTCTGGTTCTTCCTTTCGGCCACACCATTTTGTTGAGGGGTGTATGCAGCGGAATATTGATGTTTAATCCCCTCATCACTAAGAAAATCATTCAAGGTGTAGTTCTTGAACTCGGTGCCGTTGTCACTTCTTATGATCAACACAGGAAGATTGTATTGACGTTGGACCATGTTGATGAATTCGATGAATGTCTTTTGGGTCTCACTCTTCAACTTGAAGAAATATACCCATGAGTATCTTGAAAAGTCATCAACGATCACCAAGCAATATTTCTTCCCACCAAGACTTGCATGAGATGGAGGACCAAAGAGGTCCACGTGGAGGAGCTCCAAGATCTTGGTGGACTTGATGCGGTTCTTAAGCTTGTGAGGAGCATCATGCATCTTCCATATAACACATGCCCTGGAAACACGATCTTTGGCAAAGGAAACATTTTCTTTTAGTCCAACAATATGGCCCTCCTTGTGGAGACTTTGCAAAGTTCTCACATTGACATGGGCTAGTCGGCGACGCCATAACCAACCCACATCGGCCTTTCCGAATAAGCACATCGCACTTGTAGTGGCTTGCCCCGAAAAGTCCACCACATACAAGTAATGTTCGACGTACCCAACAAAAGCGACCTTGAGAGACTTGCTCCACATGAGGACGACAATATCATCATCAACAAAGACGGCAAAACCCATCTTTCCAAGAGCACAGACTGAAAGTAAATTGTATCCAAGGGTCTCAACAAGCATGACGCTCACGAGTGTAATGTCGTGAGCAACCGCAACCTTGCCGAATCCCATTGCCTTAGACTTTGACTTGTCGGCATATGTCACGGTGATTTGATCATCATTTGGCTTTAAGTCCTTGACAATATACGAGCTTCCGGTCATATGATTTGTGCAACCACTATCAAGCACCCACTTTGACCCTCCGGAAGCATATGTCTACAAAAGATCAAGCTAATTTTTAGGTACCCATTTTTCAATGGGTCCTATTTTGTTAGCAACAAGGGTCTTGGGAACCCAAATGGACCAAGAAATATAACCATCATATGGTCCAACATATTGTGCATACACATCACCATAATAATCATGTTGGAATTATGCCCTAGAGGCAATAATAAAGATGTTATTGTTATAATTCTTGTTCATGATAAAGTTTATATTCCATGCTATAATTGTATTAAGCGGAAACTTTGATACTTGTGTGGTTTATGAACAACACCATGTCCCTAGTACACCTCTATGGACTAGCTCATTGATTAATGATGGTTAATATTTCCTAACCATAGACATGAGTTGTCGATTAATAATGAGATCATGTCATTGGGAGAATGATATGATGGACAGACCCAAATCAAGCAGAGCAATTAGATTGCGTCATCGTGTTCATCTTTGCGAAGCTTTTTCTTATGTCAAATATTGTATTCCTTAGACCATGAGATAATGCAACTCCCTGGTATCGGAAGAAAGCTTTGAGGTCATCAAACGTCATCCTATGAGAGGGTGATCATAAAGGTGTCTCTCAGGTGATCGGAAAGTACTTGTTGGATTGTATGTATCTAGATGGGATTTGTCCCTCCCGAGTTGGACAGATATACTTCGGGCCCACTCGGTAATCGATATCAACACCGCTTGCAAGCACGCGGTTAAGGAGTTAATCAGAAAGTGATATCGGATTACGGAACGAGTAAAGTATTTCCTGTGAATGAGATTGAACTAGGTATGCCGATACCAACGATCGAATCTCGGGCGTGTAAAATATCGCGTGACGAAGGGAATATATATATGGGATTAATTGAATCCTGGCATCATGGTTCATCCGATATGATCATCGATGAATATGTGGGAGTCAATATGGGTTTCCAGATCCAGCTGTTGATTATTGATAAAAGATCATGTTTGCATATTCTCGAACCCGTAGGGTCACACACTTAACTTGTCTCGATGCTAGTATAGAATGGATAATTTGTTTATGAGTTTTTGTTCGGAGTATCGGATGAGATCCAGAACATCACGAGAGGTTCCGGAATGGTCCGGAGAATAAGATTCATATAAAGGAAAGAAGCTTTTGGATTTCGGAATTGTTTCGGAATGTTCGGTATTGTACCAGAAGGTTCTAGAAGCTTCTGGATTGGGACCAACGTGGCCCCACTTGTCGGAGGGGTGCATGGGCCTACGAGGTAGTGCCCTGGCCGCATTGGGCCAGGGTAACAAGGCCCCATAGGCCTAGCCGGCCAAAACCCTAGGGGAAACCCTAGGGGATCTTCTAGAAGGGGGAAGACTTGCCCCCTGCTCCACCCTTGGGGCCACCGCCCTAGGGCTTGGAGGACGGGGCAAGGGGGCCGGCCAGCCCCCTATATAAGGTGGGCAGGGGGCGCACCCTCCCCTCACCCCAAAACCTAGCCGCCAGCTGCTGCCCTACCTCTCTCTCTCTCTCCCGACTGCGTGTAGGCGAAGCCCTGCCGCAGAAACTCTCCACCATTGCACCACGCCGTCGTGCTGTAGATCCAATATATCTCTCCACCCCACTTGCTGGACCGAGGAAGGAGGAGACGTCGCGGTGCCGTACATGTGCATCTCTCGGAGGCGTCGCCACTTGCGGCGTTGGATCGGATCGGATCGCGAGGAGGAGAAGGTTAGTTCGACTACATCACCCACGTTATGTTGAACGTTTCCGTTGTGCGATTTCTTCAAGGGTATGAAGATCTCATCTATCCCTCTCGTTTATTGCATCTCCTAGATTAGATCTTGGCTTTCCCGTTTGCATCCGTAGAATTTTTTTGATTTACTATGCTGCAAAACCCTTCATTGGTATCAGAGCTAGATCTATGCATAGATGTGTTTCACGAGTAGAACGCAACATGCTTGTTGCGGGCATTGATGTTTTCTGTTGCAAGCCTCTTGTTGTGTACTTATTATGACGCGGGATAGTGAGATCGAAGCGGTCTAGGCCAACTTTACGCGACCTCGTTCGCAAGACCGGCTCCGCACTTGACGTGTGGCTTGTTCCACACATGCGGCTGATGGATGCCAGTTTCTCTCACTATAGTAGTCATGGGATTTACACCGGATGTTGGCAACCATAATATCACCGTTGTGGCTTTCCGTAGGTAAGAATCATTCTTAGCTTGTTACTCCCATAAGCCACGTAAAACATGCAACAACAAAGTAGAGGCGTCTAACTTGTTTTTGCAGGGAGTGTTTTGTGATATGGTATGGCCCAAGATATGATGTGTATGTTGTATGCAATGATCATGTTTTGTAATATTTCATGACTTTCATGTCGATGAGAACACAACCGGCAGGAGCCATATGGTTTTCTTTATAATTGTGTATGACCCGTGTGTCAACTTCTTATACGCCATGTAATAGCTTTACTTTATCGCTAAGTAGTTAGCAATAGTTGTAGTTGCTATTCGTGGTGGAGGAAATCATGGTGGAATGATGGAGATCATGCTGGCACGCACAAGGTGGAGATCATCGCGCGGAGATTGGCTATACCATGTCACATAAGATTATATGCATGTGATGTTTATCCTTTATGTATCTTATTATGCTTAGATCGCGACGGTAGCATTATAAGATGATTCCTCACTTAAAGATTAAGATAAAATTGTGTTCTCCCCATGTATGCACCGTTGCGAAAGTTCGTCGTGTTCAAGCACCTCGTGATGATCGGGTGCTATAAACTCTATGTTCACATACAACAGGTGCAAGCCAGCTTGGCACACACGGAAATACTTGGGTTTGACTTGACGAGCCTATCATGTACATACATGGCCTCGGAACACACGAACCGAAAGGTTAAGCATGAGTCATATGAATGATATGATCGACACTTTCTTGTCCACCATTGAAACCACATCTCTTCTCGTGAAGATCGAATTAGGTGTGGTGAATTTGGATCATGTTCACTAAACAACTTGAGGGATGTTGAATTTAGTGGAAGTTCATCTAGTAATTTGATTAAGTTGAACTAGTTATCATGAATATAGTCTAAATTGTACTTGCAAATTTTGTAGATCAAATGGCTAAGTCCAACTTCAACTTCAACGTTTTTGTTGAGAAAGAAAAGCTTAAGAACAATGGGTCTAACTTCACCAACTGGTTCCGCAATCTGAGAATTATTCTTGCTGGCGGACAAAAGGACTATGTCCATGAGAAAGCGCTAGGTGACGCCCCTGCTATAGATGCGCCGGCTGATGAAAAAGCTGTTTATCAGTCGCGCAAAGATGATTATGGTGTGATTAAGAGCACCATGTTGTTTGCTATGGAATCTGACCTTCAAAATCGTTTTGAGGAGTTCGTCGGGCCCTTTGAGATTCTTGAGGAACTGAAAACCATGTTTCAGACTCAGGCCCGTTCTGAGAGATATGTGATCTCTGAGAAATTCTTTAACTGCAAGATGGAGGAAGGGAGTTTCGTTAGTGAGCACGCCATTAAGATGTCGGGCTACACTCAACTTTTTGAGCAACTGGATTCCAGAAGAGCTCAAGATTGACAGAGTTCTGCAATCACTCCCTCCTAGCTACAAAGGTTTTGTAGTTACTCACAATCATATTGGTTCCACTGATACTATCACTGAGCTCTTCGCTAAGCTGAAAGCTGTGGAGGTGGATATCAAGAAAGATAATCATGTGTTGATGGTCAACAAGCCCCCTAGCTTTAAGAAAGGTAAGGGTGCAAAGAAGTCCTTCAAGAAAGGCAGCGGCAAGCGCGTTGCCCCTGTTGAGAATAAGCTCAAGTCTGGACCTAAGCCATACACTGAGTGCTTCTATTGCAAGGACAAGGGTCACTGGAAGCGCAACTGTCTGAAGTACTTAGCGGACAAGAAGGCTGGCACCATTAAAGGTATATTTGATATACATGTTATTGATGTTTACCTTACTAGCGCTCGTTGTAGTGCCTGAGTATTTGATACTGGTTCAGTTGCTAATATTTGTAACTCGAAACAGGAGCTACAGAATAGACGGCGGCTAGCAAGGGAGGAGGTGACGATGCGCGTTTGCAATGGATCAAGAGTTGATGTGATGGCCGTCAGCACGCTCTCCTTGGTTTTACCTTCAGGATTAGTTTTAAACCTTAATAAATGTTATTATGTGCCTGCGTTGAGCATGAACATTATATCTGGATCGTGTTTATTGCAAGACGGTTATTCATTTAAATCGGAGAATAATGGTTGTTCTATTTATATGAATAACATGTTTTATGGTCATGCACCTGCTATGAATGGTTTATTTCTTCTAAATCTCGAAAGCAATGAAAAACACATCCATAACATTGAGGCTAAGAGATGCAAAGTAGATAGTGATAATTCAACTTATTTGTGGCACTGCCGTCTAGGTCATATTGGTGTAAAATGCATGAAGAAACTCCATTCTGATGGACTTTTGGAGTCTCTTGATTTTGAATCATTTGACACGTGCGAGCCGTGCCGCAAATTCCCGCAAACTCCATTCTGATAGTGAGGGTTAGCACTTCCCGCAAAATCATCGTGAGACATAGTTTTACCATTTGTGGTCTTACTCTCCACAATGGTCTTGTTGGTCTCTTGTGCGGGCATGTCCTTCTTCTTCTTGTTCTTCTTCTTATTTGTTTTGGAGACAAAACCAATGCCCCCTTTATCACCACTATGCCTTTTTTTGCTCAAAAGATCATCAATAGACTTGTTGCCTTGTGGAAATGTGGCCTTAGCAAGCTCCCCCTTCAACCTAGCATTCTCTTCAAGAATATTTGTGCTACTAGATGGAATGAAGTTACTAAGTGAAGGAATATTGGACAATTGAGTTTGAAGCGTTTCATGGGACTTTGTGAGAGACAAGAGTTCACTCTCCAAGGCCTTGTGGGCCTTGTTAAGCAAGCTAAAGTCCTCGGCAAGTTTTTCATGAACCACACCAAACTCAATCTTGTCCTTTTTAGCTCTTTTGTATTTAGCAATAGCATGATCACGCTCTTTGATGAGTTTGTTAACAATAATGTCATTGGCCTCATCAAGCCCTTCAAATTTTAATTCAAGTGACAACCTAGTTTCTTGTTCTTCTTCTAGAGCATTGTTTAGGGCCTCTAGCTCAATCATATGTTCATGCCCAAGTTTACATCTTACATCTAGAAGCTCTTGAGTATGTGATAGTTGATCTAAGATGTTTCCAAAATGTAGCTTAGCATCACCTTCTAGGTTAGTCATAAAATCATCAAAGGCAATTAATTCCTTTTTAACATCAAGAGACATCTCATCATCAATTTCATCATTGTCTAAGTGAGGAGAGCGGGATGATGAAGATACCTCCGTTCCTCTTGCCATAAGGCAAGTGGCGTTCTTGGTGGAGGAGTTCTCATTTGGATAATCGAAGAGTGAGAATGTCGGAGTAGATGTGATGGCAAGAGCAGCCACACCATGAGAAGTTTCCTCTTCATCATCTTCATTGTCGGAGGAGTACTCTTCATGAGTGATCAAGACAATTTCTCCCGGCTTCTTGTTGATGGGATTATTTTTGATGAAAGGTTTCTTGTACGGTCCCTTGAGAGTCTTCTTCAACACAAGATTTCCACCATGATCTTCTCTCTTATCATAGGGGCAACTAGCCACAAAGTGGTAGCGGTCACCACAATTGAAGCAAGTTCTCAATCTTGTGGTATTCTCTCTTTTCCCATTTGGATTGCTTCTCCGTTCCATTTCCATCTTGGCCTTGGCAGGGTTCTTCCAAAAGTTCTTTACATAGAAAGCCATATATTGACCATGAGAAATCTTCACTTCATCGGGATGGTCCATGGAAAGCCCTTCATCACTATTATCTTCATCCCCATGGTCCACAACTTTGGCCTTCAAAGCAACATTGACAAGATTACTCATACCAAGGCCACGAGCACGGACATCTTTGGCATTCTTGGCGGCAACCTTGAAAGCGGTCATCTCTTGCATAACTTCATTTGAGGTCATGAGATGGTAGTTGTGTCTTCCTTGTAGACTCTTCAAGTCGGTGGGATCAAAAGGCATGAGTGCACTCACATACTTCCTTTTTATCCATGCATCATCCACATGTGAGGCACCCACATTTCTAAAGGCGGTGGCGGTGGTCTTGAGCCTTCGGTACATGTCTTCATGATCTTCACCTTCTTTCATGTAGAAGCCTTCGGCTTCATTGCTTAGAGCATCATATCGATTCCTCCTCATAGTCTCATTGCCAACAAACAACACAGTGAGAGCATCCCAAGCTTCCTTGGCAATGCTAAAATGCTCAATGTGTGGGTAATCCTTTGTTCCCAATCCTTGTTGAATCATATGCAAAGCAGTGGCATTGAGTTGACTATTGACAATCTCTCTTCTTGTCAAGTTGTTTGGATCCCCAATAAAGAGTCCATGCTCGATGATGTTCCATAGTTCAATGCAAGAGCTGCGCATATGAGTTCTCATTAGTGATTGCCATTGAGCAAAAGTAGCGGATTCTTCAAGCTTAGGTGGGTCACATCTATTGTATACATGAGGGTGAGGGATTGGAGGGTCGGGAGAGTACCATGAGTCACGGTGCTCACCCTCCCCACCATTATTGTGTGTGGAGGAATTAGCGTTGTCTGGTTTACCCCCTACCAATGCACCCTCGGGGGATACTGACGTATTCCCTTTAAGTAAAATGGATGTTTGATCCTCTTGAGGAGATGGGGGTGGTGAGCCTTCTTTGTCTTTAAGAAGTTGCTCAAGCATATTCTTGACTTCGTTGACCAAGGAAGAGCTCAATCTTGTCTCCAAGTTTTTGAGATCTTCCATGGTCACCGTGGTCGGCTCACCATCACCATCCCCTTCACGGATACCCATATTCTCTTAGGAGGTAAAGCCCAAATAAAGAGCCGACGCTCTGATACCAATTGAAAGGGTCGTATGGGCACCTAGAGGGGGGGGGTGAATAGGTGCTACTTCAAATTTTCTTCTTTTTCAAATTAAGGTTTGACAATAAGGTAAATTCTCTAGATAATGCAACTATGGTGAATTTACCTATATGACACTTATGCAAGGGCTCCCACAACACAAAGTAGTAACAAGTAAGTAAGATGCGGTAAAGGATAGAAGTAACCGAAAAGTGGACGCGGAGACACAAGGATTTGTTTCCCGTAGTTCCTTCCTTTTGAGGGGAAGTACGTCTACGTTTGGAGAGGGGGTGGTTTCAAACCACCAACGCCATGAGAGGCCTCCCTTGTTCTCCGATGAATCTCACCCCAACGGGATCGATTCACCTTCCACTATATCGGCAACCTTCAAGGTGGAAGCCGGCACCGTTACAAGTTTGGGGCACACATCCACAACTTAAACGGAGGCTCCCAAATACAAGCAAGATGTCAAAGCAATCAAAGACAAGCTTGTAAGAACAAAAACAAGAACTAGGGTTTCCAAGAAAACACTAGAGCAAAGGGGCCCTCAATGAAATGAGGGGGAAATGAAGATCTCTTTTGGTGAAGTAGTAGATCGGGGCCTCCTCCTTCGATTCCCCAAAGATCAAATACTTTGGGTGGTGGGATGAGGAGATCTTGAGGATTTGGGTGGCTCCAATGGACTCCAATGGTGTTCTTTGACTTTAATGCACTGAGCACCTTGTACCAAGGTAGGTGGAGGGGTATTTATACCCCTCCACAAAATCTGACGGTTGATGCATTTATTGCGGTAAATCTGGAAGTTCAAGCAGACTACCGGAGAACTCCGATTACCGGACCGGTACCGACCACCCTTTTCAAACCGCATCAAGTCCCGCCTAGCGGTACTACTATTCGCTATCTGAAAGCGGTAGTACCGCTTGAGGCAACCGGTACTCTGGGACATAATAAATCAGACTTTCAAATGAAAAACTCTCTGTCGCGCCAGTAGTAAAATGTGAGATCGCCAAGATTTTTCTCACGCAGACAGAGGCTTTTTGCAACGTACAAAAAGTCTCTGCCCTAAGCGGTACTAAAATGCGGTACCGGAGAAGGCAGAAGCTTTTTGCAACGTACAAAAAGTCTCTGCCCCGAGCGGTACTAAAATGCGGTAGGAGCAGGCAGAAGCTTTTGACAAACTATAAAAGCTTCTGTCTGGTCCGGTAGCAAAAAGCGGTAGGCAGACAGTTTTTGAATGTTTGCAGATCTTTTTAATGTACCTGTGACACACTTAGCAAATCATTAGTCCGATATGTGTGTTGTTATCAAACACCAAAATCACTAGGGATAGCAAATGCTCTTTCAGCATGCATTGGTGGAGTTGCATGCAGAAATTAATTCTTTGGCTGCATGGAGTAGAAAGTGGGGAGAAAAAAGAGAGCATTAATTTTGTAATTAAGTCTAACGCGCCTAGAAGAAGAGGAGTTTTGAAAACACATTGCTTTTGTAAGACGCCCTCCAAACCATGACGGAGGAAGTAATATGTTACCATCACATCACACTTTGCAATACAAATGAGTCTATAAAACCATACTCTATGTTACTACGCTAAGTTACTTCCACTATGAAAATAGTAACTTAGACTAGTAACATGCACATATTACTAGTCTAAGTTACTATGCAGTACGACCAGCCTAAAAATACATGATAGCAAATTGATATATTTTGGAACTTCAATTCAAAATGAATTTAATGATAGTACTACTTTTAGCATAAATGTTGGCACGAGTTTTTAAAAATAAAGATTTGACTTGAGACGAGCTAGAATTAGACGGAAAGAATAGTTTGTAAGAAGAAAGTGATGACACCACCGTTTGACTCACGCAGTGTAGGCCTGCCCAGAGATCACACGGGCTACCAAACACTATGCAGGCTCAGGAGACCGGGCCTATACAAGCTGAGGTGAGTGGCAAACATGTGCAACATCAATCGAACAGGACGCGAGATTCGTGTCATGCCTGCTCTGCGCCTGGCATGGAGGCACTAAAAGCGAGGCCGAGGCCGTACTGTCCCCACGCCATCGTACTGTCCACGCTTCTGCTCCCGGTACACTTCCGAAACCAAGGCCGAGCTATGCCATCACTCCATCACTCCATCCATCGGTACTAGTGGTAAAAATGGAAAAGAAAAATATTTTTTTTGCTAGCTTTGATGAGAAGTAGTGAAAAGCACTGCACTATGCATCAGCAGTTACGTTTGATCCTAAAAACCCACCGATGATACCACTTGTAGGCAGCAGTTCATCATCAGAAACACACTTCTATTAGCCCCGCAAAACATCAACAGGTTACGTGAAAGATTGCAGAGAGGAGCGGCTGTGCATTATTACCTGCGGTGGAGTCGGATCAAGAATCTTTTGGGTCACTCGATTTCCTGATCGCGACATGACATCCGCCACGAAATCCTAACCACCCTCCTCCCTACACCATAAGTACTTAAGTAAATTATAATCCCCTTCCTGTAACAAAAGTCGCAGGCAGAGGCACGTCGTATCTACTATATCTAGCAGCCTAGATAGATTTAACATTTCGATTACTAAATGGCAATCCTAAATCTATGACTCTATGATTATTTAGAGGTTGGCAGCAAGATAACATACCCTGCATATGGATAAGTTGTGGGCTACCATAAATAAACAGGATATAGTAGTACTAGCGGTAGGCAGAATCCTGAGACTCAAACCAGCAGTTTCAGCCGCGACTTTGGAACCAGGGCTCCAATCAGACGATGCTTGATTCTCCTCTCGGCAGAAGTGTGCTTTCCGGCCGACCCCCAATGCACATGCACCTCGGCCTGGCTAAAAGTAGCTTTCTGCGGATAGGCGCTTCACTTAATTCACAAGTGCCACCATGCTTTTTATTCCTCCTGCCCACCCTTTTGCTTTCGTGGCTGTACTGTACAACTGACAACGGGGTTGGTTGGAACAAGTGTGTACGTGCAGTGTGCTGAAAGCCTGAAACTGAATTGGTCATGGCGCGATCCGTAGGGCACGAACTGGTCTTTCTTTCTCAGCAGGCCCCAGGCCATCTAGATGTTGAGTGCATAGACCTGGTCCTTGATGCTAGTACCAGCGTGTTTCGAATGTGCATCCGGCTGCTCTCTTTGAATCTGAGTACTGTTTCCTTTGGGAACTTTTTTATGAGTACGGTCTCCAAGAATCTACAACTTTTAAAATAGTCTTTTGTCCCGCTATATTGATATATCACTCACATGATAGAACCAACGAATACACTAAGAAAGAAAAAGAAACAAAACGGAGACATGGCGGATCGACTAAACGATGGAGACCCGGAACCGCTGCGCCCTCTGGAGAATTTTCACCACGCTCCTAGCACTGAATCGTTAAGTATCAAGCATAACCTTCAAGAAGGAGAGCGAGGATGTTCCTGCCAGCACCAATGCACTGGTCCTAGGGTTTCCCCCGACACACTGAGGGAAGTGGACATGTGGCCGTACCGCGTCGGTGTCGGGCCAACCTGCAAGGTTCCCAAAAAAAAACCCTATCCACAACCCTCGGACAATCTGTTGCACGGGAACCCTGCAAGGTCGAGGCCTCGACACCACCAAGCTCATCGCCCACCAACATGCACCACTACAGTCACGAAACCACCACCATCGTCTCACCGAAGCTACGTCATGAGGCCTACACAACGATGACGAAGGATAGTTTGTAACAGGGTCAGCGGTACCGCATCCACACGGGAGAGAACTGCCTCCACCACCAAGAGCGGTAGTCGACCGGACGCGGTCGTAGACACACCAGTTCCATTGGGTCTGGTCGGGCCCAGCAGACTCGTAAAGCCCCCGAGGAGGCAAACCAGTCCCAACCGGATCTAGCCAGGCCTGGATTTCGGCCTATGAAGTCCGCCGCCACGCTGCAATAGGGGCTGGCCGCCGTTGCTACCGCACCCTACTCACCTCCACCCCGCCACCATTCGCAGGACGCGCTACGCATCGAGCAGGCCCGCCCGGCCTGACCCAGCTGGGACCTGAAGGGCCCAAATCTAGGTTGTATGGCCCGGCTAGTGCCTCCCTGCAGCAGCCTGCCGTTCCGCAACACCATGAATTCGCCACCATGTCGTCCCAGCCAGCTGGAACTGAACCACCGCCGTCCTATGAGCTCCATCATCGGGATGGGAGAGCACTGAGTAGGCCTCCGAGCACACGGGGAGAGGCTGTTCGTCGGCGCCGACGCCTCTCGGGCAACACCCGGCGGCCCTTATCGGCGGCAACGGCAGGGAGAGAAGGAGCGAGGGGGTGGTTTGGCTAGAGTAGTGGGTGGTGGTGCTCCCTCACCTGGGGGGAAGGGGTGAAAGAAGCGTGATGGGGTTTTCTTTCGCGAGCCCGCACCACTCCTCTTTTTTCAGAATCTACAACGCTCCCCAGTCCATATTAGGTGTTGCTGATTTAGGTTTTGTACTAAATCAACGACAGCTAATATGAAGGGCAGCCCTACGCGTCCCCCGGGGGATTTGTGTTTTTATCTCCCGGGTCCCAAGCCAACCACGTGTCCTTTTTTAATCAAAATCCCCCTTTTGCTATAAAAGTCCCGTTTTTGCTATAACTAGTCCCGCTTTTGCTACACGTAGCAAAAAACGGTTCAGCCCAAAAAAATAGAAAAACAGACTCAGTCTCACCGGAGATTTTGCCGAAGACCTCGCCGGCGACCGTGTAGCAAACAAGTTGTACTAATGTAGCAAACCCGACCTCGCCGGAGACTTTCGCCGGTAGACCTCGCCGGAGACCTTGTAGCAAAAAAATTACGTTATTGTAGCAATATCGTAAAACCGGTGTAGCAAAATATTTTTTCTAATGTAGCAAAACGCACATCGCTAGAGACATCACTGGAGACTCTCGCCGGAGACCTCGTAGCAAAACCATAGAAATTAATTGTAGCAAAAAAATTACATGAAAATAGCAAAAAAAAAATGAATACATAGCAAAAAATATGTGCTAAGGTAGCAAAACATTCTTAGCAAAGATTGACATGGTCAACGATACGTGTAGTGATGAGCCTATTCACTGTGCACGTCGGTTGGACCCCGAGGAGTCATATCATTTCCCTAATATGAATATGAATCGGATGAAATATTTTTTTTAGATAGGAAATAGAAATCTACTGGTACTACTTCCGTGTAGAACTTACGCTTCCATTTTGGAATGTGGTATCTGGCTGTTTTGCTTGCTTCCAAATTTACTTGACAAGTGAAAAACCCCGAGTCACAAAAGAAAAGAGTAGGTCAATAACCACACACGGGCTGAAGTGAAGCCCAATTTAACACACGAAACATACTTCGAACAACACTGCGACAAGCCAACAAGCACTAAACCTGGGGTCCAGCTAGCTAACCACGCTCCAGCTCACGGCCTACGGCCACGAACTAACGAGCGTCCACACAGCCTGGTCCTTGGCGCTACACGAGCCCAAAACCTTTGAGATCCATCCCGAGAGAACCCGTGGAGCCCCGCTCAGATCTCGGATCCAAGCCTACGCACGCATGGAATCCTAGACAAAACCACTCGAACCGTGGTCTTACTACGTGCCACTCTGTCTGGCGGATCACACATCCAAATCTCCTTTGCCATTTCCAGTTACACCCATAATCCAAAAAAAAAAAGTTGCTCCTGTAATCATCCGCGTGCACGCAAACCCTGTTTTTCGTTTCCCAACTGCAAAGCAAAGGAAGATCGAATTTTTTTGCCGCCCGTGAAGCACAGCCATCACCGTGCATTGATTGGTTGCGCAGGCCCGAAAGAAGCATACGCGCATTTAGTAAATGTCAAGCTGTCGGTACAACCGTACTGCTCCTACGAGCCATTATGAGGAGAGAGAGAGAGAGAGATCCAATGATTCAGGGTCGAGCTCGCACGGCCATCTGATTAATGTGAACAACAGACACGCAAGGACCGGACGGCACTGCATGCATGCACTAGGGGGTCAGACGAGAGACCTGATCAGCGTCTGTGCCCTACGCACGTGCTGGACATCTCGAGCAAGCAGTATCAGCGACACCGATTCTCGGGGAATCGTGAAGGTAACAAGTGAAGCATGCCGCAGACCCGCAGTATGTGATGCGTGCTTGCTCTTTAGCTGTTGCGGAAAAGAGCGTACGAGAAATGTTTGTCACTCGATCGGTGCATCTTTCACCGGAGGCCCCCGTAGCGCTCTCGAAGTCAATCGGACGACGACGGTGTAAACTTTGGCTCACACCGGCGTGTCCCAATACCTGCTGGCCGCACAAGGGCCACGTTGGGAGCGCCGGCTCTCCACGCCACATCAGATTTCGGCCGCTGGACTCCCCACCCCCCCGCGCAGCCGTACAGGTGAAAACCCTGGCTGTTGCCTCTATTTTCAATTCTACTTTACAGCCGTACAGCCGTAAATGATATTCTTAGAAGACAGAGAGTGCATCAACATGAGCAGCTCCGTGACAAAACTAAGGCTGCGTTTGGCACTCTCGGCAAGAGATCTCGCCGGGTTATGGTAATCCCATATCCTCAACAAACTTTTACCTCTTTCATTCATGTTTTTATCTGTTACGAGGCTAATCTTGTAAATCAGATTATGAAATAAGCACGTCGCGGTTCAACAACAGCTATATAACTGAACCTAAGTGCGGTATCTCCATTGAAGTGTCGAGCAAGTAACGACAAATGTCACTGAACAAAAATGAGATATACATAATTTACACGAATCCTTCATGGTCCATGACTTCATGCCTCCTTGATCAAATTACTTGGCTCACTCAGAACATACTTCGGTAGTTCGTATTTGGCACCTGCAGCAGAGTTTTAAGGCATTATTGGCTTAGGTTCTGAAAGCATGGACCATGGAAAAGATATAATAGATACAAGAGACACATTATTTTTACCTCTTTCATCGTAGCAAAGTGTCATGTCAGCATTTGAGACGATGATGCCAGCACTGTCCACTATGGTCTGTGCAAGAGACAGTTCAGCTTCCGCAGCAGCTCGAAGTGCATCCCAAATCTCTGATGGAAACAGATGGCAGTTTTTTAATGCAAAATCTAGTGTTTCTTCAACTAATTGGTTGTAAGCAATTATGTTAAGGGTGTGCTGTCATAAGAAAACAAACATGTATTTCATGAATATGATAAAGCAACTGTTCAAGATGCCTCGGACCAATCCTTGGCTGAACCAAAAAAATACTGCATCTGTTCATAAATAAGTGCCGTCCCAGAAAAGTATGCAGTCAAGCTTGTGTAACCTTTGACTATTGAAATGTTTTAAAAGTATTCACATTAGTAAGGTGAAAATAAAAATTTAATTTTTCCATGAATCATACAATAATATTTTCCATATTTTATACCAAGATATATGTATAAAAATTAATGGTCAAAGGTGTATGTTACCGACAGAGGGAGTATAAAATACGCTAACTGATAATTAATTTAGTATCAACGAATTTGTGTGGTCATCACAAGGGGAAATTTCGATCAACAAAATTGACAACACATCCTAACTTATGTTTCACAATCCCCAGCCGCGGCAGATGTAACAGCAACAGTGGACTAAGCTTCCCAAACAGCAAAATAAACACCATAAGTGCACATGTACTTAAAAAGTTTAAAGTAACGAACTGCAAACGAATTTAGTGAAGTCAAATCAAAGCCTAGCTATGCTTCTTCTGAGGCAGAAGTACTGGTCTAGCAAGCAGTATAAATCCATTGCACATGAACGTTCACAGTACAACGATGAGAGCTGTACAGTACCTTTCTGTCCACCATAGTGAGGAGTAGTGTCCCAGAATTCCTCGCGCATCTGTTTGAGTTGTGCTGGTGTTATTGCTTGAGTGTGCTTCCAAGGCTTTGGCTTTTTCAGCTTCTTACTGGTATCTGATATCAACATAATGTTTTAAGCCTCAGTAACTGAATATATCCAAATGCAGTAACAGGATATCAGTGTAAATAAGCAGTGCACTGATCTTAGAATTGAGTCAGGATGCGCATTATAATAAGAGCCACAGAATTACATGAAGTAACAAAAGCACATACTTAGCATCCAAGAACTTGTAACAGTTCTTTTCAACAAACTTGCTGCTCTATAAGCTTATTTTGTTAATGAGTTCAGGCTCCATTTGCTGAACCGGGCAAAATAAATGTCATCTTCACCACCTTAACACATAACCAGCTTATAGCTTGCTGAACATTTTGAAGTTGTGTAACTAACACTAAGGATGTGACCAGAATCAGGCAAAAGATTAAATCATGAAAATTTTCTCAACTACAAGAGAAGTCATGTTAAGCGAGTTCAGTACGAGGAAACAAAAACGAAGCGCACAGAGAAGAGTTGTCTCGGTCCCATTTAACCAAGCTAATGTACTGACACTAATGTTAAAAGAATTTTACTTAGTCAAAATCTCATAACTGATATTTCCTACTACTGAACCCCAATAAGAAACTTGTTCCCTCCTACATGAAGAATAAACCATCATTTCAGTACGTCTTTCATCATGTTACATCTTTGTCATCCTAAGGAAGAATAAACCATCAGTTCAATTGCCTTTTCTGATACTCATATCTTTTTCTCCCCAGCAACTGGATTTGATAGCTGTCATCTTACAGTGCAGATGAGAATATATCACTCCTCAATTGCCTTTTCACAGTACACTGTACACATATCCTCTCTTCACCAAAATTTGTATCACGAATAAGTTGATCATGGAGACGGTGATACTAACAATGCTTTCTTTTTCCAAAAATTGGTTGATATGTGCAAACTGCCAATAAGTACTACGATCACATGTGATCAAATATATAACATGGAGCATGTTACAGTATCCCATAAGCAGCTCTAAGTCCCTAACCCCCTTCTCTGCTACCCCAGCAGCTGAATCATTGCAGCATAACCCATCATCAGTCCCGTCCCAGATCACGGTTCTGGGAACCAAATTGCCCGAGATCTCAATTCTTAACTGAACACTAAGAAAACATACAGTAACACAATCGAGAAAGGCAGGGTAAGAAGAAGAGACCATCAGATGTAGGGGTGGATCCGGCGCAGCCCATGGCGACGGCCGATCAGACGATCATCGGCGGCCTCGCTTCGAGAAGCTTCTGCGAGCGGATGCGCCCCTTCGCGTCTGGACTTGAGGGGCGATGCGGGAGAGGGCGGCGAACTGAAAACCGAAAGAGCAGCTGGATGAGTGGGGGGGGGATGAACGTGTCAGGAACTCAGGATGTGGCTAATGATAGGCTCCTACTGCTAGCCAACAAAAACCGGTGCGGGTGTAGCTGGCATCAATGCGGTGGTGGTTTTTTCTTTCTAAATAAAACTTTTGCTGGGATGCACTCGCGACGTGCTAACAGCAGTCTCTACGGATCATTTTTTTTTTGCGAATCTACGGATCATTATTTTAATAAATCTAAAAAAAAGCAGACTCTACGGATCTCCTAAACACTTAAAGAGGAACCTCCAGTAACATTTTGCAGGTGCCCTCCCACATCAGTTCCCTAAAGTTCTTTTTTCCGAGGATCGAGGAAAAAAAAAGGCCGAACTAAAAATAGGACCCTACATCCTTGTTACCACGATTCCCCTCCCTCACACACATTCATCGAGCATGGCACCCTTTGACGTGCCACGGTTCCCCTCTTCGTTCCTCGGCCCTCCCATGCCTCCTCTGCTCCTTCGAGCCTCATTCTGGGCCCATTGATGGAACCCTAGCCACCGGGCCTGTGAAGCTAGGATAAAGAATATAGCCACCAACAACGCTCCTCGCGCGGACCTTCGCTGCTCTTGTCATCTTCATCACAGGCGGACCCAGGTCGCTCTACCAAGTTACTAGCGCCGAAGGCGGTTTCCCTGCTATCCCAGCCACATAACGACACCATCATGGTGAAACTTCTCTGCCCCTCGCCCGACGCCTCCCCATGGTCGAATTCTAACGAAGGTTAGTTTTCACGATCCCACCATAGTCTCACTTCCGAGGAACGAAAGAGAGTTCATTTGTTCGGCAATCGGCTTAGGTCAACAGGTTTGGATCTCAAAGATGAAGATATGTGTGTAATGGGAGGATATCCTCAGACTTTATTCATAAGGTGATCAAGAGATCGTACAATGTGTCTACAAGATAATATCGAAGGGTTTATAATGATACCCGACGAGAGAGATGAATCTAGAGGTATGACTAAGGCTAATGGCGAAAACACGGGTGATTATGACTTGTCTTTCTGGGGTGAATGTCCTCGGGTACTTATAGGCGTCAATGGTAGTTGATTCCTGCTTAGTCACGTCAGGTCGTCATCTTGTGTTGCACGTAATCCTGATCTCCGATCTCCCTTGCATGTACATCTAGTCTTCGGAATCTTCAGAGAGCCGTCTTGCAGCCCTATGCGTCAGGTCGGTTGAGGTTAGATCGGTTGAGAGCTTCCAGATGCACGTCTTCAGGTCCTTGATTTCCAGAGGTAGGCGTGGACAGATCATGGATTAAAGTGTGGTAAATACCTAAATCCGCCCATCATCGACAAAGTCCCACACCTATCGTTGCTACCAAGGAACATGGCCATGGGTGCTACCTCTGATGTCTTTATAGAGGACCAAATGAATTTTTTAATGCTAGGTTAATTTGAAATGATAATTTAATATATAAATTCTATGTAAAATTGAGTCTAAATTTGTCAACTTGATGAGTTTGTTGATATTGCGATGTGAAGTTGTGAATAATATTTTTTTTACTTTTGATTTGATTTTTTTTCAAATTTGTCAAAAAGATATGATAATTTTGTGAAAAATGAAATAGCTTGTATGTAAATTTACAATTTCGTCGTGTATGTGAATTTTGTTGTATGGCACGTTGTAGAATGTCATATTGTGTGTTTGCGATGAAAATGTTCATTTGTTCATAGTAGTGAGGTGCTTGCTAGTGGAAGTGATAATATGTGCACATGATGTGTGTGGAGATAGAATTTTATACAATCTCATTGTCACCTCCACTTGACATATTTTGTACCTCAAACACTCGTAAAGCAGGTAAAAATTACTAGACAAGTTTAATTATCAGGATGACATCCAATTGTCCTAGTCATGGCATAACATGCATTACTGCTAATCGTATTCTTGACAATGAGCTACCTGGGAAGGAATATTGAGAAAGTATTCTTGAGAATTTTTATGCCAACCAAAACTTTGATTCTGATAGGCATGCAAATTTATTGAGCATTGTTAGAGTTCCATTAAAAGGAGTCCAACAAGTTTCACTCATGTTATGATCAAGTTGAGCGTTATCATCCAAGCGGCATACCATACAAAGAGAATGTAAGTTCTACATATTGATCATCGTTTTACAATATTATATGCATGCAACCTTGTCGACTGATTTTTCTTGGAGCTTAAAGAAGCACATGGGTTCTATGCTTCTGATGGAATAAAGAATAGAGCATTTCGGTTTGTTCACTATGGTATCCAAGCCAGGAATTTTCAGAATGTTATAGCAATTGCGCCCGATAAGAGGTCATATTCCAACAAGCCAACAATTCCGTTTGAGGGAGCCGATGGAGAAGAACAAGAAATAGAAGATGATAGCGAGAGTAGAGCTCTTGGTCAAGAGAAAATAACATACAAATAGGAAAAAACAAGCATATGAAAAGATGAAGATGAAGAATTGAGGCAAAGTTGGACCTTACAACGAGGGGCTTAAGTAGTCATTGGTGGTTAAGGAGAAAGAAGATAAGCTCAAAGAGGAGAGATGGAGAGACGGTAAGATGATCTAGGAGCACAATTTGATGTGCAAGAAAGAATAAAAGATAATCTTATGTGATGTCAACACACTACAGATTGCATTGTTTTGCATATTTTTTGCACAAGCTAGAAGATTGTCATATCATTTTGCATAACCCAAGAGTATGCAGAAGCCTAGAGATTGCATTACAGAACAATTGTGCATTATTTCCGCATAGTAGCTAAACAACCTTGGCATGTGTTTGGATATTTCTTCCAGTTGGAAGTAGGTTCCCGATATGAATTCGTTAGAAAGTTCTAGGTTTATTAACAAAAACCTTTTGTCTTAAACTATTTCTTCGTAACTATTATTCCTAGCATGTGAACATTGAGAAACAACTCGATTTTTAATGGCCAACTCTGGTTGGATGTTAAACAAGTCTATATGAGAAATGTGTCTTCAGGGAAATATTGGAGTCTGATCTTCTTGGACCATATGACAGATAATGAAAATGATAGACAAGTGTTCTGCCAATACATTGGGAATGTGTTGTAGGTGCCAATGTGGCTAGAGAATGGCCGATAGATGCAGGTGTTGAGTTATCCGAGGGGACTACAACATCATGGTTTGTTGTGGAAGGTGTGCTTAAGATCCCATCTTATGATTCCAAGAAACTAGCTAGGGCGACTATCTAGACTACGCTCACCTTGTCACTAGATTCACTCTCCAAACCCGTTTTATGATGCGCTAATGGCCTTCGCAATTTCTACCTTTGTATGCTTCAAAACTAGTTTCTATTGGCTTTTTTCCATCTAGCGAAAACTACAAATGAATGTTGGACCTCACTCAGGTTTTATTTTATCGAATCAAACCAGGGGTACAATCCAAACTTGCTCTAAAAGGTTATCATGACGTATATAAATTTATAAAAATAAAACAAAAACATTCCCTCGATCTATAATCTATAAGGCTTATTCATAATATATTCCATCTTTTGTGTATAAAGTAAATGCTTTTAAATCATAGTAAAATTGGGAATTCTTACAAATCAAAAAATGGAAAACAATAAGTTGGACTATTATGGTACCAATTGTTTATTTTTTCATATTTTCTTTGTCTACATTTCCTATTATTTTTTACCTTTAATTTGGCAAACCAATTTTTCGAATGTTTAGAACTTTTAGATTTCTTCTTTATTGTGCCTTTCTCATTGCCTACTTTTTATCGTTATCGCTTTTAAAAAATTTATGGCATATCTGAATGGATATTAGACCATTCACTATGTAAGGCAAAAGAGATTCTAACCTTCTGTCTCCTTCCTTTTGAATCAGTTCCATACATTTTCATGAATCCATTCATGAGGCCTGACACAAAAAGCGGATCAAGTTTTTGGTTCACTTCTTTCCTTGTAAAGTAGGCATGGATGCATGTGATAAGGTGTCCTGGCCCACGTGGCATAGAGTAAAGAGAAGAGAGAGATTGCAGAGAATAGGCATGCATGCACTCCCACCAAGTGATGCACACATAGCAGGTCCAATGGGGACCTATGTTTTGTCTTTCTTTTTCTTCTTTGTTCCTCTGTAATATTGTAATCCTCAGCTGTTTGGGATTAATTTAAAACTTCTAGGCCCTTCGGAGCTCTCCTCGTTCAAAAAAAAAGACTGATTTTAAAGTCCGACATATTTTCTTTTGAACCGAACACACATAGTACATGGCCTTAATGACATGACACAAACATGTTTTTGGCATGGCAGACTCGTGAGTGCTGCTACCTCCTTTCCTAAATGTAAAGATGTTTTGGAAGTTTAAATTGAACCCCTCAAACATCTTATATTTAGGAACGAAGGGAGTACTACTTCACTCGGAACCATTTTGGAAGTGTAAACACTATTTTGAGAAGACAAAAGTACACAATATTCAGAGTTGAAGGGAAAAGGTACCAGGTTCAGAGTTATTTATAGGAACAAATCACATTCAGAGTTTAGGGATCAAATTTACGCTGATCCAATCCTATAGAAGGTTTAAGAATAAATTATGTCCTCCCTCTTTTTATTTTGCCCTTGTTTTCTCCAAATAAGTGGACTTATGTCCCCTAACTTTAAGAATTTATTTGGTACGCATGATTCTCCCAGGCAGGCGTAAACCCATTCAAACAAAATCATGAAATTTAGCGGGCCAAAAAGCTACTCCCTCCGTCCCAAAATAGATATCTTAAATTTATCAAATTTAGATAAATCTAGACACTATTTCGTATATAGATTCATCTAAAATCTAGAAAATTTAAGACATCTATTCTTGGACGGAGGGAGTACTTTTTCACAAAGCTGGTGCTGCTATTTAATTCCGACGACACAGACACCTTCAAACCAAAGGCACGAGCACTTGGCAGTACAATTACACGTTGAACTGAACTTTCAGTCGTTCTGAAAAGCTGACGTAAATGATCTCGCTGATAGCGAGACAGCGACGCAACACAGTAATGCCCTGAAGAGTGGAGAGTGGACACGTTTCGTTGGGTCCGGCCACTCCTCGACCGATCACTCCTGCTTTCCGGAGGCACGGAAGGGGCAGGCCTGCTTCTGCGTGTCAGCGCTCGACGCCGACAGAGTAGCCGCTTCCTTGAGCCTCCCGGCGAGCGCCGCCGTTTCGCCGTCTGCTTCCTCCTCCTTGGCGCCCTTTATGAGCCCCGCGAGAAGCTCCCCTGGGTCGTAGAACACCTCCACGTCCTCCGCCCGCAGCTGCTCGTCCACCTGACAGTTCAATCAGTTTCAGGCTTTCAGCGCGTGGGTCTTAAATTTGCACGCCAAGATCAGCTCCAGAATAAGTATATGTTGCCCACCCACCTTGAGGACGGCGACGCCGTAGAACTCGATCTTGTCGCCGGTGGGGGCGTGGCCCTTGTAGGGCCCCTCCATGTGTCCCCAGTGCCGGAACTTGAAGGCGATCACGGGCGGGCCGGAGTAGACCTTGACGACCTCCCACGCGAAGCCGCGCGGGAAGGCGGAGCGGAACAGGTCGTGGGAGGACTCGAAGGTCTCGGCCCTGGCGTCGTACGCGCCGGTGGCAGGGAGGATCGGTCCCGCGAGAAGCGCGTTGTAGCTGCCCATGGCGAGCGTCTCTTCCCCGGTGAGGGCGCGGCCGCCGTTGACGGACAGGGTGAACTTCCCCGGGCTGACCGACTTGAAGTCCCCGAGGCGGGCCTTGTGCGACAGCTCCATCTCCCACGTCTTGATCGCGTTCTGCACCGTCTCCTCCAGCGAACCCTTCGCCCACTCCTGCGCACAGAGGGAGACAAAGAACATGGGTGCGTGTGCGCATGCAGACAGATGCAGAGCCATCCGTTATCGGTAGCCACGAGCATGCACACGACAAATCAGGAGCCGTTTCGGCGTTTCCTATCATGCCGCATGACGGACGCGATTCATGGGACGCGCGTGCGGGGGCGTGAAGATCGAAGGAAGGAAGTATACCTGCGTCCTCCCGGACTCGAAGAGGCTGTTCACGGCGTCGTACGTCGGCGGCGCGCCGTGCCGCCACACGGTGTTCTTCTCGCCCTCGCCGGCCAGGTGGGACCGGTACCTGTCGCCGCCGGAGGAATCTCCTGCTGCTGCCGCCATCGTCGTACCGTACGTCGGAAGCGCACGCCCGGAACGCTGAACGGTGGGCGAGGAATGCTGTGTCCTGTGGGCTCTGTGTCTACTCACTCTCCTCTGCGCGCTTGCCGTTGAATGAATGATGGGTGGGGTGGCCTTTTAAAGGTCTGCGTCCGAAAAGTATATGGGGGGTCGATCTGCTCTGTTTAACAAACAAACATTGTTGCGTCGACCAGATCAGAGCTCAGCCAATCCGGATGCTCCACGTACGCCAGTCGCCCCTAACGGCCACGCCATCGTGTTTACCTGCAGCAAACTTTGGTAAAAGTAAAACTGCTCCCACCCTACCTTTGACTCCTCTCCTCGTTGATTCGATCAAGAACATTCTTTTACATTTTCCTTTTTGACGAACGGACATCAGCGGGTTCTACTATACGGCATCAGCCACCAGGGGAGATGATTGCGTGGAATGCCGTAACTTTACTCTCGATTGTGCACCTGCCTCGCTGTTGAATGCAATAGGAAAATATATATTGTGCGTCTACTACTGCACATGTGCATGTTTTTTTGCTTTTACTAATAATAACAAAACATAAGGAAAAGAACAAAAAGGAATTGTGACGCGCACGACCGGAACAACCATAAATTCGTCGGGGTTTTAAATGATTTTTGTAGGCGCCTCTCTGCGCTACCAAATCTGTTCCCCTTAAAAATGTAAAATCCAAAATGGATATACTCTAATTGATTGTGGCTAGATAGGGTGTTTATGGGTTTTTTGTTCTTTATTACAGGTAAAGAAATTACTCCAATTAATGGAGTACAAAAAAATAATCACTGTGGTCTCTCGTGAGCCGAGAAAATCCTCTCCTGCCCCGCGTCGTCCTCCGCGCGGGCGACCGGGGCCAACCCTAATCCCCTCCGCCACGCCCCTCCTTATCTAACCCCTCCCCCGCCGTCGCCGACGGACACCACCGAGCAAAGTCCCCGCGGTGCCGGCAGCGACGGGTCTTCCTATTCCCGCAGGCACCTAGAGCTGGCGGGAGCTCGATTTGGCGGCGGTGCGATTCGGCGATTGTGGCGGGCTTGACCGGTGGTGGCGTGGCGACTGCGACGGCGCACGCAACCATTGGGCGTCGCGGAGGGAGGCTCCCCGATGTCGGCTCTGTCCGTATTGGATGAGTGACGCTGCAGCGGCGCAGCTCCAGATCTGCGGCGGCGGAGCTCGTGGGCGGTCCGGCTTGGTGGTGGACGGGATGGGGGTGGACACACCCTGTACTCGAATGGCGGCGACGACCGAGGGAGCATCAGCGCGGCGACGGGACGTATTCGGGCTAGATCTGAGCCTGATCGGGGCCTGCGGGCTAATTTGGGTCTGATCTGGCCTACTACTGTGTCCGGTCAGCGACCACCTCAGGTGGATGGCGAAGTTCCATTCATCTAGGCTACTGCACGGCCTGCGGGCTATAGGAACTTGTGCCCACCCACCTCGCCCAACCTGTTGACTTCTCGGTGTGCTGTTGGTCGTGGCTTCGACAAGAGCTCGTGGGTGCCGAGGCGGAAGCCTTGAATGGTGGACCGCGTGGGTGTATTTTCGGTGAGCAACGTGGCGGTGGTGATGGCTTTGGTCCTTGGTTGCTATGGTGGCAAGGAGCAGGCAACATGAGTCCTTGGAGGTGGCGGCGCTTCGGCTACAACATCGCTCAGATCATGCTATGAAGACCGGGCTAGGTGACAGCGGTTGATCCTTTAGTGGGCGTGTGTGTAGGTTTATCCGGACAAAAGCCCCGCATTTTGACGCCGCCGACGACGATGCATGAGGGTACCCGCGGTGACCCAGCATACCACTGCATGATGTAGTACACTATAGTTGTTGACATAACACCAATGAAACACCGTTCACTAGTATTACATCCCTTAGAGTAGTACAACAAAAACACAGCAGGTCCAAGATATGACTATAGGTTACAACTCAACTCTTTACACAAGATCCAGAGAACACTCTAGGTTAAAGAGAGAGAGAAAGAAACTTCTTACAAAGAAGAATCAGAAATAAACAACTCCAAAATTATAATACTATTAAGACTAATATCTTAACTAATGGTCTGGCATTGCTACTATTACAATACACTACAGAAATAGGTTCTATGGCTAGAGATTCTATTCTTATCTAATCAGCAACTTCGTCTTCACTTGAGCTGACGTATATGTTAACTTTCTTGACTTCATTGAAGAGTTTTAGCTTTTGAGGATGATTCCTGGAGCATGGCTTGATGTAGTCCTCGTCTGTACCGGCTTTAGAACCTAGCAAGGGTTAAGAAGATACTTTGAGTACGAGCGTACTCAGCAAGTCCACTAGAAAAGGAGTGTTTGATGCACTAGATCTACAGCCACAGACCATAGGTCGTAGGCAATGCAGGTTTTCGTAAACATTTCTTCAAAGGTTGCTTTTATTCTGAAAAGCTATGTCCGTCAGCCTTCACGGGTTTATCAGAACTTTCATGGAATTCCTTTCACTTGCGTTCAGCCTCCTTCCCGGAACAGGGAGTAACAAGTTACAGTTCTTACACTCTGCAGAGGTGCGTTATTTTACCCATGAGAGACCTTAGCCTTGTTGCACAACCAAGTCATGACCTTGTCCATACTTCCTTGGTATGGGGCCCAGTCTAAGATCCAAGCCAATCACTGCCCCCTTCGCGATCCTGCATGCCTCCTTGCTGTACACTATGCCCACATATTGAATTACAACAATGGTTTGTACAGACCGTTAGATGCCAGAACTATCGTGGGACGTTGAGGGTTCCCACCCATATGCTGTATATCCTCTACGAATTACCAATTAATATGCACACTACGAGTGATAACAGCCACGACCTGCACATCCGGCTACATGCGAGAGGAAGAAGATACAGCTGACTTCTCTGTCCCATTCCAAATCTCATGGTTAACACGTGATATACGGCGCAAGAATCACTGGCGACATTGGTTGTTAAGTCCTAGATAATATGTTCCTTTACCACCGGAACTCTTATAGTAGGTTATTACCTCATGGTAAATAACCTATAATCACATTATTATGAAAATAGTGTTTTCTGTCCTTTTTCAAATGCAGGTGATGAAAACACTAGATTTGCAAAATACTTTGCAGAAAATAATCAAAGGACAAGAGCAAGTGTGAACTTGCCTTTTGTGATTGCAAGATTATGCACTCACGGTCTTCGAGACGACATAAGATCCAATATTTGAAATCTGCATCATTGGTCCAGTAAGGACTAATGTTTAAAGAAGCAATATGCTGTTGAGCATAAGTAATGCTATGCATTTTGTGAAACCCCCAAAGTGAAACCCCAATACTGTAAGTGAAGTGAACTTAGGTGATTATTTTAACAGTTGGTTTATCTTCAAGTTTTTACTTCACATGAAGTGCATGTATAGGGATTTTAAGTTTTGATATACAAGATATAAAAGTAGAGTGCAATAGTAATTTAAGTTTTAGATTAGTTGCTATTTGGTGATTAGGATGGAAGTCTATGTATTGGATTATTAAGGTTTGAAAGAACTATCCTAGATTTGTTGCTTGAAGTGGCAAAAAGAATAACATTTGAAGAAAAGATTTCCTTTCTAAGGTTTAAACAACCGTCATTGTTTTAGAACATGATCAATGTCTTTTGGTGTTTGATGTACTAGTTTGGACTTGAGATGCTTTATGTCTTAAGTTTAAATAGACCAAAGTTAACTATAAAAACATAAGGGATTTATTAGACATGATGTTTATAAGCTTTGAGACTGAAGTTAATTTTAAAAGGTTAAGTAAACTTAAGATGTAATATATTTTCATTATTCCCAAGTTTTAGATTTATGATAGGTATAACTAAGGTGTGGAATTATTCACTTTATATTTAAGTGAATGCTTATTAAGTTATTTTGAAGGTTATGGTTTTAAATCTTTATTTAAGGTTTCAAAATATATTAATCAGTTAATAATTTACACTTAAGTTTTATTATAAATCTTAGTTCTGGTTTAGAACTTTAGTAATTTGATTTTTTTAGGGTATTAATATTTCTTGAAGAAATATAATTTTTTCTTACTTAAAAAAATGTTCTTAAAGAATTTTCAAAAATATATAATGGATAAGGATTTATTATTTAAAATATTAAAGATGTTTCTAATAATATATTTAATATTTTTTTAGTGTAATATATTTATTCAAGACCTTAAAATGAATTTTATTTATTTATAAGTATTATCTTTATTTTTATAAAATTCATCAAAGAATTAAGTGTCTTTAAATATTTGCTTTATTTTTATTTGTAAAACTCTAAATTAGTATTTTTATGAAATATTAAAGTTATTTTGATACACAAAAATGATTTTTATTTATTTTTAGAGTTTTCGTTTTATTTTATAAAATTTCATTCAAGATTTAATGGTGCTAATAATTATTTTACTTTAAATTTATTTTAAACACTTAAAATTATATTTTTATTAGGTAGATATTATTTTTGTGGTTATTTTGATATATCATATGTATTTTTAGGATTTTTCTATAATTTTCTATAGCTAAAAATGTTTGGAGTTTATTTTAGTAATTCATTTTTTACTTTATTTCTAAACCTAATTAACTTGGGCCGTTTGGTTGGATATGTGGGCTGGCCTGGCCCAACTGGACCCTGCCAGATACATCACCCCCGGACCATCCCTCACCACACGCACACACCCACACACCACTCTTCCTCATCCCCTTGCTCCCGTCTTGCTTTGCTCCTTCTGTACTTTCCGGCCATAGTCGCTCGACATCCACCGTTGTGGCCTGCCGGCGAGGCTCTGCCTCCTTCTCCTCCCATGTTTCCCCTCCACTGTGGTGCCTAGCACCCTCGCGCGCTCACCCCGGGAGAAACCCTAGCTTCTACTGCTTGTGCTCACAACTCGCCCCCAATCCCGCTTCTCCGGCTGGTTGGCGTCGGGGACGGCGCGGCCTAGCTCGTTTTACCGCTCCTGCCTATGCTTCCAGTTCGAGGTCCGCTTCCTATGGCGATGTGGTATTGTAGTTGCCACTGCGGCCGACCCCTATCCCTGATGTCGGAGGGACGACATCCAAGGATGCAACCCCGGCGCCCTTTGTTGCTTCGCCGTGCTGCTGAGGAATAACCATGGGATATTCCTCGGTGTTCTTGGCCTCTGGTGCTTTGCTTTGGGCTCTTCCTTTTGTCTACTTGGGCATTGGTTCCGGCGGGATGGCAAAGGTGCCTGCAATTTCTTGTATTCTGATTCAGGTAACTCTGATGTGACCGGCCTTCGAGCCGATGAATTGTTCTTGTAATATTTTAGGTTTAGATTCTTGGTAATGTAGGATTGGAGCTAATTGTTATGGTTATGGCATATTCATTGGTGACTTGATTTTAATAGTCTGCTGGTTGTGTGGTTGATCATGTGCTACTGATTAACTTAGAGTCTGGCAGCATACCTTTTGGTTCTGGAAATCATTTGTGATCAAATAGTGTTACTGGACATGTGTTATTCCTATGACTAAGATAATTAATCTATCTCAGATAGTCAGATGTATAAATGCTAAACTATTGTTGTGGTGATGTGTAAATTTGGTATCCATAGGGTAGCCAAGATGCACTTGACCAGGTTATGGTACCAGTTGCTTTAGTTCTAGATGATCCTATTAGTTTTGTTCTTGGGTTGGAGTTCTTCTTAACCATGTTGATAAATACAAGTAGCGTTCAGTGGTTTCCTGATGATCTGGTGATTACTATGTGATTTGTATTATCAAATCCTTAGTCTGTCGTTCATATTGTATAGTAGTTTCTTGTATCAGTTTTGTTTGTGCTAATAAACCAAATGTTGACTGCCAGAAGTGTGTATTATAAAGGTAGATAGATATACTCTACTTATCCTATTTATAATTTCTTCTGTGTTGGTGATCATTTTCTAAACTAGATATATTACCAGAGGTATATATATCTTTTAAACATCCTAGCTTGATGCTGATTGCAACTTGCTGTTGTGATGCCTCTCTCTAGATAGTACACAACAATCTATCCTGTGTAAGGGTTACTGTCATCTATACTAGTGGTGCCTCTTTGGTCTCCTAGATGCTGCATTTATGCAATACTTGGCTTTAAGCAACTGTTCTGGCTGATGTGGTACCTCCTTGGAGGATGCACATGAACTAGATCACATATATATCCATGCTATAATATTACTGGTTAGAAGTTTGGACTTTCCCAGCCCAATGATATCATAATGTGAGGCTTAAGCTTTGTAGAGGAAAATCATGAATGGATTCTTTCTTGAGGTTTCAAGAAAGGATCTATTTCATAGAACTTTTCTACAAGGAAAAAATCTACATACCTGATTCCTAGAACATCTGTTAGGAAAATGATGTGGCAAGAATAAAGTAGTGGCTTGTGTTAGTGTAGATGTCACTATGGTGCCTCAATTTTGAGTGTGCATAGTGGTGAATCTTAATTAGCATAAAAATGCTGCTAAAAATATCACTATGATGTAACATGAGTGGGATAATAGGGAGATATGGCTTATAGCTAGTGATGCAAAAGTCTGAAGCTATAATGGCATACTTGGATAGCTCAATCTGCTGTTTTAAACAGTTTGGCTAAGAATCAAGATATGACTGCCAAGGATGCAAAGGCTGAGGCACATATTTGGAAATAAGATAGACAATTACTACTGATGCCTAGAAGTTCAATGATGAGACAAGCATAGCATCTCTATGCCTATCTGAGAACAATCTCAACACTCCCAAAATCTTTTTAATGGAATTGGGTAAGAACAAATATTATTGATGGTATGGGTGGTCAACCTGATGCTTGTCCTTCATGGTCATATGTTTCTAGATCTTGATCTACTTCTTCCACTTGATACTTGTGTATGATCAGCTACTCCTTGCCATTGCTGGTCTGGCCTTCTTTCTGAGGTCACTGACCTTTACCTTCCCCTTGTTCTAGCTCTTGGATGGCTCCAGGGAGCAACCAGAGCTTGATTAGGTGGTGGATTTGGTGGGATGATCCAAGTATTATTGGTTTGATGATAAGATGATGAGATGGGGAATGTGCTCTGAAGTGTGGAGGTGAAATGGTAGCTTGTTGCTACGGCTGGTTCACCCCTTTGTGTACATAAGTAGGCTTTCTTGTCTCCTTGCTGGGCTGCTGCTATGTTGACAACACACCCATATGCATGGTTGTGTGAGCAGCTCGCTTGCTTGCTGTGACTCATGGATCAGATCAAGTGAAGATAGATCTTTTTGTTGGTATTACTGTTTTGACTTTTATCCTTTTACTAATTTGGTGAAACTTGCCCCTGCCTATGATGCATAAGCCTGAGGCAAATATTCTAGATAAGAACAGATACTATTCATTGGTGAAACTTGCCCTTTCTAAAAAAACAACTCAGCTCAATGAGGAGACAAAACAGTGCACTACACTGTTGATATCTGAGAGCAATTTATTATACTAACCCCTCATTTCTAGCATGTTTTGTTGATCTTTTATTTTGCAGGAAATAAAATAAAGAAGAAAGAAGATACCAGATTTAGTTTAGGTTTTCTTTTTTCATCTTATTGTAATTTCTTTTCTGTTTGAATAATGTAAAGACATTGTATTATTGTATTACCTTCAATAAAGTTTACTTGTTTTATTTTTCTTATTCCATTCATTTGTAAAAACAATGTAATATATATTTCTTCTTGTAATAAAAATTATTTGAGTTACTCCATTTATGTAATAAAGATTATATTTATTTATACCATTTTGTATTATGATTATGAAATATTCTATAATACTTTAAGATTTAAATTTAAATTCAAGTTATATTTGAATTGTATGATCTCATATTTGAAGTCTTGAATGCAAATTCTTTTCCCCAAAATTATAAATTCAACAAAGGTCATGTCCAGATTCCTAACCCCCATCTAAGATGAACTAAACCCCATTTCTCCAATGGCAAAAGAAACACTTATCTCTTTGTGTTTTAAATTTTAATTCGAATAATTTTGAATATTGAATCTTATTCATAAATAAGAATTCACCTCTTATCTTTTATTATAATTTAATTTCCAATTCTAATTCTATTTCAAATTCTTTTAATATTCAAATCCATCAAGTAAATATTCAGATTTGAATTGTCTTCCCCTAAAATACAAAAGTACAATAGAGGTCATGACGAATTCCATCGTACCTGTCCCGGTGTTTCCATCAGAACAAGGGAGACCTCGATCCCTCTATAGCCTCTTGTAGTTTTGCGTGAAAATTCCCCGGATTTTCTTATGCATGAATGCAATGCACAACCCTGTGTCCTCTTTATTTCTAGGTGCTAATCCTGGGATGTTACAGTACCATCACCCTCTTGGGGGCGCCGTTGTAGGTGCCTTCCATGTGAGGGCTCCGGGTGAAAACCCTAGACCATCGGTCTCGTCGACGGCGGCGCATGGCGTCGTTACCCTCTTGGGGGTGTCGAGGTGGAGTCCCTTTCCCTTAGGTATCGACGCTGTCCCCGGTGGCAAGTCTTGGGTTTTCTTGTTATTTTTGTTTATCTTTGATCTGATGTGTAAGAGGTCTCCTTATTATCTTGTATCGGTCCAGCCATGTTGGCTTTATTTATAAAGCGGGGCAAAAGCCTGATTCAAAGAAGTAGCCAAGTCAACACTATATGCTATGCGAGAATCCCAACGGTGTAGCAAGTGAGGAGCTCTCATAGTTGTAGACTCGTAGGGTTATATCTTCTCGCCCTTTTTAGAGGATGCAAGGATGCACCATGGCTAGAGCGAGGTTTTAGAGCCGTTTTGCTGATAGCTTTTTTTCCTTTTCTGTTTTAATAATTTGGTTGTCAAGTATCCTCGATGCCTTTGATATCGTGTTTGCATATGATTTGTATATCATAGAAATAAAATTATATGGTCGACCTTGCGTGCAATTCTGAATGAGTTTCTATTTAGATCAGCATTATAAGATTTTTGTACTCGTACTTTATTTCTAACTAGCTAGTGGCCCTCGAAATTGAGAGGCATCATCTATAGTATGTTGAAAATGTTAAATGTTTTTTAGTTGAATGAATTTTTTGTTTCATACTATATACCCCTTTATGAAAAATAGCAGTGCTTCAAACATTGTGTGTGTATAACTTCGACCCTTATGTACACTGGTAGTGTCGCTAAGAAATAATGATAAAGGAGTGAGCATGCAACGTTTTGAAATAAATGAACCTAATAATCTTAATGTTTTAGACTATTTGAGTTTTCCAAGATGTAGACTAAAAGAGAAAAGAGGGATTGAATGGAGTCCGCAAGGCCGCTAAACCAATTGACGTGTGTTAGCAGCGCGTTCCGAGGTGTGAAGTAGTAGAAAAGAAGGGACATGATGATTGAGATTTTAAATAAGACTACCTTTGCATTTTAGATTTGGATATGTATATTTCAAATAGGGTAAGAGTTAAATAAGAGGTGTCTAGCTTTTAATCATTCTGGCATCGAGCTATTTTGTGCTAGGAAAAAAAATTTAAAAGATAAAAAAAGGAAAAAATGGATCATAGCACAGGTGCGCAGCGCCTAGGATCTTGTCTCATTAATCTTGTCATCGTCATCTCACTATTCACAAGCCAATAGCACCGTGGCTGCCCTACCGTTCTACTACCCGCCCCCGTCCTGGAGACGCTCCTGCAATGGAATCACGGGCATACGATTTGACAAGAACCCAGGTTTAACCAATCCACTAACGTGCACCTGGCGTCTAACAGATCGAGGCCTGGTTAGCCTCGTTAATTAAGAGATCTGATCTGACAGCATAAACGCATAATACCATATGCACCGGCGGCTAAGCCCGGTTAAAAAGCGAGTTAATAGCATAGAACTACCAGTTTATAAGCTAAATTCATGAAATCTACCTGTTTACGTTTTCGCGGCAAAAATCTACCACATTTGGCGTCCGTTTTCTCAAATCGCACTAAACTCGTCCCGATCATGAATTGACACGGCAACTGACAAGGCTGGCCCACCTGTCAGGCTGACGTGGCAACGCGAGATTGTGTGCCGTCTGCCGTTTTGCACGTAGTTCCTCCAGTTTTGACAGAAAATTACGCAGAAGTTCCTAACACTATTAAAACCTTCATAACTTTTGAATACGAATTCAAATGGAAAAAGTTTAAATACGAAAAGTGCTCAGAATTGTTTTAATCCTTTTTTACAAATTTTATTTATTATTTTGTATAATTAAAATATGCAAAAATATAAAAAATATTTTATTAATTATAAAAAATTATTTTGTTAATTATACAAAAACTTTGGAAATTCATAACTTTAACTATATAACTCCAAATAATATAAATAATATGTCTAAATTTATTAGAAAAATCCAAGGAATCCATTTCTTATATTTCTAATGCATGAATCATATCCGTTTCTCTCGGATATTTTGATTACGCAAGTAATCATAATAATAAATATGTACCTTGGATTTATTATTATGATTACTTGGATAACTGGATATTTAGATCGTTCCATTTTAGAAACAATTTATGGTCTCTATTTTACGAAACGGAGTCGCGACTCACTTGGATCGTATAGGAACGGGAAGATATGATACCGCCACATGCATGCAACTCGCAAGGCCCTTCATGCATGCATGCCACATCACCTCGCTCATGTACGTATTAGTTGCGTTGCGTACCAGCACCGTTCGTTCGTTTTCAATACTACAAAAATAAAATAATATGTAACTGACTTGGCTAGCTATAGAAAGGTTCTCCTCGGATAGCGAACATCCCGGGCTACGAGCACGACGCACGCTGACATTCATTTGGAAAGCCCTCTATCCTATCGACCAAGACACGATCGAGGTGTAAAAAAGAAGACACGCGCGCGGACTTGGCTAGGCCCTTCGGTCAAGATGCTGCAGTCGGTGCTCCACGCCGCCGTGCCGGTCGTGTAGTCCACGCTCATCGACAGCAACCAGGGCTTCCCCTCCTTCTTCGTCATTGACAAGATGTTCGAGGACGGCGTCCAGCTGCCGCGCGCCAAGGAGCTCGGGTTCCTCCGTAGCGCCAACCCCCGCCTCCTCGAGCTCCTCCGCGACGGCCCCGGCGACAAGATCCTCCTCTTCGACAGACCTGCCAATGTCCAAAGTACGTACCCTAACTAATCATAGTAGTTAGAAAGGAAGAAGTTACTAGAAAGCCGGGCACGAATATAGTTTTCAAGCGCCTTTATGTACGCTCTAAAGAAGGATGTCGGGCCAGGAAGCACTTTGAAAAAACTAAATGGAAACGAACACCTAGGCCGCTGTCGCGGTGCGGATGCGGTGCTCGGAAGGAGATCGAGATGTCTATGGAAAGTGGTGAATGGGTTGTTAAAGATTTTGTGCCCCAACATAACCATACACTCGCTAAGGGTGACCAGACAAATTTCATAAGGTCTCATCGTGGGTTGAATGATGCTCAAAAGGCTGACCCCATTGAGTATGGGATTGGTGGCCTTCGAACACATGAGATTATGGAAGTAGTGGAGAAGCAACATGGTGGTTTCGGGAAGGTTGGTTATGTATCTCGAGACCTGTATAATTTTTTTGCGAGGTACAAGAAGGAAAGGATTGAAGGTCGTGGCGCTGAATTTGTGCTAAATTATATGGCAGCAAGAAAAGAGAGGATCCAGAATTATTTTACAAGCACATCACCGATAGTGAAGGGCATCTATAGAACCTATTATGGGCAGACGCACAATCTCGAGATATCCATTTGATTTTTCTGAACTTTTGTGATGAAGTTTGTCATGAACCCTGTTTATTTTGCCTGGATGAACTGCTTTGGTGGTCAAATTGGTCAAGAACCCTGTTTATTTTGCTTGGATGAATTGCTTTGGTGGTGAAGTTGGTCATGAACCCTGTTAGTTTCGTCTTCATAAACTGATTTGGTGGTGAAATTGGTAGTGAACTCGGTTGATTTCAACTAGATGTACTAATTTGGTGTTCAAATCGTGTTGATTTCATGATTGTGGTGATAAATGGGAGTGGTCCATGGTTGCTGCTCACTGTTATGTGAAATTGTTGCCTTTATCCTGTTTTATACTTGGCACAACCTGCTGTACCAGTTGGTAGTTGTAGTGTATGTGATGGTAGTTGTACGATTTACGATTTGGTATGAACAACCACACGGTGGTGGTGAAACTGTTATTGAAAACTCTCTTATTGAAAACTCTCTTGATTTCATAAGTAAATTGGCGTGATGAACTGGTAGTTACCGAATTGTTGCATTTATCCTTTGTTTCACTCCTATAGCTATAGCGTTTATATGATTGCAATTGATAGTATGGTGTGAGCAGCTGTGTTCTCGGTGACAAACGGAACATAACTCCAATGTACATCAACCAAAATCATCTAAACCATGAGACGAACTTTTGGGCATATTTTGCTTTTCACTACACTTTTTTCTTACTTCACAGTTAGGATTAACAAGCAAATCAGGAACTCCCATACTAGTGCAATGTTTCTCAATGTACTGTTGTATAGTTACTTCTCTAGGCTCATTCATTTTCAAGAGACATTTAATTAGAACCAAAGGTTACTAATGCAGCAACATATAAACCCTGTATAGCTATTATGCTCTATTCTCGTGCTGCAATCTTTAAGCAGAAACTATCATGACTGAATGTTAGCAACAAGATGTTTCAGCTATTACCCTCCTCTTTATTGGTCCTACTTACATGTGTCAAGCTTACAAGACGCGACTACATCTAAACCACTCTACAACAACTCTCATCTTGTGACTATGCTGCCATCTGTGATTCTTTGATACATTGACAGCTTATTCCGGAAAGAGAGCTGGGTAATCCGCCAACGAAACATTGGACCGTACCATCATTTGTAATGCTGTGGAACTTTATATCAGTGTGCACCGTTCTTTGATCTATGTACCTGTGAATAATGAGCAGAGTTGACAAAGGCCTCTAGAGTTGTGGTCATGATCAGATGCTAACAGCGAAATTATCCTTTAACTGGCAGAAACAATCAGGAAGAGGGTTCTCATAAAATTCCTCTTTTGATCTAAACCTATCGCTGCCCTTTGTTTCTGACACAAGAACCTTGTCTAAAGAACAGAAAAAGAATAACGTAAGACACATAGATGCGAAACAACTTCTTCTAGCTCTCATTCCTTGTTCAATACCTTTTCCTTCACATTTCTACTATCCTTTGAGATAGCGCATCCCCTTCATCGAGTAATCCACTGTCAACTTTATCAAATAAATAAACTAATGCTTTCCTGAACATAGAAAGAACACCATTAGCAGGCCCGGCCCTGAGCCTGTGCGGCCGCACAGGCCCCTGATCATAAGGGGCCCCATCTAGGAACGCAAAAGCCAAGTAGGAAGTAGGCCAATAGCTTAGATAAAACGCAGCGCGGCTTTTTTCTGCTAAAAAGACGGATTTGACCGACCGTCGGTAGTAGGAACGAGCTCCCTTTCTATACATCACCCGTAGGTTTTACTTGTTCTTGTGCATACAATCTGCTCTAACTTTATTCCATTCGGTCATGTTTACGAGCAGGTTTGATTGATAGAGAATTACGGTGGAAGAAGAGCGAAGAGGATTGGCGGCCGGGTTGTCCAAGGACAGGCCGGCGCTCGGCGCCTGGGGGCAAGGGGCTTCCATGCCGGTAGTGGTAAGCATCACGAAATATTAAAAAAATTATAATTAATTGTGTATGGGCCCTTATTTTTTCATGCACCGGTCCCCTATATTGTCAGGGCCGGCCCTGACCATTAGACCAAGAAGGGGAGAGTGCCATGATTTACAGACATGCTCATTGTGGTTTCATCTGTCAGGAATGACCGTTTTCATGAGGCCGTGAAAAAGCCGATGACCATCCCGCGCCATGTTCCCAGAATACGATGGAATAAAAACATCACTCTCCACGGAAACAATGTAATCCAAAGCTGCCATTTGAGAAGCATATTGGCTGAATGGTCGCAGTTCTTCAGCTGATGCGAGTTTCTCCTGAAAATGGAGAGGACGGCATATGTTGACTGAACAGCGTGATGTTACAAAGCAACAGAAAAAACAAAACAACAGTGTTCATTAGAATTAGGAATCGTCTCCATATATCTCTCTTGTGGCTATGTAAACTGGGGTACACCCGGAAATTTGAGATATGATATTAAGAATACGCATGCCATTTCTGAACTCTGAATTCCTGCGAAAGAGCCACCGTCACAATACCGTAGCTTGACACGATTCCAGTTGTAGAAATCTGCTCGAATTGTTAGCAAACGCCATGTTAGAAACATCTTAGATTAAGACGAGAATCAAATCTGAAACTCTGAACTTTTTTGGAGCAGAAAATTCCGCGATTGGCCTGATGCAGATATGGTCTAATCATTCTTGCGGTAGGGCCATCAGCCGGTTCCCAGCACCCAAGTCAACACATCTAAATGCAAACTAGACCATTGCTCGTATGCCACATCAATTGGGGAATTTTTACCAGGAAAAACAAATCACTCACCCTAGCGCGCATCTGGTTGTGCCCGCCATTGGTGTGCACGAGCAGGTACCCCCTCGATGCCCTCGGACCTGAAAGTCGAACCGATCATATTTCCAAGGGGCGTACTACGAGAATGTGAGACAGACGGCCAGATTTCTACTGCTAGATGAAGTGGCAATGCGTGTACCCTTGTACTCCGATGTGGCCAGGCGGTCAGGAACGGGATGCTGGCGAGCAGAGGTCGGCAAGGTGAGGCGGCGTCTGGCGCTCACGAAGCCAGCGGCGTCGGTCGGTGTGACGGGGAAGAGGACGCTGTTGGGCGGCAGTCGGAACCCTAGCTGGTGGAGGGGATTTCTTGTCTACGATGTTGGAACAGGAAAACGGTCGCGTGAGCCGTGTGTACCGACTATCTCTACTATCTAAAAAGAAAGTGGAGGTTCAGTTTTCCGCCACTACGTCATTTTGCTTCGTCGGGTCGTCCCGCACATCCGCTCTCCGCCCGTCCAAATTTGCGCCCGTCATTCTTGCGCTTCCTCTCGGTGGCCCCACCTCGAACCGTGTCTGCTTCCTCCTATTTGCTCTCCCGCACACCACCTAGCCAATCTTTTTACTCCTGATATCCCGCGTCCACCCTTCTTCAGGCGCGTACTCACATCCATCGCTGGATCCGGCCGTCACCTCCTCTACCACAAGGATCCGTCCCCCTCCGCATCTCCACCGGCCGTCTCAGAGCATGGAAGCCCGACCCCCTCCTCAGATCGCGAGCAAGAGTAGCACCATGAAGTCGTGGCTCGAGGGATGGAGGCCTGGATCTATTCATCACGAGCAAGAGCATCACCACAAAGTCGTGGCTCGAGGCATGGAGGCCTGGATCTTGGCATAGGTGCCCGAAATCTGGGCATGGAGGCCCAGATCCGACCTCCCCGCTTGACATTTCCTTTTTCGTGAATTTTCTCTTTTCTTTTGTTTTGCATCAAGTTTAAATTGAATCTATGGTGAACCTGTTGAATCTTCTAAGAATCTCTACACTTTTATTTTACTGGTCGAATGGGGTAATAAATCTCTGTTGAATCTCTTCTTGAAATATCATGGTCAACTTATCCGTATAGGTTCTGAGAATACCTTTGTCTTAGTTAGGTACAAGACATATACAGACTTCACATAGCCGGTCCTAACATGTTGAGATAGTTTTATTCTTGGTTGATTGCTCACTAAGATATTCTGGAACGTAGGAATAGACAAAAACTTAGGTCTCAAGTTGAGGTGGAGATCCAGTCGATTCACATTGGCCATCATCACCTTAGCCAGTGGCTTTAGCAACGCCACCAACTCAAGCCACCAGAGGCGGGTCAGTTCAGGTCTCCTAGACTCATTTACTGAAAATTACAGAATTTAAACTGCTCTCAATATTAGCATGCATATACCTTTGCGTGAGATTTCAAACATGGGAAGACTAATTGAGATGTGATGTCAGTTGTCGGGGATATAACCCCAGGTACCCCAGAGTTGGTCTATGGATAAGAGACAAGAATAAACGAAAGTATATTTGATAAAAGAATATCAAATAGAAAAGGAAAAAGACAATAAAGAACAACTGGGCCGAGTAAGGGGAATCTCGGCCCAGTCCACATTCCCTACAGCCGAATTAATTAAGAGAAAGGGAAAACTATCCAGTCATGGGCCGAATTATAACAGCTTGGGGCCGAGTTAAACGGGTGGGCCGAGTTAACCATCCCGGCCCACTTACCTCGGGTCATCTCCCGCTCATGAGGTCCCTACCGATCGCCTCCGCCAAGACTACCTCAAAGAACCACATCTCCACTGGTCACCGTCGTCGCTGGGCCACCTAGCGAGACCATGCAGTACCTCTGCGCATCGCACCCTCACGGTGGGCGAAGGAGGCAAGTTCGCCCATGCTGGTCGCTCTCAGAACCGCCAAGCTCTCCGGGTGGGCCGACATCCTCTTCGACCCGGCCGGCCCACCACGGGCCATCGCACCTCTGCCAGCTCGGGCCGACTCCCTCAACCCGGCTAGGTAGAGAGAATAAGCCGGCTGGGCTGCAACCAGTCTGGGCGAATATGGGAAACCATTGGGCCACCAGAATTCATTGGTGCTCCCTTTCCCCAGGCCGAGTTGGTTCTTCCATGGGCTGAGTTTTCTTTATATCCGAAACACCCAGGCCGAATCAGCTCATTCTAGGCGCCCTTTTATCTATCCCCGGATGAACCTTCAACCTTCACGAGAGCACGCAATCGAGCCAGGACAAGCTCCTCAAGAACCGTGCCAGTCTTAGGACGCCAGGGCTCAGACTGGCACATGGCATAAGGAATATGCCTTTGGCATCAAGAATATGCTGAGGAATATGCCATGGCATCTCCAAAGATGCCAAGGCATATGCTGAGCATCTAAGAAGATGCTAGGAATATGCCGCTTAGATACCAATCGTGGGGAACAAGATTTGTCCCCTGGGCTCCCCTTTATAAGGAGCACCAGGGGGATCGTTCCCGGAGAGGGCCCCCGAAGGGCTCCTCCCCTCTCTGCTCACTAGGAGCTCTCCTTCTTCCTTTTCCTCCACTCTCATAGAGAGATCTAGATAGAAGGATAGGAGATACAGCTCCAGGAGCATAATTGTAGCCACAAGTATGGCAAGATTATAAGAGATTAGATGTATAGAAGGAGGTGTTATCCCCACTTGATAGCTTCAATCCAATATACATTGTATTTCTCTTCGTGTATACAAGTGCGGTCTTCACTGCATCATCCCTCCCCGGATTCCTCCACGTCCATCGGCCCCAACTTTAGCCTACCCATGGCATATGCCGTGATACCACCACGACATTTGGCGCCCACCGTGGGGCCTTCTAGTGGCGTTGGTTGGGTTTCCATCCGGACGGGAACATCTTCGTCAATTTCTTCCTCACAGGGCTCATTCAGCTTCACCAAGTGAACAGAGAACAAAAAGTAAGCGTAGAGACTCTCCAAGTCTAACTCATCAAAGCAGGTGAGACTCAGCAAGGACTCAAGCACTACTCCAAGCTTACTGTAAGTACCGAGTAACTCAGCAGGGCAAGTATGACCTAGCAAGTCTCATCCAAACACTTCTCCAAGTATGCTGTAAGTACCAGGTAACTCAACCACCTATACTCAATCCTTCATCCCAGGGAGAAAATAACTCAACCCGGGGACTAGTCAACTTATCCGTAGAGTCACCTTTAGATTAAGAGAACATTATGTTGATTTGGATCTATACTCCAGCCATCTTATCTGTTAACTCGGCCATAAGTTGAATTATCTTATTTGTGATTCAGATAGATTTTGAGTCAATTAGTTTATGTTTTGGATTACCCATTAACTCAGCTCTCCAGCCAGCTTGTCTGTTAACTCGGCCACAAGTTGGGTCATCTTATTTGTGATTCAGGTAGATTTTGAGTTAGCGTATATATGCTTTGGATTGTCCTCTAACTCAGCTTACCAGCCAGCTTGTTGTTGATTCAAAAATAACTTGAAGTCAATTTGTTTATGCTTTGAATTGACCTTTAACTCAGCTCAGTAGATTGTCTCTGATTCATACTAACATTTGATTCAGCTTGCCAGGGTATATTATAATTCGGATTGGTATTCAGACTCGGCGTACTAATCATATCTCTGATTCAGGCCGAAGCTTTATTTAGTTCACCAGATTGCCAGGTTATGTTATGACTCGGAGTGATATCTCACCATCTTGCCTGATTATCCCATATCTCGGGTGACTATTGGCCAGCTTATTATATCTCGAATCTATATCTCATATCTACATCTCGAATCAGATTTCTCAGCGGTTAGCCCCATTATCATATCCCAAAGCTTAATCTCGGATCTAAATCTCGGATCCATATCAAAGACAAATTATCGTCATCACGACATAAAGTCGATTTTGAGTAAAGTAACTCGGATTTGAGTTGAGTTAACTCGGATTTGGGTTGAGTTAACTCAGATTTGAGTCAGATGACTCATACTTAAGACATAAAGTCAATTTTGAGTAAAGTAACTCGGATTTGAGTTGAGTTAACTCGGATTTGGGTTGAGTTAACTCGGATTTGAGTCAGATGACTCATACTTAAGACATAAAGTCAATTTTGAGTAAAGTAACTCGGATTTGAGTTGAGTTAACTCTGATTTGGGTTGGGTTAACTCGGATTTGAGTCAGATGACTCAGACTTAAGACATAAAGTCGATTTTGAGTAAAGTAACTCGGATTTGAGTTGAGTTAACTCGGATTTGGGTTGAGTTAACTCGGATTTGAGTCAGAAGACTCAGGCTTAAGACATAAAGTCGATTTGGAGTAAAGTAACTCGGATTTAAATCAGACGACCCGGGTAATAACTTACCCGAAGAGGTTAAAAGGGCAGCGCCCAAGAAGGCCAGAACCCACAACTTGCCCAATGAGGTTAAAAGAGCGATGCCAAATAAGGCAGGAGCTCATAACTTACCCAATGGGGTTAAAAGAGCAAAGCCCAAGAAGGCAAGAGCTCATAACTTACCCCAATGGGGTTAAAAGAGCAAAGCCCAAGAAGGCAAGAGCTCATAACTTACCCAATGAGGTTAAAAGAGCAAAGCCCAAGAAGGCAAGAGCTCATAACTTACCCAATGAGGTTAAAAGAGCGATGCCAAATAAGGCAGGAGCTCATATCTTACCAAATGGGGTTAAAAGAGCAAAGCCCAAGAAGGCAAGAGCTCATAACTTACCCAATGAGGTTAAAAGAGCAAAGCCCAAGAAGGCAAGAGCTCATAACTTACCCAATGAGGTTAAAAGAGCGATGCCAAATAAGGCAGGAGCTCATATCTTACCAAATGGGGTTAAAAGAGCAAAGCCCAAGAAGGCAAGAGCTCATAACTTACCCAATGAGGTTAAAAGAGCAAAGCCCAAGAAGGCAAGAGCTCATAACTTACCCAAAAGAGGTTAAAAGAGCAGTTCCCAAGAAGGCCGGAACTTATAACTTACCCAAAGAGGTTAAAAGAGCAATGCCAAAGAAGGCAGGAACTCGTAACTTACCCAAAGGGGATATGACCAGTGCCCATAAAGGCCAGAAGTCCAGAAACTTACCCAAAGGGGTTATGACCAGTGCCCATAAAGGCCAGAAGTCCAGAAGCTTACCCAAAGGGGTTAAGACCAGTGCCCATGATGGCCAGAAGTCTAGAAACTTACCTAAAAGGGTATAACCAGAGCCCAAGAAGGCCAGAAGTCGAAAAACCTGCCCAGAAAGGTTATGACCAGTGCCCAAGAAGGCCAGAAGTCAAAAAAAAAAACTTAACCAAAAAGATTATGCGACCAAGAAATATATGGAAAAGAAGTTGTATGTCAGAAAACAACTCCGGGGATATTTAGATATAAAGCCCATGAGCGATCCTACGAATCCCACATGGCCTCGGGGACTAATGTCGGGGATATAACCCCAGGTACCCCAGAGTTGGTCTATGGATAAGAGACAAGAATAAACGAAAGTATATTTGATAAAAGAATATCAAATAGAAAAGGAAAAAGACAATAAAGAACAACTGGGCCGAGTAAGGGGAATCTCGGCCCAGTCCACATTCCCTACAGCCGAATTAATTAAGAGAAAGGGAAAACTATCCAGTCATGGGCCGAATTATAACAACTTGGGGCCGAGTTAAACGGGTGGGCCGAGTTAACCATCCTGGCCCACTTACCTCGGGTCATCTCCCGCTCCCGCCGAGGTCCCTACCAGTCGCCCCCCGCCAGCACTACCTCGTCGCCAGCAACCACATCTCCACCTGGTCACCGCGTCGTCGCCTGGGCCACCTAGCGAGACCCGCCACGGTACCTCCTCTGCGCTCACTGCACCCTCACCCGGGTGGGCCGAAGGAGGCAAGTTCGGCCCACCGCGGGTCGTCTCCCAGGAACCGCCAAGCTCTCCGGGTGGGCCGACATCCTCTTCGACCCGGCCGGCCCACCACGGGCCATCGCACCTCTGCCAGCTCGGGCCGACTCCCTCAACCCGGCTAGGTAGAGAGAATAAGCCGGCTGGGCTGCAACCAGTCTGGGCCGAATATGGGGAAACCCGGCTGGGCCACCCAGGAATTCGGCTGGGCTGCTCCCTTTCCCCAGGCCGAGTTGGTTCTTCCATGGGCTGAGTTTTCTTTATATCCGAAACACCCAGGCCGAATCAGCTCATTCTAGGCGCCCTTTTATCTATCCCCGGATGAACCTTCAACCTTCACGAGAGCACGCAATCGAGCCAGGACAAGCTCCTCAAGAACCGTGCCAGTCTTAGGACGCCAGGGCTCAGACTGGCACATGGCATAAGGAATATGCCTTTGGCATCAAGAATATGTTGAGGAATATGCCATGGCATCTCCAAAGATGCCAAGGCATATGCTGAGCATCTAAGAAGATGTTAGGAATATGCCGCTTAGATACCAATCGTGGGGAACAAGATTTGTCCCCTGGGCTCCCCTTTATAAGGAGCACCAGGGGGATCGTTCCCGGAGAGGGCCCCCGAAGGGCTCCTCCCCTCTCTGCTCACTAGGAGCTCTCCTTCTTCCTTTTCCTCCACTCTCATAGAGAGATCTAGATAGAAGGATAGGAGATACAGCTCCAGGAGCATAATTGTAGCCACAAGTATGGCAAGATTATAAGAGATTAGATGTATAGAAGGAGGTGTTATCCCCACTTGATAGCTTCAATCCAATATACATTGTATTTCTCTTCGTGTATACAAGTGCGGTCTTCACTGCATCATCCCTCCCCAGATTCCTCCACGTCCATCGGCCCCAACTTTAGCCTACCCATGGCATATGCCGTGATACCACCACGACATCAGTATTAGCAGAAATGTTGTGCACTTGTGCAAATGCTACCGATCTTTGATTTGAGCTTCACACTGACGGATAGAGAGTTTGCATGGTGTGAAGGTTTCTTGCTAAACGAGTATGACAACTGAATCTCTATATGAAGTGAGCACTGAGTTAACATGACATCTACAGACTTTAACAATTGATCTCCTGCCTTCTGAAATACTGACATAACACCAGTTCAGCAGACAACAGTTTGTATTGGTTGACATGGACTGTGCTTAGTTGATAACCGTAATGCTCAATAGTGCGTTCCTCTGTTCAAGGTATGCCAGAGAACTATCGATCCGGAGCATACGTTGACATGGAGTGGATGTCAGTACACATACAGAGGATATGCAAGGCATCAACGTAGCAATTAGTTGTTTTTCGTGTTGGTTTGCAAGCGATTAGATAGGTATTGGCATTTACTTTTGCATTGATGGTAAAACTACCGGTTTAGCACCACCTCTTCCATTATTAATTTAAATTAATATCAAAATACACTACTCCCTTCAACCCATATTAATTGACTTGGATTTTGTCAAATTTTGGATGAACCTATATACTAAATAGTGTCTAGATTCATTAAAATATAGACAAATGTGAGTCAATTAATATGGGTCGGAGGGAGTATATATATATATATCTTATTTTCAACCAGAGATCAGTGGTATAGGTAGTAGTTGTGGTGCTTTCAATAAGCAAGTCTGACCAGTTGCTCCCTTAATTGGATTTTGACAAGTGGGAATGAAGTTCCTGCTATAACCATATTCCCACTTCATTTACAATGACCATCTATGGGCATCTATCTACATATACTGTAAATAGCTTCATAAATATACTTCCTGGAAGAAAAATCTTCATGGATGTTCCTTTCAATTTTTACAAGTAATTTGGAAAAGAATTTCCTTTGTACTATACAAGTTATTTATGACCGCTACAGATACATTTGGACCACTGATGATCTATGAGGATCAATTAGATTAGCACAGCTGAATTGTGTTTGGATGCGCTGGAATACTGAAGTTCAGTTTTCATAGGAAAAAATGTGCTTGCAAGAAGTGACAATCGAAGTATCACCAATACATTGATTATTTTTAGCACAAGTAATTGTTATGGTAAAAACATCTAATTGGTGGCTCAAATTGCTTTAGTTCATAGAATTTTTGTGCATAAAAAAGGATATGTTGATTTATTCCTGATGTTATTTACCAACTTGGCTCGGAACAAAGATCATGATGGGTTGTTGCTTGAGGAGATTACTTCCATGTTTTGTAAGTTATTCTTTCACTTTCCTTCTTTGCAATTTATCTGTTGTCTCTTCATTTCAAATTTATCCATGTAAACCTGCATGAATACTTGTGCATATTTATTTGACCTACGATAAATTGCTTGCAGGCTACAGCTAACAGTAATTCCAATTCTTGGTCCAGTTGTTGGTGAGGAGATTCCTACTTATTGTTGGGCAGCTAGGAGGATGCACTCATGTAACAACAGCCTTTTACTAAATCTCTTATGTTATTTACTTGTTGTTTATTGTGGCACACTGTGTTTTTAGATGCTGAACAATTCTCGTATTGTAGGTTTTCCTCTATGGCATAGCATGGTCAAACTCGATACAGTCTATGGCCTTAACCATTCCTTTCCAATTTGTTGTTTCTTTACTATGCTCTCTGTTACTCACATGCATGCTTGAAAATGTTGGATGTCCATTTGTTTCTTTTTCTTCATGCTCTATTGCTCTGAACTGTGAAATATACTTTATTCTTATAGTGGAGTGGTGGATGGATGCACCATATATATTTCTTTTCCTTTGCATCTGGTGTACATCCCCTCTGTTTTTTTTTCATGTTTCTTATTTGGTCATGAAAACATTTTAGAAGCCTACTCAGATTTATTTTTAATTTTTTTGAAGGCAAATGGACACAAATAGCTTGCATGTCCAAAAAAAATTTTGCAATCTGTTCACGAAATAGCTTGATATCTTATTGCTTGCCTATATGTGTTGTTTTGCCTTTGCCTTTTGTATATGCCGTTCTTGTTGTGATAGAAACTGGGCCATATGAAGTACATCTCCCATTCCTTTCTTGCTTATTTCCTCTATTTTGAATCTAGATTGAGAGCGAGAACCCGGTGCAGAGACAACAACTAGCTAGCTATGCTTTCACCAATACTGCACTCAATAAGACGCTAGAAGCATGGCTCGGCGGTCTTCCTACCAGCGCGCCTGGTGACCTTCTTTAGCATTGGTCCAGGAGGCTCTTTGGGTTCAGACTATGATTTGCGGGATCAGATGCGATCATGTGTTGTACCTGCCCGTGTGTACATGTGAGATTAACTACGTGATTGAGATGTTCTCCGCCAAGTTGTAAGCGTATAAGAGCTTTGTAGATTTACTCCGTTTTGGGAGGTTGTTTCCTGCTAATGTTCTGAGAGAGATGTTGTCTGAATAACCTTGTATTATCATTTTTTAGAATGAAAATTGGGGTACGTGTCTATATTAAAAAAAGGAATATTTATCCTCATAACAAGGTAGGAGATAGGGAATTCTCTCAAAAAGAGGTTGGAGATAGGGATGTCACTCGGTCAACTGTGGCCCTTTACATGCGCAAATTTAGATAAAATGTTGCTTATTTTCATAACATTAAGCAAGAGAAAATTTCCGTAACATCAAGTAGAGGGAAGTTCGCATTAATCACCAAGATGACTAAACCATGGATTATATGTGGATGGAAAATCGGGGGAAAATAAAAAACATTATATTTTTCTTGTATTACATTCTTGTGTTTGTGGATTTTTCTCTCCCGTTGCAGCGTACGGGCATGTTTCCTAGTCTACCTAAAATGCCCTCGGACGACTTACTGCTGGCCAAATTACTCAGCGGTGCGTGTGTGTACTGCTCGTTGGAGGCTCAACAGTATGACTCGTTTTTGACCGTTCGATCCCGCAATCCGAGGGCCCATATTCATCTCAGGGTATCATAAAAGAGCTCTCGGTTACACACCGTGTGTGTGTGTTTTTTAGAGAAAACACCGCGTGTGTTATTATCTTCCAGTTACGCACTACATGTAACCGAGCGACTGGTTGCACACAGAGAATAACCTACTCCCTTCAACTCATATTAGTTGATTTAAATTTATCTAGATTCAGATGTATCTAGATATATTTTAGTGCCATCAGAATCTAGATAAATTTGAGTCAACTAATATGGATCAGAGGGAGTAACTTTAGTTGGAAAGAGGTACAAACTAGAAAATATCACTTGTATTATGCAACGAGAGAAAATCTAACTCGTAACTGATGTGCAACTAGAAAATCACAGTTGCAAGCAGCTAAAAAATTCTAAAAATCGCATTTAAGAAAAATCAAATTTGCAACACATGTGCAACTGAATAAATCTCAATTGCATACCACGTGCAAGTAAAAATACAGCTGCAACCCTTGTGCAAGTGGGAAATCAGATTTGCATCCCCCGTGTGCAACTGAGAAAGGATAGTTACTAGCCATGTGCGACTGGAAAAATCCCAATTACAACTCATGTGTAACTAAAAAGCCTAATTGTAGTTCAAAAAAAAGGCTAATTGCAATTCACGTGGAACTAGAAAAATCTCACTTGTATGTGCAGTTGAGAAAATTATAGTTGTAACTCATATGCAACTGAGAATATCTTACAGTAGTTGTTACCAACATATAAGCACAAACCACAACATAATCAACCATTCCAGAGTTGACCGAGTTTTAACTTAGATACCAGTTAGATGAGTAATGAATTAGCATAAATCGTTTTAATATAACACATGGCACATAAGGTGCAATCCCGGGACAAAAGTTTGTTCAAAGACGGGTGCAACACATATGATGTGTGATAAAACAAACGAGTATTGTAGTATATGTACACTTGACTATGTAATGCAAGCAATTGTCCTTCATTTAGAAACTGTATATTACTAGTAAACCTCAGTTTGCACAAAGAGTAACCAAGTCTCGGTTACACACTTCTGTCAAATAAAGGACACGGTTATACACTATGAGTTCCTGCTGGTCAACAATGCAAAGTTGGAGTTGGGAGCGGGCTGGGATGTGTTGTCTGTCTTGCCTCCTCGTGCCTAGAAGGCTTCCAGCCACCTGCAGATGGATGACCTCAGCTGGGTGTCCCAAGTAAATTGCGTCCATCTCATCGTGAAGCTCTCTCGACTTGTTGCCGATGACGAGCACCATCAGACCACGCTGCTCCGAGGTGTCGAGGCAAGTTCACGGAATTTTCAGAAGCCCAGCCCAAGACAAGCAGGCCAGCAGCCCACAACAAAGTCGCGAATACAATAGTAGAAGCTAGCAACGGGGCAAAGAAAATAAATAGGTTTCGCTCCAAAAAAAAAAGCAGGTTGCACAAAATCTAATGGCTTCCAAAGTGACCGGGTTGCTAATTCTCGTGCGACTGAGAATTAGTAAATCCCATGTTTATAGGAGTGAATAGTACATGATAGAGATATATAAGCTGTCTCCAACGATTATGAAACAAAATCTAAAAACACAACAAATCTTTGAATTCCTCAAATTCTTTTTTTGACACATTCTTATAGTTTTCTGAATTAACATAGATATTAAACCACAAACATGTTGATACCAAGAAGGGTTCTTCCATATAATTTTAATTTGTCAAAAAGCCAAGGCTATATGCTTGTACGTACGTATCCATTAAATTAATCAATCAACATCGACAAGAGTACAAGAATAACAACACCAAAATTTCAAGAAAAACCAACCGAATGACATTGCCAGGAGACAAGAGTATGAATCGCCATTATCGAAAACATAACCATCCATTATTGAAAACATAGCCATCGGGGCAAATATTGCTAGGACAATCTTCCTAAAAAATCCACACAAAACTTAAATAAAGAGAACAAAATTAGGAATAAACTACTCTTTTTATTAGGCGCCTCCTAGCCTCCCAGAATGTGCAATGAAACAAACAAGAACTCCCACTGTAAGGCTACAACACATCACGAAATACCAACATCTGAAAATTAGCCAATCCCATATTTATAAGCAGGGACGGAGACAAGGGGGGACGAGGGGGGGCTTAGCCACCCCCATGGTTTGAATATTGTGAAGAACTCTACTCATTAAAACTCCAATTTCTTATTGATTTAGCCAAGTCTGCCCCTCTTATGTCAATTTTGCCGTCCTCAAGGTGAGAAGCCGGCTCCGTCCCTGTTTATAAGAGTGGATAGTAGTACATGATAAAGATATATAAGCTGTCTCCAACTATTATGAAACAAAATCTAAAAACACAACAAATCTTTGAAGTCTTCAAATTCTTTTTTTTGACACATTCTTATACTTTATTAGATAGATATTAAACCACAAACATGTCAATACCAAGAAGGGTTCTTCCATATAATTTTAATTTGTCAAAATGCCAAGGCTATATGCTTGTACGTATCCATTAAATTAACCAATCAACATCGACAAGAGTACAAGTGTACCAACAACAAAATTTCAAAAAAAACACCAACCTAAAGACATTGCCAGGAGACAAGAGTTGAAAACATAGCGATCCATTATCGAAAACATAGCCATCCGGGACAAATTTTGCTAGAACAATTTTCCTAAAAAAATCCACACAAAACTTAAATAAATAGAACAAAATTAGGAATAAACTACTCTTTTTACCAGAACAAGAGCATCTGCAGATTATTAGAACAAGAGCCTCCAGAATGCGCAATGAAACAAGAACGCCCGCTGTAAGGCTACAACTACCAGCATCTGCAAGTGAATACATGCCTAGTCTTAATAAAAACATACATATGCATAATCTTTTATTAGTGTAACCGATACATTAGCCCGTAGGCTTCTGTAGATTCTGAATGGCAATCGGGGAGAGACACAAAATCAGAACAAACAGAAAGGAACCGTAATTATGCAGGGGGCAGAATACAACATGGAATGAACCCAATGCGCGCGCATCCTTGCGGAGGAACATCGCTACACGGGGGAGAGGAGCTGAGCGAGGCTGGGCCGGGGCTCGGACCTCATGCCGACGAGGATGACGAGTGGGATGAAGCCGTAGTGGGCGACCACCTTGGCGTTCTTCATCGCCCAAGTGCTCCACTCACGCGCCAGCCGCACCGCGCTAGCCGCCGCCGGCTCCGCCGCATCCGCTGGGGCCTTCCCCTTCTCCGTCGCCGCCGATGCCATGGCCGCCTCTGCCAAACGCGTAAGCCGAGAGGAGGAAGATTTGGGAATTTCAGCCTGTGATGGGAGGAGAGGGGTTGTGATGTCAGGATGTGGTATTGTGGTGATGGTGGGATTGGGCTCGTTTGGTGAGGGGGCTCTTTGCACATTAGGCAAACAAAACTTTCTTTACGCTAACGTATTTTTTTGCGCAACGTAGGCAAACAAAACTTTTTGTACAAATAGCGTACTGATGATTAATTAATGGAAGATGCTGAGCGTCCCCGACGATACAAGTTTTCCATCTTCCTGGTCCATTGCCTGACATGTGTTCTGTTTTTCCCCACGGATCTTGTTTTTGCTGCAAAACATCCCGCTTTTGCTACATATATCCTCGCTTTTGCTTTCGAAACAAAAAAAAAGGTTCGTTTTAGAAATAGAACGTCTCGTCGGAGACCATGCAGCAAAAAAATTATGCTAATGTAGCAAAACCGACTTCCTCGGAGACATTGTCGGAAAAATTATGCTAATGTAGCAAATAGTTGACACTGTTGTAGCAAAACCACAAGACGATTGTAGCAATAAATTTCTTCTAATGTAGCAAAAAACCTATTTCGCCGAAGACATTGCCGGAGAATTTAGCCGGAAGACCTCGTCGGAGAACTTATAGCAAAAAAAATATGGTATTGTAGCAAAACAAAAAAAACAGAGATAGCAAAAAAATGTATCAATGTAGCAAAACCATTTTGATATGTAGCAAATTCCCATCCCAGCAATTCTCTAAAATGCAAAAATCCAGAGTAGCAAAATCCAGGGGCCTTGATAGCAACAATCAAAGCCTTCGGTAGCAAATCCACTCGTTGTCGGCAGAAAAAATCCACACCTCGTCCTCGCCCGAGGTGTGAGAGAGGGAGCAGCTGGATGGCTTTCGGCGAGGGCCCTGTTGGAGGAGAGACTGCAGCGCATTTGGATCAGGTCGGCATGCTCCTTCTTGACGACTGCCGGAGCCATACTGCACCGAGGAGGGGCAAGGTCCGCCGTGCCAGGTAGGAGGATGGTCAGGGAGCAGGAGAGCCAGTCGAGGCCTGGCTGGTTCATCCTCGACGACGGACGACAGCCAACAAAAGCTGGTAGTTCCCACCGCGGTGGCTCGATTGGAGGAGCAAGAGGACAGGATCGGCGGGGAAGAAGGATGACAGAGAGGGGACGTGGATGCTGGTGGCTGGTGAGCTGCAGAGCTAGGTGAACGGCGTCGCCATGGCACGAGGACGCGAGGTCTTCCATGGCCTGCGCATTTGCGGACACAAACGACGTGATTTGCAGTAGCGGCGCTGCGATTTGTGGTCGCGGCGGCGCGACTGTTGCAACAACGGGAGGTTCCGCGCGGGCAAAGAAGGGCGGAAGCTGCAGCGGCCCGGCCATTGTGGAAGTGCGGTGCGATCGTGGGTTGTTGCGATCGTGGCGAAAGCTAGCTCCGTATCGTTCGGTCTTGCGCGTCGCACCCGGACGATGTGTATCATTTTCCTTAATTAATGTACAAATAGTGTACTTTTTTAAGGTTTAGTTTGCAATAACTGAAGAGTTGTTACTCCTATCAGTGAAATAGATAAACTAATAGGGAAAGAACATGGGAGAAGACACATGCGCAGGCGCGAGCGCCACCCTTCCACCCGAGGAGAGGAAGAAAAGAGGGAATTGAGGTGAACAAGAAATGTGGATCAAGATTGTCCACGAATTCGTTAACGCGCTTCACCCTTGAACCCTCTTCGGCTCTTCCTGACAGCTTTGTTATATTCAGAGTTCATACTAGGGTTGTGGATAGAGCCCATTTTTGTTCTAGTGTTGTCGATTACATTTTTGCTTGTGATAATTGAGTATTGAAGTGTGGAAGTAGCAAGGTGCCGCCTTTTAAGTCGATCGAACCTGTTGCTTTCTTTTTTAATCTAGAAAAGATGTCCGGTCAGGCAATACTTTAGTTTTCCTTCTTTGTCGTTTAAAAAGGTTTTTGAGAATACCATGCTTTTCAAAACTGCAATACTTGTTGGAGCCAAATACTTCAAATTGTGTTGAACTATAGTATTTTTATAAACCATGGTATTCCAAAAAAATATTAAAAATATATTGTGTTTCTGTAGAGGTCCCAACCTTTAATAAGGTAGATATCCTTGTGTTTACAATTCTAGTCCCTGGATCAATAGCTAGCATCCACAATTAAGATGTAATATTAAAAAAAAAAGGTCATAATACAACTTTATAACCAGGAATAAAATAATTCATTACATCTTACATAGCTCATTTGGCTATCACATTACAATGCAGCAGAATATCTATATAGCATGGAGTCCTTCATCTTCAAAGTGCCACAGGCAATCATGTTGGTTGTAGACTTGTAATCCTATTCAACACACACTTCTCTAACATCAAACAAAACCTGCAACATAATAAGTTGCAGCCACAAGGGTCAATACATTTGAATTGTATTGGCAAGTTTCACTACTATGTAGAAATAAGTGATCCTATCATTACATGCATATTTGGCTAAGTAGGGTTTAGGCTCATTTGCAGAAAGCAATATAGTTTTATCCTATCTTTTCAAAATGGTTTTAATCTTTTGAAAATCTTTCTGAACTCCTTGGAAAACTCCAAGTGCTTCAATCCCTTGTTGTCACCATCAAGTTTTACTTTGAGAAATTGGAATGTCGAGATTTTTCATAGCTTCAGGCCTTAGTTTCTCAGAGTTGTCCATAACCGGGGACACGACTAAGTACTTAGAATTTTGATCTTCTGCAGAAGTTATACACTTTACCCACATGACACAATCTCGTCTTGACGCCACCAGTGGCCGCTGGATAAGTACTCACCAAAATGGAGTACCGGCATATCGAGAATATGACAAAGTCTTTCCATAGAAGTCCTCCCAATACACAATGCTAGCTTGTCTATCAGGCACCAATGTAGGGATATATTTTCATACACAATTCTAGTTAACCTGAAGATGCCAATGCATGGGTCTTCCACTATGTAGTTGATTAAGCCGGAGCCCATTTAGCATGTGGCTGTACACGGAAGCCACTGTACGAGAAACATGTTCAATCTCTAAGTCCCTGGATGGTTTTCTTCTAGTGCACATACAAAAAGATATACATATAAACATGGTTTCTTTTGTTGCCACCTTGTCCAAAACTTGAGTATCTTCTTTCCACCCACGTGGTTCATTGAGTACTTGTTTTATTATATAAAACATATACTTTTCCAACACTTCATATAATCATATCATGTATCCCATCCCAAATATATAGCAGGGCTAAGCATTTCAAAGCTCATTTTTGGTCATTTACAAAAGTGATAAAACCATTTGCAAAAGGTTTCACCCCATAAACCAATTTTATACCAAAGTGATATTTTATGTTGTTGAAAATGCCTTTTTGCAAAGTAATAATTTCATAGGGTTCATCAAATATATATTAAATCTCAAAACTTGGTGTTTAGGGTCAGAGAGTATTAATTCAAATCATTTCCCAAAGATTTTACTCAAAAAGTATTTCTAACACATAAACAATATTTTTATATGACTAGAAATGTTCTAATTCAAATATTTATTTTTAACTTCACAAAATACATTTTTAAATCCATAAGTTGGTTCCTATGGTCAGTAGGTTCAAAACAAACCACTTAGATAAGATTTCACCTTAAAAATATTTCTAGAACAATTTTTATATTCAAATTATGCCTACACAAGTTTCTGCAAATTCAACCAATTTTCCAGAAGCAAAATATTAAAAAAAGTGCATGGTTGCAAATTACTTGTCCTTCTGATTCCATTGATATGAAATTTGCAAAATTTGGACGTGTAGATTAAAAGTTATGAATTTTGCAAGTTTGCATATCTAATAGATCAAATTTCTGTTTTTAAACCAAACTCTGTAGACGTGGCGCTATCCTATTGGACGGTACCGATTCGGCTGGATCGTGCTCTGTGGACTGTTGGATTTAAAACACATCGCACGGCTCAGATCGCACCATACCTGTTCGCTAAGTAAATCTATCGTAGCCACTAGATCAATATCCAATGGTTCACAGCAGCCAGACCATAACTGGGCGGCGCTAGCGGCGGAGGACGGCGCTGCGCGCTCGGCCAGTGAGCTTGCCGGCGAACTAGGTCGCGCGAGAGAGGGAGAGGATGCTCACCGTGCTCGCGGGAGTGCGGCGAAGCTCAAGGTGTGGTTAGTTCGTCGAGGGGCGCTCTGGTTCCCGAGGAATTGCTCACCGGAGATTGCGGCGGCGTCGGATGCTCTCTATTGAAGACGTTGGCGAGGTTTGAGGGTGCGCTAAGGCAAAAAAAAGCATGGGGTTAGATTAGTACGGTGCTGGGGATCACAGGAGCATCATCGAGAGGTACTGGGGCGGTCTGTGCTCATCGGGGAAGCTTGCCGGAGCGATGGCAGTCACGACGGCGCTCTGATGTTGAGGTTGCCGAGGCTACGGTGCTCGCGCGGATGTGGGGTTGGTGCTGGGAGATGCGCAAGGAGAGGGGGAGCAGGCTCGCGTGTACTGGGAGGCGAGGGGTGGTCGGGCGGCGCCGCAATCGGCCGGAGAAGCTCGTCGGGGCAGTGGTGCTCGAGCTCAAAATTGGGGTAGCCTGGAGGCAGAGGGGAGGCGGTGTCTGGGGGAAACGGAAGAGGGGAGGGAGGAGCTTAAGTATGCGTGGTCGCTGGCGAGAATAACTCAGCCATCAACGCGTATTAACGCGAATTGATTCGCGGCGGAACGGCGATGAGCGAGGGGAAACGACCGACGCGGGTGGGAGAGAAGGCCGACAGCGTGGGGCCGTGATGTCTGTGAGAGAGAGGAAGAGAGAGTAGGGTCCCCAGCTCAGTGACTTAGCGGGTTCGTTTTTTAGTGGAAAACGGTTCGCTAGAGGGGAGGAGATGGGCTGCGTCGCTGGCCTGCTGGGCTGGGCTGTTAGTGGGTTGAGTTAGTTTCATTTTTTTATACTGAATGCTTTTCTTTTTTCTATTTTGAATTTCTGTTTTGATTTTAATTCAAACAATTCAAACTCCATTTGAATTCAAACCTCCACCAAACTTTGTGTTGAGTTTAATACTGTTTATTAGCATAATCTAAAATCAAATATAGAATAATTAATTTCTGGGTTTATTATTTATTAAAAATAAATAAATAGATATTAGTCTTTATTTCAAATAGGATTCAAATATGTTTAAAACTCTATTTGAATTCTAAATTTTACCAAAACCTTTTCAGTAGGTTTTATTTGAAAAATAAAACACTTTGTATTTTTATTTAAAATAATTTAATAAGCTTTAATGTTTATTTAAAATGGAAAAAGCCTTAACTTAATTAAAATTGGATATTAATAAATCCTCATGATTTTATTTAAATAACCTTTACTTATTAAACAAAAATATTTTATTTCAATTGCTTGGCCAAGATTTAATCTGGCTCTTTAAAAATAGTCCTTATTTATTATTTCTACCTTTGCTTATAAAAACCATATCTTTTTATTTAAAGATCCAAAAATGGTGATTCCAACTTTTATAACTTTATTTATTATTTGTTTATTATTTTAAATCCCTTTAGGATTTTATTTGACCAAAATAGGTTTTGATGTTTCCAATTGTAATCAAAAAGTTTCTTTTCACCCTAAATTTCAACAATTATTTATTTATTTATTTATTTTTCACATTTCAAAATTGGAAAATTTTGGGATGTGACAATTGCCAAACACACCCTAACTGTTCCAAGATAAAAACGTTGCTGCACTAACACTATGTTGTGCATAGTTGAAATGATATTTTTTTTATGAAGTGAACTCTTTGCTAATGAGATATAGTATGAGAATTTTCCCATGCTAACACAGCCTATGGATCTTTTCTATGGGAGCAACAATCTTGATTGAAGTAGATGAAAACCCTTCTACCCAAAAATACTGGGTCTCAAATAACTAAAAGAATAAGCACATAATTGTTCATTGGTTGTGCCACCAATTAGGAAATGATCTAGTTATAATTCTCAGCTAGTTTGATGCATCTCATGTATAAGAGACTATTATTCTAGCCTTGTTGCGGCTTCTTTCTTTTCTCTTGTTTTGAATAATAAAGAACATCTGACATCAACTTGCATTTGGATATTATACTGAAAATACATTACCTTGATTTGTAATCTTAGACAAGCAGTCGGATGTGACATTGTCCTTAGAATGATCATTATCTGTAGTAACTCTAACTTTACCCACTTGTCCATTTCCATCCCTCTCTAACTATGAAGCTTTCAGTCCAAGACCTAATCACCTTAATATCTTAATGAAACTAGCATTCGTGCTAAAGTGGGGAAATGTGCCCCGAATATTTACATAAGCATTTCCTTCTCCTTCATTGACCTTGTCATCCCGAACACATGTCAAATATAGGATGTATTAGCCCCATTTTTTGGGGGCAATATTGATATGCGGACCACTGGGGTTGTGCGTCAGCTCAGGTTTTCTTCATATCTCTTATCAACTTTTTATGCACTCCAACCGACTATTTAGGAAACAGAAGTTTGATCGTCCATCTTGAAAAAGTTGTTTGTAATGTGTGTCGCATTTTCCGTTAACATTATTATGTTTTCCATCACAGTCGAGGCAACTCTTAAACATCTCCAAAGTCTTTTATGGTTGGAAGTGTGTGCTTTTATGCTAAAACTTGAGCCATTTACCTCATATCACCATGTCCTTTGTTTTTCTTCCATAGCCCTAGAGTATTCGTTCTTATCCCCTCCAACCTCCTACTGGGTATCCTTAGTTGTTTTCTACACATGCCATTTGGGTGTGATTTAGGTGCCTATCATGCTTTGTCTACAAGTAGTTTTGGGTGTGGCCTCTCTAGACCTGTAAAGCGTCGCGTTGTATCCGGGTGTAGTCTCTCTAGGCTTGTAGATAACTTGTTTCTATCAATGAATCAAAATAATAAGTTTTTGCATTTTCTAAACAAAAGATCAATTTTGTAGTTTTGTGATCTCTTGACTTTGGCTTCTAGTCCAGGAAAATAACGAAGTGATGTTAAAATATATTAGATCCACTTAGCATCACATTTTATAGATGCGGTTCTTGTAAAAAACTGATCAAAGCATAAAGTTTGCCAAGTATAATGATATAGCTCCTAACGTTGTCGTGAAGAGGATTGAATTATTAAGCTTTGTTTGCTCAGTCTATACCCTATTTATGGGATTTTGTCTTAGTTATTTTTCTTTATTGATCAACATTATGCAATGTCGCATTTGTAAAAATGTCTAGTAACCTACGTGCATGATTCGGTAGGATATGTATTTCAAGCTGAAAACAACCTATATCATGATTATCAACTAGAGAACTTTACTCTCAGTTTTGCTTTTAAATGATGTGGCTTAGTGTGCTATCACGAAGATAATGTTTTAGATTTGCATTAGTACACTATTGCACCCCTTCGTCATATGTCATGCCTATAAATGGGTTCACAATCCACGTATTCACTATGCTAGTAAAATATCAAGATGTGTCTGAATTATATTGAGTAAATTATCAGCATAGTGATCAACTAAAATGAATAAATGGGGCTCCACTTGGTTTTTACTTTTGATAGACTGCACACATCATGTGCAAAACAAGGATGCATGAATTCATTAAGGAAGTTCTTAGTTACGTACCAAAATCGTCTCATTTTGTTTGAGAAATAAGTGTATCCGCTAGATGTACTAGAAACGCAACTTTACTTAGTTGTTCTCAGCAAATCAATATTCAGGCACCACCAATCCTTTTACGTGGAAAACACTCAATTTAAGAGAAACACCACCCGTCGAAGCTACCCAAATATTATTTCACTACTATCAAATGTGGGTTACAACAAGTTCTTCTATGTGAGTACAAGAGGATCTCATTTGGATGACTCAACAAGATTTGGAACATGAGATAGAGATCAATCTCACAAAAGATGATGGGTGCACAACTTAATGGAGAAAATATACGTAGTAAAATGGATTTCTCAACCTTGCGGGAAACACTCGGTGTTTGATCTCATATGGGGTATTTTTAACAATTGCATTAGGGATATGTTTGACAAATACAAAGCGCATACATGATTATTTTTGACAAATAAAATAAAAAACCGCATATGGTAGGACCATCTTCCTTCCGGTCCCACCTAATCCACCCTTCCTAGCTTTTCCACTCCGCTCTGCTCCGTGCGTCCCCAAACACGCTGCACATCTCCCCGCCCCCAAAGCCCAAACCCCTGCCGGCGGCGGCGGCTATGCTTCTCTGCCAACGAATCCTCCCTCACCTCCTCAGCCTCCCCTGCAGACCCATCTCACAACTCCTCCTCTGCCCTTCCCGCTTCCCACCCCGCCGCCCCTTCCTGCCTCGCTGTGCTGCGCTCTCTCAGCTCGCGCCCCCGGAAACAGTAGACCACTCCGACGCCGAAGAACCTGAAGACCACTCCGATGCCGTTGAGCCCCTGGGGGATGTGCAGGTAAAACTCCCCCTCGACCGACTCTTCCTGCCACCGGGGGCGAGCGTGACCCCGGGGGACGAGGAGGGCGTGACCGCGCGGGTCCTCAAGGGCTCCAACATCGTGTTGGGCACGTACGCGCGAGGCGATGCGCAGGTGGTTAACGCGGATTTCGTGAAGAGCAGCGTGCGACCCGATGACTGCCCCAAGGATGGGCGGCCCGAGTTCGCGCTCGTCGGCCGCTCCAACGTCGGCAAGTCGTCACTGCTCAACTCGCTTGTCCGCCGCAAGCGCCTCGCGCTCACCTCCAAAAAGCCTGGTAGGTAGCGCTTCATTGTTTTTGTTGCCTCATTATATACTGCAAATGTAATGCTATCGGGGTTTAGGGTTTAGCGGCTAAGATAGAACCTCTGTTTTGGAGGGGATTACCTAGTTGGTACACTGGCTCTGCCAGTACTTCTGGATCTGGTAGAATAGGGCCATTCTGGGATTTGAGTGCCCAATTGTGTTCATAGGAGGTAGTACCCTTTATACGATGTGATTGGCTTTACTCTGGGTTTTGGTGTTCAGCTCTAAAGCGGCGCACCTTATGCGTTTGTGTCCTACATTAGGCTGTTCGATGCCATTCATACGCAGAAATGTTGACTGTTCTTGTGCATACATGATTTTTTTTAAACGGTCATGCATACTATTACACAGTTATCTGGTTGTACATGCTTATCGTTGTAATTTTGCGCTTTCAGAAGGTATGATACTATGGTCTTTGAGGTTTGTTTCGTTTGCCACACGTTTATCTTCTAAGAGCTTAATTGCCAGTCCAAATGGAATCTGAGACTGGACTAGCCGAAAGAAACTGTGCTGTCTAAGTTCTATATCATTTTTTATTTGCCCAACTGTTAAGAGCTATAATACCATGTAAGAAACTGCAATTATCTTCCTTTTGTAACACTGAAGTTACTGAAATCACATGGAGTTGTGCTGTCTAGCATCAATATTTCACTCTATAAATGTGTTACGATTTTTGTTCCTCTTTACACTTCGCAGATATGCTGCAGTAGAAGTTCAGTATTATGAATCCTGCTCTCGCTGATTTCATTAAATTTCTTTTTGTTTTTATCATTGCAGGCAAGACCCAGTGTATCAATCATTTTATAATAAATGACAGCTGGTACCTTGTTGACTTGCCTGGCTATGGGTACACTACTGCTCTTAACCCACTTTACTTTCAATTTCTGCATTTCAAAATAAATTCTTAAATCTTAACCATGTGGATGGACAATTTTAAAATGTTTGAGCGTTGAACTTAAGTCTTTTTGGTTGCCATGAAACTTAATGATATCTCATCAATTTTGATGTTACAAATACATGTTACTTTCCCATTACTTCCAAATATCAATATTATTGAAATGGATAGACTAGCTTAACTGGATTCTTAAATCTTAAATAGTGAATATAGGTATCCTTTTTTGATTTAATGACTTACCGGATGCCGATTTTTAATTTACTGCCTAACATCGAAGAGTACGTTAATGCATAAATGCTATGCTTTATAGGTAGCATCTGCGGGAAGAAGGAATGATTTGATTAAATCAAGGCTACACTTTTAGTGAAAGCAGGGTAACCTTAACCTGGAGTTCTAGACTCTGTAATAAACATGATTATGGTAACCAAAATTTTGCCAATCACTTTGAATCTAGTTGATATTTGGAAGTTCAGAAGAATGTTCACATCATGAGTATTGACTGTGATATGTGCATAGCCTGATACCCAATATCTTTATTAATTTGCGTTACTTACTGATGTATCATATATGGCGAAAAATACTCGGTCTGTGTTTCTCTGAACCTGCTTTATGTAAGTTAATAACCAAAATATATGTGCATATTCAAACATACCACAAATGGTGAATGGATTCATGACAGTAGCAAATGCAACTGAACTTTTGTTGAAGCTTATTGTTTTTGTGAAATATTCTTCGACTTCTGGTTTTCACGAGAGCCTCTATCGAACAGATATGCTTCAGCGCCGCAGGAAGCTCGTAAAGATTGGGACGAATTTACTAGAAATTACTTCCTCAGCAGGGATAATTTGGTGTCAGTTTTTCTCCTTATAGATGCAAGTATTCCTGCCAAGAAGATTGATCTTGACTATGCTAGTTGGCTTGGGCAAAACAAGGTAAGCCATCTTTCCCAAGCAACTAAATCTTCGTATGTCAAGTAACTATGTGTTCAATTCTTCTTTCATAATGTTAGGAGTAGGTCAAGTTTATCTTAACAACAGAAAAATGTTTTGTTAATAATGTGTAAAAGCAAAAGTCATTGGACTATCCATTATGTGAGTCTATCATGTTACATGAATTGACATGAAATTCGTCAATCTGTTTACCCATCACATTGAAAGATGTCTTTCTGTAAACATGATTTTTTCCTTTCTTTTCCTTGTTCTTATAAAGTGTCCAATAATCAATACTTTCCCTATGTAGTACAAGTCAAAAGGCATGTAATCTGTCACTGCCATAAGGGGCCTCAGGATCCCACAACCTGATCTTCAAGTAACTAGATATCTTTTCTGTTCCAATTCCAGTCTGATCAGGAGATGCACCTGATAGATTATCAGTAGGAGCCAGTACCAGAATATTAGATGCACATAGTTGGTAACTTGGCAGTCCGTGCTATTGTTTCCAGTTTTTTTCAGTACGGACTTGTTCATGTCCTCCTATATAATATGACATAGCTTGTGCTAGGGAGTTTCAATCAGTTAATGTACCAGAGCAAAAGGAGTTTACCCTCCGACCAATCCTTACCCTCTACATCTCCCTGCGCCACGGTACCACATGCACCGAGGGGACCACACGCCCCCCGGCACCTCACGACTATGCCTGCCAAGAGCTTGAGTTGTGCATCCTCTTCTTAACAATACTTTGCATAAAGAATTGCTAGGGCCATCCAAGGGGTACTCCTTACTGTGGGGCGGGGTTATATCACAAGAATGAATCACATCCATTCTAGGAAAATGCAGGAGCATTTTTTCATGCTTTTTGATGGGCCCCTTGTTTGAGCCTTTTATGTTTTCCTTTCACCTGAGCTCTGTTTGAGCTGGGTTTGTTTTGGCCTTGCACTACTATAACTTGAAATATACTTTTGATGTGCTTATCCTAGGCCAATTCATTTGAGCAGTTTGTTATATTTCTTCGCCCTCAACATGTGATCAGCAACACCATAGCACTATAGGTGATCCTAAGAGTACTTCCTTATTCTTGCTTTGTCCTTCACCCTATGCGATATAATGAGGACAAAATTTGAAAATCAGTTATTGATGGAGTGTGGGCCACCATCTGAAAACACCATGAACTATAGAAGAGCACACGGCATCAAGCCTTTTAAGGTGCCCACTGATAAACTAGCACATGAAGTAATGTCTTCGGTGGATACAATAAATTCAACACACACAGAAATCAATCTTCTTTAGACACGCAAAATCTCATGAAGATGAGGTACTTCAAATGAACAGTTGAAACCTCCAGATAAGGAACGGATGAAATTAGTCACTGTAGTGTGTATGGTGAAACATGAAACAACGTTTAGGAGAGTTTTCTCCAAGTTGTATAGGATATTTCTGAAAATACATGTAGAGAGAATAGATAAAATCTTTGGATGAATTGAATTAAAATGAATCAAGTCGCAACTATTGATCATTTGCTCAAAATGAGTGACAAATGAAAATAACAAATGGCTTCATAGAGTACCCTGGAAAAACAGAGTGCAGTAATGCAGTTGAACGTAAATATATCAGACAAAGTGCCCCAACAAAAGGAGCATTAAAGCAATATCACTATGTTTGCCTAAAATGAATGTGTTATGTTGAATTTGCATGTTCAAACTCCTGCCAACGTTTCAGATTTTCAAATGGATATTTGTGACAAATGTTCTCATAGTTGACCTTTAGATTCTTTTCAATCTTAGAAGAGTAGGAGTAGGTAAAGAGCTCCGAGTCTACTTCAGTTAATTAGTGCAAACAGATAAATGCTAAATATGACCACCCATTCATCATTGTGAAGATAAATATCTACAAGCCCCTAACAAGTTTCTTTTTCGGAGGAACTGGCAGGAGCACTGCCTTTCTCCTTAGAAGAAAATAGAGTTGCCTGGTTAATTAGAAAAAACCAGCCCCCTAACAAGGAGTGTGACATCTGTGAAGTGTTTGTTGTTTGGTGAAGTTGCATTTTTTGAAGATAATGGAAGCTTTTATTACCCTGGCCTCTGCATCATAGATGCATACACCCCAATTTATTACATCGTTTGCAAGTCACAAAACATTGGCCTAACAAAAAAAGAGATAGACCAAAAAGACATAAAAACAAGCCAGCAAAAATAGAGCGTGACAGGCCACACATGACCTGTCTAGATACTGAGGAGCCTATCACTAGCATGCTGTCCAAACCGGGACATAAACCCCCTGATAATCTACTTTAGCTTTTGGGTGCCAAGCTCTTTCGCCTTCCTGTGCTGCACCTTCTGTAACAACGCCATAACTGCAACCAACTGGTACATAATAGTAACACTTGCATACAAGATTGAACTTTCTTGTTGTCAAAGACAACATTATTTCTGCATAGGAAAATAGACCAAAAAACTTCTGCAGCTGCAACCAAGAAGTAGTCTTAACGACTTGTCTACTCCCCGCAGTCATGACCCAAACATATCTGAAACACTACAAGGTGGAGTAATATTAAAAGCCTAATATACAGGGCGCCATGCAGTATGTGACAAATGACAATCGAAAAAAGGTGTTGGATAGTTTCTTGTTCATAATACGCAGCGTGCTCTGTTTGTTGCTGAATGCTGCTGCCATCGGGCTTATAACATGGCCTTCTATTACGGTTTTTCGATATTGTCTATATAACAAAGGGTGCTTGATTGGGGATTCCCTATCTTGTTTCCGGGAACCAGCAGGAGCGCTGCCTTTTGATTTAGGTGAAAAGATGTAATATGTACAGAGTTGTGGCTTGTTTTCGAAGGGGACATGTCTAAACTCTACAAGTTCACCAAAAACAGATTATCTCTAGCCAACACCATCACTCGGCTGGCTGCCACCATAGGCCATGTCGCACTGCCTGATGTCCCTGAAAGCTAGCTCGGCCACCTCAAAATCAGTCAGACAAGTGCTGCAATATATCCTTGTATAGAAGCCTTCCACTGCGACTTCACCTTGGGAAGTTAGCATTCTGTTTCACCACTAACAAGTACTCTGTAACAATATGCTTCTCGCTTTTTTTTTTTTGCCCTGCAACTAGTTTTCGTTCCATTCCTTGTGTAGTACTGCTACTGCGGTGTCCCCACTCAACCACCACCCTTTGCAACAAGGCCTGAGCTTGTCCTACCCAGTCAATAACGATCTGTAGTGTTTCTTTAAGCTCTTCTGTCCTTTTATTGGTGCCTTCCCACCCCACAGACATTATTTTCCTTTTTGAGAGCTTCGACCATCCTCTTTCTTGTGTTGTTGCAATTCAGTGCAAAACACTCCTCTTTCGACAAGGACCTATGTTTGCATCAATGCATATGTCCTGAGCACCTCCATTTACACATTCCTTTTTTTCGGACATAGTAATGGAGTGCCCTTCTGTGCACACAGGTAATAACAAGCAAGATCCAGTGAATGCATTATTGTCTTCCATATTTATTTCTTCTCTTGTTGCATTGATGTCTAAACCTGATTGACAATGTCTAGACTGCTAGTTATAGATGTTTTCTGTATCTTGCAATTACTACTACATCAAATATGCATTATCGTTACTTCAGACATGCGAGAAAATTATAGCTTGTTGAACAGCAAATCTGTATGGATCATTGTTCAGTTTCAATGTTTCGATGATCAAGTTCCATGCCCATCTTTTCAGGTCCCCATGACACTGGTGTTCACGAAATGCGACAAACGCAAGAAGAAGAAAAACGGCGGCAAAAGACCAGAAGAAAACGTAGAATCTTTCCAGAGCCTGATCCGTGAATATTTCGAGGCAGCACCTCCGTGGATAATGACGAGCAGCGTAACCAACCAAGGCAGGGACGAGATACTCCTGCACATGTCTCAGCTCAGAAACTATTGGCGCAAGCATTAGGATGGAATAACAGCAGTAGGACTGCAGCAACAACAGCAAACTGTTAACGCTTTGATGATGCATCGGCACCTTTGCAATCAGGAATTTTCATCAACAACTAATTCTGCCTTTTGAGCTGTTGATTGTCCCAATTTGCCCATCGTACATGATTACTCAATCAGCAGATCTGGACTACAGACAAGCCGCTGAAATCAACCACTACTAGCATGTTTGTTTTCTAGTATTTGTATAATAACCGTACAATCTCAACGTTTTCTCCTTGTTATTTTCTGAATATATATAAGATTGTGCAATCTGTATGTAGATTATTAAAGAAAGTCTGGTGTCAGCAGCTAACCATCATTGGGAATCTAACTTTTTTTGTTTATTATATGTTTGCTCCCTTGGACCCTGCATCACACAAATGGCAGGCAGGAGATACACGCACTTGTTGACTAGTCAATGGTTTCCGTGGTGTACAGGGCGCAAGTGAAAGTGAACATTATATTGGGTTCTATTCTACAGTTGTTCCTTTTCAGCCGTGGGTCGATTATTAGTAAGAAAAGATTTGAGCTACCTGGAGGCGCAGAACACTGGTCAGATAATTGCAGGCAAAGTTGCACTGTACCGTGCGCTTATCTATCCTGGGGTCCTGATGCTCGTGCATGCTTGGTTTGTTATTAGGCTTAAGTAGCCTATCTGTCAATCAGTTTTGTATTAGTTGTACCAACACATGTTGGTTTGTCTTGGTTAGGTCAAATCGTGAAAAGCTGTGCGCCGTCTACGCGATAGGTTTGTAGATACTACTGGTAGTAGGAGTAGGCCAGAGGAACAGCTCAGCTGGGTCTGGGTTCCCACAGCTGGTGGGCGCGTTCGCCACTAAACAAGTCTCGGCGAAGGCCAACTTATTGGCCAGTGAAGGACACCGATTTAAGAAGAATTAACAGCCCGCCCGTACAGCCTAGCCTACGCGGTTGTTTGCGTCTCTCTCTGATTGCAACTGTAAAAGTATGTTATAGTGGAGTTGTACGTGGTAGCAGTACGTGTATGTACTTACTGGAGGTGCTGTAGCGGTGGTGTACAGGCTGCAAAGTTTGCCGTGGTCAAAACCGTGACATGGCCGGCTGTGCAGTGCAGTAAAACTGGGCGCCGCTGCAGGCTGCAGGCTGCAGCCTTGCCTGCTGGACGCGCAGAGAATGTATGCCGAATCGCCAGCAGCAGTATCTACACTTCATTCGTTCTCGGTTTTATTTTACTCTCTAAATATTTTCTGTCCTGCAGCTCGGACCGCAGCTCAGTAGTGTTTCAGCACCAGTTTTCCAGGACCAGTTCCAAAAGGAGTTTGCTAGTAGCTGCTGAGGACTCACGGGCCACACCCCCTCCGCTGTTTGGCCATGCAAACACAAGACGCCACTGACAAGGGCCATTAGGGCAATCTTGTCAGCAAGCTAAATCCAGGGTAAACATGGGATCCAAGACGCGGCCAGCGATAGCGCTAATAACCAACCGCCTCGGGCCATTTCCTCTCGCCCCCCACTACGCTACGTGGCGGCTGTCCCCATCACCACGACCGTGTCCCCCCGCCTTGGCGGTTCTGTTCCGAGCGAGCGAGAGAGCTCACACGGGGCGGTTAAAAGGCCACAGGCCGCATTAGCCCGGCACGAATGCGATAGCAGACCAACTCCACTCGATCCCTCCTTCTCCCGCGCTCACCCCCCGCACCGCACCTCGCGCGCGCTCTGTCCACGCAACGCAAGCAACTCCCGTTCAACCCCCCGGCGCACCGCGATGGACGGCTCCGGCACCGGCCGCAAGAAGCTGAAGCACCGCCTCGCGGCCATCCTGTCCGTCTTCTCCAGGCGCACGGGCGCCGGCAGGAAGCGCCGCGACGAGGACGCCGCGCCGCCGCCGCTGGCATTGCCCTCCTACGCCCGCATCGGAGCATATGGTGCGGACGGCAGGAAGGTCGGCGGGCAGCACGACCGCCGCCTCTCCGTCTCGGCTAGGCGCGCCGTCCCGATGATCCGCATCACCATCGACTGCGCCGGCCGCCGCTCCGTCGACGCCGCGGACCCGTCCCTCCTCCTCGCGCCGCTCGACGGCGCGGACGCCAGGAAGACGCGCGAGACCAGCGAGTGGGAGGGCCGCAAGTGCCCGCCGTCCTCGCCGTTCGCGGTCGCGCCTATGCCGCCGCTGCCGAGGTGGAAGCAGGAGCGGTCCAGCTCCAGCAGCGCCGCCACGCGCAGGCACTCGACGCACTCCACGCGGAGGCTCCTGATGAGCAGCTCCTCCTCCGACGACGAGTACGACGAGTACGACTCGCGGAACCTCTTCTCCTCGCGCAGCCTCTCCTCCGACTCCTCCGACTTCTACAACTGCTCTTCCTCGCGGCGCAAGAACAGCGGCAGCGCCACCACCGCCAGGGCGCGCGCCTCCGTGTCGGGACCGCCGTGCCGCGCGACGCCCGGCGCCGGCCCGCGGCGCGGCGCGTCGCAGAGCTGCAGGTACAGCTTCGAGCTGCCGCGGGGCTCCACGGCGTCCGCCGCCACGGACGGCGGGTTCGCGGTGGTGAAGCGCTCCGCCTACCCCTACGAGGACTTCCGCAGGTCCATGCAGGAGATGATCGCCGAGTGGCCCGAGGGCGGCGGCGATGCTGCTGCGAAAGGGGAGCAGCACGACGCGGAGGGGCTGCTGGAGACGTACCTCGTGCTCAACTCGCCCAGGCATTACCCGGCCATCCTCGCGGCGTTCGCCGACGTGCGCGAGACGCTCTGCCCCTGATGATGAACCCCTCGCACGATGGATCGGTCGGCACCGGTGTGATGGTGTTGATAGGAATTATTATTAACCTTTTCGAAGGAACGAGCGAGATTAATGGCGCGCGAGAGCTGGACATGTCGTGCCATGTTGCGCGCCTACTACGTGCATTGTCTCTGTCGTTCATTCATTGCTGAATCTCGACTCGCTAACTTGTGCTTGATTGATTGGGACTCTGTAGTAGCAGCAGTAGTAGTTCTGTCAGTGGTATTGGTACTGTACCTTAGTTTCTGGCTGCATGTTTTAGTTAGCTTGTCGGCTCTCTACGAATGTACTGCTGCTTCCTTGTTTGAAGAGCACATTTCGTGCTTGGTGTGAATATGTGATGGTATATTATTTCTTGAATTCTCAATGCGGAACACTTATCTCTCGTCTTCTTCGCTCGATTGTCGATTATTCAACTCTCAAATGAAAAGAACCAATTATCTGGCAACAATGGAGTCGGAATTATGCTTGATCATACCCTTGGTTGAACTGGCTTAGCAGAGTCTTGGGGTGCATGTGGGTTCATTTTCAACCGAATACTCTAATACAAGTTCAGAATATACCCCGCCGTGCTTTCATTCGATCTGACTCTTGCAGTAGTACAAATACAATAACAAACAAAATCCAGGTGGAAGGAGTAGATAGCCGGCAAACAAAGGAGATGAAGTGCCAAACTGGCAACGTCCTCCTGCAAGCTGCAAGTAAACGCAGGCGGCGTATGTCGCGGGCATTACCGGATTTATAATAAGCAGAAGAGAAGGAAGTCTTCTTCCAATGAGGACGTGTTCCTAGTTTGTACCCACCTTGCTTGGGTATACAAGTAGCGGCGGCAGCGTCTATCTATCTATCTATCAGTGGCGAGCTAGCAGGAGCAGCCATGTGCGCGCGCGGGCGGGTTGGCGCGGTTGGTGGCCACGATCTGATTGGTAGGAACGGTTGGGGCGGGCGACGGCCGGCGAGCCGCACCAACCAGCCCCCACGCACACACACATGATGATACGACGACCCACGTACGCGTACGCGTCCGTGATTCCGACGTGAGCAACAGTTCACGTACGCCGGCCAAGCCGTCGCCGTCGCCGTCGGCCGCGCCGGCGCGACGATCGATCGGTCGGTCGGTCGGTCGAATCGAATCGCGCCGTGCAGTAGCAGCACTTGCGCTGTCACTGGCACTGGCGCAGTGGGAGTCAGGCGAGCGGCGTACCTGTGCTGTGGTGCCCTGTGCATGAGCATCCGCCGGATTCCATGCGTCTGGACGCATCTGCATAGCTCTATAGCTCCATGCATCGATGATCGGCCTTTCCGCGCAACGTGACCGCACCACGGCGAGAGGCCCCGCGCGCGGCCGACCGACGTGACGCCCTGTTCAGGAGCCCAGAATGTTGCCAGTTCGTCGCGTCTTGTCGCGCTCTCTAGTCATCAGTGCCCCCCTGTTCCTGTTCCTGTTCCTCTCGTCTTGGCGCCTTCCGTAGGTGGCTAATCCTCCGTGGCGTCCGTCCACTGCGGTGATTTCACCCGACCGTCGTGTATGAGATGAACCAACTGAAGATCATATCAGAACCGGCGCATGCATTGGTGTGGCAGTTCTTGCTTGGCTGCTGGATCGATTGCGTTGTTGTTCAGAGATCAGAGAGTACGCACCGGAGCTGATGTGTTTTTTGGCCCCGGGCTCGGCATATCACCAACTCTCGCGGTGTACGTCGTCGCGTCTTGTCGATGCTCAGATGAACCGACAAAGGCCCTCTAAAAGGTGCACGCTTTACCTGTCCGGAAACAAACGCATCGGCTCGTGAGGTGGCAGAATGGACGAAAATAACCCATAAAAATAACAATTTTACAGAATAATCTCTGGTAAAAAAAATTCACGAAACTAACTCTTTTTGCAATGCCATACGGGCTAGCGCCGCACCCTGAAGAGCGGCGCCGTTATGTCTGCATCAAGACTGACAACAGGGCGCCTCGTGGCCCGGTCCGCTAGTGCGGCGCCATGTAGCGCCAAGGTAGTGCAATACGCTTGCTGGCGCCGCACTTTAGGTCTTGTACCAGCGCGGCGCCAGCCCTCCCCAGAGCCATCTCATTCCTCTCAAACACACAGGAGCGCATGGCGGCTAGGGTTTCTCGGCCCCGGTGATTCCCCTCTCCAAAAACGCAAGATTTGCTGGATTTGTTCAAGGATCTTGCTCCCAATCCCTCTCCCAGGTATCTCCTCTCAAATCCCTTGCTATTTGTCCAAAAAATTCTTGCTAATTTCCCCTTTTGTTCAAATTTCGGTGAAACCCTAGGTTCAATTAGATGTAGAGATTGAGATGAATCATTGCAATGCTTATTTGATATTTAGGTTTAGATATGGCATAGTACTCTTTGGTAGAACTCTAGTTGGTTTATTTATCTTTGAAGTATATGTTAGGTGCTTTTTCATATTAGCAATTCCATATGGCTAGAGTAAGATGGAGATATGGTAGAACTCCAGTTGGTTTTTTGATTTATCTTACAATTATATGGTAGAACTCTAGTTGGTTGATTTAGCTTGCAATTCTAGATGCTAGAACTATAGGTAGAGTAGGATGAATATGTAGGATGTCTCTATAAGATGGAGATATTGTTCTTATTCTCTCTATTGTTTTGAATATGTAGGATGTCTCTAAACCCCCTTCTAAACAATGCTCACTATGATGTTCAACACCGTGCCTACAAGATGTCGGAGAAGAGACAGGTACTAAAACCTTCAATGCAAGTCGAACAAGATGCCATGTTTGTTTAGATGGAAATCTAATATTTTGCCATTGTATGTTTGCAGGAGCTTCAACCCCTTCGACTTAGGTACCACGAGGTCTCGTCCGGAAAGATGCCTTATGATGCACGGTACACTCCGTACATCCAGCAGCTAGGACTCCTCCCCTTTATCCACATGGTCACTCGGTCCACACCGGCCTTCAACCCTGCTGCGATCACTGCGCTTGTGGACTGGTGGAGGCCGAAGACGCACACCTTTCACCTTAGGACCGGTGAGACTACGGTCACTTTGCAGGACATGAGCATGATACTACCACTCCCAATCGAGGGAAACCCTGTGTGCATAAGCTCGGATTCAGATGGCTGGCGTGAGCAGATGGTCGACCTTATAGGGAAGGATCCACCCGAGGCTATAAACAAGAAGGGGGAAAGACTGAGGGTCGCTGCCGGGCTAATTTTACTTGGATCATCCAGAATTTCAAGATTTGCCCCGAAGATGCCGATGAGGAGACGACCAAGACATACACTCGTGTGTATGTGTGGTACATTATCACGAGGACTCTGTTTCCTGACAGCAATGAGGATCGTGCTCAGTGGCATTGGCTCAAGTTGCTCATTTTTTTACTCTACCTTCAGTTGGGGTTCTGCGGCGTTGGCCTGGTTGTACCGTCAGGTAATGAGTTATTTACAAATGTTGTTGTATATTTCTGCACTATCTCAAAAAAATTTGTTCTTACCAAATGGTTGTTCACTTCATCTGCAGCTGGATGATGCTTGCCTTAGGAGCGCCGCCGATTCAGGGACTGGTGGTTGTTTGCTCCTTCTTTCGGTGTGGAGCTGGGAACGCTTCCCCAGTGGACGGCCGATATTGTTGACATTCAATCGTTACATTGATAACGACAACGACTACCTTCTCCCCACGTGGGCTTACAAGTGGGATGTGGTCTCCGAACCGCCAACGGACCCAGTGGAGGCGTACAAGAGGTACACCAACGAGTTTGACACGATCACCATGGATCATGTAATTTCCTCGGGTGCGGTCAATTATATGTCTTGAACTTGTAATCTTTGACCCTGACATGAGTGTGGTATGATGCAGGCGACGTGGGAGCCATACGGTCGAGGGGACCGCTTTGGTGTTCCGGAGGACTATCGCCTTAACCCTATTTGCCTCAGAGAATCTCGTCTGTGGCTAATGCGTTGCCCCATGGTGTGCATGTGGGCTGTTGAGTATCACCAGCCTCACCGTGTCATGACCCAGTTTGGGTTATTTCAGATTGTCCCGCCTGAGTGGAAGGACACAGACTTAGGGCTCCATAGGTAAGCTATTAACTGCCTTACCATGTGATGTGCTTATCATTTGTCAAATAACTCTTTTGACTTGTTGTTGTGTGCAGCTTGGACAGGAAGAAGCAGAGGAAGGAGAAGGATTGGCCCAAGCTTCATAGGAAGCACCTTGAGAAATTCAGGAGGTGTGTGATCGAGGCTAAGAAAGCAAAAGGAGCACATGATAGGCCCTTCAATCGGGATGCTTTCAACAACTACATCGCATGGTTCGTTGACAATGCGCGGGTGGAGATATACCCACGGGCATTTCGGGATTCGATCTTGGAGGAGCCATTGGTGTTTGATGAGCTTTCAATCGAACAATACAACATCATGGTCAGAGAAGGGCGACAAGCCGAGTTTGATCCCTTGGTCAACTTTGTGGTAAAGTGTGCCGAATATTTTTTTTCCGTCTAGGCGCTTCTCACACCTTGCATAGATAACTTACTAGTTTCTTGTCTATGACAGCGCGCGGAGGTAAGGAAGTCCGCCGATGCATGCGAGGATGCTTTGGACACATACCCTCGCGGAGAGAAGGGAGAGGGTCTGTTTCGTGAGTTCGTTAAGAATCAGGGCCAACGGTTAAGGCGGCTGTCGAACTTGCTAGGTTGTCGTGACCCCGAGGTGGCAACACCGTCCGCGTCACGGTCCAACATGCCCCAAGGTGACAATTCTGACGATCATCACTCCACATCCGAGGACGAGTCGAACACACCTGAGGTAGTACAACCATTGCATCCCCCACCCTCCCTTGCATTTCTCCTGAATTTGTCCATACCAATCTTCTTTTGTTGACAGCCGCAAGATGAGGAAAGCGTCTCCGACAAGATGACATTAGGCAACTACACTCGCTACAAGGTCCATGAGCGGTCCGACTACGTGCTCAAGCCAAGGCAACCCAATAAGCCTTACACACCCAACCCTTCCACGGCCAAGACAAAGAAGCCCAAGAATCCATATCACTTAGAGGTGGAGGATGAAGAGGAACCGAGGAGGAGGAGGAAGACGCCCGCGAGAAGGGGCCGAGGGGCGAAGACCACCCGTGGGAAGTAGAGTAGATGTTGCACTTGGTACTAATGGTTGTTGTCGTGAACTTGGTACTTTAGTGTTGTCGTAAACTTGGTACTAATGGTTGTTGTCATGAACTTAGTACTTTGGTGTTGTTGTGAACTTGGTACTTTGTTTGAATCTTTAATGGTTGTCATGATGAAATAAACATGCTCGAACAACATCTGTAATGGTTGTCTTGATGAATCTGTAATGGTTGTCTTGATGCTCAAACAATCCTGGGCTTAAACATTTGTCGTGATGAAACAAACATGCTCAAACAATCCTGGGCTGAAACAGACAGAGAAACTAGAAATCAGGAAAGTGCGGCGCCATGCATCCTGGCGCCACACATGTAGTATGCGCTGGGCAAGGTGGCCCAGGAATCGGCTAAGTCAATGTGCGTTGGGCAAGGCTGGACGACGTCGCACTGTGTGGCGCCAGGCCTGGTGGCGTTGCACAGTGCGGCGCCTTGCCGCCTGGCGCGCTGTCTATTTTCGAGCGCATGTGCGGCGCCAAGCTGAACGACGCCGCACGGTGCGGTGCGGCGCCAAGCGCAACGGCGCTGCACTACATAATGCAGAGCCACACTACAAGGCGCCGCACTAGCGGGACCGGGGCCCACGAGGAGCGACGCTGGCAGGTGCGCGGCGCCAGGCGTAACGGCGCCGCTCTTCAGGGTGCGGCGCCAGCTAGTATGACATTGCAAAAGGGTTAGTTCGGTGAATTTCTTCTGGCCAGAGTTCATTCCGTGAAATTGTTATTTTTATGCGTTATTTTCGTCCACTCTGCCTCGGCAGGTTGCGACCAGAATAATACTCCCGCGGTATCAAAATAGATGTCGCAATTTTTTTTAAATTTAGATGCATCTAGATACTATTTAGTATTTAGATTTATCTGAACTTAGATAAATTTTCGACATCTATTTTAAGACGGAGGGAGTACTCTCCCTCATTGCTAAACATAGTACATGTAATATTTTCTACTACAAAAATGAACAATAAAAAGTTTGATCAATTATGTAGAAAAGACATCTACATTTAGAATATCAAGCTGGCAGCACGCGCACACACGTGAGAGGTAGAGTGTGGTGTGGTGTTCCCTCCCCTGCCCCCGTTGAGAGTCTGCTTCCTTCCTTCCGGCGGCCCTGCTGGCTAGCGGGAGGATGGTGTAGGTGCTCGTGCTCCTCTTGTATATAGTAGTAGTAGGGTTAGGTCTAGGTTTGGTTTGTGTCTTCGGCTTCTTGGTGGTCTTTGGCTACATGCCGCTCGTCAGCTCTAGCGCGCGAAGGTAAGGAAGTCCGCCGATGCATGCGAGGATGCTTTGGACACATACCCTCGCGGAGAGAAGGGAGAGGGTCTGCTTAGTGAGTTCGTTAAGAATCAGGGCCAACGGTTAAGGCGGCTGTCGAACTTGCTAGGTTGTCGTGACCCCGAGGTGGCAACACCGTTCGCGTCACGGTCCAACACGCCCCAAGGTGACAATTCTGGCGATCATCACTCCACATCCGAGGACGAGTCGAACACACCCAAGGTAGTAAAACCATTGCATCCCCCACCCTCCCTTGCATTTCTCCTGAATTTGTCCATAACAATCTTCTTTTGTTGATAGCCGCAAGACGAGGAAGCGTCTCCGACGAGATGACAATAGGCAACTACACTTTCTACAAGGTCCACGAGCGGTCCGACTACGTGCTCAATGTAGGGGTTCGTAGCATGGAAAACAAAATTTTTCTATCGCATACAAACAAACAAGCCAAGATCTATCTACTAGATTGTAGCAACGAGTCGATGGAATAACTTACCCTCGAAGATTCCAAAGCGGTTAACGAGAGCAGATTCTCGTGGGTGATATAGTCGTACTCTTTCCGATCTCAAGATCGCGTAGACGATGCAATCATTCAATGACACTTAGTACATGATGCAAGAACACTTAGTACATGATGCAATCATTCAATGACACACTCATGTACCCTCCCCCCCGGAGTGCCGGACAATCCGGAACCTTCTAGAACATTCCCGATGAAAACACCGGAATCATTTCCGAACTCCGAAACGGGACTTTCCTTATATGAATCTTATTCTCCGGACCATTCCGGATCACCTCGTGATATCCCGGATCCCATCCGAGACTCCGAACAACATTCGATCTCTTTCTCATAATACCATAACTACTCAAAACAACGTCGAATCCTTAAGTGTGTCTCCCTACGGTTCGTGAATTATGCGGACATGATCGAGACACTTATCCGAACAATAACCAATAGAGGAATCTGGAAATTCATATGGCTCCCACATATTTCTACGATTACTTTGCGATCGAATGAACCACTTACATATGATACCAATTTCCCTTTGTCTCACGATAGTTTACTTATCCGAGGTTATGATCGTCGGTATCTCTCCATACCTAGTTCAACCTCGTTACCGATAAGTACTCTTTTCTCGTTCCCGTGATATGTGATCCCTTGTGAGCCAGTCACATGCTTGCAAGCTAATTGGATGACATTCCACCGAGAGGGCCCAGAGTATATCTATCCGTCATATGGATGGACAAATCCCACTCTTGATCCATGTGTTTCAACCAATACTTTCCGAACACTCAATGCCACCTTTATAGCCACCCGATTCACGGTGTGGTGTTTGATGTCATCAAAGCATCCATCCGGTAAAGGTGATATGCATGATCTCATGGTCGAAGGAATTAGGTTACTATGTATCAGAAAGCATATAGCAATTGAACTATTGAAATGACTTGATCTTTATGCTACGCTTATCTATAGGAGTATGTCCATCACATCATTCTCCTAATGATATGATCCTGTTGTTAATAACATCTTTATGTTCATGATCAGGAAACCATGATCATATATTAACCAACAAGCTAGTTTAACAAGAGGCTTTACTAGGGACTCTTATTTTAGTTTACAAATCACACAAGTATTAATGTTTCCGGTTAATACAATTATAACATGGTATGTAAACATTTATCATAAGTGTGAAGATATGATAATAACCACTTTATTATTGCCTCTTGGGCGTATCTCCAACACTCAAGCCAAGGCAACCCAAGAAGCCTTACACACCCAACCCTTCCACAACCAAGACAAAGAAGCCCAAGAATCCATATCGCTTAGAGGTGGAGGATGAAGAGGAACCGAGGAGGAGGAGGAAGATGCCCGCGAGAAGGGGCCGAGGGGCGAATACCACCCGTGGGAAGTAGAGTAGATGTTGCACTTGGTAGTAATGATTGTTGTCGTGAACTTGGTACTTTAGTGTTGTCGTAAACTTGGTACTAATGGTTGTTGTTGTGAACTTAGTACTTTGGTGTTGTTATGAACTTGGTACTTTGTTTGAATCTGTAATGGTTGTCATGATGAAACAAACATGCAAATAACATCTGTAATGGTTGTCTTGATGAATCTGTAATGGTTGTCTTGATGCTCAAACAATCCTGGGCTCAAACATTTGTCGTGATGAAACAAACATGCTCAAACAATCCTAGGATGAAACAGGCAGACATGCAAAGAAACTAGAAGTCAGGAAAGTGTGGCGTCATGCATCCTAGCGCCGCACATGCAGTATGCGCTGGGCAAGGTGGCCTAGGAATCAGCCAAGTCAATGTGTGGCGCCAGGCTGGACCGAGCCGCCTTGTCTGCAGCCTTGACAACCTTGTACATGCGCTCGAAAAATAGATGAAGCTTGTCTATTTTTTAGCGCATCTTGCTGAACGGGCGCCGTCTGATGCGGTGCGGCGCCAAGCGCAACGGCGCTGCACTACACAGTGCGGCGCCACACTACAAGGCGCCGCACTAGCGGGACCGGGGCCCACGAGGCGCCACGCTGGCAGGTGCGCGGCGCCAGGCGTAACGGCGCCGCTCTTCAGGGTGCGGCGCCAGCTAGTATGGCGTTGCAAAAAGGGTTAGTTCGGTGAATTTCTTCCGGCCAGAGTTCATTCCGTGAAATTGTTATTTTTATGGGTTATTTTCGTCCATTCTGCCTCGTCAGATTGCGACCAGAATAATACTCCCGCAGTATCAAAATAGATGTCGCAAACTTTTTTAAATTTAGATGCATCTAGATTCTATTTAGTATTTAGATTCATCTGAACTTAGATAAATTTTCGACATCTATTTTAAATATAGGGAGTACTCTCCCTCATTGCTAAACATAGTGCATGTAATATTTTCTACTACAAAAATGAACAATAAGATGTTTGGTCAATTATGTACAAAAGACATCTGCATTTAGAATATCAAGCTGGCAGCACGCGCACGCACATGAGAGGTAGAGTAGAGTGTGGTGTGGTGTTCCCTCCCCTGCCCTCGTTGAGAGTCTCCTTCCTTCCTTCCATCAGCCCTGCAGGCTAGCGGGAGGATGGTGTAGGTGCTCGTGCTCCTCTTGTAAATAGTAGCAGTAGGGTTAGGTCTAGGTTTGGTTCGTGTCTTCGGCTTCTTGGTGGTCTTTGGCTACATGCCGCTCGTCAGCTCTATGCCGGGAGGGAGATGCCAGGTCTTTAGGCTCGGATCTGGTATTGCTTGGCCTCTCCGCTCCTTGTTGCGGTGCTCCCATGGTTGGATCTAGAGGTGACGAGGAGGGGAGTTCCTGAAACCTCCATCAATAAAGGAGTTGTTGTTGTTGAGCTTGGGGTCTAGGTGCCTCTCCTTGATCCCGTCGTCATGGTGGTGGAATATGGAGAGGGGTGGTCGCATCTGAAGCTCCACGGGAATTTGTTTCCGAAAGTCGGAGATCACCACATGACGGCATGGATTTGCCGCCATGACCTATGGCTGAGTAGGAAGCCTATCCATATGCCTTTGATGGCAACATCTCAACCTCCAAGACGAGGGCCCTCTGTGGGATTCATGATGGCACTCAACGGCCCGCTTCTCCCAAGTTAATTTCCCTGACTGGTCTGTAACTCTAGTTCTTTTATGGTCCTATATGCATTTTGTAACTCCACCGACGATGAATGAAAGGCAGCACTAGACCCTTCTGGGCCTTCTGTTCAAAAAGAATTAGAATATCAAATCAATACCATTAAACTCATCGTGATGTATATTTTCATATGATATATATCGACATGGATTTGCTACCCATCAGGCTAGTTGCGCATGCTTATATGGTCGTCTGACATTGCCACCCCATAATCCCGCAATATCCGCATCGTTGCTAGCTGATATTATTCTTCTCATCGTGATGTATATTTTTATTATGACTGACGAGGGGTGATCTCGGCAATGCCCATTGTTATGGACTTAGGGTTTCATGGAAAAGAGAGCGCTGGTGATTTCACCTTAACAGACAAATAAGGGAGGCGATTTACCCAAGTTCAGGCCCTCGTAGAGGAAACCCTACTTCTGCCTGTCTGCTCATATTATCATTGGAGAGTACAAACTCGTTGAGTCGACCAGATGCGATCTCGCCGAGAGAGAGAGAGAGAGAGAGAGAGAGAGAGAGAGAGAGAGAGAGGAGTGTTGGGGATATGCTATATGGCTATCCTCATAGCATGTCTCCTATCCGGATAACCCGGGTGGCCCACAGTTGGTAGCATGGCCCATGGCCTGCTGGGCAGACCAGTTAGATGGATCCAGAAGGGAGGCCCATGCCGGATAAAGGAAGGCTACGGAGGAGTCACCGACGTACCCGGAGCCTTGGAGCGCCGCACATGCAGTATGCGCTGGGCAAGTTGGCCCAGGAATCGGCTAAGTCAATGTGCGGCGCTAGGTTGGACGGCGCTGCACTGTGCGGCGCCAGGCCTGGTGGCATTGCACAGTGTGGCGCCTTGCAGCCTGGCGCCGCACGCATGTGCGGTGCCAAGCTGGATGGCGCCGCGCGTGCGGCCAGCGCTAACGGCTGCACTACATCTTGGCGCCACACTAAGGCGCCGCACTAAGCGGGACCGGGACGAGGCGCCACTGGCAGTCGCGACGCTAGGCGTACGGCGCCGCTCTTGAGTTGGCCGGCCTAGTATGGCGTTTCCAGAAGGGTTAGGTCGGTGAATTTATTCTGGCCAGAGTTCATTCCGTGAAATTTTTATTTTTATGGGTTATTTTCGTCCATTCTGCCTCGTCAGGTTGCGACTAGATGCATGTCGGGGGGGGGGGGGGGGAACCCCCGGTAGGGTCACGAGAGGGGAAACATAGCGCAGATGGATTGGCTCCGAGTAAGAAATGAACCAGGCCGGGTAAGAACAGTCGATAAAGATAAGCATGAGAGCCGAGATACAAACTATCTCGGCCCGTATAGGACAAAGTTGTAACCCTTGCAGGTACCAACGAGCCGAGTCAACCGAGGAAGGGCCGAGTCAAGAAGGACACGTGGCACCTTTCTGAGTAAGGTTCGAGAAGGACCATGGTAAAGCATGGTCAAAAGAGAAGGGCAACGCCGGGTGACACAAAAGGAGCCGGGTGACGCCCAAAGCAAGCGCTAACGTACAAAGTAACAGCGTGACGCCAAAAATAATAAGAAGCAGCGTACCAGAAGACCGTTAGCTGTCAAGCTTTATGGACCGGGCCTATGGGCTTATGGCAAGCCCATAACCCAGCCCATATTGTAGGGACCAAGATCCAAACAATAAACCGTAGAACCCAAAGGGGTATTAGCTAGCTAGCACTACCTATATAAGGGAGGGCATAACAGTAGTAGAAGGAGGTTGGACGAAGTAGAGAACATGTGCTGCGTACTCAAGCCAATACAACTCAAGGATCACTTGTAATCTTTGGGGTATCAATCAAATTGTCAAGTGTGGAGAGTTCTTCTTGTTCTTCGTGCATGGCTCGACCATGCACTCCCTCCCCGGTGACCACAAGCACCCATTCGGCCCCCAACTTAAGCCTACCCATGGCATCTGCCGTGCCACCACAACGACAGTTGGCGCCCACCGTGGGGCAGAAGCAGGTGCTTGATGGAGTCTTCATCCGGATGGGCAACATCATCGCCAAGACCGGCGAGCGCGTCTACTCTGGCCTCATCCAGAGGTTTGTAGCGCTCAACTTCGTCAGCGACAACGCGGGCTGCTTCAGGACCAAGCCGTTCCCTAGGGGCGGTCGCTTCATCAAGTTCGGCGAGCACCAGGTCTACGAGGCGGTGCGCGTGGAGCGCGCATATCCTGAGCACGTCGTCCTGGCGCCGGATCCTCCAACGGTTCCAGTCGCTGGGAAACCTCTCCAACTCGTCTCCATGGAGGTAATGATGACAGCCCCAAACCCCACAGCTCCCCCAGTAGTTCTAGTAGAGAATGAGAACGCAGAGGAAGGAAATCACGGGGAAATGCCAAGGGCTGCAAGAACAGCAAAGGCACCGCTGGAAAAACTAGAGAACATAGCTAGGAGCAAAAGAGCTAAGGAGCTGCAGGAAGCGATAGACAAGTTGGCAGAGCCAGTGGCACAAGCAACTGACCCGGCGCGTGTGCAAGCCGAGTTGGAAGAAACGAGGATAAAAGTCCTGGAGAAATCAAAGGAGCTAGCACAATTACAGCAGGATGTGGATATCACTATCCGAGAGCTTAACTCGGCAAATCGAGTCAAGGGCGCAAAGACCCGGCTTGATGCAACGAGATTGAGAGGAAGGAACGTCAACAAAGAAATGTCAGATGCGACATCAAAGATAACACCAGAGAATAGCAATGAGACGGCCATGTGTCCAACGTACAACACAACAGCAGCTAATCTGCAAGCAGCAGAAGCAACAATGGCAGAATTACCCCACTTGGAGGGGGGAAGCGAAGAAAAGGCAGCAAGAACGAGTCAATGAGTTAGTAAAAGCATCCAGCATGCTGAATGAGGCATATTACAGAGAAAATCCGGGTATAGCAGGGAGATCACAGCTGGTTCACTCGGCAACTCCTGTCCCGGCAAGATCGGCTGGGCACACGGCATCCTCACCCGGAGCGGCACCCGAGAAAAGAAAAAAGTGTGGATTCTGGAAGAAACAAGCAGATGGTCACCTATGATCCGACAGTAGTTCAAGGAAACCCGGCGCATGCGCAAGGGGCAAAAAGAAATAAACCCCAAGAAAATGAAAACCAGGAAAAAATTGGACAGAGAAATGATAACGAAGGGCAAAATTTTGCGCCTCATACTCGGCGCGGAACTCACCCGGCAGGAGGAGGAAATCCAGCTCCGAATAACGCACCAGCTCAATGGAAGAAGACATCGAGGCGGAAGCAGTTCAACAGCCGACCCGAGCGAATAAGTATAATGATGGTTACTCAGCCATGGTAAATAGCGGGTATGAGCGGATCATGCATATCAAGCAATGGGAGCGAGATACGGTAGGAACCTTCATAGGATGATGCCAGGCTGAAGCTTGACCGCATAAAAATGGCAGAGATAATTGAATCACAAGGTCCGCAGGGTCCACCGTGCTTTGGCCCAAGGATCATGAAGGAGCCATCGGTGCCAAATTTCCTGCTGGCTAGAGGGACAAAAACATATGATGGAAGCACAAAGCCAGAGGAATGGCTCATAGATTATGGAACCGCTGTGAAGATCGCGCAGGGAAACCTGAGATGGGTAGTACGTTACGTACCGCAGATGCTGGAAGGACCAGCTCGGGTATGGTTAAACAATTTGCCACCCGGAAACATCAACAATTGGATTGATTTTCATGACGCTTTCGTGAGCAATTTCACGAGCACTTACAAGAGGCCAAATCGCCCACAGCAACTAGCAATGTGCAAGCAAAGACCGAATGAGACAGACAGGGAGTTCCTCACAAGGTGGTGTACGATGCGTAACTCTTGTGAAGGGGTAATCAAGTCACAAGCAATCACATGGTTTGCACAAGGATGTAGACATGAGAGTGTGCTGTGGCAAAGGTTACAAAAAGATATGCCGACAAGCCTAGCAGAGACGATAAGAATCGCCGACTCGTATGCGTTAGGAGATCCAACTCATCCGTTGCTCATGTCGGCAGACGGGATGACCGAGACTCATATCTATGATGCTGCCGGGTCGCAAAGGCGCCAGGAGAGATCCGAATACAGAAGCAAGAGAAGAGACGAGAGGCTGGATTACAGGTATGGTTCGGCTGAGGTTGCGGCAGTGAGTCAGGATCATCCAGATGCTGGAAGCAGTCAGCGTCAAAGGACAAATGGTCAACAACAATGGGTGCCAAAGAATGACGACAAAAGGCCATACGATCAGAGGAAACAATATCAGGACCGACAAAAATACACCTATGAGATGATCTTTGGATCGGTAGTAAGTTTCACACGCCTAGTCCGAGTAAGCCGGCAAATCACTCAACAAGGCAATGCACTTGGTTTCAGAAAGGAGACAGAGTGGACTCGCTGAATAAGCAGCTTCCACCACCTCCCCCTCCACCACTTACAGGAGGAAATGCTCAAGAAGTAGGAGCAGATAACAGATATGAAAACAGGCAGCCGAGATATAAGAATCAGGAAAGAAGAGAAGCTGTGCACCAGGTGCACAATCCAAGAGGTGACGATGCTCATATCGGCCACGGAACCAGAAATGAGTACAAAGAACATCACCAGAGCTATGTTGTCTTTGTCACAGAGCCAAATGACAAGAAGAGCCAGCAACAACGAATGATGGAAGTGAATGCCACGATGCCGACAATTCCCAAGTACATGCATTGGTCTGAGCAAGAGATAACTTGGAGTATAAAAGATCACCCCAAGATCATGCCAACCCCCGGAGGATACGCTCTGGTGTTGGATCCAACATTCATGGGCCCAGATATCAACGTGAAGTTTTCAAAAGTACTGATTGACGGTGGCAGTAGCATCAACATCATGTATAAGGATACAATGCTCAAGTTAGGTATTACCATGAACATGCTGGAGCCGACTAAGACCACTTTCCACGGGATTGTGTCGGGATTGTCTTGTGAGCCAATTGGCAAGATCTGGGTCGACGTCTTATTCGGAAATAGGGAAAATTGTCGCACTGAAGCTATAGAGTTCGAGGTGGTAGATCTGGTCAGCTCATATCACGCCTTACTCGACAGGCCGGCTATGGCAAGATTCATGGCTACTACCCATATGGAATACTTAAAGATGAAGCTGCCAGGCCCATGTGGGGTGATCACAGTGGAAGGAGATTACAAGAGATCTATTGCTTGTGCTTCAGCCGGATCTTCACTGGCCGAGTCACTCGTCATAGCACAAGAGAAAAGTCAGATGTTGGAGGTGGCGTCATTGGCCAAAGCAGCACAAATGTCCATACCGGCACTCACCAACCCGCATGGAAATGTGTCATTTCAAGCTACCAAGGAAACCAAGAAGGTGTAGGTGGATTTAAACTTTCCCAGAGCGCACGGTGACCATTGGGGCTGGCCTTACAGATAAATAGGTAAGCGAGCTCACCAGCTTCCTCCGTGAGAATCGGGACATCTTTGCATGGTCAACTCAAGATCTGCAAGGAGTTCCGAGGGAGATGGCTGAGCACTCTCTTCATGTAAGACCAGATGCAAGGCCGGTGAAGCAACCCCTCTGCCGCTTCGCCAAAGATAGGAGGAAAGTAATAGCGTCCGAGATTGCAAGACTTTTAGCTGCTGGATTCATCATGGAAGTGCTGCACCCGGACTGGTTGTCAAATCCAGTCCTGGTCGAGAAGAAGAAAGATGACCGAGCATTGGCGGTGGTATGGCGCATGTGTATTGATTACACGAACCTCAATAAGGCGTGTCCGAAAGATCCATTTCCTCTGCCTCGGATCGATCAAGTCATAGATTCTACTGCTGGGTGTGAGTTGTTGTAATTTGTGGATGCATATTCAGGATTCCATCAGATTCTGCTGAATCCAAATGATCAAATAAAGACAGCTTTTATCACCCTGTACGGGGCTTATGAAAGAACATTTTATAATCCCTAGTGTTTTGTGTGTTAGATAACAATATCAAGGATTATTTAATGTGTGTTGAAGTGTTGCGGCTATATTTGAGAAAAAGGGAAAAGGATTCTGCTTTTGGGGGGCGGATAATCTGCCCCTACCAGGGGCGGATAATCCGCCCCTCCCTCTTCCCAAGTAGGCGCAAGCCCTAGAAGGGGGCGGAGATTTGGCCGGATTTTCCGGCCCCGCCGGATAATCCGCCCCTAGGGGGGCAGATAGTCCGCCCCCCTGCTCATCGCCAAGGCGCAAGCCCAGAGAGGGGGCGGAGTGTTGGACGGACTTTCTGGTCTGGCCGGATAATCCGCCCCTTAGGAGGGGGGGTGGATTATCCGCCCCCCAAGATCTTCACCAAGTTTCACAGGCGCCAGCCCCAGAGAGGGGGCAGAGTTTCCCCCGGAGAATCCGCCCTTGGGGCGGAGTTTTCCCAGGGGCGGATAATCCGCCCCAATTGGGGGGCGGATAATCCGCCCCCAAATTTGTGCAACGGCCAGATCCGGGGAGGGGGTATTTAAGCCAGCCTTCCCCCTCCTGCCAGAACTCTTGATTCATTCGAAAAAGACCAGATCAGATATGAAAGCTTCATCCAAGAGAGCTCCACCTAGATCCACCCAAAGGCCCCATCCCTTGGGTATTCGAAGGAGGAGAACTCGATCTTCATCATCAGCAATCAAGCGCATCATATCCTCTCCATTCATTTGGAGAACCCCCGATCTAGTATTTCTTGCAAATACCTAGATCCTTGTTTTTGTTTATATTGATAAACCTTGTTCTTGTGGCAGCTTGTTGTCATCTCGGGAGCCCCCAATTCGGTTGTGGGTGTGTGCCCCGATAATGTTGTAAAAGGCACTGGTTCCCGCCTCGAAGGGATCCAATAGTGGAGAAGGTGGACCAGGCCTCTCGTGGCGAGATCCATCGGAGAATAGGGTAAGGCCTATTGTGGCGTGGTGGTCTTAGAACCGCCCACCCCTCCAACGCAGATGTACTTCCCTTAACAAGGAAGAAACTGCGGTAAAACAAACCCCTGTGTCTCCGCGTGCTCCACTACGGTTTCCTCACTCCTCTTTTACGTGCTTAGTAGTTAGGGTTACATATAGGGAAATTATCGTAGTTGCATATCTAGAGAATTTACTTTGTGTCAAGCCTAAAATTGAAAAATTATTAAAAATCGGTTAGAACCTATTCACCCCCCTCTAGGTGCCCATACGATCCATTTCATCTTATTGCTAACGCACCATGCCATTCGGATTGAGAAATGCAAGCGCAAGATACCAAAGATGCATGCAAAAATGCTTACAAGATCAATTGGACAAGAATGTTCAAGTATACGTCGATGACGTGGTAATAAAAACCAAACAAAGTCATACTCTAATTGAGGACTTGCGTCAAACATTCACAAACTTGAGAAGATTCCAGATGAAACTTAACCCAGAAAAATGTACATTTGGTGTCCCGGCTGGCAAGTTACTCGGATTCCTTGTATCCAGCCGAGGAATTGAAGCTAACCCGACAAAGATCAGGGCCATCGAAAGAATGGAATTGCCAAAAACCCTCAATGATGTCCAGAAGTTTACTGGATGCCTGGCTTCATTGAGGAGGTTCGTTAGTCGGCTAGGCGAAAAAGCCCTACCACTATATCAGATGATGAAAAAATCAGACAAATTCACATGGACACAACAAGATAATAGCGCTTTCCATGAATTAAAGAAACTGTTGGCAACAGCGCCAATATTAGCGTCACCACTATCCAAGGAGCCAATGCTGCTCTATGTCGCCGCAACCAACAGAGTTGTAAGTGCAGTAATAGTGGTTGCACGTGAAGAAGGGGGAAAATCAGTCCAAAGACCAGTATATTACTTGAGCGAAGTGCTCTCTGTCTCGAAACAGAATTACCCGCATTATCAGAAGATGGCATATGGGGTATATATGGCAGCAAAGAAGCTGAAACATTATTTTCAAGAACACCCAATCTGGGTAATATGCGAGGCACCTATCTTGGATATATTGGGAAGCAAATATGCCAGCGGCCGAGTAGCCAAATGGTCCATTGAACTGGCACCATACACTCTACAATATGATAGGCGGGATGCAATAAAATCTCAAGCCGTTGCAGATTTCTTTGTAGAATGGATGGAGATGCAGTACGAACCACCACTGCCAGATCCAAATTACTGGAAAATGCATTTTGACGGGTCCAAGACGAGAATGGGTCTGGGCGCTGGGATAGTGCTCACATCTCCAAAGAGGGATCAGCTGAGGTATGTGTTGCAAATTCATTTTGCTGCTTCTAACAACGTTGCCAAGTATGAAGCACTTGTCCATGACATTAAAGTAGCCAAGGAAATTGGTATCAAAAGGATCATGTGTTTTGGCGATTCGTATTTGGTGATTCAGCAAGTGTATTGACATTGGGATGCACTGGACACAAACATGCCATTATATCGCTTCCACGTACAACAAATTTCTGGATATTTTGACGGTTGTGAATTTCATCACATTCCTAGAGCAGAAAATGAGGCAGCAGATGTATTATCCAAACTAGGTTCATCTAGGCAAGCAATAACACCAGGGGTAGCATTGGAGCATCTCAGGAAGCCATCAATCAAGCCTTCACCAAAGTCCGAATCAATCAGGATCATCCCGGCAAGTCAGAAATCAGAGGCAGTGCCAATGGACATCGACTCAGGGGTAGGTTCGAGTCACTCGGGGACTGATCCGTTCAATTCAGGGGTCGCCGAATCACACTCGGGCACTCCTCAGGTTATGTCGGCAGAACATATCTCGGCGGAACCAATGGACATTGATGTTGAAGCAGACCCAGAACCACTAATACCAACGTGGGCATAGCCAATATTCAGTTATTTGAAAGATGGAACCTTGCCGAGTGATGAAATATTAGCAAGGCAAACAACACAAAGGGCAAAAGCATACACCATAATCAACAAGGAACTCTACAAGCAAAGTGTGACAAGTGTACTGCAGCGTTGTATTAGCTCAGAGAAAGGCCAGGAGATCTTATTGGATATCCATCAAGGAGAGTGCGGGCACCATGCATCATCAAGAGCATTGGTAACCAAGGCATTCCGACATGGATTCTACTGGCCAAGCGCATTGGCACAAGCACAAGAGTTAGTCAGAAAATACAGTGGTTGTCAACACTATGCGTCCAAATCGCATTTGCTAGCGTCTGAATTAAAGACTATACCAATCACTTGGCTGTTTGCAGTATGGTGCCTAGATATGGTAGGACCATTCAAACCAGCAAGGGGAGGCATGACTCATATCTTGGTCATGATTGATAAGTTCACTAAGTGGATAGAAGTGAAACCAATCAAAAAATTGGAGGGCAAAACAGCTGTTACATTCCTAAGGGATATAATCCTCAGATACGGTTACCCACACAGTGTGATCACTGACAATGGCATGAACTTTGCCGAAGGAGCTTTTGTTCGCTTCTGTGGGAAAAACCAAATAAGACTCGACGTAGCGGTAGTCGCCCATCCAGAATTAAATGGACAAGTTGAACGGGCTAATGGCTTAGTTTTGTCCGGGATAAAACCCCGCTTAATGGAACCACTCTAGAGATCACCTGGTTGTTGGATAGAGGAATTACCTTCAGTACTATGGAGCTTAAGAACAACTCCGAATCGATCAACTGGTTATACGCCATTTTTCCTCGTATATGGGGCTAAAGCAGTTTTGCCTGCCGACATAGAATATGACTCGCCAAGGATAAGGCAATACTCGGAAGCCGAGGTAAAAGAGGCCCAAGAAGATGGAGTAGACTTACTCGAAGAAGCAAGGGAACTGGCATTCTCCAGATCCGCTATATATCAACAAAATCTCCGATGCTACCATAGCCGGAAAGTGCAACCTCGTGTTTTTCGAGAAGGAGATATGGTGCTAAGGCTGGTGCAACGCACAGCTGGAATGCATAAATTGTCACCTCCATGGGAAGGTCCATTCATTGTAAGTAAAGCATTGCACAATGATTCCTACTATCTCATAGATGCTCGTGAAGCGCAAAAGAACAAGGCAGACATGTGAGGAGATGAAACCAAAAGGCCATGGAATGTGGCACTACTTCGTCCCTTCTATACTTAGGAGAAGCAGTGCATGTATCACTCGAACTCTCATATGTCGGACGTGTTTGCCAGCTATGTGCTAATAATAAAATGGTATGATTCAAAAAACTAACTCGGCGACTACCCCTTAGGCTTTCCATTTCAATTATTTTACGTCGGCTGGCGTGATACCCGAAATTTATCTCGAAACAAGTAGTGTTTACTCGGAAGAAATCAACTCTTCGACTATGATGTTGTCCGAAAACACGGCTTCATGGCAAGCAAGAGAAAAAGATCTAAGACGGGTAAACACGAACGCCGGATAAATACAAGGGAGAAACGCGAGTCGGCTTTAGTTTTTACCTAACTCTCTGCAGGTCTTGTTATACTACGTGTCGAGTAATCTCGGCCAAGTTATCCAAGTTTCATACCCGCTAACTATATCCTTTGTACTTTTAGATCCTAATGTCGAATACAAGGGCCATAGGCAAGGAAAGGTGACACGGCAAAATGAAACTCGGGGACTTTCCCTTGAATGATTCGCACTAAGAGCATAACGCAAACATATAAAGCCTATCAAAAGGCACATAGTCAAACTTCAAGTGCGATGCATGTTACATCTGTACCCGGCATACCGGGGATCTAATAAAAGTTCAAGTATTTGTTGGTCTAAGGAGCAGAAGAACTCGGAGGAGCATTCTCGGAGCCAGGAGTGCTTGGGGCATCGGCCGGGTGAGGGGCATCTGCAGCCGGGTCATCTGACTCGGTTGCCTCGCTGTCGCCACCCTCTTCATCAGCAACTTCGACGAGTGGGTCGCCAAGGTCGAGGAAGCTAGGCCCTTCACACCAAGCGTGCCCCATGGTGTACTCAATCATGGCATAAGCTCGCCCCTGGCGCTTCTTGATCAGCTCCGGGTCATTCAGCCATTTTCCATCTCCCCTTATGCGAGCAAAAACGTCGAGGTTGATGTCCTCGTACCATGAAAGCACGAAGGAGAGAGCCTTGTCCGCTGCATCTCGGCCGGCCGACTCACGTCATTGATATAGCCGGTCTTCAGTAAGGAGCAATCTGTCGGCGAGTGGCTCGATGAGTTCGGGTGGATCTTCATCCGGCCAGAGCATGTGGAACGCATGGATAGCTGACTTGAGCAAGTCCACACCGCAGGACTTGATGGTCGTGACCCGTTCAGACACCTCGCCGTCAGCAGGAGCACCAGCTTCGGCTCTCATTTTCTTCATGGCTCGAATGGCAAACATGTTGGCCTCAGGAAAATTCTCTGCAAGCAAAAAGAGAAAAGTTAGCAAATAGAAAGGGCAGATGGAAGAAATCCAGTAGGACTTGGACAATGCGTAAAGAGTAAGAACTCACTACCGAGAAAGAAGTTGATGGCAGCGAGCTTGCTATGCCAGGTCTTGATCTTGGCTTGAAGGGCATCGAGGTTCATATTTGTTGACTCGACCAATGACTCGGCCTTGTCGAGCAGCTTCTTAGTCTTCTCGGTGCTGGCAGCCTGCTGCTCGTTCTTCTCGGCAAGCTCCTCCTTCAGCCCTTTCACCTCAGCCAAGTGGTTCTGCTCCGTCTCGGCCATTAATTCCTTCAGCCGAGTCACCTCATCTCACTCCTTCTGGAGTTCGGCTTGGTGCTTCTCTGCTTATTCAGAACAAATATTTGTCAGTACCAACAGAAAAATTTCAGCAATTGGCTTAGGGAGGTAAGAAATTTACTCTCGGCCTCGCTGATTTGCGAGTGAAGTTCATTGATGGTGGACTGAGCAGTGGCTGTGAAACAAGAGTGAGAGGAAAAATGAGGAGATGGACTAATAAAATTACACCAAATTAAAAAGAGGAAGAGCAAAGATTTTACCTTGGCCATAGGTGTCAGTCTATAGCTTCTCATACGCAAGTTCGATCTTGCGATGCGCCAGGACGAGAGCTTGATGCACCTTGGTGCACTCGTTATGCGTAAGCTAATCAGAAAAAAAAGACAGACGAATAAGAAAGAGTCAAGTCAGGCGACCTGCCGAATAAAAAAGCTTGAGAGTTACAGCCGAGTAAGTTCCTTACTCGGCAGTAACCTCGAGGGCTAGGGATTGAACCTCTAACATGAGTTTGGCATAAAGAAATCAAAGAGTTTAAGAGCTTACAGCCGACTAAGTTCCTCACTCGGCAGTAACCTCGAGGGCTAGGGTTTGAAGCTCTAACATGCAAGCGTGGGATTCAAAGACTAAGTGAATAATTGAAGAGCTTACAGCCGAGTAAGTCTCTTACTCAACTGTAACCTCGGGGACTAGGTGTTATGTATAAAGGAAATACTCAACAGTACAAAAGGGTAAGAAGTTACTTTACCTCGTTTATTTCGTCGGCGCGGGCCATCAGAGTAATGGCCTGCTGGGTTATGTCGGAGACGACCTTGGAGCCCAACTTCAGTTTCTTTCCGGCACGAGTGCTGACCTCCTGCTCGCCTGCTGCATTCCATGCCACGGCGTAAGGCTCAGCCGAACCAAGGCTCTTGCCGCTGAGCGTCCGAGTAAGAACTTGACCCATTTTCACGGCGGTTCCCACAGTGGCACGGGTTGCAGCAGCAGAAGTATGAAGGGTAACATCCCTGGAGCCATCACCTGACCCGGCAGCCGCGGATTCATCCCCCTTACCCGTTGAAGAGAACACTATCGCCGACATAGGAGGCCGAATCTGAGGAGCAGAACCCGGAGCGCAAATTAGCGTTGTTTGCTTGGAAAAGGTGGATTTGCCAGATGAGGGGCGAGTGGAGCTAGAAGCCTTGGGTTGGGTCTAGCCCTTTGACAGAATTAGAGAGCGAGCAGAAGGATTTGAAGAAGAACGTGGAGCCCCCTGAATGGGCTCAGCAGTTTTGCTGGCTCCAAGATCAGGAAGTTGTTCATTCACATCGCCGAGGGTGATGCCGAGTAATCTGTAGCGAGGGTTTCGGCCGATGCGCGAGCACCAAGATTAGGAAGTTTCTCCTAGCCAGCGACAGGGGCGCTAGCCGAGTGATCCACCAGGTCTGACTAACACTGAGAAGCGTGAGCCTCAACAGTGCGAGCCTCGGCCCGGACGGGACTCGGCGCCGCCGAGTCAGCTGGAGGAGGTGTAGACCTAAGCAGCGAGGCAATGCTAGAAGCATCCTGATTTGCCGTCAAAGGTGCAACACTAAAAACAACAAGATATATATGAGAGAACAACAGTAATGAGAAAGAATAGAGTAGATAAGGCAAGGTGCAAAAACTTACCCGGTGACAAACGGGTCGCGGATGACTCGGCGCGTGACTTGGCGCCCATCAGCTTGGCGAGTCTCACTCAGGCTGGCAGCAGCAGAAGCAGCAGGAGCTACTGGAGTGGGCCTATTCTTCTTGGCCGGCTGAGTGCTGCAGGAGGTTCCGCGTCGCTTCGGCTTAGCAACGGGAATCTTGTCGACTCCGCCCACGGCGAGAGGAGGAACGTCATGTACCTGGCCAGCTGCATAAGTAAATGACGGGCTTACTCGGATAAGCAAAGAGATTAAGCTCACAAGGAATATACCTCCAAAAGCATACAATCATCATCCTCATCATCGTCAGACCAATCTTGTAAGGGATTGCGAGATTGACTCTTACCTGAAGCTGAAGCAGCCGCAATGTGCGGGATAGGCATGAAGCACTCCAGGTCATACTCGAACTCATCCGAGTTAGAGCGATTCCCGTTATAGCCAGCAGGAGGGGCAGTACTGTCATCAACCTGGTGAAGGAGATTCCGCGAAGGACAAACAAAATCAAAAACTAAAGAACTAAACTAAAGAGCGGCAAAAGAGCTAAAGCCTACTCGGTGAGAAGGTAATCCGGAAAACTTACCCAGGGGACAGGCCTGACCCGGCTAAATGGTGGGCAACTCCAAGCCCAATCATCCGCCAAGTTCATTTTGAAGATTGAGCTTACTCGGCGGGCAATGGAGTCATGAGTGAGCTCCTTAGTGGAATGCCGAGTGGGATCATGAGACCCGCTCATGAAGCACATCTTGTGGCTCCTGGCTTGGATGGGGCTTACCCTGCGTGAGATGAAGGTGCACATGAGGTCAGAGTCGGCGAGATGAAAGTTTTCATCCGGCGACAACAACCTTTCTAGGATAGCGTTTGCCTCATTTACCGCAGCATCTTGGTCACACGGGTCAAGCTGCCAGTACTTCTTGTTGGGGACCTCATCCGAGAAAGGGGGAAGCCGGATGTTGTCAGTGGACCCGCTGTTTTTGACATAGAAAAAGGTTCTATGCCACTTCTTGCAGGAGTCAATGCCGGTAACCCGAGGAAAGATAGAATCTCTCCCGGGGGTGATGCTAGCAGCACCACACCAGGTCGGCCTCTTCTCGGATCGAGGAGCACCAGGCTAGGGAATAACCTGAACTTTAAAGCCAAAATACTTGGCCCACAAAGGAACTGTGGGCCAAATTCCAAGATAGGCCTCGCAAGCAGATATGAAACAAGAAAGAGAGCCAATTGCATTGGCAGGAAGATGGTGGGTCTGCAGATGGAAGGTAGAAAGAAACAAGGAAAAGAAGGTGCTCACAGGAAGAGCAAAACCGCGTTCAAAGTGGGAAAGAAAAACCACCCGCTCGCCAGCTTGAGGTGTGGGAGAAATCTCACCGTTGGGGAGACGGCAATCCACTTGCAGTGGAATGCGTCTGGTGGAGCGGAGCCACTCCACCTCTTCGGTGGAGACCTATGAGCCTTCCCAACCACCGCTCTCGCCGGAGGGAACCTCCTGTTCCTCAGCACCATCAGCGCCGTCGCGAGCGTCCATGGGATCGTCGGAGTCTGCCTCCTCCACGGAAAGGAGAGGCTTGGAACAGCGAGGACCCGTGCTGGAATGGAAAGAGGACAGGGGAAATTGCAACGCAAAAGCAAGTGGAAGAAGGAACCGCAATGGGGGCAGTTAGATTTTGCGGGCGTAAGGAAGAAGAAAGGCAAAGGGAAACTGAACGGGCCTGGGGGAAGTGGAAACCCCCAATCCCTACTTAAGGGCAGTAAGAAACCCGGTCGTGGGATCAATCTACGCCGTGCCGCCAGTGTGTGGCTGTGTACTGGGCCGGGAAAGCCAGTCAGCGAGCGCCACATAGCCAAAGATACATGAAAATTCCAGTGCCACGTCACGGCTAGAAGGACAAGAGGCGCAGACCGATGGGAGTGCCATAGTGACGGGGAATAACTGCGCAGCCGTCACTGTGCAGCCAGAACTTGGAAAAAAATTGAGGCAAGTAATCATGATTACTAGTTGTCAGTGACTGAAGCGCGCCGAAAATGACCCGGAATTGGCCAAAATCACTCGGCTCGAGGCAAGAATGAGCCAAGAAGTCAAAGAATTGACCCGAAATTGTCAGACTAACCCGGCAAGGTGCGAAATAGAGATAAATAAAGATAAAAACTAAGTTCCATTCACGCAAAAGGAACCTGGTGACGCCTAACAACTTGAACTGCTAGACCTCACCAGCTTCATGGACTAATGTCGGGGGGAAAAACCCCCGGTAGGGTCACGAGAGGGGAGATATAGCGTAGATGGGTTGGCTCCGAGTAAGAAATGAACCAGGCCGGGTAAGAACGGCCGGGAAAGATAAGCATGAGAGCCGAGATACAAACTATCTCGGCCCGTATAGGACAAAGTTGTAACCCTTGCAGGTACCAACGAGCCGAGTCAACCGAGGAAGGGCCGAGTCAAGAAGGACACGTGGCACCTTTCTGAGTAAGGTTTGGGAAGGACCATGTTAAAGCATGGTCAAAAGAGAAGCGCAACGCCGGGTGACACAAAAGGAGCCGGGTGACTCCCAAAGCAAGCGTTGACGTACAAAGTAATAGCGTGACGCCAAAAAGAACAAGAAGCAGCGTACCAGAAGACCGTTAGCTGTCAAGCTTTATGGACCGGGCCTATGGGCTTATGGCAAGCCCATAACTCGGCCCATATTGTAGGGACCAAGATCCAAAAAATAAACCCTAGAACCCAAAGGGGTATTAGCTAGCTAGCACTGCCTATATAAGGGAGGGCATAGCAGTAGTAGAAGGAGGTTGGACGAAGTAGAGAACAGGTGCTGCGTACTCAAGCCAATAAAGCTCAAGGAGCACTCGTAATCTTTGGGGTATCAATCAAATTGTCAAGTGTGGAGAGTTCTTCTTGTTCTTCGTGGATGCCTCGACCGTGCACTCCCTCCCCGGTGACCATAAGCACCCATTCGGCCCCCAACTTAAGCCTACCCATGGCATCTGTCGTGCCACCACCACGACAATGCATCTAGATACTTTTTAGTATTTAGATTCATCTGAACTTAGATAAATTTTCGACATCTATTTTAAGACGGAGGGAGTACTCTCCCTCATTGCTAAACATAGTGCATGTAATATTTTCTACTACAAAAATGAACAATAAAATGTTTGATCAATTATGTAGAAAAGACATCTGCATTTAGAATATCAAGCTGGCAGCACGCGCACGCACGTGAGAGGTAGAGTAGATTGTGGTGTGGTGTTCCGTCCCCTGCCCCCGTTGAGAGTCTCCTACCTTTCAGCGGCCCTGCTGGCTAGCAGGAGGATGGTGTAGGTGCTCGTGCTCCTCTTGTAAATAGTAGCAGTAGGGTTAGGTCTAGGTTTGGTTCGTGTCTTCGGCTTCTTGGTGGTATTTGGATACATGCCGCTCGTCAGCTCTATGTCGGGAGGGAGATGCCAGGTCTTTGGGCTCGGATCTGGTATTGCTTGGCCTCTCCGCTCCTTGTTGCGGTGCTCCCATGGTTGGATCTAGAGGTGGCGAGGAGGGGATTTCCTGAAACCTCCATCAATAAATGAGTTGTTGTTGTTGAGCTTGGGGTCTGGGTGCCTCTCCTTGATCCCGTCGTCATGGTGGTGGAAGATGGAGAGGGGTGGTCGCATCTGAAGCTCCACGGGAATTTGTTTCCGCAAGTCGGAGATCACCACATGACGGCATGGATTTGCTGCCATGACCTATGGCTGAGTCCATATGCCTTTGATGGCAACATCTCAACCTCCAAGATGGGGCCCTCTGCGGGATTCATGATGGCACTCAACGGCCCGCTTCTCCCAGTAATTTCCCTGACTGGTCTGTAACTCTAGTTCTTCTAGGGTCCTATATGCATTTTGTAACTCCACCGACGATGAATGAAAGGCAGCACTAGACCCTTCTGGGCCTTCTGTTCAAAAAAGAATTAGAATATCAAGTCAATACCATTAAACTCATCGTGATGTATATTTTCATACGGTATATATTGACATGGATTTGCTACCCATCAGGCTAGTTGCGCATGCTTATATGGTCATCTGACATTGCCACCCCATAATCCCGCAATATCCGCATCGTAGCTAGCTGACATTATTCTTCTCATCGTGATGTATATTTTTATTATGAATGACAAGGGGTGATCTCAGAAATGCCCATTGTTATGGGCTTAGGGTTTCATGGAAAAGAGAGCGCTGGTGATTTCATCTTAACATACAAATAAGGGAGGCGATTTACCAAAGTTCAGGCCCTCGTAGAGGAAACCCTACTTCTGCTTGTCCGCTCATATTATCCTTGGAGAGTACAAACTCGTTGAGTCGACTAGATGCGATCTCGCCGAGAGAGAGAGAGATAGAGAGAGAGAGGAGTGTTGGGGATATGCTATATGGGTATCCTCATAGCATGTCTCCTATCCGGATAACCCGGGTGGCCCACAGTTGGTAGCATGGCCCATGGCCTGCTGGGCAGACCAGTTAGATGGATCCAAAAGGGAGGTCCATGCCGGATAAAGGAAGGCTACGGAGGAGTCACCGACGTACCCGGGGCCTTGGAGTGCAAGACACGCTAGACTAGTTGTAAGCAGTGCAGGACTCTGTAATCTGTCCGACTAGGACTTTTCCCTGTAACCCTAGGACTTGGCGACTATATAAGTCGGGCCTATGGGAGCCTTTTGGGCACAATATTAGACAATCTAGGGTCGATTACGACGCACCTCGCACAGCGAACCAATCCCTGTAACTCGGCGTATTGCCCTTATAGTGAGTTATAGCAGGAGTAGGATTCCACCACCGTCGTGGGATCTGAACCTGGGTAAGTTGTGTTACCTCGTACCCGTCAACCGTCTTCCTCCCCCCACGTCTCTAAACACGCACTATGAGGACCCCTCCATAGCGTACTCGTCGGCAATACCACGACAGTTGGCGCCTACCGTGGGGTAAGAGGCGCTTCAGGCTCTTCAGTGGGCGAGGACCAAAATCTTCAAGGGAATCGGCAAAACCATAGCCATTGGTCGTGTTCTCTTCTCCGGCAATGTTCCGATCGTCCCTCCCGACAAAGATGAACCCTACACGGTGCTCGATCGTCCCCATCGGAGATATCCATCTCTTCATCGGCGAAACCGACTCGGGCACTAGTTCCCTGGGAGTCGGAGGAGCATCAAGGCCCGCACGGACCGCCTACGGGAAGGATACGTTCGCGGAAGGATCAATGTCGGATCTCTATTCAGAGTTTGCTGACAAAGATCGGAAAAATTCAAGGCCCACCCAAACCGCCCCTGTGCAGGATATAACGGTGGAAGATTGCTGCAAGTCCGTCGGCTTCGTCCGTGCGTCTGGACAGCAGAGATCCAAGTTAGTCGGCGTGGTTACCATCTTCGATCTGGCGTGTTGCATTCAGAGAGAGGGCGAAAACCCCTGCGATTACCTTTTCCAGTGTGGCGTGATACGGGCCGATCCGCGACACCCAATGATGATGCCATGTATCACTTTGTGGAAGGACTGGACCAAGGTACGCTTCTCCAGCATTCGCTAAGGCGGCAGCAGGCTTCAGGACGACTCACCTTCGAAAGCATGGTGAACACCGTCAACAACTACGCGGAGGCCAAGGAGGCAACTCAGACAAACCTTGCGCTCATCGACGGAGCCCCTCCGATTCAACCACCGCCACCACTGCCTCCCGCTGCCATCACCGTAGCTGCACCACCGCCTCCAGTCATCGTCGTTGCTGTTCCACATCCACCCCCATCATCGAGGAAGCCCTGACACCCTCCGACTCCGTGATTGACGCGCTCTACGCCGACTTCAGTGTAGATTCAGAGGAGATATATTTCAGCCTGGAGGAGCTAGACTCTGCCATGCAGGAGATGGAGGAGGATTACAAGCGCGACGAGCAGGCCAACAACACCGTCACGTCCTGAGAGGTGTTCGTCACCATTGGGACGACGATGGATGAAGATCAACCTGGAAGAGCTCTGCCTATAGCGCTGGACAAGGGGAAGGGACCACCTGTTGCTACCGATAGTGATCGCGCAAAGGACATGCCCCCTCCGCCTAACCCGGTACAACAGTAGAACTCGGCACTGCATCGAGCAACAACAACAAGAATCCTCCGCCTCCCAGCATCTCGTCCCGCTGCCCAAGTCACTCCAGCTGATAGAGTGATGTACGGCAATCTCCTCGTCGAACCTATGACCGTAGCTCATATTCACAATGTAGTCCAGCTTGACAAGAAGCGCCATCAGCTGCTAGTCTCGTGGTGGTGGCACGACAGATGCCATGGGTAGGCTAAAGTATGGGGCCAATGGATGCTAGAGGGATCTGGGGAGGGAAGATGTAGTTATTTCTACACACGAGTGACTAACATACAGATCTTTATTTCTCCTCTCTTGGACTACAAGTGCTCCTTGAGCTGTTTGCAGGAAGAGAAGATGAACTTTACAAGTCTAACAGTGTTGAATGAGCCGATTGCCCTCTTAGTGATCCAAGCCTCTCCTTATAAAGGGGAGCCTTGGCTCCTCTAGGGTTGACGTGGCAAACATATTCGAAGAATATGCTTGTCCCAATATAGTAACTCGGCGTCCTCCTTTCCGTGTTGTCGTTCTAATGACGGCAAAGTTCCAGAGAACCCCACCTGCACGCCTCGGGCTCCAGGACTGTCACCTCTGTGACCTCCTTCTGCCCTTCTGCTGCTCTGCGCCTTGTCCTTTGTGCTTGGCTCCATTTAGATTAATCCTAGCCCGTGGCTAGGGTTTGACTATAGGCACTGTCTTGGGAATTGTCACGGCAGATGCTGCAATCGGCAGCGAGTAGTAGAACGAGGGGCAAGGGCGGCCAGCCATCTGTGGTGCGAGATAAGGGCAAAGACACAGGGTTTTACCCAGGGTCGGCCCCCCGGAGGGTAAAGACCTACTCCTGCTAGATTGTATTATGGAGGTGTTACAATGGGCGAGCTCGGCGGCGAGTCGCTTGGGTGTATGAGGGAACGTGTCTCTAATCGCCCTATTGGGAGGTTTATATAGGCTCACCTCCCCTAGGGTTTACATATCTCAACCGATTACAGCCTTGATGAGTCGTTTAACCTAGTCCGACTGGGCCTATCTACTCGCCTGGGCCTTCAGCTTCCAGTCGCTCGACTCCTGGTTGGGCTTTGATCCACTCGCCGTTCTGCAGGCCCACTCGCCAGGTCTTGGGCCACCGGAACGTCTGCCAGTATACCCCGTAGGCATATCCCCATCAAGAGTCCCCGAGGCCGTCGTCGATTAGGCGTGGGTGGTCTTGGCGCCGGAGTATGCGGCTTCGAGTAAGCATCCAAATAATCGTCAGGGCTCCTGTATAAAGGAAACAACCAATGACCCAGGTCGCAGCTTTGGCGAGTCGAGTCAGCGGAAACACTGTCTTAGTGATCGGGTCGGCGAGCCGAGTGGCCACAATTGGACCGTCAGGCGTGGTCAAACTAGCCGTTGGGTAATCCAACGGTAACTTTTGGCGTAATCACCGCGCGGTAACGGCTCCCTGATTTGGCGGGTAACTCCCGCTATATAAGGGGAATGGCAGGTAGTAGTAGAGCCAACTCCTCACCACTTCTTCCGATTGCGCGCATTTTCTTCCCTTCGCTCCACGATCCAGCCGACCCGAAATCTTCCTATCTCCAACCAATATCTCAGCCATGGCCCTTTCCACCGAGCCGTGGGGTAGGTCCAAGTGCGCAAGGGCACAGCTGGCCTCCTTCGAGGAGTCCGGGGTCCTGCGAGCCGGCTGTTGGCGTATCCCCGCAGCCGGAGAATCGACCCCAAACCCGCGAGAGAGGGAATTCATATGTTTCACCAGTCATCTCGAGCGGGGGCTAGGGTTTCCTACATCCCTATTCTTCCGGCGCTTCTGCGCCTACTACGGGATCCAGCCCTCAGATCTGGGTCCCCATAGCATCGAGCAGCTCGCCATCTTCGTATGCTCGCGAATGCTACTTGGGCTGCCGGCCCTACTTCCCCTTGTGGCAAGATCTGTTCCACGGACGGATCAGCCGCGAGGAGGCAGGCGGCCCAATGCTTGCCATGGGCGGCTTGACGTTCCAGCTCAAGTCCAAAGCCTCCTTCTTTGACCTGATGCTACCCGCCAAGGCAGCGAGCGACTGGAAGAAGTCATGGTTCTACGTGGCCGAGGCGACCCCGGAGGGCGAGGCGGCGATCCCGCGGTACTCCGCCAATCTCTCCGAGCCGTGCAATCTTCAAGTCGGCAAGCTCCCCGGCGACCAGAGGATGGTCGTCGACGAGATGCTCCAGACCATCCGCGGTCTGAAAAAGAAGGGCCTTCAAACCATAAACTTGTACAATTGCTGGCTCGGGCGGCGGCTCGTCCCACTCGCCCACCGCGACCACTACATGTACCAGTACACAGGCCGGGGAGACTCGACGAAGGCCTGTCTCGACGAGTGGAAGCTGGAGGATTATCTCCCAGCGTTGAAAAAGATTACCCAGGTGGTGTACCTGGATGCGCAGGCTGGGGTCGCCCCCTATACCGCGAAGCGTCCGGCTCCCACGGTAATTTCTTTACCTTGCTCGCATCAGTAAAAGCGATCATGTAATTCTGATTTCGTCTTGTATTTGTTGCAGCTATTCCAAGTGGTAGAAGGGTGGCTCCCACCCTCGGATGATGAGAGCTTGGGCCCGGACATAGGCGAATCGCCGCCTACCAAGGGCAACGAAGACGACGAGGACGAGTCCGAAGAGGAAGTCGCCCCACTGGTCCGAAAGACCCGCGGGCAACGACAGCGCGAGATTGAGGCAAGCAGAAGCCTCGAACGTCATGACGATGACGACGAGCTTCCAGAGACCACCTCGCGCCGTCAAGCCACCCCGTCAAAGAAGAAGAAGAAGAAGGAAAGGGAGGCAAGGGCCTCCCCGAAGAAGAAAACGAGGCCGTCGAGGACGGCCTCACCGCCACACTCGGCGAGCAGCTCTGATGCTCCCAGCCCAGCCGGTGACGACGCACCTCCAGCGACAACCGCGCTGGACGCGGCGACCGTGGAGGTGCCGCTGGCCTCAATGCCTCCGCCATTCGCCCCAGTCTCTGGACTGGGGTAGGCTCACCACTGATGACTTCGCCGCAAGGGGATCCGATTGCGGCTTCGCCGCGAGGAGGCTCGCCACAGCCGACCCAACTCGCGAGGAGGCTCCGCCGAGGATGTCCCAGAGGCGCCAGCGGCCTCAACGAAGAAGCCGTCGTGTCTTGGGCACGGCGTCCAGGCGGGGATCGATCATGGCGGGCCCTGAACTGGAAAAACCTGCCGGCCTTCGTACGGGGCTGCGTTTCATCCCAGTCGCCAAGTGAGTGCGCTCACCCTTTCTTATTTTCCATAACTATTCCAATTGTCTCTGTTGACTTGATTAATGCACAGGACCGGGGTGAAAAGGATGGGCCATCCGACCGTGGACAAGGTATCCTCCGCCACAAGCGAGGAGGACCCTTCCCGCAAGAGGAAGGCGGACGAGGTCGACGCCTCAGCGGTTGGCAGCAAGAAGGCCAAGGGCGATGACGTCGTCACGATTTACGGCGACGCGGCGGCCGGCGGGCCGTGGTGGAGGCAACCGCGTCTACGAAGGAGGGTGCTTCCTTGCCTACAGCGGCGGAGGCGACCTCCCTTGGAGCGGGTGCCTCTATCGCTACCTTCCCCCGCTTCGTGACCAAGGCGGCCACGGCGAGTGAGGCTACGCCCTCGAGCCACGCTCCTGGGACCGCCGAAGCTGAAGTCGACCAACGTCGTGGGCATACGCGGCGTTGCTCGCGTCGTGGACGCGATACAACTCCATGGCATGCTTGGCGGCCATCCGGTACATGCAGTCCCGAGGATCGGTCGGTGCTGCGGCGGCAGTTCTTATAATTTCTCGTTTTTTTTATTATTATTTTCGCATCCAGTCCCCGAGTGCGCGCTCGCTGGATTTCAACGAGTGGGCACTTAGGAATTTATTGATCGCCAGTCCCCGAGTGCGCACTCGCTGAATTTCAGCGAATGGGCACTTAGGAATTTATTGATCGCCAGTCCCCGAGTGCGCACTCGCTGAATTTCAGCGAGTGGGCACTTTAGGAATTTATTGATCGCCAGTCCCCGAGTGCGCACTCGCTGAATTTCAGCGAGTGGACACTTTATGAATTTCTTGATCGCCTAACGTTTTTGGTGATGTGCAGGGTCTGCAGTTGGAGTCGGCGGATCGATTGGCATGACAGCGGCGGAGAAGAGCTCTCCATCATCCAGAGGCGAACAAGGGCTTCGTGCTGCTATGAAAGAGGAAGCTCGCCAGGGGCTTGTCCCCGCTGGTGAGTTGGTGGCGGCGCGATCTGCTCTGGGTGCCGCTGAACAACGGATCGCCGACCTCGAGCGCGAACTGCGAGAGGCGAGAGAAGAAGCGAGCTCGGCGGACGGGCGAGCTAAGGCCGCCATTGCGGCCGCTGAAGAGGATCGTAAGGTGTCGGAAGTCCTTATTGCTGGGCTTCAGGACGACCACACGTCGCTTCAGTGCTTCATCACGGGACTCGCCCGCCCGTTGCTTGGTGAGTGCATCTCCCCTTTATAATAGTTGTGGTTTTTGTGGTGTCCGTCATACTTATCATTGTCTTCTACTCGCAGGTCGCGTCCTTGATAGCGAAGAAGAGGCGAGCTCGCTCGACGCAAGGGAGTGCGTAAGCATGCTCGTCGATTCGGCGACGTTGTCGGCGACGTGCATCCGTGCCTACCTCCAAGAAATATCGCCCACGGAAGTGATTCCTAGCGACCTCGTTGAGGTGTGGAGGTACTTGGAGAAGGCGCCCGCAGTCGTTGAGTTCATGACGCGGTCGGCGTTTCGGCGTGGAGCGTCGACGGCACTGAGCCTTGGACTCGCCCACTTCCCCGAGGACTTCGACATTGACGATGTGACGAGTGGGTATCCATCGTCGACTGGCGCGGTGGAGCTGTCCGAGGTCCTCAAGTTGCAAGAACGTGCCGCCACATACTCGGAACGCGTCTGGGCGATGGGCGACCTCCTGCCGTACCAGGAGACGGTTGTCGCGCCAAACGACCCCGAGCCGCCGCATCGTGACTTCAAGGTCGAGCAGCCTTTTCGCGCGGCGATGGCGGGTGAACTGACGACGTATCCATCCAACCCATACACGGCGTTCATCCGCAGTCGCCGGGATGCTGGCGAGTCGTCTTCGAAGCCTGCAGAGTAGAGTAGTTTGCCTTGTGGCGTTAGCAGCAGTTCTGCCACGCGGGCATATTTTGAAACATGAAACAATGCAACATGTGACTGAATGAGACGTCGTGTCTATTTTGATATTTGTTTGTGTGTTTTTGATTGATTTTGGACGAGTCCCCGAGCGCGTCCGCCCTTTTGTGGGGTTTACCTCGTATATGATGTATGTGTTTTGATGTTTTAGTCGACTCGCCCGAGCTCAAAGATCCAGTCGCTAGGCGACTCCCTTGAGTGCTCTGTACTTTACCGATTTCCCGTGCGCGAACGAGGTCGGGTGGCCGAGTCCCCGAGCGAGGTACTTGGTAGTTCTAGGTGCGACTCAAGGGTGGTTGAGGACTTAGGGCGTTGGTGTGAGGCGTCACTCCTGCCTGGCCCGTGGGGTCAGTCGCGCGGCGAGTCCTGGGCATGCTCTCCTACTTGGCGTTTTCCCTGACCGCTCGTGATGAACTGGTCTTCAGTCCCCGAGCGTGGTACTTAGCCGTTCGAGTCGCTATGCCGAGGATGCGGAGGACCAGGGTCGCTGTGAGAAGCGAGGGCAATTGTCTTGGCTCGTAGAACCAGTCGAGCTAGGCGACTCAATGGGGCTCGGGTTGGCGTTATTCGTGGGCGATGCAAGACACAGGTGATTCGATGCTCTTGCACCGCACTACTTAGCGCCGATTGCTGTACCAAAGGTTGACTTCTGCGTTTAGCATAATGCTGTTTTACGAAAGTAGTGGCACAAGTCATGGAGAGTAAGCACAAGTTGCGGTAACCATTTCTTTTTATTTCATAGCGAATGGAGAGTACATGTGTGGGGTTCTAGGAGTAGAACTTCCGGAGGAGGTTTACATTCTATGGTCGCTTGACGTCGAGTTCGCCGTCAGCTTAGACGTCGATGAGGTAGTAGGCGTCGTTGCCTGTCAGCGCCCTATAGCGAATGGGCCTTCCCATGGAGGAAAGCTTGTGCATCCCCTTCTTGTCCTGGATGAGGCGTAGCACAGTCGCCTTCACGGAAGGTGCGAGCTTTCACCCGCCGTGGTAGCGGCGAAGTCCTTTTGGTAGATGGCGGTGCGTGACGGCGGTCGCGTGCTTCGTCGAGCTGATCGACAACGTCTTGGCGGGCCAGCTCGTTTGCAGCCTCCGTATAGTGGACGACTCGCGGCGAGTCATGTGTTGGTCGGTGGGCATGGCCTGCCGCACCGTAAACCATGAAGAAGGGGTGAATCCGTCGATCTGAGGTCCGGATCCCCGGATGACGGAGGCAACTCCTCGACCCAGCACCGGGTGCGCTCGAGTGGTACTTAGTCGCGGCTTCAGCCGTGGAGGATGCTGGTTGGCTCGTTCCGCTGGCCGTTGGATTCGGGTGGGCGATCGACGCAGGTCGAGCGGATATGGTGCTCTTCGCAGAATTGCCATGGCTCCCTTGGCGAAGTTGGTCGTTGTCCGTGATGATGCTGTTGGGAACCCGTGGCGATATATGAGCTCGCGTAGAATTTAGTGGCGGTCTTCCGTCGCATTTCGGACTGTCTTGGCCTCCACCCACTTCGTGAATTTGTCGTGGCGACCAGCGGTGGGTGTAGCCAGAGGAGCCTTCTTGAAGGGCCTACCATGTCCATGCCCCACACGTGAATGGCGGTGATGGGGATTGTTTTGTCGCCGAGCTCGATGCGTGCGTCGATTGGCGTGCCGGCACCGGCGCATCGCTGGGCGATGTCGACGCATCGGCGTGTGCGGTGGGCGATGAAGCCGTGTCGCATAGCCTTGGCGACCGAGGGCGGCGGCGGCGTGGTGGCGATCGCTGAGTGAATGTCATGGAGGATTTTTCGTCCTTCAGCCGGTTGGACGCAGCGCTGGAACACGCCGGTGACGCTGCGCTTGTGGAGCTCGCCGTCGATGATGGTGTAGTACTTGCATCGACGAGTGATCATTCGAGCGTCTGTCTCGTCTGCTGGCAAGGTGCCGGCTTCCAGGTAGGCGATGTAGGGCTTGGTCCAGTCATCTGGCTCGGTGACGAGTGCGACCAAGGCTGCCTCTGGTTAGAGTGGGACTCCGATGTCGATCTCCCTCGGGGGAGAGACTGATGGATTGGAGATTGTGTCGAGGAACACGCCGGTGGGTGGTGCGAGTCGAGCCGACCCGATGCGAGACAGGGCGTTGGCCTCCTCGTTTTTCCGCCTGTCGATCCACTCGACGGAGTAGTCGGTGAAGTGGCCGCCCAACTTATCCACCGCTTGGCGGTACGCCGCCATGGTAGGGGAGACGGCGTCGCAGGTGCCGGCGACTTGCCCCGCGACAAGGTCGGAATCTCCGTAGCAGCGGAGGCGATTGACGTTCATCTCCTTGGCGGCTCGCATGCCGTGGAGTAGGGCCTCGTATTCAGCCATGTTGTTGGTGCAGGGCGTGAAGTCGAGGCAGAGGATGTAGCGGAGCTTGTCGCACTTTGGTGAAGTCAACACTATCCCTGCGTCTGCGCCATCCGCGTTCTTGGAGCCGTCGAAGTGCATGCTCCAGTAGTGGAGGTACGGCGGCTTCTCTGGCTGCTGGGCCTCCTCCCAGTCGGCGATGAAGTGCGCGGCTGCACGTGACTTGATCGCCTTTCGTGGCTCATACTTGATGTTGTGGACGCCGAACTCGACGGCCCACTTGGCGACTCGCCGGGTCGCCTCGCGATTGCGGATGATGTCTTGCAGTGGTGCTGAGGAGACTACCGTGATCGGGTGTTCCTGGAAGTAGTGCGGCAGGCGACGCTGAGCCCGGAAGACCGCGTATACTAGCTTTTGGTACTGCGGGTACCGCTGGCGCGATTCGGTGAGGACCTCGCTGATGTAGTACACCGGCCGCTGAACCGGGCGCTCCTTTCCTTCCTCTGGTCGCTCTACGACCATCACGGCGCTGACGACGCGCTCGGACGCCGCGACGTAAACCAGCATGGGTTTTTTTGTCGGCGGGGGCGGCGAGTAGTGGTGCGGCGAGTAGCACCTTTTTGAGGTCGCGGAGCGCGTCGTCCGCCTCCTTGTCCCACTGGAAGGTGGGGTTCTTGCGCATCAGGCGGTATAGGGGCATCGCCTTTTCGCCCAGGCGGGGGATGAAGCGACTGAGAGCCGCTACTCGCCCGGCCAGCTCGGCGTCGCAAGCACTCGGGTTTGCCGAGCCGGGCGATCGTGTCGATCTTTGTGGGGTTCGCCTCGATCCCTCGTTTGGAGACGACGTACCCCAGTAGTTGTCCGGCGGGTACACCGAAGGTGCACTTGCCTGGGTTGAGCTTTATCTTGTATCTTCGCAGGTTGGCGAAAGTTTCCGCCAGGTCGGTGAGTAGGTCGCCTTGGCGAGTGGACTTCACGACTACGTCGTCGATGTAGACGTGGATGTTGCGGCCAATTTGGCTCGCGAGGCATTCTTGCATGCACCGCTGGTAGGTCGCCCCGGCGTTCTTGAGGCCGAAGGTCATGGCGGTGTAGCAGAAGGCTCCGAATGGCGTGATGAACGCCGTCTTCTCCTCGTCTTCGACGGCCATTTTGATCTGGTTGTACCGGTAGGCGTCGAGGAAACATAGCGACTCGAGCCCGCGGTCGAATCGATTATCTGGTCGATCCGATGGAGGACGAACTGCTCCTTTGGGCGGCTGTTCAGGTTTGTGTAGTCGATACACATTCTCCGTGTCCGTTTTCTTCTCGACCGGACTGGGTTTGCCAGCCACTTGAGTACTTGATTGGCGGATGAAGCCGACGGAGTAAACGCTGCACTTCCTCGGCGATTGCTCGACGGCGTTCTTCATTGAAGACGCGGCGATCGCTTGACAGTCGCACTTTGGGGTCGGCGTTTAGCTTGTGCTCGCGAGCTCCCTAGGGACACCGGGCATGTCGGAGGGTTTCCATGCGAAGATGTCCCTGTTCTCACGGAGGAACTCGATGAGCGCCTTCCACGCTGGGCTCATCCCGTCCCGATCGTCACCGTCGGCTGGAGTCGCTGGTACCAGCTCGGACGTCGCGTGTCGTCGTGGCCTCAAAGGTTGAGGTGCGCCCTCGAGTTGGGCTTCTTGAGTATGGTGGGGTCGTCGTTGTTGACCCGCTCTGGCGAGCTCGTCGGCGTGGTTGGTCTCGCCGCGATGACGGCGTCGAGCTCGGCTCCTTGGCCTCGCTCGGCGGCCATGTCGGGTCGCCGTTGATGGTGATGACGCCGCATGGCCGGGGAGCTTCATCGCGTTATGCAGCGTAGTGGGCGCTGCCATGAATTTAGCGACGCTGGCGCCCGTGACGCAGTGGTAGGGGCTTCGAAGGCACCAGCTCAAGACGATCCGCCGGTGCGGAAGTTTGCGGTGTGCCAAGGTGAGCGGTGTGACCTTGCCGATCGGGTACGCCTTCCGACCGGGGAAGATTCCGTGGAATGTGGTGTGGGTCGTCTCGATCATCGACTGCGGGAGCCGCAGCCGCCTAAAGGTGTCGAGGTAGAGGATGTTGATGGAGCTGCCGCCGTCCATCAGTGTCTTGGGGAGCCAGTAGTCGCCAACCTTGGGCTTGACCACCAAGGCGACTCGTCCTGGGTACTCGATGCGCGGCGAGTGGTCTTGCTGGCTCCAGGTGATGGGCTGCTCCGACCAGTTCGAGGCGGGGGCGTCTGTTGGGCCACCGCATTGGCGGCGGCGCAGGCGATGACCTTCTTCTCGCGCTTCGTGTTGAAGCCTGTGAAGGTGTGGAGCGAGCCGGCTACTTTGCCGAATTTTCCGCCGTTTGGCGGATCGTTGTCGGGGTCCTCCCGCGCTTGCCGTGCCTTCTCGATTTCCCTGAGGGTGTGGCAGTCGGCGGTGGTGTGCGTTGCGGGCTTCCCTTCCCTGCTATGGAACGCACATGGTTGGTTAAGGAGGGCCGCGGGATCGAACCTTGGCTTGTTCTTGTAGTTGCCGCCGTCGCGGCGTTGCCCTCCGTCGCGGCGGTAGCTCTTGGGCTCGCGCTGCGCGTGCCCGGCGTTGGCGACGAAGTCGACTCGCCCGTCATTGCGGCGCTTGCCGGTGAGGCGAGTGCCGCTGTAGCGTAGGTCGGTTCGGCGTCCGCCGTCGTTGCCGCCCGTGCGGCGTTGACCTCCTGACTCGTCGTCAGTTTCCTGGTTCGGATCTTCCTCGGCGTACCGTTTGGCGATCTCGAGGAGGTCGGGGATGTTATCGAGTGTGCGGGAGTGTCGCTTGAGCTTGGCGACTAGAGGCTCGTAGCGGCACGAGGTCTTGAAGCAATGGATCGCGGTGTCCGGGTGGATGCCGACCGCGTTGTACCAAAGCTCTTGCCACCGTTGGACCCAGTTGCGGGTCGACTCGCGGGGTCCCTGGACGCACCGTTCCAGGTCCTCAATAGTGGTGGCGCGCGTGTAGGAGCACTCGAAGTGCTGGCGGCGCATTTCCTCCCGTGAGTCGATCATCACGGGGAGAGTGTTGATCCACGCTGCCGTCCCTCCATCATCGTGGGAGGTAGCAGGCGGCGGTAGGTCGATGTGACCCGCGATCCCCATTGCCATGAGGTATGTGTCAAGCCAGACGGCGGGGTCGTATGAGGAGTCGTACTTTTCTATCTCTTTTGACAGCTTGAAGTTTGGCGGGTACTTCTCGCCTCGGATCATTGGTCCGAAGCACTTGGGTCCGAGTCGACTGAGCGACCCCATAGGCTCACCGTCGCGGCGATTAGTTAGGGTGTGCCGCAAGTCGTCGGGCTGGCGTGCGCGCCAGCTTTGGTTGTTGATGATGTGGGTGCGGGCATCGATGGGTTGCCCGTTGGCGGCGACAAGGTTGGTTGCCGGCCTGGGGTCGTTGGTGGAGAGTGCCGCGTTCGCGGGTCGGTGTTGGAGCCGCAGCGGCTCTGGTGGCGGGCAGTTGAGGGTGTTTGCCGTCGCTGGGCGGCCGCTGGAGGCCGCTCTGCTTCCCGAGGAACACGAGTATACTCGGCCTTCCGAGTCGGCGCCCGCTTTTTGCTGCTCGACGGCCTTTGCGAGCAGGGCCCTGACGTATTGGATCTGTAGGGCGCCGTCACCGGTGGCGGTGATGGCGTTGGCTGCTGCTCGACCTACCACGAGGTTGTCCATTGGGGTGGAGAACAGTGGGAGGCCGTTCGCGTCTCGCTCCCGTGAGGAGACTACTACTATCCGGCTGGTCCAGGAGGTGCCGTTGGGTGGAGGTGGGCGCCCTGTTGATCTGGCGGGGCGCGCTTCCTCCGGGCGCGTTCGCAGATCGCGCTCGGCCACGCTGGTCGGGTCGTTTTTCGTCGAAGTTCGTGACGCCCACGAACGGTGGGGTTCAGCGTGACCTGATCCGTTGGTGGTAGCGTGACAGCTCTGCGCGTCACCTGCCGAGGCGAAATTTTCGGCCTGCTCTTCGCATCGCCTCCGCCAGATTTCCAGCGGAGTTCCTCGACCTCCGTTGCCGTGGCGTTAGGAGGATTGGGGTGGAGAAAGGATCCTCCGGCGGATCGGCGCCGGTGGCCATGTAGGTCGCGGCGTGGCGACGGTTCCGCTATGGAGGTCGGCGGAGTTCTCCGACCGAGTCGGTCGAAGATCCCGGGATGGAGGGTCTCGAAATCTCCGCGTTGGAGACACAGGCGATGGAGCCCGCGGATGAGGCCGCGGTGATGGATCCGGCGAGTGGCCGGTCGCCAGTCGGCGTCGTCGGTGAGGCCGCATCCTGCTGCGGTGAATTCGCCACGTCGCCGTGGGCGAGTTGTACTCGAGGCGGTGGATCGTGCGGATCGGCTCTCGGAGAGCCGATCGCGTGGCGGCGACTTCGCGGATGCGAGCGAGTCCTCCGAGACGATGGCGTCGGTGAGGCCGGCGAAGAGGCTGATCGTGCCGATAGGCGGGATCATCTTGTCGTGACGGGTCGGCGCCGGGGCGTAGCTGCTCGGCAAGATGGAGCATCTCGCCGATCGCTATCATGCGGCGGTGGCGGCGTCGTTGATGGGCGATTGGATCTCGCCGCGAGAACACCGGCGGCCCCACGGTGGGCGCCACCATCGTGGGAATTGTCACGGCGAGATCTGCAATCGGCGGTAGTAGTATAACGAGGGCAAGGCGGCCAGCCATCTGCGGTGCGAGATGAGGCAAAGACAGGTTTTACCAGTTCGGCCCCGGAGGTAAAGACCTACTCCTAGATTGTATTATGGAGGTGTTACAATGGGCGAGCTCGGCTAGGCGGCGAGTCGCTTGTGTATGAGGGCGTGTCTCTAATCGCCCTATTGAGAGGTTTATATAGGCTCACCTCCCTAGGGTTTACATATCTCAACCGATTCGATTCTGACTTCAATAGTCGTTTAACCTAGTCCGACGGGCCTATCTACTACTTTGGGCCTTGACTTCGATCGCTCGACTCCTGGCTGGGCTTTGATCCACTCGCCGTTCTGCAGGCCCACTCGCCAGGTCTTGGGCCAGCCGGGAACGTCCTGCCAGGTATACCCCGGTAGGCATATCCCCATCAGGCACCTCCTTCTCCTGCAAGCTTCATGTCATTCGGCCCTGTCTCGCTTAACTCGACTTGTCCTTCACCTGCATTTAGATTATTCGGACTTACTCGGCCGACCTAACTCGTATGTCGGCCGAATAGTCTACATATCCTCCCATAGGTGTCATGGTCGTGCTTATCTCGGCCAAGCTTTACATGATTCAGCCGATATAGACAGTAACTCAGCATATGACAGGGGAAATTCCTTTTATCTTCCCCTATCTTGACCCTATCCGGGGTCACCTCCCCAACATTAGTCCCCGAAGCTGGTGTGGTCCTGCTCGTAACCTCGGACGGGCCACATCAGTTTCCCAATATTCATTTCTCCTCATCTCCGAGTTACTTTTCCCGTTCGAGGTATCCGTGTAGCTTCTTGTGTACGCCTCATCCTATGTGTAACACTCATCATTGTTTATCTAGTTTTTGTTCCTCTCTGGTGCCTTTGACAAGCCCACGATAATTCATGTGCTGTCGCTCGGCCATGCTCATCGCAAGCCGTCGCCGTGGGTCCTGATCGTCTCCTGCGTCGTGTGGTCATTGGTGAGGCTCCACTCAGCCACGAGCGGTTCCGCCGCACACACGATCTACATGGTTAGCACCCTCACGCATGATCCCACTACCGCCAGGGCCGCGCGGTTATAAAGAGGAGCACGGGGCTAGAGGGTTTACTTTCCTCTTTCGCTCACCGTTTCCCTTCTTCCTCCTTGCGCATGTGCGTCTGCTTGTGTTCCAGCGGCTGTGCCACCGTTGAAATCTCTGACGACGAGGCCACAGCTTCTCTGCTCCGTCGACCTCGTCCCTGCACGCTTTCTCCGACGCCGTCGCCGGTGAGTTTTTCTGCGGTCTCCTTGCCTAGATTTCTCTCTAGACACATCTGCTACTTTTTTAGCCTTCCCGTGGCAGTTCCTTTTCCGCTCCGCCGCCGTCCTCGCTTAGAGCCACGACGGGGCCCTGCACCTCTAAGCCATGCTCCGCCGTTAGTTCCTCTTCTGTGGATTCCTCTGGCGACCCTATGTCGAGTTCCATTAGCGGCGCTCTAGTCGAGGACGACGATGTAGCGTCTGGTCCAGAGCGGGGATCCTGGCAGGGTTCCTCCATCACTCGTCGTGAGATCGAGTGGCTGATTAGGACTCGCCGGATTCCTGCCGAGGTAGGCCGTCGCTTACCCGGCAGCGAATCTTCTCCCATACTCAACGAAGGCGAATATGTTGTCTTCATGTCCCATTTCGCTCGTGGGTTTGGTCTTCCCCTTAGCGATTTCGCCAGGGAATTTCTCGATTACTTCGGCCTTCAGCCGCATCATCTTCCGGCTAATGCCATTGCTTCCCTATCTGCTTTTATCTTGGCCTCGGAAGGATACTTCGGCCTCTGGCCGTCTGTGCACGTATGGTCCAAATTCTTCCAGATCCGTTCAAACGTTGTCCCAGACAAATCCCTCCAGCCCTCTGAGAAGTTACTTACTTAGTGTGGGGCCGCGTCCATCACTCCTCGGAGAAAATCCGAGTTTCCTCGTGTTGCCGGTCTCGAATCTTGCAAGAAGAGGCATAGATCATTTTTCTATGTCAAGAATACTGAAAGGGAAGACAAGATTCGGCTCCCTGCTTTCTCCATCGGCCCCCTTCCAAGAGGAACTGGACCTACAACCCCAGGAAGAGCCATGCTTTGGCCGAGGCCTTTGAGATTCGGCTGAAGGAGTTGATCCGCGCCAGGCTACGCGGCGAGGATCTGATGACCACCTTCGTCAGCAGCCGAATCTGCCCTTTCCAGCATCGCACGCACAAGCTTTGCTACATGAGCGGTCCCCTGTATCCCAACCGAGTCTCAATGGTCGAGCTCGATAATTATCTTATTTTCAAGCGTGTCCGAGCTATCTTTAAGACGGAGATGCCAGAGGACTGGACCTGGGGACTGAAGCCGTTCACCCGCGGGAATCCCCCTCCCGAGGTAAGTTCATGCACTTACGTTTTGCCCCCAATTGCGTTTGTGATTCCTTTTGCTAATTCCTCTTTGTCGCTTTTCTTGCAGAGATTTGCGGAGCAGAAGATTGAAGATGCCGAGGTTCTGGCCCTCCCGTGGACCGCAGATCGGAACACCCCGGATAGCGGGGAGCCTGACTCGGAGGAGTTTGTTCCCAAGTCAGACCTCGCTCCGGCTCGCGCCCGTGGAAAGAACTCGGCTCACGGGGAGGAAGGTGATTCGGACGACATCCTAATTCTTGAGGTAGTCGCCGCAATGCCTATCTCTTATGCATTTCCGGCTTCTACTTCCCCAGCTAATCAGGCCGGTCAGGTGCACGACGCCGAGCCTCTCACCTCCCAACCTCCTGCTACCTCAAGGAAGCGTGCCGCTCCAACAGGTGCCTCCAAAGCCGCTCCCAAGAAGCGAACTAAAAAGTCAGCCCAGCACCTTCCGAAGCGTAAAACTATGCCCGGAGTTATTGGGTACACTCATTTTCATTTGTATTTCTTGTTTCTCTTTTTCTGTCTTTTGATTTGACTTTCTGTGCTTTTGCAGCGCTCCTCTTTCTATTAAGCCCAGTGGTCCAAGCATGACGAGTCATACAACTCGGATGCCTTCTCCTCCGCCTCCTGAAGATACCAGAGTTCCTAGTCCTGCTCGCGTGGACTCTCCTCCTGCTCCGAATCAAACATCACCTTGGCAAGATGCACCTGTGGCTTCCGTTGCTGATGCCAACGTAACTCAGACAGTAGATCCTCCTACCGAACCCGCTGCCCCCGTCGTGAACCCTGGAGTTTCCTCCTGTTTCCAAGGACGCCACCCCTAGTGCCGAGGTAACAGCTCCTGCCGATGCCTCTTATAAGGCTAAGAAGGTCGTCGTCACCAAACCTCCCTCATCTCAGAAAGGACTTGCCAGCTCTTCTCAACCTACGATTGCTGATGCGCTCCGCAAGGGGGTTTCCTCTACTAAGACCGTTGTCACCCCGGCCGCTGATACTCAGCTCACTCTCCACAAGAGTCCCGCGGCAGCGGTGGTTACACAACGCGTCCGAGGTAAAGTCCTGACTCGTACTGAGAGTGGGAACAGCCTCGGATCCTTGGTTGAGTATGCCAATAATTGAAACGCTGCTGATCAGCTCGAGGGCAATCCAAGAAGTCAGCCATTTCAACTCTCCGACATCAGCAGTCGCCTACATATGGCTGCCAAGATCGTGCTTGACAGCGATAATATGAACGAGGTAATTGTTTTTATGGACATTTGATTAGTTATTCAAATGATATTATATATACTCTAGTCCCCGAAGCTTGCAATCAAATAACTTGTTATTCGTTTGGAAGCTTTATTAGGATTTGCCTGATTCGGATCTGTCTTAGCTTCGAATATCCAGCCACCTAGATCTGAGTTAAGCTTTGCTTGATTCGGATCTGTCTTAGCTTCGAATATCTAGCCACCTAGATCCGAGTTAAGCTTTGCTTGATTTGGATCTGTCTTAGCTTCGAATATCCAGCCACCTAGATCAGAGTTAAGCTTTGCTTGATTCGGATCTGTCTTAGCTTCGAATATCTAGCCACCTAGATCTGAGTTAAGCTTTGCTTGATTCAGATCTGTCTTAGCTTCGAATATCCAACCACCTAGATCCGAGTTAAGATTTTCTTGATTCGGATCTGTCTTAGCTTCGAATATCTCACTGTAATTTATTTTGTCTCTTAGGTTGCCCATGATCGGCGGATCGCCGAATTCCAAAGGCTGCTTTTCGCACACAAGAAATTGCAAGCAGTATGAGAAAGTTGTTCCCGTGGTGAACAAAGCTGGTAATTTAACAAACTTTTGTATTGTCCTTAAAGCTCTTAATATTTTTGACTGGAGGTGTTAGCTCATTTTGCTGGTAAACAGGTAATATCAACAATCTTAATATCCGTCTTGAGAATAAAGTCAAGGCCTTGGAAGGTTAGTTATCCTTTCTCTTTACTGATTCCCGTTCGAGATTTATCCCGGGTTTCTCATAACCTTCTGGCTTTGGTATAGCCGAGTTACAAACTCTTGCAGCGTCACATCAAGAATGCATACCCATGCCTGATATGATGCTGCAATTTTTAGAGAAAGCCTCTAACCATTCGACGCGGCTGAAAGAGAAAGGTGACGAGATAATTCGCTTGCGTTCCGAGGTGGAGTCCCTCAAGCTTTCTCAGAAATCTGAGTTAGAGAAATTTGATCAGGAGTTCTCCGAAGAGAAGAATCGGCTAAGCCCGCAATTGCAGAAGGATAAAGAACTCCTCGAGGCTGCCAAACTTAAGACTCGGACGATGAGCGAGGAAATCACTCGCTTTGAGAAGACCAAGGTTGATTGGGCTCAAGATCTTCAGAAAATGATGAGCTATATTCATCGTAAGTCTCTGACCGTGGCGGAGTTATCTTCTTCTCTTTCTTACTTTTGAGTGATATACTTTTATTTTGCGTAGACCATTTTCCGGAAGCTAGGCCCGTGAGCTCTAGAGCGGTGATTAATGCTTGCGTGCGCCGAGGTGTCCCCGCCGATGCGATCCCAGAATAATCGATGGAATACTTCTTGGTTGCCGTTGGCGCTGCCATTGGTCCGACGAAGATTATGGGCAGGGATTTGGTGCAGGCAGTCATTCGGGCCTACCATGTTCTCTGGACGAATACTTCTGGAACTCCTGATATTAATGAGATCAAGATACTGGTGGAAAGATTAATGGCATCCCATAACCAGTTAAATCTCTGAAGGGAATCCGCTAGACGGGCTGGTGCTGATATGGCGCTCACAGTCATTATGTCTTGGTACAAGGATATTTCGTTCGATACCTTGATAAACTTGCGCACTAGCTCCCGTTGGGTTGAGGATCCAGAATTCGTCGCTCGCCGCCAAGCTCGTGCCTTCCAGCTTGTTGAGTATGCTGATGTGCATAACTGGATTGAAGGGCCGTGTTTTCTTCCCAACCCAGCGGATAACGTCGAAGTCGAAGATGCCTCTGATAGTAGTTCGGCCGATCAGGACGAGGGTGAGGGCGACTCGGACAACTCTGGTGATTCCAGTGCCAACTCGGATGGGGAGGGCGATGCGCGATCATCTTCCAAAGGGACTGGGCACTCTCAAGCTCAACCTAACGTTTCTCAACAACCCAGGGCTTCCCCCGAAGTCGCTATTGCTTCTGTGGAGGGCGAAGTAACTTCGGCCGAGGTGCCGTCTACCTCGGAGCGCCTAGTGCCTGACCAAGTTGTTGCCCCTTAGGTTCAAAAAACTTAAGTTATTTCTTATCGCCGGTATGCCGGGCGTATAATGTGTGTGAAACAATTTTCCGACTTTCAGTGTGGTATGAACCCTTTTTGCCTTTTGCCGCTGAGGCACATATGATGGTGATCGTTATTAGTCTGTCTAAACAGATCTTGTTGGTTTAAATCTTTGCTTTGGTGGCCTTCAATCTCATTAGTTTGGATCGTGTGTTTTCATTTGACCCACCTTAGTTCAGCGTTTAATATCGCCTGGCCTTTATAAATTCGACGGCTCAACCATTTTATTCTTGATCTCTATCCAAGCTATAAATCTCGAAGCCCATATTTGAGGAAAGCGAAATAATATCGTTCAAGGTAGCTTCTGACCTATCGTTCGAGGTGGCGAAGTTTAATACCCATTTTTGTAACAGGAGACAATCATGGGGCAATTCCCTAGTCAGTGCTCTAGAAATCGAGGTTTTAATGCCTAATCCGAGATAAGGGATAATATTTCATAGTCCCCGAGTTCCCTGCTCGAGGTCCTGAAACTTAACACATAATTCAGGAATAAGAAATAACTTTGGGAAGTCCCCGTGTCACTGCTCAAAGTGCATAACTCAAAGTGCCGAGGTTTAGTATATAACTCAAAATGTGAAATAATATAGGGTAGTCCCCGAGTTACTGCTCAAGGTGCCGAGGTTTACTACATAACCCAAAATGAGAAATAACATAGGGCAGTCCCCGAGTCACTGCTCAAGGTGCCGAGGTTTAATACAAAACCCAAATGAGAAATAACATAGGGCAGTCCCCGAGTCAATGCTCAAGGTGCCGAGGTTTAATACATAGTCGACACTTCGACTTGAAGCGTCATATTACAACGTATCATAGGTGACTCCTACGAGTAAAATGGACGAAGTAAAGCTATGTTCCATGTTCTTTTCGATTCTTCGCCGGCTTTGTTTGCCTTGTTCTTTTCTGGTGATTGAGCATCAATTAGGTAATATGAATCATTGTGCAATGCTTTGCTCACGATGAATGGTCCCTCCCATGGGGGTGATAGTTTGTGCATGCCGGCTGTGCGTTGCACTAGCCGAAGAACCAAATCTCCTTCTTTAAACACTCTTGGATTGACTTTCTTGTTGTGATATCGTCGTAAGTCTTGCTGATAAATAGCTGATATTGATAGTGCCAACTCCCTGGCTTCTTCTAGCAGATCGACATCATCTTGCCGAGCTACCTCATTTACTTCAGCGGTTGTATACTGGGTAACTCTTGGCAAGTCATGTATTATGTCGGCTGGAAGCACGGCTTCTGCCCCAAAGACTAGAAAAAATGGGGTATACCCTGTTGACCTGTTTGGGGTAGTTCTGAGGCTCCATAGTACTACTGGTAGTTCCTCGATCCAGCACCCTGCCGACCTTTGCAATGGTTCAACGAGTCGGGGTTTTATTCCGGGCAGTACTAGTCCATTAGATCTTTCTACTTGCCCATTAGATGCTGGGTGAGCCACCGAGGCGACATCTAGTCTTATGTGTTTTTCTTGGCAGAATCTGGCAAAGGCCCCTTCAGCAAAGTTTGTGCCATTGTCTGTAATAACACTATGTGGGTAACCATATCTCAAGATAATATCTTTGATGAATTTTACTACTGTTGGTCCATCACATTTTTTTATTGGTTTCACTTCAATCCACTTTGTGAATTTTTCGACCATGACTAAAATGTGGGTCATCCCACCCCGGGCCGGCTTGAATGGTCCCACCATATCTAAGCAGCATACAGAAAACGGCCAAGTAATTGGTATCATCTTTAACTCGGACGATGGCATATGTATCTTGCTGGCATATCTCTGGCAACCATTACATTTTTCCACCAATTCTTTGGCCTCTTTCAACGCTGTTGGCCAATAAAATCCATGCCTGAATGCTTTGGCCACTAAAGATCTGGACGAGGCGTGATGCCCGCATTCTCCTTGATGTATATCTAGGAGAATCTCCTGGCCTTCCGCCGAATCCACACATCTTTGCAGCACGCTTGTGACTCACTGTCTGTCTAGCCAGTACCTCGTTATGATTGTTTATGATTGTATAAGCTTTAGCTCTTCTCACTGTCTGTCTAGCCAGTACCTCGTTACTCGGAGAGTCGCATCCTTAAGGAAGGAAAATATGGGTTGGGCCCATGTTGGCATGATTTTCTCTGGGATAATTTCACTATCTATTTCCATATTTTCCGCCGACATAACCACCTCGGATTTTTCCATATCCATCCATGCATCGGCAGGGTTCACTTTCGGAAACTCCGGGTTACATTCTTTGTCAACTTCCATCGGCATACTATCTTCTCTTGATTTTGCCGGAATAAAGATGGATTCGGACTCTGGTGATGGTGTTATTGATGGTTTTCTCAGGTGCTCTAGGGCGATACCCGGGGGAATTGATTGCCTGGTTGATCCGAGTTTTGACAGCGTCATTTTCTGCCCGAGGTATATGATGAAATTCACATCCATCGAAGTATCCACTGAGTTTTTGCACATGGAATCTATATAAGGCCATATTCGCATCTAGCGCGTCCCAATTGCCTGATACTTGTTGTACTACTAGATCTGAATCTCCGTAGCATAAGATCCGGCGTATCCCAATCTCTTTTGCCACCTTCAATCCATGGACGAGTGCTTCGTACTCGGCTACATTGTTTGATGTGGCAAAATGTATTTGCAACACATATTTCAGCTGATCTCTTTTTGGCGAGGTTAACACTATCCCTGCCCCCAAGCCATTCCTCAGCTTGGAACCGTCGAAGTGCATTGTCCAATAATTCCGATCTGGTAATGGTGGCTCATATTGTACCTCGGCCTAATCCACAAATAAGTCGGCCACAGCCTGAGATTTGATTGCATCTCGCCTATCGAATTGCGGAGCGTAAGGTGACAATTCAATTGCCCATTTTGCTATTCGGCCGCTTGCATCTTTGTTGCTCAATATGTCGGCTATGGGTGCTTCACAGATCACTTTGATCGGGTGTTCTTCGAAGTAATGTTTTAGTTTCTTCGCCGACATGTATACTCCATATGCCATCTTCTGGTAATGTGGGTAATTTTTTTTCGAGGCTGATAGTACCTCGCTTAGGTAATATACTGGCCTTTATACTGATTTATCATTTTCAACTCGTTCCACAACGATCACCGCACTTACCACTCTATTTGTGGCGGCTATGTAAAGTAACATAGGCTCTTTTGACAATGGAGAGGTCAGGATTGGTGCTGTGACCAACATCCTTTTCAGTTCATGAAATGCATTATGTGCTTGTGGTGTCCAAATGAACTTATCCGATTTTTTCATCAGTTGATATAGTGGTAATGCTTTCTCTCCTAGCCGACATACAAATCGGCTAAGCGAGGCCAGGCAACCCGTGAATTTATATACGTCATTTAGACATCTCGGCAATTCCATCCTTTCTACCGCTCTTATCTTAGTTGGATTGGCCTCTATACCTCGGTTGGATACGAGAAAACCTAGTAGTTTCCCAGCTGGTACACCGAAGGTGCATTTCTCTGGGTTAAGCTTCATTCGGAACCTTCTCAAGTTCGCGAATGTCTGCCGAATATCATCCAATAGAGTTTTGCTCTCTTTGGGTTTGATAACCACATCGTCGACATATACTTGTATATTTTTCCCTATTTGGTCATGTAGACATTTCTGCATACATCTCTGATACGTTGCCCCTGCGTTACGCATGCCGAATGGCATGGTGCGATAGCAATAAGCCCCGTACGGGGTAATGAACACAGTCTTTATTTGATCTGCCGAATTTAACGGTATCTGGTGGAAACCATAATACGCGTCTACAAATGATAACAGCTCACAACCAGCGGTCGAATCAATGACTTGGTCTATTCTAGGTAAAGGAAAAGGATATTTGGGACACGCCTTGTTCAGGTTCGTGTAATCAATACACATTCGCCATACGATGACTACATTTGGATCATCCTTTTTCTTTTCTACTAACACCGGGTTTGATAGCCAATCCGGATAAATCACTTCCATGATTAACCCGGCCGCAAGGAGCCGAGCTATATCATCTCCTATTATTTTTCTCCTGTCTTCGGCGAAGCGGCGGAGAGGTTGCTTCACCGGCCTTGCTCCTGGCCTTACATGTAGAGAGTGCTCAGCCAACTCCCTCGGCACACCTTGCAGGTCTTGAGTTGACCATGCAAAGATGTCCCGATTCTCACGGAGGAAGTTGGTGAGCTCGCCTTCCTATTTGGCATCTAGGCCGGCACCAATGGTGATGGTGCGTTCTGGGAACTGCTCATCTATCTGGACCTTTTTCGTTTCTTTAGTCGGCTGGAAGGAGACGCTTCCATGCGGGTTGGCCAATGCCGGCATATTCAGTTGTGCCGACTGAGCGAGAGCCGCTACCTCTTGAATTCTTCTTTTCTCTCTTGCGATCACCAATGACTCGGCCAGGTTTGATCCGGCCGAAGCACATTCCATTGACTTCCTATAATCTCCTGCTACTGTTATCACCCCTTGTGGTCCAGGTAGCTTCATTTTCAAGTAAGTTATGTGGCAGCTGCTCATGAATTTCGCCAATGCTGGCCGCCCGAGTAAAGCATGATAGCAACTCTCTAGATCCACCACCTCAAACTCCAAATTTTCTGCTCTGCAGTCATCCCTTGTGCCGAATAACACATCTACTCGAACCTTCCCAATGGGTTCGCATGAAAGTCTAGGCACTATTCCATGGAATGTGGTTCTTGTGGATTGCAGCATATTCTGCGATATCCCGAGTTTATGCATTGTATCTTTGTACATGATATTGATACTGCTCCCATTGTCAATGAGTACTTTTGAAAATTTAACATTAATACTGGGTCCGACAAATGTCGGATCTAATACGAGTGCGTACGACCCCGGATTCGGCATTATCTTGGGATGATATTTTATGCTCTTCTTGCTCTGACCAAGGCACATATCTTCGTACTGCCGGCATAACTGCATTCACTTCCATATGCCGGTGATGTACACTTTGCTTGTCTTGCTGTTCTGTTGTGAACACGCAATATGATTGATGATGTTCCCTGTAATCATTACGCCCGTTGTTTCCGGGGTTTGTCCTTCCATCCTGACCCTGATTTATCACTTGATGCACTGCATCCCTCCGGTCCGAGTTATCATTCCTCGGGGGAGGAGGGGGTAACATTAGACGCTGAGCATTTGCCCCAGTCAGCCGCGGCTACTGCTGCTGATGTGACCGATGGGAAGGTGCTTGCATGCCCGCCGGGTTCCCCATTGCATTTTTCATCCAGGCGCATTGCCGAGTTGTATGATTTGCCCGTTTGGCCAGGTTTGGAGTGTGAAACTTACACGGTTGATCCAACATGGATTCAAACGTGTACTTCGGCCTTTCCTGCCATTGCTTCTTCTGTTCTGGTGTCCACTGTCTCTTCCCTTCATTCCTTGGTGTCCATTGCTGAGGACCATTCTTCTGTCGCTGACTGTTTACGTGACTCGGCTGATCTTGCACTACCGCTGCCACCAGATTGGAGGCATATCTGTAATCCTGTCTTTCCTCTCTTCTTCTACCTCTGAACTCGTTGCGCCTCGATGATCCGGACACATCTCTTGCATATTGATCTTGATGCTCCCGATGGTCCGCCGACATCAGCTCTGGTTGCGTCGGATCTCCCAATACATATGAATCCGCTATCCTGATGGTTTTTGCCAAAGTGGTTGGCATATTTCTTTGCAGTCGCTACCATAAGACACTGGCATAACGACATCCTTGAGCGAACCAAGCTATCGCTTGCGATTCTATAACTCCCTCGCATGAATTCCCGAGGTTACACCACCGAGTCTAGAATTCTCTGTCTGTCTCATTTGGCCTTTGCTTGCACATTGCAAGTTGTTGTGGCCTATTTGGTCTCTTGTAAGTGCTGGTAAAGTTGCTGACAAACATCTCTTCAAAATCTAGCCAGCAGTTGATACTGCCTGCTGGCAGATTATTCAACCACACTCTGGCCAGTCCTTCTAGCATTTGCAGGACATATCTTACTGCCCATCGCAAGTTTCCGCCAGCTATTTTTACTGCAGTGGCATATTCAATTAACCAATCTTGTGGTTTGGTGCTCCCATTGTATGTTTTCGTGCCCCTCGACAGCTGAAAAATCGGCACAGGCGGCTCGCCCATGATCCGGGTCCGAAACATGCCGGACCCCGCGGACCTTGCTCCTCTAATAACTCTGACCGGTACAACCTGTCCAGTTTTGATCTTGCGTCATTCGACGGCAAGTTTCTGTAAATGATTATTTCCTGTATTCCATAATTGTTATTCCCACCGTGCCCTGCATACTCCATATCTGAGTAACCATCATTGTACCTCTCATTTGCCTGATTATGGTGAGCCAGTCTCACTTCTCGCTCTTGCCGAGGTTCATTCCTCGGCTGAGGATTAGGCAGTAGGTCTCTCCTCCTTTCCGCCGGGTCATTGTTCTCATGATTTCCTCTTCCGGGGTCTCCATTACCTCGGCTTCCATTGCCTTTGTTGGAACGGCCGGGGTTTCTTTCGCCACTGTTACCTCGGCTCCCATTGCCTCCGTTTTCATTTGCTTTTCCGGCTACTGCCGGATCATACGGAACAATTTGCTTATTTCTTTTTCCCGAAGTTACTACTCTGTCTTTTCGTGCATTGTTTCCGGGTGAGGATGCTGCCAGATAGGGTCTTTGCGCACCGAATAAACCATACGTGAGGCACCGGGCCTTGCCGGTCGCCCTAAGCATTTCTTCATTCTGGCTGTCGCATACCGCAAGCTCATTCACTCTTTCTTCTTTGTTTCACCGGGCTTCACGGTCGTCCTTCTAACTCTAGTGCAGCGACATTTGCCGCCCTTAGGTTCTTTGTCGGGGTGTTATACCTCGGCAAGCCTAGATCGCCTGAATCTGCCTTATGAGTCTCATGATCTTTATTGATATCATCCATGAGGTTTTTCCCTCTCAATCTTAATTCATCAACTCGCTCGGGGGCGACATCCAGCTTATTTGCCTTAGCATATTATCGTAGGGTCCTGTTTAAGGACTCCCGCAATGCCGACACCTTTTTTGCCTCTACCAGTACTTTTTGCCTGGTTTCGTCTAATTCCGCCTGAGCATTAGCCGGATCAAGTATCGGCCACAGCGTAGTCGATTATCTATAGTTGCACAGAATATTTTCTGGTCTTTCTAGAGGTGGCCATCTTACCCTTGGTGCCTTCGGGGTCGTCTCCTGCACCTCGGCTGGCTTGGCTGCCGAAGGATCTACCTCGGTGGGCTATGGAGCTGCCTTCTTTGTGGTCACCTGTACTCCCGTCGTCGGATCCTTGCTTGATCCGACGCCTGCTGTTCCGGCCTGCACCCCGGCTGCGACCATCACCTCGACGCTGCTGACGGGGCGTTCTCCACGCGGACCATTTGCAGCGCTAAGGGGGGGCTCTCCTGCAACAATAACTTGGTGAGAATAAACGCCGGAGGTGTCGACGCCGACGTAGATCTCGTGCATGCCCAAGTTGATGAATACACCATTGCGCGGAGGAGTTTTTCCCCAGAAGCTGCCTGCATTATCGATGACATAGTCACAGAGATCAAATCTCCGGACTAAGCCAGAGACAACGCGCTCGCCAGTGTGGATGAAGTTTCCCGTCCGGATCATGACTCCAGCTAGCACCGTTGCTGGCCCCACGGTGGGCGCCAACTGTCGTGGTGGTGGCACGGTAGATGCTAAAGTATGGGGCCAATCGATGCTAGAGGGATCTGGGGAGGGAAGATGTAGTTATTTCTACACGCGAATGACTAACATACAAATCTTTATTTCTCCTCTCTTGGACTACAAGTGCTCCTTGAGCTGTATGTAGGAAGAGAAGATGAACTTTACAAGTCTAACGGTGTTGAATGAGCCGATCACCCTCTTAGGGATCCAAGCCTCTCCTTATAAAGGAGAGCCTTGGCTCCTCTAGGGCTGACGTGGCAAGCATATTCGAAGAATATGCTTGTCCCAATATAGTAACTCGGCGACCTCCTTTCTGTGTTGCCCTTCTAATTACGACAAAGTTCCAGAGAACCCCACCTGCACGCCTCGGGCTCCAGGACTATCACCTCCGTGACCTCCTTCTGCCCTTCTGCTGCTCTGCGCCTTGTCCTTTGTGCCTGGCTCTATTCAGATTAATCCTAGCCTGTGGCTAGGGTTTGACTATAGGCACCTCCTTCTCCTGCAAGCTTCATGTCATTCGGCCCTGTCTCGCTTAACTCGACTTGGCCTTCACCTGCATTTAGATTATTCGGACTTACTCGGCCGACCTAACTCGTATGTCGGCCGGATAGTCTACATCTCCTCCCATAGGTGTCATGGTCGTGCTTATCTCGGCCGAGCTTTACATGATTCGGCCGATATAGACAGTAACTCGGCATATGACAGGGGAAATTCCTTTTATCTTCCCCTGTCTTGACCCTATCCGGGGTCACCTCCCCAACAGTTGGAGGAAGTGCATGCCATCACAGAGCAAGGCGCAAAGCTAGATCGAGATTTGGCCAACGCGCAGAAATCCATAGAGAAGGCTAGAGCAATGAGGCCGAGTACAAGACTCTGCTGCAGCAGCAGAAGGCCAAGAAAGCTCCGGCTCGTGTCATCAATGATCCTGGTGTACGGCGAAACCTAGGATGGTCTCCCCCGAAGCCGGCACAAGCCAAGCCATACATTGACAGTGAAGGCAGGCAGGTGATGCCCACTCCTATCCTCAACCTCGCCGTCGCCAAGACCCTTCTGGAGCAGGATATATCACCCAAAGAGGTGGACCTAGTAGCCAAGGCGGTGAAACAGCAGGAAAGGCCACCTCTCAGAGGCTTGAGTCTAACCGAGCGTTTTGCCAGTCTAGCCAGCACAAGCCGCCAAGGGACATATTTCCTCTTGATGTCGGGTCTTAGACGGGTTCGTCAGAATGAAGACGGAGGGATGCGCAGAACATGAAGGATGCTATCCCCATATCCTCCGACCATGGAGGTAAGGCCCAACCTCGTCGCCCATCGCCACCGCCCCGTCCCCCCGACATCGCGAAGAAACCAAGGCTCAACGTCGTACGGATAAGCCTCCGCCAAGGCAGAGCGGCATCGTCATCCGCAACAACGCGGAGCAGACCCGTCATGACGGAGAGCGCAACCAAGGACACAAGAGCAGGTCACGCCATGACCCTCCGCATCCGACAAGAAACCGCGACAAGCGTGAGGCGTCGCAGGAGGGTAACAGCAGAAAGCTAACCCACCGCCACCGCCACCTCCGCCTCCGTCGCCACCTAGTAGCCACCATGGCGGAGGAGGCCCGCGTCGTTCACGCAGCCCATCCTCTGATGGCAAGAAGAAGAAAAGAATCCCGGAGCCATACGATGCACATTCGCGTCTGGACAAGATCCACGAGGCCCGGGAAGGACCATACCTGGGACCACATTGCTTTGGACCTGTAATACGGTCCGCAACTTACCCCAAAGGTTTCCGGATTGACAAGACCATCAAGCCCTATGATGGCACCACCAAGCCGGCTACATGGTTGCAGGACTATGGCAACGCGGTGGAGATCGCCGGGGGTAACCCCAATGTTGCCAAAAAGATCCATCTGCAATTGGTTGGACATGCAAGAAGCGTTCACCAAGAACTTTGAGAGTACATACAAACGTCCCTGCACTATTGGCGATCTGCAGCGGTGCATGCAAGATAAAGATGACACATCTCGCGCCTACCTCTCCCGCTGGCTGGATATGAAGAATTCCTGCGCAGGAGTGCACGCCCAGGCCGCCATGGCCGCCTTCATCAATGGGTTGGAACGGGGCACATTGCTCCGACATAAGCTAAAGTGCCTGCATGACAATCACCAGCTAGACTTGAACCAGATGATTCAGTTGGCCAGTGAGTTCGCGGCTGCCGATGTTGATACTCGCGGCTCCTTGCCGGCAACGACCGTTCCAACTCGAGATCGGAGGAACAGAAGCACTAAGCGGAAGACCGCACCAAAATAAAAGCAAACCCCCGACATGGTCGCTATGACTTTTGCAGGACGAGGTGATGGCGGACAGCGTGGCCGATGGCGGGGAGCTGGCCGTGGGCAGCAGCGAGGAAGTGAAACTACCTCGGCAGCGCTCCACGTTACCCAAACCTACGAGGAGTACCGCGATATGTCGTGCCTCATACACCTCGACGCCAATGGCAAGGCCACCCACACCAATCGCCACTGCAAGTTCGTCAACAACCTCAAGGAGGACCCGGAGTCCGGCTACAAGCAAAGTCGGAAGAACATACCGCGAGGCAAGGGCAAGGGGAAGAAGAAGGAGGAGTCCAAGGATTCAAGTGACATGGACGAGGACGTTGACCCCAAGCACGCCGCCAAGAGCGACGACAAAGGCAAGAACCCCTTCGAGAAGAAGGCGGTAGTTTTCCACACTTTCCTTGGCACCCCCACCATCCGACAACAGAAGACCTCCATGAGGATACTGATGGCTACCCTACCCCCAGTTCCCCATTTCCTACGCTGGTCAGAGATTCCAATTATTTGGGACATGAAGGATCACCCAGACCTCATCCCTACGGAGAACCAATACACCATGGTCATCAACCCCTTGATTGACGACAATGAGTTCACCAAATGTATGGTGGATAGTGGAAGCAGCATCAACATCATGTACCTGGATACACTGCAGAAGATGAACTTGATGGAGGTAAACCTAAGGCATACCAACACCATCTTCCACGACGTAGTTCCTGGTTGGGAGGCTCGGTCCCTTGGGTGCATCACACTTCAGGTCGCTTTTGGTGATGTTAATAATTACCGCCAAGAACTCATGACCTTTGAGGTGGTCCCCTTCAAAAGTGTGTACCACGTCATATTCGGCCGTGACATATTCCACACCTTCATGGCCAAGCCATGCTTTGTCTACAACAAGCTCAAGATACCCGGACCAAACAGTGTCATCACTGTATCCGAAAGCTTTACCAAAGCAAGGGACTGCGAAATTGGAGAAGCATCCTACGCAGAAGCTGTCCTCTACAGCGAAGAATTCAAGGAGATCCAGAGCAAGGTCGATGCCTCGGAGATGCCCGCGTTGAAGAAACAGATTTCTGACTCCGTCCCAGCATTCAAGGCCGCCATCGAGACCAAGCCGGTGGAACTTGTGGTAGGCGATGCCTCCAAGACCACCGCCATTGGGATGAACCTGGACCCTAAATAGGAAAGCACGCTCGTCGAGTTCCTCCATGAGAATAGGGACATGTTTGCCTGGCAACCTGCTGACATGAAAGGTGTACCTAGGGAACTTGCCGAGCATAGCTTGAATATTGATCCAAAATGTAAACCAGTGAAACAACCTCTATGACGCTTTGGAGAAGATAAGAGACGCGCCATAGGCAAAGAAATAGCTAGGCTACTTAAGGCTAGTTTTATCCGAGAAGTCCTTCACACCAAATGGGTGGAAAATCCTGTACTTGTCCCCAAAAAGGGAACCAAAGAATTAAGAATGTGCGTTGATTACACCGGCTTGAACAAAGAATGTCCCAAAGATCCGTTTGCTTTTGTCCAAGTCATTGACTCGACGACTGGCTCGGAGCTTTTGTGTTTTCTCGATGCATACTCAGGATACCACCAGATCAAGATGAGGAAGTCGGACCAATTGGCCACTTCGTTCACTACACCCTACGACACATTTTGTTATGTCACGATGCCCTTTGGCCTGAAAAACGCAGGTGACACATACCAGCGGACAATGCAACATTGCCTACATGATCAAATTGGTCGGAACGTTCACGCCTATGTGGACGATATAGCGCTGATGTCTAAAAAATCAAATGACCTAATCTCCAACTTAAAAGAAACCTTTGATAATCTCCGGAAATACAACATGATGCTTAACCCTAAGAAGTGCGTCTTCGGGGTTCCAACCGGCAAATTGTTGGGCTTCATCGTTTCCCAGCGCGGAATCGAGGTCAACCCGGAGAAAATCAAGGCCATCTTAATCATAAACCGTCTGACATGCCTAAAGGACATACATTGTGTTGTAGCAGTTAGTCGGTTCGTCAGCCAACTTGGAGAGAAGGCTCTGCCACTGTACAAGTTGCTGAAGAAGGCGGACAAATTCACATGGACGGACGAAGCAGATGCAACATTGAGCAGCTCATGGAGATTCTTTCCTCAGCGCCTATCCTTGCAGCACCCGAACCTGGAGAGCCCATGTTAATTTACATGGCGGCCACCAACCGGGTAATCAACATCATCGTCGTGGTAGAGCGGAAGGAACCAGGCCATGAGCACGGAGTTCAACGAACAGTTTACTATGTAAGCGAGGTCTTGACGAAGTCCAAGCAGCGTTACCCGCACTACCGAAAGATATCTTATGGAGTATTCCTTGCTTCTCGGAAGCTTAGGCACTTTTTCTAGGAGCACCCAATCATAGTGGTAAGCAAAACTCCACTCTTCGACATTATCAACAACAGCGACGCCACATGAAGGGTCGTGAAGTAGGGCATTGAACTTGCCGCCTTCGAGATCACCTACAAGAGACGCGACGCTATCAAGTCACAAGCCTTGGTGGATTTTATCGCAGATTGGAAGGAGATGCCAGATGCTACCCCAATGCCGGATCCAGAATACTGGGTGATGCACTTTGATAGATCAAAGCTACTCAGCGGCTCGGGGGCTGGTGTACTGCTATAGTCACCAAATGGAGACAAGCTACACTATGTTCTGCAGATCCACTTCGAGGCTACGAACAACATGGCGGAGTATAAAGCACTCATTCACGGACTACGCGTAGCCAAGTATATTGGCATCAAGCGCATAGTTTGTTGTGGAGATTTCGACTTGGTTGCCCAACAGGTGGCTGGCACTTGGAACGCGCGGAACCCTATGATGGCGGCATATCGAGACGAAGTGGACGAGATAGCCAAGAGATTCTTGGGCTACGAGGTCAAGTATGAACCTAGGGAGCAAAACGAGGCAGATGATCTGTTGTCAAAGCTTGGATCAGGGCGCAAACGAATTCCGCTTGGCGTTTTGCTAGGGCATCTACGGACACCATCCGTGAAGGGAGCGGACATCGACAACCCGGACATAGTTGACTCTTTCGTTCACATGGTGACAAAGGTCCCTCCGGCTTGGACAAAACCGTTCATGGAATATCTTGAACACGGAACTTTGCCCGACGATGAGGTCGAAAGACGGCAAATAGTACGTCGAGCAAAGGGTTATACCATAATCAATGGACAACTCTACAAAAGAAGCACTACTGGTGTATAACTTAAGTGTGTTTCCCAGCAAGAAGGTATTGAAATCCTATGTGAAATCCATCTCGGAGATTGCGGGCATCACGCCGCTCCTCGATCATTGGTCGCTAAAGCTTTCCGGCAAGGATTCTACTGGCTAACCGTGAAGGCGGACGCCGACAAGCTGGTTGAGACATGCATGGGATGCCAGTACTATGCCCGACAACCACATGTTCCTGCTGAAGAATTGCGAACAATACCAATCACTTGGCCGTTTGCAGTTTGGGGGCTGGACACGTTGGTCTGTTACAGATGACACCATGTGGGTTTACGCATCTGCTAGTAGCAGTTGATAAATTCACCAAATGGATAGAATCTAAACCCATTAGAAAGATCGATGGGGCAACTTCCCTTAGGTTTGTCCGGGATCTAGTGGTGAGATTTGGTCTCCCACATAGCATAATCACCGATAACGGCAACAACTTGTCACTCGGAGAAGTGGAGGCTTATTGTTGGGACAAGGGCATCCGACTTGACCTTGCATCTATGGCACATCCACAGTCCAATGGTCAGGTTGAGCAAGCCAATGCATTAATTCTGCAGGGAATCAAGCCACGTCTTGAGGCACCGCTACATAGAGCAGCTGGAGCCTGGGCGGAAGAATTGCCATCTATATTGTGGAGTTTACGAACTACACCCAACAGATCCACCGGCTACACCCCTTACTTCATGGTATATGGAGCAGAAGCCATCCTGCCTTCCGACATCCTTCACGATTCACCCAGAGTTGTCGCCTACGACGAAGATGACGCTGAGGAATCCAGACGCCTAGATGTGGACCTTCTCGAGGAGGAGCGCGTATTGGCATGCCAAAGATCCGCCATCTACCAGCAGAAGCTACCATAATCGCCGCGTCCGGCATCACTCGTTTAAAGAGGGGGATCTGGTGCTACGACTTAAGCAGAAAAAGTCACACAAATTATCCCCGCCATGGGAAGGACCGTTCATCATAATCAAAGCGCTGCTCAATGGGTCTTACTACCACGTTGACAATCGTGAACTAAAGGATAGACCCAACGAGGATCATAAGCGTAAGCGACGTGACCCGGATGATGACTACCCGAAGCTTGATCGGCCATGGAACATAGCACAACTACGTCCTTTCTACACTTAGCATTTTTTTCTATTGTGTAACTCTTATATGATCAATGAAATAAAGCTCTCTAGTTCACTCATATTTTTGAGTCTTTTACCTCCTTTAGTGTTCTGTAGAGGGTGTGTCCCAACCTTTACACAATATAAGGTGGAGTCCCCTGTGTTTACAATGCTAGTCCCTGGATCAATATCTAGCATCCACAGTTAAGATGTAATATCAAGAAACAAAGGTCATAGTATAACTTTATAACCAGGAATAACATAATTTTATTACATATTACATAGCTCATTTGGCTATTACATTACATTGCAGCGGAATAACTATAGTCATGGGGTCCTTCATCTTCAGAGTGCCACAGGAAGATGTTGGTTGTAGACTTTGTAATCCTAATAAATCAATCTTCACTAAATTCAATCAAACCTGCAACATTACAAGTTACAGCCACAAGGGTCAATACATTTGAATTGTATTGGCAAGCTTCACTACTAAGTATAATATGAGTGGATCCTATCATTACATGCATTTTTGGCTAAGTAGGGTTTAAGGCTCATTTGCAGAAAACAATACTTTATCCTATCTTTTCAAATGGTTTTGTTTCCTTTGTTAAATATCTTTATCATAATCCCTTGAACTACTTGGTATCCCCAAGCATTCAAGTACTTGTCAAAAATCCCTTGAGCTACTTGGTACCCCCAAGTGCATCAAGTTTTATCAAAATCTCTTGAGCTCCTTGGTAACCCCAAGTGCATCAAGTTTTATCAAAATCTCTTGAGCTCCTTGGTAACCCCAAGTGCATCAAGTTTTATCAAAATCTCTTGAGCTCCTTGGTACCCCCAAGTGCATCAAGTTTTATAAAGTTTTCTTTTAGAAATTAGAATGTCGAGATTTCCCATAGCTTCAAACTTTAGTTGCTCAGTATTGTCCATAACCGGGGACACGGCTAAGTACTTAGATTTTATTATCTTCTATAGAAGTATTACACTTTACCCACATGTCACAATCCCATCTTGTTGCCACCAGTGGCCACTGGATTAGTGCTCACCAAGATGGAGTACCGGCAGATTGAGAATGTGACGAAGTCTTTCCAGAGGGTCCTCCCATACACCATTGCTAGCTTATCTTCAAGTACCCATGTAGGATTCCAGGTCCTCATGTCCAGTAGCCTGAAGACAATGCATGGGTCTTCCCAATGTAGTTGACTAAGCCAGAGCCATAAATAGCATGTGGTTGCACATGAAAGCCACAATTGGAGAAACATGTTCAATCTCTAAGTTTCCTGGGTGGTTTCCTTTGGAGCACAACACAAAGAGATTGCCATAGACATGGTTCCTTTTGTTGCCACCTTCTCCAAAACTCAAAGTATCCTTGGCCACCCAGGTGGTTCATTGAGTCCTTGTTTTATTATATAAAATTACAAGTCCTTTTCTCAATCTTCATAAAATCTCAACATGTATCTCTTTTCAAAATAAATCATGGCTAAGCATGTAACAACTACATTGTTTTCACTAAGGAATGTATAGGGTATCCTATTAGGATTTAGCATAGCATAAGTATAGAAATTCTTTTCATGCATGTTTTCAAAATCCACTAAGTATAGTGAAAATAGTAGGACTTTAGATGATAGTGTAACTTGCCTTTTTGGTAGGGAATGGTGGTTTACTTCTTGATCTTGCTAGTCTCACACTTTTCTAACTTCACTACAATCAATCAAGCAAACACAATATCAACTAGCATTCCAAACCAATAATCAATCAAGCAATTCACTCACATAAAACAATGGGATCTAAGTCATGCATGTAAGCATGCAAGAGATAGTTTTATTTGCAAAGGTGGTATCCACTAGGCTTCTAAACTTGGTAAGGTTCAAAAGGGTCATTTTCCAAAGTGGCAAAGTCATTTTGCAAAAAGGGTTTTGTCCTTAAACCATTTTTAAATCATTTCATTATTTTATGTGGTGGAAAACATTTTTATCAAAGCAACAACTTTAAGTTGTTCACCAAATAAATTGTTGTTTCTCAAAATTTGGTGTTTTAGGGTCAGTAGGTTTGGTCCAAAACATTTTCCCAAAGTTTTTACTCCAAAAACATTTTCATAACAAAACCATTATTTTTATTTGGCTAGAAATGGACTAAACCAATTAATCCATCCTAAACTTCACCAAATCCATTTTAAAAACCATGGGTTGGTTCCTAGGGTCAGTAAGTTCACAATAAACTAATTTGCAAAGATTTCAACCTCAAAAACATTTTCATATAATTTTTCTATTCTAAACAAGCATACAATTGTTTCTGCAAAAACAAGCAATCTAACAGATACTATTTGCTAAACAAATTCCATGGTTGGTTAGGTCTTGTTCCACTGATTCCAACGATATAAAGTTTGTAATTTTTGGACGTGTGGATCAAAAGTTATAGGGTTTTCAAATCTGCAAACAATTCTGTTTTCAAATTTCTGTTTTAAACAAAACTGGCCACGCGTCGCTTTCCTATTCGCTGGTACCGGTTCGGGCGGATTGCGCTGTCTGGTGCGTTGGATCTAAACATATCGCACGGCTCAGATGCTCCCATACCTGTTCGCTTAAGTCGTTCTGTCTACGCCACAGGATTAAGATCTAACGGTCACGCGTGCTTGACTAGAAGCTGGCGGCGCTGCGCGGCGGCAAACGGCGGCGACGGTCAGGCGATGGCGGCACCAGCGATACAGGAAGCTAGAAGGGAGGGGAGTATGCTCACCGTGATCGCAGAGGCCTGGGGAAGCTCAACGTGAAGTCGTCTGGGCAAGGGGCGCACGAGGACAGGAGGAATTCCTCACCGGAGTAGGGTCTGGCGATGGGTGGTACTGTTCGCGGTCGGAGGCGACGCTGTCGGTCTCGAGAAGCCAAACAAAGGGCATGGTTAGGTGCGCAAGACCAAGGCGAAGATGCTTGCATGATCGAGAAGGCGCGGGGTGGTCAGGACTTACCAGGGGACTTCGCCGGAGAAGTTGCAGACGCGGCGGCGCTCAGAGCTTGTCGAAGACGGTGTTCTGGGGCGCCCGCGGTTGAATGGACGGTACAGAGAGGAGCGTCTGGGAGTGGGGAAGGTGCTTGTGTGCTCAGGGAGGCAGGAGGTGGCGAGGCTTGGCCGGAATTGGTCGGAGACGGTGGTCAGAACAGAGGGAGTGCCAGCTCCATTCGTGGCAGCCTGGGGGCAGAGAGAGGGAGGCGCTTGAGGGGAAATGGAGAGGAGGAGTGGGCGCTTTATTGTGCGTGGTCGCAACGAGTAATGGTGGCCGCATTAAGGCGAATTGAAGCCGCGACATTAACGGCGGGAAACGGCCGGCGTCGTCTGCGCGAGGAAGAAGGTGAGCTGGAAAAGTGGGGTCGGTTGGTCAGCGGAGTGAGAGAGGTAAGGAGGGTCCACCCGTCAGCGTCTCTTTGGGTTCAAAATCGAGTGCGAATCGTTTTCTTTCGTGGTAAGGAAATCTGGGCTGGTACTGGGCCTTGTTGGGCTTGGCCAGCTGGGCTGGTCCAGATTCTATTTTTTTCTTCCAAATGCCTTTTCCTTATTCCGTTTCTAATTTCTGTTTTGAAATTCAAACAACAAATCAAGTAAACAAAACGATTCAAACAATCACCATACTTTGCAACTTTGAATTTGGTTCTGTTTAGCAACATAAACCAATATCCAAGATCAAAATAATATTTTTATTTTAGAGTCCATTTATAATTAAATAAAATGGACCTTGGTTAATAAATCAAATGGGTTTTATTTTTAACAAAAGCTTCACTTGAAACCAAATATTTTCAAAACCAAATCAGTAGGTTTTATTTGAAAATAAAAAATACTTGGAAAACTTATTTGAATTAAATAAATAAGTTCTGATGGTTAATTAAAATAGTAAAACCTTTATTTATAAAACTTGGATATTAAATCCTTATTAATTTATTTTAAATAACCTTTACCATTTTTATCAAATAGAAATATTCTATTTCCAAGGCTTTGGCCAAGTTTTAATTTGGCTTATAAAATAATCTTTATTTATAAATCCACCTTTTCTTTTGAAAACCAAATCCTTTTATTAGAAGATCCAAAATAGTAATTTTAAAATATTTTTATTTTCCTTTATTAAATGTTTTATCTTTTTAAATCTCTTTAGGATTTTATTTGATCCAAATTGGTTTGAAGATCTCCAATTGGCTTCAAAAAGTTTCTTCTCACTCTGAAAATCAAACAAAGTTTTATTTTATTCATTTATTTTTCACATTACAAGATTTGGAAAATCTTGGGATGTGACATGTTCATTTTTGGATCGTATAAAACCTTTATGCACCTGCTTTGCGATTGCACTTGCGAAAATTCCGCCTACGGGTGTTGTCTTAAGTTTTCTGGTCTACATGTTCTTTGTTGTTTTTATGTGGATTTTGGAGTAGTGACTTTTGGCACTTATTGTCGGCGATTTTGTGCTTAGGTTATTGACGGTGCCATTGGGCATCATCGCCTGATCGCATAGTTGCGACAACGAGTCTTCCGACTCACGAAAATTCAAGCATAAAAAACAAAGTAATGGATAATCCAACACTTGCTTAAAAATATATATATGCTGGAACCAGTTCTTGAGTAGAAGGAAGTAACAACCATTGTTTTCTGTCTTAAGTTAACAAGTAGTTTTTTCCGCATACAAATTCCAGAGGATTGATAAAGTTGCCGGCAAGGACCATGCATTCGTTTGGCGGAGGAGGCGACTGGGTCAACCCAATAGGAGCTACAAATTTTCGACAAAGGAGCGCATGAGTTCAATAACACAAAAAGTTCAAAGTATCTAGCTTACAAAAGTACAAGTTGGATAATCACTTACTGAAGATGCTAATCTCGGCCTGCTGGAGAGTTTCCGCCAGAGAATCCCGTTCTTGTCGGAGGATCTTGTATGCGTCAAGATTGTGCTAATTCTGCTCATCGGCAGCTCTCTTCTGCTATTTCAGCATCGCGATCTCCTCCTTTAAGCGGTTCATCCCTTCGTTGGCAGACTCTTGCAGGACTTTCATGGAGTCCTCATGTATCTTCAGCATATCCTCCCTCTCCTGCTTAAGGATCTTGTTTTCGCTATCCAGCTGCTGAATATGTTTGGATCGCTCCATAATGTCCTTGGCCTTGGAAATGGCTTCTGCAAGTCGGAGAAAGAACAGTACACAGTGTGTACTTGGAGAATGTTGGCACAATACCAATTCGGAATACGAAAAAGAAAGGAAAAACAGACGCTTGCTCTTGATGTTTTGTTCCTTCAAGAAGGCAGTTTTACCCTTTTCGGCTTCCAAGTCCGCGCGCATCTTCTGGTACTTCTCGTTGGCCACGCCCTTCCGAGAATTCTCATTCTATGGAAAGGAAAAATTTAACACTGTTTAGTCTACTTGGAGCATCTAGCCGGATAAATATCCACCTAGAGGCTTGGGGGCTACAGTGAGAGTTTTTAACTTAGCAATATGCTTGGTCTTTTTTTAAGCATCTAGTCGGAACTGATTCAGTTTTCAACTACAAGCTTGGGGGCTATAGTATAAAGTTTTAACTCAGTGATATGCTTAGTTTCTCTTTAAGCACCTAGTCGGAACTAATTCAGTTACAGCTAGGAGCTTGGGGGATACAGGATTGAAATTTATAAACACTGCGTATGCTACTCTGAAAGCATCTAGTCGGAATAATTCATTCAAACTATATGCTTGGGGGCTATAGTGAGAAGTTTTCTAGCTTAGTCACTCTTAGAGCATTTAGATGCAAAGACCTATGGTTTTCCATCTAAATCCTCGGGGGCTACAGTGGGATACTCATATGAAATGCAAAGGACAAATAAAACTTACAAGTGCGATGATCTTGAGGTTTGTAGCACTCTCAACAAGCAACTTGTTGAAGGATAAACTATTTCCTTGCAAGATTTCTGCTTGCCAGAGAAGCTCCTCAAGACCGCATGTTGGAGATGTCGGTGTCGCACCAGGAACCAAAGCGGAGCTACCCGGTGTAAGTACCGGGTAGACTATCTTCGGGAACTCTATGGTTTTCTTGGGTGCGGAGGCGCCGCCTTCGGCAGACGTACCACTCTCCACCACCGCCTTACCGCTATCGATGGCATCCTTAGCTGGAGCTTCAGCCATTTGAGTTGCGGTACTCTCTTGCGTTGCCTATTCGCCGGCAACGATAAGCTCCGCGGAGGCACCTGAGTCCACTTCCATGGCGGAAGGGCCAGATGCATATTTGGCATGTGAGCTTGTCGGAGCAGGCGTAGGCTGGACGCTGGGAGTAACAGGGGAGATGGCGGGAGATGCGTGGGGAGACACGTCATGATGCAACATATCCTTAATGTTTCTAGAATCCCCCAAAGTTTTGGAGGTCTTCTTCAAACTGGTAGTGGCCTTCTTCCTGAAACGTGCAAAAAGTATAAGTACAGGAATAAGACAAGCAATGGACAATGTCGGAGAGAAAGAAGCTTACACAAGAGGGCATGCTTTGGCAAAGGGGATCCCGGTAACATTTCTTTTCTCCACCTCCAGGGCGGCAGTAGTCTTCTTGGAGGCTCCACCCTCCGTCTTCTTCTTGCCTCCGTCGGCAGCGTTAGAGGTGGAGCTCTTCCGCTTTCGCGCCAACGGGACATCGTCATCGGACACGACGGTGACTTCCTTCATCTTTGGGTCATAGATTTGGATAGCCATGCTATCCTCCTCTAGACTGCTGAGTTGTTAAGTGAAATCCCAAATGTGTTAGATAAGATGTTAATGGTTAGACGGAAGAACTGGAGTATATGTCATACACGTAAAATAAATATCATACCTTTGGGCACGTGCCGTCAACGAACATGTCATAGGTGATGGTGAAGCCTCGCTTCCTATCCTTCACCTTGACGATGTCCTTGAGTCGAAGCTTGATGGAGTCACTCGAGAAATTGTCCTCGGAGATGCGGAGGCTATCCTTCCTATCCTTGGTGTACTCATGCATCAGCTTTGAGCGGTGCTGCAGAGGCTGGATCCGCCTGACGAACCAGCACATGGCCAGGTCCAATCCGGTCAGACCCGTCTCTATGAACCACTCTATTTTTTTTGCGTGGGAAGCGTCGATGTCAGAGGGAAGGGAGGCCTGGGATCTCCATGTTGAGGCTTCGGTGGCAGCTCCATCGACGAAGTCCGGATACGTTGCTTCTCGGCCAACCAGAGGGATATCTGGGTTGTAGAAGTACGTCTGTTGCTAGTTTTTACAATACTCATGGCCGACGATGTCGGGGAATCGCTGGCCAGGCTGGATCTTAAAACTAATCGTGCCACAGTTCCTGAGCTCGTCCTTGCCGGCTCCGGCTTCCCGCTTAACGGTGAAAAAGTAGATAAAGAGATCTAGCCTAGGCCTAATCCCTAAGTAACCCTCGTAAAGCGCCGCATAGTTGCTAAGCACAATGATGCTATTAGGGGAGAGGTTCTGAGGCTGTACTCGGTAATGGTTGAGGACATCTAGGAAGAAATTGGATATGGGCAGGGAGATGCCACGTACCATTTGGGCTTTGCGGTACTCCTTCTCTCCGTCTTGGGGAGAAGAGGTGACCTCGCCGGCCGGTGCTTCCCACCAGGCGATCCCCTCCGTCGCAGGGAGGTAGCACTCGATGATCAGCTCCTTGATGTCCGAACCGCGCCAGTCCCCCTTGTGGGAGTCGTTTTCCTCCTCTAGCAGCTCCAGCGCCGCTAGATTGTGGTCGCTGCAGGTGGATTCGACCATCGCGGATTTGGGGATCACCACGCCCTCTGGGAGCACGAGGACGGTGCTCGTCGGCTTTGCCGCGACATCGCCTGACGCTGCCATGGAGGGGGCGGAGCTGCTGCTGGCCATTGGGGAGGTTAAGGTGGTGACTAGGAAAGGTTGAAAGGCTAGGGTTTTTCACAATCGCGCGGAGAGCTCGATGAGGCGCTCGCTGGAGGAAGAATACGATGCTGAGGAGAATGAGGTGAAAAGTAAAAATTCCACCGTTGTTACAATATATAACCTCTGGCGTCAAGATTCATGCAAAACGATCGACCGTGGGCGGTGTGCGGAGCGTCTTGCGAAAATTTCTCCACGCTACAACCGCCGTCAGCGGTTCAGACGCTGGCGGGAAAAACGGACATGATTGCGTTCTCTACATGTGTGAGTTACGAGGCGTTGCTGACCTACGTCTACGTCGCCATAGCTATCACTGGCAGATGAACCATCACATCGTAAGATTCCGGCATGGACGGATTTAGTCCGGCTACGGAAGAGTATGATAGAAGATTCAGCAATTCTCCGACTTAAAATTGAAGACGGAGAAAACCTTGCAGGGTTCTTTGGGAGGACTACAAGATATTGCTTGACGATTTTCCGACATCCATCTAGATGGAGCATTCACCTTGAAGAGGCAAGACGGCGCAAGATCTCGGAGTTCTCCGGGGGCTACTGTTGGGGATATGCTATATGGGTATCCTCATAGCATGTCTTCTATCCGGATAACCCGGGTGGCCCACAGTTGGTAGCATGGCCCATGGCCTGTTGGGCGGCCCAGTTAGATGGATCCAGAAGGGAGGCCCATGTCGGATAAAGGAAGACTATGGAGGATTCACCGACGTACCGGGAGCCTTGGAGTGCAAGACACGCTAGACTAGTTGTAAGCAGTGTAGGACTCTGTAACCTATCCGGCTAGGACTTTTCCCTATAACCCTAGGACCTAGTGACTATATAAGTCGGGCCTATGGGAGCCTTTAGGGCACAATCTCAGACAACCTAGTGTCGATTATGACGCACCTCACACAGCGAACCAAACCCCGTAACTCGGCGTATTGCCCTTATAGTGATTTATAGCAGGAGTAGGATTCCGCCACAGTCGTGGGATCTGAACCTGGGTAAGCTGTATACCTCGTACCCGTCAACCGTCTGCCTTCCCCCACGTCTCTAAACACGCACTGTGAGGACCCCTCCATGGCGTACTCGTCGGCAATACCACGACAGGGAGAGAGAGAGGCCTGTGTATTTTATTGTTGGGTAGCGTGCCCTCCTTGTTGGCCCCTCCTAGCCTTTATATATGGGGAGGCTAGGTGTAGGGTACCAATACGAGTTGATTACAAGTCTAGAGTTTGTATATATGCTGGTCGTGGACTTTCCTTGTATCGCCAGGAGTCTGTGTCCTTGTAGGCTTCGTATTTGTTGAATCGTCATGGGATTCATGGGTCTTGATGTATCTTCGAGTAAGCCCTTTGTTAGGCCGCACCATATATACTAACGATGGGCACCCAAAGGGTCATACCCATGCCGATGACCTTTGACTATTCAAAAAACTTACTTGTACTATATTAATGCACTATATACTACCTATATTAAAGAGTGACCAAATCAGGGCCGGTAAGCGATCCACATCACCACTCGTAGCGGTCGGCTAATGTAGGTTTCTGTTTTTAGCCGATCCGCTCGCTACACATCGGGGTTTTGCACTTCTATAGACATCCATCTGCGCAAGTCCAGGTTCTATTTTTTTGGCATTTTATTGCATGTTTACCGACGCTTTACCGATTACTCCTTCCTAGATTTCCGGCGACTTCCGGTTTCTGTGTGTTGTTTCGTTTTTGTTATCCGTGCTTTTTGGTCTACCGATTGATCTCTTTGCCTTAGTTTGGGTGGTCCGTTCAAATCGGTGAGGAGGCTAGAACCAGTCCAGTCACATCTCTCTTTTCCCCTCTTTTCACCATGGCGGTCGCTCAAGGCCTAACCCTATCCTCTCTTCCTCCCCATCCATCGCCAAGGAGGGGCGTGTGGAGGCCGTTGTCGACCGACGCGACGATATGGGTCACCAGTACCTGGTATTAGATAAATGAGCGAGTATATACTAGCGCAAAGATTGTGGCTTCCTGAACACCTTTTGGCCCCCTCCGATCATCATCGGATATCCCCGGAACCATTCTGGTATCACCCCGAAACAATTCTAGAGTCTTCTATCTTTTATCCTATGATCTCGAATCAATCCCTAAGCGTCTCTACCCTTAAGTGTGACACCCTACGGCTCGGGAATGTTCAGGTATGAAGGGGACATCTCCCTGATGAATTGATCATCAACGGTATCTAGAAACACATGTAGATCCCTTCACATTCCACGAATAACTTGATCGCTTGAACCATGAACGTCAAGGCTCATTCCCTTTGCTCTATGATACCTGGTTTGTCCAAGACATGATCTCTGGTATCATTATACCTAGTTCTATCTTGTTACTAACAAACATATTTACTCGTTCAAAACATCACAGATAAGTAATATGATCTCATGGTCGAAGGACTGAATCACTACGTTTTTCTAGGTATCACACTGTTGAACTTTGTGACTGGATCACATTGAATACTATGGTTGGGTGTTGTACATCACTTCATAAGTGATCTCGTTGCCAGTTGATGTGGTAAAGTCCATGATCGGGAAACCTCGATCATCAGCTGCCCAATGAACTAGTCTAGAGGATACTAGGGACCTAGTTTGTTTATATTCCACACTTGTATTAGTGTTTCACTTAATATAGTTATAGCATGATACAAAACTATTATAAACTCATATGTTAATAAAAACATATTTATTATTGGTATCTAGGGAATATCTCCTGCACCTTCCCCCCTTAGAGCGTTCAGTGGCATGGCTTAGTAGTAGGAAAAGGCCTAGTGGTGGCGTTCGGAAAAACAGGTTCGTGGCGTTGAACCCGCATGCCACTAATCTCATGCCACTGGTAGAAAATAGTGGTGGCATCGTCAATGAATGCCACCAGTATGGCTCGTACTGGTGGTGAGTCATGGCATTCTCTCCGAACGCAAGGAGTGAGTTATTCTAAATGCATGTGGTAGAGCGCCAGAAGCACATTTTTTCCCCTGCTGCGGCAGAATTTCGATGTATTTCCCTGCCGCGGCAGGGAGATACGTCAAAATGCTGCCATGGCAGGGTTCTATGCAAGTACATAATAAAATATTTACTTAAAGAACACAACAGTAATATATAACCAAAAATCGATAGCTAATTAATTAAGCAAGTCTGCACGAACTGTTCGCACACCGAATTACAAGGTAACATAATACGTAGGTCTAGACCATAATTATTACAATATAGGAAGGGACACACAATATATGACTAACAAAGTTTTGATCCAACGCTCGAGAACTATGTCTTCTTCAACGGATGAAATGGAATTACGCCTTCATAGGTCATGAACAACGGCGCATGTCCACTATGCTGTCGAGCCAAGCGATCAGTCACTTCCTCCTGTTCTTCTAAACCACAGTGGAATGCAACTTGATCATCTATGACGTCTTTGTTTAGTATATCTGCAAGTTTGCCTTGGATGCGTTTGAGCTCATCTATATGATCATCACATCCCTTCTTCTCCAGTCTTGTGCCCCATTTCTCAATATCTTTGGTCAAGTCAAAGGTGCTAGCCGCACGTACATATGCGCCGATGTGATGCATGACGTAGTAGATATCCATAATATCATTGTGTAAAGCATCATGATCCGGTTGCTACACACAAGGAAATGATTCTTTGACACGAAAGCCTGGCAAGTTGCCGCCACCTTTCCTTCTGTTCATCTTAAGTATGTTTCCTCATGGGTGTGGAAGTTGAAGAGGGCTTCATCCATTTCCCCGGGTATCAATGTGTAGTATTTCTTCTTCCTTCTAGATAAATCTAGGATGTAAGCTTGGCAAGTCTGTGGGTGCATAACGATGAGAACATGGTGATCACTGCACAAATAGTTCAACAAACCAATCATATAATGGAAAATATATGTGATGAAATATCTCAATTAGCTTAGCAAGTAATTATATATAATGACTTACAGGGGAGAGTATGGAAGGAGAATTTGTTGGAGATATGCCAAGAGGAAATAATAAAGTGGTTATTATCATATATTTATGTTTATGATAAATGTTTACATCCCATGCTATAATTGTATTAATCGGAAACTTTAATACTTGTGTGATTTGTAAACATAAAAGAGTCCCTAGTAAAGCCTCTTATTAAACTAGCTTGTTGATTAATTGATGATCAAGGTTTCCTGATCATGAACATTGGATGTTATTAATAACAAAGTCATATCATTAAGACAATGATGTGATGGACACACTCCTATAGTTAAGTGTAGCATAAGATCAAGTCATTTAAATAGTTCATTTGCTAAAGCTTTCAAATACATAGTAACGTAAATCCTTCGACCATGAGATCATGTTAATCACCATCACCGGATGGATGCTTTGATGACATCAAACACCACTTCATAACTGGACAGTTATAAAGGTGGCATTGAATATTTGGAAAGTATGTGTTGAGTCACATGGATCAAGAGTGGGATTTTTCCATCCATACGATGGGTAGATATAGGCCCTCTCGGTGGAATGTCATCCAATTGGCTTGCAAGCATGTGACTAGTTCACAAGGGATCACATATCACAGTGATGTCTACGCACTTATATTCTTGTACACAGTTGTTGGGCCTCCAAGTGCAGAGGTTTGTAGAACAGCAACAAGTTTCCCTTAAGAGGATTACCCAAGGGAGGAAGTTGTCAAAGGTATTCCCTCTCAAGCAACCCTGCAATCAGGATACAAGAAGTCTCTTGTGTCCCCAACACACCTAATACACTTGACAGGTGTATAGGTGTGGCATCCCGCAAAACCACTACTAGAAAATCGCGTTGAATTTGTGCATTGCATCGTCATCATCATGCATTGTTTGCCAAAACTATTTTCGCAAAGCCCGTTTTGTTTTCTAAAACGCCCCATCTTTATTCAAACGCCAAACCCCGGGGCTCCGGAGTATTTTGTTTTGTTGCTATCGGTTTGCAAATGGTCCAATTTAATTAAATAAAAAGTTAAATTATTTTAGCGGGGGCAGTCGAACGGGCCAACTCGACCCGAACGACCACCCCCAGGAATAATAATCGGTCCACCCTGCCAGCCCCACCTAAATCCTATCCCACCTAAAATTCTACCCACCCAATCCCTCCACATCACCCTGGCCAACCAGACGCTGACACCTCACCTCTCCCCTCCCCTAACCAATCACATCCTGCCACCTCAGCAGCCCCCCCCCTCTCTCTCTCTCTCTCTCTCTCTCTCTCTCTTTCCACCCCCATCCACCCAACACACAGCACACACGCCTGGCCACTTTCCCACCAACCCCTGCCTGGCCGCGCCCCCCCTGGCTCCCTGCCCCGTGGGCCCCACGCGGTCAACCCCACCTCCCCTGGCAGCTGGCACCCTCCCCAGAAACCCCTCCCCCCAGGCCGAACCTTCCCCTGGCCCCGCGGGACCCACGCGGGGCCTGCCTCCCCCACGGCCCGTCCTCCTCTTCTCGCCTCCTCCTCGCCTAACACGCACCGGGCGCCGCCCTTCCTCCCTCTCCATGGTCCTCGCTCCCGCCGGCCACCTCAAGACGCCATCTCCGGCCGCTGGGCCTCGCCTCCTCGCCGACCTGCCTCACCCGCCTCACGGCGCCGCGCCACTCACACAAGGCTGTTTTCGAGCCCCGCCCTGAGCCCAGCACCTCCGGCCTCCGCCTGAAGGCCTGCCGCCGCCGCCTCGCCTCAAGGCCGTGCCCAACCTCGCCGCCTCCGCGCTCCGCCACACGCACTCCTCCGCGCCCCACTCGCGCCTCGCTGCCGCCGCTGGTGCTCGCCTCCGACCTCGCCCGGCCCCGCCGCTCTTCTCCCGTGCTCCGGCGCCTCCACCGCCTGTGGTCTACTCGCGTCCGGTGCCTCCCACGAACCCCTCCGCCCATGGCTTCGCCGCTGAAGCAGCGCTGCCGCCCACCGCCGCCCAAGCTCCCTGCTCGCCGCCTGCTTCGTCGCCGGCACCGCCGTGGTCGTCGCCCCCTGCGTCTCCTCGCCGTCGTATGCCAAGACCAGCGCGACCTCCCGCTGTCCTCCGGCCCGCCGGCTCGTCCAGCCAGCGTCGTGTCGCCGGACTTCGCCGGGCCCAAGTCGCGAGGCCGCCTCGGTCCTTCGGCGCGCCGCCTTCGCCCTCTGTCGCCATGAGCGCCGCCGGCGGTTCATGCAACGCCTGACGGTTGTTGTCGGCGGTATCGATGGTACCGCCACTACAAGACGCGGACAATCTCTGCGATACAACGACGACAAACAAGCTCAACTTCTACAAGGCGCAACCAACCCAAGTTCGCCATCGAGCGGAACCCCGAGTACGCCGATATGTGATCGAGGGTGACGATGCAAGACCGAGGATCCGGTGACATCGGTCGACAAGGTGATCGTGGAGCTCGATGACTCCGCCACGACGCCGAGACCCGAACACGGTGCCGCTAAGATCGTCGACACCGAACCGTAACTGCCGAGACCTCGAGATCGTCATCTGCGCGTGAATGAAACGCCAAGGTCTTCGACACGAACGCTAAACCCCGAAACCCCGACGTCAAGACCTACTCGATGGCGGCGCCCGACAAGACCTTTCCATAGAACGGCAAGATCGACCCGTGGGACCCGGCGTGATGCGCATGACGACAAGAACGGTACCGACGAGCGAATCAACGCCCGACAACCAAGTTCGGCTTCCCGGATGCAACAAGACCTACCTCCGTGGCCCGAGAACGATCCCGGAGTCCGAGAACGTTTCCGTCGAACCCTGGACCCTGAGACCGACCCCGAACCCCGGAACACCAAGACCGTCGAGACCCCTAATGTGTGAACCCCTTCCCGAAAACCCTATTTTATAACATAACAACAACTTGTTGCATATGGAATTGTCATACTCGCATGCATATCTATGGTTTGGGGGCCTTATGCCGATTCACCTAATAATTAAATATGGGGCCCATATGCGGGCAAATCTAGCCTTATATTGGCCTCATTTAAATTTGTGTAGCGAACCGGTACTATCTTTTGTCTCGATAATACAACAATTAAACTGCGGGGTATCTAAATAACTTGAACCGTTTAACTAATTGTCGGGACCCCGGTTCCGCTTAATATGACCTAATTGCATCGCACCTTTCCATGCCATGCATCATACATGCATCATGCCGATCTTCTGCCGTTGTATTAAATGTTGCATCCGGTGTTTCTTCTAGTGTTTTGCTTCTTCGCGGATTGGGCCGTTGAGTTGATGTGAGCTTCGTCCCGATCTTCGGATGAACCTTCGACAATGTTTTCAGGCGAGCACCTCCCCCTTTCTACCTATCTTACTTTTATAGTATTTACTTCCCTCCTGTTGATCTATTGCTATCTGTGTTGCGATGCTCTAGATTCTGTACCCTTGATATCCCTTGCAGCCATATATTGCCTTGGACACCTCCTTTTACTTGTTGATTGGTAGCTAGTTGGACTTGCGCGTCGTAGTTGCTTGCTCTAGCGCTGATGTGTGTCGTCAAGTGCCACAGTTGCTGATGTATTGCCGCATGATGATGTTGGAGATGATTCTAGTTTTACTTATCGTCACTTTAATTTCTGTTTAACAACTAAAATTGAAATAAGCAGAGGCATCGGTGGGTGATAGAAAATATTTGGTTTCCGAACGCCCACTTGTGTCCCGTAAGACCCCGAGTACTTGATACCTGTTCCTTGATTTATCGCGCTATCCACATCCGGGAGGTATATGGGACCCCCGAGCGAGCTTGATTCATCTTATTTCTTGGGGCCACAAACTAGTTTGAGGTTTTATTTACGATCCTGTACTTATGCCATGCTACTTTAGATTTAAATTGTGCGAGGAGCACACTGTCTGTTAGGATCGGGACACGTTTACGCTGTATCGACAAGCCCAGCCACACTTTCGGGTTCCCGATACGTCACGTCCACCCAAACCTTGAGGCCGTCTCGAGTCATCTAGTTTCGCTATGAATCTACTTAAGGTGGCCCTGAAATATTTCTGAATCCTGCGATTGTTCATCGTGAAAGCCTCGTTGGGTTTTGTTTTGGTTTTTCCGAGGTTGATCGGCGTGTGTTGCTATTGGTGCACCGCCGGGTAAAACTTTCTCAAAGCCGTGTCCATGGATATGGACGACTTGGAGCACAGTATCTCGATCATAGACAAGCATAACTAAAGTTTACTGCTATAAATTTGACTTATAATGACTAGTAATCAGCTTCACTATAATGGAATGGCTAATTAATACTGCCCACAATTGCTTGTTTGGTTGTCGCTTGCGACAAATGTATCTGACTAGTAAGTATTGCAACTACAACGGAATGGCTGAATAAAAGTACCAACAATTGCTGGGTTTTGGGTTTATATCATGCTACCTACATCTGATTAGTAATTGTTGCAACTATAACGGAATGATTAACTAAAAGGGCCCACTGCTTACTTTATCAGGATGATTATCTATACCTGACTAGTAATTGCTGCAACAATAACCAAATAAGTAAAACTGCCAACGGTGTGAGTTCCTCGGTTGACTTCCTCGTTTGGTCTCGAGGGGGAAACGCCAGGATGGGTTTGATTGATGGTAGTATCATGTTGGATCCGGATAGGTCATTCTTAACCCCCTCTGATAACCGCCAGTTGTATCGAGTCTCTATAGGTTGTTTAGTGCATCTTTGCCGCCGCCGATCCACCATACCTATGTAGGCGAGGACCGCGAATTCTAGCCTCGCCGTGTCTTGGCCTCAAGATCGACGCTCCTCTTTTCCTTTGCCCTTTGCCGGCACCCCTTTTGTTTAAGCAGGTTTTTGAGATCGACGTCGTTAGCAGGGTTACCCTTCCAGCTTGGCCTGGGCAGGGTTATGGACGCCATTGGTTATTCTTCAGGGCTCTTAGCCCCATTTGCATCTTGTCCGTAGCTGGACGCTCTATCGTTTTCAAGGTGATTTGGATCTTTGTATATTATATCTGTATTCTTGACTCATGGAGTCGCTGTTCTATATATCTGTTCTGTGGGTCCCATCGAGGACTGTTGTGTAATGTTATTACTTCGTTTTCCACCCGCACGAAAGTGCCTGGTGGGCACCTTTGAATCGTTTCTATGCGGGTTTGGCGAATTTTGCTCGAACTTGCATAGGTCCGATTCTGAGGGTGTTACAATAGGTGCACTAGTTCGGTGAAGAGATAGTGAAATACAAGTGGTAACGGTGCTAGAAAATAGCTTTGATGGAGCTTGACGGTGAGGTAAAGACTGGAAGCAAGCAAACATGCAATAGATCTAGATGCAAACGGTGTTTCAATGTTTAGAAACAAGACCTAGGGATCATACTTTCACTAGTGAACACTCATATAAATATCCTCTCTTCATGGTACTACTCTTAACTACTCTCCGGTTGGACACTCTAATCATCGGTAGGGCTATAACAGCACTCCTTAAAGTCTGCCTTCCCCAATCTAGATAACCCCACAATGTCACCTTGAGCGCTAGATTGTTCCAACAAACACCACAATTTCATAGACACATCCAACTCCAAATATAACTCATAACAAATATTCATTCTAGCCAAAGTGCCACACACGGTATGCACGTTGTCACTTTCACACACGTGGGGAAAAGCAAAGATCTATTAAAGCATAAAGAGTATTTATGTAGAATCAAACCTAAGTACCACCATGGCGTGCACGCTGTCACTTTCACACACATGGGGAGAGCAGAGATCTATTAAATCACTTGAGTAGCAAGGTAGATCTACTTGATTACAAAGCTCATGATCACAATATGACCATGCATAGAGAGAGATGAACACATAGCTACCGGTAGAGCCCTTAGCCTCGAGGAGGAACTACTCCCTCCTCATCATGGGAATCAACAATGGTGATGAAGATGGCGATGGAGATCGATGGATATGGCTCCGGGGGCACTTCCCCGTCCTGGCAGGGTGTCGGAACAGAGACTTTCTGTCCCCTGAATCTCCCCTTCGGTGGTGGTGGCGGTGCTACAGAGGTTTTCGTGGATTTATTCTGGATGATTTATGGGTTTTGGGTCGGAGGCTTCTTATAGGCGAAGGAGTCAAGGTCGGTGGAGGGCCAGGGGGTGTGGCCACCCTGTGGCGCCCCTCCGACTCTCCTTCATGGTTCTGTGTTGCTCCGGGAAAAACAATGACTTTGGCTTTTGTCCCGTCCAATTCGAAGAATATTGATTTTCCGCTCGAACCAAAATGTAAGAAAACAGAACTGCAATCGTGGCATCTTGTTAATACGTTAGTACCACAAAGTGTATACAAATACCTCAAAGTGTAGACAAAACAAAGCAAAGTAGATACTAAACAAGCATGGAGCATCAAAAATTATAGATACATTTCTGACATATCACACAGGAACGAGTAAAGAGTACTTATCGGTAACGAGTTTGAACTAGGTATGCAGAGATACCGACGATCAAACCTCGGATAAGTAAAGTATCACGAGACAAAGGGAAATTGGTATCATATGTAAATGTTTCATTCGATCACGAAGTCATCATAGAAATATGTGGGAGCCATATGAACTTCCAGATTCATCTATTGGTTATTGATCGAAGAAGATCCTCGATCATGTCTGCATAATTCACGAACTGTAGGGAGACACACTTAAGGATTCGATGTCGTTTAGTAGATATGGAATGTGAGTAAGAGACCAAATGTTGTTCGGAGTCTTAGATTGGATCTGGGATACCACGAGGAGATCCGAAATGGTCCGGAGAACAAGATTCGTGTAAGGAAAGTCCAATTCCGGAGTTCGGGAATGGTTTCGGTGTTTTCACGGGAATATTTTAGAAGGGTCTAGAAGGTCCACAGATCCGGAGAGGGAAGGGTACATGAATGTGTCATACCAAAGTGGAATGGTTGTATCATGTCATAGGTCACTTGGCTGGGCAATGGGAAGAGAGAAATCAAACTCTTTTTTTAAAATTCAAACGCCAAATTGAAAAGTCAAATCCCAACATGGTTGCCTAGTGGAGGGAGGAAAGGAATCCCACTTAGGGAAGGATTCCCTCCCTTCCTTGTCGCCTGCCACAAGGAGGTTTTTGGGGAGGACTCTCCTCCCCCAAACCGCCTCTCCCTCTCATGAACTGTGGGAAGGGGCGCCCCCTTGCTTCCCCACTTGAAACCCTAGCCACCAGCCCCTTGCCCCTCTCAAGTCACCGCCTCCTGGAGCTCCTCTAAACGATGCCGCATAGCTAACCCTAGCTGCCGGCCACCAGCTTCACCCCTCAGCCCTCTAAACCCTAGATCGCCGAGGCCCTCTTCTACTACACCATACCAGCTCCGGCTTAGGCGAAGCTTTGCGGGATTTCACCTCTACTTCCACCACCACACCGTCGTGCTGCTGGAATCACGAGGAGAGATCTACAACCTCCGCTGCCTGCTGGACCAAGGTATAGGAAGGTCTTCATCGAGTATCATACGTGTGACCGACTACGGAAGCGCTGCCGGAACACGGTGCCGGAAGGATCATCTACACGATCTTGAGATCAGCAAGTGAACGACTACATCAACCACGAGAATCTGATCTCATTAAACGCTTTGGATCTTCGAGGGTTATTACTCTATCAACTCGTTGCACCGATCTAGTATATTAGAGCTTGGCTTGTGTGTGTTCATGCGATAGAAATTTTTTGTTTTCCATGCTATGAACCCCTATAGTGTTCAGAGGCGTGTCTATGCGTAGATCTATTGCACGAGTAGAACACAATGGTTATTGTGGGCTTTGATGCTTTTGTTGTCGATTGCTTTTTGTGTACTTTGCATCTTGCGGGATGGTGGGATGAAGCGGCCCGAGCTAACCTTACATGACATTGTTCATGAGACTTGCTCCACGCTCAACATGCAACTTGTATTGCATAAGTGGCTTTGAGGGTGTCTGTCTCTCCCACCATAGTGAAGATTCAATTTACAACGGGCACTCGACAATACTTGTATCAACGTCGTGGTTCATGTTCGTAAGTTAGAACAGTTCTTATGCGAAAGCCCCGGCCACATAAAACATGCAAAGAAAGATTAGAGGCGTCTAACTTGTTTTTACAGGGCTTGTGTTGTGATGTTATATGGTCATGATTGTGATTATATATGATGTATGCAATGATCCTTATTGTAAGTTGGCAACCAGCAGGAGCCTTATGGTTGTCTTTAAATTTTGTTTAAGACATGCATGTCTATTATTAAAAGTAGTTGTAGTAGTTGATGCTGGTGGACGACAACCATGAAGCGGCGCCATTTACCTTGACGCCACACTGGTGATGATGGAGATCATGTTAGTTCTTGGAGATGGAGATCGAAGGCACAAGAAAAAAGGCCATATCATATCACATATTACGAATTGCATGTGATGTTAATCCTTTTATGCATCTTGTATTGCTTAGATCGCGACGGTAGCATTATAAGATGATCCCTCTCACTAAATATCAAGTAATAAATTGTTCGTCCTTACTAGGCCCCATTGCTAAGACTCGTAGTTTCGAAGCATCACGTGATGATCGGGTGTGATAGATAAGTGCGCATACAATGGGTGCAAGCCAGATTTGCACATGCGGATACTAAGCTTAACCTTGATGATCCTAGCATGTACAGACATGGTCTCGGAACATGGAATACCGAAAGGTAAAGCATGAGTCATATAAATGATATGATGAACATATTGATTGTCCGCCTTTGAAACTACATCATCTCTCATGATGATCGGACTTGGTTTAGTGGTTTTGGTTCGTGTGATCACTAAAACAATGTGATGGATATTGTTTTGAGTGGGAGTTTGATGGCGCCCGGTGTTGACGTGGGAGCGCTTTGTTGGAAACCCCAAGAGCAAGGTGTGAAGAGCAATGCAGCAAGTCTTCCCTCAGTAAGAAACCGAGGTTATCGAACAAATAGGAGGAAGGAAACGTCTCAAAGGTGTTGCAAGCAACATGGAAACCTTCACAACACAAACTCAAGACTTTGCCCCAATGAACAGTGAGGTTGTCAAGCTCACCGGTTTGTTGTAACAAAGGATTAAATGTATGGTGTGGAAGGTGATGATGGTTTGCAGGAAGTAAACAGTGGAAGATGTATCAATGGTAAAGATTGGACCGAGGTCCATAGTTCACTAGAGGTGCTCTCCTTAGATAAACAACATGGCATGAAGGGTAAACAAATTACAGCAGGGCAATTGACAGGAACTGATCAAGGCATAACAATGCAATACTAGACAAAAAGATCCTATGGGATTCGATTGGGCAATACAACAATATACATAGACCGCCATCCAACTGCATCTATGACTAGAAGTCCATCTTCAGGTTATCATACGAACCCCCTCCGGTATTAAGTTGCAAGCAACAGATAACTGCTTTAAGCAAAGTGTGTAAGGTAAATAATCCACTTGCTCCATGAACAAGAGACCGTTGTTTTCTTCCTAGTGGCAACAACACATCTACAACCTTAGAGATTTCTGTAACTTCCCTTGGAAACTAGAAGCATGAACCCACTATCGAGTATAAATACCCCCTCTTGGAATCACTAGCAAATACTTGGCCAAGATAGCTACTAACAATGGAGAGCATGCAAGATCACAAACAACACAGACATGATAGAATCAAATAGAAAAAACCATTAATCAATCTGACATAGTAATCTCAATATCCATCGGATCCCCGCAAACACAACATGCATGATTACAAAAAGATTAGATCTTGATCATGCACAGAGCTCACAAGATCTATACATGAAAGAACAAGGAGGAGATACAACCACCTAGATACTACATGGACCCGTAGTCCAAGGTGGAACTACTCACGCTTCATACCGGAGAAGAAGGCCTCCGGGATGATCTCCCCTTCGGCAGGGTGCCGGGAAGAACTTCAGATCCCCCGATATAGGGACGATGGTGGTGGCGGCTATAGAAGGTTTCGTGGAGTTTTGATCGGGGTGTCTAGGGTTTCTGCATCGGGGGCTTCTTATAGGCGAAGGGGCGAGCCAGGGGGGCACACCCTGCCCAGGCGCATGCCAACCCTAGCCACGCCTAGGGGGTCTGTCTGCCCTGTGGCGCCCCTCCGCCTCGTCTTCTGGCTTCGTGTCGCCCATGGTAAAAATATTGACTTTGGCTTTTGTCCCGTCCAATTCCGAGAATATTGATTTTCTGCCTTTCTGGAACCAAAAACAGAAGAAAACAGGCAACTGGCACTATGGCAACTTTTTAATAGGTTAGTTCCAGAAAAGATATAAAAACACCTCAAAGTGTAGACAAAGCAAAGCAAAGTAGATACTAAACAAGCATGGAGCATCAAAAATTATAGATACGTTTCCGACGTATCAAGCATCCCCAAGCTCAACTCCTGCTCGTCCTCGAGTAGGTAAGTGATAAAAGAATAATTTTTGAGGTGACATGCACCATCAAAACCAAGATCAAACCATTTGCAAGCATTGTAAGCTGGGATCAAAGAACTCTAAACATGTGCATGAAAGATGGAGTTCTAACAATAGGACATAGTAACTATGCATGCAACATGAAAGGCTACAAACAAAGATCATGAATAACATGCATTGAAAAACGTTTGTTTGTTTCACATACAGAAAACATGGCATAGTGGCATTCAGCTTGTCCCTCATGTAGTAGCAAATAGATGCATAGGACACCTTCAAAGTTCATAAGAGTGACTAGATACAAAAAGCACAAGAATTAATATCACAATATGCATCAATCAATAAGTTTTGGGACACTACACATAGAACTAAGAATGACAACTATGCTCTCTTAATGGTTCCTAGAGGTAGAAGGTGGAGACTCAATATAATAGTGGAAGAAAGTCCCTTCATAAAGCGAAGCATGGATTTCAAGTTTCAAAAAGAGCTTCCAAAAATCATGGTACTTGTTAGCTTTTAGCTCTCATTACCCCTATCATAAGCATCTTTAAGTGATTAAAGTTCAAGTGACCAAACTATGGAGTATATGCTTGACAAAGTATAAGTTGGCAATCTCAAGTCCCTTAAATACGAGGGCCACACCTCATGCTACTCAACTTCAGTCGCCTGTAAGTTCTTGTCATAGTAAGTATATGCGTATCATAGAGAACCGCCAACGGGGTACCCCTTGCACATGGTACAAGAGCTATCCCATAACCAAAATGACAAGGCAAACAGACAATGAGAATCTCATCATTCTTTTTATTTACTATGTGCATAGCTTTTTATTGAGGATGCTTCACAGCTAGCTCATTATGGTGATGCTGCAAGTTTCCACCATGATTAGGCATGGATTAGGCTAGCGGCCCAGGCGTTTATCTAACACAAAATACATAACTCCATGGACTTACAAGCTCCCTCTTTATTTCACACCGGTGACATCCATAGACAAAATAGCATGATATGAACTGTGTACAAAGTACAAGTGCAATGTTGATAACGTTCCCCATGACAGCATGGTTCTGCTAATTCCAACGTATAAGTACAAGCATATACAACATAGACGACACAATGGTTCAAGTTTATTAGGGGCAAAGAACATAAAGTGTTCCATCAAGTTTGTGAGGGCTTTAATCACTAAGTTTTCACATACCAAAATACTTTTTAATTGGAAGATAGTTGAAAACAAGAATATACTTGGAATGGTGTAACACACCATGCATAGGAATTTATAGTGGACACTTTGGAATAACTTGGTTTCTTGGGAGTTGGAAGCATGAGTAGAACTTACTCATACAAGTGGAGGCTAGCAAAAGACTAGGAGCAACCAACTAAGAGAGCAATAATGGCCATAATCATGCAGAGCAACAAAACATTACTAATCAAAGCATAGGGTGGTACTACAAGTCAAGGACTAAATGATCATAGAGGCTATGGTGAGTTTGTCATAGTCATAACATGGTGTGAGCATGTGCCAAGTCAACCCAAACAAAGCATCAAAGGAGAATACCACAATACTATGCTTTTGTATGCTAAAACAACGCATGATTCTTTTAAGGCACACTAAGAAATCCCAATTGTTTGGAACAAGACATGTTATAGAAATAATCACTAATCATAAGGTCAAAACAACACCTAGCATGTCATGCTACAGTCTAAGTCACAGTCAATGCAAGCTCCTCTTGCACTTCCAAGCAAGAACTTTCTACACCTTTCCAACACCAATTGACTTATTAGAAACAACACAACGAGAACGGGGGTCCAAACTATTTTATTCAAGCAAACTAAACAAACTAAGCAAAGCAAACAAAAACTAAGACGCTCCAAGAACAACACAACAGTGCATGAAACAATAAAAACGAAGTGTCTAGACAAACCTGAGCTTTTTATTGTTGATGAAGGAGATGCCCCGTCCAATTCCGAGAATATTGATTTTCTATCTTTTTGGAACCAAAAACAGAAGAAATAATGCAATTGGCACTTTGGCAACTTGTTAATAGGTTAGTTCCAGAAAATATATAAAAACACCTCAAAGTGTAGACCAGGCAAAGCAAAGTAGATACTAAACAAGCATGGAGCATCAAAAATTATAGATACGTTTCCGACGTATCAGAGTTCAACAGTAATATGATTAAAAGTTGAACACTATTTATCATAAACTAAATCAAAGTGATTTTGCATAGTTGTTGTAGTCATTAGAATCCGTTACCACCTTGCGCTTAGTTATAATTGAGATAATAGAACTATATAATTCTGCATAGTTACTTTATGAACAGGTATCATATTGTTTTGAAGTGTTAATCTACAGTTTAAAAGTCCTATTACAAACTTTCAGCAAGTTTAGTTTACTCCATGAAGTTTGATAATTAGTATTAAATCAAGAGTAACAACTCCAGTCTTAGTATCTAAGTATCATGTTTGTCTCCATGATTCTTGATATTCAAAAGATTTTTTTAATATCAAGGTTATCTAGGAGCTGAAAGAATTGTGTCAGTAACCATCATGTGTGGGAGATATTGCGATATCTGAAATGAATTTTCGGTTGGAACATGATAGAGTATAATATGGCAAAAATTTATGTTCTCATATTTGATGAGAATTTGCAAAAGTTTGTAGACGCTAGTCGTCCTAATCCTCCAAAAGATTTTGGAGAGCAACATTATACTCCCGATTCCCCGTTATAAGCTAAAGTAGCTTGATCATGAAAATTACCATGATAAGGTTGAATATTGCAGTGACCCAGCATACCACTGCATGATGTAGTACACTATAGTCGTTGACATAACACCAATGAAACACCGTTCACTAGTATTACATCCCTCAGAGTGGCACAACGGAAACACAACAGGTCCAAGACATGACTATAGGTTACAACTCAGCTCTTTACACAAGATCCAGAGAACACTCTAGGTAAAATAGAGAGAAAGAAACTTCTTACAAAGAAGAATCAGAAATAAACAACTAAAAAACTATCACACTATTATGACTAGTATTTTAACTAATGGTCTGGCATTGCTGCTATTGCAATACGCTACAAAAATAGGTTCTATGGCTAGAGATTATATTCCTGTCTAATCAGTAACTTCGTCTTCACTCGATTTGATGTATATGTTGACTTTCTTGACTTTATTGAAGAGTTTTAGCTTTTGATGATGATTCCTGGAGCATGACTTGATATAGATGTCGTATTAATGGCTTCAGGATCTAGCAAGGGTTAAGAAGATACGTTGAGTATGAGGGTACTCAGCAAGTTCACTAGAAAAGGAGTGTTTGATGCACTATATCTATAGCCGCAGGCCGTAGGTCATAGGCAATGTAAGTTTTCGTAAACATTTCTTCAAAGGTTGCTTTTATTCTGAAAAGCTATGTCCGTCAGCCTTCACGGGTTTACCAGAACTTTCATGGAGTTCCTTTCCCGCCGCGTTCGTAGCTCCTTCCCGGAACAGGGAGTAACAAGTTACAGTTCTTACACTCTGCAGAGGTGCGTCACTTTACCCATGAGAGATCTTAGCTTTGTTGCACATCCGAGTTATAGGCTCGTTCACACTTCCTTGGTGTGAGGCCTAGACTAAGATCCAAGCCAATCACTACCTTCAGATGCCGGAACTATCATGGGACGTTGAGGGCTACCACCCATATGCTACATATCCTCTACGAATTACCAATTAATATGCACGCTACGAGTGATAACAGCCACGACCCGCACATCCGGCTCCATGCGAGAGGGAAGAGATACAGCTGACTTCTCCGTCCCATTCCTTAATTAGAATGTGTTGTCCTTTTAGATAAGTTTCACACTTGTGCTTCTTATTAAGGCTTGTGAGTGTGTGTGAAACAACATGTAATTACAATATCATTAAACAACGAGATACACACAAATGTGAAATGTTACTCAAGACTACTTATACTATAATTGTTTATCTTCAAATTTTTACTTTACAAGTAATGTCACTTATAAAGGACTTAAGTGTTATCAATCCGAAGTATACAAGTAAAGTATAAAGTAATGTGATTATTATTAACTGTCATATGTTGACTGAAGTGGCAAAACAAATAACTTTTGAAGAAAATATTTCTTTATTTAACTAAGCAAAAGTATTTAACTTTAAGTTAACATTATTAGGTGTTCTTAACAGTTATAGTCCTTGAGTAAGAAAGAATTACTCCATTTGAATAATGACATCATTAGTATTTGAGACTTATCTATCTTGGTTTTTAACTTGGTTAGTTTGGTATTGAGATGCACTAGGTCTTAATTGAAACAGACCAAAGTAAACTATAAAACGTATAATGAAGTTTTTATCCTAATATTTAAAGTCTTCTAGACTAAAGTTAACTTTAAGAAAATGGATGGATTTAAGGTGTAATGCTTATGATATTGTGCTTTCTTATCTTATAATATTTCCTTAAAGTTATTTAGTAATGGCATTACTTCTATTTGAGTAGTGGTTTACTAACATTATAATGGAATATAATCATTTATGCTTTTATAGATGAGTGGTTATGGTTTGGAAACAAGAAAGTAATATTACTTAACTACTTATGGATTCAATATAGTCTTTTGGTATGTTTATAACTTGTGGTTGAAGTAAGGGGAAAGGTTTTATTTAGTCACAAATTATTCTTGAAGATTTTATATTGGATAAGAAACTTTTTAAGAAATAATCTACACTTATGGATGAATGATAATTCAATAAAATTTCATTTAAAATGTGTTGACCCATTTTGACTTCATATTATCAATATTGAAGACTAATACTATTTATTAGACTTAATTGGCTAATTTTTGAAATATTAGCAATTTTTATTTACCCTTATATGAATTATCAATTAAGAAAATAAGTTTAAATTCAAGTTATTAACTTGTTCAAATGTTTAATTACCTCAAAAGTGGAATATCATATTTTTAACATGTAGGTATTATTTTTGTGATAATTTTGGTATATTACATTTATTTTTGTGATTTATAAATAATAAGATATGATTTTTATAAGGTTTATTACTTGATAAATACTTAATAAATAATAAATACTTATTTAAGTGAAATAATAATGTATGATTATAGTTTTAAAGTATTGTTTTTTATTTTTTTAAGATTTTTGGTATTTTATTTATATTTTTAATATTTACCAATATTAAAATATGAATTATCTAATTTTTATTACTTATAAAACCTTTATTAAATAATATTTATTTAAATAATTATCATAATAATATTTGATAATAGTTTTAAGTTGTAGATTTTATTTTTCTTAAAATTTTCATATATTACACATAATTTTCTGAATTATAAAACAAAAGATATTAAATTTACAAGATTTAATTATTTTATTTCATTTCTAGAATATTGATATTTGAATTTATATTGTTTTTACCAATTTACTAAACAGGAAGTACTTTTCTTACCGAGGCTAAACCTACCCAAGGTCACTGACTAGTGGGGTCAGTACCAAGTTGGATGCCACATGGACAACAGACTAGTCAAAAGTGGACCTGGTCAAAGATGACGCAGGCATGATGCCACGATGACATCAACATGACCCCAAAATCCTTTTCTCACTCTTAACTAATCTAGCCAGAGACATGAACAGGAGGGTTTCGATGTAGTGGAGTATGCATAACACATATGGGGTGGCACCGCTCTCTGATGGTCATCGGAACAGTGAGTACGGCGACAACTGACGACAACGCACTAAGCCCAACGATGCGAACATGCACAGAGACCACGGGGAAACGAGCTAGAGAGCGCTGGAGGTTCGGGCGCTCACCAGGAACACGATGAAGGGCTCGGCGAAGACGGAGGTGGTCGGGAGCGGTATAATTGTCGATGAAAAACTCCGTCAGAGTCGGAGAAGATGGTCTCGATTCGGTCGATCCTGTACATCCCGTCCCGATTCCTTCCTCCAGGATGACGAGGGAGATGACACGGAGCTCATAGCATCCTCGGACGGCTCCGGGGTGGTCTCTGGACGACGGCGTGCATCGACGGTCACGTCTAGGGTTTCGGTTTTGGAAGAGGAAAACGAGATAGAGGTCTCAGAGGAGAAGTGAGCATGAGGACGAGCAGGGACGGCGCGGTGGCACTCTTATCCCCACTCCGAGTGTCGGCGGCGAGAATCAAAGCGCACGGCAGCGACGGGCGGCATCGGCCACTACCACCGAGCAGCTTCCAGAAGGCGAGGAAGATGACGACTGACATTTCGCAGAAACCCCCTGGCATAATTTCCAACTTAACCCGCAGTCCTTCTTCGGTCCCACCCGTCAGCCTCTGATGAATTGGGACCCGGGCTTCTTCTGGGCCATAGCAAAGCGAGCGAAACGTGTCTGCTGCTGCACGTGAGCGTCTGGTAGAGGGGTGAAGCAATGGGCTTTGGGACAGTTTCTGGACTGAGTCCATTTTTTTATTCTTTTTTGTTTTCTGTTTTCCTTTCTTGTTTTGTATTTACACTTTTGTTTTAAGATTTGTATTTTTCATTTACTTTGGAATATTTCTTCATAGAATTTATTTGTTAAACAATTGTAGCAACAAAATGCATGTATTTAAAGTTATTTTGTGAGCTTTTATTATATATTGTTTAGAGTTTCTTTATTTTCTTTATATAGATCATTCTAATATTTGGTAAGGGACTTTGTTATTAATTTTCTTTTCACAATAAGCCATGGATTTATTTTAGGATATTTTATTATTTTTTTATAAAACTTAATTCTAGTTAGCTCATAGTTTGGAGGTAAAATTTTATATAATGATCCTATATTATTATTTGATGCATGATATCCTAAGGATTTAATATGGTTAATATCATTCCCATGAATCTAGTAAATACCAAGGTTTATATTTTGTTATAACTAGCATAAGAGTTAGGGTGTGAATTATAATTGCTTACCCTAGGGTTTAGGGTTCTTAATATATTTATATCCTTTTGTTGATGTGAATTAAGATTAATGTCTAAGATAGATTGTTTTTATGTTTGTGATCTTTAATGATACCACTCTTTAAAATAGTAAGTTATTATCTGGAATGTCTAATGGAACAGAATTGATAAAGATGACTCCTAAGCACCTATGGTGATGATAATTGGAAATGACAGATATGTGCTTAAGTGATTTGCTATAGGAAAATATTCCTATAAAATGATTTATCCAACAGAGGAGATGGATGTTAAGCTTGATTATAGATTTAGGGTTTAGTGTTTACCAAGAATTCCTATCTTCCATAATTCACAATCCTGAACTTCTAATTAAGGAATTCCTTTCCTAGATATACTACTTCTTCCTATCCATCATCATGTGTTAACATGATGAGCTTTACTTCACAAAATATTCTTATCCACCTTTTATTCTTATAAATCCATTTATAATTCCAATGAGCTTGACACTGAAGCTTTCATAATCTTCTCATATCCATAATTGGTTATATCAAACTATTCTACTACTAATAATCTCCAATCCAACAAGTGGTTACTTCTAACTACATTCATACTCTTCCTTAATCATCCACCACTAATATTACTCCAGTAGTTGTATATATCAAACTTTACTTCACCTCAAGTGTTAGTCTTTCCCAAGAGGAAACTACTACTTCTATAATCCAATGTTGCTCTAGCATCATCTTAATCATACTATCTTGTCTCCACTTAACTCCGGTAACTAATACTCCAACTTCACATTATATTAATGTGACTTGTAATGACTATTCTAGCTTCAGCTTAATTATACTGTCTTATATCTACTTAACTCCAGTATCTTATATACAAACTTTACATCATATCATGGTGACTTGTCATGGCTATCTTAGAATAACATATCTATACTAGGGTTCAATCATGTTCTACCCACCAATGTCACTTATACATGATATAAGCATTCAATCTTAGTGACTAAAGCATGATCATTATAATCCTTTGATCCTTTTATGGTTTAGGTTTGTAGTTGGCTAACCAAGGCTTCATCAATACAACATTACAGTTGTATTATAGTTATCTTCTAATTATCTGACGGGGATATGCCTTCCGGGGTATATACCCAGCAGGACGTTCCGGCCCGGCCCAAACCCGTGAGTGGGCACTGCAGCGAGTGGATCAAAGCCCAGAGCCGAGCGCGATGGAAGGCTGAAGGCCTAAGCGGTAGATAGGCCCGGTCGGACTAGGTTAAGCGACTATTGAAGTCAGTAACCAATCGGTTGAGATATGTAAACCCTAGGGAGGTGAGCCTATATAAACCTCCTATAGGGTGAGTAGAGACACGTTCCTCATACACCCAAGCGACTCGCCGCCTAGCCGAGCTCGCCCATTGTAACACCTCCATAATACAATCTAGCGGGAGTAGGTCTTTACCCTCAGGAGGCGAACAGGTAAAACCACTGTGTCTTTGCCCTCATCTCGCACGCAGATGGGTGGCCGCCTTGCCCTCGTTCTACTACTCGGCCGATTGCGGCATCTGCCGTGACAATTCCACGGCGGTGGAGCCCACCGTGGGGCCTGGCGGTCTGGCGGTTACTGCGGCGAGATCCAATCGCCCATCAACGAGGCGGTCGCCACCGGCGCATGATAGCGATCGGCGAGATGCTCCAGATCTTGCCGAGCAGCTACGTCCGGCGCGACCCGTCACGCCGCAGCGTGATCCGCCTATCGCACGATCGCCTCTTCGTCGGCCTCGCGACGTCATCGTCTCGGAGGACTCGGCTTGCATCGCGGTCGCCGCCACGCGATCGGCTCTCCGAGACAAATCCGCGATCCTTTGCCTGCCTCCGAGTACAACTCAGCCCACAACGTGGCGGGGTCAGCGGCGCGGATGCGGCCTCACCGACGCCGACTCGGCGACCGGCGTCACTCGCCGGATCCATCACCAGGCCTCATCGCGGGCTCCATCGCCAGTCTCCAGCGGGAGATTTCGAGACCCTCCATCCTCGGGATCTTGAATTCGACTCGGTCGGAGAACTCCGCCGACCTCGCGATGGAACCGGTCGCCACGCCCGCGACCTACATGGCCACCGGCGCCGATCCGCGGAGGATCCTTTCTCCACCCAATCCTCCTAACGCCACGGCAGCGGAGGTCGAGGAACTCCGCCTAAAAGCTGGCGGGCGATGCAAAGAAACAAGCGGCGAAAAATTTCGCCTCGGCGGTGACGGGCAGAGCTGTCACGCTACCACCGGCGGATCGGTCACGCTGAACCCCGTTCAGGCGCCACGAACTTCGGCAACGACCCGGCTCGCGTGGCGGCGCGCGATCTGCGAGAACGCCACCAAGAGGAAGCGCCCGGCCCCGGATCAACGGCGGCGCCCATCTCCACAACGGCACCCTCGAGGACCAGCGGATAGTAGTCTCCTCACGGGGCGAGGCGAACGTCCTCCCACTATTCTCCACCCCAATGGACAACCTCGTGGCAGGTCGAGCGGCGGCGACACAATCACAGCCACCGGCGGAGCCCTCTGATCCAATACGTCGGCCACCTCGCGAAGCCGTCGAGCAGCAAAAGCGGGCGCCGACTCGGCAGGTCGAGTATACTCGCGTTCCTCGGGAAGCGAGGCGGCCTCGGCGGCCGCCCGGCAAACACCCTCAACTGCCGCCACGAGCGCTGCGGCTCCACCGACCAGCGAGCGACACTCTCCACCAACGACCCGGCCGGCAACCAACCTTGTCGCCAGCGGGCAACCCATCGACGCCCGCACCCACATCATCAACAACCAAAGCTGGCGCGCCAGCCCGGCGACTTCGCGGCACACCTAACTAATCGCGCGACGGCGAGCCTATGGGGTCGCTCGATCGACTCGGACCCAAGTGCCGGACCAATGATCCGAGGCGAAGTACCCGCCAAACTTCAAGGCGCCAAAGAGATAGAAAATGACTCCTCGTGCGACCCGCCGTCTGGCTCGACACATACCTCATGGCGATGGGGATCGCGGGTCTGTGACCTACTCGCCCTTACCTCCCCGATGATGGAGGGCGTGCGGCGGTGGATCAACACTCTCCCCAGGCGATGTCGACTCACAGGAAATCTGTGACGCCGTCGGGGCACTTGAGTGCTCCTACACCGCGCCACCACCATTGAGGACTGGGCAGTGCGTCCGGGGACCCGTGAGTCGACCATAGCGGGTCCAACGGTGGCAAGAGCTTTGGTACAGCGGTCGGCATCCACCGGACACGCGATCCATTGCTTCAAGACCTCGTGCGCTCTGAGCCTCTAGTCGCCAAGCTCAGCGACACTCCGCACACTCGACAACATCCCGACCTCCTCGAGATCGCCAAGCGACGCCGAGGAAGATCCGAACCAGAAGCGGCGACGAGTCAGAGGTCAACGCCGCGGCAGCGGCGGCGGACGCCGAACGACTCATCTGGCGCTTTTCGCCTCACTGGCAAGCGCCCGCGGACGGGCGAGTCGACTGCCGCTAACGCCAGCACGCGGCCTATGAGCCAAACTACCGCCCGGACGGAGGGCAACGCGCCGCGGAGGCAACTACAAGAACAAGCCAAGGTTCGATCCGGCCCTCCTTAACCAACCATGTGCGTTCCATAGCAGGAAGGAAGCCGCCGCGCACACCACCACCGACGCCACACCCTCGGGAAATCGAGAAGGCACGGCAAGCGCGGAGGACCCCGACAACGACCCGTAAGCGGCGGAAAATTCGGCAAAGTAGCGGCTTGCTCCACACCTTCACGAGCTTCAACACGAAGCGAGAAGAAGGTCATCGCCCAGCGCCGTCAATCAATGCGGTGGCCCAAATAGACGTCCCCAGTTCTGAACTGGTCGGAGCAACCATCACACAGGCCGGCAAGACCACTCGCCGCGGATCGAGTGCCGGGGCGAGTCGCCTTGGTGGTCAAGCCCAAGGTTGGCGACTCTGGCTCCCAAGACACCGATGGGCGGCGGCAGCTCCATCAACATCCTCTACCTCGACACCTTCGGCGGCTGCGGCTCCGCAGTCGATGATCGAGACGACCCACACCACATTCCACGGCATCGTCCCCGGTCGGAAGGCGTACCCGATCGGCAAGGTCACGCTGCCAGTCACCTTCGACACCGCGGCAAACTTCCGCACGAGAGGATCGTCTTGCCGGTGCCTTCGACAACCCTACCGCTGCGTCACAGGGCGCCAGCGTTCGCTAAATTCATGGCGCCCCCTACAGCGTAACGCGATGAATCTCCGGGTGCGGCGTCATCACCATCAACGGCGACCCGACATGGCGCCGAGTGCGAGGCCAAAGGAGTCGAGCTCGCCGGCCGTCATCGCGGCGGAGACCAACCACGCCGACGATCTCGCCAAATGCGGCGGGTCAACAACAACGACCCCACCGTCAAGAAGCCCAACTCGGGCGCGGGCACCTCAACCTTTGAGGCCACGACGCTGCACGCTGCCGTCGAGCTGGTACCGGGCGACTCGGCCAGACGGTGGCGATCGGGACGGGCATGAGCCCAGCATAGGAAGGCGCTCATCGAGTTCCTCCGTGAGCAGGGACATCTTCGCATGGAAACCCTCGACATGCCCGGTGTCCCTAGGGAGCTCGGCGAGCACAAGCTAACGCCGACCCCAAAGTGCGACTGTTAGCGATCGCTGCGGCCCTTCAATGAAGAACGCCCGTCGAGCAATCGCCGAGGAAGTGCAGCGTCTACTGTTGCCGGCTTCATCCGGCCAATCAAGTACTCAAGTGGTGGCAAACCCAGTCCTGGTCGAGAAGAAAAGCAGGACTGGAGAATGTGTATCGACTACACAAACGAACGGCGCTTTGCCCAAAGGCGATTCGTCCTCCACGGATCGACCAGATAATCGATTCGACGCGGGCTCGGAGTCGCTCTGTTTCTCGACGCCTACTCTGGGTACAACCAGATCAAAATGGCCGTCGAAGGCGAGGAAAACGGCGTTCATCACGCCATTCGAGCCTTCGCTACACCGCCATGACCTTCGGCCTCAAGAACGCCGGGGCGACCTACCAGCGGTGCATGTAAGAATGCCTCGCGAGCAAAATTGGCCGCAACATCCACGTCTACATCGACGACGTGGTCGTGAAGTCTGCTCGCCAAGGCGACCTAATCGCCGACCTAGCGGAAACTTTCGCCAACCTGCGAAGATACAAGATAAAGCTCAACCCAGGCAAGTGCACCTTGATTGTACCGCCGGACAACTCATGGGTACGTCTCCAAGCGAGGGATCGAGGTGAACCCCAAAAGATCGACACGATCGCGGCTCGGCAAACCCGAGTGCACATGCGGCGTCGAGCTGGCGGGCGAGTAGCGGCTCTCGATCGCTTCATCCCCTTTGGCGAAAGGCGATGCCCTATATACCGATGCGCAAGAACCCCACCTTCTAGTGGGACAAGGAGGCGGGACGGCGCTCGCGACCTCAAAAAGGTGCTACTCGCCGCACCACTACTCGCCTTGCCGACAAAGAACCCATGTTGGTTTACGTCGCGGCGTTAAAAGACGTCGTCGGCCGTGATGGTCGTCGGCGACGGAGGAAGGAAAGGCGCCCGGTTCAGCGGCCGGTGTACTACATCGAGGTCCTCACCGAATTGCACCGGTACCCGCGATACCAAAAGCTAGTATCACGCGGTCTTCCGGGCTCGGCGTCGCTCGCACTACTTCGAGAACACCCGATCACGGTCGTCTCCTCGGCACCACGCAAGACATCATCCGCATCGCGAGGCGACCGGCGAAGTTTCCAAGTGGGCCGTCGAGATCGGCGTCCACAACATCAAGTATGAACCACGAAGCGATCAAGTCACGAGCCTGGCGGACTTCATCGCCGATCGGGAGGAGGCCCAGAACCAGAAGGCTGCCGTACCTCCACTCGGAGCTGCACTTTGACGGCTCCAAGAACGCGGATCGCAGCGCGAGGATAGTGTTGACTTCACCAAAGGGCGACAAGCTCCGCTACATCCTCTGCCTCGACTTCACGCCCTTCACCAATAACATGGCTGAATACGAGGCCCTACTCCACGGCATGCGAGCCGCCAAGGAGATGAACGTCAATCGCCTCCGCTGCTACGGAGATTCCGACCTTGTCGCGGGGCAAGTCGCCGGCACCTGCGACGCCGTCTCCCCCACCATGGCGGCGTACCGCCAAGCGGTGGACAAGTTGGGCGGCCACTTCGCCGGCTACTCCGTCGAGTGGATCGACAGCGAAAAAGCGAGAGGGCGCCCTATCGCGTCGGGTCGGCTCAACTCGCACCACCCGCGGCGTGTTCCTCGACACAATCTCAAGCCATCGATCTCTCCCGAGGAGATCGACATCGAGTCCCACTCCAACGAGGCAGCCTTGGTCGCTTTTCGTCACCGAGCGAACGGCGGACCAAGCCCTACATCGCCTACACGAAGCGGCACCACGCCGGCGAGGCGACAGACGCTCGAATGATCACTCGTCGATGCAAGTCCTACACCATCATCGACGGCGAGCTCCACAAGCGCAGCGTCACCGGCGTGTTCCAACGCGTCCAACCGGTGAAGGACGCAAAATCCTCCACGACATTCACTCGGTGATCGCCACGCCGCGCCGCTCGCTCCATGGTCGCCAAGGCTATGCGACACGGCTTCTCACCGCCCGCCGACGCTGTCGACATCGTCGGCGATCGCCGGTGCCGGAATCGCCAATCGACGCGTCTGAAGCTCGGCGCTCAAAACAATCCCCATCACCGCCATTCGCTGTGGGGCATGGACATGGTAGGCCCCTTCAAGAAGGCCCCTGGCTACACCCACCTGCTGTCGCCGTCGACAAATTCACGAAGTGGGTGGAGGCCAAGCCGGAATGCTGCGACGGAAGACCGCCACTAAATTCTTCGCGAGCTCATATATCGCTACGGGTTCCCCAACAGCATCATCACGGACAACGGCACCAACCGCCAAGGAGCCATGGCGAATTGCGAAGAGCACCATATCCGCTCGACCTCGCGTCGATCGCCCACCGGAATCAACGTCCAGCGGGCAGGCCAACCAAAGCATCCTCCACGGCTGACGCGACTCCAGTACCACTCGAGCGCACCGGGTGCTGGGTCGAGGAGTTGCCCTCTGTCATCTGGGGATCCGGACCTCCATCAACAGATCGACGGATTCACCCCTTCTTCATGGTCTCTGGTGCGAAGCAGTCATGCCCACCGACCTCGAACATGACTCGCCGCGAGTCGTCCACTATACGGAGGCTGCAAACGAGCTGGCCCGCCAAGATGGGGTCGACTAGCTCGACGAAGCACGCGACCTCGCTCGGTCACGCACAGCCATCTACCGGAGGACTCACGCTACCACAGCCGGCGGGTGAAAGCTCGCACCTTCCAGGAAGGCGGCCTGGTGCTACGCCTCATCCAGGACAAGAAGGGCATGCACAAGCTTTCCCCTCCGTGGAAAGGCCCATTCGCTATCGGGCGCGTACTCGGCAACGACGCCTACTACCTCATCGACTTCCGCGGGGACGGCGAACTCGACGTCAAGCGACCATGGAATGTAAACCTCCTCCGGAAGTTCTACTCCTAGAACCCCACACATGTACTCTCCAGTCGCTATGAAATAAAAAGAAATGGTTACCGCAAATTGCGCCTACTCTCCATGACTTGTGCCACTTTTCGTAAAACAGCGTTATGCTAAATGCGAAGTCAACCTCTAGTACAGCGATCGGCGGCTAAGTAGTGCGGTGTAAAACCTTGAATCACTTCAGTCTTGCATCGTCCACAAAACGCCAACCGGGCCCCATCGAGTCGCCTAGCTCGACTAGTTCTGAGCCAAGACAAGCGCCCTCGCTTCTCACAGCGACCTTGGTCCTCCGCATCCTCGGCATAGCGACTCGAACGGCTAAGTACCACGCTCGGGGTCGAAGACCGGTTAAATCGTCGCGGAAAACGCCAAGTAAGAGCATGCCCGGGACTGCGCCACGGCCGACTCAACGGGCCAGGCAGGACGACGCGCTCACACCAACGCGCTAAATCCTCAACCACCCTCGAGTTGCGACTAGAACAACCAAGTACCACGCTCGGGGACTCGTCCACCCGACCTCGTTCGCGCAAGGGAAAACGGTAAAGTATAGAGCACTCAAGGGAGTCGCCTTGCGACTGGCTCTCCGAGCTCGGGCGAGTCGACCAAATCAACAAAACACATGATAACAACACACACACATCATATACGAGGTAAACCCCACAAAAGGGCGGACGCGCTCGGGGACTCGCCCAAAATCAATCAAAAGCACACAAACAAATATCAAAATAGACACGACGTCTCATTCAATCACATGTTGCATTGTTTCATGTTACAAAATATGCCCACGTGGCAGAACTGCTGCTAACGCCACAAGGCAAACTACCCTACTCTGCAGGCTTCGATGGCGACTCGCCAGCATCCCGATGACTGCGGATGAACGCAGTGTACGGGTTGGATGGATACGTCATCAGTTCACCCGCCATTGCCGCGCGAAAAGGCTGCTCGACCTTGAAGTCCCGATGCGGCGGCTCGGGGTCGTTTGGCGCGACAACCGTCTCCTGGTACGGCAGGAGGTCGCCCATTGCCCAGACACGTTCTGAGTGCGTGGCGGCACGTTCTTGCAACTTGAGGACCTCGGACAGCTCCACCGCGCCAGTCGACGATGGATACCCACTCGTCACATCGTCAATATCGAAATCCTCGGGGAAGTGGGCGAGTCCAAGGCTCAGTGCCGTCGACGCTCCACGCCGAAACGCCGACCGCGTCATGAACTCAACGACCGCGGGCGCCTTCTCCAAGTACCTCCACACCTCAACGAGGTCGCTGGGAATCACCTCCGTGGGCGATATCTCTTGGAGGTAGGCACGGATGCACGTCGCCGACAACGTCGCCGAATCGACGAGCATGCTTACGCACTGCCTCGCGTCGAGTGAGCTCGCCTCTTCTTCGCTATCAATGATGCGACCTGCGAGTAGAAGACAATGATAAGTATGACGGACACCACAAAAACCACAACTATTAGAAAGGGGAGATGCACTCACCAAGCAACAGGCGGGCGAGTCCCGTGATGAAGCATTGAAGCGACGTGTGGTCGTCCTGAAGCCCAGCAATAAGGACTTCCGACACCTTGCGATCCTCTTCAGCGGCCGCAATGGCGGCCTTAGCTCGCCCGTCCGCGAGCTTCTTCTTCTCGCCTCTCGCGATTCGCGCTCGAGGTCGGCGATCCATTGTTCACGGCACCAGGCGGTCGCGCGCCACCAATTCACCGGCGGACAAGCCCTGGCGAGCTTCCTCTGCCTTCACAGCAACAGCTTGAAGTCCTTTGTTTGCCTCTGGGCGATGGCCAGCTCCTTCTCCGCTGTTGTTTCGGCCAATCGTCCATTGACTCAAGCCGCAGACCACACATCACCAAAAAGGGTTAGTCAAATCAAAAATTCCTAAGTGCCCACCCGCTGAAATTCAGCGAGTGCGCACTCGAGGCTGGCGATCAAAAATTCCTAAGTGCCCACCGCTGAAATTCAGCGAAAGCGCACTCGAGGGTGGCGATCAAAAAATTCCTAAGTGCCCACCCGCTGAAATTCAGCGAGTGTGCACTCGGGGACTGACGATCAAAAAATTCCTAAGTGCCCACCCGCTGAAATTCAGCGAGTGCGCACTCGGGGACTAGCGATCAAAAATTTTTCCTAAGTGCCCACCCGCTGAAATTCAGCGAGTGCGCACTCGGGGACTGGATGCGACAAACAAAAGGATGTGAAATTATAAGAATCAGGCCGCTGCAAAGCACCGACCCGATCCTCGGGGACTGGATGTACCTGGATGGCCGCGCCAAGCATGTTGTGAAGTTGTACCGCGTCCATGGATGCGAGAAGTGCCGGCGTGTGCCCGCGGCGTTGGTCGAATTCAGCGTCGGCGGTCCCAGGAGCGTGGCTCGAGGGTGCAGGCCCACTCGCCGTGGCCGCCTTGGTCACGAAGCGCGGGAAGGTAGCAATAGAGGTACCTGCTCCGAGAGAGGTCGCCTCCGCCGTTCCAGGCAATGAAGCACCCTCCTTCATAGACGCGGCTGCTTCCATCACGGGTACGGCTGGTGCGACCGCTGTATCGTTAGAGATAGTGATGGTGTCGTCGCCCTTGGCCTTCTTACTGCCATCCGCCGAGGCGACGACCTCGTCCGCCTTCCTCTTGCGGGAAGGATCTTCCTCGCTAGCGGCGGAGGTCACCTTGGGCACGGTCGGGTGGCCCATCCTCTTCACCCCGGTCCTGCGCATCAATCGAATCAACAAAAGCAATCGAAATAGTTATGAAAAGTAAGGAAAGGTGAGCGAACTCACTTGGCGACTGGGATGAAGCGCAGTCTGTCATGCGGAGGCCGGGTTTCTCCAGCTCGGGGCCCAGACGGCGAGTGAGCCCCAACTCCGGGGCGTCGCGTGCCCAAGACACGGGCTTCTTCGTTGTTGAGGCCAGGTGGCGCCTCTGGAACATCCTCATGGAGCCTCCTCGTGGCGGCTGCCGGCCAGGCCTCCTTGCGAGGCGGCCGCGGCCGAGCCTCCCAGCCTAGAGGCGGGGCGAATGGTGGAGGCATTGAAGCCAGCGCACTTCCACGATCGCCCGCGTCCAAAGACGGCTGGTGGCGCGCCGTCATGGGCGGGTTGGGGCGTCTGCTGCTCGCCCGAGTCACGGCGAGGCCGACTTCGACGGCCTCGTCTTCTTTTTCGGGGGGCCCTCGCCTCCCTTTCCTTCCTCTTCTTCTTTGACGGGGTGGCTTGACGGCGCGAGGTGGTCTCTGGGAGCTCGTCGTCATCATCATGACGTTCGAGGCTTCTGCTCGCCTCGATCTCGCGCTGTCGTTGCCCGCGAGTCTTTCGGACCAGCGGGGCGGCTTCCTCTTCGGACTCGTCCTCGTCGTCCTCGTTTCCCTTAGTAGGCGGCGATTTGGCTATGTCCTGGGCAGACGGGCCCGAGCTCTCATCATCCGAGGGTGGGAGCCACCCTTCCACCACTTGGAATAGCTGCAAACGAATACAAAATGGAATCAGAATTACCGCGACTGCATTTACTGCGACTGCGAACAAGGCAAAGAAATTACCGTTGGAGCCGGACGCTTCGCGGTATAGGGGGCGACCCCCGCTTGCGCGTCCAGGTACATCGCCTGGGTAATCTTCTTCCACACTGGGAGATAATCCTCCAGCTTCCACTCGTCAAGGCAGTACGTCGTGAATCTCCCGGCATGTCTTGGTACATGTAGTGGTCGCGGTGGGCGAGTGGAACGAGCCGCCGCCCGAGCCAGCAATTGTACAAGTTTATCGTTTGAAGGCCCTTCTTTTTCAGACCACAGATGGTCTGGAGCATCTCGTCGACGACCATCCGCTGGTCGCCGGGGAGCTTGCCGACTTGGAGATTGCGCGGCTCGGAGCGATTAGCGGAGTACCGCGGGATCGCCACCTCGCCCTCCGGGGTCGCCTCGGCCACGTAGAACCACGACTTCTTCCAGTCGCTCGCTGCCTTGGCGGGTAGCATCATATCAAAGAAAGAAGCTTTGGACTTGAGTTGAAATGTCAAGCCGCCCGCGGCCAGCATTGGGCCGCCTGCCTCCTCGCGGTTGATCCGTCCGTGGAACAGATCTTGCCACAAGGGGAAGTAGGGCCGGCAGCCCAAGTAGCATTCGCAGAACGCCACGAAGATGGCGAGCTGCTCGATGCTATGGGGACCCAGATCTGAAGGCTGGATCCCGTAGTAGGCGCAAGCGCGGAAGAATAGGGACGTAAACCCTAGCCCGCTCGAGATGACCGGTGAAGGGCAAATTCCTCTCTCGCGGGTTTGGGGTCGTTTCTCGGCTGGGGATACGCCAACAACCTCGCGGGATCGGCCTCCTCGAAGGAGGCCAGCTATGCCCTGTGCACTTGGACCTACCCGGCTCGGTGGAAAGGGCCATGGGAGAAGATTGGTTGGAGATAGGAGGATTTGGTCGGATCCGGATCGAAGGAAAGAAAATGCACGCACTCGGAAGAAGTGGTGAGGAGTTGGCTCTACGACTGCCTGCCATTCCCCTTATATAGCGGGAGTTACCCGCCAAATCAGGGAGCCGTTACCACGCGGTGATTACGCCGGAAGTTACCGTTGGATTACCTCAACGGCTAGTTTGACCACGCCTGACGGTCCAACTATGGCCACTCGGCTCGCCGACCCAATCACTAAGACAGTGTTTCCGCCGACTCGACTCGGCCAAGGCTGCGACCTGGATCATTGGTTGTCTCCTTTATACAGGAGCCCGCCGACTATTCGACTGGGTGCCTACTCTGAAGCCGTATACTCCGACTGCTAGCAGCCACCTACGCCTAATCGACGACGGCCTCGGGAACTACTGATGGGGATATGCCTTCCGGGGTATACCCAGCAGGACGTTTCCGACTGGCCCAAAACCCGGCGAGTGGGCCTGCAGAACGACGAGTGGATCAAAGCCCAGCCAGAGGAAAGCGATCGAAGTCAAGGCCCAAAGTAGTAGATATAGGGTCGGACTAGGTTAACGACTATTGAAGCCGTCAGAATCGGTTGAGATATGTAAACCCTAGGGAGGTGAGCCTATATAAACCTCCCTATAGGGTGAGTAGAGACACGTTCCTCATACACCCAAGCGACTCGCCGCATAGCCGAGCTGCCCATTGTAACACCTCCATAATACAATCTAGCAGGAGTAGGTCTTTACCCTCAGGGGACGAACTGGTAAAACCACGTGTCTTTGCCCTCATCTCGCTTTGAGATGGTGGCCCTTGCCCCTCGTTCTACTACTCGCTGTCGATTGCAGCATCTGCCGTGACAATTCCCATGACATTATCTCTATTGGATTAAGAGATATTATTCATTGACTATAGCTACTTGATCCAATAGAATTACTCCTTGGTAACTATCTTCAATATTCATCCTTGTAATCTTCTTTATTACCATATAATTATATGTTCCAAATAACTCTTCTATCATTTCAGGAGTGAGTTAACTCCATCAATTATCACAATGATCTTATTCTCTTCCAACACTCCCATCCTATAGATGATATCTAAAACTAGCATTACCACTTACCTCTTCCTACTTCTTTCTCTTAAGGACTAAAGTGAATGCTATGATAAGGACAAGAGTTGATAGGTCAAGAATTGATAGTTTAAGAATTGGTAAATCAATAGTTGATTACTCAACATTGATGAAAAACAAATATAAGGATAGGATTCAATATATATGATAAGGATTGATATGGAAAGAAAGATATATGGTGAATGATCTTGACTTTGATTTCTTTCCTACTCAATCTCACTAGAGAGTTAAAGTCAGGTATTACCATGATAATCATGGTATAAGTAGATGAGATTAAGATAGATCAAGATTTAGTTGTTACATTCCTATTACTTAAGTTATATTTATAACTTGGTATTCATGAGTTGTGCAATGAATACTAAGATAATCACTTAAGGATCAAATATTAATCATTAAGCAATGTATTAGGGTTTAATTTTTATTACATTTGATCTACCCTTAGATCAAATCTCCCTTACCCAAAATAAGGTTTTAGAAAAGGTCATATTGAAACTTATCGCATTCAACTTGATGGTTTACTTCAATTCCATCAAGTTAAGAGAAGGTTCAATCACTTTGACAAGATTTATTGAAAAGCGCGAAAATTATTCAGATTTTCTATGCATGAATGCAATGCACACATCTGTATTCATCTTATTTCTAAGCTCTAATGCTAGGATGTTACAGATATAAGGTGTAGGTAAAATGTTTACTGCACTAAAAATTACTAAAGAATGGAATTTGAAAGAACGCCAAAATATTTGATGATGGTGATATACTTCAAAGTGCAAGTTCAAAGACATTGCTATTTTAACTATACACGCTTTCAACTATGTTTGTATGATGCCACTATTGATGTTGATAGATTCTTTTAAAAAGGAAAAATAAATTGCTGAAAGAGAATCTCAGAAATATATGACAGAAAAGACAAGACTAGAATTTTTTAGCTCAGGTATATATATGATATACATGTTATGGCTATATTCTTTGCTTGTTAAACAATGTAGTTCTTGAGTATTTGATACTGAATTTGTTGGTGTGAATTGTTGTTCAAAACAACACAATTCATGAACTACAGTGGCCTGAGTAACTAGCAATAGAATATGTGATGATGTTCATCGAAACCAAAAAAAATGTTGTTTTGTTTCTTGTTGACATCAAAGCTGGCCTTAAATATTTGTTTTAATTAGGTATTATGAGAACCAAAGGTTGTTCAAATAATTTCCTTATTCCATAATAGATGAACGATATACAAATCTAGTTGGAGAAATCACATCCATAAAACTAATGCTAAAATGTCAAAAGACAATTGATTGAAAGATCACTTAGGAAGTGACATTGCCATTTAAATTATATTGGAAAGAAAACATGAAGAAACTCCATGTTGATGGAATTTTGGAGTCTTTTGATTTTTGATCAAATGACGCTTGTGAAACTTTCCTAGAGATAATTAAAACAACATTCATAGGCCAAAAGGGAACAAATTACTAGATTATTGGAACTTGTACATATTGTTGTATGAAGCCCATTATGTGTAGTCAAGAGATATGAATTTCAACTTCATATGCTTTCTCCAAAAATTTGAGTGAATATATTTATATTTACTTAATGAGGATTAAGTATGAAACATTTGAAAAAGTTCAAAGACTTTCAAGATGAAGTAGAAAATCAATGTAACAAGAAAATAAAGAATTTATGATAAGATCATAAAGGAAGATATTTGAGTTACAAGTTTAGCATAACATCTAAGATTTGAGGAATCATTCCATAGATTTATGTTTCCCAGAAACACCATAGTAGCATGGAGCGTTCGAGATATATAATAAAACCTTATTCGACATGGTAAGATCAAAGGTGTAATTTATAAAACTGCCATTTTATTATTGATTAAAGCTTTAGAGACTATCGCTTTCACACTGAAAAGAGCTCCATCATGATCCGTTAAAATGACACCATATGAAGTTATGGTTTGGGGTAAAACCCAAGTTGTCCTTTCTTAAACATTGGTATGCTATGCATAAGTAAGATGTTTATAACCAAAGTCAGGTGAGCATGTCTTTGGAAGTTATTTCGAATAACCATTGAATATACCTCCTTAACACCGAACACAAAAGTGTTTGTCGCTTAGAACATTAAGTTTCTTAAGAAGGAATTTTTCGTGAAAAGTTAAGTGGGAGGACAATAGAAATTGGTCACAGACTTCTAAGTTCCTATTGAACCAAGTAGGTCGGGTAAACAATCAAATACCAAGATTTGAGAGTTGATACATTTAAAACGTATCTACTTTCCAGAACACTTTGCTATTGTTTCTCCTCTAAACTTGTGTGATTTGGATACAACTAATACGGACTAACGTTGTATTCAGCAGAATTACCTTGGTGTCTAGTTTTTGTGCAGAAAATCAACTATCAGGAAAAATCCCGGAAAATATGCCAAAAATCCTATTTCACCAAAAGATCCACGGAGCTAGTGTACGAGACGGAGTGGAGGCCTGAGGGGCCCACACCGCTGCTAGGCGTGGGCCAGGCCTGGCCGCGCCTGGGGGTGCGGCCACCTCAGGCACCCCCTCGGCCTCCCTCTTCTCCTATAAGAAGCCTCCGGACCTAAAAATGAAAGGGGGGTCGTATTTTTTCCAGAAAGAGTTCCGCTGCGCCATCGCCACCAGAAGCCGCGATTCGGAACCAGAAACTTCGTTCTGGCACCCTGCCGGGACAGGGAATTTCGGGAGGATCATCACCATCGTCATCACCAATGCCTCTCCATTTGGGGAGGATTGTTTGGTACTTGTATGCTTGTTATTATTTATCTGCAATGCCCTAGATATTGAAGTTACATGTTTAGACTCGTCCATGCAATGCTCGTCCATCCATCCCTATGCCTACCGCACTCATATCCTACTGTTTGCTACTACTGTTACTGTTGCTCTTGTTTTACTGTTGCTATTGCTTTGCTGTTGCTACTACCAAACTGTTGCTACTGATAAACTTCTGTGAGCAAGAACTATTTCCAGGTGCAGCTGAATTGACAACTCAGTTGTTAAGGCTTGCAAATATTCTTTGGCTCCCCTTGTGTCGAATCAATAAATTGGGTAATACTACCCTCGAAGACTGTTGCGATCCCCTATACTTATGGGTCATCAAGAGTTAAATCATTATTTGACAATGATGAACCGACTACATTCAAAGAAGCAATGATGGGCCCTGACTCCGTCAAAATGGCTTGAAGCCATAAAATCCGTGATAGTTCCATACACGAGAAATCAAGCTTTGAACTTGGAAGACCCTCTAGAAAGGTGTAAAAAACATACAGTCATATTTGGATATATAAATAAATAGACATGGTTAATTCACATCTATGAAATAGTTGACATGTCGAGAATGAGTTCACGACAATGTTCAAGCAGTTGACTCTGACAAGATTTGATCTTTCATAGCGATATTTAGTCTAAACGGATTAATGTAGCAACCACTACATATAATTTTGTTATGTGGTAGTTGAATAAAGAAAACAAGTTCTTCTAATAGAATGGTTACCTAGGACGTGTACATGACACGGTCCAAAGGGTTTTGTTGATTCAAAGCATGCTAATAGCGTATGCAAACTTCAATGGATGAAGTAAGCATTGAGGAGTTGGAATCTTCACCGTGATGAAACTTTTAAAAGGTTTAATTTCATCGGAGATGATGAAGATGCTTGCATTTGCAAGAAATTAAGTGGGAGCGCTAAGACATATTTCTAATACATTATGTGAAAGGCATATTGTTGATTGGAAATTATGTATCTTTTATTGACAAACATTAAGAATTTCATCTCGATGAAAGACTTAGGAAAAACCCGATTGCTTGGCATCAATATCTATATGGATAGATTGAGACGCTAATATGGTTATGCCAAATGTACATAAATGAGATATTGAATGAGTTCAATATGGAAATGACAACAAATGTTCTTGCTACACAGAAAGGATTAAATCGAAGTTCAAGTGTATCAACACTTAGTAAGTGAAACAAAGATTCAAATATTTTTGATACTTGATGAATGAAATCACAAAGAGTATTTTTCAATCATACTTTGATATGTACACATCCAGATATGTCCTATACTCTAAATGTTATGAGCATATACCAGAATGATTCATAAAGATGGTCATTGGCCAATAGTAAGGAAATTCTTATGATATTTTGGAAGAACTAAGAATATGTTATTCTTGTAGAGGTGACAAATAGATAGATAGTTCATTATAAAGTATTACATCGATAATATTTTTGTCACAAAGTACAAATTAAGTTCATCCCAATTTAAACTATGGGTGGCACAATGTAAATGGAAAGGAAGTTCCATAATGGATTTGGATGAGTTCCAAAGTTAAAAACATTGTGACAGATACTACAACAAAAGGCTAAGTATATAAATGCTATTATAGCAGCAAAAGAGGGAATTTGTGTCAAGTAGTTTGTTATCAAACTAGGTGTGGTTCACAGCGGGATAGCACTATGAAGATATATTATACAACAATTGTATCAACATGGTGTTACCCTGATGGCGCCCAGTACTTGTCGTGGGACGCTTCGTTGGAAACCCCAAGAGCAAGCTATGAAGCAGCACAGCATCAAGTTTCCCTCAGAAAGAAACCGAGGTTATCGAACCAGTAGGAGGAAGGAAACGTCACACAGGTGTTGCTAGCAACGCGGAGACCTGCACAACACAAACTCAAGACTTTGCCCCAACGAACCAGTGAGGTTATCAAGCTCACCGGTTTGATGTAACAAAGGATTAAACGTATGGTGTGGAAGGTAATGGTTTGCCGCAAGTAAACAACTAACAGTGGAAGATGTAACAATGGTAAAGATTGGACCGGGGTCCATAGTTCACTAGAGGTGCTCTCATTAGATAAACAACATGGCATGAAGGGTAAACAAATTACAGCGGGGCACTTGACAGGAAGTGAGCAAGGCATAACAATGCAATTACTAGTCAGAAAGATCCTATGAGGTTGATTGGGCAATACAAAAATATACAAATAAAGCCATCTAGCTGCATCTATGACTAGAAGTCCACCTTCAGGTTATCATCCGAACCCCCTCTAGTATTAAGTTGCAAACAACAGACAACTGCTTTAAGCAAAGTGTGTAAGGTAAACAGTCCACATGTTCCATGAACAAGAGACCGTTGTTTTCTCCCTAGTAGCAACAACACATCTACAACCGAAGAGATTTCGGTCACTTCCCTTGGAAACTAGAGGCATGAACCCACTATCGAGCATAAATACCCCCTCTTGGAGTCACTAACAACTACTTGGCCAAGATAGCTACTAACAACGGAGAGCATGAAAGATCACAAACAACACAGACGTGATAGAATCATAAAGAATAAACCATTAATAAAACCAACATAATAATCTCAATATCCATCGGATCCCCGCAAACACAACATGCATGATTACAAATAGATTAGATCTTGATCATGAACGGAGCTCACAAGATCTATACATGAAAGCACAAAGGAGGAGATACAACCATCTAGCTACTACATGGATCCATAGTCCAAGGTGGAACTACTCACGAATCATACCAGAGAGAAGGCCTCCGGGATGATCTCCCCTCCGGCAGGGTGCCAGGAAGAACTTCAGATCTTCCTGATCTAGGGACGACGGTGGCGGCGGCTACAGACGGTTTCGTGGATTTCTGATCGGGTACTCAGGGTTTCTGCATCGGGGGATTCTTATAGAGGAAGGGGCGAGACCGGGAGGCGGCCAGGGCCACCAAACCCTAGACAGGCGCGGGCCCACCTGCCCTCGCGCCTAGGGTGGGTCTGCCCCCTGGCTGGTCGCTCCGGCTCTCCTCTAGACTTCTTGTTCCCCATGGAAACTAATTGACTTTGTCCTTTGTCCCGTCCAATTCCGAGGATATTTCTTTACTAACTTTTCTGAAACCAAAAACAGCAGAAAACAGGCAACTAGCACTATGGCAACTTGTTAATAGGTTAGTAACATAAAACATGTAAAAAGCACCTCAAAGTGTGGACAAGTAAATCAAAGTAGATACTAAACAAGCATGGAGCATCAAAAATTATAGATATGTTTCCAACGTATCAGCATCCCCAAGCTTAACTCATGCTCGTCCTCGAGTAGGTAAATGATAAAATAATAATTTTTGAGGTGACATGCACCCTCACAATAAAGATCCAACCATTTGCAAGCATTGAAAGCTGGGATCAAAGAACTCTAAACATGTGCATGAAAGATGGAGTTGTAACAATAGGACATAGTAACTATGCATGCAACATGACAAGCTACAAACAAAGATCATGAATAACATGCATTGGAAAACATGTGTTTGTTTCACATGCAGAAAACATAGCATGGTGGTAATCAGCTTGTCCCTCATAGAGTAGCAATATAATGCAGAGGACACCTGCAAACAAGTATCACAAGAGCAAGTAATAACACAATATGCATCAATTAATAAGCTTTGGAACACTGCACACAGAATGACAACTATGCTCTCTTAATGGTGCCTAAAGTTAGAAGGTGGAGACTCAAATAATGGTGGAAGAAAGGCCTTTTTGTAAAGGAAGCAGGGATTACAAGTTTCAAAAAAGAGCTTCCAAAAATTATGGTACTTGTTAGCTTTCATCCCTCATTGCCCCTATCCTAAGCATCTTGAAGTGGTTAAGGTTAAAGTAGCAAAGCTGGAGTATATGCTTGACGAAGTATAAGTTGGCAATCTCATGCCCCTTGAATACGAGGGCCACACCTCATGCATACTCAACTTTGGGTCTAGGTAAGTTCTTATCACTATAAGTATTTGCATATCATTGAGAACCGCCAACGGGGTACCCCTTGCACATGTACAGGAGCTTTCCCATAACCAAAATGACAAGGCAAGCAGACAATGAGCATCTCAGTAATCTTTTTATTTACCATATGCAAATTTTTATTCAGGATGCTTCATAGATAGCTCATTATGGTGATGCTGCAAGTTTCCACCATGATTAGGCATGGCTTAGGCTAGCAGCCCAGGCGTTTCTCTAACACAGGATATGTAACATCCCTAAAATCATGATTTCAAAGTTTGCATATCATTCATGCATGCATATAGAATTGAGATCAATTTCAAAACTCATTTCATAAAAACAAAGCACATAGTGCTATCTTTTCATGTGAGCAAACTTAAATCAAATAGCCATCCCCATTTGAGAGTTTGAATGTTTTAAACCTAGATTGTTTGTCTCCCTTGTTGAATGGTTTGAGTGTGGAATTTTGAACCAAGTTTTACAAAAAGGAAATGGTTCAAAAACCATTTTTCAAACATTTACAAATCAAGTGCAAAGCTCCTGTTTTTGTGTTTCTCCAAAAGTGACCAAGCCTTTGCAAAGTAACCACATGGTTTTAGGCCTATATTTGAGACTAATGCACACTGAAAAAATCTCAAATTGATTTGAATTCAAATGGGACTTAAATTCATTTGAAAACCATTCCTGAAAATCAAAACAGAAAAAGAAAAGGGTAAAAGAAAAGAAAAAGGCCAGGCGCTCCTAATCTAGCCCAGCAGCAGAACCGGCCCAACTAGCCCACCCGGCCACTCGCTCGCTCGCTCGCACGCACGGACACACCCACACAGCGACACGAACCCACCTCTCGTCTCTCACTGGTGGTGGACCTCGCCAGCTCACACTCGTCTTCCCCAAATCACGCCTGACCCCGTCGCCGGCCGTTTCCTCCGCCCATCACTGCCGCGATTGATTCTCGCTTAATTTCCATTGATTCCACGCTTAATCGCCGCTCCTCTCTCGCCTACATAATCCCCTCTGCACCGCGGTCATTTCCCCCCACTCTCCTCGCTCACTCCGCCACCAGGCTGCGCGCATTTGCCCTCGAAACCCCGCAGTACCGACGACTCCGGCGACTAATTCCGGTGAGCCTCGACCGCCCCCCTTTCTCTGGTTCAAACAATCGTGCCCAGCTTGATCTTGCGCACCTCCTGATACCCTTCGTTTGCATTCTCGTGACCCAGGCCGTCGTCCCCGTTCGTGCCTGCAACCGATCATTGCCGACTCCGACGATCAATTGAGGTAAAACCCGAGCGCCCCTTGCCCCCTCTTTCATACGAGAATGTTCGCCTTCGTCTTGTGCACCTCCTGACCCCTCTGGTTCGTGCTAGGGCGATGCCACACCTCGGCAACAACCTCGACTGCAAGTTATAGACGCCGCCCGCAACTCCGACGAGCCCCAGCGACCGTACCCGTGCGCCCCTTCCCAAGCCATCGCCACCTTGAGCATCAGCAGCTCCCTGCGGTTCTGGTAAGCACACCCTTTCTTCCCTGGGCAACCTAGAACGCCAGCGCCGCCGCTGACAGACGCGCCGCCGCTAGCGCCGCTCGTATTTGGTCAAAGCGATTAGGATCGTTAGATGCAGATCCTGCGGCTGAAATTAGAACTTAAGCGAAGAGGTAAGCGCGCATCTGAGCCACCAGATCTAACTTAGATCCTACGGCCCGCAGAGCTCGATCCGTCCGAACCGGTACGCGCCAGTAGCGTTAAGACACGTGGCTAGGGTTTGATTCAAAAACAGTTTTGAAATCAGATTTTGATCCAAACTTGAAATGGCTATAACTTTTGATTTCCACGTTAGATTTTTGCAAATTTTATATCATTGGAATCAGGGAGACAAACCCTTTCTGTTTATGCAATGTGTTTAGTAAAAAGTTTCTGTTAAAATGACTTTTTATGCAGAAACTTGTTTAGGACTATTTGGTGTATAGAATTTGTTTAGTAATTTGTTTTAGTGCTAAACAAGTTTGGTTTGGCAAGTTTTCAACTTGGTTTTGGTTCAGTACTGTGCACTTGCTTGGTGGAGTTTTAAAAATCATCACTTAGCATTTTGCATGCATGCATATATTTATGTTTGTATATGAATTGTGTGTAATTTTGTGCTACCCATTTTTGTGTAGATTTTGGTGCTAGTGATTGTGATTGTGAAGAGTGCTACTCTCCCCATTACCAAGGCAAGTGGTACTTCATGAATATTTCCATCCCTATATTTTGTACAAGCATTAGAAATATTTTGCTAAGTCTTGCATGTTATTTTTTTGCCAAGTACTATGTTGGGAATCCTAAGTAGTGTAGCATTGCCAGGAAATTTCCTAAGTTAAGTTACTATGCCATGCTTAGCCTAGCTAGTAGCAAACAAGGGTTGGTAAAGTATATACATGCTATGATGAAAATATTTCTAAGTCCTTGGACTTATGTTTTTCTTAATAAAACAACTAAGTCAATGAACCTCCTGGGTGGAATGGGACTTGAATGGTGGTTTTTGGTTGAGTGGTTACACAAGGCCCATGGACATGGTTTACCTTGTGTATCTCACTTGTGGTATGCCACCCAGGCACAAAGGGATTTTAGAGGCCAAGTGTTGAGAAGCTTATAGTGCAGCCACTTGGCAATATGGGCTCTGCCTTGACCACATAGGTTGCTAGAACTTAGTCATTTGGACAGTTGGTGGTAGTGGGATGATAGGTTGGAACGCGTCCATTTGGCTAAGGGAAGGCTTCTGAAAGGTCCTGTCTTGGGAAACCAATTCTGGTGGGGAAAGTGCACAACCTCTGCAGATGGAAAATCTAAGTACTTAGCCAAGTCTATGGCAATGGACAACTTGAGCATCAAGACATGGAAGCTATCAAGAATCTCATCACTCCAACTTATAAGTAAAACTTGTGGGTGAACAAGGGTGAAGGACCCCAATGTCTATTGGTGGTTTCTTGGGAAAAGTTTTTGACAAAGAAAAACTTAGAGATTTCAACTAATAGGAAAAACCTATTTTGAGCAAAGCAAGCCAAGCTACACTTAGCCAAAAAGCATATAGTAATATAGTCCACTTAAAATTTACTAAGGTATCACTTGCCAATACTATTCCAAAGTATTGACCCACTGTGGTTGTAACTTGTGATGTTGCAGGTTACTCTGATGATGATTAGGTGTCATGAGTCTACACTCAACATGCTTGCCTGTGGCACATGAAGATGAAGACTTATGTTTATTTACTTATTCCAAAACTCTTGTATTAGGCATGTGTCCTTGAGTTGTAAAAGACTATGTTTTATCTCTGGAATAGATGTAATAAATGATCTTTGTTTCTGTGTACTTCATCTTAAACTGTGGATGCTAGCATTGATCCAGGGACTAGCATTGCAATCACAGGGATCCTTTTCCTTTACAAAGGAGGGATCTTACAGGATACAAACTCCATGGACTTACAAGTTCCCTCTTTATTTCACACCGATGACATCCATAGACAAAAGAACATGATATCAACCGAGTACAACAAGGTACAAGTGAAATGTTGAAAACGTTCCCCGTGACAGCACGGTTCTGCTAATTCAAACTTATAAGTGCAAGCATATACAACAAAGTTGTCACAATGGTTCAAGTTTATTAGGGGCAAAGAATAGTGTGCCATCAAGTTCATGAGGGCTTTAATCACTAAGTTTTCACATAACAAAATAGTTTTTAATTGGAAGATAGTTGAAAACAAGAATATACTTGGAATGGTGTAACACACCATGCATAGGAGTTTATAATGGACACTTTGGAATAACTTGGTTTCTTGGGAGTTGGTGGCATGAGTAGAATTTACTCATACAAGTGGAGGCTAGCAAAAGACCGGGAACAACCAACTAAGAGAGCATAATGGCCACAATCATGCAGAGCAACAAAGCATACTAATCAAAGCAAAGAGTGGTACTAAAAGTCAAGGAATAAATGATCATAGAGGCTAATGGTGACTTGTCATAGTCATAACATGGTGTGAGCATGTGCCAAGTCAACCCAAGCAAAACATCAAAGGAGAATACCACAATACTATGCTTTTGCATGCTAAAACAACGCATAATTTCTTCAAGGCACACTAAGCAATCCCAATTGTTTGGAACAAGACATGCTATAGCAATAATCACTAAGAATAATGCTAAAACAACACCTAGCATGTCATGCTAAAGTCTAAGTCACAGTCAATGCAAGCTCCTCTTGCACTTCAAGCAAGAACTTACTACTCCTTTCCAAACACCAAGCAAACTTATTTGCAAAACAACACAGCGAGAATGGGGGTCCAAACTACTTGAGTAAAGCAAACTAAACAACTAAGCAAAGTAAACGAAAACTAACACGCTCCAAGAACAACACAACTGTGCGTGAAACAATAAAAACGAAGTGTCTAGACAGACCTAAGCTTTTTATTAATGAAGAAGGGGATGCCTTGGGCATCCCCAAGCTTTGACGCTTGTACCTCTTGGATATTTCTTGGGGTGACACCATGGTGGCATCCCCAATCTTGAGCTTTTTTCCATTCTTCATCTCATTACATCATTCTCTCTCTACACCTGAAATGTTTCCTTCATACAAAACTTCACACAATCTTCATTAGCAACATTAGTTTATTCAAAAGATATTAGACCTCTCGAAAATCTTTGGAACAGCAAGTCTTTTTACTAATAACACAAGCTACTGTAGTAACTCCTTCAAAAATCTCAATTTACCTGAAGAGAACTCAAAAATGAATCAATAAGAAGCAAATGCAAATAATGGCAGAAATTTGTCAAAACAGACCAGCAGGTAGAAATGTTTTTTTCGAACATCTTTTGTTGCTCAAATAAAAAAGTGTTGAACTAATGAAAGTTATCTAACATATTGGGGGATTTATTCATACATTTTGAGCTCAATACGAGTTACAGAGCCTCCTCATGAATTTTTTTGGTGGAGGACAGGAATCTATTTCAGGATAGCAACTCCCCAAATCTTACTTCCCTCTCATTTGAGGTCATTCTTGGCACAAAAAGCAAACAAAAAGGATAAGGAGAGGTCATTACAGAAGTAATAACTTCCAAGACTCAAGGAAACTCTTGGGTTATCTCCCAACAAGTACTTTTATTTAACGCCTTTAAGTTAGGCACAAGAAGCAAGAAGAATCAAGTATTTTCAAATGAAGAAGCATTAACATCAAATCTTGCTTTCAAAGGAGGATCAAAGAGAAACTTATCTTTTCTCATTAAGAAGTGTTCAATACCTTTCTTGAATGGAAAATGATATTTAATGGTGCCTTCTTTCATATCAATGATGGCACCAACCGTTCTAAGAAAAGGTCTTCCCAAAGTAATAGGACAAGAAGCATTGTATTCAACATCCAAAACATAGAAATCAACAGGGACATAAGCATTGTTAACCATGATGAGAACATCATTAATACTCCCCATGAGTTTCTTCTTAGCATTATCATTGAGTGGGACATTCAAATAACAATCTTCCAAAGGTGGCAAATAAAGCATTTCATAAATCTTACTAGGCATAATAGAGACACTAGAACCAAGATCACATGAAGCTTTGAGATCAAAGTCATTCACTTCCTATTAGTAATGGGTTCCCAACTATCTTCTACTTTCCTAGGAATAGAAGCTTTGTGTTTTAGCTTCTCTTCCTTAATCTTAACAAGATCATTTGTAATGTGTTTGGTAAAGGCAACATGCATATCACTAGCATCAGGACTTCTAGCAAGATTTTGCAAGAACATAATCACTTCAGAAATATTGCAACCATCAATATAAAAATCAAACTTAGCATCACTAGTAGTAGGATCAATAGGCTTAGGCATAGTAGGAGGGGGAATAGGGGCTACTTGTGGTTTAGTGGTGATAGTGCACACACTATTGTTTTTAGCAATTTAAGCTTCCCTTTCCCACCTAGCATGAAGTTGAGCTAACAGCCTAACATTTTCATCAATAGTAACTTTTATGGCATGAGCAATAGCAAAGGTGTTTTCCATAGTTTCAGGTTTAGCAGCCATTTTATTAACCAAGGAAATTTGAGCTTCAGACAAAGAGGATATATTTTTCTAAACAGTTAAAAGCTTTCCCTCTATAGTCTTATTGAAAGTGGTTTGTTTACTAATAAATTCCTTGAGCATGACTTCAGGTTCAGAGGGGGCACTTCTAGCATTTTGTAAGAGCTTCCACAGGAATTGCCATTATTAGGAGGATAAGGCCTATAATTGTTGTTACTACCAAAATTATTCATGTAGGCATTGTTGTTGAAATTGTTGTTTCTAATGAAGTTCACATCAACTTGCTCTTCCTGAGCAACCGAAGAGGCTAAGGGAACACTATTAGGATCTAGAGGAGCTTTCCCATTAACAAGCATAGCCACAATAACATCAATCTTTTCACTCCAAGAGGAAGTTTCCTCAACAGAATTTACCTTCTTACCATGTGGAGCTCTCTCGACATGCCATTCAGAGTAGTTAACCATCATATTATCAAGGAGCCTTGTTGCAGCTTCCAAGGTGAGTCCCATAAAAGTACCTCCAACAACATAATCCAACATGTTTCTTGAGGAGAAGTTCAAACATGCATAAAAAGTATGGATAATCATCCAAGCAGTGAGTCCATGAGTAGGGCAATTTTTAATCAAAGAATTCATTCTTTCCCAAGCAGGAGCAACATGTTCACTATCAAGTTGTTTAAATTTCATAATGTCACTTCTCATAGCAATAATCTTAGCAGGAGGATAGTACTTTCCAATAAAACCATCTTTGCACTTAGTCCAAGAATCAATACTATTTTTAGGCAAAGATAGCAACCATTCTTTATCTTTTCCCCTCAAGGAGAAAGGAAAAATCCTGAGCTTAATAATATCTCCATCTCATCCTTATACTTTTTCATCTCACAAAGTTCAACAAATCTATTAAGATGGGCAGCATGATCATTAGAACCAGCACTAGAAAATTGCTCTCTCATCACAAGATTCAACAAAGCAGGCTTAATTTCATAAAAGGTAGCATCAGGAGCAGGTGGAGCAATAGGAGTGCTAAGGAAATCATTGTTGTTGGTGCTAGTGAACTCACAAAACTTGGTGTTCTCATCAGAGTTCATTTTGGCAAAGGTGGGCAAGCCAAAAACAGCAGCAGCAGCTAGAGCAAGAACTAATTTTTTTGTGTTTTTGAACAAAGCAAGCAAACCAAACTAGACTATTTTTTGGGTTTTTTTGAAAAGAGGCAAACAAAACCAAACAAAATAAACAAAGTAAACTAAAAACAAAGTAAAGAGAAAGGAAGTGAAGGACTCCCCTAGTGAAGACGTCCTTGGCCTCTCCGGCAACGGCGCCAGAAAATAGCTTGATGGCGCCCAGTACTTGTCGTGGGATGCTTCGTTGGAAACCCCAAGAGCAAGGTATGAAGCAGCACATCAGCAAGTTTCCCTCAGTAAGAAACCGAGGTTATCGAACCAGTAGGAGGAAGGAAACGTCACACAGGTGTTGCTAGCAACGCGGAGACCTGCACAACACAAACTCAAGACTTTGCCCCAACGAATCAGTGAGGTTGTCAAGCTCACCGGTTTGCTGTAACAAAAGATTAAACGTATGGTGTGGAAGGTAATGGTTTGCAGCAAGTAAACATGTAATAGTGGAAGATGTAACAATGGTAAAGATTGGACCGGGGTTCATAGTTCACTAGAGGTGCTCTCCTTAGATAAACAACATGGCATGAAGGGTAAACAAATTACAGCGGTGCAATTGACAGGAACTAAGCAAGGCATAACAATGCAATTACTAGTCAGAAAGATCATATGAGGTTGATTGGGCAATACAACAATATACATAGACCGCCATCCAGCTACATCTATGACTAGAAGTCCACCTTCAGGTTATCATCCGAACCCCCTCCAGTATTAAGTTACAAGCAATAGACAACTACTTTAAGCAAAGTGTGTAAGGTAAACCGTCCACATGTTCCATGAACAAGAGACCGTTGTTTTCTCCCTAGTAGCAACGACACGTCTACAACCGAAGAGATTTTTGCCACTTCCCTTGGAAACTAGAGGCATGAATCCACTATCGAGCATAAATACCCCCTCTCGGAGTCACTAGCAACTACTTGGACAAGATAGCTACTAACAACAGAGAGCATGCAAGATCACAAACAACACAGACATGATAGAATCATAAAAACAAAACCATTAATCAAACCAACATAATAATCTCAATATCCATTGGATCCCCACAAACACACCATGCATGATTACAAATAGATTAGATCTTGATCATGAACGGAGCTCACAAGATCTATACATGAAAGCACAAAGTAGGAGATACAACCATCTAACTACTACATGGACCCATAGTCCAAGGTGGAACTACTCACGAATCATATCGGAGAGAAGGCCTCCAGGATGATCTCCCCTCTAGCAGGGTGCCGGGAAGAACTTCAGATCCCTCCGATCTAGGGACGATGGTGGCGGCGGCTACAGACGGTTTTCGTGGATTTTTGATCGTGTACTCAGGGTTTCTGCATCGGGGGCATCTTATAGGCGAAGAGGCGAGACAGGGAGGCGGCCAGGGCCACCAAACCATAGCCAGGCGCGGGCCCACCTGCCCCCGCGCCTGGGGTGGGTCTGGCCCCCCTGGTTGGCCCCTCCGGCTCTCCTCTGGACTTCTTGTTCCCCACTGAAAGTAATTGACTTTGTCATTTGTCCCGTCCAATTCCGAGAATATTTCTTTACTAACTTTTTCGAAACCAAAAACAGCAGAAAATAGGCAACTCGCACTGTGGCAACTTGTTAATAGGTTAGTACCAGAAAACATGTAAAAAGCACCTCAAAGTGTGGACAAGTAAAGCAAAGTAGATACTAAACAAGCATGGAGCATCAAAAATTATAGATACATTTCCAACGTATCATACTCCAAGGGGACTAAAGGTCTCACCAAAGGATCAAATTTATACAAATCCATCTCATTAGAGAATGAGTGATGCGTAGAGACGCAAAGACATTCAATTACACATGGACCTAAAAATGTCGGATCCGAAGATTAGTTAACCACTAGCAATCGTGTATATACAACACCGGAAAGCCATAGGTGTTGAATGCACAAAGTTTCTAACTAGATTATTGACTCTAGTGAAAGTGGGAGACTATTGGAGATATGCCCAAGAGGCAATAATAAAGTGTTATTATCATATCTTTATGTTTATGATAAATGTTTACATCCCATGCTATAATTGTATTAATCGGAAACTTTAATACTTGTGTGATTTGTAAACATAAAAGAGTCCCTAGTAAAGCCTCTTGTTAAACTAGCTTGTTGATTAATTTATGATCATGGTTTCCTAATCATGAACATTGGATGTTATTAATAACAAGGTCATATCATTAGGAAAATGATGTGATGGAAACACTCCTATAGTTAAGCATAGCATAAGATCAAGTCATTTAAATAGTTCATTTGCTAAAGCTTTCAAATACATAGTAACCTAAATCCTTCGACCATGAGAACATGTTAATCACCATCACCGGATGGATGCTTTGATGATATTGATACGTCATAAAAGTATCTATAATTTTTGATGTTCCATGCTTATTAAGTATCTTGGTTATGTTTTATCTACACTTTGAGGTATTTTTATACATTTTCTGGGACTAACCATTAACAAGATGCTGTAGTGCCAGTTGCCTGTTTTCTGTTGTTTTTGGTTTCAGAAAATCTAGTAAGGAAATATTCTCGGAATTATACGGGACAAAATCCAAAGTCACTATTTTACCAAAGCGAAGACGGAGTCAAAAGGGCAGCCGAAGGAGGGCCACGATGTGGCAACACCCTAGGCCCGCATGGCCCAGGGGGCACGCCGCCACCAGGTGTGGGCCCCTCGGGCGCCCACCGACCTTGCCCTTTCGCCTATAAAAGCACCCCGATGCAGAAACCCTAAACACACGATCAAATCTCCATAAAATAGTCCGTAGCCGCCACCACCATCGTCCCTAGATCAGGGGGATCTGAAGCTCTTCCCGTCACCCTGCCGGAGGGGAGAGATCATCCCGGAGGCCTTATTCATCACCATGCCAGCCTCTAGAGTGATGCGTGAGTAGTTCACCCTTGGACTATGGGTCCATACAGTAGCTAGATGGTTGTTTATCCTCCTTTGTGCTACCATGTTTAGATCTTGTGAGCTCCGTTCATGATCAAGATCATCTATTTGTAATCATACATGTTATGTTTGCGGTGATCCGATGGATATTGAGATATTATGTCAAATTGATTATTGATTCTATCATGTCTATATTTTTTGTGATCTTGCATGCTCTCTTTTGTTAGTAGCTATCTTGGCCAAGTAGATGTTCACAACTCCAAAAGGGAGCATTTATGCTCGATAGTAGGTTCATGCCTCTAGTAATCTAGGGAAGTGACAAAAATGTCTAAGGTTCTAGATGTGTTGTTGCTTCTAGGGAGAAAACAACAATCCTTTGTTCATGGATCAATTGTATTGTTTACTTTACACACATTGCTTAATGCAATTATCTGTTGCTTGCAACTTAATACTGGAAGGGGTTCGAATGATAACCTGAAGGTGGATTATTAGTCATAGATGTAGTTGGATTACGGTCTATGTATTTTGTTGTAATGCCTAATAAAATCTCATAGGAGTCAAGATGTCTAGTATATGCATTTATGCTTTCTAAATCTATTAATTGCCCCACTGTAATTTGTTCACCCAGCATGTTATCTATCTTAAGGAGAACACCTCTAGTGAACTATGGACCCCGGTCCATTCCTTTATCATTGATACATCATCTACTGTTACTGTTCCTGTTTACGTTGTGTAAGCAAACTATTATTTTCCACACTATATGTTTAATCATTTGTTTTCAGCAAACCAGTGAGATTGACAACCTCACAGTAAGTTGGGTCAAAGTATTGAGTTTGTGTTATGTAGGTTCCAAGTTGGTAGCAACACCTTGGAGTTGTTTCCTTACTCCTACTGGTTTGATAACCTTGGTTTCATAACTGAGGGGAAACTTGTTGTTGTGCTCATCATACCTTCCTCTTGGGGTTTCCCAGCGAGGCTCTATAGTTAACTGAGCCGCATCAATACTTTTTCTGGCGCCGTTGCAGGGAGTTAAGGACAGCTTCAATCTCTTCCTCCTTATCATTCACCTTTCAAGGAGAAAGAATATTCTCGCAAGGGAAGTCTCTCAGAACTAATCTCTTTACTTTATTTTTGTTTTGCTTAGTTTGTTTTGCTTTGTTTTGCTTGTTTCTTTTTATCAAAAATACAAAAAAATCAGTTTCGTTTGGTTTGATTTTTCTTATAAAAAACACAAAAATTTAGTTTCTACTTCAAGTTGCTTTAATGTATAGTGTTGCTCCAATTACTATGTCACATGTGGAAATGATCTTCACTTTCAAACAAGGAAGTGAAGAGAGTTTCAAAGAAGCTTGGTCTAGAATTTCTTATTGGCATGAAAAAACTGAGCCAAAAATGACTCTAGGCTTGTTTCTTAGTAGTTTCTACTATGGTCTTGCTCTTTGTTATAGATATGCTTTGGATGATGTAGTAGGAGGAGATTTTCTCTAGTGTAATGAGGATGAATCTTTTTTAATGCCATAAAGAAATTTATTACGACATATAATTTTACTAGCAAATCTGATTCTTCCTTTATAAACATCTATGCTAGGTTAAACACTCTTGAGACCAATACAGCTAATTTAAAAGATTGCTATAACATGCTTAGAGAGCATCATGATTATGTTCCAATAAATTCTAAACCTTCAAAATGGTTTCCTACAGTAAAAGTTGTTATAAACAATAAAACTTTTGATGCTCGTTGTGATATCATGACTGGATTTTGTCTTATGCCTAAAGAAATCTATGAATCTTTAAATCTTTGGGGACTTTCTAAAGGAGGAGAAGAAATATTTCTTACCAATAGTGCAACTATATTACCCATTGGAATAGTTGAAGGAGTGTTTACAAAGATTTTAGATAAAGTGGTGTCTACTGATTATCTTGTTATTGAATGCGTAGGAAAAGGACAAATTACACTTCGAAGATCCCTACTGAAACTCCTTGGACCAATAATAGATATGGGAAAAGTCATTATGCATTTTGCTTCTCCAACAAGAAATCATACGTTCCCTAAAGATAAGAGTAAAAGTAAGAAAGGTAGGGGCAAGAAATTTGATGTTAATGCTTCTTCATTTGAAAATACTTGATTCTTGCTTCATGTGCCTAACTTAAAGGCGTTAAAGAAAAGTACTAATCGGGAGATAACCCAAATTTCGTTAGGTTTTTATTTTATTGACTCTTGGAATTTATTACTTCTGTAATAACCTCTCCTTATACTTTTTATGTGGTTTTTGTGCCAAGAATAACCTCTAATGAGAGAGAAGTAAGATTTGGGGAAGTTGTTGTCCTGAAACAGATTTTTGTGCTTCACTGTAAAAATTCATGAAAAATCCCTATATGTCGGATTGAGCTGTAATTTTCTAAACTTATGCCCCAGGTTATTATCTAACTTTAGTTAGTTAAACACTTTTCGATTTGAGCAACACAAGGTCTTCAAAAAATCAGTTTTTACCTGTTGGTCTGTTTTGACAGATTTCTGCCATTATTTTTATTTGCCTCTTAATCGGTTTCCTTTTCAGTTCTCTTTGATCACTTGATATTTTAAAAGGAATTGATACATTAGCTTGTGTTGTAATGGAAGTTTACTTGTGTTGAAACTAAACCCAAAGGCTTATTATCTTGAATGCACTAATGTTGCTAATGAAGATTGTGTGAAGTTTTGTATGAAGGAAATTTTCAAGTGTAGGGGAAGAATGATTTAATGAGATGAAGAATGGACAAAAGCTCAAGCTTGGGGATGCCACCCCGTGTCACCCCAATAAATATTCAAGAGGTACAAGCATCAAAGCTTGGGGATGCCCAAGGCATCCCCTCTTCATCAATAAAAATCTTAGGTCTCTTTCTAGACACTTCATTTTTATTGTTTTTATTGTGTTGTTCTTGGAGAGTCTTAGTTTTTGTTTTTTTGTTTTCGTTTTTTGGTTTGCTAAATAAATTAGTTGGACCCCCACGTTCGCATGTTGTTTCAAATAAGTTGAGAAAAGAGTAGAAAGTTTCATGCTTATAGCGGTATAAAAGGGAGCTTGTTTTGACTGTGGTTTAGACTTTATCATGTCATGCTAGATGTTGCTTTGACCTTATGTTTAGTGATTATTGTTATAGCATCACTTGTTCCAAACAATTGAGATTGCTTAATGTGCCTTGAAAGAATCATGCGTTGTTTTAGCATACAAAAGCATAATATTGTGGTGTTCTCCTTTGATGCTTTATTTGGGTTGACTTGGCACATGCTTACACCATGGTTATGACTATGAACCAGTCACCTTATCCTCTATGATCATTTAGTTTTTGACTTGTGATACCACTTTATTCTTTAATTAATAATGTTTTGTCGCTCTGCATGATTATGGCCATTATTGTTCTCTTAGTTGGTCCCTCCTAGTATTTTGCTAGCCTCCACTTGTACTGAGTAAGCTCTACTCATGCATCCAACTCCCAAGAAACCAAGTTATTCCAAAGAGTCCGCTATAAATTCTTATGCATGGTGTGTTACACCATTCCAAGTATATTCATGTTTTATCTATCTTCCAAATTAAACTTGTTATGTGAAAATTAGTGATTAAAGCTCTCACAAACTTGATGGCACACTTTATTTCTTGCACCTAATAAACTTGAACCATTGTGTCATCCATGTTGTATATGCTTGCACTTATAAGTTGGGAATTAGAAGAACCATGCTATCATGGGGAACTTATAGCGCGTGGTAGACGCTTCGTTGGAAGACCCCAAGAGCAAGGTCTGATGAGCACAGCAACAAGTTTTCCCTCAGTAAGAAACCAAGGTTATCGAACCAGTAGGAGTAAGGAAACGACTCAAAGGTGTTGCTAGTAACTTGGATACGTGCACAACACAAACTCAAGACTTTGCTCCAACGAACAGTGAGGTTGTTAATCTCACTGATTTGCTGTAACAAAGGATTAACTATATGGTGTGGAAGATAATAGTGGTTTGCAACAAGTAAATAGGAATAGTGGAAGATGTATCAATGGTAAAGATTGGACCGGGGTCCATAGTTCACTGGAGGTGTTCTCCTTAAGATAAACAAACATGGCATGCTGGGTAAACAAATTACAGCAGGGCAATTGACAGGACTGAGCAAGGCATAACAATGCAATACTAGACATTCATGATCCTATGAGATTCGATTGGGCAATACAACAAGGTACATAGACCGCCATCCAACTGCATCTATGACTAGAAATCCACCTTCAGGTTATCATCCGAACCCCCTCTAGTATTAAGTTGCAAGCAACAGATAACTTCTTTAAGCAAAGTGCGTAAGGTAAACAATCCACTTGTTCCATGAACAAGAGACCGTTGTTTTCTCCCTAGTGGTAATAGCACATCTACAACCTTAGAGATTTCTATCACTTCCCTTAGATTAAATAGAGGCATGAACCCACTATCGAGCATAAATACCCCCTCTTGGAGTCACTAGCATCTACTTGGCCAAGATAGCTAAACAGAGAGCATGCAAGATCACAAACAACACAGACATGATAGAATCAATAAGACAAAAACCATTAATCAATCTAACATAGTAATCTCAATATCCATCGGATCCCCGCAAACACAACATGCATGATTACAAATAGATGATCTTGATCATGAAAGGAGCTCACAAGATCTAAACATGATAGCACAAAGGAAACAATACAACCATCTAGCTACTACATGGACCCGTAATCCAAGGTGGAACTACTCATGCTTCATACCGGAGGCTGGCATGATGAAGAAGAAGGCCACCGGGATGATCTCCCTCCCCTCGGCAGGGTGCCGGGTGTAACACCCTCAGAATCGGACCTATGCAAGTTTGAGCAACATTCGCCAAACCCGCATAGAAACGATTCAAAGGTGCCCACCAGGCACTTTCGTGCAGGTGGAAAACGAAGTAATAACATTACACAACAGTCCTCGATGGGACCCACAGAACAGATATTTATATAACAGCGACTCAAAGAGTCAAGAATACAGATATAATATACAAGATCCAAATCACCTTGAAAACGATAGAGCGTCCAGCTACGGACAAGATGCAAATGGGGCTAAGAGCCCTGAAGAATAACCAATGGCGTCCATAACCCCTGCCCGAGCCGGAAGGGTAACCCGCTAACGCGTCGATCTCAAAACCGCTTAAACAAAAAGGGTGCCGACAAAGGGCAAAGGAAAAGAGGACGTCGATCGAGGCCAAGATGCAGCGAGGCTAGAATTCGGCGGTCCTCGCCTACATAGGTATGGTGGACTGAGCGGCAGCGGCAGCATGCACTAAACAACCTATAGAGACTCGATACACTGGCGTCGAGCAGAGAGGGGTAAGAATGACCTATCCGGATCCAACCTGAGACTACCATCAAACAAACCCATCCTGGTGTTTCCCCCTCGAGACCAAACGAGGAAGTCAACCGAGGAACTCACACAGTTGGCAGTTTTATTTATTCAGTTATAGTTGTGGCATTTTACTAGTCCGGTTTAGATAATCGTCCTGATAAAGTAAGCAGTGGGCACTTTTAGTTAACCATTCCGTTATAGTTGCAGCACTTACTAATCAGATACCATTAGCATGAGATAACCCCAAAACCCAGCAGTTGTTGGTACTTTTATTCAGCCATTCCGTTGTAGTTGCCATACTTACTAGTCAGGTACAATGGTCGCAAGCGACACTCCAAACAAGCAATTGTGGGCAGTATTAATTAGCCATTCCGTTATGGTGAAGCTGATTACTAGTCATTATAAATTCGGATTTATAGCAATAAACTTTAGTTATGCTTGTCTATGATCGAGATACTGTGCTCCAAGTCATCCATATCCGCGGACACGGCTTTCAGAAAGTTTTACCCGGCCGGGGTGCACCAATAGCAACACACGCTCGATCAACCTCGGAAAAACCAACTCAAAACCCAACGAGGCTTTCACGACTGAACAATCACAGGATTCAGAAATATTTCAGGGGCCACCTTAAGTAGATCCCATAACGAAGCCACCGACTCGAGACGGCTCAAGGTTTGGGTATACTGGTGGAACGATCGGGAACCCGAAGTGTGGCTGGGCTTGTCGACACCGCGGAATCGTGTCCCGATCCTAAAGATAAAGGTGCTCCTCGCACAATTTAAATACGAAAGTAGCATGGCATAAGTACAGGATCGTAAATAAAACATCAAACTAGTTTGTGGCCCCAAGAAATAAGACAATCAAGCTCGCTCGGGGGTCCCATATACCTCCGGATGTGGATAGCGATAAATCAAGGAACAGTATCAAGTACTCGGGGTCTTACGGACACAAGTGGGCGTTGAAACCAAATATTATCTATCACCCACCGATGCCTCGCTTATTTCAATTTTAGTTGTTAAACAGAAATTAAAGTGAACGATAAGTAAAACTATGATCATCTCCATCATCAACATGCGGCAATACATCAACAATCGTGGCATTTGACGACACGCAACAAGATTGAGCAAGCGATCACGACGCTGCAAGTCCAACTATCTACCAAACAACGGTAATAGGATGTGTCCAAGGCAAAATAGGGCTGCAAGGGATTTCACGTGCGAAACTAGAGCATCGCAACACGATAGCAATAGATCAACAGAAGGAGTAAATACTATAAAAGTAAGATAGGTAGAAAGGGGGAGATGCTCGCCTGAAAACATTGCCGAAGGGTTCATCCAAAGATCGGGGCGAAGCTCACATCAACTCAACGGCCTTATCCGCGAAGAACCAAAACACTAGAGGGAACACCGGAAGCAATATTTAATACACGGCAGAAGATCGGCATGATGCATGTATGATGTATGGCATGGCAAGGTGCGATGCAATTAGGTCATTCTAAGCGGAACCGGGGTCCCGACAATTGATTATATTGTTCAAGTTATTTAGAACCCCGCAAATTAGATGTTGTATTACATGGCAAAAGAGGATACGGGTTCGCTACACAAGTTTAAATGAGGCCAATATAAGGCTAGATTTGCCCGCATATGGGCCCCATATTTAATTATTAGGTGAATCGGCATAAGGCCCCCAAACCACATGAAAGCATGCATGCAAGGTGAATGATTAATATGCAACAGTTGTTATTATGTTATAAAATAGGGTTCCGGGAAGGGGTTCACACATTAGGGTTTTCGACGATCTTGGGGTTCCGGGGTTCGGTCTCGGGGTCCAAGGTTCGACGGATCGTTCTCGGATAGCGGGGGTAGGTCTTGGCGCATCAGGGTTCTCGGGTCATGTTGACGGTCCTGGTGTCCTTGATGGAGAACTCAGTGTTCCGTGGAGGCGATATCATCGGCTCCTCCTCACGGCCTTGGGGTTCCGTGACGGAGATCTCCGGTTCAGATTCGCGGTTTCTTGTCGACGATCTTGTGGTGCCATCTTAGTTGCCGGTGTCGAGCTCGGGTGCCGTTGATGATCTTGGGGTTTCAGCGGAAGCGATCTTCGGGGTACTTGGCGCTCTATGAAGAAGAGCTTCGGATCTTCGGCTCCGGTGGAAGATCTTGACGTCTCGAGGGTGGCGGGTTCAAGGGTCTTGAGCAACTTGTCGGTGTAGAACTTGGTGTCGCTCTGTCCTTGGAAGATCTTGGCGACATCCCGATAGGGTTTGCCACGGAAGATGCTTCGGAGGACCAGACCCTCACGTATGGTGACACTTGATGTCCGGAAAACAAACGACCTGCAAACTCCACTATGCATGGCGTTCATCCGGCCTCCACGCGCGGAACACCAGGGTGTGGTTCGAGGCTTCAAGGACGCTGGCCACGCAGCCGTGCTGCAGGGATCTCGCAAGGGCGCTGAGCGCACGCTGCGTCGGGTGGATCGCCGCAACGCGACACGCCGGTCGGTCGAGGCGGCGACGCCGGCGGACGCTGGGCGGGCGACACGGGCGAGGTGGTGCAGAGCCAACGGCGTGGGCAGCGGCCGACGCGGCCGGGGCAGCGAAGGGCACGCCGCTCGCGACGATGGCGAATGGCGGCGCGGAAGGTGGAGGCGGTTCGAGGTCGCCGGGCTGGGGAGCAGGCCGCTGGGTCCATGAGAGAGGCTTGGGCGGCGGTTGCGAAGCGGAGGAGGCGGCCGGCGACGGCCAGCGACGGCGCGAGGCTCGGCGAGCTTCGCCCGGTGGCGCTGGTCGGCTCACGGGTCGGCCACAGGAGGCGGCAGGCGGAGGATGGCGGGGCGCTTGAGGGGAGCGGGAGGAGGAAGATGGGTCGGGGGGAACACGGGGGAGGAGAGAGGTGGTGGGTCCAGGGGCGCAGTGAGCCAGGGGTGGGTCCAGGCGTGGGGACAGGGGAGTGGGGGTCGGTCTGGGGAAGGTGGGAACCGGCCAGGGGGGTTGGTGCGGGCGGTGTGTGGTGGTTGTGTGGGGTGGGTTTAGCCTAGGTGGAGAGAGGGAGTGGGGTAGGTGGCAGGGTTTGATTGGTTAGGGGAGGGAAAAAGGTGAGGTGTCAGCGTCTGGTTGGCCAGGGTGATGTGGCTGTTTGGTTGGGTAGATAGGGATGGGTAGCTTTAGGATTTTGAAGGGCAGGTGTAGGTGGACCGTTTTAGGAAAATGGGGGTGGTCGTTCGGGTCGAGTCGACCCGTTCGACTGCCCCCGCTAAAATAAATATAAATTTTATTTTTTTTAATAACACCATTTGCAAACCGATAGCAACAAACAAAATATTCCGGAGACCCGGTGTTTGGCGTTTGAATAAAAGGCGGGGCGTTTCAGAAAACAAAATAGGTTTTTCTGAAATAGTTTTAGACAAACAACACATGAGGATGACGATGCAATGCACAAATTCAACGCGATTTTCTAGTAGTGGTTTTGCGGGATGCCACAATTCGACACCACTAACAATGGATCTCGCCCTCGAGATCCGCCTCATGGTACCGGAAGGAAAGGTCGGCGATCTGCGTCTTCTCGCTTCGTGTAGATCCTCTCGACACCACTAACAAGAGGTCGTTGTCTGTGATCTTCGAGGGAACACTCCGGAAACAAAAGGTCGAAGGTAGAGGTATCAACAATTAAAGCCACCTCGAGCTTCCGTAGAGAGAGGGAACCGATGCATTCTCATCCACTTCAATGTACAAAAGCGAATAGAAGGGGTAGTCGGCATGGGGGCCAATCCATCACGCACCCAAACTATTACTTTGCACAATCAATAGAAAAGAGTACAACCATTCTCGGAATCAGACTGAAGATCTCGACAAGCGAGGTTCGGAACAAAGGGGTGATGCAGACTCTGCATCGGATCTGACGTAGATGATGCCGTCGGGTCGGAAAACACCGGAAGGCACAAACAAGGAACAAAGAATGGTACCACAGCAGACGGATTCCTCAAGCAGCATGAACAACGGATGGTAGAACACCGTTATCAAAGAAGGAAGCGAAACCCTGAAGGTACGACGGAACCCAACCACGAGAATTCCTGGACTCGAAGAAAAGATAAGAGAGTATGTTCAAAACACGTCGAGATAAGAGGAGAATAGCAGAGGGGTAAGGAGTAAAATCAGACCTAATCAGAACTATCCAACCGATTTTGCAAAATAGTTTTGACACTCTACTTCGGCCGTTAGCTAGGTTATCCTACAGGCTGGACTTGTGGGGTATCGCAACTGCTGGGCTCTGATACCACTCAGAACACCTCGATCGGACCTATGCAAGTTTGAGCAACATTCGCCAAACCCGCATAGAAACGATTCAAAGGTGCTCACCAGCACTTTCGTGCGGGTGGAAACGAGTAATAACATTACACAACAGTCCTCGATGGGACCCACAGCAATGATATTTATATAACAATGACTCAAAGAGTAAAGAATACGATATAATATACAAGATCCAAATCACCTTGAAAAGCGATAGAGCGTCCAGCTACGGACAAGATGCAAATGGGGCTAAGAGCCTCAAGAATAACCAATGGCGTCCATAACCCTGCCTGTGCCGAGCCGAAGGGTAACCGCTAACGGCGTCGATCTCAAAACCTGCTTAAACAAAAAGGTGCCGACAAAGGGCAAAGGAAAAGAGGCGTCGATCGAGGCCAAGACACGGCGAGGCTAGATTCGGCGGTCCTCGCCTACATAGGTATGGTGGATCGAGCGGCGGCAAAGATGCACTAAACAACCTATAGAGACTCGATACACTGGCGTCGAGAAGAGAGGGGTAAGAATGACCTATCCGGATCCAACCTGAGACTACCATCAAACAAACCCATCCTGGTGTTTCCCCCTCGAGACCAAACGAGGAAGTCAACCGAGGAACTCACACAGTTGGCAGTTTTATTTATTCAGTTATAGTTGTGGCATTTTACTAGTCCGGTTTAGATAATCGTCCTGATAAAGTAAGCAGTGGGCACTTTTAGTTAACCATTCCGTTATAGTTGCAAAGACTTACTAATCAGATACCATTAGCATGAGATAACCCCAAAACCCAGCAGTTGTTGGTACTTTTATTCAGCCATTCCGTTGTAGTTGCCATACTTACTAGTCAGGTACAATGGTCGCAAGCGACACTCCAAACAAGCAATTGTGGGCAGTATTAATTATCCATTCCGTTATGGTGAAGCTGATTACTAGTCATTATAAAGTCGGATTTATAGCAATAAACTTTAGTTATGCTTGTCTATGATCGAGATACTGTGCTCCAAGTCGTCCATATCTGCGGACACGGCTTTCAGAAAGTTTTACCCGGCCGGGGTGCACCAATAGCAACACACGCTCGATCAACCTCGGAAAAACCAACTCAAAACCCAACGAGGCTTTCACGACTGAACAATCACAGGATTCAGAAATATTTCAGGGGGCCACCCCTTAAGTAGATCCCGCAACGAAGCCAGCTGACTCCGAGACGGGCTCAAGGTTTGGGTATACGGCTGTGAACGATCGGGAACCCGAAGTGTGGCTGGGCTTGTCGACACCGGAATCGTGTCCCGATCCTAAAGATAAAGGTGCTCCTCGCACAATTTAAATACTAAAGTAGCATGGCATAAGTACAGGATCGTAAATAAAACATCAAACTAGTTTGTGGCCCCAAGAAATAAGATCGAATCAAGCTCGCTCGGGGGTCCCATATACCTCCCGGATGTGGATAGCGCGATAAATCAAGGAACAGGTATCAAGTACTCGGGGTCTTACGGGACACAAGTGGGCGTTCGGAAACCAAATATTATCTATCACCCACCGATGCCTCTGCTTATTTCAATTTTAGTTGTTAAACAGAAATTAAAGTGAACGATAAGTAAAACTATGATCATCTCCATCATCAACATGCGGCAATACATCAACAACTGTGGCATTTGACGACACGCAACAGCACTTGAGCAAGCGACTACGACGCGCAAGTCCAACTATCTACCAAACAACAGGTAATAGGATGTGTCCAAGGCAAAATAGGGCTGCAAGGGATTTCACGGGTACGAAACTAGAGCATCGCAACACAGATAGCAATAGATCAACAGGAAGGAGTAAATACTATAAAAGTAAGATAGGTAGAAAGGGGGAGATGCTCGCCTGAAAACATTGCCGAAGGGTTCATCCGAAGATCGGGGCGAAGCTCACATCAACTCAACGGCCTTATCCGCGAAGAACCAAAACACTAGAGGGACACCGGAAGCAATATTTAATACACGGCAGAAGATCGGCATGATGCATGTATGATGTATGGCATGGCAAGGTGCGATGCAATTAGGTCATACTAAGCGGAACCGGGGTCCCGACAATTGATTATATTGTTCAAGTTATTTAGAACCCCGCAAATTAGATGTTGTATTACATGGCAAAAGAGGATACGGGTTCGCTACACAAGTTTAAATGAGGCCAATATAAGGCTAGATTTGCCCGCATATGGGCCCCATATTTAATTATTAGGTGAATCGGCATAAGGCCCCCAAACCACATGAAAGCATGCATGCAAGGTGAATGATTAATATGCAACAGTTGTTATTATGTTATAAAATAGGGTTCCGGGAAGGGTTCACATTAGGGGTTTCGACGATCTTGGGGTTCCGGGGTTCGGTCTCGGGGTCCAAGGTTCGACGGATCGTTCTCGGATAGCGGGGGTAGGTCTTGGCGCATCAGGGTTCTCGGGTCATGTTGACGGTCCTGGTGTCCTTGATGGAGAACTCAGTGTTCCGTGGAGGCGATATCATCGGCTCCTCCTCACGGCCTTGGGGTTCCGTGACGGAGATCTCCGGTTCAGATTCGCGGTTTCTTGTCGACGATCTTGTGGTGCCATCTTAGTTGCCGGTGTCGAGCTCGGGTGCCGTTGATGATCTTGGGGTTTCAGCGGAAGCGATCTTCGGGGTACTTGGCGCTCTATGAAGAAGAGCTTCGGATCTTCGGCTCCGGTGGAAGATCTTGACGTCTCGAGGGTGGCGGGTTCAAGGGTCTTGAGCAACTTGTCGGGGTAGAACTTGGTGTCGCTCTGTCCTTGGAAGATCTTGGCGACATCCCGATAGGGTTTGCCACGGAAGATGCTTCGGAGGACCAGACCCTCACACAGGTATGGTGACACTTGATGTCCGCGGAAAACAAACGACCTGCAAACTCCACTATGCATGGCGTTCATCCGGCCTCCACGCGCGGAACACCGTGGTGTGGTTCGAGGCTTCAGGGCGCCGCCACGCAGCGCGTCTTGCAGGGATCTCGCAGGCGAGCGCACGCGTGCGGTGGATCGCCGCAGCGAACGCGCACACGCCGGCCGGTCGAGGCGACGCCGACGCCGACGCCAAGGGCGACGGCACGGCGAGGTGGTGCAGAGCCAACGGCGTGGGCGAGGCCGACGCGGGGGCAGCGAAGGGCGGCGCCTGCGACGATGGCGGACGAGCGGCGGCGCGGAAGGTGGAGGCGGTTCGAGGTCGCCGGCTGGGATCAGGCCGACGGGGTCCGCGGGAGAGGAGGCTTGGGGCGGCGGTTGCAGAATCCGGAGGAGGCGGCGGGCGCGGCGGGCGACGGCGGCGCGAGGCTCGGGCGAGCTCGCCGGTGGCGCGGGGTCGGCCTGCGCGGGGTCGGCCATAGGGAGGCGCGGCCAGGCGGAGGTTGGCGGGGCGCTTGAGGGGAGCGGGAGGAGGAAGATGGGTCGGGGGGAACGCGGGGGAGGAGAGAGGTGGTGGGTCCAGGGGCGCAGTGAGCCAGGGGTGGGTCCAGGCGTGGGGACAGGGGAGTGGGGGTCGGTCTGGGGAAGGTGGGAACCGGCCAGGGGGTTGGCGCGGGCGGTGTGTGGTGGTTGTGTGGGGTGGGTTTAGCCTAGGTGGAGAGAGGGAGTGGGGTAGGTGGCAGGGTTTGATTGGTTAGGGGAGGGAAAAAGGTGAGGTGTCAGCGTCTGGTTGGCCAGGGTGATGTGGCTGTTTGGTTGGGTAGATAGGGATGGGTAGCTTTAGGATTTTGAAGGGCAGGTGTAGGTGGACCGTTTTAGGAAAATGCGGGTGGTCGTTCGGGTCGAGTCGGCCCGTTCGACTGCCCCCGCTAAAATAAATATAAATTTTATTTGTTTTAATAACACCATTTGCAAACCGATAGCAACAAACAAAATATTCCGGAGACCCGGTGTTTGGCGTTTGAATAAAAGGCAGGGCGTTTCAGAAAACAAAATAGGTTTTTCTGAAATAGTTTTAGACAAACAACACATGAGGATGACGATGCAATGCACAAATTCAACGCGATTTTCTAGTAGTGGTTTTGCGGGATGCCACACCGGGAAGAGCATCAGACCCCCCCCTGATCTAGGGACGATGGTGGCGGCGGCTACATACGGTTTCGTGGAATATTGATCGGGTCCTTAGGGTTTATGCATCGGGGGGTATTTATAGGTGAAGAGGCAAGGCAGGGGCGGCCAGGGTGGTCACACCCCCACGAGGCGCGACTATCCCTAGCCTGCGCCGCCAGGGGGTGTGGCCCCCTGGTGCCTCCCCTCCATCTCGTACTCTGTCTCCGTGTTCCCCAAGGTAAAATATTGACTTTCGCTTTTGTCCCGTCCAATTCCAAGAATATTGATTTTTTGCCTTTCGGGAACAAAAAACAAAATAAAATAGGAAACTGGCACGGTGGCATCTTGTTAATAGGTTAGTACCAGAAAACATATAAAAACACCTCAAAGTGTAGACAAAGCAAAGCAAAGTAGATACTAAACAAGCATGGACCATCAAAAATTATAGATATGTTTCCGATGTATCAAGCATACCCAAGCTTAACTCCTGCTCGTCCTCGAGTAGGTAAGTGATAAAAAGAATAATTTTTGAGGTGCCATGCACCATCAAAATCAAGATCAAACCATTTTCAAGCATTAAAAGCTGGGATCAAAGAACTCTAAACATGAGCATGAATGATGTAGTTCTAACAGTAATACAATGTAACTAAGCATGCAACATGAAAGGCTACAAACAAAGATCATGAATAACATGCATTGAAAAACGTTTGTTTGTTTCACATACATAAAACATGGCATAGTGGCATTCAGCTTGTCCCTCGTGGAGTAGCAAATAGATGCATAGGACACCTTCAAAGTTCATAAGGGTGACTAGATACAAATAGTTAAAGAACAAGCAATATCAACAATATGAATCAATCAATAAGTTTTGGGACAATGCACATAGAACTAAGAATGGCAATTATGCTCTCTTAACTAGTGCCTAAGGACAGAAGGTGGAGACTCAATATAATGGTGGAAGAAAGGTCCTTCATAAAGGGAAGCAGGGATTTCAAGTTTCAAAGAGCTTCCAAAAATTATGGTACTTGTTAGCTTTCAGCTCTCATTGCCCCTATCATAAGCATCTTGAAGTGATTAAGGTTAAACTGAACAAACTATGTAGTATATGCTTGACAAAGTATAAGTTGGCAATCTCATGTACCTTGAGTACGAGGGTCGCTCCTCATGCTACTCAAATTTAGTCACCTTTAAGTTCTTGTCATAGTAAGTACATGTGTATCATAAAGAACCGCCAATGGGGTACCCCTTGCACATGATACAGGAGCTATCCCATAATCAAAATGACAAGGCAAGCAGACAATGAGCATCTCAGCAATCTTCTTCTTTACCATGAGAAAATGGTGCTTTTTTCTCTCTTTCCTCTTTTCAATATGTCTCTTTTTTATAAGAAGAAAGCTTCATAGATTGCTCACTATGGTGATGTTGCAAGTTTCCACCATGATTAAGCATGGCTTAGTCTAGCGGCCCAGGTGTTTCGATAACACACATACATAACCCCATGGACTTACAAGCTCCCCTTTTATTTCACACCAACGACATCCATAAACAAAAGAGCATGATATCAACCGTGTAGAATGTACAAGTGCAATGTTGAAAGCGTTTTCCATGATAGCATGGTTATGCTAATTCCAACGTATAAGTGCAAGCATATACACCATAGATGACACAGTGGTTCAAGTTTATTAGGGGCAAGAAAAATAAAATGTGCCATCAAGTTTGTGAGAGCTTTAATCACTAAGTTTCACATAACAAAATAACTTTTTAATTGGAAGATAGATAAAACAAGAATATACTTGGAATGGTGTAACACACCATGCATAGGAATTTATAGTGGACACTTTGTAATAACTTGGTTTCTTGGGAGTTGGATGCATGAGTAGAGCTTACTCAATACAAGTCAAAAACTAAATGATCATAGAGGCTAAGGTGACTGGTTAATAGTCATAACATGGTGTGAGCATGTGCCAAGTCAACCCAAACAAAGCATCAAAGGAGAATACCACAATACTATGCTTTTGTATGCTAAAACAACACATGATTCTATCAAGGCACATTAAGCAATCCTAGTTGTTTGGAACAAGTCATGCTACAACAATAATCACTAAGAACAAGGTCAAAACAACATCTAGCATGACATGATAAAGTCTAATCCACAGTCAAAACAAGCTTCCTTTTGTACCACTATAAGCATGAAGCTTCCTACTCTTTTCCAACACCAATCGACTTATTTGAAACAACTCACAAAGATAATAATCAATAAAGATCAGTGATATTGTCTCACAAATTCACAAAGAAGAAATAAAAAGTTCTAAGCTGAAAACATAATAAAACTAAGGCTAAACACAGTGCTAGCAAAAGAGAACACTCACAAGACAATAAGTGTGAAAACTAGAGTGTTCTAGGTAATGAAAAACAGAGTGTGTCTCTCTCCAAAAGAAGTATTGTGATAAACCAACTTATTGCAACAATGAAACCAAAAGAAAACTAAAAACAAAAACAAAGATGGTCCAAGAACAACACAACTGTGCATAAAACAATAAAAATGAAGTGTCTAGAAAGACTTGAAATTTTTATTGATGGAGAAGGGGATGCCTTGGGCATACCCAAGCTTTAATGCTCGTACCTCTTGAATATTTCTTGGGGTGACACGGGGTGACATCCCCAATATTGAGCTTTTGTCCATTCTTCATCTCATTACATCATTCTTCCCTTACACCTAAATTTTTTCCTTCATACAAAACTTCACACAATCTTCATTAGCAACATTAGTGCATTCGAAAGATAATAAACCTTTGGGTTTAGTTTTAAAATAGAAAAACTTTCATTAAAAACACAATTTACTGTAGCAATTCCTTAAAAAAGTTCAATTTACCAAAGAGAACCCAAAAAGGAATCAATAAGAAGCAAATGCAAATAATGGCAGAAATCTGTCAAAACAGACCAGCAGGTAGAAACCGATTTTTTCGAAGACCTTATGTTGCTCAAATCAAAAAGTTTTGAACAAACGAAAGTTAGATAACATACTGGGGGATTTATTCACAAAATATCATCTCAATACTACTTACCTAGATTCCTCACGAATATTTACGGTGGAGCACAAAAATCTGTTTCGGGACAGCAAATCCCCAAATCTTACTTCCCTCTCAGTAGAGGTTATTCTTGGCACAAAAAGCAAATAAAAAGGATAAGGAGAGGTCATTACTGAATTAATAACTTTCAAGACTCAATAAAACTCTTGGGTTATCTCCCAACAAGTACATATTACCCAGTAGATATCATGATATTTTGTTTATGGATGTCGGCGGTGTGAAATTAAAGGGGAGCTTGTAAGTCCACGGAGTATTGTATATGTGTTAGAGAAAAGCCTGGGCGGCTAGCCTAAGACATGCCTAATCATGGTGGAAACTTGCAACATAACTATAGTGAGAAATCTGTGAAGCATCCTCAATAAAACCTATGCAAATAGCAAATAAAAAGATCGTTGAGATGCTCATTGTTTGTTGCCTTGTCATTTTGATATGGGATAGCTCCTGTGTCATGGGGAAAGGGGTACACCGTCGGCGGTTCTCTATGATACACATATACATACAATGACAAGAACTTGCTTGTGACTAAAGTTGAGTAGCATGAGGAACGACCCTCGTACTCAAGGGACATGAGATTGCCAACTTATGATTTATCAAGCAAATACTCCATATTTGTTTCACTTTAACCTTAATCACTTCAAGATGCTTATGATAGGGGCAATGGGAACTAAAAGCTAATAAGTACCATAATTTTTGGAAGCTCTTTATGAAACTTGAAATCCCTGCTTCCCGCTGTGAAGGGACTTTCTTCTTACTTTTATGTTGAGTCTTCATCTTCTATCTTTATGCACCAATTAAGAGAGCATAGTTGTTATTCTTAGTTTTATGTGCATTGTCCCAAAGCTTATTGATTGATTCATAATGTTGATATTGCTTGTTCTTGAACTACTTGTATCTAGTCACCCTTATGAACTTTGAAGGCGTCCTATGCATTTATGTTTTGCTATTCCATGAGGGACAATCTTAATACCACACTTGCTATGTTTTCTGTATGTGAAACAAACAAACATCTTTCAATGCATTGTTACTCATGATCTTTGTTTGTACCTTTTCATGTTACAACATAGTTTCTATGTTTTATTGTTAGAACTACATCTTTGATGCTCATGTTTAGAGTACTTTGATACCAGCTATCAATGCTTTACAATAGTTTGATCAAGATTGTGATGGTGCATGTCACCTCAAAAATTATTCTTTTTATCACTTACCCACTCGAGGACGAGGTGGAGTTAAGCTTGGGGATGCTTGATACGTCGTAAACGTATCTATAATTTTTGATGTTCCATGCTTATTTAGTATCAACTTGGTTATGTTTTGTCCACACTTTGAGGTATTTTTATACATTTTATAGGACTAACCTATTAACAAGATGCCACAGCGCCAATTGCCTTTTTTCTGCTGTTTTTGGTTTCAGAAAAGCTAGTAAGGAAATTTTCTCGGAATTGGACAGGACAAAAGGCAAAGTCAATATTTTATTGGAACGAAGACGGAGTCAAATGGGCAGCCAAAGGGGGGCCACGAGGTGGCCACACCCTAGGGTCGTGTGCCCCGGGGGCGCACGCCACCAGGTGCGGGCCCCTCGGGCGCCCACCGACCTTGCCCTTTCGCCTATAAAAGCACCCGATGCAGAAATCGCAAACACCCGATCAAATCTCCATGAAATAGTCTGTAGCCTCCGCCACCATCGTGCCTAGATTGGTAGGGATCTGAAGCTCTTCCCAGCACCCTGCCGAAGGGGAGAAATCATCCCAGAGGCCTTCTTCATCACCATGCTAGCCTCCAGAGTGATGCGTGAGTAGTTCACCCTTGGACTATGGGTCCATTGTAACATCCCAAAAATATTAAACTAGAATCATCAAACTCTATGCATCCAAATTTAGGGTTAACAAAAAGTTTTCTAAATAAAAATATGAAAGCATGCATGTGTGTATGCATCCCATTTTCAATTCTTTTGAATTGCCTTGTTTATGTGTTTCTTTGCTTGTAAAATGATTCTTAGGTGAAATAAACATCATCTAAATAATCCCCATACTTTTCCCAAAGACAAATAAATCAAAACAAACAAAATAAGGGAATGGTCATTTTGACCAATTTAACTCCCATGCCTACTTTGGCTGTCTCTAACTTTCATAACTTAACAGAAACTTGTTTGGATCTTTGCACCCCTTGATAGTACTCATAACAAAGTATCAAGGCCCACCTTGTGATCATACAGAAACATTCAAATGTATAGTTTAAATGATAGTTTAAAATTGAATCTTTATCATATGGGAAGATCCCACTTTTTCAAAAACCACTCAAACAAGCTCAACTTTCAAAACCCAAGCATCTACAGACTCACCAGCACCTACCTAGCACACCCACCAAAAATCTTTTCAAAATTCAAAACTTGAATTCATGCGGCCATTTCATCAAACACCTTGCAGATGCAAATCAAATAAAATCCAAACACTAATTGGAGCAGTGATTTGAGCCTAACTTGTTCCCTCTCTGGTTGCAACTAGGCTTTAGTAGATAATCTAGATCATTTGTAAACATCTAGCACCACTGTAAGCTTGGCAATGTCATCAATGGTGAATAGCCGAAGCCACCCATGCCACCCCAGTGTAGACCGCAAGCTAGGAGAGGAACTAGTCGTGCCAACCTTGTCTGAGAGATCACCCATGCCTCACTGCCCCCTCTCGACCAGCCCTGCCTCGAAGATATCGACCAGAGCACCCAGGAATGCCGCGCCCGTGCCTCTGTCAACCATGCCGAGCATGCGCCAGAGCGCCACCCTCGACACACGCCCACAGACCGCGCACCGCCCTCGCCGCGTGCATACACGATCACCACCGTCCCAGGAGACCGCCAGACATCCCCGTTCGCCACCCCATGCCTCACAACCACCGCTCGCCGTCGAAGACGCCACCTCTACCGCGCAGAGCATCACATGTTTCAGACCGTTTGCCACCAACCCTACACGCGCATTAAAGCCATAGAGCATCGCCAGGAGACCACCGATCGATCGCCACCGCCGACCATGCCTCTAGCAGCCCGTAGCCATGTCGCCACCGTCGCCTGCCCATTCCGTTCGGTCTCGTCATCGAGACTATAAATAGAGGCCTCCCCCGCTCAAACTCTTCAGACCATCTCACTCCCCTATCCTCACTGATTGTTCCACCCCGTTCCCGGAGCAAGGAGAGCAGCGCATCGCCAGAATTTGGCCGGAGCAGGCCGCCTCTGGAGAAGAAGGGCGCCGTCGATTTCGTCCATCCCAGGAGAAGCTGCCGGTACCAGGAGATTCGCCGTCATCGACTTTGTTGTTCGCCCGCCTCGCCGACCCTCGCCTGAGCCCCGGTGAGCCCCCGACGACCCCCACCTTTCGCGTTAGGTTTCTGTCTCACCGGCGTCGCCCGACGTGGACGTTGAGTAGCAGCCGTTCGATTAGACTTAGATCGTGCGGATGAGATTGCCCATCTTGCCAGCGTTTAAGAGCCACGACCGGTGGAACCCCTGTCAGTTGAGCCCTTGCCATGAGTGACACCGGGCCGGCCCATTATCGTTTCCCGCGCAGACCGGTCGTTTGAATTTAACCTTTTCCATTTTAATTCAAACACAGTTTTGTACCTAGTTTCAAAAATCAACCCAGCTCGATTCAGTGCACCAAATTGAATGAAACCAATTTTTTTAGAAAGATATTGAAATGCTTAATCCAAGCCCGTTGGATTCAAATCATTTGAATCTATAGATCAACCTTGGTAAAAATAACAAGGCAGAACCTTTTCTGCATTCAAACATTTTTCAAATTTAAACCATAATAGCTTTTGAGTTGATTCCAACTCTCAAAAATCACATTTGATCATACCTTTCAGAATATATAAAAACATTTGGGTTTACTTACAGAAATAATGTTCAAGTAATAAAAGAATGCCACACAGGCATTTTTAGTCACTTTATTTAAGTAAAATAAAAGGTTAAACCTTATTAAATTGTGACACCACTTTAAATCAAATTCCCATATACTGAAATGTGTGGTGATGACATGTGTCAACATGATCCCATGTTTGGTTTGGATAATATTAAATCTTAAGTAGTTTTTCAATGAGTAGAAATTACTTTTCTAAAAATAAAAGAAATTAAACCAAGCTTTAATCTTGTAATGTTGGTGATGATGCTAGATCATCTATAGGACCCTTTTGTGTGATGATTGAAAGTATTTAAGTATTGTTTAGTGATTATTTACCTCGTATTTATTCATAGACGCTAGTACCGACCAAGGATATGAGGATGAAGGAGGATACTACGAAGAAGAAGCCGAGGAGAACTTCAACCACTACTCTGCACAAGGCAAGCTAACACTTGCAATTTAGCAAGCTTATACTGATACTTGTGCAAGCTAACACTTGCAAGATACTATACCTATGCAAGGAAATACTTGCTTGTACCATGCCAACTATATGCTTTAAGCATATATGATCATAACCACTTGATAAACCAATCCTAGTTTTACTTACAAGCTTTATACTTTATTTCTTTATCAAAGCTCTTACTTAGAGTTTACTTAAGTAAATTGTAGATACTAGAAAGATAATTGAAGGTTGCATAAAGAGCATAAAATTTGGCCTAAGCTATATAATCTTTATGTCATCCTAAGGCATGAGATTGAACTTAGTAAAACTCCACTAGTTTACCACCCCTCATTAGTACTTACCCACACTTGTAGATGCTAGTGCTAAGCATAAAACTTGATCAACTTTAGATGGGAATACTTGGTGCAAAATGGTTATGAAAACCTTGGAATGATGGACCATTCTATTGAAATGTTTTGGACATGTGTTTCCGAACACCAGATGATTTATGGTGATGAAAATGTTGAGGCATGAGCCTTAGCCCTTTATAAAACGGATGGTTGTCTGGATGCGATACCATTCCAATTTTACCGTACAACCACAATACCCGAGAATTAGGTAGGGCTTGACTGGAAGCTTATATACCTTAGTATTGGTTCCCTCACGGCCAAGGTCTGAGCTGAGGCTACCTTGTGAAGATTGTCCACCTGTGCACTACCCAAGATGACAGTTGGTCATGGTTGGGAGGCCAAACTCACAGGATAGGTGCTTATACTAGGGTGTGTAATTGAAAGGTTAGGATTGATTATCCGCATACTGAGTATGGTGAATTCAGGATTTGTTCCTGACGGATGTATCGAATGTTGTGGTGAAAGTGTACAATCTCTGCAGAGTGTCAAACTATTCGAATAGCGTCCATGATTATGGACAGTTTGGAGGCCATACTGTTTCCCGTCAGATGTTTTCAAAATGACTTTTGAAACGAACTAAGACTTTGACTTGACCACAACAGAGTTGTGATATGAAATTCAAGTTCCCACTTAGGTGTTATAAAATTTGACTAGCTTTCTCTTGCTTCTGAACTTAGTAGATGTAAATCTGGCTTTTTGCAAAACAACCCTAGAGCTTCGTGTCCTACTACAAAAACCCCCCTTCACTTGTTAGTATTAGTTTGCGAGTACTTAAAGAGTACTCATGGCTTTGTCCCTGGCTATTCCCGTGGCTAGACTATGAAGAGGAGTACCTAGAGGATGGACCCCTAGGAAGGTTACGACAACTAGGATCATCTCCCATCGTCAGCATTGCCTGTGACCTCGAAGATGGAGCTTCGCCTACGCTACCGTTATTATTACGTATTTCCGCTGCTTGAGTTGTATTAAGAACTTGATCATGAGATCCTTATTTGTGTAAGACCTTATGTATGGTTTGTAATGGATGATGTATTATGGTATCCAATTTTGTTATGTCTCGCAAAATTGGTAATCCTGGGATTGTGATGTATGGCATAACAGGCATCTGGGATTAAAAATCCGGGTGTTGACATCCATACGGTAGCTAGATGGTTGTTTCTCCTCCTTTGTGCTATCATGTTTAGATCTTGTGAGCTCCAATCATGATCAGGATCATCTATTTGTAATCATACATGTTGTGTTAGCGGGGATCCGATGGATATTGAGATACTATGTCAGATTGATTATTGATTCTATCATGTCTGTGTTTCTTGTGATCTTGCATGCTCTCCATTGTTAGTAGCTATCTTGCCAAGTAGATGCTTGCAACTCCAAGAGGGAGTATTTATGCTCGATAGTAGGTTCATGCCTCTAGTAATCTAGGGAAGTGACAGAAATCTCTAAGGTTGTAGATGTATTGTTGCTACTAGGGACAAAACAACAATCCTTTGTTCATGGAGCAATTGTATTGTTTACTTTACACACATTGCTTAATGCAATTATCTATTGCTTGTAACTTAATACTGGAAGGGGTTCTAATGATAACCTAAAGGTGGATTATTAGTCATAGATGTAGTTGGATTATGGTCTATGTATTTTGTTGTAATGCCCAATCAAATCTCATAGGATTCAAGATGTCTAGTATATGCATTGTTATGCTTTCTCAATATGTCAATTGCCCCGCTATAATTTGTTCACCCAGCATGTTATCTATCTTAAAGAGAACACCTCTAGTGAACTGTGGACCCCGGTCCATTCCTTTATCATTGATACATCATATACTGTTATTGTTCCTGTTTACCTTCTGCAACCAAACTATTATCTTCCACACTATACGTTTAATCCTTTGTTTTCAGCAAACCAGTGAGATTAACAACCTCACAGTAAGTTGGGGCAAAGTATTGAGTTTGTGTTGTGCAGGTTCTAAGTTGTTAGCAACACCTTGGAGTTGTTTCCTTACTCCTACTGGTTCGATAACCTTGGTTTCATAACTGATGAAAAACTTGTTGTTGTGCTCATCGTACCTTCCTCTTGGGGTTTCCCAACGAGGCTCTAGAGTTAACAGAGCCGCATCAGACATCAAACACCACTTCGTAACTGGGTGGTTATAAAGGTGGCATTGAGTATTCAGAAAGTATGTGTTGAGGCACATGGATCAAGAGTGGGATTTGTCCATCCATATGACGGATATATATACTCTGGGCCCTCTCGGTGGAATGTCATCCAATTGTCTTGCAAGCATGTGACTGGCTCACTAGGGATCACATATCACAGGAACGTGTAAAGAGTACTTATCGGTAACGAGGTTGAACTAGGTATGCAGAGATACCGATGATCAAACCTCAGATAAGTAAAGTATCACGAGACAAAGGGAAATTGGTATCATATGTAAATGGTTCATTTGATCACGAATTCATCGTAGAAATATGTGGGAGCCATATGAATTTCCAGATTCCTCTATTGGTTATTGATTGGAGAAGAGTCTCGATCATGTCTGCATAATTCACGAACCGTAGGGATACACACTTAAGGATTCAATGTTGTTTAGTAGATATGGAATGTGAGTAAGAGACCAAATGTTGTTCAGAGTCTAGGATTGGATCCGGGATATCACGAGGAGATCTGGAATGGTCTGGGGATTAAGATTTATATAAGGAAAGTTCAATTTCGGAGTTCGGGAATGGTTTCGGTGTTTTCACCGGAATGTTCTATAAGGGTCTAGAAGGTCCACAGATATAGAGTGGGAAGGGTACATGAATGTGTCATACCAAAGTGGAATGGTTGCATCATGTCATAGGTCACTTGGTTGGGCAATGGAAAGAGAGAAATCAAACTCTAGTTTGAAAAGTCAAATGCCAATTTGAAAAGTAAAATCCCAACATGGTTGCCTAGTGGAGGGAGGAAAGGAATCCCACTTAGGGAAGGATTCCCCCCTCCCTTGTCGCTGGCCACATGGAGGAGTTGGGGGAGGACTCTCCTCCCCCCTAAACCGCCTCTTCCTCTCATAAGTAGAGGGGAGGGGCGCCACCTTGCTTCCCCACTTGAAACCCTAGCCGCCGGCCCCTTGCCCCTGTCAATTCGCCGCCTCCTAGAGCTCCTCTAAACGTTGCCACCTATCTAACCCTGCTGCCATCCACCACCTCCATCCCTCGGCCCCCTAAACCCTAGATCACTGAGGCCCTATTCTACTCCACATACTTGCTTCGACTTAGGAGAAGCCCTGCGAGATTTCCCCTCTACTTCCACCACCACACCGCCGTGCTGCTGGAATCACGAGGAGAGATCTACAACCTCCGCTGCCTGCTGGAACAAGGGAGAGGAAGGTCTTCATCGAGTACCGTACGTGTGACCGACTACGGGAGCGCTGCCAGAACGTGGTGCCGGTAAGATTATCTACACGATCTTGAGATCTGCAAGTGAACAACTACATAAACCACGAGAATCTGATCTCGTTAAACGCTTTGGATCTTCGAGGGTTAGTACTCTATCAAATCGTTGCACCGATCTAGTATATTAGATATTGGCTTGTGTGTGTTCATGCGATAGATTTTTTTTGTTTTCCATGCTACGAACCCCTACAGTGGTATCATAGCCATGTTTATGCGTAGACCTGTTGCACGAGTAGAACACAATGGTTATTGTGGGCGTTGAAGAGTGGCTTTGCGGGTGTCTGTCTCTCCTACCATAGTGAAAATTCAATTTACAACGGGCACTTGACAATACTTGTATCAACGTCATGGTTCATGTTCGTAAGTTAGAACAGTTCTTATGCGAAAGCCCCAGCCACATAAAACATGCAAAGAAAGATTAGAGGCATCTAACTTGTTTTTCCAGGGCATGTGTTGTGATGTGATATGGCTATGATTGTGATTATATATGATGTATGCAATGATCCTTATTGTAAGTTGGCAATCGGAAGGAGCCTTATGGTTGTCTTTAAATTTTGTTTAAGACATGTGTGTCTATTATTCAAAGTATTTGTAATAGTTGATGCTGGTGGATGACAACCATGAAGCTGCGCCATTGACCTTGATGCCACACCGGTGATGATGGAGATCATGTTCGTGCTTGGAGATGGAGATCGAAGGCACCAGAAAAAATGTCATGTCATATCATATATTATGAATTGCATGTGATGTTAATCCTTTTATGCATCTAGTAGACTAGATCTTGGCTTGTGTGTGTTCATGCGATAGAATTTTTTGTTTTCCATGCTACGAACCCCTACAGAATTGTGTTCTTATCCTTATAGTGAAGGAGAAATTCTGAAAGGTACTTCCTTGCCGCTTGGCGGCCCTCTAGTTCATTCAATTTGTTTTTGTTGAATCCGTAGGGGTCTGCCACCATGACTTTTTGTCGTCCTCGGTGGTGACGGTGACGCGGGCCATATGGAGCGCCCATAGGCGGATAAAGTTACTATCTAGGGGATTTAGGTGCATCATCTTGAAGATATCATCATAACGTATGTAGAACTTGTCCGCGGGGAATGTAGTGTTCCAATGAATACATGATGATGGCACATGCACAGAAAAGTCCAGGAGGAGATGTCCTGACTTCAGTGCTGCTACCTCCTTTTTGTGAACCGTGTCATTCAAAATTCTAATTTCCACGCCAGCATTGCTGTATCTATCCGGAAAAAGGATGCTTTTTTCGGCTACATGCATGATTGCCTTTTACTATAGACGACCCTTTAATTTACCTAATCGAGCGAGGCGACAATACAGATGCTTAGGAGCTGGTTGGCTGGTGCTGCTGGCCTTGGGCACCTTGGCATCTTTTGGCCGCTTCCTGTGATTCTTCATCTTTTCCAGTACTGGAGGACTTATCATTGCTCCCTTGGCAGCATTCTGAATCGTGTTTGGACTGATGATCTTGTCCCTGGGTGTACTGTTTTGGTGTATGATCATCAAACAAATTCTTCGCACAAGTTCTACCACGGTCAGTTACAAGTACTTTGGGTTGGGTGAGAAATTCTGGTTGTGATGGTGTTTCGGTTTGGAGAGAAATTCTTGTTGGGATGATGGTGCTTCAGATACGAATGGTGGTCCTTGTGGTTGTTACCCGCTAGCTGCAAGCATATCGATGAGACCCAAGCATGTATACACATCATTATCCTCTTAGTTTTCCATCTATCCACTGTTGTCATACAACAACTCGTTAGAATGAGCTGCAGTGGGCTGGGAAAAGCTGCCGATAGGACCAGCGAGGTGACTCTGACCCAAAGGAGATGGCAAAACTAGATTTTTCCTCGGTACTATTGGCGGTGTTATTTGTGGGTTGCTGCTGGTACCCAAACGAATGTATGCCTTAGACCACTCCAGCATCCAACCACTCTTGGAATGTAAGAGGTTCATGTGGGAGTCTACATTGGAAGGTTGAATCGGAGGAACGATCTCCTCAAAACCATCATGGACCACATGCACATTAACCCGAAGGACGTCATTAGCCATCTTTTGATTGTGTTGTTGGTTCTGATTAGGTTGAATGACTTGGCCTAACGCAACGTCCTTCAACTCACCATTCACCATTGCAAGGAGAGTGCATGTAGTGTCCTCCCGCGAAACATGAATGTACTTAGCTAGAAAGATCCAAGCAATTAAAGAATAATAGCGCAATTAATTTGTTGAATGTGTGACGCTTACCGTTAGGGCGTCTAGGTCAGCCCTTGGCGACGCCCTGGTGACACAATAGACGGATGGGCTGCTATGATGAGCTTGTACATGCAAAATTTCTCCATCAACACTAGAATTAGAATTTGACACACTAGCATGTTGTTGGAAAAATTATGGCATTGGTCCTACACAACCTCTATCTACCCAAGCTTGGACTCCTTTCGTATAGATAGCCATGAGGGTATCGGCTGCTTGTAGTACTGCCTTTTCTCCTATGGCTCTGGTCTCGGCATCGGACCGGGCATTTTCTGCTTTCAATTCAGCCTTAATTTTGGCTTTAATCTTTTTGTACTTGTTGAATCCATGCCTGACTGCTCGTATTACCTACACTCTTGCCTCTCATCTCTGGTTGAAGTGTCCGAATAGTGCACCTTCCATTTTGCACCTACGCCAGCGCCGACGACACGACCAGTTTTTGGCTTCTCGTGCAGGTCCCTCCCCATGGTTATGTTGATTGCCCAGTTAAGAGGGGCGTCCCACGTGTGCCCATATGACGACTTTGACCCTTGGGAGCTTTCAGCAGCTGCGAGAGTGTGCTGCTTTTCCTGCAAAGAGATTATGTGATAAGAATGATTATAGAAATAAATTTTAATCTACTAAATTTCTTACCAGTTCTTCAATGAGTTTTTTCGTCTCATCATTTTTTTAAATATCATTTTCTCTTTATCATATGTGAAATGGACCCTGACGAGGTCACATTCGCGTGGGTTCTTCGTCCTCCTTTTTCCAGATTTTATGCTTCTCTTCATAACCACTGCTTCTAAGTCTATGGTCACCTATGAGATGCTTTCGCATCTCCTTTCCTCGGTCCGCAAATGCCACGGATGAAGCGGTCCCAACGCAATCCTTTAAAAGTTGCCAATCTTTTTCCTTAATTTTCGGCCATTCCGCAACAACCTCAGAGTATTCTTCCTTATTAGAAACTTTCTCTTTTAACATTGATCTCTAATTACTTAGGTCCTTGCTACACTTGTGGATGGCCCTGCTATTAATTAGCTTCTTCATCTTAGCATTGGGATTCTCGGGGAAGGCAAATTTATTGTGCACCTTCGTTAGGAGAAGATTAAGGATCTACTGATTAACCTTCGCCCTTAAGTTGCGTGTGTTGATGTTGATGGAATCTCGGACCATGCAACCAATATCATTGTCGTAGGTGGATCTAGTGCTTTCCAAACTTGCAGGGTCTCCCTTATAGTCCACTATTGTTATCACAAGTGTTTCGGTGCCCAACTTGTTTTTCGCCCTAGCATTCTTAGTCTTACCGACCGGGTCTCCATCATTTATGTGTTCTAGAGGATCACCGGTTTCTTCGGTGCCAGTGTCGGTCTTGTTGTCGTCATCTGAAATATCACTTACATAGGCCTCACCCCCGTCTCCGGAACTTCCTTACCCTGCCCATCTGTGTACAAGTCTTGTGTATATCCACGATTCTCTGTTCCTATTCTTGCACCCTCCTCGCTGTCATGGGTCGACTGAGAGGATAAAGAGCGCACGAAGGGGTCATCTTGTCTAGACATCTTCGCACTACAAATTAAAGATCACAACATTAGATAGTACAACTCATATATCGACAAAAAACTAGGTACAAATTTCAAACAAAATTTTGGCATGACCTTTGCTAAAAATAGGACATATGAGTGCCAAAATTTACGAGATGGAAATAAATCCACATTTTGTTTAAAATTATGGAAACTCTAGTATATTCCCTACAAATAAAAACATATAGCAAACCCGAAGGTTGCCTCATCTACACATAATGGAGAAAATATGAAGGTTTTTGCCTCATCATCCACACACATTTGCAAATCCATCAATATCAACATTTATAAATTCACAAAATTCACCACTTTTAATTTGCACCATTTGCAAAACCACCAATATCCACATGTAGCCTACAAATATCCACACATCCATCAATAATTTGCATCATTTGCAAATTCACCAATATCATCCATCATCAATAACTGAAGTGACAATGGCTTTGCTCACCTGCGAGGATGTTGGTGGCTGGCTAGGGCGGGGCGAGGCGGGGCGGGGCAGAGCTTTACCGAGGGTGGGGTAGGGCTTGGCCAGCGGTAGCGGGGCTCATCCGACATCGGCGGTATAGAGGGAGGGGATCTTGCACCGTGGTCGGGGCCGGTGGATCCGTCGTCGAAGCGAGGAAGTAGAGTCGACGAGGTCGCTGCAGGCCGGTGCGACGCGAGGCCGGTTGCGGTGGGGCTCGGCCGGCGGCCGGTCAGGGCGACGCGGGCGGCGACGACGATTTCGAGAGGAACGAGTGGGACGTTGTTGGGGAACAAAAACAAAAAGGAACCGCTACCACCGCGCGGGGCGGGCGGTGCCTCTAAAATTTTGGATGTTATAGTGGTGTCGTCTAAATCACCACTAGAAACTAGTTGAGGCGTTCAACTCACATGAAACGCCACCACTAAAGTTTTTCACATAAATAATATCTGTAATTAAAAACATAACTGTACTGTTGTTGTTTTTTCAACTTTGCATAGAACTAGGTTTTTTATAACAAATAATTTGGTTTACCAAAAACAAGAGTTTGTATGGATTCCGACGCTCCAAACCTCCTTATCGAATCACTCAAACCCACGGCCCCCTGGATCGTCTACCGTCCAACGCGTCTTGCAGCACGCACTGTGGGTCAGGACGGCTTGGTGACGTGGCTGGTCATATTTTTTCTTTCCAGGCACCCAAAAGCCCTTTGGGGTACGTACTTGTGATGTTGTAAGCATCCAAATTATATTTCCGTGTTCTTCGTTTGCCTCGTCCTAAAAATCAAACGTATGCGACTGGTTCCTACCTACCACCTACGTCTTCCACCTCTCTCCCTCCCCTTGAGAGCCGTCTTCCTTCTCTCAGTCCAATCTAAGGCTTCCCTCGGTGGCGACGCACCGGAGGAGGCTAAGGAGAGGCACCAGATTCAGTAGTCTAGGTTCTAGGGTTAGATGTTGTCTCCTTGTGGCATTCTGGATTAGGTCGTCGAGTCCCATCGTCCGGATCTGGTGTATCCGCAGCTTTGTCTTCCTCGAGGTACTGCTTTGGTGGTAGGAGCGGTGGCAAGGGTGGAGATTGGAGCTCGGAATCTTCAATAATAAGGTCGTCTTCCCCTTTCTCTAGAGATCCTACGATCTGGCGCTTCTCCACGACGCCGGACGGTCACCCGTGTTGTCGTTCGTCGAGTTTTCGAGGTGGAAATTGGGCGACAACGGCGGATCTGGTGAGGCCTTCTTCAATAATAAGATTTTGGTTCCTATGGCTCGTCGCCACTGCTATCTTCTATGCTTGCCTCCCGAGTCCATGGCAATCTCTTTGAGTTTGACGGCGAGTTCCTTTTCATGGTGTGGTGTTGGCGTGCCTCTGGTACTCTGGTTTTGCTGTCTTATCTGCCTTTCTTCTTCTCCTCAAGCTCCAAGGTGGTGATAGGGAAAGAAGTAGTCAAAGCCGGCACTCAGCTGGGGTGGATTCGGAGTTCAAGAACCTTCTCTTCTAGGAGCTTCTCCTCAGTGTCTGTTCGGAAGATGCTGAAATCTTTGGCCATGATGGCCTTTTATGCCAGTATGCTCCGGCAAGGTTCCAACCTCCATTGGGAGGCCCTATTTGAGTTAAGGCACTGAGAGCTTCGTCTTCGTCCATGGCTGCAACGCGTTGAGCTCTCTGCTCCACAGTGGGGAAGGGAACGGACTAGATTGCAGTTGCAAATCTTTTAGCAAGGTTCTTTCTATAAATACGAGGGATCTATGTGTTAATTTATTAATTTATGGGGTATTTTGTAATCAATTTATACCTTGGTTTTATCCCCTTTTGGGGCGGTCCGCTGTTAAAAAAAAAAGATAAAATCAAACGGGTGCTCTAAGAGCAAGTACAATAAGCTTATGTAAGCAGGCTATAAGCCTTTAAATAATATATTTGAGATGATGTGGATGAGAGAGAAGTGGAGAGAGAAGATTAGTGGGCTCTCATGCAAGAGCCAGCTATAGCACATGCTCCTAGGCAGTTTGTGTGAATGTAAAGTGGGCCTTAGTCAAATAAAGTAGTATATAGTTATAGCTAACTATTGTACATGTTGACTATTAGGTTGGCTATAGATGACATGGCGGCGGCTTATAGCCAACAACAGGCTTTATTATTGAACTTGCTCTAAGAGACCAATTCCTACGTTATTTGTCCTACAAATGAAAGAGGCTCCCGGTGCATCATAGATCGGCAGCTGAGTTTGGTAAGTAGAGGAGCCGACCGGCACCCAACTAGCTAGGGCTATGCTATGCGTGTCTACGGTACCGTGAGGACAGCAAAGCACGGCCTAAATTAAAACTCTGTACCGCATGCCTTGGAAATGGTGGAGTTGATGCAATCCTCGCCAGGCGCCAGGCGCAACCCCCAACGAAGATTCCGCCGCGCGCAGGCCAGGCGAAGCGCAGCCGGCGAGTCGAAATTTCTTTTGCGTCCGTGCAAGCTAGACGCTAGTAGCCAGTAGGAACCGGGGACGAAGCTCACTCCAATACCCAGTCCCAGAGTGACAAACCACCAGATTCAACGCATGCACAGCGACGATGAAAATGGTGTCTCTTTGGCTCTTACCCCGATGCATGCAGAAAGAGAAACGCACAGCAACATTTCAGTATACTCCAGGATTAGTTTTTTCCAGATTAAGGAGATAAAGAACATAGGATTAGGTACTCCAGAGTATGCAATAATTGCTGTCGTAGGTAAGCTAGCTAGCTAGCTAGTACGTGCGTTATACTAGTATGCGGTTTCGGTACATTTGTCCTTTCTTGCTACTACTCCATACGTGTGTGTTCCATCGATCGTGAGCATGCATGAGTTGTACGCAAGTACTCCCTCTGTTCCGGATTTTATGTCCTACCCGATATACTTAGATTGTTAATTTGACTAACAAAATATAACTTATATATCATAAAAGTTATACCATTAGAAAATATAAACTCTAAAATTTTTAATGGTGTAATTTTTATGCTATAATATTTATATTTTGTTATTCAAATTGTCAACCTAGTTATCCGTGCGGGACTTATAATCCCAAACGAAGGGAGTACTACGTATAGCGACAGCCATAGGAACCACCGATCTTGTCTTTCCCTGGACCCCCGCGTACCGCGTACGTACGTAGCGCTTGCACCGTCGTCCGTATATAAGCAGTACCTGTACTCCCAACGACGATCTGACGAACTATTGGTGTGAATTCTCCGTAGTAGTTCAGCAGTACCATCTGTCCTACTACTTGCACCCAACAAGAAGGTGAATTCTCCGTAATAATTCTAACTTAACTTACAGATGAGCAGCATCAGCACACGATTCTACACGTAACTCTCGCTGCGTGTTTAATCAGCTGTGGGCCGGCCCTAATTCGAGAGCTGTGAGACAGATCGACCCGACGAAGAGGAAGAGAGGCTGTGGACTTGTGGTAGCTGCAACCCCGGCCATATTTGGAGCCAAGCACAGCCGTCGTGTACACCAAACATGCCCTAGCTTGGCGCGGATTACAATGCTGCACATGCGTCCAAAGAGATCCGCATGGAAGCAGGATTTGGCCTACTCGAGCTGTGATAGGCCTTAACCGATTGACGTGAGCACAGACCTTTCCACTTTGCGTGTGTCGCAGGCAGCCCTCCGATGGACGTCTCAAATCCTCAACGATTGACTCCTCGACTCACGCAAACGACTCCCTGGCTAGGGATTGAGGGATCACTCGACCTCACGCGTTGACTCCTAGGCATCGGCGTATCGCTCGACGCTTCGACCACGACCAGGCCCTGCGCTCGAAGACTCGACTCGACGACTCCCAGCCAGGCATCGCTTATTCGCTTCGGCTTCCCAGGTATCGGCCGTCCGTCCCTACTTCCCAAGTCATCCCATCGCCTGATCGACTCCCCTGGACCGGATCACCCTCTATGATCATACACCAGGCACGTCGCACACATGAAGGCCAACGACGATCTTCAAATCCGTCACGATCTTCCCCGCCAGCCCTAATTCTTACTTCTTAATTCTAGTTAGTAATTGACTAATTGTTGTTCTTGATTTCTTGTTTATCGGCTTAAAGAACCTTTTCATAGTTGAAATTATTGAAGAACTGTTTGAGATCTTCAATGTTTTCGGAGAGGTTAAATGATTTGGCAAGTCTATGCATCGAGAAGAGTTAGTGGACGGAATTGATATTGATTCCATCGTCACAGACTTTGCTTTTAGGAATTTTTATGAGAAATATTAAGGTATCATGTAAACATTATTATTTTATATGAATATTATAGTTGAAAGTGTACTTAAAATATTTATTTTTCATCATCTCATATATGCATAAAAAAATTATACTAAAGGGCCCAAAATCTCAGGACCGGCCTTGCGTATATGATTGTTACCGTAGTTTAGAATAGTTAGGACTCTAGACTAACTTGACTTATACTTCAAAATAATTTCCTGTACAACTATATATACTCATCTATAAGGCTTAATAATACATCCATCGTATTCCGTCAAACTTGTCCTCTTTCATTACAGATGAGCAGCATCAGCACACAATTGTACGCGTGACCCACTGCGTGTTTAATCAGCTGTGGGCCGGCCCTAATTCGAGAGCTATGAGACAGATCAACCCGCCGAAGAGTGGCTGTGGACTTGTATTAGCTGCAACCCCACATCTGTAGCCAAGCAAGAAGACAGCATCGTGAGGTCCATCGGGCATCCTCGTGTACACCAAACATGCCCTTGGCGCGGATTACAATGCTGCAGTTGCGTCCAAAGAGAGATCCGCGTAGAAGCAGGATTTGGCCTACTCGAGTTGTGATTGGCCTAAGCCGATTGACGTGAGCACAGACCTTCCCACTTTGCGTGTGTCGCAGCCAGCGCTCCGATTGACGTCTCAAATCCACGATGGACGTTGACATAGAAAGCAGCTGCCGGAGGATCTTAATTCTTACGTGCGACTAATCACCATTGACTCTGTCGATCAGAGAGACCTGAAATGGATAGTGTATGGTGGTGGGAGACGAGACCGGGTTGTGAATCCTGAGAAAACGGCTTTGCGAGGTTATGAATGTAGCTAGAATCTCTCACTCAGGACGGAGGTACGACGCGCGTACGGACCGGCCAGCTTTTGGGCGAAAGCGAAGGGACGCGCAGCAGTGCTCCTACTGCTGTCCTGCGCTAGCTACTCCGGTTTTCAGGAGACGATGGCACCACATTGATTTTACCCACCAGACACTAGTAGTGTTCGGTTCGCCTTACTCTCTGTCACATAGCCTCATACGGCCTCGCCCCACGCCTCTACCCAATGTAGTAGTACTGCCCTGGAGAATGAATGAACGGGCCCAGCATTGGCCCATCAGGAAATTTCGATTTTATGATTTGCACGCCTGCTGCTGCTGCTGCTGCTGCTGCCCCTTCTCGTTCAGTGTATATACAGTAAGTACTTATTATTACTCCTCGTATGTCTGTACTCCTGTACCATACATCACCGGTCCATCCGAAATAATTTCGGAAACATGTACACGCGTACGGACAATCCGTCTCATCCGATCGTATGCCACCCCACCGATCGGAAACATGTACCCTGCACGACGACGCATTCAACATGATCCATCCAAATGATTTCGGAACCCGTATGACTTCGCCATGTCTTTCTTCAGCCGCAGCATGATGCTGAGTACCTAGTCCGTGTTCCGTAAATTTAACCAGGTGAGCACCGAAGACTGCAGCAGGAAGCCCCATCCATCCTCTGCTGTTCTCTTCTCCGGGATGTCACTCACGTCTAGCTCGTTCGTTGTCTTTGTGGTGCCTTTGAGTTGCCGTTGCCCACTGCTGCCGTAGTGTCCAGCGGTACCTCGGTGTCGACGAACATGGCTAGCTAAAGGGCGTGGCCACGCGTGGGTACGGTGTACCGGGACCAGGACGGAGAGCCATGCCCGTAGCCGAGCCCGAGCGTCATGGGATATAGCACGAGGTGTTGCCTGGCCGTTCCTAGACCTCGTGCCAGGTTTCGGAGACAACAATAATATTTGTCTTGGCTGCTTCCATTCGTTTTTAAACTTGCAAATTTGGTTCTGTCCGTTTCGAAACTTCACATCGCAGTGCATTTTGCACTAGCAATATATATGCTTGCAACTCGTACGCTTGGGATGGTGAGGCGATTGATACATCCCAAATTCTAAAATACAGCCCTCCCTGCTCTATCCTCACTCCGATGGTGTGTCTAGTGCCGATGGGGGACACGTGAAGTCGTATATCCGGTGGATCTCATGATATCTAGTCTTTCTCGTGTTCGTTAGTATTATTGCTGGCCAGTCTTTTTTGTTCAACGGATGCCATCGTTAACGATGGTGCTAATTTAGCGTGCTGGTCCTTTGGGGTCTTACCATGGCAACTTCTTGTTTATCTATAAAACAATATCTATTACGAGAAGATTTGTCCGGCTCCAATGATGGAGGGTGAGGACGACATCGCGCTTTTGAGCTTGCCCTAGTGTTTATAATTGTTTCTAGCTGGTGCATCGATCTATTTATAATTTTTTTTAGGGGAAGCTGGATAAATTTTTCTACACGGAAATAAACTCTAGTAGCAGTGCTGGGCCGCGGCTGCCTAACGCAACGTGTATAGCTCTGACGAAGCCCAATTTGGGTTAGGATTTTCTTATACGTTTCGGTCCATTTGCTACGCCGCCACTATTTTTGGTCTTTGGGCGGGAGACGAGGAGCTGAATATCTCATCTCCACCCCCAGTTTCCCCCCCACCCAAACCCAAAGAGGCAAAACAGTCCAAACCGTTGCCCCCGATGCCTAGAATCCAATCGCAATGGCGCCCGAATCCAATCGAGGCCTGGGGAATCGGAAGCTCGCGGAGTCCGGTGCTCGCGGCGTGGCGTCGCTCGCGATAGCCACCTGATTCGCGAGGCTAGGGTTCGTAAAATGCCCCGATCCTAGCGAGGAGGTGAGTCCCCGATGCACGATTTTTCTCTTTCTAGATACCGTAATCGGTGATTCGCTGTAAAATTAGGTTGCGAGTTTGAGTACCGACGCGCTTTGGCACGATTGGGAGAAAAAATCAGCTCTCGAAGTAGTGCGTAGTGGCTGTATCGTGCAGGATTGGTGCGAAAACTTTTCCTGTTCCAGGAGTCCAGTTGCGCGAGTAGTTCCAGTATTTGTTGGTAGGTTTGCTTCCAGAAGGTGAAATTTTGGTATATGCTGACGAGTATCAGACCCAAAGCCCTCCCACCCCTCTGGCTTTGGAGTAAGTTGTGGTGCTGTGGTTCGTCAAGTTTGTCTCATACCTATACAGGATGTTGGTCGGAGCTACCGATTTTTTTATCTGCAGAACTAAGGGAATCCATGCAACATGCAGGCCTGTTGACATTCCTATTCATTGCTTATTCCTTTACTGGCCAGCGAATAACATGCTGATGCTATGTGTATAAATACCATTCCGAAGTTAATAATTTGTGGCTTGTGGGAGAAAGCATACGCGCACTAGTTATTACTCCTGTGAGGTTGAGATGGGATTGGAATTGGACAATTACTATAATTCACTCCTTTTATAGTAATCAAAACTCAAGAGAGGGGGGGCACTACGCACCTTCTTTTTTCTTTCGTGCTTTGATTTAGATGGCACTTCAATTGAGAATTAAACAGTATCTATTTGTTATGCATTAGCTGACTGTAAGCATGTTCTGATATAGCGGTAACTCGTATTTTTTTTGGGAGCAATAGTATGAATTTACTGACAAAACGGTCATAGTGCAACAGAGCGAAGAAACTGAAATGAATATGCCCAACAAAGACCCCTGCTAGAAACTAAAGTTACATCAATTTTTTCTTTCCCAAAAAAACCACTTATATCATATCAGTAGTCTAGCTATGCATTGTCCATGAAAAGGTATTCTCCTGTCTTGTGGGGCTTGAGAAATCTTATGTGAACTTGTTCCAAATTTTATCTCCATGCAGATGTTGATGATGAAATATGCAGAAGTCTTCAAATTTAACCATGGTTGCAATACAAGCAGTTGATTCTGATCATTTTTGTTCACATCATACCTATAAGGGCCTCATTTCGTGCTTAAATAAACGAGTATGCCCTGGTACATTGTATGGAATATGGTTCTTCACTTTCTTTACCATATTTTTCAATGACGGCCGAAAATGGAGATGCCCCAATTATGGTGCTTGCGCATGAGCTTATGCGTGGACAATAACCTTTCCATTGTATACACGATTGTTATACCTGCAAAAGTATAATTGAAGAAACAAGGAACCTTAGTAGCTTCAATACTTGTTCAAGTGATAGGCTAGGCCACCTTTCCCAAAATATCTATCCTTTTGCAGATTCAGTTAGTTTATATTGTCTCCTGATCTGCTCAACATTACTTAACTATTAAAAAAATTAGTTAGTTAGCTTTGATGATTGTAACCAGCGCCAGTAGCAGGTTTAATTGTACTGCCACTGAGCATATTTGTTCAGAGTTTCTTTGTGGTTTATGTTTGTATTATATATTTAAGCAAACGTTGCACCCTAGGCATGTTTTTCCTGTATGTGGTTTATGTTTGCGTTCTACGTACGATTGCACAGTAGCACAATAGCACCCATCTCGCTCATATCCAGTTTCAGCCAAAAAAAAACCTGGTTCGAAATGAATACTCTGGCTGTGAGTTATAGATCTCGTTTTCTGTTATCCCTTTGCTCAATAAACCTTCACCACCTTCGCTAGGCTCCCACGAAAATTATAACATAACATTTTACTGCTTTTAGTTCTTGTAAAGAAATTGTGCCACCCATGACTGTTCTCAACCAAATGACAGATATCCTGTTCCTAGTTTCTTTTGGTCCTCCTTTCAACTACTTTAAATCTACAATACTAGGTATTTTCTGGACTGCATAAATACCAGTTTGGAATATGAAGTTGTCAACTTATTACTTATGCCAGGATACATAGGTTAAGGTTTTGTACATTACGGCCATGGAGCAGTATATATTATTTTTCGGCAAGCTCGAGATAACCATACCAGCGCCCATTTATCTTTTCACAAAGTCAATGTGGCCCATGCACACACAGTTACACGCTGCGCTCATGCCTAGGCACGAAACCATGCAACCCATGTACACACACATGACATTAAAGCTCCAATTAGGTGCCTTATTAGAAATAACAATCAAAAGTTTTCTCCATTTTAGTAATCTTTATGTTTTATCAAATCCCGTTCATATTGTTTATTGGGTAGGAATATATGGTTATTTCCACAAAGAATAGTTGCTTAGATGGTCCACCAAATTGCTATTTTGATGTGCAAGTTGCTATCTGGTGTCAGCTTACATTCTCTTGAGAATTTTTAGGAGAAGTGGAAGGTATGATGGAATATAGGGTATATCCTCATGCTTGATAAATTTGGTCTAGGAAGAAAAACTGTGGAGATTGTTCATACATAGCTACATCATGTGCAATCTTTATGCCATTAATGTTGTTTCCAGTGGGATTTCATTATTTCATTTCATTTCCTGATCTTGTTTATATACAAAAAATCAACCTACAGGAACTAGCTCTTGTGGCTTTTTGATTCAAGAAGAAACAACCCAGGCACACACCCTGCAGAGTCAAGGCTCGAACGTGGATGGTCGGCTGGATGCGCACCCGGGCGCACCACACTAGCCAGCTGGTGTCACCCAGTTCCTTCGATCTTGTTTATCAATTCTAGCTATAAGTAATATAAAAATATTATGCAATTTCAGCTCTGCTTTTTCGTAATTCAATTACCAAGTGATGTTTCTTTCACTGCAGCATGTTTAGAGTGAATTCTGCTATCGGTTATCATTCGTATTTCATCATTTGACATGTTCACCTACACAAGCAGTCATTAGTATTAAATGTCCATGTCAGTTTCGATAATGTGCTAATTGTCCCCATGAGGTGATGTGAATCAGTATTCCATTCTGGAGTTGAAGATTTATTTTTGTTACATATCTTCTGTTGAAATATTTTCCCGCCCTTCACTGTCAGTTCGGACTTTTGGGTGATCTGGTTGGTGCATGCATTCAGTAGGTTTAAGAGCCATTAGGTCTCAAGTTCAGGACCTGGCCAACACGCTATTAATAAAAATAGTTGTGTCCTTCATAGCTTCCACGTCTAAGTGCTATGTTGATCAACATAGTTGTGAAGCTTATGTTGGAGAAGAAAGAATTATGATTTTAGTGAAGCAATATTTAGTGTTTGATGTTTGAGTTATATTTGATGGAAAATATGCTTGAAGCATACATTTGCATTCATAATCAATGATAGTATGATCTTATCTGGTAGAGTTTCTATATGTGACATTCTACATTAAAAACTAACTTTTGGCTTAAAAAGTCAACAGTGAGGAGAAAAGACTGGAAAGTTTCTCATGTGTTTTCATTGTAGATTTTTTTATTTAATTATACTGCTCCACAGGATAGATTCTCTAGCTTTAAAAAGCTGGATTGTATATTTTAAGCACAAGAGTGTGCACCTTTGCTGTTATTGTAATCGCTTATCAAAACCCAACAGTCAAAAGCAGTGAAAAGAAAATTCTTTTTTGCATTCTTGGTGGCTCTGGCTCCTTACATTACAGTTTGGATACCCAAAGCTTTCACTTTTCCTAGTGGTTTTGTTCCACATCATTATGATGGATCATATAAATATGATCGTGTACTTCTTGTTTGATCAACACAAGTTACGACAGTGAGTACTTTGCTGCTGCATCTTCCTGTTTTCTCAAAGAGACATGTGCCTTGTACTTTCTGGTGAGCTTTTCTGTTCTTGACTTGTGATCTGTTAAGACCATGATTCTCTAGTAGACCTTTTGTTTACCCTCTGAACAACCAATAAACTCTATGTCTTTTTATGCAGATAGCTACAGTGGTAATGTGTAAAGCTATTGCACCCTTAGGTACTACCCTTACTATTATCGCTATCATTGTCATTACTATATTATCAACATTTGACTCCCAGGGTGAAAAATAGTTATTCTACACCCACCCTGACTATACATGATCTTTACGTAACATATATTTTGTCTTGCCCTGTAAGTCAAAAAGAACATATGAAAATATAGACACAACGTTTTACGTGACGTACAAAAATATGACGTATAATACACAATTTCTGTTTTTTACGCTGTTATGACTCATATACTGTGTTTCTTATTTCAATTTATTTGCTGTGGGTCAATATGAAAGTAATTGTTTGTATTCCATACATCAATTCTGAAGGTAACAATGTAAAAAAATCCTGGGTGCAAAATAACATACTATGCACCCTGGGTGCTGAATACCATTTATATATAATTATATTTTATTTTATTAAACTATACTATATTATGTATATTGTATTATTATTGTCATTACGAGATGCCCCTTTTATAGGGAAAATTTATAATTACAGTTTGTAAACTTAATGATTTATCAAACAGAAAATTCGAATTTTTCTTTGTCTACTGCTGTTACGTTGAACTTGTTATCGGGAGCATTTAGGCTACAAAGTAATGATGCTCCAACTGGGCTATATCAGCTAATGTGTAGTTGCTTAATTTTGTAAACCTTAATTAAACATATCGGTTCTCTTTAATCAATCTAATATGCAGTACCTTTTTCCTTGCAGCAGTTCAAGAAATGAAATCCATAACATCCGTTAGACTTCTACAATGGAATACCGCCATGTGCCTTCATTATATGTATTTGTCAAAACACTGACATTAGAAACACTCCTTGCAAGATTCTTGGGACTTGTCTTATTCATTGTGATCTTGTGATGATTTGCAGCCTCTGGCCATGTAAGTGTTTCTTCCTAATCATGCTTCGTGTCTGTTGTTTGCTACACCGCTTATCGACCTTATTAGCGATGAACTCCCTTAGGCCTTAGGGCCCTCTTTGCCAAGGCTGGGAGTTAATGCATGCTCCTTTTATTGTTCACATATATTGGTTACTGCTGTTCTTAAGTTATGCACCAAGACCGCACCACAAATCGATTGGATCCATAGGCGCGCACCAAGGCGTGCATCATGAGACCAATAGAGCATAGACGCATGCCAGTTTGTCCATGGTTCAGGATCTTCAGATGATTAAATTCATTGGAATCACCAAATAACATGCACACAACCAATGTTGTGTGCCTCATGCTTTGGAGGGAAGGATGGTTCTGTCAAATCGACAAGGCCATCTAACTAGTGGATTCCAAAACTCTCCGAGGCTCTTAGAAAAGAAGTATTATGTACCTGGTGACTGGTCCTTGCCACTACTTGCACCAGAGCTCTTCTGTTGTCTCAACCTTGACCTCTTGATGGAGGGATATACTTCTCCAAGTCACATCCTGTAGTAACAGTAAGGATTGTGGTTTTCAGACTTTGGGTCCATGACATGTAAAAGGACTGTATGGTCTTACCATAAAGGTACATTTGAGCTATTCATTCACCAAAGTAAAAGCAATATCATTGTGGGAGTGCCCTGACTGCAAGAATCCTGAAAAGTGGTGGTTCAAGAGATTGCGATGTATGATGGTGGAGGTGGCTAAAAAGAATCCAGGAGGAAGTATACTGGAAGGATGGCAGGCATGAGCTACGCTCTCAGGGTCCTCCATCATTGGAAGATGGATCCTTGTTATATGTGCTGAGTGTGCAACAGCAGTACTTCGGGGTTGATTGGCACCAAGCAGGTTGCTGCTCTTGTCTAGGCATAAAAGGCCACAATTTGCTTGCCCCCACTGAGGCTAGTTGTTGACATCCCATTTTCTGATACCCCGCAGCAGGTGAGTGTTTGGTTTGCAAGGTGGACATCAAGTTTTTGTGAAAACCCCGCAGCATGCATCTCTTGGTAACTGTAGCAACGTAGCAAAATGCGTGTAGTCTGCATATCAGTAAGAGGTGAATAATAAATCTGTTCTAATACTTGCTACATAGCTGGTTACTGCACAGATCTCACCACACCATTGCTGCCCCCCACAAGAACTGCTGCATCATTTGTTTCACTCGCTGCACATCTGGCCCTGTTTGTATGTTCTCTTATCTGTTCTGCTGTGATCTACCTGTATGGCCAGCTAGAGAATATGTCTTGGTTGCCCCTGTAACTTCCCATCTCGTTTTACCTATTGTCCATATTGCATCTAACTCCAGTTACTGAATGCGTACCAATAGATGAATGCCAATTCTGTGCATCCTTATTTACTTGACCTTTCTAGTTGTTAGACCAACCATGGAGAGATTTTGAGATCTTCTGAATGCGAAAAGAAAGTTGGTACTCCCTCCGATCCGAAATAAGTGCCGATTGATTTAGTATACTAAATCAGCGACACTTATTATGGATCGGAGGGAGTACAACATTTTGTAAGTCTCTATGGAAGTCATTTGTCAGATGCAGTACCCCATTGATGGTTTCAACATGAAGAGCTGACGCTAGCAACTGTTGTGGTCTAATAATTCCTTCGGATGGGCATTTTGTTAGAAGCTAGATGCACCTTGAACAATCATTGGGAAAGTTCAACTCCAAAATTTCTGATCTGCCAAGGCCCTACCAGTTAGCGTCCCAATTCAAAGAATCTTCGTAAATCTCTCTTTGCTAGATGTTTCCATGGTGCTAGGCTGCTAGACACTGATGTAGCTGTTTGCCCCAGAAACTGATGGATGCTTATGGTTTATGTACACTTAAATGTGATCGTTTGCAGGTGAACAGTCCTATTATCCTAGGTGAGCTTTAAGAATAGCACACAAAGTTCATAACACAGCAGGAACCCAAAGTTACAGTTGAACTTAGAGCACCTATAATGGGAGGTGCTTAGAGGAGTGCTTACAAAAATAAACCAATCATTTTGCTAAGCATTGGTGCTTATTTCTATAGAAGAGGTGCTTAGTTAGGCATCTATCTAGTATAAATAAGCACTGGTGCTAAAAGAAAAACCGGTTTATTTTTCTAAGCACCATCCTAAGCACCTTGCATTGTACATGCTCTTAGACTCCTGAGAAATTCCTTTTGATCTGCATTAGTTCATTGCTAGGGCACTCCTTTTGATCGTTTGCAGGTGAACAGTCCTATTATCCTAGGAGAATATATCATGGAACGCAATGTTACCTATTGTAGCTGCTTTGGCTAATATATAGACTTCACTCCTTTTTAGAAATCTTACTTTAGTATAGCTTTCGCAGTTTAATTAGCAACAATGTACTTAATTCCTCTTGTTATGAAAAAAGTGTCAGCTCATCATGATTGACATGCTCCATCAGGATTATGCAGCATGGACAGTTCAGTGATTAAACTATGCCACTATTAATAGGTTCTAATCTGTTATGCATGCTTTTTTATTCGTACGTTGCCACACGTCCGCTGAGTGTTCAAGTTACTTTTTATGTTACCTTTCAATTTGCCATAGTTGATCTCATTCAAAATCATGACTGCTTACATGGTGGGTATATAGGGCAAAAGAACTTAGCTAGGGCATGCATTCT